>OX456984.1:105425371-108247871 GCA_949752695.1 Melanostoma scalare | reverse complement strand
GCTTTAGAACTAGTCAGAGCTGCACAGTTAAATATACCCTCCGAAGGATGTGGTATTCATGAATTAAAAATATTTCAGGACTATTTAAAGGAATATAAAGTAACTGTATATGATTATTTATCCAGAGGGCGAGAAGTAATATTCAAAGTGTCAGTAATGTTGAAAAAAAAAAAAAATTTACTGTTCCATGAAAATCACTACAATCTGATAGTATCTTTAACTGCTGCATTTGGTTGTAGTTATTACTCTGAAGACTGTCATATACCTTTTAATATGAAGAAGGAACATAGATGCCAAAAATCCTGCCCACAATGTTAAAACACTACCCCGTGTTCAAAGACTGAAAAAGAAATTGTTTGTCTTGATTGTAATCGAAGCTTCAGAGGGAAAATCAGTTTTGATAATCATATGGCGAGCAAATCAAATAGAAATAATATTTGTACGGAAGTCAAAAAATGCATAAAATGTTTAAAAACATGTTCATGTAGAAGAAAAACATTTATGTTATATACCAACTGATAATAATTACGCTAGAACAGATGGTATTGGGTATTCTATACATATTTTACGTTCTAGAGAGCCGTCAAGACAGAGAAGTTGGAGAAAAAACTATGAACATTGAAAATGAAACATGTAATACTATAGTTAAACTACAAGAACCAAATTTATGTGTTTTTAAACAGAAATGTAGCCGATGTTTTGATGATCCGAATTTGTTTTTTTGCAAAAAATGTGGCCTTTCTTTAAATATAATTAAAGAATAAGAGGGAACAGAGAATGTAATTTCAAGATTCCTAAAACATATTTTGGATATTCGTCGAGGCTTTAGAAAGGTCATTATAATAGCACATAACGGACAATCATACGACCATCAATTCATCTTAAATTATATATTGAATGAAACAGTTTTAACCCCTGAATTGATTATGAGAGGCAGCAAAATTATATTTATAGGACAAGCCAATATAAAATTCATTGATTCCTTGAATTATTTCCCAATGGCTCTGTCTAAGCTCCCGAAAACCTTCCAGCTTTCTTCTGAATTGAAAAAAGGCTACTTTCCTCATCTGTTTAATACAAGAGAAAACAGTAGTTATATAGGAAAGCTACCAGATTTAGAATTCTATAGCCCTAATTCTATGAAATCTGAAGATCGTGAAGAGTTTCTGAAATGGCATGGGGAGCATAATAACAATGTTTTTGACCTCCAGCACGAACTTAAGGAATACTGCATTAGTGATGTGAATATTCTGACTGAGGCTTGTCTAAAATTTAGACATTTATTTCTTCAAAACAATATTGAGCCATTTTTAGAGGCAACAACTATAGCATCCTCGTGTAATCTTCTATACAGGCGTAATTTTCTAAAGCCCAAGTCTATAGGATTAATACCCAGGCACGGATACAGGTAATTCCCCCTATTTAAATAATATATAAATACATATTTTAGCGGCGTACCCCACAGGCGGATCACTAGTGTGAAGCAGAAAAGTGGGAGAGTTGTGATCGCTTCAAGATCACTACTCGTAACGCCGGAAATGAAGAAGAAGATATAAATACATATTTTGAAATAAATGTCTATTTGTCAATATTCAGATGGGCCGATAATCAATCCATAGAAGCAGTAAAATGGTTGCTTCTGGAAGAGAAATCGGAACATCAACATAGAGCATGCTGCTAATGGACGTGAGGTTAAAATTAATGGTGTTAAAGTCAACGGGTTTTGTAAGGAAAGTAACCAGATTTTTGAATTTCATGGTTGTTTTTACCACGGTCACACTTCTTGTATGAAACAAAACCGAGATATTCCTCTAACGGATAAAAAATATTACGATACTTTAAATTATAGATATGAGAGAACTGTGGACAGAATAGCCCGTCTAAGATCATTTATTTACGAGGTAATTGAAAAATGGGGCTGTGAATTTGAAACCCAGCTAAGACTTTTAAAAGGAGAAGCGCTTAGTTTCCTTGACAATCACCAGCTGATTATGAAATTTAAGTTAAACCCGAGAGACAGTTTCTATGGAGGAAGAACAAGCAATACATTTAATTATTATAAATGTAAAGAAGGTGAACAAATCAGGTATATTGATTGTAACAAACCGTCACAGTGCGGATATTTTGTTCAACAAAATTCGGGCGATATACATAAGATGTATGTATATCGGAAAAATCAAACTACAAGCACACCGAATACCACCGCCTCCGCATCAACACACAAGTTACATACACATTTCCAAGTTTCCTATTCACCCCACTCGTTGTACGCAAACACAGACATCAGCACGCGACATTGGATATGCACTCGCCACAAACAACGATCAATGGGTTTTCCTCATTTATAGAGCTCACACTCGCTTGTTGTAGGAAATATGATATAGGGATGTAACTCGAACAGGAAAAATAAACGTGTTGTGTTTTGGATAAGGTTTGGTGGAATTTTTATCTCGACTTCTGGTGCTTCGTCGAGAATACCTTGGACAGGCTGAGTTTACCTCAGCCCTAAAAGAAAGCATCACAAAATGGCACCCGAGCAGGGACTATAAAAAATTCCAAACAACCAAGCCAAAACCAATACATTTCGAAAGGTCTCACTTTCTAAGAGATCACACACCAACCTACGCCTTAATTGGGCTAGACAAATTACGAGAGCAAAATTTTTTTAAATAAACTTTCCGCTCCCGATCACCGCCAACAACATACACTACCCGAACCAGCACTATGTCCGACTCCGAGGACCAAGACGATCAATATTTGAACCCATGTAAAAATTTGGGTTTCATTTATTTTATGAAGAAACCTGAGCTGATGGAAACGCTGACAGCTCGTTAATTACGTTAATAATACAACAGGTAGTGTCCAAATACTACGAAAACGCCTCAGTCAACATTCAAGGAAACTGAGAGACCACGGCTCGACACAGAATCTTTGCCAGACATGGGAGGATACTATCGAGAAACGTCTCAACGTGGATGGGGATTGAACTAGCAATGCCGCGATTACTCCTGTTTTACCTACTCAAACGAACGCCGACGAAATAATGCCGCAAGTACCGAAGACTCCGCGTTACACGGAGATTCAGTTTACTGCTCCATGTATGAGTAGAAGTCTGACTAGACAGGAACCTAGCACCCCAGGGCGTACGGAAGAACGACCCTCAGGCCAGCTCTACAACCATTTAGGATCATCACAGAGTCTACCACCATACCCTCGATCATCGGGTTGGTATGCTTTAAGGTATGAGGCAGAAGTGATGAACACTGTTCGTAAATGGGGTCTCAAGTTCGATGGAACTGGGAATCCCTTGGAATTCCTAAAACGAGTATCAGAATTAACGACATGCTATGATATCCCGCGAGCTCATATGCTCCACGCACTCCCCGAGTTGTTTAAAGTGCATTGGAGTGGTTGCGAGTTAAGCTTGCTAGTTTAACAACGTGGGCAGACCTCCACCAAGCATTTACCCAGTTTTTCTTACCACCTCGATACTTTACTAAGCTCGAGGATGAAATATTTATATCGCCGACGTCAGGGGCCAAGAGAAAGCGCTAAAGAATATATACTGAAGGGGGATAGCCACTGTGACGGTCAAAAAATTAGTGATTTTTTAAAAAAAAAATTTTGACCGAGTAAGTTGAGGAATTTTTGGATCGGGTTTTTCATTCTATTAAGTACACATCGAATGATTTTTCCACAAATTTTTATTAAAAAATATTTAATAACTTTAACAATATTAGCGATGCCGTATCGCCTTAAAAAAAAGTTCCCCCTAAATGGAGAAAGAATCACAAAACTTTTAGAAATAAAAGTGAAAAAATAAAATTGTTTAGAATTTATTTAAAAAAGTTTAAAATAATATTAATTATAATTTAGAATTTAGAAATATTAGATTGAAGCCGAGAAGGTTCTCGTCTTGTGAACAGAGGGGGCTCTGTAACGAACCGTCACAGTGCGGATATTTTGTTCAACAAAATTCGGGCGATATACATAAGATGTATGTATATCGGAAAAATCTAACTACAAGCACACCGAATACCACCGCCTCCGCATCAACACACAAGTTACATACACGTTTCCAAGTTTCCTATTCACCCCACTCGTTGTACGCAAACACAGACATCAGCACGCGACATTGGATATGCACTCGCCACAAACAACGATCAATAGGTTTTGCTCATTTATAGAGCTCACACTCGCTTGTTGTAGGAAATATGATATAGGGATGTAACTCGAACAGGTAAAGTTAAGTTTCTGCTCCGCTTCGGTAGAGTGTACATCGTACATAATTGAAACTTGGGAAGGAAATATGATATAGGGATGTAACTCGAACAGGTAAAGTTAAGTTTCTGCTCCGCTTCGGTAGAGTCTACATCGTACATAATTGAAACTTGGGATCGAGGACAGGCTCACAGCCACCCGATTATTCTTTGGCACTTGCGCCAAGGACAGAATTGTTATTAGCTTAAGTAAAAACTGACATTTACAATAAAGAATTACTATTGGAAAAATAAACGTGTTGTGTTTTGGATAAGGTTTGGTGGAATTTTTATCTCGACTTCTGGTGCTTCGTCGAGAATACCTTGGACAGGCTGAGTTTACCTCAGCCCTTAAAGAAAGCATCACATGATATATGCTCGCTAAGCCCTTGGGTGTGTAAAAATGGGTAGTTTCCAATTGGACACCCAAAACTCCACACAATTAACACTGATATGTGTACGGGAATGAAACTGGACGGAGTCAATGGTCTTATTAAATGTAAAATTCTTACCCCAGAAAACTTTTTCCACCCGGTTTTACCTCAAAAGCAAAACAACAAACTAATGTTTTCATTGTGCAGAACCTGTAGCTATGAAAAAAGCAAAGAAAAAACCTGCACCCATTCTGATGAAGAAAGAGCATTCACAGGAACATGGGTAATTGACGAAGTGATGAAGGCAATTGAAAAGGGATATAAACTGATAACTGTTTTCGAAATTTGGGAGTATGAGGTGATTCAGTACAACTCTGATTCGTGTACCGACGGACTATTTACGTCGATGATGAACACCTACCAGAAAATAAAGCTAGAGGCTTCAGGGTGGCCAAAAGATTGTTTATCAGAAGTAGATAAACAAAGATATATATTGGATTTTTCTGAAAAGGAAAAAATTTAATATTATTCAGAAATTACAAAAAATCCTGAAAAAGAGCACTTGCCAAATTGATACTCAATTCTTTTTGGGGTAAATTTGGTCAGAGAGAGAGCCAACAAAAAACTTGCATTTTGAATAATCCATCAGATTTGTTTGTTTTACTAACCCAGCCTACAATAGAGGTTTTGCAAATTCTGCCAATTAATGAATCAAATGTTGTGATAAGTTTCAAACTTATAGAAGAAGCAAGAGTTGAACAGCTACGGTCCCGGTAGTTATATTAGTGAGTTTGTAAGTGGAGGCCCTAAGAATTACACTTATAAAGTTCACAGTACTTATGATAATAAGGAGCGTACAGTGTGTGTATGGTTAAGGGTATTTTCCTGAGTCATGAAACTTCGCAAAAAATTATCTTCATCACAATAAAAGATGCTGTTTGGAAATCATCTGCTGACGAATAAGAAGGTGCCATCACAAAAGTAAAGTTTAGTAATATTCGCCGGACAAAAGAACACCAAGTTGTTACCGTGGAGGAATACAAAACATACAAACCAAGGGCTGAAAAGCGCCAATTTTTCGAAGACCACAGTTCCCTCTCGTATGGTTACAAAAGAAAACCCGTTTCACAAACAGTACAACCATCAACATCATCATTATCATCATCAAAGCTATGAAATAAAATAAATTTTAAACATTTAAAACAGTGTTTTGTTTTATTTAAAAATATTTATTACAACTATTTTTGGTTCATATTTTCGGTAATGTATCTTTTTAAAACATAGACATTCTGGAGTGCACACACTTTCCCGTGATACCAACATTTCAAGGTCTTAAAAACGTGGATGACGGAGAAAAAGAAAGATTAAATTAATACTTTATAAATGAGATCTTTATTCAGTTGAGGTTAGAAAACGAGTGAGGAGTGAGCAAATATGACAGAAGTGTCAAAAGGAAAAGAGAGCTATTTTTTACAAGTGAGTTATAAGTATTGTTAAACATTATATAATTCAGTTTCTGTTAAAGTTATGTTTGATTTATAGTTTTAATATTGTAAGGTTTCAACACTCCCCCTCAATGATAAAATGATTAATCAAAATGAATTCCAAAATTTGCAAAGCAAAAATAATGTTTGACTTTTGTTAGTGCTTTTGTTAGGCCATCAGCAACCATCTCATTCGTCGGAAGATATTTCACACGAATAGTTCCTTCTTCAACTGCCTGTCGTATGAAATGGTGTCTATAGTGAATATGCTTTGTCCTGGAGTATTTACCACCATATTCTGCTATGTGCTTTGCACTCTGGTTGTCACAGAAAATGGTTGTTGTTTCTAGGCTGGAAAAGCCAAACTCTTCAAGTAAGTAGCGAAGTGAATATGCTTCTCTTTCTCCTTCAGTTAACGCGATGTACTCTGCCTCAGCGCTGGAGGCGGCGACAGTTTGTTGTTTTCTTGATTCCCAGCTTATGGCAGCACCTGCATGTACAAAACAATAACCACTTTCAGATTTCGAATCATTCATATCCTCGGCCCAACTTGCGTCAACGTAACCAATTAAAGGAAACCCTTTTCTTCTAAATACAAGTGTTGCATATTTAGTAGCATTTAAATAACGAAGTGAATTGATAGCAGTAGTCCAATGTTGCCTTTTTGGATTTCGGTTAAATTGAGAAAGTGTGCTTACACCATAAGCGATATCGGGACGGCTAAATATTGAAAGATGCATTAATGATCCTATAAGCTCTTGATACTTTAAGTATTCTATTTGCTCATTTTCGCCGTTGATACTTGGTTCCTTCACAAGCTTTAGCTTGGCCTGCATTGGTATGTCAAAAGGCTTCGAGTTTTGCAAATTGTATTTAAGAGCTAGTTTTTGAATGTAATTAGTGCATATTGAGAGCAAATCCTGCTTCTTTGATATTTGTTACCGAATACACAAGGACGGATGTCCTAGATCTCTTATTTCAAATTTTTCGGAAAGGCTTTGTTTTAATTTCGAAACAAAGATACTTTCATTCGATGCGATGACTATGTCGTCGACGTATATTTTTTTTTTTATTTTTTTTTTAAAGAGGAGGCTTTTGCTAATCGGGAGAACTCAGACCTAATATCCAGTCCATTGTACTACCAGAGTAGCAGCCTTCCCTTTTTTTTGTGTTGCAGTAGTTGGAAATAAGTTGTTAGTAATTTCACATATATAACCTCAAGGGCGGCGTCCATATGAAACTGGGAGGCTGAAAGAAAAGTAGATGCCCAGAGCGGGATTCGAACCTACGCGTCCGGCCTATCTACTAAACAATCTACCACTGCACCACGGCCGCCCTCGTCGACGTATATACCTAGTATTGTTTTTAGATTATCGTTATAATTTCGAAAATAAATGCTGTTTTCGTACTTGGATTGTATTAGTTCGAATAATTTTTGTTTATAATCGACAGTTTTGTACCATTCTCTACTGGCTTGTTTTAATCCATATAATGCTTTATGGAGACGACAAACTTTATTGGGATGTAAAACATCAACAAAGCCCTCTGGCTGTTTCATAACGATTTCCTCTTTCAAATGTCCGTTCAAGAACGCAGTTGATACATCGAGGTGATGCAGTTGTAGGTCATGTTCCACAGATAGGGCATAGTTAAGACGCAACGAACTCTGGCGTATTACTGGTGAATATGTTTCCATACAATCAATTCCATACCTTTATCCTTTATCCTGGTATCCCTGCGCAACGAGTCTTGCCTTACGACGATCTACTCTTCCATCATGCAAATATTTTGTTTTAAAAACCCAACGACTTCCAATTGCTATCCTACCTGGAGGCAAGTCACAAAGAGTCCACGTGTTATGCTTCATCAAGCACCTGTATTCCTCTTCCATTGCACTATACCATTCTTCTACGTGTGGAGAAGTTTCCAGTTCTTTAAGGCTTGTAGGATCATCATATAAGCATGTAATAAAAGCCCTTTCAATAATATAATTTGAAATCGCGTTTGATCTCGTTCGACTGCTGACAAAATCCCTTTCTTCAATGTTATTCTCTGTTAAATTCCTGGTTTTGTTTCTATTGCTATCATTATTATTTTGTCTATCTTTTGTGCTAGTTCCCTTAGAAACCGGTTCTCCTCGCAAGTCATTTTCATTTGTATTTTTTTCATTTGTGTTTACAAAATTTAATTCATTTTGTTCAACTCTTTGTTTCTCATTTGTGCCTACATCCGAAAAACTTTGAGCTTCCAAAAATTCAGCTTCATAGTTTTCGTCTCTTTTATCATCGTCCTCAGATTTTACTTCCCTCTTACTCAAGGTGATTCTACTCTCATTAATTGTTCTATTACTCAAGATGAACTCTCCATAATCATCAACATCATTGGATAATAGTTCTTCGATAAATCGATCGTCTCTACTTTTAATTACTGTTCGAGATCCTCTCTTCAACAAGCGATATGATTTCGATACGTCTGAATAACCTACCAGCACATATTCATCACTTTTAGGGTCTAGCCTCGATTTGTTTGGAGACTTATTCAAAACAAAAGCTCTACATCCTATCAGACGTAAATGACTAACAATATATCCTTCCTGACCAGAATTGTTCTGGGGTTCTGTCAGCATTTAGATTTGTTGGACAACGATTTCTGATGTAAGCTGCTGTGTGGATAATTTCTGCCCACAAAAACTTTGGAAAACACCCATCAATAAGGAAACACCTAGCCATTTCTACCAAAGTGCGGTTCATCCGCTCGAAAACGCCATTCTGTTGTGGCGTACCTATATTCCGCAGATAATTGATGCTTTATTCCATTTGATCTTAGAAAATTGGGAAATTCAGTATTAGTATCGACGATGCCAAATTTCTAATGAATTACACTGATTTGTTTCTGAAACTGCTTGACAAGTCCTTGCTTTTTCTTTCGACCTGAACATATTTACTAAGTACAAACCTTTGTGTTTACTAGCCTCAAGTAAAACCATATCATTTTTAATTATCAGTCCGCGTTCTCCTTCTATGATAACTTTGCAACCTTTATCTGTGGCCTTGCTAGCAGATACAAGGTTGCTTCTGAGCTCAGGAATGAAAAGTGTATCATAGAGACAAATATCTTTTGGTTTTCCACATACCAAAACATTCAATTTGACTGTTCCAATACCTTTAATGTTCGCAAATTTATTGTTTGCAACTTGAACTAATCCATTGTACGTTTTGTCTATGACAACAAAGCTATCTTCTAAACAGCACATATGTGAGGTAGCGCCGCTATCTACGTACCAGTTAAAACATTCAGTATTCTCTTCTCGTGGTACCCGTGGTGTAATGGATAGCATGTCCGCCTGTTAATCCAGAGGTTCGAGCTCGAATCCCAACAGAGGCAAAAATGTTTTTTCCACGGGTATCGCCTTTCGCGAGGAATTGGCAAGTCCTCCGTTAGTATTCATTGCCATGAAAAGCGCTTTCTCGATTAGCCGCTCGGAACCGGCAGAAAATTGTAGGTCCCCTCCATTTCCTCACAAGGCATGGTTGTGAGAAATGCGCTAGGCCCAAGGGCGAGGAGCCCTGTTGCGCCACCCTATTTATTTTTTTTATTCTCTTCTAGAACATTATGTGAAACTTCATGTATTTTTGTTTCTGCTCCTTTTGTTCTGTTTAATTCTGATGCAATAAAACCATATTCATCTCCGTTATATTCTAAACTACCTGTTTGCGCAAGATTTGATTTGTCTCTACCCTTATTCATCACTCAGCAGTCTCGTTTTTTATGCCCTTTCAAACAATATCTATGACAATTAAATTGAAAGCGTGACGTACCTGTATGATTTCTGTTTTCCGATTTCTTTGAGTGGTACCTTACTTTGAAAGCTTCGTTTCCAATATCATCAATGCTCCTTTTCTTAACTGAATTATATAATGTTTAACAATACTTATAGCTCACTTGTAAGAAATAGCTCTCTTTTCCTTTTGACACTTCTGTCATATTTGTTCACTCTCTACTCGTTTTCTAACCTCAACTGAATAAAGATTTCATTTATAAAATATTAATTTAATCTTTCTTTTTCTCCGTCATCCACGTTCTTAAGAGGTTATGGGCCCAGAGCTAATACAGAAATAAACTGAATATCAAAAGGAAAATAATATTTCATAAAAATTACACCACTAACTGGGAAAATTCCATTGTTTAAGGGAAACAATTTTTTCACCTGGAAGATGCTTCCGATGCAGCCTATTCTTCATAAGAATCGTTTGTGCAAATATTTCAAAGGAGACGATGCAAGGCCGGAAGATGGACAAGATTCAGCAGCCATGGAGGAATGGATTAACAAGGACCTGGATGCAAGAAGTGAGATTATAATCTCAATGACTCCAGATCAAGTATCGATAGTTCATGGAATACCATCATCGAAAGGAATCTGGGATTTCCTAGAGAAAACATATAATCGTAAGGGGACACGAACCAAATTGAAAGAATTCCGTAAGTTACTTAATTTTAAAATGAGCAATAGCCAAAATATGGAAAACCATCTGAATAATTTTAACTTAATTGTCAATCGGTTACGTGAAATGGATGCCAAATTGGATGATGACCTACTAGTTGTTACACTAATTGATAGTTTGCCTGAACCCTTCAAATACCTGCAAGCAGCTTTTGATGCCTCGGAAAAATCACCTACATTGGATGTATTACGAGCCTGTCTCTTGGAAGCGAGCGATAAGAAAAGAGAGCTATTTCTTACAAGTGAGCTATAAGTATTGTTAAACATTATATAATTCAGTTTCTGTAAGAGTTATGTTTATATCAGAATAAATTTTTTTGCTTCTGTTAAATTAGGACATTTGTAAGAGAGATCTTCAATGTTTATTATATCCACATCTCTGCTGTTCAATAGTTTTTGTAGCCACTGTTTCTTTTCTTCACCCTTTACGTAAACAGTAATATTTTTTTAATTTTTCTTCGAAGAAATGTCTTTACTTTTTTAAAATCTGTATTTCCTCCATCATTGCTTGGCAAGATCATGATGCTGTTCATACAACCAGTGAGCTTGTCTCTTCAGGGGCATCGGAAGAAAGTCCGAGTGAAATGGAGGCGTGAGAATAAAATGTTTGTGATAGCTGTTAAAAAGCACAGCCATTTCTTTTAGAATAAACTCGTTATTTATTCCTCTGAAACCTTGAAAGCCTAAAACACACGCAATATTCATGATGAGATCCGTTCTTGTTAACACCTCCTTTTCTACTGAACAGATATATGCGTTACGTTGAATTTGAGTAAGTTTGCTTACTTCACCAGTCAGAGGATTGTAATCAATTACACGATCGTGAAGTACTAAACAATACATAGTTGTTGAAGCAGGGATCGGGGTTATTGTTTCTAGTTCAATTTTTACATCCACAGGTCCTGTTTTAATCGTTTCATTATGACGAGAACAATCAATAACCATAATTGGAGCGATATCTTTAAAATCTTGACGTGAAAAAAGAGGATTTGTTTGCTGGTGGTGATAATATGATTCTTGAAAACTAGTATACATTTCATAGAGAACAGCATACCGATCCAGTTTATATTTAAGATTTAAATCTTCCCGAGGATAGGATTCGGAATTTAAATGTACTTTTACATTACTCACATCACAGTGATCGAATATGCTAGCATCTTTATTTCGCTGATTTTTTCTATCGGTTTGTAGAGCAACGATGTATCTATGTTTTTCAAGTTGATTTGAAGTTTTGACTGTCCAAACATGATCGGTTGTGGTTGGTAGTGTTGGCATTATTTGTTAATTTTCCTGTAGAAAGAGTTCCATCTGCTTTCGTTAGACTTCCCTCTATATAAATATAGCTTTCGCACGGTAACACACATAAGTCCTGTTGTTGTATGGCAATACGTATTTCATCACTAGGATTGTAGGATTGAAGAAATGGTGAATAGCTACGGTACTCAAACTTAGATATGCTATTATCATAGCCGGGTCCTTGAGTAATATCCAATATATCGTTCGTTTTTTTAAACTTATTTTAATTTGAATCCTAATGAGAGAAGATAGTCTTTATTTTCGGACGATAACTTTGGTGTTGACACTTTGACAGTACTGATGCTCGGCTAGAACTATTTAATTGTCTATCCTTGATATCTTTTAAGTAATTATTGTAAATTAACATCATTCTAGTTTTGGAGTTAAATGTAATCGAACAGTTATTCTTTCTCCTCTAAAATTTATTAAGTCTCCGTTCTGGTCTACAAGTTTTAATGTTACAGTACCTATTCGTTTGATATTCACAGATAAACAGATGACATTTTTAGGAACTTCAATGATCTTATAGCCTGCTCCTGTTTCTGGTGAAAATTCATGTGTTGTGTGTGTAGTTGTATTGTTAAAATAAGACCCTGAAATGATATTACACTCGAGCCGTACTACATTTACTCTATTTATGTCAACTGGTAAATCTGAGAAATGAATTCTATTCTCCTCGAGAACACGTTTACTGAATCCCAATAATTTTCCAATGGTTCTGTCCTTGTTGAAATATATTTTCTCGCTGCTATAGATTTCACATTCCAATGTATTGTTATTTGCTTCTAATCTAACAATAATTGGAGAATTTCTAAACAATAATTCCTCGGATATATGGGCTGCAATAGCGTCAATTTCGTACGACCCTATTGGGATTTAAATTGGATATTTACCCACATGGAATAAATTATTACTTTCGTTGTTACGGTTATATTTCACCACAAGAAAGATCTTCCCTTAAAAACTGATTTATGTTTTTATCCCTTTCTTTTGGGCCCGAAACCCTCCTCATCATTTCTTCGACCCACCATTTTTCCGTTGTTCGTTCTTAGCAATGTGAAAGGAACATTGCTTTGAACAAATAACAAAAGCAGGTACATCTGATCAGCGGATGAGCTGAATGGTTTGTTGACCCAGTACACAAACCCAGTAGATGGCAAGAGAGATTGCCATATTTCGAAACACAAAAATGAGATACACACATATACACAAAGATCACACAAATTCGAAGACACCATGTACACTATACACAACATCACACATTATACAGCATGTACACAACATCACACCATATACAATATCAACACATGAAGTACACATCACAAACACAACATTTTATACACGATGTAATCAAGGCTTAAGCCCACCCTAAATATTTAATAGAGTCTCAAAGGTTGGAACGTTAATAGTTTTCCCTTCTCTCCCCCAAATCTGCAAAAGGGTCCACCGGCGTAAGTTAGGGTTTGCGAATATAAAAGATTTCTTCCGGCTATGATTCTTCTCGGAAAATTGTACATTAAAAATAGAGTATTTTGGAAACTGTGCCTTCCTCGATTCACTATTTACGCGATTTAGATTAACTGGGAGAACGCCCAGATGAAACTTGATTTTTGTTCAATAACTTTCAATTTTCTCGAAAGGTTTTGACATTGGGTAATTGGGGTCTGGACTCACCCATGAGATCGTCAAGTTTTGGACGACACCAACAACTTGTCGAACTCGCTGAATTGAGAGAGTGAGTACGAGCACTTTCGTTGGGTATTCGACAGCGATGGCAGAACCCCATTGGTGGTTGATGTCGTGGAACTGAATCCCATGAAACGTGATTGGTTGAGAGATCGGATTTGTGTGTGTTTGAGTGAGGTGTTGGGTCCAGACAGGGAGCTAGACTTGAAGTGGGAGACACTTCTTGGTTAGCTATCAAGCTGCAAAGTGGTTTTCTTGAGACAGAGAATTTTTCGAGAGTTTTTGAACAAAGATTAAGCTTTGATTTTTTTTAGCGGAGAAGAAACAGAAAATTGAAAAAGAAAAGTGAAGGAAATAGTGAGTCGAGGCAGGAAGACAGGATTTGAGGAAAAAAAAAGGAGCAAAAGAAGACGTCAGCAGGACGTAATTTGTGAGGAAAATTACAGAGGAGAATAGCCGGCGGACATCTTGTCCAAAAAGGAAAAAAAAGATAAGTAGAGTGATTTTTTTTTGAGTGCGTCAGTTTTTTTTTAAATTTGTTATTTGTGAGAATTTATAACCGTGTGGCCCCTTTCCTTTCTTTTATTTGCCCAGAAAAATATCTGGTTTAGAAACCCCATTAACTTCTTCTCGTCTTGAGAATTTTCGGGAAATTTCTTTTAACGTTCCAATCTTCGTCATTTGCCTTTGCAAAGTCACATAGCGGTCCTTCAGACCCCTTGTATATAATTCAACTTGATACATATTGTATAACGTCATCTATTTACTTTTATCATCCATTTTGTAGTACCTATTTTGTCGAAAAGATTTGGGTTTTTATTCCAACTTTTGTACGGTTTTCCCAACGCAGATAACACAATAAATAGCTTTAAATTCCTTTGGGAATTTAAACTTCGTATTTTAATTCGGTTAATACTATTTCAGAGCAGTTCGTGGTTTGGAAATTTCACCTTAAAATTTCCTGGCGCCCACCCTTATTATTGAACAACACTGCTTTGTATTAATAACATACTTACCTATTCAATACCAAAACCTTTTTTAATTAATCCAACCTACCTATAAAACTTCACATTATCATCATCGAACATACCCAACACCCAGCTGAGTAGCCGTGGCTGACAGCATCTCTATATGCTGTGTGTTGCTTTTTTTTTATTAACCCTTTATTCAGCTATTGTCTTTCGTAATTTCTTATTCATTCGCTATCATACCTTCGGTGCACTGCGTGAAATTTTTCTTTGGTAAATTTTCTTTAATCTGTTCGCTATCTTTTAGTTTCGTTGTCATCCTAAATTATCTTATTTCCTAGCAACTAATATTATTGATAAATATAACCCCCTTGGAAGGGAATTTGAAGAAAAAAAAGTGCAACAATTTGGCGCCCAACGTGGGGCTTTGTGAAGTTTGTTTGGGAAATTCCTGTGGTGATTTTTTTTTTTTGTGTCGTTCCGAAAGTGTTTGTTGTGATTTTGTTTTATATCCTGTGAACTATTTATGGTGCTTCTGTTTTCTATTCCCAATTTAGGTTGAATTGTGCAAGAATTAGTGCGGTCCTTGAGCCTTGAGGAAGAAAATTCATTTATCGTCTACCTGTGGTTGGAAAAAAGACAACAATCTCCTCGTTGGATATGCCCATATAAGTATTCAAAGTATACCCCCAAGTAGGTTGCTCTTTTCTTTTTGTTTCATTTTTGCATACCTATCTGTTTCTATTATTTTATTACTATCGTATTTATTTTATAACATTTGATTTGCTTTGATTTCGTATAAAGTTTTTTTTCCCTCGTTTACATATACATAACGTAGAATTTGTTCGTAAAACAGTGCCACTGCTTATCAGCATCAGTGCTTTATTTTTTTTTTAATTATACTTACCTACATACATATTGCCGTACACGATTTGCGTAGCCGGCTTTGGTCTCTTTTTGTGTACACAGTTATCATATTATATTTTCGCAGTGAGAGATTAGGGTCGCGTACACGGCGTACGAAATCGACATAAATTTGTTGTTCGATTTATTTTCGATAATTTTTTTTCTCGATATTTTTTTATTTCGATATTTTTATTTTGATACGTTTTATTTCTAACTTGAGTTTCAATTTTGAATTTCGATTGTGTTTTGAGTTTAATTTTTTTTTTTAATTGAGAATATTTGTTGGTTTTGTTTGGTATTTTGTTTTACTAAGTTGAGTTATCGAATCGGTTTTGATTTTGTTTTAGGGTCAGTTTTGAATATTGATTTTGGCTGTTGTAAGGAAATTTAACTTTTTTTTTGTACGGTTGTAAGAGTTGAAGTTGAAGCGATTTTGTTCGATTAGAAGTTTCTGTTAGCTGAAGTTTTGGAAATTTGAAAGTTGAGTTGTGAGTTACGAGTTATTATTGTGAAAAATTTTAAAATTCCTTTTTGGGATATTTTTTTTGGAAGTTTTGAGAATCGCCTTGTTTAATTTTTTTTTTCTAAAATAAGTTTTCGAATAGTTTTTCAGTGGTTTTTTTTTTGTAAAGTTTTGGAAAGGTTTTAGTGGTTTTAATAGAGTTTTAAATAGAGTTTCGAAAAGTTTTTTTGCACCGTTTTAATAAGGTTTTGAAAAGTTGTTTTTATTGATTTTGATAAAGTTTGAAAAGTTTTTAGTGTGATTAGTCATGGATATAGATTAGCACAGGATGAGCTCGTCTACGAAATGGAATGTAGGGGCTTAGATATAGGGACAGTTGAGGAAATGAGGAAATCGTTGAGAGGTGCTAGGATGCTAGAAAGAAGAGGGTCTTTAGGTGCTCCTACCAAATATCCATTCAGTTTTGTAGAAGATTGTAGGCAATAGAGAGTAAGTTAGTAGAAATAGGGAAATTATTAGAAAATCCACCTAAATCAAAAAAATCAAAAGAATATTTGAAAGTTTTAGCGAAAGTTGAATGGGGAATAGGTAGATTAGATAGGTCTCAACCAGAAGATGAGGGTGATGACAAGCGTAAAGTAGTCTTGAGGAACAAGCTAGTTATGGCTTTAGCGGATTTTGAAGAAATTGAAGATTTACAGGAAGAAGAGGCTCAGTTATCAACCGATAGACTGAACGCTTCAGCGGCAGGCCCAGCACCAGCCTCAGCAGCAGCACCAGCAGGAACATCAACATCATTAACAGGACCAGCAGAAATTGGAGCATCGACATCATCAGCAGCAGCAGGACTTGTAGCAGTTTCAGCTCAAGTTCCATCGAGAAGTTTAGGGGAATCTAGGGATAGGAATTTTGAAGAAAGCGGCAGGGATAGCATTGGTAGTAGGGAATATAGTTATAGTGATAGGGTAGATAGTTTTGGTGGAGATAGGGTTTTTGTAAACGCGAATAGGTTTGAAAAAATTTCAAAATGGGACGTGAAGTTTAATGGAGAACGCTGTGGTTCTTCATTGAATGCGTTCCTGGAGAGGGTAGAGGAGATTAGATAAGCTAGAGGAGTTTCGGAGGCCCAGCTGTTTCGGTCAGCTGTAGACTTATTTGTAGGAAGAGCTTTGTTGTGGTTTAGGGCCGTTAGGGCTTCAATCAATTCATGGCAAGAACTTGTCAGTGAATTGAAGTTAGAGTTCTTCCCACCCAACTATAATGGTTTGCTAAAAGACGAGATTAGGCGTCGCACGCAAGGCCGCGATGAATCAATCGGGGTCTACGTTGCGATAATGCAGAACATGTTCAGGAGGCTTTCTGTACCCATCTTAGAGGGACGAATGCTGTCTATGGCCCAAAACCTGACACCATTCTACCAGACGCAGCTCGGATTGGCTAATCCGACTTGCGTTTCTGAGCTGGTTAGATTAGGGCGCAATCTTGAGATGGTTAGGGCAAACGTGGAATCTTACGTTCCACCCCCTAACAATCGAAGTAGGAACCTACTTGAGCCGGATCTGGCTTACGTAGGAGGTGAAACCCCAAGAGTCGCGGTTGTTGAGGAGAGCAACCAGACTCGCCAGGTCGAACGGAATTCAAATCAGAATTTGAATTCCAATCCTTTTAGGTCGAATGGTAGAAGAAGTTCGGTTGTCGAGGACAACATCCAATCTCGTCCAGCGGGACAAAATTCGGATAGGTCGTTGGTTAGGAGAGTTTCTGCTGTTGAGAGCAGGCAAACTCGAGAACCCTTGAACTCGATTTCGAATCAGAATTCGAATTCTAACTCGTCGAACTCTGTGGTTAGGTGTTACAATTCCAATGTGTTGGGCCACTTTGCAAATAGGTGTTCTGCCCTAGGAGTTGTTTCGGATGTGGAAAGCAGGGAGTTACGCGAAGTAACTGTTCCACCTGCTCGGGAAACGTGAGACGCACTCTCGGGTCAGTAGGACGAGAGCGCCGTTGAAATGAGTGAGGTCGCCTACTGGGGACCAGTCGGTGAATTGTGAAGTAGGTTTTACACTAGAGGAGAGTGGTAGGGATAGAAGGCCATATTTAGGAGTTAGTGTTTATGGAGTTAGGATGTTAGGGCTCTTAGACTCAGGCGCTTCACGCACAATAGTTTGTAAGGAAGGGTGGAAAATTTTGAAAAGTTTAGGTGTTAGATTAGGGAAAAACAGAACTGAAAGAGTTACACTAGCGGATGGAAAGGGTATAGAGGTAGAGGGTATAGTGTCACTCCCTATTAACATCAAGGGAAAAATAATCGTAATTGATTGACGATGGAACTAAATGGTTCGATGATTCTATGGGGGATCAGAATACAAGGTGGTTCGAAGGGCCACAATTTCTTTCACTTCCTTTTTGCGATTGGCCTATTCAACTACACAAGCCCAGTTTGGATTTAAACTGCCACGAAATGTCAAGGTTTTTTGTTCACAATAAACATACAACCCCTTCCTTTAGTGCTTTCAACTATCTCAGTGCAAGATTTCAAACAAGATGGTGTTCTTCGGTGAGAGTTGTTGGTTTCCTGCTTCGATTCAAAGACGTTATTCGGAAAATTCCAATTGAAAAAGCGAAGTTTATAACGCCTTCTGAATACCGTCGCGCTGAAAATTGGATCTTCCGAAAAATTCAAGCTGATTCTTTCCCTGATGATGTCATATCTCTTCAAAGGACCGGGAGTGTTAAGCATAGTAGTTCCATTCTGAGCTTATCACCATATTTAGACGAAGATGGTACGATTCGAATGAGTTCCAGAGCGCAAAAAGGTAACATTTCTTATGCCACAAGAAACCCAGCCATTCTCCCGAACAATCATCCTTTGATTGATTTGCTCATTCAACATCACCACCAGAGAAATTTTCATATTGGAACTTCAAACGTGATCGCAGACATCCGTGAACGCGCGTGGATAATTTTTATTCGCAAGGCTGTTGAAAGAGTAAGATCGAAATGCTTTGAATGCAAACGTCGTAAAGTGATGCCTGTTATGCCACTTATGGGTCAATTACCCGAAGCCCGACTAGCCTTTGAGTCAAAACCATTCACTCATGTCGGTGTCGACTGTTTTGGACCTCTTTTGGTGAAATATGGACGAGGCACGGTAAAAAGATATGGGATGATCTTTACATGTCTTACTTTTAGAGCGGTACAAATAGAGCTTCTGAACGATCTTAGCTTAGATCAATGTACGATGGCTGTAAGACGTTTCATCATTAACAGAGTTGTGACCCGATATTTGTATAGTGATAATGGCCTTAATTTTATTGGCACAAGTAATCTGCTTGAAAAAGACGCTAGAGAGATGGAATCACAGCTAAGTGAATTCGTGGCCAAATATGAGGGCATCGTTTGGAGATTTATTCCAGCATATTCTCCATGGATGGGAGGAGCATGGGAAAGATTAATTCAGTCTATCAAAAAGAGCGTAAGTTGCATTTTAAAAGACATAGTTCCCCGTGAAGATGTCCTACGAAACGCGTTAATGGAAGCTCAAGCTCAAATAAATCGTCGCCCATTAACACATATTCCCGTGGACCACGAGGATCCAACTCCGCTTACGCCAAACACTATGCTTTTTGGAGAAGATGAAAAAGATGTGACTGCACCCGGAGTTTTCACCGAAAAAGATGTCTGCAGCAAGCTTTACAGTAGACGATCCCAACATTTAATGTCTGCACTTGTAAAGCGTTGGTATATGGAATATTTGCCAGAAATCACCAGAAGGACAAAGTGGTACAAGAATACAAAACAAGTAGAAGTCAATGATGCTGTCGTTTTAATTGAACCGGATCAAATTCGTTCTGCCTGGAAATTGGGTCGCGTAGTTAAAATATATCCTGGGCCAGATAATGTAGTTCGAATGGCTGATGTCAAACTATCTAATGGATCAATAAAGTTGAAGAGATCAGTGGGAAGGCTTGCTGTTCTAGATTTAAGGTCTTCACTGTAGTTTTCAGACGGCCCCCGGAATGTTCTCAAGCCATTTTTTTTTATTTCTTTCTTATTTCCTTTTAATTCAAATTTCTATTCACTCATCATTCAAATAACTACTTGTTGTATTTTCTACTTTGCATTTTTTGATTTGGTGTCCGTACAATCCAACAGCAGAGAGCTACTTGATCTTTTACCAGAAAGCCATATTAATTCCAAACTAGTCAGTATCGACCCCAACGAATGCGAAGGATATGTTGCAAAAGTTTTAGGAATGTATTGGCATCCATCTTCTGATTGCTTTTTCTATAAACTGACAAAAGATGAAGACTTAATCGAAATGATGACATCGAATGCTTCCATTACGAAGAGGGGAATTCTCCGAGCCCTTATGAGAATATTCGATCCTCTGGGATTAATATCGCTCTTCATTATCAGAGGGAGAATTATTCTGCAAGACATTTGGCGAGAAGGGTTTGACTGGGACGAGCCAGTTTCATCTGAGTTGCAGATAAAATGGTCTACTTTCATCAAAGAGCTGAAGAACATTGAGAAGATCCGTATTCCACGGCGATATGTCTGCTGGAACCCTGATGACTGCAAGGTAAGCCTTATTTGTTTTGTTGATGCTTCAGAAAAGGCTTTCGCCGCAATAGCATTTCTTCGCTTTGAACGAAAAGGTAAAGTAAACGTTGCTCAAGTGATGGCTAAGGCCAAAGTCGCACCTGTGAAACATCTTTCGGTACCCCGTTTAGAGTTACAGGCTGCTGTTCTTGGAGTGCGCCTGGTATCTACTATCAAACAATCTCATACCATTCAAATTCACGAAGAAATTTACTTATCGGATTCCAACACTGTACTTTCGTGGATTAATTCAAAACATTTTAAATTCCCACCGTTTGTTGCTGTCAGAATCGGAGAGATTCTTGATTCAACATCTCCACGTCAATGGTTCCATATAGGTTCAAAGGACAATGTTGCTGACTACTTCAACAGCCATGACACCGTCGAAGAAGCCATGTCAGTCACCAGAGATGCTATTCGTATTTGCAAGTCCATGCATTTTGATTTGGTGTCCGTACAATCCAACAGCAGAGAGCTACTTGATCTTTTACCAGAAAGCCATATTAATTCCAAACTAGTCAGTATCGACCCCAACGAATGTTTAGTAATTCCGAACATTCCTCAGTTCATGATTTTAGGAGCAGATTTTTGGGCTCTCTCGGGCATTGTCCCGGATTTGAAATCAGGGGAATGGGATTTTTCCAGCCATTGTGATGTAGCTTCAGTTTCGGAAGCAACACACTTAGCTGATTTAGGAGAGACACGAAACCAGGAGTTAGGGATATTTTTAGATAGGGTATTTAAAGAGATGCCAGAGGTATTAGGGTGTACACAATTAGTGGAACACAAAATTAGGACAGAGTCAGAACCAATCAAGCAGAGGTATTATCCTGTTTCTCCAGCCATCCAAAAGTTCATCGATAAGGAGTTGGAAGAGATGTTGAAGGACGGGGTTATCGAAAAATCAGACAGCCCTTGGGCGTCCCCCATTGTGATGGTGAAGAAAAAGGATGATACCTTTAGATTTTGCGTAGATTATAGGGAACTCAATGGAGTTACAGCTAGGGACGCTTACCCCCTCCCATATATCTCAGCTAATTTAGATAGGTTAAACAATGCGAAATTTCTGTCTTCCATGGATATAAAATCTGCTTATTGGGAGATTTCAATGGAAAAGGAGTCCAGGAAATTCATGGCGTTTACAGTTCCCGGGCGTGGACTATTTTATTTCTTGAGAATGCCGTTCAGATTGCACAATGCACCCGCAACTTGGCAACGTTTTATAGATACAGTCCTTGGCCCTGAGTTAGAACTCTTCGTATTTGTCTATCTCGATGATATTATCATCGTTACAGACACCTTTGAAAAACATATTGAGATTTTGGGTGAAGTTTTTAGTAGGCTTATTAAGGCAGGTTTGGAAGTAGGTAGGGACAAATGTCACTTTTGTAGGCCTTCATTAAAATTTTTGGGCTTTGTTCTAGACCGCAATGGTTTGCACATGGACCCTGAAAAAGTCGAGAGCATGTTAGGTATCCCACAACCGAAAAATGTTAAAGAAATTAGGAGCTTTTTAGGAACGGTTTCCTGGTATAGGAGATTCATACCGAACTTCGCTAGTTTGGTAAAACCGTTGAATGAGCTATTACAAAAGAGTAAGAAATTTATATGGACTGAGGAATGTGAGGATAGTTTTCGTAGGGCAAAAGAGTGTTTGGTTGCGGCTCCTATCCTGACCTGCCCGGATTTTACGAAGCCATTCGTAGTTCAGACGGATGCTTCGGATTTCGGGGTTGGAGCTGTCCTTAGTCAGACAACTGACGAAGGGGAAAAGGTGATCTGCTATTTGAGTAGATCCCTCAACCGATGCGAAAGGAACTATTCCACAACGGAAAAGGAGTGTTTGGCAGTGCTATGGGCCATAGAGAAACTGAGACCTTACTTGGAGGGAGTTAGGTTCACGGTTATTACAGACCACTATTCCTTGGTCTGGTTGAGCAAATTGAAAGATCCTGTTGGTAGACTAGCGCGGTGGGTACCGCCGTCTACAACAGTTTGATTTTGAAATAATTCATAGGAAAGGCAAGGATCATGTGGTTCCAGATATGCTTTCGAGAAGAGTACCGGTCTTATCCGGGATCTCGGAACACAACACAGATCCTTGGCTGAAGAAGATGATCGATCAGATCGAGAAGGTCCCATTAGCGTTTCCATCATGGAGGTTCGAGAACGGAATACTTTTTAAACATGTTAGGGCAAAGCATATTTTAGTTAGGGACAATAATGAATGGAAAATTGTAGTAGGTAGTGATAGGAAAAATATTTTAGAAAATTGTCATGATCATCCGCTAGCAGGGCATATGGGGGTTAGAAAGACTTTTTTTAGGGTAGAAGAAAATAATTACTGGCCGAAAATGAGAGCAGATATAGCAAAGTACGTTAGGAATTGTAAAGTATGTCAGAGTGTAAAACCAGTTCATGATAAACCGGCAGGTCTAATGACGGAGAGGAAAGGGGTATCCAATCCGTGGGAGATGATTTGTGTGGATATCGTTGGTCCGTTACCTAAATCTAGTAAGGGATATATGTATATCCTCACCGTTTGTGGATTATTTCACAAAATTTCCCCTTTTACTTCCCCTTAGGTCTGCAACAGCGAAAGCTGTGTGTAAGGAGATTGAAGACAACGTCTTTTTGCTATTTGGCGTTCTAAAGATAGTAGTCTGCGATAATGGTCCTCAATTTAATAGTAGAGATTTAAGATCTTTATGCGATGGATATAGGTCGTCTATTAGGTTTACTGCGCACTATCACCCTCAGGCTAATCCGGCAGAACGGATTAACCAAATCTTGAAAACGGGACGCTCAGTTGGCGAAAGTCGCGTGTAGTATCCGCACTTCCCATCATGAGGTCTTGGGATTATCACCATATTATGCTGTATTCGGGAGGACGATGGTTACCTCCGGGTCAGGGCTCGCGAGCGCCACACCTCCCGACGAGTCTGTTACCAATAATGATACCGGAGGACAAAAGGACATGGGCGAAATAGAGAGTAGGTTTAGAAAGCTTAGGGAAGAAATAGGTAGAAAATTAGAAGCGGCTAGCAAGAAGTCCGCCAAAACTTATAATCTTCGAAGAAGGGACGTGAAGTACTTCCCGAACGAGTTAGTTTGCAGTCGAAACTTTACGTTGTCCGACGCCGCAAACTATTACGCCGCTAAGCTGGCCCCAAAGTATGTGGAGCCATTCAAAATCAAAAAAAAGAGTTTTGCCATGGACTTATGTCCTAATGGACGAAAATGGTGCTGAAAAAGGTACATGGAATGTGAAAGACTTGAAACCGTACCACGATGAGCCTGATAATTCCCAGGATTAGTCGCGTAGCCGAGGATATCCTCGCTAAGAGAAACTGAGAGCCGAAACGCTCTGTGATGTGCATACACTCTCGCCTAGAGCGATTGAGATATGGTTGTGTTGTCTTTTAGAGATTTCCTTGTGTTGGTGTTGTCGAACCTTATCTAATCCTTGTACTTCGGCTTTTCTTTTGAAAAGCCAATTGCAACTCTTGGTAGGTAAGGGGGGAGTTTGTTACGGTAATATTTCACCTCAACAAAGATCTTCCTTTAAAAACTGATTTATGTTCTTATCCCTTTCTTTTGGTCCCGAAACCCTCCTCATCATTTCTTCGACCCACCATTTCTCCGTTGTTTGTTCTTAGCAATGTGAAAGGAACATTGCTAAGAACAAACAACAAAAGCAGGTACATCTGATCAGCGGATGAGCTGAATGGTTTGTTGACCCAATACGCAACGTTGACTTGGCAGTGCGGGATATTCAAAATACGGTGAAAAAAAAAACGGAAATTACTTAAAGGAATACAAAAAAGACTTTGAAATAAAAAAGAATGAATGTGAAATTAAGGAATTTTTAGAAGCGATCGAAATTAGATATTTTGAAAGGCTCAAAGAAATGAGAAACATACAGGAATCGTGTGAAAGAAGTGTTAAGGAAATGCAAAAAATAAACAAATATGGTGAATCTCTCAAGGCACAAAGTGAAAAATTTAGTGAAGATGTTAAAAAAGTGGAAAATGTAAATATTAGTGTGAAAAATGCAGTTAAAGAAATTCAAGAAAATTTGGCAAAAGAAATAAAAATAATAAGTGATAAAACAATAACAAAACCAACACCTGTCAAACCTTTATACGCGGATAAATTAAAAGAGAAGAATAATGTAGTGATTATAAAGCCTAAAGAAAATCAAGATAACAACAAAACAAGAGTTGTGATAAAATCTTCAATTAATCCAACCGACATGCAATTAAAAATTTCAAATGTAAAAAATATACAAAATGGTGCGGTTTTAATAAAAGGTGATGATAAATCAGTAAAAAGAATTGAAATTGAAATCAAAGAAAAGCATGGTGACAAATACAATGTAAACATTCCAATACGAAAAAAGCCCAGAGTGCTAATAGTAGGTATGAAAGAGAAGGTAAATGAAGATGAACTAATTAAATCGCTTAAGAACCAAAATGGGCTGAGTGAATACGATATTAAGTGTTTGTATATATATCTATCTCCCAAAAATAATTTTTATAATGCTGTTCTTGAAATGGACGGTGTTGCCTATGCGCAGGTTATTGAAAGTGTTAGAGTGAACATTGGGTGGGACAAATGCCGAGTATATCCTCATTCGAATGTAGTTAGATGTTACAACTGTTGTGGATATAATCATACATCCAAGAAATGTACCAGTACAAAAGCCTGTGTTAAATGTGGTGATAATCACGATGTAAAAATGTGCACTTATGTTGAAACTAAATGTATTAACTGCTATAATGCCAACATAAAATTTAAAATGAATCTTAGCACTAGTCATAGAGCAAGTGATATAAATTGTGCAGTTTATCAGAGAAATCTGAAAGTTTTAGAGGAGAGAACTGATTATTAGCAATTAGAAGATATCAGGTGTGTTTGTTTAAATGTTAATGGTGCGATAAACAGCTTCAATGAGATTGAAAGCTTAGTATGTAATGAAAAAATTTACATATTAGTTTTAACTGAAACCCATGTTACTGACCCTGATGACTTAAATTGTGTTAAATTGGAAGGGTATTATTACCCGTTTAGCTGTGAAAGCGAATCTGGTCATACTGGTGGTGTTGTTATTTATGTTAAGAAAAATCTCAAGTGCAATGTTGTTAAGAAATATAAACTTAGTATGCAATATTGGTGTTTAATATTAAAAGTGCAATACGAGAACTATCCAGTGATATGTTTATGTGCGTTATACAGATCTCCAAGCCCCTCTTCGTCTAAAAGTGTCTTTTGCAATGAGTTGGAAAACTGGATAGAATATCTTTTTCAATGTGGTAATTTTATAATAATGGGTGATGTGAACATAGACTGGTTTGATATTAATGATACATATACAAGAAGAATTTCAAACATTGTAAATGATAACAATTTGAAAATGATTATCAATGAACCAACGAGAATCACCAGTAATTCGAGCACTTTAATTGACTATGTGATAACAAACTGTACAGAAATTGTAGAAGCTAACGTAAATAAAGACTTAAAAATAAGTGACCATGAAACAATTGACTTAATTATTAAAAACCATCATAAGAGATTTGATAAAAAGAAAATTAAATATTGTGCGTATGATCAAAATTTGTTTATGTTGAAATTGTCGGATATTCCTCTATTTAATAATTTTGAAAGTGACCAATTGCTATGTCTAACAGCCGTATTTATTAGATTTTGCTATTACACGCTTAAAACGCATAATAGTTATGCAGTGAATAAGAACCTATTAAGACTTTATTCAGTGAAAAAAAAATCCTTATTTATAATCTTTTTCATCACCCACTATAGTTATTCATCCCTTATGTCAAAATCATAAAGAAACTCTCTATTTTTGTTTTTCAATGGTTGAACTGGCAACAGAAATTTGTTTTTGTTTATATTTTCCTAGCTATGGAACATTCGATCATTCGATGTCTACTGCCTTTTCAGGAGTAAAAAAGTAAAAAATTTTAAACAATTAAAAACTTTTTATAGTGTTAAGTTTTTTTTTTGACAAATAACAAAGGACACCCAAAACCAAACACCGGAAGAACATTTGTTCCTTTTAATTCTTTAGCCTTACACAAATACAATTCTTTGACTTTAATTTCTTGTTGTTTTGCCCAAAAAGGGAAAATCAAAAACGCCTCCCAACTGGAAAACTTGTAAGAAACCAATTTACAAAAAAGGAAAACACAGCATATTTCTTTCAATTGAAAACACATTTACTACATCCAAATTATGTATATTTCCATTTTAGTTATTTTTAAAATTCTCAAAGTTGTAAATAAACCACTGAATGACAACTCAATACTAGAAATCAAATGACATTTATGCGCTAAAACACGCTTAAAACACGCATATTGGCGTTTTAGATATTCAGCCCCTATTCACTGACGAAAAATGATTATAAATACGATTTTTGTTTTATTCAATGAATAAGCGTGTTTTAAAGTTGTTCGGAGTTTATTATGCGATTATAAATACGGCTGTAAATGTTTTGTGTGATGAATTTGTACATAATATTAAATCAGTAGTAAAATCCATGGTCAAAGAGAAGGAAGTGCATTTTAAAAATGCAGAGTGGTTTACCTATGAGTTAAATAATATGAAAAGTTTAAAAATAAGACTTTACAGACAAGCAGTCCTAAGTAATATTTAAGGAGATTGGGTGGAATACCATCGATATCGAAACCAGTATAAAAAAGCTCTAAGTATGGCGAAATCAAACTTTATTAAGTCTAAAATCGAAAATGCAAGTACACAGAAAGACATGTGGAAAAATCTTAAAAAATATGTTTTAAAGAATGATAATGATGGAATATCAAATGTTCAAATTGAAAATGGTTCTGTGATAAATGATAGTGCAATAATGTGTGTTAAATTCAATGATTTTTTTGTCCAGTCTATTAATGACATAACTCGATCTGTGATATTTTGTGATTATGAAAATTTATTAGAAGAGTGCAATACAGACTTTAAGTTTAATCAAATTAGCCTAGAAAACATTATCAGTGCAATGAACTTGATAAATAAAAAAAGAGATTTTAACTATATGAGTGTAAACATGTTTAAGGATGCAATATCTATAATTGGTCCCGTATTAACAAGAATCATTAACACTTCCTTAAGTGCGGGTGTTTTTCCACAATCCTGGAAAGAATCCCTAGTTATACCAACGAAAAAGATACCTAATCCCAAATGCTCAGTGACTTTTGTCCAATAAATATGATGCCGTTATATGAGAAAATTATTGAAAAATGTGTTGTAAATCAGCTGCAAAATTATTTAGAAAATGAAAATCTCCTTAATATCAATCAATCTGGTTTTCGCGCAAATCACTCGTGTGAAACATGTTTAAATTTTGTTTTAAATGATTGGAGAAGAGAAATTGACAATAAAAACTATGTAATTGCTGTGTTTCTTGATTTAAAAAGAGCTTTTGGAACTGTAAATCATTCAATTTTATTAAAAAAATTAAAGTACTTCGGAATAAAGTCTACTGAGTTCAAATGGTTTAAATCATTTTTACATGGGAGAACACAGCGAACATCAGTGAATGGGGTTATATCACCACAAATTGACGTGAACATAGGGATACCACAAGGTACAATACTTGGAGTGTGGTTATTCCTCATGTTCATAAATGATATCAACAAAGTAATAAATTCATCAAAACTGGTATTGTTTGCTGATGACGGACTTGTATATGTTGCTGGAAAGGACCTAACTGAGTGTGCAGAAACCCTAAACCAAGATCTGGAGAGAATTAGTATGTGGATGAAAATGAATAGACTGGTCCTTAATGTAAATAAAACTAAATGTATGGTGTTTCGAAGTAGTACTGTAAGTGTGTCTCACAATAATGTTTCAATTAACGTAACTATAAATAATGAGCAAATTGAACAAATTAAACAAATAAAATATCTTGGTATTATTCTGGACGAACAACTTAACTTTACGGGACACATAAACTATATTTGTAAAAAAATATTCAAAAAAATAGGTGTATTGCGAAAGATTAGAAAAAATATATCTATGAGTATGGCTGTTAATTTGTCCAATGTATTAATTAAACCACATTTTGACTATTGTGCTTGTTTTTGTGTCCACAAAGTTATAAAAATAGACTGCAATTGCAGCAAAATAAAATGATGAGATTAATTCTGAAATGTAACAGACATACTCCGATACAAAATATGTTAAACAGACTTAAATGGATGAATGTAAATCAAAGACTTTTTATGTTGTGTATGACATTTGTGTTCAAAATAAAAAATAATATGTTACCTGGGTATTTATGTGAAAATGTTACGCTTGTAAGTGATGTTGTGAATTATAACCTAAGAAATAGCAATGACCAAAGAATAGCTCGTTCAAGAACAGTAAGAACTTGAAAACCCATACAATATTTTGTATGGGTTTTCAAGATTTTAATAACCTACCGAATGAAATCAAAAATCTAAGTAATTTTAATCTTTTCAAACAAAAACTTATCTGTTATGTAAAAAGCATGAATTTTAAAAAAAAAGAAAAAAAAGTGTTTTATAACAATTTAAAATTATGTATATATTTTATAAGACTCCCATAGAATATAAGTGAAAAAATGTAAAAATTTAAAACTTAATGGCTTTTAAAGCTAAATAAACATCATTCAATTCAATTCAATTCAATACACAAACCCAGAAGATGGCAAGAGAGATTGCCATATTTCGAAACACAAAAATGAGATACACACATATACACGAACATCACACAAATTCGAAGACACCATGTACACTATACACAACATCACACATTATACAGCATGTACACAACATCACACCATATACAATATCATCACATGAAGTACACATCACAAACACAACATTTTATACACGATGTAATCAAGGCTTAAGCCCACCCTAAATATTTAATAGAGTCTCACAGGTAGGAACGTTAATAGTTTTCCCTTCTCTCCCCCAAATCTGCAAAAGGGTCCACCGGCGTAAGTTAGGGTTTGCGAATATAA
Source organism: Melanostoma scalare (assembly GCA_949752695.1). Lineage (NCBI taxonomy): Eukaryota > Metazoa > Arthropoda > Insecta > Diptera > Syrphidae > Melanostoma > Melanostoma scalare. Next base: position 108,218,304 of record OX456984.1, on the reverse strand, counting down.
AAGATTTCTCCGGCTATGATTCTTCTCGGAAAATTGTACATTAAAAATAGAGTATTTTGGAAACTGTGCCATCCTCGATTCACTATTTACGTGATTTAGATTAACTGGGAGAACGCCCAGATGAAACTTGATTCTTGTTCAATAACTTTTAATTTTCCCGAAAGGTTTTGACATTGGGTAATTGGTAAACTCCTTGTGTAACTCACCCATGCGATCGTCAAGTTTTGGACGACACCAACAACTTGTCGAACTCGCTGAATTGAGAGAGTGAGTACGAGCACTTTCGTTGTGTATTCGACAGCGATGGCAGAACCCCATTGGTGGTTGATGTCGTGGAACTGAATCCCACGAAACGTGATTGGTTGAGAGATCGGATTTGTGTGTGTATGAGTGAGGTGTTGGGTCCAGACAGGGAGCTAGACTTGAAGTGGCAGACACTTCTTGGTTAGCTATCAAGCTGCAAAGTGGTTTTCTTGAGACAGAGAATTTTTCGAGAGTTTTTGAACAAAGATTAAGCTTTGATTTTTTTTAGCTCCTTGTGTAACTCACCCATGCGATCGTCAAGTTTTGGACGACACCAACAACTTGTCGAACTCGCTGAATTGAGAGAGTGAGTACGAGCACTTTCGTTGTGTATTCGACAGCGATGGCAGAACCCCATGGGTGGTTGATGTCGTGGAACTGAATCCCACTAAACGTGATTGGTTGAGAGATCGGATTTGTGTGTGTATGAGTGAGGTGTTGGGTCCAGACAGGGAGCTAGACTTGAAGTGGCAGACACTTCTTGGTTAGCTATCAAGCTGCAAAGTGGTTTTCTTGAGACAGAGAATTTTTCGAGAGTTTTTGAACAAAGATTAAGCTTTGATTTTTTTTAGCGGAGAAGAAATAGAAAATTGAAAAAGAAAAGTGAAGGAAATAGTGAGTCGAGGCAGGAAGACAGGATTTGAGGAAAAAAAAGGAGCAAAAGAAGACGTCAGCAGGACGTAATTTGTGGGGAGAATTACAGAGGAGAATAGCCGGCGGACATCTTGTCCAAAAAGGAAAAAAAAATATAAGTAGAGTGATTTTTTTTTGAGTGCGTCAGTTTTTTTTTAAACTTGTTATTTGTGAGAACTTATAACCGTGTGGCCCCTTTCCTTTCTTTTATTTGCCCAGAAAAATATCTGGTTTAGAAACCCCATTAACTTCTTCTCGTCTTGAGAATTTTCGGGAAATTTCTTTTAACGTTCCAATCTTCGTCATTTGCCTTTGCAAAGTCACATAGCGGTCCTTCAGACCCCTTGTATATAATTCAACTTGATACATATTGTATAACGTCATCTATTTACTTTTATCATCCATTTTGTAATACCTATTTTGTCGAAAAGGTTTGGGTTTTTAATCCAACTTTTGTACGGTTTTCCCAACGCAGATAACACAATAAATAGCTTTAAATCCCTTTGAGAATTTATACTTCGTATTTTAATTCGGTTAATACTATTTCAGAACAATTCGTGGTTTGGAAATTTTAAAATAAAATTTCCTGGCGCCCACCCTTATTAGCCGCGTTTTATTATCACAATGATCCAATCCGGATCAGATCTTGATAATAAAACAGCTTTAGATCATCATATTTCCAGTTGGAAGCTGTGAGAGACTCGCTCTCTCAACTGACATTTCAAAAGAGTTGCAGAGTTGCCCTACGAACTTTTTTTTCAATGGTTAATTTTTGTTCTTTTTTTTAGGGAAAAATGATATTCATCCACTTTTTCAAATATATATTTTTTTGCACTAATTCTTATTAATTTCACGAATATATGTTTTGTTTTGTAAAACTTTTTCGTTATGTCATGTATTGTACAAAAATAAATAAATGTGAAGTTTCTCGGTATCTATCTAAAATATATTTCATTTCACACAGATAAAAATGTTCATGTGGCAATACTGTTGTTATTGGAAATATTGGAAATGATACCAACGTTTCAATGGAAAGTCTCCTCTTGTGTGAAATAGAAGAACTAATTTTTAGATCACAAAAATAGATCCAACTAAAAAGCAGGATTTCGCTTTGTTGTTGTAACGCTAATAAACCCATGATCTGATCCGGATCAGATCAATAATAAAACGCGGCTATTATTGAACAACACTGCTTTTTATTAATAACATACTTACCTATTCAATATCAAAACGTTTTTTAATTAATCCAACCTACCTATAAAACTTCACATTATCATCATAGAACATACCCAACACCCAGCTGAGTAGCCGTGGCTGACAGCATCTCTATATGCTGTGTGTTGCATTTTTTTTTTTTACTAACCCTTTATTCAGCTATTGTCTTTCGTAATTTCTTATTCATTCGCTATCATACCTTCGGTGCACTACGTGCAATTTTTCTTTTGTAAATTTTCTTTAATCTGTTCGCGGTCTTTTAGTTTCGTTGTCATCCTAAATTATCTTATTTCCTAGCAACTAATATTATTGATAAATATAACCCCCTTGGAAGGGAATTTTAAGAAAAAAAAGTGCAACATCGTCTACATTCGGTATTGAGTTGTATGTCCGAAAATCAATCAAACCGCAAACATTGTCTTTGTCCAGATTTAGAGGTGGAAAATATTCAGCTGATAGGAGTGAAGTTCTCCCACTTAATGTTAGTGTCATTGCCATGATGATGATAAAAAATACAATGAAATCATTTCTACATAAACTCTTTATTTATTGAAAATATCAATCTCATATAAAAATCTTAAACATAAATGACCACAGTTATATGTGTCATAACCTTGGTATCTTGTATAATTATAGCCAATTTTAACACCCAAATAGTCAATAATTTCTTTAGGATGTTGAAGATTTCCAAAACTGTCAAAATATTCAACTTGTTTACCTTTTTTACTATACGCTACCCAATGTGTTTCAGGTCCAGTTGATGAGTCTAGATTTACAATTCCCCTTTCGTTTTTCCGAGGTTTACTTTTATGTAAAGAATCCCTCATAAAAACACCTCGAAAGTTCGGAATTAATTTCTTTGTGAAATTTCTCAGATCTATTTCATTTAATGCACGATCGGGTAGCAAGCTTAGAAGTTTTTTGATTGCGGATTTAAATAAAGCCCCAGACCTTTTCTATATGGTTTAAGGTATAAGCCCTGACCTACAGCAATAGATTCCAGTTGTTGATTATGACGCTTTTTCTCCTCTAAATCCTTTTTAGCAATGCTAATATCGTTGACAGCTTTTGCTACTCCAGCAGCGCCTCCCGTGAAAGCTCCAAGAGCTGAAAGTCCAGCAAACAATGGTACTAGAAAAGGAATTACACCACCAATTTTCGGTACAGAAATAACTCTGGGGGTCGTGATGTTATTAGCATTTTTTTTTACAGTCTTTTTAGCAGATGATATGGCTATTTCTACTGCCTTTTCCAAATTCAAGGGATTTTTATCTTTGATCTTGTTACCGATAACTTTCATTACTTTTTTGAAAGACATCTTTTTAGTATGTTTTATTTTATTCTTAGGCATTTTGTCTTTTTTCTTAAAGCAACCCATACCGAATTTAGTTTTCGTTTTCATAAGATTCGTAACCAATAACGAGTTTGCCTTCTCTGGCAAACTAGCGTTTCTGGAAATAACTCGTTGCCAGGCTTTTCTGTTAAAATTCTGTCGGCAATATGTCGATCAGATGTATTTTTAAATCTATAGTAAGATATATCGTGTTCTTTGCAGGTTTGGTCAAGCAAATTAATTCCCCTGTCCCCACGAGCTAAACGTTCTTGTAATTTTGTTCCAGGTCCACAGTATTGATAACCAGGTAAATGCAGCGCTAGAGGTAGTTTGTTTATTAAACTATTTAATAAACCTTTACCTTTCACAATGTTTTGTGTACTGATTTGATTTTTCGAATTGTCAATCATTTTAAGAGATTATCTTAACGGTAGAATGGATAAATGTAGTGTGAAGCTTTTATTAAATAAACCAAATATTTATAGGAAATCATTTTAGTTTGAATAACTATGCGTTTCGTTCAACAGCAGTCAGTTACCGGTAAAAAATATGGAACTGATGACTAATAATACTGAAAGAAAAAAACACGGTAAACTATTTCCTTGTAGTATAAGAGGGTTAATTACTGGTCCCTCAAACAGTGGAAAAACGAATGTCATGATGAGTATGTTACAACATCCCCATGGATTGAAATTTGAAAACATTTATATATATTCTAAATCTTTGCATCAGCCTAAGTATGAGTTCTTACGGAAAGCCATGAAACCAATTAAAATGATGGGCTACTTTACCTTTACCAATAATAGCGATGTTATTCCACCCAAGGAGTCAAAATCAAATTCTGTATTTATTTTTGACGATATTGCCTGCGAAAAACAAGACACAGTTCGAGCATACTTTAGTATGGGTCGACATCATTATGTGGATAGTTTTTACTTATGCCAGACTTATTCAAGAATACAAAAAAATTTAATTCGGGACAATGCAAAGGAGGTGGTGCATATTTCTATGGAGCCTGGGCCCAGGGCGTACACCTATGAGACTAGTACCAAATGAAAGCTTACGTTCAGCCCAATCAGCCTGCCAAATACTTTTGAATTCGGTCTTGGTGATTTTGAGATAATTAGACTTGAAGTTGAGCGCCGGAAATGGGAAAAATTTGACATTTCTGCAAATAATTACGTATATCTCGAAAAGTATAGCACGTAGGACAATGATTTTGGTATCATATGAAAGATCATTTAAAATACAGTTTTCAAAATGCCTTACATTTCGATAAGACAGACCTAAAAGTTGTTTGAAAAGAAACATTTTCGATGACGTTTGCCAGCCAATATCTCGAAGTTTGATGACCTATAATTTTTGGTACTAGTCTCATAGGTGTACGCCCTGGGCCCAAGTATGCACCACCTCCTTTCCTCATCATCTTTAAACAGGACGATATGAATTTAAAACATGTATATAATGATCATGTTAATTCAGATATGATATTTAATACATTTCGAAAGGTATGTGCTGAATGCTGGAATGTAGATTATGGAATTGTGGTAATTGACAAGGATAGTCCTTTGAACGATGGTCGTTATAGGAAAGGTTTTGACTGTTTCCTCAAGCTATAAATTGTTTGCGTTTTTTTGATCTCATGTCATATGTATAGTAATGCCCTACGAGGTCAGTACCGAGCAGTAACAGTAAATAACGGTTCAATACAGTTTGAGGTTCAGTATTTTCCAGCAAAGATATCAATTTAAAACTTATTGGATGGTTCTTTCGATAAGTTTGAAATTTATTAACAAGTTGTCTCTCTAATTATAAAATAAAAAGATGAATATTGACGTAAAACTAACAAAAGAATTAATAAGAACCACTGACGCTCTTCGAAAAAAATATAAAGCCTTAAAGTGTGGAAGGGAAGCTTACGAAACTCAAATTGAAGAAACTCTTAAGCCGCTCACAAAGCCTCTAAACGAACTAGTACAAAAATCAAATACTAAACAAAACCAAAATAATCACTTGAATGGTACCATAAAAAAGTTAAAACTCGATTTTGACCAATATCAAATAGAAGAGAAAGCAGTTGACAAGAAAAAATATCTTCACGACGAATTCGTTACTCCCAAGACTTCTATTGATGATTCTATTATTTATCCTCATGTTGGTAATACTCCGGAAAATACAAGAAACAACTCGAACCAAAATAGTTTAGCAGAACGACTGTCCCAAGAAAAACTTTATTCCACATCTGAGAAATATAAAGGTTTATTTTCGAACAATTCCAACACCCTTGATAAAACGTATGGTGTACATTCAAAAAACGGAAAGTTGTACATAGGTAATGGAAAGTTAAATATTATAGGGGAATATATAGAAATTAAAGATAAAATCTTTGATGGAACGGAAGGGCTATATGAGCTCATATTTAAGAAACACCTTAATAAAAAACTCTACACAAATGAAGATTTAAAAAACTATAAGATCATATTACAAAACACTAATGCACATCGAATTGATCATAGTTCACGAAAGCAAATACATGGTAATCGAGGACATAAGTATAAAAAAATTATAAGCAAATTATTAGCGAAGCAAATTACCAACGAACTCGTAGATCGTGTGAGACTTCTTATTGCCTCACAACAAGCCGGACATAATAATCACTATAACGAAATTGTTTCAATCATCGAAGAACTTAAAGAAGCTAATATTATCGAATAAAAATTTAAAAATGAATGTTGATTAATTTGGTCGTTTTTTAAATAGAGCACCACCCCGTGGACCTAGAGGAGAACAGGGGGTAGCAGGTGCACAAGGAGAAAGGGGTTTGTCTGGACCTCCTGGTGAAGGATTTCTCAAAACTGATAGCGGTAACTATAATATAACATTTAAACGGTTACAAAATGTTCAAGAACCAATAGAGCCATCAGACGCTATTACCAAGAAATATGTCGATAAGATATATGAGGATCTTAAGGAATACATTCAACATAAAGTTGATGTAAAACTCTTGTATGATTAATTTAAAAAACTTTACTATGATATCAGCAATAACAAACACAATAATAATACTACTGATAATAATATCGAAACAATAACTAAAAAAAATAAAAATCTAAGGTTTAAAAGGAGTAAAGTCTTCTATTCAATTTGAGAACAATTGTAACTTAACTTTAGTGTTTAACGTATCATGTACAGTGTGACATCAGTAGCAGCAAATCAATATGTCTTGCATATGTACGTCAATAATTTTTGATGAAATTCTGCAATTTTTGAAAACCTATCGATACAATTTACTGGGAGAACATCATGAGGAGCTTTTGGACTGTGTAATCTTCTTGAGAAGTTTTATAAATGTATCTAACACAATACATGTACATAAAAAGAATAAACACTTGTTTCTTTTATATCATTCAATCCAAATATGAGTAAGAGAAACGTTGTTGAAGAACAACATAAACCTGCTCGGAGGAATTTTCCTAAGAGACGAGTAATAATAAAGGGTTTAGATGATTTATGGCAGGCAGACCTTGTCGAAATGGTTGTTTATTCACTCGAAAACGAAAACTATCAATATCTTCTCACAGTAATTGATACATTTTCCAAATTTGCTTTTACAGCCCCTATTAAAAACAAAAAAGGAACAAGTATCACTCAGGCGATGGAAGACATATTCAATAAAGGTCGACGTCCAAAAAACTTACAAACAGATGATGGTAAATAATTTTTCAATACATCTTTTCAAAATCTACCTAATGAAAAAATATCAAGTTAATCATTACTCTACGTTTAGCGTTCTCAAAGCATCGATTGTTGAAAGATTTAATCGTACTATAAAAGCCTGGATGTGGAAAGAATTCAGTTTGAATGGCTCACATCGTTGGGTTGAAGCGATAGACCAGCTAACAGAAAAGTACAATAATTCTACTCATCGTACGATAAAGATCAAACCATCTGAAGTGAATACTACCAACGAAAAGGAACTACTCTCTAAAATTTATAATCATATCAAAATACATATTACTTCAAAATTTAAAGTGGGGGACTTTGTTAGAATTAGTAAATACAAACACGTTTTCGAAAAAGCATACACACCAAATTGGACCACAGAAATCTTTAAAATAGTCAAAGTACAACGCACAAACCCTATAACATACTTACTAGAAGACTACCAAGGCCATCCCATAAAAGGTGGATTCTATGAGCTAGAACTTCAGAAAACCAAATTTAACGATACATATCTAGTCGAGGATGTTCTTCAAAGGAAAAAGGATCGAATATTTGTGAAATGGCTTGGCTTTTCAAAGGATCATAACTCCTGGATACCCCTCGTCAAATAAATATCATTCATTTTTTTTTTTTTAATAAAAAGTTTTATTGACTTAGACATTTACATGTATACTTTTATTTTTCTAAGAAATATTCATATGGTATGATTGCTTCAATGATTTAACCAATAGTCACATTAACACACTCTTAAGTCTTAACATTATCACTCTATAATCAAAACTGACATCTGGTTGCCTCGGCGGCATATTTATATCGAATGACATTACATCTAGAACTTCCCAGTATTTCTACATGATCTCCACTCTCCACTCCTGTCAAACATTTCCCTCCTGGTAAATGTCTACACTTATTCTAGTGTTGCCGCTTGTGTTTTCGGTAGAACGTTTTCTATTACGAAATTGGTATTAAATGTTGGGTTCGCATTACACTGCCCCCTCCTTAAGATTGTTCGTCCCGAATAATTCCATCTGCAGCCTCGCCACTATATCGATGCAGCCGGTCACAATGAACTACTTTTAACTTGCCTCGTAGTCCTCTTTGGATGCGGTAAACCACGTCGTTAATCCTCGTGACAACAGTATAAGGACCCTCTCAGTGTTGCTGAAGTTTCGGTGACAATCCCTTTTGACGATGAGGATTATAAAGCCACACACGATCTCCTGTTTGGAATCCTGCCGTTGTCGCTTTGGTGTCGTACCGTGTGTTGTGTATCCATTAATTCACATCCGATAATTCGAACCAGCGTTGCCGAAGTGGCACAATTGTGCCATTTTGGCACCCTTCAGTCTCGATTGGCACCTTGGCACCTTTAGCTCTCATTTGGCACCTTAAGAGCTTCTTCTTCTTCTTTTCATTTCCGGCGGTACGAGTAGTGATCTTGAAGCGATCACAACTCTTCCACTTTTCTGCTTCACACTAGTGATCCGCCTGTGGGGTACGCCGGGCCAACCAAATGCTGCTGTTTTTGCATTTGCTTGTACCAGGAGTGTTTTGGCCTGCCTTTTCTTTTTCGTCGCGAATTTGTTGAAACGTTGTACGATATTGCCTTTTGGACGGGGTTCTGAGGATCTCTCCTTTGAACATGACAATACCAACTGAGCCGGTCGTGCTGAATTTTGTCCAAGATGGTACTTTTTACATGAAGGCTTCCACGGACCTTAGTACTTCTAATTCGATCAAGCTTTGTTACTCCTGCTGTCATCCGAAGCATCTTCATTTCGGCTGCCGTCAATTTGCTCTCATACTTTTTGTACATTGTCCAACATTGTGAACCGTATGTCAGAGCTGGACGGACAACTGCTGTGTAGAGTCTTCCCTTCAGCTTAGGGGGCATTTTTCGATCACAGAAGATAGCGGAGTTTTCTCGCCACTTCATCCACCCTACGCTTACTCGATGATTGATGTCGTCATCACAAGTTGCTTCACTATTGATCATAGATCCCAGATATTTAAACTTTTCACACTTGGGAAGCACATTTCCATTCAAATAATTGTCTGGATCAGAAAAAGGGCAGCACAGGTATTCAGTCTTTTTAGCGCTAATACGGTACCCATTTCCTTCCAGAACATCAATCCAAACGTCAAGTGCTCGTTGCAGGGATGTAGGATCCTCGCTTATGATGGCTCCATCGTCAGCAAAGAATAATTGTTGTACTTTATTGTCCGTTACTTTTCCTTCGAGCAAATAATCCAGAACAGCAATAACGAGCAGTGGACTCAAGACACTTCCCTGATGTACACCTACTGTTATTTGCAATTCTTCGGTGACTCCAGCTGGGTATCTCACTTTTGTAACTGCTCCCTCGCCCTCGTACATGTCCATAATTATTCGCACATAGGCTTCAGGAACTCCTCGGTGTCTGTGGGCCACCCATATCAGATCTCGCGGCTGTCGATCGAATGCTTTTTCGAAGTCAACCAACACAATATGCAAATCCTCTAAGGCATCTCGGTGTTTTTCCATAATGATCCTTATACTTTGGATTGCGTCTGTAGTTGACTTACCCGCGACAAATCCGCATTGGTCATCATCGCACATGGCACCTTAAGAGCATGATACATTTTAATGAAGAAAACCTAATAAAGTCATTCAAAAAAGACTGAAAGCAATGTTTTTTTTTTTCAAGTAGTGAAACATACATGTCGTGTGTGTGTGTAAGTACTAATAATCGTAATGATACTTCATGGGAAAGTATTTGTTTTTTGTGTTTTTAAATATCTCTCTACCTTTGAAGGGCTGGTGGCACCCAGTTGGCACCTTTGGTTACCGAAAATGGCACCCTAAAAAATTTTACTGCGGCAACGCTGATTCGAACCACTTGTGCATGCGAAGACACAATAATGACATAATCATTATGAATGAACATGCATATAATGATTCGAAGAAAGAAAAACAAAAGAAGAAAAAATAATGATATTATAACTCTGTTTATGATCCACTGAACGTATTGTACTATGGAATCATATTGCACTTGAATGGATTGAATCAGAGGTTCAGTCTATGCAAGTGAGAATTCGAGATCTAAAGTTCACTTGAGTTCAAGTGAGTGGTAAACAGAGAATAGAATTGAATTAAATTGTATAATAGAAATCTTGGTTGAATGAAAGTATATAAGGTTAGTAATGATCCATTACATATTCACTCCTACAAAACAAAACGACAGCAAAATAAACCAGCATCAACACCAAAGCCAATGGAAGAGTGCATATACCAACACAGGCGATGATAATGGTGATGATAACCTACAGCAACAACACCACCAGCGACTTACCATTGACTCCACGTGGAGTGGCATTTTACTGATTGGTACAGCTCACATTCACTTACTTCCAAAAGGTGTATAAGGCAACCAGTAAAATACATGAAATTTAATTCCGGTACCGGCAGCGCAGGAGTAAAGTTCAGAAACCAAGACTGGGTGAGTAAAAAGTGTCCAACGCTATCTTGTTGTGAATTTATAGTGTTCAACGCTATCTCGTTGTGAATTTATGGTGCCCAACGCTATCTCGTTGTGAATCCATAGTGTCCAACGCTATCTCGTTGTGAATTTATAGTTTCCAGCACTATCTCGTTGTGAATCCATAGTGTCCAACGATACCTCATTGTTATTTTATAGTGTCCAACGCTATCTCGTTGTGAATCCTTAGTGTCCGACGCTATCTCGATGTGAATTTATAGTGTGCAAAGCTATCTCGTTGTGAATCCATAGTGTCCAACGCTATCTCGTTGTGAATTTATAGTGTCCAACGCTATCTCGTTGTGAATCCATAGTGTTCATAAAGTTTGAAATTCAACTACCTTGAAGATAGTATACACTGTGTCCCGTAATTCGTGTGCCATAAATAGTGGTGTTGCAAATGGTATGTATTCGTTACTCAGTAACGAGTATTCTCCTTTGTACTGAATAACGAAACGTTACTCGCAAAAAAATTTCGTTACTGTTACGATGTCGTTACTTTCGTTACCTACTTACGTTACTTTCATTATTCGGTATCGGTATCGGCATTTCGTATGTTTAGTTACTTTGGGTAGTTCGGTACTCGAGTGGGTAATCGAGTTGGTGTCGATATCAGTACCAGTACCTAAACCTTGTGTGAATATAGAGTATTGTATACCTGCTGTGGAAATGAAAAGTGCAACACATAGGCTAATTTGTGTGTCTGAAATCTGAATAGGAGCCAAATGGATTTCTTTTCTATTGTTTCAAGCTTTTATGTCTTTTTGAATGAGACAATTAAAGGGAGTTATGTTTACGTATGCAATGAAGTAAGTGAAACCATCTTTTTTTCTTAAGTGGTGTTATGTTAATGTTTGTTATTGGCATTATTTGTACTTTGCTTTAATTTTAACGATTATGCGGGCATTATTGCTTTTTTCTGAGTTCCAAAACTCTTATGATATGTTTTTGTATGGGTAATTTTTGGTCAGGTCTGTCAATACAGTTTAACAATGACATGTCAAAATAACATGATAAGAAAGATGTTTGGAAACTTTTGAAGAACTTATGTTCTATCTTTAATCTTTAAGCAGTTATGTATTATTTTTTTGGCGATAGGCTTGTATGGTTAGTTGTTTAATTTTTTTGATATATGTATGCGAAGCAGAAAATGTTCTATCAATGAAAAAAAAATTGGATTCCCATATATTCCCCAGTATCATGTGTTATTTTCATTGAGAAAAATTTCTGCAACGATTTCATTGATGAAAACTAAGAAGTCTTGTTATTTTTTAACCAATATAATCGGTAAGTGTGGATAGTTTGCATTTCTAGCAGAACCTTGAGCATTGTTTTCTATTTCTAAGGAAAGGAAAAAAAGTGTTAAGCAAAGATTTCTATAACAATTTTTTCTTTTAAATTCAGTTCTACAATTATATTACAACACCAGACATATGGCTGAATAAAAGCTAATAACATTTACGCGAAAATTTTCTACAACAATGATAAAGGTATTTTCTCCAATATAACTACATAGTTAAATACGTCTAAATTTTAAAAAAGTAACGAAAGTAACGACATTTTTGTACCGAGTACTCAGAATAAAAGTAACGAATACATACGGGTATTCATTGTAGCGTTTCTTTTACAGCTCTAGTCATAAATTTTAGACTAATAAACAACTTTGAAGATAGAATTTTTAATTCAGCGCAAACGGAGCCGATATGAAACGAAATATTTTTCGGCATGGGAACAAATGCCACAGTTTAAGGGATGGCTTAGAAAGTCTAATGACGTGCATTTCTTGGCTTTTTGTTCGGCCTGCGGAGCAAAACTGAAGGCAACTGAAGGAAAAACTGACTTAATGAAGCAAGCAGAAACTGTTACTCACAAAAAAATGTAACATCTATCATGGTTCAAAAACTAGTATCTACAGTATTGCAAACGTTAAATAATATGCAAAAGAGTACGAATTGTACGATGCTGGCAGAACTCAGAATTGCTGCTATGACGGCTGAACACAATTTGAAAAAAAAATTGTTCTGCCCAATTGCAAAACTTGCCTTATAATGTTATAGAACCTATAATTGCAAGTACAAATACATACTAGATAGGTACTACTTAAACAGATGAGATAATACTTGGACTCTTCAGTAGTTCTTCTCACTCTTTGCTTTTAACTTTACAACCCTCACAATTACAGATATTTCCAGATATTTCCAGATTTTCTTGTTAGGATTTCCAGATTTCAGTTTTTTTTTTTATTCCAACACTGGCCATAGTTTAGACAACCAATTTCGGTGTCTAAAGTAAGACGTTCCTTAGATAGCGATGAAAGTGTTTATAAATACGATTTGGAGTTGGACACTGTTCTAAGAGCTGTCCAAAGTTAGACATACTTTGGAATGGGATTATAAATACGACTGATAGTGTCCAACGCTATCTCGTTGTGAATCCATAGTGTCCAACGCTATCTCGTTGTGAATTTATAGTGTCCAACGCTATCTCGTTGTGAATTTATAGTGCCCAACGCTATCTCGTTGTGAATCCATAGTGTCCAACGCTATCTCGTTGTGATTCCATAGTGTCCAACGCTATCTATGTTGTGAATTTATAGTGTCCAACTCTATCTCCTTGTGAATTTGTATTTGTATTTGTATTTGTATCCTATTAAATATTACAACGACACAGCAAGATTCAATCTTTTGTAGTATCTAAATTTAAAGACCAAGTATTTTTATATAACAATACGATTAAATAATAATAATAATAATAACAAAAAAATAAAATAAAAATTATATATATATATAAAAAAAAAAATAAAAAATAAAGAACAGAAAAAAAAAAGCATAAAGGTATAGCAAAAATTATCTATAAAACTGATGAAGAGTTAGTTACAAATTATCAATTACATTTTGATTCAATGTCAACAAATAATTAAATAATGCCTTCTTAAAAATGGTTGGTGAGGTAATCCTTTGTAGAGCAAATGGAAGGCTATTGCACAATCGAACAATTTTTACAAAAAAAAGATCTTTCGGCAATGGTATATGTAAAGCGCGGAAAAATCAATCGTAGTCCTCTTTGAGACTGTGCAAATCGAAGCATCTCACCTAAATACTCAGGACTTCTATTTTGAACTATATTGTTTAGCAAAATAATGTAACGGAACAGTAAATATTTATCAAAATTAATTCCTAACAACGAAATATGTAAATTTGACACACTTTCGTGTCTAGGAATACAGTGTATGAAACGTAGACAATCATTAAACGCGACGTGAAGTTTACGTTTGCACTCATAGTCAAGAGAAGGGTATACATTGCAATTAAAAGTAAGAGAGGGCATAACAAGACTCTTCACAAGATGTTTTCTCAAAGCAGGATCCAAGATGTTTGAAGAAGACCTTAGAGAACGTAAACTACTATAAACGCGTCTTATGGATTCAGAGATAGCGTCACAACAAGTAAGTTTGTTATTAATTTGGAAACCCAAGTATTTTACTTTTGAAACATATTCAACAGCTTGAGAGTTTAATATGAATTTGGGAAAGTCTTCAAAATTAACTTCATTTCTCGAGCAAATCATACTAAGGGTTTTCGATGGGTTTAGCTGTAGTATATTTTCAAGCACCCAATTTTGAATATTCGTAAGATCTTCGTTAACCCGAACAAAGCAATCATCCATTAATCCTAATTTTCTAAAAATATAAAGTATCACATCATCTGCATACATGTGGATGAAGCAATTATGAACAACATCTGGAAGATCATTTACAAAAAGTGAAAAAAGAAGTGGTCCTAGTACTGACCCCTGAGGCACCCCACGGTTAACAACAAACGGACTAGAAATACCTTGATCAGTGGTTACTATTTGAACCCTATTGCAGAGATAGTTACTTAAAAGCTTTAATGCAGTGTTTGAAAAACAAAACTTGGTGCTTAGTTTCGAGACTAGCATTTGATGATCAACACAGTCAAAGGCTTTCGAAAAATCTAGAAGGACCATAGCTCCCAACTGCTCTTTGTCAAGAGCAACTCGAAAATCAGAGGTTACCTTGAGAACAGCAGATTCACAGCTATGTTTGTTTCGAAATCCTGACTGCCATTTAGATAACATATTGTTAATTTGGACAAAATTTAGAATTTGGTTAGACATTAAGCGTTCAAGTACTTTACCAAAAAAGGTAACAAGTTTATTAGTCTGTAGTCAGAAGGCTCTGAGGCATTAGCTTTTTTGGGTATGGGGACAATATTTCCACTTTTCCAGGCCTCTGGGAACTCAGAACGGTATATACATGCGTTTATAATGTGCTTCAATGGCTTGATAACTATTGGTAAAATCATACGTATAAACTTCGGTGAAGTGTTATCTGTGCCAGATGCATTTGATTTAATAGATTTCAAAGCAGTTACAACTTCCTTTTCGTCCACACAGTTGAATGAAAATTAATTTTCATTAACAGGAACAACTAATGTTATATGAGAACTAAGCTGAGGCGGAGCAAAAAATGATTTCATTTCTTGTGGACTCAATATACATTTCGAAATCGATTTACTTGAACATACACCAATTTCTTTCAAATTTTTCCAAAGAGTCTTTGAGCTCAAAGAAACATCAAGTTTATTCATAAAATATGTTTTCTTACAAGAACGTATTAAGCTACGTGCAGACGGCATATAAAAGCCGCACATATGTGCGGTTCTGACGTCATTTTTACGTCATAATTTGCGAATATTGACGCATATAGTCTGAACACCCTTTTGGGACAGTCCGCACATGCACGCAAATGGTTTGCGGACGATGTGCGACAGCAAAACCGCACATAAATGTGCGGCATTTTCGCAAATCGTCTGAACACCCTCGCACATTTTTTGTGACACTTTGCGTGCATGTGCGTACATGTGCGGTCGTCGTAATCATATGCGTTGACACGAAAATAGGACAACGCAAATGTGCATATTTTACGCAAATCAATAGTGATTTTGAAGTGTAGTAGTGATCATTGTTCAAGTGAAGAGAGTAAAAAAATTAAATGAGAGAACGCGAAATAGATTCCGAGGGTCCCCAGCAAAATAAATCACCCCGCAAAACAAAATCAGAATCCGGGATTCGAATTGTGCAGCACAACTGGACGCCTGATGTTGCTGTTAAAGAAGCTAAGTGCAAGTGGGGCTGTTTGTGGGTAACGTTCAAGCCAAATTTTGCAAAACTTCGCACCAAAAAGTCGGGTCGAAGCACAGAATCATCCTCCGTGCATATTGGTAGTTCTTTAATCAAATGTTGTTTTTGAAGGCGAACGATATTAAAAGATCCTATTTATCTGTTTCGTCGACGGACCTTGTAAGTTTTTCTAAAATGCTGGTTTTTGTTTTTATAAAAACAATTTTCTTTTATTTTATAGGAATTTGCTACTCTCTTTAATAACGCTGTTACAGATGACTTACCATTGTCATTTGTCAGAACCTATAGTCAGCCAGCAGCGCAAACGTAGATGTGTCACGAAAGCCTTTACAACGCTTGAATCACTATTTATTAGAAGGATGATTCACGTTCGTCATCGGTTCATTTGGCTCGTTTTCTCAAGAGTACTGAAGAGGAAGTCGATATAGACGTTTTAGAACCGATCATCGTTGATAATGATGAAGAGGAAAGAACGAGCTGATTGATTGAACTTTCAATTGATTGCAAAGGTTGTGGTTCGACCGAAGAATTGGAGGAGGAGCTGATTGAAATCTAATTTCATCCCATTTAATGGCTTCAATCACCAAAAATTTACTGTTTCTGTGTTTTTGTCTCTGTACTGTATGTACTTAAATAATAGTAGAACTGTGGAGTATTTGGTTTTTTGTTAATTTAAGTATTTATTTTTTAACATTTTTTTTTTTTAATTCTAAAATAATAAACAAACTGAAATTGATTGTAAATCATAAACAAACAACTTTTTCTTATGTTTAAAGGTGATTGTGATTGCCATTCAATATCGCCTTCTTCGGTAAGGAAGTGCGTGAGCTCTTTTCGAATGTCTCTGTCTGTTTCAGATCCTCGTCTCGTTTCTGATCCTCTCGTGATCGTATTTCTTCAAGGGTAGCTTCCGTCTGGCGATACAGAAGCAAGTCCTTCGTCCACACATCCGTAACTGTTCCACACCCGATTCTTCGCGAACTTCACTTTTCTCATCTTTTTCATGATTCTAATGCCAAAACAGCAATAGCAGCCCACTTTCTTTTTAACATTTTCAATTTATTCTAGTAAACAATGACAAAAAATTAGCAAAACACAAAAGTCAAACAATCGATTAAATTAACGCAAACTTGCATATGCACGCAAATGGTTGATGTGCGTATTTTTCTGCATATCGTGTGAACACGTCGCACATCGACCGAAAAATGTGCGTATTCATATGCGTACATTTGATGTGCGAGCAAATCAACGCAAACTAATGTGCGGCTTTTGGGACAGATTCCGCACATCGTCTGAACACCCTTATATGCGAGTTTGCGTACACTGATTTACGTATAGCATTTGCGTTGAATTTACAACTTTTTATGTGACGTCAGAACCGCACATATGTGCGGCTTTTTATATGCCGTCTGCACGTAGCTTTAGAGCAGTAACTTTATTTCTTGAGAAAATATATTGGTTTCTGTTATAATCCGTAGGATTTCTTTTATATCTTTTGAAAAAGCGTTCTCTATCTTTAATTTGAGTTTCAATATCTTGTCTATACCATGGACATCCATTTCGATTTCTTACCCGTTTTGTTACTAAAGGAACGTAAGCATTAAATAATACTTCCAGTAGGTCGCTAAAAATTAAAACTTTACTATTAACGTCAGTACAGTGAATAATACTATCCTAGTAGTCATTTCCAATACAATTTTCTATATTATTACAATTTAAAGAACGATACGATCTGTAACTAATGGTATTCGAAGAACATAAATTTCTGACATTGAACTGCAACGAACAGAAAATTAAATCATGGATAAATTCGGAAGTTAGTTTTATTTGATCGTTGCACAAAACGTTTTCATGTGAGGTTGTCAGAAACATATCTATGAGCGATGGGTTTTCCATAGATTGATAGCATGTTGGCCATCTTGTAATAACTACAGATAAACTCAATTTATCACAGAAGTATTGAAAGAGGCGGGTGGTTCTATTATTTACTAAAATATTTACATTAAAATCACCAGCAATGAGTACGTCTGGATACTTAGAATTTAAACGAAAAAGTATCTCTTCAATTTCATCTAAATTTTCGTCTTTAAACAAAGTGGGTGGGCAGTACACCACCACTATAAGGCACTTCTCTGAACCGTTATCCAATTCTAAGCATAAAAACTCTAACAATTTCTTTGATCTATAAATGACTTTTGTAGGTATATGGTCTCGTACATAAATGCACACCCCTCCCCCTCGAGTGCAGCGATCATTTCTAAAAATTTTAAAACCACTAAAACAAACTAATTGAGATGTAATGTTATCATTCAACCATGATTCGGATACCATAATTATATCTAATTTCGAGTTGTTAAGCATTTGAAGAAGAACAGTATATTTAGATCGAATGCTTCCTGCATTGAGGTGACAAACATTTAAACCATCATAAGCGTTACACAGAACATTGCAGACAGATCTTACATTATCAGAGCAAGTGTTAAACATATTAAGGAATCACCAATAAGAAGAAACTACTCAAACCAAATAAAATTTGAAATAAAAAAGTTTAAATTTAAAAAAATAAAAAATTTTGGATATGAAAAAAAAAATAAGCATTAATTGTAGCACTTAGCACTTAGCAAAAAATTCCTCACATACTTGGTACGAAAACAAAAAATTAATCAACAATATAATGCGAGACATCATTTTCGATAATGAATCCAGATCCAGTAACTCTACTATCAGCAGCAGCAACATCAACGACTTCAGCAACAGCAGCACCACCAACATCAGCAATACCAGCAACAGAAGGAGCAACATTGTTTATATTTGGGAGAGCTTTTTTCATGTTTTTATCATTCGACTTGGCATGCGTAGGAAAAGATGAGTGCAACTGCGCTATGCTTGTTACACATATCGGATTCTTATCACTACATTCTCTGACAAAAACTTTTCCATATCTTGTATAGACAGAGTGCACTTGCTTTCTCCTTCGCAGATCATTAGCTTTTCGAAAGACAGCATGATTATGTTTTGTGAGACACTCATACACCCTCACAAATGAGTTTTTGTTTTCAAAGCCAAGATCATGAAGTGTAACCAAGCGAGACGTCGATTTGTAGTATTCACTTACTCTCCTTAAAACATAATTTTTATCGTTTTCGTGCGGCAAACTGACAATAATCGCGCTGAATGGTAAATTATTTTCTGGTTTGGTACGTAGGATGTAGTGCGGTCGCAGTGAATCGATATTCAGTGTTGAACAGAATTTATTAAAAATATCTGCAAGGTTCTCATTTTGGCAGAGTGGTATTCCATGGAGAACAATATCCCCCGCAATGTTTTTCCTGGCTATAGAGTCAATATGTGTTTTCAGTGATTCAGTGTTATTGTGTTCCGTTTCCATTATCTGTGTTAATTTTGTTTCACAACACAGAACTAATTTGTTAATTTTTTTATATTTGTCATTAAAGTTTTTTTCAAGTGATTCTATTTGTGAATTAAAACTTGTTTCCATTTCATTAATGCGTTTATCAAACGTTTTTGATATTTCGGTTAGTTCCTTTCGCAGTGTTGATAAAATCGTGTCGGTGAGTGTTATTGTTAGTTTACTCAAACGAGTTTCAATTTTATCCCATATGTGTGACGAAGAAGGAGCCGATAAAGAAGAACTTAGAGGAGAGCCTCCAGATCCACCCGTCATGTTAGAACGTAAGACTCTTTTATCAATTTTTTGGTTATTATTTGGCATTTTGATTTTAGTAAATTAATTGAAAAAATAGTTAAGACTTCTCTCGATTTTTATGCTCACTTTGAAATAGTTATTTTACAAAACTTATAAAAACAATTTGGAGTAGAAAAACTTTAATTTAACTATGTATTTAAAGAATTTATTGCGGAGCTAGTTAGGCGCTAGACTTTACTTGACATATCGTAATATCGTGCTTTTCAGACAACTGAATCCATAGTGTCCAACGCTATCTCGTTGTGAATTTATAGTGTCCAACACTATCTCGTTGTGAATTTATAGTGTCCAACGCTATCTCGTTGTGAATCCATAGTGTCCAACGCTATCTCGTTGTGAATCCATAGTGTCCAACGCTATCTCGTTGTGAATTTATAGTGTCCAACGCTATCTCGTTGTGAATCCATAGTGTCCAACGCTATCTCGTTTTAAATTTATAGTGTCCAACGCTATCTCGTTGTGAATCCATAGTGTCCAACGCTATATCGTTGTAAATTTATAGTGTCCAACGCTATCTCATTGTGAGTCCATAGTGTCCAACGCTATCTCGTTGTGAATTTATAGTGTCCAACGCTATCTCGTTGTGAATTTATAGTGTCCAACGCTGTCTCGTAGTGAATCTATAGTGTCCAACGCTATCTCGTTGTGAATCCATATTGTCCAAAGCTATCTCGTTGTAAATTTATAGTGTCCAACGCTATCTCGTTGTGAATTTATAGTGTCCAACGCTATCTCGTTGTGAATTTATAGTGTCCAGCGCTATCTCGTAGTGAATCCATAGTGTCCAACGCTATCTCGTTGTGAATCCATAGTGTCCAACGCTATCTCGTTGTAAATTTATAGTGTCCAACGCTATCTCGTTTTGAATCCATAGCGTCCAACGCTATCTCGTTGTGAATTTATAGTGTCCAATGCTATCTCGTTGTGAATTTATAGTGTCCAACGCTATCTCGTAGTGAATCCATAGTGTCCAACGCTATCTCGTTGTGAATCCATAATGTCCAACTCTATCTCGTTGTAAATTTATGGTGTCCAACGCTATCTCGTTGTGAATCCTTAGTGTCCGACGCTATCTCGTTGTGAACTTATAGTGTCCAACGCTATCTCGTTGTGAATCCATATTGTCCAACGCCATCTCGTTGTGAATTGATAGTGTCCAACGCTATCTCGTTGTGCATTTATAGTGTCCAACGCTATCTCGTTGTGAATTAATAGTGTCCAACGCTATCTCGTTGTGAATCTATAGTGGCTCCTGCTATCTCAGAGCAACCATTAACACCTTCATCCAAGTATTCCTACAGAATGTTCTTTACCAAGGGAGAAAAACAAATAACCCAGCGCTACTTCAAATCCCAGCCCAAGAGCTGGAAGCACATAACCCCAGATTGGAAACCATAATCCAAGTGTCCCAAGACCAGCCCAGGACAGGAAATCTTCATCCGACTCGCATAAGGACCAATCCAAGAATCTGGTCGAGAATCCCGGATTAGACCACATCCCAGCCGAACACCAAGTGAAACTTCACCCGAAGAGGAGTGAAATCTACACGCATCAATAAAGACTTCGAAATATAAACTTGAATTAGAATTATAAACATTTTATGAAATGTATAAACCAACCTTATTTATAATATCGGAAATAAACTAGCTTCAATAATCTAAAGTTTTGCTGCTTCTTAAGAAGACTCTGGATAAGCTGATCACCATTATCATCGCCTGTGTTGGTGTATGCACTCTTCCATTGGCCTTGGTGTTGTTGCTGGTTTATTTTGCGGTTGTTTTGTTTTGTAGGAGTGAATATGTAATGGATCATTACTAGCCTTATATACTTTCATTCAACCAAGATTTCTATTATACAATTTAATCCAATTCTTTTCTCTGTTTACCACTCACTTGAACTCAAGTGAACTTTAGTTCTCGAGTTCTCACTTGCATAGACTGAACCTCTGATTCAGTCCATTCAAGTGCAATATGATTCCATAGTACAATACGTTCAGTGGATCATAAACAGAGTTACAATATCATTCTTTTTTCTTCTTTTGTTTTTCTTTCTTCGAATCACTATATGCATGTTCATTCATAATGATTATGTCATTATTGTGTCTTCGCATGCACAAGTGGTTCGAATTATCGGATGTGAATTAATCGCCACTATATCGGTGCAGCCGGTCACAATGAACTACTTTTAACTTGCCTCTTAGTCCTCTTTGGATGCGGTAAACCACGTCGTTAATCCTCGTGACAACAGTATAAGGACCTTCTCAGTGTTGCTGAAGTTTCGGTGACAATCCCTTTTGACGATGAGGATTATAAAGTCACACACGATCTCATGTTTGGAATCCAGCCGTTGTCGCTTTGGTTTCGTACCGTGTGTTGCGGTACGAAACCAAAGCGACAACGGCTGGATTCCAAACATGAGATCGTGTGTGACTTTATAATCCTCATCGTCAAAAGGGATTGTCACCGAAACTTCAGCAACACTGAGAAGGTCCTTATACTGTTGTCACGAGGATTAACGACGTGGTTTACCGCATCCAAAGAGGACTAAGAGGCAAGTTAAAAGTAGTTCATTGTGACCGGCTGCATCGATATAGTGGCGAGGCTGCAGATGGAATTATTCGGGATGAACAATCTTAAGGAGGGGGCAGTGTAATGCAAACCCAACATTTAATACCAATTTCCTAATAGAAAAAGTTCTACCGAAAACACAAGCGGCAACACTAGTGTAAGTGTAGAAATTTACCAGGAGGGAAATGTTTGACAGGAGTGGAGACCATGTGGAAATACTGGGAAGTTCTAGATGTAATGTCATTCGATATAAATATGCCGCCGAGGCAACCAGATGTCAGTTTTGATTATAGAGTGATAATGTTAAGACTTAAGAGTGAGTTAATGTGACTATTGGTAGAGTTGAAGTCGAATAAAGTAGATACTGAATAAAAGTGGTACAATTAAATTGAAAGGTAAAGTTTTATTTTTGCGAACTAAGCGCACGTTATACTATATTATTGCTTTTTGCTAGGGCAGCTTTGCTTCTTAAATGTGTTAGCAATATAAAAGCGTGCTGTGCTTTTAAATTCTAAATGATAAAAAGTTTGTTGTTTTGAATTTGACGTGTCATGACATTGTTTGAAAATCATTTAAACACATTTAATATTTTATGAAAATACCATCCACAACCAATAAAGCATTCACGAAAACACCATCCAACCACATACCTAAGTGAACAACCACAGCAAAATTTTTTGAACCGATAAATCCTTTAATGGGCACGACAGAGGGCGATACCAGCGCTTTCCCGCCATAGTGCTACCATTGAATAACTATATATAGAAATGACACCGAAGAAAATCGCCACAAGGAGTTTTTATGTCGCTAGTGTCATCGGAGTCGGAGCTAGTTAATTCACTAACCTTTCTGCAAATTTAGTCCCAAAGGATATTTTTTATTATTCGCCAGATCAGATTTGCTTTGAAAAATACATATATGTATTTACAAAAACAACACATGATCCAACTTTTTTTTGTGGATCACAATTTCAGATCCGGTTTTTTTTTTTTTTTTTTTGGATCACAATTTCAGATCCGATTTTTAGTTTCTATCATCCATAGTATAAGGAATCTATAATAGCACCATGGCGGGGAAAGCGCTGGTATCGCCCCCTGTCGTCACCGATTTTCTCGACCAATTGCTGATATGGGCTGAGCGGTTGTGTACCCTAATCCACATGCCCTAGTTTAGAATCAATTTTTGCATTCAAATGAGCCGAGCATTTCGAATAAAACTTACAATCCAGCATTCAGCTTCGGTTCTTTTCATTTTCAGTTTATCCATTGTTGTATATTTAAACAAGAATATATATACAATGGTTTATTGACAAACATACTAATCGTGATGCACTGACGGATGCTTCAAAGATGATCAAACGCGGGCATCTCCGACGAATTCATCCAGACAAGCGACAATGAAGAAGTCATTGAGAATGCCAGTTTGGCACTAGTGTAGAATTCTTGTTGGATAACTTTGATCAAATCCTTACAGGCCGCCTCCTCCTCCTCCTCAACATCAAATGTTACGTGGAGGCGGGTCGTTTGACGTTATGTCGGAATCTCTGAGATCTCTGTCTTTGATTTTGCTTTGACAGAGTCAGCTTGACATCAATTTTGACAGAACCCTGTTTTTTGTGCGTGTTAGTGGAAAATGTCATTTTTTCTCATAATTTTTCGTTTTTCATCAGTGCCGGTTCCTATCGGTAGCTCATATTGCAACCTAAAAAAAGTTTTTCTCCAAATTTTTTTTTTTTTTCGAGTTTGCAATACAGTAATACAATTATGAGTGATTGGAAAATTTCAAAATAAAAATAAAAAATTTCGATGTAAAAATTCTTGTCGTTGCTTTCATTCCGTTGTCAAAATTGTGCATCCACCATCCGTGCTGTTCGAGTACAAAATGAAATGTTATAACAAAATTTGCCCAGTCACGCTAACGTTGATTTGTGTCTTTGATGTTAAGTCGAGTCGACATAACGAAAATTCTTGCAGGTGGAGGCGGCCGGTTAAGAACGTTACTGCGACCTGCGTGTACGGTTGATTATAACAGTGGTTGCGCAATAACGTAGAACGTGTTTGGATTGCATTCAAATACAAAGGCTTGTAAACCAACTCCTCTATGATAAGATCACGTCTCTTTGGGTGATTGAACAAAACGAGGACACCCAAATGAATGAGCCAAGTGCGTTGCTGCCAAGCTTGAATTTTGGTGTAGTTGCTGTTGTGAAAGTACGCACGCAAACGATTAAAGTCCTCCAATGCAGTCCAGTAAAGGGTAGGAATTTCTGCCGCCAATTTACCCCAAAGTGCGTTTAGGTAGTTGTTATCATTTGGCGAAATCACATAACAATCAAACCGATTCTTGATAGTTTCCACACTCGTATAGGTGTTTGGCCAGTTTGCAGGCACTCTCCAAATGTTCAATTTCGAAGTTATAAGGTTCTCCCAAACCAAAGCGTTTTTGCAGTTGCGGCAGCGGCATTTGCAGTTGTCAAAATAATTTTATACAGCGGCATATGAGAATACTTCGTCGCGTTGGTGTGGGTACTCTCATATGCCGCTGTGTAAATTAATTTTGACAACTGCAAATGCCGCTGCCGCAACTGCAAAAACGCTTTGGTTTGGGAGAACCTATAATCCTTCTGCTAGGAATTCACGAATGCTTACGAATCTTTCATGCTTTCTGAATTCTTGAGGATATCGGTTACCTTCATAATCGGAGCAACTTCATTCTGCATTTGCTTAAACGTTGCCAATGCTTCAGCCTTCCGCTGCACCCGTTCCTTGGGCATTTCTTTGCTTAAATTTAGTCTGTAATTTACCAAGTATCAACTCGCACTACAACTTTTTTTTACACAAACTTTTTTCAGTTTGACATATAGTTTTTTTTCACTCAATTTGATATAAAGGCGATAACATATGCGATGAAAAAGTAACAACGAAAAGTGAAACTAAAAGCTGGATTTGCAATTGTGATCCAAAAAAAAAGTTGGATTTTGTGTTGTTTTTGCTACATATATTTTTTTCAAAGCAAACCTGATCTGGATCAGATCATGGGGAAAATAAAATACGGCTAATGTGTGATACATAAAAAAGATGGGTAGCTCCAACGTTACGTGAACTTCGCACTGCCATGATGATTTCTTTCCAACTCCGACATGTCTTTTGCAGTCATTTCATTTAAGGGATACAATGTTACAGTTTTCTTACTAACTAAATAAATGCATATGAAATGTTTGTTTTAGCATGTATTTGATTCTCTTAAGGTAAAACAAAACTATATTTTGACAAGGTGTGCGAGGACTACGCATCTCTTACGACGCGCCAACAGATATGGCCCAGAAATGATTCATTTTGATTTTTCACATTTGCGGTGTCTTCTGTTTCGCTTTCAGAGTATATTCTCTTCCGCTTTGTCCGGCTTAGTTTTTTTCATTTGGGGCGTTGGGTTTTCCTTTGTCCTACTTTAAAATAAAATTATAGCGGAAATGTTCCCCTGAAATTAAAAAGAAAATTAAAAAATTTTGAGTTTTCAGATTTCGTCGCCCTAATATTGTGTTGCCGTATACGCCATTTTTAAGTTTTTGGGAAATTGGATTTAAAGGTTTGGCAGCCAACTACATGAAAACCAACCGCTGGGATTTTTTGATTTTCTTACACAATATCTATATGGAAATCTTCTTTCAAAAAACGCAAGAAGATAGGATGAAATACTTTTAGTTTTTAAAAAATATTTACAATTTACTAAAAAAGTAGGTTTGACGTATACGCCACAAAATCAAAAAGATTTTGCAAACTCATACACGTACGTCAAAAAATGTGCATACGGCAATCTAATAATAATTAAAAACTGAACAAAATCTATTCACTATAGAATATTCGAAATGGAAAGAAGATATTGAGAAGAAAATACATAAAAATGTGGTGAAAAATCGTTTTTTAGCTCGGTGACTTGTGCAGAAAAGTACTAAGGGCTGTAGACATGATTTTATTTTTGTTTTGGGGGACACAAGAATCACTCCATTATGTTAGTGTTTCCACTAGAGGATGTTCTGTCATGACCTGCTCTAGTATTTTTATCAGAGCACTGGCTATATTATTACCAGAACGACCACTTTGCACTTCACTCAATAGAGCACAGTCTGTAATAATTGGTTTTTTGTCAGCGGAGCAAAGTTTTGACGTCAGTTTAAAAACACTTAGTTTTCGTTTGTAGTAAAAAGAAGAAGCGTTTCCCTTCGGAAGCGAAAAAACGCATTGAAGATCAAAGCAAACTATTTAATTTTTTGGCTCCACGTCATTTCGATTTTAGTCCCTTTCGACCATCATAATCTGTAATTTCTTTACTAGTTGGATTTTCTTTAGGTTCATTCGTCGTCTCCTGATACAAAGAGTATATCTTTGAGTTATTTTAATTTATGTTAGATTCCAAATATTTTCGATCGGACCTTGCCCTACAATAATGAGACTCTACTGTGGGGAAGCTTTTTATGTGTTTATGAATTTCCTGTATTTTTTTCGGGTGGGGTTTAAATAATAATTTATTGAGAGAGTATTTAAGAAAAGTTTATTTTTATTATTTATTATACTTTTTTATTTATACTTTTCTACGTTCAGAGTAAAACCGTATGCACGTACGCCAAATTAAGAAAATTTTTTTTTTATTTAGTGACGAACGTGCATATCTAAGTCATCGTTTTGTATACACATAAGTCAAAACAATACTAAAAAATATTTTTTCCTTTTACGGCGCGGTGTACGTTGGAAGATAAAGAACGTACGTCAAAACGATTCTTGCAATAAAATTTTGGAAAATTGTATGGAAATTTTGACGTATATGCCAAAATTTGGCGTTTACGTCAAAATAATACCTGAATTTAATGATTTCAGTGCATATACGTCAAAATCATTCCGAATATCTCCGCAATGGAAAGAGATAGAGCAAAGAAGATGAAAAATTTGAAAAGAGCACCCTCGAGAACATAAGACTGCATATCAAACTCAAAAAACGAATTTTGGCGTTTACGGCAACGCAATTTTAGGGCGACGATTTATTGTCTAATTACCACATATTATGACCACTTGGAGCTTGTAAGCTTTCATGACTGCTATACTGAAAGGCTGGAGGTTTTCGACTTAGTATGAGCTGCTGTCTAACTACTTCTCGTCCTAGGAATGTTTCTAGTGTACCAGAAAGGGAGAATATTCTCCAGTGGTGGTGGTGAAGTTGAAATCTTTTTAAGATTTTAGAGATATGTGTGAGAGATTTTTGAAAATATTATTATTGGTTGTCATCTGTCAAACTTTAGATACGATTGCAGCCAACATTTAGAAATAATTTTTTTTTTTCTGATCCAAGTTGTTTTATTATCAGATGTGATCCGGATCAAACACGGCTATTGTTTCGTTGGTTACTGATGTGATGAAATTGTTAAGATTAAAAATGGTTTTAAAGTGAATCATAGATATTTTCCATTGTATAAGGAAACTATAGTACATTGTATAAGGAAACTATAGTAGCACCATGGCGGGGAAAGCGCTGGTATCGCCCCTGTCATCCCCATTAAAGTATAATAGGACCTAATAGGTGGGTTTTTTTATGCTAGTACCTATATACCTAGTACAGTAAAAAATTTCCCTTGGGGAACAGCAACAAATCATTCTACGGTCGTAATTCTCCACAGGGATGGCATTGCTGTGGATTATTAGTTTCCAGCTTTGAAAATAAGGTGGCACCACCATTGATTTCAGTTCATCAAAGCTTTTCGAAAGGACGTGTTCAAAAAAAGGAGTATTTGCAAAGATATTTTTTCTCTCGATTAAAAATTAATGAAATAAATACTATATTCATATTGAATTTTCGCCCTGTTTATCACCTGGTGGTGTTCTTAACACAGGATTTTGCACTAGTTCTATTTTGCTGAAGCTAATAGCTTTCCTCGTGGAATTATTTGACAAAAAAAATATAGCCCAATGAAAGCAAAATACAAATCAAACAAACAAACAAAGCAGTAGAAAATGATCAAAAGGGAAAGATATATGTATGAAAATCAAACACTTTCCAATAGAAATTCATGTTTGGGACTAGCAGTACGTGTTTCAACTTAATTTAATTTGGGTTGTGTTTATTTACGCGGTAATATTTTGGTTCAAATTCATGGTTTTGTAAATAGAATCAACTTATTTTCTTTCTTAATCTATCGAAAAGACTGTTCAATAGTGTAAAATTGCTTTACCACAGATTTTGATAAAAAATAAATTGATTTTGTTTGCCAATGGAAAATCTCATCAAAGATTTGTTTCTTCTAACATACTCCCCGAACAAACCCGAAAGTTTTTTCAATAGAACAGCTGACTTTGACATAGAGCTTTCTTCACTGCTGGACGATGCCTCTAAAAACTGTAAAATAGAGCTGTAACAGAGAATCGGATGTATGGAAATTTTTATAAATTTTAAGAAAAAAAATTTTGTGTTCATTTTTACTATTTTCTATTTAAACAAAAATTAATTGATACTTGCAACGTTGCATTTCATCTTGGCATATCAAATTAAATTTCGATATAGGTGAGGTATACATTCACATAATTTATCATCGCATGCTTGTTTTCAATTTCAATGCCACATGCACCTTAGGCCGGCCACTGACTACACAAAATAGCTGCGCAAACGGACTTGAGCAAAAATCAAATCGTTTTGATTTTTACACAGTTAACTGCACAAACAACCCAATTCACAACACAAATGAACTGCGCAAACTCCAATTTGCGCAGTTTTATTGTGTCCTCAATGGCCGGCCTTACTTATTGTACACACTTTGTCAACTTGCTTGGTTATACATCGCCCATCAAATATAATATCGATGTGTTTGTGAACCAATAAAACGGTTTCGTTTCTACATAGGTTTAAATTTCATCATATATGCCTTTCTTTCTAACCCATAGGAAATGCGTGCCTATAGTCATACATTCCACCATGTGCATAACAGCTGATTCCTTGTGTCGCAATTTTCTCCCCCGATGTTGGCGCACCCTAGTGACGAACAATGTTTATAAAAAAGCTATCCAGTAATATTACTATAGTTTTCATATACAATCAGCCGTATTTATTAGATTTCGCTAAAACACGCTTAAAACGCATATTAGTTATGCAGTGAATAAGAACTTATTAAGACTTTTATCAGTGAATAAAAAATCCTTATTTATAATCATTTTTTTCGCCCATACTAGTTAATCATCCCTTATGTCAAAATCATAAAGAAACTCTCTTATTTGGTTTCTCAATGTTTAAAACTGACAACAGAAATTTGTTTTTGTTTATATTTTCTTACCTATGGAAGATGAAATGTAGGTCACGCAATATACGTTTTTCTGTATATGTGTATGTATATATTCTATTATTCTTTGGCTTTAATTTTGTTGTTTTGTCCAAAAAGGGAAAATCAAAAACGTTTCTGAACTGGAAAATTTGTAAGAAACCAATTTACAAAAAAGGCAAACAATGCATTATTTCTGTCAATTGAAAACACAATTACCACATCCAAATTATTTATAAAGTTAATGTAATTTGAGTACATTTCCAATTTAGTTATTTTTAAGATTTTCAAAGTTGTAAATAAACCCCTGAATGACAACTCAATACTCAAAATCAAATGATATTTATGCGCTAAAACACGCTTAAAACACGCATTTCTGCGTTTAAGCTAAACAGCCCTTATTCACTGACGAAAAATTATTATAAATACGACTTTTGTTTTAATCAACGAATAACGGAGTTTAAAATGCGATTATAAATACGATTCTTGAGACGATTCAGGAAGTTTTTCACCCCTTCTGATCTAGCTACAATTTGTAAGGCCTTCATCCGCCCAAAACGGGAGTATAACTCCCATATCTATCTGGCCAGGTGCTTCTGAAACATCCTTGCGCCTACTTGATAGGGTACAAAACAGCGTTAAAATTGATAGGAAACTATAGAGTTCTGAACGACTTTTTAATGACTACGGACGGGAAAGATGACTGGGAAGAACTACTACCATACTACACTTACACATACAATACTACACCACACAGTACTACAAATTATACACGATTTGAATTAGTATATGGAAAATTATGTGCTTTACCTTGGAAATCATTACAAATAAACAGAGCATTTATAACTTTGATAATTATGTTAATGAATTTAAAATAAAGTTAAAGTATGCATATAATAGAGCTAATGAAAACTTCGAATTATGTAAAACTAAAATATGTAACAATCAATTAAAATGAAAGCATCAAATTTCAAAATAGGAGACTTAATATCTTATTATTATATATCTTATTTTATCTATATAAAAGTAGGATTGAGGAATTTGTTACGCGACCTTTTGAATGTTATAAAGTTGTCTTTGAGCAGGCTCAAGGTCAAGAAAAACAATGTTGTTAAATGGTTAACGAGGTTTCGAGCATGGATACGCTCTTCATCAGGTCTGTTTATTTGGAATAAATAAAACAATTGTCAATTAAATTGTTCAACAAGAACACAATGGTTATAACAATAAACTTACAATAATAAGACATGAAATTAGTTTTCACAATTAATGAACATAATAAGCAAGAATGAACTCCACAAGTATATACAAGAAGGACTATTGTCATTTAAGTCATTTCCACGACAATTTAAATTTAAATTTAGAAATTTTGGCAAGCAAAACAGTTTAAAAAACTAAATCAACAAACTAACAATGGAGATCTTAATTTGTTGTGACGATCAGCTGGCTGTATATGTTGCTAAGATTTTCACAGTCAGATCTTCTGTTGACTGTGTTCTTAGTGTTGAGAATATGCAACATTTCCAGCAACATTCTCTTATTACACTTTCTCTCTGTGTCCAGTATCGCAACGTTATCAAAATCTGGCTTGTGTGCTTCCTCAATACAATGTAAAGATAGTGCAGTTTTCTGTGCCCCACCATTGTTGATATCAGAGCGGTGGCCGGAAAGTCTGTTTCTCAGTTTTTGTTTCGATGTGCCTACATACACCGATGCACAAGAGGTGTTATTTCTACTACCCAAACAATTAATTTTGTAGATTACATCACACTTGTCTAACTTATCAACACTTCCCTTAGTATTTGTAAACACTAATGACTTGAGCGTGTTGGTGGACTTAAACGCTATTCTCGTTGAGTTTTTGTCACGTATAGGTGCTGCAAAGCACTCTTGTAAATCATAAGAGGGGAATCAGCAGGTTGTTCCATCGTTGTCTTTTTTTCCCAAATGCTAATCAATTTGTTTATTATCGCCACGGGGAAAGAATTCGAGAACAGGGTGTCTCTAATGATTTCTACGTTTTTTCGACGAAAATTGTTATGGCAGGTATTTAAAACTCGATCAATAAAATTTTGTGCAGTATTGAATACAACCTGTTTGGGTTGTTTTGAAAGGTAATTAATAAGTCTACCTGAAGAGGTTGGTTTCTTATACCAATCAAAAATAATGCCTCCATTATGTCTAACAACCCTGACATCGAGATATGGTAATGATAAATTTTCTTCGATTTCAACCGTGAATTGAATACGGTTGTTAAAAGAGTTAAGAGCTGTCAAAGTTGACTCGACTTCATTCCTCATCAAAATGGCGAATAAATCATCCACATATTTAATAACAACCTTAGGCTTGACAGCTAATTTACCAATGACGTCTTCCAATAAGGCCTCCGTTGCTATGTCAGCTAAAATGGGTGACGCCGGACTGCCCATAGGTACACCTTGTTTCTGTTGGTTAATTCTATTCTCAAACTGCATATAATTACATTCTATCATGCAAAAACGAAGCATCTCTATAAAGTATGATTTTTTTATGTTGGTGTGCTGCTTAATGACGTTCCATTTCTTCTCAATAACCTCTTTTATCAAACGAATACATACATTTGTAAATAGAGATATAACATCAAACGATACAAAAACCTCATATTCTTCCAACTTTAATGGAGTTACTATTTCGATAAGCTTTTTCGAGTTTGTAACATTA
This sequence comes from Melanostoma scalare, assembly GCA_949752695.1. Lineage (NCBI taxonomy): Eukaryota > Metazoa > Arthropoda > Insecta > Diptera > Syrphidae > Melanostoma > Melanostoma scalare. The sequence continues at coordinate 108,186,128 of OX456984.1, read as the reverse complement.
CATATGGATTGTCGTGGAAATGACTTAAATGACAATAGTCCTTCTTGTATGTACTTGTGGAGTTCATTCTTGCTTATTATGTTCATTAATTGTGAAAACTAATTTCATGTCTAATTATTGTAAGTTTATTGTTATAACCATTGTGTTCTTGTTGAACAATTTAATTGACAATTGTTTTATTTATTCCAAATAAACAGACTTGATGAAGAGCGTATTCATGCTCTAAACGTCGTTAACCATTTAACAGCATTGTTTTTCTTGTCCTTGAGCCTGCTCAAAGACAACTTTATAACATTCAAAAGGTCGCGTAACAAATTCCTCAATTCTACTTTTATATAGATAAAATAAGATAATATATAATAATAAGATATTAAGTCTCCTATTTTGAAATTTGATGCTTTTACATTTAATTGATTGTTACATATTTTAGTTTTACTTAATTCTAAGTTTTCTTTAGCTCTATTATGTGCTTACTTTAACTTTATTTTAAATTCATTAACATAATGATCCAAGTTATAAATGCTCTGTTTATTTGTAATGATTTCACAAGGTAAAGCACATAATTTTCCATATACTAATTCAAATGGTGCATAATTTGTAGTACTGTGCAGTGCCGTAACTAGGGCGGTGCCAGCGGTGCCCAGGCACAGGGCGCATCCCCTGGAGGGGCGCAGAAATGACCAGACTAGTATCTAAAGGGTCCGCCAAATTTTTTTTTTTTTTTGTTAAAATGCTAAAAAAAAAACTGTTGAATATTTTTTCAAATTTCTTTTTTTATTTGAAAGTACAATCCTTCCGGTTGATAACAGAAAATAATTTCATTCAAATGGCTGCCTCGGCTGGCCGCAATAGCCTACACGATCGGTCAAATTTTTAAGCACATTATCGATTGTGTGCAGATGTATTTTACAAATGGCTTCACGAATATTGTCCTTTAAAGCGTCAATTGTCTCTGGCTTGTCGACCTAACACTTATTTTTACGGCACCCCACAAATAATAGTCCAACAGTGTTAAATCGCAGCTCCGAGGTGGCCAAACGACATCAGCTCTGCGGCTGATAAAGCGATCTTCAAAAACAGGGCGCAAAACATTGAGTGTAGCTTCGGCTGTGTGGCACGTAGCGCCATCCTGTTGAAACCAAATGTTGCCAATATCCTCCTCTTCTATTTTTGTGAACAAAAATTCGTTCAACATGACACGATAACGATCGCCATTGATTGTAACGGCCACTCCTTGCTCATTTTCGAAGAAAAATGGCCCAATTATGCCTCTGGACCAAAATCCGAACCAAACAGTGGCTCGTTTTGGGTGTATCGGCTTTTCACTGTAAGCGTGCGGATTTTGTGTGGCCCAGATGCGACAATTTTGCTTGTTTACATACGCTGACGGTGCTTCTCTTTTTCCAAAATCCGTACGCAATTTTCGCACACATTCTGCAGCATTACCATGATTTTCAAAGTAATATCGCAATATTTCCCAGCGTTGTTCAAGCGTATACACAACAATATTCGTTCAGCGGAAGGATAAAACAAATTATCCGCCAAATCAGACATGAACTAAGTGTTACCATTCACGAAATAAGCACTAGTTGAAAAAAAAACGTTAGATGGCGGACCCTTTACAGGCTGCCTCCACCTGCAATAATTTTTGTTATGTCGACTCGACATGGAGGCGGGTTATTTGATGTTATGTCGTGTGTTATGTTTTTTAGGTTTTAATATGAGCTACCGATACGAACCGACACTGATAAGCCACGAAAAATTATGAGAAAAAATTAAATTTTCCACTAACACGCACAAAAAACAAGGCATCTTTCAAAAGTTGATGTTAAGCTTTCTTCTACGTTACATCCCAAATTATTTCAAAAAACTTTGCGGTTTAGATTTCAACAGCCACACATCTAGCACACAGAATAAGGAATATACAGAAGGTCATCTCCCACCATCTCCACCCGCAAAACCCGCAAATTTTGAAAAAATGAACTTGAGTGAACAGGAAATAGTTCATTTGAAAAGTTCATTGCTGAAGTGAAATTCACAGAAAAAAAAATAAGAGCTTGACAGCTGACAGACAGCAAAAAGTAAATAAATTTATTGAGGACATCAGAACCAAAAGGCAAGTCTTTTTTATTCGATATTAGAATGCTTATGATAATGTTGATCTTGGTTCGAAACATATCCCGTTTTCATATTACTTTCGTCTTTTTTTTATAGATTGCCTCGTCAAAGCATGTCCCATGAACAAATATAGAAGCAGTTCTGGAAAGCAGCTAAAAAGAATGGCTGAATGAAAGATTTCTCTACCTAAAATGAAGAAAACGAAGAGGTTCCTTTCCAACGACACGACAATCCAAAGCATCAACGATAAAACAAACTGTTTTGTTTTTCAATAAACTTGAAAAAAATAGTTTTATATTTGCTATGCAATGAGTATTTACAAAATAACATTTAGATATAATCTATAAAATAAGATTATAATTAAGGAATGAAAATAAAGAAAGAGCCAAAGAAAACCTTACAGCCCGAACAAACCCTTCAAATCATTAATCGTAAGTTTACTACCATGAGAAGATTTTGCACCAGTGAGAAGATCGTTTGCGATGCCTAGTGTTTGACCTTGTAATGCCTTTATTCGTTCTTCAACAGTCTCCTTGCACATACATTTGTAAATATGCATGTTTTTCTTCTGGTCTTCTCTGTAAATACGATCCTGTGCCTGCGCCTCAATCTGGGGATTCCAATGTAGATCTATGAGAAGCAGATGATTAGCACCAACCAGATTTAAGCCCACGCCTCCAGCAGTTAGGGACAATAGAAGAATTTTTGACTTCGAGTTAGAATCGTTGAACTCTGTTACAAAGTTTTGGCTATTTTTCACCGGAATACTTCCATTCAGGGATAACGTACGGATGTATCTTTTTTCGAGATGAGTTTTCACTTTGAGCGTCATTTCCATTAAAACTGTCGGTTAGAAACGTACTCGGACCAGTCGAATCTTCTGTGATTGCAAGTTTATTAAGTTTATCCAACAAGTCGATTTCTGGTTGAGAACTACTGTCTGAATCTGAAGGCAAAGTCCCATCATCTTCCAGCATAGCATCTATTAATCCAGGATGGCAACAAATTTGCCTCAGACGTATACCTACTAAAAAAACTAAGATTTCATGTGACACTCAATTGTTAAAACCTTTTGCACATTGAATGTATTTAGTCCCTGTTTTCCGGTATGATTGGTTGAATTTTATTTACCGCGGCTGATAGATCTTTCCAGTTAGCTACATCTCTGTTAAAAACATTTTGTAGTTTCAATGTAGGCGCTAATACTTTATTGTCCTCAATAACAAGGTTAACTATTTGTTGGGCTTTCTGCTTTACACTAGTTTGAAGACTTAGAACACGTTCGGAAAGTTGCTTGCACCCATCAAACAACCTGGGTCCTACTTTTTCAAGTAAATTTTGTGCGCTAACAAGATCTGATTTAAGTTCTTCAAGCTTTTCAACTTCTTTATCGTGAAATTCCTTGGAAACATACTTCTTTACTTAGTTTGATGCCACATTTCAAGAGAGAGCTGTAGTTATTTTTGGTTGCACAGTTTTTGCAAGATTTCCATTATACGGAGATTCTATAGGCGCTATGGAATCAGATTCATCTGAACTGATATCCACAATAATATTCTTCTTGGTAATTTCCACAAGATCGCTGGCCGCACTTGACGATTCATTTGGAAATCCATAATCTTTTTCAGCAATCATTGTGGAAGACATTTGGTCTTTTATAGAAACTTTGAACACAGCACTATACTTAGGAGCAACAATAACAGAATCTTGGTGTGGCGATTTGTTTCCGATGGCAGCAGCTCCCACTGAGTAGGCAAAAGATGCAAGGCATTTATATTATTTGAGCAGGCGGCGCGCGGGAGCTTTGGGAATCCCATCTGAAGTTGGCGGTCTGAAAGACATAAAACTTGCAAAAACAAAATTCAATAATAAAAATTGAGAAAAACACTCACCTTCGCATTTTATAGAAACAGCTCGGCCAATCCCATCCTCTTCCATATTATATAAATGCAGTCGATATTTTTAAAGAAATCGAGTTGGAGCACCAAATGAGGCAGAGGATGGAAAAATATTATTTTTTAATTACTTTCGCAAACGAAATATCTGCGAAATGTCATTTTTTTTACTTCACCACAGTTTTTTTTCGAGTGGTGAGTTTAAGGCCATGTGTGCACTGTTCAATTTAAGAAGTGTCTGCATCAGTTTGCAATTTTTGTTAATTTTTTCAATTTTTTAGTTAAATATTTTAAAAAATTGAAAACAAAGTTTATATCTGATACTTAAATGAGTTTTTCTACATTCTAGACTGTAAGAAAGCTTAAAAATACCAACTTTCTTGCAGCAAAATAAAAAACGTTAAATTTTCGGAATTGATCTCACCTCAACCGTCTTTTTCCACTGACCTCACTTTCCGGCCCGGGGGCTTCCGGCCCGGGGGCTTCCGCTAGTTTTAGCTTGTAGGCAAAAATGAACTTTTTGGATGAAGATGACCTTCTGTATATTCCTTATTCTGTGATCTAGCATCTACTAAATACATCCTCACCAGTCATCAGTGTTATTTACACATTTCTCACACACACTACGTCCTACTAAAAGGGAATTTACATTAAAAAAAATTATACTCTTCTCTCAGATATTTCAGTTTAACAGATGTGTTCTTCATCACAGTATTACACTGTGAATGTGAAGTATTCGTTGCCTTATGAAATATTCGTTTCACTGTAGATGATTCGTTACCTTAGACACTTATGTGCACAAGTTCATACGCATACACATATTGTCATTGGGGGCGTTCGAGAATCGTATCCGGATAGCTTGTTGTTGTTGTTTACGTGTTAAACTTTTAGCAGAGTCACACACCTATTTCAACTAAAAAGCTATCTAAAGGTATCTGAGTATTTATTTACTTTAGTATACCTTTCTATTCAAGTGATCAGCTGATAGAAAATTTATTTTTATTTCTTTTCATGTTGATTTTTTGTTTTGGTGTGCATTTATTTCAGCATAAGAGTCTTTTAAAACGCATGGGAAATCGAAAAAAAATAAGTAATAATCGTCTAGCAATGATATTTTGAATGCTTTTCTATTTTCAAAAGTCGAATTTTAATATTTCACAGCTGTTGTCTGCAGCAATCTGGAAAAAGATATCTGGATCGTTCAAAAAGGTATCCAAGATACGGCTATCCGAGATAGGCTATCCGATAGGTTCTCAAGGACAAGGCTTCTGAACTTATCAAGGGACTGACAAGCCAGATACAAAGTATTCGCGAGACTGTAGACATTGTTTTCGAAAAGGCAAAAAGAATTTGTGAACAATGTGACATTGAAGACAATTTTCCTGAAAAGCGGCGAAAGCTAGTAAAAAGACAAGATTTAAGTGAAAGTTCAGACACCGGCTACGACATTACTCAGCAACTAAGTTTCAAAATTCAGATAAATGAAGCAATAGACAGAATTATTTCTGAATTAAAATGGCGTTTCGAAAAACTACGCGATATACAAAACTCTTTCGGTTTTTTGACCTTACAACACATTAATACATATTCGGTTGAAGAACTAAAAAAACATGCAGCTGATCTGTGTATCAAATATTCTGCAGTTATAAATTTTGGTCCGAAATAGAAACTTTGAAGAGTCAAGTTGAAACGACTACATTATTTGATAAATGTGAATGTCAGTCAAGTATGGGTCCTCTCAAAGCTGTAGTGGAACTGGAATTAAAGGAAATGTTTCCCAATCTAGTAGTCGCTATAAAGATATTTTTAACGATGCCAGTGACTGTAGCTTCTTGCGAGAGATCGTTCAGTAAGCTCAAATTAATGAAAACTTACCTCCGCTCGACAATGGGTCAAGAAAGATTGTCTGGCCTAGCGATTTTGTCGATAGAACGCGACATAGCACGGCTCCTGTCATATGAAAATGTAATCAAGGACTTCGCAATGAGAAAAGCGCGGAAATCTTTAAGTACCTAATCTAAAAGTATGGTCAGCCTTGGGTTACTATCGAGTACTTTGTTTCATTTTGAGCAACCATTTTTGAATAAACAGTTATCTTAAACAAATATATTAAGTAGCTACTTATATACTTCGGTAAACAATAAAAAGATAGATTTATTTGTACGCACATTTTTCCATTTTATTCTCAGAGCCTGGTTAGAACATTTTTCAGGGGCGCAGTTTTGAAAGCTCGCACCGGGCGCATAAGAGGCTAGTTACGGCACTGGTACTGTGTGGTGTAGTATTGTATGTGTAAGTGTAGTATGGTAGTAATTCTTCCCAGTCATCTTTCCCGTCCGTAGTCATTAAATAGTCGTTCAGAACTCTATGGTTTCTTTCTACTGAGCCTAAAGTTTCATGGTGAAATGGCGTGCATGTGGTTGTTTCTATTTTTAGTAGTTTGCATATGTTTACTAATAGTTTATTAGTGAATTCTGTGCTATTATCTGCTTTTAATCTCCTAAAACAACCATATTTTAAAATAAATTTTTCAACTATAGTTTTTGCTACTGAAACGGCATCTTTTGTGACTAAAGGAAATTCTTCAATGAACTTTGTTAGTTCACATTGAATGGTCAGAATATACCTGTATCCATTCGATGGTCTGAGTGGCCCTACTGTATCTATTGTTACTGTTTCAAATGATGTATTTGGTGTTTCTGTTCTTGTGAATCGTTCTTTTGAATACCTAGTTATTTTAACTTCATTACAAGTTCTACAATTACTTATACAATTTCAAACCATCTTATTCATATTCTTCCATACATATTTCAGCTTAAGTTTTGCTATACATCTTCAGTGGGAAACTATGCCGAAGGCATCAATTGGCGACCAGAATTTGCTGTTTAGTTTGCAAATCGGGCGTGGTAATAACATAGAAGCAAAGGGAAATAAGATAGAGAAATGTTTTCGCCCAAATGGTAATAAAGCCGAAATTGTGCTGTAGTGCCGCATGCATGCAGATGGTACTTGATTTTGTGCGACCAGCATAACGGTGCACTCAAAAAATTTGTGTTCAACAAAAAAATTCGCGCGAATTTATAATTTTCAGAACACAAACCCATACTCCCCTTACCCAAATTTTTTTCCCGCTTCGCTTTTAGCTTCCTTTTATGTACTTAAGGCGGCGGCTACAGATTTTTTTTTAAGTTCATCACTTACCTATATCTTAAAATTGAACTACTAAGTAAGAACACATCTTTTACACACACAGGCGAATTTCTTACTATTACTTTATCTTATGCTCAAAAACAAAACATTTGAATACATCAGACCTTCACACTATGAATGATAAGCGTGGGAGTTTCTTAGATGTCATTAAGCCAATAATCCCTTTAGTCATGCCGCAAAGGACTGTAAGCACAGATGACAAAAAAAACCACGCACCAACACATACAATGTTACCTTAAACTAATTATTTCAAACGTATATGTTATGTTCCTTTCATAAATAAAAAGCATTTCATTGGTAATAATGACGAATACCATGTTTTTTTTTTTTTTGAGAAATAAAGCCGAAAGTTATTCTTTGGACACTTTTTTGGTAGTTATGCCGAAATGGGGGTCGACGTTGTTACCATTTTTGTTTTGTTTGGTTTTTTTGAGAAATAACATCGAATCTATCTTATTTCCATCTACCTTATTTCACGGCACCCATTATACAATATTATGTCTAGACAATTTTCTTTTTCACTTTCTGCAGTTCATTAAATATCTTCTTAAATTTGTGCACTGATATTGTTTCAAATATTTCATTATTCATTGCTAACGCTAGCTTTCCTAACTTCACATGATTTGCATAGGACAACAATTTCCTCAGAATCAATTTTAAATCTGATAATGATTTATCACTGTATCCAACATGTATTCTATCTTTGACTGCATATATTCTTTCTTTTTGGGTACCCATTAAATTTTTTATATTCTCAAGTTGCAACTTCTTAATGTTTCTAGTGTCACAAAGAATTCACTCTGGCCGCCTTCCTCGACATAGAGGGCGCCTTCAACAACGTCAGCAACTCTGCAATTACAAAGGCACTGACGAAGCTCAAAGTAGATGATTCCATAGTGGAGTTGATAAATCTAATGCTAAAAAGCAGTAGAATCAACTCTACTCTAGGAAACTTCTCTGCAAAGAGATCTGTCAGTAGAGGAACACCGCAAGGCGGAGTCCTATCCCCTCTTCTATGGAATATAGTCGTCAATGAGCTTCTAGTTGACTTAGAAGCTGAGGGATTCAAAGTGATTGCATATGCAGATGACGTCTCCATTGCGGTGTCCGGCAAACATGCTCACGTCCTTACGGACCTGATGCAGACCGCTCTAAATAAACTTCTAAAATGGGCGGGAAAATGTGATCTGGGGGTCAACCCTCAGAAAACTGAACTCGTTCTCTTCACCAGGAAATATAAAATTCCTCAACTAACAACTCCATCAATAAATGGAATCTCACTTGTACTTTCAAACGAAGCCAAATATCTAGGTATAATCCTAGACAAAAAGCTAAATTGGAAGGCCAATATACAGGAAAGAATCAGGAAATCCACCGTGGACTTATTTTCCTGCAAAAAAGCCATTGGTAACAAATGGGGTTTCTCCCCCCAAATCACCCACTGGCTCTACACCGCGGTCATCAGACCAATACTCACATACGGAGTAGTGGTATGGTGGACCGCTCTTGATAAAAGGACCTACTGCGATAATTTAAGCAAGGTCCAACGAACAGCCTGTCTGTGTATAAGTGGAGCACTGAGATCAACACCCTCAGCTGCACTAAATACACTCCTAAACCTCACACCACTAGATATCTTCAGCAAACAAATGGCCGCCAGTGCAGCCACTCGTATGAGAGCTATCTCCCAATGGACCGATAACAACATCGGTCATGCTGCAATCCTGAATTTATTCGGATCAATCCCCTGTCACTCCGACTACACCATCCCCCAATTGGTTTTTGATAATAAGTTCCAAGTCTCAATCCCACCGAGAACGACCTGGGAAGACGAAGAATTTTTGAGAGATGATTCAATTCATTTCTATACAGATGGTTCAAAAACCGAAGAAGGGGTAGGCTGTGAGGTGTACTCAAACCGACTTAACGTAAGTCTCTCGTTCCGCCTTCCAAACCATTATAGCGTGTTCCAAGCGGAAATTCTGGCGATCAAAGAGGTCCTATCATGGCTAAAAGAAAACGTGATATCCTCAACGAATATCCGGATTTTCTCAGATAGTCAAGCAGCCCTCAAATCACTCGGCGCTGTTTCTACGAACTCAGTAACCGCCCTCAACTGTCGCTTATCTCTTAAGGAGATGGCTGAACAGTTCAATATTCACCTTATTTGGGTGCCGGGGCACAGAGATATCGTGGGTAACTGCAAAGCCGATGAACTCGCCTGAGAAGGAACCGTTCTACCGATCTCAACCAGCAGGTTGAATATTGGTATACCAATCGCTACATGTAAACTTATGCTAAAGCAAGAGGCAATGGATAGAACAAATCATAGGTGGTACAATATCACCACGTGCGTGGCAACAAAACGGATATGGCCTGGTCTAGATCCAAAACGCACAAGACATTTGTTATCAATTGCCAGGTTGCAAGTTAGCTCCGTAATCAATGTCATCACCGGACATTGTCTGATAGGAAGACACGCCATAAGACTTGGCGTTCCCTCGAATGACTTCTGCAGAAGTTGCTTAGATGAGGAGGAGGAGGAGACAATCCCACACCTCCTCTGCTCATGTCCTGCACTCTCTTTTAAAAGAAAGTGGCATCTAGGAAAATATTTTCTTGATGATCCAAGCGATCTGGCACACACAGATCCCCTGCATATCCTTCGCTTTATTAAAAGCTCCAAATGGTTTTGTTAAGTGAGGTATTCCCTCGCATAATACTTATGGTATCACAATGGACCTAATATTGGTCTAAGTGTGTCAGTTTGTTTTCCTGACAGCCATTTAAACCTAACCTAGTGTCTGATATTGATATGCATTCCTATATGTGAAGGTGATCACTGATCAGTCCCCACTGGTAGCATAGCTTCCGGATTTTCTTCTTTTTCACTAGTGTTCTCTATGTTTCTCAGTTTCATTTCTCTAGTTAGGACAATTATACTTAGTTTTGGTATCATTTCTTTTAACTCTTCTAAACTTATCTTTTTTTTTTTTTAATTATTTTTTTTTTATAACTTGCGCGCACATCAAGGGGTTATGAATACCCTTATAATGTTATAGAACACAGTGCGAGCATTTAGGAAAATAGGAGAGGATTTAATAGGAGACACCAATGCACATTGCTTTTGAACCTTTGTGAATCGTAATGCAGGGGAAATACAGAGGCTGGTAAAGCATTCCACATTCGAGTGGTGCGACTAAAATAAGAATCTCTATACTTGACTGTATGCCCGAAGTTGGGCTCAAGGTAGAACTGATGAGCATTCCTAGCAAGGCGAGTGTTGCGGCAAAATTTTTTCAGGGGAGGAATGCAGCTGGCTATTTCATTAGAGCACTGCTTATGAAAAAAGCGATAAAACAGAGTGAGGCAGGTAACGCTTCGACGATATTCAAGAGAATCAAACGATTCTACGATTGAACTAACACCTATCAATTTTAACGCTCTATTTTGTGACCTATCAAGTAGGCGCAAGGATGTTTCAGAAGCACCTGACCAGATATGAGAGTTATACTCCAGTTTTGGGCGAATGAAGGCCTTATAAATTGTAGCCAGATCAGAAGGGGTGAAAAATTTCCTGCATTGTCTCAAGAAGCTTAAGCATTTAGCAGCGTTTTTGGTGACTTCAAATATGTGGTCATTCCAACGAAGATCATCGTTTACACTCATACCAAGTACTGACAGCTTTTCGGTTTCTTCGATGCAGGTACCATTCATGGATAATGGCAATGGGGGAATGTTAAGCTTCAACAACAAGAGACAGCATTGAGTTTTCGAAGCATTGAATTCTACTCGGTTCATAAGACCCCATGCAACAATGCTGTCAAGGTCGGAATTCAATGAGCTTATCATACGCAACTGTTCCAGTTCCATCTCCGAAGAGCAGGGACGTGAATTTGGAAACGAATATGAAAAGCTGAAGGTCGAGTCGTCAGCAAAACAGTTAAACGGATTAGAAGTTTCAGACAAGAGATCATTAATGAAAATGAAGAAGAGAGTCGGAGACAAAACGGAGCCCTGGGGCACACCAGCATTTATGAAGTGGGTATCAGACTTGAAGCCATCCAACACAACTTGTATTGGACGGTCGGAAAAGTAATTTCTAATCCAACGAAGAAGAGACTCATCGATACCAAAAGCACTCATTTTCGATAAAAGAGCCTGATGCCAAACTCTATCAAATGCTTTAGAAATATCAAGCGCAATAATCTTACTTTCTCCTAAACAATGTAAAGACTGGTTCCACTTTTCCGTGAGATATGGCATCAAATCTCCAGTTACCGTTTGCTACGAAAGCCGTACTGACAGCCATTAAGAAGCTTTCGTTCTTCAAGATATTTCACAAGTTGACGGTTTATCAACGTTTCCATGACTTTGGAAAGAAGGGACGTTAGTGCATATCTTTATTCTAGATAATGCATCAGCATTGGTATTCATTTTACGTTTTTTTAAGATTATATCATCAACATATAGAAATGCAGATGCTTGCAGTCCACTAAGTGCAATTGATAACATTCTCTGAAAGCTCTTTGTTGAAATTTTTAATCCAAAAGGTAATCTTTGAATTGAAAGTGTCCAGTGTCCGTTGAAAAAGCTGTTAGTGGTCTGGATTTCGGATGTAATGGAATTCGGTGGAATGAACTTGTCATACCCAAAGTTGAAAAATATTTGGCTTTTCCCAATTTATCTAATACGTCTTCCAAACGAGTTAATATGAACTTATCATCAACCACTTTTTTGTTCAGAGACCTAAAATCAACTACTAATCTCCATTTATTGTAACCTTCTGTGTCTTTCTTTGGAACTATTAACAAAGGAGAATTATACGGACTTATAGATGGTTCAACTAAATCTTCGTTTATGAACTTCTCAACTTGGTTTTAGATTTCATTGAAGTTATCATGCGGAAGTCTGTAATTTTTTATGTATACTGGTGTCTTATCTACAGTCGTTATTTTTTGTTCATAAATATTATTTTTTGTTTGTATTTCCCCTTCTAAAAGAAATATATTGTGAAATTACTTGCATAATTTAAATATTTCGGATTTTGCGTTATCATCTAAACTGTCTACTTTTATCTTGTTTTGTATATTGTAACGCGAACCCAACATTTAATACCTATTTTCTAATCGCGCATGTTCAACCGAAAACACAAGCGGCAGCACTAGTGTAAGTTTAGAAATATAATAGGAGAGAAAATGTTTGACAGCCGAGTGGAGAGTGGAGACCATGTGGAAATTACTGGAGAGTTCTAGACGAAATGTTATTCGATATAAATAGGCCGCCAGAGGCAACCAGAGGGCAGTTTTGATTATAGAGTGATAAAGTTAAGAGTGAATTGTTGTTAACAAGTGATAGTCCAAAAGTCGAGTTGAGATCGAATAAAGTATAGATACTGAATAAAGTGGTAGAAATAAATTAAAAGTGAAGTTTTATTTTGCGAACTAAGCACACGTTACATTGGTGTCAGAAGTGTAAATAAAACTTATTTGACTAGTAAAGTGTAAAAAAAAAAAAAAAAAAGTTAAATACAGTGAAAATGGGTAAGTTGTTGGAAGAGCTCAACTGCATTGAGCTTAAAAGTGAGTTAGGTAAGCGAAATCTTTCTAGAGCGGGATCGACAAATGAGCTCGTCCTGCGTTTGCGCAACTATTTGAAATAGCAAGGGGAAGACGCAAACACTTTTGTTTTTGAAACAGAAGTGGAGGAAGAGGAAGTAAGTGAAAGTGTAGATTTTTCTAGTATGATGAAGCTTTTATTAGAACAACAAAAGAAGCTGATTGAAGAGCAACAGCAGAATATTCTCGGACGTCTAGAAGAGCAACGAAACGATCAAAAGAAGGAACAGCTGAATGTTCTCGAACAACTTGAAACACAACGAAACGAGCAAAAGAAGCTGGTTGAAGAACAACGAAGCGAACAAAAGAAGGAACAGCAGAATGTTCTCGAAAAACTCGAAGTACAACAAAAAAAGCTAGAAGAGTAACGAAATGAGCAAAAGAAGGAACAGCAGAAAGTTCTCGAACAACTGGAAGCACAACGAAACGAACAAAAGATGGAACAACAGAATATTCTCGAAAGAATTGAGGCGCAACAGAATGTTTTGGAAGGTCAGAAAAACATCCTAGAAGGTAAATTGGGTAACATTGAGAAAAATGTATGTGCCCTAGACGAACGCGTTGAAGGTATGGAGAAACAGCTTTCTGTTGTAGAGAATCGTTTCGAAATCGTAGAAAGCCGATGTGATAAACAGTTCTCTGTTCTGACCAAGGAATTGGACCAGATCCACAAAATCAAAATTCGAGAATCTGCTGGAGAGTTTGCAAAGAAAAAGGAGATGAAACCGCCAACATTTGATGGACAGTCTTCCTGGCCAGTCTACAAGAGACAATTTGAGGCAGCCGCGACAACAAATGGCTGGGATGACGAAGACAAGTACATTGCACTGACTCTTGCTCTTAGAGGACCAGCAGCTGAATTACTTCAAACAGTTCCAGCTGGTAAGAGCGGAGATTTCAGTTCTCTCGTGGCAGCTATAGATAAACGCTTTGCGCGATAGCCACTTGAAAGAAGTCTTCCGAGTGCAACTCAATAACAGAGTCCAGAAAAGGGGTGAAAGTGTACAGCAGCTCCAAGCAGATGTCGAAAGACTGGTTCACCTGGCATACCCGGATGCTGGAGAAGAAATCATCAACCAGCTTGCTGTTGAGTCCTTCGTTCGTGCCATTTCTGATATACATCTTCAGAGGTCCTGGCGAACTGCTAGAACACGTACTCTTTCTGAAACTTTAGCATTCGCATTGACAATTGAAGCAGCAGAACAGGCTTCTCATGGAGTACATCGACTTAGAGAAGCCATAGTCGAAGAATCCTCGTGCCAAAGAGCTGAAATACAAAAGAACCAGCGGAGCGGACTTGCAAGATGTTGGAACTGCAACAAGACCGGGCACTTACAGCGTCAATGCCGACTACCACCAAATAAAGCCGCTTGTCAACATTGTGGAATCAAGAGATCCAACCCAGAGCAAGGTAGCAACAACACCAGCGTTGTCTGTCAGCCCGTTTCCCATCAGGGAAACGAGTACGAACCAACTTCGAGGGGCAGAGGCGGGTTTCTTCTATCGATGGCCCCAGAACCAATCCAGGTCTCTCAGACCAAACGAGACAACAAAAGTTTGACTGTGGAGACTACTATTAACGGAAACAAACATGTGGCTACCATCGACACCGTTGCCACAGCCTCCATAGTACGTCGAGACCTGGTAAAGATGACGTGGCTTCATAACACCAGTAGCTACCTTCTACAAACCGCAACGAGAGAAGCAGCAAGAGTATATGGAGAAGTGTGTCTTAAGATCCGACCGGCCGATCTAGTGTTTACTTATCAATTCCTGGTGGCAGATATATGTGACGAGTGCATCATTGGAATCGACTTTATGAAACAGCACGGAGTTATTTTGGATATCGGTAATCAAGTTTTGAAATACCAAAATAAAGAAATTCCAATGACCTATTCGAATGAAAATACGTCAACACTGAGGACTGTCATCACGGAAGATCTGATTCTGCCCCCTTTTTCGGAAGTCTTGATTTGGACAAAACTGGAAGGTGAGTTTGGAAGCCTTCGATACCTCATGGTGGAACCAGACCCAGAGTGTTCCTCCCAAAGCGTCATCATTGGGAAAACACTGGTATCACCGAAAAACAAAATGGTCCCCGTACGATTACTAAACACCAGACCGTACGATGTTAAGTTGAAGAAAAGAGAAGTCGTTGGACGTTGCGAATCGGTTGCAGCAATTACGAAGATCACAGACGAAGCCCCGAGAAAAACTATAACTCCGGAGGAGCTCAAAACCATCAGAGCTAAAATACTGAATTCATCCAACCTTGATCACCAACAAACAAGGATGGCTGAAAATCTCCTACAAGAGTACACTGACATCTTCGCATCGCAAAAGGGACAATATGGTAGGACACAGTTGGTGCAGCATCGCATCAGCACAGGAGATGCAAGACCGATTCGTCAACCCGCAAGACGCCTTCCACTGGCCAAACAAGGTGAGGTTGAGGACATGATAACAGCAATGAAGAAGGACGGTCTTATCGAAAATTCCAAAAGTCCTCGGGCTTCACCAGTGGTGCTAGTGAAAAAGAAAGTCGGAAGCACTCGTTTTTGTGTGGACTACCGAAGGCTGAATGATGTGACTAAGAAGGATAGCTATCCCCTGCCGAGAATCAGTGATACCCTGGATGCCATGGAGGGAGCGCAGTGGTTTTCGACGCTGGACTTGAAGAGTGGATACTGGCAAGTTGACATCCACCCTGATGATCGGGAAAAGACGGCGTTTTCTACAGGTAATGGGCTCTGGCAGTTTAAAGTTATGCCGTTTGGGCTATGCAACGCTCCGGCAACATTCGGGCGTTTGATGGAGTGCGTTCTTCAAGGACTGACGTGGAAAGCGTGCCTTGTCTACTTGAACGATGTCATTGTTTACGGGGAAACATTTGACCAACATGGCAAGAACCTAAAAGCCGTGTTTCAGAGACTTCGAGAGGCTAACCTTAAACTGAATCCAGAAAAATGTGCACTTTTTAAAACCGAAGTTAAGTATTTGGGAAACATCATCTCTTCCCTAGGAGTGAAGACTGATCCTGAAAAAGTTGACTCCTTCAAAAAAACATCAACTCCGAAGCTTTCTTGGTCTTGCCACTTATTACCGACGTTTTGTTAAGAACTTTGCTGGAGTTGCAAAAAGTTTGCATCAGCTCACCAAAAAAGGGAAGCAGTTTAAATGGTCAGGTAAGTGTGAGAAATCTTTTCAGGAACTCAAATACCGCCTCTGTAACGCTCCAGTGCTGGCACATCCAACACCTGGCAAAACATTCATCATCGACGCAGATGCAAGCAACGTTGGAATCGGGGCGGTACTATCCCAAGTGCATGATGGCGAAGATAAACCAGTAGTAACAGCAAGGTCCTCTCGAAACCCGAAAGAAACTACTGCGTGACCAGAAGGGAACTGCTAGGTTTTATCTTGGCAACAAAGCACTTCCATAAATACATCTATGGACAGAAATTTCTTCTGCGGACAGACCATGGTGCTCTGAACCGGCTGTTGAACTTCAAAAATCTAGAAGGTCAAGTCGCAAGGTGGAAAGAAAGACTGCAGACTTATGATTACCAGATTCAACACCGCAGAGGAAAGTTGCACTCAAACGCCGACGCATTATCCCGAAGACCTTGCAAAGTGGATTGCAAGCACTATAGGCGGCAAGAAGACCAAGAAAATATTACCGCTCAGCGACTAAGAGCTGACCCAATAAGCGGACGGAGCAATGAGGAAGTGAGGACAGCTCAACAGGAGGATCCAGATATCGAACCCATTCTCGCATGGAAAGAAAATGAAGAGAAACCAGAATGGGGAGATATTTCTGGCAGGAGTCCAGTTCTCAAAGCCTATTGGGCACAGTGGGACTCACTATATGTGCAAGAAGGTGTCCTCAGGCGAAGATGGGAGTCCGCTGACGGTAAATCATATGTGATGCAGCTGATCGTACCGCAATCGAAAGTCAGTGAAGTTCTTCGGGAGATGCACGACAGACCTTCTGGAGGCCACCTGGGAGTTAACAAAACACTGGAGAAGGTGCGACATCGGTTCTACTGGTTACATGCTAGAGATGACGTGGAGAAGTGGTGCCGAACATGTGACAAGTGTGCTGCAACCAAAGGACCTGGTAGGAAGATTCAAGGTAAGATGCATCAGTACAACGTTGGATCGCCTTTTGAGAGGATTGCAGTAGATGTGGCTGGGCCTTTTCCAGAGACCAACGCTGGAAACAAGTACATTCTGGTTGTAATGGACTATTTTAGCAAATGGCCTGAGGCGTATGCCATCCCAAATCAAGAAGCCAAAACGGTGGTCGACCAGATTGTGTTTAACTGGGTGAGTAGGTTTGGCGTACCTATGGAACTCCATTCCGACCAAGGGAGGAACTTCGAGTCAAACATCTTATAAGGAGTGTGCGGACTACTTGGCATCAAGAAGACCAGAACCACACCGCTTCATCCACAATCTGATGGGATGGTTGAAAGATTCAACCGGACCTTGAAATAACACCTCACCAAGGTCGTAGGCTACTGCCAAAGAGACTGGGATAGGCACATACCACTATTCCTGATTGCCTATAGAAGTGCAGTACATAGCTCGACAGGACAAACACCATCTGACATCCTGTTCGGGAAAACCATGCGGCTGCCCAGCGAACTTAAATTTGGATGCCCCACAGAGGAGCCACAGGACACGAACGAGTATGTGGATGACCTCAAGGAGAGACTCGCTGTAATCCATAAAAGAACAAGGGAACGGATGAAAACCTACAGCGACCGGATGAAGACACGGTACGACACAAAAGCGACAACGGCAGGATTCCAAGCAGGAGATCTTGTGTGGCTTTATAATCCTCATCGTCAAAAGGGATTGTCACCGAAACTTGAGCAGAACTGGGAAGGTCCTTATACTGTTGTCACGAGGATTAACGACGTGGTTTACCGCATCCAAAGAGGATTAAGAGGCAAGTTAAAAGAAGTTCATTGTGACCGGCTGCATCGATATAGTGGCGAGGCTGCAGATGGAATTATTCGGGACGAACAATCTTAAGGAGGGGGCAGTGTAATGAACACCCAACATTTATACCAATTTCCTAATCGAAAACGTTTAACCGAAAACACAACTGGCAACACTATAATGGAATGGTATAAGATGACAGGCATTGCTTGTAAGCCAGTGTGTGTGAGTGTAGAGATGCTTGACAGCAAATGTGGAAACCATGGAGAAGAAACTGGAACGCTCTAGATGAGTGTTGTTCTATATAAATAGGCCGCTGACGCAATGAGCAGTCAGTTTTGATTATAGAGTGATAAAGTTAAGAGTGAATTGTTATGAACAAGTGATAGTCCAAAATTCGAGTTGAGATCGATTAAAGTATAGATACTGAATAAAAGTGGTAGAAATAAATTGAAAAGTGTAGTTTTATTTTGCGAACTAAGCGCACGTTACAGTACTATCACTTTCCCCTATTGCTCTTTCGAACTCGGATTCGAAAGTAGTCCACAAAAGTTGGAATGCGTTCCACAGGACAATTTTTCAAGAGCAGGAGGTGTATATATGTAAGAGCAGGAAGCAAATATCAACAAATGTTTCCCTTTTTGGGATATAGTCCGTAGGTAATATTAAGTGAATATAGTGAAAGATTTGATCGTTGTGCGGCCAGGCAAGATCATTATGGGTATGGGTAGTAGATATGGGATATGGCTATGGAAAAAGAGTAGGTCAACAAGTACACAATGAAAACACTTATGCAGGAACTTCTTATGCAAGGTAAGAAGAGTAGGTGAAAAAAGTAGAATGTGTGAATGCTTTTTCTGTAGGTTTGAATGGAGACGTTGACTATTTCTTATATAACATAACTGTTTTTGGCAGTTACAAAATTCCATGTGTTTTGTTGCAGCTAGTGTGATTTTGCTCATTTACAATTGGAATTTTCATTTGAGAAGTCAAAAGTAAAAATCATTCTTGTGGTGTAAGATTTTTGAGCAAATCAAGTTGAGTAGTGAAAATATAGATGATAGATGAGAAATTGAAACTATTAAGTTCAGAAAGTGGAAAAAAATACAAAAAAAAAAGAAAAATATACATATATCAATTATAGACAAAAGATCTTCGATCAAATCAAGTTGATCAGTGAAAATATAAGTAGTTGATTCAATAGAAATTAAAACTATTAAATTCTTACAGTGGAAAAAGAAATAAAAAAAAAAGAAAAGTATAGATTTGAGAAAGTGAAAAAAAATTTAAAACAATATACCTACAAAAAAAAAAAATTATATTATTAAATAATTATTTTATTTCAATTAAGTGAAGTGTAGTGCTTGATTTTCAAAAATTTTTTCTGGTGCAGATTCAAGGCATTCGAGAAAAAAACTTAAAACAAAATACAAAAATTTTTGTAGTGAAGCTGTATAGTGTGTGTAGTGTTTGATTTTTTTAAGGATCTAATTGAGTAAGAGTATTTAACTGCAATATGATAAGTTTTGTGACCTTTTTATCTTAAGGCATAATTAATTATTCTTTATGTGGGCTATAGCCTATAGGTCAATGTAAAAAGAGTTGTTAGTTTATTTTTGTATTTGTTTTATTTCGACGTTTCGAACATGGTTATGCTCATCATCAGGACTTTATTAACATAAATGGGAGAAAGAAAATTTTATATAAACATTAAATTTACAATTTTTGTGTGGCGTCAAAAGAAACTTACATCATTAGATTACAAACTACAGTTTAAAACAAATTTGTGAAGAACTATTACTACACATTGTGTATTAGAATGGACTAAAGAAACAAAAAAAACAAATTTAGTGAGATAAGTAGTAAAAAAACGTATTAAAATTTAATTTACTTCGAAAAAGAAAAAGATTATTTATTAAAAACACCATTGCACAACACATTCAACTATTGTTAGTCGCCTTTTTGATCAGCTGGCTGAAGATGTTGCTGAGATTGTCGCAATCCGACCTCCTATTTACAGCTTTGTTGTTGTTTTTTATGTGAACGTGAAGCATCTCCAGTAACATTCTTTTAGAATAATGTTGCTCCGTTTCCAATATTTCAACTTTTTCCAAGTCTGGTTTATGTTGTTCTTCCAGACATCTATTATTAATGTCTGACTTACGCCCAGAGAGACGGTTTTTTAATTTTTGTTTTGAGGTTCCTATATAAACCGAAGAACACGCTGTCTCATTCCTTCCTAGGCAATTGATTTTATACACACATTTGATTTTTCCATTTTATCCACCTATCCCTTGATGTTTGTAAACAACTTTTCTCTCAGAGAATTTGATGATTTGAACGCTATCTTGGTCCCTGTCTTATCTCTAATCGGCGCAGTCGTGATGCGGTTAGAAAGGTATGGAATGAAGAGTGCGGTTTTATAAACCGTAGCTTGTTGTGTATCAGCAAGTGTCTTTGCTTGTGCGGTTAGCTGGTGATTTTTAATAAGCTTTTTGATGATGTGGACGGGGAAAGAGTTGGAACATAGGGTGTTATGGATAATGGTTTTATTTTTCGAATGAAAAGAAGTATGGCTTATGTCAAGAACTCGGTTAATAAAGTTCTGTGCGGTGTTCATTATTATTTGTTTAGGCTGTTTCGAATGAAAGTTTATAAGGCGACCAGAGGCGGTAGGTTTCTTGAGCCAATCAAAGATAAGTTTGTCACCTCTTTTTAAAACTTTCACATCGAGATATGGTAACTCTCCATTTTTCTCTTCTTCCACCGTGAATTGGATTTTCTGGTTGAAAGAATTTAAAGCTTCCAGAGTTTTTCCGACGGCATGTGATTTAACCACAGCGAACAGGTCATCAACGTACTTTGCCACAATTTTTGGTTTGCACGTTAGCTCACCTAAAGCTTCTTCCAGCAAGCAAACCTACCGCCTCTGAAACTTTTGTAAGAACAGCGAAACGAGCAAAAGAAGGAACAGCAGAATGTTCTCGAACGACTCGAAGTACAACAAAAGAAGCTGGAAGAGCAACGAAATGAGCAAAAGAAGGAAAAGCAGAATGTTCACGAACAACTTGAAGCAGAACAAAACGAACAAAAGAAGCTTGTTGAAGAGCAACGAAGTGCTTCCGCTTTTCTTTTTCACTAGCACCACTGGTGACGCCCAAGGACTTTTGGAATTTTCGATAAGACCGTCCTTCTCCATTGCTGTTATCATTTCCTCAACCTCACCTTGTTTGGCCAGTGGAAGGCGTCTTGTGGGTTGACGAATCGGTCTTGCATTTCCTGTGTTGATGCGATGCTGCACCAACTGTGTTCTACCATATTGCCCCTTTTTCGATGCGAAGATATCAGTGTACTCTTGTAGGAGATTTTCAGCCATCCTTGTTTGTTGGTGATCAAGGTTGGATGAATTCAGCATTTTAGTTCTGATGGTTTTGAGCTCCTCCGGAGTTATAGTTTTTCTCGGGGCTTCGTTTGTGATCCTCGTAATTGCTGCAACCGATTCGCAACGTCCAACGACTTCTCCTTTCTTCAACCTTACTTCGTACGGTCTGGTGTTTAGTAATCGTACTGGGACCATTTTGTGTTTCGGTGCTACCAGTGTTTTCCCAATGATGACGCTTTGGGAGGAACACTCTGGGTCTGGTTCAACCATGAGGTATCGAAGGCTTCCAAACTCACCTTCCAGTTTTGTCCAAACGAACACTTCAGAAGAAGGAGGCAGAATCAGACCTTCCGTGATGACAGTCCTCAGTGTCGACGTACTTTCGTTCCAATAGGTCATTGGAAGTTCCTTATTTTGGTACTTCAAAATTTGAATACCGATGTCCAAAATAACTCCGTGCTGTTTCATAAATTCGATTCCAATGATGCACTCGTCACATATATCTGCTACCAGGAATTGATGAGTAAACACTAGATCGGCCAGTCGGATCTTAAGACACACTTCTCCATATACTCTTGCTGCTTCTCTCGTTGCGGTTTGTAGAAGGTAGCTACTGGTGTTATGAAGCCACGTCATCTTTACCAGGTCTCGACGTACTATAGATGCTGTGGCACCGGTTTCGATGGTATTTGTTGTTTCGATACAAGAAACCCGCCTCTACCCCTCGAAGTTGGTTCGTACTCCTTTTCCGTGATGGGAAACGGGCTGATAGACAACGCTGGTGTTGTTGCTACCTTGCTCTGGGTTGGATCTCTTGATTCCACAATGTTGACAAGCGGCTTTATTTGGTGGTAGTCGGCATTGACGCTGTAAGTGCCCGGTCTTGTTGCAGTTCCAACATCTTGCAAGTCCCCTCCGCTGGTTCTTTTGTATTTCAGCTCTTTGGCACGAGGATTCTTCGACTATGGCTTCTCTAATTCGATGTACTCCATAAGAAGCCTGTTCTGCTGCTTCAATTGTCAATGCGAATGCTAAAGTTTCAGAAAGAGTACGTGTTCTAGCAGTTCGCACAGACCTCTGAAGATGTATATCAGAAATGGCACGAACGAAGGACTCAACAGCAAGCTGGTTGATGATTTCTTCTCCAGCATCCGGGTATGCCCTCTCACAGAGACGAATGAACAACGATTTAGTATTTTTTCATCAATTAATAACCGGTTCAACTGATGCCCCCGACTTGCTTTCCCACATTAAAGCCATCACACAATAGCGCGTTTGCCTCGCGTCGACCTCATTTGACAGAACAATCAAAAGTTCAACTATACGAAATCTGTAGAGTCTCACACAATCACGCTTTGTCCTCAAACGCGTCGTTTGACAGACGTAAGCAAACGTAACAAAGCGACCAACCTTCAAAAAAAAGTTCAGCTATGTTGAACTTTTGCTCGCTTTCTGACATATCACTCCTTTTCAGTTTTGCAATAGGGAAGAGTAATAAAATCGATGTAAGCAAAACATCGATTTACGAATCAAATACTAGATAAATATATAAATTCTCGTTGTTTAAGCTGTTTTAAACTTTACTTTTGTTAGATTTTTCAACGTAGGTGCTGTTGAAGCATTTAAACTACTATGAACTTGCAATGATGTATTGCAAAATCGACTTATACTTTATGTAATATTTTCCATATCGTGGATTTCGACGAATTTTCGATATATGAGTGAGTATAAAATCGATAATAGATTTTTTTGGCTAACAAATCAATCAAATTGTACTTCATATTTGTGCATGAAGTGTGCTTAAGCTGAATTTTAGAGTGTTTTAGCAGAACTTTATCGATGTAACTAGTAAATAGATATTTCAATTCTCGTTGTTAAACCTGTATTAAACTAGACTTTTGCCAGATTGTTCAACGAAGGTGATGTTTAATCACTTAAACTACTATAATTCTGAAAAGATATTCTTAAAAATCGACATATATAATATGTTATATTTATCATACCGTAGATTTCGATTAATTTTCGATGCATGGCCGCATGGGTTAACATAAAGTCAATCAATATGGGCGATATTGAAGCATTTAAATCATTTTATAAGCAAATTATTGTAAAGGTGCTCGACCAATAACTTATGCGATAATTTCATACCGTATATTGCGATAACATTTTTGATATTTGTATGAATATAAAGTCGATTATGTTGAAAAATCGACAACAAACAGCAAACAGCAAATGTTATCACAAACTAGATTGCATGCGATAACACAGTATGGAAATGCAACTACGCACATTATACTAAGCTCAATTGATTACACTACACATTTCACTAAGCTCCTCATTCATCTCTTTATCAAAAGTAATTAACAAATTAGCAATCGATTTAGTTTTCCATGTACTTAATACAAAGGAAAAAAATCGATATTTGTTATCGATAGTTTCTGATAACGACGATGGTCGTTCGATATTTCAATCGATATATTTTCTTAATTTCGCACAAGCTTAGACGAATGAATGACAGTAGGGCGCTTTGAGGATTTCTCATGCAACGTGAAGCCTACGTGAGGTCGACGCGACGCGACGCGTGATTGTGTTTTGGCTTTTAGTTTCAACTATCGTGGAGGATCTCACCAACTACGTAATTTAGAGTTTATACATTGCTCCCACCACAGAACTAACTATGGCATGCATGAGCCATTAGCTCGCATGAGTAGATTATCTAACTCCTATCCTTTTGTTTCCGATTTCATCCTAAATAAAAATACTTTAAAATTAAAGCAAAGAACCAGTGTGCCACCTGCATGACTTATATTTGATATTTTGTTATTGTAATTTAATTTCTGTTCTTATTGATATAATTTTTGTTTGATAATGTTTACCTAGTTTATTTTGTTCTACTTATTAATGTACTTTTTTTGTTTTTTTGTTAAAAATTGTAACGTCTTTTATTTTTTTCCTCGTATACGTTCTCTTTGTGCTTGTGTTTGGCGTTATTGACTAACCACTAACACTTGCATTAATGATGAAGAGCGTAGATAAGCGGGTACAAGTGAACTTGCTCTAAGTTCAGTACCGCTTAAGACTC
The DNA here is from genome assembly GCA_949752695.1 of Melanostoma scalare. NCBI lineage: Eukaryota > Metazoa > Arthropoda > Insecta > Diptera > Syrphidae > Melanostoma > Melanostoma scalare. Next base: position 108,161,873 of record OX456984.1, on the reverse strand, counting down.
TGAGATGCAACAAAAAAAAAATGCCAGGTGAACCAGTCTTTCGACGTCTGCTTGGAGCTGCTGTAGACTTTCACCCCTTTTCTGAACTCTGTTATTGAGTTGCACTCGGAAGACTTCTTTCAAGTGGCTATCGCCAAAGCGTTTATCTATAGCTGCCACGAGAGTACTGAAATCTCCGCTCTTACCAGCTGGAACTGTTTGAAGTAATTCAGCTACTGGTCCTCTAAGAGCAAGAGTCAGTGCAATGTACTTGTCTTCGTCATCCCAGCCATTTGTTGTCGTGGCTGCCTCAAATTGTCTCTTGTAGACTGGCCAAGAAGACTGTCCATCAGATGTTGGCGGTTTCATCTCCTTTTTCTTTGCAAACTCTCCAGCAGATTCTCGAATTTTGATTTTGCGGATCTGGTCCAATTCCTTTGCCAGAACAGAGAACTGTTTATCACATCGGCTTTCTACGATTTCGAAACGATTCTCTACAACAGAAAGCTGTTTCTCCATACCTTCAACGCGTTCGTCTAGGGCACATACATTTTTCTCAATGTTACCCAATTTACCTTCTAGGATGTTTTTCTGACCTTCCAAAACATTCTGTTGCGCCTCAATTCTTTCGAGAATATTCTGTTGTTCCATCTTTTGTTCGTTTCGTTGTGCTTCCAGTTGTTCGAGAACATTCTGCTGTTCCTTCTTTTGCTCATTTCATTGCTCTTCTAGCTTCTTTTGTTGAACTTCGAGTTTTTCGAGAACATTCTGCTGTTCCTTCTTTTGTTCGCTTTGTTGTTCTTCAACCAGCTTCTTTTGCTCGTTTCGTTGTGTTTCAAGTTGTTCGAGAACATTCAGCTGTTCCTTCTTTTGATCGTTTCGTTGCTCTTCTAGACGTCCGAGAATATTCTGCTGTTGCTCTTCAATCAGCTTCTTTTGTTGTTCTAATAAAATACACTTCCACCTACTTCCTCTTACTCCACTTCTGTTTCAAAAACAAAAGCGTTTGCGTCTTCCCCTTGCTGTTCCAAATAGTTGCGCAAAAGCAGGACGAGCTCATTTTTCGATCCCGCTCTAGAAAGATTTCGCTTACCTAACTCAATTTTAAGCTCAATGCAGTTGAGCTCTTCCAACAACTTACCCATTTTCACTGTATTTAACTTTTTTTACACTTTACTAGTCAAATAAGTTTTATTTACACTTCTGACATGTTAGGAGCTGGGAATCCACAGGGGATGAACTTCGGTACTATTGAAAGGAGCAGTGGCACGCTTGTGGTTGCTCGGAACTAACTCGTCGGATGGGGGTGGAGTTCTTGCTCTTTCTATAGTACCTCCCACTCACTAAGCAAAATTATCGTGCCTAGGATTAAGGAAGGAATGGAAAAAGGAACAGGAAAGGAAACTACTATACAAGGATAGGACAAAGGAAATGGAACGGAAGGAAATGCAAAACCTAGAGACGTGAGCTCCATCCAAGGACAAAAGAAGGTGGTGTTTCGACTCAAAAAAAATTCAAATTTCTACTGAAAGAAATTTTCTTCCAAAAAAAAAAAAGTAAAAAAAATAATAAAAAAAAACTTAATCCCTATCTAACCTACCTAACCCAACACCAAAATACCCTAAACTAACCTACTACTTACTTAATACTACTTGCTACTAAACTACTACCTTACTACTACCTTTCAAACCGAAAAACAACCTTGTCTCCTTTCATTGCCGGATGGAACTCTGCTGGAGGCTCCGACGCGCTCGTCAGATGTTGGAGACGAAGTCATGGCCAACCCACCCTTGCATCGGTCCGATACAACCAAATGCCATCTTCTTGGCCTTGTTTGTGAAGATGGCCCCTGAAATGACCTACCAGCTGAAACCTAGTCTTTTATGTTACGTCTTTGTCAGTCATATCGTCATAAACCAAAACAAAATGAAACTTAACCACCAACCATCGCCGTTCACACTGGACGGCCTAGTCCAGCCATCACACACCCTTACGCTTGCTTTAGCAATCCATGATGCTTATCAAAACCGAACTTTTCAAAAAAAATCGTCTTTTAAAGATTTTATATGCATTTATTTTTCGGTTAAGAGAGAAGAGAAAAAAAATTCAAATACTAGCAACAAACTATGTTACTCTATTGACTTCAAAAATACAAAAAAATGGAAAACTTTTGTGCGACACAGAACTTGGTATCTTTATATATACGCATATATATATATATATTCAAATCATACCAATGGAAAGTATTTAAACAAAAAAAACCAGACTTACAGTTTGTTATCTTTGGAGATATCCCTCGTTGTCCTGCCGGCAGCACTCGTGAGACACTTACACTGTATTATTATTTAAATTATTATGCATATATATATATGTATATATTATCTTTCCAAAAAAATTTCCTTTTTTTTCTTTGTGGGGTTTTTTTTTTTTTTTGTTCAACACCCTCTTAATAACTACTAATATAAAAAAATTCACAACACTTTTCTCTCTCTTTCTTTTTTTTTTTTTTCTTTACTTTACACCTTTTTTTTCTATTTAATCTTCTTTATACTTTTATCTTTCTCCTTCTTCAAATCTTTCTTTAATTCACTTTTAATTTTCTTTGTCTTTGAATTCACTTCTACTCTTATAATCTTTAAATTCACTTTTCTTTATCTTCTTCTCTATTCCTTAAATGTCTCCTTCTTTTCCTTCCCAGTCTCCTCATACGTGTATCTTCATACAACTTCCTATATGGGTCCTTGACCTTGGGTGCCTTGACCTTAGTTAGGCCGAAAAAAAAACCCTGGCAGAGGTTGTCTTACCAACCTATTAAATTTCAAATTCTTAATATCTTTTTAAAAGTAATTCAGTATAGGTATTCTTTCACATACCTCTGCTTTTTTTCTTTTTTTTTTTTCTCCTTACTAGCTTCTCGAAAGCTTTCCTCTATTTTCTCCAACTGTCTCTATTAAATAAAATTAAAATCAATAGAATATGATCTTTCATACACTCTACCTAATCTTCCTTACCTTTTTTTTTCTTTTATTTTATATTTCCTTTCTTCTTTAGGTATAAGTTTCACCACCAAATACCAAATTTTACTTTAATTTAACTGAGTGTACTTGACTTTATACCAAATCACTTTTGTAACACAAAATCTTTGCCGAACCTTTTCTGTCAGCTGTTTGTTTGCAAAAGAAAGTTCTATAATTTTCTTTCCTTTGTGAACTCTTTTGCTCCCGGGTACATAAGTACTTAGTTCGAATTCCGTTGTTACATCATATACATAAATACTTCTCTATTTGGATCGGTAGACAGCTGATTAACGTTTTCTATTATTCTTTTAAAATTTACCATCTGTTTCTATGTTGCCATCTGTACTTTTCACTAACTGTCCACCCCCTTTCTTCACACACTTACATACATACCTACTTTCTCCTACCTTACTCTTTATTAAGCTATGACATTACCTAATTTTATGCATACATTACCTATCACCTAATCAATCCCACCTACATACACTAATCTAAAAAAAAAAACTTACATAAATCTCTCTCTCAAATGTAATGCATTATTATATTGCTGAATTGCAATAATTCATTACCTTGAGTTAGAGGGAGATGGATAGTCTGCGCAACCCAGTGCGTAAACTAAGTGTCAACTCAATAATTGATATCGTCGGTGTTTCGCGAATTTACATTTTGTATTCTTCTTTTTTTTTTTTTTTTCTTGTTTTGTCTCCTAATTTAATACCGCGTGTTAATTCGTTGTTTTGTTTTTGTTTTCCTATTACTTTTTTTCTGTTATTATTTAGGTGTTTTTTTTTTTTTTTCATTTTCTTTTAACTTTTACAGGTAAGTATTCTCTTCTTGTTCTTCTTTTTGTGTTTTTTGTGAAATCTCAGGTGGGAGTTTGTTTACATATGTTACATACATACATTTTGTAGGCACTTGCATTTTGTAAACAAACCCTAACTATTGTCTCTTGATCAATTTTATTTACTTTATTTTGCTTTACTTTATAGGGTTGACGATAGCAAGGTTAAAACAACAAAAAAAAGAAGGAGATCTTTTTTATATGAACTATGGTAAGCAGCGTTGCCGATGTTGCACGATCGTGCCATTTTGACACGGAAATTTTCTCGTGGCACGGTGGCACGAAAAGTTTTAATATGGCACGTTTTTTTTTTTCATTATTTTACCTTAACTGTAAGTCAATAGATGATATTTTTTTGGGACTTGAGTGCACAGAAGAGCTTGAAAATTTAGAGACTAACGAAAAATTGAATGTCTTGAAAGATTGTCAAATATTCTATAAAAAACTTTCAAATCAATCAATCTTAACTTAAAGGACAATGTCTTAAGTGCGTTTAAGTTAAGTGACCCAACCTTTTTAAAAAATAATCCAAATATACAAAGTATTTTGCCACCACACTTCAATATTTTGGTATCAGAATTTTCTCATCTATTAGAGTGCGAGAAAGATGTTCTTTTTGGCGAAATAAGACAAATTTTTGAGATTGGACAAACCGAAAGTATTTTTCTCAAAGATTCAAAAACGTTCTGGCTTAAGTTATTATTAAAAAACAATATTGACGAAGGAATGTTCATTAATATTTCAAAATTTATGTTGATTCTCCTTAGTTTACCTCACGGAAGTGCATCAGCAGAGCGAGTGTTTTCAAGGCTAAATAATATTAAAACAAACAACAAAAACAGACTTTCATACAAGACAATTAATGCTATAATGTCATATAATGAAATTATTAAGCCTAATAATTGTCAAAATTTCAAACCTCCAGCTAATTTATTTATTTAACTTATAATAACAAAGCTTTATTACTATTTTTAAATATTAATAATACTCATCATGTGATGTGAAATAGGTAGTTTACATAAAAAACTCACTTGTCAAAAACTCCTGTTTCTGAAAAATAACTACACGAATGGATTTTTTGTTTATTTGTTGAATTAAATTATTGAATTAAAATTTATTTTTAAAGAATAACTTAAGTTTTTTTCATAAGGCACGAAAATGTCACAAATGACACGTTTTTTCAAAGAGTGTGGCACGAAAATTTTTTTTTTGGCGGCAACGCTGATGGTAAGTAGAGTGAAGTTGTTTGATGGAATTAATGATAGTTCATTAGGATATCTTTTATTTTTTTCCAGGTTTTGCTACGTAACAGGCTCGGTGGAAGTGGATGAGTGGTCGCGAGAATACTTACATCGTAAAAAAAATTCATGCCTTGCAAAACACTTTGTTTATAAATAGGGTCTCGTAACGTGTGGTAGAGCCTACTCCCTGAGTTAATTAATAAGTCTCATGCTATCTTTTATTTTAAAATTAAGTTTAGATTCTTATTTTATAATATTCTTAAACTGAAATAAGCTTATGCAACTGATATATATATAATGTGTTCTGACTATTTATTTTGATACCTGTGCTAATTGTTCAATGTCTGAGTTGGGGGGTGGTAGTTAGATCGTCTTCTATTCTATATTGCACTATGGATAATGAACGAAGTCGGACTAATTGAACTTCACTAAATAAATTAACATATAAATACGCTGATAAATAAATAAATAAATAAATAAATAAATAAATAAATAAGTAAATAAATAAATAAATGAATGAATAAATAAATAAATAAAACTATAGATATATAAATAAATAAATAAATAAAAATATATATAACTAAATAAATAAATAAGCAAAAAAAAATATCACAGATGAATAAGAGGTAAATAAAAAGGTTTATCACAGAAAAAGGGTGCTAATAATTAGCAATATCACAGAATTCGTTTTATCCAGCGGTGCTGTCTGATATCACAGTAGGCGGCTATATACTTATAACTAATAATATCACAGTAATAAAGATTATAATAAATAGGTACAAATACATAATAAATAAATAAATTAAACATTTACTAAAACTATCAGGTACTATTCGACTAAAGACAACATCATCTGAGTGCGTCATGACCATGCGTACCTTAAGTGTGTAAGTCTTTGGCATGGAAAACTCCTACTTTTTCGCCTCTTAAGTTACCAACTTCATACAAGGAGTTACCTATCTTTTTCAAAACTATGCTTTTTGTAAATTTAGCAGCGAGTTTAGCATTGTAATTCTCGGCAGCGTTGCTTTGTTTAAAATTTCGGCGATATACTATTTGTCCTGGTTGGTATAATACGTCCTTACTTCTAGTGTTATAAATTTTCATGCCTTTTTGGTGCGCTAGTTTTAAATTTTGAAATATTTTCGCACGAATCAATTCCAATCGATCTTCTCGGTTTAGAATCTCAATATTAGATTCTTTCACCGCGTCAAGTTTTCGAAGGAGATCATATGATTTCGCATTTTGTATCATGTGGTAACCAAATACAGCGTAATATGGTTCCACCGCGATTGCTTCGTGCATCACACTGCGAAGTGAGAAAGCAACGTTGCTAACGTGGAGGTCCCATTGCTTTTGGTTTGTGCCTAGATAGGCTCTTATTTTAGCCAACACCGATTGGTTCACTCTTTCTGAAGCATTTGCTTGGGGAGAGTAGATGGCCGTACGGGTGTGTCTTACACCGTATCTTTTCAAAAAGCTGGTAAATAATTCTGAGACGAATTGCTTACCATTGTCTGAATGGATAAATTCAGGTACACCAAAAACATGAAAGACGTTTTCTTCTAAAAATTTAACTACCTCTGATGATGTTGCTTTCCTAATTGCTTTCAAAAACACAAACTTACTAAAATGATCAAGTACTATGAAGATGTGCGTATTTCCGTTTGAAGCCCGTGGGTATGGTCCTAAGAAGTCAATGTATAAGCGTTGAAATGGTCGTTCAGTGATTGTCTGTTGTCCCATCGGCGGTCGAGTCGTCTGGTTAACGGATTTATTGCACTTACAACTGTCGCATGAATTCACCCAGTGTTGAACATCGGTGGCCAACCCAGGCCAATAGTAAAACTGACGCATCTTCGCTAATGTTTTGCCTATACCTCCGTGTCCAGACGCTGGTGAGTCATGAGCAGTCTTTAACAACTCCTCTCGCAGTCCTTCAGGAACCCACAGTTTCCAGGCACGGTCCCCTTGTATTGCGTCTCCTGTCCGTACGTCAGTGCTGTAAACGTATCCGTCTGATATGCAAATGTCCGGTAGTCGGTCTTGTTGTTGTTCCACTACTTTCTTTAGTTCGTCGTACTCTTCGGATGAAAAGTGCGTGGAACTGAAGTCAATTCCAGGAGTCAAGTCGGTTTTCACGATCTCTTCCATATGGATGGGCGACAAAGTATCAGGTACTACGTTTTGGACACCTTTCCTATGTTCGATGGTGAAATCGAACGCCTGTAGCTTAAGGCTCCATCTTGCCAACCGCCCTGACAGGTCCTTCTGTGTCATCAGCCACTTGAGACTGGCGTGATCGGTGATGATAGTGAAAGGTAGACCCTCAACGTAGGCTCTGAACTTCTTCACCGACAGAATCGCCGCATAGCATTCGAGTTCTGTCACGCTATAGTTCATTTGAGCTGAATTAAGCTTCTGGGACATAAATGCTAGCGGCAACTCGTTCTTGTCGTCATCCATCTGGAAGATCACGCTCCTTACTCCTGTGGTCGAAGCGTCACATTGTATGTAAATATGTTTCGTAAAGTCTGGGTTGTTGAGTATTGGTGCTTCTACAAGTCGTCTTTTCAGTGTGTCAAATGATGTCACCGCTTCATCCGACATCTCGAACTGTTTCCCTTTTTTCAGGCAGTCAGTCATTGGGGCTGCTATCGTCGCGTAGTTCGGGATGAAGCGTCTGTACCAGCCCGTCATGCCTAGAAATTTGCGGAGTTGTTTTGGGGATTTCGGGATTGGGAAATCGTCGATCGCCGACACTTTGTCTCTGTCCGTTCGAATGTGTCCGTCTCCTACTACGTATCCTAAATACTTGATCTCCTTAAAACAAAACCTACTTTTTTCTACGTTAATTGTAAGACCTGCCTGACGCAAAGCAAACGCAACTTCTTCTAGGGTCTTGATGTGTGCTTCGAAGTCGGGAGAGCAAATCAAGAGATCGTCTAAGTAAACAAAAACATTCTGGCGTAAGCGACCTGGTATCACCTTGTCCATCAACTTGGACATCCTCTGAGCCGCATTGCACAGTCCAAACGGCATCACCGTGAACTGATACAGTGGTCGGCCAGGGACTGTGAATGCTGTCTTCTCTCTTGATTTGCTCTCTAGAGGGATCTGCCAAAATGCGTCCTTTAAATCTATGCTAGATATATACCTAGTGTCTTGTAACCTGCTAATTATTCTCTCAATGTGTGGCAGAGGATATGCAAATTTCTTCGTTCTGGCGTTTACTTTGCGCGAGTCTAAACATAACCTATTTTTCCCGGGTTTTCTTACTAATACGACTGGGGAGCTCCAAGCACTGTTGCTTTCTTCAATCACACCCATTTCAATCACCGATCAATCTCTGCGTAAAGCAGTTTTTGAACGGCTGGTGAAATGGGGTAATGTCGCTGTTTGATGGGAATGTTTTCGTCGTCCACCTCTATGACATGTTCCTCAAGATTGGTTTTACCCAATCCGAGTACAGCGAAAGAAGGAAACAATACCCAGACGCTCTCCAGCCGCTTAGTCTGTTCTTCAGTAAGCTCGATGTTTTGTTGTTTCTCGGTGCTAGGCACTGTCGTCACATGGAGTTCACTCACAATATTTGGAGCAACATTAAAAGAGCTCCAAAAATCTACACCCAAATAGAGAGGTTGTTGTAGGCTGGGGACCACGAATACTTACAAGATTTTGGATCTTCCACCCCACGAGACATTCGCGTTAAAACTACCTTCGATTCTCTGTTGGTTTCCGTCAGCAGTTTTTATCGCATGTTGCATGTTCGTCATTTGTATGTTTTTTCTTTTGACAAAGTCTATTGCACCTTTCCCTAAACACGTCACTGAGGCTCCACTATCCAATAGACCTAAAATGTCCTCACCTTCTAATTGCACTTTTGTAAAAGGTCTACTGTCGTCACTTATTGTCAAAATTGAAGCTTCAATTCTGCTATGCATTCGTCTTTTTATTGCACTTATTTCCCTTAGCCTAGCTATTTTCTTATAGTTCCTACTTTTCGTCTTTGTAGTGTCCAGTTCTTCACTGAAGATTCGCTTTCGCGCTTCTTCATAGCGTCTCTTTCTTTCATGTAGGCTCAACCTAGGGTCGATACCATTAGTCAAGTGAGTCACTGGGATTTCAGTCTTTTCAATCTCTCTCCTTAAGATGTTTACTTGGTCAGTTTGTCGTCTGTCTTGTTGTTCTCCGGGATTTTCATTTTCGTCGGCTGTTGGCTCCCGGGTACACTGCCGACCCTGGAGTTTTCCTGAGAAGTTTGGCATTTATAGGGTATGTTACCTTGTCCACACCCAAAACAAGTCAGTGTATGAAACGTCGAGTTACATACTCCCGTCTGTTGTCTATTTTTAAAATTGTCATTTAGTTTTTCTCTGTCATTGTTTATTGGTTTGGGTTTGTCATTATACCGGTCATGTCGTTTGTCGTTTCTGTTCGGTTGGAAAGCAGCTACTTCTAGTTCTTCGTCATCTGACTCGTCATATCTCCTAATATTAACTTTTCTCTCTTCTCCTAACTCATTAACAAATTTTCTCTTTGCGTCTCTAGCCGTCAAGTGTTCTTCTGCTCGTCTACATTCCTCTCTCAATTCCCTTATACTATGAGTAGAGCAACCAAATATTAACGTTGCAACTCTTTCTTTCAAATTTTTCTTCACCATCGATATCAGGTCCGTTTCACTTGGTTTGACTTGCATTTGTAGTGTCAAACTTCTGATATCGGCGTAGAACTCATCAAATATCTCGTGAGGCTGCTGTTTCCGATCCATACTCGATCGCAGGATATCGAAATCTCTTTTGTTTGGTTTGAATTGCCTAATGAGTTCACTCTTTAAATCATGATAATTTAGGAGATAATCGTCTTGGTTCTCCTCCAGATATTGCCAGTACCATTGTTCTGCCGCTCCGGAAACGAGGTGGTGGAAGTTCGCAAATAGCTGATCGTCTGTCAGTCCTGTCTTCTTTCGTATCGTCTCCACTCTAAAAATAAAACTTTCAGCCGACATGGTTTTTGACGATCCATTAAACTTCACCCCCCATTTATGAACATCAACCCTCGGGGTTCGTTGTTAAAGTAATCTTCATCCGCACCGTGTTCTTCTTCGTCTTCACTGTGGTTCCTTTCTTGTTCGTACTGTCCTTGTTCTTGGATCCTGTTCGTATCTATTGGGTCTGTGTCTTCGTTTTGCAATCTATCGTTCAAATTTCTAATCATGTCAATTACGTCTTGGTCTGGTCTAGTCCCATCTATCGCGTTTCTTCCTTCCGGAACGTCAACCGCCGGCACTGGCACACCTGATCTTCCTGCGATCGGGTCCCCAACCTGATTTGCCGAACTTCTCGTGGTTGGCCCATTTCTCGGAATGGCTCCTTGCTTTCGAGCTTTGTCAGCCATCCTACCACGAATCGGAACGGAATTTAAACTAAGTACCTTATTCCCAAAAACACCGAAAAGAAATTTCTCCTCAGATTTTCCTCTTTCTTTTCTTTCAAGGCTGAAGGAAATTTTTGAAACACAAAAAAAACTCAAGAAAAAAAAAATCAACTAAAAAAACTATATTCAATCTTCGACCCCTAAAAAACTGCTTAAGAAGCCCCTTTTTTTTGTGTTGGAATTCAACAAAAAAATATAATTAAAAAAAAAAAAGAATTCAAAAACAAGAAAAAACTAACCTATTCAAAAAAAGGATAGATGCTAAAAAAAACTAACCCTAATAAAACTTAAAAAAAAAAAAAAAATCTAGTTCAGAAAAAATGTTTATTGTTTCCTTAAAAAAAATTCAAACTAAAACTTCAAACCTTTCCAGAACCAAAAAAAAATAGTAAAAAATCAAAATCAAAGAACGGAAAGTGAATTCAATTCAAAACCAAAATAATAAAGTAAAAAAAATTAAAAAGTTCAAAAATAAAACCCAAAAAAAAATCAAAAATAAAAAAAATTCAAAAAAAATATAAATTTAAAAAAATTTATATTAAAATTTTCAAAAATATGTAAAATGAAAAAAAAATATAAAAAAAATAAAATAATAAAAAAAAAACAAATCCAAAATTTTAATTCTTTTGTAGTAAAAAATTTTTTTTTTACAAGTTTTGTTGTTATACGTATGTATCTTAATGTTTTGCAAAGGTGTGTGAGGCTGCACTGGTTTTCCTTTCCGAATGCTTACTGGTTGCTGGTAGATTGTTTCAATGTTTTGCTTGTCTTGTCTAAGTATTTGTCCGTCTGTTTCAGCTGGTGCGCTCGGAGTCCAGCTGGTGCTTCAGTTCATCCCCACTTCAAAACCACTACATAAAACTCGGCGTTTAGCCAGAAATATGGTTGGCTCCGAAGTGAGAATTTACTTCCACATGAATGAAGTTCTCGACGCCTAATCCTCTACCTCACGAGAAGTTGGGTAAACCCTACTCAACGGATAGCTGAGGGTCAGACGTCGTTAACCTCACTCTACTCTTGGCGTCATCCTGAATCAAAAGTGAACTACCTCACTAGGTCTCAGACGTAAAGCCTTCAGACTGGATAGCAGTCACCGATTCATGACCACCAAGAGTTCCCTCTGTCTCTAGATTTGCATCGGGTTTTGGGAAAAAAAAAATTAAATTGAGAAAAAAAAAAAATTTAAACTATCTACGATAGGCCAAGGTCGGACTATCGCTAGGTCTCGTTGGGCGCCATTGTTGGGAGCTGGGAATCCACAGGGGATGAACTTCGGTACTATTGAAAGGAGCAGTGGCACGCTTGTGGTTGTGGGGAACCTAAATAAGAATTACAACCTATCTCAAAACCTAGCCTAAATATTTCTATCCTAATAAAACCTTTCTCAAAACCTAGCCTAAATATTCCTATCCTAATAAAACCTATCTCAAAACCTAGCCTAAATATTCCTATCCTAACAAAAAAAACCTATCACAAAACCTAGCCTAAATACTCTTAGCCTAAATAAAACCAATTCTAATTCTTCTTATTCCTAATAAAACCTCGCATGAAAGTACTTATCCTAAATAAAACCTATCAACTAGCATAAATATTCCTATCCTAATAAAACCTAGCCTAAAGATATACAACACAAACATACATACTTAGCCTCACTCAAAACATAACATATTGAAACATATTAAAACCGACCTAACTTAATATCCCATTATAATACATAGACCCTATAATACTTACAACCTCATAATACAATTAACCTACAACAATAATAAAAATCCCAATAATCAACTAATATCCAATAATACATAATCACATAACACATAAGTCTGGCAAAAGAAAAGAAAAAAACTCGCACCAACATCGCACTCCACAGCATCAAATTCCCCTAGCATTATACCTACGTACATATTTGCCTACATACTTATGTGCTTATCATGCACCGAAGAAAACCGCAACCGTTTACCATTTCTTGCCATACATTGGAAGTAAATGAAATGGATCGGGTGATGATCAGCCCAGACGGTTGCCCGTTAATTTGGTGGCGTGAGCTCGTTACGATCTAACTGACTGCTGCATTGCAGATGTACAATGTACGCAACGGTCCAGTTGGTACATAACGAGATCAGCGAAAGTGTTGATGGGTACCTGGGGTGGGCAAGTCAAAAAGAATTCATTATCGTGCGGTCATTGAAGTAGAGCGGAAGAAAACAATAATTCTCGTTTGCGGTGTGTGACAAAAAGTCTATGAGAAAAAAAAAAGGAAAGAACAAAAAACCGAAGAGAAAATTTTAAGAAAAAAGTAAAAGTGCGAGTGCGGTGTTGTGCCGAAAAAAAAAAAACAAAGGCATTATTTCATATCGTGTGGGAAATAGTTGTAATCCCAAAAATATAACTTTAAAAAAAAAAAAAACAATTGCGCATTTCATTTTCATCGACGAGGTTCGAAAAACAAAAAAAAAAAAAAAGAAAAGAATTTTGTGTCCGCCGCCGTAGAGATTGTGATCACCGCGAGAAAAGAAAATTCCATAAGGAAAAGAAAGAAAAGAAAATAATAATTTAAAAATTTACCCAATTGTTACATCCCATAGTCTCCCTCATAGTGCAATAAATGTAATAGGGAAAGAAAAACGGTTTTGAGTGAATTTTGGGCTACTTTGAGACTGCCAACGAGAGTGCCACGAGGTGAACGAAGCAGTGTAAGGTTGAAGAACCCAGTAGCGGTAGCAGTTGATGCATAGGGCATAGCCGAAGAATAGAAGAAAAGCAGCAGCAGCAGTAACGCTTATGGTGGTGTTTGATTAATTAACTTTAATGGCAATCTGAATAGTTTTTTTTTTCATCCCTTGGTTGTTATCTGGTGAAAAGTGTTTTCGAAATTGGAAAGTCAGGTTTTTGTTTAATGATAATGATTAGATTAATTAAAGTAAACATCAAGAGAAAATCTAATCCCTAATTAAAAATATCTAGTGTATGACTTAAAAGAGCATATGTAAATAGGGTTGCCAACCCTCGTCATTAGTAAAATTTAAAAAAAAAAAAGAAAAAAAAAGAGCATTAGTGCAAAAGAAAATATTGAACGAAAGGAAGGGAAATAATAATACTCTCGTCAAGCAAACAAAAAAAAAAAAATATTTCGATTTTCGCGATTTTTTTTCTTTTAAATTTTTCCAGAAGTACCCCAGTTCCAGGTAGTGCACTGCGCGGGACCGGAGTCATCAAAACTCTGTGATTCGGAGTAAGTAAAACAAACAAAATTTTTTTCTTGTTCGATTGATTGGGAAACTTTATTGAGCCTTTTTTTCTACAAATCATAATCTTCCTTTGGTATAATTACTTGTATGACATTTCATACCACCAAACTAAAAAATTTTACTACGGAATCAGGGTTACCACCTTACCTTGTTAAAGTATTTTATTGAAATATACACAAAAAAAAAAAAAAAAAAGAGAAAATTTTGGAGTTGCCATTATTAAAGAAATTAAGAAAAAAATTAAATGTTATCGTTACCCAATTACGAGTTGCCACCTGAAATGAAATGAAAAGATAATTAAATTAAATCAAATTTTATAAATATTTTATATGTACCTACCTAATAGAGTTGCCAGCAGAAAAGAGAAATTAAACAAAATTTAAATTACTTAACTTATGAAATCATACTTACCAAGGTTGCCAACTAGAAGGAATATAAATTCAGATTTCAATTAATAAGAAAAGGAAAAACAAAAAGAAAATAAAAGGGGTTTATAAGTATACATACCTTGATTGCCATAGATTAATTTTATAAAACCTTTTGTATTTTTATTACTTTTCACCTTATTTTCTAAATAAATTGTACGCCTTTCTATGTAAAGAACCATTTCTTTTCTTTCATCTCTTTGGGAAGATTTTTTCTTTTTTTGAATGGAATAGCGACGGAATGGCCGAGGTATAAAGATACCATAAGTTGAGAAGAGGTAAGGTGATGTAGGAAGTCGAGGACAGGGCGACGGAGAATTTTAAGGTTTGGGGCTACCGAACATTCTAGGAGGTATCGGTAGCCATGGTGGTTTCTTTATGACACATGGGTGGGAAAATCCTCCAAGGGTCAATGTCATCTAGACCCTCCCCCTACTGGAAACTCATATAGCTCCCCAGCATGACATCGTGAGCCCCATTCTTTTCTCGAAATATAGGCATGATGATTTCGTAACATCGGTCCAGATCTACGGTTCCAAGAACTCACCCCACCGACGAGCTAAGCCTTACACCAGCAAGCATGCCAAAAAGGGGGCCGTAGACTGGACACCCCTTTCTCTTCTGCTGCCCGGATCAGCCACATGTGCCTGTAGCCATGTGGTTGTAAGGGTGGTCTACTAGAGGAGAAAGGTTCATGGGTAGATTTTGTTACAGGTAGCGCCCAACGTGGGGCCCGAATAACTTGAACTTTTAGTTTGTTTTCATCTTTGGGAGTCTAACTGGAACACAGTAAGTGACCATAGCGTGTACCCATCCAATAATCTGGTCGTGGATTCTTTGAATTTTTTTTGGTTCATAAAACTCAAGCACTCAAGACTCTCTTGTTCACTATCGTCCGGTAAATGAGAATTTTGGTCTCTGTTTACGCTGTTGCGATAGGCTAGAACTCGAGTCTCAAAAAGTAATTTGTTTTGTTTAATATTAAAGCCTAAGTTTGAAGGCATTTCGTTCAGCTTCAGTTGTTTAGTATGTAGAAACAAGTTGTTTAGCTTAAATTCAAAAATTTTCGAAGCTGGTCTGCCAGTTGGCTTCGAAGCCTACGGAGCATTGCCAGCTCATAATTTGAAAGAATCCAAGGATGGAGAGTTACATGTGGTTGCTCTATGGTTGTTTGGTTGTTCGAGTATATAGTTGAGTTTTTCGTTCCAGTTAGGGGGCTCTGTCGCTCTGTCCTCATTTTAAGCTTCTTATTTGTATCTGCCTTCCTCTATCTCAACTGAAGGAAATTTTGAAATTTTGGAAAGCTTAGATTTTGCTACAGGAAAATAAATTTTTCTGTAAATCGAAAAAAAAATAATTTTTTTTCATTGAAACCCTTTTACCTTGAATTTAATAAAAAAAAAACAATATATTTTAAATAATGCGTGGCCGTAAGAAGGGCTACAAGACTAATACAAGTCTGCGGGCAGAGTACTACGGTCACAGCTTTTCAGTGACTCATATGGAGACCTTGGCGAGGTCCATAATACTGCCGATTCCCCAAACAACGGTGATCCACCAGAGGAAGGAGCCGCTTCCTTGTTGGCGCAAGAAGCTGCTCAAGGAACAACCCGACGACCTCAGTCCAGGCTACCGGAACCAACACCACAAATTCGGGAATCCTTAGGCGGGAGCGAAGAGATGATGACGGGGTATATTCAGGAAGTAGTCACCGCCGCTGTTGGAGCTCGACGCGCGGAAGACTTAAAGTTCTTCACGGGTGAAATGGAACGTACTAGAGCTTCGTTACGGGATGAGCTAGCGAGCATTATCCGGGAAACCTTTGCGTCGGCCCCAACGCCTGTGACAGCTCGTGACCAAGTCCAGCCTACAATGCCTCAGCAGGACAACCCTTTTCGCCCGGATATGGCGACCAGATCGTTCGAGCGTTCCCCAAACCGAAATACAAATGGCACTCGACGACCCATCCCACCGCCACGGAATCAATCGCCTTCCCGTTACCCGTCACCGCCCCGAAGAACAACAGCTAATGACCACTCCAACATGGATGACTTCCTACGTCAACTACATAACCTGACATTGAGCGACCCCGTACTACCTTCCGACTCCGCACCTAGATATTCAAGAACGGGCTATAAGGTGCAGAATTTCCACAAGTGGGGTCTGAAATTCAATAACAAAAACATGTCGGTAGATGATTTCCTGTTCCGGTTGGAAAGACTGCGAGCCGGTTATGGTGCAACTTGGGATGACGTGGTCATTAATTTCCACCATTTTATCGAGGGTCCTGTGGAAACCTGGATTTGGGGATTCCTCGAACTCAACCCTGAAGAATGCTCTAGTGGAACATTTCAGGAGTCTGGAGACGGACTCAGAGCTTTCGAGAAGACTTTATGATCGGCACCAGGGATCAAACGAGGCTTTTGAAGACTTCTACACTGCAATTCAAGAACTCAATGGTAGGCTGAGGGTACCGAAAACCGATAGGGAGATCGTTGACGTGGTCAAAAATAATGTGAAGCCGCAGATGGGCAAGTTGCTGATCACCTTCGACACCAATTCACTGGCGGACATAGTCCACGTTTGTCGCAAGGTGGAAAAGTATCTTAAAGATCGGGAAGGCATAGTACCGAAACCACGCCTTGCACCTTTGCCACCACCCCGTCGCAGTGCTGTGTCGGAGCTCGCTGCGGAACAGAGAGACGAAGACGAACCTCGTCATTCCGACATTGAGGCACTCCACCCTAAAAGAGAAAGAGACACTCGCAACTACACGTGCTGGAATTGCCAGGGCCGAGGCCATTCGTTCTTCGAATGTCCTAATCCCCAGCGGTCTCTTTTCTGTTTTAGGTGTGGTTGGGAAAATACCACCTCTCCGCAGTGTCCTCGATGTGCGGGAAACGAGACGAAGAGCAGTTTGAAGCCTCGGGGAAATTGCTCTCTGGAGAAGACCCCGGAGCCCCAATAAACTCCCATTCCTCTTTGTACCCCAGTAGCTTCCCCTCCGTCCCAGCCCTTGTTAACTTCCCAGGCCCTCTACCAACAGCCACCCCACCAGCTCCTGTCATCCTACCAGTTACTGCCTCCCCACCCAGTCCATCCCTTAGAATCCTCTCCCGCCCTCAACAGCCCAGCGAAGCCGAACCAGAGTCGCCACGCATCCTCAGACCGATTATTCCGTTGCATGAACGCCTGCAGAACTATTATGACGCCAGAAAACAGATCTTTGGTACCCAAACCACGGTAGTTTCAGAGAAAGTAGCGAAGCTGAGGAAGAAGTTTGCGGAGAAGAAGAAGACCTACCGATCTATTGAAGCGACTACTCTATGTTGCACTGATGACCCTCGACCATACGCAACAGTGCACATATTCAACGAGCCCATATCTGGTCTCTTGGATAGTGGTGCAAGCATCAGTTGCTTAGGTTTTGATGGTTACGAGTTCCTGCGTAAACATGGACAAAACTTCACGAAAATATCTTCCGAAGTCAAGACCGCCGATGGAAAACATCAGAACATAGTAGGCAAATTCTATGCAGATGTACGTTACAAAGGGACGACGAAAACAATTCCCCTATATCTGGTTCCGTCATTGCAGCAAAGACTGTACCTGGGGATCGACTTTTGGAAGGAGTTCGAAATCGCTCCTCAGCTGATCTCTGAAATCTCGACAGTTCCGTGCTCAGACGTATTGGATGTGGATCCGAATGCTCACGAGCTGACGGCAGATCAATCACAACGGTTAAAAGATGCCATCAGTTTGTTTCCATCCTCTGCCGTACAAGGCTTAGGAAAAACAAGTATGGAGGTACATACCATCGACACGGGGGATGCAGAGCCCATAAAACAACGTCATTACCCGGTTTCTCCAGCGGTGCAGAAACTCCTGTATGAGGAATTGGAGCGTATGCTTAAACTTGGTGTGATCAAAGAGAGCACAAGTGCGTGGAGTTCCCCTGTAGTTTTGGTGCGCAAGCCCGGCAAAAATCGCTTGTGTTTAGACTACAGGAAGGTTAACGCCAAAACCAAGAAAGATGCGTATCCAATATCTCATATAGGGGGATTGCTGTCGCGGCTTCACGATGCTCGTTTCATCTCGAGCGTGGATCTTAAAGACGCGTTCTGGCAGATCCCTCTGGAGAAAGAATCCCGGGAAAAGACTGCGTTTACTGTGCCCGGCATGCCCCTGTTGCAGTTTACGGTGATGCCATTTGGCCTCTGTAATGCGCCAAAACGCATGGTCAGGCTCATGGACAAAGTGGTACCGCATCAGCTGCGAGAAAAAATCTTCCCGTACCCGGATGATCTGCTGGTGGTATCAAGCACGTTCGATGAGCATGTCGAACTGTTAAAGGTTTTGGCCGAACGGCTGAAGGAAGCCGGACTGACCATGAATGTCCAGAAGTCTAAGTTTTGCTTCAAGGAGCTGAAGTACCTTGGCTATATTGTGGGAGATGGATGCCTCAAGACCGACCCAGGGAAAGTAGCAGCCATCTCAGAATTCCCTGTCCCGACTTCCTTGAAACAGGTCAGACGTTTCCTTGGACTTGCGGGATGGTACCGATGTTTCGTGAAGGACTTCTCTTCAGTAACCGCGCCAATCACCGACACCTTAAAGAAAGGCAAGAAATTTTCCTTCACCGAAGAAGCAACCGACGCCTTCAACAAACTGAAGATTGCCCTCACTTCCCAACCTATCTTAGTTTACCTGGATTTTAGCAAAGAGTTCGTGATACAGTGTGATGCGTCCGACATCGGAGTTGGCTGCGTGCTAAGTCAGCTAGACGAAAACAAAATTGAGCGCCCGATTTACTACCATTCCCAGAAACTAAACACGGCCCAGCGCAACTATAGCGTGACCGAGCGTGAGTGACTAGCTGCTGTCATGGGAGTCCAGAAGTTTAGAGCCTATATAGAAAGACATCCCTTTAGGATAGTCACAGATCATGCCAGTTTGAAGTGGCTGATGGGTCAAAAGGACTTGAGTGGACGTCTGGCGAGATGGAGCCTGAAGCTTCAGGGATTCGATTTCACCATCGAGCATCGCAAGGGTTCCCAAAACGTTGTGCCTGATGCTCTTTCACGGGTACATAAGTAGATGCTTTGGGCTGTGATGTCTCGATGATGGAGGATCCCTCCGGTGTCTTACATATTGACCTTGAGGATCCAAGTTTTATTGATATCCACCTGCGTACAGCTATAGATCCAAAATTGTTATCTACAGCACAACACGCCTACTGCAAGGGAAAATCTGTAGAAACGGCCCTACACACCCTGGTACGTACTATAGAATATTCCCTCCATCACAAAGAATTCACTCTGGCCGCCTTCCTCGACATAGAGGGCGCCTTCAACAACGTCAGCAACTCTGCAATTACAAAGGCACTGACGAAGCTCAAAGTAGATGATTCCATAGTGGAGTTGATAAATCTAATGCTAAAAAGCAGGAGAATCAACTCTACTCTAGGAAACTTCTCTGCAAAGAGATCTGTCAGTAGAGGAACACCTCAAGGCGGAGTCCTATCCCCTCTTCTATGGAATATAGTCGTCAATGAACTTCTAGTTGACTTAGAAGCTGAGGGATTCAAAGTGATTGCATATGCAGATGACGTCTCCATTGCGGTGTCCGGCAAACATGCTCACGTCCTTACGGACCTGATGCAGACCGCTCTAAATAAACTTCTAAAATGGGCGGGAAAATGTGATCTGGGGGTCAACCCTCAGAAAACTGAACTCGTTCTCTTCACCAGGAAATATAAAATTCCTCAACTAACAACTCCATCAATAAATGGAATCTCACTTGTACTTTCAAACGAAGCCAAATATCTAGGTATAATCCTAGACAAAAAGCTAAATTGGAAAGCCAATATACAGGAAAGAATCAGGAAATCCACCGTGGCCTTATTTTCCTGCAAAAAAGCCATTGGTAACAAATGGGGTTTCTCCCCCCAAATCACCCACTGGCTCTACACCGCGGTCATCAGACCAATACTCACATACGGAGTAGTGGTATGGTGGACCGCTCTTGATAAAAGGACCTACTGCGATAATTTAAGCAAGGTCCAACGAACAGCCTGTCTGTGTATAAGTGGAGCACTGAGATCAACACCCTCAGCTGCACTAAATACACTCCTAAACCTCACACCACTAGATATCTTCAGCAAACAAATGGCCGCCAGTGCAGCCACTCGTATGAGAGCTATCTCACAATGGACCGATAACAACATCGGTCATGCTGCAATCCTGAATTTATTCGGATCAATCCCCTGTCACTCCGACTACACCATCCCCCAATTGGTTTTTGATAATAAGTTCCAAGTCTCAATCCCACCGAGAACGACCTGGGAAGACGAAGAATTTTTGAGAGATGATTCAATTCATTTCTACACAGATGGTTCAAAAACCGAAGAAGGGGTAGGCTGTGGGGTGTACTCAAAGCGACTTAACGTAAGTCTCTCGTTCCGCCTTCCAAACCATTGTAGCGTGTTCCAAGCGGAAATTCTGGCGATCAAAGAGGTCCTATCATGGCTAAAAGAAAACGTGATATCCTCAACGAATATCCGGATTTTCTCAGATAGTCAAGCAGCCCTCAAATCACTCGGCGCTGTTTCTACGAACTCAGTAACCGCCCTCAACTGTCGCTTATCTCTTAAGGAGATGGCTGAACAGTTCAATATTCACCTTATTTGGGTGCCGGGGCACAGAGATATCGTGGGTAACTGCAAAGCCGATGAACTCGCCAGAGAAGGAACCGTTCTACCGATCTCAACCAGCAGGTTGAATATTGGTATACCAATCGCTACATGTAAACTTATGCTAAAGCAAGAGGCAATGGATAGAACAAATCATAGGTGGTACAATATCACCACGTGCGTGGCAACAAAACGGATATGGCCTGGTCTAGATCCAAAACGCACAAGACATTTGTTATCAATTGCCAGATTGCAAGTTAGCTCCGTAATCAATGTCATCACCGGACATTGTCTGATAGGAAGACACGCCATAAGACTTGGCGTTCCCTCAAATGACTTCTGCAGAAGTTGCTTAGATGAGGAGGAGGAGGAGACAATCCCACACCTCCTCTGCTCATGTCCTGCACTCTCTTTTAAAAGAAAGCGGCATCTAGGAAAATATTTTCTTGATGATCCAAGCGATCTGGCACACACAGATCCCCTGCATATCCTTCGCTTTATTAAAAGCTCTAAATGGTTTTGTTAAGTGAGGTATTCCCTCGCATAATACTTATGGTATCACAATGGACCTAATATTGGTCTAAGTGTGTCAGTTTGTTTTCCTGACAGCCATTTAAACCTAACCCTAACCTAACCTATCCAAGTTTTAAATCTTCGGAATACCTCAAGCTCATGGAAAGCATCGAAGAACAAAAAGATAAGCTACCTGACCTTCAAGTCTCGGAAGGTTTCGTGTATAAGAAGGTCAGACATTGCACAGGTGATCCAATAGACGACGAACTTATTTGGAAGCTATGGGTTCCTGAACCGCTGACTGTTCGCCTGATTTCGCTGGCTCATCAGCCTCCTAGAGCTTCGCATGGAGGGATTGCTAAGACCCTATAACGACTTCAGCAAAGGTTCTTCTGGCCTAACATGGCAGCGCAGGTTAAGGACTTCGTTGGAGAGTGCGACATTTGTAAGGCCTCGAAAGCTTCAAACACTACCCTCAGACCACCTATGGGAAAGGCGTTTATAGCCGAGAGACCCTTTCAGACGGTGTACCTCGACTTCTTGGGACCATACCCACGCTCGCGAGACGGAAACACGTTTATTGTAGTGGCACTGGACCAACTGACAAAGTTCGTGCAGATAAAGGCACTTCGTAAGGCGACCACAGAGACAGTTCTCAAGTTTCTCTACGAACAGGTGTTCTGCCTTTTTGGAGTTCCCGAGACCATCCTTACAGACAATGGGAAGCAGTTCACTAGTCGTGAGTTCGAGAAGTGTATGACAACACACGGCATCACCCATGTCCGGACGGCCGTTTACTCACCACAGGCGAACGCAAGCGAGAGAGTAAACCGGCCAAAGACACTGGGACCGCCAACTACCTTCAATCGCTAGCGCATTACAAACCACGATCCACTCCGCTATAAATATTTCACCTTACGAAGCGCTTTTTGGACAGAGCTGCCTGGAGCACGGGTCGGACTACAAGCTACTCAGAAAACTGAACGCGGTCAACAACACAGGAGTCCCAATTGCAAAATCCGCCAAAATGAACATCCTACACGCAAACCTGAAATCAGCTCTGGCAAATGCGCATTCTCGTTACGAGAAAAGCTACAATTTACGCAGCAAGATTGCCAACTACAAGGTGGGTGATGAGGTTTTCCGACGAAATTTCGTGCTGAGCAACGCATCTTAGCAATTTTGTGCGAAGCTTAGTCCCAAATTTCTCAAAATGAGAGTTGCAAAGATAGTTGGAAATAACTTATATGAGTTAGAAGATATGAGTGGCAAAAAGGCCGGAGTCTATCACGACAAGGATCTAAAAAGATAGGGTCATAAAAACCCGGCTCTCAGTCCGTGACTCTCAGGGGACCATAGATAACAGCCGCTCCTCTTCTTCTCCTTTTCGCTCTTTTCTATCTTTAAAATGAGAAGTTTTGTGGGGAACCTAAATAAGAACTACAACCTATCTCAAAACCTAGCCTAAATATTTCTATCCTAATAAAACCTTTCTCAAAACCTAGCCTAAATATTCCTATCCTAATAAAACCTATCTCAAAACCTAGCCTAAATATTCCTATCCTAACAAAAAAAAACCTATCACAAAACCTAGCCTAAATACTCTTAGCCTAAATAAAACCAATTCTAATTCTTCTTATTCCTAATAAAACCTCGCATGAAAGTACTTATCCTAAATAAAACCTATCAACTAGCATAAATATTCCTATCCTAATAAAACCTAGCCTAAAGATATACAACACAAACATACATACTTAGCCTCACTCAAAACATAACATATTGAAACATATTAAAACCGACCTAACTTAATATCCCATTATAATACATAGACCCAATAATACTTACAACCTCATAATACAATTAACCTACAACAATAATAAAAATCCCAATAATCAACTAATATCCAATAATACATAATCACATAACACATAAGTCTGGCAAAAGAAAAGAAAAAAATTCGCACCAACATCGCACTCCACAGCATCAAATTCCCCTAGCATTATACCTACGTACAAAGTCTATGAGAAAAAAAAAAAGGAAAGAACAAAAAGCCGAAGAGAAAATTTTAAGAAAAAAGTAAAAGTGCGAGTGCGGTGTTGTGCCGAAACAAAAAACAAAGGCATTATTTCATATCGTGTGGGAAATAGTTGTAATCCCAAAAATATAACTTTCAAAAAAAAAAAAAAAAAAAAATTGCGCATTTCATTTTCATTGACGAGGTTCGAAAAACAAAAAAAAAAAAAAAAACAAAAGAATTTTGTGTCCGTCCGCCGCCGTAGAGGTTGTGATCACCGCGAGAAAAGAAAATTCCATAAGGAAAAGAAAGAAAAGAAAATAATAATTTAAAAATTTACCCAATTGTTACATCCCATAGTCTCCCTCATAGTGCAATAAATGTAATAGGGAAAGAAAAACGGTTTTGAGTGAATTTTGGGCTACTTTGAGACTGCCAACGAGAGTGCCACGAGGTGAACGAAGCAGTGTAAGGTTGAAGAACCCAGTAGCGGTAGCAGTTGATGCATAGGGCATAGCCGAAGAATAGAAGAAAAGCAGCAGCAGCAGTAACGCTTATGGTGGTGTTTGATTAATTAACTTTAATGGCAATCTGAATAGTTTTTTTTTCATCCCTTGGTTGTTATCTGGTGAAAAGTGTTTTCGAAATTGGAAAGTCAGGTTTTTGTTTAATGATAATGATTAGATTAATTAAAGTAAAGATCAAGAGAAAATCTAATCCCTAAATAAAAATATCTAGTGTATGACTTAAAAGAGCATATGTAAATAGGGTTGCCAACCCTCGTCATTAGTAAAATTTAAAAAAAAAAAAAGAAAAAAAAAAAGAGCATTAGTGCAAAAGAAAATATTGAACGGAAGGAAGGGAAATAATAGTACTCTCGTCAAGCAAACAAAAAAAAAAAAATATTTCGATTTTCGCTATTTTTTTTCTTTTAATTTTTTCCAGAAGTACCCCAGTTCCAGGTAGTGCACTGCGCGGGACCGGAGTCATCAAAACTCTGTGATTCGGAGTAAGTAAAACAAACAAAATTTTTTTCTTGTTCGATTGATTGGGAAACTTTATTGAGCCTTTTTTCTACAAATCATATTCTTAGCCTTTGGTATAATTACTTGTATGACATTTCATACCACCTAAAAAATTTTACTACGGAATCAGGGTTACCACCTTACCTTGTTAAAGTATTTTATTGAAATATACACAAAAAAAAAAAAAAAAAGAGAAAATTTTGGAGTTGCCATTATTAAAGAAATTAAGAAATAAAATAAATGTTATCGTTACCCAATTACAAGTTGCCACCTGAAATGAAATGAAAAGATAATTAAATTAAATCAAATTTTATAAATATTTTATATGTACCTACCTAATAGAGTTCCCAGCAGAAAAGAGAAATTAAAAAAAATTTAAATTACTTAACTTATGAAATCATACTTACCAAGGTTGCCAACTAGAAGGAATATAAATTCAGATTTCAATTTATAAAAAAAGGAAAAACAAAAAGAAAATAAAAGGGGTTTATAAGTATACATACCTTGATTGCCATAGATTAATTTTATGAAACCTTTTGTATTTTTATTACTTTTCACCTTATTTTCTAAATAAATTGTACGCCTTTCTATGTAAAGAACCATTTCTTTTCTTTCATCTCTTTGGGAAGATTTTTTCTTTTTTGAATGGAATAGCGACGGAATGGCCGAGGTATAAAGATACCATAAGTTGAGAAGAGGTAAGGTGATGTAGGAAGTCGAGGACAGGGCGACGGAGAATTTTAAGGTTTGGGGCTACCGAACATTCTAGGAGGTATCGGTAGCCATGGTGGTCTCTTTATGACACATGGGTGGGAAAATCCTCCAAGGGTCAATGTCATCTAGACCCTCCCCCTACTGGAAACTCATATAGCTCCCCAGCATGACATCGTGAGCCCCATTCTTTTCTCGAAATATAGGCATGATGATTTCGTAACATCGGTCCAGATTTACGGTTCCAAGAACTCACCCCACCGACGAGCTAAGCCTTACACCAGCAAGCATGCCAAAAAGGGGGCCGTAGACTGGACACCCCTTTCTCTTCTGCTGCCCGGATCAGCCACATGTGCCTGCAGCCATGTGGTTGTAAGGGTGGTCTACTAGAGGAGAAAGGGGCATGGGTAGATTTTGTTACATGGTTGCTCGGAACTAACTCGTCGGATGGGGGGGATTCTTGCTCTTTCTATAGTACCTCCCACTCACTAAGCAAAATTATCGTGCCTAGGATTAAGGAAGGAATGGAAAAAGGAACAGGAAAGGAAACTACTATACAAGGATAGGACAAAGGAAATGGAACGGAAGGAAATGCAAAACCTAGAGACGTGAGCTCCATCCAAGGACAAAAGAAGGTGGTGTTTCGACTCAAAAAAAATTCAAATTTCTACTGAAAGAAATTTTCTTCCAAAAGAAAAAAAGTAAAAAAAATAATAAAAAAAAACTTAATCCCTATCTAACCTACCTAACCCAACACCAAAATACCCTAAACTAACCTACTACTTACTTAATACTACTTGCTACTAAACTGCTACCTTACTACTACCTTTCAAACCGAAAGGTAGTAGTAAGGATGTTGGAGACGAAGTCATGGCCAACCCACCCTTGCATCGGTCCGATACAACCAAATGCCATCTTCTTGGCCTTGTTTGTGAAGATGGCCCCTGAAATGACCTACCAGCTGAAACCTAGTCTGTTATGTTACGTCTTTGTCAGTCATATCGTCATAAACCAAAACAAAATGAAACTTAACCACCAACCATCACCGTTCACATTGGACGGCCTAGTCCAGCCATCACACACCCTTACGCTTGCTTTAGCAATCCATGATGTTTATCAAAACCGAACTTTTCAAAAAAAATCGTCTTTTAAAGATTTTATATGCATTTATTTTTCGGTTAAGAGAGAAGAGAAAAAAAATTCAAATGCTAGCAACAAACTATGTTACTCTATTGACTTCAAAAATAAAAAAAAATGGAAAACTTTTGTGCGACACAGAACTTGGTATCTTTATATATACGCATATATATATATATATTCAAATCATACCAATGGAAAGTATTTAAACAAAAAAAAACAGACTTACAGTTTGTTATCTTTGGAGATATCCCTCGTTGTCCTGCCGGCAGCACTCGTGAGACACTTACACTGTATTATTATTTAAATTATTATGCATATATATATATGTATATATTATCTTTCCAAAAAAATTTCCTTTTTTTTTCTTTGTGGGGTTTTTTTTTTTTGTTCAACACCCTCTTAATAACTGCTAATATAAAAAACTTCACAACACTTTTCTCTCTCTTTCTTTTTTTTTTTTTTCTTTACTTTGCACCTTTTTTTCTATTTAATCTTCTTTATACTTTTATCTTTCTCCTTCTTCAAATCTTTCTTTAATTCACTTTTAATTTTCTTTGTCTTTGAATTCACTTTTACTCTTATAATCTTTAAATTCACTTTTCTTTATCTTCTTCTCTATTCCTTAAATGTCTCCTTCTTTTCCTTCCCAGTCTCCTCATACGTGTATCTTCATACAACTTCCTATATGGGTCCTTGACCTTGGGTGCCTTGACCTTAGTTAGGCCGAAAAAAAAACCCTGGCAGAGGTTGTCTTACCAACCTATTAAATTTCAAATTCTTTATATCTTTTTAAAAGTAATTCAGTATATTCTTTCACATACCTCTGCTTTTTTTCTTTTTTTTTTCTCCTTACTAGCTTCTCGAAAGCTTTCCTCTATTTTCTCCAACTGTCTCTATTAAATAAAATTAAAATCAATAGAATATGATCTTTCATACACTCTACCTAATCTTCCTTACCTTTTTTTTCTTTTATTTTATATTTCCTTTCTTCTTTAGGTATAAGTTTCACCACCAAATACCAAATTTTACTTTAATTTAACTGAGTGTACTTGACTTTATACCAAATCACTTTTGTAACACAAAATCTTTGCCGAACCTTTTCTGTCAGCTGTTTGTTTGCAAAAGAAAGTTCTATAATTTTCTTTCCTTTGTGAACTCTTTTGCTCCCGGGTACATAAGTACTTAGTTCGAACTCCGTTGTTACATCATATACATAAATACTTCTCTATTTGGATCGGTAGACAGCTGATTAACGTTTTTTATTATTCTTTTAAAATTTACCATCTGTTTCTATGTTGCCATCTGTACTTCTCACTAACTGTCAACCCCCTTTCTTCACACACTTACATACATACCTACTTTCTCCTACCTTACTCTTTATTAAGCTATGACATTACCTAATTTTATGCATACATTACCTATCACCTAATCAATCACACCTACATACACTAATCTAAAAAAAAAACTTACATAAATCTCTCTCTCAAATGTAATGCATTATTATATTGCTGAATTGCAATAATTCATTACCTTGAGTTAGAGGGAGATGGATAGTCTGCGCAACCCAGTGCGTAAACTAAGTGTCAACTCAATAATTGACATCGTCGGTGTTTTGCGAATTTACATTTTGTATTCTCCTTTTTTTTTTTCTTGTTTTGTGGCCTAATTTAATACCGCGAGTTAATTCGTTGTTTTGTTTTTGTTTTCCTATTACTTTTTTTTCTGTTATTATTTAGGTGTTTTTTTTTTTTTCATTTTCTTTTAACTTTTACAGGTAAGTATTCTCTTCTTGTTCTTCTTTATGTTTTTTGTGAAATCTCAGGTGGGAGTTTGTTTACATATGTTACATACATACATTTTGTAGGCACTTGCATTTTGTAAACAAACCCTAACTATTGTCTCTTGATCAATTTTATTTACTTTATTTTGCTTTACTTTATAGGGTTGACGATAGCAAGGTTAAAACAACAAAAAAAAAGAAGGAGATCTTTTTTTATATGAACTATGGTAAGTAGAGTGAAGTTGTTTGATGTAATTAGTGATAGTTCATTAGGATATCTTTTATTTTTTTCCAGGTTTTGCTACGTAACAGACACCAATGTAACGTGCGCTTAGTTCGCAAAATAAAACTTCACTTTTAATTTATTTCTACCACTTTATTCAGTATCTATACTTTATTCGACCTCAACTCGACTTTTGGACTATCACTTGTTAACAACAATTCACTCTTAACTTTATCACTCTATAATCAAAACTGCCCTCTGGTTGCCTCGGACGGCCTATTTATATCGAATGACATTTCGTCTAGAACTCTCCAGTAATTTCCACATGGTCTCCACTCTCCACTCGGCTGTCAAACATTTTCTCTCCTAGTATACTTCTACACTTACACTAGTGCTGCCGCTTGTGTTTTCGGTTGAACATGTTCGATTAGAAAATTGGCATTAAATGTTGGGTTCGCGTTACACTATCTTCTTCTGGACATTTACCCCGGGTTTTGTTGTCCGGGGATAAACCCGTTTCCCTGAACATTTTGCCTGTTATTATTTCTTTGCATTCTGTATTGTCCTCTATTATTGAATTGACCCCTATGTTGGCTTAAATTATTTCTGTTGACGCTCTGAAATGTATTACTGTGAAGCAACAATAATTATTCATAATTATTATTGTTGCTTCTGCTCAAATTATTTCTGTTGCTACCTCTACCCCTATTGTAGTGCATGACATTATTAGATCGGTTAGGTTCTATCTCTATGCGATTTGGATTGCATCTGTAAGCTTAGCTGGGCTCGTCTCTCGTGGCTATTACTAGTTACTTGTATGGTTCAGCTAAACTATTTTTAAAAGCTGACATTCCTATCTGATCGTTTAGTCTTACTATTACTTCTCTGTGCTCGTCTCCCTGTTCCGAGATTTGCAATTCATTTAGAGAAGCTAGTAATCACAGAGTAGATAATACAGAGTATCTACTTCCACCCCTTCGACCCGAAACACCCGCAAAAAAATTTTCAACACGAATTCAATATGGCGTCTTATTTCTGAGTTTGAGGCTCTGTGCTCACTAGTATGAACTGTAAAAACTTAACAAACCGCTTACATCGGTATGAAATTTTTTACTAATTTTTGTCTTTTTCAGTGAAATACTGGCCAAAATGGAAAAAAATGATAACTCCTACAACTTAAATTCATTTTTCTAAGTTCTAGGCTGTATGAAAATTTAAAATTATCGATTTTTTTGCAACCAAAAAAAATTTGCAATATCACTATGTAATCTTGATGCAGTTTTGTTTGACTTGTATGAGCTTTTTAATACTCTTTTTAAGTCTTCAAGATTTCTAGGGGTATTTTCAGTTTGTATCTTATTTTTTACCTTTTCAGAAAGTTTTGTAGCTAAAATGAACTGTATAAGTATTGCTTTTTGTGCTTCATCTTTCTGAGAGTGCTATGATAGAATTCAATCAAACCTAAGAAATTACTTAAATCTTGAATTTTAATATCGCTCCGACAATTTTGTAAAATTTTAATTGTACAAACCTAAAAAACTATTGAAAAAATCCCAACAACATCCAATTTAATCAAATAACAGCCAAAAAGTGTCAAATATAAGAGGTAACCTTAGCTATATTATATTTTAACAAATTACCGACGTTGTCTTGCGTGTCACATGACCGAGAACAAAAGAAAATTCTGCCAAACATCTCCAGATGAAAACTACAATTCGAAAGTTCCTACTGTCAACAGAACTCCAAAGGTGTATAAAACAAATTCCAAAATGTCTATTTCACATCATGATCTTCAACAAATCAAAGCAATAATCGATGAATCTCTTCAAACTGAGCTCAAAAAAGCAACAGCAAATCTTGCTACAAAAAACGATCTCATCAGTTTGAACGCCGAAATAAACTTGTTGCGAATACAAAATGAGGACTTAACCACCAAAGTCCAACAGTTTGAAGCTAGATGTTGTCTATTAGAAGATGAACTGGAGATGCAGGCTCGTGAAGTCAAAGGTAAAAATATCATCATCACTATCCCGAAAGATAACATTGAATCACAGGTGAAAATTCAATCCATCACCAAACTCCTGATCGACGAATCAGTTCAGATGTCAGAAGTTACAAAACTTATAGAAACTGAAACTATCACCAAGTGGAAACTCAACACCGGTTCTAATGGTAATGCCACACAAATGCTGCGAAATTCTTCCAAGCTTAAAGGCACTGGTGTTTTTATACATCGTGATCTCACCAAACAATCACAACAGAAACGTCGAATTCTTCTAAGCTACAGGAAAGCAATCAAAACAAACAAACCAACAGAAACAGTAACAATAAAGAACAACACAATTTTAGTATCCGGTAAATCATTTTATTTAGATAATAAAAATCAACTTAAATATAAAACCGAAGACGGAGAAAAACACTTGCAGACTATGTTCGGCCAACTCAATTTTGATGCTGTCAAATGTCCCATGTCAACAAATAGACGTCAAGAGGTATGGTCTAGACCAGTTGATGCTGATGAACCAGGGATGCCACTTCGTCAGAACGATCGCAGATCTAATACTTTTTTACAAAATTGAAATTGTGAAGCCGTCAGCTCTAGTTCTTTATGTTCATATAGTGTTTTGTCCTATAACGTCTCAGGTCTTAACAACAAACTTTTATTTGTAGATTTTTTTAATTTTGTGAAAGGTTTTGATATATTCTTCCTATATGAGACACATGTTACTGATGATAATTTAAGTAACTTCATAAAATATTTCAGTGGTTTTAAACTAATTTCAAATGCTGCAATTAAAACTCATACAAAAGGACGTGCCAGTGGTGGTCGTTTATGCGGAATAAAAACATCACTACTCGAAACATACGCTTTTGAAGAGGTGGAAGGGACAACTGTTGTTAAGCTTCTACATACAAGTCAAATGTACATTATCCCATATTATATAAACTGCAATAGATGGAATGAAGATTTCGAACGTTTAAGTAACACAATGCTGCATTTAGCAAACAAGAGCATTTTAATTCTAGGTGACCTTAATGCTAGAACCAAAAACTTACAAGTTACTATAGCCCACAGCAGGAATAACTCTTTGATTAATCACGAGAACAGAAGTTCAAAAGATAGAGAATGCAATCAAAACGGCACCAATCTTCTAGAATTGTTCCAGATGTACGATTGCATAATTTTGAACGGTTGTACTAATGGAGATGCAGAAGGACACTATACTTTCATAGGAGGACAAGGCAGGTCTGTTATAGATTACTGTGCAGTGAATAATGAATGGACAGGCCTTATAAATAAATTTGAAGAACAATACAAAAACTTTTCAGATCACATGCCTATTGTGGTTGAATGGTCAGGTGCAACAATGCCAATACAAAAAGATCTCCAACTTATTCCGCGCCTTAAATGGAAACAGGATGAATTATTAATATACCAAAGAAAACTAGACCTTAACATTTCAGCTATGAGTCCAACCTGTCTATCAGTTGAAGAGCGCTCAAACCAGATCGTATATTGTATTAGAAATTCTTCAACAAGTTCATCGCAGAACTTTAATAAACTCTTCAAACAGAAATGGTTCGACAAAGAGTGTCTGGCGGCTAGAAAGAAGTCCTTCTTCCTTTTAAAAGCGCTCCGGAGTGCCGACTGCCCAAACTTGAAGTATTGGTACATAGAATCAAATAAACATTACAAAAATCTCTGCTTTAAAAAGAAAACAGATTTCGAAAACCACCAAGCGTACAAACTTGGTCAAATAAAAAACCCCAAAGAGTTTTGGAAGGTCACAAACCAAATAAACGGAACCAGGTCTAAAATAGGGCAAGGAGTATCTGCAAATTGTTTATCAATGCATTATAAAACAACATTATATGGGAAATCAGACGTAAGATTTATGTACGCTGAACCATTCGTTATAGACGATATTCTGGATAGCGAAATAACCTATTCTGAGATTCAAGCTGTTATACTTAAAGCGAAAAATGAAAAAGCGCCTGGAGAAGATGGGATTCCATATGAGTTTTTCAAAAACGCAACTCCGACTTTTGTTCTCCAGCTTAAATCCTTTTACAACGAAGTCTTTTCAAGAGGTGATATTCCTGCGTCGTTTAAGAAGTCCGTTATATTCCCGATATACAAAAAAGGAGACGTAGATAATGTTGAAAATTACAGAGGCATCTCTTTTATGAATGAATTTTCGAAACTTTTTTGTGGTGTTCTGGTTGATAGACTAGAAGCGTGGGTAGAGTCCAACAACATCCTCTCGAAATTCCAAGCTGGTTTCCGGAAAAATTTCTCTATATTTACTCTTACCTCTATAGTCAAAGCATACCAAGCTAGGAGGAAGAAGGTATATGCTTTTTTCGTAGATTTTAAATCTGCCTTCGATCTTGTGAATCGAAATGCCCTTTTCTATAAACTTTCACAACTGGGTCTGTCTACGAAGTTCATCAGTATAGTCAAAGAAATGTATGCAGGTTCACGAGCAGCTGTTTGGGATGGATCAACATATTCAGACTGGTTTGAAACCGACACTGGAGTTAAGCAAGGGTGTCTTTTAAGTGCTCCACTTTTTGCACTTTTTATTAATGATGTAGAAGCTCATCTGACTGGAGGACTCCGAATTGCCGCTTTAACTATTAATGTACTTCTTTATGCAGATGATCTAGTGATACTGTCTGAGTCACCTGAGAACCTACAACTGATGATAAACCGCTTATCAGACTACTGTAGTAAATGGGGCCTTGAAATTAATGCTGACAAATCAAAGGTTATGGTCTTCTCAAGAATCGGAGCCCAGAATCGCAATATGTACAATTGGCACTTCAATGAAAATCGTTTAAAAATAACGGACGAATACAAGTACTTGGGAGTTAATTTAAATAAAACCATGGACTTCAACAATCACGTTTCAATCAAAGCCAAATCTTCTCAAAGCCTATTAAATATGATATGGAGAAACATATTTTCAAATCAACGCATACTTCTGTCGGCCAAATACAAAATATTTGATGCAGTTGTTAAAAGTTCTCTATGCTATGCTGCCCAAGTATGGGGTAATAACGAATATGAGGTAATAGAAAAGCTTCACGGAAGTTTTTTAAAGAAACTCTTTTATCTCCCTTTGCAAACACCAAACTATGCCTTATATCTTGAAACCGGACTCCCTAAACTTTACACCAGCACACTAAAATTACATGCCGATTACATCATTAAGGTATTGTCCTACCCAGACGTCCGTCTGACAAAACAAATGGCACTGTATGAACTGAGAAATGAAGATTGGTGGGTGGCAAAGTGGAAGCAATTAGGGAACATATGTGGTGAAGAGGTTACGTTCAATCCCCTTAATTTGAACCATTTGAAGGAGCAGCTGTACAAGGTAATTCAAGTACATGAAAACTCCGTTCATAGTACATTCATGGAGGAAGCACGAAAGTCGGAGAGTAGAATTCTCTACTCCCAGCTGAGACTTAATCTGGAGGAAAGAAATTACTTCAATGATTCGCTATGCTACAAAGAAATTTCTTTGATATTCAAAACAAGATGCGAAGTTCTTGGCCTCAACGGAAAACCTTACAACGGCAGTTTCAACCAGTTCTGCACATTATGCAATTTAAAAGCCAAAGAAGACTGTTTCCATTTCAAAAGTATATGTCCAATATTTGCTCCGTATCGAAACTCATATTTCAATAAGAAAATCACCGTACTTAATGATACTGACTGGAAGACGCTCTATATTTTTTTGAAAACCATATATCAGTATAGGATGTTACTTATAACTGAATTTGTTTAATTATTTTACTTTCTGTTAAGAAAATTATCATTAACCTGCTAACCGAGCTGACGGCAATGCCATAGCTATTTAAGTTCATAGAAAATTATAATCACTGTAACATACACGATACACTACACAATAAAATGAATTTTACTACTACTACTACTACTTAAATCTTTTCTTTCCCCTTGAAATTCATTCAAAACTTTTGTAGCAGTAGCTAAATCGAAATTCACCATTGTGTGTCTTTTAGTATCTTTTTCTGAGTCAATGTCTCCGATAGTATTTTGTTCTGTTAGTTAGATCTTTTCTAAATCAATGTCTACAGTATTTTCTTCTTCTATTTCTAGCTCAGTATTTTTGTCTTTTGGTTTTAAATACTCACGGATCTCTTCAACTAGTTTATTGTATTTTAGTCTTAATTCTTGTAAGTCTTTAACGTCGGCTGCCTCTATTATCTGTGTCCAAGCCATGTTTATTTGTCTGTTAGTGTCGTCAATATATTTTTCACTGTACATTCTATTAGGTGCTTTCTTTAATTTTTCTAACAGTTTTTCTATAATATTGAACTCCATGAAAATTTTATTTATATATATGTATATATTTTTATAATTTATTTAAAAATTTTTTTTTTTATACATTACTAAAATTTTTTAGAGCATGTTTTTTCAAATATCTTTTGTAATAACTATTAATTTTGCATACTACTAGTAGTAAAAGTAATAGAAAATTCATATATATGATAGTAGATGTCGTTGGCAAGCTGGTTGTTTTTGATACCGCATTGTAGTTATTTATGACCTCCTCCTTTGACTCCTTTCCACCCATCGTGCTTGATTTGTCTAAGGTCTTTTAGTTGTTTTGTTTTAGTCTTCTTTTATTATGGGCTTTGGCCCAACTGTGATTTGCGTTGCAGTATAATTTACGGCTGCAGATTCAATTTTCGCAGAAGTGGAAAATACTTAAGCTGGTCTTCCACTTTTTGAGAGTCTCGTTTGATCTCTCCTAAGGTTATCATCGGATTGTTTATGTTTTCTTGTTCGCCTCCAACATAGAACGAGTTGCGTAAGCTGTTGCAAAGGTATGGATAAAAAGTTTTATATTATCGCTTATGTCCAAGTTCGTCATTGTTGCAGGTTCGCCATGTTATGCTAAATTCCCTAATGTTTGAGTATTACTTAGCTCTCCAACCGCTTATATCTCCGAGCACAGTTAAGCGCACGATTTAGTTGAAGTAAAACAATGTTTGATCAAAATTAGACTTAAATTTATTTTCAAACGTATACCCTGTGAGGATGCTTTTTGTCAAAGGCTGAATTAAGCTCAGCGGATCCAGAGTCTTCTAAAGAAGCAGCAAAACTTTAGATTATTGAAGCTAGTTCGTTTCCGATATTACAAACAAGGTTGGTTTATACATTTCATACAAGGTTTATAATTTTAATTCAAGTTTATATTTTGAAGTCTTTATTGATGCGGGTAGATTTCACCATAGTATAAAGAATCTATAGTAGCACCATTGCGGGGAAAGCGATGGTGTCGCCGCCTGTGGTCCCCATTAAACTTTTTATCGGTTCAAAAGATTTTGCTGTGGTTGTTCACTTAGGTGTGTGGATGGTGTTTTCGTGGATGCTATGTGCGAGTGTGAGAGTCGAAGTTCGATAGCAATAGAAATTTATTTTAAGTTGTTATAATTATTATAACCAATTTAACGTGAAAGAGTTAGGAGCAAGGGAGATCCCATTAGAATTTGAAGGTTTTGACAGTTGCTACTTATATATTTTTTTTAGCAAGTAGATCTGGGATAAACATATGAACTGAAAAGCAAAGGTAAGAAATGCATATATGCTTTCGTCAGTCGCAAAACACTGAATAAAAAAGGTTACCACTACCCCGTAGCGACCAAAATAAAGAAAGACCAGTTGCCATAAAAAGAAACAATACACACATCAACAACTTTTAATAGTTATATGTTTCCAAGGAAAATTTATTCGTGATAGGTAGGGCATAGTATTTTGAGGATAGTATTCCCCTATATATTCCTAAAATACATTTTGGTAAAATACACTATTTTGGGAATGTTCTCATGACGAGTGTAGTGGTCTTGCCGACATAGAACTTGCCATTGATGTAATGCTG
Organism: Melanostoma scalare; assembly: GCA_949752695.1. Classification (NCBI taxonomy): domain Eukaryota; kingdom Metazoa; phylum Arthropoda; class Insecta; order Diptera; family Syrphidae; genus Melanostoma; species Melanostoma scalare. The sequence goes on along the minus strand of OX456984.1, from coordinate 108,125,673 downwards.
ATAAACGTTGAAATCTGTTGCAGATGGTTTTTTTCCAAGGGACTTTATTTCTCTTGAAGAACGAAATTCCAACTATTCTTTCTTCAGTTCTTTTCATTGTTTTATCACACATATAGCACTAAAAACAAAGACCAAATTGGTTACAATTTTGCAAAATACAATAACTTATTTAACACCATGTTCACCTGAGCTCAGTTTTCTGTTTCCTGTTTTCATCTTCTACTACCAGTTCATCGTGAACCTGGAGCATTATTTCTTTCACATAGAATTCTATTTCTAATGAATATATTCAGGAGTAGTTCCAACTTTTAAGTTGTTTTGAAAGGCCAAGTAAACTAATGGCATATACATAATTCCACAACAAATGGATTCTGCTTTGCCTGTTTCTTGCAGTTAGAACACTTGCTTTGCGGTGATATCATAAATATCACAAAACCACTGCTTATTACAACCACTGTTTAGTAGTCGTACGCGTGTAAATTCATATAACTACAAACAAAATGAAAACCACTCGCTGTGTACGTTCGAATGATAATAATTTTATTTTTACATATTCCCTGCCTTAAATACAAGTTTAACATTTCCTTATATCTATTCCTATTTCTACCTTTAACACAGCCGTCAGTGCACATTTATGACGGTCTGCGATAAAGCAGCCGTCCGTGTATATTTATGACGGCCTGCAATAAAGCAGCCGTCCGTGTGTTTATGACGGTCTGCACTAATTCTATATATTTTTTTTGTTATCTTTAGGCAGCCGTCTGTGCGTGATTATGTTATCTGAGATAACACTAATTACCTTGCACATTTGGCTGCCTGCAGACTTTATGTTCATGCTTGAACAACCACTACCCTGAACAACCACTACCTTGAACAACCACTACCCGGCTGGGATGTGGTCTAATCCGGGATTCACGACCAGATTCTTGGATTGGTCCTTATGCGATTCGCATGAAGATTTCCTGTCCTGGGCTGGTCTTGGGACACTTGGATTATGGTTTCCTATCTGGGGTTAAGTGTTATCAGCTCTTGGACTCGGATTTGGAGTAGCGCTGGGTTCTTGGTATCTCTCCCCTGGTAAAGTAGATTCTGTAGGAATACTTGGAAGAGGGAGTTAATGGTTGCTCTGAAATTGCAGGAGCCACTATGGATTCACAACGAGATAGCGTTGGACACTATAAATTCACAACGAGATGGCGTTGGACACTATAAACTCACAACGAGATAGCGTTGGACACAATAAATTCACAACTAGATAGCGTTGGACACTATGGATTCACAACGAGATAGTGTTGGACACTATAAATTCACAACGAGATAGCGTTGGACACTATGGATTCGCAACGAGATAGCGTTGGACACTATAAATTCACAACGAGATAGCGTTGGACACTATGGATTCACAACGAGATAGCGTTGGACACTATAAATTTGTGTCGTATGACAGATGAAAATAGAGAGAAAACTAAAATAGAGAGCAAAACAAAGTAGGGAGAAAAAACAAGTACACAGTTTGAGTCGTAGGCTGCGCTGTCATCAGAAGAAGGAAAATTCGAATTCAACCGATGAAAAATCACATTGCAAATTGGAAGTCAGAGACAGAAGCATATAAACTCACAACGAGATAGCGTTGGACACAATAAATTTACAACTAGATAGCGTTGGACACTATGGATTCACAACGAGATAGTGTTGGACACTATAAATTCACAACGAGATAGCGTTGGACACTATGGATTCGCAACGAGATAGCGTTGGACACTATAAATTCACAACGAGATAGCGTTGGACACTATGGATTCACAACGAGATAGCGTTGGAACTATAAATTTGTGGCGTATGACAGATGAAAATAGAGAGAAAACTAAAATAGAGAGCAAAACAAAGTAGGGAGAAAAAACAAGTACACAGTTTGAGTCGTAGGCTGCGCTGTCATCAGAAGAAGGAAAATTCGAATTCAACCGATGAAAAATCACATAACCTCACTTGCAAATTGGAAGTCAGAGACAGAAGCAGCAAGTCAACAAGCAGAGACAAATGAAATGAAAGTCGCTGGTGGTGTTGTTGCCGTAGGTTATCGACACCATTATCATCGCCTGTGTTGGTATATGCACTCTTCCATTGGCCTTAGTGTTTTTGCTGGTATATTTTGCTGTTATTTTGTTTTGTAGGAGTGAATATGTAATGGGTCATTACACTCCCTCCATTCTTACGTAGACGAGAACGTCTGCATCGGAGACATAGTTGAGTGTGCATGTGCTAGTATGTGGAGATGTGGACCATTCTACCGAGCGTGGTGTCGGTATGTCGGCTCCATAGTTGTAGATGTTGAGTTGTATAGTTGGGGTAAAGCTTCCTTACCCCCTTTTTACTTACATAGAAAAAGAATTTCCATGGCTAAATTAGGTAATTTAATTTTTTTGTTGGTGTATATATATATATATATGGTGGATGGGCGTCGTACTATTCGGGTAGGCTCTGACTGGTACCGCCTTGGCGGCGCCCAGATGCTGTAACTTATAGTACACGTCAATTGTGCTTACTCTACCTCCAAGCGGTATTCATTGGGACCTGGGATGCTCCGTCCAGAGCTGACCTGCTAAACTAGTAAGTGCGAGTGTTGACAAGGGAATCCGGAACAAAAGAATTGTTATCGATCAACACTATAATTACTCTGCGAACAATGACTGACTGCACGAATCTCAGTGGTCTACGAGAGCTTTCGTGTAAATGTTCCAGCGGATGAATTCGAAGAACAGAATCAACGGTGGACTTCAGCAGCCATAAAAGCAGAAACCCCTGAAGGAGCTACTCCAACATATTTGGTTTAAAGGTCTTTCGGGGTCTTTCAATACTAGGACAGGGTATTGAAGTAGAGATGGTGGCGGACGAGCTCCAGGTGAGCCAACGGCAGCACTCACACCCCTGCAGCAGGGTACTGACTCTGGATATTCCAGCCCTTTGTGTCCGAAGGGATCCAAAAGGACCTGGCCCTCCACGTTAAAAAAGGACAGTTCCGAAACAACTAATAGCCTCGGATAACGATAATGATTTTAAAGTTGACGACAAAAGCAAAAAATAAAGGACAATGACCTCCGGATCTGCACCTGGAACGTTAGATCACTTAATGGATTACGTGCCGCTGGAGAATTAGCGAACGCCCTGGACTGCTGCAAAGCAGACATAACCGCCATCCAAGAAGTGCGATGTAGTGGACCGGGCATAAAGAAGATGAAAAACCGTGACATCTACTATGGCGACTGCTACAGACAACAGAAACAGCGCTTATTTGGGTACGGATTTGTCGTTAGAAGAAGACTCAGGGATAAGGTGATTAGCCAAAATCCAGTCAATGAGCGTATAATGACCATCCGCATCAGGGCTAAATTCGCCAACATTAGCCCTATATGCGCCCACGCCCCCACAGAAGAGAAAGACGACGATTCCGAAGACTGTTTCTACGAGCTCCTCGAAGAAACGTATGAGCAGTGCCCTAGACACGACGTGAAAATCGTTCTTGGCGATTTTAACGCAAAGCTAGGGAAGGAGGACATCTTTGGAAACACAATCGGTAAGCATAGCCTCCATGACAAAACATCCGAAAACGGACTGAGGCTAATTGATTTTGCTGCGGGGCTAAATCTTGTTGTAAGTAGTACACGCTTCCCGCATCTCAAAATTCATAAAGGTACATGGCGATCACCAGATCAATTAACCGTCAACCAAATTGACCATGTTGCGATCGACGCAACCAGTGTGTTAGATGTCCGAACTTTCCGAGGGGCCAACTTTGACTCGGACCACTACCTTGTTGTAGCCAAGGTACGAATGAGGACATCTTGTTCACGACCAGCACGAACTAACGCTGTGAAGGGATATGACGTCTAATAGCTACAATCGCAAGAGATTGCCAATGCCTTTTCCAATCGAGTATCCCTTCAATTATCCTTGAATCCCATGCCGCCAGCATTAAGCATTGAAGACCAGTGGCGGCAGTGCCAAGAAGCCATCAGAACAGCTGCTTCTGAGGTTCTGGGTTTCACTCGGCCACCAAAACGAAACCCATGGTTTGATGAAGAATGCAGGCAGGCAAATACAGCCAAACAAAAAGCACGTCAAATGCTGATGCAACAACGAACAAGGGCTGCTTACGATCAGTATAACGAGATCTACAAGGAGAAAAGAAGGGAAGAACACCGACTTCTCAAAAAGAAAAATAAGCAGCATGAGAAGAGCTCGTTTGTGGAGATTGAGAGGTGCCATGACAGGAACGAGATTCGGAAGTTTTACCAAAAGGTAAAAAGATCCTGCCAGGGTGGCAAACCCCAAACTCAAGCCTGTAAAGATCAGCAGGGAAACATAGTTATAGAGTCACAGTCGCTACTGAGGATCTGGAAAGATCATTTCTGCAGACTGCTTAACGGCGATGAGGACACAAATTCCGCTGTCAGGCAGATTGTCCCATTCAGCTTGGACGATGATCAAGAATGCCGTCCTCCCGACCTAGAAGAGGTTAAGCTTGCCATATGCAAACTTAAATCAAATAAGACTGCAGGTGCAGATGGCCTTGATGCCGAACTTTTCAAGGCAGCTGGAGATCAGTTGGAAAGGAGCATGTACCAGCTGATCTGCATGATATGGTCGGAAGAAAGCATGCCCGATGAATGGAACCTCAGTATCGTATACCCGATCCTAAAGGAAGGAGACCCTCACAATTGCGCCAATTATAGAGGGATAAGCCTCCTTAACGTCGCTTATAAGATCTTGTCTGCTGTAATATGTGAACGTCTGAAACCCCACGTCAACAACTTGATAGGTCCTTATCAATGTGGTTTTAGACCAGAGAAGTCCACAATAGACCAAATTTTCACATTACGGCAGATCTTGGAAAAAACCCGAGAATATAATATCGATATTCACCATCTTTTTATCGATTTCAAGGCCGCGTATGACAGTATCTACAGAGACGAACTGCACAGAGCCATGTCTAGTTTCGGCATCCCTGCAAAACTCGTACGACTATGCAGGATGACTTTGGAAAATTCACGCTGCTCCGTCAAGGTCGGTAAAGAACTCACTGAGACCTTTGATGTCGAAAAAGGCTTTAGGCAAGGCGACAAACTGTCATGCGATTTCTTCAACATCATACTTGAACAGATTGTAAGAAACACAAACGTCAACACCAGAGGAACAATCTTTTAAAAGTCTGTACAATTACTCGCCTATGCAGACGATATTGACGTAATGGGAAGAAAAAAGCGTGATGTCATAGGTGCTTTTGCGAGTATTGAAACAGAAGCGGCAAAAATGGGTTTGATGGTTAATGAGGGCAAAACGAAGTATATGCTGTCATCAAACAAGGACACAGAACATCGACGAATTGGACAAAACGTCACAATAGACAGACATAACTTCGAGGTTGTACAGGACTTCGTCTACCTAGGATCCGCTGTAGACACGGACAACAACATCAGTGCGGAGATCAAACGGAGAATAACTCTTGCCAACCGTTGCTTCTTAGGGTTAAGAAGGCAATTGAGAAACAAAACCCTCTCTAGAAAAACCAAGGTGACTTTGTATAATACCTTAATCATCCCAGTCCTGCTGTACGGCGCGGAAGCATGGACCTTATCGAAAGCGGATGAGGAAACTCTTGGTCATTTCGAAGGAAAAATTCTCCGAATGATCTTTGGTCCCGTATGCGAAGACAATGTGTGGAGAAGAAGATACAACAACGAGTTGTATGAGCTGTACCCCGACATGGGCATAGCCAGAAGAGTACGCATCGCGAGGCTACGATGGTTGGGCCATATAGAGCCGATGGACCCAAACGCTCCGGCTCGTCGGGTGTTCGAAAGCACATTGCAGGGAAATCGCGGAAGGGGAAGAACTCGTCTTAGGTGGCGCAATCAAGTGGATGAAGACCTCAACCGACTTGGAGTGCGAAACTGGAGAGAGCTCGCCCGAAATCGAAATCGTTAAAGAAGGATGTTGGTTGAGGCCCAGGTTCACTCCGAACTGTAATGTCCACCCAAGTAAGTAAGTATATATATATATACACTCATGGTCACACAATTAAGTCATTTTTATAAAATTAGGTTTACATATAATTATATTAAGTACAAATTACAACTAAAGCAAAATTTGTTCAAATTCAAAATATTTACAATCACAATCATTAAAAAAAACCAAAGAAAATAAATTCCACTATAACAATAGTCATTTCTTTAACAAAAAATCAATAATATATAAAATAAGTGTGGCCATATAATTAAGTCACATGAAAAAAATAATCAAAATATGATAAAAAACATAGTTTTTTTAACCGCACAGTTGATATTTCGTAGGATAGCCTTTCTGTTTCGATACGGCGGATATTCTCCTTGGCATGGAGTCCACCAAACCTTTCCATTGCTCTACGCTACTATTTTTCCACTCTTTCTGCAAAATACTCCAGAGAGTAGTCTTGCTGGTTGGTTTTTTTTCCGCAATTTTTTTTTTTAGAATGTCCCCAAATTTCCAATAGGGTTTAAGTCCGGTGACATTGCTGGCCACCCCAAAACATCCACTTTACGCTCTTCAAGGAAAGATTTCACAACTCTTTACTTATAATTGGGGTCATTGTCGGGCTGAAAGATCCATCATTGGGTTAATTGGTTCTGGCAGTCGCCGAGAAGATTTGTGTCCAGTATGTCCCGGTAGTCAATACCCGTCATTTTACCGTTTATTTGACAAAGCGGACCAACACACCATGGCTTGTGAAGCACGCCCAAACCATTATAGAATTGCCGCCCTGCCTAAAGGTCCTTTTGGTGTATCTTGGGTTCAGTTCAGCATTTCTGGGACGTATAACATACGGTTTGCCATCGTTTCCATAATGTTGACCTTCACCTCACACAATATTTGTTGATGAGAAATGCTGAGCTGAACCCAAGATACACCAAAAAGATCTTTATGAATGGCGGCAATTCTATAATGGCCATGAGTGTATATATTTTTTTTTATGTTTTTTTTCCAAAACTCAAAACCAATTCTTTGATAAACGTAAATAAACAATAAAAAACTTCATGATTCATAATTGATATCGTATGTGTTTCAACGTTTCAGGAATACCACCTTCCGCTGACCCTGTTATGTTAAGATTGCTTGTTGATTGGTGATCTTGACGAACACTGCTCCAAAATTTCGTTTGATTGTGAATCGTTGCCGCTTCGCGTCCGTCGGGTCGATACAGAGGATGTTTCAGAATGTTGATACCGGCGAATGGGTTTTCTGGGCTGGCCGTCGACTGTTGGTTTGAGCTGCTCGGGGTACTGGAGGTGGAATCACGGTGGATTTGGTTTGAACTGGAGACCGCCTGTGATCGTCGTCAGCCCTCGTCCATGTCGACATCCGGTATACTCCTTAACGGAGTTGGGGGTAGTTCGTCGCCGTAGGTGCGAGACGGGCTGTCGCAGATTAAGATTGGGGAACCTGGTAGTGTGGGCCTTGATGTTGGTTGCCTCTCGGTGGTTGTGGTCTCGTCTACTGGGGTTCCATCCTCACAACGTGCTGTCCATGCTCGTTCCGCTAGTCACCTCATTTTCCCGATGGCCATCATTTGGTCCGCGATGGGTCTTGGTGTTGGTTGACTTTCGGGTTGTCTCAGCTTCTGGGGTCTCACCTCCGCAACGTGTTGCCCACTTCTGTTCCCTTATTGCCAACATTCGGTCCGCGACGGGTCTTGGTGGCTGAATTACCACCACGAATTCCACATGGATGGGACTGCGTTCTGACCGGGCTGGCCGTAGACATGGTGGCTTCATTTTCGCCGGCACACTGCTTTGCCGTACAAAGGCTGATGCTGTTGCTGCTCCATCGGGTGTGTGCTTAGCGGTCACCTTGATTTGCCCTTTACTGTTGGGTTGATTATTCACTTTCCGCGTCATTTTTCTTTTGCTTTTCGCCGCGTTCATGGCTGCTGAATTAATGACCTCTTCGTTGGTCTGACTACTTGGTGGAGGGCTTTCATTCTCTCGTGTCGAAGAGACAAAGAATCAGTTGTGCGTCCGTTTAGTGCGGTGGGGATATCGGGGTCCTTTGGTCCACGGATTTCTCGTCCAAAATTGAGTAGGGCGGGGGAGAAACCGGTTGACTGGCTCGTGTTTATGGCGAAGGTGAATTCGGGAAGGTGTTTATCCCAAGTGCGGTGGTTGTATTGTACAAATTGCGCTATCATGGCTTTAATTACGCGATTAATGCGTTCTGTTGGATTCTCTTGCGGGGTATAGGGGGCGGTGAGGCGTTGTTGGATGCCCACGTCATCTAAGAACTCTTTGAACTGTTGACTAACAAACTGGGTGCCATTATCCGAAATGATAACTTTTCGGTACACCGAACCGTGTGAAGACTCTTTCCCGAAGAGTTTTGACAACTCCGTTCGTAGTTGCTACCCGGAGTGGTACGGCTTCCACCCATTTGGTAAATTTGTCGACCATGACCAACATCATGGTATTACCTTTCATTGACCTTGGCAGTGGTCCAACGAAGTCTATGCATAGAAAGTCCCATGGTCCTTCCACTGCCATGGTGTGCATCTGACCACAATGTTTTTGTTGGAATACCTTGTATTGATTACATTTGATACATTGGCCGACGTATTTGGCCACTTCCGTTTTCAGTCCATTCCAATAATGATGTCGGGCAATTCTGTCCGTGGTTTTGGCAATTCCTAGGTGTCCGGCGGTAACTAAATCATGGTTGTTCTGGAGTACCTCTCTTCGCTTGTTTTGATGGACACATAGTTTCCACTCTCTGCTGGGGTCGTTAAGTGGGTTGTTGTTGTGAAATCTCCGAAACAGTTGATCACCTTCGAGTCGGAAGATCCAGTCTACCTTCGAGTCAACGCTGGCCGCCAAGAGATCAACGGTGGTGATGGGTAGGGGATCCCTGGACAGTGTGTCTGCTACGACATTTAAAGAGCCTTTACGGTACTGTATGTAAAAGTCGTACTGCTGGAGCTCGATTGCCCAACGGGCCAGTCGCCCTGAGGGATTTTATAGTGAATAGAGCCATTTGAGGGAGGTTTGGTCGGTTATGACTGAAGTGGTATCCTTCCAAGTAAGGCCGCAACTTCCTGATTTCCCATAGTATGGCAAGGCATTCTTTTTCGGTGACCGAGTACTTTTTTTTGTGGTATCCTTCCAAGTAAGGCCGCAACTTCCTGATTTCCCATAGTATGGCAAGGCATTCTTTTTCGGTGACCGAGTACTTTTTCTCTAGTTGTGTCAGAGTGTGACTGGCGTATACCACGACCTTCTCCTGACCTTCTTCCTTCTGGGACAGGACTACCCCGAGGCCGTATTCGCTAGCGTCCGTTTGTTGCGTAAAAGGTTCATTGAAGTTTGGGCAGGTTAAACGGGGGCTTCCGTAAGTTTCCCTTTCAGTGCATTGAATGCTTCCTCCTGCTCGGCTCTCCACGACCATCCCTGATTCTTCTTCAACAGTTTGGTCAGCGGGGAAGCTACCGTGGAGAAGTCCAGGATGAACCTCCGACACCAGGATGTTATACCTAACACTCGTCGCAGTTCTCTGACATTGGTGGGGGTTTTTAGTTCCCTCACTGCTGCCACTTTGTCAGGATCAGTGTGGATGCCCTGTTGGCTCACCACATGCCCTAAATATTTTAATTCTGGCTTACAGAACTCGCATTTTTCGGAATTTGTTTTTAAGTTGGCTCTCCTCAACCGTTCAAAAATTTTAGCAAGGTGCCCAAGATGGTCATCGATGGTCTTGCTAATGACAATGATGTCGTCTAGGTATGCAAAGGCATACTCCTCCAAATCAATACCAATTACCTGGTCTAGTACCCGCTGAAAAGTTGCCGGGGCTGAATGTAATCCGAATGGCATGACCTTCCATTGGAATAATCCACGTCCGGGCACAGTAAAAGCCGTATAGGCTCGGGATTCATACTCTAAGGGGATTTGCCAATAACCCTGTTTTGGGTCAATGGTCGAGATTAATTTGGCTCCTTGCGGGGAAACGGGTACGCATCTTTAACTGAAATCTCATTCAGCTGGCGATAGTCGATGCACAGTCTCCAGGAGTTGTCCTTCTTTTTTACTAGCACTATCGGGGAGCTGAATGGACTCTTGGATGGTTCGATTCTTCCATTTTCCAATAACTCATCTATTTCTTTGTTGATGACTTTCTGCATAGCAGGATTCCCCGGGTAGTATCGTTGTTTGAACGGCTGATCGGTTGTGAGTCGAATTCGATGGGTAACGACTTTGGATGGTCCTTTAGTTCTTCAAACTGGGGTAACTCTTTGGCCAAAAATTTGCCTAAAGCGTCCTTATCTCCACTAGGTAGCTGCACATTGTTGACTAGGGTGCAGATCGGTGCACTAAAAAGGCGCGGGATGTTGCGGTTCGTCAATGTTTCTCCCGCTAGGATTATTGAGAACTTCCCCTGGTCTGGCATGTCGATTCCCAATATGGCGTCCTCCGCTAATTCGCTTAAAAAGGTTACTTCACCTTCCACTGCCTCTCCTTTCAGATTGAACCTTATGGAGTAGTGTTCCCGAGTAACAACTGTATTGCCATTAGCCAACTGGACTTCGCGTCTTTGGTATCGAACGGGTAGTCAAAGGGCTCTTAATTGGATCCGTATAGCTGGACCAACGAAAGACTTGGTAGAACCCGTGTCTACGAGGGCATTGAAGATCTGTCCTCCCATTTTTATGGGGACGAAATATCGGGGATCATACCAATGAGACGGAGTCGGGTTGGGTGGTGGTCACGGCTCTACTACGACTGCTGGCTCTAAGTGAATTGGCTCACCGATCAGCTAGTGAGCTGTTTGCTTATGGTGAGATGCCCACTGAGCGAAGGGTCAGTATCTCTTCAGCCACCATCGGTTACGGTGACACACCAAGGTACATAGCAGTCCGCGGGTTACGGCCTTATGGACAGGCTCTTGTGTCTGTGGTGATTCAGCTGTAGTAGTTTTGAGAACAGCCAATCTGGACTGGTTCCTCTCCTCGTACCTGGCGTACGGGGCTGAGGATGGCGTTTGCAAGGACAGTCTTTGGTTAAGCGCCCATCCTCTCCGCAGCTTGAGCAAAACAACCAAAACGGTCGGTCTCCTTTGCTTGCATTTCCAGCAATTCGTGTTGCGGTTATACGGTACCGATATTGCACCAAATTGTGCTCGGGGTGCCGGAGGTGGAGCCAAGGCGAGTTTCACGTTCTTTTCTTCATTCTTAACATACTCGTACTCCTCGGCCTAGTCAGTAAGATCTCCCAACGTCTGGAAATCTTGCCTTCTTACGAAAAACCGGTATTCCGGTCGGAGGCTGTCGTATATTCGATGCACGTTGTCTTCTTGACTCATCTTGGGATGATGTCGAATGAGATATTCCATAGCACGGATGAAATCTCTGGCCTTCTTCCGAGGCCCTTGTTTCTTTCGCCAGATTTTTCTCCTCCAATTTGTGGACGAATCGTGGCGGAAAGAAATAATTGAGGAATGCTTCACGGAACTCTTCCCACGTCTGGAAACTTCCTCGGTGGACTCGTAGCCACTCTAGGGCGGAACCTCTGAAGATTTCCGGGAAGGTCTGGAGGATGTGTTCAGCAGGTATGGAATAGCAGTGTACCAACACTCTTCTAGACGCTCCATAAACTCGAGGGTATTTCCCGGTTTTCATCGTCGAACTTAGGGCCCCATTTACGGACGGTGTTCATGGTTTCGGCCTTGGGACTGCGGTACATTCTATAAGGATTTCTGGTTGGTTCATGCTATCTTACTTCGGATAGTGAGTTCGTGGACGCACGGTGGTTGAGCTTAAACTTGTTGCAGGGCCGGCTCCAGTGGTCTGGTGGTACCGTCCTCCTACGACTGGAGGTACACGTAACTGGAGTTGGGCGCTACGCTCTTCCGTCGTCCCGGTTGTATTGGCAGGTTGCGGTGATAATTCGTTTTCGTTTTTGTAATCCCGTTCTTGAACCAAGTGCGAAATTTCTGTGCATAGGTTCTGTGTTGAACGGTGAGTCCTGGAGTCTTTGATGTACGTGCTCAAGCAGGATCGTAATGTGGACACAGTGCCACTGGTATCCAATCTTTTGGAAGCCATCTTCTCAATGTGCTCTGTCTTCTTGAGCAAGTAGATGGACGCAAGATTTTCTTCGACGTCCATGTCGATATTACTGTCGGTATTTGCCATGGTTCTAAATCACTGGCAGCGGTTTGAAATCTGAGCTTCTCTTTTCTGTTCTTTTGTGGATCGGTAGTAAGCTTCTCTGATTCTGATCGGTCAGTTTCCTCGATGTCAGTCGGACAGGTCAGACAGGTCAGTCGATATGATCCCTCAGAGAGCTAGTTCTTCTGGAACGATCGGTCGGTCGGTAGATTAGGGTAAGAAGTAACTCCTCTGACTGGGTAAATCTCGATGCGGTATAATACAGGTCGGTCAGTATGGACTTCTCAGCAAGTTGATTCTTCTGGAACGGACGGTCGGTTAATCGGCTAACCAGCTTCAAAGAATTCCCTGCTCGGGCGCCATTTGTGAGGATGCTTTTTGTCAAAGGATGAGGTAAGCTCAGCGGATCTAGAGTCTTCTAAAGAAGCAGCAAAGCTTAAGATTATTGAAGCTTGTTTATTTCCGATATTATAAATAAGGTTGGTTTATACATTTCATAAAATGTTTATAATTCTAATTCAAGTTTATATTTCGAAGTCTTTATTGATGCGGGTAGATTTCACTCCTCTTCGGGTGAAGTTTCACTTGGTGTTCGGCTGGGATGTGGTCTAATCCGGGATTCACGACCAGATTCTTGGATTGGTCCTTATGCGAGTCGGATGAAGATTTCCTGCTCTGGGCTGGTCTTGGGACACTTGGATTATGGTTTCCAATCTGGGGTTATGTGCTTCCAGCTCTTGGGCTCGGATTTGGAGTAGCGCTGGGTTCTTTTTATCTCTCCCTTGGTAAAGAACATTCTGTAGGAATACTTGGAAGAAGGAGTTAATGGTTGCTCTGAGATAGCAGGAGCCACTATAGATTCACAACGAGATAGCGTTGGTCACTCTTAATTCACAACGAGATTGCGTTGGACACTATAAATGCACAACGAGATAGCGTTGGACACTATAAATTCACAACGAGATGGCGTTGGACACTATGATGTCAGTCAGTCTTTCTCTCTTCGTTACGACAGTACTTATTCTGACTTTTCTCCGCGATCCCTTTGATTTCCATGTCAATTATAATCAATTAGCCAAGTTTTGTATTTGCATCATTTGTATAAGTGCTCTAATAATTTTTGCCGCTAGTGTACTACGCTTTTACTCTACAAAAAAGTTAAATTGAAATCAATTTCCTATTTGAAATTTCCACCATACACTTCTTGCTTTGAATAGTGCATCTCTATACAAAAACAATTTAACATTCATCTCTCATAAGCTTTATGCTTCATCTCTTTGGTGAGTTCATTACAGTATATGTTCTGCCAACACATCTACACCACTCATAATTAAAAAAAAAAAAAAAAAAAAATTTCTACTTGTGCTAACTGCTAACTGTCTCAACTTTAACCAACTGGAACTTTTTCTGAGAACGAAGAGGGCCATCGTCCATCGAACGCAATCTATCTTGCTCCTTTAACCAACTGGAACTTGCCTTCTACATCCTTTTTTGGCTCCCTTGTGAGTACAAATTTAGTGCATGTTCTGCCGCTAATGAGCATCGATATTCCACCTCACCTAAATTTCTCTTTCATTTTATATCACGATCTTTTGGAGACTTTCATGTTAGCTGATACGCTAACCAACTCACCACTCGTAGCATATACAACAACCATAATTAAGTTCTTTAACTCTTCAACTGTAGTAACTACAAGAACAAAACAGTAGCTGACGAAACTCTTCTGAAGTCGTAATTTAAAATAATATTTTTTTTTTTTTAATACCTTTGAAAACATGGATCGCCACAATATTTGCGGATTTATTGGCTGCACCATAAGTGAAAAAACACTTGAATGGGTCGCCTGCAAAGGTATTTGTGGTAAATGTTTTCATCCAATTTGCATAGGCCTGAGTAGACACGCTAAAGCCCACCTGACCGAGTTTTCTGCAAATTTTCATTATTACTGCAACGAATGCAAAACAATTACTACTTCGCACGTTATGCTTGCCATCAAGTATAATAACGAACGTTTAGTTCACTTGTCTGAGGATTTTACTGAACTCAAAACTAATATCCGCCACAACTTTCTTAAAATAAATGAGGTGATTGCAGACAATAATGAATCCATTATGAAAAATTTAGAGTCCCAAAATATAGGACTCAACACTTAGCTATCTAACATAGATTCAAACATGAAAAAAATATCACAAAAATTTAATGATTGCCTTGAAACTATTCATGCTTTCCCTAAGCTCATTAACACCGACATTATTAAATTGTTTAAATTGGTTTCTGATCTTAAATCCTCCGTTGAACAATCTACGGAAATAATACATTCTACAGAAAAGTACCTGTTAAGGTTTGCGGATTCTTCAAAGGAACAGTCATCAATCATTAAATCTCTTGAGAGGGAGTCCACAGCTACTTGCCTCAGTATAAATACCAACTCTTCTACCTTCTGAAGATATCATTACCAAGGAATCAAAATCTTTACGTTATATGATAACTGAACTATCAAACGAAATTAAACAATCACACTACACGAAGTCAACAAACTCAGAAAAAGGTCATGTTAGCTCTTTCGCCTCACCTGAATTAAGCAGTAATAACAATAAATCACTTCGTTTGGAACTCCAAGACCTTGATACCTCCATCAAGCCAATTCAAATTGATGATATGATTCTACTTCATCCTTCCTCAAGTGTTCCAACTGAAAAAGAACTAACATCATCCTCTAATGATGACAATCCTTCTACACTTTCTGAACCTGTCCTCATCAACCGGTTTGGCACAACCTGGACTCCTGCTGAATGGAACAATAGAATCATGAAAATTAAAAACCAAGCTGAGCTCACACCTCTCTTCATAAAAAACACTCCTGCTTTCGCTAATTTATCCTGGGTTAGAAATTTCTTCTCTTCTTATTTTAAGATTTTTATTCAAAAATGTTATAAATTGAGCTCTTCTAGCTTTAAAGTTTATATCCCCTCTAAATACCAATGGCTTTTTTTGTCCACTGACCAACACGTTTTTCGGGTTGGCAGAATTGAAATATCAAATTGGGGTCTTAAACCTAACAAGTTATTAAATGAAAATGTCCAAAAAGTATCAATATCTAAAACTAGTTTTCAGTTCTTCAAACCCTCAATCAATTCTTTACCTGAACCTAAAAAACTCCGCATTTCTTCTAAGCCTAGACCGACTTCATCTAATCTCAATAATATTGCCTTTCCATCTCCTAACCTTCCTCAACAGAAAGTCCTCTCAAGTGATTCCTATAGCAATTTCGTTTGTGCAAACTCTTCAGACTCTATCCCACAGCCTTCCAGTATGTCACCCCTACCGTCATCCTCCAGATCATCCTTATCAATCAATCCCAATCACTCTTATCCTCCGGTTTTCGATCCTATGTATCCACCATGCGTTAAATTAACCGCGAAGTTTAATAAATCTAAAACGACATCAAATAACTTGGATGGCCGATACTCCATGGCAAGACTGCGTGACAGTAAACTCTATGAAAATGTCCGTCTGTACCTGGCTTTTCTATACGACAAACCTGAGTCTGTTTGCATTAATGGCAAAACGAAAACTAATGTCATTTTATCTATCTTAAAAGAAGGTCTTCCAACCGATCCTATCATGAACTTAAGAAGATTTACATACGTTTTCATGAAGGTTTTAATATATCTCCCTCAACTGTCCTAAGGGATCTTGCCACGTACTGTTCACATATAAATTTAAAAAACCCTATTCACTCCAAGTCCTCTAAAAAGCCTCGTCTTTAACAGTAACACACTAACGACTTTGAACTCTTTGTCCCTTTATTACCAGAATGTAAGAGGACTACGAACTAAAACTTCTATGATTTATCTCAACTCCCAAAACCTTCCTTTTGACATATTTTCCCTCTCTGAAACAAATTTAGATTCCAGTTTTCTTGATAGTGAATTATTTTCCTCCGACTTTGCAGTATTTCGTGCAGATGGTCAAACCTCTGAAAATGGCCGCTCCGGGCGTGGTGTTCTTTTAGCAGTACACAATAGTTTGAATGCAACTCTTGTTGAATCATCCAGTTCACCACTCATCGAATTCATTTGCATAAAATTGTTAGTCCCCAATCGATGTTTTTATATCCTCTGCTGTTATATTCACCCATCACAGCCCACTCTTGCTTATCAACAATTTGTTTATTCTTACGACTCTATCATTGAAGCTGCAGAACCAACTGATGATTTTATCGTTATTGGTGATTTTAATTAACCCTACTTACGTTGGGCTCCATCCGAGGATCAATCAAACTTTGTTCCCAGTAATCCCACCTCAGAGAAAAAATGTATTTTTTGTGACCGCTTATCTGGCTCTGGGATTTTCCAAATAAGTAGCATTAAAAATAACTAAGGAAGACAACTTGACCTTGTTTTTTCTTCTGATCCTTTCAACTCTGACGTTTCTGAAAGTATCCATCTTCTATCGACCCTTGACAACTTCCATTACCCTCTTTCTCTTGTCTTCTCTTTCGATAAAGTTATCTCCACGGTAGATTCGGAAGTCTCCCTTCTTTTTAACTACCGTAAGGCTGATTTCAATCAACTTAACGTTTTGTTAAATCAGATCGATTTTAACCTTTTCTTAAATGCTCGAACTCCCATCGACATCGCTCTTTCTTTCTTCTATACTTCCATCTTCGAATGTATCATCCAGACTGTTCCTCATTTACCACAAAAAAATTGTATGTCGTCTCCCCCATGGTATACTAAAGAATTGCGTACACTTCGAAACCTTAGAAATAAGTTATGGAAAACTTACATAAAATCGAATTCTTATATTGATTACTTAAATTATCAACAAGCTTTCTTCAACTTTTCATCCTTATCCGAAATTCTTTACAACAATTATCTTGATAAAATGCAGACTTGTCTTATCTATGACCCTAAACGTTTCTATCAATTTATTAACTTTAAGAGAAAATCGGATGGGCTTCCTTCCTCTTTCAACCATCTACATACTTCCTCTTCAGATCCTCAAACAATCACCAATCTATTTGCGAATTTCTTTAGTCAATCATATAACCATAATTAAGTTCTACCTGACCTGGAATACTTCAGTTATCTCGATAATTGTCCTCAAAGCTCTCTTGTTTCTATTGGTGTTAGTCTCGACAATGTGTATGATAAAATCAATGCACTCAAAGATGACTTTTCTCCCGGTCCTGACGGTATTCCTGCCATTTTCCTAAAAAAATGTATAAACGTACTTTGTCAACCCCTTACAGCATTATTTCAACTCTCGCTCTCACAAGCAGTTTTTCCAACATTATGGAAAGATTCATTCATATTTCCAATTCATAAAAAAGGCAGTAAAAGTGATATCTCCAACTTCCGTCCTATTGCTAAACTATCCTCTATTCCTAAGCTTTTTGAAAGCATTGTCTACGACTCGTTATACTTTCATTGTTAGTCTGTTGTTTCTCCACTGCAGCATGGTTTTCTAAAGGGAAGATCTACAACGACTAACTTAACCCAATTTGTTTCTACGACGCTCTGTGCTCTTGAACATGGCTACGAGGTTGACGTAATCACTACGGACTTTTCGAAAGCTTTCGATAAAATCTCACACCATATAATTTATCTGAAATTAGGTGCTTTTGGATTTCCCCCGCATTTTATCCAATGGGTGAAATCCTATTTAGAACACCGCATCTATAGGGTATTGTTTAGAAGTTTCTTATCTATTCCCATTTCTGCCTCCTCCGGTGTGCCTCAAGGTAGAAATCTCGGTCCTCTCCTTTTTGTCCTTGCTATCAACGATGTCCATATGATTATTTCGCACTCAAATCTCTCAATCTATGCCGATGATATAAAAATAATGAAGTCAATATCGACACCTCGTGATAATTCTTTACTTCAACATGACTTAGATTCTTTTCTTAATTGGTGTCATAAGAATCTGCTCCATCTTAATGTGAGTACATGCATTGTATATATAATCTATAGTACTATCATCAGATAGCTTTTTCTGAGACCTTTATTCACCGAGTGGTGCGCTGAAATCGCTTAAGCAAAGATACACAGACAAGAGAGAATTAAGCGCTTAAATTTCAGAAAGTGCCGAGAGAACCAAAATCAGAGCAAATTGTTTAAGGTGGGGAGGAGAATCGAAAACACAAGACAAAGTATAGAGAATCAGTAATCTTATGGTTAAGCAAAGCAGAATAGGTATGAAAAAATAATTACATGAATTGTTTTGTCTTTCTTTTAGGGTGGGGTATAGTGGTGGTAGTAGGTCAAGAAAGATTTTACGTACAATTGAACATCTGATCATACTGTTCTGTTTGAGGTACTGAAATTTCAATTTGAAGGGATAAAATGAAATTGCTATATTGCAATGCAAGCAAATTTCATTTCAAATTCATGAAAAATTGAAATTTGTATTAATGAGCAGAAATTTTTTTTTTGTTTTGAATTTATTATTTGATATGTGAAAAATGATATTGAAGAAAATTTTTTCTGAAATGTTGGAATTATAGTTGGTAAAAGTAAGTATAGAAATGCAAGGTTATGATAGATAAAAACAAATCTGAAAATGGGTGGAAAACGTTAGTATTTTTTAAAAGGAAAACTATAGGCAACTACAAAAAAAGTGTATTTTTTTCCGGATCACCCAGGAGGTAAAATACAAGATTCGTTTTTTTTAATGAGGTTCCCCAGTAGGCCTGCCTCACTAACTACTTTGCATGCTTGATTTGCTTGATTTGTCATTGATATCATCAATAAACAAAACGTAAAACTATATCACAAAATAACAAAAACGAATTCAAATAACTTATAAAAAATCAACAAAAAAGCATAACATAACAAAATGACTAGCTAAGGGAATTGAATATTGCACATTCAAAAAAAGTTAATAAAAAATAAAAAAGCGAAAGAAAAGGAGAAAAATAATTGCACTTCATATTGCATATAATAAATAGGAAAAAAAGTGAAAGAATACTTATGTAACTAAGAAAATTTAAGGGTAAAGAAGAAGAAAAGGTAAAATAAATTAGAATTTACAAAAAAATATATACATAACAACAAAAATCAATATAAAAAACAACAAAGAAGTAAAACAAAGCAATAAAATGACTAGGCATGTCAGGTCCAGGTTCAGTTTTAAGGTACCTATAAAGAAAAAAGGTTAAATTATTGATTTTAACAAAAATTAATAGGTTTTCCATATACATTTTTAATTTCAGAAACATTATTTACATTGCACTTGGTCTGGTCATCAAATAATTTTATGACCTCAAAAAGGACTGAATTCGCCATAATTCTCTGTAAGCCTTCACCAAATTCAGTTGTAACTGCCAAAAATAATATACCTACATTCAATGATACATTGCAAACTCATTTATTCAACCGCACACAAAAAGCACACAAAAAAAGCCTGCAAACGAATTTCTTCTACTCCTTCACTACCTCATTGCAACCATACAGGTAATCCACACAAGTCATGTCATATGATCATATCAGCTCATGACTTATATCAATAGCACACACACATCTTAACATGCTCTGTTGTCTTACCCCATGTCCGATGTCCCATACGATAGCCAAAATAAATGCTTACATATGCTATGGAGAATGAAGGAATGAAAACCCATAAGAAAACAATAAGTTGTCTTCTTTTGCTTCGCTATCTGCCATACTCCATTGAATACACATTTCGCATTTCGGCATTATACACAAGAAGAAGAAGAAGAATTGTATTCTTAAGCATTTTAGCCTACTACTCCTCCGAATTTATAATAGCAAGAGAAATGGCAAGGGAAATCATTTCTCTTGTGATTTCCTGCTCTTAAGCCATTTTAGTAGCGTGATTCACCGTCTTTAAATGGCGCTAGTAAGGCCGAAGTGATAGTACTATAGATTCTATATACAATGGTACATGTCAATTCATCACTTTTTCACGAAAACGAATACCTACTCTCCCTCGGACTTATGACTTTTGTGGGGTTCCCGTTCCTGTTGTTTCTTCTATTCGAGACCTTGGAGTTTTTTGTGATCGAGAGCTCAACTTTCGATTCCATATAGACCAAATTATCTCTAAGTCGAACTCTTCCCTTGGTTTCATTAAACGGTGGTCTAAAGAATTTTCCAATCCTTACGTAACCAAATCACTATACATTACTTTTGTCAGACCTATCCTAGAGTACGCATCTCAGGTTTGGTCCCCCTATCAAATCACTCAGTCACATAGAATTGAAGCCGTCCAACGTAGATTCCTTCGCTTTGCCTTACGCCATCTACCGTGGTCGAACCCTCTCATCCTACCGCCATACGAAAATCGTTTACAACTAATTCAGTTACAAAGCCTCGCCAAACGTCGTGCAATTGCGGACATACTTTTTGTACACCAAATAATGACTGGTGCAATTGAATCTCCCGCTCTCCTTGAAAATTTTTACCTTAATACCAATCCTCGTAGTCTACGGTCCATCCCTTTTTACAACCTTCCCACCCACCGCACTAATTATGGTCATTTTAACCCCATTACTCGAATGTTGCGCTTAGCCAATGGTGCACAAGATATTCTTGAATTCAACGCAAGCTTACCATCTCTAAGAAATAAATTATCCTCCTCCCATTTATATGTATGTTGCTTGTATTAAGCCAGATAAATAAATAAATTATAAATTCACACCGAGATAGCGTTGGACACTTTGGATTCACAACGAGATAGCGTTGGACAATATGGATTCTCAACGAGATAGCGTTGGACACTATGGATTCACAACGAGATAGCGTGGGACACTATAAATTCACAACGAGATAGCGTTGGACACTATAAACTCACAACGAGATAGCGTTGGACACTATGGATTCACAACGAGATAGCGTTGGACACTATAAATTTACAACGAGATAGCGTTGGACACTATGGATTCACAACGAGATAGCATTGGACACTATAAATTTAAAACGAGATAGCGTTGGACACTATGGATTCACAACGAGATAGCGTTGGACACTATAAATTCACAACGAGATAGCGTTGGACACTTTGGATTCACAACGAGATAGCGTTGGACACTATAAACTCACAACGAGATAGTGTTGGACACTATGGATTCACAAGGAGATAGGGTTGGACACTATAAATTAACAACATAGATAGCGTTGGACACTATGGATTCACAACGAGATAGCGTTGGACACTATGGATTCACAACGAGATAGCGTTGGACACTATAAATTCACAACGAGATAGCGTTGGACACTATAAATTCAAAACGAGATAGAGTTGGACACTATGGACTCACAACGAGATAGCGTTGGACACTATAAATTTGCAACGAGATAGCGTTGGACACTATGGATTCACAACGAGATAGCGTTGAACACTATAAATTCACAATGAGATAGCGTTGGACACTATGGATTCACAACGAGATAGCGTTAGACACTATAAATTCACAACGAGATAGCGTTAGACACTATGGATTCACAACGAGATAGCGTTGGACACTATAAATTCACAACGAGATAGCGTTGGACACTATGGATTCACAACGAGATAGCGTAAGACACTATAAATTCACATCGAGATAGCGTCGGACACTATGGACTCACAACGAGATAGCTTTTACTATTTACTCTTTATTTACTCACCCAGTCTTGGTTTCTGAACTTAACTCCTGCGCTGCCGGTACCGGAATGAATTTTCATGTATTTTACTGGTTGTCTTATACACATTTTGGTAGTAAGTGAATGTGAGCTGTACCAATCAGTGAAATGTCACTCCACGTGGAGTCAATGGTAAGTCGCTGGTGGTGTTGTTGCGGTAGGTTATCATCACCATTATCATCGCCTGTGTTCGTATATGTACTCTTTCATTGGCCTTGGTGTTGTTGCTGGTTTATTTTGCTGTTGTTTTGTTTTGTAGGAGTGAATATGTAATGGATCATTACTAACCTTATATACTTTCATTCAACCAAGGTTTCTATTATACAATTTAATTCAATTCTATTCTCTGTTTACCACTCTATTGAACTCAAGTGAACTTTAGTTCTCGAATTCTCACTTGCATAGACTGAACCTCTGATTCAATCCATTCAAGTGCAATATGATTCCATAGTACAATACGTTCAGTGGATCATAAACAGAGTTACAATATCATTCTTTTTTCTTCTTTTGTTTTTCTTTCTTCGAATCACTATATGCATGTTCATTCATAATGATTATGTCATTACTGTGTCTTCGCATGCACAAGTGGTTCGAATTATCCGATGTGAATTAATCACACACGGTACGACACCAAAGCGACAACGGCAGGACTCCAAACAGGAGATCGTGTGTGGCCTTATAATCCTCATCGTCAAAAGGGATTGTCACCGAAACTTCAGCAACACTAAGAAGGTCCTTATACTGTTGTCACGAGGATTAACGACGTGGTTTACCACATCCAAAGAGGACTAAGAGGCAAGTTAAAAGTAGTTCATTGTGACCGGCTGCATCGATATAGTGGCGAGGCTGCAGATGGAATTATTCGGGATGAACAATCTTAAGGAGGGGGCAGTGTAATGCGAACCCAACATTTAATACCAATGTCCTAATAGAAAACGTTCTACCGAAAACACAAGCGGCAACACTAGTGTAAGTGTAGAAATTTACCAGGAGGGAAATGTTTGACAGGAGTGGAGACCATGTGGAAATACTGGGAAGTTCTAGATGTAATGTCATTCGATATAAATATGCCGCCGAGGCAACCAGATGTCAGTTTTGAATATAGAGTGATAATGTTAAGACTTAAGAGTGAGTTAATGGGACTATTGGTAGAGTTGAAGTCGAATAAAGTAGATACTTAATAAAAGTGGTACAATTAAATTGAAAGGTAAAGTTTTATTTTTGCGATCTAAGCGCACGTTATAAAATATTATTGCTTTTTGCTAGGGCAGCTTTGCTTCGTAAATGTGTTAGCAATATAAAAGCGTGCTGTGCTTTTAAAGTCTAAATGATAAAAAGTTTGTTGTTTTGCATTTGACGTGTCATGACATTGTTTGAAAATTATTTAAAGACATTTAATATTTTATGAAAATACCATCCACAACCAATTAAGCATTCACGAAAATGCCATCCACATACCTAAGTGAACAACCACAGCAAAATTTTTTGAACCGATAAATCCTTTAATGGGCACGTCAGAGGGCGATACCAGCGCTTTCCCGCCATGGTGCTACCATTGAATAACTATATATAGAAGTGACACCGAAGAAAATCGCCACAAGGAGTTTTTATGTCGCTAGTGTCATCGGAGTCGGAGCTAGTTAATTCACCAACCTTTCTGCAAATTTAGTCCCAAAGGATATTTTTTATTATTCGCCAGATCAGATTTGCTATGAAAAATATATATATGTATTTGCGAAAACAACACATGATCCAACTTTTTTTTGGATCACAATTTCAGATCCGGTTTTTAGTTTCTATCATCCATAGTATAAGGAATCTATAATAGCACCATGGCGGGGAAAGCGCTGGTATCGCCCCCTGTCGTCACCATTAAACGTACTACCTTCTCAATCGGAACAAGTTTATCGTAGAACCCTGCCAACATGCTGTCAATACGTCATATATTATTTTTTTTTGTTAGGGCAGCTTTGCTTCGTAAATGTGTTAGCAATATAAAAGAGTGATGTGCGAGTGATGTGCTTTTCGATTCTAAATGATAAAAAGTTTAATGTTTTGCATTTGGTGTGTCATGACATTGTTTGAAAATCATTTAAACACATTTATTATTTGATGAAAATACCATCCACAACCATTAAAGCATCCCAAAAAATACCATCCACATGCCTAAGTGAACAACCACAGCCAAATTTTTTGAACCGATAGAACGTTTAATGGGGTCGACAGGGGGCGATACCAGCACTTTCCTGCCATGGTGCTACTATAGATTCCTTATACTTTGCTATTATCACATCAAGGGTTAATTTTTCATCGCATATGTTGTCAGCCTTAACTGTAAGTGAACGGCAAAAAAAAAATTTTACGTCAAAACAGAAAAAAATTACAAAGGCAAAGGCCTGAAATCGTGTTATCTAAACAGAACGTAAAAAATATTTACTATTCCCAAAGTGCTTAATAATTCAAACAAAAGTTTTGATTTCAAATCACCTAACATTTTGCTCCACCGCCTCCGTCATATAGAAAATTCCTTGTTCTAGCAAAAATTTTTCCAATCTATAAACCCAAAAGTAAAAAATGTTGTCGCACACAATTCTACTTCTTCAAACTGGCGTACGATCAGAGATCCGCACTTGCAGTGACTACGAGAATGAGAACGATCGCATGAAAAGGGTTTTTAAGATCTACGAAGAGCACCTTAAGCGGTGTAATCCAAACAACAATATCCTATGACATCAACCAGTTATTCCATTTTATTGACCAACTAGCTGATATCAGTTGTCTAGTGTAGAAGTTCACAAACGCATACGCCCCTTGCAACAAGAAATGTATCAAGGAAACGATTTACGTCCTGTTGCAAAAAGCAGCAGGGAGTACAAATTAAACTAACACATTTGCTGTCGCTTCCCAGTTGACTTCTTTCGGAAAACTACGTAAATCGAATTCTATGTCCGTTCTTTCAAATAAATATATCTTGTCTGTTCCTACAGACAATAGCCGTGTTTTATTATCCTTCGTGATCTGATCCGGATCAGATCTGAAAATAAAACTACTTGGATCAAAAAAAAAAATTTATCTAAATGTTGGCAGCGCTGATGCTTCAAGAGTTTGACACATAACAAGCACTGAATTTCTTTCAAAATCTTTTGAATAGATATTTTATTCCAAAATAGTTTATTACAAAAATCCATTAAACAACCGTTGATATCAATTCTTCGGCTTATTACTATTTTTTTTTTTCTGTTATTAGGTATAACTGGTTTGATGAAAATGATTTAATACGGAAACAAACACAAACTTCTTTTGGTTAAGCTTTATTTTAGTGTTAGAAAATTAATGATCACTTAGTAATACTTCCACAAGTCTCCAGAATTCTTTTGTTCATTTTTACATTCGACCAAGCCAGTCAGATGCTCTGACCTCACCGAAAGAAAATCGATTTTCTCGACCAATTGCTGATATGGGCTGAGCGGTTGTGTACACTAATCCACATGCCCTAGTTTAGAATCAATTTTTGCATTCAAACGAGCTTAGCATTTCGAATAAAATTTACAATCCAGCATTCAGCTTCGCTTCTTTTCATTTTCAGTTTATCCATTGTATATTTAAACAAGAATATATTGTAACGTGCGCTTAGTTCGCAAAATAAAACTTCACTTTTAGATTTATTTCTACCACTATATTCAGTATCTATACCTTATTCGAACTCAACTCGACTATTGGACTATCACTGGTTAACAACATTTCACTCTTAACTTTATCACTCTATAATCAAAACTGACTGCTCGTTGCGTCAGCGGTCCTATTTATATAGAACAACACTCATCTAGAGCGTTCCAGTTTCTTCTCTATGGTTTCCACATTTGCTGTCAAGCATCTCTACACTCACACACACTGGCTTACAAGCAATGCCTCTCATTTATACCATTGCCAGTTGTGTTTTCGGTTAAACGTTTTCGATTAGGAAATTGGTATAAATGTTGGGTGCTCATTACACTGCCCCGCTCATTAAGATTGTTCGTCCCGAATAATTCCATCTGCAGCCTCGCCACTATATCGATGCAGCCGGTCATAATGAACTACTATTAACTTGCCTCTTAATCCTCTTTGGATGCGGTAAACCACGTCTTTAATCCTCGTGACAACAGTATAAGGACCTTCCCAGTTCTGCTGAAGTTTCGGTGACAATCCCTTTTGACGATGAGGATTATAAAGCCACACCCGATCTCCTGCTTGGAATCCTGCCGTTGTCGCTTTTGTGTCGTACCCTGTCTTCATCCGGTCGCTGTAGGTTTTCATCCGTTCCCTTGTTCTTTTATGGATGTCAGCGAGTCTCTCCTTGAGGTCATCCACATACTCGTTCGTGTCCTGTGGCTCCTCTGTGGGGCATCCAAATTTAAGTTCGCTGGGCAGCCGCATGGTTTTCCCGAACAGGATGTCAGATGGTGTTTGTCCTGTCGAGCTATGTACTGCACTTCTATAGGCCATCAGGAATAGCGGTACGTGCCTATCCCAGTCTCTTTGGTAGTCGCCTACGACCTTGGTGAGGTGTTCTTTCAAGGTCCGGTTGAATCTTTCAACCATCCCATCAGATTGTGGATGAAGCGGTGTGGTTCTGGTCTTCTTGATGCCATGTAGTCCGCACACTCCTTGGAAGATGTTTGACTCGAAGTTCCTCCCTTGGTCGGAATGGAGTTCCATAGGTACGCCAAACCTACTCACCCAGTTAAACACAATCTGGTCGACCACCGTTTTGGCTTCTTGATTTGGGATGGCATACGCCTCAGGCCACTTGATAAAATAGTCCATTACAACCATAATGTACTTGTTTCCAGCGTTGGTCTCTGGAAAAGGCCCAGCCACATCTACTGCAATCCTCTCAAAAGGTGATCCAACGTTGTACTGATGCATCTTACCTTGAATCTTCCTACCAGGTCCTTTGGTTGCAGCACACTTGTCACATGTTCGGCACCACTGCTCCACGTTATCTCTAGCATGTAACCAGTAGAACCGATGTCGCACCTTCTCGAGTGTTTTGTTAACTCCCAGGTGACCTCCAGAAGGTAGGTCGTGCATCTCACGAAGAACTTCACTGACTTTCGATTGCGGTACGATCAGCTGCACCACATATGATTTACCGTCAGCGGACTCATATCTTCGCCTGAGGACACCTTCTTGCACATATAGTGAGTCCCACTGTGCCCAATAGGCCCATTCATTTGCCCATTCAGGTTTCTCTTCATTTTCTTTCCATGCGAGAATGGGTTCGATATCTGGATCCTCCTGTTGAACGCTCCTCACTTTCTCATTGCTCCATCCGCATATGGGGTCAGCTTTTAGTCGCTGAGCGGTAATATTTTCTTTGTTTTCTTGTCGCCTACAATGCTTGCAATCCTCTTTGCAAGGTCTTCGGGACAATGCGTCGTCGTTTGAGTGCAGCTTTCCTCTACAGTGTTGAATCTGGTAATCATAAGTCTGCAGTATTTCTATACACCTTGCGACTTGACCTTCTGGATTTTTGAAGTTCAACAGCCAGTTCAGAGCACCATGGTCTGTCCGCAGAAGGAATTTCTGTCCATAGATGTACTTATGGAAGTGCTTTGTTGCCAAGATAAGAGCTAGCAGTTCCCTTCTGGTCACGCAGTAGTTTCTTTCAGGCTTCGAGAGGACCTTACTGTAATATGCCACCACTTTCTCTTCGCCATCATGCACTTGGGATAGTGCCGATTCCAACGTTGCTTGCATCTGCGTCGATGATGAATGTTTTGCCAGGTGTTTTATGTGCCAGCACTGGAGCGTTACAGAGGCGGTATTTGAGTTCTTGAAAAGATTTTTCACACTCACCTGACCATTTGAACTGCTTCCCTTTTTCGGTGAGCTGATGCAAACTTTTTGCAACTCCAGCAAAGTTCTTAACAAAACGTCGGTAATATGTGGCAAGACCAAGAAAGGTTCGGAATTGATGTTTGTCATGTGGTGTTGGCCAATTTTTGACGGAGTCAACTTTTTCAGGATCAGTCTTCACTCCTTGGGAAGAGATGATGTGTCCCAAATACTTAACTTCGGTGTTGAAAAGTGCACATTTTTCTGGATTCAGTTTAAGGTTAGCCTCTCGAAGTCTCTGAAACACGGCTTTTAGGTTCTTGCAATGTTGGTCAAATGTTTTCCCGTAAACAATGACATCGTCCAAGTAGACAAGGCACGCTTTCCACGTCAGTCCTTGAAGAACGCACTCCATCAAACGCTCGAATGTTGCCGGAGCGTTGCATAGCCCAAACGGCATAACTTTAAACTTTTTATATCGGTTTTTACACCCTTTTTGAAAACAGGTGTGATAAAAGACTTTTTCCAAAGAGTGGGGAATATTCCAGATTTTAATGAAAGCTTGAAAAGATGTTCGAGTGGATAGCATAAACGTGAGGAACACTTCTTTAAAACGATTGGCGGAATCATGTCCGGACCAGAAGAAACGTCATCATTGAGAGAAGAGAGGTAGTAAGTAATTCTGTCTCTTTGAATAGGGATATTATTAAAATTCACTTGCGAGCAGTGAGTTAAATATTCAAAATATTTTTCATCAATTTCTAGATTTGTATTACAAAAAGAGCCATTAAAATGGTCCGCAAAGGCATTGCAAATGTCGGGAGTATTTTTTAAAGAAATGGCATTATAAATAAAGTTGGCTGGATAGCCGTCTGATTTTTTTTTACAATTTACAAAGGACCAAAAGCTTTTTGGATCGTTTTTCAGAGAACAGCCCATTTGGGTGACGTAGCTAGAGTACAGATTCTGAGAAAGCATTTTGAAGTCTTCAAAAAAACTTATAAATATTTGGTGGTCAGTTGGAGAAAGAGTAATTAAATAGGTCTTCCAAGCCTTGTTTCTTTTATTCCTCAGAGCCTTTAGTTCCTTGGTAAACCACGGTTGACAAAAAATAGCATTTCTGAGCGTCTTTTGGGGAATGGTTTTTTTCATGCAATTTTTTAAAATGGAGTAAAAGCAAGCGACTGCTTCGTCAATATTTGTAAGGGTTGATATATTTTCAATACCAGCCCTGCTTAATTCATTCGAAAGCAAATCGAAATTCGCCTTTCGAAAGTCAAAAGTATATAAACAAAACAGTCATTTGAATTATTAATAACGTGAGATGCGTTGCTTAGTTCAACAAAAATATCTAAGGGGGGATGAAGATCATCAATTCTAGTAATGCCTGAATTAGATTGAAGAACAACCGTGTTAATAGCTTCGGAAGAGAAAACAAGGTCTAACATACGATTTTGGAAATTTCTAATACAGCTTACTTGCTGTAAGTCAGTAGATATAACATTATCTAAACAAGAAAGCTCACGCTGCGGTGAAGTTAGAGAGGGTTTTTGGAATGATCCATCGTCAGAGGGTAACCATTGGACATATGGTAAATTAAAGTCACCTAGTAACAGAATTTGGCTTTCTAGGTCCGACAATTCAAAAATATGATCCAAAATTAGCTACAGTTCAGCATAAGCAGAGGCTGAACTTTTTGGAACAATGTAAACGTTAACGATAAAAATATTTTTAGACAGTGTACAGACTTTCACACAAACAACATCAATAGACAGTTCAAACGGAAAGAGTATACGAGACGACATATATGTGCTCCTGACCGAAATCAAAACACCACCACCGACCTCATCTGGCCTGTCTATGTGCCGATCTTTACGGTAGACCGAGAACTCAGGGCTCAAGATTTCGGAATTCAAGAAACTTGGACTTAGCCAAGTTTCAGTCAAAGCAAACACGTCATGTTTGAAAACGTGGGAGTTAACATATAAATCAGCAGTTTTACTGCGAAGACCTCTTACGTTTTGATAAAAGAGGGAAAATCTAATTAGTTTTTTGGAGCAGTATTGGTAACCAATTTGTTCTTAACTCTCCTATTGATGGAAAATTCTTTAACAAGAGCACCACCAGGCCAAGAGTTACTGTCACAAATAGATTCGAAAGACGAGGGCGGGACAAGCAATTTGAACGAAGACACAAAGCTATCAGTTTTGCTTATCTTACTGCATTTAATAAAATTTTCATCAGAAATCAATTTCTTAGAAACGAGATAATGCAAAACATCGTTTGCATTAAGATCTGGCCTAAGTCGAGACACAAAAATTAATTTCGGTTTTGGAACCGTCTCTATTGGTGTGAAAGATGCACCAGACTCTGGTTCAGAACTGGGATTAGTTGATAATGATCTATTTTCGAGATTAACTACTTCAACCACTAGTTCTATCGGGACAGACGGACTTTTAACTTTGACGGAGTTGCTTCTCAATGTCTTTCGCTTTGAAGGAGAGCTCAAGTTTTTGCTAGCTACTGTTCCTTCACGGTTTCTTTTAGTGCCCGTATTTGGAAGCGTGACAGAGCTTTTAGTTCCCGATGACGAAGGCTGAGCATTAAGATCCTTCAAGTCAAGAGTTTTTTTGGAAATTGGAATTTCTAAGTCCTCCGTAGATGTAGACATGTCAACAGAGCTACAGGGAGAGGAAAATGATGCTAAGTTCAAAACGGAGTTATTAAAAACTTTGAAAAGTTGGTCAAAACCTTTCGACAGCTTTTCAATATCTAGTTTGAACGTAGACATTTTAATTGCTAAGTGGGAGAGAGATATTTTTTTACACTCTTCACAATACCAACAAGCACTTTTAAAAGCACTTATTTTATCTAGAAGCGCATTGTTCGCCCCAATAGATTTTGCATGAAATGCTTTGCCACATACACCATAGCATGCGAAAACAGGTGAGTTGGAACTATCCAACCACTTAACTGCTGCACAATCCAT
Source organism: Melanostoma scalare (assembly GCA_949752695.1). Classification (NCBI taxonomy): domain Eukaryota; kingdom Metazoa; phylum Arthropoda; class Insecta; order Diptera; family Syrphidae; genus Melanostoma; species Melanostoma scalare. Next base: position 108,095,030 of record OX456984.1, on the reverse strand, counting down.
AGTTAGCAAATAAAAAAGTATTTGAGAGCAGAACAAGAGAAAAAAAAAACAAAAATATAAAAATATTGGGCAAAAAAAAAAAAAAATTTTTTTGGGATGGACTGGGAGTTGAACCTAGAATGGCTTACTAAGTGTGTATTCCAAAAATAAATCTACGCTTTTTCATTTTTAATTCATTTTTATTCAATTTTTCTTATATCTACTTACATGCTAACAAAAATGTGTAAAATTAGCTTATATAATAACTTAATTAACTTACTTACCCTAGGCGGGTACTCTAAATTATTCAATATCTTACTACTAGTGCCTTTCGGCCTTAAGATACCTTATGAATCAAAACTAGAACAAGTTGAAACTAAGAAAATTTTAAAAAACTTAGTTATATAGATCATGTTTTTTGTTTTCTTAAAACTATTTAAAACTAATTAAAACTAATTAAAACTACTTAAATCTACTTAAAACTAGAGCAGCCACAGAAGCTTTTGGGTTTTTTTTTTTTGTATTTTGTATTTTGTAATTTTTTTGGATTTTTGTATTTTTTAATTTTTTTTTTTTTTTGGTTTTTTGTATTTTGTGATTTTTTTTTTTTTTTTTTGATTTTTTGTGATTTTTTTATTTGCCACTGTGTCTACCCCCTATACCCTAAGACTTACACGCTAAACCTGTGTAAGCCAGCCATTGGCGACTCGCTATCATTATCAAATTCTTGTTGTTGCTCCGACAACCACCAGAACATATTCGACGTTTTAACAACGTCACGACGATCGCGATCTGAAACCGCCCTACTGAACCGGAGGAGCTCTACAGCTTCTCCGCCTACTGCGGTGACGTCTCGGTTGTAAAGGAGTCGTCGTTCCACGGACTTACGGCAGACGTGGTAGATTAGCGGAACCGCCAATCTATCCTGAATAAACCCTACCATATCAAAATAGAGGAAAGCCTCCGGTGGGACAAATCCACTGAAGCGCGTTTTCTCCATATATTCAGTGTTGGGGTAATAAGCCCCAAAAATCAGGCCATTGGTCGAGGTCATCGCTCTTGTAGTGTGACCACGAGTCAGTTTTATAATGAAGTTGTCGATCCTGTTTATTTGAGCCCCGTTGTGAAGGACCTCATTAGGATAATATTTTCTGTACTCCGACTCTGGTGTTCTGTGCAATCCAAGACAGGTACGCAGACACTGTCTCTCAAACACCCGAATCTTTTCCATTTGAGACGCTGTAACATTGAACCACACGGGGCACCCATAGACAATCATTGGCCTTATGAGGGCCATGTAGCAAATCACCTTCACTCTGCTATCAAGTTGACTGCTGTGAAACAGTCGCCTTGTCAGAGCAAAAGCTCCTCTAGCCCTGGCCAGAGCCGCATCCATATGTTTGTTAAAATATAGATACTGATATAGCCAGATGCCGAGGTACTTGACTACTACTTCGTTTGGCAGTGGGTGGCCATGTAGATCAACGATCACCAGCTTTCGCCAGTTCTTTCTCGTATCCCATGAGGCCCGAGCCAACGAGGTTCTAAACACAATTGTTTCCGATTTCTGGACGTTGATTTTCAACTTCCAGTCATCGCAATATTGTTGAATCTTATCGAAGTCACGCTGCAAAAGTATTCTGATGACTTCAATCTTTGGACCTGTTCTGTACGCAATAAGGTCGTCGGCGTACGCTATAGCATGGTGAAGAGAACCAATTAGATCGCCGGTGAAAATGCTAAATAAAATAGGCGAATTCACCGCCCCCTGTTGTAGACCGTTCTGTATTTTAAAAGTTCTGGTAGAAGTTATATTGCAACTTTTCACAACAAACGTTCTACCATGAAGCATGTCATTCAGAATATAAAGCAGTGGTTTACTCATGCCATATCTGATCAACTTATAGAAAAGACCGTCTAACCAAACGGTATCGAAAGCCTTCTCCAAGTCAACCAGACATGCACCCGTACACTGATTTTTAGCTTTGTTCCATTGAATATCTGATACTAGTTTAGACGCGGCATGTGTGGTATCATGGCCCGCCTTAAAACCGAACTGATTTTCAGGAATAATATGTTTGTCCTCAGCCCATGTGGACAGAGCTCTATTGAGAACTTTCTCGAATACCTTGCTGATACTCGGAAGAAGACTAATTGACCGGAGATTTGCTGGATTGGAACCATCCTTACCTTTTTTAAGGAGAGGATGGACCACTGCCGTCTTCCAACGCACTGGATAATATGCATTATTCAGCGCATTGTTGAACAACGTGGTGTATATGTCCACCGCTTCCGAAGGGAGGTTTCGCAGCACAACATTGGGTATGCCGTCGACTCCTGCCGACTTCTTTTTCTTTATTTTGTGAAAGATGTCCACGAGGTCCATCTTAGAAACGAACAGGGTGTTATCCCCGTTTCGCTGGGCGATGACTGCATTTGCAAGTCGCTCGTCATTGAACCTAGTGAAACCAGGATTCTCGGATCGCCAATGCGAGATCTCGTCTCTAAGATAGAAGTGTCCAACGAAGGCTCTGTTCTCAAGGTCGTAATTCGGGCGAATGCACTCATTCACCTTATATACTCGCTCGAAAACAGCACCCACCGTCTCTACCTTCTCCTGAGCATCTTCCACTATAAAGTGGTCATCATCCAAGATGGCCTCATCCGGATCTATCCCTATTGTCAAAAGTAAGTTTTTGTTCTCTGTCGTCCTTTGGAGTTTAATACCCTGAAGGTCATTTTGATCTTTTCTCCTAAAAATTTTATTTATTTCCGGAAACATACTCGGGTTGTTGGACTGTACAGCCCGAATTTTGTTGTTCCAGAAAAGAGATATAGATATTCTGTAATTTTCTTTTATTAACTGTTGGAGATTTTTGATCTGTGACTTCAGAGTTCTAATCTCCAAATCGTGTCGGTCAGTAAACCTCCTGTGCAAGAGTTTGAGTCTTGACAGGAGTCTACTTTTTTGTTTGTAAAGTGCGTCTATTGTCGCGTTTCTGTACATGTTCGTAGAGTCATGTTGCCTATATTTAGGAATTGTCCTGTCCATTGTGCTACGGATTGCATCCTCCATACGTTGCAGGTACCCATCGATCTCAACGTTCGACAGATTCCTGTTGCATGGCGGCGTAATACCGTTCGAACGAAGTTCCCTTGAGACGGCACCGGAAAAGCGCGGCCAACGTGTCTTACCGTAGTTGTAAGAGTGCGTCGGCACGTACTCCTCCAGTTCCACAAGGTTGTTCGGAAGCAGTATGACGGCGGCAAGTCCACAGTGGTCACTGTCGTACTCAACCGTCGTCAAACAATTTTTCGTCCGTCGAAGAATGTCGTCGGTCAGTTTAAGTCTTGAGTCTAAAAGCAATAGATCCAAATAAGAGCCACTTCGAGGATATGAAGGCCTGTCAGTAGCCAGCAGATCGACTTTACACTCAATGCTGTGGAGCCCCAGCCAATTGAATAGCTGGGTCCCCCTTGGATTGGCTAATTGATTTCCCCAATCTTGGTGTTTAGCATTGTAATCACCGGCCAAAAGGAAATAGTTTTCTTCTGAGTTCAGTTTCAGACATCGAAAAAGTGTTTCAAGCTCTGTTATAAAACATGAATTTTGAGAAGCCTCCGGCGCATAGATCGCGACCACATACAAGCGCCTCCCCTGTTGGAGAGGGATGCATACGATACACGCTTCAAGCAACTGGAATCGGCGTACTTCACCACTACATATTACCTTATGAGCAATGCCCTTACGTATGAAGATCGCAACCCCACCCGCGAAAGTCGAGTTGGGTCGGTCCCTCCTTACGATATTGTAATTATTATTCGTCAAATTGTGATGCTGGTTTAGCCTAGTTTCGCTAACCATACATACATCAGGACGTTGGTCTTTTAACAACTCAGAGAAGTTGGCTCGTCGTTCTACCCTAACTAGCGAATTCACATTCACGGCTAGGATCTTGAAAGGCCTCTCCGGCAGCGCGCCCGTTAACCCAAAAATTGCGCAAGCGAAGGCACTGCACGGTAGATCAAGTCCACCCTACGCGCCTGCTCACTTATTTGCCGTGATAGTTCACTCATTTGTGCCTGAATGACACGCAGAGCTACCATCACCTCTGACTCCCCAGTAGCAGCCTTTGACACAGATGGCTGTGCGGCCGCTTTCTGAGGAGGTTGTACCGTTTTCCCAGCCCCCCACGCCATTTGGGCGTAAGAGACTTCGGGAACGACGGCCCTTGGAATTGGTCTGGCTGTTTGCCTTCCCTCATCCTTAGTTGCTGTTGGAGCAGCTTTTTTTGATTTTTTAATAATTTGGTATCGAGGACAACCCCGATAATTAGCAGGGTGTCCATCTCCACCACAGAGAACGCACTTCAGTAGGGTCTTGTCTTCGACCCTTGTCTCACCGAGCTTACACTCTTTGTCGTTGTGGTTCTCTCCACACTTGACGCACCTCGACTGCATTTGGCAGTTGAATGCGGCGTGCCCGAACCGTTGGCAACGAAGACATTGTAAAATGTCCCCGTGCCTGTTTAATTTTTCCCATCTTACCATCTGGTAGTCTAGGACGGAGATTTTCCTTAGACTCTCCAGACGGCTATTGGGTGATAAAGTGACGAGGAACATCGGCAATAGCCGCTTCTCCCGTCTTGCCTTGGCCGTGGTGAACGACTTGACCCCGATGAACTCGAGATCGTCGCCCGCCAACCTGCGGAGTTCAACTAAGAGCTGCTCTGGGTCAGAGGTAGGCTCTACCCCTTTCAATAACATGGATTTTGGTTTCTCCTCTTTGGGAGTAAATGTAAAATGTTCGGTGGCTGTCACTTTCAACAACTCCCGAAGGATCTTATGGTCACCAATGTTTTCACATTGGATCGCATGCCGATCTTGACCTAATCGTTTTATAGTAAATTTATCGCCAATGGCGGACTTACACAGATTTATAGTGGCTTTCAACTCCATGCTGTGGGTATTTATCGGGGGCACTCTGCCTTTTTTTGTGGTCTTTTCTTGTGACTGCTGCTGTTGTTGTGCTGGCTCTTGTTGTTGCTGTTTCCTCTGTTGCTGCTTTGATGGCTGCTGCTTCTTGCTGGGGATCGTTGTCGCGGCTTTTATAGCCGCGGTCCCTCGTGGCTGCTCATCGGTAGCAGTTTTTTTACTTATTACTACATTTGGAACTAGCCAAACACTTAACTGCTGCACAATCCATAGTTAGCAAATAAAAAAGTATTTGAGAGCAGAACAAGAGAAAAAAAAAACAAAAATATAAAAATATTGGGCAAAAAAAAAAAAAATTTTTTTGGGATGGACTGGGAGTTGAACATAGAATGGCTTACTAAGTGTGTATTCCAAAAATAAATCTACGCTTTTACCAACTGCACCAAGCAGACGATAATAAAGAGCTTACAAAGTTATATATTTCAAAAGTGGTTAAGGAAGGAAATTATAGTTTGAGGAGAAAGGATAGATTAGGAATTCAAAGAAGTTAAAGGGAGAGACAAATATAAAAAAGAAAACATTTCAAATTTCACTCAATTAATAGGAAACGGGTAAAAAAAACTTTTTCTTACCAATCACTACACAATTAAGCTAAGCAAGAAAACTTGTAAATACACAGAATTAAGATTAGTGTACAAAACAAATTAACACTTTAAACAAAGATACGAACTTTAAACACTTATTTGACTTGCAGTTTATATATAAAATTACCAAACTACACAAGATAAATGAAAATAAATAAGACGCGATTAGAACACAAACTAAACACACTAGAACCAGTGTTACAGGGTATCACTGATTCTCGGCAGGGGATAGCTGTCCTTCTTTGTCACATCGTTCAGCCTTCGGTAGTCCACGCAAAAACGAGTGCTTCCGTCTTTCTTTTTCACTAGAACCACTGGTGACGCCCAAGGACTTTTGGAATTTTCGATAAGACCGTCCTTCTTCATTGTTGTTATCATTTCCTCAACCTCACCTTGTTTGGCCAGTGGAAGGCGTCTTGCAGGTTGACGAATCGGTCTTGCATCTCCTGTGTTGATGTGATGCTGCACCAACTGTGTCCTACCATATTGCCCCTTTGCCGATGCGAAGATGTCAGTGTACTCTAGTAGGAGATTTTCAGCCATACTCGTTTGTTGGTGATCAAGGTTGGATGAATTCAGGATTCTAGCTTTGATGGTTTTGAGCTCCTCCGGAGTTATAGTTTTTCTCGGGGCTTCGTCTGTGATCTTCGTAATTGCTGCAACCGATTCGCAACGTTTAACGACTTCTCCTTTCTTCAACCTTACATCGTATGGTCTGGTGTTTAGTAATCGTACGGGGACCATTTTGTTTTTCGGTGCTACCAGAGTTTTCCCAATGATGACGCTTTGGGAGGAACACTTTGGGTCTGGTTCCACCATGAGGTATCGAAGGCTTTCAAACTCACCTTCAAGTTTTGTCCAAACGAACACTTCAGAAGAAGGAGGCAGGATCAGATCTTCCGTGATGACAGTCCTCAGTGTTGACGTATTTTCATTCGAATAGGTCATTGGAACTTCTTTATTTTGGTATTTCAAAACTTAATTACCGATATCCAAAATAACTCCGTGCTATTTCATAAAGTCGACCAATGATGCACTCGTCACATATATCTGCCACCAGGAATTGATGAGTAAACACTAGATCAGCCAGTCGGATTTTAAGACACACTTCTCAATACACTCTTGCTGCTTCTCCCGTTGCGGTTCTTAGACGGTAGCTATTGGTGTTATGAAGCCACGTCGTCTTTACCAGGTCTCGACGTACTATGGAGGCTGTGGCACCGGTGTCGATGGTAGCCACATGTTTGGTCCCGTTAATAGTAGTCTCCACAGTCAGACTTTTGTTGTCTCGTTTGGTCTGTGAGACCTAGATGGTGGTTCTGGGGCCATCGATACAAGAAACCCACCTCTGCCCCTTGAAGTTGGATTGATAGGCAACGCTGGTGTTTTTGTTACCTTGCTCTAGGTTGGATCTATTGCTTCCACAATGTTGATAAGCGGCTTTATTTGGTGGTAGTCGGCATTGACGCTGTAAGTGCCCGGTTTTGTTGCAATTCCAACATCTTGCTAGTCCGCTCCGCTGGTTCTTTTGTATTTCAGCTCTTTGGCACGAGCATTCTTCGACTATGGCTTCTCTAAGTCGATGTACTCCATGAGAAGCCTGTTCTCCTGCTTCAATTGTCAATGCGAATGCTAAAGTTTCGGAAAGAGTACGTGTTCTAGCAGTTCGCACAGACCTCTGAAGATGTATATCGGAAATGACACGAACGAAGGACTCAACAGCAAGCTGGTTGATGATTTCTTCTCCAGCATCCGGGTATGCCAGGTGAACCAGTCTTTCGACGTCTGCTTGGAGCTGCTGTAGACTTTCACCCCTTTTCTGGACTCTGTTATTGAGTTGGACTCGGAAGACTTCTTTCAAGTGGCTATCGCCAAAGCGTTTATCTATAGCTGCCACGAGAGAACTGAAATCGCCGCCCTTACCAGCTGGAACTGCTTGAAGTAATTCAGCTGCTGGTCCTCTAAGAGCAAGAGTCAGTGCAATGTACTTGTCTTCGTCATCCCAGCCATTTGTTGTCGCGGCTGCCTCAAATTGTCTCTTGTAGACTGACCAAGAAGACTGTCCATCAAATGTTTGGGGCTTCATCTCCTTTTTCTTTGCAAACTCCCCAGCAGACTCTCGAATTTTTATTTTCCGAATCTGGTCCAATTCCTTGGTCAGAACAGAGAACTGTTTATCAGATCGGGTTTCTACGATTTCGAAACGATTCTCTACAACAGAAAGCTGTTTCTCCACACCTTCAACGCGTTCGTCTAGGGCACATACATTTTTCTCAATGTTACCCAATTTACCTTCTAGAATGTTTTTCTGACCTTCCAAAACATTCTGTTGCGCCTCAAGTCTTTCGAGAATATTCTGTTGTTCCTTCTTTTGCTCGTTTCGTTGCTCTTCAATCAGCTTCTTTTGTTCGTTTCGTTGTGCTTCCAGTTGTTCGAGAACATTCTGCTGTTCCTTCTTTTGATCGTTTCGTTGCTCTTCCAGACGTCCGAGAATATTCTGCTGTTGCTTGTTTTGTTCTAATAAAATCTTCATTATACTAGAAAAATCTACACTTTCATTTACTTCCTCTTCTTCCACTTCTCTTTCAAAAACAAAAGTGTTTACGTCTTCCCCTTGCTGTTCCATTATAGTGTTGCCAGTTGTGTTTTCGGTTAAACGTTTTCGATTAGGAAACTGGTATAAATGTTGGGTGTTCATTACAATATATACAATGGTTTATTGACAAACATACTAATCGTGATGCACTGACGGATGCTTCAAAGATGATCAAACGCAGGCATCTCCGACGAATTCATCCAGACAAGCGACAATGAAAAAGTCATTGAGAATGCCAGTTTGGCACTAGTGTAGAATTCTTGTTGGATAACTTTGATCAAATCGTTAAGAACGTTACTGCGACCTGTGTGTACGGTTGATTATAACAGTGGTTGCGCAATAACGTAGAACGTGTTTGGATTGCATTCAAATACAAAGGCTTGTAAACCAACTCCTCTATGATAAGATCACATCTCTTTGGGTGATTGAACAAAACGAGGACACCCAAATGAATGAGCCAAGTGCGTTGTTGCCAAGCTTGAATGTTGGTGTAGTTGCTGTTGTGAATGTACACACGCAAACGATTAAAATCCTCCAATGCAGTCCAGTCAAGGGTAGGAGTTTCTGCCGCCAATTTACCCCAAAGTACGTTTAGGTAGTTGTTATCATTTGGCGAAATCACATAACAATCAAACCGATTCTTGATAGTTTCCACACTCGTATAGGTGTTTGGCCAGTTTGCAGGCACTCTCCAAATGTTCAATTTCGAAGTTATAAGGTTCTCCCAAGCCAAAGCGTTTTTGCAGTTGCGGCAGCGTTTTTGCAGTTGTCAAAATAATTTTATACAGCGGCATATGAGAATACTTCGTCGCGTTGGTGTGGGTAGTCTCATATGCCGATGTGTAAATTAATTTTGACAACTGCAAATGCCGCTGCCGCAACTGCAAAAACGCTTTGGTTTGGGAGAACCTATAATCCTTCTGCTAGGAATTCACGAATGCTTACGAATCTTTCATGCTTTCTGAATTCTTGAGGATATCGGTTAACTTCATAATCGGAGCAACTTCATACTGCATTTGCTTATACGTTGCCAATGCTTCAGCCTTCCGCTGCATCCGTTCCTTGGGCATTTCTTTGCTTAAATTTATTCTGTAATTTACCAAGTATCAACTCGAACTACAACTTTTTTTTACACAAACTTTTTTCAGTTTGACATATAGTTTTTTTTCACTCAATTTGATATAAAGGCGATAACATATGCAATCAAAAAGTAACCCTAGATCTGAAAAGTGAAACTAAAAGCTGGATCTGCAATTGTGATCCAAAAAAAAGTTGGATTTTGTGTTGTTTTTGCAAATACATATTATAATGAACACCCAACATTTATACCAATTTCCTAATCGAAAACGTTTAACCGAAAACACAACTGGCAACACTATAATGGAATGGTTTAAACGACAGGCATTGCTTGTAAGCCAGTGTGTGTGAGTGTAGAGATGCTTGACAGCAAATGTGGAAACCATGGAGAAGAAACTGGAACGCTCTAGATGAGTGTTGTTCTATATAAATAGGCCGCTGACGCAACGAGCAGTCAGTTTTTGATTATAGAGTGGTAAAGTGAAGAGTAAATTGTTTGCAAGTTATAGTCCAAAAGTCGAGCTGAGATCGAATAAAGTATAGATACTGAATAAGAGTGGTAGAAATAAATTGAAAAGTGAAGTTTTATTTTTCGAACTAAGCGCACGTTACATTGGTGTCAGAAGTGGGATAAAACTTATTTGACTAGTAAAGTGTAAAAAAAAAAAAAAAATTAAATACAGTGAAAATGGATAAGTTGTTGGAAGAGCTCAACTGCATTGAGCTTAAAAGTGAGTTAGGTAAGCGAAATCTTTCTAGAGTGAGATCAAAAATGAGCTCGTCCTGCGTTGCGCAACTATTTGGAACAGCAAGGGGAAGACGTAAACACTTTTGTTTTTGAAACAGAAGTGGAGGAAGAGGAAGTAAGTGAAACTGGAAAATTTTTCTAGTATGATGAAACTTTTGTTAGAACAGCGAAACGAGCAAAAGAAGGAACAGCAGAATGTTCTCGAACAACTTGAAACACAAAGAAACGAACAAAAGAAGCTGATTGAAGAACAACGAAACGAGCAAAAGAAAGAACAGCAGAATGTTCTCGAACAACTTGAAACACAAAGAAACGAACAAAAGAAGCTGATTGAAGAACAACGAAACGAGCAAAAGGTGGAAAAACAGAATATTCTCGAAAGACTTGAGGCGCAACAGAATGTTTTGGAAGGTCAGAAAACATTCTAGAAGGCAAATTGGGTAACATTGAGAAAAATGTATGTGCCCTAGACGAACGCGTTGAAGGTGTGGAAAAAGAGCTTTCTGTTGTAGAGAATCGTTTGGAAAGCCGATGCGATAAACAGTTCTCTGTTCTGACCAAGGAATTGGACCAGATCCGGAAAATCAAAGTTCGAGAATCTGCTGGAGAGTTTGCAACGAAAAAGGAGATGAAACCGCCTACATTTGATGGACAATCGTCTTGGCCAGCTTACAAGAGACAATTTGAGGCAGCCGCGACAACAAATGGCTGGGATGACGAAGACAAGTACATTGCACTGACTCTTGCTCTTAGAGGACCAGCAGCTGAATTACTTCAAGCAGTTCCAGCTGGTAAGGGCGGCGATTTCAGTTCTCTCGTGGCAGCTATAGATAAACGCTTTGGCGATAGCCACTTGAAAGAAGTCTTCCGAGTCCAACTCAATAACAGAGTCCAATAAAGGGGTGAGAGTCTACAGCAGCTCCAAGCAGACGTCGAAAGACTGGTTCATCTGGCATACCCCGATGCTGGAGAAGAAATCATCAACCAGCTTGCTGTTGAGTCCTTTGTTCATGCCATTTCTGATATACATCTTCAGAGGTCTGTGCGAACTGCTTGAACACGTACTCTTTCTGAAACTTTAGCATTTGCTTTGACAATTGAAGCCGCAGAACAGGCTTCTCATGGAGTACATCGACTTAGAGAAGCCATAGTCGAAGAATGCTCATGCCGAAGAGCTGAAATACAAAAGAACCAGCGGAGCGGACTAGCAAGATGTTGGAACTGCAACAAGACCGGGCACTTACAGCGTCAATGCCGACTACCACCAAATAAAGCCGCTTGTCAACATTGTGGAAGCAAGAGATCCAACCTAGAGCAAGGTAACAACAACACCAGCGTTGCCTATCAATCCAACTTCGAGGGGCAGATGCGGGTTTCTTGTATCGATGGCCCCAGAACCACCATCCAGGTCTCCTAGACCAGACGAGACAACAAAAGTCTGACTGTGGAGACTACTATTAACGGGAACAAACATGTGGCTACCTTCGACACCGGTGCCACAACATCCACAGTACGTCGAGACCTGGTAAAGACAACGTGGCTTCATAACACCAATAGCTACTGTCTAAGAACCGCAACGGGAGAAGCAGCAAGAGTATATGGAGAAGTGTGTCTTAAGATCCGACTGGCCGATCTAGTGTTTACTCATCAATTCCTGGTGGCAGATATATGTGACGAGTGCATCATTGGAATCGACTTTATGAAACAGCACGGAGTTATTTTGGATATCGGTAATCAAGTTTTGAAATACCAAAATAAAGAAATTCTAATGACCTATTCCAATGAAAATACGTCAACACTGAGGACTGTCATCACGGAAGATCTGATCCTACCTCCTTCTTCTGAAGTGTTCGTTTGGACAAAACTTGAAGGTGAGTTTGGAAGCCTTCGATACCTCATGGTGGAACCAGACCCAGAGTGTTCCTCCCAAAGCGTCATCATTGGGAAAACACTAGTAGCACCGAAAACAAAATGGTCCCCGTACGATTACTAAACATTAGACCGTACGATGTAAAGTTGAAGAAAGGAGAAGTCGTTGGACGTTGCGAATCGGTTGCAGCAATTACGAAAATCACAGATGAAGCCCCGAGAAAAACTACAACTCCTGAGGAGCTCAAGACCATCAAAGCTAGAATACTGTACTCATCCAACCTTGATCCCCAACAAACAAGGATGGCTGAAAATCTCCTACAAGAGTACACTGACATCTTCGCATCGCAAAAGGGACAATATGGTAGGACACAGTTGGTGCAGCATCGCATCAACACAGGAGATGCAAGACCGATTCGTCAACCCGCAAGACGCCTTCCACTGGCCAAACAAGGTGAGGTTGAGGAAATGATAACAGCAATGAAGAAGGACGGTCCTATTGAAAACTCCAAAAGTCCTTGGGCTTCACCAGTGGTGCTAGTGAAAAAGAAAGACGGAAGCACTCGTTTTTGTGTGGACTACCGAAGGCTGAATGATGTGACTAAAAAGGACAGCTATCCCCTGCCGAGAATCAGTGATACCCTGGATGCCATGGAGGGAGCCCAGTGGTTTTCGACGCTGGACTTGAAGAGTGGATATTGGCAAGTTGACATCCACCCTGATGATCGGGAAAAGACGGCGTTTTCTACAGGTAATGAGCTCTGGCAGTTTAAAGTTATGCCGTTTGGGCTATGCAACGCTCCGGCAACATTCGAGCGTTTGATGGAGTGCGTTCTTCAAGGACTGACGTGGAAAGCGTGCCTTGTCTACTTGGACGATGTCATTGTTTACGGGAAAACATTTGACCAACATTGCAAGAACCTAAAAGCCGTGTTTCAGAGACTTCGAGAGGCTAACCTTAAACTGAATCCAGAAAAATGTGCACTTTTCAAAACCGAAGTTAAGTATTTGGGACACATCATCTCTTCCCAAGGAGTGAAGACTGATCCTGAAAAAGTTGACTCCGTCAAAAATTGGCCAACACCACAGGACACACATCAACTCCGAAGCTTTCTTGGTCTTGCCACATATTACCGACGTTTTGTTAAGAACTTTGATGGAGTTGCAAAAAGTTTGCATCAGCTCACCGAAAAAGGGAAGCAGTTCAAATGGTCAGGTGAGTGTGAAAAATCTTTTCAGGAACTCAAATACCGCCTCTGTCACGCTCCAGTGCTGGCACATCCAACACCTGGCAAAACATTCATCATCGACGCAGATGCAAGCAACGTTGGAATCGGCACTATCCCAAGTGCATGATGGCGAAGAGAAAGTGGTGGCATATTACAGTAAGGTCCTCTCGAAGCCTGAAAGAAACTACTGCGTGACCAGAAGGGAACTGCTAGCTCTTATCTTGGCAACAAAGCACTTCCATAAGTACATCTATGGACAGAAATTCCTTCTGCGGACAGACCATGGTGCTCTGAACTGGCTGTTGAACTTCAAAAATCCAGAAGGTCAAGTCGCAAGGTGGATAGAAAGACTGCAGACTTATGATTACCAGATTCAACATCGCAGAGGAAAGTTGCACTCAAACGCCGACGCATTATCCCGAAGACCTTGCAAAGTGGATTGCAAGCACTATAGGCGGCAAGAAGACCAAGAAAATATTACCGCTCAGCGACTAAGAGCTGACCCAATAAGCGGACGGAGCAATGAGGAAGTGAGGACAGCTCAACAGGAGGATCCAGATATCGAACCCATTCTCGCATGGAAAGAAAATGAAGAGAAACCAGAATGGGGAGATATTTCTGGCAGGAGTCCAGTTCTCAAAGCCTATTGGGCACAGTGGGACTCACTATATGTGCAAGAAGGTGTCCTCAGGCGAAGATGGGAGTCCGCTGACGGTAAATCATATGTGATGCAGCTGATCGTACCGCAATCGAAAGTCAGTGAAGTTCTTCGGGAGATGCACGACGGACCTTCTGGAGGCCACCTGGGAGTTAACAAAACACTGGAGAAGGTGCGACATCGGTTCTACTGGCTACATGCTAGAGATGACGTGGAGAAGTGGTGCCGAACATGTGACAAGTGTGCTGCAAACAAAGGACCTGGTAGGAAGATTCAAGGTAAGATGCATCAGTACAACGTTGGATCGCCTTTTGAGAGGATTGCAGTAGATGTGGCTGGGCCTTTTCCAGAGACCAAACCTGGACACAAGTACATTCTGGTTGTAATGTAATGCGAACTGCTAGAACACGTACTCTTTCTGAAACTTTAGCATTCGCTTTGACAATTGAAGCCGCAGAACAGGCTACTCATGGAGTACATCGACTTAGAGAAGCCATAGTCGAAGAATGCTCGTCCCAAAGAGCTGAAATACAAAAGAACCAGCGGAGCGGACTAGCAAGATGTTGGAGTTGCAACAAGACCGGGCACTTACAGCGTCAATGCCGACTACCACCAAATAAAGCCGCTTGTCAACATTGTGGAAGCAAGAGATCCAACCTAGAGCAAGGTAACAACAACACCAGCGTTGCCTATCAATCCAACTTCAAGGGGCAGAGGCGGGATTCTTGTATCGATGGCCCCAAAACCACCATCCAGGTCTCACAGACCAAACGAGACAACAAAAGTCTGGCTGTGGAGACTACTATTAACGGGACCAAACATATGGCTACCATCGACACCGGTGTCACAGCCTCCATAGTACGTCGAGACCTGGTAAAGACAACGTGGCTTCATAACACCAATCGCTACCGTCTAAGAACCGCAACAGGAGAAGCAGCAAGAGTATTTGGAGAAGTGTGTCTTAAGATCTGACTGGCCGATCTAGTGTTTACTTATCAATTCCTGGTGGCAGATATATGTGACGAGTGCATCATTGGAATCGACTTTATGAAACAGCACGGAGTTATTTTGGACATCGGTAATCAGGTTTTGAAGTACCAAAATAAGGAACTTCCAATGACCTATTCGAACGAAAGTACGTCGACACTGAGGACTGTCATCACGGAAGATCTGATCCTGCCTCCTTCTTCTGAAGTGTTCGTTTGGACAAAACTTGAAGGTGAGTTTGGAAGCCTTCGATACCTAATGGTGGAACCTGACCCAGAGTGTTCCTCCCAAAGCGTCATCATTGGGAAAACACTAGTAGCACCGAAAAACAAAATGGTCCCCGTACGATTACTAAACACCAGACCGTACGATGTAAGGTTGAAGAAAGGAGAAGTCGTTAAACGTTGCGAATCGGTTGCAGCAATTACGAAGATCACAGACGAAGCCCCGAGAAAAACTATTACTCCGGAGGAGCTCAAAACCATCAGAGCTAAAATACTGTATTCATCCAACCTTGATCACCAACAAACAACGATGGCTGAAAATCTCCTACAAGAGGACACTGAAATCTTCGCATCGCAAAAGGGACAATATGGTAGGACACAGTTGGTGCAGCATCGCATCAGCACAGGAGATGCAAGACCGATTCGTCAACCCGCAAGACGCTTTCCACTGGCCAAACAAGGTGAGGTTGAGGAAATGATAACAGCAATGAAGAAGGACGGTCTTATTGAAAATTCCAAAAGTCCTTGGGCTTCACCAGTGGTGCTAGTGAAAAAGAAAGACGGAAGCACTCGTTTTTGTGTGGACTACCGAAGGCTCAAGAGAAGGCTCAAAGAGGATTGCAAGCATTGTAGGCGACAAGAAAACAAAGAAAATATTACCGCTCAGCGACTAAGAGCTGACCCCATATGCGGATGGAGCAATGAGGAAGTGAGGACCGCTCAACAGGAGGATCCAGATATCGAACCCATTCTCGCATGGAAAGAAAATGAAGAGAAACCTGAATGGGGAGACATTTCTGACAGGAGTCCAGTTCTCAAAGCCTATTGGGCACAGTGGGACTCACTATATGTGCAAGAAGGTGTCCTCAGGCGAAGATGGGAGTCCGCTGACGGTAAATCATATGTGATGCAGCTGATCGTATCGCAATCGAAAGTCAGTGAAGTTCTCCGGGAGATGCACGACGGACCTTCAGGAGGTCACCTGGGAGTTAACAAAACACTGGAGAAGGTGCGACATCGGTTCTACTGGTTACATGCTAGAGATGACGTGGAGAAGTGGTGCCGAACATGTGACAAGTGTGCTGCAACCAAAGGACCTGGTAGGAAGATTCAAGGTAAGATGCATCAGTACAACGTTGGATCGCCTTTTGAGAGGATTGCCGTAGATGTGGCTGGGCCTTTTCCAGAGACCAACGCTGGAAACAAGTACATTCTGATTGTAATGGACTATTTTAGCAAATGGCCTGAGGCGTATGCCGTCCCAAATCAAGAAGCCAAAACGGTGGTCGACCAGATTGTGTTTAACTGGGTGAGTAGGTTTGGCGTACCTATGGAACTCCATTCCGACCAAGGGAGGAACTTCGAGTCAAACATCTTCCAAGGAGTGTGCGGGCTACTTGGCATCAAGAAGACCAGAACCACACCGCTTCATCCACTGATGGGATGGTTGAAAGATTCAACCGGACCTTGAAAGAACACCTCACCAAGGTCGTAGGCGACTACCAAAGAGACTAGGATAGGCACGTACCACTATTCCTGATGGCCTATAGAAGTGCAGTACATAGCTCGACAGGACAAACACCATCTGACATCCTGTTCGGGAAAACCATGCGGCTGCCCAGCGAACTTAAATCAGGGGTCAGTGTAATGAACACCCAAAATTTATACCAATTTCCTAATCGAAAACGTTTAACCGAAAACACAACTGAATGGTATAAATGACAGGCATTGCTTGTAAGCCAGTGTGTGTGAGTGTAGAGATGCTTGACAGCAAATGTAGAAACCATGGAGAAGAAACTGGAACGCTCTAAAAGAGTGTTGTTCTATATAAATAGGCCGCTGACGCAACGAGCAGTCAGTTTTTGATTATAGAGTGATAAAGTGAAGAGTAAATTGTTTTCAAGTGATAGTCCAAAAGTCGACTTGAGATCGAATAAAGTATGGATACTGAATAAAAATGGTAGAAATAAATTGAAAAGTGTGGAAAGTCTGGATCAGATCACGGGGAAAATAAAATACGGCTAATGTGTGATACATAAAAAAGATGGGTAGCTCCAACGTTACGTGAACTTCGCACTGCCATGATGAGAAGCCCAGGTCACAATCTCCTAACATATCTGCACCTTTTAAGTGTTAAATGTTTCTTTCCAACTCCGACATGTCTTTTGCAGTCATTTCAGTTAAGGGATACAATGTAACAGTTTTCTTACTAACTAAATAAATGCATATGAGATGTTTGTTTTAGCATGTATTTGATTCTCTTAAGATAAAACAAAACTATATTTTGACAAGGTGTGCGAGGACTACGTATTTCTTACGACGCGCCAACAGATATGGCCCAGAAATGATTCATGTTGATTCTTCACATTTGCGGTGTCTTCTGTTTCGCTTTCAGAGTATATTCTCTTCCGCTTTGTCCGGCTTAGTTTTTTTCATTTGGGGCGTTGGGTTTTCCTTTGTCCTACTTTAAAATAAAATTATAGCGGAAATGTTCCCCTGAAATTAAAAAGAAAAGTAAAAAATTTTGAGTTTTCAGATTTCGTCGCCCTAATATTGTGTTGCCGTATACGCCATTTTTAAGTTTTTGGGAAATTGGATTTAAATGTTTGGCAGCCAACTACATGAAAACCAACCGCTGGGATTTTTTGATTATTTTACACAATATCTATATGGAAATCTTCTTTCAAAAAACGCAAGAAGATGGGATGAAATACTTTTAGTTTTTAAAAAATTTTTACAATTTACTAAAAAAAAGTAGGTTTGACGTATACGCCACAAAATCAAAAAGATTTTGCAAACTCATACACGTACATCAAAAAATGTGCATACGGCAATCTAATAATAATTAAAAACTGAACAAAATCTATTCGCTATAGAATATTCGAAATGAAAAGAAGATATTGAGAAGAAAATACATAAAAATGTGGTGAAAAATCGTTTTTTAGCTCGGTGACTTGTGCAGAAAAGTATTAAGGGCTGTAGACATGATTTTATTTTTGTTTTGGGGGACACAAGAATCACTCCATTATGTTAGTGTTTCCACTAGAGGATGTTCTGTCATGACCTGCTCTAGTATTTTTATCAGAGCACTGGCTATATTATTACCAGAACGACCACTTTGCACTTCACTCAATAGAGCACAGTCTGTAATAATTGGTTTTTTGTCAGCGGAGCAAAGTTTTGACGTCAGTTTAAAAACACTTAGTTTTCGTTTGTAGTAAAAAGAAGAAGCGTTATTGAAGATCAAAGCAAACTATTTAATTTTTTGGCTCCACGTCATTTCGATTTTAGTCCCTTTCGACCATCATAATCTGTAATTTCTTTACTAGTTGGATTTTCTTTAGGTTCATTCGTCGTCTCCTGATACAAAGAGTATATCTTTGAGATATTTATGTTAGATTCCAAATTTTTTCGTTCGGACCTTGCCCTACAATAATGAGACTCTACTGTGGGGAAGCTTTTTATGTGTTTATGAATTTCCTGTTTTTTTTTTTCGGGTGGGGTTAAAATAATAACTTATTGAGAGAGTATTTAAGAAAAGTTTATTTTTATTATTTATTATACTTTTTATTTATACTTTTCTACGTTCAGACTAAAACCGTATGCACGTACGTCAAATTAAGAAATTTTTTTTATTTAGTGACGAACGTGCATATCTAAGTCATCGTTTTGTATACACATAAGTCAAAACAATACTAAAAAATATTTTTTCCTTTTACGGCGCGGTGTACGTTGGAAGATAAAGAACGTACGTCAAAACGATTCTTGCAATAAAATTTTGGAAAATTGTATGGAAATTTTGACGTATATGCCAAAATTTGGCGTTTACGTCAAAATAATACCTGAATTTAATGATTTCAGTGCATATACGTCAAAATCATTCCGAATATCTCCGCAATGGAAAGAGATAGAGCAAAGAAGATGAAAAATTTGAAAAGAGCACCCTCGAGAACATAAGACTGCATATCAAACTCAAAAAACGAATTTTGGCGTTTACGGCAACGCAATTTTAGGGCGACGATTTATTGTCTAATTACCACATATTATGACCACTTGGAGCTTGTAAGCTTTCATGACTGCTATACTGAAAGGCTGGAGGTTTTCGACTTAGTATGAGCTGCTGTCTAACTACTTCTCGTCCTAGGAATGTTTCTAGTGTACCAGAAAGGGAGAATATTCTCCAGTGGTGGTGGCGAAGTTGAAATCTTTTTAAGATTTTAGAGATATGTGTGAGAGATTTTTGAAAATATTATTATTGGTTGTCATATGTCAAACTTTAGATACGATTGCAGCCAACATTTAGAAATAATTTTTTTTTTCAAATTGGTTCTTACTGCGCATGTCTCTTTTCTGCCGGACGCAAAAAGTTAAAAGTTGGGCAACTTTTTGCGTTGCGTCCGCTGCATCCGATGCTTATGGGTCACCTCTCATAAGATCGTGTGTATTTAATCGAGCTGTCAGGTGAATCCGGCAGCGAACGGACGCCACTGATTCTATGGGTCGGGGCATTCACATACTCCCTGAACAAACCCGAAAATGTTTTCAATAGAGCAGCTGATTTTGACATAGAGCTTTCTTCACTGCTGGACGATGCCTCTAAAAACTGTAAAATAGAGCTGTAACAGAGAATCGGATGTATGGAAATTTTTATAAATTTTAAGAAAAAAAATTTTGTGTTCATTTTTACTATTTTCTATTTAAACAAAAATTAATTGATACTTGCAACGTTGCAATTTCATCTTGGCATATCAAATTAAATTTCGATATAGGTGAGGTATACATTCACATAATTTATCATCGCATACTTGCTTTCAACTTCAATGCCACATGCACCTTAGGCCGGCCACTGACTACACAATATAACTGCGCAAACGGACTTGAGCAAAAATCAAATCGTTTTGATTTTTACACAGTTAACTGCACAAACAACCCCATTCACAACACAAATGAACTGCGCAAACTCCAATTTGCGCAGTTTTATTGTGTTCTCAATGGCCGGCCTTACTTATTGTACACACTTTGTCAACTTGCTTAGTTATACATCGCCCATCAAATATAATATCGATGTGTTTGTGAACCAATAAAACGGTTTCGTTTCTACATAGATTTAAATTTCATCATATATGAGTTTCTTTCTAACCCATAGGAAATGCGTGCCTATAGTCATACATTTCACCATGTGCATAACAGCTGATTCCTTGTGTCGCAATTTTCTCCCCCGATGTTGGCGCACAATAGTGACGAACAATGTTTATAAAAAAGCTATCCTGTAATATTACTATAGTTTTCATATACAATCAGCCGTATTTATTAGATTTCGCTAAAACACGCTTAAAACGCATATTAGTTATGCAGTGAATAAGAACTTATTAAGACTTTTATCAGTGAATAAAAAATCCTTATTTATAATCATTTTTTTCGCCCATACTAGTTAATCATCCCTTATGTCAAAATCATAAAGAAACTCTCTTATTTGGTTTCTCAATGTTTAAAACTGACAACAGAAATTTGTTTTTGTTTATATTTTCTTACCTATGGAAGGTGAAATGTAGGTCACGCAATATACGTTTTTCTATATTGTAATGAACACCCAACATTTATACCAATTTCCTAATCGAAAACGTTTAACCGAAAACACAACTGGCAACACTATAATGGAATGGTAAAATGACAGGCATTGCTTGTAAGCCAGTGTGTGTGAGTGTAGAGATGCTTGACAGCAAATGTGGAAACCAAGGAGAAGAAACTGGAACGCTCTAGATGAGTGTTGTTCTATATAAACTGGACCGCTGACGCAACGAGCAGTCAGTTTTGATTATAGAGTGATAAAGTTAAGAGTAAATTATTGTATACAAGTGTTAGTGCAAAAGTCGAGTTGAGATCGAATTAAGTATAGATACTGTAAAAGTGATAGAAATAAATTGAAAGGTGAAGTTTTATTTTGCGAACTAAGCGCACATTGGTGTCAGAAGTGGGATAAAACTTATTTGACTTGTAAAGTGTAAAAAAAAAAAAAAAGTAAATAGAAAAATAATAATTATATACAGCGAAAATGGGTAAGTTGTTAGAAGAGCTCACTTGAATTGAGCTTAAAAGTGAGTTAGGTAAGCGAAATTTTTCTAGAGCGGGATCGAAAAATGAGCTCGTCCTGCGCTTGCGTAACTATTTGGAACAGCAAGTGGAAAACGTGAACACTTTTGTTTTTGAAACAGAAGTGGAAGAAGAGGAAGTAAGTGAAAATGTAGATTTTTCTAGTATGATGAAACTTTTGTTAGAACAACGAAACGAGCAAAAGAAAGAACAGCAGAATGTTCTCGAACGACTCGAAGTTCAACAAAAGAAGCTGGAAGAGCAACGAAATGAGCAAAAGAAGGAACAGCAGAATGTTCTGGAACAACTTGAAACACAACGAAACGAGCAAAAGAAGGAACAGCAGAATGTTCTCGAAAGACTCGAAGTACAACAAAAGAATCTGGAAGAGCAACGAAACGAGCAAAAGAAGGAACAACAAAATATTCTCGAAAGACTTGAGGTGCAACAGAATGCTTTGGAAGGTCAGAAAAACATTCTAGAAGTCAAATTGGGCAACATTGAAAAAAATGTGTTTGCCCTTGACGAACGCGTTGAAGGTATGGAAAAACAGCTTTCTGTTGTAGAGAATCGTTTTGAAATCGTAGAAAGCCGATGTGATAAACAGTTCTCTGTTCTGACCAAGGAATTGGACCAGATCCGGAAAATCAAAATTCGAGAATCTAATGGAGAGTCTGCAAAGAAAAAGGAGATGAAACCGCCAACATTTGATGGACAGTCTTCTTGGTCAGTTTACAAGAGACAATTTGAGGCAGCCGCGACAACAAATGGCTGGGATAACGAAGACAAGTACATTGCACTGACTCTTGCTCTTAGAGGACCAGCAGCTGAATTACTTCAAGCAGTTCCAGCTGGTAAGGGCGGCGATTTCAGTTCTCTCGTGGCAGCTATAGATAAACGCTTTGGCGATAGCCACTTGAAAGAAGTCTTCCGAGTCCAACTCAATAACAGAGTCCAGAAAAGGGGTGAAAGTCTACAGCAGCTCCAAGCAGACGTCGAAAGACTGGTTCACCTGGCATACCCGGATGCTGGAGAAGAAATCATCGACCAGCTTGCTGTTGAGTCCTTCGTTCGTGCCATTTCCGATATAAATCTTCAGAGGTCTGTGCGAACTGCTAGAACACGTACTCTTTCTGAAACTTTAGCATTTGCTTTGACAATTGAAGCCGCAGAACAGGCTTCTCATGGAGTACATCGACTTAGAGAAGCCATAGTCGAAGAATGCTCATGCCGAAGAGCGGAAATACAAAAGAACCAGCGGAGCGGACTAGCAAGATGTTGGAACTGCAACAAGACCGGGCACTTACAGCGTCAATGCCGACTACCACCAAATAAAGCCGCTTGTCAACATTGTGGAAGCAAGAGATCCAACCTAGAGCAAGGTAACAACAACACCAGCGTTGCCTATCAATCCAACTTCGAGGGGCAGATGCGGGTTTCTTGTATCGATGGCCCCAGAACCACCATCCAGGTCTCCCAGACCAGACGAGACAACAAAAGTCTGACTGTGGAGACTACTATTAACGGGAACAAATATGTGGCTACCATCGACACCGGTGCCACAACATCCACAGTACGTCGAGACCTGGTAAAGACAACGTGGCTTCATAACACCAATAGCTACTGTCTAAGAACCGCAACGGGAGAAGCAGCAAGATTATATACAGAAGTGTGTCTTAAGATCCGACTGGCCGATCTAGTGTTTACTCATCAAATCCTGGTGGCAGATATATGTGACGAGTGTATCATTGGAATCGACTTTATGAAACAGCACGGAGTTATTTTGGATATCGGTAATCAAGTTTTGAAATACCAAAATAAAGAAATTCTAATGACCTATTCCAATGAAAATACGTCAACACTGAGGACTGTCATCACGGAAGATCTGATCCTGCCTCCTTCTTCTGAAGTGTTCGTTTGGACAAAACTTGAAGGTGAGTTTGGAAGCCTTCGATACCTCATGGTGGAACCAGACCCAGAGTGTTCCTCCCAAAGCGTCATCATTGGGAAAACACTAGTAGCACCGAAAACAAAATGGTCCCCGTACGATTGCTAAACTTTAGACCGTACGATGTAAAGTTGAAGAAAGGAGAAGTCGTTGGACGTTGCGAATCGGTTGCAGCAATTACGAAAATCACAGATGAAGCCCCGAGAAAAACTACAACTCCTGAGGAGCTCAAGACCATCAAAGCTAGAATACTGTACTCATCCAACCTTGATCCCCAACAAACAAGGATGGCTGAAAATCTCCTACAAGAGTACACTGACATCTTCGCATCGCAAAAGGGACAATATGGTAGGACACAGTTGGTGCAGCATCGCATCAGCACAGGAGATGCAAGACCGATTCGTCAACCCGCAAGACGCCTTCCACTGGCCAAACAAGGTGAGGTTGAGGAAATGATAACAGCAATGAAGAAGGACGGTCCTATTGAAAACTCCAAAAGTCCTTGGGCTTCACCAGTGGTGCTAGTGAAAAAAAAAGACGGAAGCACTCGTTTTTGTGTGGACTACCGAGGGCTGAATGATGTGACTAAAAAGGACAGCTATCCCCTGCCGAGAATCAGTGATACCCTGGATGCTATGGAGGGAGCCCAGTGGTTTTCGACGCTGGACTTGAAGAGTGGATATTGGCAAGTTGACATTCACCCTGATGATCGGGAAAAGACAGCGTTTTCTACAGGTAATGGGCTCTGGCAGTTTAAAGTGCCGTTTGGGCTATGCAACGCTCCGGCAACATTCGAGCGTTTGATGGAGTGCGTTCTTCGAGGACTGACGTGGAAAGCGTGCCTTGTCTACTTGGACGATGTCATTGTTTACGGGAAAACATTTGACCAACATTGCAAGAATCTAAAAGCCGTGTTTCAGAGACTTCGAGAGGCTAACCTTAAACTGAATCCAGAAAAATGTGCACTTTTCAAAACCGAAGTTAAGTATTTGGGACACATCATCTCTTCCCAAGGAGTGAAGACTGATCCTGAAAAAGTTGACTCCGTCAAAAATTGGCCAACACCACAGGACACACATCAACTCCGAAGCTTTCTTGGTCTTGCCACATATTACCGACGTTTTGTTAAGAACTTTGATGGAGTTGCAAAAAGTTTGCATCAGCTCACCGAAAAAGGGAAGCAGTTCAAATGGTCAGGTGAGTGTGAAAAATCTTTTCAGGAACTCAAATACCGCCTCTGTCACGCTCCAGTGCTGGCACATCCAACACCTGGCAAAACATTCATCATCGACGCAGATGCAAGCAACGTTGGAATCGGGGCGGTACTATCCCAAGTGCATGATGGCGAAGATAAACCAGTAGTAACAGCAAGGTCCTCTCGAAACCCGAAAGAAACTACTGCGTGACCAGAAGGGAACTGCTAGGTTTTATCTTGGCAACAAAGCACTTCCATAAATACATCTATGGACAGAAATTTCTTCTGCGGACAGACCATGGTGCTCTGAACCGGCTGTTGAACTTCAAAAATCTAGAAGGTCAAGTCGCAAGGTGGAAAGAAAGACTGCAGACTTATGATTACCAGATTCAACACCGCAGAGGAAAGTTGCACTCAAACGCCGACGCATTATCCCGAAGACCTTGCAAAGTGGATTGCAAGCACTATAGGCGGCAAGAAGACCAAGAAAATATTACCGCTCAGCGACTAAGAGCTGACCCAATAAGCGGACGGAGCAATGAGGAAGTGAGGACAGCTCAACAGGAGGATCCAGATATCGAACCCATTCTCGCATGGAAAGAAAATGAAGAGAAACCAGAATGGGGAGATATTTCTGGCAGGAGTCCAGTTCTCAAAGCCTATTGGGCACAGTGGGACTCACTATATGTGCAAGAAGGTGTCCTCAGGCGAAGATGGGAGTCCGCTGACGGTAAATCATATGTGATGCAGCTGATCGTACCGCAATCGAAAGTCAGTGAAGTTCTTCGGGAGATGCACGACAGACCTTCTGGAGGCCACCTGGGAGTTAACAAAACACTGGAGAAGGTGCGACATCGGTTCTACTGGTTACATGCTAGAGATGACGTGGAGAAGTGGTGCCGAACATGTGACAAGTGTGCTGCAACCAAAGGACCTGGTAGGAAGATTCAAGGTAAGATGCATCAGTACAACGTTGGATCGCCTTTTGAGAGGATTGCAGTAGATGTGGCTGGGCCTTTTCCAGAGACCAACGCTGGAAACAAGTACATTCTGGTTGTAATGGACTATTTTAGCAAATGGCCTGAGGCGTATGCCATCCCAAATCAAGAAGCCAAAACGGTGGTCGACCAGATTGTGTTTAACTGGGTGAGTAGGTTTGGCGTACCTATGGAACTCCATTCCGACCAAGGGAGGAACTTCGAGTCAAACATCTTCCAAGGAGTGTGCGGACTACTTGGCATCAAGAAGACCAGAACCACACCGCTTCATCCACAATCTGATGGGATGGTTGAAAGATTCAACCGGACCTTGAAATAACACCTCACCAAGGTCGTAGGCTACTGCCAAAGAGACTGGGATAGGCACATACCACTATTCCTGATTGCCTATAGAAGTGCAGTACATAGCTCGACAGGACAAACACCATCTGACATCCTGTTCGGGAAAACCATGCGGCTGCCCAGCGAACTTAAATTTGGATGCCCCACAGAGGAGCCACAGGACACGAACGAGTATGTGGATGACCTCAAGGAGAGACTCGCTGTAATCCATAAAAGAACAAGGGAACGGATGAAAACCTACAGCGACCGGATGAAGACACGGTACGACACAAAAGCGACAACGGCAGGATTCCAAGCAGGAGATCTTGTGTGGCTTTATAATCCTCATCGTCAAAAGGGATTGTCACCGAAACTTGAGCAGAACTGGGAAGGTCCTTATACTGTTGTCACGAGGATTAACGACGTGGTTTACCGCATCCAAAGAGGATTAAGAGGCAAGTTAAAAGAAGTTCATTGTGACCGGCTGCATCGATATAGTGGCGAGGCTGCAGATGGAATTATTCGGGACGAACAATCTTAAGGAGGGGGCAGTGTAATGAACACCCAACATTTATACCAATTTCCTAATCGAAAACGTTTAACCGAAAACACAACTGGCAGCACTATAATGGAATGGTAAAATGACAGGCATTGCTTGTAAGCCAGTGTGTGTGAGTGTAGAGATGCTTGACAGCAAATGTGGAAACCATGGAGAAGAAACTGGAACGCTCTAGATGAGTGTTGTTCTATATAAATAGGCCGCTGACGCAACGAGCAGTCAGTTTTGTTTATAGAGTTATAAAGTTAAGAGTGAATTGTTATGAACAAGTGATAGTCCAAAAGTCGAGTTGAGACCGAATAAAGTATAGATACTGAATAAAAGTGAAAGAAATAAATTGAAAAGTGAAGTTTTATTTTGCGAACTAAGCGCACGTTACAGAATTATTTTTTTGTATCTTTTTTTTATACCTACTCCTAAATGTATGTTCTTTTATTATTCTTTCGTAAGCCTACCACACCAGTTGCTTTCGAGTGGTGAGCTTAAAGATATTTGTTGTAAAGTTTAAAAGAACGTCTGCGTCGGAATGCAGTTAAGGTTACTTTTTTCTCTTTTTGTGTAAAATACTGGCTGAAATGGAAAATAAAGTTTATTATGACACATTAATCAGTTTTTCAACATTCTAGACTGTAAGGAAGCTTTAAAATACCAACTTTTTTTTTTTAATGGATAAATGTAGTATGAAGCTTTTATTAAATAAACCAAATATTTATAGGAAATCATTTTAGTTTGAATAACTATGCGTTTCGTTCAACAGCAGTCAGTTACCGGTTAAAAATATGGAACTGATGACTAATAATACTGAAAGAAAAAAACACGGTAAACTATTTCTTTGTAGTCTAAGAGGGTTAATTACTGGTCAATCAAACTGTGGAAAAACGAATGTCATGATGAGTATGTTACAACATCCCCATGGATTGAAATTTGAAAACATTTATATATATTCTAAATCTTTGCATCAGCCTAAGTATGAGTTCTTACGGAAAGCCATGAAACCAATAAAAATGATGGGCTACTTTACCTTTACCAATAATAGCGATGTTATTCCGCCCAAGGAGTCAAAATCAAATTCTGTATTTATTTTTGACGATATTGCCTGCGAAAAACAAGACACAGTTCGAGCATACTTTAGTATGGGTCGACATCATTATGTGGATAGTTTTTACTTATGCCAGACTTATTCAAGAATACAAAAACAATTAATTCGGGACAATGCAAAGGAGGTGGTGCATATTTCTATGGAGCCTGGGCCCAGGGCGTACACCTATGAGAGTAACAAATGAAAGCTTACGTTCAGCCCAATCAGCCTGCCAAATACTTTTGAATTCGTTCTTGGTGATTTTGAGATAATTAGACTTGAAATTGAGCGCCGGAAATGGGAAAAATCTGACATTTCTGCAAATAATTACGTATATCTCGAAAAGTATAGCACGTAGGACAATGATTTTGGTATCATATGAAAGATCATTTAAAATACAGTTTTCAAAATGCCTTATATTTCGAAAAGACAGACCTAAAAGTTGTTTGAAAAGAAACATTTTCGTTGACGTTTGCCAGCCAATATCTCGAAAAAATCAGTGATGACCTATAATTTTTGGTACTAGTCTCAAAGGTGTACGCCCTGGGCCCAAGTATGCACCACCTCCTTTCCTCATCATCTTTAAACAGGACGATATGAACTTAAAACATGTATATAATGATCATGTTAATTCAGATATGATATTTAATACATTTCGAAAGGTATGTGCTGAATGCTGGAATGTAGATTATGGATTTGTGGTAATTGACAAGGATAGTCCTTTCAACGATGGTCGTTATAGGAAAGGTTTTGACTGTTTCCTCAAGCTATAAATTGTTTGCGTTTTTTTTATCTCATGTCATATGTATAGTAATGCCCTACGAGGTCAGTACCGAGCAGTTCAGCGTGCAGATAGTAACAGTAAATAACGGTTCAATACAGTTTGAGGTTCAGTATTTTCCAGCTAAGATATCAATTTAAAACTTATTGGATGGCTCTTTCAATAAGTTTGAAATTTATTAACAAGTTGTCTCTCTAATTATAAAATAAAAAGATGAATATTGACGTAAAACTAACAAAAGAATTAATAAGAACCACTGACGCTCTTCGAAAAAAATATAAAGCCTTAAAGTGTGGAAGGGAAGCTTACGAAACTCAAATT
Organism: Melanostoma scalare; assembly: GCA_949752695.1. NCBI lineage: Eukaryota > Metazoa > Arthropoda > Insecta > Diptera > Syrphidae > Melanostoma > Melanostoma scalare. The sequence goes on along the minus strand of OX456984.1, from coordinate 108,066,793 downwards.
GAAGAAACTCTTAAGCCGCTCACCAAGCCTCTAAACGAACTAGTACAAAAATCAAATACTAAACAAAACCAAAATAATCACTTGAATGGTACCATAAAAAAGTTAAAACTCGATTTTGACCAATATCAAATAGAAGAGAAAGCAGTTGACAAGAAAAAATATCTTCACGACGAATTCGTTACTCCCAAGACTTCTATTGATGATTCTATTATTTATCCTCATGTTGGTAATACTCCGGAAAATACAAGAAACAACTCGAAGCAAAATAGTTTAGCAGAACGACTGTCCCAAGAAAAACTTTATTCCACATCTGAGAAATATAAAGGTTTATTTTCGAACAATTCCAACACCCTTGATAAAACGTATGGTGTACATTCAAAAAACGGAAAGTTGTACATAGGTAATGGAAAGTTAAATATTATAGGGGAATATATAGAAATTAAAGATAAAATCTTTGCTGGAACAGAAGGGCTATATGAGCTCATATTTAAGAAACACCTTAATAAAAAACTCTACACAAATGAAGATTTAAAAAACTATAAGATCATATTACAAAACACTAATGCACATCGAATTGATCATAGTTCACGAAAACAAATACATGGTAATCGAGGACATAAGTATAAAAAAATTATAAGCAAATTATTAGGGTTATCAACATGTGATTCTAATACTCCATCACCAGTATCTTCACCGCTACAAAAAACTTTAGGCAGCGGAATAATGCAATTACCAAATTTGAAAAAAGACTATATATTTTGGGATAACCCCAACGAACTCGTAGATCGTGTGAGACTTCTTATTGCCTCACAACAAGCCGGACATAATAATCACTCCAACGAAATTGTTTCAATCATCGAAGAACTTAAAGAAGCTAATATTATCGAATAAAAATTTAAAAATGAATGTTGATTAATTTGGTCGTTTTTTAAATAGAGCACCACCCCGTGGACCTAGAGGAGAACAGGGGGTAGCAGGTGCACAAGGAGAAAGGGGTTTGTCTGGACCTCCTGGTGAAGGATTTCTCAAAACTGATAGCGGTAACTATAATATAACATTTAAACGGTTACAAAATGTTCAAGAACCAATAGAGCCATCAGATGCTATTACCAAGAAATATGTCGATAAGATATATGAGGATCTTAAGGAATACATTCAACATAAAGTTGATAAAAAACTCTTGTATGATGAGAAATTTAAAAAACTTTACTATGATATCAGCAATAACAAAGACAATAATAATACTACTGATAATAATATCGAAACAATAACTATAAAAAATAAAAATATAAGGTTTAAAAGGAGTAAAGTCTTCTATTCAATTTGAGAACAATTGTAACTTAACTTTAGTGTTTAACGTATCTTGTACAGTGTGACATCAGTAGCAGCAAATCAATATGTCTTGCATAAATACGTCAATAATTTTTGATGAAATTCTGCAATTTTTGAAAACCTATCGATACAATTTACTGGGAGAACATCATGAGGAGCTTTTGGACTGTGTAATCTTCTTGAGAAGTTTTATAAATGTATCTAACACAACAGCAATAACATCAAATCATGGATGTTATTTTGAAAGCCAACCATCATCTTCAAACATATGTAAAAAGGGTCCTAATACTTGTGCATATTACATGCTTGAAAACAGACTATTAAGAATAAAAAAGTTAATGTCCTTGTATAAAAGACTATCGTAGCATGACTATAGCTTATCAATTTAATGAAAAAATAATAAATAAAAATACACGTACATAAAAAGAATAAGCACTTGTTTCTTTTATATCATTCAATCCAAATATGAGTAAGAGAAACGTTTTTGAAGAACTACATAAACCTGCTCGGAGGAATTTCCCTAAGAGACGAGTAATAATAAAGGGTTTAGATGATTTATGGCAGGCAGACCTTGTCGAAATGGTTGTTTATTCACTCGAAAACGAAAACTATCAATATCTTCTCACAGTAATTGATTTTCCAAATTTGCTTTTACAGCCCCTATTAAAAACAAAAAAGGAACAAGTATCACTCAGGCGATGGAAGATATATTCAATAAAGGTCGACGTCCAAAAAACTTACAAACAGATGATGGAAAATAATTTTTCAATACATCTTTTCAAAATCTACCTAATGAAAAAATATCAAGCTAATCATTACTCTACGTTTAGCGTTCTCAAAGCATCGATTGTTGAAAGATTTAATCGTACTATAAAAGCCTGGATGTGGAAAGAATTCAGTTTGAATGGCTCACATCGTTGGGTTGAAGCGATAGACCAGCTAACAGAAAAGTACAATAATTCTACTCATCGTACGATAAAGATGAAACCATCTGAAGTGAATACTACTAACGAAAAGGAACTACTCTCTAAAATTTATAATCATATCAAAATACATATTACTTCAAAATTTAAAGTGGGGGACTTTGTTAGAATTAGTAAATTCAAACACGTTTTCGAAAAAGCATACACACCAAATTGGACCACAGAAATCTTTAAAATAGTCAAAGTACACCGCACAAACCCTATAACATACTTACTAGAAGACTACCAAGGCCATCCCATAAAAGGTGGATTCTATGAGCTAGAACTTCAGAAAACCAAATTTCCCGATACATATCTAGTCGAGGATGTTCTTCAAAGGAAAAAGGATCGGATATTTGTGAAATGGCTTGGCTTTTCAAAGGATCATAACTCCTGGATACCCCTCGTCAAATAAATATCATTAATTTTTTTTTTTATAAAAAGTTTTATTGACTTAGACATTTACATGTATACTTTTATTTTTCTAAGAAATATTCATATGGTATGATTGCTTCAATGATTTAACCAATAGTCAAATTAACTCACTCTTAAGTCTTAACATTATCACTCTATAATCAAAACTGACATCTGGTTGCCTCGGCGGCATATTTATATCGAATGACATTACATCTAGAACTTCCCAGTATTTCTACATGATCTCCACTCTCCACTCCTGTCAAACATTTCACTCCTGGTAAATGTCTACACTTATTCTAGTGTTGCCGCTTGTGTTTTCGGTAGAACGTTTTCTATTACGAAATTGGTATTAAATGTTGGGTTCGCATTACACTGCCCCCTCCTTAAGATTGTTCGTCCCGAATAATTCCATCTGCAGCCTCGCCACTATATCGAAGCAGCCGGTCACAATGAACTACTTTTAACTTGCCTCTTAGTCCTCTTTGGATGCGGTAAACTACGTCGTTAATCCTCGTGACAACAGTATAAGGACCTTCCCAGTTCTGCTGAAGTTTCGGTGACAATCCCTTTTGACGATGAGGATTATAAAGCCACACACGATCTCCTGCTTGGAATCCTGCCGTTGTCGCTTTTGTGTCGTACCGTGTCTTCATCCGGTCGCTGTAGGTTTTCATCCGTTCCCTTGTTCTTTTATGGATGTCAGCGAGTCTCTCCTTGAGGTCATCCACATACTCGTTCGTGTCCTGTGGCTCCTCTGTGGAGCATCCAAATTTAAGTTCGCTGGGCAGCCGCATGGTTTTCCCGAACAGGATGTCAGATGGTGTTTGTCCTGTCGAGCTATGTACTGCACTTCTATAGGCCATCAGGAATAGTGGTTCGTGCCTATCCCAGTCTCTTTGGTAGTCGCCTACGACCTTGGTGAGGTGTTCTTTCAAGGTCCGGTTGAATCTTTCAACCATCCCATCAGATTGTGGATGAAGCGGTGTGGTTCTGGTCTTCTTGATGCCAAGTAGCCCGCACACTCCTTGGAAGATGTTTGACTCGAAGTTCCTCCCTTGGTCGGAATGGAGTTCCATAGGTACGCCAAACCTACTCACCCAGTTAAACACAATCTGGTCGACCACCGTTTTGGCTTCCTGATTTGGGACAGCATACGCCTCAGGCCATTTGCTAAAATAGTCCATTACAACCAGAATGTACTTGTTTCCAGCGTTGGTCTCTGGAAAAGGCCCAGCCACATCTACTGCAATCCTCTCAAAAGGTGATCCAACGTTGTACTGATGCATCTTACTTTGAATCTTCCTACCAGGTCCTTTGGTTGCAGCACACTTGTCACATGTTTGGCACCACTTCTCCATGTCATCTCTAGCATGTAACCAGTAGAACCGATGTCGCACCTTCTCCAGTGTTTTGTTAACTCAGAGATGACCTCCAGAAGGTCCGTCGTGCATCTCACGAAGAACTTCACTGACTTTCGATTGCGGTACGATCAGCTGCATCACATATGATTTACCGTCAGCGGACTCCCATCTTCGCCTAAGGACACCTTCTTGCACATATAGTGAGTCCCACTGTGCCCAATAGGCTTTGAGAACTGGACTCCTGTCAGAAATGTCTCCCCATTCAGGTTTCTCTTCATTTTCTTTCCATGCGAGAATGGGTTCGATATCTGGATCCTCCTGTTGAGCGGTCCTCACTTCCTCATTGCTCCATCCGCATATGGGGTCAGCTCTTATTCGCTGAGCGGTAATATTTTCTTTGTTTTCTTGTCGCCTACAATGCTTGCAATCCTCTTTGCAAGGTCTTCGGGACAATGCGTCGACGTTTGAGTGCAACTTTCCTCTGCGGTGTTGAATCTGGTAATCATAAGTCTGCAGTCTTTCTATCCACCTTGCGACTTGACCTTCTGGATTTTTGAAGTTCAACAGCCAGTTCAGAGCACCTTGGTCTGTCCGCAGAAGGAATTTCTGTCCATAGATGTACTTATGGAAGTGCTTTGTTGCCAAGATAAGAGCTAGCAGTTCCCTTCTGGTCACGCAGTAGTTTCTTTCAGGCTTCGAGAGGACCTTACTGTAATATGCCACCACTTTCTCTTCGCCATCATGCACTTAGGATATAGTACCGCCCCGATTCCAACGTTGCTTGCATCTGCGTCGATGATGAATGTTTTGCCAGGTGTTGGATGTGCCAGCACTGGAGCGTTACAGAGGCGGTATTTGAGTTCCTGAAAAGATTTTTCACACTCACCTGACCATTTGAACTGCTTCCCTTTTTCGGTGAGCTGATGCAAACTTTTTGCAACTCCAGCAAAGTTCTTAACAAAACGTCGGTAATATGTGGCAAGACCAAGAAAGCTTCGGAGTTGATGTTTGTCCTGTGGTGTTGGCCAATTTTTGACGGAGTCAACTTTTTCAGGATCAGTTTTCACTCCTTGGGAAGAGATGATGTGTCCCAAATACTTAACTTCGGTTTTGAAAAGTGCACATTTTTCTGGATTCAGTTTAAGGTTAGCCTCTCGAAGTATCTGAAACACGGCTTTTAGGTTCTTGCAATGTTGGTCAAATGTTTTCCCGTAAACAATGACATCGTCCAAGTAGACAAGGCACGCTTTCCACGTCAGTCCTTGAAGAACGCACTCCATCAAACGCTCGAATGTTGCCGGAGCGTTGCATAGCCCAAACGGCATAACTTTAAACTGCCAGAGCCCATTACCTGTAGAAAACGCCGTCTTTTCCCGATCATCAGGGTGGATGTCAACTTGCCAATATCCACTCTTCAAGTCCAGCGTCGAAAACCACTGGGCTCCCTCCATGGCATCCAGGGTATCACTGATTCTCGGCAGAGGATAGCTGTCCTTTTCAGTCACATCATTCAGCCTTCGGTAGTCCACACAAAAACGAGTGCTTCCGTCTTTCTTTTTCACTAGAACCACTGGTGACGCCCAAGGACTTTTGTTATTTTCGATAAGACCGTCCTTCTTCATTGTTGTTATCATTTCCTCAACCTCACCTTGTTTGGCCAGTGGAAGGCGTCTTGCGGGTTGACGAATCGGTCTTGCATCTCCTGTGTTGATGCGATGCTGCACCAACTGTGTCCTACCATATTGCCCCTTTGCCGATGCGAAGATGTCAGTGTACTCTTGTAGGAGATTTTCAGCCATCCTCGTTTGTTGGTGATCAAGGTTGGATGAATTCAGGATTCTAGCTTTGATTGTTTTGAGCTCCTCCGGAGTTATAGTTTTTCTCGGGGCTTCGTCTGTGATCTTCGTAATTGCTGCAACCGATTTGCAACGTCCAACGACTTCTCCTTTCTTCAACTTTACATCGTACGGTCTGGTGTTTAGTAATCGTACGGGGACCATTTTGTTTTTCGGTGCTACCAGAGTTTTCCCAATGATGACGCTTTGGGAGGAACACTCTGGGTCTGGTTCCACCATGAGGTATCGAAGGCTTCCAAACTCACCTTCAAGTTTTTTCCAAACGAACACTTCAGAAGAAGGAGGCAGGATCAGATCTTCCGTGATGACAGTCCTCAGTGTTGACGTACTTTCATTCGAATAGGTCATTGGAATTTCTTTATTTTGGTATTTCAAAACTTGATTACCGATATCCAAAATAACTCCGTGCTGTTTCATAAAGTCGATTCCAATGATACACTCGTCACATATGTCTGCCACCAGGAATTGATGAGTAAACACTAGATCAGCCAGTCGGATTTTAAGACACACTTCTCCATATACTCTTGCTGCTTCTCCCGTTGCGGTTCTTAGACGGTAGTTATTGGTGTTATGAAGCCACGTCGTCTTTACCAGGTCTCGACGTACTGTGGATGCTGTGGCACCGGTGTCGATGGTAGCCACATGTTTGGTCCCGTTAATAGTAGTCTCCACAGTCAGACTTTTGTTGTCTCGTTTGGTCTGTGAGACCTGGATGGTAGTTCTGGGGCCATCGCTACAAAAAACCCGCTTCTGCCCCTCGAAGTTGGATTGATAGGCAACGCTGGTGTTGTTGTTACCTTGCTCTAGGTTGGATCTATTGCTTCCACAATGTTGACAAGCGGCTTTATTTGGTGGTAGTCGGCATTGACGCTGTAAGTGCCCGGTCTTGTTGCAGTTCCAACATCTTGCTAGTCGGCTCCACTGGTTCTTTTGTATTTCAGCTCTTCGGCATGAGCATTCTTCGACTATGGCTTCTCGAAGTCGATGTACTCCATGAGAAGCCTGTTCTGCTGCTTCAATTGTCAATGCAAATGCTAAAGTTTCAGAAAGAGTACGTGTTCTAGCAGTTCGCACAGACCTCTGAAGATTTATATCGGAAATGGCACGAGCGAAGGACTCAACAGCAAGCTGGTTGATGATTTCTTCTTTAGCATTCGGGTATGCCAGGTGAACCAGTCTTTCGACGTCTGCTTGGAGCTGCTGTAAACTTTCAGCCCTTTTCTGGACTCTGTTATTGAGTTGGACTCGGAAGACTTCTTTCAAGTGGCTATCTCCAAAGCATTTATCTATAGCTGCCACGAGAGAGCTGAAATCGCCGCTCTTACCAGCTGGAACTGCTTGAAGTAATTCAGCTGCTGGTCCTCTAAGAGCAAGAGTCAGTGCAATGTACTTGTCTTCGTCATCCCAGCCATTTGTTGTCGCGGCTGCCTCAAATTGTCTCTTGTAGACTGACCAAGAAGACTGTCCATCAAATGTTGGCGGTTTCATTTCCTTTTTCTTTGCAGACTCTCCATTAGATTCTCGAGTTTTGATTTTGCGGATCTGGTCCAATTCCTTGGTCAGAACAGAGAACTGTTTATCACATCGGCTTTCTACGATTTCGAAGCGATTCTCTACAACAGAAAGCTGTTTTTCCATACTTTCAACGCGTTCGTCAAGGGCACATACATTTTTCTCAATGTTGCCCAATTTGCCTTCTAGAATGTTTTTCTGACCTTCCAAAACATTCTGTTGCGCCTCAAGTCTTTCCAGAATATTCTGTTGTTCTTTCTTTTGTTCGTTTCGTTGTGCTTCAAGTTGCTCCAGAACATTCTGCTGTTCTTTCTTTTGCTCATTTCGTTGCTCTTCCAGCTTCTTTTGTTGTACTTCGAGTCTTTCGAGAACATTCTGCTGTTCCTTCTTTTGCTCATTTCGCTGTTCTAACAAAAGTTTCATCATACTAGAAAAATCTACACTTTCACTTGCCTCCTCTTCCTCCACTTCTGTTTCAACAACAAAAGTGTTTACGTCTTCCCCTTGCTGTTCCAAATAGTTGCGCAAGCGCAGAACGAGCTCATTTTTCGATCCCACTCTAGAAAGATTTCGCTTACCTAATTCACTTTTAAGCTCAATGCAGTTGAGCTCTTCCAACAACTTACCCATTTTCAGTGTATATAACTTTTTTTTTACACTTTACTAGTCTCTTCCTTTTTTGTCAAATAAGTTTTATTTACACTTCTGTCACCAAAGTAACGTGCGCTTACTTCGCAAAATACAACTTCACTTTTCAATTTATTTCTACCACTTTTATTCAGTATCTATACTTTATTCGATCTCAATTCGACTTTTGGACTATCACTTGTTCATAACAATTCACTCTTAACTTTATCACTCTATAAACAAAACTGACTGCTCGTTGCATCAGCGGCCTATTTATATAGAACAACACTCATCTAGAGCGTCATTCAAAATATTTGCGCATGCATTTTACAATGCATTTATGTACACTTTTTCGGATTTGCGTCATCTGTCAAAGAATTGAAAGAATTTTTCTGTGTACACAGTTCAATAAAATACTTTTCTTTCTTTTTCCATCCAAAAAAACAGTTTATTTACTTAATTCAGTACTTTTTTGTTAATATCTCACTTGGAGCCTGAAGAATTTTCATCCATTTTTTTGTACTTTTACCTTGTTTTGTATTTTTTCCACGGTAGTTAATAGTCTTCTCGATATCTGACATTTGACTTGGATAAAGAAAAAAAAATAGTTGTGTTTTGTACTGTCTGTTTCTTTCTCTGAAGATGAAAACCGAAAAGCAAACGAATTAAAGCATTTGCACATTTGCGCTGCAAATATTTGCGTTTTGCTTTAATGAAACTATTACATTTGTCATTTGCATTTATGAAAGTTATGCATTGGTCAGACTAACGCAACTATGCATTTTTGAAAGCACCCTTCGTTTGATGGATGTTGGATGGTCTGATGTAGTTTGCGTTCACACTTATCAAGCTTGTCGTCCAACTTTATGTCACATACCCTTCCACTCCATCCAACTTCTAGATTTTCAAACATTTTTGAAAACCATCCAACAAGACGGACAAGCGCTCGTCTGAAGGGTTCACACTATCAAGCATTGGTCGTTCAAGCCCATGTCGGTCCAACTAATTCTACAGTGTGAACAGGGCTTATAGTAAAACCAATTCAGCCGTATTTATAATCGCATTTTAAACTCCGTTATTCGTTGATTGAAACAAAAGTCGTATTTATAATAATTTTTCGTCAGTGAATAAGGGCTGTTTAGCTTAAACGCAGAAATGCGTGTTTTAAGCGTGTTTTAGCGCATAAATATCATTTGATTTTGAGTATTGAGTTGTCATTCAGGGGTTTATTTACAACTTTGAAAATCTTAAGAATAACTTAAATGGAAATGTACTCAAATTACATTAACTTTATAAATAATTTGGATGTGGTAAATGTGTTTTCAATTGACAGAAATAATGCATTGTTTGATTTTTTTGTAAATTGGTTTCTTACAAATTTTCCAGTTCAGAAACGCTTTTGATTTTCCCTTTTTGGACAAAACAACAAAATTAAAGCCAAAGAATAATAGAATATATACATACATATATATTGTAACGTGCGCTTAGTTCGCAAAATAAAACTTCACCTTTCAATTTATTTCTATCACTTTTACAGTATATATACTTAATTCGATCTCAACTCGACTTTTGCACTATCACTTGTATACAACAATTTACTCTTAACCTTATCACTCTATAATCAAAACAGACTGCTCGTTGCGTCAGCGGTCCTATTTATATAGAACAACACTCATCTAGAGCGTTCCAGTTTCTTCTCCATGGTTTCCACATTTGCTGTCAAGTATCTCACACTGGCTTACAAGCAATGCCTGTCATTTTACCATTCCATTATAGTGTTGCCAGTTGTGTTTTCGGTTAAACGTTTTCGATTAGGAAATTGGTATAAATGTTGGGTGTTCATTACACTGCCCCCTCCTTAAGATTGTTCGTCCCGAATAATTCCATCTGCAGCCTCGCCACTATATCGATGCAGCCGGTCACAATGAACTACTTTTAACTTGCCTCTTAATCCTCTTTGGATGCGGTAAACCACGTCGTTAATCCTCGTGACAACAGTATAAGGACCTTCCCAGTTCTGCTGAAGTTTCGGTGACAATCCCTTTTGACGATGAGGATTATAAAGCCACACACGATCTCCTGCTTGGAATCCTGCCGTTGTCGCTTTTGTGTCGTACCGTGTCTTCATCCGGTCGCTGTAGGTTTTCATCCGTTCCCTTGTTCTTTTATGGATGTCAGCGAGTCTCTCCTTGAGGTCATCCACATACTCGTTCGTGTCCTGTGGCTCCTCTGTGGGGCATCCAAATTTAAGTTCGCTGGGCAGCCGCATGGTTTTCCCGAACAGGATGTCAGATTGTGTTTGTCCTGTCGAGCTATGTACTGCACTTCTATAGGCCATCAGGAATAGTGGTATGTGCCTATCCCAGTCTCTTTGGCAGTCGCCTACGACCTTGGTGAGGTGTTCTTTCAAGGTCCGGTTGAATCTTTCAACCATCCCATCAGATTGTGGATGAAGCGGTGTGGTTCTGGTCTTCTTGATGCCAAGTAGTCCGCACACTCCTTGGAAGATGTTTGACTCGAAGTTCCTCCCTTGGTCGGAATGGAGTTCCATAGGTACGCCAAACCTACTTACCCAGTTAAACACAATCTGATCGACCACCGTTTTGGCTTCTTGATTTGGGATGTCATACGCCTCAGGCCATTTGCTAAAATAGTCCATTACAACCAGAATGTACTTGTTTCCAGCGTTGGTCTCTGGAAAAGGCCCAGCCACATCTACTGCAATCCTCTCAAAAGGCGATCCAACGTTGTACTGATGCATCTTACCTTGAATCTTCCTACCAGGTCCTTTGGTTGCAGCACACTTGTCACATGTTCGGCACCACTTCTCCACGTCATCTCTAGCATGTAACCAGTAGAACTGATGTCGCACCTTCTCCAGTGTTTTGTTAACTCCCAGGTGACCTCCAGAAGGTCTGTCGTGCATTTCCCGAAGAACTTCACTGACTTTCGATTGCGGTACGATCAGCTGCATCACATATGATTTACCGTCAGCGGATTCCCATCTTCGCCTGAGGACACCTTCTTGCACATATAGTGAGTCCCACTGTGCCCAATAGGCTTTGAGAACTGGACTCCTGTCAGAAATATCTCCCCATTCAGGTTTCTCTTCATTTTCTTTCCATGCGAGAATGGGTTCGATATATGGATCCTCCTGTTGAGCTGTCCTCACTTCCTCATTGCTCCATCCGCTTATTGGGTCAGCTCTTAGTCGCTGAGTGGTAATATTTTCTTTGTCTTCTTGCCGCCTACAATGCTTGCAATCCACTTTGCAAGGTCTTCGGGATAATGCGTCGGCGTTTGAGGGCAACTTTCCTCTGCGGTGTTGAATCTGGTAATCATAAGTCTGCATATCTCTGTATCTTTTTTTATACCTACTCCTAAAGGTACGTTCTTTTATTATTCTGTAGGCCTACCACACCAGTTGCTTTCGAGTGGTGAGCTTAAAGCTATTTGTTGTAAAGTTTAGTAGAACGTCTGCGTCGGAATGCAGTTAAGGTTATTTTTTTCTCTTTTATGCGTAAAATACTGGCTGAAATGGAAAATAAAGTTTATATATGACACATAAATCAGTTTTTCAACATTCTTAAATGTATGGAAGCTTTAAAATACCAATTTTTATGCAAAAAATAAAAAACGTTAAATTTTCGGAATTGATCTCACCTCAACCGTCTTTTTCCACTGACTTCACTTTCCGCCCGGGGGCTTCCGCTAGTTTTAGCTTGTAGGCAAAATGAACTTTTTGGACGAAGTTGACCTTCTGTATATTCCTTATTCTGTGGTTCAGGGTTGACTACATTAGGTTTGTTCGTTGAAGCCCTAGGGTCGCCATGGGGTCGCCACAAAGCGTTTTTTGAGAAACCTAAATTCGCACTGAATGTCAAATTGAGTGTTTTTTGAGCCATAGGTTTGCCACAGGTTTTCCCCAAACTCGCCCTAGCTTTTTGCTGTGGCGATTTGAGGGCTGTCAAATGGCATGTGTTTTTATTTAAATGACAGGGATGTGTGGCGATTTGTGGTTTAACGTTTTTTGAGGACTGGAAAACCCAGTTTTTTTTGACAACTCATGGGGTTGTCAAAAAAACCTGGGTCAACCCTGGGAAAAGTTCAACGAACAGACCTATTTTTAGTGAATTTTGCATCAGAGATAAGAAATTAATTAGATGACAAACTTCACACACACATTGAAACTGCCTACAAGCTGATTTACCGAAAATCACTTCTACTACTTTGAGTACAGCTTCCTGTCCACACACAAAATCTAACTACTACCACTTTGAGTACAGCAAATCTCACTACACCCACTTTGAGTACAGCTTTCACGTATTCACAGACAGAGGATGAGATTACAAAAACAACAATGTAAACAAATGGTTGTTGCGGGACAAGAGAAGTAAAGGATTGCCATCTAATTAATTTCTTATCTCTGTTTTGCATTCACACCGTTATTTTTTTGCGTAAAAGTTGGTATTTTAAAGCTTCCTTACAGTCTAGAATGTTGAAAAACTGATTAATGTGTCATATATAAACTTTATTTTCCATTTCAGCCAGTATTTTACGCAAAAAGAGAAAAAAATAACCTTAACTGCATTCCGACGCAGACGTTCTATTAAACTTTACAACAAATAGCTTTAAGCTCACCACTCGAAAGCAACTGGTGTGGTAGGCTTACAGAATAATAAAAGAACGTATATTTAGGAGTAGGTATAAAAAAAGATACAAAAAAATTATACATATGAATGTACGACAAAAATTTTTTTTCTTCTTCTTCTACTTCTAACAAGTGCACTTAAAACCAATTATTACTTAGCCCTACAGTGTTTTCAAGATTATATCTTACAATAAGGTTGAGTTCTTGTTAGCAAAAGGAAATCCCCAATTTAATTGAAGCACGACTCAATAAGGTATAGTTCTAGGAGATCCCGCAAAGCTTTAGTCAAAGTTTTTTTTTCTGTATATCTCACCTCAGCAATTAACTTTTTCAATGAACCATTTCCTGTTCACTCAAGTTCATATTTTCAAAATTTGCGGGTTTTGCGGGTGGAGATGGTGGAAGTGGACTCTCTGTTCTACTCTGTGCCCTGAACTGTGAAAATAAGCACACAAAAACACGAAACATTTGCGTTGTTGTGCCCCACACCCAATAACTGTAAACCAAAAACCCAATTCTTAGGAATTGCCCCGTCGTTTCTTTAACGTACGACATAGTTTCGATTTCGATAAGTGTGTCATGCATTGGTTATGTCACAACAATAACAATGCATGTCAATCGAACCGAAATACGTTAACAAAGAAAGCGACGAGGAACATACTGTGTAGTGTCACATTGCAGACCAAGCAATTGTGAGAAATAGCACACACATATGGTTTGCATATGGTGGTTGCAGTTTGTGTGGCCCAGATTGCGTGGTTGACCTGGAACCAATAGTGACGATCATAGGTAATAAGTACGGAGTGCGAAAGAATGCAGAGGGCACTCTTATTCGAAACATTAAACGTGACTTGCGTTTTTCTTTGACTTGTTTTTCCTTTGACTTGAGTTGTGTACAAGCGCAAACTAACATTGGTGACAGCGGTGGGATTAGAAGTGTAAAGCATCTGCCTTCTTTCCCGAAAATAAATAAGTAAAAATTAAAGAGTGTTAAAAAAAAAAGAGAAAATAAAGAAAATTAATCAGCGGAAAATTCCAATCGTGTTCGAAGTAAATTTTCCTAATAAAACGAGTTTTAATCGGTGCGCGAGTCACACTTATCATAAATACAAACGGACAATAACCCAAGTGAAAGTGAAAGTGAAAAAAAAAAAAAAAAAAAAAAAAAAAAAAAACAACTAAATACATCCCACAGAGGTAAGCCAATTCCTGTGGTCGAGAAGAAAGAAGGAAGGAAGGAAGAAATTGCCACGCCGAGGCAATCAACAAGAAAACAACAACAACTACACATTCAACAAGCACATTCAACACCCAAGAAAAAAAAAAATTATGATTATGTAAGCCGGATATAATTTTTTTTTGTATTCATATTGTAGTGTTTTATGTTTGAAAAAAAAAAAATGTATTTTTGATTATCTCTCACTAAGTTATTCCTCGCTAAGTTAGTTATTAAAGGTTTTTTTTCAGGTTTTTTTTTTATACATATATATGCCTAAAACAAATACCAAATCCTACCATTATTCCTAATCCCAGATTTAATTTCAACACTTACGTCCGACACTGGTCTGAATCTGCACATTTCACTCAGAAATAGAAAAGTCACTCGCTCACGCAGATCCTCAGATAGCGAAATTTCAGAATTCAAACTTCCATTGGAAAAACTGCTCGCATCACCGGTTTCAAGTGAAAAGTGTAAGAACACAGTTTCAGCTATTTCCCTCCCAGAACTTATTATGTCGACATTCAATGTTTCGCAAGCCGTTAAGCTCATACCTGAGTTTGATGGAAGTTCAAGAAACTTAGATAGGTTTATTCAACTAATAGACCTTCAATCAAAAAAACTTCTACCGATCCCGAAAAAGCCGACCTCTTTGACACTGTTAAGTCCAAATTTACTAACCGGGCATATAACGTTTTACTCAAGTATAACGATTACAATGCTTGGAAAGAGCTAAAAGAGGCTCTGATCAAAAACTTTAGGAAAACTAGGTCTGTGCAAGTGATACGAAATTTTCCAATTTAAGCAATGCTTTAAGGAACCTGTTAGTACACACGCGGAAAGGACTAATGCTCTTTTCGATGAACTAAACAACGCGAACGGTAGCACAGAAGATAACGCGGCAAACTTGGCTATTAGGAATTTAAATAGCAGGACAATTCTAAATAGTTTCTGCAACGGGCTAATACCACAGATGAAAACAATGGTCAAAAGCGCTAGGTGTACAGAGTTAGACTTAGCAATAGACATAGCTATGGAAGAGGAGAAACTTCTTTCTGCAGCAAATGGCAAATACTGCCACAACTGTCGAACGAAAACCCACAACACTGTAGAGTGTCGATTCCAGCAAAACACTAACAGATTTCAAACTTTAATAGGGGTCACAGACAAAATCCAAATTCTAGCACAAATAATCCTACATGGGTCAATAACGTACGAAATACAACCGCATGTAGTTATTGTAAGAACCTGGGTCATACGATAGACCAGTGTAGGAAAAGGCAATATAATAACAGCAGACATGACAATGCACCACAAAATGGGGCAATACAAAATTCGGGAAACTACCAAAGACCTGGCCCGTCCAACACCCGGAGTCAGGTAAAGCATATGCATTAAGGTAGACGATATTAAATAACTAAATCCACTGAATCCACTGACTCATCAAAATCAAAAAAAAAAAACCGTTTAACACATTGCATGAACAATCTCTAAATGAAGATTCATTCTCATTGCATCCACTGAATCCACTGTCTGAAAACAAGAAAACTATTCCACTGAATCCACTGTCTCGAAACAAAGAAACTATTTCACTGCCACTCCGCTGTCTCAAAACAGAAAAACTATTTCACTGAATCCGCTGTCTCAAAACAGAAAAACTATTCCACTGAATCCACTGTCTCGAAATAAAGAAACTTTTCCACTGAATCCTCTGTCTCAAAACAACAAATCAAATTCACTGAATTCATTGACTCAAAACAAAAAAATTAACCCATTTTGTTCACTGTCTCAAAATAAAAAACTAAATAATAAATCTAAATCACAATCACTGTATCTATGTAAATAGTAAATCTATTAATTCAGAACGCGAGCAAATTCCTCAACAAAATCTGTCTCAAATTCCTATATCTCCCAATTCAAATATAAATTCAACTCAACTGAATTCACATTCAAATTCAAATCCATTTAGAAACAAAGACGTCGAGTTGCCAAATTTTAATAAAAAGCGTGTCAACGCATCTCAAAATCCCAAATACAACAAAGGTTTAACTCATACAAGCAACGCAAATGGTTTACTAAATCAAAATCACCGACAAAATAGAGATATATAATATATATATAGAATATAAAATTGAGAAATAGATAGTGACAGACAAATAAATAACTTACAAGACTTCCTAAACGGACAGTTGAGCTCCGATATGAATAGTTTTCAAAAGACACATTCTCAAAATCCTAAAAGTATACAATACCAAAATGAAAAACTAAAAGGCAATGTTCATATAGGCTGTTTAAGTAATGCTTCCAGTTTCAAGAGTGAAATGAAAATAATTTCTAAAGACACTCAGTCGTGTTTATAATCCCAGTCCAAAGTATGTCTTACTTTGGACTGCTATTAGAACAGTGTCCAACTCCAAATCGTATTTATAAACACTTTCATCGCTGTCTAAGGAACGTCTAACATTAGACACCGAAATTGGTTGTCTAAACTATGGCTAAAGTGGCATTTGCTACAGCAAAAAACAATTTTGTTGAATATGTTATAAAACACTGTTGAGAGCTCTAAGATCGAAAAAAATAAGTAGTTTGAGGTGCAAAAATACTACTTTCCACAATTTAATTTATAAATTGCACAAATTTCATCGTTTTATGAGACTTGGAAAAGCCGTAACTTAAAGTCAAATCAGCTGCTTTTAGGTCTGGTTCAAGTGCTACGCCACACTCTTTCAGAGCCATTTAGTTGTTGCAATCGTATATCAAAACACAAAAAATGGTACTGCACGGATACATCATGAACGCCACCAGTTAGTTTTTCATTCGAAGTTGACAGTTTGAAGGGTTGTTTAGACAACTGTTGGAATGCATTTATAAATACGAAAATGGCTAAGGGTTGTCCAACTCTTTAGACACCGTCTAGTTGGACAGTTGTCTAAGGATGTTCTAAGCAAATTTTATAAATACGACTGACTATCACCAATCATAGCATTATGTCTCTAGATACAGGCGCAAGCCTGAGCTAAATTAAAATAAATAAATTAAAAGAAGACCTTTGGATCCATGCAAATGCTGTGACTGCGTTAAAAGGCATTGGTAGTAACTCCAACGTCGACACTGGGTACAATTCTTTTGAATATTGAAATAACACCGGGAGTAAAAATCAAACATTTACTTCATGTAGTCCCTGCCAACTTCCCTATAACACAAGATGGAATTTTGGGTGAAGACCTATTCCGAAATTTTAATGCCATTCTAAATTACAAAGACAATACCCTCACATACCACTATAAAGATAAGAAATACACCACAGACTTTATAAATAAAAGAAAGCCTATCACAATTCCTGCTAGATCCGAAAAAATTATTAAGTATGGACCCATTTACGAACTCTCAAATCAAATATATTTTTCTCAAGAGATCCTTCCTCAAGTTTATACTTAGTCAGCTTTGATTGAACCAACTAACGGTTACATATATATATCGGTATTAAGCGCCAATGATAAAGATGTAGTTTTAGAAGATCTAAATTTAGAATTCGTAAATACCAACGACTACAACATTTACAACCTAAATTCATTTGACACTCAAAATGTTATCAACGACAGATTGAGTATAATTCAAAATCAACTCCAACTGGATCATCTTAATAGAGAAGAAAAGAAATCAATTGATGATATTTGCCGAAATTACAATCACTTATTTTTCCTGGACGGTGATACTCTGTCGAATACGTCCGGAATCACACATCAAATAAAGACAACCCCAAATATACCTCCAGTCAACATTCGACCATATCGTTTACCACAAATTCACACACAAGAAATAAAAAATCAAGTAGACAAAATGTTGCAAGACGAAATAATTAGGCCGAGTTCTAGTCCATGGAACGCACCTTTACTAGTTGTACCAAAGAAAGGAAAACAAAAATTTAGAGTAGTAGTTGATTACAGGAAACTCAACGAAGTGACTATCGCGGATGCTTATCCAATTCCAAATATCGAAGACATCCTTGGACAACTGGGTGATTCAAAATACTTTACAACACTGGATCAAGCGAGCGGGTTTCATCAAATCGAAGTAAATAAGGAAGACAAGGAGAAGACAGCATTTAGTACACCTAACGGTCATTTTGAGTTCAACAGAATGCCATTTGGGCTACGCAATGCTCCTCCTACATTCCAACGGTTGATGAATAAGGTACTCACAGGACTACAAGGTATAAAGTGTCTAGTATACCTAGATTATATAATGAAATATGGAAAGAATCTAGATGATCACAACAAAAAATTAATTGAAGTATTTCAAGCTTTAGATAAATACAACCTGAAAATACAGTTAGAAAAGTGTAAATTTTTAGAAAAAGAAGTCATGTATTTAGGACACGTTATTTCAGAATCAGAAGTCAAACCGGACCCCGACAAAATATCGGCAAAACAAAATATAGAAATTCCAAAAAACCAAAAAGACATCAAATCATTCTTAGGCTTAGCAGGCTATTACAGAAAGTTCATTAAAAATTTTTCTAGAATAGCAAATCCACTCAACAAACTATTGCGCAAAGATGTACCTTTTAAATGGGATGCATTTTGCGATGAATCTTTTAATCAGTTAAAACAAGCAATAATTGAACCCCCTATACTACAATATCCTAGCTTCGAAAAAACATTTTACATAACAACTGATGCCAGCAACGAGGCAATAGGTGCGGTAATGTCACAAAAAGATAATGATGAAAACGATTTACCTATAGCATTCGCAAGTAGAATACTAAATAAGTCAGAAAAAAAACTATTCTACTATAGAAAAAGAAGCTCTAGCAGTTGTCTGGGCAGTAACCCACTTCCAACCATACGTGTACGGAAGACATTTTGAAATTATTACCGACCACTAACCACTTGTTTGGATGTTTAACCTTAAGGATCCTTCTTCAAGAATAATGCGCTGGCTTATTAAGCTTGAAGAGTACGATTTCATGGTCTCACATAAAGCAGGTCATCTTAACACAAATGCAGACGCTTTATCTCGGTAAACATAGCCGAAGTCAAAGTAATAACTCGTAGTCATAGCAAAGCCCCGCCTATTGAAGAACACAAAGAAAGCCAAAACATCATTGAAATTTCCGATCCAAAAAAAACTAAACAAATTATATACGAATTTCATGACTCGCCTTTGGGTGGTCATCAAGGTATAAAACGAACTCTGAAGCGTATTCGAAAAACATACAAATGGAAAACCATGTATGCGGACATAAAGAAATACATCGCGTCATGTGAACTGTGTCAAAAGAATAAATTGTATTCACGTAACAAATTACCAATGGTCATCACTACGACAGCGAAAACTCCGTTCGAAAGAGTAGCCATTGATATAGTAGGACCACTCCCTATTACGGAAAACGAGAACAAATATATACTTACTTTCCAAGATGATCTCACCAAATTCGTTCAAGCAGTAGCAATACCAAATCAAGAGGCTCAAACAGTAGCTGAAACATTAGTAAAGAAAATTATATGTACCTATGGTATCCCTCAAACAATTCTCACTGACCAAGGCACTAATTTCACTAGTGAGTTATTCAAAAATATCTGTAAGATTTTGAAAATAGTAAAGATTACTACAAGTCCGTACCACCCTCAGTCAAACGGTGCTTTCGAAAGGTCACATCGAACGTTAGGTGACTACCTAAGAAATTATGCTAGCAAAGACCAGTCAAACTGGGACAACTACCTCGAGTACGCAATATTTTGCTATAACACTACTCCACATTCAAGTACTAATCACAATCCATTTGAAGTCCTATTCGGGTTTGAAGAGCCCATTCCCTCCATTTTGAACAGAAAGGTACTGCCAACATACAATTATGACGACTATGTCTCCGAAATGAAGTCAAAAATGCAAATCGGATATGAAATAATTCGTACCAACCAAATAAAAGCAACGGAAAAATCTAAAACCTACTACGATCACAATTCCAAACAAACAAGTTATAACGTCGGCGATAAGGTTTTATTAGAAATCAAGCATCGATCGAACAAAAACCTAACCCCCATTTTTGAAGCACCATACGAAATAACTGAGATTTTGTCTAAAGAAAACTCCAAAATAAAAATAGGCAGAAAAGAGAAAGTCGTCCACAATAATCTAATAAAACATTTCAACCAAAGAAATTAGAATACACACCATCATGTATACACACACACATCAACCAAAACACTCATAACACAAAGTAGCTAAAAGAAAAACATTGTTGATGTTTTTTTTCTCACTTCCAGTAAAGTCATTATCATCATATTCGCCATCTTTTTAAACACAATATCTGACAGCGGAATTCTAAGTGTAGACCCATTCTGTAAGGCTATAACAAAAAAGGTAAACTTCTTTACCTCCAGGCATCAAATATCATACAAAATAAAACTCCTATTTCATACTTTGTAGAAGAACAGACCATTCCTGAAAACACAATAATTCCCACAAACTAATCCAATACCAATTTCCTAATCGAAAACGTTCAGCCGAAAAACACATCTGGGAGCACTAGTGTTAGTGTAGAAATTCTAGGAGAGAAAATGTTTGACAGCCAAAACAGTGGAGAGTTGCAGACCATGTGGAAGTTACTGGAGAGTTCTAGATGAAATGTCATTCGATATAAATAGCCCGCCCGAGACAACCAGGGGGCAGTTCTGATTATAGAGTGATAAAGTTAAGAGTGAATTGTTGTGAACAAGTGATAGTCCAAAAGTCGATTTGAGTTCGAATAAAGTATTGATGTATGTATCTGAATAAAAGTGGTAGAAATAAATTGAAAAGTGAAGTTTTATTTTTGCGAACTAAGCGCACGTTACAATACATTACTTAGTAGTTTAAAAGATCAATACTTATATTTTAAAAGTGTCTTAAGAAACTAGACACAAGCAGATACTTATCTGTATAAGAATCAACTTCCGCTTCATGGTATATATGTAACGAATAACGAAATCGAGTTAACTATTCCTTAATGGTTATTAATTGTAGATTAAATAAGTCTGGAACAGATGGCGCTTTTGTTGTTATTAATCATAGATTGCATAATTCTGGAACAAATGGCGCCTTAAGCGAATTTCTTTACAACTGTAAAACATTGTCCCTTGCACCTCACAGATGGCGACCTACAGCAACGCGTGACCGCGTCTGCTAGTAATCAATAAATAAATCGATTTTAAGATAAGACGTAGTAAATACTATTGGAAAAAAATGTCAACATTCACCGAAAAATGTGTTAAGAAACTATGTAAAAAAGAACAAAAAAATAGTTTAACAAAGCTTTTTTCGTTTCTTTTACGATATATTATTATATACCTATGAACCTGCAAATTAAATAATCAAAATCAATAAATTTCTACAATTCAAAAATCGTTACCAAAATTCTTTTCTATTCTATTCTATTCTTGTACAAAATTCATTTCCATTCACTTGTGAACACCCCTTTTTCTGTTGTTCGAGATACATGAAAGTCTCTAGTCGCACCAACATTTAAAAATGAAACATCGAAAAACTCATTCGAACTCGAATAATCTATCCCTTGTAAGATTTACTCATCCTTTTATCCCCTGTATCTTTTGTTGTTTTTGCTTTACATGTATTTACAATACAAGGTACCGGACAGCCTCCCAAAAAAACACGCCTACTATAGTTTCCTTATACAATGCTCGCCTTCTTCGCACCGGGTCTTCGAAAACTACTGTCAGTATTCGTCGCTCTGACTGGTCAAAAAAGTCAGAAGTTTCAGCTGACATTTAGCTGACAGTTAGATTTTTCTGATTTTCGAACATAGATTTTCAGATGAAAAAAAACAGTCTGAAAATTCTTAAAAAAAAGTTCTAGCTGTCAAAACAAGCAAAACAACGGATGTATATGACAATCGGACTTTACTCGGTATTCTTGGGCTAGTTTTTTGTTTTACTAGTTTTCGCTTATTTGTTGAAATGAAATTGATTATTAGCCGTGTTTTATTATCCTTTGTGATCTGATCCGGATCAAATCTGAAAATAAAACAACTCGGATCAGAAAAAAATTTATTTCTAAGTTTGACAGATAGCAACCGCTTGATTTTTAAAAAATCAAATTTCATTTTCAATTGTTTTATATGTCGGTATATTTAATTGTGAATTGATTGATAATAATGTAGTAAATGTTGCATTAAGGACGAAAAGATGCCATCTTACACTAGGTTTTGAATGGTTTTTGTTTGGAAATTGCCCTAGTGCTCATTTATATGTACATGGTAATTAGACAATAAATCTGAAAAAAAGGCGTAAACCTAAAAAATTTTCTTGTTCTGTTTAATTTCAGGGTAACTTTGCGGCTAGAACATGAAGATTGTTATTCTTTTGATTGCAAAAAACAAATTTCATTGGGAGGTAAGCCAGAGGAAAACAAAACGCCTCCAACGAAAACAACTAAGCCGTCTGTAGGCGAAGCAGAAGACACTGCAAATGTGAAAGAACCAAAATTAATAATTTCTAGGCCAAGTCCGTTTAGTGCAGTCAATGAAGCGAAAAATAGGGCCCAACCTCCGAATTTTTTTACTGTGAACCGATTTGCATGAAATTTTGGAATTAGGCTCATCTTACCCTTAAATTCAAAAGTGAAAATAATTTGCACACCGCCACCCCTTCTCGGGGGTGAATTTTTTTTTTTGAAATAACCGGATATCGATAGAAGGCTTAATTTTAAGCAAAAAAACAAATATAAAGTTTTTTGTTAAGTCCAATACTTTACGAGTTATTGGCAATTGAAAATTCGCAATTTGTTCACGTTTTTCTTCTATTTATTGCAAATATCTCCAAAACTATACGTTTTATCGAAAATTTTACAAAGAAAAAAATGTAGCAGGTAAAACAATGAACAATTTGGTTTTTTATAAAGTATTCTTAGAACAATATTAAGCTAGATATAAAAGATCAAAACCATTTTTTATTTTGTCTGAAATTTAATCGTTGTGGTCAATGCCATTTAGCGGCGAGCAGATGCATTTTATGCGTTCTAATACAAGGGGATGTTTTGTAGTGCTTGAAAAAAGCTTTAAAATGAGCGCCTCAAGTCTTTCGAAAATATTCTGTTGTTCTTTCTTTTGCTCGTTTCGTTGTTCTTCAATCAGCTTCTTTTGTTCGTTTCTTTGTGTTTCAAGTTGTTCGAGAACATTCTGCTGTTCCTTCTTTTGCTCGTTTCGCTGTTCTAACAAAAGTTTCATCATACTAGAAAAATCTACAGTTTCACTTACTTCCTCTTCCTATACTTCTGTTTCAAAAACCAAAGTGTTTACGTCTTCCCCTTACTGTTCCAAATAGTTGCGCAAGCGCAGGACGAGCTCGTTTTTCGATCCCGCTCTAGAAAGATTTCGCTTACCTAACTCACTTTTAAGCTCAATGCAGTTGAGCTCTTCTAACAACTTACCCATTTTCACTGTATTTAGCTTTTTTTTACACTTTACTAGTCAAATAAGTTTTATTTACACTTCTGACACCAATGTAACGTGCGCTTAGTTTGCAAAATAAAACTTCACTTTTTAATTTATTTCTACCGCTTTTATTCAGTATCTATACTTTATTCGATCTCAACTCGACTTTTGGACTAACACTCGTTAACAACAATTCACTCTTAACTTTATCACTCTATAATCAAAACTGACTGCTCGTTGCGTCAGCGGCCTATTTATATAGAACAACACTCATCTAGAGCGTTTCAGTTTCTTCTCCATGGTTTCCACATTTGCTGTCAAGCATCTCTACACTCCCACACACTAGCTTACAAGCAATGCCTGTTATTTAAACCATTCCATTATAGTGTTGCCAGTTGTGTTTTCGGTTAAACGTTTTCGATTAGGAAATTGGTATAAATGTTGGGTGTTCATTACAGTATTAAAGAAAAGCAATTGAAATTAAAGAATGTTAAAATTATTTTGAAATTAATTATTAGATTAAGATTAGAAAGAAGATTAAAGAAAAGCGGTTGCATTTGCTGGAATCGAGGAAGTAGGATAAGAGGTTAGGAGTGTAAGTAAATTTGAAACTTGTATATTAAACTTATAGTATTAAGTATCTTTTCTTTTAGTAAATAAAATTGAAGTCAATCTTTGTACTTCTTCCTTTCTTTGAATTGGAACATCCTCCCGTAACTGCATCAGCGTTGCAACATAATTTTATTTAACTCTGGTCAGGTAACCCAGTAGTAAGTTGCTTTATACATATATTCTAAATAAATTTTACGATGGTTGGGTCAAAACAGCGTAGTTGCACAGCAGACAAATGTCGCCAAAAAGACACAGATCATATGGTGAGCTACGATATGTGCAAACACTGATGGCATTTTTCCTGTGGAAAGTTCGAAACCAATAAATTTAACACGGCAACGCCATGGTTTTGTGGCAGGTCAGACTGCGTAGAGTTATGTGGTGAAGAACATAGCTCCCCCAGTGGCACATCGACTCAAGGGGATGTCGGCGCCAATGTTGAGGGCAGACTTTCTGAACCAGCTGACCTTGAAACAACGCTAGACGACCTGATGGAAGCTGCCGCGTCAGCACAAGCGTCAGTGGCACAAAAGGATTCAGAAATCCAAGAAATGAAAAGGAAATCGGAAGAGCTCAGTGCTAAATTAGCAAATGCATTACAGCATCAACTCCCGTCGTTCTGCTGTGAAGTTTTCTGAAGAAAGAATTCTTATGATTTGCCAGATTCAGGACAATCACCGAATGTTTTAGAAAATGCTAAGCAACAACGCAATGAAGAAAAACAAAGTCAACATCGTGAATCCACACCTATCAGTGCTACGCGGAGATTGAGCTTCGTAGACACTTCTATTCAGCAGTGTGAAAAGTCAAGTTTGTTGACAATTTTGAATAGAAGCAACGTTCAAGAGTTGCCTTCCTTTTCCGGGGAGAATAAAAGAGAATGGCCGTACTTCGAAGAAGTTTTTAAATCCACCACAATCGAAGGCAACTACTCCGGAAAGGAAAATGTTTCACGCCTGCGCAAGGCATTGAAGGGTGAAGCTTATGAGTTGGTAGGCGACAGGCTCAAGTATTCGTCTGATGATATTGCCATAATGGATTCGTTGCGAGCGATATTTGGTCGCCATGATGTTTTGGTGCAAATTGGGTGCCGGCCTCTATCAGGACTGGGTTAGACACAAATCGTCTTTGTGTAGGGCTTATGTCGAGGACTTCGCAAGGTTTCTGACGGAGAAAGTTGTTGACCTTCCCCCAGAGCTTCTTGTGAGTACTACAAATTTGGATTCTAAAAAATCATTGAGAGGTGCGAAACCTTCAGGCCGTGTTCTGACTAATGCTCCGGCTTCACCAAGAGATTCTTCAGTAGTGTGTATAAAGTGCGGTCGAAATCATCAGCTGAAAGATTGTTCGGTGTTTAACGATTTGTCTTCAAAGCAAAGACTAAGTTTCGTCAAATATAATCGGATTTGTTTCTGTTGTTTGGATACGACCAATCAATTGGAAAACATGCCGACAGAAGACAACTTGTGGTGTCTAAAATTGTTCAGGTCGACATCACCCGCTTTTACACTTGTCAGATATAAACGCACCCACTTTAAATAGTTCGGCTAATACCTTCGTGCCTGCACAACATGTTCATTCGTCTCACGTTGGGTGCGATTCTTCAGTTTTATTTAAGATTGCACCAATTCGAATCCATGGAAACAACGATAACTTTGTTGACACTTATGCGTTTTTGGACGACGGTTCATCCCTTTCTATGATAGAGAAAGAACTCTTTGCCAGTGCTACGAGAAACTAGAAGACATGTCTTTGGAACCGATGTTTTATCAGAAGAGCTGATCACTCATCATCTAAGTGAAGTAGATGCTCCCCTGTTGTATAAATACTGTAAAATTGCATTAGAATACAGAAACAGAATTATTAATGAAAATTTTTAAAGATTCTAAAAGACATATACATTTGTTTATAGAATAAAAAATTGTCAATCAGGCAGACGGCAAACAGCCATGCTATATACTTGTAATATTTGTAATTTGTAATACATATTTGTATAAATAAATAGAAATTCAATTCATTCCTTCATTCATTTGAAAGAACTCTTTGATGACCTCGAACTGTCTGGTGTTTCAGAGGATTTAGTTTTGCAGTGGACAAAGGGAGTATCCAGGCATGAAGATTCCTATCGAACTTCACTGGTAGTATCAGGAGTAAAAAACAGAAAACGTCATATTTTAAAAAACGTCTACATAGTCAAAAATTTAGAGCCTCCTAGTCAATCCATAGACGTCTCTGATTTGCAAAAGTTGTACCCACACCTGCGAGGACTTCCTCCTTCGGATCTGGAGAAAGCCAAGCCGAAGATTCTCGTTGGACTAGCCCAAGCCAAGTTCCTTTGGGGACATTGTCAGAGGCATGGAAAAGACGAAGAGCCATGCGCAATCAAGATGCTTTTAGGGTGGGTGGTCTATGGAAGATCTGCTCCGGCTTACAAAGTTTCAAGTCTTAGTCAAGCGGCTAGACCATCGATGCACTTTCTCTTCCATGAAGCGATAGAGGGAGAAGACGATCTTCATGAGTTGGTTAAGATTCATTTTTCTACAGAGGATTTCGGCATCAAGACCCTAAATACTAATTTAGTGAACAAAGAAGACGCACGAGCGATTGAAATCATGCAACAAACATTAAGGCGAGTTGACAATCATTATGAAATTGGTTTGCTCTGGAGCAACAATGACATCAAGCTGCCTGACAGCTATCCCATGACTCTGAGCAGGTTGAAAGGTATTGAAAGATCTTTATAGCACAAACCTTTACTCGAGTGGAAGAACAATTACATGAGGGAGCTCATAGCAAAAGGATACGCTAGAATTGCGTCTGCGGAAGAATAAGAAGTGCAATGGCCTCGAGTGTGGTATTGTCAAAAATCTTTACTCACTTTCATCTATCAACACTGTTTTCATAATACATAACATGAATTCTATATTGCTTCTCTAATGTACTACTATTGTATTTGTTCATATATTTACTTTAAAGCTTTTACAATACATATATATATTCATATAACTTTACTTAATATCATAAATCACATCATAGTTCAGTTATCATCTTGCGGTCATCAGATTCGTTACAATATTAGCTAATTTCTCTAAATTAAAGTTGATATCTTATTAAACGGTTTGTTTTTCTTTTCATTTTTCCTTGGACTTGGGTAAACGTTTTAAAATTTGGTGCCGAAACCCGGGACCTTTAACGCTTAAGAAAAATAAATTCGATTAACGTGGTCTTATACCAATACTGAACGATCGAAATGGAACTCGCTAGTCGTGCTTCCTATCGTGGTCAAGTGAGCAAATTAGTAAAAAGCGCTAACGAATATCTACAATCGAATGGCTCGAAAATAAGAGAAGCATCAAATAATCTAGACGATATTGAAGAGGAGTTGACCGTTCTGCTAGACAGACTTACAGCCGCTCATGAAAGCTTAAAAAAGGCAAACGGTGAAGTGGAAACGTTGATAAAATCTGATGACTTGGGAAAAGAAGCAGATGCTGTGGCAGAATACGAGGACAAAGCCATATCCATAATCACACGAATTAAGTGCCGCCTTTCCAAGCTTCGCCTTTCTCAAGGGCAACCGACACTCAACGATCATATAAACGATTCCACTTCAATGACGGCTATAGCAACTCTTCAACCAACGACCGCGCCTCCGAATTTCAATGCCGTAAAATTGAGGAAATTGCAACCAAAGAAATTCTCGGGCGATTTTATAGATTGGGTTCCATTTTGGGAACAATATCGCGATCTCGTTCATGAAAGCCCTTCTCTAAGTACGATCGATAAATTTAATTATCTTGAAACAGTGCTCACTGGTAAAGCAGCTGAAACATTAGCTGGTCTTACTCCATCGGAGGCTAACTACACGACAGCTATAACATTATTGAAGGAAGAATACGGGAATAGCGAAAAGATAATAGATTTCACGATGCAACGTTTGCTCTCTATCCAACCTGTTTCGTCTAAAACAGATGCTGTCAATTTGAGACGACTGTACACCTCGGTATTAGCGTCTGCTCGCTCACTTTCATCCTTAGGCATTCCGTCGTCAAATTATTTTGTCATGTTGAAAGGTGTATTGCTGCGTTGTATACCAAATGAGTTACGAGTAGATTTTCATCGTTACTACGAAGACTCAGGTGCAAGTCTCCAAATTACTAGCCAAGAGAGTGTAGACGAAGCAGGAAGTAATTCTTCAGCCTCAGAAAAATCGTCGATAGCTATTGGTGATGTACAAGTAAATTGTCTTTTGAAATTTCTTAAAAGAGAAATTGAGTCCCTTGAAAAGGCACACGAAGCGAAATTACAACTGTCTCGCTCTGCCGTGATGAAAGCAAGTTCAAGAGCTCCTGTCAAAACTGCACTAGGTTTGTTTACATCAGAAAAAGATAATAATTTGTGTTTCTTTTGTAACAGCTCAACTCATGAAGCCAAGGATTGTTGCTGCTCAAAAGGTGTTCCTGAAAAGAAAGCACTGCTTGTAAAAGGAGGAAGGTGTTTTCGATGCTGTAGAAAAGGTCACAACTCCAGGATGTGCAGAGTTAAAGGGATCGCCTGC
This sequence comes from Melanostoma scalare, assembly GCA_949752695.1. Lineage (NCBI taxonomy): Eukaryota > Metazoa > Arthropoda > Insecta > Diptera > Syrphidae > Melanostoma > Melanostoma scalare. The sequence goes on along the minus strand of OX456984.1, from coordinate 108,038,253 downwards.
AAAACATGCAATGGACATTATGCTACCAGTATGTGCGACCCTTCGTATTCTCCAAAAAATAGTGCGAAACCTCTGGCAATAAACAATGACTCTGCGGTGAACTTGTGCACATCTGATCGAGTTCAAAAAAGCATTACGTACTTGCAAACAGCGTGTGCTTATGCGAGCAGTGAAAGTTCTACTTTTTCGATGTTTGTTCGAATTGTCATGGATGGAGGAAGCCAACTTTCGTTCATTAAGTCAGCTGTAGCTCGTCGTTTGAGTTTACCTGTTGTGAGAGAGCATAATCTGAGCGTTATAACTTTCGGGAGTGGTAAACCAAAACCAAGTAGGATGTGTAACAGAGTCCGTTTAGTGCTTCGTAGCCAATTCGATGATCAAGCCGTAGTGCTAGATGCCATTGAGGTTCCAGCCATTTGCTTTGATGGGCTATCTGAGCCAAAAAACGACCGAATCGTTTCAACGGTGAATTTACAGCTAGCGGATAATCGTGCTCATGGACAGACTTTAGAAGAAGGCATTAGCGTGCTGATCGGTGCCGATGCATATTGGCAATTCGCAACAGGACAACATAAGCGTCTGACAGATAAGCTAACAGCAATCAACACAACGTTAGGATGGACAATTCAAGGACCATCGACCATAGAACAGAAAGCATCCGATTCCACTTGTGCCATTTCGCTTAACGTCTGCGCCTGTGAAGATATCCAAAGATTTTGGAAGCTTGATATTCTGGGAATCGCTTCTGAATTTAAAGGGGAGGTAAGTGGTAATATTTCCTTACATGTATATAGAAAAGGTGATAGGTTTGAAGCATCACTTCCATGGAAAACGATTCCTACCCCACTTCATAATAACCGAACAGGTGCATTCATACGAATGCAGTCACTTGTTCGTAAGCTTTGTGCGGCTGGAAAAATTATTGAATACGATGAGGCAATGATCGATATGCTATCAGCGGGGATTGCGGAGCCGGTTTCTGAGAACGTGGTTGAAAATAACGTATTGTATTATTTACCACACCGTCCGGTATACAGAGAAGATAAGGAGACATCAAAACTTCGTATTGTTTTTGATGCGTCTGCACACGCACCAAACCATTCATCGCTTAACGATATTTTAGAAGTAGGGGAGAACCTTTTACCCGATCTTTTGCTAGTTCTCTTAAATTTCCGAGTAGGAAAAGTTGGTCTCATAGCAGACATTGAAAAAGCATTTCTACAAATATTGCTTAAACCATCTGATCGAGACAGTCACCGCTTCCTATGGTTTGCGGAAAAGATTGTTGACCACAAGATCTTACCTGCGGTGAGGGCTTACAGAATGACGCGGTTAACATTTGGGGTAAAGAGCAGTTCTTACATTCTTGGTGCGATGATTAAAGAACTTTTTAAAGAGGCTTCGTATCGAATCGGTGAAAAGATGGTGCGTCATCATTTAACTTGTGAGCTATTGAAAAACAGCTTTTATATGGACGATTTTGTCACCTCTCTTCATGATGAAAATATCGCCACATGAATTTTTACTGAGGCCACTAGTATATTTAAAAGCGCATCAATGAAATTACGTAAGTGGAACTCAAATAACCCTCGGGTTCGAGCTTGCTTTGCTGAGGACGAACAGTTTTCTGCTACGCCAAAGGTGCTTGGTTTGCGATGGATGATAGCAACAGACGAATTTCAAGTGGATCTTAACTCGGTGCTGAGTTTACTGAACTCTGGCTCCATGCAAGGAACCAAACGTAGTGTATTACGAATTATGGCTAAAATATTCGACCCGTTTGGTATACTCTCTCCGTGGACAGTTCGTTTGAAGATTTTATTTCAAAATATGTGGCGAAAGAAATTAGATTGGGACCAGGAGTTATCTGCCGATTTACAGTGCATTTGGGAAACCTGTCGTGGTGAAATCAACGATCTAACTGAAATAAGTATTCCAAGGTATTTGTCAACGAGCGCAGAGGGATTAACTGAAATACACGTTTTCGCTGATGCAAGTCAGTATGCATTCGGTGCAATAGCTTACGCGAGGACTGTTCATTGTAGTGGAAAAATTATAGTAACTTTTATTTGCGCAAAGAATAGAGTTGCGCCTCTGAAAAACGATGATCAAAATGAGCTCACTATTCCCAAATTGGAATTAACAGCTGCATTGATTGCTGCTCGCTTGCTTGCGTATTTGCAAGCTAGTCTACGGATTACTATTTGTGAAACTTTTTTATGGTCGGACTCGCAGATTGTGCTTTACTGGATCCAGGGAACAAATAAACGTTGGAAGCCATTTGTAGAGAATCGCGTTAAGGAAATCAGGGCTTTTCCAAGTCTGTCATGTTGGCGACACTGTCCTGGTGTGGAAAATCCCGCTGACCTGCTCACTAGAGGAATAAGTGCTTCGTCTTTAATGCGATCTTCAATTTGGTTCAATGGTCCTTCTTGGTTAACGAAAGACAAATCTTTCTGGCCGTCGACTCAAGACCTTAATACTGCTGCTGTGTGTACTCTATCCTTACAGGCAGATGATAAATCAGATGATGGTATACAACTGCAGTATGCCGAGCCGATTCTGAACGCTACGGATTTTAGTACATTGACTCATCTTCTACGTATAACTGCTTGCGTTTTCCGAGCTATTGAGAGGTTTCGAAAACGTAAATTTGATTATGTTTCCGCTGAAGATATTACCAAAGCTGAAAGTTACTGGATTCGTCAAGTTCAAAGCCAATATTATTTCAGAGAGATTTCCTCTCTGCAAGGAGAAAAGGGTATGCCTCCTAGTTCCAAATTGTTATCTCTATTTCCATTTTTAGATGATACAGACAAGTTTTTGCGCGTGGGTGGTCGTCTCCAAGATGTGGAAGATAATATAAGCATAGCTCACCCAATCACTTTACCGCAGTCCTCTCACATAACGAAGCTTATCGTCATTGATCTTCATTCAAGAATCTTTCACGGTGGTACCTCAGCTGTTCTTTCACACCTACGCTCAAAATACTGGATCATAAGAGGGAGACAAATGGTGAATTTATTTACACTTAGTACAAGCAAGCAAACTTAAATCTAAAATACAAACAAAACTCAAATCTAAAATAAAAAATATATTCAAAAAAATGAATGAAATCAGGAGGGTTCGGTTCATTGTGAGTAGGAAGCAAGAGATTTACGGAGGGATGATTTTGAGGTATGGAAATCGAACAGATTATAGGAATCATTGACATTACACGTAACATACGTGACATAGGGTTGTAGAAACTATAATTCGTACGGTGATAGGGAATTCGGAAAGGGGGAACAGTCCTAAGATTACGTGAATTTACATTAAAAGATATTAAACTCAATAGCGAAGGACAATCAATGTTTCCACTCAAAAGATCTTGAATAAATACGATATCTGAGATCTCGCGTCTCCTTTGAAGAGACTGAAGATCAATAAGCTGCAGACGATCAGCATATGGAGGCAAGCGATATCTATCTTCCCAGGGAAGTTTGCGTAGAGCGTAAAGGAGAAATCTACGTTGGACAGCTTCGAGGCGTTTAGCATGTGTAATTTGATAAGGTGACCACACTTGGGAGGCATATTCAAGAATTGGCCTAACGAAAGTAACGTACAAGGATTTGAGAATATACGGATCGGAAAATTCTTTCGACCAACGTTTTATGAATCCGAGCATGCAGTTTGCTTTTTTTATAACATGTTCAATGTGGGAGTGAAAGTTGAGCTCTTTATCACAAATGACACCTAAGTCACGAGCAAAAGAGACAACGTGTATTGGTTCACCTTGTAGATAATAGCATCGAGGGGGCGGGGGTAGACGTTTGCGGGAAAAAGTTATAGCGTGGCATTTACTAACGTTAAGTTCTAAATTATTTTTGTGACACCAAACTGAGAAAATGTCTAGATTATCTTGTAATATAGAAGAGTCAGCGGGGGATAAAATACTTCTAAATATTTTCATATCATCCGCGTATATCAAAACGTTGCAATCTAGGATTTTGACAACATCGTTAATCCCTAAAATAAAAAACAGTGGGCCAAGATGGCTGCCTTGAGGGACACCAGAGGGTGCTGTGAAGGGGTTGGAGAGAGATGATCTGAAGCAGACTACATATTTTCTCTGAGTTAAATAGGTACAAACCCAAGAAATAAAAAGTGGGGGAAAGCCTAGGATTTTTAATTTGAAAAGTATGATTTTATGTGACATTTTGTCGAATGCTTTGCTAAAATCAGTAGCAATAACATCAACTTCATTTCCTTTCTCTAAGGTACACAACGTATGGGAAACAAAATCCACTAGATTGGTCGTGGTTGACCTACCAGCTAGGAAACCATGTTGTTCAGGAGCCAAAATAGATTTGCAGTGGAAAGACAGTGTATCATAAATAATGCTTTCGAACAGCTTTGGTATCCAGGACAGTTTGGCTATGGGACGATAGTTAGACACATCATTCTTTGGTCCTTTTTAATGGATAGGAATTATATAAGATGTTTTCCAGAATGTTGGAAACACACCTTGTGAAAGTGATAGCTTGAAAAGGGCTGTCAGAGATTGGACAAAAAAGCTCGAACAGTTTTTTAGGACTATAGCAGGAATTCCGTCAGGACCAGATGAGTAATTATCCTGAAGTTTATCAATTTTATTTTTGATTATGGATGGGAAAATATCCAATGTGTGAAATGAGGTTTGTGGAGAGTTATTTAGATATTGGAAATAATGTAAATCCACTTCTACCTCGCAATCACTAAATGACTGTTCAAAAAAGTTTGCGAAAAAATTTGCAGGTATTGAGGTAAGAGAGGGAGGAAGGGTAGCCGTCAGATTTCCTTTTGATGTTTATAAACTCATAAAAACGTTTAGGATTTAACTTTATTGAAGATTGCATTTGAAGAACATATTCGCTATAGAGACGTGTACTAAGTTCAGAAAACTGTGTAAAAACGAACGAGAAAACTTGGTAGTCGTTTACTGATTTTGAAAGAAGATATTTTTTCCATAAGTTATTCCTCAGGTTGCGAAGTGACCGAAGATCTTTATTATACCAAGGTGGGGAAGAGGAGTAATTTTTACGAGGCATAAAAGGAACAGATTGTGCAAAACATTGAAAAATCTCTGAATAAAATACTGACAACGCTTGATCGATCGAGTCTTTAGAAAAAGTGAAGTTAATATTGGCTAGAAGGGAATTTAATTTGGGAAAGTCAGCCTTTCTAAAGTTAAAGAAATAGTCTACGGCAATGTTAGGTTGAGGATTGTGGTAAGAGAATGAAAGCGACAAAGGTGGGTGATATTCGTCCAGTTTAGAAAGAAGTTGGCCACTTGCTGTCACAATAGCGTTACCAGGATCAGAAACGAAAATAAGGTCTAGTTGCCTATTGAGGTTATTAATAATACCACTTATTTGGAAAAGGTTAGAGTCTTGCATGCAATCAGTGAAAAGTATTTCTTTTTCAGATGCAGTATTTGACGGATAATAGTAAGTACCGTCGTTATGAGGAGACCATTGAATATACGGGAGATTAAAATCACCCATACATATTATTTCGTCATTGGTGTCAGCAGCATCGAAAAGGTGGTCTATTGCATCAACTATGAGCTGATATGATATAGTTGGTTGAGAGGGGCGAATATAACAGCACATAATAAAAATATATCGGGAGGGCAGTTTGATTTTGACTGTTATAAATTCAAAATCTGTTGAATGTGATGAATTGAAAGGACTGACATCAAGACGACAGTTCACCGCTAACAAAACACCACGCCCCAGTTCTTCACTGTCATTGATCAGACCGTCCTGACGAAAAATTAGGTACTCTGATGTAAATAGTTCACTGTCTAGAATATTTGGAGTAAGGTTTGTCTCAGTTAGAGCAAAAATGTCATGAGGAAATGATTGTGAACTAGTAAAAACTGAGGACGTTTTGGTTCGAAGCCCTCTAACATTCTGGTAGTATATAGTAAGGAAGGCCGAGGCCGAGTGAAAACTGTCATCAAAAATTGCTTTGTGTGTAAGCTTCTTCGAGGTCAAGCTGCAACGCAACCCTTTGCACCGCTGCCTAAAGATAGAATGTTGTTATCTAGAGCCTTTGAGGTAACTGGAGTTGACTTCGCCGGTCCTTTGTATGTTGCGGATGTATCTACTCCTGTGCAGCCGTTCGTGCGGTGCATCTCGAATATACAAACGATCTTACGGCTGAAAGCTGCATTCTTGCTATAAGACGATTTATTGCTCGGCGAGGGGCCCTTCGCATAATATATTCTGACAACGCGACTACTTTCAAGAAGACTTCACACGAGTTCAAACAGCTAAACAACGTACGATTAAGTGAACGTTTTCTCGGATTTTTGAGTGACTCTCGAATAACGTGGAAATTCATTGTTGCACGAGCTCTATGGTGGGGAGGCTTTTGGGAGCGACTAGTGGGGGTAGTTAAAACAGCTCTAAGAGCAGCTGTACAAAGATCCACTCTTAATAACGATCAGCTTCATACCATGCTAACGGAAGTTGAATGTGTGGTGAATTCGAGACCCTTAAAGTATATGGGAGATGACCCATTAGATCTCGCTCCACTCACTCCAGCTAATTTTCTCCACGGACCATGCGGACCTATACAAGAATTTGCATCCGAAAATCAAACTGGCCAGGCCCTACGAAAGCAGTGGAGAGATCGCTTACTTTTCTTAGCTGCTTTTAAGAAGCGGTGGTTTAAGGAGTATCTTTTACAACTTAGATCCTTACATCATGTCAAAAATTGTGCGAGTTCAAATTTGCTAGTCGGAGATGTAGTTTTGGTGGAAGATTCATCGTTGCCTCGAACTCTTTGGCATTTGGCCGTAATACAAAAGGTATTTCCTGGACGAGATGGCAAAATTCGGGCTTGTGAAATAAGGCTCTCCAGCGGTTCTATTTTGAGAAGGCCAATACAACTACTGTACCCATTAGAAATTTCGAACTGACTTAAAGCTTTTCTGGCGGGAGGATGTCAAAAATCTTTACTCACTTTCATCTATCAACACTGTTTTCATAATACATAACATGAATTCTATATTGCTTCTCTAATGTACTACTTTTGTATTTGTTCATATATTTACTTTAAAGCTTTTACAATACATATATATATTCATATAACTTTACTTAATATCATAAATCACATCATAGTTCAGTTATCATCTTGCGGTCATCAGATTCGTTACAATATTAGCTAATTTCTCTAAATTAAAGTTGATATCTTATTAAACGGTTTGTTTTTCTTTTCATTTTTCTTTGGACTTGGGTAAACGTTTTAAAAGGTATGCTCCTACTTTTCTCGTAGAGAATAAAAATAAGTTGTCACGAAACCTAGAGTGGTGGCAGATGTAGCCGCCAAAGTGAAGGGAGTGTCACTAAACACCTTTCTTTTAAAAGGACCAGATATTTTAGTCCCACTTCTAGCAGGTTTCTTTAAGTTCCGTGAACGAGCCATCGCAGTCAACGCGGATGTCAAAGAAATGTTCCACAGAATACGTATCAAAAAGGACGATCAACAATGCCGAAGAATATTATGGAGAGACGGTGATAGCAGCGTGCCCCTTCCGTTTACATCATGGAAGTGATGATTATTGGCCCGAAATGTTCCCTCACCTGCGCTCAATTCGTCAAGAACCAACGCGGAAAAATTCCGGCTTGAGTGTCCAGAAGCAGTGGATGGCTTGACGCAACGGACTTATGTGGATGACTATTTTAATAGCCACGATACGGTAGACAAGGCTTTATCAGTAACTCAATATGCAATTGGAATTTGCAAAACTATGAATTTTGACCTGGTTGGCGTCCAATCAAATGATCCAGTTTTTCTTCAAAACATACCAGAATCCCATATCAATGCGAAGCTAGTCAGTATAGATATACCAGATAACAGTGATGACGCTGTCACGAAAGGTTTAGGGATGTTTTGGGTACCTTCGACAGATCACTTCACGTATATGATTTCTAACAACCAATCACTTGAACAAATGCTTCTACCTAATGCAGTCATCAGTAAGAGAGAAATTTTAAGATTAATAATGAAGATTTTCGATCCTCTCGGCCTTCTATCCTTTTTCATTATCCGAGGGCGGATCACTCTGCAAGAAGTATGGAGAGAAGGTTGCGACTGGGACGAAGCAGTTTCCCCCTCAATAAGGGCACCATGGTTGGACTTCATCAGAGAATTGAGGAATATCGACGGTCTCAGGATTCCCCGCTGCTATCTATCTTGGAGTCCAGATGATTCAGAGGTAAGCCTAGTAGTCTTTGTAGACGCCTCTGAACAAGCCTTTGCTGCAGCGGCTTATTTAAGATTCGAAGAAGACGAGATGGTGGATGTGGTTTTGGTCATGGCTAAGTCAAAAGTAGCCCCGGTTAAGAAGCTATCGATTCCAAGGTTATAATTACAAGCAGCCGTTCTAGGAGTACGTTTGACCGACTCAATAAAGAAATCTCATTCAATTCGTTTTCACAACTCCTTCTTTCTTTCTGACTCGAATACAGTAGTAGCTTGGATAAACTCTTCCTCCTTTAAGTTTCCATCTTTCGTAGCGGTGAGAGTTGCTGAAATCTTGGAGTCCACTAAACCAAGGCAATAGTTTCACGTCAGGTCCAAGGATAATGTGGCAGACGATGCCACCAGGTGGAAAGACTCTTCGGTTGGTGATACAAACTCGAGGTGGTTCAAAGGCCCAGAGTTTCTCAAGCTCCCAATTGGCTCTTGGCCAATCACTCCAGGTGGTCGGACGTTTGGTTAGGCTATGTTTCCACTCAAAGCAACAGCTGCCTTCCTTCAGTATTTACGACGAGTTAAAACCCAGATTCAAGGCTAGATGGACTTCTTCAGTGCGAGTCGTAGGCTTTTTTCGGCGCTTCATGAGCATCTTAAGAAAGGCGTCCGTTGAAACTGCAGACTTCGTAACACCAGCAGAATACTCATCCGCTCAAAATTGGCTATTCCGCAAAATTCAAGCTGATTCTTTTCCTGATGATCTAGTCGCCCTCAAAGCTCGCCAGAAGGTTAGCACTTCAAGTAAGAGTATTAATTTTTCACCATTCCTGGATGGAGAGGTAACTCTTGGGATAAGGTCGAGAGGTCAAAAGGCTCTTGTTTCGTACGCTTCGCGTAATCCAGCGATCCTGCCCAAAACCCATCCTTTAGTAGATCTGTTCATCGCGCACTACCATGAAAATAACCTTCGATCATTAACGACATTCGAGAAGCGGCGTGGATCATTAGTATTCGAGTGGCCGTGGAAAGAGTCAAGTCAAGGTGTAACAAATGTAAGCTTATGAAATCCAAGCCAGTTATGCCTCTTATAGGTCAACTCCCAGAGGCTCGTTTAGCTTTTCATCAATAACCGTTCACACACGTTGGAGTAGATTGTTTTGGCCCTCTTTTGATCAGATTTGGAAGTGGAACGGTTTGGAAGAGGAACGGTTAAACGATACGGGATGATTTTTACATGTTTGACCTTCAGGGCCGTGCAAATAGAACTTTTGAATGACCTCACTTTGGACCAGTGCACTATGGCAGTGCGTCGCTTTGTTATCAACAGAGTTGTAACTCGTTTTCTTTAAAGCGACAACGGGCTCAATTTCATAGGGCCCAAGAACCAGCTGGAGAGGGATGTGAAAGAGATGGAGGCGAAGTTAGGCGAGTATGCTTCAAAATACGGGAATATACCCTGGCGATTCATACCAGCTTATTCGCCATGGATGGGCGGAGCGTGGGAGCGGTTGATACAATCAATAAAGCGCAGTGTGGACTTCATCCTCAGAGGTATCACTCCGCGAGAAGACGTTTTACGAAAAGCACTACTGGAAGCCCAAGGTCAAATAAACAGACGTCCCTTAACGCATGTGCCAGTGGACCCAGAGGACCCAAGGCCACTTACCCCAAACTTGATGCTTTTCGTCGACGACGCTCGTGAAATTACAGCCCCTGGTGTTTTTTGTGAGAGGGACTCGTGCAGCAAGCTCTACAGTCGAAGACATCAACACTTGATGGCGGAAATTACTAGGCGTTGACACCAGGAATATTTACCTGATATAATCAGGAGAACCAAATGGCATCAAAATACCAAGCCAGTCGAAGAAGGTGATCTAGTCCTCATCATTGATCCAAACGAAGTACGGGAAGCATGGCAACTGGGAAAAGTATCCAAAGTTTACCCAGGCTCAGACGGAGTAATAAGAAATGCGTACGATCAGGTTGCAAATGGATCCATCAAACCAAGAAGATCAGTTGGACGGCTCGCTGTTTTCTACATAGTTTCAGACGGGCCCCGGGATGTCATCGAGCCAAAGTCAAGATAAATTTAGTATCTCCATGTAAACAGTGAAATTTTCCCCCTCCGATCTCCGCAATTGCATCCCTGGTTTTTGCAATTCCTGACAGCGTATCATATACCCGTCTAACTTGCCGGTTTTTTGACATTAGACTTTTTTACAACCACATCGTTGAGTCACGGCTTTTTGGCAATTTCGCAATTTGGATTTGGTTCACGAGGAAGATACGCCGTGCCAGCAGCCATTGCGGAAAGATTATTAAAATCAAGGTATTAAAGAAAAGCAATTGAAATTAAAGAGTGTTAAAATTATTTTGAAACTAATTATTAGATTAAGATTAGAAAAAAGATTAAAGAAAAGCGGTTGCAATTGCTGGAATCGGGGAAGTAAGATAAGAGGTTAGGAGTGTAAGTAAATTTTAAACTTGTATATTAAACTTATAGTATTAAGTATCTTTTCTTTTAGTAAATAAAATTGAAGTCAATCTTTGTACTTCTTTCTTTCTTTGAATTGGAACATCCTCCCGTAACTGCATCAGCGTTGCAACATAATTTTATTTAACTCTGGTCAGGTAACCCAGTAGTAAGTTGCTTTATACATATTGTAACGTGCGCTTAGTTCGCAAAAATAAAACTTCACTTTTTATTTATTTATTTCTACCACTTTATTCAGTATTTATACTTTATTCGAACTCAACTCGACTATTGGACTATCACTGGTTAACAACACTTCACTCTTAACTTTATCACTCTATAATCAAAACTGACTGCTCGTTGCGTCAGCGGCCTATTTATATAGAACAATACTTATCTAGAGCGTTCCAGTTTCTTCTCCATGGTTTCCACATTTGCTGTCAAGCATCTCTACACTCACACACACTGGCTTACAAACAATGCCTGTCATTTTATACCATTCCATTATAGTGTTGCCAGTTGTGTTTTCGGTTAAACGCCTTCGATCAGGAAATTGGTATAAATGTTGGGTGTTCATTACACTGCCCCCTCCTTAAGATTGTTCGTCCCGAATAATTCCATCTGCAGCCTCGCCACTATATCGATGCAGCCGGTCACAATGAACTACTTTTAACTTGCCTCTTAATCCTCTTTGGATGCGGTAAACCACGTCGTTAATTCTCGTGACAACAGTATAAGGACCTTCCCAGTTCTGCTGAAGTTTCGGTGACAATCCCTTTTGACGATGAGGATTATAAAGCCACACACGATCTCCTGCTTGGAATCCTGCCGTTGTCGCTTTTGTGTCGTACCGTGTCTTCATCCGGTCGCTGTAGGTTTTCATCCGTTCCCTTGTTCTTTTATGGATGTCAGCGAGTCTCTCCTTGAGGTCATCCACATACTCGTTCGTGTCCTGTGGCTCCTCTGTGGGGCATCCAAATTTGAGTTCGCTGGGCAGCCGCATGGTTTTCCCGAACAGGATGTCAGATGGTGTTTGTCCTGTCGAGCTATGTACTGCACTTCTATAGGCCATCAGGAATAGCGGTACGTGCCTATCCCAGTCTCTTTGGTAGTCGCCTACGACCTTGGTGAGGTGTTCTTTCAAGGTCCGGTTGAATCTTTCAACCATCCCATCAGATTGTGGATGAAGCGGTGTGGTTCTGGTCTTCTTGATGCCAAGTAGTCCGCACACTCCTTGGAAGATGTTTGACTCGAAGTTCCTCCCTTGGTCGGAATGAAGTTCCATAGGCACGCCAAACCTACTTACCCAGTTAAACACAATCTGGTCGACCACCGTTTTGGCTTCTTGATTTGGGATGGCATACGCCTCAGGCCATTTGCTAAAATAGTCCATTACAACCAGAATGTACTTGTTTCCAGCATTGGTCTCTGGAAAAGGCCCAGCCACATCTACTGCAATCCTCTCAAAAGGCGATCCAACGTTGTACTGATGCATCTTACCTTGAATCTTCCTACCAGGTCCTTTGGTTGCAGCACACTTGTCACAAGTTCGGCACCACTTCTCCACGTCATCTCTAGCATGTAACCAGTAGAACCGATGTCGCACCTTCTCCAGTGTTTTGTTAACTCCCAGGTGACCTCCAGAAGGCCCGTCGTGCATCTCCCGAAGAACTTCACTGACTTTCGATTTCGGTACGATCAGCTGCATCACATATGATTTACCGTCAGCGGACTCCCATCTTCGCCTGAGGACACCTTCTTGCACATATAGTGAGTCCCACTGTGCCCAATAGGCTTTGAGAACTGGACTCCTGTCAGAAATTTCTCCCCATTCAGGTTTCTCTTCATTTTCTTTCCATGCGAGAATGGGTTCGATATCTGGATCCTCCTGTTGAGCGGTCCTCACTTCCTCATTGCTCCATCCGCATATGGGGTCAGCTCTTAGTCGCTGAGCGGTAATATTTTCTTTGTTTTCTTGTCGCCTACAATGCTTGCAATCCTCTTTGCAAGGTCTTCGGGACAATGCGTCGGCGTTTGAGTGCAGCTTTCCTCTGCGGTGTTGAATCTGGTAATCATAAGTCTGCAGTCTTTCTATCCACCTTGCGACTTGACCTTCTGGATTTTTGAAGTTCAACAGCCAGTTCAGAGCACCATGGTCTGTCCGCAGAAGGAATTTCTGTCCATAGATGTACTTATGGAAGTGCTTTGTTGCCAAGATAAGAGCTAGAAGTTCCCTTCTGGTCACGCAGTAGTTTCTTTCGGGCTTCGAGAGGACCCTGCTGTAATATGCCACCACTTTCTCTTCGCCATCATGCACTTGGGATAGTACCGCCCCGATTCCAACGTTGCTTGCATCTGCGTCGATGATGAATGTTTTGCCAGGTGTTGGATGTGCCAGCACTGGAGCGTTACAGAGGCGGTATTTGAGTTCCTGAAAAGATTTTTCACACTCACCTGACCATTTGAACTGCTTCCCTTTTTCGGTGAGCTGATGCAAACTTTTTGCAACTCCAGCAAAGTTCTTAACAAAACGTCGGTAATATGTGGCAAGACCAAGAAAGCTTCGGAGTTGATGTTTGTCCTGTGGTGTTGGCCAATTTTTGACGGAGTCAACTTTTTCAGGATCAGTCTTCACTCCTTGGGAAGAGATGATGTGTCCCAAATACTTAACTTCGGTTTTGAAAAGTGCACATTTTTCTGGATTCAGTTTAAGGTTAGCCTCTCGAAGTCTCTGAAACGCGGCTTTTAGATTCTTGCAATGTTGGTCAAATGTTTTCCCGTAAACAATGACATCGTCCAAGTAGACAAGGCACGCTTTCCACGTCAGTCCTTGAAGAACGCACTCCATCAAACGCTCGAATGTTGCCGGAGCGTTGCATAGCCCAAACGGCATAACTTTAAAGTGCCAGAGCTCATTACCTGTAGAAAACGCCGTCTTTTCCCGATCATCAGGGTGGATGTCAACTTGCCAATATCCACTCTTCAAGTCCAGCGTCGAAAACCACTGGGCTCCCTCCATGGCATCCAGGGTATCACTGATTCTCGGCAGAGGATAGCTGTCCTTCTTTGTCACATCGTTCAGCCTTCGGTAGTCCACACAAAAACGAGTGCTTCCGTCTTTCTTTTTCACTAGCACCACTGGTGAAGCCCAAGGACTTTTGGAATTTTCAATAAGACCGTCCTTCTTCATTGCTGTTATCATTTCCTCAACCTCACCTTGTTTGGCCAGTGGAAGGCGTCTTGCCGGTTGACGAATCGGTCTTGCATCTCCTGTGTTGATGCGATGCTGCACCAACTGTGTCCTACCATATTGTCCCTTTTGCGATGCGAAGATGTCAGTGTACTCTTGTAGGAGATTTTCAGCCATCCTCGTTTGTTGGTGATCAAGGTTGGATGAATTCAGGATTCTAGCTCTGATGGTTTTGAGCTCCTCCGGAGTTAAAGTTTTTCTCGGAGCTTCGTGTGTGATCTTCGTAATTGCTGCAACCGATTCGCAACGTCCAACGACTTCTCCTTTCTTCAACTTTACATCGTACGGTCTGGTGTTTAGTAATCGTACGGGGACCATTTTGTTTTTCGGTGCTACCAGAGTTTTCCCAATGATGACGCTTTGGGAGGAACACTCTGGGTCTGGTTCCACCATGAGGTATCGAAGGCTTCCAAACTCACCTTCAAGTTTTGTCCAAACGAACACTTCAGAAGAAGGAGGCAGGATCAGATCTTCCGTGATGACAGTCCTCAGTGTTGACGTACTCTCGTTCGAATAAGTCATTGGAAGTTCCTTATTTTGGTACTTCAAAACCTGATTACCGATGTCCAAAATAACTCCGTGCTGTTTCATAAAGTCGATTCCAATGATGCACTCGTCACATATATCTGCCACCAGGAATTGATGAGTAAACACTAGATTGGCCAGTCGGATCTTAAGACACACTTCTCCATATACTCTTGCTGCTTCTCCCGTTGCGGTTCTTAGACGGTAGCTATTGGTGTTATGAAGCCAAAGCACAGCTGTACCACAACCCTTATAAATGTAGTAGAAAATATTAGGCAAGCCGTTGATTGTGAGAATGTCACGTTTCTAGTTCTTCTAGATTTTTCTAAGGCTTTTGATACGGTAGACCACCATATCCTGGTTAGTAAGTTGGTAAATCAGTTCAATTTCAATAGTAGTTTCCACAGTCAGACTTTTGTTGTCTCGTTTGGTCTGTGAGACCTGGATGGTGGTTCTGGGGCCATCGATACAAGAAACCCACCTCTGCCCCTCGAAGTTGGATTGATAGGGAACGCTGGTGTTGTTGTTACCTTGCTCTAGGTTGGATCTCTTGCTTCCACAATGTTGACAAGCGGCTTTATTTGGTGGTAGTCGGCATTGACGCTGTAAGTGCCCGGTCTTGTTGCAATTCCAACATCTTGCTAGTCCGCTCCGCTGGTTCTTTTGTATTTCAGCTCTTTGGGACGAGCATTCTTCGACTATGGCTTCTCTAAGTCGATGTACTCCATGAGTAGCCTGTTCTGCGGCTTCAATTGTCAAAGCGAATGCTAAAGTTTCAGAAAGAGTACGTGTTCTAGCAGTTCGCATTACATTACAACCAGAATGTACTTGTGTCCAGGTTTGGTCTCTGGAAAAGGCCCAGCCACATCTACTGCAATCCTCTCAAAAGGCGATCTAACGTTGTACTGATGCATCTTACCTTGAATCTTCCTACCAGGTCCTTTGGTTGCAGCACACTTGTCACATGTTCGGCACCACTTCTCCACGTCATCTCTAGCATGTAACCAGTAGAACCGATGTCGCACCTTCTCCAGTGTTTTGTTAACTCCCAGGTGGCCTCCAGAAGGTCCGTCGTGCATCTCCCGAAGAACTTCACTGACTTTCGATTGCGGTACGATCAGCTGCATCACATATGATTTACCGTCAGCGGACTCCCATCTTCGCCTGAGGACACCTTCTTGCACATATAGTGAGTCCCACTGTGCCCAATAGGCTTTGAGAACTGGACTCCTGCCAGAAATATCTCCCCATTCTGGTTTCTCTTCATTTTCTTTCCATGCGAGAATGGGTTCGATATCTGGATCCTCCTGTTGAGCTGTCCTCACTTCCTCATTGCTCCGTCCGCTTATTGGGTCAGCTCTTAGTCGCTGAGCGGTAATATTTTCTTGGTCTTCTTGCCGCCTATAGTGCTTGCAATCCACTTTGCAAGGTCTTCGGGATAATGCGTCGGCGTTTGAGTGCAACTTTCCTCTGCGGTGTTGAATCTGGTAATCATAAGTCTGCAGTCTTTCTATCCACCTTGCGACTTGACCTTCTGGATTTTTGAAGTTCAACAGCCAGTTCAGAGCACCATGGTCTGTCCGCAGAAGGAATTTCTGTCCATAGATGTACTTATGGAAGTGCTTTGTTGCCAAGATAAGAGCTAGCAGTTCCCTTCTGGTCACGCAGTAGTTTCTTTCAGGCTTCGAGAGGACCTTACTGTAATATGCCACCACTTTCTCTTCGCCATCATGCACTTGGGATAGTGCCGATTCCAACGTTGCTTGCATCTGCGTCGATGATGAATGTTTTGCCAGGTGTTGGATGTGCCAGCACTGGAGCGTGACAGAGGCGGTATTTGAGTTCCTGAAAAGATTTTTCACACTCACCTGACCATTTGAACTGCTTCCCTTTTTCGGTGAGCTGATGCAAACTTTTTGCAACTCCATCAAAGTTCTTAGCAAAACGTCGGTAATATGTGGCAAGACCAAGAAAGCTTCGGAGTTGATGTGTGTCCTGTGGTGTTGGCCAATTTTTGACGGAGTCAACTTTTTCAGGATCAGTCTTCACTCCTTGGGAAGAGATGATGTGTCCCAAATACTTAACTTCGGTTTTGAAAAGTGCACATTTTTCTGGATTCAGTTTAAGGTTAGCCTCTCGAAGTCTCTGAAACACGGCTTTTAGATTCTTGCAATGTTGGTCAAATGTTTTCCCGTAAACAATGACATCGTCCAAGTAGACAAGGCACGCTTTCCACGTCAGTCCTTGAAGAACGCACTCCATCAAACGCTCGAATGTTGCCGGAGCGTTGCATAGCCCAAACGGCATAACTTTAAACTGCCAGAGCTCATTACCTGTAGAAAACGCCGTCTTTTCCCGATCATCAGGGTGGATGTCAACTTGCCAATATCCACTCTTCAAGTCCAGCGTTGAAAACCACTGGGCTCCCTCCATGGCATCCAGGGTATCACTGATTCTCGGCAGGGGATAGCTGTCCTTTTTAGTCACATCATTCAGCCTTCGGTAGTCCACACAAAAACGAGTGCTTCCGTCTTTCTTTTTCACTAGCACCACTGGTGAAGCCCAAGGACTTTTGGAATTTTCAATAAGACCGTCCTTCTTCATTGCTGTTATCATTTCCTCAACCTCACCTTGTTTGGCCAGTGGAAGGCGTCTTGCCGGTTGACGAATCGGTCTTGCATCTCCTGTGTTGATGCGATGCTGCACCAACTGTGTCCTACCATATTGTCCCTTTTGCGATGCGAAGATGTCAGTGTACTCTTGTAGGAGATTTTCAGCCATCCTTGTTTGTTGGTGATCAAGGTTAAATGAATTCAGTATTTTAGCTCTGATGGTTTTGAGCTCCTCCGGAGTTATAGTTTTTCTCGGGGCTTCGTCTGTGATCTTCGTAATTGCTGCAACCGATTCGCAACGTCCAACGACTTCTCCTTTCTTCAACCTTACATCGTACGGTCTGGTGTTTAGTAATCGTACGGGGACCATTTTGTTTTTCGGTGCTACTAGTGTTTTCCCAATGATGACGCTTTGGGAGGAACACTCTGGGTCTGGTTCCACCATTAGGTATCGAAGGCTTCCAAACTCACCTTCCAGTTTTGTCCAAACGAACACTTCAGAAGAAGGAGGCAGAATCAGATCTTCCGTGATGACAGTCCTCAGTGTTGACGTACTTTCGTTCGAATAGGTCATTGGAAGTTCCTTATTTTGGTACTTCAAAACCTGATTACCGATGTCCAAAATAACTCCGTGCTGTTTCATAAAGTCGATTCCAATGATGCACTCGTCACATATATCTGCCACCAGGAATTGATGAGTAAACACTAGATCGGCCAGTCGGATCTTAAGACACACTTCTCCATATACTCTTGCTGCTTCTCCCGTTGGGGTTCTTAGACGGTAGCTATTGGTGTTATGAAGCCACGTCGTCTTTACCAGGTCTCAACGTACTATGGAGGCTGTGGCACCGGTGTCAATGGTAGCCACATGTTTGTTCCCGTTAATAGTAGTTTCCACAGTCAGACTTTTGTTGTCTCGTTTGGTCTGAGAGACCTGGATGGTGGTTCTGGGGCCATCGATACAAGAAACCAGCCTCTGCCTTGGCTGATACGTAACGCTGGTGTTGTTGTTACCTTGTTCTGGGTTGGATCTCTTGCTTCCACAATGTTGACAACCGGCTTTATTTGGTGGTAGTCGGCATTGACGCTGTAAGTGCCCGGTCTTGTTGCAGTTCCAACATCTTGCTAGTCCGCTCCGCTGGTTCTTTTGCATTTCAGCTCTTTGGCACGAGCACTCTTCGACTATGGCTTCTCTAAGTCGATGTACTCCATGAGAAGCTTGTTCTGCTGCTTCAATTGTCAATGCGAATGATAAAGTTTCAGAAAGAGTACGTGTTCTAGCAGTTCGCACAGACCTCTGAAGATTTATATCCGAAATGGCACGGACGAAGGACTCAACAGCAAGCTGGTTGATGATTTCTTCTCCAGCATCCGGGTATGCCAGGTGAACCAGTCCTTCGACGTCTGCTTGGAGCTGCTGTAGACTTTCACCATTTTCTGGACTCTGTTATTGAGTTGGACTCGGAAGACTTCTTTCAAGTGGCTATCGCCAAAGCGTTTATCTAAAGCTGCCACGAGAGAACTGAAATCGCCGCTCTTACCAGCTGGAACTGTTTGAAGTAATTCAGCTGCTGGTCCTCTAAGAGCAAGAGTCAGTGCAATGTACTTGTCTTCGTCGTCCCAGCCATTTGTTGTCGCGGCTGCCTCAAATTGCCTCTTGTAGACTGGCCAAGAAGACTGTCCATCAAATGTTGGGGGTTTCATCTCCTTTTTCTTTGTAAACTCCCCAGCAGACTCTCGAATTTTTATTTTTCGTATCTGGTCCAATTCCTTGGTCAGAACAGAGAACTGTTTATCGCATCGGCTTTCCAAACGATTCTCTACAACAGAAAGCTGTTTTTCCACACCTTCAACGCGTTCGTCTAGGGCACATACATTTTTCTCAATGTTACCCAATTTGCCTTCTAGAATGTTTTTCTGACCTTCCAAAACATTCTGTTGCGCCTCAAGTCTTTCGAGAATATTCTGTTGTTCCACCTTTTGCTCGTTTCGTTGTTCTTCAATCAGCTTCTTTTGTTCGTTTCTTTGTGTTTCAAGTTGTTCGAGAACATTCTGCTGTTCCTTCTTTTGCTCGTTTCGTTGTGCTTCCAGTTGTTCGAGAACATTCTGCTGTTCCTTCTTTTGATCGTTTCGTTGCTCTTCCAGACGTCCGAGAATATTCTGCTGTTGCTCTTCAATCAGCTTCTTTTGTTGTACTTCGAGTCGTTCGAGAACATTCTGCTGTTCCTTCTTTTGCTCGTTTCGCTGTTCTAACAAAAGTTTCATCATACTAGAAAAATCTACACTTTCACTTACTTCCTCTTCTTCCACTTCTATTTCAAAAACAAAAGTGTTTACGTCTTCCCCTTGCTGTTCCAAATAGTTACGCAAACGCAGGACGAGCTCATTTTTCGATCCCGCTCTAGAAAGATTTCGCTTACCTAACTCACTTTTAAGCTCAATGCAGTTGAGCTCTTCTAACAACTTACCCATTTTCACTGTATATAATTATTATTTTTCTTTTTACTTTTTTTTTTTTTTTTACACTTTATTAGTCAAATAAGTTTTATTTACACTTCTGACACCAATGTAACGTGCGCTTAGTTCGCAAAAATAAAACTTCACTTTTTATTTATTTAGTTCTACCACTTTATTCAGTATTTATACTTTATTCGAACTCAACTCGACTATTGGACTATCACTGGTTAACAACACTTCACTCTTAACTTTATCACTCTATAATCGAAACTGACTGCTCGTTGCGTCAGCGGCCTATTTATATAGAACAATACTTTTCTAGAGCGTTCCAGTTTCTTCTCCATGGTTTCCACATTTGCTGTCAAGCATCTCTACACTCACACACACTGGCTTACAAACAATGCCTGTCATTTTATACCATTCCATTATAGTGTTGCCAGTTGTGTTTTCGGTTAAACGCCTTCGATCAGGAAATTGGTATAAATGTTGGGTGTTCATTACAATATATTCTTTAATATATTTGCGCGCTAAATAAATTTTACGATGGTTGGGTCAAAACAGCGTAGTTGCACAGCAGACAAATGTCGCCAAAAAGACACAGATCATATGGTGAGCTACGATATGTGCAAACACTGGTGGCATTTTTCCTGTGGAAAGTTCGAAACCAATAAATTTAACACGGCAACGCCATGGTTTTGTGGCAGGTCAGACTGCGTAGAGTTATGTGGTGAAGAACATAGCTCCCCCAGTGGCACATCGACTCAAGGGGATGTCGGCGCCAATGTTGAGGGCAGACTTTCTGAACCAGCTGACCTTGAAACAACGTTAGACGACCTAATGGAAGCTGCCGCGTCAGCACAAGCGTCAGTGGCACAAAAGGATTCAGAAATCCAAGAAATGAAAAGGAAATCGGAAGAGCTCAGTGCTAAATTAGCAAATGCATTACAGCATCAACTCCCGTCGTTCTGCTGTGAAGTTTTCTGAAGAAAGAATTCTTATGATTTGCCAGATTCAGGACAATCACCGAATGCTTTTAGAAAATGCTAAGCAACAACGCAATGAAGAAAAACAAAGTCAACATCGTGAATCCACACCTATCAGTGCTACGCGGAGATCGAGCTTCGTAGACACTTCTATTCAGCAGTGTGAAATGTCAAGTTTGTTGACAATTTTGAATAGAAGCAACGTTCAAGAGTTGCCTTCCTTTTCCGGGGAGAATAAAAGAGAATGGCCGTACTTCGAAGAAGTTTTTAAATCCACCACAATCGAAGGCAACTACTCCGGAAAGGAAAATGATTCACGCCTGCGCAAGGCATTGAAGGGTGAAGCTTATGAGTTGGTAGGCGACAGGCTCAAGTTTTCGTCTGATGATATTGCCATAATGGATTCGTTGCGAGCGATATTTGGTCGCCATGATGTTTTGGTGCAAATTGGGTGCCGGCCTCTATCAGGACTGGGTTAGACACAAATCGTCTTTGTGTAGGGCTAATGTCGAGGACTTCGCAAGGTTTCTGACGGAGAAAGTTGTTGACCTTCCCCCAGAGCTTCTTGTGAGTACTACAAATTTGGATTCTAAAAAATCATTGAGAGGTGCGAAACCTTCAGGCCGTGTTCTGACTCATGCTCCGGCTTCACCAAGAGATTCTTCAGTAGTGTGTTTAAAGTGTGGTCGAAATCATCAGCGGAAAGATTGTTCGGTGTTTAACGATTTGTCTTCAAAGCAAAGACTAAGTTTCGTCAAAGATAATCCGATTTGTTTCTGTTGTTTGGATACGACCAATCAATTGGAAAACATGCCGACAGAAGACAACTTGTGGTGTCTTAAATTGTTCAGGTCGACATCACCCGCTTTTAAACTTGTCAGATATAAACGCACCCACTTTAAATAGTTCGGCTAATACCTTCGTGCCTGCACAACATGTTCATTCGTCTCATGTTGGGTGCGGTTCTTCAGTTTTATTCAAGATTGCACCAATTCGAATCCATGGAAACAACGATAAGTTTGTTGACACTTATGCGTTTTTGGACGACGGTTCATCCCTTTCTATGATAGAGAAAGAACTCTTTGCCAGTGCTAAGAGAAACAAGAAGACATGTCTTTGGAACCGAAGTTTTATCAGAAGAGCTGATCACTCATCATCTAAGTGAAGTAGATGCTCCCCTGTTGTATGAATACTGTAAAATTGCATTAGAATACAGAAACAGAATTATTAATGAAAATTTTTAAAGATTGTAAATGACATATACATTTGTTTATAGAATAAAAAGTTGTCAATCAGGCAGACGGCAAACAGCCACGCTATATATTTGTAATATTTGTAATTTGTAATATTTGTATAAATAAATAGAAATTCAATTCATTCATTTGAAAGAACTCTTTGATGACCTCGAACTGTCTGGTGTTTCAGAGGATTTAGTTTTGCAGTGGACAAAGGAAGTATCCAGGCATGAAGATTCCTATCGAACTTCACTGGTAGTATCAGGAGTAAAAACCAGAAAACGTCATATTTTAAAAAACGTCTACACAGTCAAAAATTTAGAGCCTCCTAGTCAATCCATAGACGTCTCTGATTTGCAAAAGTTGTACCCACACCTGCGAGGACTTCCTCCTTCGGATCTGGAGAAAGCCAAGCCGAAGATTCTCGTTGGACTAGACCAAGCCAAGTTCCTTTGGGGACATTGTCAGAGGCATGGAAAAGACGAAGAGCCATGCGCAATCAAGACGCTTTTAGGGTGGGTGGTCTATGGAAGATCTGCTACGGCTTACAAAGTTTCAAGTCTTAGTCAAGCGGCTAGACCATCGATGCACTTTCTCTTCCATGAAGCGATAGAGGGAGAAGACGATCTTCATGAGTTGGTTAAGATTTATTTTTCTACAGAGGATTTCGGCATCAAGGCCCTAAATACTAATTTAGTGAACAAAGAAGACGCACGAGCGATTGAAATCATGCAACAAACATTATGGCGAGTTGACAATCATTATGAAATTGGTTTGGTCTGGAGCAACAATGACATCAAGCTGCCTAACAGCTATCCCATGGCTCTGAGCAGGTTGAAAGGCCTTGAAAGATCTTTATAGCACAAACCTTTGCTACTCGAGTGGAAGAACAATTACATGAGGGAGCTCATAGCAAAAGGATACGCTAGAATTGCGTCTACGGAAGAATAAGAAGTGCAATGGCCTCGAGTGTAGTATGCTCCTACTTTATAAATAAGTTGTCACCGAAACCTAGAGTGGTGGCAGATGTAGCCGCCAAAGTGAAGGGAGTGTCACCAAACACCTTTCTTTTAAAAGGACCAGATATTTTAGTCCCACTTCTAGCAGGTTTCTTTAAGTTCCGTGAACGAGCCATCGCAATCAACGCGGATGTCAAAGAAATATTCCACAGAATACATATCAAAAAGGACGATCAACAATGCCAAAGGATATTATGGAGAGACGGTGATAGCAGTCGTGCCCCTTCCGTTTACATCATGGAAGTGATGATGTTTGGCCCGAAATGTTCTCCCACCTGCGCTCAATTCGTCAAGAACCAACACGTGGAAAAATTCCGGCTTGAGTGTCCAGAAGCAAAGGATGGCTTGACGCAACGGACTTATGTGGATGACTATCTTAATAGCCACGATACGGTAGACAAGGCTTTATCAGTAACTCAAGATGCAATTGGAATTTGCAAAACTATGAATTTTGACCTGGTTGGCGTCCAATCAAATGATCCAGTTTTTCTTCAAAACATACCAGAATCCCATATCAATGCGAAGCTAGTCAGTATAGATATACCAGATAACAGTGATGACGCTGTCACGAAAGGTTTAGGGATGTTTTGGGTACCTTCAACAGATCACTTCACGTATATGATTTCTAACAACCAATCACTTGAACAAATGCTTCTACCTAATGCAGTCATCAGTAAGAGAGAAATTTTAAGATTAATAATGAAGATTTTCGATCCTCTCGGCCTTCTATCCTTTTTCATTATCCGAGGGCGGATCACTCTGCAAAAAGTATGGAGAGAAGGTTGCGACTGGGACGAAGCATTTTCCCCCACAATAAGGGCACCATGGTTGGACTTCATCAGAGAATTGAGGAATATCGACGGTCTCAGGATTCCCCGCCGCTATCTATCTTGGAGTCCAGATGATTCAGAGGTAAGCCTAGTAGTCTTTGTAGACGCCTCTGAACAAGCCTTTGCTGCAGCGGCTTATTTAAGATTCGAACAAGACGAGAGGGTGGATGTGGTTTTGGTCATGGCTAAGTCAAAAGTAGCCCCGGCTAAGAAGCTATCGATTCCAAGGTTATAATTACAAGCAGCCGTTCTAGGAGTACGTTTGACCGACTCAATAAAGAAATCTCATTCTATTCGTTTTCACAACTCCTTCTTTCTTTCTGACTCGAATACAGTAGTAGCTTGGATAAACTCTTCCTCCTTTAAGTTTCCATCTTTCGTAGCGGTGAGAGTTGCTGAAATCTTGGAATCCACTAAACCAAGGCAATAGTTTCACGTCAGGTCCAAGGATAATGTGGCAGACGATGCCACCAGGTGGAAAGACTCTTCGGTTGGTGATACAAACTCGAGGTGGTTCAAAGGCCCAGAGTTTCTCAAGCTCCCAATTGGCTCTTGGCCAATCACTCCAGGTGGTCGGACGTTTGGTTAGGCTATGTTTCCACTCAAAGCAACAGCTGCCTTCCTTCAGTATTTACGACGAGTTAAAACCCAGATTCAAGGCTAGATGGACTTCTTCAGTGCGAGTCGTAGGCTTTTTTCGGCGCTTCATGAGCATCTTAAGAAAGGCGTCCGTTGAAACTGCAGACTTCGTAACACCAGCAGAATACTCATCCGCTCAAAATTGGCTATTCCGCAAAATTCAAGCTGATTCTTTTCCTGATGATCTAGTCGCCCTCAAAGCTCGCCAGAAGGTTAGCACTTCAAGTAAGAGTATTAATTTTTCACCATTCCTGGATGGAGAGGGAGCTCTTGGGATAAGGTCGAGAGGTCAAAAGGCTCTTGTTTCGTACGCTTCGCGTAATCCAGCGATCCTGCCCAAAACCCATCCTTCAGTAGATCTGTTCATCGCGCACTACCATGAAAATAACCTTCGATCGTTAACGACATTCGAGAAGAGGCGTGGATCATTAGTATTCGAGTGGCCGTGGAAAGAGTCAAGTCAAGGTTTAACAAATGTAAGCTTATGAAATCCAAGACAGTTATGCCTCTTATGGGTCAACTCCCAGAGGCTCGTTTAGCTTTTCATCAATAACCGTTCACACACGTTGGAGTAGATTGTTTTGGCCCTCTTTTGGTCAGATTTGGAAGTGGAACGGTTTGGAAGAGGAACGGTTAAACGATACGGGATGATTTTTACATGTTTGACCTTCAGGGCTGTGCAAATAGAACTTTTGAATGACCTCACTTTGGACCAGTGCACTATGGCAGTGCGTCGCTTTGTTATCAACAGAGTTGTAACTCGTTTTCTTTAAAGCGACAACGGGCTCAATTTCATAGGGCCCAAGAACCAGCTGGAGAGGGATGTGAAAGAGATGGAGGCGAAGTTAGGCGAGTATGCTTCAAAATACGAGAATATACCCTGGCGATTCATACCAGCTTATTCACCATGGATGGGCGGAGCGTGGGAGCGGTTGATATAATCAATAAAGCGCAGTGTGGACTTCATCCTCAGAGGTATCACTCCGCGAGAAGACGTTTTACGAAAAGCACTACTGGAAGCCCAAGGTCAAATAAACAGACGTCCCTTAACGCATGTGCCAGTGGACCCAGAGGACCCAAGGCCACTTACCCCAAATTTGATGCTTTTCGGCGACGACGCTCGTGAAATTAGAGCCCCTGGTGTTTTTTGTGAGAGGGACTCGTGCAGCAAGCTCTACAGTCGAAGACATCAACACTTGATGGCGGAAATTACTAGGCGTTGGTACCGGGAATATTTACCTGATATAATCAGGAGAACCAAATGGCATCAAAATACCAAGCCAGTCGAAGAAGGTGATCTTGTCCTCATCATTGATCCAAACGAAGTACGGGAAGCATGGCAACTGGGAAAAGTATCCAAAGTTTACCCAGGCTCAGACGGAGTAATAAGAACTGCGGACGTTCAGGTTGCAACTGGATCCATCAAACCAAGAAGATCAGTTGGACGGCTCGCTGTTTTCGACTTGTCTTCTACATAGTTTCAGACGGGCCCCAGGATGTCATCGAGCCGAAGTCAAGATAAATTTAGTATCTCCGTGTAAACAGTGAAATTTTGCCCTTCCGATTTCCGCAATTGCATCCCGTCTAACTTGCTGGTTTTTTGACATTAGACTTTTTACAACCACATCGTTCAGTCACGGCTTTTTGGCAGTTTTGCAATTTCGATTTGGTTCACGAGGAAGATACGCCGCGCCAGCAGCCATTGCGGAAAGATTATTAAAATCAAGGTATTAAAGAAAAGCAATTGAAATTAAAGAATGTTAAAATTATTTTGAAATTAATTATTAGATTAAGATTAGAAAGAAGATTAAAGAAAAGCGGGTGCAATTGCTGGAATCGGGGAAGTAGGTTAAGAGGTTAGGAGTGTAAGTAAATTTGAAACTTGTATATTAATTTTATAGTATTAAGTACCTTTTTTTTAGTAAATAAAATTGAAGTCAATCTTTGTACTTCTTTCTTTCTTTGAATTGGAACATCCTCCCGGAACTGCATCAGCGTTGCAACACGAAGTTATTTAAAAAAAACAACCGCTCATAGCTTAAGAGTGGTAGCGACCACTCTTAAGTGTTATGAGCGCTCATAAATCTGCACTAATAGTGGTCGGTGAATAGGTTTATGAGGTACTTAGTTAAGGATTTCTTGGTGAATACCTCCCTCAGGGTGGTATTCACCAAGACCACCCTCAGGGAGGATATCCCAAGCAGACCGAGAGCTCGTGACTTGGTACCGGCCCTACATGAATTGCGGGAGATGGTTCTCCAGTTGATTAAATACAGCAACCCGGATCTGCCCACTCACGAATGGACGCTTCCGGTGATTGAAAAAGAGTCGGTGGGTCGTTATCGGTCGGCTCTTGTCATCCTGAATAAGGAGTCATTAGAACCTCTGGCGGCACGCGGGGGTGTTATTCAGTACGGCTTTGACAGCCTAGTGCTGAAAATATACAAAAAAGATGAGGACGCTGCAAAGCTTCCAAGGCAAGCGGCTGAATCCGAAGCCAAGGAGTCCACTGCGAGCGTCGAATCTTCCATCATGGAGACAGACGCGGCATGTTGCTCTGATTCTTTGGAACAGCTGTCTTGCTCGAAACTGGTCGAAAAGACTACAATAATAGTGTCTGATCAAGACGCAACTGAAATCAAATGGTCCGATAAGGACGACAACAACAAAGGTGGAGTCTTAGACTCCGACGATGAAATGCTTGGGGTTCTCCTTTCTGAGGATGAGTTGCTAGACTCCGCCTCAGATATGGAGGACCTTAATGCAACAGTGTTGGAGATTAAGCTGGATGATTGTTGCAATGCTGCAGATACTCCAGATTAATCTCCAACACTCCATCAAAGCCTCGGCCGGACTCCTTCTCCGACTAAGCAAGTCCGGCGAGGATAAAGTCCTGATCCAGGAACCATGGATTAATAAATCCGTGGTAAAAGGACTCAGGACGAAAGATTATTCTCTGCTGTATGTGACGGACAGAGGTGAACCAAGATCCTGCATACTGGGCAAGAAAACACTTAACGTATTTTTACTACCTAATTACAGCAATTGCGACACCACAACAGTAAAACTGCAGACCAACAGTGGGACTTACTGGCTCACGTCCGCCTATCTAGGCCATGACCAACCGGGGCCGCTACCAGGAGAGACGCTCGATCGCGTAATAAAAAGCGCAACAAAGCTCAAAGCGGATCTTATAATAGGAAGTGACGTCATCGCACATCACGCAGTATGGGGGAGTACGGACGTAAATAAAAGGGGTGAGTCTCTTTTTAATTTTATACTAAGTACTAACCTTCTTATCTGCAATATCGGTAACGAACCAACCTTTGTCACAAAAAACAGACAATAGGTTTTAGATGTTACCTTTGTATCTCAATCAATCTATAACAAGATTGAAAATTGGGCTGTTTCTAAGGATCACTCCTTCTCTGATCACAGATACATTCAATTTAGTCTAACAGATGACACACCAAAACCCATAGGCTTCCGTAATTATAGGAAAACTGACTGGGTAAAATTCAGGGAAATCTTCAAACATTGTTACAACTACAATGACAATAGCTTCCCTTCAAACCCCAAGGATCTTGACAGCAAAGTCGACGACCTAACTAGTGCTCTTAATTATGCCTTGTGTAATTCCTGTCCTCTTACCATAGTAAGAGGGAAGAAGAAACCACACTGGTGGACCAAAGAGCTAGAACCGCTCAAGAAAAGTTGTGCGAAGCTTTTCAATCGAGCCAAATCTTCCAGGAATCCCATAGACTGGGATCTATATAAAGAATCCCTTAGGATTTACAAAAAGAGATTACGAATAAGCAAAAGATCCTCTTGGAAAGAATTCTGCAATAAAATTGAAGACTCCTCAGAGGCATCTAGACTTAGGAAAATCCTATCAACGAGTCCAAACATGCCAAGCTCTATAAAAGATGAAAACGGCAACTGGACCAGCTCATATGAAGAAACATTAAACTTGCTACTGGATACTCATTTCCCTGGTAGCTCGTTGACAATAACAGACGAGGAGCACTTGCCTCGACTCGCAAACCAATCAGGTAAAGGTCTTATCTCTAGAGATATACTGTTATGGGCCATAAACAGCTTTGACCCTTATAAATCACCAGGGCCTGACGGAATCATCCCTGCGGAGCTGCAGCAGGTTTCAGACATCATCATCTATAAGTTAGAGATGATCATGAAAGGATGCATCAGCTATGCCTATATACCCAAGGCCTGGAGATAAGCTAGGGTCGTCTTTATACCTAAAGCCGGCAAAAGCTCCCATGTAAATCCAAAAGATTTAAGACCTATTAGTCTATCATCCTTCCTCCTTAAAACACTGGAAAGAATGATTGACATACATTTAAGTCAAGAAATTAAACCTAGTCTGATCTCAACGGCGCAACATGCCTATACAAAAGGTAAATCAGTAGAAACTGCACTCCACTCTCTGGTTCGCACCATTGAAAAATCCCTGCATTACAAAGAATACTCTCTCGTCGCATTCCTAGACATAGAGGGTGCATTTGACAATGTTAACAATTCAGCAATCACTAATGCTCTTGATGGGCTGCTCATGCTCAGCAGCAGAATCATTAGTTCCGAAATGGGGAACTACAAAACAAGCAGAATGGCCAATAGAGGAACCCCGCAGGGAGGAGTTTTATCTCCCCTACCGTGGAACCTGGTCGTTAACAAATTGTTAATCGACTTAGAGGACGAAGGTTTCAAAACTATAGCCTATGCCGATGATGTAGCAATTGCCGTTTCAGGCAAGCACCCACAAACCCTAGCTGAGCTGCTACAAACAGCACTTAACAAGCTTAACAATTGGGCTGCAGATTGTGGTCTGAACATCAATCCACACAAAACGGAATTAGTTCTCTTTACGAGGAAATACAGAATTCCGGACTTCAGACCACCAACTATTAAAGAGGTAACTCTCACACTGTCAAATCAGGCTAAATATCTTGGTCTCATTTTTGACAAAAAACTGACCAGGAAAACCAATATTGAGGAAAGAGTAAATAAAGCCAACGTTGCACTCTTTTCCTGTAAAAAAAGCCATTGGCGGGAAATGGGGTTTCTCGCCCCAAATCACCCATTGGCTCTTTACCTCGGTAATTAGACCGATACTGGTGGACAGCACTAGACAAGATGATCAACTACAACAAGCTGGCCAAAGTTCAAAGAACGGCTAGTCTGTGTATTAGTGGCGCACTGAGGACAACCCCATCGGACGCCCTCAGTGTACTACTAGATCTCACACCCCTAGATACCTTCAGCAAACAAGTCGCAGCTAGTTCAGCTACTCGACTCAGAGCTACATCGCAGTGGACCAATAATCAAACCGGATAGTCTGGTGGACAGCAATAGACAAGATGATCAACTACAACAAGCTGGCCAAAGTTCAAAGAACGGCTAGTCTCTGTATTAGTGGCGCACTGAGGACAACCCCATCGGACGCCCTCAATGTACTACTAGATCTCACACCCCTAGATACCTTCAGCAAATAAAACGCAGCTAGTTCAGCTACTCGACTCAGAGCTACATCACAGTGGACCAATAATCAAATCGGCCACACTACCATTCTAGATAACTTTAGATTCTTACCGAATCGATCCGACTACACCCACCCCAAGTTGGTGTTTGACAATAACTTCCAACTAACCATACCTTCAAGAGAAGCTTGGGAAAATGGCGCTCTTTTGGAAAATGAAGCAATATACTTCTACACCGATGGTTCAAAAACCAGCGAAGGTGTGGGAAGTGGAATCTACTCAGAAAAACTGAATCTCAGTCTTTTCTTTCGCCTACCCGATCATTGTAGTGTGTTCCAAGCGGAAATTCTGGCGATTAAGGAGGTGCTGTTTTGGCTCAAAGAAAACGTCATATCCTCCACGGATATTCGGATCTTCTCAGACAGCCAAGCTGCCCTTAAATCTCTTGCCTCTGTCTCTACAAAATCCATCACGGTCCAAAATTGTCAGATGTCTCTGAGGGAGATGTCAAATCAGTTTAAAATTCACCTTTCATGGGTACCAGGGCACAGGGACATATCAGGCAACTGTATGGCAGACGAACTAGCCAAAAAGGGCACGACCACTTCCCTACGCTCAGAATGGAACAACATAGGTATACCTATCGCTACATGTTAACAAACGCTTCAAGGATAACAAACACTAGATGGACTGAGAGTAACAACTGCCTTGCAACCAAAAAAGTTTGGCCGTGTGTTGACTCAAAACGCTCGAAGAGTTTGTTGGCCCTGAACCGTCTGTATCTAGGTTCTACCATAGGTGTTCTAACGGGACACTGTCTAATAGGGAGACACGCCAAAAGACTTGGTGTGTTTTCAAATGATTTCTGCAGAAGCTGCATGGACAAGGAGGAGGAAGAAACCGTTCAACACCTTCTTTGCTCATGCCCTGCACTACTTCATAGGAGGAAAACTCATCTCGGTGAATTCTTCTTCGATGATACTAGCGACCTAGCTTACATTGACCCTAAAAGTCTTTCGAAATACATTAAAAGTTCCACGTGGTTCGACTAGCAGGTGATTAACTGGCTAGTCCCGTAATGGAAGATTAATAAGTGATCAACTCGTTAATCTTACATCGGGTTTCTGAGATCAGTAGGTGATTAACTTGCTGATCTCTGTGGTATCACAATGGGCCCTTGCGGCCTAAGTGCGTCAGGCAATGTACTCATTGACTGACAGCCACTTCCAACTAACCTAACCTAACCTGGTCTCACAACAAAACGAAAAATGAATTTGATATTTGGCATTGACAACTGACAAATGAGAGCGGCAGCGGCGAAAACTCTGCACGACGACTGTCGCTGCTCTTCGCCGCGTTAGTGTTGGGACTCTCATATGCCGCTGTGTAAATAATCATCAAACAACGCGCCGCTCTTAGTGCGGCGAAAAAAACGTTAGTATGCCCACACCGCAGCGTTTTTTTGCAGCGACAAAGCAACTTATTTTTGACATTTGTGACTAGTGAGATATGAGTTTTTACTTATTAATTTTTTTGTTCGTCGCACGAAATTTGTTGGCCAATTAAATATTAATTGAATTATTAGAAACCCAAGAAAAATAATGGTATGTAAGTATGAAATAAACACTACTTAGTTTTATATATACACTGAAGCCAGCACTTACAGATCTAGAATTATAAATGAGATGTTTTAACTTAAAACTCAGAGCTTAAAGTTCTATTTAAGATTTACTCTTTTTCAATTTTTCTTAATTTAATGTAAAACTTTGTGTGTTTTTTTTTTTATTAAATTAGCTTAAAATATGTGATTTCTTACTAGAAATATGTAAAAAAAAAAAAAAAAAAACTTTTGTCACTCGGGCAGACGACAGCTATGTCATGCCTTTATTTATTCAAGATTTTCTCAATGACTCAATGTACTGATTACTATATTGAATAAAAGTCTATCTATCTATCTATATGTATAAATACCTATTTTTTCTTCAAGACAAAGCGAAATGAATCTAGCTATGAATCTGAATACGAAACCTGTAAAAATAAATGGAAAATACAAACAATCCAAACACACTGTAAACTTTATATTTCTAGGGGAATTTGATTACATTCATGCACCTAGAGAAGGGTTGCCCGTGGTCTGGCCGATGTTTTTATTAGGGGTATTCATGCATCAGCGTAAAACCCGCGTAAACCGTGTAGTCTGTGTAAATGGAAAAATGGAAATGTTTTACACAAATTTGGTAAGACTACGCAACGAATTCAATGCGGAAACGAGATGGTAAAACGGGTAAAACTACACAAAAATCTTTTTTGACATTTCGAAAGAAACGTTTCAGTTAAGTTGAACATAGAAGTAGGTACTTTTTATCAAACAAAAAATAAAATATAAAAGTATTACAAATAAATATGGAAATGAGCGGAGTAAGTAATTAAAAACAAAGTTTTGAAGTTTCTTACACCACTAACACAAAGTAGCTTAAAAGGGTAGGTACTCATGCAAAGTCTCGCGCAAGGTTACATATTTACACAAAACGTAATCTTACGCCGAAGAATGAATACCCTTATTGAAAAAAAGAAAAAATAATAAAAGAATTCATTAATTTCTTACGGAGCGTCATGATTTTTAAATCAAAAATGAAAAAGTACAAATGACCTTCACTCCTATGCGTTTCGCCCAGGTACAAACAATGGGCTTATACGTTAGATGTTGTTTGTACCTTTCTAAGACGCAATGTTTAGTCGATGCTTGTCGACACATATATAAAGTTTACAGTGCAAACACACTGTAAACTTTATATTTCTAGGGGAATATGATTACATTCATGCACCTAGAGAAGGGTTGCCCGTGGTCTGGCCGATGTTTTTACTGAAAAAAAGAAAAAATAATAAAAGAATTCATTAATTTCTTACGGAGCGTCATGATTCTTAAATCAAAAATGAAAAAGTACAAATGACCTTCACTCTTATGCGTTTCGCCCAGGTACAAACAATGGGCTCATCAGTTAGATGTTGTTTATACCTTTCTAAGACGCAATGTTTAGTCGATGCTTGTCGACACATATATAAAGTTTACAGTGCAAACACACTTTTAACTTTATATTTCATGCACCTAGAGAAGGGTTGCCCGTGGTCTGGCCGATGTTTTTATTGGAAAAAAAAAAGAAAAAATAGTAAAATAATTAAAAATCATGACGCTCCGTAAGAAATTAATGAATTCTTTTATTATTTTTTCTTTTTTTCAATAAAAACATCGGCCAGACCACGGGCAACCCTTCTCTAGGTGTATGGATGTAATCACATTCCCCTAGAAATATAAAGTTTACAGTGTGTTTGCACTGTAAACTTTATATATTATGTGTCGACAAGCATCGACTAAACATTGCGTCTTAGAACTGTACAAACAACATCTAACTGATGAGCCCATTGTTTGTACCTGGGCGAAACGCATAGGAGTGAAGGTCATTTGTCCTTTTTCATTTTTATTTATAAATCATGACGTTTTCTAACTAGTGTCGACCTAAACCCATTAGTGGCAATGATAACACGATGATCAGGACGACATGGTAGTTATCGTGTTATAAATTTATCGAATAAGTATTGGATAATTGTGGCAAATGACAAATAGATAAAAGGAACTTATCAAAAGATGAGCTTCAGTGTCGTTTTTTGCGTTTACTCCGCAGTGGGTGGTTATTGATGTAAGGTTATAGGCCAGGTACCAAATATCTACACTTATGAATAAATGATGCAAGAATAAATTAATCTTTTTTGTTTTTCAGGCAAAAGCATCACAAAGGAAAATATTCCACTCTGAGGACTTCACTTCAAGAGAAATTTTATCATTCCGTCCTACAATTCTCGATAACCTCCTTTCATCAATGAAATATGCCTTGGCTGGGATGGGGATTTTACGTATAAATCTGGAATACCCAACAAAAATCGTACATACACTGAGTTCTCTCAAGTCAAGTTGATTGTCAAGTCCAAGTCATATGGAATTTCGCGTGATAGTTAAAGTACCTACGCATCGCTCTAAAGATTCTTTGCGTTAGCTGTTCGAACAAATGGCGTTATAGAGACCAGTTTTCTGGTGAACGATTCAGTCGTCAGGTATATATTTCGTTTAATTAGCGCATTTATCTTTAAGACGACAATGTTTTTTTTTGTTTTTTAGGCCTTTGATAAAAAAAATTAGTCAA
Source organism: Melanostoma scalare (assembly GCA_949752695.1). NCBI lineage: Eukaryota > Metazoa > Arthropoda > Insecta > Diptera > Syrphidae > Melanostoma > Melanostoma scalare. The sequence goes on along the minus strand of OX456984.1, from coordinate 108,004,307 downwards.
TAATTATTTAGCAAGGAAAAACTATTTTATACGATGTGGAAGTAGCTGAAGAGCTACATTTGGAACAGCATGTTTTGAGGTTTAGGGAAGGATTAAACCTACAAAGCGTAAAGGAAGATGGTTTGAAAGTGCTGCTTTTTGCAATTATTTGGTGTTTGACAATTATTAGTTAATTTGTTAATAGGAAAAAAAAAATCATATATAGATCTAACTGTACATATACAGGGTGTCCCGTAATTCGTTTTACATACTTTGGGATATGATTCTTGGTCATATTCTAAGAAAACAATTGTTAAACAGTAAGGTCCGTTTCTCAAGTTTGACATCACTTTTTGACAATTTAAAAAAAGGCTAACTTTGGTGTACCCTGACCTTTGCTAAATTCGATATCTCTGTCGAAACTGATCAAAGGAACTTAATCTTAGACTAAATTTTTTGTAAAAATAATAACCTTTAAGACTGTATTTAAATAAGGCTTCCATAGGTTTAGGGTTGCCAGATTTTCAATTTTAAGTGGTGTTCAAATTTTCTTCCCAAAACAAAGTTTTGACTTTGAGATCATTTTTTTGGAGAAAAGACCTGATAAACATAGAGTTTCTTTATTTTTTACAGATGAACAAAACAATAATAAAGAAAAAACTTAGCTTTAAGTTCGCTCAAAAACCCATACATTTTATGATACTAAGAAAAATACAAAATGGGAAAAATTTAAAAAAAATTAAAAAAAAGTTTTTGCTTTGAGGTTTGTTTGAATAAAACTATAATATGATCACTTTTAGTAGTTTTCAAGAATCATATCCCAAAGTATGTAAAACGAACTACGGGACACCCTGTATATTCTGCGAATTAGTTATTGCGCTTAATATTGCAACGTGCGCTTAGTTCGCAAAATAAAACTTCACTTTTTAATTTATTTCTACCACTTTATTCAGTATCTATACTTTATTCGAACTCAACTCGACTATTGGACTATCACTGGTTAACAACATTTCACTCTTAACTTTTTCACTCTATAATCAAAACTGACTGCTCGTTGCGTCAGCGGTCCTATTTATATAGAACAACACTCATCTAGAGCGTTCCAGTTTCTTCTCCATGGTTTCCACTTTTGCTGTCAAGCATCTCTACACTCACACACACTGGCTTACAAGCAATGCCTCTCATTTATACCACTCCATTATAGTGTTGCCAGTTATGTTTTCGGTTAAACGTTTTCGATTAGGAAATTGGTATAAATGTTGGGTGTTCATTACACTGCCCCCTCCTTAAGATTGTTCGTCCCGAATAATTCCATCTGCAGCCTCGCACTATATCGATGCAGCCGGTCACAATGAACTACTTTTAACTTTCCTCTTAGTCCTCTTTGCATGCGGTAAGCCACGTCGTTAATCCTCGTGACAACAGTATAAGGACCTTCCCAGTTCTGCTGAGGTTTCGGTGACAATCCCTTTTGACGATGAGGATTATAAAGCCACACACGATCTCCTGCTTGGAATCCTGCCGTTGTCGCTTTTGTGTCGTACCGTGTCTTCATCCGGTCGCTCTAGGTTTTCATCCCTTCCGTTGTTCTTTGATGGATGTCAGCGAGTCTCTCCTTGAGGTCATCCACATACTCGTTCGTGTCCTGTGGCTCCTCTGTGGGGCATCCAAATTTATGTACGCTGGGCAGCCGCATGGTTTTCCCGAACAGGATGGATGGTGTTTGTCCTGTCGAGCTATTAGAAATATTTAAAAAGCCGATATCCATCAAACTCGAAGAACCATTTCTATCTTTCTATTAAGCACTGTTGCGTCATTTAGGGGAACATATACTGAACTAAAAAAAAAAAAAAAAAAAAAAACTGCGCAAAATGCCAAGTAGTCCGCACACTCCTTGGAAGATGTTTGACTCAAACGGAATGGAGTTCCATAGGCACGACAAACCTACTCACCCAGTTAAACACAATCTGGTCGACCACCGTTTTGGCTTCTTGATTTGGAATGGCATACGCCTCAGGCCACTTACTAAAATAGTCCATTACAACCAGAATGTACTTGTTTCCAGTGTTGGTCTCTGGAAAAGGCCCAGCCACATCTACTGCAATCCTCTCAAAAGGTGATCCAACGTTGTACTGATGCATCTTACCTTGAATCTTCCTACCAGGTCCTTTGGTTGCAGCACACTTGTCACATGTTCGGCACCACTTCTCCACGTCATATCTAGCATGTAACCAGTAGAACCGAGGTTTCACCTTCTCTAGTGTTTTGTTAACTCCCAGGTGGCCTCCAGAAGGTCCGTCGTGCATCTCCCGAAGAACTTCACTGACTTTCGATTGCAGTACGACCAATTGCATCACGTATGATTTACCGTCAGCGGACTCCCATCTTCGCCTGAGGACGCCATCTTGCACATATAGTGAGTCCCACTGTGCCCAATAGGCTTTCAGAACTGGACTCCTGTCAGAAATGGAATTTCTGTCCATAGATGTACTTATGGAAGCTCTTTGTTGCCAAGATAAGAGCTAGCAGTTCCCTTCTGGTCACGCAGTATTTTCCTTCAGGCTTCGAGAGGACCTTACTGTAATATGCCACCACTTTCTCTCCGCCATCATGCACTTGGGATAGTACCGCCCCGATTCCAACGTTGCTTGCATCTGTTTCGATGATGAATGTTTTGCCAGGTGTTGGATGTGCCAGCACTGGAGCGTTACAGAGGCGGTATTTGAGTTCCTGAAAAAATTTTTCACACTCACCTGACCATTTGAACTGCTTCCCTTTTTCGGTGAGCTGATGCAAACTTTTTGCAACTCCAGCAAAGTTCTTAACAAAACGTCGGTAATATGTGGCAAGACCAAGAAAGGTTCGGAATTGATGTTTGTCATGTGGTGTTGGCCAATTTTTGACGGAGTCAACTTTTTCAGGATCAGTCTTCACTCCTTGGGAAGAGATGATGTGTCCCAAATACTTAACTTCGGTTTTGAAAAGTGCACATTTTTCTGGATTCAGTTTAAGGTTAGCCTCTCGAAGTCTCTGAAACACGGCTTTTAGGTTCTTGCAATGTTGGTCAAATGTTTTCCCGTAAACAATGACATCGTCCAAGTAGACAAGGCACGCTTTCCACGTCAGTCAGAACGCACTCCATCAAACGCTCGAATGTTGCCGGAGCGTTGCATAGCCCAAACGGCATAACTTTAAACTGCCAGAGCTCATTACCTGTAGAAAACGCCGTCTTTTCCCGATCATCAGGGTGGATGTCAACTTGCCAATATTCACTCTTCAAGTCCAGCGTCGAAAACCACTGGGCTCCCTCCATGGCATCCAGGGTATCACTGATTCTCGGCAGAGGATAGCTGTCCTTCTTTGTCACATCGTTCAGCCTTCGGTAGTCCACACAAAAACGAGTGCTTCCGTCTTTCTTTTTCACTAGCACCACTGGTGAAGCCCAAGGACTTTTGGAATTTTCAATAAGACCGTCCTTCTTCATTGCTGTTATCATTTCCTCAACCTCACCTTGTTTGGCCAGTGGAAGGCGTCTTGCGGGTTGACGAATTGGTCTTGCATCTCCTGTGTTGATGCGATGCTGCACCAACTGTGTCCTACCATATTGTCCCTTTTGCGATGCGAAGATGTCAGTGTACTCTTGTAGGAGATTTTCAGCCATCCTTGTTTGTTGGTGATCAAGGTTGGATGAATACAGTACTTCAGCTCTGATGGTTTTGAGCTCCTCCGGAGTTAAAGTTTTTCTCGGGGCTTCGTCTGTGATCTTCGTAATTGCTGCAACCGATTCGCAACGTCCAACGACTTCTCCTTTCTTCAACCTTACATCGTACGGTCTGGTGTTTAGTAATCGTACGGGGACCATTTTGTTTTTCGGTGCCACTAGTGTTTTCCCAATGATGACGCTTTGGGAGGAACACTCTGGGTCTGGTTCCACCATTAGGTATCGAAGGCTTCCAAACTCACCTTCCAGTTTTGTCCAAACGAACACTTCAGAAGAAGGAGGCAGAATCAGATCTTCCGTGATGACAGTCCTCAGTGTCGACGTACTCTCGTTCGAATAAGTCATTGGAAGTTTCTTATTTTGGTACTTCAAAACCTGATTACCGATGTCCAAAATAACTCCGTGCTGTTTCATAAAGTCGATTCCAATGATGCACTCGTCTCATATATCTGCCACCAGGAATTGATGAGCAAACACTAGATTGGCCAGTCGGATCTTAAGACACACTTCTCCATATACTCTTGCTGCTTCTCCCGTTGCGGTTCTTAGACGGTAGCTATTGGTGTTATGAAGCCACGTCGTCTTTACCAGGTCTCGACGTACTATGGAGGCTGTGGCACCGGTGTCGATGGTAGCCACATGTTTGGTCCCGTTAATAGTAGTCTCCACAGTCAGACTTTTGTTGTCTCGTTTGGTCTGTGAGACCTGGATGGTGGTTCTGGGGCCATCGATACAAGAAACCTACCTCTGCCCCTCGAAGTTGGATTGATAGGCAACGCTGGTGTTGTTGTTACCTTGCTCTAGGTTGGATCTCTTGCTTCCACAATGTTGACAAGCAGCTTTATTTGGTGGTAGTCGGCATTGACGCTGTAAGTGCCCGGTCTTGTTGCAATTCCAACATCTTGCTAGTCAGCTCCGCTGGTTCTTTTGTATTTCAGATCTTTGGCACGAGCATTCTTCGAATATGGCTTCTCTAAGTCGATGTACTCCATAAGAAGCCTGTTCTCCTGCTTCAATTGTCAATGCGAATGCTAAAGTTTCGGAAAGAGTACGTGTTCTAGCAGTTCGCACAGACCTCTGAAGATTTATATCCGAAATGGCACGAGCGAAGGACTCAACAGCAAGCTGGTTGATGATTTCTTCTCCAGCATCCGGGTATGCCAGGTGAACCAGTCTTTCGACGTCTGCTTGGAGCTGCTGTAGACTTTCACCCCTTTTCTGGACTCTGTTATTGAGTTGGACTCGGAAGACTTCTTTCAAGTGGCTATCTACAAAGCGTTTATCTATAGCTGCCACGAGAGAACTGAAATCGCCGCTCTTACCAGCTGGAACTGTTTGAAGTAATTCAGCTGCTGGTCCTCTAAGAGCAAGAGTCAGTGCAATGTACTTGTCTTCGTCATCCCAGCCATTTGTTGTCGCGGCTGCCTCAAATTGCCTCTTGTAGACTGGCCAAGAAGACTGTCCATCAAATTATGGGGGTTTCATCTCCTTTTTCTTTGCAAACTCCCCAGCAGACTCTCGAATTTTTATTTTCCGAATCTGGTCCAATTCCTTGGTCAGAACAGAGAACTGTTTATCACATCGGGTTTCTACGATTTCGAGACGATTCTCTACAACAGAAAGCTGTTTCTCCACACCTTCAACGCGTTCGTCTAGGGCACATACATTTTTCTCAATGTTACCCAATTTACCTTCTAGAATGTTTTTCTGACCTTCCAAAACATTCTGTTGCGCCTCAAGTCTTTCGAGAATATTCTGTTGTTCCTTCTTTTGCTCGTTTCGTTGCTCTTCCAGACGTCCGAGAATATTCTGCTGTTGCTTGTTTTGTTCTAATAAAATCTTCATTATACTAGAAAAATCTACACTTTCATTTACTTCCTCTTCTTCCACTTCTATTTCAAAAACAAAAGTGTTTACGTCTTCCCCTTGCTGTTCCAAATAGTTACGCAAGCGCAGGACGAGCTCATTTTTCGATCCCGCTCTAGAAAGATTTCGCTTACCTTATTCACTTTTAAGCTCAATGCAGTTGAGCTCTTCTAACAACTTACCCATTTACACTGTATTTAGCTTTTTTTTTACACTTTACTAGTCAAATAAGTTTTATTTACACTTCTGACACCAATGTAACGTGCGCCTAGTTCGCAAAATAAAACTTCACTTTTTAATTTATTTCTTCCACTTTATTCAGTATCTATACTTTATTCGAACTCAACTCGACTATTGGACTATCACTGGTTAACAACATTTCACTCTTAACTTTATCACTCTATAATCAAAACTGACTGCTCGTTGCGTCAGCGGTCCTATTTATATAGAACAACACTCATCTAGAGCGTTCCAGTTTCTTCTCCATGGTTTCCACATTTGCTGTCAAGCATCTCTACACTCACACACACTGGCTTACAAGCAATGCCTCTCATTTATACCATTCCATTATAGTGTTGCCAGATGTGTTTTCGGTTAAACGTTTTCGATTAGGAAATTGGTATAAATGTTGGGTGTTCATTACAATATTTTGGATTTATAGGTATATTTTACTTTTTATTCCAATAAAAGCAAAGTTTGTTGCTAGCTAGTAGGAGTGGAGAGGATAAGGAGGTGATGACGAGATGACCGAAAAACGAATTATTAGGTAAGGAAACGGATCTAATAGTGGATGGTAGGGAAAAGCATCGCTCTTGAGGACTGGCCTGCTTGCTAAGCGCGGCTTAACTCGTCGCAATGGGGGGGGGATTTTGTCCTCAAGAAACAACCTCACCAGCAACAAAAAAATCAGGCCAAATGGAAAAACACTTACGGGATTGCGGACGGACGTTCGCCATACTTAGAGGGCTGCAGATGGAACGCAACTAGGCCCGTACCCACCCAACCTGAAATTCTACGGCCTCAATAAAACTTCCCTTCGTCGATGGATTTCATCCATCAGTCACACCATTTTCACCAAAGTGATCTACTCACCTTCCACACCCCTGAAATATCAAAATTTATCTAAAGTACATGGTACAAATCATGCGCCAGGAAAAAGCCGATTTATTCATTTAATGAATTGATGAATATTTATTGACTTGTTTCCTGTCGTTATCGTGCTTTTTTTTGTGCTTCAAAAAAAAATTAAGGCTACATCAAAGTACTTTTACTCTACACAATTAAGTGACTATAACTAGGAAACTATCATTGAACAAACAAAAAAAAAAAAAAACCAAAAGGATATATCAAAAACAAAAAAAAATAATTGCGACAGGCTAATTTTTCTTCTCTTTTTTTTCTGGGTTTTTAATTTTCTGCCCTTAAGCGCTAAACTACACCTAAGATCCTACCTTACTAGAGCTCTACGTATATTCACGTTCCTGGTTAGTGGATGCTTATAATTAATCAGCCACACTAAACACTTAACGCGGAACAATCAAAAAAAAAGAAAAAAAAATATAACTTTCACCGACAAATATATAGATTAATATAAAAAAAATTAAGCAATGAGTAAAAAGTAGCACTTTTTGGATGCAAAAAAAAAACAAATGTTCTGCTCTACTCGGCTTCCCGAATCTCGACCTGGATAGTATTCGTACTATCCTTGGGTAGATATTAATGGATGAATTTCTTCTTCTCTTCCGAGAACTTAGGGGAAGTATATATGTATATATGTAAGTAGCTCGATTGCTTAGCTTAGACGTACGCACTAGCACGGATGTTTATTAAGACGTACAACATACAAAAAAATTTTTTTATTTATTTTTTTGGGGATACCCAGACTCACTGCGACCTTTTTTTTTTGTGTTGTTACGGTAAGCTAGAACTTGGGCTGGAGCGAGTTATGCCTGTTCTGACCAACCATCCGTTGACCGGGTTCGAATGGTCTGACCCAGTGACCTGCACCGTTTGACCGTATGATTTCTTAACAGGTGTCAGTACACCCGATCCTGGTGAGGTCTAGATATCCTAGATATAAAATCAGACTTTTCAACATTTCATCCTAATGTGTAATTTATTCACTTTATTTTCTAAATATTGTGAGGATGCTTTTTATCAAAAGCTGAGATAGGCTCAGCGGATCCAAGGTCTTCTAAAGAAGCAGCAAAACTTTAGTTTAATGAAGTTAGTTTTATTTCCGATATTAAAAATTATAACTTTCTTATAATATTTTTGTACAATGGTTTAAGTTTTCATAATCTCAATTCAAGTCTCTATTTCTATTGCCAGGGGTAGATTCCAAGTAGGCCTCTTCGGATGAGGGGAGTTTCACTTGGGGTTCGGTTTGGGTGTGGTCTAGTCCGGGATTTACGACCAGGTTCTCGTATGGATCTTCAGGCCAATCGAATGATGGTCTCCTATCCTGGATTACGTGTGGATTGGTCTTCGGGACACTCGGAGTACTGTTTCCTGTCCTGGGCTTCCAGTTCCTGGGCTCGGATTTGAGGTCACGCTGGGTTCTTGGTAAAAGTCTATAATGATACTCGGAAGCGGGAGTTAATGGTTGCTCTGAGATAGCAGGAGCCACTAAATTCACAACAAGATAGCGTTGGACACTAAATTCACAACGAGATAGCGTTGGACACTAAGTTCACACCGAGATAGCGGTGGACACTAAATTCACAACGAGATAGCGTTGGACACTAAATTCACACCGAGATAGCGGTGGACACTAAATTCACAACGAGATAGCGTTGGACACTAAATTCACAACGAGAGAGCGTTGGACACTAAATTCACACCGAGATAGCGGTGGACACTAAATTCACAACGAGATAGCGTTGGACACTAAATTCACACCGAGATAGCGGTGGACACTAAATTCACAACGAGATAGCGTTGGACACTAAATTCACAACGAGATAGCGTTGGACACTAAATTCACACCGAGATAGCGGTGGACACTAAATTCACAACGAGATAGCGTTGGACACTAAATTCACAACGAGATAGCGTTGGACACTAAATTCACACCGAAATAGCGGTGGACACTAAATTCACAACGAGACAGCGTTGGACACTAAATTCACAACGAGATAGCGTTGGACACTAAATTCACAACGAGATAGCGTTGGACACTAAATTCACACCGGGATAGCGGTGGACACTAAATTCACAACGAGATAGCGTTGGACACTAAATTCAAACCGAGATAGCGGTGGACACTATTACACTCACCTGAACCTTGTCTCGATGACCGCTCACTTGTCACGGTCGGCGCAGACTGACTTTTCACGTTTTGGCTTGGTCGTCTTATACACCTTTCGACGACAACTGGGTGTGAGTCGTACTGGTGAACGAAATCCCAATGGAAAATACCATTCAACGTATTGATACTGAAGTGCCTGTAGTGTTGTTGTGTTGCGATATGTATCGGGCATCGCATGATTAGGTTGTTTTGGTTGTGTCGTATAATTGATGTGGGGGGTGAGTTTGTAATTATTCATTACATTCCCCCCTTTCTTTCGGAGACGAGAACCTTCTCGTCTTGACTGGTGGTCCACGGGTGGTGGACGGAAGTGTAGCTGATAAGCTACAAACTTAATTCCGGAAGGGTGGGGGCTCAGGTCCGGGACGTTGTGAGCATTGCTTCACGAGTGGTTGCCCTGCAAGAGACAAGAAATGGCCCAATATGTCCATTCCCAGGATCGCATCGTTGGTTAGTTCTGGTAAAAATGCGAATTCTCCCTGAACCAAACATCCTTCAAGACTAAAGGTGACTGAATAGACCTCTCTGCTAGTGGTGTGACTTCCGTCGGCTAAACGAATTCCACATTCCTGGTCGCGCACAGGAATTTCCAGAGCTCTGAGCTCGTCTCTTAGTGCTGGACCTACAAACGAGTTCGTAGAGCCGGTATCCACTAACGCGTTGAAATTTTTTCTTCAACTTTTATTGGTACAAATACTCTATTTTCAATGCATAGTTCTGTATTAGGTTGTCTCGGTATGTCTTGGCTTGCTGATGAATCCATCTCAACCGTTTCGGTATGTTCATCTTGCATGTAGCGTTTATTATAAGTTGCCCACGAACGGGTAAATCGACTGCCTGTTGTAGAATTCCTTGGTTTCCTCCTGCTCGGTTCGGGCTTCGTTTAGATATAACATCAGATTGAGACATGAACACAGTTGCTATCTGGTGAAGTCCTGTATTATTTGTTGGATGATGCTCCGCTTCAAATACAGCAGCAGTTCAATTATTCCAATTTTGGATCGGCTGGGTTTGGCGCTTGCAAGGGCAGTCTTTGGTTAAGCGTCCGTCTTCACAGTTTGAGCAAAATAATCGAAAGGGTCGGAGGCAGTTCCTCTTCTGATGTCCTCTTTGTTTACAATTCCAACAATGCGTGTTGCGGTCATACGGCACCGATATTGCTGAAAATTGTGCTCGGAGTGTAGGAGGTGGGCCCAAGGCGGGTCTCATATTTTTTTCTTCGTTTTTGACATACTCGTATTCTTCTGCTAGGTCCGTCAGCTCCTCCAACGTCTGGAAATCCATCCTTCGCACAGCAATTCGATATTCCGGGCGGAGGCTTTCATATATCCGATCGACGTTGTCCTCCTGACTCATCTTGGGATGCTGTCTGATAAGATATTCCATGGCCCAGATGAAGTTTCTGGCCTTCTCCCGCGGCCCTTGTTTCTTTCGACAGATTTCCTCCTCCAACTTGTGGACGAAACGTGGTGGTAAGAAGTACCTGAGGAACACTTGGCGGAACTCCTCCCACGTCTGAAAACTTCCTCGGTGGATTCGTAGCCACTCTAGGGCGGAACCTCTGAAAATTTCTGGGAATAGCAATGTACCAACTCCTTTAGGCGTTCCATGAACTCGAGGGCATTTCCCGAGCCGTCAAACTTAAGGCCCCATTTTCGGACGGTGTTCATGGTCTCGGCCTCGGGATTTCGGTACATTCTGTATGGACCTGGTTGGTTGCTACTCTCTAACTTGGGACAGTGGGTTGGCGGACGCAAGGTGCTGGAACTTAAACTTGGACCGACGCCAGTAGTCTGGTGGTACAGGCCTCCTACGGCTGGAGGTACATGTAGCTAAAGTTGGGCGTTAGGCTCTTCGGTCACCTCTGTTGCATTCGCAGGTTGCGGTGGTGCTTCGGTTTCATCTTTGTATTCCCGTTCTTGAACCAACTGTGAGATTTCCGTGCACAGGTTCTGGGTCGAACGGTGAGTCCTGGAGTCTTTGATGTAAGTACTCAGGCGGGATCGCAGCGTAGACACTGTGCCACTAGTATCTAACCTTTTGGAAGCCATTTTCTCAATGAGTTCCGTCTTCTTCAGCAGGTAGATGGACGCGAGATTTTCTTCGACGTCCATGTTGACATTACTGTCGGTTGTGAGGATGCTTTTTAACAAAGGCTGAGATAGGCTCAGCGGATCCAAGGTCTTCTAAAGAAGCAGCAAAACTTTAGTTTGATGAAGTTAGTTTTATTTCCGATATTCAAAATTATAACTTTCTTATAATATTTTTGTACAATGGTTTAAGTTTTCATAATCTCAATTCAAGTCTCTATTTCTATTGCCAGGGGTAGATTCCAAGTAGGCCTCTTCGGATGAGGGGAGTTTCACTTGGGGTTCGGTTTGGGTGTGGTCTAGTCCGGGATTTACGACCAGGTTCTCGTATGGATCTTCAGGCCAATCGAATGATGGTCTCCTATCCTGGATTACGTGTGGATTGGTCTTCGGCACACTCGGAGTACTGTTTCCTGTCCTGGGCTTCCAGTTCCTGGGCTCGGATTTGAGGTCACGCTGGGTTCTTGGTAAAAGTCTATAATGATACTCGGAAGCGGGAGTTAATGGTTGCTCTGAGATAGCAGGAGCCACTAAATTCACAACAAGATAGCGTTGGACACTAAATTCACAACGAGATAGCGTTGGACACTAAGTTCACACCGAGATAGCGGTGGACACTAAATTCACAACGAGATAGCGTTGGACACTAAATTCACACCGAGATAGCGGTGGACACTAAATTCACAACGAGATAGCGTTGGACACTAAATTCACAACGAGATAGCGTTGGACACTAAATTCACACACCGAGATAGCGGTGGACACTAAATTCACAACGAGATAGCGTTGGACACTAAATTCACAACGAGATAGCGTTGGACACTAAATTCACACCGAGATAGCGGTGGACACTAAATTCACAACGAGATAGCGTTGGACACTAAATTCACAACGAGATAGCGTTGGACACTAAATTCACACCGAAATAGCGGTGGACACTAAATTCACAACGAGACAGCGTTGGACACTAAATTCACAACGAGATAGCGTTGGACACTAAATTCACAACGAGATAGCGTTGGACACTAAATTCACACCGGGATAGCGGTGGACACTAAATTCACAACGAGATAGCGTTGGACACTAAATTCAAACCGAGATAGCGGTGGACACTATTACACTCACCTGAACCTTGTCTCGATGACCGCTCACTTGTCACGGTCGGCGCAGACTGACTTTTCACGTTTTGGCTTGGTCGTCTTATACACCTTTCGACGACAACTGGGTGTGAGTCGTACTGGTGAACGAAATCCCAATGGAAAATACCATTCAACGTATTGATACTGAAGTGCCTGTAGTGTTGTTGTGTTCCACAGGAATTTCCAGAGCTCTGAGCTCGTCTCTTAGTGCTGGACCTACAAACGAGTTCGTAGAGCCGGTATCCACTAACGAGTTGAAATTTTTTCTTCAACTTTTATTGGTACAAATACTCTATTTTCAATGCATAGTTCTGTATTAGGTTGTCTCGGTATGTCTTGGCTTGCTGATGAATCCATCTCAACCGTTTCGGTATGTTCATCTTGCATGTAGCGTTTATTATAAGTTGCCCACGAACGGGTAAATCGACTGCCTGTTGTAGAATTCCTTGGTTTCCTCCTGCTCGGTTCGGGCTTCGTTTAGATATAACATCAGATTGAGACATGAACACAGTTGCTATCTGGTGAAGTCCTGTATTATTTGTTGGATGATGCTCCGCTTCAAATACAGCAGCAGTTCAATTATTCCAATTTTGGATCGGCTGGGTTTGGCGCTTGCAAGGGCAGTCTTTGGTTAAGCGTCCGTCTTCACAGTTTGAGCAAAATAATCGAAAGGGTCGGAGGCAGTTCCTCTTCTGATGTCCTCTTTGTTTACAATTCCAACAATGCATGTTGCGGTCATACGGCACCGATATTGCTGAAAATTGTGCTCGGAGTGTAGGAGGTGGGCCCAAGGCGGGTCTCATATTTTTTTCTTCGTTTTTGACATACTCGTATTCTTCTGCTAGGTCCGTCAGCTCCTCCAACGTCTGGAAATCCATCCTTCGCACAGCAATTCGATATTCCGGGCGGAGGCTTTCATATATCCGATCGACGTTGTCCTCCTGACTCATCTTGGGATGCTGTCTGATAAGATATTCCATGGCCCAGATGAAGTTTCTGGCCTTCTCCCGCGGCCCTTGTTTCTTTCGACAGATTTCCTCCTCCAACTTGTGGACGAAACGTGGTGGTAAGAAGTACCTGAGGAACACTTGGCGGAACTCCTCCCACGTCTGAAAACTTCCTCGGTGGATTCGTAGCCACTCTAGGGCGGAACCTCTGAAAATTTCTGGGAATAGCAATGTACCAACTCCTTTAGGCGTTCCATGAACTCGAGGGCATTTCCCGAGCCGTCAAACTTAAGGCCCCATTTTCGGACGGTGTTCATGGTCTCGGCCTCGGGATTTCGGTACATTCTGTATGGACCTGGTTGGTTGCTACTCTCTAACTTGGGACAGTGGGTTGGCGGACGCAAGGTGCTGGAACTTAAACTTGGACCGACGCCAGTAGTCTGGTGGTACAGGCCTCCTACGGCTGGAGGTACATGTAGCTAAAGTTGGGCGTTAGGCTCTTCGGTCACCTCTGTTGCATTCGCAGGTTGCGGTGGTGCTTCGGTTTCATCTTTGTATTCCCGTTCTTGAACCAACTGTGAGATTTCCGTGCACAGGTTCTGGGTCGAACGGTGAGTCCTGGAGTCTTTGATGTAAGTACTCAGGCGGGATCGCAGCGTAGACACTGTGCCACTAGTATCTAACCTTTTGGAAGCCATTTTCTCAATGAGTTCCGTCTTCTTCAGCAGGTAGATGGACGCGAGATTTTCTTCGACGTCCATGTTGACATTACTGTCGGTTGTGAGGATGCTTTTTAACAAAGGCTGAGATAGGCTCAGCGGATCCAAGGTCTTCTAAAGAAGCAGCAAAACTTTAGTTTGATGAAGTTAGTTTTATTTCCGATATTCAAAATTATAAATTTCTTATAATATTTTTGTACAATGGTTTAAGTTTTCATAATCTCAATTCAAGTTTCTATTTCTATTGCTAGGGGTAGATTCCAAGTAGGCCTCTTCGGATGAGGGGAGTTTCACTTGGGGTTCAGTGTGGGTGTGGTCTAGTCCGGGATTTACGACCAGGTTCTCGTATGGATCTTCAGGCCAAACGAATGATGGTCTCCTATCCTGGATTACGTGTGGATTGGTCTTCGGGACAGTCGGAGTACTATTTCCTGTCCTGGGCTCGAATTTGAGGTCACGCTGGGTTCTTGGTAAAAGTCTGTAATGATACTCGGAAGCGGGAGTTAATGGTTGCTCTGAGATAGCAGGAGCCACTAAATTCACAACGAGATAGCGTTGGACACTAAATTCACACCGAGATAGCGTTGGACACTAAACTCACACCGAGATAGCGGTGGACACTAAATTCACAACGAGATAGCGTTGGACACTAAATTCACAACGAGATAGCGTTGGACACTAAGTTCACACCGAGATAGCGGTGGACACTAAATTCACAACGAGATAGCGTTGGACACTAAATTCACAACGAGATAGCGTTGGACACTAAATTCACACCGAGATAGCGGTGGACACTAAATTCACAACGAGATAGCGTTGGACACTAAATTCACACCGAGATAGCGGTGGACACTATTACACTCACCTGAACCTTCCCTAGATGACCGCTCACTTGCCACGGTCGGCGCAGACTGACTTTTCACGTTTTGGCTTGGTCGTCTTATACACCTTTCGACGACAACTGGGTGTGAGTCGTACTGGTGAACGAAATCCCAATGGAAAATTCCATTCAACGTATTGATACTGAAGTGCCTGTAGTGTTGTTGTGTTGCAATATGTATGGGGCATCGCATGATTAGGTTGTTTTGGTTGTGTCGTATAATTGATGTGGGGTGTGAGTTTGTAATGGTTCATTACAATATCTTCCTTCTACACTACACACTCACCACTATGCTTTGCTGTTGCAGCTTAAATCTTTCTTTCGGGCATTAAAAGCCCACCTCGCACGGATTTTTCCCAGACCATGCAAATCTATTAAACACTACCACTTTAAAATTTCATCAAGTAAACCATCTGTTAAAATCTCAGATTACCTTAAATATATTTATACTAGCGATAACTTATCATTCAACTTTTAAACAACAAAAAAAATCTTCAATTTCTCTTAATTTTCGGCCTGTCTTATAGTTTTCTTACACGACTTAAAGCTCGGATTTGCCTTTTAAGCGGAGTAGAGTATTCGATCTCTACTCACTCAGTCATATCGAACAACTAGCTCCAACTGTTATGTCTCGAGCTTGCTGTCATGGTCGTGATCAGGAATCACATCATCATCCCATTCTTCCTCCCACATCTTTCGGAACAGGCTATCCCTAAGCCGTCCACACATTGGTAAGTCAGTGGTATTTGAAAAACCTTTTGAATTTTTGTTTTTGTTTCCCTTTCCTTTTTGGTATTATTTTTGTGTTTATTTCTTTATTTTCTCCTCAATGGTACTTCTTACGTCAAGTAGAATTCGATGTTGTGATATCTAATTCTACGTTTTGACGTCCCACTACCAAAAAAAAATTCTTATGGCTGCCATCTTTCAGCACGCACCACGCCTGAGTTTTCAATTTTAGTTTTCTTAATTGGTTTTGTATCAAATCCCTTTAGTTTTCCTTATTTTTACTTCTTTTAAATTCCTTTTCAGACTAGAACCCTACCTCATTACAACAACCTAAAAGAGATATATCACCTTTCCATCTCCATCCCGAAAGTTTGTTTTCTTCCTTTAGTAAACATACCTACCAAGTTCTGTCGTGTACGTCTTGTGTTTATTGTGTTTTTTTTTCTTTTTCAGGTATCCCCAACAAAACTCCGTCGTTGGAGGATTTATACTATCATAAAGACGGAAGAGGTTACCTGAATCCTGAATCACGATTCTTGAACGTGGGGAGAACTCACGATACTTAGCCGGGCATGGGTTCAATTTTCGCTTTACAGGTAATTTTTTCACTATCTAGTAGATATCCTTTTTGCTATTTGTTTTGTTTTATATTTATACTATTGTAACGTGCGCTTAGTTCGCAAAATAAAACTTCACCTTTCAAATTATTTCTATCACTTTTATTCAGTATCTATACTTAACTCGATCTCAACTCGACTTTTGCACTATCACTCGTATACAACAATTTACTCTTAACTTTATCACTCTATAATCAAAACCGCCTGCTCGTTGCGTCAGCGATCCTATTTATATAGAACAACACTCATCTAGAGCGTTCCAGTTTCTTCTCCATGGTTTCCACATTTGCTGTCAAGCATCTCTACACTCACACACACTGGCTTACAAGCAATGCCTCTCATTTATACCATTCCATTATAGTGTTGCCAGTTGTGTTTTCGGTTAAACGTTTTCGATTAGGAAATTGGTATAAATGTTTGGTGTTCATTACACTGCCCCCTCCTTAAGATTGTTCGTCCCGAATAATTCCATCTGCAGCCTCGCCACTATATCGATGCAGCCGGTCACAATGAACTACTTTTAACTTGCCTCGTAATCCTCTTTGGATGCGGTTAACCACGTCGTTAATCCTCGTGGCAACAGTATATGGACCTTCCCAGTTCTGCTGAAGTTTCGGTGACAATCCCTTTTGACGATGAGGATTATAAAGCCACACACGATCTCCTGCTTGGAATCCTGCCGTTGTCGCTTTTGTGTCGTACCGTGTCTTCATCCGGTCGCTGTAGGTTTTCATCCGTTCCCTTGTTCTTTTATGGATGTCAGCGAGTCTCTCCTTGAGGTCATCCACATACTCGTTCGTGTCCTTGGGCTCCTCTGTGGGGCATCCAAATTTAAGTTCGCTGGGCAGCCACATGGTTTTCCCGAACAGGATGTCAGATGGTGTTTGTCCTGTCGAGCTATGTACTGCACTTCTATAGGCCATCAGGAATAGCGGTACGTGCCTATCCCAGTCTCTTTGGTAGTCGCCTACGACCTTGGTGAGGTGTTCTTTCAAGGTCCGGTTGAATCTTTCAACCATACCATCAGATTGTGGATGAAGCGGTGTGGTTCTGGTCTTCTTGATGCCAAGTAGTCCGCACACTCCTTGGAAGATGTTTGACTCAAAGTTCCTCCCTTGGTCGGAATGGAGTTCCATAGGCACGCCAAACCTACTCACCCAGTTAAACACAATCTGGTCGACCACCGTTTTGGCTTCTTGATTTGGGATGGCATACGCCTCAGGCCACTTGCTTAAATAGTCCATTACAACCAGAATGTACTTGTTTCCAGTGTTGGTCTCTGGAAAAGGCCCAGCCACATCTACTACAATCCTCTCAAAAGGTGATCCAACGTTGTACTGATGCATCTTACCTTGAATCTTCCTACCAGGTCCTTTGGCTGTAGCACACTTGTCACATGTTCGGCACCACTGCTCCACGTCATCTCTAGCATGTAACCAGTAGAACCGACACTGTTTTGTTAACTCCCAGGTGACCTCCAGAAGGTCCGTCGTGCATCTCACGAAGAACTTCACTGACTTTCGATTGCGGTACGATCTGCTGCATCACATATGATTTACCGTCAGCGGACTCCCATCTTCGCCTGAGGACACCTTCTTGCACATATAGTGAGTCCCACTGTGCCCAATAGGCTTTGAGAACTGGACTCCTGTCAGAAATGTCTCCCCATTCAGGTTTCTCTTCATTTTCTTTCCATGCGAGAATGGGTTCGATATCTGGATCCTCCTGTTGAGCGGTCCTCACTTCCTCATTGCTCCATCCGCATATGTTGTCAGCTCTTAGTCGCTGAGCGGTAATATTTTCTTTGTTTTCTTGTCGCCTACAATGCTTGCAATCCTCTTTGCAAGGTCTTCGGGACAATGCGTCGGCGTTTGAGTGCAACTTTCCTCTGCGGTGTTGAATCTGGTAATCATAAGTCTGCAGTCTTTCTATCCACCTTGCGACTTGACCTTCTGGATTTTTGAAGTTCAACAGCCAGTTCAGAGCACCATGGTCTGTCCGCAGATGGAATTTCTGTCCATAGATGTACTTATGGAAGTGCTTTGTTGCCAAGATAAGAGCTAGCAGTTCCCTTCTGGTCACGCAGTAGTTTCTTTCAGGCTTCGAGCTGTAATATGGCACCACTTTCTCTTCGCCATCATGCACTTGGGATAGTACCACCCCGACTCCAACGTTGCTTGCATCTGCGTCGATGATAAATGTTTTACCAGGTGTTGGATGTGCCAGCACTGGAGCGTTACAGAGGCGATATTTGAGTTCCTGAAAAGATTTTTCACACTCACCTGACCATTTGAACTGCTTCCCTTGCAACTCCAGCAAAGTTCTTAACAAAACGTCGGTAATATGTGGCAAGACCAAGAAAGCTTCGGAGTTGATGTTTGTCCTGTGGTGTTGGCCAATTTTTGACGGAGTCAACTTTTTCAGGATCAGTCTTCACTCCTTGGGAAGAGATGATGTGTCCCAAATACTTAATTTCGGTTTTGAAAAGTGCACATTTTTCCGGATTCAGTTTAAGGTTAGCCTCTCGAAGTCTCTGAAACACGGCTGTTTTTGGCGCAACTAATACTTACAAAAATCTGTAAAGTGCAGATGCTCCAAAAATTTATAATTAAAAAGATTTGGGATTGTGTGTATTTTCATTGACTGGTCTTCAGTCTTTATTTGTTCAAAAACGCTTATACTATACATTCAAAACCAAACTATATCAAGTTATATTCAAGTAGCGTATAAGTTCGCTAAATGATTTCCACTTTCTATAATTTTTCTATATATATAATTATTAACTACACACATAGACTACTATCTTGCAGTTGCAATCAAATTATATTCGCACAGCGTATATGTTCGCTGAACGATTTCGACTTGATTACACCACACTACAATATTTGTTAACAAAATTTAACAAGTTTTATCAAAAAATATGTTCGATCGCAACAAGATCGATTTCATTTATTGATTTACCCTTGTTTGTTTTTTAGTTTATTTTTCTTTACAACAATTAAAAATTGACAAGTTTTATCAAAAATTATATTCGATCACTGGATCGATTTCACAAATTGATTTACCCTTGTTTGGATTTTCTGCTCGCTTAATTAACGCTGGTTCGCTTGATATTGCTTCGTTGGTTCAGGAACTTGAAGTGAAGTTTGACTGCTGGTTCCTCCCTTTTTATATTGGCTTTCGTGCAGTTGTGTCCCGTTTTTCTCATACTCGCATCCTTGCCATTTGGCTTGTTTCAATCCATTTGGAGGTGTGGTGAGTTCATGCAAAATAAAAAAGGTAAATTTTAAAGTTTGTTATAATGCTTTGAGTGTTAATTTGCTCAATACTACTAAACCTTAACTAAATCAAACCCTTTTACCAAGAAACATCGTTTCAATTTATGTTAATTTTGTCATTAATATACCCTTTCCTTACTTTGGTACGTATACTAACGACATTTTATACTTAACAATTATTAGCACTTGGCAATGCCGTTGTACGACATTTGCTTTTTTTCGTGCTCCCTTGCCCGAGGTTTTACTTCTCCCTCTGTTTGCCATAATTCTTCCCTATCTCTTTTTTTCTCATTATCGTTTATGTGATTATTTAAATTGTTGAATTTTTACCAAATAAAATAATATTTCGTAAAAATAATTAAAATTTTGAATTCTACATTTCATATTTTCTTCAATTAATGTACCTTCTGTATTCTATTCATGAAGGTAAGACGTCAGATTGATTTTAAAGGTTCGCGCATGTCTATTGTTTGACATTTCGTGTCATCGTGAGTTTAGTTAATTTAATTCTTTATAAATTCATTGCAAGTTGTGTAAAATCTATAAAAGAAGTGATTTCATTTGTTTACTCAGTGGTTTATATGTTGTTCATATGTTTTTTAATATGTTAAGTGTGCAATTTAACCTTCACCTAATTGGAGGTTAGAAAAAATTTGCGTTTCTGTGCAATTTCGTGTTGTTTATGTTAACTTTAATGCAAAATTTTTCTTGTTTTTTCATCCCTTGTTTGTGTCTTTTGATTGCAGATTGTTTCAATGCAAGAAATTTGTTGCTGCGGTTGAATTGTTTCCTGAGACTCCGCTGCCCAATTGGTATGTGCAGTAGGTAAGTACACATACGTATATTCGTACGCATTTGCTCGTTTGTTTACTTTTTCTTTTTCCCTTTTTTTTTTCTTTTTAGGTACGTGAGCTGATGGGTAGGTGCTGCACTGGGCACGGAGTTTGCTTAAGCTAAGTATATGATATATTTTGCTTGAACAATTCTAATGCTTTGTTTTTTTTTTCTTTTCAGATGGTATTCCTTTGATTGGAATGTGGTGTAATCTAGTTTTTAAGACGATTAAGTTTAGTTTAGTTATAAGTGATTGTGTATTTATGCCTTTTTTGTCTAGATATAAGTATATAAACAGTTTGTAATTTGTTTGTTTAGTTTATTTCATTAAAATTCATTGTATTACAAATAAGTTTTGGATTATTCAATTGTTTTGTTATTTTTTATGTTGCTAGGTGATTTAAATTTCTTAGATGGTTCAACATCCTCCCTCCTTTGAACGGTTGCGTTCAACGATCCTTGCCTTGATCTTTTCAATGCCTCTTTTATGGTGGTGGTGAAATACAACCTTTCCGGCCAAATTGACGTTCATCTTCACCTGATATCGGTCAGGCAGATTGACCGTAAATTGTTTTCTTTTACTAAATTGGACTCTTTCGAAGTCAATCCGACACAACGTCTCTCGGTTTATAAATATATCCTCCCCTTCCCTTGTGGTGAAGCGTTGTATGTCGTTGTCAAGGCGCATGCGTATCTCTTCGACCGTGGTGGATGGTCTTAGATTTTCCAATTTATCGATGGTTCTGCCGTTGATTGTAACGCAGATTGGGTATCCTTCTGATACGACTCGATCTTCCCTTGCTTTTTCTCTCATGGCCTCTAGCTTAAGATTGGAGTCTATTAGCGCTTGTAACCCTGGGCTGGCTGGTGGAGAGAATCGGATGTCTTCCAGAATTGTAATGTAATCGTCCATTATCGCTGCCTGTAAGGATAACTTTAATGGGTGTGGTGCTTGAACATAAACATAAACATATACAGAACTACGACGAACAACACATAGACAGATGTTATTACAACTAAGTTTTCATGTTGTTGTTTTAGTTTCTGCTGTGTCTATCGGCAGACGGCATATTTTGACGACCGGTCTTAGGCATAGGGTGTTGCGCGTTCGGACCGTTACTACCCTGACCATTTGATCCTTGCCAGGGTGGACCTTTTCAATAATTCCTAATGGCCACATTGTGGGCGGGGTGTTGTCATCCTTTACAAGGACTATGTCATCAACCTTTAAATTGGGGTCCTTCGTTAACCACTTAGGACGCTGTTGCAGACGGTTTAAATACTCCTTTGACCATTTCCTCCAAAAATGCTGACTCATTTGCTGGATCAATTTCCAACGGCGGTTAGCTGTGATATTGGAGCTTAGAAGGTCTGGTTCAGGGACAGCATTCAAGGCTTGACCTATGAGAAAGTGACCTGGTGTTAGAACTGTAAGGTCGTTGACATCATTTGTCAATGGACATAGTGGTCTGGAGTTCAGACATGCTTCAATCTGAGCGAGTAGTGTTGTTAGTTCTTCAAATGTGCATAATGCAGTTCCAATGACGCGCCGTAGGTGATATTAAATGGATTTTACACCAGCTTCCCATAATCCTCCGTGATGCGGGGCAGCAGGCGGATTAAAATGCCAGTTAATATGTTGATTGGCTAGGAAATTTTTGATGTCTGGTGTTGCTTCCTTTAGAGCTTGCTCTATATCTTTATCTACTATAGCTTTTCCTCCCTTGAAATTTGTCCCGCAATCCGAATATATGTCGGAGCATAAGCCTCGCCGGGACACAAATCTTTTTAACGCAGCCAGAAATGCCATCGCAGTTAGATCAGATACAGCCTCTATGTGTATAGCTTTCGTTGCTAGACAGATAAATATACAAAAATATCCCTTATAGAGCCTAGCCTTTCGGTGGTTTGACATCTTCAGTTGTATTGGCCCTGCGTAGTCAACACCTACATGTGTGAATGCCCTTGTGATATTGACTCTTGGAGCCGGTAATGTACCCATTACTTGGCGTGCTGTATCTGCTCGCTGTTTGGCGCAAATCACACATTTTCGAATTTGTCTGGTGACGGTGCGTTTACCGTTGAGGATCCAATATTGGCTACGTATGGTATTTAATACCAGTGACGTACCTCCGTGTAATGTTTCTTTGTGTGTTTTGATGATAATTAAGTTACTGATGTGATGGTCCTGTGGCAGAATGATTGGGTGTTTCATATCATATGAAATATTTGCATTTTCCAATCTGCCACTTACCCTTATTAAACCATCTTGGTCCAAAAAGGGGTTCAACGTTAGTAGTTTGCTTTTTCTCGGCAAAGGTTGGTTTGCTTGGAGTGATTCCAGATCCTTTGGAAATGATATCCTCTGAACATTTTTTAAAATTGAGATGTTTACAACCCTTAACTCTTGAGTTGATAAGGCATCTGTTTCCTTTAGGGCAGGATAACGGCAGTTTCGTATGAAACGCAGGATCATAGCGACAACTCGATTGAGTTTAATATAGGAGGAATATGCAGATATTATGTCGTTAACTGGTTGTGCAAACAAGCTGGTTATTTTTGGTTGTTTAGCTTCCAAATTGGTGCAGGTACGCTGAATTGGGTCATCAGGCCACATGTTTCGGGTTTTAGCTAGCCATTCAGGCCCATGCCACCATAGGTTGCAGTTAAATAATTGTTTAGCGGTTATTCCTCGAGAGGCTAAGTCGGCTGGGTTGTCATTTGTGCGAACATGATGCCAATGCTCCGCAGGTAATACGTCTTGTATTTCCGCAACTCGATTGGCTACATAGGTTTTCCATTTGGATGGGTGCTCACGTATCCATTGTAGTACAATTGTTGCATCCGTCCATAAATATATTGGACAATGTTGCAATTGCATGTCTTGCATCGTTGCCTTCAAGAGTTTGGCAAGTAACAACGCCCCGTTTAATTTTAGCCGGGGTAGTGTAACTGGCTTTACCGGTGCCACCTTTGATTTAGCTGTAAGTAGCTTGACCTTTATATTATTCGTGCTGTCTTGAATGCGCACGTAAAGTACTGCAGCATATGCTTTGATGGATGCGTCACAAAACCCATGAATCTCCTGAACTGGATTGTCTCTTGACAATCCAACCCATCGTGGTATTTGGATTTTATTTAGGTTTTCCAAGTCTTCCTTGAACGATTGCCATTGCGTGATTATTTCCTGAGAGACCTTGCTGTCCCAAGAATATCCCGCTATCCATAGCGTTTGGATCAATATTTTGGCTGTTATTATGATTGGAGAAATCCATCCTACTGGATCGTACAGCGATGCTATTTCCGACAATATCGATCGTTTTGTAGTCACCTTGGTGTTCGCCAGACCTTGAACACTAAACGTGAAGTAATCTTCTGCTGGGTACCAACGAATGCCTAAAGTCTTTATGGTTTCCTTTTCCTGGAGTTCTAAAGAACCCTTAACCTCCCTATCTTCTATTGAAATTTGCTCAATGAGCTCCAACTTGTTGCTAGCCCATTTTCGGAGCTTGAAGCCACCCTTCTTGAACATCTCTATAAATTGTCCTTGTAGTTCGAGACATTCTGCAATTGTCTCTGCTCCGCTTAGCAAATCATCGACGTAGAAATCAGAAAGCGTAGCCCTCGCAGCTAATGGATATTCACGTCGCTCGTCCTCTGCCAATTGTTGCACCGTTCGTACGGATAAATATTGTGCAGGAGCTACTCCGAAGGTAACTGTCTTTAGACAGTAATCTTGAGGTGCCTTTGTTTTGGGGTCCCTCCACAAGATGCGTTGAAAAGTACGATGCTCTGGATGCATCCAAATCATTCGGTACATTTTTTCAAGATCTGCGGTTATTACAACCTTATATTTTCTCCAATTTAGGACCGTTGAAAACAGTTTAGGTTGCAACGTAGGTCCATTGAGCAGTTGCTCGTTTAGGGACCTCCCATTAGTTGTACGTGCAGAAGCGTCAAACACTACACGTAATTTAGTGGTTGTACTTTGTTTAAATACTGCATGATGTGGTATGTAATAGTTTGATTCTTTTTCTGTGGGCTGTTTGCATACTTCCATATGACCCATGGTTATGTATTCATCGAGGCACGATTCATAAGCTTCCTTAAGCTGTGGGTTTTTTTCTAATTTTCTTTGGAGGTAGTCGTAACGTTTAAGTGCAAGTCCCCTAGACATGCCTAACGTTGGACCATTTGGTTCACTGAACGGTAGTTTTACCATATATTGTTTATTCGGTAGTCGTTCGTAGTTTGCCTTGTATAGCTCCTCACATTTTTGCTCTTCTGGGGTGTATTTATTGAAGCCTTGCACTTCTTCTAATTCCCAAAATTTCTGCATTTCGAAATTGAGCTCCTTTGTCGCCCGTTGTACTGTGGCGGTAAATATCCTCACTGACGAGGTGCATGGGTACGCAATTTTGCCAATGATGATCCACCCAAACATAGTATTAATCGCTACAGGAGCCCCTTCAGGGGGCTCCGAGTAAAGCGTCGATGGAGTTGGGTTTCCAAAACATCGGGTCTGCTAATTCAAGATTTTGAATATGTTTCCAGCTTCGAAACGTTATTTCCTTCGCTGGTAGTGAGTCCGTTATTGTTTTCAACACGAACATGTTGCTTTCGACTACATTGTGGCTAGCCTTAATAGCCTGTAGTTTAAGCTGCACTCGCTGTTTGGAGCAAGCGATTTGGTTTTTGCTTAAACCAATGATTTCCACTGATGTGGACTTACTTCGCAATTGTAACCTATTGCAGGCTTCCTCGGTTATGAACGAGGTTTGCGAGCCAGAGTCTAGAAGGCATCGTAAGATTATTAAGTGACCGTTGCAGTCACGAGTAGCTACCAACGCAGTTGGTAATAAAGCGCTATGATTTTTTGAAGAAAAAAATGTGTTTGTTTTTTCAACGGTGTGGTTTCCCGATTCTTTGACGAGATCCTTTGCAGAGGATTCATTCAAATGCAGGGTGGTATGGTGTAGTTGCTGACATTTCATGCAGCGATATTTGTTTTTGCATTTGGTATGCGTATGGTTGTTGGAAAAACAATTTAGACATCTATTCGCTGCCTTGATTACCTTTCTTCGAGTCGGGACATCCATACTTAGGTAAGAAGGACATTTTCCAACGTAATGCTTTTCATTGCAAGCAGGGCAGCTGGCGTTCACAATGGTGTGGTATGCTTGAACACCTTCCCTTTTGATTGTACTTGTAGCTGGTCTTGGAACCATTGTGCTACTTATTGATTCTAACACACGACTTCTTGTGTGCAAGAACTTCATAAATGTTTTGAAGTCTGGAAGACTTTGATCATCTCCCAATTCTTCTTCCCAGAGACGCATTGTAGCAAACGGTAGCTTTTGCACCGTTAGGTAGATCAGCAATGCATCCCACGTGCTAGTGTCCACCTTTAATGCTTTGAGTTGCTCCAAACATTCTTCGGTAGCGTCAATTAGCACCTTCAAGTTTTTTCCTGATTCGGTAGAAATTTTTGTTTGATTTGTAAGAGCCTTGAGGTGGAAATTCACTAAGGTTCTTGTATTTTCAAACCTTTCCTTCAATTTCTTCCATGCCGGCTCGTAATCCTGGTTGGTAATTGGCGTAGATTTTAGCACTCTCTCTGCTTCACCCGTAAGACAACCTTTCAAATAATGTAATTTTTGAACCGGTTGCAGCTGCGTATTGTCGTGAACCAAAGACTTAAATAGGTCGTGAAATGACCTCCACGAATTGTAATCACCGTCAAACTTAGGCAGTGTTATCTTTGGTAACTGCGTATTGAAGCTCCGTGTTTCAGCTGGGGGCATTCGGCTTTGATCCATATCGGAAGACAAATTGCTCAACCCATCTTCAAGCTCACCCATGTATTCGGAATATTTTATTTCCACATCATCAAACTGTTGTTTTTTGATATATGCGTTTTCACATTCCAACCTGGTGGCATCATAACCACCAGGTTGGAATGTGAATTTGACTCATGAATTTGACGATCTTGCTGGACAAACTCTTGCCATAAGGAACGTAAGTCAATCAGCCTTTGTTTGAAGAATCCAACGGTTCTTTTTTCAAGCCTGGTTTTTTTTTCCATTTTCTATTGTTTTCTCAATTTTTGTTTTTAAAACAATTTGAGTAACTAGCATTTCCTCTAGCTTAGACATGATGTACGTCTACGATTGTAGGTTATTCAGCTGTTAATACGGTGCAGAGAGCAGTATGATTGATTTTTTTTGCTATTATACTCACAAAAAAAAACAACGTGAACAAAAAAAAACAACGAGAGTATGAAAGAAAAGGTTTGAGCTAGCGCTACAACAAACAAAAACGAAACCCCGTCAATGAATACCACACAATTCCTGGATGGAACCACCAATGTTTTTGGCGCAACTAATACTTACAAAAATCTGTAAAGTGCAGATGCTCCAAAAATTTATAATTAAAAAGATTTGGGATTGTGTGTATTTTCATTGACTGGTCTTCAGTCTTTATTTGTTCAAAAACGCTTATACTATACATTCAAAACCAAACTATATCAAGTTATATTCAAGTAGCGTATAAGTTCGCTAAATGATTTCCACTTTCTATAATTTTTCTATATATATAATTATTAACTACACACATAGACTACTATCTTGCAGTTGCAATCAAATTATATTCGCACAGCGTATATGTTCGCTGAACGATTTCGACTTGATTACACCACACTACAATATTTGTTAACAAAATTTAACAAGTTTTATCAAAAAATATGTTCGATCGCAACAAGATCGATTTCATTTATTGATTTACCCTTGTTTGTTTTTTAGTTTATTTTTCTTTACAACAATTAAAAATTGACAAGTTTTATCAAAAATTATATTCGATCACTGGATCGATTTCACAAATTGATTTACCCTTGTTTGGATTTTCTGCTCGCTTAATTAACGCTGGTTCGCTTGATATTGCTTCGTTGGTTCAGGAACTTGAAGTGAAGTTTGACTGCTGGTTCCTCCCTTTTTATATTGGCTTTCGTGCAGTTGTGTCCCGTTTTTCTCATACTCGCATCCTTGCCATTTGGCTTGTTTCAATCCATTTGGAGGTGTGGTGAGTTCATGCAAAATAAAAAAGGTAAATTTTAAAGTTTGTTATAATGCTTTGAGTGTTAATTTGCTCAATACTACTAAACCTTAACTAAATCAAACCCTTTTACCAAGAAACATCGTTTCAATTTATGTTAATTTTGTCATTAATATACCCTTTCCTTACTTTGGTAAGTATACTAACGACATTTTATACTTAACAATTATTAGCACTTGGCAATGCCGTTGTACGACATTTGCTTTTTTTCGTGCTCCCTTGCCCGAGGTTTTACTTCTCCCTCTGTTTGCCATAATTCTTCCCTATCTCTTTTTTTCTC
Organism: Melanostoma scalare; assembly: GCA_949752695.1. NCBI lineage: Eukaryota > Metazoa > Arthropoda > Insecta > Diptera > Syrphidae > Melanostoma > Melanostoma scalare. The sequence goes on along the minus strand of OX456984.1, from coordinate 107,976,808 downwards.
ATTATCGTTTATGTGATTATTTAAATTGTTGAATTTTTACCAAATAAAATAATATTTCGTAAAAATAATTAAAATTTTGAATTCTACATTTCATACTTTCTTCAATTAATGTACCTTCTGTATTCTATTCATGAAGGTAAGACGTCAGATTGATTTTAAAGGTTCGCGCGTGTCTATTGTTTGACATTTCGTGTCATCGTGAGTTTAGTTAATTTAATTCTTTATAAATTCATTGCAAGTTGTGTAAAATCTATAAAAGAAGTGATTTCATTTGTTTATTCAGTGGTTTATATGTTGTTCATATGTTTTTTAATATGTTAAGTGTGCAATTTAACCTTCACCTAATTGGAGGTTAGAAAAAATTTGCGTTTCTGTGCAATTTCGTGTTGTTTATGTTAACTTTAATGCAAAATTTTTCTTGTTTTTTCATCCCTTGTTTGTGTCTTTTGATTGCAGATTGTTTCAATGCAAGAAATTTGTTGCTGCGGTTGAATTGTTTCCTGAGACTCCGCTGCCCAATTGGTATGTGCAGTAGGTAAGTACACATACGTATATTCGTACGCATTTGCTCGTTTGTTTACTTTTTCTTTTTCCCTTTTTTTTTCTTTTTAGGTACGTGAGCTGATGGGTAGGTGCTGCACTGGGCACGGAGTTTGCTTAAGCTAAGTATATGATATATTTTGCTTGAACAATTCTAATGCTTTGTTTTTTTTTTCTTTTCAGATGGTATTCCTTTGATTGGAATGTGGTGTAATCTAGTTTTTAAGACGATTAAGTTTAGTTTAGTTATAAGTGATTGTGTATTTATGCCTTTTTTGTCTAGATATAAGTATATAAACAGTTTGTAATTTGTTTGTTTAGTTTATTTCATTAAAATTCATTGTATTACAAATAAGTTTTGGATTATTCAATTGTTTTGTTATTTTTTATGTTGCTAGGTGATTTAAATTTCTTAGATGGTTCAACACGGCTTTTAGGTTCTTGCAATGTTGGTCAAATGTTTTCCCGTAAACAATGACATCGTCCAAGTAGATAAGATTTTACAGTATTTATCATCTCTTCATGATGATTTTTCTTCTGGTCCAGATGGTATACCGCCAATTCTGTTAAAAAAATGCCGTTCTGTAATAGCGTACCCACTTCAGTATCTCTTCCAGCTCTCATTGAAATCAGGCGTATTTCCTAGTCTTTGGAAAAAATCCTTCATCACACCTGTATTCAAAAAGGGTAAAAAAATAGATATCAAAAATTATAGACCCATTTCCAAACTCTCATGCAGTCCTAAGCTCTTTGAACAAGTTGTTTGTGACAGCCTCTCTTTTTACACAAAAAATATTATTTGCAATCAACAGCATGGTTTTATCCAAAGAAGATCGACGGTAACCAACCTGCTATCTTTTTATCATAATTGTTCCAACTCCCTTGAAAATGGGTATGAACTCGATTGTATTTATACTGACTTTTCCAAAGCATTCGATCAACTTTCTCATGATGTTATATTATATAAACTTAAGGCATTTGGTTTTCCCAATGCATTTATTATATGGATTTGTTCCTATCTGCAGAATAGAACTTATCAAGTTAAATTTCGTAACTGCTTTTCGAACACTTTTATTGCCCTGTCGGGTGTGCCACAAGGCAGTCACCTTGGACCTTTACTTTTCATTGTCGCAATCAATGATGTGGCCTCATGCATTTCTTATAGTAAAATTTTGATTTTCGCAGACGATATGAAGATTTTTAAATCCATTATGAATGCTACTGATCGCGTACTTCTTCAAAAAGATATCGATAGTTTTGTAATATGGTGCAGTAGGAATGGCCTTAGTCTCAACCCCTCCAAATGCCAAACTATGACTTTCTCGAAAAAACGGGAACCTTGTAAAGCTGTGTATTCGATGCCTGGTCATTTATTATGTAATGTTTCAAGTTTTCGAGACCTTGGTGTTTACTTTAATGTTAACCTCGAATTTAATGAGCACATTAGCTCAATTGTAAGGAAAGCAAACTCTATGCTAGGTTTTATAAAAATATGGGCAAAAGAATTTAATGATCCTTATGTAACACTATCTTTGTATAACTGTTATGTTCGTCCTCATCTGGAGTATGCATCTCAAGTCTGGTCTCCACTTTATGAAATTCATAAGTCTCGTATTGAGGCAGTTCAACATAAATTTATACGATTTGCTCTGAAAGGTCTTCCTTGGGAGGATCCTTTTAATCTGCCTCCGTATGAGCACCGTATTCAGCTTTTAAGCTTGCAAACCCTTTCCCAAAGACGTATCAACAATGATCTAATATTTATCCATCAGCTCATTGCTGGTTATATTGATGCTCCTTACTTGCTCTCGTCCATAGGTTTTAACTACCGCGGAGGATCTCACCACTTACGTAATTTAGAGTTAATTCACTGCCCCCATCACAGAACCAATTATGGCATGGATGAGCCGGTATCGCGCATGAGTAGATTATTTAATTCAAATCATTTACTTATTGATTTTAACATTAGTAAAAATAGTTTGAAACAAAAGCTTAAAACCAGTGCTTCACATAATTGATTTTTTTTTTCTATTATTTATCTCATTTGTAATCTGTATTAATTTTTATATTATCTAGTCTAGTCTTGTTTAATTTGTTTATGTTATGTAGCTATAAATTTTCTTTGTTTTTATTTGCTTTATACGCTCTCTTTGTGCTGGTGTAGGCGTTTTACTAGCTTCTAACACTTGCATTTATGATGAAGAGCGTAAATAAGTACGTACAAATGGGCTTGTTCTAAGCCCAGTGCGACTTATGTCTCTGAGATGCAAAAGTAGACAAGGCACGCTTTCCACGTCAGTCCTTGAAGAACGCACTCCATCAAACGCTCGAATGTTGCCGGAGCGTTGCATAGCCCAAACGGCATAACTTTAAACTGCCAGAACCCATTACCTGTAGAAAACGCCGTCTTTTCCCGATCATCAGGGTGGATGTCAAATTCGATGTGTAACTGAACGGACGTGTGTGACAGTTGTGGCATTTTCAAGCTGGTTTAAAGTAGCTCTAAATTCTTTTCCAAGGTTCAAAATCAAGTCATTGCTCTTTTAATACCTAATGACAATTGCTGTGCACTTTGATTTATAAAACAATCATAATTAATACATTTTTAATCTAAATGAAACATCATAAGAAATCACAAAAAATATAACCTGAAAATAAATCAGTGAATCTCTCTCTGCTGAATAAAGTTTTTCCCCAATCTACCACAAACAAATATAAATACATACATGAAAAGCTGTTCAATTTGATGTCTTCAAAACGTAGCAGAGTTAATTTCTCCCAATCTCCTTCACCACCGAAACAACCGCAAAAAATAACAACAATCGCCCGTCTTACACGATCAACGTCGCAATCACTAACACAATCAACTTTTTCACAAAACGCACCAACTACGATGTCGAAAAATTCCGGTAATAAAAGTTCTCTTGAAGACTGCACAATTTCCGAAAAACTGGAGAAAATTCTATTGCAAATTTTCGACTCCGAAAAAAAAATAACACAAAAAATTGATATTGAAGTTGGAGATTTAAAGTCCTCACTTCAGGCTGTGAATAACCGTTTGTCTCTCTTGGAATCAAAACAAAATGAAATTGATACACTTAAAGCCGAGAATGAAGAACTCAAAGAAAAATTGCATAAGCACGACGAGGCTATACAAAAGCTCAAACTCGACGTAAAGACAAACGAAGAAAAACAACAACTAAGGGAGACAATAAGCGATGCACCTCTACATGGGATTCCGCAGTTACCGAACGAAAACTAGCAATCAGTCTTTTTCAACCTTTGTGATTGCTTAAAAATTAAAGAACCAGTTATTAAAAACATTTTTCGACTAAAAACTAAAAATAATTCACTCGCACCACCGATAATTATAAAATTTGCCTCGCCAAGTGACAAGAGCCTGGTTCTAAAGTCGATTGCCAACTATCGACAAACAAATAGAAAGCAGCTTTGTCTCCGTGATCATAAACTGGAAGAGGATGGTGTCAACAACAACAACTGTAAACTTTCTCCCGTTTACATCCACGAATGTTTAACAGTGCAAAATCGGGCTCTTCTATAGCACGCACTTAAATTAAAGCGTGAGAAAAAATTGCAATCTGCTTATACTTTCCGAGGGCTTGTCTACGTGAAGAAGAACAACGAAGAGAATGCAAAATTAATTAAGACTGCTGACGACCTTGCCGCGTTCTCCCACAACGTTACCAACAACAACATCTGATGTCAACAACACACGCACTTAAGCATATAATGTTAAGTTTGTATGTCATAAAGTATTATAGATTTTTTCTTTATAAACCTTTATCGTTATCTTTTTTAACTTCTCTAAACCTATTATTTGAAATTATAAATTGGATTAACTCACTGTTAATATTTCTAAACTATAAGAAATATTTCTTATCATCACACCTTCCGTCTATTTGCTTATTGTTTCACCTTTTTAATAAGTCTTGTATACTTCTTCTTTTGGATCTAAGGGTATATTTCTTTTTCTTCGTAGTTTTTGAAAATGGCTGAAATGAGCAAAGTAAACAAAAGTTCCACTGACGTTTCTCGGGCTATGATCAATGTTTTATGTAATCAACAATCTGGTCTGCACATTGTTCATTTCAATGCGCAGAGTATTTTGCCAAAACTCGATGAATTTAGATACTTATTTGTGGGTTAGAAGGTTGACGTGGTTTGTGTCTCAGAAACTTGGCTGTCAAATGATGTTAACGACTCTGTATGTACCTTAAATGGTTTTCATAAGCCTTTTCGATCTGACAGGGTTGGAAGATGTGGTGGAGGTACGGCTATTTTTGTACGTTGTGAACTAAATTGTAACCTTGTTAAAAAAGCGGAGCTGGGAAGTGAGATGGACTTTGTATTTATAGAGTTACTGTGTAATGAAAATAAAATCTTGCTAGGTTCAGTATATAGGCCCAACAACACCATCGATACTAAACCAATCACGAAAGTTATTGATGAATTATCTTTTATTTCACCCTTTGTTGTTGTTGCAGGTGATTTTAATTGCAATATATTAAGTGACTTATCTCTAGTCAACAATATGAGAACCTTGAATCTTTTCCCTGTTTATGCCTCAACACCCACTCATTTCACTAGTCACAGTAGTACCCTTCTCGATGTATTTTTTGTCAGTCATCTGTATAAAGCTCTAAATTTTAATCAAATATCTGTACCAGCTTTCTCGCGTCACGATCTAATTCATATGACATTGCAATGTGAACCCCTTGTTACAAACAGAACAGTAGCTTATCGTGATTTCAAACGTGTAAACTATAGTGAATTAGAAAATGATCTAAGAAGAATAGAATGGTTTCGAGTTTATGAAATGCCCTTTGTCGATGATCAAGTCTTTTTTATTCAAGAAAACATAAGAAACTTATTTGAATCACACATTCCGTTAGTAACGAAATATGTCATAAGAGAAAAACCGCCATGGTTTAATAATCACATAAAAAACCATATATATGAACGAGACCAAGCTTACAAACGTTGGAAGCGCTTTCGAATAAACGCGTTGTATGATGAATTTAAATCATTAAGAAATAAGGTAACATACGAAATTCGTGAAATGAAGAGACGTTATTTTGCTCCAAGGTTAGACCCCTCACAAGCTGGACGGAAATTGTGGAAAAACCTACGGGATATTGGCATCGGCAAGCAGAAAAATAAGAACTACGACAACGTTGATTGCAATGAACTAAATAGAAATTTCTTGTCACTTCCAAGTTCAGAAGTGACTGATGAAACATCGTCTTTATCATTTGAGAATGCCTCTTTTTCCTTCCCTTATTTTAGTTTTTCACTGGTTGATGAAGCTGATGTTTTAGAGAGCTGCATTCGCGTAAAATCCAATTCTATTGGATTTGATGCAATTCACCCCGTTTTTGTAAAAGCTATACTCCCATATATTTTAAAATACATAACCCACCTTTACAATACCATCTTAATGTCAAATGTTTTTCCATCAGTTTGGAAACAAGCAAAAATAGTTCCAATTCCAAAAAACCAAAATGAGTTTCGACCTATTGCAATCTTACCATTTCTTTCTAAGGTCTTAGAAAGGATAATGAATTGTCAGATAAGGAAATCTCTAACTGACCACAACTTACTATGTACTAATCAGTACGGTTTTCGTCCTAAGCACAGCTGTACCACAACCCTTATAAATGTAGTAGAAAATATTAGGCAAGCCGTTGATTGTGAGAATGTCACGTTTCTAGTTCTTCTAGATTTTTCTAAGGCTTTTGATACGGTAGACCACCATATCCTGGTTAGTAAGTTGGTAAATCAGTTCAATTTCTCTTCCTCTTCTGCAATGCTAGTTCAGTCTTATCTGAACCTTCGATCTCAGGCAGTTGTGGCAAATCGTTCCGTTTCCGAATTTTTAATGCTAAAAAGAGGGGTTCCACCGGGTTCAATACTTGGACCCTTATTGTTCTCTATGTATATCAATGACTTACCTTTATGTATCCAAAACTGCCAAGTAGATATGTACGCTGAAGATGTTCAGATGCGAAAAAGTTTCCCTATAGGTTTGGTTGAAAATGCTACTGTTGAGGTCAATGATGACCTAGCAAACATTCAAAGTTGGTCAGAGAATAATAGGCTTTGCCTTAATCCACTGATATCGAAATGCTTATTAATCTCGAGGAGGGTCATTGACACATCTGGTTTTCCCGTAATTTATTTAAATAATAAACAGATTGAGTTTGTCGAATCGGCCAGGAATTTAGGTTTGATCTTCATAAAAACACTGTCTTGGAATTGTCACATAAGATCAGCGATAGGAAAAATTTACGGAGGCCTCCGTTTACTTTGGAGTAATCACAAAATAACACCACTTAAAACTCGCATTATCTTGGCCAAAACATCTCTCGTCCCTATAATGCTCTATGGCTGTGAAATCTTCCAAAATTGTGATTATGAGCACAAGCGAAAACTGAATGTTGCTTACAATAGCATAGCTAGATACAAACGCGCCAGCAACCGTACCTCTTTATTAAAATATGTTATTTTATTTATTTGCGTTCTAATAGATCATTGAATCTAGTGCCTTTGCGTTATACGTTTTTATTATCTGAGCGCCAATTTTTCATAACTGTGATACGTCTGTGGAACTGTCTACACCGATCTTTAAGAATGATAAACCATACTAATCTTTTTGGAACTAAATTAAAAGAATATCTGGCAACGTTAAGGTAGTGATGATATATGTAAATATGTAAATTGAACAAATTTTAATTTCAATTTTTTTTTTAAATTTTTTTTTCTGTTTCCTTTCTTTTTCATTTTGATTTTTCTTTTATATTTTTCTTTTATATTTTTTTAAAGTCTTACGATTTCGAAACTTTGTATTATAAATTGTTGAACTTGAACTAAAGAATTACAACACATCTATATAAAATAATTAAGTTTATACTACTTTAAAAGATATTGTATCTTACTGTATAAATCTATTTAAATAAATGTATGAAATATGATGTCAACTTGCCAATATCCACACTTCAAGTCCAGCGTCGAAAATCCCTGGGCTCCCTCCATGGCATCCAGGGTATCACTGATTCTCGGCAGAGGATAGCTGTCCTTCTTTGTCACATCGTTCAGCCTTCGGTAGTCCACACAAAAACGAGTGCTTCCGTCTTTCTTTTTCACTAGCACCACTGGTGAAGCCCAAGGACTTTTGGAATTTTCAATAAGACCGTCCTTCTTCATTGCTGTTATCATTTCCTCAACCTCACCTTGTTTGGCCAGTGGAAGGCGTCTTGCCGGTTGACGAATCGGTCTTGCATCTCCTGTGTTGATGCGATGATGCACCAACTGTGTCCTACCATATTGTCCCTTTTGCGATGCGAAGATGTCAGTGTACTCTTGTAGGAGATTTTCAGCCATCCTCGTTTGTTGGTGATCAAGGTTGGATGAATTCAGGATTCTAGCTTTGATGGTTTTGAGCTCCTCCGGAGTTATAGTTTTTCTCGGGGCTTCATCTGTGATCTTCGTAATTGCTGCAACCGATTCGCAACGTCCAACGACTTCTCCTTTCTTCAACTTTACATCGTACGGTCTGGTGTTTAGTAATCGTACGGGGACCATTTTGTTTTTCGGTGCTACCAGAGTTTTCCCAATGATGACGCTTTGGGAGGAACACTCTGGGTCTGGTTCCACCATGAGGTATCGAAGGCTTCCAAACTCACCTTCAAGTTTTGTCCAAACGAACACTTCAGAAGAAGGAGGCAGGATCAGATCTTCCGTGATGACAGTCCTCAGTGTTGACGTACTCTCGTTCGAATAAGTCATTGGAAGTTCCTTATTTTGGTACTTCAAAACCTGATTACCGATGTCCAAAATAACTCCGTGCTGTTTCATAAAGTCGATTCCAATGATGCACTCGTCACATATATCTGCCACCAGGAATTGATGAGTAAACACTAGATTGGCCAGTCGGATCTTAAGACACACTTCTCCATATACTCTTGCTGCTTCTCCCGTTGCGGTTCTTAGACGGTAGCTATTGGTGTTATGAAGCCAAAGCACAGCTGTACCACAACCCTTATAAATGTAGTAGAAAATATTAGGCAAGCCGTTGATTGTGAGAATGTCACGTTTCTAGTTCTTCTAGATTTTTCTAAGGCTTTTGATACGGTAGACCACCATATCCTGGTTAGTAAGTTGGTAAATCAGTTCAATTTCAATAGTAGTCTCCACAGTCAGACTTTTGTTGTCTCGTTTGGTCTGTGAGACCTGGATGGTGGTTCTGGGGCTATCGATACAAGAAACCCACCTCTGTCCCTCGAAGTTGGATTGATAGGCAACGCTGGTGTTGTTGCTACCTTGCTCTAGGTTGGATCTCTTGCTTCCACAATGTTGACAAGCGGCTTTATTTGGTGGTAGTCGGCATTGACGCTGTAAGTTCCCGGTCTTGTTGCAGTTCCAACATCTTGCAAGTCCGCTCCGCTGGTTCTTTTGTATTTCAGCTCTTTGGCACGAGCATTCTTCGACTATGGTTTCTCTAAGTCGATGTACTCCATGAGAAGTATGTTCTGCTGCTTCAATTGTCAATGCGAATGCTAAAGTTTCGGAAAGAGTACGTGTTCTAGCAGTTCGCACAGACCTCTGAAAATGGACTCAAAGGACTCAACAGCAAGCTGGTTGATGATTTCTTCTCCAGCATCCGGGTATGCCAGGTCAACACCCACTCATTTCACTAGTCACAGTAGTACCCTTCTCGATGTATTTTTTGTCAGTCATCTGTATAAAGCTCTAAATTTTAATCAAATATCTGTACCAGCTTTCTCGCGTCACGATCTAATTCATATGACATTGCAATGTGAACCCCTTGTTACAAACAGAACAGTAGCTTATCGTGATTTCAAACGTGTAAACTATAGTGAATTAGAAAATGATCTAAGAAGAATAGAATGGTTTCGAGTTTATGAAATGCCCTTTGTCGATGATCAAGTCTTTTTTATTCAAGAAAACATAAGAAACTTATTTGAATCACACATTCCGTTAGTAACGAAATATGTCATAAGAGAAAAACCGCCATGGTTTAATAATCACATAAAAAACCATATATATGAACGAGACCAAGCTTACAAACGTTGGAAGCGCTTTCGAATAAACGCGTTGTATGATGAATTTAAATCATTAAGAAATAAGGTAACATACGAAATTCGTGAAATGAAGAGACGTTATTTTGCTCCAAGGTTAGACCCCTCACAAGCTGGACGGAAATTGTGGAAAAACCTACGGGATATTGGCATCGGCAAGCAGAAAAATAAGAACTACGACAACGTTGATTGCAATGAACTAAATAGAAATTTCTTGTCACTTCCAAGTTCAGAAGTGACTGATGAAACATCGTCTTTATCATTTGAGAATGCCTCTTTTTCCTTCCCTTATTTTAGTTTTTCACTGGTTGATGAAGCTGATGTTTTAGAGAGCTGCATTCGCGTAAAATCCAATTCTATTGGATTTGATGCAATTCACCCCGTTTTTGTAAAAGCTATACTCCCATATATTTTAAAATACATAACCCACCTTTACAATACCATCTTAATGTCAAATGTTTTTCCATCAGTTTGGAAACAAGCAAAAATAGTTCCAATTCCAAAAAACCAAAATGAGTTTCGACCTATTGCAATCTTACCATTTCTTTCTAAGGTCTTAGAAAGGATAATGAATTGTCAGATAAGGAAATCTCTAACTGACCACAACTTACTATGTACTAATCAGTACGGTTTTCGTCCTAAGCACAGCTGTACCACAACCCTTATAAATGTAGTGGAAAATATTAGGCAAGCCGTTGATTGTGAGAATGTCACGTTTCTAGTTCTTCTAGATTTTTCTAAGGCTTTTGATACGGTAGACCACCATATCCTGGTTAGTAAGTTGGTAAATCAGTTCAATTTCTCTTCCTCTTCTGCAATGCTAGTTCAGTCTTATCTGAACCTTCGATCTCAGGCAGTTGTGGCAAATCGTTCCGTTTCCGAATTTTTAATGCTAAAAAGAGGGGTTCCACCGGGTTCAATACTTGGACCCTTATTGTTCTCTATGTATATCAATGACTTACCTTTATGTATCCAAAACTGCCAAGTAGATATGTACGCTGAAGATGTTCAGATGCGAAAAAGTTTCCCTATAGGTTTGGTTGAAAATGCTACTGTTGAGGTCAATGATGACCTAGCAAACATTCAAAGTTGGTCAGAGAATAATAGGCTTTGCCTTAATCCACTGATATCGAAATGCTTATTAATCTCGAGGAGGGTCATTGACACATCTGGTTTTCCCGTAATTTATTTAAATAATAAACAGATTGAGTTTGTCGAATCGGCCAGGAATTTAGGTTTGATCTTCATAAAAACACTGTCTTGGAATTGTCACATAAGATCAGCGATAGGAAAAATTTACGGAGGCCTCCGTTTACTTTGGAGTAATCACAAAATAACACCACTTAAAACTCGCATTATCTTGGCCAAAACATCTCTCGTCCCTATAATGCTCTATGGCTGTGAAATCTTCCAAAATTGTGATTATGAGCACAAGCGAAAACTGAATGTTGCTTACAATAGCATAGCTAGATACAAACGCGCCAGCCACCGTACCTCTTTATTAAAATATGTTATTTTATTTATTTGCGTTCTAATAGATCATTGAATCTAGTGCCTTTGCGTTATACGTTTTTATTATCTGAGCGCCAATTTTTCATAACTGTGATACGTCTGTGGAACTGTCTACACCGATCTTTAAGAATGATAAACCATACTAATCTTTTTGGAACTAAATTAAAAGAATATCTGGCAACGTTAAGGTAGTGATGATATATGTAAATATGTAAATTGAACAAATTTTAATTTCAATTTTTTTTTTAAATTTTTTTTTCTGTTTCCTTTCTTTTTCATTTTGATTTTTCTTTTATATTTTTCTTTTATATTTTTTTAAAGTCTTACGATTTCGAAACTTTGTATTATAAATTGTTGAACTTGAACTAAAGAATTACAACACATCTATATAAAATAATTAAGTTTATACTACCTTAAAAGATATTGTATCTTACTGTATAAATCTATTTAAATAAATGTATGAAATATGATGTCAACTTGCCAATATCCACACTTCAAGTCCAGCGTCGAAAATCCCTGGGCTCCCTCCATGGCATCCAGGGTATCACTGATTCTCGGCAGAGGATAGCTGTCCTTCTTTGTCACATCGTTCAGCCTTCGGTAGTCCACACAAAAACGAGTGCTTCCGTCTTTCTTTTTCACTAGCACCACTGGTGAAGCCCAAGGACTTTTGGAATTTTCAATAAGACCGTCCTTCTTCATTGCTGTTATCATTTCCTCAACCTCACCTTGTTTGGCCAGCGGAAGGCGTCTTGCCGGTTGACGAATCGGTCTTGCATCTCCTGTGTTGATGCGATGATGCACCAACTGTGTCCTACCATATTGTCCCTTTTGCGATGCGAAGATGTCAGTGTACTCTTGTAGGAGATTTTCAGCCATCCTCGTTTGTTGGTGATCAAGGTTGGATGAATTCAGGATTCTAGCTTTGATGGTTTTGAGCTCCTCCGGAGTTATAGTTTTTCTCGGGGCTTCATCTGTGATCTTCGTAATTGCTGCAACCGATTCGCAACGTCCAACGACTTCTCCTTTCTTCAACTTTACATCGTACGGTCTGGTGTTTAGTAATCGTACGGGGACCATTTTGTTTTTCGGTGCTACCAGAGTTTTCCCAATGATGACGCTTTGGGAGGAACACTCTGGGTCTGGTTCCACCATGAGGTATCGAAGGCTTCCAAACTCACCTTCAAGTTTTGTCCAAACGAACACTTCAGAAGAAGGAGGCAGGATCATATCTTCCGTGATGACAGTCCTCAGTGTTGACGTACTCTCGTTCGAATAAGTCATTGGAAGTTCCTTATTTTGGTACTTCAAAACCTGATTACCGATGTCCAAAATAACTCCGTGCTGTTTCATAAAGTCGATTCCAATGATGCACTCGTCACATATATCTGCCACCAGGAATTGATGAGTAAACACTAGATTGGCCAGTCGGATCTTAAGACACACTTCTCCATATACTCTTGCTGCTTCTCCCGTTGCGGTTCTTAGACGGTAGCTATTGGTGTTATGAAGCCAAAGCACAGCTGTACCACAACCCTTATAAATGTAGTAGAAAATATTAGGCAAGCCGTTGATTGTGAGAATGTCACGTTTCTAGTTCTTCTAGATTTTTCTAAGGCTTTTGATACGGTAGACCACCATATCCTGGTTAGTAAGTTGGTAAATCAGTTCAATTTCAATAGTAGTCTCCACAGTCAGACTTTTGTTGTCTCGTTTGGTCTGTGAGACCTGGATGGTGGTTCTGGGGCCATCGATACAAGAAACCCACCTCTGTCCCTCGAAGTTGGATTGATAGGCAACGCTGGTGTTGTTGTTACCTTGCTCTAGGTTGGATCTCTTGCTTCCACAATGTTGACAAGCGGCTTTATTTGGTGGTAGTCGGCATTGACGCTGTAAGTTCCCGGTCTTGTTGCAGTTCCAACATCTTGCAAGTCCGCTCCGCTGGTTCTTTTGTATTTCAGCTCTTTGGCACGAGCATTCTTCGACTATGGTTTCTCTAAGTCGATGTACTCCATGAGAAGTATGTTCTGCTGCTTCAATTGTCAATGCGAATGCTAAAGTTTCGGAAAGAGTACGTGTTCTAGCAGTTCGCACAGACCTCTGAAAATGGACTCAAAGGACTCAACAGCAAGCTGGTTGATGATTTCTTCTCCAGCATCCGGGTATGCCAGGTGCACCAGTCTTTCGACGTCTGCTTGGAGTTGCTGTAGACTTTCACCCCTTTTCTGGACTCTGTTATTGAGTTGCACTCGGAAGACTTCTTTCAAGTGGCTATCTCCAAAGCGTTTATCTATAGCTGCCACGAGAGAGCTGAAATCGCCACTCTTACCAGCTGGAACTGTTTGAAGTAATTCAGCTGCTGCTCCTCTAAGAGCAAGAGTCAGTGCAATGTACTTGTCTTCGTCATCCCAGCCATTTGTTGTCGTGGCTGCCTCAAATTGTCTCTTGTAGACTGACCAAGACGACTGTCCATCAAATGTTGGCGGTTTCATCTCCTTTTTCTTTGCAGACTCTCCATTAGATTCTCGAATTTTGATTTTCCGGATCTGGTCCAATTCCTTGGTCAGAACAGAGAACTGTTTATCACATCGGCTTTCTACGATTTCAAAACGATTTTCTACAACAGAAAGCTGTTTTTCCATACCTTCAACGCGTTCGTCAAGGGCAAACACATTTTTTTCAATGTTGCCCAATTTGCCTTCTAGAATGTTTTTCTGACCTTCCAAAACATTCTGTTGCGCCTCAAGTCTTTCGAGAATATTCTGTTGTTCCTTCTTTTGCTCGTTTCGTTGCTCTTCCAGATTCTTTTGTTGTACTTCGAGTCTTTCGAGAACATTCTGCTGTTCCTTCTTTTGCTCGTTTCGTTGTGCTTCAAGTTGTTCCAGAACATTCTGCTGTTCCTTCTTTTGCTCATTTCGTTGCTCTTCCAGCTTCTTTTGTTGTACTTCGAGTCGTTCGAGAACATTCTGCTGTTCTTTCTTTTGCTCGTTTCGTTGCTCTAACAAAAGTTTCATCATACTAGAAAAATCTACATTTTCACATACTTCCTCTTCTTCCACTTCTGTTTCAAAAACAAAAGTGTTCACGTCTTCCCCTTGCTGTTCCACATAGTTACGAAAGCGCAGGACGAGCTCATTTTTCGATCCCGCTCTAGAAAGATTTCGCTTACCTAACTCACTTTTAACCTCAATGCAAGTGAGCTCTTCTAACAACTTACCCATTTTCGCTGTATATAATTATTATTTTTCTTTTTACTTTTTTTTTTTTACACTTTACTAGTCAAATAAGTTTTATTTACACTTCTGACACCAATGTAACGTGCGCTTAGTTCGCAAAATAAAACTTCACCTTTCAAATTATTTCTATCACTTTTATTCAGTATCTATACTTAATTCGATCTCAACTCGACTTTTGCACTATCACTTGTATACAACAATTTACTCTTAACTTTATCACTCTATAATCAAAACTGACTGCTCGTTGCGTCAGCGGTCCTATTTATATAGAACAACACTCATCTAGAGCGTTCCAGTTTCTTCTCCATGGTTTCCACATTTGCTGTCAAGCATCTCTACACTCACACACACTGGCTTACAAGCAATGCCTCTCATTTATACCATTCCATTATAGTGTTGCCAGTTGTGTTTTCGGTTAAACGTTTTCGATTAGGAAATTGGTATAAATGTTGGGTGTTCATTACACTATCTATTCTTTTTCAGATGATTGTTGTTACTTAGCGTCCACATCCGCATTGATGTTTATGTATAACAAGTACATAAACCTAGATGACCATAACCCCTTGAGGTCATTGACATCGACCATTCGTTTATGTTCAGACAGTACGTACTTATATCCCCCTGGAACAGTTTTGGTTGATAATTTTTTTTTCTTTACTTATTATAGGGACTACTTCGCGCAACAACCATCGCCAGCAGTTTCGATTGACTTGCCGTAAGGTTGGCGCAATCCCTCTACCTCTTTCTGTTTAGAACAGTGGGTTTTAGCAACCTGGGGTCATTGACATCCCATATGTTTTGCTTAGAAAAAACCAAAAATAGGTATGTATGTACATACATTTTGAACGTCCTGTTTGGGTTGATTATTTGATTTTTTTTTTTCTAGTGATTCAACTATTCAGGACTACTACAATGGACCTGCCGGGTGTAGATGCAGGGTTATGGGCTACAGGGAGTAGCAATAAAAAGCGGAGTTTTTTTGGAGTTCATGTTCGTAAGTGTTTGTATCTGCATGTATAAATAGGATTATTTTTTTTTCTTATTGTGTCTATCCTCATTGCTAGAATAGACTAGTTTAATAAATTAACCAATAAATAAATAAATAGGACGTAGGTATATAAACTAAACTAAGTATTACAGTTGGGGTTTAAAATCACAGTCGGTTCCAGTATAGTTGTATCGAGTTAGGCATACTTGCATCACAGTAGGTATAGTTGTATCACATTAGGTTTGATCGTATCACAGTAGGTTTGATGGTATCACAGTAGGTTAACTAAACAGAATAGTTCAGGTACGGTTTGTTGAGTAGATATACATTCTCATAAATATACTATAAGTTTTATTCCTTGTGACTGTCCACCAGTGCCGTAGATAGGCGCAAATATAAATGCTAATGCATTATGCCTGTTTACAATTGAGGGTAGTTTGATGGTATCCTCAACCTTATGTTATATGTGATTAATAAATGGTTGCTGATGCCTAATACTAAGCCATATAATGTTTTCATTCACATCTTGTAAGATTTTGAATGCTGTGAAATTTGTAAGTATTTGACTTGCGTTATACAAAAAGGGTTGACACTTAATACAGTTTTAATACCATGTCTGATTAAAAAAAAAAAACAGAAAAACATTCAGTACGACACAGGGGTTGTTGTCGTACTTTAATTTACTTCATTCCAACTCGTCTGATACCAGGAATTAGCTGGGAGAATGTACCAGTTTGTAATAAAATAAGAATGAAAGGTTTAAATGCATTTGGTTGGTTGAGACCGCTTCTTTTTTTTTTTCAGTAAACTCTATGGTTATTATTTTAAATCTTTGGCGTGAAAGATTCCGATTTTCTTTCCGCCGAGATTTTCTAATTCATACAATTGATTGCCTACTTGTTTAAGAACTCTACATTTGACGTATTTGGGACAGAGTTTGGCGCACAAAATTTTCGAAGAGTCGCTTAAGATAAAGTTTCGGCGGTAAACTTCCTGTCCGGGCAGGTACTTAATCTTACGCGTTCGGATATTATAGGTTTTTGCAGATTTTTCGTTGGCTTTTAGGATTTGTTCTTTAACTTGAGTGGGTATGCACTGCAAACGGTCTTTTCGAGGTATGGTCAAGATTTCTGAAGCATTGACGCCTCCTAATCTTCGGGTCAGTTCATAACTGCTACCGTGCGTGATCATGTTCGTTCCGAACAACGCGCGATAAGGGGTAACAACGGTAGAACTATGAACCGAAGTTCTTAAGACACACGCAATGTCACTTAGGTTAATGTCCCAGCTTTGTTGGTCAGCATCTAGGTAACAGCGGATTGCTGCCACTAATGAACGGTTAACTCTCTCTGAGGCGTTTGACTGCGGAGAGTAATTGGCCGTTTTGAAATGTTTAATTCCATATTTTAGCATAAAACTTTGAAAGTCTTTGGAAAGAAATTGTTTTCCATTATCGGAATGTATAATTTTCGGTACACCGAATACATTGAAATGTCTTCGTTTAGGAATTTAATGACTTTCGAAGAGCATGCTTTAGACATTGGTTTAAGGAACACAAATCTGGACAAATGATCTAAAACATCAAAAACATGAGTATTTCCAGACTTTGACTTGGGGTATGGACCCAAAAAGTCTATATAAATTTTTTCAAAAGGACGATCAGTACAAAACGAAGTTACTATAGGGGGACGAGAAATTTGATTAGACGCTTTACTTTGTTTACACAGGTTACAATTAGAAACATATTCTTGGATTTGCACTGTCATATTCGGCCAGTAAAAATACTGCCGCATTCGTTTTAAGGTTTTTTCCATGCCTCCGTGGCCTGCGGGGGATCATGAGCTTTACTAATTACAGCTTCTGTGAGTCCAGAAGGGATCCACATTACCCAAGCATGTTCTAACATAGCTTCGTCACTTTGGTATTGCAGGGCTCGTTTGTACACAAAGTCGTCTTCTACCTTGAGGTCTGGTTATTCTTCTGCTTTGTCTTTTATTGTTGTTATCAGGTTTTCATACTCATCGGACTGAAATTCTTCCGATTCCAAGTCAATGAGAGGAGCCACATCTACCACATCTATTGCTTCTACATGTAACCGTGAGAGAGTATCTGGTACCACATTTAGAGCTCCCTTTCGGTGTTCGATGTCAAAGGAATAGGACTGTAACAAGAGACTCCATCTAGCTAATTTACCACTGAGATCCTTCATGTTCATTAGCCATCGAAGGCTGGAATGATCAGTAATGACAGTGAATTCCATTCCTTCAACATAGGGTCTAAATTTTTGCACTGCTTTCACCGCAGCCAAACACTCTCTCAGTTACGCTGTAGTTCCTCTGACACCTGTTCAATTTTTGGGAGAAAAATGCAATAGGTACTTCTGCATCTTCGTGGTTTCGTTGGTAAAGTACCGCTCCAATACCAGAGTCTGATGCATCACATTGGATGTAGAACCTCTTCTTAAAATCGGGATGGGAAAGCACAGGTGCGGTGGTCAAAGAAATTTTTAATATTTTTAAAGGCGGCCTCGGTCATCTTGAACTTTTCATTATTTTTCTTCAGCAGATCGGTCAATGGTGCCGTTAGACTCGAAAAGTCTTTGATAAACTTTCGGTACCATCCCGCTAAGCCTAACAACCGACGAACTTGTCTAGGATTCTTTGGTACCGGAAAATCAACAATGGCCTCCACTTTAGCAGGATCCGATCTTAATTTCCCACCACCAACAATGAATCCCAAATATTTCAATTCCTTGAAACAAAATTTGGATTTGGCCATGTTGATGGTGAGGTTTGCTTTTCTTAAACAATCTCCTACTTCCTCTACCAGGGATAAGTGGAAATCAAAATCAGGGGCCATTATAAGTAGATCGTCCAAGTAGACAAACACTTGTTCCCTAAGTTTTGATGGGATTACCTTATCCATCACCCCCTATGAGTTGACCTTGTCGTGGTGGGGGTGCTTAAGGACATCTTCTCCAGCAATCCAGCTGCAGAACCTGACCAACCAACATAACTCAAACAAAACCTGAAAAACATGGAAAAAGTTAATAAAATAAGTAAAAAACGAACGGGGATATACGTTCACAAGTCGGCAGGTGTCGCGACTGCCGGCGATGGCTTGGCCTCGAAAGAGGATAAGTCGCCAGTGACAAATTTATTAACTGTAACGACAGAAAAAGCGATTGGCGGAAGGACTGGGGAGCCGACTGCAGTTCAAGGAAGGCCACACAAGCCAACTAAGAAATGTGGAGAGCCCTCTGGTTCTAACGCCCCTTTTAAGGAGGATGCCCAAAACAGTGGAAGAGTTGCAGTGACTCTTTGTAGCACTTCCACCAATACTGCCCGTATTATAGGGACTCCAGAGGAGACTATTACAGCAAATAGTGGGGCCGAGACTTTCGGTTCTAGCGCGAACTGTGATATGTTGACGAAAGGGCTACCCTCATCTAAAACACTGCTCCAACCTCCCACCTCATCCCGTCCATTTTCGAAGGACTCAAGGTCGACCAACCCGGACGGTACGGGTGCCGAGACTATCGGCTCCGTGGCTGAAAGGGGAGGACCTCCTTCGAGCTCCGAAAACACTCCTTCCCTCCCCGAAGTTGTAGGTGAAACTGTGACTTACAGTGGAACAAACAACGAAAGGGGGTCCAATCCCCCTAACTCCAAAGTTGGAGGTGAGACTGTGAACCACAGTGGAACTGAAAACGAAAGGGTCGCCAATCTCCTTATCCCCCAAGTTGGAAGTGAAACTGTGACTTACAGTGGAACTGAAAACGAAAGGGCTCCCAATCCCCCTACTCCCCTAGTTGAAAGGGAAACTGTGTCTAACAGTGGAACGGACAACAAAGGGGATCCCAATCTCCCTACCTTCCCAAACCACAAAGAGAGGCAGAACGCGGAGAAAATTGCGAAGGTGTTAGGTGCGGTACCTAAACCTAAGCTTGATTCAACGCAATCTGCCAAGCTTGAATGGGCAATGAAAATTATTGCCATAAATAAGAAAAACGGCTCAGACTCAACGTCTAAGCGCCAACGCTCGTTCGTGGAGTCAACCCCGAACGCCAAAAGACCTAAGGTGCAAAAATCAAGCACCCTCAGCTCCAAAAAAGACTTGTCGTACAGTGACGTACTGAAGGACTAACCAATTTTCGCTGTCATTGACAGGAGTAACGCGGATGGTGCGATCTCTTTCGATCAATGGGCGATCATCATGAATAAGCTCCAGGCCTCCTACTGGACTCTTATGATGGAGAACCCAGGGGAACCTGCCATCTTTGAGGACGCAGGTTGGTATCAGTGGCGCGTCAGGTTAATCGCGTTTAAAGGAGAGGGATCGCGCGATCTGTATAAACTCGCGATAAGCAGGTTAGAGGGACTCTGGCCTGGTGCTAAGCTTGAAGTCGTGTCGAGGGAGGATATCCCTTGCAGGCATAGGGCTCGCGCTAGACTACCAGCGGAACTCTCCTGCAAGGAAACTATCATGAAAATGATACAATTTGGCAATCCAACTCTGCCTACTCACGACTGGAAAGTCGCGAAGCTGGAAGAGCCAGAGGGTCACTATAGATCAGCTATAATAGTCATCAATAAGGACTCCCTGGCTCCCCTGGCTGCGACAAAAGGTGTGATTCGGTTCGGCTGGTCAAATATTGCCTTGAAAATATATAAAAAAGATGAGGAGCATAACATCGCTCCATCTCCGGCAACCCAAAGTGCGTCTTCAGTCGAAGAATCCGCAGGGCAAGTCGACCCTCCATCCATGGAGATAGACGAGCTCGAAACATCCTCTGCTGAAACGTACGATAATAAACCCTCCACATCCCACTTGGATGCCCAAAATGTCGTCAAATTCTCCGACTTGGAGACTGATGACTCCGCATCCCACTTGGATGCCCAAAACGTCGTCAAATTCTCCGACTTGGAGACTGATGACTCCGCAAACGAGGTTTCGCTCAGCGAGGATGACCTTCTTAGGTCAAACTCTGAGAGCGAAACAGATGACGACCTCAACCAGACCGTTGTGGGGGTTAGTCTACTTAGTTGTTCCCAAGATGGTGCAGCTAACTCAGATTAACCTCCAACACTCTAAGCAGGCTTCGGCCTCCCTTCTTCTCCGCCTAAACAAAAGATAGTCCTTATCCAAGAGCCTTGGATCACCAAGTCCATCGTTCGAGGATTAAGGACTCCTGGATATACTCTACTGTATATGAAGGACAAAGGTGAACCCAGATCCTGCATATTGGTAAGAATTAGCACTAATGTATTTTTACTCCCTCATTACAGCAATCGTGATGTAACCACAATAAGATGCCATGACCATCCTGGCCCTCCTCCATGCGACTTATTTAAAAGGATTGTCGCTGCAGCAGAACGGCAGAAGATCTGCCTCATCATTGGATGCGATGCTAATGCGCATCACACAGTATGGGGTAGTACTGACATAAATGAAAGGGGTGAGTCACTTTTTGATTTTATTTTAAGTACTAACCTTATAGTAAGTAATATTGGCAATGAACCAACACTCATTACCAAAAACAGACAAGAAGTTTTAGATATCACCCTTGTCTCCGACTCGGTTCATCATAGGATTACTAATTGGAAAGTATCTACTGAACACTCCTTTGCTGATCATAGATACATTCAATTTGATCTAAATGAGGAACCTCTCAAGCAACCAGTCTTCCGAAACTATCGGAAAACTGGCTGGCAAAAATATCGGGTAATTTTGAAAAAGCTTATTAAACCCGAACTTTTACAAAACCCTACAAACAAACAGGATCTAGACAAAAAAGTCAATGATCTTAGCACTGCCCTTAACCATTCACTGCAGAAATCCTGTCCTCTTATAAAAATAAGAGGAAAACAGAAACCACTGTGGTGGAGCTCGGGGCTAGAACCGCTCAGGAAGGAATGTAGAAAACTTTTCAACCGAGCTAAACAATCTAAAACTTTAATAGACTGGGACTCCTACAAGGAATCCCTCAAAACTTATAAATATCAACTGAGGAAAAATAAAAGAACTTCCTGGAGAAACTTCTGTTTAAAAATAGAAGATACTTCAGAAGCTTCTAGACTAAGAAAAATCCTCTCAAAGAGTCCGACCATGCCTAGCAGTTTGAAAACCGCTGACGGCTGGACAGAATCCTGCGAAGAAACGCTCAATTTGCTTCTGGACACTCACTTTCCAGGAAGCTCTAAGAACTTATGCAACTATGATTCCACAGAACCAGGTAGCATAATAACAAACAACCCCGATCTGATTACAAGGGAAAAAATTAGTTTGGGCCATTAACAGCTTTGACCCATACAAATCCCCTGGACCTGATGGTATAATTCCAGCCGAACTTCAAAAGGCCGCGGACATTACTATCCCTGTCCTTGAAGTAATTCTCATCGGCTGTACCAGCTTGAACTATATTCCCACTCAGTGGAGAGAAGTCAAGGTGGTGTTTATACCTAAAGCTGGGAAATCATCCCACGTAAACCCAAAAGATCTATGACCAATAAGTCTATCATCTTTCCTTCTTAAAACTTTAGAACGACTGACTGATATCCACCTGCGTACAGCTATAGATCCAAAATTGTTATCTACAGCACAACACGCTTACTGCAAGGGAAAATCTGTAGAAACGGCCCTACACACCCTGGTACGTACTGTAATGAACACCCAACATTTATACCAATTTCCTAATCGAAAACGTTTAACCGAAAACACAAGTGGCAACACTATAATGGAATGGTATAAGATGACAGGCATTGCTTGTAAGCCAGTGTGTGTGAGTGTAGAGATTTTTGACAGCAAATGTGGAAACCATTGAGAAGAAACTGGAGCGCTCTAGATGAGTGTTGTTCTATATAAATAGGACCGCTGACGCAACGAGCAGTCAGTTTTGATTATAGAGTGATAAAGTTAAGAGTGAAATGTTGTTAACCAGTGATAGTCCAATAGTCGAGTTGAGTTCGAATAAAGTATAGATACTGAAAAAAAGTGATAGAAATAATTTGAAGGGTGAAGTTTTATTTTGCGAACTAAGCGCACGTTACATTGGTGTCAGAAGTGTAAATAAAACTTATTTGACTAGTAAAGTGTAAAAAAAAAAAAAAAGTTAAATACAGTGAAAATGGGTAAGTTGTTGGAAGAGCTCAACTGCATTGAGCTTAAAAGTGAGTTAGGTAAGCGAAATCTTTCTAGAGCGGGATCGAAAAATGAGCTCGTCCTGCGCTTGCGCAACTATTTGGAACAGCAAGGGGAAGACGTAAACACTTTTGTTTTTGAAACAGAAGTGGAGGAAAAGGAAGTAAGTGAAATTGTAGATTTTTCTAGTATGATGAAACTTTTGTTAGAACAGCGAAACGAGCAAAAGAAGGAACAGCAGAATGTTCTCGAGCAACTTGAAACACAAAGAAACGAACAAAAGAAGCTGATTGAAGAACAACGAAACGAGCAAAAGAAAGAACAACAGAATATTCTCGAACAACTTGAAGCACGACGAAACGAGCAAAAGAAGGAACAGCAGAATGTTCTCGAGCAACTGGAAGCACAACGAAACGAACAAAAGAAAGAACAACAGAATATTCTCGAAAGACTTGAGGCGCAACAGAGTGTTTTGGAAGGTCAGAAAAACATTCTAGAAGGTAAATTGGGCAACATTGAGAAAAATGTATGTGCCATTGACGAACGCGTTGAAGGTGTGGAAAAACAACTTTCTGTTGTAGAGAATCGTTTCGAATTCGTAAAAAGCCGATGTGATGTTCTGACCAAGGAATTGGACCAGATCCGGAAAATCAAAGTTCGAGAATCTGCTTGAGAGTTTGCAAGGAAAAAGGAGATGAAACCGCCAACATTTGATGGACATTCGTCTTGGCCAGTTTACAAGAGACAATTTGAGGCAGCCGCGACAACAAATGGCTGGGATGACGAAGACAAGTACATTGCACTGACTCTTGCTCTTAGAGGACCAGCAGCTGAATTACTTCAAACAGTTCCAGCTGGTAAGGGCGGCGATTTCAGTTCTCTCGTGGCAGCTATAGATAAACGCTTTGGCGATAGCCACTTGAAAGAAGTCTTCCGAGTCCAACTCAATAACAGAGTCCAGAAAATGGTGAAAGTCTACAGCAGCTCCAAGCAGACGTCGAAGGACTGGTTCACCTGGCATACCCGGATGCTGGAGAAGAAATCATCAACCAGCTTGCTGTTGAGTCCTTCGTCCGTGCCATTTCGGATATAAATCTTCAGAGGTCTGTGCGAACTGCTAGAACACGTACTCTTTCTGAAACTTTATCATTCGCATTGACAATTGAAGCAGCAGAACAAGCTTCTCATGGAGTACATCGACTTAGAGAAGCCATAGTCGAAGAGTGCTCGTGCCAAAGAGCTGAAATACAAAAGAACCAGCGGAGCGGACTAGCAAGATGTTGGAACTGCAACAAGACCGGGCACTTACAGCGTCAATGCCGACTACCACCAAATAAAGCCGGTTGTCAACATTGTGGAAGCAAGAGATCCAACCCAGAACAAGGTAACTACAACACCAGCGTTACGTATCAGCCAAGGCAGAGGCTGGTTTCTTGTATCGATGGCCCCAGAACCACCATCCAGGTCTCTCAGACCAAACGAGACAACAAAAGTCTGACTGTGGAAACTACTATTAACGGGAACAAACATGTGGCTACCATTGACACCGGTGCCACAGCCTCCATAGTACGTTGAGACCTGGTAAAGACGACGTGGCTTCATAACACCAATAGCTACCGTCTAAGAACCCCAACGGGAGAAGCAGCAAGAGTATATGGAGAAGTGTGTCTTAAGATCCGACTGGCCGATCTAGTGTTTACTCATCAATTCCTGGTGGCAGATATATGTGACGAGTGCATCATTGGAATCGACTTTATGAAACAGCACGGAGTTATTTTGGACATCGGTAATCAGGTTTTGAAGTACCAAAATAAGGAACTTCCAATGACCTATTCGAACGAAAGTACGTCGACACTGAGGACTGTCATCACGGAAGATCTGATTCTGCCTCCTTCTTCTGAAGTGTTCGTTTGGACAAAACTGGAAGGTGAGTTTGGAAGCCTTCGATACCTAATGGTGGAACCAGACCCAGAGTGTTCCTCCCAAAGCGTCATCATTGGGAAAACACTAGTGGCACCGAAAAACAAAATGGTCCCCGTACGATTACTAAACACCAGACCGTACGATGTAAGGTTGAAGAAAGGAGAAGTCGTTGGACGTTGCGAATCGGTTGCAGCAATTACGAAGATCACAGACGAAGCCCCGAGAAAAACTATAACTCCGGAGGAGCTCAAAACCATCAGAGCTAAAATACTGAATTCATTTAACCTTGATCACCAACAAACAAGGATGGCTGAAAATCTCCTACAAGAGTACACTGACATCTTCGCATCGCAAAAGGGACAATATGGTAGGACACAGTTGGTGCAGCATCGCATCAACACAGGAGATGCAAGACCGATTCGTCAACCCGCAAGACGCCTTCCACTAGCCAAACAAGGTGAGGTTGAGGAAATGATAACAGCAATGAAGAAGGACGGTCTTATTGAAAATTCCAAAAGTCCTTGGGCCAGTGGTGCTAGTGAAAAAGAAAGACGGAAGCACTCGTTTTTGTGTGGACTACCGAAGGCTGAATGATGTGACTAAAAAGGACAGCTATCCCCTGCCGAGAATCAGTGATACCCTGGATGCTATGGAGGGAGCCCAGTGGTTTTCGACGCTGGACTTGAAGAGTGGATATTGGCTAGTAGACATCCACCCTGATGATCGGGAAAAGACGGCGTTTTCTACAGGTAATGGGCTCGTGCAGTTTAAAGTTATGCCGTTTGGGCTGTGCAACGCTCCGGCAACATTCCAGCGTTTGATGGAGTGCGTTCTTCAAGGACTGACGTGGAAAGCGTGCCTTGTCTACTTAGACGATGTCATTGTTTACGGGAAAACATTTGACCAACATTGCAAGAATCTAAAAGCCGTGTTTCAGAGACTTCGAGAGGCTAACCTTAAACTGAATCCGGAAAAATGTGCACTTTTCAAAACCGAAGTTAAGTATTTGGGACACATCATCTCTTCCCAAGGAGTGAAGACTGATCCTGAAAAAGTTGACTCCGTCAAAAATTGGCCAACACCACAGGACAAACATCAACTCCGAAGCTTTCTTGGTCTTGCCACATATTACCGACGTTTTGCTAAGAACTTTGCTGGAGTTGCAAAAAGTTTGCATCAGCTCACCGAAAAAGGGAAGCAGTTCAAATGGTCAGGTGAGTGTGAAAAATCTTTTCAGGAACTCAAATACCGCCTCTGTAACGCTCCAGTGCTGGCACATCCAACACCTGGCAAAACATTCATCATCGACGCAGATGCAAGCAACGTTGGAATCGGGGCGGTACTATCCCAAGTGCATGATGGCGAAGAGAAAGTGGTGGCATATTATAGTAAGGTCCTCTCGAAGCCTGAAAGAAACTACTGCGTGACCAGAAGGGAACTGCTGGCTCTTATCTTGGCAACAAAGCACTTCCATAAGTACATCTATGGACAGAAATTCCTTCTGCGGACAGACCATGGTGCTCTGAACTGGCTGTTGAACTTCAAAAATCCAGAAGGTCAAGTCGCAAGGTGGATAGAAAGACTGCAGACTTATGACTACCAGATTCAACACCGCAGAGGAAAGCTGCACTCAAACGCCGACGCATTGTCCCGAAGACCTTGCAAAGAGGATTGCAAGCATTGTAGGCGACAAGAAAACAAAGAAAATATTACCGCTCAGCGACTAAGAGCTGACCCCATATGCGGATGGAGCAATGGGGAAGTGAGGACCGCTCAACAGGAGGATCCAGATATCGAACCCATTCTCGCGTGGAAAGAAAATGAAGAGAAACCTGAATGGGGAGACATTTCTGACCGGAGTCCAGCTCTCAAAGCCTATTGGGCACAGTGGGACTCACTATATGTGCAAGAAGGTGTCCTCAGGCGAAGATGGGAGTCCGTTGACGGTAAATCATATGTGATGCAGCAGATCGTACCGCAATCGAAAGTCAGTGAAGTTCTTCGGGAGATGCACGACGGACCTTCTGGAAGTCACCTGGGAGTTAACAAAACACTGGAGAAGGTGCGACATCGGTTCTACTGGTTACATGCTAGAGACGACGTGGAGAAGTGGTGCCGAACATGTGACAAGTGTGCTGCAACCAAAGGACCTGGTAGGAAGATTCAAGGTAAGATGCATCAGTACAACGTTGGATCGCCTATTGAGAGGATTGCAGTAGATGTGGCTGGGCCTTTTCCAGAGACCAACGCTGGAAACAAGTACATTCTGGTTGTAATGGACTATTTTAGCAAATGGCCTGAGGCGTATGCCATCCCAAATCAAGAAGCCAAAACGGTGGTCGACCAAATTGTGTTTAACTGGGTAAGTAGGTTTGGCGTACCTATGGAACTCCATTCCGACCAAGGGAGGAACTTCGAGTCAAATATCTTCCAAGGAGTGTGCGGACTACTTGGCATCAAGAAGACCAGAACCACACCGCTTCATCCACAATCTGATGGGATGGTTGAAAGATTCAACCGGACCTTGAAAGAACACCTCACTAAGGTCGTAGGCGACTACCAAAGAGACTGGGATAGGCACGTACCGCTATTCCTGATGGCCTATAGAAGTGCAGTACATAGCTCGACAGGACAAACACCATCTGACATCCTGTTCGGGAAAACCATGTGGCTGCCCAGCGAACTTAAATTTGGATGCCCCACAGAGGAGCCCAAGGACACGAACGAGTATGTGGATGACCTCAAGGAGAGACTCGCTGACATCCATAAAAGAACAAGGGAACGGATGAAAACCTACAGCGACCGGATGAAGACACGGTACGACACAAAAGCGACAACGTCAGGATTCCAAGCAGGAGATCGTGTGTGGCTTTATAATATTCATCGTCAAAAGGGATTGTCACCGAAACTTCAGCAGAACTGGGAAGGTCCTTATACTGTTGTCACGAGGATTAACGACGTGGTTTACCGCATCCAAAGAGGATTAAGAGGCAAGTTAAGAGTAGTTCATTGTGACCGGCTGCATCGATATAGTGGCGAGGCTGCAGATGGAATTATTCGGGACGAACAATCTTAAGGAGGGGGCAGTGTAATGAACACCCAACATTTATACCAATTTCCTAATCGAAAACGTTTAACCGAAAACACAACTGGCAACACTATAATGGAATGGTATAAGATGACAGGCATTGCTTGTAAGCCAGTGTGTGTGAGTGTAGAGATTTTTGACAGCAAATGTGGAAACCATGGAGAAGAAACTGGAACGCTCTAGATGAGTGTTGTTCTATATAAATAGGACCGCTGACGCAACGAGCAGTCAGTTTTGATTATAGAGTGATAAAGTTAAGAGTGAAATGTTGTTAACCAGTGATAGTCCAATAGTCGAGTTGAGTTCGAATAAAGTATAGATACTGAATAAAAGTGATAGAAATAATTTGAAAGGTGAAGTTTTATTTTGCGAACTAAGCGCACGTTACAGTACTATAGAATATTCCCTCCATCACAAAGAATTCACTCTGGCCGCCTTCCTCGACATAGAGGGCGCCTTCAACAACGTCAGCAACTCTGCAATTACAAATGCACTGACGAAGCTCAAAGTAGATGATTCCATAGTGGAGTTGATAAATCTAATGCTAAAAAGCAGGAGAATCAACTCTACTCTAGGAGACTTCTCTGCAAAGAGATCTGTCAGTAGAGGAACACCGCAAGGCGGAGTCCTATCCCCTCCTCTATGGAATATAGTAGTCAATGAACTTCTAGTTGACTTAGAAGCTGAGGGATTCAAAGTGATTGCATATGCAGATGACGTCTCCATTGCGGTGTCCGGCAAACATGCTCACGTCCTTACGGACCTGATGCAGACCGCTCTAAATAAACTTGTAAAATGGACGGGAAAATGTGATCTAGGGGTCAACCCTCAGAAAACTGATCTCGTTCTCTTCACCAGGAAATACAAAATTCCTCAACTAATAACTCCATCAATAAATGGAATCTCACTTGTACTTTCAAACGAAGCCAAATATCTAGGTATAATCCTAGACAAAAAGCTAAATTGGAAAGCCAATATACAGGAAAGAATCAGGAAATCCACCGTGGCCTTATTTTCCTGCAAAAAAGCCATTGGTAACAAATGGGGTTTCTCCCCCCAAATCACCCACTGGCTCTACACCGCGGTCATCAGACCAATACTCACATACGGAGTAGTGGTATGGTGGACCACTCTTGATAAAAGTACCTACTGCGACAATTTAAGCAAGGTCCAACGAATAGCCTGTCTGTGTATAAGCGGAGCACTGAGATCAACACTCTCGGCTGCACTTAATACACTCCTCAACCTCACACCACTAGATATCTTCAGCAAACAAATGGCCGCCAGTGCAGCCACTCGTATGAGAGCTATCTCCCAATGGACCGATAACAACATCGGTCACGTTGCAATCCTGAATTTATTCGGATCAATCCCCTGTCACTCCGACTACACCATCCAACAATTGGTTTTTGATAATAAGTTCCAAGTCTCAATCCCACCGAGAACGACCAGGGACGACGATTTCTATACAGATGGTTCAAAAACCGAAGAAGGGGTAGGCTGCGGGGTGTACTCAGACCGACTTAACTTATGTCTCTCGTTCCGCCTTCCAAAACATTGTAGCGTGTTCCAAGCGGAAATTCTCGCGATCAAAGAGGTTCTATCATGGCTAAAAGAAAACGTGATATCCTCAACGAATATCCGGATTTTCTCAGATAGTCAAGCAGCCCTCAAATCACTCGGCGCTGTTTCTACGAACTCAGTAACCGCCCTTAACTGTCGCTTATCTCTTAAGGAGATGGCTGAACAGTTCAATATTCACCTTTTTTGGGTGCCGGGGCACAGAGATATCGCGGGTAACTGCAAAGCCGACGAACTCGCCAGAGAAGGAACCGTTCTACCGATCTCTACCAGCAGGTTGAATATTGGTATACCAATCGCTACATGTAAACTTATGCTAAAGCAAGAGGCGATGGACAGAACAAATCACAGGTGGAACAATATCACCATGTGCGTGGCAGCAAAACGTCAGGAATAGATCCAAAACGCACAAGACATTTGTTATCCATTACCAGATTGCAAGTTAGCTCCGTAATCAATGTCATTACCGAACATTGTCTGATAGGAAGACACGCCATTAGACTTGGCGTTCCCTCAAATGACTTCTCCAGAAGTTGCTTAGATGAGGAGAAGGAGGAGACAATCCCACACCTCCTCTGCTCATGTCCTGCACTCTCTTCTAAAAGAAAGAGGCATCTGGGGAAATATTTTCTCGATGATCCAAGCGATCTGGCGCACACAGATCCCCTGCATCTCCTTCGCTTTATTGTAAGCTTCAAATGGTTTTGTTAGGCGAGGTACTCCCTCGCATAATTTCTATGGTATCACAATGGACCTAATATTGGTCGAAGTGTGTCGGGTGTATTCCTGACACTCATTGTCACCTAACCTAACCTACCTTATCCATCAACTGACTCAATCTTTGTGCAGCGTTACAGAGACCGAACGGCATCACTGTGAATTGGTATAGAGGCCTACCGAGTACGGCAAAAGCGGTTTTCTCCCTGCTCTGTTTTTCCAGCGGTATTTGCCAGAACGCTTCCTTAAGATCAATGCTACTCATGTAAACGGTATCGGGGAACCTACTCGCGTTTACTTTGCGAGAATCGAGGCAGAGTCGATTTTTGCCTGGCTTTCGCAAAAGGACTACTGGAGAACACCACTTGCTTTCGCTCCCCTCAATTACCACTAAGTCTAGCATTCGATCTAGTTCTTCGTACAGGATCGCCTGTACCGCTGGAGAAACAGGATAGTGCCGCTGTTTTACTGGCTCTGCCTCACCGGTATATATTACATGCTCCATGAGCATTGTCTTTCCCAATCCATCTCTGTCAAAATTCAAAAATTTTTGTTTCACCTCTTCCAGTCTCTTCTGTTGTTCGGAAGTTAACAGGTGAGCGCACATCAAGTCTACCTCTTCATTGACCTCGATAGAACTTATAATGTTTGGTGCTACGTTGAAAATTTTCCAAAAGTATACTCCTAAGTATAACTCTTGGTCAAGACTAGGTACCAGGTAGAACGTTACGTCACTAATAACATCTTTATATTCAACGGACACTGTTACCTTGCCTACAATTGACTGTGTTTTCCCATCAGCTTTTTTAACACCTGATTTGAAGGTTGTGATGTTGATGTTCAATTCCTCTATCAATTGCATACAGTTTTTTCCTAAAATGGACAGACAGGCACCACTGTCTAACAATCCTAACAAGATTTTTTCACCTATCTTAACCCTAGCATAAGGTCTGGGGTCGGATGATGTATCCACCCTTGTGGCCGCGATTCTTTCTCTTGTTTCTTTTCGATTTCTGTACCGTTCTCTAGCTTTAAGCACCTTCCTCGATATCGTAGCGTTACCCTCGTTATAAATTCTTTTTCGGGCTATGTGGTATCCTCGCAATCGCGTGTGTAACGACTTTATATTGTGTTTCTTTGGAGGCTCGTTACTGGTATCGGTAGGGAGTGGGGTTGGTCGCTTTAGTATCGTCACCTGTACTTTACCCTTAATTTTATTATTGGGGTTTGAACGGCGGATTCGAACGCGGCTTCCCCTGAAAACCCGCGTTCCCCCTCCGGTTTTCCGGCCTACACTTTTGGCAGTGAGGAGTCTTCACACCTTTCTGTCCGCACTTAAAACAAAATATTTTTAAAAAGTCCGCTTCGCACTCAAAGTAAGTATGTCCGGGGACTTTACAGTTCCAACAGACGAGATTAGTTACCTCAGAGCCTTTTTGAAAGTGGTTCTTTGGGCGCTGCCCCGAAAACTGAAGAGCTGCGAGCTGATCTTCCGTTGGTTGGTTTGAACTCTCTTCGTATTGAAGTTCGTTCGTCACAAACTTGTGCGGTGGTTTGTAAGGCTTCGGCATTTCTCTTTCCCTTCTTGGAAATGCTGTCTCGGCGTCTTTACATGAGTTCCTCAGCTGGTCAATCGTAAATATCGGCATTGGATAAACTAATTTCCCAACTTTCTCATTCAATTTCCTTTTCAGAAACCGTACCAACTCTATTTCCGGGATTGGGATACTGAGCTGAGACATTATTCGGTTTATGGCCGCAAAGAAATCATCACAGCTCTCCAAGGAAGCCTGCCTACGATCCATAATGTCTCGCATTAGCTCAAAGTCCGAGCGAGCATTTTTAAACTGACGCATCAGCGCGTTTTTTAGGATCCACCAGTCCGGTCTGTAGCTGTGTCGCTGAAATTGCGAGTACCACTCCTGAGAGAAGCAAATGAAAATCCCTTAAGATCTCAGCCCAAGGATACTCATACTGCCTTTGCAGCGTTTCTGTTCGAAAAATGAAGTCTTCTACAGAGAGACTCTCCGGTTGACCCTAAAATTTAAGACCCCACTTGTCAATATTAATGGGCCCTCGAACACTATAGTTCCCATCTGGAGGACAAGGAGGATGTCTACCTTGGTGTTGTGGATACATACCCTGTGGATAAAAAGGTAATTCCGAATATTGTGCCTGCTGTTGAACCCTATCTAAACCTCTTCTCGAATTTTCAGGATTAAATCTTCTATTTTGCTGGCCGGGCTGCGACCGATTCCTACCCTGAGATCCCGTCTGAGGAAGATGGTGTGCCGTTGACAGCGTTGCCGCCGGGGGACCTTGTGACCTATCCACCACTGGCGGGCAATTGTCAGGTGTTACCCGAACTGAACGAGTCAGTTCTCGCATGAAGTCGTTCAGCTGCGCTTTCATTTCACCCAAGGAAGATGTTAACTCCTTGCGCAGAGATGTTTGATGTGACGACAACCCCTGCGTAATCGACAAGTTGATATAGGCTTTGAGGTCTTCGGGTATCAACAAACGTTCCCTACTTTCCATAGCCGGTAAAATCGTTCTGCCTTCAAAAATATTCCTGAGGTTGTTTAGACTACCTGAGTTTTCTAGGGACTGCCTCAAACTATCACGTCTAGCTGCAGCAGGTCTTACGGTTTGGTCTAAAGAACCTCCGCTGCCTTTGGGATCTAAACCAGCGGCACCCATCTCACTTAAGCTGCTATATGATGGTGCGCTTAAAGACTCATTGGAAATATTGCTCAAACTCGATTCTACTGGCCTACCTGAGCTATCTATAGGTACCCCTGAATAAGCAGTGTGTTCGGATAAGGATCTAAAATTCACGTCAGATGTGCGAGGAGAATGGACCACCTTACCCTTACTTTGCATCTCTTTATTAGTCGACCGGGTGACTCGTTTGATTCCTTCTATGTCCGCATTTCTTATCTGAGCTCTAATAGATTCTTCTTTTTCAGAATTATACTAATAATATATTAATATTAATACCTGTTTCGAGTAATTGGAATGCAGTTAAGAGTTAAGATAATTAGTTGGACTAAAATATTTAGGTAAATTCTGTTTTTTTTTTTCTCTTTGCGTAAAGGTAAATCGTTGTTATTATTATTATGTATTTATATATCTATATATTCTTTTTTTCGTTAAAGAAGCGGTAGCGTGTATTTATGAGATCAATATGATTAATATAATAGTAAACAAAAAAAACGAACGAAGATAATCAACAATACGAAGAAAGAAAAAAAAAATATAGTAAATGTAAATATAATAGTCAAAAAAAGTAATCTTAGGAAATGAAAATGAAGAATAAATAAACAAAAAAAAATTCAAAATCAGGTTTTTTTGATTTTTTTTTTTTTTTTTGATTTGAGTGTATGTCCTAAATATTAACGTATATACTGATGAGAGTACATCCTAAATAAAAAGAAGCTTGGGAAATAAATATGAACGTAGCATACTAAGACAACAATATAATATTAGGCAGGGCTTGAACTAATAACATAAACCATTCGTTTATATACCAATAGTTCAAACGACAATTTGTGATTTGAAAATGAATAGACTAGGCGGTAGTTATGTCTATTTATATATGTGGGTTTTTTTTTTTTTTTTAATAAAAAAAAAATTTTATTTTGTGTTGTATTGGTAGCGTATTGGGGTGTTTCCGGGAGTAGTCTTCAGTGAAGGTTATTTGGTGTGACGTTATTTCGAATGTTTGAGTTTAAAAGACTGCAGACGGACGACCATAGAAATCTCTTAGTATGGTGAAATAGTTTAGGAAAAAAAAAATAATAAATTGCACTGTTTATCTCCCGTTCCCGCAGTTAAAGCCTATCTATAGGACTTAGCTATAAGACATGAAACGAGGAGATAAACGTGACACTAGAGTAGTTAATGAGTTACCATTAAACTTTGGTTTCGTAACAGTGCATCGATATTTGACTGTTCGTCAAATATGGCCACGGTTTCAAAACACTTCGAAAAGACTTGAAAACAAACTTGAAGAAAAATTTAAAACAAATTTTTTTTTTTTTTGATTGGGAAGCAAAATTAAATTTTTAAAAGGATAGGAAGGGATATATTTATATATGGGATAGTGTTTTTAAACAAATTTTTCGGTGGTCGCTTTCAATTTTCCTTGTCTACGTCGCGATTCATCATAGTACGTAAAGACCTTCTAAGTGAAGACATACGTAACAAAAAAAAATTCAAAGCAAGAACCGAGCAAAATTTTGTTTGGAATAAGGACGAAAGACAAGGACTAAAAACGTTGGGCACCATTTTGTTGCTAGCTAGTAGGAGTGGAGAGGATAAAAAGGTGATGACGAGATGACCGGAAAACGAAGGATTAGGTATGGAAACGGATCTAATAGTGGATGGTAGGGAAATGCATCGCTCTTGAGGACTGGCCTGCTTGCTAAGCGCGGCCTAACTCGTCGGAATGGGGGGGATCTTGTCCGCAAGAAACGACCTCAACAGCAACAATAAAATCAGGCCAAATGGAAAAACACTTAAGGGATTGCGGACGGACGTTCGCAGATGGAACGCAGCTAGGCCCGTACCCACCCAACCTGAGATTCTACGGCCTCAATAAAACTTCCCTTCGTCGATGGATTTCATCCATCAGTCACACCATTTTCACCAAAGTGATCTACTCACCTTCCACACCCCTGAAATATCAAAATTTATCTAAAGTACATGGTACAAATCATGCGCCAGGAAAAAGCCGATTTATTCGTTTAATGAATTGATGAATATTTATTGACTTGTTTCCTGTCGTTATCGTGCTTCAAAAAAAAATTAAGGCTACATCAACTTTTACTCTACACAATTAAGTGACTATAACTAGGAAACTATCATTGAACAAACAAAAAAAAAAAACCAAAAGGATATATCAAAAACAAAAAAAAATAATTGCGACAGGCTAATTTTTCTTCTCTTTTTTTTCTGGGTTTTTAATTTTCTGCCCTTAAGCGCTAAACTACACCTAAGATCCTACCTTACTAGAGCTCTACGTATATTCACGTTCCTGGTTATTGGAGGCTTATAATTAATCAGCCACACTAATCACTTAACGCGGAACAATCAAAAACAAAGAAAAAAAAAATATAACTTTCACCGACAAATATATAGATTAATATAAAAAAAATGAAGCAATGAGTAAAAAGTAGCACTTTTTGGATGCAAAAAAAAACAAATGTTCTGCTCTACTCGGCTTCCCGAATCTCGACCTGGATAGTATTCGTACTATCCATGGGTAGATATTAATGGATGAATTTCTTCTTCTCTTCCGAGAACTTAGGGGAAGTATATATGTATATATGTAAGTAGCTCGATTGCTTAGCTTAGACGTACGCACTAACACGGATTTTTACTAAGACGTACAACATACAAAAAAAATTTTTTATTTATTTTTTTGGGGATACCCAGACTCACTGCGACCTTTTTTTTTTGTGTTGTTACGGTAAGCTATAACTTGGGCTGGAGCGAGTTATGCCTGTTCTGACCATCCATCCGTTGACCGGGTTCGAATGGTCTGACCCAGTGACCTGCACCGTTTGACCGTATGATTCCTTAACAGGTGTCAGTACACCCGATCCTGGTGAGGTCTAGATATCCTAGATATAAAATCAGACTTTTAAACATTTCATCCTAATGTGTAATTTATTCACTTTATTTTCCAAAAATCTTCCATCTACACTACACACCTACCATTATGCTTTGCTGTTGCAGCTAAAATCTTTCTTTCGAGCATTAAAAGCCCACCTCGCACGAATTAGATTTTTCCCGGACCATACAAATCTATTAAACACTCCCACTTTAAAATTTCATCAAGTAAACCATCTGTTAAAATCTCAAATTAGCTTTAACCCGCCATTGGTGTCCTATTGGTCTGTGAGACCGGGTGTCATTAAAAACTTGAATAACTTTATCCGCCGTCATCCTGTAGTTTCGAGTAGCTGCCGCATTACACATCCCCCATCATCAGCTTACGGCGAAAAGTCTAAGCGAGTACACGTTTTGTAATTTTAGTACTAACCCGGTGCATGAGACCGTGTGTCACCAAGTATGTAAGTAAAGAAACCACGGTCTGTGAGACAAGGACTATCAGAGATTTTAAAGTTGGACGATGTACCTGGGACTGCTGGTCCTTCAAGAAATGGCCGGTGCTTTGAGTGGGGATGGAAGAAAAATAGGAAGACCTAGTACTTTTGTCATAAATGTCGAAAATATTTGTTCCTTCAACATGTAGTACCCTGTTGCACAGACTGTTTGGCTGAAGAATAGCATTTTTTGAGATGTTATTTTTCTTATTTTTTATTTGAAAGGACACCAGTTTTTGTTATTTTATGAAAGTTCATAATGTCAAAAGACTAATAGACTAAACGTTTTAAGGTGAATATGTGTTTTTTTGCTTTTTTCTTTATTTAAAAAAATGTATGTTCAAAGACAATGTGATTTTCAATACTATAAATAATTTTTTTTTAAATTATTAATAATGAAATAAAAGATCTTATGTTGATAAAATATCTTTGTTTTACTATCAAAGAGCATACCTAAATATTAAAAAAAAATTATTTATTAATAGCTCGAATTGAAAAAAACTTAAGTAGAAAACCCCGGTGCGTGGGACCGGCGTTACCAACGATGAAAGTCAAATTGACGCCACCAATGGCGGGTGAATCTATTTATACTAGCGATGACTTATCATTCAACTTTTAAACAACAAAAAAAATCTTCAATTTCAATTAATTTTCGGCCTGTCTTATAGTTATCTTACACGACTTAAAGCTCGGATTTGCCTTTTAAGCGGAGTAGAGTATTCGATCTCTACTCACTCAGTCATATCGAACAACTAGCTCCAACTGTTATGTGTCGAGCTTGCGATCATGGTCATGATCAGGAATCAAACCATCATCCCATTCTTCCTCCCACATCTTTCGGAACAGGCGATCCCTAATCCGTCCACACATTGGTAAGTCAGTGGTATTTGGAAAATCTTTTGAATTTTTGTTTTTGTTTCCCTTTCCTCTTTGGTATTATTTTTGTGTTTATTTCTTTATTTTCCCCTAGATGGTACTTCTAACGTCAAGTAGAATTCGATGTTGTGACATCTAATTCTACGTTTTGACGTCCCACTACCAAAAAAAATTCTTATGGATGCCATCTTTCAGCACGCACCACGCCTGAGTTTTCAATTATAGTTTTCTTAATTTGTTTTGTATCCCATCCCTTTATTTTTCCTTATTTTTACTTCTTTTAAATTCCTTTTCAGACTAGAACCCTACCTCAGTACAACAACCTAAAAGAGATACATCACCTTTCCATCTCCATTCCGGGAGTTTGTTTTCTTCCTTGAGGAAACATACCTACCTAGTTCTGTCGTGTACGTCTTGTGTTTATTGTGTTTTTTTTTTCAGGTATCCGCAACATGTTCAATGTATGTATATATGCAATCAATAAATATTTTAAAAGTGAGCTTTATAAAAATGGCTAGCACACCTTTTGCATAATCAATTTATGGTAAGAGGAGAAATGAACCCAAAATATTTAACACATTTGAGGAGCGTAAGTATATTTTGGCGAAAAACTTACTACCAGAAAGAAAATTGATTATAGTTGGCAAAATTACATCGTCTTAGATGAAAATAAGCATTTGAATAATTCCGTATAGGTAGTTAATGATTAATCTTGGAAATGTCTGATTATTTTTGGACCTAAAAGCTACGATAAAACTCATCCACCAACTAGTTACTAAAAATTCAAACCAAGCTCCCAGTTGTAGTAGACAACAAAAACACATTTTAAAATTATTTTTAATCCAATTATACTTAAAACGAAAAGCAAAAATTCATAATAAAATACAACTACAACTTGCAACACTAAAGTATCCTTGCCTTAGAAATTAGTTTAGTTGTTGATCTTAATGTGTGTCAGTAGTTTCTTTTCCTCTTTGAACCTCAGCGTTCTCTTTGCGTTCTATACGTCTTTACTTTCGATATTCTTTGAGCAGTTTCTTTCGTTCTGTTTTCTACTCGAGTGTTTTGTTCTTGGGTCGAATCGAAGACAGACTTAGAGTCGATAGGATAGATTTAGGACTCAGAGTCTTAGGACCACCAGTCGGAACATCACTACTGTCCAGTTTTGCCAGGGCTTTTGCTGTAAGTTTGCCATAGTCGCTGACACGAAAAACATTCGTCGAAAGACCGGTTTTGGATCGATAGCAATTTGTTTGCCTTTGCGAGGTACATCGATTAGCTTAGGATGGTTGTTTAGGTTGGAGTTGGTGGGTAGGATACTCTCATAGTCCAATTATTTTTCCTTGGGGTCTTCCACTTCAAGTTCTACCAAGTTGTCACCATTGTCATCACCACTGTACGACAATAAATGGCCACGTACAGAAAAATTCCATCGGACACAATTTATACGTCCTAAGCATGTGCTTTATCGACCGAAGTCAGTAAGGAAAAAGTGGGTTCATTTTTCGAAGAGTCCTCATCTTCTTTGAAAATTCTGATGGAATCATCTTCACATGCTGTAGCACATTCGAATTCATCATCGCCAGCAACTTCCCAAATCCAAACATTGCATGTGGCAATTCCAAGTAGTAAAGTAACCCAGACTTCGACCTACTAACGCTTTTTACTTCGTTCTCGTGACCTTCCAAAGTAGCATTGCATTCGAATTATCGCCTATAAAAGCAAATTTGTATATTAGAGAATATACAAATTATAGAAAATAGTGCCATCAATATCTTACCTGATGTTTTGATCCAAATAGCAGTTTTAGCATCGAAGCTGGCTGGTGCAAGCAGCTGTCCATAAGGTGACCATGAAATTTCGCGAATTGTTCGTGGATGACCATCTGAGGGAATTGTTTTTGTGGTCTAATTGTAGGCATACTTCGGCTATATTGGCTATCCAATTTTTTTGCATTATCCAGAATTGATTTCTTGCTATTTCTACTACGGGGTCCATGGGCTTTGTAGATTGAAAGTTGAATATGCTTTGTAGACAATAATCTATGTATTGTTGTTTGATTGGTTCTTGGAAATAATTAGCTATGATAATTTGGCACTCATTCCTCCGAATTTTTTTTTAATAACTAATCTATTTGATTACATCCAACAATCATATATTGCTTTTGTAGTAATATTGTGATTTTTATAGGATTTTATGAATATAAATTGGATGTAATAGAAATTATTGTTATAAGAAATTCGCAAAACGATTTTGACAAATGACAATTGACATAAGAAAGAAAAAAAACATCGGCAGCGACAAAAACGCTGCACGTATGGAACTGGCCGGGTTCAAGACAAATTTCGAAAGTTCGAAGAGATCTGTCAGTCCATGAACGACTATCTTAACTTTTTTTGTGTCTTAAAGTGGTAGTGTGATTCACCTCTCGATTCTACATAGTTAGTAGTAAAATTAATTGTAAAAACACAGATTTTTCAGTTTATAGTTCAACAATTTGACTTCCAAGTATTTCCAAGTAGAGCAGTTCTAAAATTACATTCATTTTACTTAGTTTTGACAAAAAAAATGAAAATCGTGTGCCTTCAAAAATGTGTTTTCTTTGTTGATAAACTCACTATTGAAATTAATTTTCAAAACAGAATATTCAAACACCAATAATTATCAATTTCAATTCAACAAATAAGCGAAAACTTATAGAACAAAAAATAACCCAAGAATACCGAGTAAAGTTCGATTGTCATATATGTTGTTTTCTTTGTTTTGACAAGTAAAATCTTAAGTTCAGATTTTCAGCCAAGATTTTCCATCTGAAAATCTATGTTCGAAAATCTGAAAATCTTAATGTCATCTGAATTGTCATCTGAAAATCTGAAACTTTTTATATGGGAAAAGTGACAGAATCTTAAGTTAAGATTTTCGAAGATAGGTGCCAGGAACGCGGCCACTGTCGCTGCTCTTCGTCGCGTTGGTGTGGGTTGGGTACTCTCATATGCCGCTGTGTAAACTAATTTTGACAACTGCAATTGCCGCTGCGGCAACTGCAAAAACGCTTTGGTTTGGGACAGAGATAAGAAATTAATTAGATGGCAAACTTCACACACACATTGAAACTGCCTACAAGCTGATTTACCGAAAATCACCTCTACTACTTTGAGTACAGCTTCCACTCCACCTTTACTTTACACAAAATCTCACTACTACCACTTTGAGTACAGCAAATCTCACTACTACGACTTTGAGTACAGCTTCCACGTATTCACAGACAGAGGATGTGATTACAAAAACAACAATGTAAGCAAATGGTTGTTGCGGGGCAAGAGAAGTAAAGGTTTGCCATCTATTTCTTATCTCTGGTTTAGGAGAACCAGAGATAAGAAATTAATTAGATTGCAAACTTCACACACACATTGAAACTGCCTACAAGCTAATTTACCGAAAATCAGCTCTACTACTTTGAGTACAGCTTCCACTCCACCTTTACTTTACACAAAATCTCACTACTACCACTTTGATTACAGCAAATCTCACTACTTCCACTTTGACGGTGTTTAGACTGGCGCAAGTCAACCGTGCAATTTTGACATTCCGCCACCCCGTCGTGTTCAGACTGAAAGTAATAGGGTTTTTTTTTTTTTAGTTCCGAACAGATAAGTGAAACGTCAAAAACGTAAGAGTATTTCTTTTTCAGTTCAGCAATATCTGAACGCTCAAAATGTTTTTCTTTTTTCTTCGGAACACTACGCGAGCGCACTCTACGTGCTCGAAATAAAATGACGGGGCATCTAGAGCAAGAGTCTGAGCGCAGCTCACTGAACACGCTCAGTGCAGAACACGTTCACGCTGTTCGTTCTCAGTTCTGTTCACTGTTCCGAACTAAAAAAGAAAAAACACTAATGTGAAATTACGTCTCTTTCTTACAACTATGTGGGAAAGAGAAACAACATATAGACGTCAATTTTGCACGGTTCACTTGTGCCTGTCTGAACATCGTCTTTGAGTACAGCTTCCACGTATTCACAGACAGAGGATGTGATTACAAAAACAACAATGTAATCACATGGTTGTTGCGGGGCAAGAGAAGTAAAGGTTTGCCATCTAATTTATTTCTTATCTCTGGGTAGAACCTTTATACCACAGAGTAGATAAAACAGGGTATCCACTTCCATCCCTTCAACACGAAACACCCGCAAAAAAATTTTCCACACGAATTCAATATGGCGTCCTATTTCTTTATTAAAAATGGAGTCGAGGTGAAGTTCCAAACTTCAATAAATAAAAAAAAAAAAACATGACACTTATCTTTGACAGTGGCAAAATATTGCCGAAAAAATATATTTACTAGACGAAAGCGTTATAAGACCATATTAGGTGCCCGATGATTCGTTGACCATAGCTGAGACATCAGAAGAAGAAAACGAAGAAAGCTTTCAAGACCAGCAGCCGCAGCAAACGGGAACTGAAAACGCAGTCAAGAGAAGCCAGTCAACATCTCAGTGTGAGTCAAAAGATTCGTCTGTCTCCAGTTATCAGAATACTGAAGTACACATCAACATCTCGGCCAAAATCAACATCAAGATCCAAGTATCGCAGCAGATGGAAGATTCAAGTTCATCTGAGTTTACCCACTACTCTCAATCTGTCGATCAATCGAGTAATGAATTGAGTGAAGTGAAGACTCACAACAGTGCTCAAAATGGATCTGCCAACCAGCCTAGAGCTATAGAGGATGTGCCGCACTCTCCACCAGAGCGCGATAATCCTAAAACAACAAACGATACTCCAAATGCATCCCCAGACGACTTCATTGCCAAGGCGCAACGTCTGCTCAACGAGTTGTTATGGAAATCAATGGAAGACGCCAGGGGTGATGCGTTTTCTGAAAAAAGTCCCACTTACATTGACCCATCGCTTGGTTCGTAAAGACCTTATGAGCGAAGTTCCAGAATCCCCTCCAGAGCCGATACCAGCCTCAAATTTGAAAGTCCTTTAAATCGCATGGGGGTGGGAAGAAGCAAACTGCACTTAGGCCTCAAAACTCCCTTTTGGATTATAGAGACGAGAGCGTCCTTGGAGATTTTTCGATTTGTAAGTATACTGAGGTGTTGTTTGACTTGTGAGTCTACTTGTCCAAGTTCTTTCAGTTAGGAAGAATATACCGCAAGATTTGGACTCAACAAGCGTACCCCCGACTCCGGTTTCGACCTTTAAGACCCCCAAAGTGATTATTCGATCGCCTTAGGCAAAGAAAGAACCGATTATCTCCAATGCCGAAGTAACAAAAACCCGAAGTGGCAGACAAGTACGCAACAATTACCGAAAAATTGTTATATGTAAGTGACGATGAGTCTGAAGGCATAAATGCTTCGGGAGACTCGGATAATTCATGGGAAATGCCTGATAAAGAAGAAGTTGAAAACAGAAAGCCGGCACCAACTAGACGTCTAAGGAGGCCTACAAAGGACAAGTCTAGTTCAAAGGATGACGAACTGATTTACTTGGATCTGAGCAAGAATGAGGTTGAGGTGCAGCTCGACGTATCTGCGAGTCCACCTGCAAACCTTGGTAAGCTTGATAGCGAACTTCACTGAAACCTCATTTCTTAAAATTTTTTGGTCTTAGACAAAGGTTTCAATAGCCACCTCGATGATATACTTAAGAACAGCGAGTACAAAGGCAAACCGTGCTTGAGTGCACTCCATCATCTGCCAAGACAAAGCCCAAATTGTTTTCTGCAATATAAAACGGAGATTTTGCGTAATGAATCATAACAACGTCTGCACATAGTGCTTACAACATAACCCGTCTCTGGACAGGCACTTTAGTTGTATCATGGTCAATGCCTTCTCTTGTTACTCTTACACAAAAATTTATTGTTTTTAATGTCATAAAAGATATTGTTTTCAGTTCGATCTTTTATTTTAAGTTAGATCTCTACATCACAAAGAAATACGAACATATAGGTATAAAACTTTACTAAAATAAACATTGATGATGCTAAGGTTATAGTTTTTTGCTTCTTCTTTCTTCTTTTGTTTGTTGCATGAGCTTGAAAATAATGTAACGTGCGCTTAGTTCGCAAAATAAAACTTCACTTTTCAATTTATTTCCACCACTTTTATTCAGTATCTATACTTTATTCGATCTCAACTTGAATTTTGGACTATCACTTGTTAACAACAATTCACTCTTAACTTTATCACTCTATAATCAAAACTGCCATCGGGTTGCCTCGGACGGCCTATTTATATCGAATGACTTTTCATCTAGAACTCTCCAGTAATTTCCACATGGTCTCCACTCTCCACTCGGCTGTCAAACATTTTCTATCCTAGTATATTTCTACACTTACACTAGTGCTGCCGCTTGTGTTTTCGGTTGAACATGTTCGATTATAAAATTGGTATTAAATGTTGGGTTCGCGTTACACTGCCCCCTACTTAAGATTGTTCGTCCCGAATAATTCCATCTGCAGCCTCGCCACTATATCGATGCAGGCGGTCACAATGAACTACCTTTAACTTGCCTCTTAGTCCTCTTTGGATGCGGTAAACCACGTCGTTTATCCTCGTGACAACAGTATAAGGACCTTCCCAGTTCTGCTGAAGTTTCGGTGACAATCCCTTTTGACGATGAGGATTATAAAGCCACACACGATCTCCTGCTTGGAATCCTGCCGTTGTTGCTTTTGTGTCGTACCGTGTCTTCATCCGGTCGCTGTAGGTTTTCATCCGTTCCCTTCTTCTTTTATGGGTATCAGCGAGTCTTTCCTTGAGGTCGTCCACATACTCGTTTGTGTCCTGTGGCTCCTCTGTGGGGCATCCAAATTTAAGTTCGCTGGGCAGCCACATGGTTTTCCTGAACAGAATGTCAGATGGTGTTTGTCCTGTCGAGCTATGTACTGCACTTCTATAGGCAATCAGGAATAGCGGTACGTGCCTATCCCAGTCTCTTTGGTAGTCGCCTACGACCTTGGTGAGGTGTTCTTTCAAGGTCCGGTTGAATCTTTCAACCATCCCATCAGATTGTGGATGAAGCGGTGTGGTTCTGGTCTTCTTGATGCCAACTAGTACGCACACTCCTTGGAAGATGTTTGACTCGAAGTTCCTCCTTTGGTCGGAATGGAGTTCCATAGGTACGCCAAACCTACTTACCCAGTTAAACACAATCTGGTCGACCACCGTTTTGGCTTCTTGATTTGGGATGGCATACGCCTCAGGCCACTTGCTAAAATAGTCCATTACAACCAGAATGTACTTGTTTCCAGCGTTGGTCTCTGGAAAAAGCCCAGCCACATCTACTACAATCCTCTCAAAAGGCGATCCAACGTTGTACTGATGCATCTTACCTTGAATCTTCCTACCAGGTCCTTTGGTTGCAGCACACTTGTCACATGTTCGGCACCACTTCTCCACGTCATCTCTAGCATGTAACCAGTAGAACCGATGTCGCACCTTCTCCAGTGTTTTGTTAACTCCCAGGTGACCTCCAGAAGGTCTGTCGTGCATCTCACGAAGAACTTCACTGACTTTCGATTGCGGTACGATCAGCTGCATCACATATGATTTACCGTCAGCGGACTCCCATCTTCGCCTGAGGACACCTTCTTGCACATATAGTGAGTCCCACTGTGCCCAATAGGCTTTGAGAACTGGACTCCTGTCAGAAATGTCTCCCCATTCAGGTTTCTCTTCATTTTCTTTCCATGCGAGAATGGGTTCGATATCTGGATCCTCCTGTTGAGCGGTCCTCACTTCCTCATTGCTCCATCCGCATATGTTGTCAGCTCTTAGTCGCTGAGCGGTAATATTTTCTTTGTTTTCTTGTCGCCTACAATGCTTGCAATCCTCTTTGCAAGGTCTTCGGGACAATGCGTCGGCGTTTGAGTGCAACTTTCCTCTGCGGTGTTGAATCTGGTAATCATAAGTCTGCAGTCTTTCTATCCACCTTGCGACTTGACCTTCTGGATTTTTGAAGTTCAACAGCCAGTTCAGAGCACCATGGTCTGTCTGCAGAAGGAATTTCTGTCCATAGATGTACTCATGGAAGTGCTTTGTTGCCAAGATAAG
Organism: Melanostoma scalare; assembly: GCA_949752695.1. Taxonomy (NCBI): domain Eukaryota; kingdom Metazoa; phylum Arthropoda; class Insecta; order Diptera; family Syrphidae; genus Melanostoma; species Melanostoma scalare. The sequence goes on along the minus strand of OX456984.1, from coordinate 107,931,906 downwards.
AGCTAGCAGTTCCCATCGCAGTAGTTTCTTTCAGGCTTCGAGAGGATCTTACTGTAATATGCCACCACTTTCTCTTCGCCATCATGCACTTGGGATAGTACCGCCCCGATTCCAACGTTGCTTGCATCTGCGTCGATGATGAATGTTTTGCCAGGTGTTGGATGTGCCAGCACTGGAGCGTTACAGAGGCGGTATTTGAGTTCCTGAAAACATTTTTAACACTCACCTGACCATTTGAACTGCTTCCCTTTTTCGGTGAGCTGATGCAAACTTTTTGCAACTCCAGCAAAGTTCTTAACAAAACGTCGGTAATATGTGGGAAGACCAAGAAAGCTTCGGAGTTGATGTTTGTCCTGTGGTGTTGGCCAATTTTTGACGGAGTCAAGTTTTTCAGGATCAGTCTTCACTCCTTGGGAAGAGATGATGTGTCCCAAATTCTTAACTTCGGTTTTGAAAAGTGCAAATTTTTCCGGATTTAGTTTAAGGTTAGCCTCTCGAAGTCTCTGAAACACGGCTTTTAGGTTCTTGCAATGTTGGTCAAATGTTTTCCCGTAAACAATGACATTGTCCAAGTAGACTAGGCAAACTTTCCACGTCAGTCCCCTAAGAACGCACTCCATCGAACGCTCGAATGTTGCTGGAACGTTGCATAGCCCAAACGGCATTACTTTGAACTGCTAGAGCCCATTACCTGTAGAAAACGCCGTCTTTTCCCGATCATCAGGGTGGATGTCAACTTGCCAGTATCCACTTTTCAAGTCCAGCGTCGAGAACCACTGGGCTCCCTCCATGGCATCCAGGGTATCACTTATTCTGGGCAGGGGATAGCTGTTCTTCTTAGTCACATCATTCAGCCTTCGGTAGTCCACACAAAAACGAGTGCTTCCGTCTTTCTTTTTTACTAGCATCACTGGTGACGCCCAAGGGTTTTTGGAGTTTTCGATAAGACCGTCCTTCTTCATTGCTGTTATCATTTCCTCAACCTCACCTTGTTTGGCCAGTGGAAGGGGTCTTACCGGTTGACGAATCGGTCTTGCATCTCCTGTGTTGATGCGATGCTGCACCGACTGTGTCCTACCGTATTGTCCCTTTTGCGATGTGAAGATGTCAGTGTACTCTTGTAGGAGACTTTCAGCCATCCTTGTTTGTTGGTGATCAAGGTTGGATGAATACAGTATTTTAGCTCTGATGGTTTTGAGCTCCTCCGGAGTTATAGTTTTTCTCGGGGCTTCGTCTGTGATCTTCGTAATTGCTGCAACCGACTCGCAACGTCCAACGACTTCTCCTTTCTTCAACCTTACATCGTACGGTCTGGTGTTTAGTAATCGTACGGGGACCATTTTGTTTTTCGGTGCTACTAGTTTTTTCCCAATGATGACGCTTTGAGAGGAACACTCTGGGTCTGGTTCCACCATTAGGTATCGAAGGCTTCCAAACTCACCTTCAAGTTTTGTCCAAACGAACACTTCAGAAGAAGGAGGCAGAATCAGATCTTCCGTGATGACAGTCCTCAGTGTCGACGTACTTTCGTTCGAATAGGTCATTGGATGTTCCTTATTTTGGTACTTCAAAACCTGATTGCCGATATCCAAGATAACTCCGTGCTGTTTCATAAAGTCGATTCCAATGATGCACTCGTCACATATATCTGCCACCAGGAATTGATGAGTAAACACTAGATCGGCCAGTCAGATCTTAAGACATACTACTCCATATACTCTTGCTGCTTCTCCCGTTGCGGTTCTTAGACGGTAGCTATTGGTATTATGAAGCCACGTCGTCTTTACCAGGTCTCGACGTACTATGGAGGCTGTGGCCCCGGTGTCGATGGTAGCCACATGTTTGTTCCCGTTAATAGTAGTCTCTACAGTCAGACTTTTGTTGTCTCGTTTGGTCTGAGAGACCTGGACGGTGGTTTTGGGGCCATCGATACAAGAAACCAGCCTCTCGTTCCTTCCCTGATGGGAAACAAGCTGATAGACAACGCTGGTGTTGTTGTTACCTTGCTCTGGGTTGGATCTCTTGCTTCCACAATGTTGACAACCGGCTTTATTTGGTGGTAGTCGGCATGGACGCTGTAAGTGCCCGGTCTTGTTGCAATTCCAACATCTTGCTAGTCCGCTCCGCTGGTTCTTTTGTATTTCAGCTCTTTGGCACGAGCATTCTTCGACTATGGCTTCTTTAAGTCGATGTACTCCATGAGAAGCTTGTTCTGCTGCTTCAATTGGCAATGCGAATGCTAAAGTTTCAGAAAGAGTACGTGTTCTAGCGGTTCACACAGACCTCAGAAGATTTATATCTACTTACCTATTCCAGGTGAAGCAGTCTTTCGACATCTGCTTGGAGCTGCTGTGGACTTTCACCCCTTTTCTGGACTCTGTTATTGAGTTGGACTCGGAAGACTTCTTTCAAGTGGCTATCTCCAAAGCGTTTATCTATAGCTGCCACGAGAGAGCTAAAATCGCCACTCTTACCAGCTGGAACTGTTTGAAGTAATTCAGCTGCTTGTCCTCTAAGAGCAAGAGTCAGTGCAATGTACTTGTCTTCGTCATCCCAGCCATTTGTTGTCGCGGCTGCCTCAAATTGTCTCTTGTAGACTGGCCAAGAAGACTGTTAATCAAATTATAGGGGTTTCATCTCTTTTTTCCTTGCAAACTCTCCAGCAGAATCTCGAATTTTGGTTTTTTCGGATCTGGTCCAATTCCTTGGTCAGAACAGAGAACTGTTTATCACATCGGCTTTCTACGATTTCAAAACGATTTTCTACAACAGAAAGCTGTTTTTCCATACCTTCAACGCGTTCGTCAAGGGCAAACACATTTTTTTCAATGTTGCCCAATTTGCCTTCTAGAATGTTTTTCTGACCTTCCAAAACATTCTGTTGCGCCTCAAGTCTTTCGAGAATATTCTGTTGTTCCTTCTTTTGCTCGTTTCGTTGCTCTTCCAGATTCTTTTGCTGTACTTCGAGTTTTTCGAGAACATTCTGCTGTTCCTTCTTTTGTTCGCTTCGTTGTTCTTCAACCAGCTTCTTTTGCTCGTTTCGTTGTGTTTCAAGTTGTTCGAGAACATTCAGCTGTTCCTTCTTTTGATCGTTTCGTTGCTCTTCTAGACGTCCGAGAATATTCTGCTGTTGCTCTTCAATCAGCTTCTTTTGTTGTTCTAATAAAAGCTTCATCATACTAGAAAAATCTACACTTTCACCTACTTCCTCTTACTCCAATTCTGTTTCAAAAACAAAAGTGTTTGCGTCTTCCCCTTTCTGTTCCAAATAGTTGCGCAAACGCAGGACGCTCATTTTTCGATCCCGCTCTAGAAAGATTTCGCTTACCTAACTCACTTTTAAGCTCAATGCAGTTAAGCTCTTCCAACAACTTACCCATTTTCACTGTATTTAACTTTCTTTTTTTTACACTTTACTAGTCAAATAAGTTTTATTTACACTTCTGACACCAATGTAACGTGCGCTTAGTTCGCAAAATAAATATACTTTATTCGATCTCAACTCGACTTTTGGACTATCACTTGTTAACAACAATTCACTCTTAACTTTATCACTCTATAATCAAAACTGCCATCTGGTTGCCTCGGACGGCCTATTTATATCGAATGACATTTCATCTAGAACTCTCCAGTAATTTCCACATGGTCTCCACTCTCCACTCGGCTGTCAAACATTTTCTCTCCTATTATATTTCTACACTTACACTAGTGTTGCCGCTTGTGTTTTCGGCTGAACATGTTCGATTATTTTATTTTTATTTTTTTTTTTTATTAACCAAATATTCGTTCTAACAATTATTTACATTTATGAAATATCTTATAGCCTAAATGGCTTTCAGGTTCTTGCAATGTTGGTCAAATGTTTTCCCGTAAACAATGACATCGTCCAAGTAGACAAGGCACGCTTTCCACGTCAGTCCTTGAAGAACGCACTCCATCAAACGCTCAAATGTTGCCGGAGCGTTGCATAGCCCAAACGGCATAACTTTAAACTGCCAGAGCCCATTACCTGTAGAAAACGCCGTCTTTTCCCGATCATCAGGGTGGATGTCAACTTGCCAATATCCACTCTTCAAGTCCAGCGTCGAAAACCACTGGGCTCCCTCCATGGCATCCAGGGTATCACTGATTCTCGGCAGAGGATAGCTGTTCTTCTTTGTCGCATCGTTCAGCCTTCGGTAGTCCACACAAAAACGAGTGCTTCCGTCTTTCTTTTTCACTAGAACCACTGGTGACGCCCAAGGATTTTTGGAATTTTCGATAAGACCGTCCTTCTTCATTGTTGTTATCATTTCCTCAACCTCACCTTGTTTGGCCAGTAGAAGGCGTCTTGCTGGTTGACGAATCGGTCTTGCATCTCCTGTGTTGATGCGATGCTGCACCAACTGTGTCCTACCATATTGCCCCTTTGCCGATGCGAAGATGTCAGTGTACTCTTGTAGGAGATTTTCAGCCATCCTCGTTAGTTGGTGATCAAGGTTGGATGAATTCAGGATTCTAGCTTTGATGGTTCTGAGCTACTCCGGAGTTATAGTTTTTCTCGGGGCTTTGTCTGTGATCTTCGTAATTGCTGCAACCGATTCGCAACGTCCAACGACTTCTCCTTTCTTCAACTTTACATCGTACGGTCTGGTGTTTAGTAATCGTACGGGGACCATTTTGTTTTTCGGTGCTACCAGTGTTTTCCCAATGATGACGCTTTGGGAGGAACACTCTGGGTCTGGTTCCACCATGAGGTATCGAAGGCTTCCAAACTCACCTTCAAGTTTTGTCCAAACGAACACTTCAGAAGATGGAGGCAGGTTCAGATCTTCCGTGATGACAGTCCTCAGTGTCGACGTACTTTCGTTCGAATAGGTCATTGGATGTTCCTTATTTTGGTACTTCAAAACCTGATTGCCGATATCCAAGATAACTCCGTGCTGTTTCATAAAGTCGATTCCAATGATGCACTCGTCACATATATTTGCCACCAGGAATTGATGAGTAAACACTAGATCGGCCAGCCGGATCAGACACACTTCTCCATATGCTCTTGCTGCTTCTCCCGTTGCGGTTCTTAGACGGTAGCTATTGGTATTATGAAGCCACGTCGTCTTTACCAGGTCTCGACGTACTATGGAGGCTGTGGCACCGGTGTCGATGGTAGCCACATGTTTGGTCCCGTTAATAGTAGTCTCCACAGTCAGACTTTTGTTGTCTCGTTTGGTCTGTGAGACCTGGATGGTGGTTCTGGGGCCATCGATACAAGAAACCCACCTCTGCCCCTTGAAGTTGGATTGATAGGCAACGCTGTTGTTGTTGTTACCTTGCTCTAGGTTGGATCTCTTGCTTCCACAATGTTGACAAGCGGCTTTATTTGGTGGTAGTCGGCATTGACGCTGTAAGTGCCCGGTCTTGTTGCAGTTCCAACATCTTGCTAGTCCGCTCCGCTGGTTCTTTTGTATTTCAGCTCTTTGGCACGAGCATTCTTCGACTATGGCTTCTCTAAGTCGATGTACTCCATGAGAAGCCTGTTCTGCTGCTTCAATTGTCAATGCGAATGCTAAAGTTTCGGAAAGAGTACGTGTTCTAGCAGTTCGCACAGACCTCTGAAGATGTATATCGGAAATGGCACGAACGAAGGACTCAACAGCAAGCTGGTTGATGATTTCTTCTCCAGCATCCGGGTATGCCAGGTGAACCAGTCTTTCGACGTCTGCTTGGAGCTGCTGTAGACTTTCACCCCTTTTCTGGACTCTGTTATTGAGTTGGACTCGGAAGACTTCTTTCAAGTGGCTATCTCCAAAGCGTTTACCTATAGCTGCCACGAGAGAACTGAAATCGCCGCTCTTACCAGCTGGAACTGTTTGAAGTAATTCAGCTGCTGGTCCTCTAAGAGCAAGAGTCAGTGCAATGTACTTGTCTTCGTCATCCCAGCCATTTGTTGTCGCGGCTGCCTCAAATTGTCTCTTGTAGACTGGCCAAGAAGACTGTCCATCAAATGTTGGGGGTTTCATCTCCTTTTTCTGTGCAAACTCCCCAGCAGACTCTCGAATTTTTATTTTCCGAATCTGGTCCAATTCCATGGTCAGAACAGAGAACTGTTTATCACATCGGGTTTCTACGATTTCGAAACGATTCTCTACAACAGAAAGCTGTTTCTCCATACCTTCAACGCGTTCGTCTAGGGCACATACATTTTTCTCAATGTTACCCAATTTACTTTCTAGAATGTTTTTCTGAGCTTCCAAAACATTCTGTTGCGCCTCAAGTCTTTCGAGAATATTCTGTTGTTCCATCTTTCGTTCGTTTCGTTGTGCTTCTAGTTGTTCGAGAACATTCTGCTGTTCCTTCTTTTGCTCATTTCGTTGCTCTTCTAGCTTCTTTTGTTGTACTTCGAGTTTTTCGAGAACATTCTGCTGTTCCTTCTTTTGTTCGCTTCGTTGTTCTTCAACCAGCTTCTTTTGCTCGTTTCGTTGTGTTTCAAGTTGTTCGAGAACATTCAGCTGTTCCTTCTTTTGATCGTTTCGTTGCTCTTCTAGACGTCCGAGAATATTCTGCTGTTGCTCTTCAATCAGCTTCTTTTGTTGTTCTAATAAAAGCTTCATCATACTAGAAAAATCTACACTTTCACCTACTTCCTCTTACTCCAATTCTGTTTCAAAAACAAAAGTGTTTGCGTCTTCCCCTTTCTGTTCCAAATAGTTGCGCAAACGCAGGACGCTCATTTTTCGATCCCGCTCTAGAAAGATTTCGCTTACCTAACTCACTTTTAAGCTCAATGCAGTTAAGCTCTTCCAACAACTTACCCATTTTCACTGTATTTAACTTTCTTTTTTTTACACTTTACTAGTCAAATAAGTTTTATTTACACTTCTGACACCAATGTAACGTGCGCTTAGTTCGCAAAATAAATATACTTTATTCGATCTCAACTCGACTTTTGGACTATCACTTGTTAACAACAATTCACTCTTAACTTTATCACTCTATAATCAAAACTGCCATCTGGTTGCCTCGGACGGCCTATTTATATCGAATGACATTTCATCTAGAACTCTCCAGTAATTTCCACATGGTCTCCACTCTCCACTCGGCTGTCAAACATTTTCTCTCCTATTATATTTCTACACTTACACTAGTGTTGCCGCTTGTGTTTTCGGCTGAAAATGTTCGATTATTTTATTTTTATTTTTTTATTTTTATTAACCAAATATTCGTTCTAACAATTATTTACATTTATGAAATATCTTATAGCCTAAATGGCTTTCAGGTTCTTGCAATGTTGGTCAAATGTTTTCCCGTAAACAATGACATCGTCCAAGTAGACAAGGCACGCTTTCCACGTCAGTCCTTGAAGAACGCACTCCATCAAACGCTCGAATGTTGCCGGAGCGTTGCATAGCCCAAACGGCATAACTTTAAACTGCCAGAGCCCATTACCTGTAGAAAACGCCGTCTTTTCCCGATCATCAGGGTGGATGTCAACTTGCCAATATCCACTCTTCAAGTCCAGCGTCGAAAACCACTGGGCTCCCTCCATGGCATCCAGGGTATCACTGATTCTCGGCAGAGGATAGCTGTTCTTCTTTGTCGCATCGTTCAGCCTTCGGTAGTCCACACAAAAACGAGTGCTTCCGTCTTTCTTTTTCACTAGAACCACTGGTGACGCCCAAGGACTTTTGGAATTTTCGATAAGACCGTCCTTCTTCATTGTTGTTATCATTTCCTCAACCTCACCTTGTTTGGCCAGTAGAAGGCGTCTTGCTGGTTGACGAATCGGTCTTGCATCTCCTGTGTTGATGCGATGCTGCACCAACTGTGTCCTACCATATTGCCCCTTTGCCGATGCGAAGATGTCAGTGTACTCTTGTAGGAGATTTTCAGCCATCCTCGTTAGTTGGTGATCAAGGTTGGATGAATTCAGGATTCTAGCTTTGATGGTTCTGAGCTACTCCGGAGTTATAGTTTTTCTCGGGGCTTTGTCTGTGATCTTCGTAATTGCTGCAACCGATTCGCAACGTCCAACGACTTCTCCTTTCTTCAACTTTACATCGTACGGTCTGGTGTTTAGTAATCGTACGGGGACCATTTTGTTTTTCGGTGCTACCAGTGTTTTCCCAATGATGACGCTTTGGGAGGAACACTCTGGGTCTGGTTCCACCATGAGGTATCGAAGGCTTCCAAACTCACCTTCAAGTTTTGTCCAAACGAACACTTCAGAAGAAGGAGGCAGGTTCAGATCTTCCGTGATGACAGTCCTCAGTGTCGACGTACTTTCGTTCGAATAGGTCATTGGAAGTTCCTTATTTTGGTACTTCAAAACCTGATTACCGATGTCCAAAATAACTCCGTGCTGTTTCATAAAGTCGATTCCAATGATGCACTCGTCACATATATTTGCCACCAGGAATTGATGAGTAAACACTAGATCGGCCAGTCGGATCTTAAGACACACTTCTCCATATGCTCTTGCTGCTTCTCCCGTTGCGGTTCTTAGACGGTAGCTATTGGTATTATGAAGCCACGTCGTCTTTACCAGGTCTCGACGTACTATGGAGGCTGTGGCACCGGTGTCGATGGTAGCCACATGTTTGGTCCCGTTAATAGTAGTCTCCACAGTCAGACTTTTGTTGTCTCGTTTGGTCTGTGAGACCTGGATGGTGGTTCTGGGGCCATCGATACAAGAAACCCACCTCTGCCCCTTGAAGTTGGATTGATAGGCAACGCTGTTGTTGTTGTTACCTTGCTCTAGGTTGGATCTCTTGCTTCCACAATGTTGACAAACGGCTTTATTTGGTGGTAGTCGGCATTGACGCTGTAAGTGCCCGGTCTTGTTGCAGTTCCAACATCTTGCTAGTCCGCTCCGCTGGTTCTTTTGTATTTCAGCTCTTTGGCACGAGCATTCTTCGACTATGGCTTCTCTAAGTCGATGTACTCCATGAGAAGCCTGTTCTGCTGCTTCAATTGTCAATGCGAATGCTAAAGTTTCGGAAAGAGTACGTGTTCTAGCAGTTCGCACAGACCTCTGAAGATGTATATCGGAAATGGCACGAACGAAGGACTCAACAGCAAGCTGGTTGATGATTTCTTCTCCAGCATCCGGGTATGCCAGGTGAACCAGTCTTTCGACGTCTGCTTGGAGCTGCTGTAGACTTTCACCCCTTTTCTGGACTCTGTTATTGAGTTGGACTCGGAAGACTTCTTTCAAGTGGCTATCTCCAAAGCGTTTATCTATAGCTGCCACGAGAGAACTGAAATCGCCGCTCTTACCAGCTTTCCAGCTGTTTGAAGTAATTCAGCTGCTGGTCCTCTAAGAGCAAGAGTCAGTGCAATGTACTTGTCTTCGTCATCCCAGCCATTTGTTGTCGCGGCTGCCTCAAATTGTCTCTTGTAGACTGGCCAAGAAGACTGTCCATCAAATGTTGGGGGTTTCATCTCCTTTTTCTGTGCAAACTCCCCAGCAGACTCTCGAATTTTTATTTTCCGAATCTGGTCCAATTCCATGGTCAGAACAGAGAACTGTTTATCACATCGGGTTTCTACGATTTCGAAACGATTCTCTACAACAGAAAGCTGTTTCTCCATACCTTCAACGCGTTCGTCTAGGGCACATACATTTTTCTCAATGTTACCCAATTTACTTTCTAGAATGTTTGTCTGAGCTTCCAAAACATTCTGTTGCGCCTCAAGTCTTTCGAGAATATTCTGTTGTTCCATCTTTCGTTCGTTTCGTTGTGCTTCTAGTTGTTCGAGAACATTCTGCTGTTCCTTCTTTTGCTCATTTCGTTGCTCTTCTAGCTTCTTTTGTTGTACTTCGAGTTTTTCGAGAACATTCTGCTGTTCCTTCTTTTGTTCGCTTCGTTGTTCTTCAACCAGCTTCTTTTGCTCGTTTCGTTGTGTTTCAAGTTGTTCGAGAACATTCAGCTGTTCCTTCTTTTGATCGTTTCGTTGCTCTTCTAGACGTCCGAGAATATTCTGCTGTTGCTCTTCAATCAGCTTCTTTTGTTGTTCTAATAAAAGCTTCATCATACTAGAAAAATCTACACTTTCACCTACTTCCTCTTACTCCAATTCTGTTTCAAAAACAAAAGTGTTTGCGTCTTCCCCTTTCTGTTCCAAATAGTTGCGCAAACGCAGGACGCTCATTTTTCGATCCCGCTCTAGAAAGATTTCGCTTACCTAACTCACTTTTAAGCTCAATGCAGTTAAGCTCTTCCAACAACTTACCCATTTTCACTGTATTTAACTTTCTTTTTTTTACACTTTACTAGTCAAATAAGTTTTATTTACACTTCTGACACCAATGTAACGTGCGCTTAGTTCGCAAAATAAATATACTTTATTCGATCTCAACTCGACTTTTGGACTATCACTTGTTAACAACAATTCACTCTTAACTTTATCACTCTATAATCAAAACTGCCATCTGGTTGCCTCGGACGGCCTATTTATATCGAATGACATTTCATCTAGAACTCTCCAGTAATTTCCACATGGTCTCCACTCTCCACTCGGCTGTCAAACATTTTCTCTCCTATTATATTTCTACACTTACACTAGTGTTGCCGCTTGTGTTTTCGGCTGAACATGTTCGATTATTTTATTTTTATTTTTTTATTTTTATTAACCAAATATTCGTTCTAACAATTATTTACATTTATGAAATATCTTATAGCCTAAATGGTTTGGCGTTATGCCGTCTACCAGACTGACGTTCATTCATTTAGCTTCAAGTTAAATTTCAACAAAATACAAGTAAATTTTTTTTTTAAAAATTGCCTTCAATTATACGGGTTCTGTAGCGCAATGAGCTTACACTGAAATTGTAAAGCAGATCCAATCCACGGTCACAATTCAAAATATTCCACGCCACTTCCATCTCCAGAGTATTTGCTCCAAAGTATATCCTTCTTAGCTCACAAAAAATTGGGCATTTCGCAATGAAATGGAACACATCTTCTCTTTCTTTAAGATTGCAAAGGCTACATTCAATAGGCAGGTCAGTTCGATGTGGTATGAAATTCAGATTAGTGAGCTGTCCTCGTAGTTTAAATAGCACATTTATTTTATCAATGGAATTTGCATTCACGAAATATGTTTTTTCCTGCAGATAGTACTTGAGTTTGCTGTAGTACATGCGATATTGTGATGACTGAGCTTCGGTAACAAATGAGTCGTAGAGTAGACTACCTGTTTTTTCGATAATTTTACAGAACGTATTTTTACGAACTGTTACTTGCTCGAAGTTTTCGAAATTTGTAACCAATCCACAATTTCTTGCAATGGATTCCCATTCCTTAACGCAATTACTTTTCCTTGTAAGTATGTAGGAGAGTACGATTTTCGGTAGTCTTCTCTCATCCATTCCCATAACTTTATATACGTAGTCGAAATGCAATTTGAGCGTCTCCAAAAAGATTGGTGGCTTTCCTGTCTCCAAGTGAGTCATGTAATTTGGTGTGCTGTTTGGAAGTTTGAAGACTCTTTTGATGCAATATCTATTAAAGATCTCAACAGTAGAAAATGAGCGATATCCCCATACTTGAGCTCCATACATCATGATAGATGTTGCAGTTGCACGGATGATTTTTTGTTTTGAAGAGTGGTTTAAATATTTATTACCAATACATTTATTCCATATTGAGCCAATCGCACGTTTTGCTTCAGATAATTTGGTTTCAAAATGCTTTTTCATATTAAGGTTTGCTGTGATCAAAATACCTAGATACTTATATTCTCTTACAACATCTATTGGTTCTCCTTCATAATTCCATTGTTCATTTCTTGAGTGTCTCCCGCCACCATTTCTGAATATCATCATTTTCGTTTTTGTTAGATTAACAAACAAGTTCCATTTTCGACAGTACAGTGCTAGTCTGTTTAACTTAAGCTGCATGTTGTTGACGGTTTCAGAAAGAATGGCAATGTCATCGGCAAACATTAATGCAGGTTTATTTGTTGTACCTATTTTGATACCTTCTCCAATACTATCGGTTAAGTCATTGATGAACAGGACAAACAACAAGGAACTCAGAATGCAAATCCTTGTTTTACGCCCATCGTGGTGGAGAATTCATCTGAGACTCTTTTTCCATCCCATACCATAGCTGAGTTATCTTCGTATAAGCCTTTTAAAATGTTGATCATTTTGCTTGAGATTCCGATCGAGTATAGTTTATAGATAAGTGCTTCTCGTGGTATGGAATCAAAAGCTGCACGAAAGTCTACAAACAGAGTGTACAACTTCTTATTCCTTTTCATGTATATCTCAGCAATATTCACAAGCGTAAAAATTTGATCGAATGTGGAGTAACCTTCTCTAAACCCAGCTTGAAATTCATTCAGTACCCTCCTCTCATTTACCCAGCGGGTGAGCCGTTTATAAAGTATGGCACCAAATAATTTAGCGTTTGTATTGAGGAAGGATATTCCTCTGTAGTTCTATGGATCATTATAGTCACCTTTTTTGTGTAGAGGAAATAATATGGCTTTTTTGAAACTCATGGGTATATTCCCCGTTTCGAATATTTTGTTGAACGCATTTGTGAGAGCTATCGCAAATTCTGAGGTACAGTTTTTGTAAAACTCGTACTGGACTCGGTCTTCTCCTGGGGCTTTGTTATCTTTTGAACATTTAATAGCATTTTTGACTTCTTCTAATGTGAATGGGGCGTCTAAGACATCATCATGAATTAGAGGAGCAGCGTATTGATGAGTTAATGATACTTGTTCAGTATTAAGCAGGTTTCTGAAATGGAGTTTCAATTGTTGGGCGTCTAAACTCGGAGCAATGACATGTTTCCTCCCATTCAATTGTTTTACAGCCTTCCAAAAGTCAGATGAAGAACTAGCGCAGCTTATCGCAATTATTTTATGTTGCTCGAATTCGGTCTTTTTTGTGAGGCAAAGCCTTTTGTATTCTTTGTTTGATCTCGCATACATAATTTTAAATAATTCAGAGTTGTGTAACCTGAGTAGTTTGAGAAGTGCAAACGATTTCTGTCTCGCCCTTTTGCAGTCATTGTCGAACCAGTCTTGCTTGTTCCTTCCGGTCGTGCTTGCTGTGTTTGGTTTTGCAGGTGCAGCCTTTTTTATAATTTCTGTCAAAACTTCAGTGTCTACGGGTGAATTTGTTCTAGTTAAGATCTCCAGTTGTGAATTTAAGTTAATTCGATATAAGTGACTGTTTCTTTCACTCCAAAATATTTTGGGTAATAAGCTCAGAATATTTTCATCAGTTCGTATGTTATTATCTGTGTTTGGTACTTTAACCATGACTTCTAAGGGCATGTGATCAGAAAATGTTTGTGATCCTATTTTGAAGTCTAGTATCAGTGAATTCCAGGTCCCAGCAATAAAGCAATAGTCAATCACAGAACACGCCGTTCAACGCAGAAAGGTAAATTCACCATTAGGGTCTCCATCGCAGTTTCCATTTAAGGCTCTGCAATCAAAAGCATCCATCAGTTCAATAATCTTGCCTCCTTTCCTATCACATATTTCGTCTTTTGAATTACGTTCTGCATGAAATGTTGCCTGAGAAAATCCGGTCGCAAAGTTGTTCTGCGAAAGACCAATCCTTCCATTGAAATCCCCGATTATCATTATATCCGATTATAAAATTGGTATTAAATGTTGGGTTCGCGTTACAATAAGTTCAATTTGTTGATTATGACGCTGGTGACGGTGCGTGGTGGCGACACACAGAACTTACAGGTGTTGATATTCGGTTGTTGTGGTCGCTAACCTCATGGGACGAAGAGAGATTCAACTCGGTGGAGTCGTTAGATGCATCAGCATCATAGCAACACTAGTTCGATGTTGGTGTACGGCCACAGCTACTGAGATCGTCATCTTCGTCGTCAGCCTCCACTTCGTGTCCGTCTTCCTCCACAATTTTTTTTTGGATGGTTAATGGCTATTGCATCTTGAGAGTGTGGCGGAGGAGCACAGCATTTTTTGTCGGATGGTATCATCTCAGCTGTAGATGCTGTTGCGAAGAATGTGTTCATCATTGGATGAACCATGGGATTTTCCTCAAACCCTTCATAAGAAATCAAAAGAGAGCTGCAAACAAAAATACATTCATTTTTAACTGACAAACGGCAAAAACAAACAACATTCGACTTACCATGACTAAAATCTGAAACTCGATTGATTCTCAATCACTCGCCTCGATTGCTGTAATCGCTGAAGTATCTTCTTTATAACACGTGTCCGAAGCCTAAAGCCATTGTATAAGAAATAATGTAGAGCCTCTTCACTCAGCTCTCTGCCCCAATATTTATAGCGGTTGGCATATTGATCTACATCAGCTTGGAAAACTTGCATTCTGCAAAGACGTACTCCCAATGGGGGGTTGGCGTTCGATGTATGTGCCACCAGTTTTTCGTAACAAGCAATTGGCAATTTCCAATATTAGATTAAAAGTGTAAGCTGGGGCTAGATTCCGCAAGAGTGAATTTTAAATGTGTACACGAAAAATTGGGCACAGACTCTTATTTGGATTCCGCAAGGGTGAAGATGAGTTTTTTCGACATAAGACGTGTACACTATCTTTCAAATTTACTCACGGTCTTTCAGAGAGTGAGTTTTCAGAGGGCAGTGAGTGTGAGTTTTTTATACTCACTCTTGCGGAATCTAACCCCTGAGCTCAGCCGATTCCACAGACAAACAGAGCTAATTTCAAACCGAGCTGACATGTAAGAAAATCGAGCGAAGTGAACGTAAAACAAAACGTCAAACGTCCCGCGTGAAAATAGTCTTAAGCGCCAAAAGGGAAAATTTTCCAAAGAAACTTCATTTTGTCTGTGGAATCGACGGAGGAAGGAGTTGCGAAAAAGAGTAAGCATTGTACCCTTATAAAATTCTTAATTAATAATTGTTCAAATTACAGGGAATAAACTTATCAACTTATCGTACTGTAATGAACACCCAACACTTATACCAATTTCCTAATCGAAAACGTTTAACCGAAAACACAACTGGCAGCACTATAATGGAATGGTATAAAATGACAGGCATTGCTTTTAAGCCAGTGTGTGTGAGTGTAGAGATTTTTGACAGCAAATGTGGAAACCATGGAGAAGAAACTCGAACGCTCTAGATGAGTGTTGTTCTATATAAATAGGACCGCTGACGCAACGAGCAGTCAGTTTTGATTAAAGAGTGATAAAGTTAAGAGTGAAAGTTGTTAACCAGTGATAGTCCAATAGTCGAGTTGAGTTCGAATAAAGTATAGATACTGAATAAAAGTGATAGAAATAATTTGAAAGGTGAAGTTTTATTTTGCGAACTAAGCGCACGTTGCATTGGTGTCACAAGTGTAAATAAAACTTATTTGACTAGTAAAGTGTAAAAAAAAAAAAAAGTTAAATACAGTGAAAATGGGTAAGTTGTTGGAAGAGCTCAAGTCCATTGAGCTTAAAAGTGAGTTAGGTAAGCGAAATCTTTCTAGAGCGGGATCGAAAAATGAGCTCGTCCTGCGCTTGCGCAACTATTTGGAACAGCAAGGGGAAGACGTAAACACTTTTGTTTTTGAAACAGAAGTGGAGGAAGAGGAAGTAAGTGAAATTGTAGATTTTTCTAGTATGATGAAACTTTTGTTAGAACAGCGAAACGAGCAAAAGAAGGAACAGCAGAATGTTCTCGAGCAACTTGAAACACAAAGAAACGAACAAAAGAAGCTGATTGAAGAACAACGAAACGAGCAAAAGAAAGAACAACAGAATATTCTCGAACAACTTGAAGCACGACGAAACGAGCAAAAGAAGGAACAGCAGAATGTTCTCGAGCAACTGGAAGCACAACGAAATTAATTTCTGCCTGTTTTCCTCGTTTTCTTGTGAGTTCGCGCCATATTCATCAATATGCCAATTGAGACACGGAACAGATTGCAGCCAACTCATACAAGTTCACCAAGAGATGTAAACAATGCATATAACGCCGACAAACTCTGGGACCGTATACAGACACATCTACAGAAATGGGGAGATGATTTCAAGAAAGATCTACTGACCATGTTGGACACAAAACTCACAGCTTTAGAAGACAAAATAAAAAATCAGGTTGATGCTGTGAAGCGAGAAATGCAACAACAAATAAATACACTAACTGACAGCTGTAAGATTATCGAATTGAATGTCGACAAAATCGAAAGAGAAAAAAACAACTCAGATGTCATTATCTCCGGAGTTCCTGAAATGCCAAATGAAAATCTGAGTGAGGTCTTTCAAAAGCTATGCACAACCATCACCTTATCACCGCCCGCACTCCGTGAGGTTTTTAGAGCTAAAAAAAGTTCATCAACCCATCGTAGTACTGCACCCTCAGACGCCTGCATTATACTGAAACTGACCAACAAGAATGATAAGCTAAAACTGTTAAAAGCCGTTGCCATCTACCGCAAACAGAAAAACTCTCCGCTTAAGCTTCTTGACATAGGTTTCAACAACTCTCAAAAAAACTTTTATGTGAACGAAAGCTTAACAAAGCGCAACTACAACTTGCAACGGGAAGCTCTGAAACTCAAACGACGGTCTCTCATCACAACTACGCACACATACAATGGCCAACTCTACATCCGCACTGATCTCAACCGTCCATCAGTGCTTGTCCAATCTATAGATGATATTAGAAATTTGATCGGGCCTGCGTTCGATGACAACAGAAACTCTTAGTAAAGTTACAACACAATTTTTTATTTATCTATTCACCTTATTTTCTCTCTCTTTATTTGCTCTCTTTTTTCTTTCTTTTTTTTCTCTTTTTCAATTTGTTATTTTTTTTGCTTCTATTGTAAGAGATATTTCAATACATTTTTTTTTTTGCGAGTTTCTTATTTAATTTCCAACGTTTTTGTTCTGTTTAATCTTGTGTCAATTTGCTTAATATTATTATTGTTTTTTTTCTCTAACGTTGTTAACAGTATGACCGATAGCTCGAGATGTGTTTTGAATATTATGTGCAACCGATACGAGGGCTTACATATCTGTCATATAAATGCACAAAGTCTGGTTAATAAGTTCGATGAATTCAAGTTGTTGTTTGAAGGAAATTTTATTGACATAATATGTGTATCGGAAACATGGTTTAGTCCCATTCTTAAAGATGATCTCTTTAGACTTAAAAATTTCAATTTATATCGCGCAGACCGTTCAGAGAGAATTGGAGGAGGTGTAGCAGTTTTTATTAGGAAGTCCATCCGTTCGAAAGTAGTTTTTTCTTCCCTAGCCGGATCTGCCTTAGACTACCTTTTTATAGAAATCCTCAGCGGCTATGATAAATGTATCTTAGGTACTATTTACATGCCACCGGCTATAGCTGACTATAAAACTATAGCTGATATTATAGATGAAATCAATAACCTATCTCCTAATATTATTGTGTGCGGTGACATGAATTTGAATCTTTTGAAAGCACAGATTAGTATTCCCTTTAAGGAATCCATGAACGCGCTAAACTTACACTTTGTAAATCAAACTGACCCCACACATTTCATGCCCCCACAAAATACCGTCTCTCATAGATGTAATGCTTTTTAGTGATCCCAACTTACTCAAATTTTACAATCAGTTATCACTTCCTGCTTTCTCCTATCATGATCTACTTTTTATTACACTGAATATAAACATCAACAACAAATATCAAACAGACGCTTTCCAATTTGACGATTTCCATAGCATTAATGTCCCATCCCTATTCGAAGAATTTCTCAGCCTAAATTGGTTTTCGATCTACCAAACTGGCGACCCAAATAAGCAAGTCGAAATTATAAATGAAAATATTAATTTTTTGTTCCTCAAACATGTTCCTTTAAAAACTCGTGTTGTAAGAAATGTCAACTGTCCATGGATGTCCAGAAATATTCTTCAAGCCATAACAGTAAGAAATAGTCTATACCGTCGTTGGAAACGATTTGGCTGTGAAGACATGCTCGCCCAGTACAAAATCAATCGGAACCGAGTAACAATGTTAATTAGAAAAGCAAAGCTTGCCTATTTCTCTAATAAATTCGACTATAACCGCTCTTCCAAGTTTCTATGGGATGAGATACGTAAAATAGGTCTGGGAAAATCGTCTCCCTCTTCTTGCGAAACTGCAAATATTGAGGAGATTAACGAAAAATCTATAAATTCGGTTCCTGTGAGAACCAATAGCTCTTCGCAACTAGAATTACAGTCTATTCGCAAAGATGCTTTATCTCTGTCCAATATTGATGTTTATAGAACATGTTCGGCAATTTTCTCTGTTAAATCTAAGTGTATAGGTGTAGACAATATTCACCCTGTTTTCGTGAAAATACTTCTTCCCTATTTATGTTCTTATGTTACCCATTTGTTCAATACGATTTTAACGACCTCTGTTTACCCAAACCTCTGGAAGTACGTGCGTGTGATACCAATTCCCAAAAAAGGCGGAAGCTCAGACTTTAGACCAATCGCTATTTTGCCCTTTCTTTCTAAAGCTTTCGAAACTATTGTCTCAGCTCAAATAAGGCACTATGTTGAAAATGCTAACCTTATAACACCCTTTCAATCAGGTTTTAGATCAGAACATAGTTGCATAACAGCTCTTCTAAAAGTTTCAGACGATATCAGAACAGCAATCGATGATGATAAGATCACACTATTGGCTCTACTGGACTTCTCGAAAGCATTTGACTCCATTGACCTTATTATTCTTTGCAATAAACTATGTAACAATTTCAACTTTAGTAACTCTTCACTTAAACTTATCTTCTCGTATCTCTGTGACCGTGTCCAAGCAGTTTCATGTAAAAATCGACTATCCTCGTTTCTTCCTATCCGCCGGGGCGTACCTCAAGGCTCTATACTTGGTCCGCTTTTGTTCTCAATGTTTATTAATGATCTTCCTCTTTGTTTATCTTATTGTCAATTTCACTTATATGCAGACGATGTACAGCTATACCTTAATTTTCCCAGTGGCCTAGTTAATGATGCATTTGAAAATATAAATCGAGACTTATCCGCTCTTTCCAACTGGTCTAGACTTAATCAAATTCAGATCAACCCAGACAAGTCAAAGGCGATTGCCATATATAAACGTGTCCTTGACCCTACCATTTTTTCACCCATTATCCTAAATGGCTCTAGGATAGGAATGGTAGAAAGCATTAAAAACTTAGGAGTTTCGTTTGACAGTAGTCTAAAATGGAACTTGCACATAAACCAAATTGTTTCCAAGATTTACGGGTCGTTAAGGGGCCTATCCTTAACCAGAAACTACTTGCCTACAGAGGTTAAGCTAAGGCTAGTGAAGGCTCTTATCCTACCCTTAATAATGTATGGCTGTGAAATCTTTGCCAATTCTGAATGTGACTCTTTCCGAAGGCTAAATGTTGCTTTTAACTCAGCCACTCGATATATCTTTAATTTGCGGAGATTCGGACACGAACGAGTATGTGAGTATATGACTCGCTGACATCCATAAAAGAACAAGGGAACGGATGAAAACCTACAGCGACCGGATGAAGACACGGTACGACACAAAAGCGACAACGGCAGGCTTCCAAGCAGGAGATCGTGTGTGGCTTTATAATCCTCATCGTCAAAAGTGATTGTCACCGAAACTTCAGCAGAACTGGGAAGGTCCTTATACTGTTGTCACGAGGATTAACGACGTGGTTTACAGCATCCAAAGAGGATTAAGAGGCAAGTTAAAAGTAGTTCATTGTGACCGGCTGCATCGATATAGTGGCGAGGCTGCAGATGGAATTATTCGGGACGAACAATCTTAAGGAGGGGCAGTGTAATGAACACCCAACATTTATACCAATTTCCTAATCGAAAACGTTTAACCGAAAACACAACTGGCAACACTATAATGGAATGGTATAAAATGACAGGCATTGCTTGTAAGCCAGTGTGTGTGAGTGTAGAGATTTTTGACAGCAAATGTGGAAACCATGGAGAAGAAACTGGAACGCTCTAGATGAGTGTTGTTCTATATAAATAGGACCGCTGACGCAACGAGCAGTCAGTTTTGATTATAGAGTGATAAAGTTAAGAGTGAAATGTTGTTAACCAGTGATAGTCCAATAGTCGAGTTGAGTTCGAATAAAGTATAGATACTGAATAAAAGTGATAGAAATAATTTGAAAGGTGAAGTTTTATTTTGCGAACTAAGCGCACGTTACTAAATAGTTAAAAATAGTTTTAATTATAACATACGTATATGAGGCGCAGCCAGCGTAATTGTTTTAATTATATTAATGTCGAGCAGCCAGCCAAGGCGCAGTCCGCGTACAACAACAAGAAAGTTGCCGTCAGGTTCAACTGAAGTGCAGCCACTCAGTATAGTTCCAGAAGAACTGGTAGAGGACAGCGATTCGGAAAGCGACTACGATAATACTATAGTCGACACTATCGAAGCGGAGGAATTGGCAACAAAAGGTGTGATGGAAGAACTTATGAAGCAGATAAGTGAGATGCGCTCACAACTGGAGATAGTCACGTCCAATTTTGCCAGAGAAAAAGCTGAACGCATTCGCCTGCAGGAGCTTCTGAATCGAGTACCAAGCGATTCAACATGTGTTGCAACTGCAACAACTACTGCCGTTCAAGCGGTCGCCAATACGTCAACGATGCAAACAATGACAACGTCTTCAGCCACCGCCACTACATATAGTTTGGCAAATAGTGTCAGTTTGCAAGAGCCAATGGTAATGAGTGCACCAATTGTATATGGCACGAACACAATGCCTTTGTTCCAACCATCGCAGCCCTTTCGAACTGCAACGACAGCCCCGAGCCCAGCCTATACAAATACAGTGCCAACATTCTTGCCGCCGATTAGTGCATCGCAGTCAGCCATCAGACAGCAGTATACGCCAGTGCAACCGTTCACGTCGCCACTGAATTTGCCTCATAGTTATTTTTCTCAGCAGTCTGAAAACATGGGCATTGGACATATTCGCAAGCTTCAAGACTTACCTGCATTTACTGGCAGACCTGAAGAGTGGCCGATGTTTTCTACTGCATTTCGAGAAACCACCCAATTGTACGTATATTCGAAAATCGAAAATTTGCTTCGCCTACAGAAAGTAGTCAAACAGGATGCTCGAACGGTAGTGGAATCATTGCTCATCCACCCTGGTAGTGTTGATCAGGTTATGGCCGCCCTTGAGCTTAGATTTGGATGTCTTGAATGTTTGCTGCGAAGCCAGTTAGCCAAAATAAGAGCGATATCGCAAATTTCGGAAGGAAAGATCGAAATGATAGTACCCTTTAACACAGCGGTACAAAATCTTTCGACGTTTTTGGAAGCAAGTGGTTTGCACCAACATTTAGCAAACCCAACGCTCATAGATGAACTGGTAGCCAAGCTGCCTATGAGCAAACGTTTGGAATGGGCTCAAAGGAGCATTAGTATTGTGCCATATCCAACAGTCAATCACTTCGCCGAGTGGGTGACCGAGGTTGCCAGACTTGTTTGCCTGGTTACATCGACTTCTTTGCCGCCGCCAGCCCATGTAGAACAGAGGTCGGGTTCGAAAATTCTTCACATATCTGAACAAAATGTTTCTGCCAGAAACAAATGCCGCCATTGTGAGAAGAAACAGCACCCAGTTGCCGAGTGCGAACTTTTTGTTAAACTTGACGTCCCGTAAAGATGGGAGCTCGTCAAAAAGAATAGACTTTGCTTTTGCTGTCTAAAGTACGGTCATAGCGTTCGCTTATGCAGAGCCAAGAAGAAGTGTGGAACTGGTGAGTGTAACAGAATACATCATCCTCTATTACATGAGCCGTTGAAGCCAATAGACGATGAAGGATGTTCGAGACAGTTGCTTAGTTGCCACGTACAATCTGAAGCTAAGATTCTGTTCCGTGTGTTGCCTGTATATAGTAGTGGTGACAACATCGTCATAACTACATATGCATTGTTCGATGAGGGTTCTTCGGTATCCATAATGAGTATGGATCTTGCCAGACGGCTGTGTTTAATTGGCCGCCAAAATAAATTGAAACTAGAATGGTTTGGAAAGGAGACCATTGCAGCAGAATCATTCGTTGTGGATGTCGATGTTAGTGCTGACAAAGATGCTGCTAAGAAGTATAGAATGCAAGGGATACAGACCGTCACCGATTTGAACCTGCAGGTTCAGACAGTCAACAAGGACGAACTGCTGATGTCGAATCTGTTATGAGTCTGTCTTGGGCCACAGGGGCAAAAATTGGTAGGATAAATGGCGGAGGCATGCTCGTTCTTGCTCGGCTAAGCTCGAAGGATTGTGGGGGTGGGGTTTGCCATTTATCACCAACCATGACTCATAAAACAAAAAAATCATGCCATGTAAAGAAAAATCGGAAAAAAAAAAAGACATAGGAATAGGATAGGGTATAGGAATGAATAGTAAGGATAAGGAGAAGGAGAAGGATAGGTAAGCACAAAACTAGGTACCTATGCCACTGCCTCAGTGAGAGGACGGGATCATTTGTTGTTGTACGAAAGAACGCCTTACACTCTATACTAATGCTAACTCTTATTACTATTTAATGTTACTTCCCACTTTTCGTGAAAGTAAGTATCTTAACCTAACCTATATCTATCATTATTTTTAACCATATATCATTCTTTACTAGTAAGAATATCTATATAGAAGTAAAACAATTATATGTGTTACCTTCTTTTCACACCATTAAAAAAAATCCCATTATCTCACCCAGACAGCGGTTCGTCGAGACCTCAAGGTTTTGCCCGATGTTAATGGCAATGACCTGGCCGCCCCTCCCTTTGCACATTGCGTACAACCTGTGTCATCATTCTGGCCATTCTGTTGAACAATGACCCCTTTTGCTCGTCATTGATCGCAATCCTGGAACTCACATCCGTACGTCTGTCATATAGGGTTTGTACCCTCTGGTCTTAAGTCGTATTATTGTCTATCAGCATGATTTCCTCCTCAGTCGTCGGCCTAGTCAAGCCAACCCCACACCTAAATGGTCAACTTAGCCTTCCATATTTTTCTTTTTTTTTTTATTAAAAACTATCAAATTCAGTTTCACTATTATTATTATCTCTCTTTATAGTAGCAACTCTAGTACATATTATCCTTTAAAAATCATGTAAGTTACGTTAGACATAAGATTCGATTATGGTGCTGATTTAATAACCAAAAAAAAAGGAAACTATGTAACTTTCAATTTAAAATTCAAACAAAAAAAGTTTTCTTTACCCAATATATGTGCATATATGTATTTTCTTATGCAATATCCATATTCATTCGAAATTCTCTTTTAATTCAAAAAAAATCAATAAAAAAACTCACCTGGATCTTATCCCTCGGTGTCCTGCCGGCAGCACGATGAAGGAATACACCAGACACCAATTTTGGGTGTTATAGTTACACTATTTAGCTCGTTGCGGGAATATGGACACCAATACATTCACATATATATATATATAAAAATTATGTGTTCCAAGAAGGAAACACCTCTCTCACTTAATTCAATATGTCTTTACTCTAATTTATCCTTTCCTTTTTTTTTTTTTTCTTTTTTTTTTTTTTTAAATTCAAAAACAACACTTGCACCGCGAGTCAAAGAAAAATTAATAAAAAAAATTAAATTCGAATATACTGGATATTGGTGGTGCACTGGTATTCAGTTAGTACACACACTTATGGAGTCCCTTAGAGCACCCTGTCGGTCAGTTCGGCCGCTTATTTCCTCCTTGGCAAAAAAAAACCTTTGTCTTCTTTCGTGTAAAAAAACCACCGAGTATCCCCTGGATAAAGGTCTAAGCCACCTGGTTTATTTTATCCTTCTCCGATTTGTTATATATATATGTATATATTCATATATGCGTCTAGCAAATGATAAATCGCCGTATACGTTCTACCTTCACATCTACCTATGGCTCAATCCTCTGAGTTTTCGGCTTTCGCTTCTTCACTTCGCCGAAAGAAAATCACAACCTTCACCTAGGTCTTTAAACAACCAGTGAATACTCGTTTTTTTTTTTCTTCTAATTTTGTAATTGGGGCGATGCCTATAGTGTGTATAAAAAACTTGTTCTTAATTCCTTGGTATATATATTTATATATATATATTTCTAAATCTTCCTGTATCACTCACCTTTTGCATAAATTCCTTATTTTTTTAAAAAAAAATGTTATGAGTAACCGTCTTGTCCTGGTGTACTTGTATTATCACTCAGTTATTATTCAACTGTAACGATTCACTCACTATTGTTATATTGCCTTGCACTTGTGCTTTTGCCTTGAACTTCAATTTTCAAATGTTCGTTGCTATTCAAAATTTACTTTTGTCAGGCCGTTGGCCTTTGGCCTACATTTCATATTTCCCCTTCTTGCACTTCGGGTATGCTAGTTTAGATCCGCAAGCTTCTTTACTTTCCGTTTTACTTACAGTGTCTTATTGTCATACTTTTTATTTCATCTGTGTAATGCACTATCACTTGTCTAATTCTTAGTACCTGTATTAATCTTATTTAGTTGCTATTACTAACACCTACCTATCTACTCTACATTGCACTTCCCCATATAACTAATTTTTCTAACGCCTAATTTTATGTTGCAGCTTTCATCCCTATCTTTTTTCTCTCCAAAAGCTTCGTCATTTAATTGAAAACTACTATTTCTTTAGTCGACTTCGACTCTCGATCTATTTCTTCTTGGTTGGTGTATTTGCTTTGCTTTCGAAGCGAATTCGCTGTCACTACACAGCTTTTCGCTTGAAACTTTCACTGACGTTTAGTTTACAACTTTATTACAATACAAAAATGTCTTTATTTTTGCGCGTCGTTCTCATTATTTCAGAACTATTTTTCATTTTAATTGTCGTCTAGTCGTTTTAAAGTAACTAAAACTATGGAATTCCATACCCTATATCTCGCGTTCAAACTTTGCTCAAAAAACCGTATACGAGTACTCGGTGTTTCGGTCTCTATTCGTCAGTGTACGTCTTTCGTGAGTTATTTGTTATTCCAGTGTATTTTGTTCAATTTTCTTTATTTTTCTCTGTTTACTTTCGTTTTTCAGTGTTTTGTGTCTGAAAAGAATAAAAAGGTGGATAATCATCTACTGTTGCATCCATATCCGCGACTATGCCCAACGATTGGATGTTACAAGAAACCTCATCATTACAAGGGTTCATTCACCCCATGTAATGACTCTATTCGCTTGGTTGATGTAGGTCAGTGTTTTTGTATGTGATTTGTATCTGATTATTTTTTTTCTTTCAGGTGGGATTTTCCTTCTATGTTAGTGGTAGGTTACAAATCTGTTTATAATGTTTGTTTTCGATTTTGTAAATGTATCTTTTTTTTCTAATTTTCATGGTTTTCCATTGGAACTTATTGTGCCATATAATGTGGACGGTGCGACTTTGACAACGATGGAATCTGAGATTCGCTATATGTGAGACTTAGCCTCGACTGTGAGTTAACTAAAGTACATCTCTGCAGAATTTAAGATTATAATCATTGTTTTATAAAACGTATGTGTTTCGATCCCTACGTAACAAACACGACGGCAGTTTTCGAGTGGTCGTGAGAAAACTGGCCTCGAAAAAAGGTAGGGTCGTACACTTTTAAGCTAGTCGTAATTATTATATATTATTATAGATATAATTGCAACCCTTATTCTTTTCTTTCGCCGTTCGTGACGTGTGGCTCGTCCCACTACCTGAAGTACCAATTAAATGCCGGGCAATTACATTTATCATCTTTTACTTTAGACTGAAGGTCTCTGCTCTAACCTAAGTAGTAAAACATAATCTTTTAAAAACATTAATACATAATTATTATGACTGAATTTTCGGGTTTAGGGTGGGTTGTGAATGGAGTGGATGTTGAAGGAGGTGTATAGATGTTAATTGGGATATGTTAGGATATTTGGAGGATTCTGTTAGTATAGGTTGTTAGTTATCACAGTTGGTAGTAGTGTTGTAGTCCGGAAATTTAAATAGGTGTTTGAATATCACAGTAGGGTATCAGGTAGTCAAGTTGAATACATAGGTAACTAAATAAATAAATAAATATGTAAATATATAAACTATCTCTGTTAATAAATAAATAAATAAACTATCTCTGTAAATAAATAAATAATAAACTATTTCTATAAATAAATAAATAAATAAACTATCTCTGTAAATAAATAAATAAATAAACTATTTCTATAAATAAATAAATAAATAAATAAACTACACCATACACTTATATCACAGGTCGTATCTAGCAACAGCAGCGCGAGTGCGTCTTGAGCATTTATCATGCATGAATGTCTTTGGCATGGTATACTCCTACTTTGTCGCCTTTTAGATTTCCTATTTCGTATAATGAGTTACCGATAGGTTTCAAAATAATGCATTTTATAAATTTAGGCCCTAACTTGGAGTTGTAGTGCTCGACCATATTGCTTTGTTTAAAGTTTCTTCTATAGACTATTTGGCCTGTCTTATAGGAAATGTCTTTACAGCGTGTGTTATACGCTTTTTCTGCTTTTTGGTGAGCTAGCTTAAGATTATCGAATATTTTTGCTTTTATCAAGCTAAGCTTGTCTGTGTTATTTTTGATTTCAATGTTAGCATCCCTAACCATCCCTAATCTTCTCAATAGTTCATAAGTTTTTCCGTTTTGAACCATTTGAGTTCCAAACACGGCGTAGTATGGTTCGAATGTTGTTGCTTCGTGCACTACACTTCGAAGCGAAAATGCAGCATTACTCACATGAGTATCCCATGTTCTTTGGTCGCTTTCGATATACGATCTGATTTTGACCAAAACTGATCGGTTAACTCGTTCGGAAGCGTTTGCCTGGGGAGAGTAAAATGCTGTTCGAACGTGTTTTATTCCATATTTGTTCAAAAAGCTGGAGAACAGTTCTGAAACAAACTGTTTTCCGTTGTCAGAATGAATGTACTCTGGTACTCCAAACATATGGAATACCCCTTCTTCTAGATATTTTACTACCTCGGCTGCTGTTGCTTTTCTGATAGGCTTAAGGAATACGTACTTGCTAAAGTGATCTAATACTATAAAAATGTGTGTGTTTCCTGTTTTTGTTCGTGGGTATGGTCCTAAGAAGTCGATGTACAGTCTTTGAAATGGTCGTTCGGTTATAGTCTGTTGTCCCATGGGGGGCCTAGACACTGAGTTCATCGGTTTATTGCACTTGCATATATCACAGTTTTGTACGAAAGATTGCACTTCACTTGTCATATTTGGCCAGAAATATCTCTGCCTTAACCTAGACAGAGTTTTGTGAAACTCCCCGTGGCCAGCTGTGGTTGAATTATGTGCGGTTTCTAATAAGCCCCTACGCAACTCCTTCGGTACCCAGAGCTTCCAAGCTCTGTCTTCTTGAATCAGGTCTCCGGTTCGTCTGTCTGTTCGTTTGTACACAAAGCCGTCAGAAATGCACACGTCAGGTAGTCTGTCTTTGTTTTCGTCTATGGTCTTCTTCAACTCAGTATACTCTTCAGAAGAAAAGTATGGCGAGTTGAAATCAACTACAGTTGTCGGGTCCGTGATCTCATCCATATGGATTCGCGAGAGAGTATCCGGGACTACATTTAGGACACCCTTCCTATGCTCGATCGTAAAATCGAAACCTTGGAGTTTGAAACTCCAACGAGCTAAACGTCCACTCAGGTCCTTTTGGGTCATGAGCCATTTTAGACTGGCGTGATCCGTTATTATAGTGAAGGGATGTCCTTCGATGTAGGCTCGGAACTTCTTTACCGACAAAACGGCCGCATAGCACTCAAGTTCAGTCACGCTATAATTTCACTGCGCGGAATTAAGTTTCTGGGACATGAATGCTATCGGTCGTTCGTTATTCTCGTCATCCTTTTGGAAGAGAACACTTCCTACACCTGAAGTTGATGCGTCGCATTGTAAGTAAAAACGTTTAGTAAAGTCTGGGTTCGTCAGTATGGGTGCTGTCACTAAAGTCGTCTTTAGG
The DNA here is from genome assembly GCA_949752695.1 of Melanostoma scalare. Classification (NCBI taxonomy): domain Eukaryota; kingdom Metazoa; phylum Arthropoda; class Insecta; order Diptera; family Syrphidae; genus Melanostoma; species Melanostoma scalare. The sequence goes on along the minus strand of OX456984.1, from coordinate 107,903,972 downwards.
TCCTCGAAAGCTACTATAGCTTCTGGAGACATTTCGAAATCTTTACCCTTTTTCAGGCAATCTGTCATTGGTGCTGAAATGGTTGAAAAATTCGGTATGAATCTTCGATACCATCCAGTCATGCCTAGGAACCGACGGAGTTGTTTCCGGGTTTTAGGGATGGGGAAGTCTTTTACCGCAGATACTTTATCTGGGTCTGTCCTTAGACACCCGTCTCCTACAAAATACCCTAAATATTTTATTTCTTTGTAGCAGAACTTGCTTTTCTCTATATTTATTGTTAATCCTGCTTCTCTTAAATGCTTGGCGACCTCTTTTAGAATACTCATATGAGTTTGGAAGTCTGGAGAACAAACCAAGAGGTCGTCTAGAAAGACAAAGACATCCTCTCTCAACCGAGCGGGTATGACTTTGTCCATCAGCTTACACATTCTCTGAGCGGCGTTACACAATCCAAACGGCATCACCGTAAATTGATATAATGGCCGCCCAGGGACTGTGAATGCTGTCTTCTCTCTTGATTTGGCCTCCAGAGGGATTTGCCAAAATGCATCCTTCAAATCGATACTCGATATGAAGTGAGTGTTTTGCAGCCTACTTAAAATTCCTTCAATGTGAGGGAGCGGATAAGCAAACTTTTTGGTCGCGGCGTTTATCTTACGCGAGTCCAAGCACAACCTATTTTTCCCCGGTTTCCTCACCAACACTACTGGAGAGCTATACGCACTATTACTCTCTTCTATTACCCCAAGTTCGCGCATGCGATCGAGCCCGGCGTACATCAGTTTCTGTATCACTGGCGATATTGGGTAATGTCGTTGCTTGATGGGAATGTTGTCGTCTTCCATCTCAATGACATGTTCCTCGATTGAGGTTTTCCCCAATCCCAGTACCGCACAGGATGGAAACTGAATTTTCACCTTTTCCAGCTCTTCATTTTGCATTGGGGTGAGCTCTCTCATGGGAATCTTTTCCTGATTCTCTTCTGTCGCTAAATCTAACCCTATCTCGCTGATAATCTTTGGAGCGACCTTGAAGATCTTCCAAAAATCTACCCCTAGATAGAGCTGCTGTTGCAAACTTGGAACAACATACAGCTCAATCTCTTGGGTATTACCTCCCCATGAGATCTCAGTCTTGATTCTCCCGTATATTTGTTGTTGTTTACCGTCAGCTGTTTTTACGTCACTGTTCATTTTTGTCATTGGTATTTCGTGTCTCCTAACAAAATCTATTGCATCTTTCCCTAAACAACTAACTGAAGCACCACTATCTAATAGCCCTAGCATCTGTTCTCCGTTCACGGTCACTTTTGCATAGGGTCTATTATCGTCAGACACTGCCAGTATGGTTGCTTCAATTTTTTTCTTGCTATTTCTACTTATTGCACTTTTTTTTCTTAATTTTTCTATTTTTCTATAATTCCTGCTTTTAGTTTTATCTTCGCAGCATACCTCATCAGCGAAGATTCTTTTCCTGGCAGCTGCATATTCTACTATGCGCTGATGGAGGCTTTTGACATATGTGTTTGGAAAAGGGTGAGTAATCTCATTATCATTTTTAGATTCTCTTTTTAAAATTTTGATCTTTATAGGTTTTCCGGGTTCGTCGTCCTTGTCGGCGGTATGTTCCCGGTTGCACTGCCGACATTCAGGTTTCCCTGACACGAACCACATTGGAAAGACACATTGCCTTTGCCGCAGTTAAAGCACGTCAAAGCGTGGAACGATGACGGACATGTTGCCGCATTGAACGGATTGTCTTTTGTAAGTTCTGTCCTTATGTCTCTGTCATTGTTTCTAAGTGTAGTTTGTCTTTTGTCGGTCTTTAGGTTTGTCTGTTGTCTGTCAGTACGGTTATGTTGGACTGCCGCAATTTGCACATCTTCGCCATCTGAATCTATTAGATCTACTAGATCAGTTTCTTCCCTCTGACATATCTCGCTAATGGGCTTTCTTGTTTTAAAGTCTCTGGCTGCTAGGTGCTTCTCTGCCCTTCTGCATTCTTCTCTAAGGTCTTTGATGTTGGTGATTGAGCAGCCAAAAATCAACGACGCTACTCTGTCTTTAATGTTTTGTCTCACTAGGTTCGTCAGGTCTTTCTCGTTCGGTCTGTTTTTCATCTGTAGCGTCAAGCCTCGAACTTCTTCGTAGTATTCGTCAAATGTTTCGTGTGGTAGTTGTCGTCTGTCCATTATAGTCCGTAGTATCTCGTGGTCAGTCTTGCTGTTGCGAAATTGTCGTAAAAGTTCTGATTTCAAGTCGAAGTAGTTAAAGAGGTCATCGTTCTGGTTTTCTTCCAGGTATTGCCAGTACCATTTTTCGGCGGAGCCGGTCACCAAGTGGTGAAAATTGGCAAATACCTGCTCGTTAGAGACTCCCTTCTTCTTTTGGAGCGTCTCAACTCGGAAGATGAAGCTCTCAACCGTCATGCTCTTTGACGTTCCGTCGAACTTCACTCCCCACTTATGAAAATCCTCTCTTTTTTTGTTTTCGCTTTGAACTGGAACATTTACTCTATGTGTTTCAGGTGGAGACGGTGGTTCCTGAAGCGAATCGTTCTTGAATGATTTTTCAAAATTCTCCTGCCTCGCGTACAGAGACAGGGTGGATTTCTCCAATATTTTAAGCCTTTCGTTAAATCCACTCATATTCCCCGATACCAGTTCAACCGTATTTTGCATTGTGTTCATACTGCGCAATTGCTCTGCCAAGACCTGCATCGTTTTGGCATGAGTTTCATTAAGCGACTGCGTAACGATTGACTCTATCATTTTCATTAACCTATCGCTCTCTTTGTTTGTTGAGCCTTCGTTTTCTGTTTCTAAATTAGAGACATTTTGTCTTTCCCTCTCTAATTCTTCTGTTTGTCTAATAATGTTTTCTCTGTCTTCTAATATCTCACACTCTTGCGTCTCACCTCCTAGCGTCCCCTCAGATTGGGAAGGAAAGCCATGAAAAGTGGCCCCTAAACTACTATTATTACTTTCAAAAGGGTTTCTTTCTATTCCCTCACCCTGTGCTTCAATATCGATATAGTTTGGGTCTTCTTGGTCTATACCTTGTGTTTGAGCCATTCTAGACGCCGAACGTTTGACCTTCTTACCCCCACCTTTGGACAAATTCGGCAGGGTGCTCTTAGGAATAGCTCCAGTGTTCGTATTACTCATTTTTGTATAGTGTTTGTTTGTTTAAACTTTTATTTCTGTTTAATGTAAAAATTCAACTTCAGAAACAAAAATTCAACCAAAATCAAAAAAAAATCAAATAAGATAATTCAATAAAATTCAGTAATAAAGAAATTAAAGGTTAAGAAATAATAAAAAAATAAAAAAAAAAATATAATTCAATGTTAAAAAGGAATATAGATGTAGTAAATTTTGGATGTTTTGATACCAAAAATGTTGAATTCGTTTGTTTTTTTTTTTTTTTTTTTTTATATGTAGGATGGCTAGGTGGGTGTTGACTCGACTAAGTTATCCTAACATGCTGAGGATTCGAAGTCGTTAGTTAGTCTGGTAGTTAGTCTATGTTTAAGTCGTCGTTGGTCATTTTGTCTTTGTAGTTCGTTAGTATTGCGATCTTACCTATCTGCCTCGACGAGTGCTTCAAATCATCCCCTTGTTTCCTACCACTTCGTACTATCTGGTATTGAACCTAATAGTAGGCTGGCGAGGAAATGGTGATGATCCTCCACACGAATAAGATGCAGGTGTTACACTCTCATACCTCACACATAGTCCAGCTTAGCCTGACTGAATGGATGGCATGAGAGTTTGGCATCATCATCTTATTCCGCTCTCCATAGCACAGTGTCGCTTCCCGACCTCACTAATCTTCAGGTTCTAGACCTTTAAAGAATGGATAGCTGGTCAGCATACACCGTGTTTTGAAGAGCATAAACGATACCTATGTTTGTACTTATAGGGTTATGAAAAAAAATCAAAATTAGATCATTGTAAATCCGAGGGGATGACCTTCAAACAAAAAATCATCTCCTCGAAGACACATATGGTCTTTGAGCCGTTCGAAAACGTTGGGCGCCATTGTTATGAGTCTGTCTTGGGCCACAGGGCCAATATAAATAAATAAATAAATAAACTATCTCTATAAATAAATAAATAATAAACTATTTCTATAAATAAATAAATAAATAAACTATCTCTGTAAATAAATAAATAAATAAATAAACTATTTCTATAAATAAATAAATAAATAAATAAACTACACCATACACTTATATCACAGGTCGTATCTAGCAACAGCAGCGCGAGTGCGTCTTGAGCATTTATCATGCATGAATGTCTTTGGCATGGTATACTCCTACTTTCTCGCCTTTTAGATTTCCTATTTCGTATTTCGTTTTATAAATTTAGGCCCTAACTTGGAGTTGTAGTGCTCGACCATATTGCTTTGTTTAAAGTTTCTTCTATAGACTATTTGGCCTGTCTTATAGGAAATGTCTTTACAGCGTGTGTTATACGCTTTTTCTGCTTTTTGGTGAGCTAGCTTAAGATTATCGAATATTTTTGCTTTTATCAAGCTAAGCTTGTCTGTGTTATTTTTGATTTCAATGTTAGCGTCCCTAACCATCCCTAATCTTCTCAATAGTTCATAAGTTTTTCCGTTTTGAACCATTTGAGTTCCAAACACGGCGTAGTATGGTTCGAATGTTGTTGCTTCGTGCACTACACTTCGAAGCGAAAATGCAGCATTACTCACATGAGTATCCCATATTCTTTGGTCGCTTTCGATATACGATCTGATTTTGACCAAAACTGATCGGTTAACTCGTTCGGAAGCGTTTGCCTGGGGAGAGTAAAATGCTGTTCGAACGTGTTTTATTCCATATTTGTTCAAAAAGCTGGAGAACAGTTCTGAAACAAACTGTTTTCCGTTGTCAGAATGAATGTACTCTGGTACTCCAAACATATGGAATACCCCTTCTTCTAGATATTTTACTACCTCGGCTGCTGTTGCTTTTCTGATAGGCTTAAGGAATACGTACTTGCTAAAGTGATCTAATACTATAAAAATGTGTGTGTTTCCTGTTTTTGTTCGTGGGTATGGTCCTAAGAAGTCGATGTACAGTCTTTGAAATGGTCGTTCGGTTATAGTCTGTTGTCCCATGGGGGGCCTAGACACTGAGTTCATCGGTTTATTGCACTTGCATATATCACAGTTTTGTACGAAAGATTGCACTTCACTTGTCATATTTGGCCAGAAATATCTCTGCCTTAACCTAGACAGAGTTTTGTGAAACCCCCCGTGGCCAGCTGTGGTTGAATTATGTGCGGTTTCTAATTAGCCCCTACGCAACTCCTTCGGTACCCAGAGCTTCCAAGCTCTGTCTTCTTGAATCAGGTCTCCGGTTCGTCTGTCTGTTCGTTTGTACACAAAGCCGTCAGAAATGCACACGTCAGGTAGTCTGTCTTTGTTTTCGTCTATGGTCTTCTTCAACTCAGTATACTCTTCAGAAGAAAAGTATGGCGAGTTGAAATCAACTTCAGTTGTCGGGTCCGTGATCTCATCCATATGGATTCGCGAGAGAGTATCCGGGACTACATTTAGAACACCCTTCCTATGCTCGATCGTAAAATCGAAACCTTGGAGTTTGAAACTCCAACGAGCTAAACGTCCACTCAGGTCCTTTTGGGTCATGAGCCATTTTAGACTGGCGTGATCCGTTATTATAGTGAAGGGAAGTCCTTCGATGTAGGCTCGGAACTTCTTTACCGACAAAACGGCCGCATAGCACTCAAGTTCTGTCACGCTATAATTTCGCTGCGCGGAATTAAGTTTCTGGGACATGAATGCTATCGGTCGTTCGTTATTCTCGTCATCCTTTTGGAAGAGAACACTTCCTACACCTGAAGTTGATGCGTCGCATTGTAAGTAAAAACGTTTAGTAAAGTCTGGGTTCGTCAGTATGGGTGCTGTCACTAAAGTCGTCTTTAGGTCCTCGAAAGCTACTATAGCTTCTGGAGACATTTCGAAATCTTTACCCTTTTTCAGGCAATCTGTCATTGGTGCTGAAATGGTTGAAAAATTCGGTATGAATCTTCGATACCATCCAGTCATGCCTAGGAACCGACGGAGTTGTTTCCGGGTTTTAGGGATGGGGAAGTCTTTTACCGCAGATACTTTATCTGGGTCTGTCCTTAGACACCCGTCTCCTACAAAATACCCTAAATATTTTATTTCTTTGTAGCAGAACTTGCTTTTCTCTATATTTATTGTTAATCCTGCTTCTCTTAAATGCTTGGCGACCTCTTTTAGAATACTCATATGAGTTTGGAAGTCTGGAGAACAAACCAAGAGGTCGTCTAGATAGACAAAGACATCCTCTCTCAACCGAGCGGGTATGACTTTGTCCATCAGCTTACACATTCTCTGAGCGGCGTTACACAATCCAAACGGCATCACCGTAAATTGATATAATGGCCGCCCAGGGACTGTGAATGCTGTCTTCTCTCTTGATTTGGCCTCCAGAGGGATTTGCCAAAATGCATCCTTCAAATCGATACTCGATATGAAGTGAGTGTTTTGCAGCCTACTTAAAATTCCTTCAATGTGAGGGAGCGGATAAGCAAACTTTTTGGTCGCGGCGTTTATCTTACGCGAGTCCAAGCACAACCTATTTTTCCTCGGTTTCCTCACCAACACTACTGGTGAGCTATACGCACTATTACTCTCTTCTATTACCCCTAGTTCGAGCATGCGATCGAGCTCGGCGTACATCAGTTTCTGTATCACTGGCGATATTGGGTAATGTCGTTGCTTGATGGGAATGTTGTCGTCTTCCATCTCAATGACATGTTCCTCGATTGAGGTTTTCCCCAATCCTAGTACCGCACAGGATGGAAACTGAATTTTCACCTTTTCCAGCTCTTCATTTTGCATTGGGGTGAGCTCTCTCATGGGAATCTTTTCCTGATTCTCTTCTGTCGCTAAATCTAACCCTATCTCGCTGATAATCTTTGGAGCGACCTTGAAGATCTTCCAAAAATCTACCCCTAGATAGAGCTGCTGTTGCAAACTTGGAACAACATACAGCTCAATCTCTTGGGTATTACCTCCCCATGAGATCTCAGTCTTGATTCTCCCGTATATTTGTTGTTGTTTACCGTCAGCTGTTTTTACGTCACTGTTCATTTTTGTCATTGGTATTTCGTGTCTCCTAACAAAATCTATTGCATCTTTCCCTAAACAACTAACTGAAGCACCACTATCTAATAGCCCTAGCATCTGTTCTCCGTTCACGGTCACTTTTGCATAGGGTCTATTATCGTCAGACACTGCCAGTATGGTTGCTTCAATTTTTTTCTTGCTATTTCTACTTATTGCACTTTTTTTTCTTAATTTTTCTATTTTTCTATAATTCCTGCTTTTAGTTTTATCTTCGCAGCATACCTCATCAGCGAAGATTCTTTTCCTGGCAGCTGCATATTCTACTATGCGCTGATGGAGGCTTTTGACATATGTGTTTGGAAAAGGGTGAGTAATCTCATTATCATTTTTAGATTCTCTTTTTAAAATTTTGATCTTTATAGGTTTTCCGGGTTCGTCGTCCTTGTCGGCGGTATGTTCCCGGTTGCACTGCCGACATTCAGGTTTCCCTGACACGAACCACATTGGAAAGACACATTGCCTTTGCCGCAGTTAAAGCACGTCAAAGCGTGGAACGATGACGGACATGTTGCCGCATTGAACGGATTGTCTTTTGTAAGTTCTGTCCTTATGTCTCTGTCATTGTTTCTAAGTGTAGTTTGTCTTTTGTCGGTCTTTAGGTTTGTCTGTTGTCTGTCAGTACGGTTATGTTGGACTGCCGCAATTTGCACATCTTCGCCATCTGAATCTATTAGATCTACTAGATCAGTTTCTTCCCTCTGACATATCTCGCTAGTGGGCTTTCTTGTTTTAAAGTCTCTGGCTGCTAGGTGCTTCTCTGCCCTTCTGCATTCTTCTCTAAGGTCTTTGATGTTGGTGATTGAGCAGCCAAAAATCAACGACACTACTCTGTCTTTAATGTTTTGTCTCACTAGGTTCGTCAGGTCTTTCTCGTTCGGTCTGTTTTTCATCTGTAGCGTCAAGCCTCGAACTTCTTCGTAGTATTCGTCAAATGTTTCGTGTGGTAGTTGTCGTCTGTCCATTATAGTCCGTAGTATCTCGTGGTCAGTCTTGCTGTTGCGAAATTGTCGTAAAAGTTCTGATTTCAAGTCGAAGTAGTTAAAGAGGTCATCGTTCTGGTTTTCTTCCAGGTATTGCCAGTACCATTTTTCGGCGGAGCCGGTCACCAAGTGGTGAAAATTGGCAAATACCTGCTCGTTAGAGACTCCCTTCTTCTTTTGGAGCGTCTCAACTCGGAAGATGAAGCTCTCAACCGTCATGCTCTTTGACGTTCCGTCGAACTTCACTCCCCACTTATGAAAATCCTCTCTTTTTTTGTTTTCGCTTTGAACTGGAACATTTACTCTATGTGTTTCAGGTGGAGACGGTGGTTCCTGAAGCGAATCGTTCTTGAATGATTTTTCAAAATTCTCCTGCCTCGCGTACAGAGACAGGGTGGATTTCTCCAATATTTTAAGCCTTTCGTTAAATCCACTCATATTCCCCGATACCAGTTCAACCGTATTTTGCATTGTGTTCATACTGCGCAATTGCTCTGCCAAGACCTGCATCGTTTTGGCATGAGTTTCATTAAGCGACTGCGTAACGATTGACTCTATCATTTTCATTAACCTATCGCTCTCTTTGTTTGTTGAGCCTTCGTTTTCTGTTTCTAAATTAGAGACATTTTGTCTTTCCCTCTCTAATTCTTCTGTTTGTCTAATAATGTTTTCTCTGTCTTCTAATATCTCACACTCTTGCGTCTCACCTCCTAGCGTCCCCTCAGATTGGGAAGGAAAGCCATGAAAAGTGGCCCCTAAACTACTATTATTACTTTCAAAAGGGTTTCTTTCTATTCCCTCACCCTGTGCTTCAATATCGATATAGTTTGGGTCTTCTTGGTCTATACCTTGTGTTTGAGCCATTCTAGACGCCGAACGGGTGACCTTCTTACCCCCACCTTTGGACAAATTCGGCAGGGTGCTCTTAGGAATAGCTCCAGTGTTCGTATTACTCATTTTTGTATAGTGTTTGTTTGTTTAAACTTTTATTTCTGTTTAATGTAAAAATTCAACTTCAGAAACAAAAATTCAACCAAAATCAAAAAAAATCAAATAAGATAATTCAATAAAATTCAGTAATAAAGAAATTAAAGGTTAAGAAATAATAAAAAAATTAAAAAAAAAATATAATTCAATGTTAAAAAGGAATATAGATGTAGTAAATTTTGGATGTTTTGATACCAAAAATGTTGAATTCGTTTGTTTTTTTTTTTTTTTTTTTTTATATGTAGGATGGCTAGGTGGGTGTTGACTCGACTAAGTTATCCTAACATGCTGAGGATTCGAAGTCGTTAGTTAGTCTGGTAGTTAGTCTATGTTTAAGTCGTCGTTGGTCATTTTGTCTTTGTAGTTCGTTAGTATTGCGATCTTACCTATCTGCCTCGACGAGTGCTTCAAATCATCCCCTTGTTTCCTACCACTTCGTACTATCTGGTATTGAACCTAATAGTAGGCTGGCGAGGAAATGGTGATGATCCTCCACACGAATAAGATGCAGGTGTTACACTCTCATACCTCACACATAGTCCAGCTTAGCCTGACTGAATGGATGGCATGAGAGTTTGGCATCATCATCTTATTCCGCTCTCCATAGCACAGTGTCGCTTCCCGACCTCACTAATCTTCAGGTTCTAGACCTTTAAAGAATGGATAGCTGGTCAGCATACACCGTGTTTTGAAGAGCATAAACGATACCTATGTTTGTACTTATAGGGTTATGAAAAAAAATCAAAATTAGATCATTGTAAATCCGAGGGGATGACCTTCAAACAAAAAATCATCTCCTCGAAGACACATATGGTCTTTGAGCCGTTCGAAAACGTTGGGCGCCATTGTTATGAGTCTGTCTTGGGCCACAGGGGCAAAAATTGGTAGGATAAATGGCGGAGGCATGCTCGTTCTTGCTCGGCTAAGCTCGAAGGATTGTGGGGGTGGGGTTTGCCATTTATCACCAACCATGACTCATAAAACAAAAAAATCATGCCATGTAAAGAAAAATCAGAAAAATGATAAAAAAAAGACATAGGAATAGGATAGGGTATAGGAATGAATAGTAAGGATAAGGAGAAGGAGAAGGATAGGTAAGTACAAAACTAGGTACCTATGCCACTGCCTCAGTGAGAGGACGGGATCATTTGTTGTTGTACGAAAGAACGCCTTACACTCTATACTAATGCTAACTCCTATTACTATTTAATGTTACTTCCCACTTTTCGTGAAAGTAAGTATCTTAACCTAACCTTTATCTATCATTATTTTTAACCATATATCATTCTTTACTAGTAAGAATATCTATATAGAAGTAAAACAATTATATGTGTTACCTTCTTTTCACACCATTAAAAAAAATCCCATTATCTCACCCAGACAGCAGTTCGTCGAGACCTCAAGGTTTTGCCCGATGTTAATGGCAATGACCTGGCCGCCCCTCCCTTTGCACATTGCGTACAACCTGTGTCATCATTCTGGCCATTCTGTTGAACAATGACCCCTTTTGCTCGTCATTGATCGCAATCCTGGAACTCACATCCGTACGTCTGTCATATAGGGTTTGTACCCTCTGGTCTTAAGTCGTATTATTGTCTATCAGCATGATTTCCTCCTCAGTCGTCGGCCTAGTCAAGCCAACCCCACACCTAAATGGTCAACTTAGCCTTCCATATTTTTCTTTTTTTTTTTATTAAAAACTATCAAATTCAGTTTCACTATTATTATTATCTCTCTTTATAGTAGCAACTCTAGTACATATTATCCTTTAAAAATCATGTAAGTTACGTTAGACATAAGATTCGATTATGGTGCTGATTTAATAACCAAAAAAAAAGGAAACTATGTAACTTTCAATTTAAAATTCAAACAAAAAAAGTTTTCTTTACCCAATATATGTGCATATATGTATTTTCTTATGCAATATCCATATTCATTCGAAATTCTCTTTTAATTCAAAAAAAATCAATAAAAAAACTCACCTGGATCTTATCCCTCGGTGTCCTGCCGGCAGCACGATGAAGGAATACACCAGACACCAATTTTGGGTGTTATAGTTACACTATTTAGCTCGTTGCGGGAATATGGACACCAATACATTTACATATATATATATATATAAATTATGTGTTCCAAGAAGGAAACACCTCTCTCACTTAATTCAATATGTCTTTACTCTAATTTATCCTTTCCTTTTTTTTTTTTTTTTTTTTTTTTTTTAAATTCAAAAACAACACTTGCACCGCGAGTCAAAGAAAAATTAATAAAAAAAATTAAATTCGAATATACTGGATATTGGTGGTGCACTGGTATTCAGTTAGTACACACACTTATGGAGTCCCTTAGAGCACCCTGTCGGTCAGTTCGGCCGCTTATTTCCTCCTTGGCAAAAAAAAACCTTTGTCTTCTTTCGTGAAAAAAAAAACCACCGAGTATCCCCTGGATAAAGGTCTAAGCCACCTGGTTTATTTTATCCTTCTCCGATTTGTTATATATATATGTATATATTCATATATGCGTCTAGCAAATGATAAATCGCCGTATACGTTCTACCTTCACATCTACCTATGGCTCAATCCTCTGAGTTTTCGGCTTTCGCTTCTTCACTTCGCCGAAAGAAAATCACAACCTTCACCTAGGTCTTTAAACAACCAGTGAATACTCGTTTTTTTTTTTTCTTCTAATTTTGTAATTGGGGCGATGCCTATAGTGTGTATAAAAAACTTGTTCTTAATTCCTTGGTATATATATTTATATATATATATTTCTAAATCTTCCTGTATCACTCACCTTTTGCATAAATTCCTTATTTTAAAAAAAAAAAATGTTATGAGTAACCGTCTTGTCCTGGTGTACTTTTATTATCACTCAGTTATTATTCAACTGTAACGATTCACTCACTATTGTTATATTGCCTTGCACTTGTGCTTTTGCCTTGAACTTCAATTTTCAAATGTTCGTTGCTATTCAAAATTTACTTTTGTCAGGCCGTTGGCCTTTGGCCTACATTTCATATTTCCCCTTCTTGCACTTCGGGTATGCTAGTTTAGATCCGCAAGCTTCTTTACTTTCCGTTTTACTTACAGTGTCTTAATGTCATACTTTTTATTTCATCTGTGTAATGCACTATCACTTGTCTAATTCTTAGTACCTGTATTAATCTTATTTAGTTGCTATTACTAACACCTACCTATCTACTCTACATTGCACTTCCCCATATAACTAATTTTTCTAACGCCTAATTTTATGTTGCAGCTTTCATCCCTATCTTTTTTCTCTCCAAAAGCTTCGTCATTTAATTGAAAACTACTATTTCTTTAGTCGACTTCGACTCTCGATCTATTTCTTCTTGGTTGGTGTATTTGCTTTGCTTTCGAAGCGAATTCGCTGTCACTACACAGCTTTTCGCTTGAAACTTTCACTGACGTTTAGTTTACAACTTTATTACAATACAAAAATGTCTTTATTTTTGCGCGTCGTTCTCATTATTTCAGAACTATTTTTCATTTTAATTGTCGTCTAGTCGTTTTAAAGTAACTAAAACTATGGAATTCCATACCCTATATCTCGCGTTCAAACTTTGCTCAAAAAACCGTATACGAGTACTCGGTGTTTCGGTCTCTATTCGTCAGTGTACGTCTTTCGTGAGTTATTTGTTATTCCAGTGTATTTTGTTCAATTTTCTTTATTTTTCTCTGTTTACTTTCGTTTTTCAGTGTTTTGTGTCTGAAAAGAATAAAAAGGTGGATAATCATCTACTGTTGCATCCATATCCGCGACTATGCCTAACGATTGGATGTTACAAGAAACCTCATCATTACAAGGGTTCATTCACCCCATGTAATGACTCTATTCGCTTGGTTGATGTAGGTCAGTGTTTTTGTATGTGATTTGTATCTGATTATTTTTTTTCTTTTAGGTGGGATTTTCCTTCTATGTTAGTGGTAGGTTACAAATCTGTTTATAATGTTTGTTTTCGATTTTGTAAATGTATCTTTTTTTTCTAATTTTCATGGTTTTCCATTGGAACTTATTGTGCCATATAATGTGGACGGTGCGACTTTGACAACGATGGAATCTGAGATTCGCTATATGTGAGACTTAGCCTCGACTGTGAGTTAACTAAAGTACATCTCTGCAGAATTTAAGATTATAATCATTGTTTTATAAAACGTATGTGTTTCGATCCCTACGTAACAAATCCTCATCTGAAAAATAAACCATTCGCCTAGTATCAGGATGCCAAGCCAGAGATATTAATTGGACTCGATAATAGCCATATGGGTGCACCATTGCGCACTCTTCAGCTGATGGGAGCTGGTCCAATCGTGGCCAAAACCAAACTTGGCTGGGTCGTATATGGGAAGTCTTCAGAAGCTGCCACCGAACCAAGGAACGATGTAGCTCTTCTTAGCAGCCAATGCAGTCAAGAGCATGACAGTCTGGTGGACAAGGCGGTGGAACAGTACTTTGCCTTGGAAAACTTTGGAGCTAAGACCCCGACAGGACAGCTGGTATCTCTTGCAGACAAAAGAGCAATGGAAACACTGTCAGCTACAACAACAAAATGCAATGGTCGTTACCACACTGGACTTCTTTGGAAGGAAGATAACCCGTATGTACCAGATAGTTACGAGATGGCGAAGCGAAGGTTATGGAGCCTGGAAAGTAAATTGGAGAGAGATCGTGACTATGCAGAGAAATATAAGAATATCATCAAGAGCTATGTTGATAAAGGGTATGCCAGAAAACTGACAACGACTGAAGCAAGCCACAACTCATCGAAGACTTGGTACCTGCCTCACTTCGGTGTAAGGAATCCGAATAAGCCAAACAAAGTGAGGTTAGTGTTTGATGCAGCCGCCAAAGTGAAAGACGTCTCCTTGAATTCTCTTCTGCTAAAGGGTCCAGATGAACTGAAGTCCATGATGGCGATCTTATTTAACTTTCGCCTAAGAGCAATAGCCATATCAGGGGACATTCGAGAGATGTTTCACCAGATTCGTATTCAGTCAGAAGACCAAAACTCGCAGCGATTCCTGTGGAGAGAGCACAAAGAAGATCCAATTGACGTTTATCTGATGACATCGATGATATTTGGTGCTAGTTGTTCGCCGTGTTCAGCCAACTTTGTGAAGAATCTCAATGCCTCGAGATACCTAAACACTCATCCCAAAGCAGCGAGGGCAATCATCGATCGCCACTATGTTGACGATTACGTCGATAGCTTCGACAGTGAAGCGGAAGCAATCGAGGTGACAAACGCCGTCATTTCGATACATAAGGAAGGAGGTTTTGAACTGCGAAACTTTTCGTCATACTCAAAGCAAGTACTGCAAAATATCTCATGCCAAGAGATTGAGCAGGACAGAATAGTGGACTTGAACATCGAGGCAGCAACAGAGAAAATCCTGGGAATGTGCTGGGACCCAGCCGCAGACATCTTTAAGTTTCAATTTAAGTTTCATCGGGCTACCCGAGATGTGATGGAGAACGACAGATGCCCTACAAAAAAGGAATTTTTGAGCATCGTCATGTCTTTGTTCGATCCATTTGGAATGGTAGCCAACTTCGTCATCTACATGAAACTACTATTACGTGCAGTCTGGGCGCAAGCTGTGGGATGGGATGAACCTATTCCCAAAGATGTTTTCGACCGGTGGAAGCAATGGAAAGCTTAACTTCCGTTGTTAGATAAATTCAAGATGCCGAGATGCCATGATCCTTACCTGACTTTGAATAGTGACATCTTTCTTCACATTTTCGTCGATGCCAGTGAAGAGGCGTTTAGTGCAGTTTCATTTCTTCGAATCGAGTATGATGACAGGGTTCGAGTATCATTTATATGTGGCAAAACGAAACGTGCTCCTTAAAAGCTTGTGTCAATTCCACGTTTGGAATTATCCGCAGCGATCTTGGGCATACGGCTTTGCAATGCCATTATGGAAAACCATGACCTATCGTTCAAAAGCCGAATCTTCTGGACCGATTCAAAAAACGTGATCAGCTGGATTAGATCGGAGCCCCGGCGATACAAACAATTCGTGGGATTCCGCATTGTTGGGTTCCTTTAAAGCTGAACCCAGCTGATGAGGCAACGCGAGCAAGATATCCGCCGAAGTTCAACGTCCAAAGTAAGTGGGTTTTGGGTCCGGAGTTTCTTCAACTGCCTGAAGAGAAGTGGCCTCTACAGCCCGATGCCAACATACCTAGAAGCCAATGGATTCGTGGGAGAATAACAAAGGTTTTCCCTGGCCAAGACGGACAGATTCGTGTAGCAGAAGTGAAGACAAGTACAGGTGTATTTCGCCGGCCTGCAGTCAAGATTGCTGTTCTAGATGTTGGTGAGGCTTTTGAACCAGAGCGCCTCACGGGGGGTGGGATGTCGTAAAATATATTAGATTTAAAGTGTAACCTGAGCTCAGCCGATTCCACAGACAAACAGAACTAATTTCAAACAGAGCTGACATGTAAGAAAATCGAGCGAAGTGAACGTAAAGCAAAACGTCAAACGTCCCGCTTGAAAATAGTCTTAAGCGCCAAACGGGAAAATTTTCCAAAGAAACTTCATTTTGTCTGTGGAATCTACGGAGGAAGGAGTTGCAAAAAAGAGTAAGCATTGTACCCTTATAAAATTTTTAATTAATAATTGTTCAAATTACAGAGAATAAACTTATCAACTTATCGTACTTATCTCAATACACAATTTCAGTGTTGTTCGATTAGTTTATTTCAAGGCAACTCCGATTCCACGTCCACGGCAATTGGACGTAAAGACAAATTTTATTTTTCTGTGCATCAGCCGGGAATAGCAAGCGCAGCCAGCGCGATGGTTTTTTAGTTTTTTCTGGTGTTTGCACAAGAGGAATACCAAGCGCAGCCAGCGCAATAGTTCTTTGCCTGGAGTTTGTACAAGTTAATCAATCGCAGCCAGCGAAATAGTTTTCTTGAACTTGTACAAAGGAATAGTCAGGCGCAGCCAGCGTAATAAAATAGTTTTAATTATAACATACGTACATGAGGCGCAGCCAGTGCAATTGTTTTAATTATATTAAACGTATGTCGAGCAGCCAGCCAAGTCGTAGTCCGCGCACAACAACAGGAAAGTTGCCGTCAGGTTCAACTGAAGTGCAGCCACTCAGTATAGTTCCAGAAGAACTGGTAGAGGACAGCGATTTGGAAAGCGACTACGATAATACTATAGTCGACACTATCGAAGCGGAGGAATTGGCAACAAAAGGTGTGATGGAAGAACTTATGAAGCAGATAAGTGAGATGCGCTCACAATTAAAGATAGTCACGTCCAATGTTGCCACAGAAAAAGCTGAACGCATTCGCCTGCAGGAGCTTCTGAATCGAGTACCAAGCGATTCAACATGTGTTGCAACTGCAACAACTACTGCCGTTCAAGCGGTCGCCAATACGTCAACGATGCAAACAATGACAACGTCTTCAGCCACTGCCACTACATATATTTTGATAAATAGTGTCAGTTTGACAGAGCCAATGGTAATGAGTGCACCAATTGTATATGGCACAAACACAATGCCTTTGTTCCAACCATCGCAGCCCTTTCGAACTGCAACGACAGCCCCGAGCCCAGCCTATACAAATACAGTGCCAACATTCTTGCCGCCGATTAGTGCATCGCAGTCAGCCATCAGACAGCAGTATACGCCAGTGCAACCGTTCACGTCGCCACTGAATTTGCCTCATAGTTGTTTTTCTCAGCAGTCTGAAAACATGGGCATTGGACATATTCGCAAGCTTCAAGACTTACCTGCATTTACTGGCAGACCTGAAGAGTGGCCGATGTTTTCTACTGCATTTCGAGAAACCACCCAATTGTACGGATATTCGAAAATCGAAAATTTGCTTCGCCTACAGAAAGCAGTCAAACAGGATGCTCGAACGGTAGTGGAATCATTGCTAATCCACCCTGATAGTGTTGATCAGGTTATGGCCGCCCTTGAGCTTAGATTTGGACGTCCTGAATGTTTGCTGCGAAGCCAGTTAGCCAAAATAAGAGCGATATCGCAAATTTCGGAAGGAAAGATCGAAATGATAGTACCCTTTAACACAGCGGTACAAAATCTTTCGACGTTTTTGGAAGCAAGTGGTTTGCACCAACATTTAGCAAACCCAACGCTCGTAGATGAACTGGTAGCCAAGCTGCCTATGAGCAAACGTTTGGAATGGGCTCAAAGGAGCATTAGTATTGTGCCATAACCAACAGTCAATCACTTCGCCGATTGGGTGACCGAGGTTGCCAGACTTGTTTGCCTGGTTACATCGACTTCTTTGCCGCCGCCAGCCCATGTAGAACAGAAGTCGGGTTCGAAAATTCTTCACATATCTGAACAAAATGTTTCTGCCAGAAACAAATGCCGCCATTGTGAGAAGAAACAGCACCCAGTTGCCGAGTGCGAACTTTTTGTTAAACTTGACGTCCCGGAAAGATGGGAGTTCGTCAAAAAGAATAGACTTTGCTTTTGCTGTCTAAAGTACGGTCATAGCGTTCGCTTATGCAGAGCCAAGAAGAAGTGTGGAATTGGTGAGTGTAACAGAATACATCATCCTTTATTACATGAGCCGTTGAAGCCAATAGTCGATGAAGGATGTTCGAGACAGTTGCTTAGTTGCCACGTACAATCTGAAGCTAAGATTCTGTTCCGTGTGTTGCCTGTATATAGTAGTGGTAACAACATCGTCATAACTACATATGCATTGTTCGATTAGGGTTCTTCGGTATCCATAATGAGTATGGACCTTGCCAGACGGCTGTGTTTAATTGGCCGCCAAAATAAATTGAAACTCCAATGGTTTGGAAAGGAGACCATTGCAGCAGAATCATTCGTTGTGGATGTCGATGTAAGTGCTGACAAAGATGCAAGGGATACAGACCGTCACCGATTTGAACCTGCCGGTTCAGACAGTCAACAAGGACGAACTGCTGATGTCGAATCCTCATCTGAAAAATAAACCATTCGCCTAGTATCAGGATGCCAAGCCAGAGATATTAATTGGACTCGATAATAGCCATTTGGGTGCACCATTGCGCACTCTTCAGCTGATGGGAACTGGTCCAATCGTGGCCAAAACCAAACTTGGCTGGGTCGTATATGGAAAGTCTTCAGAAGCTGCCACCGAACCAAGGAACGATGTAGTTCTTCATAGCAGCCAATGCAGTCAAGAGCATGACAGTCTGGTGGACAAGGCGGTGGAACAGTACTTTGCCTTGGAAAACTTTGGAGCTAAGACCCCGACAGAACAGCTGGTATCTCTTGCAGACAAAAGAGCAATGGAAACACTGTCAGCTACAACAACAAAATGCAATGGTCGTTACCACACTGGACTTCTTTGGAAGGAAGATAACCCGTATGTACCAGATAGTTACGAGATGGCGAAGCGAAGGTTATGGAGCCTGGAAAGTAAATTGGAGAAAGATCGTGACTATGCAGAGAAATATAAGAATATCATCAAGAGCTATGTTGATAAAGGGTATGCCAGAAAACTGACAGCGACTGAAGCAAGCCACAACTCATCGAAGACTTGGTACCTGCCTCACTTCGGTGTAAGGAATCCGAATAAGCCAAACAAAGTGAGGTTAGTGTTTGATGCAGCCGCCAAAGTGAAAGACGTCTCCTTGAATTCTCTTCTGCTAAAGGGTCCAGATGAACTGAAGTCCATGATGGCGATCTTATTTAACTTTCGCCTAAGAGCCATAGCCATATCAGGGGACATTCGAGAGATATTTCACCAGATTCGTATTCAGCCAGAAGACCAAAACTCGCAGCGATTCCTGTGGAGAGAGCAGAAAGAAGATCCAATTGACGTTTATCTGATGACATCGATGATATTTGGTGCTAGTTGTTCGCCGTGTTCAGCCAACTTTGTGAAGAATCTCAATGCCTCGAGATACCTAAACACTCATCCCAAAGCAGCGACGGCAATCATCGATCCCCACTATGTTGACGATTATGTCGATAGCTTCGACAGTGAAGCGGAAGCAATCGAAGTGACAAACGCCGTCATTTCGATACATAAGGAAGGAGGTTTTGAACTGCGAAACTTTTCGTCAAACTCAAAGCAAGTACTGCAAAATATCTCATGCCAAGAGATTGAGCAGGACAGAATAGTGGACTTGAACATCGAGACAGCAACAGAGAAAATCCTGGGAATGTGCTGGGACCCAGCCGCAGACATCTTTAAGTTTCAATTTAAGTTTCATCGGGCTACCCGAGATGTGATGGAGAACGACAGATGCCCTACAAAAAAGGAATTTTTGAGCATCGTCATGTTTTTGTTCGGTCCATTTGGAATGGTAGCCAACTTCGTCATCTACATGAAACTACTATTACGTGCAGTCTGGGCGCAAGCTGTGGGATGGGATGAACCTATTCCCAAAGATGTTTTCGACCGGTGGAAGCAATGGAAAGCTTAACTTCCGTTGTTAGATAAATTCAAGATGCCGAGATGCCATGATCCTTACCTGACTTTGAATAGTGACATCTTTCTTCACATTTTCGTCGATGCCAGTGAAGAGGCGTTTAGTGCAGTTTCATTTCTTCGAATCGAGTATGATGACAGGGTTCGAGTGTCATTTATATGTGGCAAAACGAAACGTGCTCCTAAAAAGCTTATGTCAATTCCACGTTTGGAATTATCCGCAGCGATCTTGGGCATACGGCTTTGCAATGCCATTATGGAAAACCATGGCCTATCGTTCAAAAGCCGAATCTTCTGGACCGATTCAAAAAACGTGATCAGCTGGATTAGATCGGAGCCCCGGCGATACAAACAATTCATGGGATTCCGCATTGCGGAAATATCGGAAAGCAGCCAGGTTAGTCAATGGCGTTGGGTTCCTTTAAAGCTGAACCAAAGTAAGTGGGTTTTGGGTCCGGAGTTTCTTCAACTGCCTGAAGAGAAGTGGCCTCTACAGCCCGATGCCAACATACCTAGAAGCCAATGGATTCGTGGGAGAATAACAAAGGTTTTCCCTGGCCAAGACGGACAGATTCGTGTAGCAGAAGTGAAGACAAGTACAGGTGTATTTCGCCGGCCTGCAGTCAAGATTGCTGTTCTAGATGTTGGTGAGGCTTTTGAACCAGAGCGCCTCACGGGGGGTGGGATGTCGTAAAATATATTAGATTTAAAGTGTAACCTGAGCTCAGCCGATTCCACAGACAAACAGAGCTAATTTCAAACAGAGCTGACATGTAAGAAAATCGAGCGAAGTGAACGTAAAGCAAAACGTCAAACGTCCCGCTTGAAAATAGTCTTAAGCGCCAAACGGGAAAATTTTCCAAAGAAACTTTATTTTGTCTGTGGAATCGACGGAGGAAGGAGTTGCAAAAAAGAGTAAGCATTGTAACCTTATAAAAATTTTTAATTAATAATTGTTCAAATTACAGAGAATAAACTTATCAACTTATCGTACTTATCCCAATACACAATTTCAATGTTGTTCGATTAGTTTATTTCAAGGCAACTCCGATTCCACGTCCACGGCAATTGGACGTAAAGACAAATTTTATTTTTCTGTGCATCAGCCGGGAATAGCAAGCGCAGCCAGCGCGATGGTTTTTTAGTTTTTTCTGGTGTTTGCACAGGAGGAATACCAAGCGCAGCCAGCGCAATAGTTCTTTGTCTGGAGTTTGTACAAGTTAATCAATCGCAGCCAGCGAAATAGTTTTCTTGAACTTGTACAAAGGAATAGTCAGGCGCAGCCAGCGTAATAAAATAGTTTTAATTATAACATACGTACATGAGGCGCAGCCAGCGCAATTGTTTTAATTATATTAAACGTATGTCGAGCAGCCAGCCAAGTCGTAGTCCGCGCACAACAACAGGAAAGTTGCCGTCAGGTTCAACTGAAGTGCAGCCACTCAGTATAGTTCCAGAAGAACTGGTAGAGGACAGCGATTTGGAAAGCGACTACGATAATACTATAGTCGACACTATCGAAGCGGAGGAATTGGCAACAAAAGGTGTGATTGAAGAACTTATGAAGCAGATAAGTGAGATGCGCTCACAACTGGAGATAGTCACGTCCAATGTTGCCACAGAGAAAGCTGAACGCATTCGCCTGCAGGAGCTTCTGAATCGAGTACCAAGCGATTCAACATCTGTTGCAACTGCAACACCTACTGCCGTTCAAGCGGTCGCCAATACGTCAACGATGCAAACAATGACAACGTCTTCAGCCACTGCCACTACATATAGTTTGGCAAATAGTGTCAGTTTGACAGAGCCAATGGTAATGAGTGCACCAATTGTATATGGCACGAACACAATGCCTTTGTTCCAACCATCGCAGCCCTTTCGAACTGCAACGACAGCCCCGAGCACAGCCTATACAAATACAGTGCCAATATTCTTGCCGCCGATTAGTGCATCGCAGTCAGCCATCAGACAGCAGTATACGCCAGTGCAACCGTTCACGTCGCCACTGAATTTGCCTCAAAGTTGTTTTTCTCAGCAGTCTGAAAACATGGGCATTGGACATATTCGCAAGCTTCAAGACTTACCTGCATTTACTGGCAGACCTGAAGAGTGGCCGATGTTTTCTACTGCATTTCGAGAAACCACCCAATTGTACGGATATTCGAAAATCGAAAATTTGCTTCGCCTACAGAAAGCAGTCAAACAGGATGCTCGAACGGTAGTGGAATCATTGCTAATCCACCCTGATAGTGTTGATCAGGTTATGGCCGCCCTTGAGCTTAGATTTGGACGTCCTGAATGTTTGCTGCGAAGCCAGTTAGCCAAAATAAGAGCGATATCGCAAATTTCGGAAGGAAAGATCGAAATGATAGTACCCTTTAACACAGCGGTACAAAATCTTTCGACGTTTTTGGAAGCAAGTGGTTTGCACCAACATTTAGCAAACCCAACGCTCGTAGATGAACTGGTAGCCAAGCTGCCTATGAGCAAACGTTTGGAATGGGCTCAAAGGAGCATTAGTATTGTGCCATAACCAACAGTCAATCACTTCGCCGATTGGGTGACCGAGGTTGCCAGACTTGTTTGCCTGGTTACATCGACTTCTTTGCCGCCGCCAGCCCATGTAGAACAGAAGTCGGGTTCGAAAATTCTTCACATATCTGAACAAAATGTTTCTGCCAGAAACAAATGCCGCCATTGTGAGAAGAAACAGCACCCAGTTGCCGAGTGCGAACTTTTTGTTAAACTTGACGTCCCGGAAAGATGGGAGTTCGTCAAAAAGAATAGACTTTGCTTTTGCTGTCTAAAGTACGGTCATAGCGTTCGCTTATGCAGAGCCAAGAAGAAGTGTGGAATTGGTGAGTGTAACAGAATACATCATCCTTTATTACATGTGTTATGTTATTGATATTCAACAACATGAAATTAACCTACTTGGCCCGTGTAAGGCGAGAACCCTAGTTCTGGTCAGGGGCACCTGACCACCAATGTACATTTGGATCCATACACATGGATCCAAGATTACTCAAAATTATAGGGGAAAAGGAAGGGGGAAAGCCAGCGGATAAAGGCACACTGGGGCCAATTATAATGGGAGGCGACGAGGCCTACTTAGCAGAGATACCATTTGGTATCTCTGAATGTACCTGAGAAATTCAAACAAGATGGGGTTATTTGCTTACAAAAGAACTTACATCTTTATTGGCTGCTAAATAAAATATACAAAAATAAGTTTACTAAATTGTTTACTGCAACTTGCTGATTGTTACTGACTGTAATTGACTTCATTTTTCATTTACTATTTATACCAAATTAATTGTCCATGAATTGTTATCGATGTTATCGACATCAATTCATTTTCTGCTAAGCCAAGAATTTACTTTCATTGTTTTGCAAGAATTTGCAAAAACGAATTTCGTCACTGCCCGACTTTCATGAGTGCAATTCAACTCGTCAGCATTAGGTCTTTGACCTGTTGTTGGTTCATATGGTGATCATATGAACCAGCAACTAGGTTTTTATTATTCTTTTTGCCCTTCCGTTTTGGTTTGGCGACAAACCGATGACCGGGCATTTGTGAATTATTAATGGTCTATCAAGCGTGCTCGTTTGTTTATTTACAAACGAACCGCTTGATGACCTTGATTCGTATATTTTATTTGAATCATTTTGAGGTGGGTTATGGTTTATTGTGTTGTTTGAGTTTTTTATGAAACTCTTAATGCGTTTCTCATACAACACAACACCTCCCCCCTTCAAAACCGCGATTTTTGTTTAGAAGAGACAAAAATTGCCAATCGAGTTTACCGCCCACATGAGAGTCCGACGAATTTATACAAAAATGTTTGTTAATATTATCATACGCCAAAATATCTACAAAAGTTATTCTTGACTCAGCATTCCAGACAAAAAATTTGAAAATTTTTAAAGTAATCTTATAAATTAACACGGAAGAAATAAAACTATAAAATAATTCTTAATTGTAATCCTCCAGTCAATGTAGTTGTTTCCAGGGGGGATCGACCGGTAGTGGTTTCTAGAAGTTGTTTTCTTCGGGTGTAATGGTACCTGGACGACGTCGGTTTCATTGGGATTTCCTTCGCTTTTTAGTTAATTTTGAAATATCATTATGTATTTTGATTAATATTATAAAATATCTTTCCTATTTTATTTATATTTTTTTTTTTTTTTTTGTGTTCTTAACTATTTTCATTAAAATTAAAAATGTTTTTAAATGTATAACTTTTTATTTTACTTACATTTGGTAGGTATTGTATCTCTAGTAAAATTTGTTTAATCAATGGGAAAAATATCTTTTAAATGTATAGTTTCCGATTTTACATAAATTTCAATTTATTTTATAAATATTGTATATATAATAGAATTTGTTTTGTGTCATTTTAGTCTAAATATTATAAGTTTTAAAACAATTTTCTTCTTATAGTAATAGAGGTCTATTATACTCTTTATTTTTTGATTTCTTTTTATTTAATTTTAGTGTAGTTTTAGCTTAAATATTATAATTTTTATTTAAATTAGTCGTCTTCTTATAGTAGTAGAAGTCTATTGTAGTCTTTATTTTTTGATTTCTTTTTATTTAATTTTAGTTTAGTTGTAGCTTAAATATTACAATTTTTATTTAAATTAGTTTTCTTCTTATAATAGTAGAAGTCTATTGTAGTCTTTATTTTTTGATTTCTTTTTATTTAATTTTTCATTTCTTACTAAGTTTCTTAAAAGAATACATATGTATAGTAACTCAAGTTTTAGTCTATTTTTTCATAGAATCATGGTTTTAAAATAATTTTTTTTTTTGTGTTTTTAAGTTTTTAAAATGGGTGTCATAAATTTTCAATATAATTTTAGCAATCTTAATAACTTTTAGATGAACTTTTACTTGTATTATGTTTAAAGCTTTGAGGGGGTGTAAGGGTTTGTTTGTGTATGAAATGTTGTGTGTATGTTGTATATCGGTTGAGTGTGTAAAATTGTTTTGGGGCTCACTATCTCCCATCTTTTAATTTTTTTTTTTATTATATATGGTGGCGCTTTAATTCTTTTCCTTTTTTTTTTTTTTATGTATTTTATAATTCTTTTTTTTTTTTTTGAAAGCGCTTTTATTATTATTATTTTTATTTTTTTTTTTTTTTTTTTTCAAAATTTTGTATCGAAATTCGGGACCCGAATTTCTTCCTTCAGCGTTTCTGTGAATTTCTTCACATCGTCCTCTTTGGCTGGCAATTTTATTTTCTTCGTCATGTTGCTGTATTTCTTCTTCTTGTATGTTTATTATTGCTGATTGACTATCGTTCAACAAAATCGGAAACAAATGGATTTGTTCAAGTGTAAATGCTAATATTTCCGTTAGTTTTTCTTTGTTGGGAATTGTGTTCTGAGGGCATGCTTTCATATATAAATCTGTTAGATCTGCCGATGTTATCAGAAGTGGGTGAATTTGGTTCTGTCTTGTGGAGGATATTATGTCCAAAACTACCTGTTGTCTACTCTGAATCTCTATTATCAATAGTAAAAGAGTTTCTAAAATTGTTTGCACCTCATTTTCTTGCATTATTTCGGTGTTAATTTTTTCGTTTAACTGGTTTATTTCAGTAAAAAAAATTGTTTGCAGATTCTATTTTATTTCTACATTAAATTCCGTAGTGATTCATTACTCAAAAAAAATCATTGGGCTAATGGTTACTACTATTACAAAGAAAACAGAAAGCAATTGCCGATTTATACAAAAGTTAAAAAAAAAACAATTGCCGATTCATACAAAAATTTTGTTTCGTATTTTCGGTTTTCGTTCAAGAGGTTTAGTGGTCGTGAATGTAATTTGATCGTTTATTGAAACTGTTTACTGTTGCGCATTATTGGCGTGTGCCGTTGATTTTTATCATGTTAATTTCAATGCGGTCTTTCTTTGATGAATTTGAACATGTGTTATTGAATGAATGTGAAATTCAAGAAGTGGTTTTAGGTAGTGACCTTGATATTTATTATTGTTATATATATTTTTTTTTTTTTTTTTTTTTTTTTTTTTTTTTTTTTTTTTTTTTTTTTTTTCAAATCGACAGTTTTCGATTTTAAAGTAGGTTCAGTTTGTTTTACTTTTGCCTTGCCATTTTCACTTTATGAATGAAATGGAAACATGTATACAGACTTTGTGGGGTTAGTAATATGCATTTGTAGGCATTGTATATATTTTTGGTTTTAGGGGAGCGTTGCTTAGCAAAAAAAATTATAGTAGGAAAAAGAGTAGCTGTTATTCGTAATAATGTTTGAGACGATTATTATGAATGGTTACCTGTTTTTTCTTAATTAATATTACACTACCTGTGGGACTCGTAATTTGTACCACAGGATATGGTCCTGTCCATATTTCTGATAATTTGTGTTGTCTATTCTCGTTTTTCAAAAGTACTTTGTCTCCTACGTGAAAAGTTATAGTTCTTATTTTATTGTCGTAATAATTTTTTGAATTCTTTTTACTAATAATCAAATTTTTCCTAGCTAAAGAATGTATTTTCTGTAACTTATACCGTAAAGTATAATAGTAATTTTCGTGGTCGTATATGGGTTCGGGTTCTTTTTTAAGGTTTGAAGGTATGTCGGAAGTGAAGCCAAAAAGACAGTCCATAGGGGTAAACTTAGTCCCCTCATGAATGCTGTTGTTATAAACAAGCGCGGCGGTTCTAAGAAATTGATCCCAAGATCTTGGGTTTTCATCGCAGATCGTTCTTAAATATTCTACTAGTGGTCTATGTGCCCTTTCCAATGCACCATTCGATTGAGGGTGATAGGCGGTAGTTTGCAGTTTTTCAATTTTAAGTAATTTGCATACTTGTTTAAATAACTTGCTTAAGAAATTTGTCCCTTGGTCTGTAACTAGTTTGTTGGGTATTCTGTATCTTGTTATGATTTGTTCAAAAAATATCTGGGCTATTGTTACGGCTTCCTGGTTAGGTATTGCGTAGAAGTCTACGTATTTAGTCAAGTTGTCTTGAAACGTCAAAATGTACTTGTTTCCTGAGTATGATTCTTGCAGTGGTCCTACTATGTCTAGATAGACTTTGTCAAAAGGAATTTGACTTGTGTCAGTAATTATCATTGGCATTTTTGTTTCTGGACTTGATTTCATTTTTTGGCATTTTGGGCATTTCCTTATGTATTTGGATATGTCCTGGAACATTTTAGGCCAAACGTAATTCTTTCGGATTCTTTTATATGTGTTTATGACACCTTGGTGTCCGCCAAACGGAGAGTCATGATAATCTCTGAGTACATTCAATATTTCTTCGGGCTTATCGATCTTCTGTCTGTTATATTTGAAGTCTTCAATTTCATTTATTGTCGATGTGTTTTGTTGGGTAATATTCACGTCACTACAAGATTCGTCAGAGTCGTGTCGTTTAATATTAGTGTCTTCTTTATCTAGTAATTGTAAAGCTCTCTGAGCTCTTGTTACGGCTAAACAAGTTTTCTCACGTTCTTGGTTCTTGTCCTCATCAGATACCATTAGTGGTATTCTACTCAGTGCATCTGCATTGACGTTAGTTTTACCTGCTTTATATTTTAAACAACAGTCATACTCGGATAGTTTGTGGTGGAACCTTATTAACCTTGACGTGGGGTCTCTTACTCTAAAATTACCTGTCAATGGTTCGTGATCTGTGTATACTATAAATTTTCTTCCTAACAAGTAACATCTAAAATTTTTGGTCGCCCAAACAACAGCTAACATTTCTTTTTCTATAGTGGAGTAGTTTCTTTCTGCTTTGTTTAATGCACGACTAGCGTATGCAACAGGTTTGTCTTTCCCTACTTCTCCTTGCGAGAGAATTGCCCCTATCGCTTCATTGCTAGCGTCAGTCGTGAGAATGAATGGTTTCTTAAAATCCGGATAAATTAATAACGGGGGTGTTACTAGCAAGTTCTTTATTGTTTGGAATGCTTCTTGACATTTGTCTGTCCAAGTGAATTTAACGTCCTTTCGAGTAAGATTTGTCAGTGGTCGAACTATTTTCGAAAAGTTTGGAATAAATTTCCGGTAGTAATTGGCCAAACCAAGGAAGGATTGTGTTTGCTTTATCGTGCGAGGTACAGGGAAGTTTTGCACACAATTGGTTTTTCCTGGGTCGGGAAGTGCTCCTTCTGCGGAACATTTGTGTCCTAAATATACTACTTCTCGTCTGAGAAATTGACATTTCTCTACGTTCAATTTTAAGTTATGTTCTCGCATTCTCTCGAAAATTAACTCCAATTTTCTGTTATGGTCTACCAGATTTTTTCCATAGACGACTATATGATCTAAATAGACAAAGCATTCTAGTCCTTGTAGACCAGTAAGGATATAGTTCATAAGTCTTTGGAATGTCGCTGGAGCTCCTTTGAGTCCAAAAGGCATTCGCTTAAATTCGTAGTGGCCATAGGCCGTACTAAAAGCTGTTTTTTCCCTATCTTCTGGATGGACAAGAACTTGATGGTAACCACTGGCAAGATCCAGTGTTGTGAAATATCTAGCATGACCAAGTTGGTCAAGTATGTCTTCGATACGAGGTAGCGGGAACGCATCTCCTATCGTGCATTCATTCACCTTACGGAAGTCGACTACTACCCTCCAACGTACTTCTCCGTCGGGTCCTGCTTTTTTGGGTACCACTAAAAGTGGTGAGTTCCAAGGACTTTTGCTGGGTTGGACTATGTCGTTTTCTAACATTTCAGCAAGTTGTTCATTTATTATTCCTCGTTGTTTCTCAGGGAGCCTATACATTTTGGTGTTTATAGGGGCTTGGTCTTGGTTAATTGGGATTTTATGCAGCATGGTTGTAGTGTGAGTGAGTCTGTCACCCGGTAGGAAAAATATGTCATTGTATTTTGAACAAAGGTCTACTATAGATTCTTTTTCTTCTTCGTTTAGGCTATCATCTTTGTTCAATTTGGTTGTTAATTCTTGTATTCTATTGTTTACGAAACTATTTTGGGTTATTGTATGATAACATTCTACCTTGTCAGTACAAAAATCTTTTTGGTGGGTATTAATATCTACTACATCGAAATCTTTTAGGGGGGCCATTTCCAGCTCGATATGTGTTATTTTGATTTCATGTTGATGTGTATTTATTATGGGTACTACAACGTGTCTTTTATTGTCTCCTATCAAACAGCTACCCAAGAACACTCCTTCCTCAATTTGTTTGGATAGACAGATCATGGCTTCTTCACTTCTGTACGGTAGTTCTACAGTCATTCTCGATCTAGAGGGAATTTTCAACCCTTCCTTTAGATTGAGTTGAATTGTTTTATTGCTTTTTGGTTGGTTTTTTATTACTAAATTTATTTCAGAGGTATTCTTTTCAACTATGCTACTGTTTTTGTCTTTGTTTTCTTTGTCAGACTCCCATCTTGTTAAAGATACAAATTTTTGTGTTGAGCCTAATTTGAACTCTAGATCACCTGAGTTAATAGCTTTAAGAGTTTTTAGTCCTGATTGGAATATTTGTCGACATTTATTATAGTCTGGTGTCTCATTGTACTTCAAAGAAGCGACATATTTTATGAACTCCAGAATTGCATTTGGTGTCTGATTGTGGTATAGTTTTTTCAAACTTAATGTAACATTACCCATAAAGGTTTCTTTTAACTTTTGGACCCTTAAAGGAATTTTAAGAAGATTTTCTTGCTCCCAAGGCAACATCACTCCTGACCACTCGATAAGGTTATATCTAAGGATCTCGAAATCTCCTCGCATGGTGATTACACCTAGGTGAGCATCTCTAGAGGTGTACTCAATTGTACCATGGTGCATTTTCTTAGGATTTGGTTTGAAATTTTCTTGGGTGTAGTGACTCGCTAAGCCGAAATCTACCAGATACGCTTGAGTGGTATTGTCTTTTTCACAACCTAATAAGATGTTTGTTCCTTTTAAATCTGTATGGGCATAGGTTCTGCCGTGAATGTATTCGTACACATCTAATATCTGTAACGCTAAACGGTAGATGGTATGTTCTGGAAACTTTCTTCCGTTTTCAATGAAAAGTTTCCAGATATTATCTCCGTACCGTGGCATGACCAAAAAACGGTGTAAAACATTATCATAGTCGTGTGATCCAGTACCTACTAGATAGGGTATTCCTAAAGATTTTATATCGTGAAGTTTTTTAAACTGTGTAATGTCCTCTGAATGAGTATTATTCATATAGAAATGCATCTCCACAAAGAGTGTCCCACTATCGTGTGGTTCAATCTTCGCGACGTACTTATAGTCAGATGTTTTCTTTTGTGAGTTTGAGGCTTTACATGCTGAGTATACTTGACCAAAACTTCCTAGACCTATTAGTGGTCCTATTTTCCATGTATTTCTAAATGAATCTGTAATAATTTCTCCATTGGGAATCGGGTTTACCTCCGAGTTCTTGACTTGTAAGCTGTCCTTATTTTTTATTGGTTGTTTCACTA
This sequence comes from Melanostoma scalare, assembly GCA_949752695.1. Lineage (NCBI taxonomy): Eukaryota > Metazoa > Arthropoda > Insecta > Diptera > Syrphidae > Melanostoma > Melanostoma scalare. The sequence continues at coordinate 107,873,908 of OX456984.1, read as the reverse complement.
TCTTAATTGTATTATCTAAATTTGACCTAACTAGTTTGTATGCTTCTCCTATTGTATTTATTTCAGCATTATTTAAATCTAATCTTTTTTGATTAATGGTATTTAGTATTCTACAAACTATCTCTTTTAATATGTCCGAGAGCATTATCATTATAAGAGTTATGAAGTAAAGTAAATATGCTTTAATTGGGTTGAACATTTGCAAGTTCAATTTTTCTTTTGTTTGTATATATTGCAGGTCTTGCTGCTGTGATTCACTTTCGGAGTTAACTTGTGGGTCTGCAGTGTGCAGTGTCATATGATTTGTTTTGCTTTCGGTTGTATACCGAGTTTTATTTTTATTTTTTGGTTTGTTGATATCGGAGATATCTATAGTCATTATTCTATTTACTTCGTTTTGAAAGTTTCTTCCATCATAAGCCGGCCTTTGTCTGAGAATGTGTTTTTTCCGCTCATGCGAAGATACGTTTTGCACATTTTCAGTCATTCTTCCTTGTTGCTTTTCTTCTCTCGTTTTCACTTTGCGAGGTGAACTTTGAGATTGCAAAACGGAAGTTGAGTTCCAAACATTTAAATTTTTTGAAGATAAGCCTTCAGAGTCGATGTCTAGGCCGGTCGCGTTACAGCGCCGCAAAATACATTTCTCTTCCGGTGAATTGCTTGCAAAATTTAGTTTGGTTGGTTTTGGCTTCACCTTTTGGTCGTGGTTGTTATGAATTATCTGTTTAATTTCGTTCGAGTTGTTCACATGTGAGTGATTCCCCGTGAAACAGCTACCATTGTGTGAAATGGGTGGTTCATAATTTTCGGTCATGTTTGAGTATCTCAGTGGTACACAATATTCCTTCGAATTTTGTCCAAGAATTGTTGGGAATGTTAATAATCTCTTAGGACCTTCTACGTTACAGTATTTTCCTAAGAAATTATACCCTAGAATTCCATCACCAGGGATGGCTAGGTCATTCTCTACGACTTGAAATTGACAAGAGGGGAGCGAGGGAATTTGTATAGTACCAGTACATTCTCCTAGAGTATAACCGATACCACAAGGTGTGTTGATGGTAAGTTTTTTATTGGTATTAACAAAAGTCTTACTATCTATCATCCTTCTTTTGAGGAGACTGACTTCTGAGCCCGTATCTATTAGTAGTCGGGTCAGTTTGTTTTCTCCTAACTCAATCTCGATTTCGATTGAGGGTAGGGAAATTTTCTTTTTGGGTTGCCATGATTTTTTCGTTTTAACGTTTAAAGTCGGGGGAGAGTCTTTTCGCCCGACTAACGGGAGTTTCCCGAGTGGTTTGATTGCCACTTGTTCCTAAATGTACATTGGTCGATTGAATGGGTGTTTCTTCCACACCATTCGCATAGTGCCCCCATATTGTATACTTTGCGTTCATTATTATTAGTATGAACTGTTGTATTATTTGGGAAATGTGGGTTATTCGTTCTAAATGGGTTGATTCGATTTGATTCCGAACTCACTCCATTATATTGTCGGGGGTAATTATTTTTATAATACCCGTTTTGGTTATTACCCCTTTGATTTGGGAAAGTTCTAGGTTCGTTGAGATTATCTCTCCTAGGTGCTTCATTCCTACTGAATCGGGGATTTGTATTTGTTCCGCAGGTCGCTGCCTCATGTCCGTACAGTTTACATAATTGACAGACCGGAGTATTCTGTCTTTTAAGACAATCACTATATGTGTGTCCCCTGTTTTTACAGAAATTACAGGTAATGTTTAATTTAGTTCTATTTTCTGGGTATACTGATTCACGTTTTTGGTAAGACAGGGGATTGCTTTTTTCGTTTGTTAAAAATGTCGTGTTACAAGCCATTTGCGAAAATGGTATCGTTTCTACTCGTTGAACATGCTTCTCCATACTGAGGGCCGTTCGGACCAATTCTTCGAAATTTTGAGTTCCCTGGGTGAATAGGTATTGTCCCAGCTGTTTGTTTGCAACTCCTGATGCGAGAGCCGATTTTGCAAAGTCTGAGAGCTGGGTTTTCACAATCTCAGAGTTATCACCATATTTAATTTCTGCCGCTTCGCGGCATTGGGATAGGGCATGTCTTAGCCTGCTTATGAAAGTATTCAAAGTCTCAAATTGGCTTTGGCGACTAGTTATTAGGCAATTAACAAGATCGTTGTAATCCTCAATGGGTAAGTAAGCCCGGTTGAGTATATTCTCGAAGTCTTTGAAATCTACTGGCTTAGTAGTTTGGATGAGATCGAGCGCATCTTCTCGCAACTTGGTATCGAGAATTTGGAGGAAAAGTTTCTCGTCCTCAGCAGGTATGTGATTAATAATCGGGCGAATGCATGTCAGGAATGTTTGTAACTTTTGGGCTACCCTAGCATCGGTTCCTCCTGAAAATTCAGGTATTCCGTGCGACAATTTAAGGAGCTTTTCAAATCCTAACGACATTTTGATTTCCCTTTTCGCGTCTGAAAGTTTGCTTATTTCCAATGGAGGTGCTTCCAATGTGGTTGTGTCGGCTTGTACTGAGGTTTGAGTGACTATAGTTTTACGAACGGTTTTATTTTTTCGTAAACCGACAACTTCGTCATTCAAAGATTGAATCTGATATTCGAAAATTTCCTCACGCCTTCTTAGTTTTTCTATCCCACTTTGGAACTCTGTCTCCTTATTTCTTAAAACAGCTTGTTTCTGTTTGACTTTCTCTTCTCTAGCCTCGAGGATAGCTATACGCTTGGACAGGTCTGAAATTATTTCTTCAGCCTGGCTGTTCGTATTTTCAGCTTCCTGTTGACTTTTCTCTAATTTTTTACGAGCTCTTTGGTGGTTGTTTAACTCAAGCTTGAGGTCTCGGATGTCTTTCTCAAGTTTCGATTCGAGGGACTTGACGGATTCTATATACTCAAAGAGTATAGCATCCGTTGCTTCCAGCCTCGTGAGTTGTCCCCACTGTAAGCTTATTTGGTTGTATTTAAGATTAAAAACTTCTTTTCCCACAAGAGCTTTCCACTCTGCTAGTAGGGTACTATTGAAGCTTTTAATCTCTTGACCTTGCTCTTTCTTTTCCTTATTTAACTGCTGGATTTCCTCGAGCAGTACCTCTATCTCAGAGGGTTTAGGATCCATAAACAGTAGTTAGGAAAAGAGAGAACAAAAATAGAAATAAAAAAGAGAAAGTTTTCCAAACGAACGAAACGTGCAACAGAAAAATGGCAAAAGTGAAACAATAGTAGGCAAAGAAAACCCTTCCGAACTAAAAATTGTAAACTATAATGGAGAGACAAAAAATTGAAAACATTCTTTTTCTTAAAAAAAAATAGAAAAAGAAAAAAAAACAGAATCGTACTAGTGGAACCTTTGGTAAAGGTAACTAGATTCGTAGCATAATACGCTGAAACATGGAGGGTGTTTCAGTTAACCAGGTTTATTCTCCAACTGGTCGTACTATCCTACCGGCTGCGCCATTGTTATGTTATTGATATTCAACAACATGAAATTAACCTACTTGGCCCGTGTAAGGCGAGAACCCTAGTTCTGGTCAGGGGCACCTGACCACCAATGTACATTTGGATCCATACACATGGATCCAAGATTACTCAAAATTATAGGGGAAAAGGAAGGGGGAAAGCCAGCGGATAAAGGCACACTGGGGCCAATTATAATGGGAGGCGACGAGGCCTACTTAGCAGAGATACCATTTGGTATCTCTGAATGTACCTGAGAAATTCAAACAAGATGGGGTTATTTGCTTACAAAAGAACTTACATCTTTATTGGCTGCAAAATAAAATATACAAAAATAAGTTTACTAAATTGTTTACTGCAACTTGCTGATTGTTACTGACTGTAATTGACTTCATTTTTCATTTACTATTTATACCAAATTAATTGTCCATGAATTGTTATCGATGTTATCGACATCAATTCATTTTCTGCTAAGCCAAGAATCTACTTTCATTGTTTTGCAAGAATTTGCAAAAACGAATTTCGTCACTGCCCGACTTTCATGAGTGCAATTCAACTCGTCAGCATTAGGTCTTTGACCTGTTGTTGGTTCATATGGTGATCATATGAACCAGCAACTAGGTTTTTATTATTCTTTTTGCCCTTCCGTTTTGGTTTGGCGACAAACCGATGACCGGGCATTTGTGAATTATTAATGGTCTATCAAGCGTGCTCGTTTGTTTATTTACAAACGAACCGCTTGATGACCTTGATTCGTATATTTTATTTGAATCATTTTGAGGTGGGTTATGGTTTATTGTGTTGTTTGAGTTTTTTATGAAACTCTTAATGCGTTTCTCATACAACACAACACATGAGCCGTTGAAGCCAATAGTCGATGAAGGATGTTCGATACAGTTGCTTAGTTGCCACGTACAATTTGAAGCTAAGATTCTGTTCCGTGTGTTGCCTGTTAAAGTATATGGTAACAACATCGTCATAACTACATATGCATTGTTCGATGAGGGTTCTTCGGTATCCATAATGAGTATGGATCTTGCCAGACGGTTGTGTTTAAATGGCCGCCAAAATAAATTGAAACTCCAATGGCTTGGAAAGGAGACCATTGCAGCAGAATCATTTGTTGTGGATGTCGATGTTAGTGCTGACAAAGATGCTGCCAAGAAGTATAGAATGCAAGGGATACAGACCCTCACCGATTTGAACCTGCCGGTTCAGATAGTCAACAAGGACGAACTGCTGATGTCGAATACTCATCTGAAAAATAAACCATTCGCCCAGTATCAGGATGCCAAGCCAGAGATACAAGAGCAGGACAGTCTGGTGGACAAGGCGGTGGAACAGTACTTTGCCTTGGAAAACTTTGGAGCTAAGACCCCGACAGAACAGCTGGTATTGTGAAGGAAAACAAGTATGTCTCTTCGTGGTTCTGGTTAAACTCAATTCTTAAAAAGTAGGGAAGAATCTATGTGGCGATCGCTTTGACAAGGTGAACACCAATTCACACAACGTGGGAAAATGCATGGCTTGCATATTACATGAAGTGAAATATGCAACCTGCATTATACGTTAAGAGAATTGGCTCACCTGTGTCTGGACTATGGCACGTGTACATGGTTTCGATTACATGAAACGTGTATGCAACATAGAACAAACATTACACCACATATTCCTCCCCCTCTTTAAAAAGAGAGCTCTGAAATTTATTACAAACATAAAAACAAAATACAGTTATACAAAATAAGTACAAAAAAGAAAATTTACATTTTGTTCATAATTGTTTCCTTTTTGTTTTTGTTTTCGTTTTTTTTTTTTTTTTTACATTTCTTAGATTATAAGTACAAATAAAAAATTTTATGTATAGTAATAATACTTTTTTTTTTTTTTTTATTTTTTTTTTTTTTTTTTTTCGACTTATTCTTATGCTAGTATGTATTTACCTAGATTAATTTTTCATGATTCTTAAAGATAAATTTAAATGATTTGGCTATTGAAAGCGTACATTCGTATATATTTACCTAAAATTACTAGTACTATTGATATTTAATTTTTTTTTTTATTTCTTTTGAGTTTAAAAATTTTAGTAAGTATAATATTGCTTTTTAGTTAGTCTAAAATAAAAATGTTTCATCATTCGTTCTCGTTAAAGTACAAAATTTTTTCTTTTAATTCTCAATTTTTTTTCTCTTTGTAAGAATACAAATTGGTTAGTTTGATTCGTCTCTGTGTTTTACATTATTTAAATTGTTCATTTGGTTAAATATTACAAAAAAGAAAGTCACTTATCAAAAACAGTACGTGTAAATAAAATTATTATTTTTTTTTTTTTCGTTATTTAATAAAAAAAAATAAAATCACAAAATAAAACTTAACTTTCTCAATGAAAATTCTTTTTTCTTAACTAAATACAAAAATATTATTTTTCTTTCTGTTAATTGCAATTGGATATTTGTTTTAGATTTTTCATGTTTTGTTTAGAAAATAGTGGTTGTAATCGTGAAGATTAGCCATGACCGAATATTCCTCAGACTTCTTAATAACCTCACTTATATTGGATTTGAGTCTGTTAAACTCCGTATGGTTTATCTCGAAAACCTTGGGAGGAGCTTGAATTACCGTGTCCGTACCTCCTAGAACCCATGCGCTTATGTTTGTACTGGGAATGAATGCATTATAAATTGTTTTATTAAAACTGAGATGGCCTTTTATTTGCATTGTTGGCAGTTTAAAGGTACAGGGTGTCTTGAATGTTAATACGCCACACCCGGACACAGTCAGACTTGAGGATGTCTGGTTGCATGTGAGGTGCCCTGTTACATTACCAGTGACTGAGAAAACCCACGTATTAGGGTTCCTAAGTCTTTTCCAAAAATTATATGTTGTATTTGATACTTTACTCAATTTACATTCTTGTAGATTATTAGATTTATGATTAAGCAGTGAAAACTCGCAATTGTTTGTATTTGAATGCTTGCTGAATGTTGGATAGTTATTAGTGCAATAGTATTGATCTTTAAGGGTCTTACAGAGATGAAGTTCTAGTTCTGATATCGGAAAATATTTGTCTCTCATCAAAGAAATCACTAAATAAGGAGAAGATGTGTCGACCAAATAAACAACATTGTTATGAAAAATAGGAAGTGGAATTAATGAAAACAATTCATAGTCATCAAGTTCAAGTAATGGTAGCCGCATTTCGAAAACTATACTATCTTGCATTACTCGTCCTCGGATTGAAGCTAATTTATAGTAATCTATTGCCGAACCTCTTGGTAGCTTAAGCAAACTTGGAATGTTGCTCCGTATTAATTGTAATTGTTCTGTAAGTTGTTTCGGGGTCACTATTTTAGGGTCTATTTTAGCATGTTTCAAATCTAGTAGGACATCTAACAGAATTCCCTGTTGTCTTTCAAAATTAGTTATTATTAGTATAAGATATGAAACCAAAGCGGACAAATCTCGGTACTGATCGTTATCTCTTAACGAATCCTTGATCGAATTATGAGTTATTACTAAATAGTCACTTAAAGCTTTAAACTGATTGTTTATTTGCACAGTGGTGCGTTTGAGAATGTTAGCAGTAGAATCAGCTATTGAACTTTGTTTTTTTATAAGTTCGGCCAAATGATTTTCGTTTGTCTTTAGAATACTTATTTGATTTTCGATGTGTTCAGCATATTCGTTGTCCAGGATTCCGAACAACCCATGTGCTAGATTTCCAACAATGTCAAAAGGGGAACGCTTTGGTCTTGTTTTACCATATTTTGCTGCATTGAATGAGTACAAAAGTTCGTTATTTTCTTCGATGACTTCAAAACGGTGGCGAATGGCTTCAACCGTTGGCATGCAATGTCGTTGATGGAAAACTTCATTTTTACAGAATTCTTCCACACGATCTATATATGCCTTGATTTCGGTCAGTTCAAACCAATAAGTGGTTAAGTTGTAATAAACGAAGAGGCTCCAATGGCTATTTATTACTTCAACTTGTCCTATTTTGTCAAAGTAAATACCCACTGCACCTTCCAATTGTTGTATAGTGATGTTTTCTTGGGCGTTAGTAAAAGGTAAGCTAAGCGTTACTAAGAAAAGCAACAATATCGAATGGCGATGGCACATTGCACTGTTGTAAAACCCTTTTTGTTTGATTCCCAAAACTAAAAGAAATAGAACAGAAATAAAACAATTCGTAATAAGCAAAGTGAAAAATTGAAATCATTTCACGTAGAGACATTTTCATAAAATGGTTTCAGTCTATTATTGTGAACTTTTTCTAGTTTTGTTCCTCTCAAAATAGTTGTATTTACACTATTGTTAATTTCTTTAACTTCAAAAGGACCCTTGAACAATGAATATAGCTTGTTTTTTCTGGCCATATCTTGTAGTAGAACTTTATCTCCTACCTTAAAGGCAAATGGGTGAATGTTTTTATCGTAATGTTCTTTAGATTTGAACTTACTCACCTCTATATTTGCTCTAGCTATTTGATACGCTTTTTGCAATTTATTTCTTAGTAGATAAAAATAATTTTCATCATCGTAAATTGGAGAAGGAGTTTTCTTGATATTAGTTGGCATCTCGGAAGTAAAACCGTACAACACGTCCATCGGTGATAGTTTCGTACTAGCACGAGGAGTGTTGTTGTGAACATACATCGCTTGTCGAAGCCATGTATCCCAATCTGCTGGGGTCGCACTGGAAAAGGATCGTAAGTACTCTATCAGAGGACCGTGATTCCTTTCCAGAGCTCCATTAGTTTGTGGGTGATATGCCGTTGTTTCTAGTTTACTTATTTTGAGAAACTTACAAACTTTCTTGAAAAGATCGCTGCAAAAATTTGCCCCTCGATCGGTTAGTAGCTGTTTGGGTACTCTATAGCGACATATAATCTCCTCAAAAAAAACCTTAGCGACCGCTATCATTACCTTGAGAAACTCTTTTTGTTTTAGTAATAGATATGTTCCCTGATTCTGTAAGATCCATACTTGGATTCTTGTCGGTACTGTCTATATTTTGGATTTGTGCTTTATGTACCTGTGCCCTCGTTAAAACCTGAACATCTGCATTTCCTTTGTCATGGAATACTATACTACTTAGTGCATCAGCCACTACGTTGTCTTTTCCTGGCTTATGTTTAATAGAAAATTCGTATTCAGCTAGTTTAAATTTAAAATTCGATATTCTTGTTGATTCATTCGTTATTTTGAAAAAATGAACTAAGGGCTTGTGATCGGTATAGAGGGTGAAGTTTCGACCCAAAAGGTAACATCGAAAATTTTTTACTGCCCAGACCATAGCCAGGGCTTCTCTTTCTATTGTTGAGTAACGACGCTCTACTGGGCTTAAAATTCTACTAGCAAAAGCAATAGGCAAATCTAATCCGTCTCGTTTTTGAGACAATACTGCCCCAATAGTTGTTCCACTAGCATCAGTAGAAAGATCAAACTCTTTTGAAAAGTCTGGGTATATGAGAATAGGGGGTTTGGTTATTATTTGTTTTAATGCAGTAAAAGCTTTTTTACACTCTTCGTTCCAGCAAAATTTTCGTTCCTTGTGAGTAATGTCTCGTAAAGGTTTTTCATACTTGGAGAAGTCTGGAATGCTCCTCCTATAGAAATTTATCATTCCCAAAAATGATTGAACTTCTTTAGTACTACTTGGGACAGGTATTTGAAGAATGCTTTTTATTTTCTGATCGTCCGGCAGTACTCCCTTCTCAGTAATCCTGTAACCCAGAAAAACTATTTCCCGCCGAAGGAAATGACATTTTCGTGGCTGAAGGCGTAGATTAAATTTCTCTAATCGTTCAAGAACTGAAATTAATTTTTTGTTGTGATCAGACAAGTTACGACCATACACGACAATGTCATCTAGGTAGACGAAACATTTAATACCTTGAAGACCACTTAGAATATGATTCATAAGGCGCTGAAAAGTAGCTGGCGCACCTTTTAAGCCAAAAGGCATCCTATTGAATTCGTAGTGGCCTGTGTTTGTGCTGAAAGCTGTTTTTGGACGGTCAGCTTTATCTATTAGTACTTGGTGATAACCACTTGCCAGGTCTAGAGTTGAAAAATATCTACTATTTCCCAGTTGATCGAGGATATCATCAATTCTTGGTAACGGAAAAGCGTCACCAATGGTAATTTCATTGATTTTCCTGAAATCAACTACCACCCTATGTTTTCGTAAACCGTTTTCGTCAGCTCTTTTGGGAACCACTAGCAATGGGCTATTCCAAGGACTTTTGCTATCGGAAATAATCTTATCGTTATACATTTTATCGACTTGTTCTTTTATTATATGCCTATGTGCCTCAGGGAGACGATACTGCTTTGTATTGATAGGAGTAGCATTTTTGGGAGTTGAAATTTTGTGATATATAGCGTTTGTGTACTCTAGTTTTTCGCCTTCTAGATGAAATGTATTGGAAAATCTTTTACATATTTCTTGAATTGTAGATCTTTCTTCAGGATTAAGATCTTCACGAAAATTAAGTTCTTTAAGTAGTTTCTTATTTCGTTCTTCATCTGTATTTTGCGTGCTCGAATAGTCACAAATAGGGTATACCGATTTTCCTAGGATTTCTGATTTTTCTTTCGATAATGGCTTAAGATCGTAGTTGTCAAGGGGAAAAAATTTAATTGGATGATTTTTTAAAGTAACTTCAAATGAATTTGTGTTAGCTAAACTTATAACAATGAGACCATTTTTTACTTGACCCACAGATGATGCTATATATATTTGAGGGCTTATTTCCTCAGAATAACACACAAGTTCACTCTCCTCAGAATGATTTATGGGACATTCGAAACATGTTTCACTCCGAGGACTTAAGGTCACATTGAGTTTAGTAGTAACTTTATTCTTCTTCGTTTCTAATAGATCATCTTGCGAAGATGATTCTGTAACCGGAAACAAATTACACGGCGTATTGCTTTGAAATTTTTCACCCTGCGAGGTTATGGAGCAGTCAATCAGCTTATTATGCCTCACTTTTAAGCTTAAGGTCACATTGAGATTAGGAGTAACTTTATTCTCCTTCGTTTCTAATAGATCATCTTGCGAAGATGATCCTGTAACCGGAAACAAATTACATGGCGTATTGCTTCGAAATTTTTCACCCTGCGAGGTTATGAAGCAGTCAATCAGCCTATTATGTCTCACTTTTAAGCTTAAGGTCACATTGAGTTTAGGAATAACTTTACTCTCCATCGTTTCTAATAGATCATCTTGCGAAGATGATTCTGCTACCGAAACCAAATTACATGGCGTAATACTTAGAGATTCTTCACCCTGCGAGGTTATGGAGCAGTCAATCAGCCTATTATGTCTCTCCTCCTGTTTGGTAATAGAATCGTCATCGTGCGAAGATGAATAAGAAGGCTTACTGGTCAAGTCTTCGATTCTATTAACTGAAGGACCATCCTGAAAAGGATGTTGTGAAGACTTTTGAATAGGCAACTGATTTTTTCTATTAGGTTCGTGAAGAAATTTTAAAAGTTTATTCGGACCTTCAATGTTTGCATATTTAAACAAAATATCCTGTCCGAGTATACCATCACAATCAAAATTGAAAATTTTTTCTGTGACATAAAACTTACACTTAATCGGAGGTTCTAAAAGTAACTTGGCTTCAATAGAGCCAAGTGTAGTACCCTTAGCATAAATTCCATTTATGTCTATGGCATCGTTCCGATTAAATACAGGGTGTCCCGTACTTCGTGTACCATCCTTTGGGGTGTGATTCTTGGTCATATTCTAAGAAAAAAAATGTATGACAGTAAAGCTCAATTCTCAACTTTGACATCACTTTTTGACAATTTAAGAAAAGGCTAACTTTGGTGTACCCTGACCTATGTTAAATTCAATATCTCTGTCAATACTGGTGATAGAGACCTGATCTTAGACTTAATTTTTTGTAAAAATAACAGCCTTTACGACTGTATTTAAGTTTAGCTTCCAAAGGTTAAGGGTTGCCAGGTTTTCAATTTTAAGTGCTGTTCAAATTTTCTTCCCAAAACAAAGTTTTGACTTTGAGGTCATTTTTTTGGAGAAAAAGCCTGATAAATATAGAGTTTCTTTATTTTTTACAGATGAACAAAACAATAATAAAGAAAAAACTCAGATATAAGTTACCTCAAAAACCCATACATTTTATGATACTTCGAAAAATGCAAAATGGGTAAAATAAAAAAAAAATTTAAAAAAGTTTTTGCTTTGAGGTTTGTTTGAATAAAACAATAATATGATCACTTTTAGTAGTTTTTTTATGTATTTAATACAAATACAATTATAACAAGTGCTCAAAGCGCCCTCCTTCGTTTTGAATCCATGCCAGAGCCCGTTTTTGGATTTCATTGTGGATGTTTGCTTTAAATTTGGGGTATGAATGTTCAATAGGTAAATAAGTCGTATAAAAGAATAAGAAAACAAATTTGTTCATTAGTTTGTCAAATTAAGTCACGATTGCAGTTTGATCAGAGAGTTTTTTGAAATGCTTTCATTTACGAAAGAACAATACGCAGACATTTTTTTTCTTGTATGAGTTTTTTGATGGAAATTCAAGAAAGGCACAACAAAGATACCAGGAACTTTTTCTTAACTGAAAATCTGGCAACCCTTAGCCTATAGGAGTCAAATTTAAATACAGTTTCAAAGATTACAGGACTACAAGTAAGACAAGAGTTATCGACAGCAAACACCCACAATGAAATCCAAAAACGGGCTCTGGCATGGATTCAAAGCGAAGGAGGGCGCTTTGAGCACTTGTTATAATTGTATTTGTATTAAATACATAAAAAAACTACTAAAAGTGATCATATTATTGTTTTATTCAAACAAACCTCAAAGCAAGAACTTTTTTTTATTTTTTTTTAAATTTTTCCCATTTCGTATTTTTCTTAGTATCATAAAATGTATGGGTTTTTGAGGTAACTTAATTCTGAGTTTTTTCTTTATTATTGTTTTGTTCATCTGTAAAAAATAAAGAAACTCTATGTTTATCAGGCCTTTTCTCCAAAAAAATGACCTCAAAGTCAAAACTTTGTTTTGGGAAGAAAATTTGAACAGCACTTAAAATTGAAAACCTGGCAACCCTTAACCTTTGGAAGCTAAACTTAAATACAGTCTTAAAGGCTGTTATTTTTACAAAAAATTAAGTCTAAGATCAGGTCTCTATCACCAGTATTGACAGAGATATTGAATTTAACATAGGTCAGGGTACACCAAAGTTAGCCTTTTCTTAAATTGTCAAAAAGTGATGTCAAAGTTGAGAATTGAGCTTTACTGTCATACATTTTTTTTCTTAGAATATGACCAAGAATCACACCCCAAAGGATGGTACACGAAGTACGGGACACCCTGTATAACGTCTGTGCGTAGTGAGTCTTCATTAATTAAACTAATGTCAGATCCCGTATCCGCTAAAAATTTTAATTTTTTTCTTAAACCTATATCAATTGGAATTTCAACTATACCGTTCTTGTTAAATTCCTTGCGTTCCTTAGATGCGTAGTCGAATGATTGAACGGTATTTTTTTTTATCACCCGACAGTCATCTAGTTTTTTGGGTTTGAAATATTATTTTTCTCATCCCAACGCTTTTTAGTAAAACAATTCGATATTGAATGGCCTACCCTTAAACAGGAATCACATTTGGTTTCTCTTGTTTGTTTCCGCGTTGAGTTTGTTGGCATAACCGAGGGCCTAAAGTTAGTATTTTCATACCTCTGCTTTGGTTTATTTTGGTTTTTACTACAATTAGTATTATCATGTCCGTATGCCTGACAAATTGAACAAAACGGTGTATTTTTTCTTATTCTGCACTCTTGATATGTGTGATTATACTTGTTGCAGAAATTACACTTGACTTGAACATTGTTAGGAGGTTAGGTTAGGTTAGGTTAAAATGGCTGCCAGGAATACACCCGACACACTTAGACCAATATTAGGTCCATTGTGATACCATAGAAATTATGCGAGGGAGTACCTCGCTTAACAAAACCATTTGGAGCTTACAATAAAGCGAAGGAGATGCAGGGGATCTGTGTGCGCCAGATCGCTTGGATCATCGAGAAAATATTTCCCCAGATGCCTCTTTCTTTTAGAAGAGAGTGCAGGACATGAGCAGAGGAGGTGTGGGATGGTCTCCTCCTCCTCCTCATCTAAGCAACTTCTGCAGAAGTCATTAGAGGGAACGCCAAGTCTTATGGCGTGTCTTCCTATCAGACAATGTCCGGTAATGACATTGATTACGGAGCTAACTTGCAATCTGGTAATGGATAACAAATGTCTTGTGCGTTTTGGATCTAGTCCTGGCCATATCCGTTTTGTTGCCACGCACGTGGTGATATTGTTCCACCTGTCATTTGTTCTATCCATTGCCTCTTGCTTTAGCATAAGTTTACATGTAGCGATTGGTATACCAATATTCAACCTGCTGGTTGAGATCGGTAGAACGGTTCCTTCTCTGGCGAGTTCATCGGCTTTGCAGTTACCCACGATATCTCTGTGCCCCGGCACCCAAATAAGGTGAATATTGAACTGTTCAGCCATCTCCCTAAGAGATATGCGACAGTTAAGGGCGGTTACTGAGTTCGTAGAAACAGCGCCGAGTGATTTGAGGGCTGCTTGACTATCTGAGAAAATCCGGATATTCGTTGAGGATATCACGTTTTCTCTTAGCCATGATAGGACCTCTTTGATCGCCAGAATTTCCGCTTGGAACACGCTACAATGGTTTGGAAGGCGGAACGAGAGACTTACGTTAAGTCGGTTTGAGTACACCCCACAGCCTACCCCTTCTTCGGTTTTTGAACCATCTGTATAGAAATGAATTGAATCATCTCTCAAAAATTCTTCGTCGTCCCAGGTCGTTCTCGGTGGGATTGTGACTTGGAACTTATTATCAAAAACCAATTGGGGGATGGTGTAGTCGGAGTGACAGGGGATTGATCCGAATAAATTCAGGATTGCAACGTGACCGATGTTGTTATCGGTCCATTGGGAGATAGCTCTCATACGAGTGGCTGCACTGGCGGCCATTTGTTTGCTGAAGATATCTAGTGGTGTGAGGTTAAGGAGTGTATTTAGTGCAGCTGAGGGTGTTGATCTCAGTGCACCGCTTATACACAGACAGGCTGTTCGTTGGACCTTGCTTAAATTGTCGCAGTAGGTCCTTTTATCAAGAGCGGTCCACCATACCACTACTCCGTATGTGAGTATTGGTCTGATGACCGCGGTGTAGAGCCAGTGGGTGATTTGGGGGGAGAAACCCCATTTGTTACCAATGGCTTTTTTGCAGGAAAATAAGGCCACGGTGGATTTCCTGATTCTTTCCTGTATATTGGCTTTCCAATTTAGCTTTTTGTCTAGGATTATACCTAGATATTTGGCTTCGTTTGAAAGTACAAGTGAGATTCCATTTATTGATGGAGTTATTAGTTGAGGAATTTTATATTTCCTGGTGAAGAGAACGAGTTCAGTTTTCTGAGGGTTGACCCCTAGATCACATTTTCCCGCCCATTTTACAAGTTTATTTAGAGCGGTCTGCATCAGGTCCGTAAGGACGTGAGCATGTTTGCCGGACACCGCAATGGAGACGTCATCTGCATATGCAATCACTTTGAATCCCTCAGCTTCTAAGTCAACTAGAAGTTCATTGACGACTATATTCCATAGAAGAGGGGATAGGACTCCGCCTTGCGGTGTTCCTCTACTGACAGATCTCTTTGCAGAGAAGTTTCCTAGAGTAGAGTTGATTCTCCTGCTTTTTAGCATTAGATTTATCAACTCCACTATGGAATCATCTACTTTGAGCTTCGTCAGTGCCTTTGTAATTGCAGAGTTGCTGACGTTGTTGAAGGCGCCCTCTATGTCGAGAAAGGCGGCCAGAGTAAATTCTTTGTGGTGGAGGGAATATTCTATAGTACGTACCAGGGTGTGTAGGGCCGTTTCTACAGATTTTCCCTTGCAGTAAGCGTGTTGTGCTGTAGATAACAATTTTGGATCTATAGCTGTACGCAGGTGGATATCAATCAGTCGTTCTAAAGTTTTAAGAAGGAAAGATGATAGACTTATTGGTCGGAGATCTTTTGGGTTTACGTGGGATGATTTCCCAGCCTTAGGTATAAACACCACCTTGACTTCTCTCCACTGAGTGGGGATATAGTTCAAGGTGGTACAGCCGATGAGAATTACTTCAAGGACAGGGATAATAATAATAATAATTGTTAGGAGGATTTGGAATAAAATTTTGGTTGGAAAGCATATTGTTTTGCATGAACGGTTGATCAAACGATTGAGTCATGCCTGTTTGAGGCCACATTCCATAATTGTTTGAATTTTGAAAAGGCAACCCTATGGGATACTGAACCAAACTGTTCGTTACCAATTCTATTCTTATAAGTGTCTCACAAAGTTTATTTACCGACGTTTCTTTAGACATTATAACGAATTGCTTTATTATGGGATTACATACCCCCGATTTAATTGCATACAATGCTGCTAGCTCCGAATCAGTAATTAATGCCTTAGCATCAGCAGGGAATTGTTCTTGTGCGGCACTCTTACACTCCGCAACCAAATTCTTAACTCTTAAAAGAAATGAATTAAGAGTTTCCGTCGGATACTGCCGAGTTTGTCGAAGATCATTCGATACCTGGATATAGGTTTTCCGAGGAAGAAAATGACCTCGGAGTAACTTTTCAAACTCGTCATAGCTGGCAAAAGTGCAATTTTGCATAGCTAAGTATGCATTGCCTCTTAATTTTGTCAGAATTAACTGACAGAAAGTGATTTCTTGGTCTAGTCCAAGACAAGATTTTACTTGTCTGCAGCAATTTAAAAATGCTTGCAGATCGGAAATTAAATTCGGTGTGGAGTCACCGTTGAAAATTGGTATCAAATTTGAAATCAATTGTATCATAGAACTATGTTGCGAGCTAGCTACAAAAGAGTCATCGTGACTGTAATGTTTACTTGGCTCTCCATTGCCTTGTGACTGTGGCACTTGTCCAAATTCGGTCATTATTAATTCTAGTTTATTTAAACTACGCGGACCAGAGACCAGACTCTTTAAAATTTTTCAAATTCGATCGGAACAATTCAGTTTTGCTTGCCAAATTCGAACTTTTCGACGGACAATTTTGATTTTCGAACTTATCTAATAAATTTACTAACTTTTTATCTAATATCTTATTATATATTATTAAATTCTTAAGCTTACTCTTTTCCTTGCTTGACCTTGTTGTCTCCAGTCCAGATCTTAGTCGTCTTATTTGAAGAGTGTCGTCTTGGTTTTGTTGATGGATGTCTGCCTCTGTCTCTACTATCGTACTGTTAAGGTCCTCCTCACTGGACATTTAACGCAGAATACACGTACGGTACACTTTGTAGTGTAAAATTTGTAATTGAGAGTGTTTCTACTTTCAATCTTTAATTAATAACACTTTGGATATATTTTGCACAAACGAATAGCTTTTTTTTTTTTTTTTTTTCGTTCGACGGCGCGGAGAAACTTTTTTATTCTCTTGAATTTTTTTTTTCTTTTACTTCAGCTTGACTGCGAATCGAATCGAATACGTTTACGATTTTTAGTTTTTTTTTATTTCGCAAATTATTTGTTAAAAGTTCGTTGGTGTTTTATTATATTAAAGAAAGAAAAATGATTGGTTGAAATAAATATTTTTGTGGAATTTTTACAAGTGTTTTGGGTTGCGCGCAAATGACTACGCTCTTGCACACACAATCGGAAGCTATTTATTTTTTCTTTTCACCGGCTGCGCCAATTTGTGAAGGAAAACAAGTATGTCTCTTCGTGGTTCTGGTTAAACTCAATTCTTAAAAAGTAGGGAAGAATCTATGTGGCGATCGCTTTGACAAGGTGAACACCAATTCACACAACGTGGGAAAATGCATGGCTTGCATATTACATGAAGTGAAATATGCAACCTGCATTATACGTTAAGAGAATTGGCTCACCTGTGTCTGGACTATGGCGCGTGTACATGGTTTCGATTACATGAAACGTGTATGCAACATAGAACAAACATTACACCACAGTATCTCTTGCAGAAAAAAGACCAAAGGAAACACTGTCAGCTACAACAACAAAATGCAATGGTCGTTACCACACTGGACTTCTTTGGAAGGAAGATAACCCGTATGTACCAGATAGTTACGAGATGGCGAAGCGAAGGTTATGGAGCCTGGAAAGTAAATTGGAGAAAGATCGTGACTATGCAGAGAAATATAAGAATATCATCAAGAGCTATGTTGATAAAGGGTATGCCAGAAAACTGACAACGACTGAAGCAAGCCACAACACATCGAAGACTTGGTACCTGCCTCACTTCGGTGTAAGGAATCCGAATAAGCCAAACAAAGTGAGGTTAGTGTTTGATGCAGCCGCCAAAGTGAAAGACGTCTCCTTGAATTCTCTTCTGCTAAAGGGTCCAGATGAACTGAAGTCCATGATGGCGATCTTATTTAACTTTTTTTTTTAATTTAATTTTATTTATTGATTTTAGAAGCTATACTAGTAAGTACAATGACTTTTAATAAGTATAGGAGACTTAAGTACAAAAGTTTAAAATACATTTATGCAAACTTAACAAGATACAGAATAAATATTAAAGATTATAAAAGAAAGTTATAGATATTTACATTAAAAGAAAAAAAGAAAAAGAAAAAAAAAGAAAAAGGAAAACTAAGAAATTACTTCATTTTAAATGAGAAAAATGCGAAAGACATTGTGTTGTAAACTGCCTGTATAATATCGAAGACTTTATGTGCCGAGGTAGATTGTTCCAAAGACTTACTACTTGAATAAAAAATTGTCTGCGTGAGTTAAGAGAGGAGTGTGTCAACGGTCTTAAACCAATGAACCGGTTAGTGTGAGAAAAAGTTAATTTATTGTGAAGATAAACGGGTTCTTTGTTGTAAATACTTTTAAATAATAAGGTCAAGCAACGATATTTGAAAAAGTTTTCTAAACTGCAGTCAAGCAGTTGTCGGGATGCTGATGATACATGATCATATCTACGGAGGTTGAAGACATAACGAGCAACAGAGTTAAAGGCAACATTTAGTATATACATAGCACTGGAATCGGGGATAACGAATAGTTCACATCCATAGCACATGATTGGAATAATTTAGGATTTGGTTAGTTTTAGTTTAACATTGACAGGAAGAAAGGATTTACAAACAGAAAGACTACGTATAGACGCATAGACCTTAGATACAACGCTAGTAATGTGATCATTCCATGTCAGGCGATTATTAAAGATTACACCTAAATTTTTGACTTGAGAAACATATGCAACACGATGGGAACTTAGAACTATAGGTGGGAGGTTGGAAGTGGGAAATGTATTTTTTGAAATGGGTAGTACTTTAGTTTTATCAGGGTTCAAGACAAGTTGGTTACGATGGGACCATTGGACTATGGAAAGGAGGTCATCATTAATTTGGGCTATTGAGTCATCAGCCGTTTCGAACGTAAAACTGTGATATATTTGTACGTCATCAGCGTAAATATGAAAAGAGCAGTGAGATATTACATTCGGAAGATCATTGATAAACATTGAAAACAGTAACGGGCCCAGAACAGATCCTTGGGGAACACCACAATTAACAGGAATAAAAGAGGATATTTTGTTATCAAGAGAAACTGCTTGAGACCGGTTAGTAAGATATGAGTATATTAATTTGTTAATGGGATTTGAAACATTAAATAGATGACACAGTTTATTGCATAGTATATTGGGATTAACACTGTCGAATGCTTTTGAGAAATCAAGTAAGGTGAGCAAGGTTAGTTTATTGTTTTCCATAGCTTGTCTTATGTCTTCAGAAACATTTAAGAGAGCAGTAATACAGCTATGACCTGATCGAAAACCTGATTGCATAGGATTAAGAATATTTTTTTCTTTTAAATAGATCTTGATTTGCTGACTCATAAGACTTTCGAATACTTTTGACAGAAAAGGAAGGATAGCAATAGGTCTATATTCAGAGCTACCTTTTTTGGGAACAGGAATTATTTTTGCTTTTTTCCACAGAGTAGGGAAATTTGAAGTCATTAAGATTGTGTTAAAAATGTGTGTTATATAGGGAAGGATATAAGGTAGTATGATTTTAATAAAATCAGGGTGTAATCCATCCAAACCAGTTGATTTACTTCTGATTTTAAAAATTTGTGAGCCAACTATGTATTCATCGAAGTAGTTGACCACAAAGGCGTCGTCATTTTGATTGATAGGTATGGAGGAATACGAGTCATGTGCGTTGCTGGGAAAACTATTTATGAAGCGTCTGTTGAGCTCATTAAGGTCAATATTGTTGCTATTATCAAGATTATTCTTTTTTGAAATTCCTATTTCTTTGATTTGCTTCCAGAAGAATGAAGAAGATCTATTCATACTGAATTTATTACTATAGAAATTTAGTTTAGCTTTTTTTATTAATCCCACAACACGATTTCTCCATTCTTTGTATTTTTTATGCATATCAGTACAACCATACATTTTCCATCTACGATAATGTAAATCCCTTTTTCTTATAGCATTTAGAATACAATCATTCATCCATGGACAGTAAACATTCCTTATCTTTCGAGTTTTCAGCGGAATATGCTTATCATAAAGAAAGCTAAGGTTAACCGTAAGATGCTCGACTTGATTGTTTGTATCTGAGGTAAGAAAAATATTACTCCAGTCAGTATTCATGCAATCCTCGAAAAGCTCAGCTAATTTAACACAACGGAAATCACGATACTGATAGGACTTAGTGATGTTTGTACTTCTACCTATTGTAACGTGAACCCAACATTTAATACCAATTTCCTAATCGAAAACGTTCAACCGAAAAACACATCTGGGAGCACTAGTGTAATTGTAGAAATTCTAGGAGAGAAAATGTTTGACAGCCAAAACAGTGGAGAGTTGCAGAACATGTGGAAGCTACTGGAGAGTTCTAGATGAAATGTCATTCGATATAAATAGCCCGCCCGAGGCAACCAGAGGGCAGTTCTGATTATAGAGTGATAAAGTTAAGAGTGAATTGTTGTGAACAAGTGATAGTCCAAAAGTCGAGCTGAGTTCGAATAAAGTATTGATACTGAAAAAAAGTGATAGAAATAATTTGAAAGGTGAAGTTTTATTTTGCGAACTAAGCGCACGTTACATTGGTGTCAGAAGTGTAAATAAAACTTATTTGATAAAAAAAAAAAAAAAGAAAAAAAAAACTAGTTAAGTGCAAAAAAAAAAAAAAGTTAAATACAGTGAAAATGGGTAAGTAGTTGGAAGAGCTCAACTGCACTGAGCTTAAAAGTGAGTTAGGTAAGCGAAATCTTTCTAGAGCGGGATCGAAGAATGAGCTCGTCCTGCGCTTGCGCAACTATTTGGAACAGCAAGGGGAAGACGTAAGCACTTTTGCTTTTGAAACAGAAGTGGAAAAAGAGGAAGAAAGTGAAAGCGTAGATTTTTCTAGTATGATGAAGCTTTTATTAGAACAACAAAAGAAGCTGATTGAAGAGCAACAGCAGAATATTCTCGGACGTCTGGAAGAGCAACGAAACGATCAAAAGGAGGAACAGTTGAATGTTCTCGAACAACTTGAAACACAACGAAACGAGCAAAAGAAAGAACAGCAGAATGTTCTCGAAGAACTTGAAGCACAACGAAACGAGCAAAAGAAGGAACAGCAGAATGTTCTCGAACAACTTGAAGCACAACGAAGCGAACAAAAGAAGGAACAACAGAATATTCTCGAAAGACTTGAGGCGCAACAGAATGTTTTAGAAGGTCAGAAAAACATTCTAGAAGGAAAATTGGGTAACATTGAGAAAAATGTATGTGCCCTTGACGAACGAGTTGAAGGTGTGGAAAAACAGCTTTCTGTTGTAGAGAATCGTTTGGAAAGCCGATGCGATAACCAGTTCTCTGTTCTGTCCAAGGAATTAGACCAAATACGGAAAATAAAAATTCGAGAATCTGCTGGAGAGTTTGCAAGGAAAAAGGAGATGAAACCCCCAACATTTGATGGGCAGTCTTCTTGGCCAGTCTACAAGAGACAATTTGAGGCAGCCGCGACAACAAATGGCTGGGATGACGAAGACAAGTACATTGCACTGACTCTTGCTCTTAGAGGACCAGCAGCTGAATTACTTCAAACAGTTCCAGCTGGTACGAGCGGCGATTTCTATTCTCTCGTGGCAGCTATAGATAAACGCTTTGGAGATAGCCACTTGAAAGAAGTCTTCCGAGTCCAACTCAATAACAGAGTCCAGAAAAGGGGTGAAAGTCTACAGCAGCTCCAAGCAGACGTCGAAAGACTTGTTCACCTGGCATACCCGGATGCTGGAGAAGAAATCATCAACCAGCTTGCTGTTGAGTCCTTCGTCCGTACCATTTCGGATATAAATCTTCAGAGGTCTGTGCGAACTGCTAGAAAACGTACTCTTTCCGAAACTTTAGCATTCGCATTGACAATTGAAGCAGGAGAACAGGCTTCTCATGGAGTACATCGACTTAGAGAAGCCATAGTCGAAGAATGCTCGTGCCAAAGAGCTGAAATACAAAAGAACCAGCGGAGCGGACTAGCAAGATGTTGGAATTGCAACAAAACCGGGCACTTACAGCGTCAATGCCGACTACCACCAAATAAAGCCGGTTGTCAACATTGTGGAAGCAAGAGATCCAACCCAGAACAAGGTAACAACAACACCAGCGTTACGTTTCAGCCGAGGCAGAGGCTGGTTTCTTGTATCGATGGCCCCAGAACCACCATCCAGGTCTCACAGACCAAACGAGACAACAAAAGTCTGACTGTGGAAACTACTATTAACGGGAACAAACATGTGGCTACCATCGACACCGGTGCCACAGCCTCCATAGTACGTCGAGACCTGGTAAAGACGACGTGGCTTCATAACACCAATAGCTACCGTCTAAGAACCGCAACGGGAGAAGCAGCAAGAGTATATGGAGAAGTGTGTCTTAAGATCCGACTGGCCGATCTAGTGTTTACTCATCAATTCCTGGTGGCAGATATATGTGACGAGTGCATCATTGGAATCGACTTTATGAAACAGCACGGAGTTATTTTGGACATCGGTAATCAGGTTTTGAAGTACCAAAATAAGGAACTTCCAATGACCTATTCGAACGAAAGTACGTCGACACTGAGGACTGTCATCACGGAAGATCTGATTCTGCCTCCTTCTTCTGAAGTGTTTGTTTGGACAAAACTGGAAGGTGAGTTTGGAAGCCTTCGATACCTCATGGTGGAACCAGACCCAGAGTGTTCCTCCCAAAGCGTCATCATTGGGAAAACACTAGTAGCACCGAAAAACAAAATGGTCCCCGTACGATTACTAAACACCAGACCGTACGATGTAAGGTTGAAGAAAGGAGAAGTCGTTGGACGTTGCGAATCGGTTGCAGCAATTACGAAGAT
Organism: Melanostoma scalare; assembly: GCA_949752695.1. Classification (NCBI taxonomy): domain Eukaryota; kingdom Metazoa; phylum Arthropoda; class Insecta; order Diptera; family Syrphidae; genus Melanostoma; species Melanostoma scalare. Next base: position 107,851,001 of record OX456984.1, on the reverse strand, counting down.
CACAGACGAGGCCCCGAGAAAAACGTTAACCCCGGAGGAGCTCATAACCATCAGAGCTAAAATACTGAGTTCATCCAACCTTGATCACCAACAAACAAGGATGGCTGAAAATCTCCTACAAGAGTACACTGACATCTTCGCATCGCAAAAGGGACAATACGGTAGGACACAGTTGGTGCAGCATCGCATCAACACAGGAGATGCAAGACCGATTCGTCAACCCGCAAGACGCCTTCCACTGGCCAAACAAGGTGAGGTTGAGGAAATGATAACAACAATGAAGAAGGACGGTCTTATCGAAAATAACAAAAGTCCTTGGGCGTCACCAGTGGTTCTAGTGAAAAAGAAAGACGGAAGCACTCGTTTTTGTGTGGACTACCGAAGGCTGAACGATGTGACTAAGAAGGACAGCTATCCCTGCCGAGAATCAGTGATACCCTGGATGCCATGGAGGGAGCCCAGTGGTTCTCGACGCTGGACCTGAAGAGTGGATATTGGCAAGTTGACATCCACCCTGATGATCGGGAAAAGACGGCGTTTTCTACAGGTAATGGGCTCTGGCAGTTTAAAGTTATGCCGTTTGGGCTATGCAACGCTCCGGCAACATTCGAGCGTTTGATGGAGTGCGTTCTTCAAGGACTGACGTGGAAAGCGTGCCTTGTCTACTTGGACGATGTCATTGTTTACGGGAAAACATTTGACCAACATTGCAAGAATCTAAAAGCCGTGTTTGAGAGACTTCGAGAGGCTAACCTTAAACTGAATCCGGAAAAATGTGCACTTTTCAAAACCGAAGTTAAGTATTTGGGACACATCATCTCTTCCCAAGGAGTGAAGACTGATCCTGAAAAAGTTGACTCCGTCAAAAATTGGCCAACACCACAGGACAAACATCAACTCCGAAGCTTTCTTGGTCTTGCCACATATTACCGACGTTTCGTTAAGAACTTTGCTGGAGTTGCAAAGAGTTTGCATCAGCTCACCGAAAAAGGGAAGCAGTTCAAATGGTCAGGTGAGTCTGAAAAATCTTTTCAGGAACTCAAATACCGCCTCTGTAACGCTCCAGTGCTGGCACATCCAACACCTGGCAAAACATTCATCATCGACGCAGATGCAAGCAACGTTGGAATCGGGGCGGTACTATCCCAAGTGCATGATGGCGAAGAGAAAGTGGTGGCATACTACAGCAAGGTCCTCTCGAAACCCGAAAGAAACTACTGCGTGACCAGAAGGGAACTGCTAGCTTTGATCTTGGCAACAAAGCACTTCCATAAGTACATCTATGGACAGAAATTCCATCTGCGGACAGACCATGGTGCTCTGAACTGGCTGGCGGATGGAGCAATGAGGAAGTGAGGACTGCTCAACAGGAGGATCCAGATATCTAACCCATTCTCGCATGGAAAGAAAATGAAGAGAAACCTGAATGGGGAGACATTTCTGACAGGAGTCCAGTTCCCAAAGCCTATTGGGCACAGTGGGACTCACTATATGTGCAAGAAGGTGTCCTCAGGCGAAGATGGGAATCCGCTGACGGTAAGTCATATGTGATGCAGCTGATCGTACCGCAATCGAAAGTCAGTGAAGTTCTTCGGGAGATGCACGACGGACCTTCTGGAGGCCACCTGGGAGTCAACAAAACACTGGAGAAGGTGCGACATCGGTTCTACTGGTTACATGCTAGAGATGACGTGGAGAAGTGGTGCCGTTTTGGGAGTCAACAAAACACTGGAGAAGGTGCGACATCGGTTCTACTGGTTACACGCTAGAGATGACGTGGAGAAGTGGTGCCGAACATGTGACAAGTGTGCTGCAACCAAAGGACCTGGTAGGAAGATTCAAGGTAAGATGCATCAGTACAACGTTGGATCGCCTTTTGAGAGGATTGCAGTAGATGTGGCTGGGCCTTTTCCAGAAACCAATGCTGGAAACAAGTACATTCTGGTTGTAATGGACTATTTTAGCAAGTGGCCTGAGGCGTATGCCATCCCAAATCAAGAAGCCAAAACGGTGGTCGACCAGATTGTGTTCAACTATGTGAGTAGGTTTGGCGTGCCTATGGAACTCCATTCCGACCAAGGGAGGAACTTTGAGTCAAACATCTTCCAAGGAGTGTGTGGACTACTTGGCATTAAGAAGACGAGAACCACACCGCTTCATCCACAATCTGATGGGATGGTTGAAAGATTCAACCGGACCTTGAAAGAACACCTCACCAAGGTCGTAGGCGACTACCAAAGAGACTGGGATAGGCACGTACCGCTATTCCTGATGGCCTATAGAAGTGCAGTACATAGCTCGACAGGGCAAACACCATCTGACATCTTGTTCGGGAAAACCATGCGGCTGCCCAGCGAACTTAAATTTGGATGCCCCACAGAGGAGCCACAGGACACAAACGAGTATGTGGACGACCTCAAGTAGAGACTCGCTGACATCCATAAAAGAACAAGGGAACGGATGAAAACCTACAGCGACCGGATGAAGACACGGTACGACACAAAAGCGACAACGTCAGGATTCCAAGCAGGAGATCGTGTGTGGCTTTATAATCCTCATCGTCAAAAGGGATTGTCACCGAAACTTCAGCAAAACTGGGAAGGTCCTTATACTGTTGTCACGAGGATTAACGACGTGGTTTACCGCATCCAAAGAGGACTAAGAGGCAAGTTAAAAGTAGTTCATTGTGACCGGCTGCATCGATATAGTGGCGAGGCTGCAGATGGAATTATTCGGGACGAACAATCTTAAGGAGGGGGCAGTGTAACGTGAACCCAACATTTAATACCAATTTCCTAATCGAAAACGTTCAACCGAAAAACACATCTGGGAGCACTAGTGTAAGTGTAGAAATTCTAGGAGAGAAAATGTTTGACAGCCAAAACAGTGGAGAGTTGCAGAACATGTGGAAGCTACTGGAGAGTTCTAGATGAAATGTCATTCGATATAAATAGCCTGCCCGAGGCAACCAGAGGGCAGTTCTGATTATAGAGTGATAAAGTTAAGAGTGAATTGTTGTGAACAAGTGATAGTCCAAAAGTCGAGCTGAGTTCGAATAAAGTATTGATACTGAATAAAAGTGGTAGAAATAAATTGAAAAGTGAAGTTTTATTTTTGCGAACTAAGCGCGAGTTACACTATGTATACGGAGATGACTTTCGCCTAAGAACCATAGCCATATCAGGGGACATTCGAGAGATGTTTCACCAGATTCGTATTCAGCCAGAAGACCAAAACTCGCAGCGATTCCTGTGGAGAGAGCACAAAGAAGATCCAATAGACGTTTATCTGATGACATCGATGATATTTGGTGCCAATCATCGATCGCCACTATGTTGACGATTACGTCGATAGCTTCGACAGTGAAGCGGAAGCAATCGAGGTGACAAACGCCGTCATTTCGATACATAAGGAAGGAGGTTTTGAACAACGAAACTTTTCGTCAAACTCAAAGCAAGTACTGCAAAATATCTCATGCCAAGAGATTGAGCAGGACAGAATAGTGGACTTGAACATCGAGGCAGCAACAGAGAAAATCCTGGGAATGTGCTGGGACCCAGCCGCAGACATCTTTAAGTTTCAATGTAAGTTTCATCGGGCTAACCGAGATGTGATGGAGAACGACAGATGCCCTACAAAAAGGGAATTTTTGAGCATCGTCATGTTTTTGTTCGGTCCATTTGGAATGGTAGCCAACTTCGTCATCTACATGAAACTACTATTACGTGCAGTCTGGGCGCAAGCTGTGGGATGGGATGAACCTATTCCCAAAGATGTTTTCGACCGGTGGAAGCAATGGAAAGCTGAACTTCCGTTGTTAGATAAATTCAAGATGCCGAGATGCCATGATCCTTACCTGACTTTGAATAGTGACATCGTTCTTCACATTTTCGTTGATGCCAGTGAAGAGGCGTTTAGTGCAGTTTCATTTCTTCGAATCGAGTATGATGACAGGGTTCGAGTATCATTTATATGTGGCAAAACGAAATGTGCTCCTAAAAAGCTTATGTCAATTCCACGTTTGGAATTATCCGCAGCGATCTTGGGCATACGGCTTTGCAATGCCATTATGGAAAACCATGACCTATCGTTCAAAAACCGAATCTTCTGGACCGATTCAAAAAACGTGATCAGCTGGATTAGATCGGAGCCCCGGCGATACAAACAATTCGTGGGATTCCGCATTGCGGAAATATTGGAAAGCAGCCAGGTTAGTCAATGGCGTTTGGTTCCTTTAAAGCTGAACCCAGCTGATGAGGCAACGCGAGCAAGATATCCGCCGAAGTTCAACGTCCAAAGTAAGTGGGTTTTGGGTCCGGAGTTTCTTCAACTGCCTGAAGAGAAGTGGCCTCTACAGCCCGATGCCAACATACCTAGAAGCCAATGGATTCGTGGGAGAATAACAAAGGTTTTCCCTGGCCAAGACGGACAGATTCGTGTAGCAGAAGTGAAGACAAGTACAGGTGTATTTCGCCGGCCTGCAGTCAAGATTGCTGTTCTAGATGTTGGTGATACTTTTGAACCAGAGCGCCTCACGGGGGGTGGGATGTCGTAAAATATATTAGATTTAAAGTGTAACCTGAGCTCAGCCGATTCCACAGACAAACAGAGCTAATTTCAAACAGAGCTGACATGTAAAAAAATCGAGCGAAGTGAACGTTAAACAAAACGTCAAACGTCCCGCGTGAAAATAGTCTTAACCAAAAGGGAAAATTTTCCAAAGAAACTTCATTTTGTCTGTGGAATCGACGGAGGAAGGAGTTGCGAAAAAGAGTAAGCATTGTACCCTTATAAAATTCTTAATTAATAATTGTTCAAATTACAGAGAATAAACTTATCAACTTTTCGTACTTATCCCAATACACAATTTCAGTGTTGTTCGACTCGTTTATTTCAAGGCAACTCCGATTCCACGTCCACGGCAAGTGGACGTAAAGACAAGTAAAACAATAAATTGATTAAATTACATAACTACACTTTAATTGCAACAAACGTAGGGAAAAAACGCAAAATTTTTGTTGCAAAAGCGTCCGACGTAGTTTCAGAAAATAGTTTTTCCTTTCTTCTTTTTCTGCAGCGTACTGTCGTGGAACAATGAGAAAAATGACTAGAAATATTTTATAAATTTTCTTTATTTCAACAATCCCGCACGCTGCGATCACGGCAAATATAAATATTTTCGAGAAAAGATGATTTTATGTTCAAATCCAAAACTTTTATGAATACATTTCCAAGTTTGTTTATAAATGTCAATTGAGCAATTGACCTACCACACCAGGTGCTATCGTGTGGGGAGTTTAAAGCTATGTGCACACTGGTACGTTCTGTGAATTTTAACAAAACGCCTGCATCGGTATGAAATTTTCTACTAATTTTTGTCTTTTTCGGTGAAATACTGGCCAAAATAGAAAAAACTGTTATTTGCTGAAACTTAAATTCATTTTTATAAGTTCCAGGCTGTATGATAATTAAAAACTATCGATTTTTTTGCAACCAAAAAAAAATTTTTTACTTTTCAAACTCAACTGACTTTGTTCTGTGGCCACACACAATGGTGGCTGTGGAAAGTAAAGGCCGGTGAGGTCATCCGGGTGCGGTCATCCGGTCTAGTTTAGCTTGTTGGCAAAACGCACTACCTTGCTGAAGTGGACTCTCTGGTTATACTCCACAGAGTATAACCAGAGAGTCCACTTCAGCAAGGTAGTGCGTTTTGCCTACAAGCTAAACTAAACCGGATGACCCCACCCGGATGATCTCACTGGCCTTCACTTCCCATAGATCAAAGTCAGTTGAGTTTGAAAAGTAAAAAATTTATACATATATGGTTATACTCTGTGCTTTATACCACAGAGTAGATAATACAGAGTATCCACCTCCATCCCTTCAACCCGAAACACCCGCAAAATATTTTTCAATATGGCGTCCTATTTCTGAGTTTGAGGCTCTGTGCTCACTAGTATGAACTGAAAAAACTTAACAAAACGCCTGCATCGGTATGAAATTTTTTACTAATTTTTGTCTTTTACAGTGAAATACTGGTCAAAATGGAAAAAAAAAGTTTATTCCTGCAACTTAAATTCATTTTTCTAAGTTCTACGCTGTATGAAAATAAAAAATTATCGATTTTTTTTTGCAACCAAAAAATTTTTTTTTACTTTTCAAATTCAACTGACTGACGGAAGTGGTAAGTGAAGGCCAGTGAGGGCATGAAATGAACTTCACTTAATAATATAGCATATTAATATAGCAGAATGATGACACAAACTGGATTGACTTTGTACACTATTACCGCCGTTTCTGTTACCACCTCCGCCTGGATTCAAAAAGTTTCCCAAGGAGCTCTGATTTGAGCCGCTGACGCTTTTACTATTGCCGCCTCCACGTCCGTCTAGATTCAGAAGGTCTTCTGGCTTAGTAAGCCGAGTCTTTGGGAATGGATTGCCTTCGATATCATTTACATCCAACATGTATCCCAGTTCGTCTTCATGAACATAGTCAATTTGTGTTTCAGGATTATTTGTGGCGGATACTATTGGAAGCCCACGCAAGAAGTTTATAACGTTCGAAGTCGATCCTTTGTACTTAAAACTATAGAAAAATGCAAGCTTTTGCGGATAGCACAGCCGTTTGATTGAATAGAGCTTCGGTTGTAGCATCAATTACCTAGAAAAACAGAATAGTGAACAGACATACTTTAAGAGAAAACAATTCACACAAACCTTCGTAAGAACTTGCAATGGATTGAGGGAATCAGGAACACTGAATACATCTTTTAACCCCAGTTTTAGTTCCTTAGCACCTGCCAATATTTTATTTGTTATGGCTCCAGTTATATTATTCACCCGTAGAAAACCACTTAGCTTTTGTATAAAATCAAGTAGGGAATTGAGGAGCTTTTCAGCTGAACCAAATGCGTTCTCAATGATTTTCAGCGTAATTGCATTTCCAGTTTCTTGTTTGGCCATACCAATCAAAAGTGGAATAGAGGAGTAATTTTCAGTTGAAATTGAATCCTTTGACTGAACTGTTCAGTTCAGTTAGTCCAGGTAGTCCTTTGACATCATCAGGCTGCTCTACATGGGGATTGTATCCAACACATGCTCCTAGTCCCTTCACCATTGCTCGACAATGAACCTCTGAGTCACTCTTCACGATATACTCATTAACATTAGTCAAAAGAGTTTGACCATTACTCAATGCTAGTTTCAAGCCATTTCCTTCCCGGCTCACTTCTTCGATCTGAACACCAGAAGTAAAATAAACTCCCATTCAATTTCTGTTCTATCAGTCAGTGTTGCAATTCTTTGTTTAGGGTTAATTTTTTTCACTGCATACCCCTGAGCACAGCAATACCACCATTCGGGTTCTCCAAAAATTTAGTCGGGTCTACGAAAAAAACCTTCTGGTTCGAAGAACAAACTGTAAACACAAATTGTGATAACTTTTCCTGACTTTGTATACATTTTTTTTTTCTAACAAAACAAACCTTCTTTCAGCACCAGTCTATTGTTTGAAACGATAATCTATTGGTATCACAAAAGGTGTGGTTTTCAGCCACATCAATATTCTGTCGCTCAGTTTTTTAATTTTTAATTTTTTACTTTTAAGCACAAATTAATGACAAATGCACGACAAATGACTGTTTGGCTTTTGGCAGGAAAAAAGAAAAAAAAATGGTTTGACTTTCATGAAACAGTATGGGAATGATGTCAATACCGACCAATGTGTGTAACAGAGACGGAAAACAGTCGCTTTATTCGCACGAAGTTTCAACAGCTCGCGTTGATTCAATTTTGGGAAACACCCCTTCAACTGGCCCCACTTACTTCCTCACCCTCAAACTGTTCAACAAATCGACCGGTATGAACACGGACCATATTGAATTCGTGTTGAAAATTTTTTGCGGGAGTTTCGGGTTGAAGGGGTGGAAGTGGATACTCTGTATTATCTACTCTGTGAGTTGAAAGTTGAAACTTGAAAGCTGTATCTATTTTTATTACTCAATAGGTGAGCTCTTTCTTGACGAAAAAAAAAATTTGTCAAAACATAAATACCGATTTCAACTTAATATTTTTCACATTGCTCATCTCATTAGTGTTAGAAAATTGTGAAATAAAAAATTACTGAAATGAGTACGCAGTTTCACACACCATCTCTGGGGGACGAAGTATTTGATCTGACTGATGTGGAGCCAAATGGTTCAGTAAGTGTTTTTTTTAATAAAATACTCTATATACTTTTTATTCAAGTTATATTTTTAGGTAGAGTTTTCGAATTCCAGCAAACCCCAAGTTTCTTTAAAACTCGGTGTTCCCGAGCCAGTAAAGCCAGTATCGGCTTATGCTCTGTTTTTTCGGGATACCGTAAGTGCTATTAAAGCACAAAATCCTAATACATCTTTTGAAGACATCTCGAAAACTGTCAACTCTATGTGGCAAGTATTGGATCCCGCCTACAAAAACGTTTACAATAAGAAAAGTGATTTAGCAAAAAAAGAATATATTCAGAAAATGGCTACCTATCGAAATTCTCAACTACGTCAAATAGACCAAGACGAACCATCTTTGAACAGTTATAACCATGTTGATGTAATTCAACATGCAAATATTTCCCCGAAGTCTGTACAGCTTACTTCCAGACCAACAGTATTTACTGTATCAAAGTCTCCTAGCGGTTCTTCTGTAATTTCGATGAAAGATCAATTATCAAACAATATTGTCTATAGCAATAATGCCAACTCGCAATTAGTCGACAACACCATTATCAACCAAGAGCTTCAAAATGTGCAACGCAAAGGCGATGCGGGCTCTGTTCAAACCTGTCTTAGGGAAAACTGTAACAAGTATGCTATAATAAACCCAGACTGGGAAGATGAATACTGCAGCAACGAATGTGTGGTACTTCATTGTCGCAATGTTTTTAACCAATGGGTAAGATCGAATATGGAGGGACAGGTGTAAACGAGAATAGTTTTTTTTTACATACTAATCCCGGTCCTAGATGTTGAGCATCTGAACGCCAAAAAGCAAGTAGAATGGAAGCACTTGAAAAATACCGATTTTTCAACAGCGAAAAAGAAATGAGGAAAAAAATCCTTATATTAAATAAAACTTTATAAAACTGCCAGTGATTGCATTTCCATTGTGTTTTCCACGTCAGGTGATAAATTGGTCGAATCAATTTACTGCAACAATAGTAGCATCACTCGTCTATGTGAGCTATTAGACTAAGAAGCCAAAGCGATAAAATGTTCAGAATTTACTAAAGCTGGTCAAGTGACTGTTGGTTGTTGTGTACAATAGTTGTGTACATACCGCGGCAGTCAAGTAGCCGTTAGAACAGGCGTCGTATACATGTTATCATTGGATTTAAATGAGTTTACTAAAGGTAAATATTGTAGATTGCATATAAATAACAGTTATGTCAGTCTGTCGCAGATACGGATGTGTTGTTAAAAATGTTGGTTTTTCTATAGGAGACAAAAACCTCGTTACTTTTATTTGAACGGATTAAAGTGTTGTTATGAAGTTACTTAGGACTCGTTGGTCATTTAATCTAATGGTGTTACCTTCATGGTCATGGCGGCTGTTAGCTTTCAGATTGGTTGTCTCTAAATGTGTTGAGATCTCTTGTTGTTCGCCGAAGGGTATTTTGCAGTCGACAGAAGTATATTGACATTAGTTACCGTTCTGCGAGTAGTGTGGTGAAGAAAAAGCTGCACTGCTCTTATAATTGGTGGTTTGCGCTCTTGAAGATTACCAACCTCAGATGACTGCGGTGATTTTGTCGTCTTTTCGGTTGTTTGTGATTGAGTTCAGCAATCGCAGAATAATTCTTGCGGGACCATCTTAGGCGAGTCTTTTGGAAAAAAAAGTATAAATGGGTCTAAATAGTAAAGAGAGAGAAATGTTCTAAAATAAATAAACACCGAGTCATGGTGCTGTTTTTGATTAGCGTTGGCTTGGCAAAATAAAAAAAATTTAGCGTCATAATAAAGATATAACGGGAAGGCCCTCTATGAACCAATAGACGCAAAAATACTGGGATGGGGAGCCCGGGAAGTGGAAGTACGAACCAGTCGCGGGTAATTTGAAAAAAATAAGAGAACCAATAACTGGACGGATTAAAATCGAATCATCCGAAAGAAGTAGGAAGGAGAAGTGGGAAACTGGTGTGGTCCATGATCACGACCACGGGATCTAGCCAGACAGTTTTTTTTGAAAGAAGTAGGGCAGAAGGTTGCCATCCGCAAAGCGCCGTGCTAATGGTTAAACGTATATCAGAGTCACAAACCCAATTCTACTAGAAAGCTGTAGGTATCCAAATATTTTTGGTATACTTTTCTATTCAAGTGATCAGTTGATGGAAAATTTATTCTTATTTCTTTTCATGTTGGTGTTTTGTTTTGGTTCAGCATTAGAGTCTTTTAAAATGAATGGAAAATCAAAAAAAAAAATTCTAATCGTTTAGCAACGATATTTTGAATGTTTTTCTGTTTTTAAAAGTCAAATTTAAATATTTCACAGTTGTTGGCTGCAGCAATCTGGAAAATGATATCTGAATCGTTCGAAAAGGTATCTAAGATACGGAAATCTGAGATAGCCTATCCGATAGGCTGTCGAACGTGCCAAATAAAAGAAAATAAGTTTGTAATATCGTAAAATTTTAATAAAACGACCCGGATACGGAAGTCGGTATATTTTATAATGTAAAATTTATGAAAAATCCGATAATAGGCAGATATTATTGAAAAATGATAATCAAATACATTAGTGAATAAGTCCAGTAGAAATTTAGTATTAATTTTGGTTATAAACAGGAACGTTATCATAATCCGAAGTGTCCCACTTCAGCGAGCCACTACTATAATACTGTGGGATTAGGCAAGACAGCCAAAAAAAAAAAAAAAAATTTTGGTAAGTGAGAAAAAAGGAAGAGAGTAAGATAAATTTTTATACTAGTTCAGCCCTAGGATACCCAGACACCGCGAGTGTCGGACTAGACGACTTGGCTTTATATGTCTCAAAGCATGGGCGTAGCCAGGAAATTTTTTTAGGTCTTTTTTCAAGGAAAATTTCTCAAAAATCAGTGGAAAAACGAGGAATTTAAAAAAAAAAAAAGTAGGAAATATTTATTGACAATAATATTGAGAGATACTTTAAAAGTGTCATTTTTGGTTTCTCACAAAGCGAAGAAAAAATTGATATCACAAAACAACGATAAAATCAATTAGTATTCACAATTCCACTTTTATTTCCACTTGTTGTATTGAGCTGTACCGTAAGAACGATCAATCGCGACTAATTGTTGTTTTTCGGCAATTTTGCGAATTGTCCTCATTTTTTATAAAAATTATCATTGATACTCGTTTTTTCCGCTTTTTTCCCGAATTGTCTTCGTTTTTTTACGAGAATACTCTTTGTAAAGTCCTCGTCGTTTCAGCACATTCTGCAAATGTCCTCGAGGACAAAGAATAATTTTTTCTTAAAAAACGCAGAATTTTTCGAGGACATTTGGCTTAGGTTGGGGCATTTGTCCCTACGCCCATGCCTCAAATGCTAGCCCAGTGAGAGTGCAGAAAGAAAGACAACATAGAGTGAAGGTACTAACGGTCACTGGCGACAGCATTAGAGCTCCATATCAGAGAGCCTCCGACCAGATAACCTAGACCTAACACTCCAAGAACAAACAGGTGGAGAAAAAAAGAAAACGGTGGTCATAGTGGGTCTGGGTGTCGGCACAATTTTGTTTGTATACATATTTTTGAGTACGTCAGGACGATCCTGCGAAAAAAAGTGTTTGTAAGACCTACCACCACTCGGGATAGTCTACAATACTTTTGAGCCCAGTGGAGGCGATCATTTCATCAGTCGATGTATTATTGCAAGTTAAGTTATATTTCGGTTCTACCTTGCCTTGCCTGAGTGTTTTTACTATTGCGCTATTTTTCCGTCTTTTATTAAAACTCTAATTTTTCAGTTTCAATTTCGCTGCCAATAACTTTTTTCGTGTCACAATTAATTTATTCTCAATCAAAACTGATTCTGTCGTTGAAGCTTAACATTCCCCCATTGCCATTATCCTTGAATGGTACCTGCATCGAAGAAACCGAAAAGCTGTCAGTACTTGGTATGTGTGTAAACGATGATCTTCGTTGGAATGACCACATATTTGAAGTCGCCAAAAACGCTGCTAAATACTTAAGTTTCTTGAGACGATGCAGGAAGTTCTTCACCCCTTCTGATCAGGCTACAATTTATAAGGCCTTAACTCGCCCAAAACTGGAGTTTAACTCCCATATCTGGTCAGGTGCTGCTCAAACATCTTTGCACCTGCTTGATAGGGTACAAAATAGAGCGTTAAAAGTGATAGGTGATAGTTCAATCGTAGAATCGATTGATTCTCTTGAACATCGTCGAAACGTCACCTGTCTCACTCTCTTTTATCGCTTTTTTCGCAAACAGTGCTCTAGTGAAATAGCCAGTTGCATTTCTCCCCTGAAACAGTTTAGCCGCAACACTCGCCTCGCTAGGCTCATCAGTTCTACCTTGAGCCCAACTTCGGGCGTACAGTCAAGTATTGAGGTTCTTATGTTAGTCGCACCACCCGAATGTGGAATGCTTTACCTGGCTCTGTGTTTCCCCTGCATTACGATTCACAAAGGTTCAAGAGCAATGTGCATCGGTGTCTCCTATTAAATCCTCTCCTATTTTGCTAAATGCTCGCACTGTGTTGTATAACATTATAAGGGTATTCATAACCCCTTGATGTGCGCGATAATTATATATAAAAAAAAAAAAATTAAAATTTCTTCAGCGCACGAATAACTGTGTCAACAACGAAAATCTTGCTGAGTGGGTTGTACGCAGTGGTCTGTGCGGTAAACGTTTCCATACGATTTGTGTTGGCATAAGCAAAAGGTCATTTCCTTACCTTTAAAGACTGCAATAATTTTGCTTTTAACTGCGACGGATGCAAAAATATTTCACTATCGCATATAATGCTTGCGATCAAATGCTTGAGTGACACAATTTTAACGACTGCAGACAAAAACAGACTTTATCACAAGCAGTGTATGACACAGTTTGATAGATTCGATGAGCTCATCAAAGCATTCGATGAACTCAATAGCAATAGTCAACAATCCGCGACCTACCCTAAAAACCGTATGAAGTGCATTGAAAAACAAATTAATTCGTTAAACAATGAAAAATCGCCAGATATTGGCTATGATTTCATAAACGAAATAAAAAAAATAGTGAAAATAATTTCAAAATAAATATGTCCTATTTAAATTCTTCCTAGAGTTCGATACGTTCCACAACATTGGTAATCAACGAACATATTTTCCTTAACATTGCGTGCCAATCTGAAGATCTTAAGAAACAAACAAAGGAAACCCAAACAGTGATCAAACGAACTTTCGAAGACCTCAACATAGCCAAGTCCAAACTCCAAAGACCCTGAACCACTCCCTAGGTCACAATATAACACATCTATTTTAGATGCAATTTTGGACGCCTGCGATGACGCTGCAGATACCCCAGTTGTTCCTCCGCCTCCTCAACATCATCTTACTTCTTCCTCTCTTGAACCTACCATTGATCAATTTGGTGCCACATGGAAGCTATTGGAGTGTAACAGTAGGTCAAACAAAATCAAGGAAGCTAACAACCCAACGGACCTAACCAGCCCCTTCATTATTAAGAATGTTCCGTCTCATGCTGACTCGAATTGGATCCGCAACTATTTTAGCAAATATTATGATATTAATTTATTGAATGTTGATTGTAAAATCAAAAGTAAACTTAATGAATCGCAATCCTTTATAATAAATATCCCTACCAAATATGAATGGCTATTCCTTCACCCTTCTGGTAAAAATTTAAAAATATCAAATATGTCAATTAGTAAACCACATAGCCCGAAAATAACACCAAATCCTAATCATGCTTCAAAACCCTATAGAAGTTCTCATTCCAAATGGACTTTCAAAACAAAAATTTTTCTGGGCCAATGACAAACTCGATCGTAAAACCTAAAGCAGCTTTAAAGTCGATTTCAAATAGTCCCTATCCTAATCTGAAAAATAGCCACGTCTCATCTATATTCCAGCAAAGAGCTCCTCTCAGAAGAACCAGGGAACAACAATCCGCACTCCCACAGAAACATCCTCAACTACGCGTATCTTTCAATATTAACCCGGATCCGCAGTCCCCTTCTTTAAATTATTCCAGCCAAATAAAATCACCTTCTCCCTAGTTTCGACCTCGCCTCAGGCGCCAAATATCCGAACCTTATTAGCTCACATATTTTAAACCCAACCCCATCACGATCACCGCTCGATTCTCACCCTATATTCGATCCTCTAATGTTAAACTTACGCAACGGTCCCTTATTGAATCTCGATCCGAGTCCCATTATGCTATTTAGAAACTTAGAGACAGTACAACATTCCACTGTTCCTAGCATATCTTCACGACAAACCAGACGGTATGTGTTTAGACGTGAAAACGAAAAGCTATGTATTAGCGTCTATTCAAAAGGAAGGACTTTTTTATGATCCTCAACACCTAAGGCAGCTCTAGAATAAATACCACGACCTCATGAACATCTCTTCATTGCAAGTCTCCAAAGATCTCTTAGCTTTCTCTCGGTACGTTCAACCCAAAGGAATCTCTTAACTGCCAAGAATCCGATTCGAAACCGATAAGTTCTATCGCTCCTAACACTGAATCTAGTTATCCACCTTCTGATCTCCATCCTCTTTCTTTTTATTACCAAAACGTAAGAGGTCTTCGTTCTAAACCTCACTCAGTTTACTTGCAGTTTCACAATCTTTCCTTTGACGTATTTGCACTAACTGAAACAAACCTTTCCCAGGACATCAAAAGCCAAGAGTTGTTTCCTTTGTTTTTCAATGCCTTTCGTGATGACTAACTACCACAAAGCAAACCCCCAAATAGAGGCGTCCTAATCGCTGTCTATAACATCATCCTCCTCTTCCAAACTACTAGACTACATCTCTATTAATCTAAAATTTTCTAATCAGCTCATTTTCCCGATGTGTTTCTACATCCTTCCCGGCGAACCAACAGACTCGTACAAATTGGTTGTAGCTGCTATTGACAAATTGCTTGACATCTCAGAAGCACAAAATGACCTAATTATTTTCGGTGACTTCAATCTTCGCTATCTTCAATGGAACACTTCAGAAGATCCAATTGCTTTCACTCCCTCACCCTTTTCCATCAAGGAATGTGTCTTCGTGGACGGCCTTACTGATTCAAGTCTTTCCATAACGAGTAGTATTAAAAACTATATGGGCCGGCAGCTTTACCTTATCTTCACTTCCGACCCCATTAACTCATCTGTCTCAGAAAGCTCATCCCCATTATCTACTGTTAAGTATCCAACTTAAGTGTCCAACTTAATACTTTACATATATTCAACTAGGCAGCACCAGAAAACTAATTAGTTAGCTGGTTATTTTAGTTTATATAACTTTTTATTTAACTTGATTAATACAATGTAATGCAATATAATGTTTTTTTTAAGCAGAAAAGGTTATGGCAGTAAGGCGTCTAGCAGATTGACATTTTTTGTATTGATAAACATTATTCATTACACAATTAATTAATCTGAAACAAAATTGATGCAATTAAAATAAACTTTAAGTTAAAATGTATTTTGTAACTAAAAATCTGCTTCTCTTAATCGATTTCTGTATTCCAAAGCAGTTTTAGTATATCTATAAACTGGTTCCCATCCTCGCTCACCATTCAAAATACCCATTATATCGTCTTTTGTTAAAGTATTTACTCCAAAGTAGATCCTTCGAAGTTCATTTAGCATCGGACACATAGCAATTAAATGAAAAATATCCTCCCTCTCACACCGGTTGCAGATATAACATAAGATTGGTAGTTCTTGTCGATGTGGTACGTAACATAGTGGAATTAGTTCGCCTCTTAATATAAAGATTGTTCTTATCATCTCGGTTTTATTCTTATCCAGAAAGTAAGTGTTTTCTTGAAGATCATATTTGGCATTACTGTAGTACATTCTGTGTTGGGAAGACTGTGCCTCAATCATGTATTTGTTGTATAGATTTTCGATAGCTATTCCTTCACCCTTCTGGTAAAAATTTAAAAATATTTATTATGTCAATTAGTAAACCACATAGCCCGAAAATAACACCAAATCCTAATCATGCTTCAAAACCCTATAGAAGTTCTCATTCCAAATGGACTTTCAAAACAAAAATTTTTCTGGGCCAATGACAAACTCGATCGTAAAACCTAAAGCAGCTTTAAAGTCGATTTCAAATAGTCCCTATCCTAATCTGAAAAATAGCCACGTCTCATCTATATTCCAGCAAAGAGCTCCTCTCAGAAGAACCAGGGAACAACAATCCGCACTCCCACAGAAACATCCTCAACTACGCGTATCTTTCAATATTAACCCGGATCCGCAGTCCCCTTCTTTAAATTATTCTAGCCAAATAAAATCACCTTCTCCCTAGTTTCGACCTCGCCTCAGGCGCCAAATATCCGAACCCTATTAGCTCACTTATTTTAAACCCAACCCCATCACGATCACCGCTCGATTCTCACCCTATATTCGATCCTCTAATGTTAAACTTACGCAACAGTCCCTTATTGAATCTCGATCCGAGTCCCATTATGCTATTTAGAAACTTAGAGACAGTACAACATTCCACTGTTCCTAGCATATCTTCACGACAAACCAGACGGTATGTGTTTAGACGTGAAAACGAAAAGCTATGTATTAGCGTCTATTCAAAAGGAAGGACTTTTTTATGATCCTCAACACCTAAGGCAGCTCTAGAATAAATACCACGACCTGATGAACATCTCTTCATTGCAAGTCTCCAAAGATCTCTTAGCTTTCTCTCGGTACGTTCAATCCAAAGGAATCTCTTAACTGCCAAGAATCCGATTCGAAACCGATAAGTTCTATCGCTCCTAACACTGAATCCAGTTATCCACCTTCTTATCTCCATCCTCTTTCTTTTTATTACCAAAACGTAAGAGGTCTTCGTTCTAAACCTCACTCAGTTTACTTGCAGTTTCACAATCTTCCGTTTGACGTATTTGCACTAACTGAAACAAACCTTTCCCAGGACATCAAAAGCCAAGAGTTGTTTCCTTTGTTTTTCAATGCCTTTCGTGATGACTAACTACCACAAAGCAAACCCCCAAATAGAGGCGTCCTAATCGCTGTCTATAACATCATCCTCCTCTTCCAAACTACTAGACTACATCTCTATTAATCTAAAATTTTCTAATCAGCTCATTTTCCCGATGTGTTTCTACATCCTTCCCGGCGAACCAACAGACTCGTACAAATTGGTTGTAGCTGCTATTGACAAATTGCTTGACATCTCAGAAGCACAAAATGACCTAATTATTTTCGGTGACTTCAATCTTCGCTATCTTCAATGGAACACTTCAGAAGATCCAATTGCTTTCACTCCCTCACCCTTTTCCATCAAGGAATGTGTCTTCGTGGACGGCCTTACTGATTCAAGTCTTTCCATAACGAGTAGTATTAAAAACTATATGGGCCGGCAGCTTTACCTTATCTTCACTTCCGACCCCATTAACTCATCTGTCTCAGAAAGCTCATCCCCATTATCTACTGTTAAGTATCCAACTTAAGTGTCCAACTTAATACTTTACATATATTCAACTAGGCAGCACCAGAAAACTAATTAGTTAGCTGGTTATTTTAGTTTATATAACTTTTTATTTAACTTGATTAATACAATGTAATGCAATATAATGTTTTTTTTAAGCAGAAAAGGTTATGGCAGTAAGGCGTCTAGCAGATTGACATTTTTTGTATTGATAAACATTATTCATTACACAATTAATTAATCTGAAACAAAATTGATGCAATTAAAATAAACTTTAAGTTAAAATGTATTTTGTAACTAAAAATCTGCTTCTCTTAATCGATTTCTGTATTCCAAAGCAGTTTTAGTATATCTATAAACTGGTTCCCATCCTCGCTCACCATTCAAAATACCCATTATATCGTCTTTTGTTAAAGTATTTACTCCAAAGTAGATCCTTCGAAGTTCATTTAGCATCGGACACATAGCAATTAAATGAAAAATATCCTCCCTCTCACACCGGTTGCAGATATAACATAAGATTGGTAGTTCTTGTCGATGTGGTACGTAACATAGTGGAATTAGTTCGCCTCTTAATATAAAGATTGTTCTTATCATCTCGGTTTTATTCTTATCCAGAAAGTAAGTGTTTTCTTGAAGATCATATTTGGCATTACTGTAGTACATTCTGTGTTGGGAAGACTGTGCCTCAATCATGTATTTGTTGTATAGATTTTCGATAGCTATTCCTTCACCCTTCTGGTAAAAATTTAAAAATATTTATTATGTCAATTAGTAAACCACATAGCCCGAAAATAACACCAAATCCTAATCATGCTTCAAAACCCTATAGAAGTTCTCATTCCAAATGGACTTTCAAAACAAAAATTTTTCTGGGCCAATGACAAACTCGATCGTAAAACCTAAAGCAGGTTTAAAGTCGATTTCAAATAGTCCCTATCCTAATCTGAAAAATAGCCACGTCTCATCTATATTCCAGCAAAGAGCTCCTCTCAGAAGAACCAGGGAACAACAATCCGCACTCCCACAGAAACATCCTCAACTACGCGTATCTTTTTTTTTTTTTTTTTTATAATTAACGCGCACATCAAGGGGTTATGACTACCCTTATAATGTTATTAAACACAGTGCGAGTATTTAGGAAAATAGGAGAGGATTTGAAAGGAGACATCGATGCACGTTGCTTTTGAACCTTTGTGAATCGTAATGCAGGGGAAAAACAGGGCCAGGTAGAGCATTCCACATTCGGGTGGTACGACTAAAATATGAATCTCTATACTTGACTGTACGCCCGAAGTTGGGCTCAAGGTAAAATTGATGAGCATTCCTAGCGAGGCGGGTGTTGCGGCTAAATTGTTTCAGGGGAGGAATGCAACTGGCTATTTCACTAGAGCACTGTTTATAGAAAAAGCGATAAAAGAGAGTGAGACAGGTAACGTTTCGTCGATGTTCAAGAGAATCAATCGATTCTACGATTGAACTATCACCTATCAATTTTAACGCTCTATTTTGTACCCTATCAAGCAGATGCAAAGATGTTTGAGCAGCACCTGACCAGATATGGGAGTTATACTCCAGTTTAGGGCGGATGAAGGCCTTATAAATTGTAGCCAGATCAGAAGGGGTGAAGAATTTCCTGCATCGTCTCAAGAAACCTAAGCATTTAGCAGCGTTTTTGGCGACTTCAAATATGTGGTCGTTCCAACGAAGATCATAGTTTACACACATACCAAGTACAGACAGCTTTTCGGTTTCTTCGATGCAGGTACCATTCATGGATAATGGCAATGGGGGAATGTAAAGCTTCAACGACAAGAGACAGCATTGAGTTAACGAAGCATTGAATTCTACTCGGTTCATAAGACCCCATGCAACAATGCTGTCAAGGTCAGAATTCAATGAGCTTATCATACGCAACCGTTCCATTTCCACATCCGAAGAGCAGGGACGTGAATTTGGAAACGAATATGAAAAGCTGAGGGTCGAGTCGTCAGCAAAACAGTTAAGAGGATTAGAAGTTTCAGACAAGAGATCATTAATGAAAATGAGGAAGAGAGTCGGAGACAAAACGGAGCCCTGGGGCACACCAGCATTTATGAAGTGGGTATCAGACTTGAAGCCATCCAACACAACTTGTATTGAACGGTCGGAAAGGTAATTTCTAATCCAACGAAGAAGAGACTCATCGATACCAAAAGCACGCATTTTCGATAAAAGAGCCTGATGCCAAACTCTATCAAATGCTTTAGAAATATCAAGCGCAATAATCTTACTTTCTCCAAAACAATGTAAAGATTGGTTCCACTTTTCGGTGAGATATGCCATCAAATCACCAGTGGACCGTTTGCTACGAAAGCCGTACTGACGGTCATTAAGAAGCTTTCGTTCTTCAAGATATTTCATAAGTTGACGGTTTATCAACGTTTCCATGACCTTGGAAAGAAGGGACGTTAGTGCAATTGGACGGTAATTGGAAGGGGAGGAAGATTCGCCTTTTTTAGGGACCGGCTGGACAAATGCAGTTTTCCATCTGCTCGGAAAAATCCCAGCAGAATAGGAAAGATGGAAAAGTTTACGCAGTGGTTTTGCCAGCGTAGAAGAACACCTCTTCAGAATAACGGCGGGGATACCATCTGGACCAGCGGATTTATGTATGTTGAGATCTTTGAAGACTCTCGCAACCGAGCGAGTTCGAAAAAATATCTGTTTCATCAAAGAATTTGCAGACTCGAGCTCAGGTGGAGCCAATATGCTATAAGGAAGTGTCGAGTTGGCAGCAAATTGAGCTGCCAGCAAATTGGCTTTGTCGATGGAGCTGACATACGGAGAGTCATTGAAGACGAGCGTTGGGACCGATGACGTGGTCGAGTTCTTAACGTTCTTAACAAAAGACCAAAAGTTTTTGCTTCCTTTTGGACACAACAGTATTTTTTGCCTTACTTTTTGGTCATGCAAGAACTTGGCCTTTTGTATATGAGCATTACAGATATTTCTGGCCCGTTTGAACAAATTTCGATTTTCTACTGTAGGGTTGCCTTTAAATTTTCGAAAACTACTTTCTCTATCCCTAATCGCCTCTTTGCAGCTTGAATCAAACCACGAATTCTCTTTGGGGATGATACTTTTTGTTCTGTGAGGAACAAAATTTCTCATGCCGTTGAGAATTACGTTAGATATCATATCAGCTGATGCGTCATCGTTTCCGTCGAGAAAGCACAATGACCAATTAAAATTTCGAAAGAAATTATTCAGGCCGTCCCAATTGGCTTTCTCGTATTGCCACACAGTTCTTTTAGGGACTTTATCTTTTTTTACCGTGACGGAAAGTGAAAAATCTACCGATATGACACAATGGTCCGATGTGCCTAAGGGAGATGATACTCCAACCCTGTATTTTTCGGGGTGAGAAGTGAGAAATAAGTCAAGAGTGTTGGCCGCATGGCCTTCTATATCAGGAACCCGAGTGGGCTCATCAACAAGTTGAGTTAATTCGTTAAACTCAGCGAAGATCTCAACACATTTTCCTTCGGGTGCTGTCTGGCCAGAATGTCGAAGCCAACCAGAATTGTGTACATTGAAATCGCCCGCAATTGCGATTTCAGTGTGAGGATAAAGGGAAACAATTCTTATTATGGAGTCAGATAGCGCATCAAACTCGTTGGAGGTTGAATTGCTATCTAAATTGGGGCTTCTATAAATAAAACAATAGTGAATGATATGCTTACGGACGGTGAATTTTAACCACATGAAATTAAAGTTCGTATTAGAACAAAGGCCGTATTGTGGTAGAAGCTGGTAAGCAATATCATTTCGAACATAAACGGCGAGGCCATGGGAAGAAAAGAATAAAGGCACTAAGCTTTCAATATTAACCCGGATCCGCAGTCCCCTTCTTTAAATTATTCCAGCCAAATAAAATCACCTTCTCCCTAGTTTCGACCTCGCCTCAGGCGCCAAATATCCGAACCTTATTAGCTCACATATTTTAAACCCAACCCCATCACGATCACCGCTCGATTCTCACCCTATATTCGATCCTCTAATGTTAAACTAACGCAACAGTCCCTTATTGAATCTCGATCCGAGTCCCATTATGCTATTTAGAAACTTAGAGACAGTACAACATTCCACTGTTCCTAGCATATCTTCACGACAAACCAGACGGTATGTGTTTAGACGTGAAAACGAAAAGCTATGTATTAGCGTCTATTCAAAAGGAAGGACTTTTTTATGATCCTCAACACCTAAGGCAGCTCTAGAATAAATACCACGACCTCATGAACATCTCTTCATTGCAAGTCTCCAAAGATCTCTTAGCTTTCTCTCGGTACGTTCAATCCAAAGGAATCTCTTAACTGCCAAGAATCCGATTCGAAACCGATAAGTTCTATCGCTCCTTACACTGAATCCAGTTATCCACCTTCTTATCTCCATCCTCTTTCATTTTATTACCAAAACGTAAGAGGTCTTCGTTCTAAACCTCACTCAGTTAACTTGCAGTTTCACAATCTTCCGTTTGACGTATTTGCACTAACTGAAACAAACCTTTCCCAGGACATCAAAAGCCAAGAGTTGTTTCCTTTGTTTTTCACTGTCTTTCGTGATGACTAACTACCACAAAGCAAACCCCCAAATAGAGGCGTCCTAATCGCTGTCTATAACATCATCCTCCTCTTCCAAACTACTAGACTACATCTCTATTAATCTAACATTTTCTAATCAGCTCATTTTCCCGATGTGTTTCTACATCCTTCGCGGCGAACCAACAGACTCGTACAAATTGGTTGTAGCTGCTATTGACAAATTGCTTGACATCTCAGAAGCACAAAATGACCTAATTATTTTCGGTGACTTCAATCTTCGCTATCTTCAATGGAACACTTCAGAAGATCCAATTGCTTTCACTCCCTCACCTTTTTCCATCAAGGAATGTGTCTTCGTGGACGGCCTTACTGATTCAAGTCTTTCCATAACGAGTAGTATTAAAAACTATATGGGCCGGCAGCTTTACCTTATCTTCACTTCCGACCCCATTAACTCATCTGTCTCAGAAAGCTCATCCCCATTATCTACTGTTAAGTATCCAACTTAAGTGTCCAACTTAATACTTTACATATATTTAACTAGGCAGCACCAGAAAACTAGTTAGTTAGCTTGTTAGTTTAGTTTATATAACTTTTTATTTAACTTGATTAATACAATGTAATGCAATATAATGTTTTTTTTTTATCAGAAAAGGTTATGGCAGTAAGCCGTCTAGCAGATCGACATTTTTTGTATTATAAACATTATTCATTACACAATTAATAAATCTGAAACAAAATTGATGCAATTAAAATAAACTTTAAGTTAAAATGTATTTTGTAACTAAAAATCTGCTTCTCTTAATCGATTTCTCTTAATCTATAAACTGGTTCCCATCCTCGCTCACCATTCAAAATACCCATTATATCGTCTTTTGTTAAAGTATTTACTCCAAAGTAGATCCTTCGAAGTTCATTTAGCTTCGGACACATAGCAATTAAATGAAAAATATCCTCCCTCTAACACCGGTTGCAGATATCACATAAGATTGGTAGTTCTTGTCGATGTGGTACGTAATTTAGTGGAATTAGTTCGCCTCTTAATATAAAGATTGTTCTTATCATCTCGGTTTTATTCTTATCCAGAAAGTAAGTGTTTTCTTGAAGATCATATTTGGCATTACTGCAGTACATTCTGTGTTGGGAAGACTGTGCCTCAATCATGTATTTGTTGTATAGATTTTTCCAGAATGTGTTCAAATTTCACCCTCAGTGAAGAGGCTCCATCACAACGGTCAAAATTAATGTCACATCCATAGCAATTAGCAAGCTCTTGCCACTCTTGAATGCAATGTGAGTTATTTGCTATCATGTGCCTTAGAATAATCTTTGGTAAGCGGTGGTCTTCCATTTCCATCACTTTAAGTACATATTTGAAGTGTGACCTTAACGTTTCTAAGATAAGTGGTGGGCAACCTGTCTCCAGATGAATCATGTAGCTTGGGGTGCAATTAGGTAGTCTAAATATTCGTTTTATGCAGTAACGTTGGAATTTTTCTACTGGCTCAAAATAGCTATGCCCCCAAATTTGTGCAGCATACAGAAGAACCGTCTGAGCAGTTGCTTGTATAACTTTTTGCTTAGAGCTATGGGATACAAATTTGTTTTGGATGCAGGGACGCCAGACTGAATTAATAGCCCTTTTAGCTTCTGATAGCTTAACTTTCAGGTGTTTTTCCATATTCAGATTAGCTGAAATCAGAACTCCAAGATACTTATATTCTCTTATAACTTCGATAGATCGCCTTTGGAAGGTCCATGCTTCGTTTCTCGTGAGTCTGCTACCACCGTTCCTGAATACGAGAATTTTTGTCTTTTCAAGATTCACTGACAAAATTCCAGGCTTTACAATACTTTTCAAGTCTGTTGATCATAAGTTGCAAACTTGTAACTGAACTAGCAAGAAAAACAATATCGTCAGCATACATATTAAATAAGTCCTGGAATCATAGTGCCGTTCTACTCCACCACCAATATCATCGGTTATATCGTTTATAAACAATATGAAAAGAAGTGCGCTTAAGATTGTCACAATACAGAATACACTTATGTCACAATATACACATAACTTGCAAGATGTTCAATACATAATGAACACACATGACACACACATACACTAATACATTGTAACTTGTAACATAACGCAGTTAATAAAGCCATTCATGAATAAGACGTAAAACTGTGCGGTTGCTTTCTTCTCGTCGTGTTCTTTGCAGCCATCTTGCAGCCATCACAAAGATGCTGCTTTGCTTCAAGCCCATCGTAGTTTCAAAATCATCAGATAAGCCTTCTCCATCCCATACCGTAACTTTATCATTTCCGTATAAAGCTCTTATGAAGTTCACAATTTTGCTACTTATACCAATCTTATATAGCTTGTAAAAGATTGCCTCGCGTGGGATAAAGTCAAATGCTGATTTGAAGTCCACAAATATGGCATAAAGTTTCTTAAGTTTTTGTTTGTACATTTGAGCAATATTTATTAAAGTGAAAACTTGATCAACTGTAGAGTAATCTTCTCTTAATCCAGCTTCAAACTCGTGTAAGATGTTCTTATTTCTGATCCAGTCTTTAAGTCTCTTGTAAATTAGAGCGGTAAATAGTGTGCAGGTTATATTGAGAAATGAAATTCCTCTGTAGTTTGCTGGATTTGTATGGTTTCCTTTTTTATGGAGCGTGAATATTATTGATTTTTTAAAGCTTTGTGGGAAGGTTGTGCTTTCGAAAAGTCGATTATACTCTTTTAGAAGAGCTTGTGCGAATTCAGTAGTACAGTTTTTGTAGAATTCGAAGGGAATCCCATCTTCTCCTGGGGCTTTGTTGTTCTTAGCATTGTTCAATACTTGAAATATTTCAGATAGTTCGAAGGATTCATCCAGAAACACACCTATTATTTGAGGCCCAGCATACTGAATATCAAGCGATGTCTGAGCAGTATTTAAAAGTGTTCTGAAGTGTGCTTGAAGACCATTTGCGATACTGTTTTTTTTTTCCATTCAGAAGTTTGGCTGCCTTCCAAAAGTCGATGAGGATCTGCAATTGTTTATCTTTGAGATATTTTGTTGTTCATATTGTAACGTGCGCTTAGTTCGCAAAATAAAACTTCACCTTTCAAATTATTTCTATCACTTTTATTCAGTATCTATACTTAATTCGGTCTCAACTCGACTTTTGCACTATCACTTGTATACAACAATTTACTCTTAACTTTATCACTCTATAATCAAAACTGACTGCTCGTTGAGTCAGCGGTCCTATTTATATAGAACAACACTCATCTAGAGCGTTCCAGTTTCTTCTCCATGGTTTCCACATTTGCTGTCAAGCATCTCTACACTCACACACACTGGCTTACAAGCAATGCCTGTCATTTTACCATTCCATTATAGTGCTGCCAGTTGTGTTTTCGGTTAAACGTTTTCGATAAGGAAATTGGTATAAATGTTGGGTGTTCATTACACTGCCCCCTCCTTAAGATTGTTCGTCCCGAATAATTCCATCTGCAGCCTCGCCACTATATCGATGCAGCCGGTCACAATGAACTACTTTTAACTTGCCTCTTAATCCTCTTCGGATGCGGTAAACCACGTCGTTAATCCTCGTGATAACAGTATAAGGACCTTCCCAGTTCTGCTGAAGTTTCAGTGACAATCCCTTTTGACGATGAGGATTATAAAGCCACACACGATCTCCTGCTTGAAATCCTGCCGTTGTCGCTTTTGTGTCGTACCGTGTCTTCATCCGGTCGCTGTAGGTTTTCATCCGTTCCCTTGTTCTTTTATGGATGTCAGCGAGTCTCTCCTTGAGGTCGTCCACATACTCGTTCGTGTCCTGTGGCTCCTCTGTCCAAATTTAAGTTCGCTGGGCAGCCGCATGGTTTTCCCGAACAGGATGTCAGATGGTGTTTGTCCTGTCGAGCTATGTACTGCACTTCTATAGGCCATCAGGAATAGTGGTACGTGCCTATCCCAGTCTCTTTGGTAGTCGCCTACGACCTTGATGAGGTGTTCTTTCAAGGTCCGGTTGAATCTTTCAACCATCCCATCAGATTGTGGATGAAGCGGTGTGGTTCTGGTCTTCTTGATGCCAAGTAGTCCGCACACTCCTTGGAAGATGTTTGACTCGAAGTTCCTCCCTTGGTCGGAATGGAGTTCCATAGGTACGCCAAACCTACTTACCCAATTAAACACAATCTGGTCGACCACCGTTTTGACTTCTTGATTTGGGATGACACACGCCTCAGGCCATTTGCTAAAATAGTCCATTACAACCAGAATGTACTTGTTTCCAGCGTTGGTCTCTGGAAAAGGCCCAGCCACATCTACTGCAATCCTCTTAAAAGGCGATCCAACGTTGTACTGATGCATCTTACCTTGAATCTTCCTACCAGGTCCTTTGGTTGCAGCACACTTGTCACATGTTCGGCACCACTTCTCCACGTCATCTCTAGCATGTAACCAGTAGAACTGATGTCGCACCTTCTCCAGTGTTTTGTTAACTCCCAGGTGACCTCCAGAAGGTCCGTCGTGCATCTCCCGAAGAACTTCACTGACTTTCGATTGCGGTACGATCAGCTGCATCACATATGATTTACCGTCAGCGGACTCCCATCTTCGCCTGAGGACACCTTCTTGCACATATAGTCAGTCCCACTGTGCCCAATAGGCTTTGAGAACTGGACTCCTGTCAGAAATGTCTCCCCATTCGGGTTTCTCTTCATTTTCTTTCCATGCGAGAATGGGTTCGATATCTGGATCCTCCTGTTGAGCGGTCCTCACTTCCTCATTGCTCCATCCGCATATGGGGTCAGCTCTTAGTCGCTGAGCGGTCATATTTTCTTTGTCTTCTTGCCGCCTACAATGCTTGCAAAAATGGATCCTTCTCAACAGCCGCTTTCATTTTGATTATCCAAGGGTCAGAATCCGCTTCTGAGATACCAGCTAACTCCGGCACTC
The DNA here is from genome assembly GCA_949752695.1 of Melanostoma scalare. Lineage (NCBI taxonomy): Eukaryota > Metazoa > Arthropoda > Insecta > Diptera > Syrphidae > Melanostoma > Melanostoma scalare. The sequence goes on along the minus strand of OX456984.1, from coordinate 107,823,801 downwards.
CTCGCGACAACATGTCAGGAACTACATGCTCTTTTCCCTTTCGGTGGATAATTTTGAAATCGAATTGTTGTAGCCGAATGGCCCAACGCGCTAATCTCCCTTGAGGATCCTTGAGATTACTCAATCACACCAAGGAATAGTGATCAGTTATAACCGTAAATTGGACACCTTCCAAATACGGCCTAAGCTTCTCAATGGCCCACATCACTGCCAAACACTCCTTCTCCGTAGTTGAGTAATTCTTCTCACTTCTATTCAGTGATCGGCTAATATAACAAATAGCCTTCTCACCCTCATCAAAACTTTGCGAAAGTACAGCCCCGATTCCATAATCCGACGCATCAGTCTGAACGACAAATGGTCGCGAAAAATCTGGACAGGTCAGAATCGGTGCCGTAACCAAGCATTCTTTCGCTTTCCTAAAACACTCATCACACTCATTCTACCACACAAACTTTTTATTCTTTTTCAACAAATCAGTAAGGGGCCTTACTTAACCTGCAAAATTATGTACAAGTCTCCTATACCATGAAATACTTACTTACTTACTTAGGTGGGCATTACAGTTCGGGGTGAATCTGGGCCTCAACCAACATCCTCCTATAACGATTTCGATCTCGGGCGAGTTCTCTCCAGTTTCGCACTCCAAGTCGGTTGAGGTCTTCATCAACTTGATTGCGCCACCTAAGACGAGGTCTTCCCCTTCCGCGATTTCCCTGCAATGTGCTTTCGAACACCCGACGAGCCGGAGCGTTTGGGTCCATCCGCTCTACATGGCCCAACCATCGTAGCTTCGCGATGCGTACTCTTCTGGCTATGCCCATGTCGCGGTACAGCTCATACAGCTCGTTGTTGTATCTTCTTCTCCACACATTGTCTTCGCATACGGGACCAAAGATCATTCGGAGAATTTTTCTTTCGAAACGACCAAGAGTTTCCTCATCCGCTTTCGATAAGGTCCATGCTTCCGCGCCGTACAGCAGGACTGGGATGATCAAGGTCTTATACAAGGTCACCTTGGTTTTTCTGGAGAGGGTTTTGTTTCTCAATTGCCTTCTTAACCCAAAGAAGCAACGGTTGATGTTGTTGTCCGTGTCTACAGCGGATCCTAGGTAGACGAAGTCCTGTACTACCTCGAAGTTATGTCTGTCTATTGTGACGTTTTGTCCAATTCGTCGATGTTCTGTGTCCTTGTTTGATGACAGCATATACTTCGTTTTGCCCTCATTAACCATCAAACCCATTTTTGCCGCTTCTGTTTCAATACTCGCAAAAGCACCTATGACATCACGCTTTCTTCTTCCCATTACGTCAATATCGTCTGCATAGGCGAGTAATTGTACAGACTTTTGAAAGATTGTTCCTCTGGTGTAAACGTTTGGGTTTCTTACAATCTGTTCAAGTATAATGTTGAAGAAATCGCAAGACAGTTTGTCGCCTTGCCTAAATCCTTTTTCGACATCAAAGGTCTCGGTGAGCTCTTTTCCGACCTTGACGGAGCAGCGTGAATTCTCCAAAGTCATCCTGCATAGTCGTACGAGCTTTGCAGGGATGCCGAAACTAGACATGGCTCTGTACAGCTCGTCTCTGTAAATACTGTCATACGTGGCCTTGAAATCGATAAAGAGGTGGTGAATATCGATATTATGTTCTCGCGTTTTTTCCAAGATCTGCCGTAATGTGAAAATTTGTTCTATTGTGGACTTCTCTGGTCTAAAACCACATTGATAAGGACCTATCAAGTTGTTGACGTGGGGTTTCAGACGTTCACATATTACAGCGGACAAGATCTTATAAGCGACGTTAAGGAGGCTTATCCCTCTGTAATTGGCGCAATTGTGAGGGTCTCCTTTCTTTAGGATCGGGCATACGGTACAGAGATTCCATTCATCGGGCATGCTTTCTTCCGACCATATCATGCAGATCAGCTGGTACATGCTCCTTTCCAACTGATCTCCAGCTGCCTTGAAAAGTTCGGCATCAAGGCCATCTGCACCTGCAGTCTTATTTGATTTAAGTTTGCATATGGCAAGCTTAACCTCTTCTAGGTCGGGAGGACGGCATTCTTGATCATCGTCCAAGCTGAATGGGGCAATCTGCCTGACAGCGGAATTTGTGTCTTCATCGCCGTTAAGCAGTCTGCAGAAATGATCTTTCCAGATCCTCAGTAGCGACTGTGACTCTATAACTATGTTTCCCTGCTGGTCTTTACAGGCTTGAGTTCGGGGTTTGCCACCCTGGCAGGATCTTTTTACCTTTTGGTAAAACTTCCGAATCTCGTTCCTGTCATGGCACCTCTCTATTTCCTCAAACGAGCGCTTCTCATGCTGCTTCTTTTTCTTTTTGAGAAGTCGGTGTTATTTTCTTCTTGTAAATCTCGTTATACTGATCGTAAGCCTGCCTGCATTCTCCATCGAACCATACGTTTCGTTTTGGTGGCCGAGTGAAACCTAGAACCTCAGAGGCAGCGGTTCTGATGGCTTCTTGGCATTGCTGCCACTGGTCTTCAATGTTTAATGCTGGCGGCATGGGATTCAAGGTTATTTAAAAGGACACTCGATTGGAAAAGGCATTGGCAATCTCTTGCGATTGTAGCTTTCCGACGTCATATCTCTTCACAGCGTTAGTTCGCGCTGGTCGTGAACAAGATATCCTCATTCGTACCTTGGCAACAACAAGGTAGTGGTCCGAGTCAAAGTTGGCCCCTCGGAAAGTTCGGACATCTAGCACACTGGAAGAGTGCCTTGCGTCGATCGCAACATGGTCAATTTGGTTGACGGTTAATTGATCTGGGGATCGCCATGTACCTTTATGAATTTTGAGATGCGAGAAGCGTGTACTACTTACAACAAGATTCAGCCCCGCAGCAAAATCGATTAGCCTCAGTCCGTTTTCGGAGGTTTTGTCATGGAGGCTATGCTTACCGATTGTGTTTCCAAAGATGTCCTCCTTCCCTAGCTTTGCGTTAAAATCGCCAAGAACGATTTTCACGTCGTGTCTAGGGCACTGCTCATACGTTTCTTCGAGGAGCTCGTAGAACAGTCTTTGGAATCGTCGTCTTTCTCTTCTGTGGGGGCGTGGGCGCATATAAGGCTAATGTTGGCGAATTAAGCCCTGATGCGGATGGTCATTATACGCTCATTGACTGGATTTTGGCTTATCACCTTATCCCTGAGTCTTCCTCTAACGACAAATCCGCACCCAAATAAGCGTTGTTTCTTTAGTCTGTAGCAGTCACCATAGTAGATGTCACAGTTTTTCATCCTCTTTATGCCCGGTCCACTCCATTGCACTTCTTGGATGGCGGTTATGTCTGCTTTGCAGCAGTCCAGGGCATCCGCTAATTCTCCAGCTGCACCTAGTCCGTTAAGAGATCTTACGTTCCACGTGCAGATCCGGAGGTCATTGTCCTTTTTTCGTTTGCTTGGGTCGTCAACTTTGAAATCATTATCGTTATCCGAGGCTTTTGGTTGTTTCGGAACCATATTTTTTTTCCGTGGTTGGGTAGCTAACCCTACGCACAACCCCCAACCTGGAGGGCCAGGTCCCTTTGGATCCCTTCGGACACAAAGGGCTGGAATATCCAGTGTCAGTACCCTGCTGCAGGGGTGTGAGTGCTGCCGTTGGCTCACCAGGAGCTCATCCGCCACCATCTCTACTTCAATACCCTGTCCTAGTATTGAAAGACCCCGAAAGACCTTTAAACCAAATATGTTGGAGTAGCTCCTTCAGGGGTTTCTGCTTTTATGGCTGCTGAAGTCCACCGTTGATTCTGTCCTTCGAATTCATCCGCTGGAACATTTACACGAAAGCTCTCGTAGACCACTGAGATTCGTGCAGTCAGTCATAGTTCGCAGAGCAATTATAGTGTTGACCGATCACAATTCTTTTGTTCTGGATTCCCTTGTCAACACTCGCACTTACTAGTTTAGCAGGTCAGCTCTGGACGGAGCATCCCAGGTCCCAGTGGATACCGCTTGAGTGCTGCCGTTGGCTCACCAGGAGCTCATCCGCCACCATCTCTACTTCAATACCCTGTCCTAGTATTGAAAGACCCCGAAAGACCTTTAAACCAAATATGTTGGAGTAGCTCCTTCAGGGGTTTCTGCTTTTATGGCTGCTGAAGTCCACCGTTGATTCTGTCCTTCGAGTTCATCCGCTGGAACATTTACACGAAAGCTCTCGTAGACCACTGAGATTCGTGCAGTCAGTCATAGTTCGCAGAGCAATTATAGTGTTGACCGATCACAATTCTTTTGTTCTGGATTCCCTTGTCAACACTCGCACTTACTAGTTTAGCAGGTCAGCTCTGGACGGAGCATCCCAGGTCCCAGTGGATGCCGCTTGGAGGTATAGTAAGCACAATTGACGTGTACTATAAGTTACAGCATCTGGGCGCCGCCAAGTTGGCACCAGTCAGAGCCTACCCGAATAGTACAACGCCCATCCACCATATATCATACCATATACCATGAAATGGTCCCTACAAAACTCCTAACATCCTTGACGTTCTTGGGTGGCGGAATCTTCACCATACTTTCGACCTTTTCAGGATCGACATGAAGTCTGTTCCTATCTACAACGTATCCCAGAAACTTTAAGGAAGGCCTACAGAAATTACACTTTTCCTTACCTACTTTTAATCCTGCTTCCCTGCAAAATTTCGAGATGTTTCTCGAAAGAATCGGTGACGATGATGATGTCATCTAAGTATACGAAGACGAGCGGTTCCAAGTCGGGACCAAGAACGTCGTCAATAAACCTCTGCCATGTAGCCGGGGAGTTAGGCGTTCTCAAAAATTGAAAAAGTCCTCGACCCGGTACGGTAAAGGCCGTATACTTCCTCGATTCTTCCTCCATTAGTATCTGCCAATAGGCAGACTTAATGTCTAAGGAAGACAAAAACCTAGCATTTCGGGGCTTGTCCAAAATGGCTGAAATAAAAGGAAGAGGGTAAGCGTCCCTATCAGTAACCTCATTTAACTTCTTATAGTCTACGCAGAACCGATTAGAACCGTCTTTCTTGTTCACTTATAATATTGGGGAAGCCCAAGGGCTTTTCGATTTCTCGAGAACCCCTGCCTCCAACATTTCCTTTAATTCCTTATCTTTATGTTGTTGTATCGCCGGCGATACCGGATAATACCTCTGTTTTATCGGTTTTGCGGACGTCCTAATCCTATGCTCTACGAGATTTGTACATTCTAATCCCTCACTCATACTACTAAACATATCTTCGACTACAGACTCTAACCTTTGGTTCTCATCCACACTCTACTCAGATTTTTCCCTAATACTACCTATGTCCGATATCGCAGCTAGTCTCTGCTCTTCGGAAAAACTCCATACCCCTGATCTTAAATCCGGGACTATACCCGCAAGTGCCCAAAAATCTACACCCAAAATTAAAAGTTGTGGAAGGTTTGAAATAACCAAACAATCTAACAAAGTAGACCAACCCTCAACTACCATCGGGAGAGGCAGAGAACCTAACACTCCTACACCCTTCCCATCTGCTAACGCTACTGATTTAAAATTTGAATTCCCTACACTAAGCCCTAGATCTTGTAAAATTTTTCAACCCTCACCACCAACTATGGTTCGGGAGGCACCTGAATCTAATAAGCCTAAAAACCTAATTCCATAAATAAAAACTCCTAAATATGGCCTTATGTCCCTATCACTTGCCGCGAGAGTAAAACCTAACTGAATGTCCTCCAACTGGTCGCTAGCAGGCGACCTATCTAATTACGACGAGCTACTCGGCCTGCTGACCCGAGAGCCCATTGACCATTTCCCGAACAACGCCTACATTCACGCCTTGACACACCAGAAGCACCACATCCAAAACATTTCCTAGAAGCGGAACAAGCGGAAGCAAAGTGACTTTCCTGATTACAATTAAAACACCTAACGACCCTAGGTGGTGGTTTATCGGGAGCTGGTTCAACCACCGCAACACGATGTTGACTTGAACTGCTTGGCCGATATCCACATTCCGGTTCAAGAAGATTTTTCGACCTAGAAGGAGGGATGAAATTCTCCATGTTTGTCCTAAGTGTATCTAGCTCTCTTCCTAAAACAGCTAGCTCCTTAACTGAAGTTGGTTTCGCAAAGGCAATTTGTTGTTGATAAAAGGGGTCGACGTTTTTCTTCAAATTGGTAAGTTTTCTTCCCTCAGTCAAAGGTTCTGATAACCGCCTAAAAAGTGTTCTCATCACGGCGAGGTATGCGCCGAAGATTTCGTCCTTCCCTTGGGATCTATGATTAATCTCCTCCAAGAGAAGATCATCATAGTTCGCAGGAAGGAACTCCGCCTTAATTTCTTCAACCAGCTCTTGTCAGTTCTTTAGGTCACTCCTTACGGTCCCATACCATAAGAGGGCTTTTCCACATAACAACTCTGACGCAGACTTGAATAAATGTGCCTCAGACACATCATTCGCTACACGCAGTTCCTCAACACGTTCTAGGAATTAATTCACTGATGAACCATCCGACTCACCAGTAAATTTCACTCCCCATTTCCCCACACGTTCCTTCTCTCTAAAAATCACTCTACGATCTACATTCTCCACTGGAAAACTTGCAGCAACCTCATCTCCAACTGAATTCCCTGATTGTTCCCTGTTCACTCCTCCAGTCTCCTATGTTCAATCTAAATTCCCTATCACTCTATCTCAACAATCGTATTAGTTCAATCTCTCTTTCAAGCTCTCTAATACAAGCCTCACTTTCGCTCTCACGTCGAGTTTCCTCGTTCACACGACCACCCGACAACCTCTCATTCGTCAACACATTACACCTACCACCATTCAATCCTTCATTCAAACTCCCTGTTCTACTACCACTTGCTTCCTCACAAAATTTTCCTAAATTCGCATTCGTTGCATTACTTCGTGATGGACTTATGCTCACCGAGCGGCCACCTGCAACTCCTGATGCTACAACCTTCTTCGGAATTTCATCCTCTAAGTCACTATCTCCACTATCACCCATAAGTATTCCTAATAGTATCAACAACTAATTTTTTAACTCGCTCTGTTCCTCTTCATCCTTCTCATCCTCACACACTGCCCTACCAATACGACCAAATGCCCACTCAATCTTTGTAATTATTTTAACACATTCTGAAGATTTCGGATCTTTCGGAGGATCTTCCAAAAGAACCCTAATCTCTTCCGTCTTTACTTTCACAGCCTCTCTATCCTCCTCAAAACTAAACGGACAACTCTTTGAGTTTTCCAATGTACCCCGAGACTCTAACACTCTTGAAGATCTGAGGGCTCTCCTCATCACTTCCACTGTACCCACCTTCAGACCACGAATCTGCATCTCATATGCCAGTTCGTCCGTTGCTAATCTTCCAATATTCATTTTCAAAACTGTTCAAACTAATTCAAAACCCCAGTATGGAAATAAAACCCCTATTCTCACTCAAGCCGATAAAGTCTAAACACTCAAACAATTCAACCTAATTTGAAAAACCACGATTGAAAAACACACCTTATTTTCCTTTAAATCAGTAAAATCGCTGCGTAAAACACCCAGCTTATTCAAACTAATTTACAAACCAATGTTTGAAAAACAACACCTTGTTTTTACTCCACCCACTGAAAAACGTTCAAACTATTCTAACTAATTCTCAAAACAATGATTGAAAACAAGACCTTATTTTTCACTCAAGTCAATAAAGTCGCTAAATCTCAAATCACAAAAAAACTTTTCTCAAAACTTTCGATCTTAAACTGTTTACGACTCGCAAACTTTTTGCATACACACTTATACAAACACTATCTTCACTCAAAACAATCAATCGCAAAAATCAATTTCAAAATTCTATTAAAGTTAACTACTGTTCGTAATCTGATACCGTCTCTCGTTTTCTCAATTGCAACGTACGAATTATTCGTTCTAAAAAGAAGCCTGATATCTATGTATACTGACACTTTTTTACTACACACTTCAAATTCGCAATCGTATCGCGCACACCAATAATTTTTTTTTTTTCAACTACTTATGTTTCCAACAAACAAAAGAAATCAACCCTGACTCCAAAGTCAAAAAGACACTCACTTGCACTTTTGCACGCAGATGGGATTAAAAAAAACAATACTCGAACAGAACTCTATAGGTAACACAAGAAGAATTATACAATCAATTGTATATCGAATTAAATGGGTATGTAATGTAAGTATAAGTAGGTATGTATGCATATAGACAAAAAAAATATATATATATATGCGTATATGTATGTCTCAACAAAATATCAAAATATAAACTTTAATATGATATCAAACCAATCAATATAATGTGAAATGAAATGCAAAGAAAACCTTACTTTAAAGTACACAGTTTCGTTTATATGTACTTAGCCCTTTTCCTGCCGCACAAACAACTTCTTTCTCAAGAGGATTATTTGATATTTAATCACCAAATTTTTAAACGTAACTTTGTGGTCGTTATAATTAATGTTAAGTTTCTTAACAATGTCACAATGCAAATATAAATTTTCCACCAACAACCTAGATGAAATTAAAAAAGATTACTATTTGTTCCAAAAAATATGCACAAAAACACAATCACTACTCAAACCGAACGATACAACATAAGGCGTGTTTTTTTTTATGCTAGTATATAGTACAGTAAAAATTTCCCTTGGGGAACAACAACAAATCATTTTACTGTTGTAATTTTCCACAGTGAAAACAGGGATGGCATTGCTGTGGATTGATAGTTTCCAGCTTTGAAAATAAGATGGCACCACCAATGATTTCAGTTCATCAAAGCTTTTTCGAAAGGACGTGTTCAAAAAAAAAGTGGTATTTGCAAAGAAATTTTTTCTCTCGATTAAAAATTAAAGAAATAAAAACTATATTCATATTGAATTTTCGCCCTGTTTCTTACCTGGTGATGTATATAATACAAAATTTTGCACTAGTTCTTTTTTGCTGAAGCTAAAAGATTTTCTCATGGAATTATTTGACTAAGAAATATAGCCCAATGCAAGAAAAAAACAAATCAAACAAACAAACGAAGCAGTAAAAAATGGTCAAAAGGGAAAGATATATGTATTCAAATTAAATATTCTTCAATAGAAATTCAAGTTTGGGACTAGCAGTACTTGTTTCAACTTAATTTAATTTGGGTTGTGCTTATTTGTGCGGTAATATTATAGTTCAATTTCATGGTTTTGTAAATAGAATCAACTTATTTTCTTTCTAAACCTATCGAACAGACTGGACAATAGTGTAAATATGCTTTACCACAGGTTTGGATAAAAAATAAATTGATTCTGTTTGCCAATGGAAAATCTCATCAAAGATTGGTTTTTAATATCATTTTACATACTCCCCGAACATATCCAAAAGTTTTTTTTCAACAAAACAGCTGACTTTGACATAGAGCTTTCTTCACTGCTGGACGATGCCTCCAAAAATAGTAAAAAAGAGCTGTAAGAGAGAATCTGATGTATGGAAAATAAGAAAAAAAATACAAATTCATACCTGGCTTTGTATCGTGATTCATTTGATAGAACAAATAGCGAAACAAACCTGGTATGAATTTGATTTTGTTTCATCTTGAATTTCACAGAGAGCTTTGAAAAGTAGCAACAAGCTTTGACGTTGAGCTCCATCTTGTTGCTGAAAATAGAACTGAAAATACTGTGGACAGATCGTTTTTTTTTAACTCGAATGCTGTACTATATACTAGCTTAAAAAAAAACACGTTTTTTATGCTAGTATATAGTACAGTAAAAATTTCCCTTGGGGAACAACAACAAATCATTTTACTGTTGTAATTTTCCACAGTGAAAACAGGGATGGCATTGCTGTGGATTGATAGTTTCCAGCTTTGAAAATAAGATGGCACCACCAATGATTTCAGTTCATCAAAGCTTTTTCGAAAGGACGTGTTCAAAAAAAAAGTGGTATTTGCAAAGAAATTTTTTCTCTCGATTAAAAATTAAAGAAATAAAAACTATATTCATATTGAATTTTCGCCCTGTTTCTTACCTGGTGATGTATATAATACAAAATTTTGCACTAGTTCTTTTTTGCTGAAGCTAAAAGATTTTCTCATGGAATTATTTGACTAAGAAATATAGCCCAATGCAAGAAAAAAACAAATCAAACAAACAAACGAAGCAGTAAAAAATGGTCAAAAGGGAAAGATATATGTATTCAAATTAAATATTCTTCAATAGAAATTCAAGTTTGGGACTAGCAGTACTTGTTTCAACTTAATTTAATTTGGGTTGTGCTTATTTGTGCGGTAATATTATAGTTCAATTTCATGGTTTTGTAAATAGAATCAACTTATTTTCTTTCTAAACCTATCGAACAGACTGGACAATAGTGTAAATATGCTTTACCACAGGTTTGGATAAAAAATAAATTGATTCTGTTTGCCAATGGAAAATCTCATCAAAGATTGGTTTTTAATATCATTTTACATACTCCCCGAACATATCCAAAAGTTTTTTTTCAACAAAACAGCTGACTTTGACATAGAGCTTTCTTCACTGCTGGACGATGCCTCCAAAAATAGTAAAAAAGAGCTGTAAGAGAGAATCTGATGTATGGAAAATAAGAAAAAAAATACAAATTCATACCTGGCTTTGTATCGTGATTCATTTGATAGAACAAATAGCGAAACAAACCTGGTATGAATTTGATTTTGTTTCATCTTGAATTTCACAGAGAGCTTTGAAAAGTAGCAACAAGCTTTGACGTTGAGCTCCATCTTGTTGCTGAAAATAGAACTGAAAATACTGTGGACAGATCGTTTTTTTTTAACTCGAATGCTGTACTATATACTAGCTTAAAAAAAAACACGTTTATAATTTCACATAGAGAATTTCCAAATAGTAAGGAAAAAAAGACAATTTCTACCAGCCCCACGTTGGGCGCCACTTGTTGCACCCTTTCTTCTCTTGTGACTTTGACTATTTACTAGTTAATAATTAAAAAGGTAAGCTACGTTAAAATTAAACAAGTTAGGATGACGTCGAATACTTAAAAACCGCGTACAAAAATAAAGGAATACACGATTCCAAAACAATAAAAAGTAAAATCAAATTGCACGACCGATGTGCACAGCGAGGGAAAATTTCGATAGAATGACGTCTATTAAAAAGGTGCCTTTGATTATCGAGAAGAAAAGCGCGTCCAGCAACAACTATGCTGTGTCCACGGCTGCTCAGCTGGGGGTGCGTTCGGTGGAAATGTTTATTAATTAGTTGATCAAGGTAATGGAAAATTTTTAATCGATGTATGAAGTAGGTGAATGGGTATAATAGAATTTTTGTTAGTACAGGAACTAACAAAAATAAAAGTGGGCGCCAGAAAATTTTAATTAAAAGGAATTTTCAAACCTTTGCTGAAAAGTAAAGAAAAGAAAAATACGACCCAGGAATATAAACGAATTTGAGTGGAAAACGAAAGACAATGCTTGAATGGAATGAAATGAAATCTTTAATGTTCAATTTATGTTGTTGTCGGTTGGGAAAACCTTAGGATTAGGATTAAGAACCCAAATCTTTTCGGAATTACAAGATTATAATAGTTTTTAAAAGAGAAAGAAAAAATAAAGAACAAACAATAGTTTCGCCAGCAAGAAAAGCCCGTTATCGTGCTGTCTTGAAAGTGCCGTAGGGCAATGAAAAAGGTCGCGAGTCCCTCAAAATACGGGAGATTATCGACGCCAAAAGGCAACCAGATCTATGTTCAAAAATTCCACAAAGCTCGAACCAAGTCACGCACAATTCAATAGAAAACCAAAACTTCACTCTTCTTATCTTTGATCAATCAATTGTTCCTCCTTGAACTTCTGTGTAATCTGACACTTCCTTATTATTTTTCTCGTGGGAAATTCCGTCGCTGGCCCGTTCTGCCACAACCCTTTGTCCACACGCAAAATTAGGGAAGTTAAATTCTACAAGAACTCACTAAGAAAATTACTAGTTTTCAAACAAGTCAACAAACTTGTAACTTGGAACTTTCTAAATCAATACTTAAATCTTTAACCAATATGGCTGCTCAAATATAAATTCTTTCAAATTCGCTTTATCGCTTTTTCTTCCGAAAACCTCTATGTCCAATAGCCAACAATGAAGTGACTTCCCCAACTCTCTTGTCAAGCTGTCTCATGTACGTCGATTTGTCTTGGCCGTTCATTCAGCCACAGTGGGTTCCATTACGTATATTTAGCACCAATCAGCGTTTTGCGTGAGAGGACTACCGTTTTATTTAGAATACCTTACTGTCTCTCAATATTCCTCTTAGAAACCAAATTTCCACGATCTTGGGAAATTATGGTCGGCTTACAGCTGACGGAAGAGTTCAGTGCCTTTTTTTGTAGCGAAAGCGATAAATCGAAGACATGCACCATTCTGTGCAGCTAAAAGGTAAGCTACATCGGTGGTAGGAAAAGTTATGTGCAGAACGGGTCTGCAGACAATTTTTCTAGTAACGACGTAGCAAAATGTTTCGAAGAGAAGGAGGAAAAATTTGTATCGCGTATTTTTTTACAATCTAGATCTGGTGGACATTTGTTCAGATTTTTATCAGGGGAAAACTGACAAATAACGTGATTTTCCTGCAAACAAAATTTAAGTTGCGATTAGTAATTAAAGTTAAAGTTAAAAGTTGGGCACTCGGCCATTGAAAAGTGTATTCGTTGGGTACTTTGCCATTGATGATTTGTTGTTGATCGATTTATGTATCAGTGTGTAAAATATGCATTTTTATTTCAAGTCTTACAATGTATGAATTATTTTTTTCTTCAAATTCTAATTTTACTCTTCCAAGGATTTTACGGTATGCTAATAGTTCTCCTCCACTTGCTCTTCCAAAAGTTCTTCTTTTAACACCAGGTATCTATATGAGTTCATAATTCTTAAAAATTTTATTATATCTATTATGTTCTATATTAAGTAAATGTGTTTCATATAATAGAAATATGTGGAATTCTTTTAAATAGTTAAAAAATTCAACAATGGCTAATTTATTTCTTATTTCAGCGATATTATAACTTAAAATTTTAAATTTATTTTATTGATTTGGGTAGACGTCTGCTCCCCAGAAAAAGTGCCCATCAGAACTCCCATTAGCTTTTACAGCGGATGTTTTCTGCAATTGCAATGTGTCATTTACTTCTGCCATCCCTGAACTCGAAGCTTGTCCAAAGTTTGACAGTTGTTCTGACGTACTGCTAATTTTTATTTCATTCGTTAAATTATCAATAGTATTTTCAACACCTGTTGAGATTATTCAAAGAATTTGGCACAGGATATGAGTTCCATCTTCATTCCCACACCGCAAACAAACTCTGTTTTCTGTATGCAATCTATCATCCCTCAAAACAATCTTTTTCTTCGGATTTTCAACTCTCAGCGTTTTCATCAGCCTGATCAGTTTAGATCTCCGAGTTTAAATTCGCGAACGTTCAATGGCAGGTCTTTATTGATGGATATACCTGAATTCTTGAGTTGTCTACAGTTGCGAAGTACACTAGAAGCTATGTCGCGGGTTTTCATTTGGACGATCACTGTTGATTTGAGAGGATCTTGGCTTCGAATGGTATATGCACTTTCGATATCACTGCTTGAGTTGAGATTGACAAAACCTGCACAGACAGACTTCACTTTGTTTGTCATGTCAACATCTTTCTCGACAAGTAATCAATAATAAGTAATAAAGTAAAAGAGTAAGATTTTTTTCAGAATTTTTTTGCAGTATTTTATCGATTTGTGATTCTAGTTCTTTATTTCGATCTTCTAATTGAGCAACTTTAGTTGAGATTTCATCATGTAAGTGTTGTTATTTCCGTGAATAAGAGCTGGAAGTCGTTTTTGGTCGGTAGTTCTTAAGATAAGCGCAGTATTATTTTCCCGCAGGATTTCTTTCAGTAATTCTGACGTAATACTCATATTTTCGTTGGGATGGTAACAAAATATTTAGAGGTTCTTTTTTCAGTGTTGTTTTTTCTGGGGAGATGTCTTCTAGACTTCTCTTGCTCATTTATAGGTTAGTTTTAGGTCATTATTTTTTTAAGTGATTTTTAGTCTTATTCTCTACAACTTACGCAGAATACTTATATAATAGTAGAGCAGAGGCTACATTTATTCACTTCAAACATTAGGCGGTATTACACTATCATATAAGTATGGCAAGTTGACAAAAAAAATATGGCTCGACATCGTCATATAAGAGTGATAGTCATATATGTATGGCAGTATTTGTATGTCTCCATATATATGACAATGATTCTAGAGCCATATATATATGGCGTAGTGTAATGGTGGATTTACATGCATCTGCAAGTGCGGAAGTGCAGAAAAGTAAAGCGGGACGGATATAGATCATGTGCTCAAAAGACAGAAAGAGAAAACCGATATCTCTTTTCAAAGCTGCTATAATCTTTATAACTTGGTGACAGCTGAAAAAATCAACTGTCATGTGTTTGGTTTGGAAGAAATTTTTCACATCGAAAAATCTTCCCAAAGATTTTATTCAGATGGAAGTACTTGTTTGGGACTCAGATGTTGGGTTCATAGATGCAAATACCGTTGCTACTTGTGCCAAATAACCATATGTAGATTTTATGACACACGAGCTCAAAGAAGACCAGTGCAGAAACTCTCTAATGAGGAATACATGAGTTTCGCAATTCTGGAGGCCAAAGAGAACTACACACATCTACACGATAGGAGCTTTGAAGGCTTTCGATGCCCGTCGCATGAAGACTTCGTTCACAACTACAAGGATTCACTGGCGGCATAAGCGATATCCAATTGGGTGTAAGTGGCAGGTACTTGGTGTCTTCTTGTTTGTATCGATATATTATACGGGTGCATCACTCACATCGTTGTTTTTTGATGTACCAAGTCTTAGTAGTTGCAAGTTCGAAATGGTATTGAAATTTTCATGCTTTTTTTTTATACAGCGAGAAGTCATCACTCTACAAACTGGCCAGGCGGACACTCAAATTGGGAACTCTTGTTAGGAGTACGCGAACGTGAATATTCAGCAATGTCTGGCAATAAATTAGATGAAGACGAGTATTCATGGGATGTTCGAAGTATTTTTAATCGGAGTATTACCATTCGGAATGAATACTATGACTGAGATAGTCCGATTAGTTTGACGATGGAGTCGATATGTGATACATCAACTCTAACTGGATCTCGAACAGTCTGTGGGATACAAACTCAACCATCATGCACACGTGAAACACAAACAACTAACAATTTCGATCTTAGGTGTGCCGCCAGTTCTTAAACCGCAAATCAGAAGACTGTCAAAATCTCAATCAGAGCCCGTTTCATACGCACCGTAGCTCAGTTACAATTTCTCGGATAGATAAAAACTTCCAAACGGAACACTGACCATGTTACACGTTTAACATGGTAAATGAAATCATTTTATTGTAGTGTTTTTGCCATTTGTCCTATTTATTCAAATAAAAACAAAATATTCTATTTTATTGTACGTTTGTTTCTGTTACTGTCGATTTTATTGCAAAAAGCCTTGACATACAAATAACTTGGCTAATAGAAAAACATAAAAGTCATATCATTTTCATTACGGTTCAATAAGTTAATCTCTTAACTCAACTACATACATCAATTTTAAGGTTTCAATTGCTCCAGTAAAACCTGGTCGACTCGGTTAGTTTATCAGTGTCTGCAGTTTGTACATCTGTTGGAACTTTGGTGCTGTAATCAGCAGCTAACATTGCTTGGTTTAATTTATGGTCTGGACGGTCTGTTCGAGTTGTAGTTCCTTTTTCTCCAGGTTGGTGATTTCCTTATCAGCTTCGATTGATCCTTTTAGCAGCAAATGAACCTCACAATGGCCTGACAGTCAGAATAATACAGCCTTGTGAGAGTTCCGTATCAAAATGTATTTTTGAACAAAAAAAAAAAAAAAAGAAAAACCATTAGTCTGAGAGCCGGTGCACACGATTTAGGCTTTAGTTTTCGTCTTATTTGGGTAAGTTGGATTCACTGCGTGCTCAACTTGCTCGTTGCGCAAGCTTGTATTCTCTACGGAAAACCATTAAATAAAGTTTAATAGAGAAAAAGATAATTAAAATTACATTTACCAGGATAAGAAGCCACACATGCTTGACGTTTGATCTAACCGCGGTATTCTCTGGTATAGTTCCTCGGATATGAAAGGCATAAACAGTGATATAATCCGCAATCCCAAATCGAAACAAGTATATAAAGCAAAGTACATCATCAGAGCTATATTAAGTTGCAATCCACAATTTGTTGCAGAAAAATCGATAGCCTTGAACACGTTACCTCGGGTTTCGCTTTCACAACAACTGGAGCAGTTGCTTTTTTGTCGAGCTTTTCTTGGAGTTTCTGCAATTTTGCTGCTTTTTTCGCTTCTTTTTCTAGTTGCTTGGTCGTTTTTGGTGGTTCATCGCCATTGGCAAGGGTTATAGGAGGAGCATCTTCCGACATCTTCTACTTGTTTTGTTTCGTAACTTGTAACAAATTGCATCATCTTCGTCCATCTGCTTAACATGCAAGTTAAATTGGAAATTAATGAAATCATTTTTCAGCTGAGCTTTGATTCTCAACTCGGTCTTTCTCCCGACGGATCTCTGCGCCTCGATTGTTTGGCGGATAACTAGCTTGCAAGCAGGTTGGCGTTGAGTGACTCTTCTTCTTCCTAATAACAAAGATAGTTAATATTTTAAAAACCTTTAATTTGATATTCTTATACCTCTCGCTTGATTGGATTCACTTCAATACTTCGTGTGCAATTAGGAAATAAATTGCCAATGTATTCCCATTGCATTTGCATGTATGTATTCCCATTCCATCTTTTTGGCCATTTGTCCTTCTTTTAATGAAAAATTTATAAAGAGAAAATTAAGAAAAGAATTCACTTACCGCCCTTTTCGATATCTAAATAGAAATAAACAAAAAAGCCGATGTAGTTTGACGTTTCGAGTTTCGTCACTGCAGTTCAGGCAGTTAGTGTTTGGAACAAAAAGTTTTTTTTTCGTCAAAAACAAGCACCTGAACGAATAAAATTATGGTTGCAGATGAAAAATTATGGTTGCAGATGAACATGTTCATCTGCACCCATAATTTTTCATCTGCAACCATAACTAGGAAGTTCGTTCCCTCTCTATAAGACAAGTATGAATTTTACATCTTGTGTCTTTTTCCGATTTTCATCTGCACTTGCAGATGCATGTAAATCCACCATAATACAAAATCATAATTGTCACCATATAAGTATGATCATCTTGTTTCAAGTAGTGTAGAAATATATATCTATATATATTTCTTCTTTTTTTTCATTATTATCTCTGTCATTTTTTATTGAAATTTACATCTATGTACGAGTATGCAAGTGTAGTAACATTTCAGATTTCACATAAGCACTCCGTGCATTCAACGTACTGTAATGAACACCCAACATTTATACCAATTTCCTAATCGAAAACGTTTAACCGAAAACACAGCTGGCAACACTATAATGGAATGGTATAAATGACAGGCATTGCTTGTAAGCCAGTGAGTGTAGAGTGAGTGTAGAGATGCTTGACAGCAAATGTGGAAACCATGGAGAAGAAACTTGAACGCTCTAGATGAGTGTTGTTCTATATAAATAGGCCGCTGACGCAACGAGCAGTCAGTTTTGAATATAGAGTGATAAAGTTAAAGCGGGAAATACACGATACAATTATCGTACCGATAATCGTACATCGTATGTTAGATTGTATCGTGTGTGTGCATGAAGTGAACCGCTGTACCGATGTCGCAGTGTCGAATGCCTTGAACTCAAAAAAAAACTCGATCGTATGCGATCCAAGTCGCATACGATAATTGTATCGTGTATTTCACGCTTAAGAGCGAATTGTTGTTAACAAGTGATAGTCCAAAAGTCGAGTTGAGATCGAATAAAGTATAGATACAGAATAAAAATGGTAAAAATAAAGTAAAAGTGAAGTTTTATTTTGCGAACTAAGCGCACGTTACATTGGTGTCAGAAGTGTAAATAAAACTTATTTGACTAGTAAAGTGTAAAAAAAAAGTTAAACACAGTGAAAATGGGTAAGTTGTTGGAAGAGCTCAACTGCATTGAGCTTAAAAGTGAGTTAGGTAAGCGAAATCTTTCTAGAGCGGGATCGAAAAATGAGCTCGTCCTGCGCTTGCGCAACAATTTGGAAGAGCAAGGGGAAGACGTAAGCACTTTTGTTTTTGAAACAGAAGTGGAGGAAGAGGAAGTAAGTGAAAGTGTAGATTTTTCTAGTATAATGAAGCTTTTATTAGAACAAAAGACGGAACAGCAGAAGGTTCTGGAACAAATTGAGGCACAACGAAACGAGCAAAAGAAGGAACAGCAGAATGTTCTCGAACAACTGGAAGCACAACGAAACGAACAAAAGAAAGAAAAACAGAATATTCTCGAAAGACTTGAGGCGCAACAGAATGTTTTAGAAGGTCAGAAAAACATTTTAGAAGGTAAATTGGGTAACATTGAGAAAAATTTATGTGCCCTAGACGAACGCGTTGAAGGTGTGGAAAAACAGCTTTCTGTTGTAGAGAATCGTTTGGAAAGCCAATGCGATAAACAGTTCTCTGTTCTGTCCAAGGAATCAGACCAGATCCGGAAAATCAAAATTCGAGAATCTGCTGGAGAGTTTGCAAGGAAAAAGGAGATGAAACCCCCAACATTTGATGGACAGTCTTCTTGGTCAGTTTACAAGAGACAATGTGAGGCAACCGCGACAAGAAATGGCTGGGATGATGAAGACAAGTACATAGCACTGACTCTTGCTCTAAGAGGACCAGCAGCTGAATTACTTCAAACTGTTCCAGCTGGTAAGAGCGGTGACTTCAATTTTCTCGTGGCAGCAATAGATACACGGTTTGGAGATAGCCACTTGAAAGAAGAGTTCCGAGTCCAACTCAATAACAGAGTCCAGCAAAGGGGTGAAAGTCTACAGCAGCTCCTAGCAGACGTCGAAAGACTGGTTCACCTGGCATACCCGGATGCTGGAGAAGAAATCATCAACCAGCTTGCTGTTGAATCCTTCGTTCGTGCCATTTCAGAGGTCTGTGTGAACTGCTAGAACACGTACTCTTTCTGAAACTTTAGCATTTGCATTGACAATTGAAGCAGCAGAACAGGCTTCTCATGGAGTACATCGACTTAGAGAAGCGATAGTCGAAGAATGCTCGTGCAAAAGAGCTGAAATACAAAAGAGCCAACGGAGACAACAACGAGACCAAACGAGACAACAAAAGTCTGACTGTGTAGACTACTATTAACGGGAACAAACACGTGGCTACCATCGACACCGGTGCCACAGCATCCATAGTACTACGAGACCTGGTAAAGATGACGTGGCTTCATAACACCAATATCTACCGTCTAAGAACCGCAACGGGAGAAGCAGCAAGACTATATGGAGAAGTGTGTCTTTAAATCCGACTGGCTGATCTAGTGTTTACTCATCAATTCCTGGTGGCAGATATATGTGACGAGTGCATCATTGGAATCGACTTTATGAAACAGCACGGAGTTATTTTCAATATCGGTAATCAAGTTTTGAAATACCAAAATAAAGAAATTCCAATGACCTATTCGAATGAAAATACGACAACACTTAGGACTTTCATCACGGAAATCTGATCCTGCCTCCTTCTTCTGAAGTGTTCGTTTGGACAAAACTTGAAGGTGAGTTTGGAAGCCTTCGATACCTAATGGTGGAACCAGACCCAGAGTGTTCCTCCCAAAGCGTCATCATTGGGAAAACACTGGTAGCACCGAAAAACAAAATGGTCCCCGTACGATTACTAAACACCAGACCATACGATGTAAGGTTGAAGAAAGGAGAAGTCGTTGGACGTTGCGAATCGGTTGCAGCAATTACGAAGATCACAGACGAAGCCCCGAGAAAAACTATAACTCCGGAGGAGCTCAAAACCATCAGAGCTAAAATACTGAATTCATCCAACCTTGATCACCAACAAACAAGGACGGCTGAAAATCTCCTACAAGAGTACACTGACATCTTCGCATCGCAAAAAGGACAATATGGTAGGACACAGTTGGTGCAGCATCGCATCAACACAGGAGATGCAAAACCGATTCGTCAACCCGTAAGACGCCTTCCACTGGACAAACAAGGTGAGGTTGAGGAAATGATAACAACAATGAAGAAGGACGGTCTTATCGAAAACTCCAAAAGTCCTTGGGCGTCACCAGTGATGCTAGTGAAAAAGAAAGACGGAAGCACTCGTTTTTGTGTGGACTACCGAAGGCTGAATGATGTGATTAAGAAGGACAGCTATCCCCTGCCCAGAATCAGTGATACCCTGGATGCCATGGAGGGGGCCCAGTGGTTTTAGACGATGGACTTGAAGAGTATATATTGGCAAGTTGACATCCACCCTGATGATCGAGAAAAGACGGCGTTTTCTTTAGGTAATGGGCTCTGGCAGTTCAAAGTTATGCCGTTTGGGCTATGTAACGCTCCGGCAACATTCGAGCGCTTAATGGACTGAGTTCTTCAAGGACTGTCGTGGAAAGCTTGCCTTGACTACTTGGACGATGTCATTGTTTACGGGAAACATTTGACCAACATTGCAAGAACCTAAAAGCGTTGTTTCAGAGACTTCGAGAGGCTAACCTTAAACTAAATCCGGAAAAATGTGCACTTTTCAAAACCGAAGTTAAGTATTTGGGACACATCATCTCTTCCCAAGGAGTGAAGACTGATCCTGAAAAAGTTGACTCCGTCAAAAATTGGCCAACACCACAGGACAAACATCAACTCCGAAGCTTTCTTGGTCTTGCCACATATTACCGACGTTTTGTTAAGAACTTTGCTGGAGTTGCAAAAAGTTTGCATCAGCTCACCGAAAAAGCGAAGCGGTTCAAATGGTCAGGTGAGTGTGAAAAATCTTTTCAGGAACTCAAATACCGCCTCTGTAACGCTCCAGCGCTGGCACATCCAGCACCTGGCAAAACATTCATCATCGAAACAGATGCAAGCAACGTTGGAATCGGGGCGGTACTATCCCAAGTGCATGATGGCGGAGAGAAAGTGGTGGCATATTACAGTAAGGTCCTCTCGAAGCCTGAAAGAAAATACTGCGTGACCAGAAGGGAACTGCTAGCTCTTATCTTGGCAACAAAGCGCTTCCATAAGTACATCTATGGACAGAAATTCCATTTCTGACAGGAGTCCAGTTCTCAAAGCCTATTGGGCACAGTGGGACTCACTATATGTGCAAGATGGCGTCCTCAGGCGAAGATGGGAGTCCGCTGACGGTAAATCATACGTGATGCAATTGGTCGTACTGCAATCGAAAGTCAGTGAAGTTCTTCGGGAGATGCACGACGGACCTTCTGGAGGCCACCTGGGAGTTAACAAAACACTAGAGAAGGTGCGACCTCGGTTCTACTGGTTACATGCTAGATATGACGTGGAGAAGTGGTGCCGAACATGTGACAAGTGTGCTGCAACCAAAGGACCTGGTAGGAAGATTCAAGGTAAGATGCATCAGTACAACGTTGGATCACCTTTTGAGAGGATTGCAGTAGATGTGGCTGGGCCTTTTCCAGAGACCAACACTGGAAACAAGTACATTCTGGTTGTAATGGACTATTTAAGCAAGTGGCCTGAGGCGTATGCCATTCCAAATCAAGAAGCCAAAACGGTGGTCGACCAGATTGTGTTTAACTGGATGAGTAGGTTTGGCGTGCCTATGGAACTCCATTCCGACCAAGGGAGGAACTTTGAGTCAAACATCTTCCAAGGAGTGTGCGGACTACTTGGCATTTTGCGCAGTTTTTTTTTTTAGTTCAGTATATGTTCCCCTAAATGACGCAACAGTGCTTAATAGAAAGATAGAAATGGTTCTTCGAGTTTGATGGATATCGGCTTTTTAAATATTTCTAATAGCTCGACAGGACAAACACCATCCATCCTGTTCGGGAAAACCATGCGGCTGCCCAGCGTACATAAATTTGGATGCCCCACAGAGGAGCCACAGGACACGAACGAGTATGTGGATGACCTCAAGGAGAGACTCGCTGACATCCATCAAAGAACAACGGAAGGGATGAAAACCTAGAGCGACCGGATGAAGACACGGTACGACACAAAAGCGACAACCGCAGGATTCCAAGCAGGAGATCGTGTGTGGCTTTATAATCCTCATCGTCAAAAGGGATTGTCACACAAACTTCAGCCGAACTGGGAAGCTCCTTATACTGTTGTCACGAGGATTAACGACGTGGTTTACCGCATCCAAAGAGGATTAAGAGGCAAGTTAAAAGTAGTTCATTGTGACCGGCTGCATCGATATAGTGGCGAGGCTGTAGATGGAATTATTTGGGACGAACAATCTTAAGGAGGGGGCAGTGTAATGAACACCCAACATTTATACCAATTTCCTAATCGAAAACGTTTAACCGAAAACACAACTGGCAACACTATAATGGAATGGTATAAATGACAGGCATTGCTTGTAAGCCAGTGAGTGTAGAGTGAGTGTAGAGATGCTTGACAGCAAATGTGGAAACCATGGAGAAGAAACTGGAACGCTCTAGATGAGTGTTGTTCTATATAAATAGGCCGCTGACGCAACGAGCAGTCAGTTTTGAATATAGAGTGATAAAGTTAAGAGTGAATTGTTGTTAACAAGTGATAGTCCAAAAGTCGAGTTGAGATCGAATAAAGTATAGATACTGAATAAAAGTGGTAAAAGTAAATTAAAAGAAATAAAGTAAAAGTGAAGTTTTATTTTGCGAACTAAGCGCACGTTACAGTACAAATAGAAATAAAGAAATAACTACAAATAGAGAAATAAAAATAAAAAACATAGGATGCCGATTGTATGACAAGCGCAAGTCATATAAAATCAATCGATTTTTATATGGCTAGTTCATTATATTCATGCTTGCCATACTTTATATGGCACTGGTTGTCATATAAGTGTGATAGCGATACTTTTCTTTGTCATATAATTATTGTTTGCCATACAAATTGTTCATATTGTTATTTATTTATTTATTTATTTATTTTATTTTATTTGCATACTTGCATTGTAAGATACAATATCCTATAAACTAATACAAGTCTCATGGTAGATTACAATTATTTTAAGCTAACATAATAAACAATTAGTTGATTAAAAGCGATTAAGAGTTATTTTTAATTACATTTGATCAAAAACATTCAATTTAACATATCATTCCAATATATGTATGTATGTATATTATTTACAATAACATGTCTGTTTCATAAGTTGTTGTTAGGTGCACTTAGTTCGCAAAAATAAAACTCTATCTTTCAATTTAATTCTACCACTTTTATTCAGTATCTACCTTCGATATACACTTTATTCGAACTGAACTCAATTACGTTTATTCAATATTCACACTATCACTTTCTAAACTAAACTGCCTCTGGTTGCGTCAGCTCCCTCTTTATATAGAAGTGTGAAATATCGAGAGCTTTCTAGTAGTTTTGCTATGAACCATAATGTCTAGACAAGTTCCCCTCCCGGTATATTTCTGCACACACACACACACTCACAACCAACGTCTTCCTTTATACCATTCCATTATAGTGTTGCCAGTTGTGTTTTCGGTTAAACGTTTCCGATTAGAAAATCGGTATTAAATGTTAGTTTCGCGTTACACTGCCCCCTCCTTAAGATTGTTCGTCCCGAATAATTTCATCTGCAGCCTCGCCACTATATCGATGCAGCCGGTCACAATGAACTACTTTTAACTTGCCTCTTAGTCCTCTTTGGATGCGGTAAGCCATGTCGTTATCCTCGTGACAACAGTATAAGGACCTTCCCAGTTCTGCTGAAGTTTCGGTGACAATCTCTTTTGACGATGAGGATATAAAGCCACACACGATCTCCTGCTTGGAATCCTGCCGTTGTCGCTTTTGTGTCGTACCGTGTCTTCATCCGGTCGCTGTAGATTTTCATCCGTTCCCTTGTTCTTTGATGGATGTCAGCGAGTCTCTCCTTGAGGTCGTCCACATACTCGTTTGTGTCCTGTGGCTCCTCTGTGGGGCATCCAAATTTAAGTTCGCTGGGCAGCCGCATGGTTTTCCCGAACAGGATGTCAGATGGTGTTTGTCCTGTCGAGCTATGTACTGCACTTCTTTAGGCCATCAGGAATAGCAGTACGTGCCTATCCCAGTCTTTTTGGTAGTCGCCTACGACCTTGGTGAGGTGTTCTTTCAAGGTCCGGTTGAATCTTTCAACCATCCCATCAGATTGTGGATGAAGCGGTGTTGTTCTCTTCTTCTTAATGCCAACACTCCTTGGAAGATGTTTGACTCAAAGCTCCCCCCTTGGTCGGAATGCAGTTCCATAGGCACGTCAAACCTACTCACCCAGTTAAACACAATCTGTTTAGCACGTAAACAGCAACAACAAGCTATACGGATACGATTC
The DNA here is from genome assembly GCA_949752695.1 of Melanostoma scalare. Classification (NCBI taxonomy): domain Eukaryota; kingdom Metazoa; phylum Arthropoda; class Insecta; order Diptera; family Syrphidae; genus Melanostoma; species Melanostoma scalare. The sequence goes on along the minus strand of OX456984.1, from coordinate 107,799,332 downwards.
TCAGACGCCCCCAATGACAATATGTGTATGCGTATGAACTTGTGCACATAGTGTCTTAGGCAGCGAATCATCTACAGTGAAACGAATATTTCATAAAGCAACGAATACTTCACAGTGCAATACTGTGATGAAGAACACATCTGTTAAACTGAAATATCTGAGAGAAGAGTATAATTTCTTTTAATGTAAATTCTCATTTAGTAGGACGTAGTGTGTGTGAGAAATGTGTGAATAACACTGATGAGGACGTATTTAGTAGATGCTAGATGTGTGGCTGTTGAAATCTCATAATTTTTCTTCTCTTATCAGTGTCGGTTCGTATCGGTAGCTCATATTATAACCTAAGAAACATAACACGCGACATAACATCAAATGACCCGCCTCCATGTCGAGTCGACATAACAAAAATTATTGCAGGTGGAGGCAGCCTGTAAAGGGTCCGCCATCTAACGTTTTTTTTTCAACTAGTGCTTATTTCGTGAATGGTAGCACTTAGTTCATGTCTGATTTGGCGGATAATTTGTTTTATCCTTCCGCTGAACGAAGAATTGTTGTGTATACGCTTGAACAACGCTGGGAAATATTGCGATATTACTTTGAAAATCATGGTAATGCTGCAGAATGTGTGCGAAAATTGCGTACGGATTTTGGAAAAAGAGAAGCACCGTCAGCGTATGTAAACAAGCAAAATTGTCGCATCTGGGCCACACAAAATCCGCACGCTTACAGTGAAAAGCCGATACACCCAAAACGAGCCACTGTTTGGTTCGGATTTTGGTCCAGAGGCATAATTGGGCCATTTTTCTTCGAAAATGAGCAAGGAGTGGCCGTTACAATCAATGGCGATCGTTATCGTGTCATGTTGAACGAATTTTTGTTCACAAAAATAGAAGAGGAGGATATTGGCAACAATTGGTTTCAACAGGATGGCGCTACGTGCCACACAGCCGAAGCTACACTCAATGTTTTGCGCCCTGTTTTTGAAGATCGCTTTATCAGCCGCAGAGCTGATGTCGTTTGGCCACCTCGGAGCTGCGATTTAACACTGTTGGACTATTATTTGTGGGGTGCCGTAAAAATAAGTGTTAGGTCGACAAGCCAGAGACAATTGACCCTTTAAAGGACAATATTCGTGAAGCCATTTGTAAAATACATCTGCACACAATCGATAATGTGCTTAAAAATTGGAACGATCGTGTAGGCTATTGCATGGCCAGCCGAGGCAGCCGTTTGAATGAAATTATTTTCTGTTATCAACCGGAAGGATTGTACTTAAGAAAATATTCAGCAAATTTTTCTTTTATCATTTTAACAAAAAAAAAAATTTGGCGGACCCTTAAGATACTAGTCTGGTCAATTCTGCGCTCCTCCAGGGGATGCGCCCTGTGCCTGGGCACCGCTGGCACAGCCCTAGTTACGGCACTGGCTGCATCACATATGATTTATCGTCAGCGGCCTCCCATCTTCGCCTGAGGACACCTTCTTGCACATATAGTGAGTCCCACTGTGCCCAATAGGCTTTGAGAACTGGACTCCTGTCAGAAATGTCTCCCCATTCAGGTTTCTCTTCATTTTCTTTCCATGCTAGAATGGGTTCGATATCTGGATCCTCCTGTTGAGCGGTCCTCACTTCCTCATTGCTCCATCCGCATATGGGGTCAGCTCTTAGTCGCTGAGCGGTAATATTTTCTTTGTTTTCTTGTCGCCTACAATGCTTGCAATCCTCTTTGCAAGGTCTTCGGGACAATGCGTCGGCGTTTGAGTGCAGCTTTCCTCTGCGGTGTTGAATCTGGTAATCATAAGTCTGCAGTCTTTCTATCCACCTTGCGACTTGACCTTCTGGATTTTTGAAGTTCAACAGCCAGTTCAGAGCACCATGGTCTGTCCGCAGAAGGAATTTCTGTCCATAGATGTACTTATGGAAGCGCTTTGTTGCCAAGATAAGAGCTAGCAGTTCCCTTCTGGTCACGCAGTAGTTTCTTTCGGGCTTCGAGAGGACCTTACTGTAATATGCCACCACTTTCTCTTCGCCATCATGCACTTGGGATAGTACCGCCCCGATTCCAACGTTGCTTGCATCTGCGTCGATGATGAATGTTTTGCCAGGTGTTGGATGTGCCAGCACTGGAGCGTTACAGAGGCGGTATTTGAGTTCCTGAAAAGATTTTTCACACTTACCTGACCATTTGAACTGCTTCCCTTTTTCGGTGAGCTGATGCAAACTTTTTGCAACTCCAGCAAAGTTCTTAACGAAACGTCGGTAATATGTGGCAAGACCAAGAAAGCTTCGGAGTTGATGTTTGTCCTGTGGTGTTGGCCAATTTTTGACGGAGTCAACTTTTTCAGGATCAGTCTTCACTCCTTGGGAAGAGATGATGTGTCCCAAATACTTAACTTCGGTTTTGAAAAGTGCACATTTTTCCGGATTCAGTTTAAGGTTAGCCTCTCGAAGTCTCTGAAACACGGCTTTTAGATTCTTGCAATGTTGGTCAAATGTTTTCCCGTAAACAATGACATCGTCCAAGTAGACAAGGCACGCTTTCCACGTCAGTCCTTGAAGAACGCACTCCATCAAACGCTCGAATGTTGCCGGAGCGTTGCATAGCCCAAACGGCATAACTTTAAACTGCCAGAGCCCATTACCTGTAGAAAACGCCGTCTTTTCCCGATCATCAGGGTGGATGTCAACTTGCCAATATCCACTCTTCCAGTCCAGCGTCGAAAACCACTGGGCTCCCTCCATAGCATCCAGGGTATCACTGATTCTCGGCAGGGGATAGCTGTCCTTTTTAGTCACATTATTCAGCCTTCGGTAGTCCACACAAAAACGAGTGCTTCCGTCTTTCTTGTTCACTAGCACCACTGGTGAAGCCCAAGGACTTTTGGAATTTTCAATGAGACCGTCCTTCTTCATTGCTGTTATCATTTCCTCAACCTCACCTTGTTTGGCCAGTGGAAGGGGTCTTGCCGGTTGACGAATCGGTCTTGCATCTCCTGTGTTGATGCGATGCTGCACCGACTGTGTCCTACCGTATTGTCCCTTTTGCGATGCGAAGATGTCAGTGTACTCTTGTAGGAGACTTTCAGCCATCCTTGTTTGTTGGTGATCAAGGTTGGATGAATACAGTATTTTAGCTCTGATGGTTTTGAGCTCCTCCGGAGTTATAGTTTTTCTCGGGGCTTCGTCTGTGATCTTCGTAATTGCTGCAACCGATTCGCAACGTCCAACGACTTCTCCTTTCTTCAACCTTACATCGTACGGTCTGATGTTTAGTAATCGTACGGGGACCATTTTGTTTTTTGGTGCTACCAGTGTTTTCCCAATGATGACGCTTTGGGAGGAACACTCTGGGTCTGGTTCCACCATTAGGTATCGAAGGCTTCCAAACTCACCTTCAAGTTTTGTTCAAAAGAACACTTCAGAAGAAGGAGGCAGAATCACATCTTCCGTGATGACAGTCCTCAGTGTCGACGTACTTTCGTTCGAATAGGTCATTGGAAGTTCCTTATTTTGGTACTTCAAAACCTGATTACCGATGTCCAAAATAACTCCGTGCTGTTTCATAAAGTCGATTCCAATGATGCACTCGTCACATATATCAGCCACCAGGAATTGATGAGTAAACACTAGATCGGCCAGTCGGATCTTAAGACACACTTCTCCATATACTCTTGCTGTTTCTCCCGTTGAGGTTCTTAGACGGTAGCTATTGGTGTTATGAAGCCACGTCGTCTTTACCAGGTCTCGACGTACTATGGATGCTGTGGCACCGGTGTCGATGGTAGCCACATGTTTGTGCCCGTTAATAGTAGTCTCAACAGTCAGACTTTTGTTGTCTCGTTTGGTCTGAGAGACCTGGATGGTGGTTCTGGGGCCATAGATACAAGAAACCAGCCTCTGCCCCTCGAAGATGGTTCTTACCTGATGGGAAACGGGCTGATAGACAACGCTGGTGTTGTTGTTACCTTGCTCTGCGTTGGATCTCTTGCTTCCACAATGTTGACAACCGGCTTTATTTGGTGGTAGTCGGCATTGACGCTGTAAGTGCCCGGTCTTGTTGCAGTTCCAACATCTTGCTAGTCCGCTCCGCTGGTTCTTTTGTATTTCAGCTCTTTGGCACGAGCATTCTTCGACTATGGCTTCTCTAAGTCGATGTACTCCATGAGAAGTATGTTCTGCTGCTTCAATTTTCAATGCGAATGCTAAAGTTTCAGAAAGAGTACGTGTTCTAGCAGTTCGTACAGACCTCTGAAGATTTTTATCGGAAATGGCACGAACGAAGGACTCAACAGCAAGCTGGTTGATGATTTCTTCTCCAGCATCCGGGTATGCCAGGTGAACCATTCTTTCGACGTCTGCTTGGAGCTGCTGTAGACTTTCAACCCTTTTCTGGACTCTGTTATTGAGTTGGACTCGGAAGACTTCTTTCAAGTGGCTATCGCCAAAGCGTTTATCTATAGCTGCCACGAGAGAACTGAAATCGCCGCCCTCATCAGCTGGAACTGTTTGAAGTAATTCAGCTGCTGGTCCTCTAAGAGCAAGAGTCAGTGCAATGTACTTGTCTTCGTCATCCCAGCCATTTGTTGTCGCGGCTGCCTCAAATTGTCTCTTGTAAACTGGCCAAGACGACTGTCCATCAAATGTTGGCGGTTTCATCTCCTTTTTCTTTGCAGACTCTCCATTAGATTCTCGAATTTTGATTTTCCGGATCTGGCCCAATTCCTTGGTCAGAACAGAGAACTGTTTATCACATCGGCTTTCTACGATTTCAAAACGATTCTCTACAACAGAAAGCTGTTTTTCCATACCTTCAACGCGTTCGTCAAGGGCAAACACATTTTTTTCAATGTTGCCCAATTTGCCTTCTAGAATGTTTTTCTGACCTTCCAAAACATTCTGTTGCGCCTCAAGTCTTTCGAGAACATTCTGCTGTTCTTTCTTTTGCTCGTTTCGTTGTTCTAACAAAAGTTTCATCATACTAGAAAAATCTACATTTTCACTAACTTCCTCTTCTTCCACTTCTGTTTCAAAAACAAAAGTGTTCACTTCTTCCCCTTGCTCTTCCAAATAGTTACGCAAGCGCAGGACGAGCTCATTTTTCGATCCCGCTCTAGAAAGATTTCGCTTACCTAACTCACTTTTAACCTCAATGCAAGTGAGCTCTTCTAACAACTTACCCATTTTCACTGTACTTAACTTTTTTTTTTTTTTTACACTTTACTAGTCGAATAAGTTTTATTTACACTTCTGACACCAATGTAACGTGCGCTTAGTTCGCAAAATAAAACTTCACCTTTCAAATTATTTCTATCACTTTTATTCAGTATCTATCTTAATTCGATCTCAACTCGACTTTTGCACTATCACTTGTATACAACAATTTACTCTTAACTTTATCACTCTATAATCAAAACTGACTGCTCGTTGCGTCAGCGGTCCTATTTATATAGAACAACACTCAACTAGAGCGTTCCAGTTTCTTCTCCATGGTTTCCACATTTGCTGTCAAGCATCTCTACACTCAACACACTGGCTTACAAGCAATGCCTGTCATTTTACCATTCCATTATAGTGTTGCCAGTTGTGTTTTCGGTTAAACGTTTTCGATTAGGAAATTGGTATAAATGTTGGGTGTTCATTACATTATATTGGAAATTGTCGGTATTTTCATCATTTCCATATTGTTTTACGAAAGTCAAAACAGTTCTTTTTCCTTTTTTCGTGCAGATTAATCGAAACATGAACAATTTCGTTTGGTTTCTGTTATTCTGAGATAGCGTCGCTGTTCGACCAGGATCCAACTACAATGACCAGAACCAACAGCCTTGTTCCACAGTTCAGCTATGTAAACAGTGGTTTACATCACATGGTTGGATAACATTACCAAGCCATTCCATTGACAACACCAGTCAAGGTCTACCAAAAAAGAGCACCAAAAGCTGAGAGGTATCGCAATGAATAAACTCAGAGCTATCACCTTGAGAAGCGGTCGCACCTGTGGTGAACACCGTGTCATTGCCTCTACGCCAGCCCCCAGTGATGTTGGTGCAGCCAGTCAAAGTGTTCAAACACTTCACATCGTCGTTAACCATCCATTCCAAACTGTTCAAAAGGTGGTCGAGCAGTGAACCCACCTGCACCTGAGCCTACACAAGCCACAGTATCTCACGTTGATGCTAACCTCCAATAAGGTTTACAGAAGCCGCATACCATGCCTCAGCTCCCTATAAGGTAGCAGCTACGTTAAATCATCCTTCTGTTGTGGATGCCTGTATGGGAAAAGGAAAAAATGGGTTAAAGTAATGTACATACACCAAAATGTAAACAAACTTACCTTGGAAATTGTTCACCCTACGTGGCCGAATTTTATTTTTGCAAAGATTCCACTGCCTAGATATCATACCTGCAATATAAAAAAGAAAAGAATAATAAAACAAAAGGCATTAAATAAAGAAAAAAACACAAATAGAATAAAATCAAAATACCCAAATACCAGCCATTGCCATTGTTTTTAGTTTCGACTTTCGACAACAAAAAGTAAAGAAGTGTCACTTTTCACACACCGATACTAGCAATAGAGGTTCGCGAAAGGTGGAACTTATCTCTGCAACCAACGCTAGAGGCGTTACTATCAGCCCGAGAATAATGGAAATGACAGTTGGGTAGGAATTTTTGTGCGACGTTTATTTGATTTTATATTATGTATTTATTTGTTATATTTATGTATTTAAGTATTTATTTATATATATTTATGGTAAGTGTTATTTATTTTAGTTAGTTATTTATTTATATGTTATGTGTAAGTGTATCGTTAGGTATTTCTGACATGTGCGCATTTATTTAGGTATTGTATGTTGTAGGTAGTTTATGTCAAGTTAAGTATTTTATGTATTTATGTAAGTATTTATTATTGTAGTGTAAGTTTATATGCGTACATTATGTATTGTTTTGTAATTATTTTAAATAAAAATAAAAAATAAGAAAAGGAACGCAACCACATCATTCCCACTAGCAATGTCACGGCATTGTGAGTCAGCACAATGGCATCGTAGTGGATGCTGTGGATGTGGATGTGGATGGTAAAACAAACCGTTCGACTTTGAACATGAACAAAAAGTCATCTCAAGTCTATGAAAGTGGTTTAATTTTCCTTTTATTTGCAATTCGTTTTTTTTTATTCTTTAATGTAAGTTTAGTTTTTGATATTTAATGTATAGATGTGGTGTAGATTAAGTAATTTAAAATATCTTAGTAGATAGTGCCTGAAAAGTAAAGGAGGAAATCGAAATCACGCAGTGAACACCTACATAGGTACATACATATATATATATAATGTGCACAAGCATTAATTGCATCTACCACGGGTGAGTTCAAATTTCAATTTTCTTAGTGCAATACTTAAGATGGTTTTTGTTAGTTCTGGGGTTCAGACCGAGTAAGTTAATATCGGCAAAATAAAAGTGACTTCATACATAGAGGAAAAGAGCCCATGCGAGGGAGGAAAAAAATTTTTTCAATTGCTGGATGTGAGCCTGTGGGTTCCCAGGCTATCAAGTAAACCTACACAAGATCCCAGAGCCGTGGGTACAAAAATTTGTTTATTTTGTAATATATTTCGTGTTTGTAAAATCAAATCTAATTCGTGCAAAGAAAAAAGGAAATACATGTATGTTGTCATAAGACAACAACAACAACAACGATATTGTGGCCAAAAACCATAAACAAAGTGCAAGTGTGCAAGTGGCCAAGTAAAAGGGCAAGGCCAGGTCCGGCCTGAGGTGGCAAGCGCCTGCAGGGCCCCAACATATAAAATTTGTTCGTGTTTGCTGAATTTAGTTATAAGTGTTCGGCGTGATTTTTTTTTTTTGTTATTTATTTATTTATTTATTTTCTTTTATTTATTTTTAACATTTATTTTGCATTTTTTTTATTTTTTTTTGTTTTTGTACCATTTTTGATTTTTTTTAACCTTTTTTGTGTCGATATTTCTTTTTGTTGTGTGTCAATTTTGGGGTTTTTTTTTCTGAACTTTCCTTCGGTGTTAGGCCTGCAATCGTCACCTTTCGGTTCTTAGGCTACATTTGAATATTGGTACGAGGCTACTTATCGGCCATATCCGCTACAGGGAGCTCCTTCTAGGCAGGAACAAAAGTAGGTGGGTGAAAGTAATCCCAGTGTAGCCAAGGGGATAAAGGGATCGGTTGCGAGTCTGGAAAAGAGAGACCTAGAAAAAAAAAGGGGTTAGTCAAGAAACGACAGCAAAAACACAAGAATACAAAAACGATTAAACTACAAAGAGAGAAATACAAAAACACAAAAGAAATTAGGACAAAATTATAAAAATACTTAAAATTATAAAAATACATACAACAAAAAAAAACATAAAAACATAAAAATACAAAAAAAAAACATTAAAAACATAGAAAAACATAAAAACATAAAGTAGGATTAAGGTTAGTGTTAGGATTTTTGTTATTTATTTTTTTTCTTGTTATTTATTATCTTTCTGTTAATTTATTATTTTCTGGTTTTGTTTAAATTTCAGTTTCATTTTAGTTTTTTGATTGAGTTGTTTTTGTTTAAATTTCATTTTTTGTTTGTTAGTTTTTTCTTAAAAAAAATGTGCATCACGCCGATAGGTTGAAGCTGAGGTTTTTTCTTTTTGCGAAAAAGTAATGATGGCGTGCTAAGCACGATTTCAGGGGGATGAGGAGGTTGGCGATGCATCGGTGGTGATTGGTTTCTCCTGGCAGCAGTGATCGCGTTCGGGGAACTCGACAATATGGCCGACCGAGTTCCATGGTTGGGTGGGCTACAGGCCACACTGCGACGTCACCATGCAGTGCCTGAAGTGTGGTAAGGTTTTTGTGGTGGTGGTTTTTTTGGCACGATTTATGTTTTGTAATGTGGTTTCCGTCTGGCGAAGAGGCAAGATCCCCCCCTAATCCGGCGAGCTAAGCTGAGCATCGCAAGCGTGCCAGGTCTCTTCGTCATGACACTTCCTTTTCCCTTCCTTTTCCGATTTCCGTTTCCTTCCTTTTCTTTTCACCTTTTCCAAATCCTCTTATTTTTCCTCTTCCCGCTTTCCTGCTTTTGGTTGTTTTACCTCTCCCATCCTAATGTCATCCTTCCGTCAAATTTCCTTCTTTTCTTTTCCCTTTTCTTTTATCCATTTCCTTTCCTTTCCCATTTTCCTTTCCTACCTTACCTTTTTGCCTTTACCCATTCCAATCCTCTATCTATCCCAATCCCTTCCTTCATCCAACTACCTTTTCCCCAACTTCCTATACCCCTCCGTATTACAAATGGCGCCCAGACGTGTTGTCCAAAGTGTTTGTCATGATAAAGATAGCTTTTCAGCATGCTTTTTCATTTGCGACGACACATTCTGCTGTCACTTGGAGAATCATTCCTCCCTGGGTAAGTTATAGCTACCACAGCTTTGGATTTTAGAACCAAGTAAGTCTTCAAGTGGAAAGTCCTAAGATATACCACTTGAATCGCGACTTGGTTTCGAATTCTAGAGCAGTGGTGACTGACTTATCTAATCCTATCCTTCCTAAATTGTGTTGTTATAGCTTCTACAGTTCCAAGGTTCAGATTCTAGTATGTCTTCTGGTGGAAAGTCTCTGACATACCGCCAGAATAGCGACTTGAATCGAGACCACGGACAGCAGTAGCTAACCTATCCTTATTCCTATTCAATTTCTAACGTTGATGGTGTTTGGTTCAAAAAAATTCGTAAGTCTTGGAAAGGGAAGCCTTTGCATGCCTGACCAATCGCGACGAGGACTTTTGAACTGAACAACATCAACAATAATCCTATGTTAAAGTTTTTATGTTGTTAATTTTGTATTGTCTTTCTATGTCTTACCGCACTTCAGATGAGAGATACTAACGTTGAAAATATGATGCTGCTGTCGGGATCTTCACCTCAACGTTGAAGCCAGCCAAGATGCATCCAAATCCGCCTTCCACATCCCCCGGATCAAATTGAAAAATAAAAACAAACAAATTAAAACAAATACAAAAACAAATTTACACAAATTAATATCTTTTTCGTTTAGTCCATTTTCTCATTTCGTTTTGAGGTTTTAGTGTAGTCATTTTTCGTTAGGTTTTTTTTTAGTTATATTTTGTTGTTGTCAATTTCATTCCTATTTTTATTGTGTTTAGGATTTAGTTCATCATTTGCGATTTTAGTCTTTGGTTTTCTCTGTTCTTCGTTTTGGTGTTCCATTTTTAATAGTGTTTAGTGTCATGAGTACTGAAAACGATAAAGAACAGGATAGTAATTTCGCAATGGATACGAGGAGTAGTAAGCGAGGTTTTGGGGGCAGGTCTCCAGTGAAGAACACTCAGCCTTCAGGCAAGGAGGATGAAGCAAGAAACGCTGGAGGAGCCGACCAAGGCCAAACGAGCGGGACCATCTCTGAGGAGTTGCGTTCCGCAATCGACGTGGCAGTGGGAAACGCTTGTCAGGCCCATGTAAGTTCTCTCGGGGAGAAACTGACGGAGTCACTCACAGAGTTGATGAGAGTCAGTCTCTTGGAATTCCGTAAGGGCTTAAGTGGACCTGACAACTTAGTACCACCGCCTGTAGATAAGCAACTTCCTCAAGGTCGAGCCGCATTGCAAAATACTGGCATTGGCAACGGTCATTCTCAGCTGGATCAGTCTGCGAGGCCGTTTGTTCCGTTGAGGGAACCAAACCAGTCTAGAGATTTTAGGGGTGAAAATGGAGCGTACCAAGCTCACTTTCACCCGGAGCAGAACCGGTTTCGACGAAGCCCCCACGGTCACTCGAATTACCCATCAAACCCGCAAGGTGTCCCCGTCAGGGTTGACAAGTGGGGTTTGAAATTCGATGGAGTTTCCGACAAGCTGACCGTGGAGGAGTTCGTCTTCCGTGTGGAGACTCTGCAAAGTCAGTACGACTGTGCCTGGGCTGAGATTTTGAGAAATTTCCATCTTCTCCTCTCAGGCGCTGCCTATGAATGGTACTGGCAGTTCCAGCGGTCCATTTCTCGTCCCGATTGGCCCACTTTGCGCGACGCCCTTAAGAGGCAGTTTCAAGGCGTGCGGTCGGATTTCGACGTGGTTCGGGACATTATGGACCGCAGGCAAGGCGACTGGGAGCCGGTTGATGAGTTTTTCGCTGCCATCAACCGGATGAGATCTCAGCTCAGGATGCAGATTACTGAAGGTGAGCTGGTGCGCATCCTAAAGAAAAATCTCAACCAACATTTAGGCAGACTTGTCTACCCGCAAGCCATCTTCACAATGGACCAGCTGAGAATGGCATGTAAGGATGCCGAGTACACCTTTCCAGTGACGAGAGATGGTCCCCGTCAAGAAAGACAGGCAATAAAACCAATGGTTTACGAACTGGAGACTGAGCCGGAGGAGCAGTTACACCCCGAAGACCAATTGGCAGCGTTCCAGCACATGGGAGCCCGACCAAAATCTAGTCGGATGCAAAATGATACCTTCAATTTGAAGTGCTGGAACTGCGAGCAGCCAGGTCACCTGTACCAGGATTGCACGGCCGCAAGAACCTTGTTCTGCTATAGGTGCGGTGAGGCTGGGGTAATCACTCCAAAATGCCCCAAGTGCAATCCGGAAAACCGGTACAGGAACGTGAAGTCTTCGGGGGAGTCACGTTCCACCCAAGCCCCGCAGTAATACATAAAGAAAAAGAGATAAACAAGATACAAATTTTAAAAAGAGAAGAAACTAAACCAAAAGAAGTGAAGAGATACGAAATTAGACCTCTTCACATTAGGTTAAGAGATTATTATATAGCTAGGGATAGGATTTTTAATCAGAAGAGTAGCGCAGTATCGAAAAGAATCCTAAAAGCTAGAGAAAGGTTCAAACTTAGAAAAAGTATTAGGAAGAGCATTTTGTCGACGGTGGTCGACGTGTCTTCCGACCCAAGGCCTTACGCTAGGGTCACTATAGGCAATAAAAACCTGCTAGGTTTGCTCGATAGTGGCGCTAGCGTAAGCATTTTAGGCAAAAATTGTAAGAATTTGTTGGAGGAACTCAAGGTTCCCATGATTCCTCATCAATCTGGTGTAAAGACAGCTGACGGTAAGTTGCAGTCAATAGTCGGCAAAATTAAAGTAGAAGTGCTATACAAAGGACGAAAAGCACTGATCGAATTTTATTTGGTCCCAAACCTGGATCAGGAGTTGTACCTGGGTGTAGATTTTTGGAAGGCTTTCCAAATCGCACCGGGTGTAGTGAGTACAATTTCGATGATGGAAGAGCAAGCCGACCTGCTAAACGCTCATCAGTTGTCTCTTGAGCAACAGTCGAGGTGGGAAGCTGTCAGGATGAAGTTCCTTGACTATGACCGTCACGGCTTAGGTAAGACGTCTTTGATGGAGCACGTCATAGATACCGGAGATGCGGTACCTGTCAAGCAGCGTCACTACCCTGTTTCCTCAGCGGTGCAAGCCATATTGTACCAGGAGTTGGACAGAATGCTAGAGCTCGGCGTTATTGAGGAGAGCGAGAGCCCTTGGTGTTCACCTGTTGCCCTTATTAAGAAGATAGGCGAAAACAACGCCGTAAAATACCGGTTTTGCCTTGACGTTCGTAAGGTCAACTCGGTTACAAAAAAGGATGCTAACCCTCTTCCCCATATCGAAGGGCTCCTCAGTCGTCTACCAGACACCTACTTTATAAGTAGCGTGGATCTGAAGGAGGCATTCTGGCAGATACCGCTGGAGGAACAGAGTAGGGAGAAAACTGCGTTTGCGGTACCGGGGAGACCTTTGTACCAGTTTAAGGTTATGCCCTTTGGGTTGTGTAATGCCGCTCAAAGGTTATGCCGATTAATGGACAAAGTGATCCCTGCACGACTCAGAGATCGAGTTTTCGTCTATCTAGACGATTTGCTTATCATCGCGCCTGACTTTGAGACGCATATCAGTCTGCAAGAACAGGTAGCTGATTGCTTGAGAAAAGCCAACCTAACGATTAACCTGAAAAAGTCAAAGTTCTGCTTTAAAGAGCTGAAATATTTGGGTTATATCGTAGGCGGTGGAAAGTTAAAGACTGACCCGGCCAAGGTCGAGGCAGTCGTTGACTTTCCACTTCCCAAAAACCAAAGACAGGTTCGTCGGCTACTTGGTCTAGCAGGATGGTACAGACGGTTTATCAAGGACTTCTCTACCCTGACGGCCCCGTTGACTGATACGCTGAAGAAGAAAAACACCAAGTTCGAGATGACTGATGAAGCAATTGCAGCGTTAGAACAACTGAAAACGGCACTAACATCAGCCCCTGTTCTCACGCACCCGGATTTCAAGAAGCGCTTCTACATCCAGTGCGACGCTTCTGATTCAGGTATTGGAGCAGTGCTTTTCCAAAGGAAAACCGACGATGAAGAGAGTCCAGTGTCTTACTTCTCCCAAAAGCTCAACTCGTGTCAACGAAACTACAGTGTGACCGAGAAAGAGTGCATGGCTGCTGTAATGGCAATCAAACGTTGAGGGTATGGATTTTACGGTCATCACCGACCACTCAAGCCTGAAGTGGCTGATGAGTATGAAAGACCTGAACGGTCGTCTGGCCCGGTGGAGTCTTGATCTCCAATCCTATACCTTCGACATAGAGCACAGAAAGGGAGCGCTAAATGTCGTACCGGATACTCTTTCTCGGGCACACTTAGAGAGTATTGAGTTGGAAGAAGTAGCGCCCATAATTGACCTGGACTCGGAAGAATTCAAGTCGGAAGAGTACGTCAATCTTTTAAAAACAATTAAAGATAATCACGAGCAGTTGCCTGACTTAAAGGTAGACGGGGACTTCGTGTACAAGAAGTGGTTGCCTCCAAGTGGTGAAGAGTGGCTGGAGGAACACACTTGGCGACTCTGGATTCCTTCCGGTCTCACAGACGAAATCATCGCCAAGTCCCATGAACCACCGAAGTCTGGTCATGGTGGCATTGCAAAAACGCTCCATAGAGTACGGCAGTATTTTTATTGGCCAAACATGACCGTACAGATTAAAAATTTTGTTAATAACTGTGCAATATGTAAGCAATGCAAGCCTACAAACCAAGTCCAACGTCCCCCTATGTCTACAAATTTTTGTACAGATTGTCCATTTCAAAAACTATATGTAGATTTTCTTGGTCCCTACCCGCGATCAAAAATCGGTAATTGTTATATATTTGTTGTCCTTGACCATTTTTCAAAGTTTATGTTTTACAAGCCACTAAAAGCCGCAAATTCCCAAGCCATTTGAAAAATGAAATTTTTAATACTTTTGGAGTACCACAGATAATCCATTCAGATAATGGAAAGCAGTTTCTGTCGAAGCAATTCCAGAACTTGCTTCAGAAGTTCGGCATCCGCCACTTTAAGACTGCGAATTACGCGCCGCAATCTAACGCCTCGGAGAGGGTCAATCGCACATTGCTTGCCGCTTTAAGATCATATCTTAAAGACGATCAACGCGAATGGGATATCCACCTCAACGAGATCGCGTCAGCATTGCGGAGTTCAGTACACTCATCTACTGGTGTGTCACCATATTTTGCCTTGTTTGGTACAAACATGATGACACACGCCAGTAGTTACGGGTTGGCTGAACAACTAGATGCGGTGGAGGACGGTGAGCTGATGACCCTTCCGAGGTACGACAGGCTGCGAATTATTAGGCAAAAGGTTAAGGAATCCATTTTGGATTCACAAGAAAAAAGCGCAGTAAAATATAACGTCAGGTCAAGAGAAATATCCTATCAACCTGGACAAGAAGTGTTCAAAAGGAACTTCATTTTAAGTGACACTTCGAAATATTTAAGTGCAAAGTTATGTCCAAAATATGTTAAATGTCGTATTGTTAAGCCTGTGGGCAAGAATATGTATGAGGTCGAAAACCTTAACGGTAAAATGTTAGGCGTTTATCACGCAAAAGACCTAAAGCAATAAACATCTGTGATATCTGTGTGTATTTCCATTTCATGTAACTTTACATCAAACACCTGTGATATCTCTGTTTATTTATTTATATTTTTTTCTGTCCCACTATACATAGAATTAGCTTAAGTTAAATCCATACGTGCAATAATTACCCCTGTGATGTCATTTTTAAGATTTGTTTTATTTTTCGTAATACATAGCCACGAGCTCTAGCCGAAATGGCAAAATGCAATAGACACTGTGATACTTAGAATTTTAAGATGTCCCGCTCTACGCGACTGTTTGTCCACTTAGTACCTGATATTATGTTTTTTTTAAACAGGTCAAAGACCTTCGGTTAAGTGCAATAAACAAACTGTGATATCAAATTTTATTTTATTCTAGTCCACTTATGTGTCTATTGTCCAAATAACGTACCTGATTTAAGGAAAAGTTGTAAACTTAAAATGCACTGTGATATTTACATACATGCTATGTCTCTTTTTGTTTTAACATAAGTACCTGACTTCTGTTTTCGAAAAACACACTGCAATACAAATCTGTGATATCTACACATATCTTTAAAAGTCTATGTACCTGATTTTACTTTTGTTTAGATTAGCCTAAATGGCAAAATTGTTTTCACTGTGATATTTATGTCACTATTGTCCTTTATGTATGAATTCAATACACTGCACTCCTCTACCTATTCCACGAAATCCATAAATTGCCCGACTGCAACTAGCTTTGTCTTACACTTCACCGAAAACAATTTTTCTTCAGCATGAAATGCCATAAACACTTACCCCCATACGCAAAATGAACCTTTTCTAATCGAATACTGCCTACTCAACGTTCCCTCCCCTAGCTATGGTAATCTATAACTCAGTAAATCTCACCACTGCACTATTATAAGATTAAGTATGTGTTAAGTATTGTTTATTATTTGTTATTTATTTTCATAGATTTATTTATTTATTTATTTATTTATTTATATAGTATAGTTATTTATTTATATTTATTTATACCCGTAGGTTAGTTATTTTTAAGTATTGTGATAGCTCTAAGCCTATATTATGTGATACTAGTTGATAAGTACGTGTTTCGTAACTTGTCAACAGATCTATGTTATTTATTTTTTTTTGGTAGTTTATTGTTAAGTTATTTTTGTGTTAGTACGTTTTTTTTTAATAAAATAGGTATGTTTTTAGGTATATGTTAGGTATTTATTATTTATTAGCTGTTATTTATTAAATACAAAAGCATAAAAATTTTACTAGGGCTACCGGAAAAAAAAATAACTTACATACATACATTCCATTAGATATATTTTGGTGTACGTTGTATATCCCTCGAAGTCGACGAAGTCCTATGCCCGGCTATGTTGTTGTGGGTTCTTCCCCACGTTACCCAGCCATCCTGCCACCGACGGAGTCGACTACTAGGTAGTCTCCTACGCCGGTGTTTTGTTGTGGATGCCTGTATGGGAAAAGGAAAAAATGGGTTAAAGTAATGTACATACACCAAAATGTAAACAAACTTACCTTGGAAATTGTTCACCCTACGTGGCCGAATTTTATTTTTGCAAATATTCCACTGCCTAGATTTCATACCTGCAATATAAAAAAGAAAAGAATAATAAAACAAAAGGCATTAAATAAAGAAAAAAACACAAATAGAATAAAATCAAAATACCCAAATACCAGCCATTGCCATTGTTTTTAGTTTCGACTTTCGACAACAAAAAGTAAAGAAGTGTCACTTTTCACACACCGATACTAGCAATAGAGGTTCGCGAAAGGTGGAACTTATCTCTGCAACCACCGCTAGAGGCGTTGCTATCAGCCCGAGAATAATGGAAATGACAGTTGGGTAGGAATTTTTGTGCGACGTTTATTTGATTTTATATTATGTATTTATTTGTTATATTTATGTATTTAAGTATTTATTTATATATATTTATGGTAAGTGTTATTTATTTTAGTTAGTTATTTATTTATATGTTATGTGTAAGTGTATCGTTAGGTATTTCTGACATGTGCGCATTTATTTAGGTATTGTATGTTGTAGGTAGTTTATGTCAAGTTAAGTATTTTATGTATTTATGTAAGTATTTATTATTGTAGTGTAAGTTTATATGCGTACATTATGTATTGTTTTGTAATTATTTTAAATAAAAATAAAAAATAAGAAAAGGAACGCAACCACATCATTCCCACTAGCAATGTCACGGCATTGAGAGTCAGCACAATGGCATCGTAGTGGATGCTGTGGATGTGGATGGTAAAACAAACCGTTCGACTTTGAACATGAACAAAAAGTCATCTCAAGTCTATGAAAGTGGTTTAATTTTCCTTTTATTTGCAATTCGTTTTTTTTTATTCTTTAATGTAAGTTTAGTTTTTGATATTTAATGTATAGATGTGGTGTAGATTAAGTAATTTAAAATATCTTAGTAGATAGTGCCTGAAAAGTAAAGGAGGAAATCGAAATCACGCAGTGAACACCTACATAGGTACATACATATATATATATAATGTGCACAAGCATTAATTGCATCTACCACGGGTGAGTTCAAATTTCAATTTTCTTAGTGCAATACTTAAGATGGTTTTTGTTAGTTCTGGGGGTCAGACCGAGTAAGTTAATATCGGCAAAATAAAAGTGACTTCATACATAGAGGAAAAGAGCCCATGCGAGGGAGGAAAAAAATTTTTTCAATTGCTGGATGTGAGCCTGTGGGTTCCCAGGCTATCAAGTAAACCTACACAAGATCCCAGAGCCGTGGGTACAAAAATTTGTTTATTTTGTAATATATTTCGTGTTTGTAAAATCAAATCTAATTCGTGCAAAGAAAAAAGGAAATACATGTATGTTGTCATAAGACAACAACAACAACAACGATATTGTGGCCAAAAACCATAAACAAAGTGCAAGTGTGCAAGTGGCCAAGTAAAAGGGCAAGGCCAGGTCCGGCCTGAGGTGGCAAGCGCCTGCAGGGCCCCAACATATAAAATTTGTTCGTGTTTGCTGAATTTAGTTATAAGTGTTCGGCGTGATTTTTTTTTGTTATTTATTTATTTATTTATTTTCTTTTATTTATTTTTAACATTTATTTTGCATTTTTTTTATTTTTTTTTTGTTTTTGTACCATTTTTGATTTTTTTTTAACCTTTTTTGTGTCGATATTTCTTTTTGTTGTGTGTCAATTTTGGGTTTTTTTTTTCTGAACTTTCCTTCGGTGTTAGGCCTGTAATCGTCACCTTTCGGTTCTTAGGCTACATTTGAATATTGGTACGAGGCTACTTATCGGCCATATCCGCTACAGGGAGCTCCTTCTAGGCAGGAACAAAAGTAGGTGGGTGAAAGTAATCCCAGTGTAGCCAAGGGGATAAAGGGATCGGTTGCGAGTCTGGAAAAGAGAGACCTAGAAAAAAAAAGGGGTTAGTCAAGAAACGACAGCAAAAACACAAGAATACAAAAACGATTAAACTACAAAGAGAGAAATACAAAAACACAAAAGAAATTAGGACAAAATTATAAAAATACTTAAAATTATAAAAATACATACAAAAAAAAACATAAAAACATAAAAATACAAAAAAAAAAACATTAAAAACATAGAAAAACATAAAAACATAAAGTAGGATTAAGGTTAGTGTTAGGATTTTTGTTATTTATTTTTTTTCTTTCTTGTTATTTATTATCTTTCTGTTAATTTATTATTTTCTGGTTTTGTTTAAATTTCAGTTTCATTTTAGTTTTTTGATTGAGTTGTTTTTGTTTAAATTTCATTTTTTGTTTGTTAGTTTTTTCTTAAATAAAATGTGCATCACGCCGATAGGTTGAAGGTGAGGTTTTTTCTTTTTGCGAAAAAGTAATGATGGCGTGCTAAGCACGATTTCAGGGGGATGAGGAGGTTGGCGATGCATCGGAGGTGACTGGTTTCTCCTGGCAGCAGTGATCGCGTTCGGGGAACTCGACAATGTGGCCGACCGAGTTCCATGGTTGGGTGGGCTACAGGCCACACTGCGACGTCACCATGCAGTGCCTGAAGTGTGGTAAGGTTTTTGTGGTGGTGGTTTTTTTGGCACGATTTATGTTTTGTAATGTGGTTTCCGTCTGGCGAAGAGGCAAGATCCCCCCCTAATCCGGCGAGCTAAGCTGAGCATCGCAAGCGTGCCAGGTCTCTTCGTCATGACACTTCCTTTTCCCTTCCTTTTCCGATTTCCGTTTCCTTCCTTTTCTTTTCACCTTTTCCAAATCCTCTTATTTTTCCTCTTCCCGCTTTCCTGCTTTTGGTTGTTTTACCTCTCCCATCCTAATGTCATCCTTCCGTCAAATTTCCTTCTTTTCTTTTCCCTTTTCTTTTATCCATTTCCTTTCCTTTCCCATTTTCCTTTCCTACCTTACCTTTTTGCCTTTACCCATTCCAATCCTCTATCTATCCCAATCCCTTCCTTCATCCAACTACCTTTTCCCCAACTTCCTATACCCCTCCGTATTACACTTCAACAACTCTGAGCTTCCATCATGGTGGTTCAAATTGAAATTGATTTTTCTACGTATTAATGTAGAGTCGTTTGAGGTGGAAAAGAAATTGAAATAAATAAACTACAATATTAGAAAACAAATTTTTATTTCAGAGCTCTTTCTTTATACAAATCTAGAAAAAGATATCTAAAAGGTAAAATTATAAAATGACTGTAAGATGCTCATTAAGTTTTGTTTTTTCATCCTGAATTGCCTTGATTTCTTTGACATTCAAGTTAATTTTACGATTGCTTGCACGAAACACTGGCGCTTCACCGGTGGCGGACTGCCTTACGCTACTAACCACTATTTCAATCAAAGTAGAGTCCTGTACTGTTACATTTAAAAATTCACCTACTGCCTGTGCAACTCCTCGATGAGAAGAATAAACCAACTCGTACACAATTTCACAATCATTATCAGCTAGAATGTCTGGATGGATTCTGTGGACAACAAAATTTGTATTAAAAGCCTTGTCGTGTAACGAGCAACTTACTTCAAAATACTGATAACAAGTTTAACAGCATAAACAGCAACATCATTCTTTGTATAGCGTCATCGCAACAATACGATCCTTGAATTTTGATGTGAATAACTCCAGCTTTCCTTTGAGAGCGTCGCGTTCGTAAAACGGCAGTAGAGCATTTTCAAAATTCGACGGCACCAAGAGTGCTACATCAACCAAAGCTTTTATAAGTTTCAGTCATTTTGCGAATGACTGCTTTGTGTTCCATAGGATGTGGCACATCTTCTGCAATTCTTCCCTTTAGGCCACTCGCATTGATAAAGAATTGCATCAGTGCAATTAGAGCGGTGTCCCTTTTTCGTTTATAGTTCTCAATTCATTCGTCCACAATGCTCTATTAATAGTACACTTTCTTACACACCAATTGGGATAGAATTTGTACATTACTTCACGACACAATCGAAATATTTTCCAGAAACTTTTCGACAAAAATATTTTCCACTCACGAACGAAATTGGTTTGTTTTTTGTTTACCTATCTGTCATTCTATCGTGTGGGGAGTTTAAGGCTATATGCACACTGGTATGTTCTGTGAAACTTAACATAACGCCTGCATCGGTATGAAATTTTTTACTAATTTTTGTCTTTTTCAGTGAAATACTGGTCAGAATGGAAAAAAAAGTTAATTTCTTCAACTTAAATTCATTTTTCTAAATTCTAGGCTGTATAAAAATTAAAAATTATCGATTTTTTTTGCAACCAAAAAAATTTTTTTACTTTTCACACTCAACTGTCTTTGTTCTGCGACCGCACACAATGGCGGCTGTGGTAAGTGAAGGCCAAGTGAGATCATCCGGGTGGGGTCATCCGGTTTAGTTTAGCTTGTAGGCAAAACGCACTACCTTACTGAAGTGGACTCTCTGGTTATACTGGCCGGGTTCAAGACAAATTTCGAAAGTTCGAAGAGATCTGTCAGTCCTTGAACGACTATCTTAACTTTTTTTTTGTCTTAAAGTGGTAGTGTGATTCACCTCTCGATTCTACATAGTTAGTAGTAAAATTAATTGTAAAACACAGATTTTTTCAATTTGAAATTCAACAATTTGACTTCCAAGTGTTTCTAAGTTGAGCATTTTTAAAATTACATTCATTTTACTTAATTTTGATAAAAAAAAATGAAAATCGTGTGCCTTCAAAAATGTATTTTCTTTGTTGATAAACTCACTATTAAAATTAATTTACAAAACAGAATATCCAAACACCAATAATTATCAATTTCAATTCAAATAAGCGAAAATTTGTAGAACAAAAAAATAACCCAAGAATACCGAGTAAAGTTCGATTGTCATATATGTTGTTTTCCTTGTTTTGACAAGTTAAATCTTAAGTTCAGATTTTCAGCCAAGTTTCTCCATCTGAAAATCTATGTTCGAAAATCTGAAAATATAAATGTCATCTGAATTGTCATCTGAAAATCTGAAACTTTTTACAAGGGAAAAGTGACAGAATCTTAAGTAAAGATTTTCGAACATAGGTCCCAGGAACGCGGCCACTCTGTGCTCTACATCAAACGAAGTCTGTCCAACAAGTGCCTGTCCAGACGGGTTATGCTGTTAACGTTATGCTGTTAACACCTAGTGTCCAGACGTTGTTATAATTGCTCACACAAATTCTCCATTTTGTGTTGGAAATTGTATTGAAAAAAGCATAACGTTATGAGCATAACCCGTCTGGACACGCCAAGTGTACTGCTTAGGCCATTGACGTAATAGATAAAAAAAAAACAAATAAAAAAAAAAAAAAAAAATAAAAAAAAATACATTCCGACTTCCACATATTTTTTACTTGGTTAGCACCTCTCGATCTTCGGGCGTTGAATATTGGGGTAAAAATTGTGCCTGATACACCACGAAGTTAGTTATTCATATATAACCCGTCTGGACACGCCAAGTGTACTGCTTAGGCAGATAAATCTGATTTCGTTTTGCGCATCCAACCTCTTTCTTCCTCACCCCTTTTGACCAGAAACGACCGATATAACGTTATTGGAATAACACGTGTGGACAGGGACTAATGCTATGTCCGCACCTGAAGTTAACCTGGGTTTCGTTCCAGTATGGTTTGAGTTAACCAAGTAGTGTCCGCATATGCAGAAAAGTTTTGAGTTTATCTTTTTGTCTTAAGTTAAAAAGAGACAGACATACAAGTGTGAGCAGAACGTCAACGACGTATGAGAGAATTCTTTCTCTCTCCACTCACTTCCACTCTCTTAAATGTCAAATTCAATGGAATATTGGAAATAGTGCATTCAGCGCCTTTGGTTTCGAGTAGGTTATCTCGAAACCCAGTGACTAAAAAGGTTTCATTTTGTATGGCAAACCACTTGGTTATCATGTTGGTTTGGGATTGTTTTGAGTTAAACAAGTTTAACTCTCAGGTGCGGACATAGCATAAAGCTAGTTTTTTAGTTTATCTAACAATCTAACTTTTTGTGAATGCGCTCATTAGCGCCCAACAGACGATCAATGTTACTTGACCATGACTTGACCAGTATTATTGACGTTTTCTCTTGTCAAGTAAAATTGATGAACAATCGCCACCACACGTTCAATGAAAATTGACATTTTTTTCCTTCTGTAGTTTCCTAATCGCACTACACAACGACACGAGTGACAGTGAAACTTGATGAAAACCAAATCAGATTTGATTTTCGTCAATGTTTCAATTTTACTTGACAGTAACATTGAAGAGCCTACAAACGATCAATTTTACTTGAACAGAAGCTCTTTCAAGTAATATTGTCAAATAACATTAAACATTGATCGTCTGTAGGGCGCTAATAGCGAAAGACTGAAAATTTTAGAATACGACGTACATATTTACGTCAAGTAAATGCACGCACTATTTTTGTAAACTTTCGGAGTGTCCACGTTCCTTTATTTTGACTTAGAATGAATGCATTTGAAAACTCCCTACAGCTTGGTGATACATTAGAAAAAGTTGTAACAATTTGTCAAAAATATGAAAATTGCTTTAATTTTCTATTTTTCGTTTTTCTATGTAAAAGGAGACTGCTCATCTATCGTTGCTTAAGGAAAGAGTGAAGAAATATCAAGATTTGACTACATCTATGTGCTTTATCCTGTCAACATTTGAGCAGAGGTTAGGCAAACTAGAACAAACTGTTCTTCCAGTCTATAATACAACGGAGCATCTTCAAAAGCGACAACAAAGTTGGTATTCTAATATTTCAAGTACACATTTTTCTTTAAGCTTTTTTTTTAGATTTTGATGCTACTCTGCAAAGTCTCGACCAAGTATTATCTCACTATGAAGTGTCTCAAACAGTCTGCAACCTCATACATCAAGGCCCAACCGAAGGTAATATTGATGTGTTTTTGGAAGCACTTGATAAGCTGCGTTCTGCAATGGACTATTTCCTAAACAATAACTCACAAAGTGTAGAACTAGAGAATGTTACCAGCTTATTTAATACTGGATGCGAAAGTCTCAATAATCATTACAAAATGCTTTTAAGAAAATATAGCTATGTGCTGCGGCCAATAGACTTGCTCGATTTGATTTATATAGAGGATGATTCTTCTAATGATGACTATATTTCCATAAAACAATTTTCTCAAAGCACACGTGAAGAATTGCACATTATATCGTTTTGGTTTGAAAACATTTTGCGAAGAGATTACACAATTATATATGCGTCAGAACGAAATGAAATTATTCATAGATCCTTACAAAATCTTAAAGACCACCAAAAAAGTGGCAGTTGGGGCAACGAACCGTTGGTAGGAAATTTGTGGTAGAATCGACATGTTTTTATGCTTTTATTTTCTCTAGAAAACTCGTCATAATAGTCGTGTTGAGCAAAGGAAAACAACTTCTGCGAGATTACAGCAAATGTAAGTTATAATAATTTTTTTCTACTATTTGTACTGGCCTATTTGATAATAAGAGTGTTCAATGACATGTTCTAGAACAGTTTCAGACAGAAAACATCAGCCTTTTGGTGTTCAATGAGAAATGTTCTGTTCTTTTTTGATCTTTTTTGTGTTCAATGAGCTGTTCTTGAACAGTTCAGCACAGCATTTTCTGCACCTCCTCTTGAGCAAGTGCAAGTTTGGTGAAAACTGACAAAAGCAGCTGTTGACTTTTTGCTCGTAGTATTTAAGCGCATTGTAATTTTAATTTGTTGTGAAAAGTTCTAAAAATTTTTAAAAAATCAGGAAATCAACACCTAACCTTGTGCTGAAAATAAAATTACTTATTCGTGACGAAAATACGCTTAATTAAATTGATATCAGAAAAAGAAACACATGCCTGACGTTTTTCACTGCTTGATCTAAAAAAAAAGCCATTGAACACATCTATTTATTTAATACAGTCGACTCCGTTTAACTGGAACACTAGAATTGAAGAAAAGTTGTTTCACGTAAACGGAGTTCCCATTTAAACGAACTTCGAATAACTGAAACTAGTTTCACATAAGCAGAATAAGCAGAAAAAAAAAGTATTTAATATTTTCTAAAATGTATTTTTAATAATAATTCATACTTATCTATGTACACAGGTATATATTTGACAAAAAAAGCAACGTTTCGGATGACTTCTTTTCCCTTAACTATTCTACACAACGTTGACTGACTGCATTTAAACTCTTCGCATAATTTTTTTTCTTGATGCACCTTCTTCAGCTCTATCCAAAATCTTCTACCTGGTCTTGAATGTTAAATTTGTGCATTTCTTAATTAATTTTTTTTGCCTGAAATTTAAAAATTAATTTATCATGTTATTAATTATTAATTAATTTATCCAGTTGAGAGATAGTTTCAATTATCTGGATCTGAATAGGTGAAAATCTTCATTTGATTTAAATTTTTTTGTTTCAATTAAAAAAATATTTCACTTGAGCGAAGTTCAATTATCCGAATTAATTTGCATGGAAATCGATGAAAATATCCCCGTTATAAATTTCTTGTTTCAGTTAACCGATTTTTTCAGTTAAACGGAGTGCAATAAAGCGGAGTCGACTGTATTTCAATTCAAGGAATATATTTACTCTAAATACTTTTTTTAGATTCGAAAAGAAAGCCAACAAGTTTTATCTGCGTGCTACTCAAACATTTGAGCAATCGACAGGATTTTCTATTAAGAAGACCGTTTCTCATTCTGATCAGCTTTTATCTGACGATCTCTTAGATGGTGATCAGGAACTTGATAAATACATAGTACTTCTTCTTGGCTTTCAACGTTTGCTTGTTTGTGAGAGAAATCTGATGAGCGACATTATTCCATTATCAAAACACGATGAAGTTTTTTCGAAGCTAGCCTTTAATTCGATTGAACTTGTGGTAAAAGATGCTGAGGTATGTTTCATTAATATCGCTTTAAAACAAACATTTTTATTTATCCCGTCTTCCAAAAATGGAGCAACTAGCTACAGAAGCTTTCCATTCGTGAAGTTATAATTTTTTAATGATAAAACTTGAGTGAAGATAATAATATAAGTTAGAGATGTCATATATTAAGAGGCCTGTTGTTCCAAGATGTCCTTCGTTATAACAACTTTCCAGTAATAAATATCCCAAACACGATTACTGATAGCATAGGATTTTATTCTAAAGAAAAATGTATACATTTAGGTCATTTAAATTACAAATTTATTGTTTCTTACGAATTGGTAGGAATTTTGGACAATGCTTCTTGAACAACTTGATGCTTTAAATGAAAATTCTTATTCCTATAAAAAGGAGCATTATAAGAAAATGTATAATATATATAAATTATATTTATTTATTTATTTATACAGACTAACATAGTAATTTTAAATTGCTAGGTTAGTACTTAGTTTAGTGAGCACAAGCAGCAAAGGCTTTCGGCTCGCTATTATAAACAATTATTACATGCAAAAAAAGAGTTATAATATAAAATTAAGATTTGTAATTGTACTTTAAATAATATCTAAATTTTGAATATTGATATTTTTAAGAATTTCGTAAATGTTGTCATTATTGTTGGGCAAAGAACGATTGATGTGGCTTATAAGGTGTTTGATATCTAGTGTTGGTAGAACATGTTGGCGGACTTTCTTTTTTTAGAAGGTGTTGATGAGTTGATAAAGTATGGCCTAGACGAAGACGTATAAAATTGGTGATAGTTGCTTTTGGTGCTTGAGAGGGATAAACAGGTTGTATTTTGTTGTTGTTTATTCTTGAGTAATGGTGATTATATGTAATCCAACTATTCATCTGACAAGTTTTGACTACTGTTGTAACTATTCGTAAAAGATCTTTCTCACTATATGTGTTAAACAAGAGAGTAGGTGTTATGCCGGCAGAATTAGCAGCGTTGTCAGCGTGCCCGTTGCCGATTATACCAATGTGGGCTGGTACCCACATAATTTTGATTTTTGTTTTTGTTTTAATGAGAATATCTCTAAGCATAATTACTGCTGGAGTATTATTGTTCAGGTTCTTGATAGCGTGAATAACTGACAGACTGTCAGTACAAATTACCCAATGTCCCTTTGTTTTAGTGGCGTACTTTAAGGATTCAAAAATCGCTAGTGCCTCTGCGGAAAAGACATGCACATTCAGGGAGAAGACCTTGCCTGAGTAATTCACCATTAGTTAGTTTAGTTTAGTTAATTTAAGAAACTTTATTTGAATTCATTTGTATATAAAAGTAAACAATTTGGATATACTAAAGTTTAATATGGTTTGGCCAAAGGCCGTCTACCAGATTGACAATATTTTAACATACAATTTTTTTTTTATTGAATTTATAGGTATTTAACAAGTTTGGTTTTTTTTTTTTTGTTTTTTTTTTTTAAAAGTCTTCTTCAATAATTCGGGTTCTATATCTTAGTGCTATGGTTAAATATTTATATAAAATTTCCCATCCAAGACCACCATTTAGAATATATATCACTTCGTTCATATCCAACGATGTTTTACCAAAGTAACTCACTCTGAACTCTCTTAAAATCGGGCATATGGCAATAAAATGGTATACATCCTCTCTTTCCTTTAGGTTGCAAAGGTCGCACAAAATCGGCAGGTCCGGCCGATGCGGTATGTAGTTTAATTTTATTATTTCACCTCTTGCTTTAAAAATTAAATTTATCATTTCAATAGGAAACCGATTTAGTAGGTACGTTTCTTCTTGCAGATTTAAGTTAAGTTGACTATATATCATCCTATATTGAGAAGATTGAGCTTCGGTCGTATATCCCTCAAATGCAGAGCGGCTCTCGTTTGCTAACAACTTTCCAAAGTAGCACTTTAAGTCAACGACACTAATATTCGCCTGAATACTAACGGTTTCCCCGTCTAACTCCTCCCACTTTTTAACAAGGTTACCTCTAGACAACATAATATTTTTGAGCACAAGCTTAGGAAGCCGTCCTTCTTCCATCTTAAACACCTTTAATATGTACTCAAAATGTAGTTTGAGTGTGTCCAAAAAAAGTGGCGGCACAGAAGTTTCCAAATGAAGCATATAATTTGGTGTACATGCCGGCAATCGAAAAATTCGCTTGAGGAAGTACCTTAAAAACCTTTCCACTTCATCATATTTGCAGTATCCCCACACTTGTGCACCGTACAGCAATATTGAGGCTGCAGTTGAACGAAATAGCTTCATCTTTGCACTATGATCGACAACCTTACTGTTCATGCAACGTCCCCATACTGATGAAATAGCTCTTTTCGCCTCGGCTAGCTTCGACAGAAAATGCTTTTTAATGTTGAGGTTCGAAGTTATTAACACACCTAGATACTTGTATTCACGCACAATCGTTAAAATTTCCCCTTTATACTTCCACGTTTCATTTCTGGAATATCTCCCACCACCATCTCTGAAGATCATCATTTTGGATTTTGCAGTATTAACGGATAGATTCCAAAGATCACAGTAGCTTTCGAGTCGGTTAATCATTCGCTGCATGCCGTCTACAGTTTCTGCCAGAAAAACGATGTCATCAGCGAAAACAAGGCCTGGTATTCGCACTCGTGCATAATCTATTCCTCCTCCGATTGATTCCATTATATCGTTTATAAAGAGAATGAAAAGTAAGGTACTCAACACACACCCTTGTTTGACTCCCATTTGAGTGGCAAAGTCTTCCGAAATGAATTCTCCATCCCAAACATAAGACACGTTGTTTTCATACATCGCTTTAAGAACAGTAACAACTTTACTTGAAATCCCCATCATATACAGTTTATAGAAAAGCGCCTCTCGAGGAATAGAATCAAAAGCTGCACGAAAGTCCACGAAAAAAGCATAAAGCTTCTTATTCTTCTTTTTGAAACTATCTGCAATATTAAAAAGGACGAAAATCTGGTCTAATGTCGAGTGGTTTTTCCTAAACCCAGCTTGAAACTCATTTAGTATTTTTTTTTCGTCAATCCACTGTGTCAGTCTGTTAAATATCAACGAGCTAAATAGTTTAACTGATGTGTTCAGAAATGAAATTCCCCTATAGTTCTCTGGGTTGTTATAACTACCTTTTTTGTGGAGAGGATATATTATTGCTTTTTTGAAGCTTCCGGGAACATTTGCTGTCTCAAATATTCTATTGAATTCCTCAGTCAGTGCATGGATAAATACTGTTGAACAGTTCTTATAAAACTCCACAGGTATTCGGTCATCCCCTGGAGCTTTTCCGTCTTTAGCATGTTTAATTACACTCATAACTTCGAAAGGCGTAAATGGTGAATCGAAAAGCTCATCCGTGAAAAATGGAGCAGCGTATTGCGGAAGCGGAGAAAATAGCTGAGTATTAAGTAGATTGTAAAAGTAGTCCCGCAGTTCAAATGCTTGAAGAGATAAGCCAATCCTATTAAATCTCCCGTTTATAGTTTTTGCAGCTTTCCAGAAATCTGCCGAGGATCTTGCATTGTTAACGAGAGCTAAACTTTTTTGTTCAAATTGTTTTCTTTTATCAAAGCAAATTTTCTTGAACTCCTTATTAGCTGCTGCATACATGTCTTTAAAAAGTACCGAATTGTATTTTCTCAAAAGCCTCAGAAGTAAAAATGATTTCTTCCTTGCTTTAAGACACTCCGTATCAAACCATTGTTGTTTAAAATTATTCTTACATCTCCATTGAGTACTAACTGGAACAGAGTCTCTAATAATTTGTGTAAGTTGATCCATATGCAGTGGTTCGCCCGCTGCCTGTCGCTTATCAAGCTCTTCGTTCAAATTATCTTGATATATAGGCATAAAACTATTATTCCATTTTAACTTCGGCAAA
This sequence comes from Melanostoma scalare, assembly GCA_949752695.1. NCBI lineage: Eukaryota > Metazoa > Arthropoda > Insecta > Diptera > Syrphidae > Melanostoma > Melanostoma scalare. Next base: position 107,770,137 of record OX456984.1, on the reverse strand, counting down.
AGTTCCAGTCTCTTTGTATGCGGTGCTCTTTCAGTTCCAGAAAATATACACGCGATCTCCAACGGCATGTGGTCCGAAAAAATTTGTTCACCTATCTTGAAGTTCCTTAAGTTTGAGTTCCATGTTCCTGATGCAAAGCAGTAATCAATTACCGAGCATGCCGATCCCCGAATAAACGTGTATTCCCCATTAGGATCTCCTTCACAACTTCCATTTAAAACTCTTGCATCGTATGAGTCTGCAATCTCCAGTATCCTTTCGCCTTTTGCATCAGATACTTCATCCTTTGACCTGCGGGTTAAATTTATAACATTTGAAGCGGTCCCACTTAAAAAATTATTCTGCGACAAGCCTATTCTCGCGTTAAAATCGCCTACAAGCAATAGATCCAATGACCCTAGGCACTGAAGTACGTCGCAAAGTTTGTCGTAATCTCTTTTCCAGTGATTACAATTTAGGTAAATTGGGATGATGAAAAGCACACAGTCGTTGACCTTTACCTCCATAACTATCATTTCTTCCACTTGTTTGAAATTCATAACAACTCCTTCGAGACCCTTGCGATAGCCATAAAGTTCTCCTCCACTTCCTCTTCCATAAGTATTTATTTTCACAGCTGGGATCCATTTTAGTTCATAATTTTTAAACATTCCATCAAATATCTCCTTTTCCCATTCCAATACATTCACCATTATCTGTTGTAACCGCAAAGCTTGTATGGTTTTTTTGTTTTTGAACTGTCACAGAATATGAATTTCCATTTTTTCGTTTTGAGGTCATTCTCGATGGTATTGAAGATTGTACGGTATACTTTTATTGGAGTGTGTTCCTTTAGGTATTCACACATCGAAAGCTCGAAAGAGTCTTGTCTACATAACCAAGGTGGGTAAGTTGATGTTGGGTTACTTCTTATTTTTGTCGGCAGATTAAAATTTAATATGGACTCCCAAATACATGATATTGCTGATGGAATTCTTCTCTGGCGTGTAGATCGATAAGCAGCAACAGAGTCTTTGTTTATAATAGATCTAGTCGGAAACAGGATTTTTGCAGAAAGTTTTAGAATTACTTCCTCATATCTCTCGTTGAGTGTTGGCAAGCCGGATTCAGCCAATATACATTTTATTGTAGTTGTTGGAAATGCATTTATTGATTTTCTTGCAGCTTGATGGTAAGTAGGCTTAATTATATTAATGGTTGATTTAGGACAGTTTCCGTAAATAGCAAGACCATAGTCTATTTAGTTTAATATTAACATTTTGGTTAGATAACAGAGTGTATTAATATGAACTTTACATTTTTTGGAAGACAGATATTTAATGATATTAAGCCTTGGGGAAAGTTTTTTTTTTAATTCAGTGCAATGGTTTTTCCAATTATATTTACTGTTAAAGGTTAAACCTAAGATACTTAAATTATTTATTGCCTGTAGCTCTACATTGTTTATACATAGGTTAAAATAAGGGCATGATTTTTTTCTAGATATATGAAATGTTTTACATTTTTGTAATGCTAAGTTAGCACCAGGGCCCTATTGCACCAACCACTTTTCACTTTGCACTTTGCAACTTTTCAAAATAATAATTTCCTGCAAAGTAAAAGTGCAAAGTGTTTCACCAAAAATGAAAAGCCCATGACTTTGCACTTTGCAGTTTCTGATGTTTTTTTGCAAAGTGAAAAGTGTGGGCGTTTCACCAACTAAAAATGTAACTTTTCATTTTCAGTCGCATTTTGAAAAGTTGCAAAGTGAAACAATTTAAATGGTTTCAACTTCTTTTCGTTGTAATGACTAAACTAAAAACGTTGAGGCCTTGTTTTTTTTACTAAAACAACGAAATCCTTTTAAATCGCTGGCAATTTTGTTGCGCTTTACTTTACCATTTGTTTATTTTCTCTAAATTTTTATTTGGTATGTTGCTATGCTGCAATTATTGCTGTAGGTACACAACATTTGTGTAAAAAAATAAATGATCGAATTTCTAATATCTATATCATTTCCCATCCCATCCTACGCAGTGTACACAAAGTTGTAAGGGACTTAGACACATATTCCTTCGACTGCTATATTGCAACTTATGTCCTACTTTGGATGAAACAAATTCTACATTTGTTTTTGTCAAGTGAAAACTTTCCACTGTTTGAAAATTATTTGGAATTTCAAAATTTACTCTCAGTTTTACATCTCTTACGTAACTATAATTATATTCATCGTTTTCAAAAAGTCGTTCAAAGCGATTCATTGTAATTTATTATTTATTATACCCGAACTTAACACTATAAATAGAGAACCGCAAATAAAATTTTCTCTTTGCAAATTATTGAAAAGCTTTGCAGAATATGAAATGCAAAGTGCAAAGTCTTTTTGTTTGGTGAAACGAAATCAAAGAATTCTCTGCGAATTGACTTAACTTTGCACTTTTCTGAAAAGTACTTTTCACTTTGCAGATTGGCGTCGATTTCCTCTTTGCAAATTGGCGTTTGGTGCAACGAAATTTGCAAAGTAGAAGTGAAAAGTTGCAAGTGAAAAGTGGTTGGTGCAATAGGGCCCAGAAGAGGTGGACCATTCTTCAAGATCTTTTAATACATTTAATAAAGTGGATTTCGCTACTTCTAAATCATTGTTTTTACAAAGAACGTAAACATCATCAGCATACAAACAATGATCAAGAATCATCATCTATAATATTGCTGATTTCATTAAACGCTATCGAGAAGAGTATTACTGAAAGCGGAGATCCCTGTGGGATACCATTGTGTAGGGGAAAATTCGGGGAGTAGGTATTATTTACTTTGACGCAAAATTGTCGGTTGGAAAGGAAAGCTTTAATGTACCCAAAAATTTTTGGACCCAAATTCCATTCATTCAATTTTGATAGCACAAGATGAACCCCTATTCTATCAAATGCTTTCACAAAATCAAGGGATAGTATAGAAACGTGATTTTTTTGCTGAAATAGCGTTTGAAACATAACTGTCAATATGTAGCAAAGCGTCTTGGCATCCTCTTTTTGGTTTAAATGCTACTTGATTTAAAGCAATAAGTTTTTTCGTGAGAAATTTTTGTTTTTTTGGGCTTTTATGCATTAAGTTGGATGCGATCAATAATTGAATAAAAACTAATCCATCTTGGTTTTACCCTACGTTTCGCCAGTTGTTTTCCAGCTTCTTCAGGGGTTTTATTTAGTATTTGATATTAAAAAAACATAATTGAAATTTGCACAAAAAGTGCGAAAGAAGTAAAATATGGACAACACTAGTATCACAATATTTAACAGCTAGTTTATGGCCCGGGGGGAATTTTTCTTGAATTTTCACTAATCACTATTCTGCTATTCATTCGAAGTGAATCTGTGTACACAATCTGTATACACTGATTCACTTCGAATGAATAGCAGAATAGTGATTAGTGAAAATTCAAGAACGATTACACAATCTGTATACACAGATTCACTTCGAATGAATAGCAGAATAGTGAAAAATAGGAATCTTTAAAGAAATAATATTTCTTAAAAGACGTGAAACAAAAGTTTGTCTTGGTTTGGCTTTAAGTTATTAATTTGAACAATAACAAAAAAAATTTTTGTTATTGTTTTTGTTTTTGTCCTGGAGTTGAATTTTAATGAAAAATAGGAATCTTTAAAGAAATAATATTTCTTAAAAGACGTGTTTGATCGTGAAGATCACCACAACTCCTAAGTTCGCGTTTCGCCCAGGTACGGCAATTGGGCTCATCAGTTAGACGATTGCCGTACCCTTCTAAGACGCAAAACTATGTTCGGAATATACCGACACTAATAAAATCCACTGCACTCACATGCAGTGAATTTTATTTTTAAGTGAATGTACAAGTCATATTACACTTAAAAAGTAAACAAAAGTTTGCCTTGGTTTGGCTTTAAGTTATTAATTTGAACAATAACAAAAAAAAATTTTTGTTATTGTTTTTGTTTTTGTCCTGGAGTTGAATTTTAATGAAAAATAGGAATCTTTAAAGAAATAATATTTCTTAAAAGACGTGTTTGATCGTGAAGATCACCACAACTCCTAAGTTCGCGTTTCGCCCAGGTACGGCAATTGGGCTCATCAGTTAGACGATTGCCGTACCCTTCTAAGACGCAAAACTATGTTCGGAATATACCGACACTAATAAAATCCACTGCACTCACATGCAGTGAATTTTATTTTTAAGTGAATGTACAAGTCATATTACACTTAAAAAGTAAACAAAAGTTTGCCTTGGTTTGGCTTTAAGTTATTAATTTGAACAATAACAAAAAAAAATTTTTGTTATTGTTTTTGTTTTTGTCCTGGAGTTGAATTTTAATGAAAAATAGGAATCTTTAAAGAAATAATATTTCTTAAAAGACGTGTTTGATCGTGAAGATCACCACAACTCCTAAGTTCGCGTTTCGCCCAGGTACGGCAATTGGGCTCATCAGTTAGACGATTGCCGTACCCTTCTAAGACGCAAAACTATGTTCGGAATATACCGACACTAATAAAATCCACTGCACTCACATGCAGTGAATTTTATTTTTAAGTGAATGTACAAGTCATATTACACTTAAAAAGTAAACAAAAGTTTGCCTTGGTTTGGCTTTAAGTTATTAATTTGAACAATAACAAAAAAAATTTTTGTTATTGTTTTTGTTTTTGTCCTGGAGTTGAATTTTAATGAAAAATAGGAATCTTTAAAGAAATAATATTTCTTAAAAGACGTGTTTGATCGTGAAGATCACCACAACTCCTAAGTTCGCGTTTCGCCCAGGTACGGCAATTGGGCTCATCAGTTAGACGATTGCCGTACCCTTCTAAGACGCAAAACTATGTTCGGAATATACCGACACTAATAAAATCCACTGCACTCACATGCAGTGAATTTTATTTTTAAGTGAATGTACAAGTCATATTACACTTAAAAAGTAAACAAAAGTTTGCCTTGGTTTGGCTTTAAGTTATTAATTTGAACAATAACAAAAAAAAATTTTTGTTATTGTTATTGTTTTTGTCCTGGAGTTGAATTTTAATGAAAAATAGGAATCTTTAAAGAAATAATATTTCTTAAAAGACGTGTTTGATCGTGAAGATCACCACAACTCCTAAGTTCGCGTTTCGCCCAGGTACGGCAATTGGGCTCATCAGTTAGACGATTGCCGTACCCTTCTAAGACGCAAAACTATGTTCGGAATATACCGACACTAATAAAGTTGTGGTGATCTTCACGATCAAACACGTCTTTTAAGAAATATTATTTCTTTAAAGATTCCTATTTTTCATTAAAATTCAACTCCAGGACAAAAACAAAAACAATAACAAAAATTTTTTTTTGTTATTGTTCAAATTAATAACTTAAAGCCAAACCAAGGCAAACTTTTGTTTACTTTTTAAGTGTAATATGACTTGTACATTCACTTAAAAATAAAATTCACTGCATGTGAGTGCAGTGGATTTTATTAGTGTCGGTATATTCCGAACATAGTTTTGCGTCTTAGAAGGGTACGGCAATCGTCTAACTGATGAGCCCAATTGCCGTACCTGGGCGAAACGCGAACTTAGGAGTTGTGGTGATCTTCACGATCAAACACGTCTTTTAAGAAATATTATTTCTTTAAAGATTCCTATTTTTCATTAAAATTCAACTCCAGGACAAAAACAAAAACAATAACAAAAATTTTTTTTTGTTATTGTTCAAATTAATAACTTAAAGCCAAACCAAGGCAAACTTTTGTTTACTTTTTAAGTGTAATATGACTTGTACATTCACTTAAAAATAAAATTCACTGCATGTGAGTGCAGTGGATTTTATTAGTGTCGGTATATTCCGAACATAGTTTTGCGTCTTAGAAGGGTACGGCAATCGTCTAACTGATGAGCCCAATTGCCGTACCTGGGCGAAACGCGAACTTAGGAGTTGTGGTGATCTTCACGATCAAACACGTCTTTTAAGAAATATTATTTCTTTAAAGATTCCTATTTTTCATTAAAATTCAACTCCAGGACAAAAACAAAAACAATAACAAAAATTTTTTTTTGTTATTGTTCAAATTAATAGCAGAATAGTGATTAGTGAAAATTCAAGAAAAATTCCCCCCGATGAATAGCAGAATAGGGCTGTATGTAATTTTTAATTGAATTTCCAGTGCTAACACTAGAATGTTGGAATTTATATGGACCTGCCGATGCGGAATATTTTTTTTAATCATCATACCAATACCCTGTTTCCATGTTGTGTTTATGGGAAAGTTTAAAAAGTAACCCTCGAAAGTTTTAGGAATTTTTGTTTTAAAGTTATAGGGACAGTGAGTCTCTTGGAGATTTACAATGCATGGTCTGTATCTTGAAATCAAAATATTGAGTTCATCGTAATTGTTTGTAAGGCCTTTCATATTCCATTGCAAAGTTACGAGAACTATATTTTTATCATTAGTTTTCCACGAACTTCCATTGGGTAGAACCAATGAAAGTGTAGAAGAGATTTGGTTTGTTGTGTTTATACGTGGTAAAGAAATATTATTTGGTGTAGAATTAAAGTTTGTTAAATTTGTGGTGTTCAGAATACGTGGGCTCCCCTGAGCAGATGCTGAATCCAACGAGCTCCGAGAGGAGCTCGGACGATTCAATTCCTGCTCAGGAGAGCCGTTGTTTTTGAGGTTAATATTGTGTTTATGGCAGCTTTCTGCTTAGCTTGGAGTACGGAAGTGTTTTTGTGTAACTCTGTATTAAGTTCATTTTTACATCAGTTCATTAATAACCATAAAACTTAAGAATTGTTAACATAAACAAGTTTGCAAAGCTTGATAAGTGTCTTTCAACAAAAAGAAGAAAGCTTTATTAGATCTCTATTTAGGTTAGGTTAGGTTACAATGGCTGTCAGGAATACACCCGACACACTTAGACCAATATTAGGTCCATTGTGATACCATAGAAATTATCATTGGGTAGAACCAATGAAAGTGTAGAAGAGATTTGGTTTGTTGTGTTTATACGTGGTAAAGAAATATTATTTGGTGTAGAATTAAAGTTTGTTAAATTTGTGGTGTTCAGAACACGTGGGCTCCCCTGAGCAGATGCTGAATCCAACGAGCTCCGAGAGGAGCTCGGACGATTCAATTCCTGCTCAGGAGAGCCGTTGTTTTTGAGGTTAATATTGTGTTTATGGCAGCTTTCTGCTTAGCTTGGAGTACGGAAGTGTTTTTGTGTAACTCTGTATTAAGTTCATTTTTACATCAGTTCATTAATAACCATAAAACTTAAGAATTGTTAACATAAACAAGTTTGCAAAGCTTGATAAGTGTCTTTCAACAAAAAGAAGAAAGCTTTATTAGATCTCTATTTAGGTTAGGTTAGGTTACAATGGCTGTCAGGAATACACCCGACACACTTAGACCAATATTAGGTCCATTGTGATACCATAGAAATTATGCGACAGAGTGCCTCGCTTAACAAAACCATTTGGAGCTTACAATAAAGCGAAGGAGATGCAGGGGATCTGTGTGCGCCAGATCGCTTGGATCATCGAGAAAATATTTCCCCAGATGCCTCTTTCTTTTAGAAGAGAGTGCAGGACATGAGCAGAGGAGGTGTGGGATTGTCTCCTCCTCCTCCTCACTAAGCAACTTCTGCAGAAGTCATTAGAGGGAACGCCAAGTCTTATGGCGTGTCTTCCTATCAGACAATGTCCGGTAATGACATTGATTACGGGGCTAACTTGCAATCTGGTAATGGATATCAAATGTCTTGTGCGTTTTGGATCTATTCCTGGCCATATACGTTTTGTTGCCACGCACGTGGTGATATTGTTCCACCTGTGATTTGTTCTGTCCATCGCCTCTTGCTTTAGCATAAGTTTACATGTAGCGATTGGTATACCAATATTCAACCTGCTGGTAGAGATCGGTAGAACGGTTCCTTCTCTGGCGAGTTCGTCGGCTTTGCAGTTACCCGCGATATCTCTGTGCCCCGGCACCCAAAATAGGTGAATATTGAACTGTTCAGCCATCTCCTTAAGAGATAAGCGACAGTTGAGGGCGGTTACTGAGTTCGTAGAAACAGCGCCGAGTGATTTGAGGGCTGCTTGACTATTTGAGAAAATCCGGATATTCGTTGAGGATATCACGTTTTCTTTTAGCCATGGTAGAACCTCTTTGATCGCCAGAATTTCCGCTTGGAACACGCTACAATGGTTTGGAAGGCGGAACCAGAGACTTAAGTTAAGTCGGTTTGAGTACACCCCGCAGCCTACCCCTTCTTCGGTTTTTGAACCATCTGTATAGAAATGAATTGAATCATCTCTCAAAAATTCTTCGTCGTCCCAGGTCGTTCGCGGTGGGATTGAGATTTGGAACTTATTATCAAAAAACCAATTGGGGGATGGTGTAGTCGGAGTGACAGGGGATTGATCCGAATAAATTCAGGATTGCAACGTGACCGATGTTGTTATCGGTCCATTGGGAGATAGCTCTCATACGAGTGGCTGCACTGGCGGCCATTTGTTTGCTGAAGATATCTAGTGGTGTGAGGTTGAGGAGTGTATTTAGTGCAGCTGAGGGTGTTGATCTCAGTGCTCCGCTTATACACAGACAGGCTGTTCGTTGGACCTTGCTTAAATTGTCGCAGTAGGTACTTTTATCAAGAGCGGTCCACCATACCACTACTCCGTATGTGAGTATTGGTCTGATGACCGCGGTGTAGAGCCAGTGGGTGATTTGGGGGGAGAAACCCCATTTGTTACCAATGGCTTTTTTGCAGCAAAATAAGGCCACGGTGGATCTCCTGATTCTTTCCTGTATATTGGCTTTCCAATTTAGCTTTTTGTCTAGGATTATACCTAGATATTTGGCTTCGTTTGAAAGTACAAGTGAGATTCCATTTATTGATGGAGTTATTAGTTGAGGAATTTTATATTTCCTGGTGAAGAGAACGAGTTCAGTTTTCTGAGGGTTGACCCCTAGATCACATTTTCCCGCCCATTTTACAAGTTTATTTAGAGCGGTCTGCATCAGGTCCGTAAGGACGTGAGCATGTTTGCCGGACACCGCAATGGAGACGTCATCTGCATATGCAATCACTTTGAATCCCTCAGCTTCTAAGTCAACTAGAAGTTCATTGACTGCTATATTCCATAGAAGAGGGGATAGGACTCCGCCTTGCGGTGTTCCTCTACTGACAGATCTCTTTGCAGAGAAGTCTCCTAGAGTAGAGTTGATTCTCCTGCTTTTTAGCATTAGATTTATCAACTCCACTATGGAATCATCTACTTTGAGCTTCGTCAGTGCCTTTGTAATTGCAGAGTTGCTGACGTTGTTGAAGGCGCCCTCTATGTCGAGGAAGGCGGCCAGAGTGAATTCTTTGTGATGGAGGGAATATTCTATAGTACGTACCAGGGTGTGTAGGGCCGTTTCTACAGATTTTCCCTTGCAGTAAGCGTGTTGTGCTGTAGATAACAATTTTGGATCTATAGCTGTACGCAGGTGGATATCAATCAGTCGTTCTAAAGTTTTAAGAAGGAAAGATGATAGACTTATTGGTCGGAGATCTTTTGGGTTTACGTGGGATGATTTCCCAGCCTTAGGTATAAACACCACCTTGACTTCTCTCCACTGAGTGGGGATATAGTTCAAGGTGGTACAGCCGATGAGAATTACTTCAAGGACAGGGATAATAATGTCCGCGGCCTTTTGAAGTTCGGCTGGAATTATACCATCAGGTCCAGGGGATTTGTATGGGTCAAAGCTGTTAATGGCCCAAACTAATTTTTTCCCTTGTAATCAGATCGGGGTTGTTTGTTATTATGCTACCTGGTTCTGTGGAATCATAGTTGCATAAGTTCTTAGAGCTTCCTGGAAAGTGAGTGTCCAGAAGCAAATTGAGCGTTTCTTCGCAGGATTCTGTCCAGCCGTCAGCGGTTTTCAAACTGCTAGGCATGGTCGGACTCTTTGAGAGGATTTTTCTTAGTCTAGAAGCTTCTGAAGTATCTTCTATTTTTCCACAGAAGTTTCTAAAGGAAGTTCTTTTATTTTTCCTCAGTTGATATTTATAAGTTTTGAGGGATTCCTTGTAGGAGTCCCAGTCTATTAAAGTTTTAGATTGTTTAGCTCGGTTGAAAAGTTTTCTACATTCCTTCCTGAGCGGTTCTAGCCCCGAGCTCCACCACAGTGGTTTCTGTTTTCCTCTTATTTTTATAAGAGGACAGGATTTCTGCAGTGAATGGTTAAGGGCAGTGGTAAGATCATTGACTTTTTTGTCTAGATCATGTTTGTTTGTAGGGTTTTGTAATAGTTCAGGTTTAATAAACTTTTTCAAAATTACCCGATATTTTTGCCAGTCAGTTTTCCGATAGTTTCGGAAGACTGGTTGCTTGAGAGGTTCCTCATTTAGATCAAATTGAATGTATCTATGATCAGCAAAGGAGTGTTCAGTAGATACTTTCCAATTAGTAATCCTATGATGAACCAAGTCGGAGACAAGAGTGATATCTAAAACTTGTCTGTTTTTGGTAATGAATGTTGGTTCATTGCCAATATTACTTACTATAAGGTTAGTACTTAAAATAAAATCAAAAAGTGACTCACCCCTTTCATTTATGTCAGTACTACCCCATACTGTGTGATGCGCATTAGCATCGCATCCAATGATGAGGCAGATCTTCTGCCGTTCTGCTGCAGCGACAATCCTTTTAAATAAGTCGCATGGAGGAGGGCCAGGATGGTCATGGCCGAGGTAAGCTGATACCAGCCAGTAGATGTTGTCACTGGTCTGGTATCTTATTGTGGTTACATCACGATTGCTGTAATGAGGGAGTAAAAATACGTTAGTGCTACTTCTTACCAATATGCAGGATCTGGGTTCACCTTTGTCCTTCATATACAGTAGAGTATATCCAGGAGTCCTTAAACCTCGAACTATGGACTTGGTGATCCAAGGCTCTTGGATAACGATGCACAATCCACAAGTGAATCGACAATACCGACCACCTCCCAGAATGCATGCTAACGAAGTGCAATACTACGATGTTGATCAGGTTCAATGTGAAGATCATATTGCAGCGATGCAATATCTCAATAACAACCGACCAAGACCACCAAATAAGGTCCTAAGTTCTTGGAGTTGCAAGGTATCAGGACATTTATATTGGGAATGCCCATCCCCAAAGCTTAACATCTTCTGCTTTAAGTGTGGGGAGGAAAACTTCATAGTTTCAAATTGCCCAAAGTGCAAACAGAAAAACGGTCAGAAGAACGTGATTCCAACGGGGGAATCGCGTTCAGACCAAATACCCGAACCTCTGAACCCTTAGACGAAACCATAAGTCAAGCGGGTGATGATAGTGATGAAAAGAAAATCACTATTCTGAAAAGAAGTAGGAACTTTTCTGACCAGAACAGTGGGTGTGGTACAGAAAATAATAAATTTAGCTATGTAAAGCCCTTACACATTAGAATTAAGGAGTACAACGAAGCTAAAGAAAGAATTTTCGGGGGACAAATTAAAAATAAAATACTTAAAACTAGAAATAGATACAAATTAAGAAAAGAAACAAAAAACAACATATTATCTACAATAATAGATGTTTCTGGAGATCCTCGGCCTTACTCTAGAGTGAAAATAGCAAATAAAGATATTTTAGGACTACTTGACAGTGGAGCAAGTATTAGCATACTAGGTAAAGGATGCAAAAATTTATATGATGAACTTAACGTTCAAACAATACCCTTCATGTCTGATGTTAAGACTGCTGATGGCAAGTCACAGGCAATAATAAGTAAATTAAGCTTAGAAGTAGAATATAAAAACTTAAAACGAAATATAACTTTTTATCTAGTTCCCAGTTTAGACCAGGAACTGTATCTCGGCGTCGATTTCTGGAGAGCTTTCAGTCTTGCACCTGAAATTATAAGCGAAATTTCCGTGACAGACCATAGAGACAATCCAGATAGTCACCAATTGTCTTCGGAGCAAGAAACCCGATTGGACGCAGTCAGGCGAAAGTTCAGGTGTTACACCAAATATGGTCTTGGAAAAACGACCCTTGTCGAGCATGTCATCGATACCAGTGAGGCGGTTCCAGTGAAGCAACGACACTACCCTGTCTCTCCAGCGATACAAACCTTGATGTATGCCGAGATAGACCGAATGTTGAGCCTTGGAGTCATTGAGGAGAGTGAGAGCCCGTGGAGCTCACCAGTAGTCCTCGTACAGAAACCCGGCAAGAATCGTCTATGTCTGGACTCACGAAAACTGAATGCCGTCACCAAGAAAAACGCATATCCTCTCCCCAATCTCGAAGGCATCTTCAGTTGTCTACGAGATACTATTTTTATAAGTATTATCGATCTCAAAGACGCATTCTGGCAAATACCGCTGGATGAGCAGAGTAGAGAGAAAACTGCCTTCACAATACCGGGACGACCCTTGTACCATTACACAGTCATGCCTTTCGGTCTGTGTAATGCAGCCCAAAGGTTATGTCAGTTAATGGACAAGGTCATTCCCTCCAGGTTACGGGACCGCGTCTTCGTTTATCTAGATGACCTGCTCGTCATTGCTCCAGACTTTGAGACTCATGTCGCTCTGCTGGACGAAGTAGCAGCGTGCCTCAACAAGGCTGGTCTCATCATCAATGTATCGAAGTCAAAATTCTGCTTCAGGGAATTGAAGTACTTGAGCTTTATCGTTGGTGGTGGGAACCAGAGATTAAAATGAACTAAGTCTGCTTGTGAACTATGAGTATTTACTTGAAAAAAACGAGTTTGAACAAACTGAGTCAACCCACAAGCAAGTAAATTTGAACAATCTTATTTGTGAACCAAGCAACTCTGAACAACCCCTATTTTCAAACGAACCAAACAAGTAGGCTTGCTTGCAAGTCAAAATGAGTTTGAATAACATTGAGTTAAACTGCTTGTGAGCATAGTGCTTGTGAATAAAAGTGATCACAAGCAATTTGATCGTAAGCAAGCAATAAGTTCATGAGCAAGCAGTGTGCTTGTGAATAAGCAGTGTGTTTGCGAATAAGCAGTGTGTTCATAAAGCAAGCAATGTGATCATACCAAAAGGGGTAGTTTGATGGCGTGATCGTTTTAAGTAAAATAAAAATCTAGGTATAGGTAGGGAAGTACGTAGCTTGGTTGTTTCTTCTTTTCTTTTATATGAAGAAAATGGTTATTATACAGTAGATATGGAAACAATTTACTGTATTCATTGAAGTAGATAGTATAGGTTTGTAAGTATATAGAAACAAACAATTTCAAGTAAACAGAAAACTCAACTAGAAGTTAAAAAAAGCAAAACATTAAAAAAAAATATGCAACTATAAAAATAGGTATTTATACCTACATGTTTATAACTCTTCCTAATTCATTGATGACCTTTAATTTTTGTACCTACCTAAGCTTAAACCCAAACATTTGCATGCCATAAAACGAAAGGATAAGCAATCACTTGTCATAAAAAAATGATAAGCAAAATCCATTTCCGCAATAAAGGCATATAAATTTATTACATACTGTAAAAATTATTATTATATTAAAAAGGGAAATTTTGGAATCAGAAATTAAAATATTTTATCATCCAGCAATGCAACCAATCCGTTCTTTCTCATATCCAAAGCCAACCATTTGTATACCTTTCTTTGTTTTTCAATAGAATTATAGTTAGGTATAAATGTTCAGTGCATTGCTTTCCGATGGACACACTGCCTGCTTATAAACACACTGCTTGCTTGTGAACACAGTACCTGCTTGTGAACATTTTGCGTGCTCATGAGTATTTGAATATATTCAAGTAAGTTCAAACAAGTCATTCTGCTTGCAAGTCATTTGCTTGTGAGTTCAATACAGAAAAAATGACTTGTGAGCATCCTTACTGATTTAGTTTGTTCAGAAGAATTTTTGCTTGGGAGTAAATATGCTTGCGAGCTATTTGCTTGTGAATAGGGGTGGAAAATGATCAAGTCTGAGCGATTGTTGAGAAATTTTTGATGTGTTTGAACAGATTTGAACATACTCATTTTGATCTCTGGTGGGAACATCAGGACAGACCCCGCCAAAGTTGAGGCGATCGAAAATTTTCCGATCCCAAAAACGGCAAAACAGGTTCGCAGGCTGCTTGGTTTAGCGGGGTGGTACCGTAGTTTTATACGGGAATTTTCGACCCTGACGGCTCCAATCACGGACACCCTGAAAAAAAGTAACACCAAATTTAAAATGACGGATGAAGCTCAGGAGGCTTTTGGTGAGTTGAAGAAAGCTCTAGCAGCCGCACCGGCTTTAACACACCCTAACTTCGAAAAAAGCTTTTATATCCAATGTGATGCTTCAGACACTGGAGTGGGGGCGGTGCTTTTCCAGATGAACGACGACGATGAAGAAACACCCCTTTCGTTCTTCTCTCAAAAACTAAATAAGTGTCAAAGAAATTATAGCGTCACGGAGAAAGAATGTCTGGCCGCAGTACTGGCTATTCAAAAGTATAGACCCTACGTAGAGGGAATGACATTTACCGTCATAACTTACCATTCTAGCCTTAAATGGCTCATGAGTTTAAAAGACCTTAACGGCAGGCTTGCACGATGGAGCCTACAACTCCAAGCTTTTTCTTTCGATATCGAACATCGTAAAGGTAGTTTAAATGTCGTCCCTGATGTGTTGTCTAGAATGTATATGGATGTAGAGAGTATAGACTTAATAAATGTATCCCCATTAATAGATCTCCAATCAAAAGAATTCGAGTCTGAAGAAAAGGTGTCCTTAATTAAAACCATACGGGAAAATCAAGAACGTTTACCCGATTTAAAAGTTGAAGACAACTTCGTATATAAACGAGCACACAACTGGCGATTATGGGTACCATCAGGAATCACGAACGACATCATTGTACGTGCTCATAATCCACCCCAGGTTGCTCATGGCGGAATAGCAAAAACGCTTCAGAGAATCCGCGAATACTTCTACTGGCCAAATATGACAGTCCAAATACGTGACTACACTGCTAAATGCGATATCTGTACTCAGTGTAAATCGTCGAATCAAGTATTGCGTCCACCCATGTCAAGTATGTATAACGTCGATCGTCCGTTTCAAAAGTTGTATGTCGACTTTTTAGGTCCATATCCACGTTCTAAGTCTGGTAACAGTTTTGTTTTGGTCGTCCTTGACCACTTGTCCAAATTTGTATTTCTGAAGCCCTTACGAAACGCTAACTCGTCAAGCATCATTAAATTTTTACAAGAAAACATTTTCAATATGTTTGGGGTACCTCAAGTACTCCATTCAGATAACGGCAAACAATTTCTGTCCAAGGACTTCCAAACTTTCATGCAGAAGAACGGAATACGCCATTTCAAAACGGCAAATTACTCTCCTCAGTCAAATGCATCTGAGAGAGTCAATCGCACGCTCTTGGCCGCAATCCGTTCCTATCTCAAGGAAGACCAGAGAGATTGGGACATTCATCTGAGCGACATAGCTTGTGCCCTTAGGACTGCCGTTCATACCTCAACCGGTGTGTCACCATATTTCACACTCTTTGGTTTAAACATGATGACACATGGAACTTGCTACGATCTCGCAGAAAAACTCAATTCTGTAGAGGACAGCGAATTAATGATCCTCTCTAGACATACTCGACTACAGTGCATACGATATAAAATCAAAAATAACATCGCGAATGCGAACGAAAAAAGCGCTCAAAAATATAACGCTCGCGTTCGCAACATACGTTTTATACCTGGACAGGAAGTATATAAGCGAAACTTTAATCTGAGCGACAGTTCAAAATACCTTAGTTCCAAACTCTGTCCAAAATTTGTTAAATGTAGGATAGTAAAAGCTATCGGAAAGAACTTATATGAGTTGGAAAATTTAGCTGGAAAACCTATTGGCGTTTTCCATGCAAAGGATATTAAGCAGTAAAAACATCCTTTTTTTTACGTATTCTACACCCGTATTTAGGTATCTTATTGTCTCCGTGAGTATTATATGTATTTGCATGTTCTATGTATTTCTATACTTACTTTATAATTTATTACCCTTATTTATTGCTATTTTAGTTATCTTTTAGCTTATTTATTTCCTATGTACTTGCCTTATTAAGTTTATGTTAATTTATTACTTATTTATTAAAACAGTGATGTCCATAAGACGCTGTGATATTTTATGTTAATTTATTACTTATTTATTAAAACAGTGATGTCCATAAGACCCTGCGATATTTTTATTTTAATTTATTATTATATTATATAAGTATATTACTATTTATTGATTATTATAGTGCAATTGAATACCTTCTAACGTACAGTATTTATCTACTACTTATGAATCACCCACTCTTATGTATATTATGTATTTGTTGTTTACTTTGGCATACTACCATCAGTATGTTAGGTATTTATGCAGTTTAGATCCTAACTTCATTATCATCAAGTATTTTTCCTTAATGTTACCCTCAATTCCCTCCTAATTGTTATATTAAATACATACATCCATCGACAGGCTTAAATATTTATCTATGAACATCAGAAACCGTGAATTGACCTGTATTAAAATAAACTTCCATTCGGTTATCGTTCAACCGTCTATAATGGTATATGATGGTAACAAACCAATCCATGCCACCACAATACTAAGATTTCAATTATACAAACCCCTCATGACCAGAATAAACCGACTTACTTCCCTATTTGAACCAACATGTGGAATGTTCATGTTCCATGTGAGCGGAAGTCATTAGCCCGGCTTTCGAGGGTTCTTCCCCACATAATCAATTAGCTTTTAGGAGTAGTGAGTTTACTACCAGAAATAACTTCACAACTATAAAAAAATGTTCGATTCACTTCAATTACGAAGGCATAAAAAAAAAAAAAAAAAAAAAAAAAAAAAAAAAAAAAAAAAAAAAAAAAAAAAATATACTCGTATATTTAAAACTGGTAGGTACATAAGGGTATTAAATACTAAGAAATAGATCAGATAAAATCATTGAAAACAAATAGCCGTCCTCTTCCACTGTCCTCGATGTCGGAAGGTCCTCCACCTAGTCCAGTGTTTTGTTATGGATTCCTGGAAAGAAGAGGAGAAATTAGCGGCAATGGTCACATTAAAAATAAAATACTTGACCAGTTTCAACTCACTTACCTCCGACGTTAAAGTACCCAATACCAGTAATGGGTTATTCTTGCTAACAGAAAACCAAGTTCATAAGGTTGTAAAGATTCATCTGCCCATGGACAATGTCGGTGCAGCGGTGTTTTCCAATTGCGAGGAATTAAATTGCTCATTTTAGCGAATAAAACTGCCTAATGTTTTGATAGTTTTCTGATTGTTTGTTTTCTTATTGTTGTTTCCATTGTTGTTCCTATTGTTGTTCCTATTGTTGGATATGTAGCTTTGGTATTGAGTCGTTGAGAGTAACTTCTGTGGTGGTTGCTAAAGTTCATATTGGACATGGTTCAATAAATCATTATTTACAATTCTTATTGTAAAAAGGAAAAGGTTAAAGTTTTTTTTTACATTTTTTCTTGCTTTTCGGTCTGCTTTTGGCTGATGCTGATGTCACTTTGAGGCAGTTCGATATTTTTTTGACGTTTGGGGTAGTCGAGTTCGAATGTCGAATTCTCGAACTGACTCTCGTCGGGGGCCGTGATGGTCGCTAGTGAGAAACCAAGGTTGAGTGAGCGCATCCATTAAAAGAAAAGGATGCAAAATTAAATATAAAATCGACGTGGAGGTTTCTGATTGGTGTTAGCGCGGTCGAACGATGTGCGTTGCTATGACTACTATTATACGGTGAAATTTGTTTCACGAAACAACTTCGAATTCTTCTTTGTTCTGTCATTCCGTGTCGCAAGTGTAATTACACGATGAAATCCAGTTTCATGAAACTAGTTTCACATTTCTCTTTATTTTTCATTCGGTGTTTTTATTTTTGGAGAAAAATAGTTATCTAGTAGTGCCTGGTTGCTTCAAAACCTCTTTTATTGGCAATTGAAAAACAAAAAAGTCATTATTATTAGTATTATTTCTTATTTTTGAACCAAATGAAACAGAATAAACAGAAACACGAACAAAGACAAAGGGGGCGTTCGAGAATCGTATCCGGATAGCTTGTTGTTGTTGTTTACGTGTTAAACTTTTAACAGAGTCACGCACCCATTTCAACTAAAAAGCTATCTAAAGGTATCCGAGTATTTTTGGTATACCTTTCTAATCAAGTGATCAGCTGAAAGAAAATTTATTTTTATTTCTTTTCATGTTGATTTTTTGTTTTGGTGTGCATTTATTTCAGCAGTCTTTTAAAACTCATGGGAAATCGAAAAAAATAAATTATAATCGTCTAGCAATGATATTTTGAATGTTTTTCTATTTTCAAAAGTCGAATTTTAATATTTCACAGCAGATCGTTCAAAAAGGTATCCAAGATACGGCTATCCGAAATAGGCTATCCGATAGGCTTTCGAACCCACCCAAAGAGAAACGTCAAAGCTGTTTCACGAAACCATAACCCATGCGACACACGGTAGCACATTGTCCATCTCTGTTTTTCGAACTTTCGTTCTCTTTTGCACTTATGGTGTTCGAACAGTTTCGTGCAACAAATTGCACCGTATAATAGCAGTCTATCGCGTTAACGGAGACCAAGGAACGGAACCCTTGACGGTGACGAGTACCTAGCAACAGACACTTGGCATCGACATTCGACAGAGTCAGAATTAAAACGCCATCGGGTTAACACCGCCGAACGCAGAAGTAACAATGTCGGCATCTTGTTAGTTATATATAATGTACTTTGTGCTCCTCGAAATAGTAAAAAAAAATAAAATTTAATTTACTCAGCAAGTAAGAAAAAAAAAAAAACAAACAACAAACTATTAAATTTGTGTATTTTCACATCAAATAAAACTTTCGTTGTTGGGTTGATTTTACTTATTTTGTTTAAGCGCGTCAAGATGACTTTGAGTGGCGCAGATTAAAGACAAACAAAAAAATCATTAATGCGGGTGGTGTCCCCCCAAACAGAGGGAAAAATCGCACAAAAAGTGCTGTGCAAATTGTTCAATTTTTAAGTGAGAGTGTTAAATAGAGTCGGTGAGTGGTTTCTTGTTCCATGTGTATAGATTTTGTATATCTGATAGTTTTGTTAATTTGTCAAGTACCTTCACGTTTTCCTTTTTTTATTTTTGCACTATAGAAACCTCGACCTCGGCGATCACAGACAGTCCTCTGGAAGTCGTGATCGCCTCTCTGTATTTAATTACGACCTTAAGAAGAAAATATTTAATTACGACCTTCTATCAAGAAAGAAAGAAGAAAATATTTGATCACGACCTTCAAGATTCTTGTCAAGAAATCTGGGGTGCCAGCACGTAACTTGATACAATCGAGGATTGTTGATCGTCGGCCAACTCGAAACAAATTATTTTTGACAGCACGTATTTTGTGACGAGTTTCATTTTGATATCAACTTAAAAATCCTATTGTGAACTACGAAGCGAAAAGTCAAATTGCTTGTCTTCAAAATAAGGTTCGATCGAAATAAGTTGGCTTCCATTTAAAAATGATATTTTTGTGAGGAAGTATTTAATTTTATTAATTGAATAAAAAATGTTTTCTGATGGTACTAGGTTGCTTAAATATAAATATCCCAAACAGCGTTAGAAGCACATCGGTTCCACCAGTTCTCCAGCTTTGCGCCACTTTTAATCTCCTAGCCAGTATAAGTTACCAAGGGAATGTCGGAACAAATGTGTTGCTAGGGATGACACAAACAATAGTGTCAAAGTTCTTCCGAAATACGTTGATTGTTTTGGAAAACAAATTTTGTTCTCAATGGATAAAATTCGATAGTTAAAAATTTAAAAAAAAAGCAAGGAGTATTGTAGTAAATTCAAGTTTGCCGGGAATAGTAAGCTGTGTTGATGGCACTCACATTCCAATTTTGATACCTTTTTTGAGGATTCCCTTTGCTAAGTCGTGGCGACTACACATAAATGTGGTCAATATTTCAATTTGTTTTTTATTAACTGGCATATTGTTGTTTTTTTCTATTTTTAACAAAAAAAAAACCACTGCCTAGGTCACCGGACGATAACTATTTTCTGTCGAGTGAAAACTTTTGTTTCAAGCGTCGTTTCCAAGTTTGTGTGCTGCCGAAAAAGACGATACAATCGAGAAAATTCGATTGATTCAAAATAGGTGCTGCTAACATTCGATTACATCGACAATCCTCGATTGTAACAAATTACGTGCTGGCACCCCAGCGAATTAAGACCTTCAATCAAGTTTTTTTTTTGATATCAGCCAATCGTGATCTTGAATGCAAATGTCAAAAGACATGGTACTTGTTTGAAACTAAATTGTTGATACTTTTAAAGATTTGTTACTTGTTTGAATTTGAATTAAGATAATTATAAAGAATAATACTTGTTTGAAACTAAATTGTAGATACTTTTAAAGAATTATTACTTGTTTGAAACTAAACCTAAAGTCAATTGTAAAAATTTGTAGTAATTGACCAATAGATAGATCGAAATAGAGATAGAGGCGTAAGTATCTGGTTTCTCCCTGATTGTTCTTAACCTGAAATAACAAGAGGGTTTTTGCGCGTGTCTGTATCCGTAGCCCCCCATTGAGCTCAATTGAGGTAGGATAAAATTGGACATTTATAATTCTGAGACACTAAGAGTGTATAGTGGAAGGGCAGAAGCTGGGTAAGGCCCAAGCATTAAATCCTTGTCCCAATTACTTGAATTTATCCTACTCTATATTTACATTCTATAAAGTGTACTACTTGTTTAAAACTAAAGCGTAATACTTAAAGTGAAGTATACTACTTGTTTAAAACTAAAGCATAATACTTAAAGTGAAGTATACTACTCGTTTAAAACTAAAGCATAATACTTAAAGTGAAGTGTAATACTTGTTCAAAAATAAATTTATAATACTTAAAATATAGTATGCTACTGGTTCAAAACTTAAATTATAATACTTAAAATATAGTATGCTACTTGTTTAAAACTATATAAAAACTTTTCTATGTTATTTGTTTAATGTAAATCTACGATATATATATGTAATAAAGAGTAATATGTTTGTATGCCGTCATGATTGAAATTATGTTTTTTTCTCAAGCGTATAGCTTGAATATGTGCTAATTTTCCATTTCAGGGGATGTGAAAGGTGACGTTTTCGGTGATGATATGATGAACTGAGCAATTGCAGAGGTAAGCGAAGGTAAAAGGGAGAGGTGAAAATCTGCCGACGCCTCTCAAGGTAGGGTGGGATATAGGCACCGTCGAATAAGACCTCGACGCCCTCTGGTGGTAATGTCCGTCCGTTTTAAACAAATTGTTATTTTTTTTTAATGTTCGCATTCACTGTTTGAATCGATTTAAGGCATGATTGTTTTGTTAATAGGTTGATTCCTTAGTGGTTGTGGACAAGATCCCGCACCGTCCGGCGAGCTCGAGCCGAGCCCATACAAGTGTTATGTTATTGATATTCAACAACATGAAATTAACCTACTTGGCCCGTGTAAGGCGAGAACCCTAGTTCTGGTCAGGGGCACCCGACCACCAATGTACATTTGGATCCATACACATGGATCCAAGATTATTCAAAATTATAGGGGAAAAGGAAAGGGGAAAGCCAGCGGATGAAGGCACACTGGGGCCAATTAATATGGGAGGCGACGAGGCCTTATAGCAGAGATACCATTTGGTATCTCTGAATGTACCAAAGAAATTAAAGAAGGGGTTATTTGTTTACAAAAAGAACTTACTTCTTTATTATGATTGATTGATAAAATGTACAACTGATTGTTACCGACTGTTACTGCCTGTTATTGACTGTATCTCACTGTTACTGACTGTTACTGATTGTCATTGACTTCAATTTTCATTTACTATTTATACCAAATTAATTGTCCATGAATTGTTATCGATGTTATCGACATCAATTCATTTTCTGCTAAGCCAAGAATTTACTTTAATTGTTAACTAATTTCGTCACTGCCCGACTTTCGTCACTGCCCGACTTTCATGAGTGCAATTCAACTCGTCAGCATTAGGTCTTTGGCCTGTTGTTGGTTCATATGGTGGTCATATGAACCAGCAACTAGGTTTTTATTATTCTTTTTTGCCCTTCCGTTTCGATTTGGCTACAAACCGATGACCGGGCATTTGTGAATTATTAATGGTCTATCAAGCGTGCTCGTTTGTTTATTTACAAACGAACCGCTTGATAACCTTGATTCGTATATTTTATTTGAATCATTTTGAGGTGGGTTATGGTTTATTGTGTTGTTTGAGTTTTTTATGAAACTCTTAATGCGTTTCTCATACAACACAACACCTCCCCCCTTCAAAACCGCGATTTTTGTTTAGAAGAGACAAAAATTGCCAATCGAGTTTACCGCCCACATGAGAGTCCGACGAATTTATACAAAAATGTTTGTTAATATTATCATATGCCAAAATATCTACAGAAGGTATTCTTGACTCAGCATTCCAGACAAAAAATTTGAAAACTCTTAAAGTAATCTTATAAATTAACACGGAAGGAAAAAAAACTATAAAATAATTCTTAATTGTAATCCTCCAGTCAATGTAGTTGTTTCCAGGGGGGATCGACATGTAGTGGTTTCTAGATTTTGTTTTCTTCAGGTGTAATGGTACCTGGACGCCGTCGGTTCCATTGTGTTTTCCTTCGCTTTTAACGTATAGTTAAATTAATAGAATTTTGTACATATCATTATTTATTCTTATTTTATATATATATATATTTTTTTTTTTTTTTTTGTTTTTCAGTTCTTAAACTATTTTCATTAAAATTAAAAATATTTTTTAAATGTATAACTTTTATTTTACATAAATTTGGTAGGTATTCATAAAATTCGTTTCATCAATGGGAAAAATATCTTTTAAATGTATAGTTTTCGATTTTACATAAATTTCCATTTATTTTATAAATATAATTTCGTTTCATCAATGGGAAAAATATCTTTTAAATGTATAGTTTTCGATTTTACATAAATTTCCATTTATTTTATAAATATTGTATATATAAAAGTGTTTGCTTTGTGTATTTTTAGCTCAAATATTATAAGTTTTAAAACAATTTTCTTCTTATAGTAGTAGAAGTCTATTATATTCTTTATTTTTTGATTTCTTTTTATTTAATTTTAGTGTATTTCTAGCTTACATATTATAAGTTTTAAAACAATTTTCTTCTTATAGTAGTAGAAGTCTATTATATTCTTTATTCTTTGATTTCTTTTTATTTAATTTTGTTGTATTTGTAGCTTACATATTATAAGTTTTGAAACAATTTTCTTCTTATAGTAGTAGAAGTCTATTATATTCTTTATTTTTTGATTTCCTTTTATTTAATTTTAGTGTATTTGTAGCTTAAATATTATAATTTTTATTTAAATTAGTCTATTGTATAGTCTATTTTTTTTTTTTTTTTTTTTTTTATTTCTTACTAAGTTTCTTAATAGAATCTCTTAATATATATTTATAGTAACTCAAGATTAAGTTTATTTTATCATAAAACATGGTTTCAAAAATATTTTTTCTTAATAAATTTTAAATGAGCTTTTATTGTATTATTATTATACTTGTATTTTATGTTTAAAGCATTGATGGGGTGTAAGGATTTGTTTGTGTATGAAATGTTGTGTGTACTTTATGTTGTATATCGGTTGAGTGTGTAAAATTGTTTTGGGGCTCACTATCTCCCATCTTTTAATTTTTTTTTTTTTTTTTATATGTGGCGCTTTAATTCATAACCTTAATTTTTTTTTTTGTTTTTTTTTTTTTTTTTTTTTTTTTTTTTTTTTTTTTTTGATGGCGCTTTAATTGTTACTATTATTATTATTATTTTTTTTTTTTTTTAATATTATTTTTTCAAAATTTTATATCGAAACTCGGGATAATCCCGAATCTCTTCCTTTAGCGTTTCTGTGAATTTCTTCACATCGTCTATTTGGGCTGATAATTTTCTCTTCTGCGTTATGTAACTTGCCACCATACATGTAATACTACCTCTGTCCCACCCCGATAGTAGGTCCGGCACCTTTACGTTGGAGTATTTATACTGCGGAACTTCCGTCGTTGGATTTCGTATAGTCCATTCCCTTTTTAGGAATGTGTTTATGGCATTCATTGCCATTAGTCCCGATACTCCTATAGTATTATAAGTTTTTATGGTTTTGTTGATGTTGTTTACCACTATCAGGTGCCAATGTAATCCCCGGACCTCTATCGGGAACATCAGTAGTTCATATTTGAATGGGTCATGACTACCTGTATGGCATTTGTAATTTTTATTATTTAGTATTTCCATTACCTCTTCTTGGTAATTTTTAATATTGTAGCTTATTTCTAATTTTTTAAATACGCAGTATAATTGTTCGCTTGTTATATAATCCATTGTTGTCCTAAAAAAAAATAAATAAAAAAAAAAAAAACGGTTAATGTTATAATTGTAGTTTTTTAATTCCATAATAGTCCTTTTTAATTGGGGTTGATTGGGTACTTGTTTGGTTGGGAACATATGTTGTAATAGGTGGTGGTGGTGGTGGTGATTTCTTAGGTATGATCTCTTGTGGTTGTGCGATCTGGATTATTGGATGAGATATGTGGAAAGGGATTTCATATTTCGGGTTTGTTTTCCTTTTTGGTTTTGTTTTGCAGTGTGCAACCTTTCGTATTATTACTAACCCTACTAATATTAGTATTACAATAGTGCTTAGTGATATTGAGGTTATCGTACTTATGGTATGATTCCGCATTTTTTCCTTATCATTCTCATAGTTTTTGAATTTTTCTTCAATTTCATTCAAATCATATGTAGCTTCCTTCATAATAAGGTTAGCTTCTCCTGATTTTAGTATTATTGTTGTGTTCGCTGTATTCCTTTTTCCTAACGTTTCCTGGATTGTTTTATTTAATACAAGATCCGGTAACACAAATTCAGGTTGTTGTATCTTTATCTTTGAATGTTCCATATCTTCATAATATATTATCTGGTGATCTAATATTATGTGACATGGTTCTGTAATATGAAGTACCCCTGCTCCTTCCAAGGAAGTCCCATGGAGTTCTTTATCTCATTGAATCTGTATTTTTGTGGTGTTAGGTATGGAAAATAACCATGTATTTTTATGCGTCATTTTAATCAGATAGTTGCGTCTTTCCGAGTGATACGTGTATTCGCACTTGTTCATTTCGCCGAAAGGATTAAATATGAGGGATAATGAACATAACAGGGGACAGAAGTCCCCTTCAAAATAGGTGACTCGAATGGTCCTACAAACCATTTTTCATATATGTTTACATTAGCTGTACGCAGTTTGTTAAATTCTGCTCTCGTTATTGTTATGAATTGCTTTGTTTTCATATTTTTTGCTATGAATTCTTCTTGTATGTTTATTATTGCTGATTGACTATCTTTCAACAAAATCGGGAACAAATGGATTTGTTCAAGTGTAAATGCTTCAATGTTAAAAAGTGGAAGTATTATGCGTATTATCAATTTTCCTCTCATTGGTTGTGTTTTTATTTGAAGTGTTTTACCTAATATTTCCGTTAGTTTTTCTTTGTTGGGATCGTTTAATTGGTTTATTTCCGTCGTTAATTTTTGCTGATTGTCTTCTAATTCACTTAGAGGTTTTTGAATTTTTTGGTATGTAGTTTTTATCACGCTGATTTGTTGTTTTTCTAATTCGGCTAGTGTTTTTGTATCACTCTCCAGGTTGCTTATTTTACTGTAGACCTGTTTTTCATCTTCATTATCCATTACTCCGAATAAATAATGCATACCCCATCCAATACCATCGAATAAGGATCTCTTTGTTCTGTGAGGATTTATTATATCTTCAATGACCTGAGTTCGTTGTCTTATTGATTTTACTATTCCTTTTATTATTGGTGTGTTGCTATTACATTTTTTGTTCTTGAAATTATTGCATACTTCGTTCCATTTGTCTTCTACTTTCCTTACTAGTTCCGTGTGTTGTTTTATGTCGTCCACGTGTATTTCTGTTAGTACGTTCCAACTGTCATGGTATAGAAGTATTTTTCCTATTGTTTCGAATACTACCCCTGTGTTGTTTAATTCCTCCACTTGGAATCCGTTTTTTTCTTCATTCATTGCCCATATTATCGTTATCATGTTCAGGATTGTTGTTACTTTGACCGGAATCATATTCTAAAAATAAATGTGTATTTCAAAAAATGTTTGCAGATTCTATTATATTAAATTCCGTAGTGATTCATTACTCTAAAAAAAAATCATTGGGCTAATGGTTACTACTATTACAAAAAAAAATTGCCGATTCATACAAAAATTTTGTTTCGTATTTTCGGTTTTCGTTCAATGGTCGTGAATGTAATTTGATCGTTTATTGAAACTGTTTACTGTTGCGCATTATTGGCGTGTGCCGTTGATTTTTATCATGTTAATTTCAATGCGGTCTTTCTTTGATGAATTTGAACATGTGTTATTGAATGAATGTGAAATTCAAGAAGTGGTTTTAGGTTTTAGGTAGTGACCTTGATATTTATTATTGTTATATTTTGTTTTTTTTTTTTTTTTCAAATCGACAGTTTTCGATTTTAAGGTAGATTCAGTTTCTTTTACTTTTGTCTTGCCATTTTCACTTAATGAATGAAATGGAAACATGAATACAGACTTTCGTGGGGTTAGTAATATGCATTTGTAGGCATTGTATATATTTTTGGTTTTTTAGGGGAGCGTTGCTTGGCAAAAAAAAATTTATAGTAGGAAAAAGAGTAGCTGTTATTCGTAATAATGTTTGAGACGATTATTATGAATGGTTACCTGTTTTTTCTTAATTAATATTACACTATCTGTGGGACTTGTAATTTGTACCACAGGATATGGTCCTGTCCATATTTCAGATAATTTGTGTTGTCTATTCTCGTTTTTCAAAAGTACCTTGTCTCCTACGTGAAAAGTTATAGTTCTTATTTTATTGTCGTAATAATTTTTTGAATTCTTTTTACTAATAATCAAATTTTTCCTAGCTAAAGAATGTATTTTCTGTAACTTATACCGTAAAGTATAATAGTAATTTTCGTGGTCGTATATGGGTTCGGGTTCTTTTTTAAGGTTTGAAGGTATGTCGGAGGTGAAACCAAAAAGACAGTCCATAGGGGTAAACTTAGTCCCCTCATGAATGCTGTTGTTATAAACAAGCGCGGCGGTTCTAAGAAATTGATCCCAAGATCTTGGGTTTTCATCGCAGATCGTTCTTAAATATTCTACTAGTGGTCTATGTGCTCTTTCCAATGCACCATTCGATTGAGGGTGATAGGCGGTAGTTTGCAGTTTTTCAATTTTAAGTAATTTGCATACTTGTTTAAATAACTTGCTTAAGAAATTTGTCCCTTGGTCTGTAACTAGTTTGTTGGGTATTCTGTATCTTGTTATGATTTGTTCAAAAAATATCTGGGCTATTGTTACGGCTTCCTGGTTAGGTATTGCGTAGAAGTCTACGTATTTAGTCAAGTTGTCTTGAAACGTCAAAATGTACTTGTTTCCTGAGTATGATTCTTGCAGTGGTCCTACTATGTCTAAATAAACTTTGTCAAAAGGAATTTGACTTGTATCAGTAATTATCATTGGCATTTTTGTTTCTGGACTTGATTTCATTTTTTGGCATTTTGGGCATTTCCTTATGTATTTGGATATGTCCTGGAACATTTTTGGCCAAACGTAATTCTTTCGGATTCTTTTATATGTGTTTATGACACCTTGGTGTCCGCCAAACGGGGAATCATGATAATCTCTGAGTACATTCAATATTTCTTCGGGCTTATCGATCTTCTGTCTGCTATATTTGAAGTCTTCGATTTCATTTATTGTCGATGTGCTTTGTTGGGTAATTTTCGCGTTACTACAAGATTCGTCAGAGTCGTGTCGTTTAATATTAGTGTCTTCTTTATCTAGTAATTGTAAAGCTCTCTGAGCTCTTGTTACGGCTAAACAAGTTTTCTCACGTTCTTGGTTCTTGTCCTCATCAGATACCATTAGTGGTATTCTACTCAGTGCATCTGCATTGACGTTAGTTTTACCTGCTTTATATTTTAAACAACAGTCATACTCGGATAGTTTGTGGTGGAACCTTATTAACCTTGACGTGGGGTCTCTTACTCTAAAATTACCTGTCAATGGTTCGTGATCTGTGTATACTATAAATTTTCTTCCTAACAAGTAACATCTAAAATTTTTTGTCGCCCAAACAACAGCTAACATTTCTTTTTCTATAGTGGAGTAGTTTCTTTCTGCTTTGTTTAATGCGCGACTAGCGTATGCAATTGGTTTGTCTTTCCCTACTTCTCCTTGCGAGAGAATTGCCCCTATCGCTTCATTGCTAGCGTCAGTCGTGAGAATGAATGGTTTTTTAAAATCGGGATAAATTAATAACGGGGGTGTTACTAGCAAGTTCTTTATTGTTTGGAATGCTTCTTGACATCTGTCTGTCCAAGTGAATTTAACGTCCTTTCGAGTAAGATTTGTCAGTGGTCGAACTATTTTCGAAAAGTTTGGAATAAATTTCCGGTAGTAATTGGCCAAACCAAGGAAGGATTGTGTTTGCTTTATCGTGCGAGGTACAGGGAAGTTTTGCACACAGCTAGTTTTTCCTGGATCGGGAAGTGCTCCTTCTGCGGAACATTTGTGTCCTAAATATACTACTTCTCGTCTGAGAAATTAACATTTCTCTACGTTCAATTTTAAGTTATGTTCTCGCATTCTCTCGAAAATTAACTCCAATTTTCTGTTATGGTCTACCAGATTTTTTCCATAGACGACTATGTCATCTAAATAGACAAAGCATTCTAGTCCTTGTAGACCAGTAAGGATATAGTTCATAAGTCTTTGGAATGTCGCTGGAGCTCCTTTGAGTCCAAAAGGCATTCGCTTAAATTCGTAGTGGCCATAGGCCGTACTGAAAGCTGTTTTTTCCCTATCTTCTGGATGGACAAGAACTTGATGGTAACCACTGGCAAGATCCAGTGTTGTGAAATACCTAGCATGACCAAGTTGGTCAAGTATGTCTTCAATACGAGGTAGCGGGAAAGCATCTCCTATCGTGCATTCGTTCACCTTACGGAAATCGACTACTACCCTCCAACGTACCTCTCCGTCGGGTCCTGCCTTTTTGGGTACCACTAAAAGTGGTGAGTTCCAAGGACTTTTGCTGGGTTGGACTATGTCGTTTTCTAACATTTCAGCAAGTTGTTCATTTATTATTCCCCGTTGTTTCTCAGGGAGCCTATACATTTTGGTGTTTATAGGGGCTTGGTCTTGGTTAATTGGGATTTTATGCAGCATGGTTGTAGTGTGAGTGAGTCTGTCACCCGGTAGGAAAAATATGTCATTGTATTTTGAACAAATGTCTACTATAGATTCTTTTTCTTCTTCGTTTAGGCTATCATCTTTGTTCAATTTGGTTGTTAATTCTTGTATTCTATTGTTTACGAAACTATTTTGGGTTATTGTATGATAACATTCTACCTTGTCAGTACCAAAATCTTTTTGGTGGGTATTAATATCTACTACATCGAAATCTTTTAGGGGGACCATTTCCAGCTCGATATGTGTTATTTTGATTTCATGTTGATGTGTATTTATTATGGGTACTACAACGTGTCTTTTATTGTCTCCTATCAAACAGCTACCCAAGAACACTCCGTCCTCAATTTGTTTGGATAGACAGATCATGGCTTCTTCACTTCTGTACGGTAGTTCTACAGTCATTCTCGATCTAGAGGGAATTTTCAACCCTTCCTTTAGATTGAGTTGAATTGTTTTATTGCTTTTTGGTTGGTTTTTTATTACTAAATTTATTTCAGAGGTATTCTTTTCAACTATGCTACTGTTTTCGTCTTTGTTTTCTTGGTCAGACTCCCATCTTGGTAAAGATACAAATTTTTGTGTTGAGCCTAATTTGAACTCTAGATCACCTGAGTTAATAGCTTTAAGAGTTTTTAGTCCTGATTGGAATATTTGTCGACATTTATTATAGTCTGGTGTCTCATTGTACTTCAAAGAAGCGACATATTTTATGAACTCCAGAATTGCATTTGGTGTCTGATTGTGGTATAGTTTTTTCAAACTTAATGTAACATTACCCATAAAGGTTTCTTTTGACTTTTGGACCCTTAAAGGAATTTTAAGAAGATTTTCTTGCTCCCAAGGCAACATCACTCCTGACCACTCGATAAGGTTATATCCAAGGATCTCGAAGTCTCCTCGCATGGTGATTACACCTAGGTGAGCATCTCTAGAGGTGTACTCAATTGTACCGTGGTGCATTTTCTTAGGATTTGGTTGGAAATTTTCTTGGGTGTAGTGGCTTGCTAAGCCGAAATCTACTAGGTACGCTTGAGTGGTATTGTCTTTTTCACAACCTAATAAGATGTTTGTTCCTTTTAAATCTGTATGGGCATAGGTTCTGCCGTGAATGTATTCGTACACATCTAATATCTGTAACGCTAAACGGTAGATGGTATGTTCTGGAATTTTTCTTCCGTTTTCAAAGAAAAGTTTCCAGATACTATCTCCGTACCGTGGCATGACCAAAAAACGATGTAAAACATTATCATAGTCGTGTGATCCAGTACCTACTAGATAGGGTATTCCTAAAGATTTTATACCGTGAAGTTTTTTAAACTGTGTAATGTCCTCTGAATGAGTATTATTCATATAGAAATGCATCTCCACAAAGAGTGTCCCACTATCGTGTGGTTCAATCTTCGCGACGTACTTATAGTCAGATGTTTTCTTTTTTGAGTTTGAGGCTTTACATGCTGAGTATACTTGACCAAAACTTCCTAGACCTATTAGTGGTCCTATTTTCCATGTATTTCTAAATGAATCTGTTATAATTTCTCCATTGGGAATCGGGTTTACCTCCGAGTTCTTGACTTCTAAGCTGTCCTTATTTTTTATTAGACAGTGTGCTTTTAACTTTTGGGCTGGTGCTTTATACTCAACAATTTTTTTATTGTGATTCGAATTGCTATTTATGTTTACAATTTCCTTACAGTCATTTGGAATGATTCTATTTTTGGGACATTTATTGGATTTGTTGACTTTGAGTTCTTCCTGCTTCTTTGAATTGAAATCTAGCAGTTTTACTCTTTCGTCATTTACTTGGACCTTTCGCAGATTTTCCCTTGATTCCACTTTGCGAGGTGAAATTTGAGATGCTTCGGTTTCAGTGTTTGAACAATCCTTCATTGAAGCGGATAAAGATTCGAATTTAGTGCATTGACTTGCATTTTTATACTGCAGTTTACATTTTTCTTCTTGTGAATCCTTAACCTTCAATTCATGTCCTGCCTTCTCTTCGTGATTTATATGAGTTTGCTGACAGTTTGTGGTTGTCACATTTGTGTCAAACCCTGTATAGCAATATCCATTGTGCGAAATGGTTGACTCATGTATGTTGTTTTCAAAAGAATGTACCAGTGGTATACTATACACCTTCGAGTCTCGCGCCGGTAGTGCTGGAAAAGTTAATAATTTGTTAGGGCCGTCTATGTTACAATAGTTCCCTAGGAAATTATATCCTAGTATTCCATCTCCAGGGATGGCTAGGTCATCTTCCACTACTTGAAAAGCGCAACGAGGAAATGAAGGCATTTGTATAGTGCCAATGCATTCTCCTAATGTAAAACCAACACCACAAGGCGTATTAATAGTCATTCTCTTATGTGGTCTGAGGAGGTTTATATCTCTAATAACGCTCTTTTTTAAGAGACTGACTTCTGATCCTGTATCTACTAATAATTTGATGTGTTTTATTCCGCCTAGCTCAATTTCAATTTCAATTGAGGGTAGGGAAATTTTCCTTTTTGGTTGCCCTGATTTTTTCGTTTTAACGTTTAAAGTCGGGGGAGAGACTTTTCGCCCGACTAACGGGAGTTTCCCGAGTGGTTTGATTGCCACTTGTTCCTAAATGTACATTGGTCGATTGAATGGGTGTTCCTTCCACACCATTCGCATAGTGCCCCCATATTGTATACTTTGCGTTCATTATTATTAGTATGAACTGTTGTATTATTTGGAAAATGTGGGTTATTCGTTCTAAATGGGTTGATTCGATTTGATTCCGAACTCACTCCATTATATTGTCGGGGGTAATTATATTTATAATACCCGTTTTGGTTATTACCCCTTTGATTTGGGAAAGTTCTAGGTTCGTTGAGATTATCTCTCCTAGGTGCTTCATTCCTACTGAATCGGGGATTTGTATTTGTTCCGCAGGTCGTTGCCTCATGTCCGTACAGTTTACATAATTGACAAACCGGAGTATTCTGCCTTTTAAGACAATCACTATATGTGTGTCCCCTGTTTTTACAGAAATTACAGGTAATGTTTAATTTAGTTCTATTTTCTGGGTATACCGATTCACGTTTTTGGTAAGACAGGGGATTGCTTTTTTCGTTTGTTAAAAATGTCGTGTTACAAGCCATTTGCGAAAATGGTATCGTTTCTACTCGTTGAACATGCTTCTCCATACTGAGGGCCGTTCGGACCAATTCTTCGAAATTTTGAGTTCCCTGGGTGAATAGGTATTGTCCCAGCTGTTTGTTTGCAACTCCTGATGCGAGAGCCGATTTTGCAAAGTCTGAGAGCTGGGTTTTCACAATCTCAGAGTTATCACCATATTTAATCTCTGCCGCTTCGCGGCATTGGGATAGGGCATGTCTTAGCCTGCTTATGAAAGTATTCAAAGTCTCAAATTGGCTTTGGCGACTAGTTATTAGGCAATTAACAAGATCGTTGTAATCCTCAATGGGTAAGTAAGCCCGGTTGAGTATATTCTCGAAGTCTTTGAAATCTACTGGCTTAGTAGTTTGGATGAGATCGAGCGCATCTTCTCGCAACTTGGTATCGAGAATTTGGAGGAAAAGTTTCTCGTCCTCAGCAGGTATGTGATTAATTATCGGGCGAATGCATGTCAGGAATGTTTGTAACTTTTGGGCTACCCTAGCATCGGTTCCTCCTGAAAATTCAGGTATTCCGTGCGACAATTTAAGGAGCTTTTCAAATCCTAACGACATTTTGATTTCCCTTTTCGCGTCTGAAAGTTTGCTTATTTCCAATGGAGGTGTTTCCAATGTGGGTGTGTCGGCTTGTACTGAGGTTTGAGTGACTATAGTTTTACGAATGGTTTTATTTTTTCGTAAACCGACAACTTCGTCATTCAAAGATTGAATCTGATATTCGAAAATTTCCTCACGCCTTCTTAGTTTTTCTATCCCACTTTGGAACTCTGTCTCCTTATTTCTTAAAACAGCTTGTTTCTGTTTGACTTCCTCTTCCCTAGCCTCGAGGATAGCTATACGCTTAGACAGGTCTGAAATTATTTCTTCAGCCTGGCTGTTCGTATTTTCAGCTTCCTGTTGACTTTTCTCTAACTTTTTACGAGCTCTTTGGTGGTTGTTTAATTCAAGCTTGAGGTCTCGGATGTCTTTTTCAAGTTTCGATTCGAGGGACTTGACGGATTCTATATACTCAAAGAGTATAGCATCCGTTGCTTCCAGCCTCGTGAGTTGTCCCCACTGTAAGCTTATTTGGTTGTATTTAAGATTAAAAACTTCTTTTCCCACAAGAGCTTTCCACTCTGCTAGTAGGGTACTATTGAAGCTTTTAATCTCTTGACCTTGCTCTTTCTTTTCCTTATTTAACTGCTGGATTTCCTCGAGCAGTACCTCTACCTCAGAGGGTTTAGGATCCATAAACAGTAGTTAGGAAAAAAGAGAACAAAAATAGAAATAAAGAAGAGAAAGTTTTCCAAACGAACGAAACGTGCAACAGAAAAATGGCAAAAGTGAATCAATAGTAGGCAACTATAACCCTTCCGAACTAAAAATTGCAAACACACATTTTTATAATTTTCTTTTTTTTTTATTTGTTTCTTTCTTTTTCTTTGGTTTTTGTGTTTTTTTTTTTTTTTTTAAACTTTTATGTTTGTGATGGCTGCTTTTGTTGTGCCATCTTTTTGCCCTTGTTTGTATATTCTAGTTTCTTCAGGAGGCTTGCCTCCTTCAGATACCGCCGCTTCTCCTCGCCACGGCAAAGGCCTGCCAACCGATACAGCTTTCCCAACTCCTGCCGGACCCAGACCTGGTGGCCCCTCTTTTCTTCCTTCCTTCGAATCCTCCGAATGGGGTTTTTGGAGGGTTGCTGGTTGGTTTGGGCAACTTTGGTTCGATGGCTTTGGTTAGGTTCCGACGCCGATATTCGTCCAATGTAATAGGTTTGGGTCCTGCTTGGGGCTGCTTCTGGATTTCTTCGGTTATTTTAACTAGTGATTGTGAATCCATACTCTAATGGAGAGACAAGGAATTGAAAACAGAATCGTACTAACGGAACCTTTGGTAAAAAAGGAACTAAAAAAAAAATGAAAGAGAAAAAGAAAAAAAAAACGGAATCGTACTAACGGAAACCTTTGTAAAGGTAACTAGATTCGTAGCATAATACGCTGAAACATGGAGGGTGTTTCAGTTAACCAGGTTTATTCTCCAACTGGTCGTACTATCCT
This sequence comes from Melanostoma scalare, assembly GCA_949752695.1. NCBI lineage: Eukaryota > Metazoa > Arthropoda > Insecta > Diptera > Syrphidae > Melanostoma > Melanostoma scalare. The sequence continues at coordinate 107,735,559 of OX456984.1, read as the reverse complement.
ACCGGCTGCGCCATTGTTATGTTATTGATATTCAACAACATGAAATTAACCTACTTGGCCCGTGTAAGGCGAGAACCCTAGTTCTGGTCAGGGGCACCCGACCACCAATGTACATTTGGATCGATACACATGGATCCAAGATTATTCAAAATTATAGGGGAAAAGGAAAGGGGAAAGCCAGCGGATGAAGGCACACTGGGGCCAATTAATATGGGAGGCGACGAGGCCTACTTAGCAGAGATACCATTTGGTATCTCTGAATGTACCAAAGAAATTAAAGAAGGGGTTATTTGTTTACAAAGAGAACTTACTTCTTTATTATGATTGATTGATAAAATGTACAACTGATTGTTACCGACTGTTACTGCCTGTTATTGACTGTATCTCACTGTTACTGACCGTTACTGATTGTCATTGACTTCATTTTTCATTTACTATTTATACCAAATTAATTGTCCATGAATTGTTATCGATGTTATCGACATCAATTTATTTTCTGCTAAGCCAAGAATTTACTTTAATTGTTAACTAATTTCGTCACTGCCCGACTTTCGTCACTGCCCGACTTTCATGAGTGCAATTCAACTCGTCAGCATTAGGTCTTTGGCCTGTTGTTGGTTCATATGGTGGTCATATGAACCAGCAACTAGGTTTTTATTATTCTTTTTTGCCCTTCCGTTTCGGTTTGGCGACAAACCGATGACCGGGCATTTGTGAATTATTAATGGTCTATCAAGCGTGCTCGTTTGTTTATTTACAAACGAACCGCTTGATGACCTTGATTCGTATATTTTATTTGAATCATTTTGAGGTGGGTTATGGTTTATTGTGTTGTTTGAGTTTTTTATGAAACTCTTAATGCGTTTCTCATACAACACAACACAAGCATGCCAGTCCATGACCACGGGAAATAAAAGTTTTTTTTGTTGGTTCAACTCAACCCCAGCCTATTACACCGTAACCCCTTATCCAAAGCGGTACTTAATGAAAATAGATTTACATGCATTTTTGGTACATACAACACCTCAGCCATATGGTTGTGTATCCAGCTGTCATTGACGAAGCAAAGCACGTTGATATTACCTTTCCCCATTGCACTGATGGTGGTGCCATTTCCAATGCGAACGATTACAGGTTTTTCAAAAGTTTTGTAATCAACAAACCATTCTCTTCTGTTGGTCATTTGATCGCTAGCCCCGGAGTCTAAAAGCCACTCGTCTCGCTGCCTCCGCTTCGCAAATGAAAGCTTGTCCACGAACGATTTGAGTGGAACCATTAGATACCTTTTCTGTGCAATCACGTTTCCAATGTCCACTTTTCTTGCACAGAAAACATTTACCTGGTTTTGCCTTATGATTATGACCCTTTTTACCTTGCCTTTTCTCATGTTCGCCCTGAAACTTTCTTGCATTTGAATCGGTCTTCTTCCATAACTAACCTAGAAGTTAAGTTTTCAATCGTTTGACTGCTCTTATCCGTGGACTCCCAGGCGCTATAGAAGTGATGATACTTTTCAGGTAAAGTCAACAATATTTTTGTGATAATCATGGATTCTGAGATTTGTTCACCTACATCCGTTAGCTGTTGCACCACAGCTTGCAGTTTCGATATGTGAGTCGCGACATCATCTGCAGAATCCATAGAAAACATATAAAACCTTTGTTGTAGCATGTGTATACTTTCCCTAGATTTGACTTCGTACACCGTTTCGAGTTTCAACCACATGGCCCTTGCAGTTGTACAGTTAGTAATGTGCAAAAGCGATTGCGTCGCCATAGTAGTTGCGATTATTTTCTGCGCTTTACTGTCTCCACGTTTCCACTCCATCACAGCCGCCTCCAAATTTTCCGACTGTATTTTCCCCCCAACTACTGGATAACTAGATTCTCCATTAACAAACTTAAGAACATCACTTGCGTTCAGCAGGATTCTTACTTGGAACTTCCATAAATTCCACTGTTCCTGTCCAGCCAATTTCTCAATTAGAAAATCTTTTTCAGCCATCCTAGTAAAACACTCTAAATTACTTTCCGCACAAAACCTTCTTTCAAATGCCCTTAGTGATTTGCCTTTGCTACCTTAGGTATTTTCCGTGTGAAAAAATAATCTATTTTATTTATTTATTTATATTTTATTTTTTTTTTACCTCGAACCTCTGGATTAACAGGCGGACATGCTATCCATCACACCACGGGTACCGAAAAAATAATCTATCAAAGAAAAAAAAAAACGCGGTTTTTTAAAGAACTGTTAGTTTTAATTTCTAATACTGATCTGGGCCCATAACCTGTTACACAGAATAAGTGTTTGCTTAATTAAAAGACGACCAACCGCTGTGAGTGCTCTACAATGACTAAAAGCTTTATTGTAAGAAGTAAAGACTAAAGAGTAATGACATTAAATGATATCGAAGGTAATTGGTATAAAGTATAATTGTTATACACCAGGGATGTGTCGTTATGAGGTAATACTATAAATAACTCAACAGTTATTGTTTTTGTTTTGTCCTGGAGTTGTGATTGAATTATATTATTACAGAACATTTTAAAAAGAAAAAAAAATTTTATTAAAAAATGTATGTTGAAGATCGTAAAGATCACCTCAACTCCATTAGAAGTATCATGAGGACCAATTACGGCAACTATTCAATGCAATTGCCGTGCAACTTATCCTTGCATTATCGCAAGTACAAAAGACCCAAACTGCCTTAATAGATGTTTTAATCGATACTCAGCATGGCAAAATAAATCCTCAACTAATTTCTCCTGCTCAACTTCGACAAGAACTTCTCCACATAAAATCAAGCCTCCCATCAACACTTCGACTTCTCGTCTCCCAAGATGAGGTTTTGACGCTTTACCATCTTATGAGGATCCACGGCAGAGCACTTAAAGATCACATAATCTTTACAATAACTTTACCATTGCTAAGTCTGGATGATTTTGAACTATTCATGGTAACACCAGTGCCTGCACTTATAAACGAAACTTTCTTCACAATAAACCAATCTACAAGGTATATCACGGTTACCTTGCATCGAGATCAATACTATCCTCTATCCGAAGCCGAAATTCAACAATGTGTCTCTTGCAACCAGCATCATCCCATTTACAAGCAAGGAGTAGAAATCAGTGCATGCGAATTTGTTTATCTAAGTCAAGGATTGCAATCTGCGGACTGTCAACCTACCGTAACCAGCAATGGATACAACTATGCAATCCTAACGAATGGATTTACGTATTGAAGGAGCGGACGACCCTAAATATTGTGTGCAATGAAACAGTTACCCAAACAACACTAGAAGGGGCAGGAAAACTACGTATCGATCCGAGCTGCGTAATAAAGACCAATCTTATTACCTTACGTGATCATTCCATCTACCCATCGTTTTCCAGAATTTCCGTTTCCCCTCACACCAATCTATCTAACACACTTGTTCCAGATCAACTTGACAGATTAACACATAATCCGCTTGCAGTCAAAAACCATCTACAAGAACTGAATACGCTAAAACAGCGACTTCAGAACCTCACGATGGCTTTGCCTTCTAACTATCTTTCAACAAATGATGTTCATCAATGGGCGGTGGGCTACCTGGGATTGCTAGTTTCCATCATCATTGTGATTCTCCTGCTTCGAAGGTTATACACCAAAAGCTTCAAACCAAATACGAAACCAATCAAGACATCCGAGAACACCGGTACTGCAGATCCAGGACACATCACCTTGGAGTTGCTCCCGTAAGTGGAGGTGGCAAAATGTTGACGAAATCAACAAATAGCAATAAGTATTATTTAAGTCAATAGGTCATAAGAAATTGGTGTCATAATATAAGTCAGTGAATATGTCGTAAGCAAACGAGGCAAGCAATGCAGTCAAGTTCATTTTGTGTGTCACCAGTTTAAATAAAGCAAATATGCACTGTAGACAAAATGAGCTTGAACTGTATTGCTGCGAGCTGACTTACGTTATGATTTAAATAGAATAAGAGAATCAAAAAATTTTATTATTACTCAGAAAACAGACCAGAGTAGTAGTCAATACATAATCTCAACATTTACAGATTTTTAAACGTCATTCAAATGGTAGCCACGACTTCTTCTGCAGCAACAAATTCGATGAACACAATTTTCGAGCACTTTTTTCACTAAATCAAGTCGTTTATCATGAATGGCACGTTCAATATTGACTTGTAAGGCTAGAAGAGATTCTGGTTTATTTCGAAAGACCAATGACTTCAAATAACCCTACAAGAAATAGTCTAATAGTGTTAAATCACGACTTTTTATAGGCCATTCAATATCACCATTTCTTGAAACAATCGAATCTCTAAATTTTTCTCGCAATAATTCAACTGTTGCATTTGCTGTGTGACACGTAGCCCCATCTTGTTGAAACCAAATGTTGTCAAAATCAATTTCTTCCAATTTCGCCCCATAAAAAGTTGGTTATCATCGATCTATACCGCTCTCCATTGGCAGTAATGGTGTTACCAGCTTCATTTTGAAAGAATAACGGACCGATGATTCCACCAGCCCAAAAACCACACCAAACTGTCAATTTAGGTGAATGTAATGGTTTTTATGAGAGAGTTGTGTACGTGAGTAGACCGGTTGTGTTCAAAGTAGAGCTCCTGAAATAATATTTAAAAAAACGTTTAAAAATCCTAAATAAACTAACCAAAAGTACATCAAAGTTTGACTTACATTAAATTACTAGGGTGAGTCCAAAAACTTTAGGATATTGCAATTAATCTTGCCAAAAAACCAAAAACATTGAAATGCAACGAACCCCACCTAACAAAGGAAATGAAGAGAACACTATCCTCATAACGTCGTCACCACCCCCGCCCCCGAAACGTCCCTTAGAAGAGATTTCTCCGGAATTCCCACCTCATAAAATGACTTCATGCCAAGAAAGTAAATCGTCCGTCGGTAACATGTCAGTTACTGCCCTAAAATCTTTAATAATGGGCTCAATGTCATCTTTACTAGATGAAAAACTTAAAGATTTGCTGATGAAATAACGTCAAAAAACCCGAGAGTTAAAATTTATTTACGGGGAGAAACTCTTAAAATCCAAGAAAAAATATTTTATTTCGACATTAACAACAATCTTTCATGTGATGAAGAAGGTGAAATGTCACTCATGGAGCAGCTGTTAAATGTCAGTGAGGAAACGTCATCCCATGACGCAGTAGCCAGTGGCTTTCAAACTGTGAATCGAAATGAACGCATTCAGCGCTTTTAATTATAATGCCGTCAGTCGTTTTAAATTTAATGTTAATAAAAAAAGATATAATTTATGTAACTTTTTAAGTATTACCGCTTTTAATATAGCAGGGCTAGGAAACAAGCTTCTTTTCAACGATTTTTTTTATAAAAAAAATTGATATTTTTGTTCTTTTTGAAACTTTTATTGATAAGGGTATGGATAGGTTCGAAAACTTCTTCATTATTCACAAACTATTATGGATACCAGCAACTAGGACGTCCACACAAGGAAGAGCTAGCGGAGGAAGTCTTTTTGGAATAAAAAAGTATTTAGGCATTGATTGTAGTTATGTCCAAATACTTCAAAGAGATTTAATAGAAATAACTGTCGAACAGAGGAAAATATATATAATTAATAACAGTCTATATAAATTGCAACAAATGGGCGCAAGACTTTAGGAGTTTATACAATATTCTTTTAGAATTCGAAAAAGAAGACCTAATGATTATTGGCGATTTTAACGGGAGAGTTGGAAACTCACAAATACTGAATGTGGAGCCGGAATTTTTGACTGAATCAATAAAAAATGTAAGAAGTGCAATGGATGAAGTCTTGGATGGCAATGGAAAGAAACTAGTTGAAATGTGTGAGTCCATCGGCTTAACGTTACTAAATGGAAGAACAAACGGAGATACAAATGGTAATTTCACTTTTATCAGGGGTACTGCTTGCTCAACGATCGATTATTGTCTTGCAAAGGGAATGTGGCTTACATATATTTCCGACTTCACAGTGAATGAGCTTACCTACTCAGATCATTTACCCTTGTCTGTTCAAATTGATTTTAAGCTTCAGCAGGATCCTCAGCCTAAACAACAGCACTTATTACCTAAACTACGGTGGTATGAAAGAGATTTACAGAGGTATACAGCGAATCTAAACCACAATGTTAGCCTTATAAACGAAACTGACCTTCTGTCTATATGGGGTACAGATATTCTTACTTCGTGTATTATGGAATCAGCGAAGCCTTTGCAGAAAAAACAGTAAACATAGACAAACAACCATGGTATGATTGGGAATGCGAATCTGCAAGGAAAAAATCATTTGCCTTTCTCCGCTTGTTAAGAAGATGCAATTCTAATCACGCTAAAATAATGTATCGCGAGGCTAACAAAAACTATAAGATTTTATGCGCTCAAAAACAAAAGCTTTATTCACAAAGTTTATCTTCAACCCTGGTTAACATCAAAGACAGTTGTAATAATAAAAAAGTCTTTTCAGTGTTGTAATAATAAAAGTCATTGCGGATTCTTTATTTTAATCTTTATTGTTCTGTGACTTTAAAGTAACTGACTCTAGAAACTAAAACTATGACTCCACATTCATACATGAAGAGGAGTCAGCAAATTATTCATACATGAAGAAGAGTCAGCAAATTATTCATGGGAAATTATTCGTGGGAAAATTATGGTGTGATGATGTGCACAAGATCACATTGCGGCGTATCAAGTGACGAGTGGAATTCGTCGCTTGACACGCGCATATATCGTGTGCACATAAACGCACTACACCTCCCTTTTTTAAGAAATAACGTAATTAAATGGAGTTATTTTAATTGTACATAGATCTTAATGATTAATAAATTAAAAACAAATATATTTTTATTTCATATATTTTAAGTAATACACTTTTTTTCAACATTATTTAATTTGACCATTATTTATTTATTTATTCTTTTTTTTTTTTCTTACAGCAATTATTCTTTTAACATATGTATATATAAAAAAAAATCGAAATATATGTATGCTTAACATGAAGTTTAGACAAGGAAAGAAGAAAAAATTATTTTAAAAAGTTATTTAAAAAAAAAAACAAGTTGGTTGTTTATATTTTTTTTTTTTTTTTTTGGTTGAAAAAGGCTGATCAGACCGATTCCATGAAAACTCTTAAGTATTATATATTTTTAACCTATTCTTATGAACTTTCTGTTTCTTATTTTTATTTGTCCTTATAACTATGTTGTTATTGTTCTCTATTTCTATGACCTCAAAGGGGCCTAAATAAACTGGGTCCAGCTTATGACCTGATTCGTTTCTTAGCATAACTTTATCTCCTAACTTTAAATCGAGACTAACTATTTTTTTATCGTAATAATCTTTATTTTTAGCTTTATTTACTTCTAATAGTATTTTAGCTCTCTTATATGCTGTTTCTAATCTAAATTTTACTTCCTTAGCGTAGTCATCTACATTATATATAGGATCTATCTTATCTATTGAATTAAACTTTGTTGGTAAATTACTTTGCTTACCATAAACTAGTTCGTATGGACAATAATTATGTGCCATAGAGGGTGTCGTGTTTAAACAGTAAACGAAGAATGGAAGCCAAACATCCCAATCTGTTTTGTCAACTGATATATAGGAACGAATATATTCGTTAAAAGTTCTATGGCTCCTTTCTACTGTTCCAACGGTTTGGTGGTGATGTGCTGTAGACGTTAGGGGCCGTTCATAAATTATGTAAGGCGTTTAGGGGGGGGGGGAGGGGGTCGACTGAATATTATAATTTCTTACTATAGGGAGGGGGGGGGGGTAGTGAACCTGACATTACGTAAGATATTAAATAAGATATTAAATTTAATGGCTCCACTAAGTCATCAATTATCTGGACTTGTCTTTCCGTATGATTCTTTTGGTAATCATCTTGATGATCAGCGACGTACAGTTGATGATGAACTTGAACTTTAAAACTTCAAAATGGCCGGTGATATTTTAGCGCAAATATGGATCAAATTGATTATTGATGATTAACCAGTTGTTGCTGAATACATAGATCCTGGGCGTGATAATGTTGATGTAAGTCCACCAGAATGGACTCCCGAATGGTACTGTAGACACATAAGAGAATCTCAGTATTTACTGCAAATTAGCAAATGCACTGAATCGAGATGCTGTAGAAAATTGAGGAGTAGTTTGCGAATGATTTTATCAGATGGATTTATTTCACCCCCTCATCCTCTTCGACAAGCTCAAACTTTAGATATTCCACTTCCTAAAGACCAAGCAAATACTAATTTTTGTCCTTTATTTGTGCAATTATCTCTTGGCATTCAGATTCCTAGCCGTCCAGACTTTATTTTAAAACCATACGACTTTTATTGTCCTTCAGTTCAAACGCAATTGATGGCACGTACATGTCCAAGGTGTGGATTGTACTTCGCTTCAAATAAAAATATGAAACTTTTCGATGTCAATTTTTTCATCGTCGTACCATTCTACATCATGAGTTTCATTGTTGTAAGATGTAAGACACAGGCTTTGTCCAGCTCGAGACATCCCTTACGTAATTTATGAACGGCCCCTTATATTATCTACTTTTAAATATTTGCACAAGTCATTTATAATAGAATTTTTGTATTCTGTTCCCATGTCCGTAATGAACGTCTTCATTGGACCGTACTTCAGAATAAAAGATTCGAATATTGCTTTTGCAATTGTGTTTGCGTTTTTATTCGCAACTGGGACGGCTACTAAATATTTTGTAAGGTCACAAATTAAAGTGACTGCATATTGGTTGCCATTCTCTGATCGAGGTAAAGGACCAATTGTATCAACTATTACCTTGTCAAAAGCATATGTAGGTGTATCTGTTGTTATTAGGGGTGTTTTTGTATGTTTCGTTGTTTTCGACGTCAGGCATTTGTGGCATCTTTTTATGTGTTCTTTAATATGACGTGTCATATTTTTCCAATAAATATGTCTTTTTATTTTTGCTAGCGTTTTAGTTATGCCTGTATGACCTCCTGTAATTGGATCGTCATGGTACGTAAACAGTATTGCTTCTTGATCTTTTTCATTTTTTATCTGGGTCACCGGCTTGAGTAGCGCTACTCGCAATGATTTTAGTATTTTGTTGCCCATTTTTTTGAAAGATTCAATTGAAATGAATTCAAATATCTTTTCGCACGGTGCCACTTTGAGTTTTTTGATTTTTAATATACCGGCTTCTGTTTCGAGCCTTTGGAAGAACTGACCTAAATCTAGAGTTCCATTGGTATATAAATCTTTAACTACAATTCTTGCTATAATTTTGTTCCCTAGTTTAAATAAACATAAGGAATCCGTTATTCGCAAGGTCACTACTTTTCGTACTTCGTCATTGAAAATGACTTCAAATACTTTGGGCTTAGAAGCAATGTCAAGAGATTGCTTATGCTGATCTACTTGTTTTTCTCCTGCGCAGGATTTTTTCTGTTTACTTTGGTGCCTGGTAGTGACTTTCAGGACTTTAGCTTGTAAGTCTTTGAGCTCGGATATTGTTATCCTAGACAGGGCATCTGCCACGAAATTGTCTTTTCCCTTTAGGCATTCAACTGTGAAGTCATACTCTTCTAATTCTAGCCTCATGCGTGTTAATTTTGAGCTTGGGTTTGTCATGGAGAATAAATACGTGAGTGGTCTGTGATCTGTTTTCACTATGAAATGTTTGCCATATATATATGGTCGAAAATGTGTTATGGCCCAGTGAATGGCTGTGAGCTCTTGCTCTGTTGTGCTTTTATTGCTTTCACCTTTTGTGAATGAACGTGATGCATAAGCTATTGGGAGTTGAATTCCGTTATGGTTTTGGGTTAGAACCGCTCCACATGCTTGTTTACTTGCATCAGTTATTATGCAAAATTCTTTTTTAAAATCTGGGTATTGTAATAGGTTTGGTTCAATTAATTTATTTTCCAAATATTGAAATGCTTTTTGGCAATCATCTGTCCACTCAAAAGGAATATACTTTTTACATAACCTCGTTATGTGCCGTGAATAATCGGCGAAATTTTTAATAAATCGTCTGTAATAGTTGCAGAATGCAACGAATCGTCTAGCGCTATCCGCGTCGTGTGGGACTGGATAATTTTTGATGACGTCATATTTTTTGTCATCTGGCAATACTCCTTTATCGGTGCATTTATGACCCAGGAAGGTCACTTCATGCATGAAAAATGAACATTTTTGTGGATGCAATTTTAAATTGTATTTTCTACATGTGTTAAAAACATTTGTTAGATTTTTAAGCATGTTTTTCTGAACAGCCTATAACCGTAAGGTCGTGCATGTAGAGAAATGCTTGTGAAGGTTCAAGTCCAGAGAAAGCTATGGTCATCATTCTCTGGAATGAATTTGGGGCTATTTTTAAACCAAAAGGTAGTCGCGTAAAACGATATGAGCCATTGCTCGTTGAAAAAGACGTTAAATTTCTGGAACTTTCTTCTAGTTCAATTTGGTGAAAACCTGACATTAGATCGAGGCATGAAAAGTATTTAGCTCGACCCAATTGGTCTAGGATGTCATCAATTCTTGGGAGTGGAAATTTATCGGATAAAAGTTTTTTATTTAATTGACGATAGTCGATTACTAATCTCCATTTTTTATCTTCGGAACCAGGTAGGGCTTTCTTGGGGACTAGTAAAAGCGGGCTATTATATTCAGATACAGACGGTTCGACTATTTTGTCCTTTATTAATTTATTAACTTTGAATTTCTTCAACATGACTGTGAGGACTCCGGTAGTTCTTAATATATACTGGTTCGCTATCTTTCAATCTCAAGTTTTGCTTATAAAAATTATTTGTAGTTATTGATTCTGTTTCTAATCCGAATACATCACTGAATTCGGTGCATATTTCTGTTAACTGCTTTTTGAATTGGGGCAGAAAATTCTTCTCTAGTTGATTTAGAACTGCTTCTGTTCTACTATTTTGATTAGTGTGGACCACATCATAGTTTGAAAGTGGTTCATATTTTAAGTTACTTAGGCTGGCCAGTTGGTCAGTATCGGTTGTATTTAGTAGACGGACTAATGCAAATTGTGATGTTGCTATTGTATTTGCAACATAGATGCCATGTTTTATTTCTTGGTTGGGAATAAAAATGAAGTCGTCTTTTGTTTTTATTTCAATTTTTCTTATTACTTGTGATCTTGCTGGTAGAAGGATTGAATTTTTACCAGAACTGTATGTTATTGGGACATAAGTCGGAAAATTTAAATTGTTGGGTCTGATTATAAACCAATCTTCATTTGATTTGAAATCTAATTGGCAGTTAAATTGTTTTATAAAATCTATGCCTATGATTCCATCACATGGTATTGCAAAATTTGAATCAACTATATGGAAATTGTGTGGAATGATGTATTTATCTGTTTGAAGCTCTATCATGGCCAGACCTTGGGATTTTATTATTCCCTGGCCTATTCCTTGGATACTTATAATCTTGTCATTTTGGATGTCTTGGTAAACATCAGAATCTTCTTTTAGGAGTGAAATATCTGCACCTGTGTCTATAAGGAATGTAAGTTTTTGTTTAGTAAATACATTCATAAATGACACGAAAACGTTGAGATTAAAATTGATAGCATGAACTTTTGTACTTATATGTTGTTTCCTAAAGGGTCTTGGGAGTTTTCCGAGTTACTTTGGGTAACTCGAACATTATTTCGGTTGTTATTATTGTGGCCACGCCACGAGTTAACACGGCCTCTGGGGTTGCCTCTAGAGTTGCCTATATATCGGCCATTTCCCCTGTTATTGTACTGGTTGTTGCGGTAGCCATTATTGTGATAGTTACCTCTTACATGGTAATTTCCACGATTACCCCTGTTATTGGTTTGCCTGTAAAACAATACAGAATTAGAATGTCCGGTTGCCTCTGTGCAACTGTTTACGAATTTGGACATAGCCTCATTCATATCGCTGAATGTGCCGGCCTGCATAATAAGTTTTACCTTATCGATAGAACAGTTTTGTGTCATAGCCTTTACAGCGAGCGTTGTGCTATACTTAGCAGCTAGATCAGAAGATAAACCATCGTTTATATAAGCTCCTTCTAAAGATTTTGTCAATTTTTCTATTTCTTGTACATATTGATTTGCTGTCTTATTTTTCTGTTGTAGATTTAGTAATTTCGCAGAAATTACATCTACTGAATCTCCTTTTACTTTTTCATTTAGCTTTTCAACTATCTCAACTATTGTTTTTTCATTGTTTATTAGGTTCCTAGCATGGCCCTTTAGTTTGGTCTTTACAAGAATAACTGCTGATGCTTCATGTGCACCTTTTAACGAATCAATAAGACGCAGAGCATATTTGAAGCTTTGTAAATTTTCTGCCTTTCCATCGAACTCGGGATCAGCGTTGCCGATGTTGCACGATCGTGCCATTTTGACACGGAAATTTTCTCGTGGCACGGTGGCACGAAAAGTTTTAATATGGCACGTTTTTTTTTTCATTATTTTACCTTAACTGTAAGTCAATAGATGATATTTTTTGGGACTTGAGTGCACAGAAGAGCTTGAAAATTTAGAGACTAACGAAAAATTGAATGTCTTGAAAGATTGTCAAATATTCTATAAAAAACTTTCACAAGAACTTGAAAGAAATCTTAACTTAAAGGACAATGTCTTAAGTGCGTTTAAGTTAAGTGACCCAACCTTTTTAAAAAATAATCCAAATATACAAAGTATTTTGCCACACTTCAATATTTTGGTATCAGAATTTTCTCATCTATTAGAGTGCGAGAAAGATGTTCTTTTTGGCGAAATAAGACAAATTTTTGAGATTGGACAAACCGAAAGTATTTTTCTCAAAGATTCAAAAACGTTCTGGCTTAAGTTATTATTAAAAAACAATATTGACGAAGGAATGTTCATTAATATTTCAAAATTTATGTTGATTCTCCTTAGTTTACCTCACGGAAGTGCATCAGCAGAGCGAATGTTTTCAAGGCTAAATAATATTAAAACAAACAACAAAAACAGACTTTCATACAAGACAATTAATGCTATAATGTCATATAATGAAATTATTAAGCCTAATAATTGTCAAAATTTCAAACCTCCAGCTAATTTATTTATTTAACTTATAATAACAATGCTTTATTACTATTTTTAAATATTAATAATACTCATCATGTGATGTGAAATAGGTAGTTTACATAAAAAACTCACTTGTCAAAAACTCCTGTTTCTGAAAAATAACTACACGAATAGATTTTTTGTTTATTTGTTGAATTAAATTATTGAATTAAAATTTATTTTTAAAGAATAACTTAAGTTTTTTTCATATGGCACGAAAATGTCACAAATGACACGTTTTTTCAAAGAGTGTGGCACGAAAATTTTTTTTTTGGCGGCAACGCTGACTCGGGTAAGAGTGATGAGGACAATTTAAGAAATTCTGCTAAAGTTTGTGCCATGGTTTCATCACTTTTTATTGTTGGTTTTGGGGATTCATCTTGTGTTTCAATTTCCAGATCGGGATCAAAAAAGGTTTCGAAATCTATATTAAGAAATTTCTTGAAGTCTTTTGGGACCTCTTGGGGAATTTGGAGTAAATCAAATAATGATTCAAGTTTTGATTTTATTGTTGTGAAATGTATAGTGAAATCTGCCCGATGCTCTGTGGTTAAATCCGCGTCTACTGAATTAAAAATACCTGTTATGGTATTGTCTAGACATTGTAAGATATTCAGATGTTTAATCTGCGTTGTTTTTTTTGGAATTGGCAATCTGTTTAAACATTTGTATGATTTTTCAAATTCGGTTTTTGTTTCTTTTAATTTTTGTGTTAAGCTTTCCCATGTTATTGGTTGAGCCATGAAAATAGGTTTAGATTCCTGGTCTTTGGACTGTCTTGTTAAACTTGATTAACAGGAAAAATTTAAATGACCAAAACAAAATTACCACGACTATAAATACGGCTATTAAGATAAGTAATGTTTGGTTATTGTCTTGGATTGGCTGGTTGTTGTTGTTATTAATTTGTTCGTAAAATTTGTTTTGTATGTCTCTAAGCTTTTCTATCTTTTCTTCCTGCCTGTCTTTACCTATTTCATAACCTGATAAACCCATTAAAATGCCGCTTGGCAATTTCTTTAGCAGTGCCATTATCTAATTTAATTTGATGAGAAAAAAAATGATCGAATACAAAAGAAATTCTACGAATCTAACATGTGTGCATGTCGTTCAATGGCAAAAGTTACTTTTTCTTACTTGTACAACACTAAAACAATGTTCATTAAAGTTACAGCTAAAATTGAAAGTTATACGTTCTTTTAACATATTTGAAAAAACATCTTGGGATTTTTGTATTAATATGTTCATCAATGTTTGGATTACATACTCTTTATTTTTTCTAATGAACTTACGGCTATTGCAATTGACTGTGTGTGTGACTGACTGTCATTTGCTAAATATACATGGCACTACAAGTCATAACTAGAATAATTTTCATTAAAATTAAAACAAACTCTTCATACTTTACTCACTAGTTCAGAGATGTTAAAAAAAATAATAACAAAAAATACAAAAGGCTTACAGCATTGTCCATTTACTAAACGTCCATTTACTAAACGTCTTTGGAAAATCCTTTGAGTAGCGATGTATCAAATACGATGGGTGGATTGTTTGGTATTGGTAGGTAGTTGATGTCACAAGTAAAAGCGTTAACAAATATTATTAGTTAATTAGGCAAGGAAACATCGTAATCACTTCCTAACTTTTCTTTCACTTCTTTTTCAATTATTTTTTTTTTTGAACAATCATCATCGCAACTATGTAATTAACAACTAACACCATTTCGCTTATCAATAACTTTATTCACTCTCGTCTCTTGGGTTTTTTCTTTTTGGATTAATTATTACAGGTTGATCTCTTCAATGATTCAGTATACGCGAGCTTTTTTTTTTTTTTTTTACTACACACTTTCTTTACTTCACTCAATACTTCCATTTGTTGAAGATTGCAGCTGTCACGGTCGCCATGTAATAATAAAAAAGTCTTTTCAGTGTTGTAATAATAAAAGTCATTGCGGATTCTTTATTTTAATCTTTATTGTTCTGTGACTTTAAAGTAACTGACTCTAGAAACTAAAACTATGACTCCACATTCATACATGAAGAGGAGTCAGCAAATTATTCATACATGAAGAAGAGTCAGCAAATTATTCATGGGAAATTATTCGTGGGAAAATTATGGTGTGATGATGTGCACAAGATCACATTGCGGCGTATCAAGTGACGAGTGGAATTCGTCGCTTGACACGCGCATATATCGTGTGCACATAAACGCACTACACAGTCGTTCATTCTGGAAAACGGCCAAAGTGCTTAATGGAGCCCTGTTCACGCAAAATATCAAAGTGGAGCTGTAGAGTTAGCTACACATTTCGAAAAACTACTAAATCCGCCACCTAACCCAAACCCCATGGAGTATGCACTCCCATATCAACAGGACATCTCCTTAGACCGATCTATACTGCTCGAAGAAGTTACAAGTGTATGTGGATTGAATAAAGCCCCTGGTGAAGATCGCATCTCGTATGAGTTCTTCAAATACGCTCCAACTGATTTTTTAGTAAAACTAACATCGACTTTCAATTTCATATGGTCCACGGGAGAAGTACCTGACAGTTTTAAGAAAAGTGTAATACTACCGATTTTAAAAAAAGGATATCCAACAAACCCCAGTAACTGCAGAGGTGTTGTGTAATTTTTTCGTTACACAGAAAGTTTTAGAAAATCGTTAAGAACTCTCTTTCTTAACTTAGACGGACACTACAAATGTAGCGTCTTGTCGTCTTTCTTAATTGGGGATTGGGAAAGGGAGTTTGTTTGGTGGGTTTTAAGGGCGCACCATCCCGGAATTCTAGGCTAAAGAGCCAGATTTAATTATACTCACCTTAATTTATCAGCAAAGAAAAGTCCTCTTCTTGTGCAAAAGTTTATCAGCCAATAAAAGTCTTCTTCGTATATCTCACTTACTGTTCACTTTATTACTCTTCATATCATTCATTTTTCATTAACTATTTATACCTTAAAATAGCTTACATAGATAAACTTAAACTATGTCATGAAATGTTGGTAAATTCCTGATGTCGAAATCATGAAATTTCGACATCGGTATTTCTTAAATGTTTCTATAATTATTCCTCAGTCATCAAAACAATTTGCCTTTAAAATATTCGTCACACATTTCCTTTACCACTCGTCAGCATTATCTGTTTTCTGAGAGTTCATTCCAGTTCATTATTTGACCGCAATAATTTGTTTGCATTTTTCTGATGACGCTTCAGTATATGAATTAACTGAATCGTCACCCAGATAATTGCGCTTTTTGTTTTGCGTCATACACTTAGCGATCGAATGTTTGTTTACAATTCGAATGCTTTAGTGCTGACCTTGGCCTTGAAGCTGGAATGAAATTAGGGTTGGTTAGGATTTTCGTGTGTTATACAATAATACACAACACCTCCCCCCTTTAAAAGAGATAATTTTTTTGTTTGGAAGAGACAAAAAATGCTAAGTCCGTCTTTCAAGTGGGATTGAAAATATGTGCGGTGATCAATTATTATTTTGTGCGTTTAAAGTTTGGGAACTGTCGGTGACTCAGTCATAGGTTATAGGAACATTTTTTGTAATTATTTTATACAATTGTTATTGTTTTATCAATTTGTATTCTAATTAATTTTACATATATATATATATATTTTTTTTTTTTTTAGTACGTTGCTATGTTTATATACATTTTTATTATTTCTTATATATTATATATTTGTATTCCTTATATACTCTAATTATTTGTTTATTGATTTCTAAAATTAATTTTACATATATCTAATTTTTTTTTTTTTTTTTTTTTTTTTTTTTTTTTTTTTTTTTTTTTTTTTTTTTTTTTTTTTTTTTTTTTTTTTTTAATCTTAGTACATTGTTATGTTTATATACTTTTTTAGGAACTGATATCAACTTTAATTTAGATTAAAAATCGGTTGTTATGAAATTGCTTGGGGAATAAGAATTTTATTGAAAAAAACTTTTCTAATGACTTACAAGAAAAATATTAACTAGAGAATAATTATATAATGTTGTGTACTTGAAAACAATATGTGTAAAATAAAAATGCCAGTTTACTGAACATTAAATCATAAGGTACAATTTTATAAAGGACAGATTAAAGTTTTATTCTTAACGCTTTTTTTTTTTCATGATACATGTTGTATTTAATTTTTCATGTCATACATGTTGTATTTAATTTTTTTGTTTATAAATTTAGAATTAAGATCTCTTTTTTTATATATTTTTATTTAGTGTTGATTGGAGTTTCCAGTAGTAATCTTTTGTGTCTCCTTAGTTGTGCAATTCCTTAGTTGTGTAATTCAATGTTTTCCAAAATGATTTGTATTTATCGTTTACAGGATTTCGTCATAGGTGTGCGTCCTTGGTGAGTGTCATGGAACATGGGTCCTAGTCGAATTATTTTTTTGTTTGTCCTGAAAAAGTTATATAATTAGGCTGTGGGGATTTATCCCTTTTTTCAGTTCAGTGGGGGTATTTCCCTCTTTTCAGAAAATTAACTTTTATATTTTTTCTCTCTCTCTTTGTTTTTTTTTTTTTTTGTTTTGTTTTATTTATTTTATTGTGTTGGGGATTTATCCTTTTTTTTTCAGTGGGGATATTTCCCTCTTTTCAGAAAATTTCCTTTTTTTTTTTTTTTTGTAATATAATTAATTCCACATTTTGAATCGTCTCTATCTCTAGGAGTTCGTCTTTCGATGGCAGGTTTATTCTATTTTTTAAATGTTTGGCTACTGTACATATAAGGGTCCCTTTATCGATAGTTTTCAATTCTTCCGGGATTCTAACATTTTTCAATACATAATCCGGGAACTCTTGATCTTTGTTTTTTCTTTCCCATTCTTTGTTTAAAAATTGATATACTGCAACCATTGCACCAGAGCACGAGACTCCTAGACCGTTATAACTTTTTATAGTTCTATTTTCATTATTGACTACGATCAAGGTCCAGTGCAGTCCCCGTACTTCTATTGGTAAAAAGAGAAGTCTGTATTGAAAAATGTTTCTGTCTCCGATCCACCTCGTTAGATGTACATTATACTCTCTTTTTAAAATACGGTTAGTTACAAATTGTAAATTAAGAACAGTGTCTCCTGGTGGGTATTCTAATTTGTTCATGAAGTTATACATTTTTTGTTGGTCGACGAAGTTGTTTTCCCTCTGAGTTAATTGATTGGTCATTTTGTATGATGATGGACGGGATTGTTTTTGTAAACTTGCCATTGTAACTGTAAGGAAAATTTCATCAATATAGTTGTAATTTTTTAGATCTTTTCATTGATCTAAATTTGTCGAGGTTTTGGTTGTGCTTTGGAGTGGTAATTGGTTTTGGTGGTGGTGGTGTAACGGGGGGTTTTAATGTTTTGATGAGTCAATTTTATCAAATAATTCATTTGATTTGGTTGAATTAAGTATTTACAGTTATTTTCCTCATTGTATGGATTAAAAATTAATGAAATCGGACAACTCTGGGTGCTGGGTCCAGTAGTTATTGTTGACATCAATGGACCGACGTACCATGTTTTGTTCATTTCCATCGGTACTTTTTTTAATAGGTTGTAATCTTGTCTAGTGAGGAGGACAAATTCTTTTGATAATGAATTTGTTGCTAAATAATCTTCTTGTATATCTAAAATTGTTGTTACTGTATCACTATTTTGAATTGGGAATAGATGTATTTGTTGGAGATCAAATGCTTCAACATTAAAAGTAGGCACTATTATTCGAATGACTACTGATCCATTCATATAATGGGTTCTTATTTCCATTGTCTTGTTTAAAAGTAATAGTAGTACCTTTCTATTTTTTACTGTTGGGTTAGGACATGCTTCCAGATATTTTTCTAGAAGTGTTTCGGAAGTGAATAAAAATGGGTGCAAATTATTATTTGATAGAGATGTCAACCTTTCGATTATTGTTTGTTGTCTTGTTTGTATATTCATGATGAGAAGAGTTATTGTACTTAGCATGTCGTGGAGTTTCTGTACCTTCATGGTTACGTTGTTGATTTTGAGCAGTTTGTTTATACTGTCCGTTATATTTTTCTGATTTTCTTCTAAATTGACTAGGGGTACCTGTAATTTGCCTAGTGTTGATTTTATTACCGTTATCTGATTTTTTTGAAGTTTGCTTATTATTTCTGTGTCGCTTTGAAGCTCTTCTATCTTGCTGTATATTTGGTTCTCATTTTCGCTGTCCATTGTTCCAAATAAATAATGTAGTCCTCTTCCAATTCCATCGAATAAAGATCTCTTTGAGCGTTTTGTATTGAATGTGTCTCGAAAGTTCCCTCTCCCATGTATATTGCCAACGTTATAATCAAGACTTTTAGGGTATTTTGTCGTACCATTTTATAACTAAAAAGAAATAAATTATATTAACGATACGTTTTCTTGCTAAGTTCTTTCAAAATAATGCTTAAGTCTATTGTTGTGAATTGTGGTTAGTTTCTTTTTAATCCGAACCACACTGCTTGTTGGGTTTATTATGTCAGTAACTTCATATGGTCCTATCCATACTTCTGATAGTTTGTGTTGTCGGTTTTCGTTCTTGATGAGTACTTTGTCACCTATGTGGAATGTTACCGGTTTATTTTTCTGGTCGTAGTAAGTCTTGGATTTATTTTTACTGCTTATTAAATTTTGTCGAGCGATTTTGTAAGTTTTCTGTAACTTGTATCTCAAAGTATGAAAGTAATTTTCGTGGTCGTATATGGGTTCTGGATCCTTCTTCAAATTTGATGGAATATCCGCCGTAAAGCCAAATAGACAGTCCATTGGTGTAAACTTTGTCCCTTCATGAATGCTATTATTATAAACAAAGGCTGCTGTTCTAAGGAATTGGTCCCATGATTTAGTGTTCTCATCGCAAATCGTTCTTAAATATTCTACTAGTGGTCTATGTGCCCTTTCCAATGCACCATTCGATTGAGGTAGTTTGTAGTTTTTCGATTTTAAGTAATTTGCATACTTGTTTAAATAACTTGCTTAAGAAATTTGTCCCTTGGTCTGTAACTAGTTTGTTGGGTATTCTGTATCTTGTTATGATTTGTTCAAAAAATATCTGGGCTATTGTTACGGCTTCCTGGTTAGGTATTGCGTAGAAGTCTACGTATTTAGTCAAGTTGTCTTGAAACGTCAAAATGTACTTGTTTCCTGAGTATGATATGATATGAATAAATGGTTTTTTAAAATCGGGATAAATTAATAACGGGGGTGTTACTAGCAAGTTCTTTATTGTTTGGAATGCTTCTTGGCATCTGTCTGTCCAAGTGAATTTAACGTCCTTTCGAGTAAGATTTGTCAGTGGTCGAACTATTTTCGAAAAGTTTGGAACAAATTTCCGGTATTAGTTGGCCAAACCAAGGAAGGATTGTGTTTGCTTCATCGTGCGAGGTACAGGGAAGTTTTGCACACAACTAGTTTTTCCTGGATCGGGAATTGCTCCTTCTGCGGAACATTTGTGTCCTAAATATACTACTTCTCGTCTGAGAAATTGACATTTCTCTACGTTCAATTTTAAGTTATGTTCTCGCATTCTCTCGAAAATTAACTCCAATTTTCTGTTATGGTCTACCAGATTTTTTCCATAGACGACTATATCATCTAAATAGACAAAGCATTCTAGTCCTTGTAGACCAGTAAGGATATAGTTCATAAGTCTTTGGAATGTCGCTGGAGTTCCTTTGAGTTCAAAAGGCATTCGCTTAAATTCGTAGTGGCCATAGGCCGTACTGAAAGCTGTTTTTTCCCTATCTTCTGGATGGACAGAGCTTGATGGTAACCACTGGCAAGATCCAGTGTTGTGAAATATCTAGCATGACCAAGTTGGTCAAGTATGTCTTCGATACGAGGTAGCGGGAAAGCATCTCCTATCGTGCATTCGTTCACCTTACGGAAATCGACTACTACCCTCCAACGTACCTCTCCGTCGGGTCCTGCCTTTTTGGGTACCACTAAAAGTGGTGAGTTCCAAGGACTTTTGCTGGGTTGGACTATGTCGTTTTCTAACATTTCAGCAAGTTGTTCATTTATTATTCCTCGTTGTTTCTCAGGGAGCCTATACATTTTGGTGTTTATAGGGGCTTGGTCTTGGTTAATTGGGATTTTATGCAGCATGGTTGTAGTGTGAGTGAGTCTGTCACCCGGTAGGAAAAATATGTCATTGTATTTTGAACAAAGGTCTACTATAGATTCTTTTTCTTCTTCGTTTAGGCTATCATCTTTGTTCAATTTGGTTGTTAATTCTTGTATTCTATTGTTTACGATACTATTTTGAGTTATTGTATGATAACATTCTACCTCGTCAGTACCAAAATCTTTTTGGTGGGTATTAATATCTACTACATCGAAATCTTTTAGGGGGACCATTTCCAGCTCGATATGTGTTATCTTGATTTCATGTTGATGTGTATTTATTATGGGTACTACAACGTGTCTTTTATTGTCTCCTATCAAACAGCTACCCAAGAACACTCCGTCCTCAATTTGTTTGGATAGACAGATCATGGCTTCTTCACTTCTGTACGGTAGTTCTACAGTCATTCTCGATCTAGAGGGAATTTTCAACCCTTCATTTATATTGAGTTGAATTGTTTTATTGCTTTTTGGTTGGTTTTTTATTACTAAATTTATTTCAGAGTTATTCTTTTCAAATATGCTACTGTTTGCGTCTTTGTTTTTGTTTTCTTGGTCAGACTCCCATCTTGGTAAAGATATAAATTTTTGTGTTGGGCTTAATTTGAACTCTAGATCACCTGAGTTAATAGCTTTAAGAGTTTTTAGTCCTGATTGAAATATTTGTCGACATTTATTATAGTCTGGTATCTCATTGTACTTCAAAGAAGCGACATATTTTATGAACTCCAGAATTGCATTTGGTGTTTGATTGTGGTATAGTTTTTTCAAACTTATAGTAACATTACCCATAAAGGTATCTTTTGACTTTTGGACCCTTAAAGGAATTTTAAGAAGATTTTCTTGCTCCCAGGGCAAAATCACTCCTGACCACTCGATAAGGTTATATCCAAGGATCTCGAAATCTCCTCGCATGGTGATTACACCTTGGTGAGCATCTCTAGATGTGTACTCAATTGTACCGTGGTGCTTTTTCTTAGGATTTGGTTTGAAATTTTCTTGGGTGTAGTGGCTTGCTAAGCCGAAATCTACCAGATTCGCTTGAGTGGTATTGTCTTTTTCACAACCTAATAAGATGTTTGTTCCTTTTAAATCTGTATGGGCATAGGTTCTGCCGTGAATGTATTCGTACACATCTAATATCTGTAACGCTCAACGGTAGATGGTATGTTCTGGAATTTTTCTTCCGTTTTCAAAGAAAAGTTTCCAGATATTATCTCCGTACCGTGGCATGACCAAAAAACGATGTAAAACATTATCATAGTCGTGTGATCCAGTACCTACTAGATAGGGTATTCCTAAAGATTTTATACCGTGAAGTTTTTTGAACTGTGTAATGTCCTCTGAATGAGTATTATTCATATAGAAATGCATCTCCACAAAGAGTGTCCCATTATCGTGTGGTTCAAACTTCGCGACGTACTTATAGTCAGATGTTTTCTTTTGTGAGGTTGAGGCTTTACATGCTGAGTATACTTGACCAAAACTTCCTAGACCTATTAGTGGTCCTATTTTCCATGTATTTCTAAATGAATCTGTAATAATTTCTCCATTGGGAATCGGGCTTACCTCCGAGTTCTTGACTTCTAAGCTGTCCTTATTTTTTATTGGACAGTGTGTTTTTAAATTTTGGGCTGGTGCTTTATACTCAGCATTTTTTTTATTGTTATCCGAATTGTTATTTATGTTTACAATTTCCTCACAGTCATTTAGAATGATTCTATTTTTGGGACATTTATTGGATTTGTTGACTTTGAGTTCTTCCTGCTTCTTTGAATTGAAATCGAGCAGTTTTACTCTTTCGTCATTTACTTGGACCTTTCGCAGATTTTCTCTTGATTCCACTTTGCGAGGTGAAATTTGAGATGCTTCGGTTTCAGTGTTTGAACAATCCTTCATTGAAGCGGATAAAGATTCGAATTTAGTGCATTGACTTGCATTTTTATACTGCAGTTTACATTTTTCTTCTTGTGAATCCTTTACATTCAATTCATGTCCTGCCTTATCTTCGTGATTTATATGAGTTTGCTGACAGTTTGTGGTTGCCACATTTGTGTCAAGCCCTGTATAGCAACATCCATTGTGCGAAATGGTTGACTCATATATGTTGTTTTCAAAAGAATGTACCAGTGGTATACTATACACCTTCGAGTCTCGCGCCGGTAGTGCTGGAAAAGTTAATAATTTGTTAGGGCCGTCTATGTTACAATAGTTCCCTAGAAAATTATATCCTAGTATTCCATCTCCAGGGATGGCTAGGTCATCTTCCACTACTTGAAAAGCGCAACGAGGAAATGAAGGCATTTGTATAGTGCCAATGCATTCTCCTAACGTAAAACCAACACCACAAGGCGTATTAATAGTCATTCTTTTATGTGGTCTGAGGAGGCTTATATCTCTAATAGCGCTCTTTTTTAAGAGGCTGACTTCTGATCCTGTATCTACTAATAATTTGATGTGTTTTATTCCGCCTAGCTCAATTTCAATTTCAATTGAGGGTAAAGAAATTTTATTTAATCTCTCTTGTTTGAATGGGTGCCCGGAGATTCTCTTTTTAAATTTGTTTTGAGTTGAGTCGGGGATCTTTCGATCGACTATTGGGAGTTTTTTGCTCTACTGTTTTGCCATTTGTTTTTGAAATGACATTGGTCTACTGAATGGGTATACCTCCCACACCAGTCACATTTTGTCGTCATGTGAAATACTCCTGGTTGAGTATTATTTATATTATCATTATTTACTCCAGGTGCGTTATTGTTGCTCTGGTTATTACTATTATTCTGGGAATGCCGTCTAAAAGGATTTTCCTTGTGTTGTTGGGAATTCTGGTTGTTATTAAAATTTCGATTTTGTGTATTACTATTTCTATTGTTGTGAGCATGATCCTGAGTTTTGTTATTATTGTTTCCACTGTAACTTTGGCCATTATTATTATAGTTTTTATTATTTTGATAATTTTTTCTTCTGCAATTTATAGCTTCATGTCCATAATACTTGCAGATTTGGCATATAGGGGTATTTTGTCTTTTAAGGCATTCACTATAAGTATGGCCTTTGAGGTTACAAAAGTTACAAATGATGTTTGCTTTCTCGTTCGATATCTGAGGTGTCTGGGGGTTACTTGAATTGGACTCATTTCCCGTGAAGGCTGCATTACAAGACATTGCTGGGATTGTTTCCACCCTTTGTACATGTTTTTCCATGCTGAGAGCAATTCGTATTAAATCTTCAAAGTTTTTATTCTCCAACGTGAACAGATACTGGCCTAGTTGTTTGTTAGATATACCTGATGCGAGAGCTGATTTTGCAAAATCAGATAACTGAGTTTTTACAATTTCTGCTTTTTCCCCATATTTGATTTCGGCTGCATCTCTACATTGTGTAAGAGAGTGACGTAACCTGCTAATGAAGGTATTTAAGGTTTCGAATTGACTCTGGCGACTTGTTATCAAACAATTAACAAGATCGTTGTAGTCTTCTATTGGAAGCAGTGTTGGCATTAATCGATTAATTTGTTAATCAATTAATTAATTTGATTAAATTTAATCTGATTATTTTAATCATGATTAAAATATTAATCTTAATCATGATTAATGTTATTAATCATTAATCATTAATCACAAATCGATGAACTCGATTAACCTAATAAATCCATGAATCCAATTCAACGTACCCGTAACAATGAAGAAAAATTATAGCACAGATTTCTTAAAACATTTTTATTATATTCCAACTTTCAAATCAAATCAAACACACTGAATTCTTTTTTGTTTCAATGTGAGCACTGTTAGCTTTCTTCGTAAAAACGCAAGCCTTTTTTTACTTTTATGATCACTTGTGCAGGTGAAATGAAGATGAAGGTCAAGTACAAAAAAATTTGATAAATTCTGTCCGCTATTTTACATTTTGTTTGGACATTGCAATGAGCAACCAACGCTTACATATTTTTTAAAGAAATAGATACTATATTCCAACAACAACAACAAAAAAAACTGGATACTTATGCTGGCCGTTAAAGAAAAGAAAAATAATTAATAGTTAATCAAGTAATCAAATTAGTAATCAGATTAATGATTATGATTAAAAATCATAATCATTCTAATTTGATTATGATTAATTAATCAATAATCAAATTTTTGATTATGATTATTAATCATTAATTTTAATCATTAATCAGATTAATTTTGGGCCAACACTGATTGGAAGGTATGCTCGGTTGAGTACATCTTCAAATTCCTTAAAATCTTTTGGTTTTGCCGTTTGAATCAAATCCAAGGCATCTTCTCTCAATTTTGTTTGGAGAAGTTGAAGGAAGAGTTTTTCATCTTCGTTTGGGATATGTTCTATAACGGGCCTTATGCATGTTAAGAAGGTTTGTAGTTTTTGAGCAACTTTGGAATCGGTGCCCCCAGAGAATTCAGGGATGCCGACGGAAAGCTTGAGGAGTTTTTCAAAACCTAGAGACATGTTGGTTGTTTTCGGCTTTTCGATTTTTGTGTTAGCCATTTCTTCAGTGTCGAATACTAAATTTTGTGAAGAATTTAATTTTACTCTTCTTAACTCCTTTAAATCGTTTTGCAGACGTTGTATGGTGCAAACGTAGTACTTTTCCTGGGAGTTAAATTTTTCGGCTTCAGAGAAGAAATTTAGCTCCTTAGCCTTAAGGAGACGTATTTCCTTTTGCGCTTCTTTTAATTTGGTTTGCAAAGAGTCTACTTGTTGGTTAAACTTCTCTATCGAAACCTCGGCTTGTTCATTTATTTGTTCTGCTTCTGATTGTCTTGATCTCAGTTGAGCCAGAACATCGGTTTGTTTTCTATACTGCAGTTCTAACTCCGAGATTTTTCTTTCTTGTTTTGTCAGTTGCTCTTTAACTGCTTCTACATAAGTATATAAGATTTCGTCAGTGGTTTCCAGTCGTGTAAACTGTCCCCACTGAGAGCTTATCTGGGCAAACCTTAGGGCAAAAACTTCTCTTCCAACTAGTGATTTTAGTTCACCAAGTAGGATGTTGTTGAAGTTCTTTATTTCTTGTGCCTGTTCCTTTATTTGTTTTTGTAGTTGTTGAATTTCACCGAACAATTGTTCAGGATTAAAGTCCATACAAAAAAAGGAACAGTTTGCGAGAGAAAAACAAAAAATTTTCTTGTAAGAAAATAGGAAACTGCAACAACCGGATTTTAAAACTTCGACAACAAGACAAGAGAAAAATACTTCCACCCAAAAATCCGAAAATTTATTTCAACCACAAGAAAAATACATTTGTATTATTTGGAAATGGTCCTTATTGAATGTTTTATGATATATAGGTATATAAAAGTTTTTTTTTTTTTATATTTTACTTATTTTGCTCTTTAAATTTTTGTTCTTGCTTATCCCTCTTTTTTTTTGTTTCATCTTTAACCAGGTCCCGAATTTCCCTGATGTACTGCCTTTTCTTTTCGCCAGTACAGAGGGCCGCCAGTTGGTGGAGATGGGCTAGTTGCCTCCTTACCCTTACCACGTGACCACCCCTACGTCGTTTACTTTCGTAGGGCTGTGGTCCTCCTGGCACCTGGGGGGGTTCAGACTCCAGAGGTGGGAGCGAGGGGGTTGCTGGCTGGTTGTTCCTTCTCCTCCTATATTCCTCCAAGGAGATTGGCTTCGGGCCTGCTGTTTTGTCTTCAGCGATTTTTTGTTTAATTTCTTCTAACATCTAAAAAAAAATTTTTCTTTATGAAATTTTTTTTTTTTTTTGATCAGAAACTTTTAAGTGTACAAGGGAAGGTCGAATGGTGTACCTGAAGTAGAGTGATTTTCAGGATTTTAAGTCGGAGTTTAAACTCCAAAGTGACGCACCATCCTACCGGCTGCGAAAAATGTTGTGTAATTTTTTCGTTACACAGAAAGTTTTAGAAAATCGTTAAGAACTCTCGTTCTTAACTTAGACGGACACTACAAATGCAGCGTCTTGTCTTACTTACTTAAGGTGGCGCTACAGTCCGGGTCGGACTAGGGCCTCAACCAACATGCTTCTCCAGCCAGCTCGGTCCCTAGCTAGCTGCCTCCAGTTTTGCACGCAAAGTTGGTTGAGGTCCTCTCCTACTTGCGTGCGCCACCTGAGTCGCGGTCTTCCTCTACTGCGCCGTCCCTCGGGATTGGATTCGAAGACTTTCCGTGCCGGAGCGTTGGTGTCCATTCGCTCTACATGACCCAGCCATCTAAGCCGCTGGACCTTGACTCGTTTGACAAGGTCAGTGTCGCTGTACAGCCCGTACAGTTCGTCATTAAATCTTCTTCTCCACTCTCCATCTATGCAGACGGGACCAAAAATCACCCGAAGAATTTTTCTCTCGAAGCATCCTAAAGCGTTCTCGTCTGCCTTTGACAAGGTCCATGCCTCTGCGCCATATATAAGAACCGGGATGATAAGTGTCTTATACAGGGACACTTTAGTTGCTCGAGAGAGGACTTTACTACTCAATTGCCTTCTTAGTCCGAAGAAACAGCGATTGGCAAGAGTTATTCTTCGTTTGATTTCAGCGCTGGTGTCGTTGTCTGAATTAATAGCGGCGCCTAGGTAGACAAAGTCCTTAACTACCTCAAAGTTATAGCTGTCAATCGTGACGTTTTGTCCAAGACGTCGGTGTTGGGTGTCCTTTCTTGATGACAGCATATACTTGGTCTTGCCCTCATTTACCACTAAACCCATCTTCTTCGCTTCCGTCTCAATGCTCATAAACGCAGCGTCTTGTCGTCTTTCTTAATTTGGGATTGGGAAAGGGAGTTTGTTTGGTGGGTTTTAAGGGCGCACCATCCCGGAATTCTAGGCTAAAGAGCCAGATTTAATTATACTCACCTTAATTTATCAGCAAAGAAAAGTCCTCTTCTTGTGCAAAAGTTTATCAGCCAATAAAAGTCTTCTTCGTATATCTCACTTACTGTTCACTTTATTACTCTTCATATCATTCATTTTTCATTAACTATTTATACCTTAAAATAGCTTACATAGATAAACTTAAACTATGTCATGAAATGTTGGTAAATTCCTGATGTCGAAATCATGAAATTTCGACATCGGTATTTCTTAAATGTTTCTATAATTATTCCTCAGTCATCAAAACAATTTGCCTTTAAAATATTCGTCACACATTTCCTTTACCACTCGTCAGCATTATCTGTTTTCTGAGAGTTCATTCCAGTTCATTATTTGACCGCAATAATTTGTTTGCATTTTTCTGATGACGCTTCAGTATATGAATTAACTGAATCGTCACCCAGATAATTGCGCTTTTTGTTTTGCGTCATACACTTAGCGATCGAATGTTTGTTTACAATTCGAATGCTTTAGTGCTGACCTTGGCCTTGAAGCTGGAATGAAATTAGGGTTGGTTAGGATTTTCGTGTGTTATACAATAATACACAACAGAGGTATATCGTTTTTAAACACTGTCACGAAAATCTTCACAGGCATCTTACTACAACGTTTAACAGACTGGATAAACGAAAATGACCTGTTAAGCGAATTTCAACCCTGTTTCCGCAAGGGGTACTCAACAGTTGATAATATCTTCTCTCAGACAAGTATTGCTCGTATGTATGTGGAAAAAGGAAAAAAATTATATGCTTTCTTCGTAGACTTCAAGGCAGCTTTCGATTGCATAGACAGAAGATCTCTATTTCTCAAACTAAGCAACCTTGGAGTCTCAACGAAAATGTTAAGAATCTTTAAAAAACTCTACAAAGAAAATAAGTCGGCTGTTTACTTACTTACTTAGGTGGGCATTACAGTTCGGGGTGAACCTGGGCCTCAACCAACATCCTTCTATAACGATTTCGATCTCGGGCGAGCTCTCTCCAGTTTCGCACTCCAAGTCGGTTGAGGTCTTCATCCACTTGATTGCGAGGGTTTTGTTTCTCAATTGCCTTCTTAACCCAAAGAAGCAACGGTTGGAAAGAGTTATTCTCCGTTTGATCTCCGCACTGATGTTGTTGTCCGTGTCTACAGCGGATCCTAAGTAGACGAAGTCCTGTACTACCTCGAAGTTATGTCTGTCTATTGTGACGTTTTGTCCAATTCGTCGATGTTCTGTGTCCTTGTTTGATGACAGCATATACTTCGTTTTGCCCTCATTAACCATCAAACCCATTTTTGCCGCTTCTGTTTCAATACTCGCAAAAGCACCTATGACATCACGCTTTTTTCTTCCCATTACGTCAATATCGTCTGCATAGGCGAGTAATTGTACAGACTTTTGAAAGATTGTTCCTCTGGTGTTGACGTTTGAGTTTCTTACAATCTGTTCAAGTATGATGTTGAAGAAATCGCATGACAGTTTGCCGCCTTGCCTAAAGCCTTTTTCGACATCAAAGGTCTCGGAGAGTTCTTTTCCGACCTTGACGGAGCAGCGTGAATTCTCCAAAGTCATCCTGCATAGTCGTACGAGCTTTGCAGGGATGCCGAAACTAGACATGGCTCTGTACAGCTCGTCTCTGTAAATACTGTCATACGCGGCTTTGAAATCGATAAAGAGGTGGTGAATATCGATATTATGTTCTCGGGTTTTTTCCAAGATCTGCCGTAATGTGAAAATTTGGTTTATTGTGGACTTCTCTGGTCTAAAACCACATTGATAAGGACCTATCAAGTTGTTGACGTGGGGTTTCAGGCGTTCACATATTACAGCAGAAAAGATCTTATAAGCGACGTTAAGGAGGCTTATCCCTCTGTAATTGGCGCAATTGTGAGGGTCTCCCTTCTTTAGGATCGGGCATACGATACTGAGGTTCCATTCATCGGGCATGCTTTCTTTCGACCATATCATGCAGATCAGCTGGTGCATGCTAATTTCCAACTGATCTCCAGCTGCCTTGAAAAGTTCGGCATCAAGGCCATCTGCACCTGCAGTCTTATTTGATTTAAGTTTGCATATGGCAAGCTTAACCTCTTCTAGGTCGGAGGACGGCATTCTTGATCATCGTCCAAGCTGAATGGGACAATCTGCCTGACAGCGGAATTTGTGTCTTCATCGCCGTTAAGAAGTCTGCAGAAATGATCTTTCCAGATCCTCAGTAGCGACTGTGACTCTATAACAATGTTTCCCTGCTGGTCTTTGAGCTTGAGTTCGGGGTTTGCCACCCTGGCAGGATCTTTTTACCTTTTGGTAAAACTTCCGAATCTCGTTCCTGTCATGGCACATCTCTATTTCCTCAAACGAGCGCTTCTCATGCACTCAGACCTAAATACCGGTCCATTGTACTACCAGATAGCAACCTTCTATTTGTTATAGCTTTCCAGATGTTCGGAGAAAAGCCAAAAGACGCTGCCATGGTAAGGAGCCTAAGTTACCAGCTCTCACCATGTCTGCGCCGAGTATCTGTAACCTCATGCGATAAAAAGCAGGACATTCACAGAGGAAGTGCTCTGCGGTGTCCTCATCTTCTCCACAAGATTCACAGAGTGTGGTATCACTTAAGCCCAACACGTTTAAATGCTTTGCAAAAGAGAAGTGCCCGCTGGCAACGCCAATAAGCTTTCTACAGTCTTTTCTGCTACGAGCTAGCAAAAATGTTGCAGTCTTCTTACTAACGTTGGGGAGCATACGCTTGGTCTGTCTGCATCCAATGGAGGCATGCCATCTACGGTTGTGCTCTTCACAGATCCAATCGTTGATTGAAACCCTCACTGAGGACGCTGGCAGACCTAGCGACGGTTCAGGTCCTGAGAAAGCTGTCTGAGATCCCTGCCTAGCGAGTTCATCGGCGATCTCTTTTCCAGTTATGCCGTGATGGCCTGGAACCCAAATGAGACTCAAAGCTCCAGTGCGAATTGTGCCAGAGACCACATCGCGTTAAACGAGAAATGGTCTTGAGAGTACACCCCATGATGTAGGTATCAAGGGGAGGAAGATTCAACAGTGCGTCGAGAGCAGCTCCCGGTGTGCTGGGGAAGGCCCCCGTAACACCCAGACAAATTGTTCTTTGAAGTTTGGCAAACGAGGCAACAACGTATTTACGCGAGAGCTTATTCCACCAAACAACTGACGCATAGGAGATGATTGGTCTTATCATAGCCGTATAGATCCAAAGGATCCTTTTCGGTGAAAGACCCCATGTCTTGCCAAAGGCTCCTTTACATTGCCAGAAAACTGACAGTGCTTTAGTAGTTTTAGACTCGACATGTTTCGACCAAAGAAGTTTGTTATCCAGGATTACTCCAAGATGCTTGACTTCTTTTGAAAAGGGGATGTTGACGCCTTTAAGCGTAAGTTGGGTCAGACCAGTCAATTTTCTACGTCTCGTGAAGAGGACAACCTCGGTTTTAAGAGGATTGACGGAGAGACCGTTTCTAACACACCAGGTGTCAATCATACAAAGCGAAGCCTGTGCTCGGGAGCAGACAGCTTGGAGGCTGGAGCCAACCGAGGGCACGGCTTCTCATGCTGCTTCTTTTTCTTTTTGAGAAGTCGGTGTTCTTCCCTTCTTCTCTCCTTGTAAATCTCGTTATACTGATCGTAAGCAGCCCTTGTTCGTGTTTGCATAAGCATTTGTCGTGCTCTTTGTTTGGCTGCATTTGCCTGCCTGCATTCTTCATCGAACCATGGGTTTCGTTTTGGTGGCCGAGTGAAACCCAGAACCTCAGAGGCAGCGGTTCTGATGGCTTCTTGGCATTGCTGCCACTGGTCTTCAATGTTTAATGCTGGCGGCATGGGATTCAAGGATAATTGAAGGGACACTCGATTGGAAAAGGCATTGGCAATCTCTTGCGATTGTAGCTTTCCGACGTCATATCTCTTCACAGCGTTAGTTCGCGCTGGTCGTGAACAAGATATCCTCATTCGTACCTTGGCTACAACAAGGTAGTGGTCCGAGTCAAAGTTGGTCCCTCGGAAAGTTCGGACATCTAGAACACTGGAAGAGTGCCTTGCGTCGATCGCAACATGGTCAATTTGGTTGACGGTTAATTGATCTGGGGATCGCCATGTACCTTTATGAATTTTGAGATGCGGGAAGCGCGTACTACTTACAACAAGATTCAGCCCCGCAGCAAAATTGATTAGCCTCAGTCCGTTTTCGGAGGTTTTGTCATGGAGGCTATGCTTACCGATTGTGTTTCCAAAGATGTCCTCCTTCCCTAGCTTTGCGTTAAAATCGCCAAGAACGATTTTCACGTCGTGTCTAGGGCAATGCTCATACGTTTCTTCGAGGAGCTCGTAGAAACAGTCTTTGGAATCGTCGTCTTTCTCTTCTGTGGGGGCGTGGGCGCATATAAGGCTAATGTTGGCGAATTTAGCCCTGATGCGGATGGTCATTATAAGCTCATTGACTGGATTTTGGCTAATCACCTTATCCCTGAGTCTTCCTCTAACGACAAATCCGCACCCAAATAAGCGTTGTTTCTTTTGTCTGTAGCAGTCACCATAGTAGATGTCACAGTTTTTCATCTTCTTTATGCCCGGTCCACTCCATTGCACTTCTTGGATGGCGGTTATGTCTGCTTTGCAGCAGTCCACGGCGTCCGCTAATTCTCCAGCTGCACCTAGTCCGTTAAGAGACCTTACGTTCCACGTGCAGATCCGGAGGTCATTGTCCTATTTTTTTTCTTTCGTTGGGTAGTTAACCCTACGCACAACCCCCAACCTGGAGGGCCAGGTCCTTTTGGATCCCTTCGGACACAAAGGGTTGGAATATCCATTGTCAGTACCCTGCTGCAGGGGTGTGAGTGCTGCCGTTGGCTCACCAGGAGCTCATCCGCCACCATCTCTACTTCAATACCCTGTCCTAGTATTGAAAGACCCCGAAAGACCTTTAAACCAAATATGTTGGAGTAGCTCCTTCAGGGGTTTCTGCTTTTATGGCTGCTGAAGTCCACCGTTGATTCTGTCCTTCGAATTCATCCGCTGGAACATTTACACGAAAGCTCTCGTAGACCACTGAGATTCGTGCAGTCAGTCATAGTTCGCAGAGCAATTATAGTGTTGACCGATCACAATTCTTTTGTTCCGGATTCCCTTGTCAACACTCGCACTTACTAGTTTAGCAGGTCAGCTCTGGACGGAGCATCCCAGGTCCCAGTGGATACCGCTTGGAGGTATAGTAAGCACAATTGACGTGTACTATAAGTTACAGCATCTGGGCGCCGCCAAGTTGGCACCAGTCAGAGCCTACCCGAATAGTACAACGCCCATCCACATCCAGTCGGCTGTTTGGGATGGTAATATTCTTTCAAATTGGTTCGAACCAACAACTGGTGTAAAGCAGGGATGTCTCTTGAGCCCACTCCTATTCTCAATTTATTTAGACGATCTAAGTACGGTGCTTCCGGGAGGAGTTCTTTTTGATGGAATGCCCTTAAAAATATTGCTCTACGCTGACGACATTGTAGTTCTCTCTGAACCTCCCAACATGCTCCAGATCATGATAAATAAACTTTATTGTTACTGTAAACTGTGGAACCTACAAATAAATACAGCTAAATCAAAAATAATGGTGTTTCGAAACGGGGCGGGTCGTCTTGCAAGAAATGAAAGTTGGACTTGGGGAAATGAAAAACTAGAAACTGTTAAGGAATATAAATACCTCGGTGTTTTGATTACTCAAACGCTATCATTCAAAAAACACTTACAAGAAAAACTTAAAGAGTCCAAACGCGCGATAAATTGTAATTGGTAAACAGTATTCTGCAATCAAAATATAGCTCCAAGTGCAAAATACAGAATTTTTGATGCTGTAGTCCGATCAATTATGTGTTATGCGGCACAAGTTTGGGGTATTCTCGAGTTTGAAGAAGTAGAAAAACTCTTACGATTTTTCTTAAAAATAATATTCAGACTTCCAGAAAACACACCAACGTACATGTTGCACCTTGAAACTGGTCTACCACCACTGTTTATGTACACACTTGATATACACTTCTCATACATAATAAAGATTTTAAAACACCCTAATCATCGCCTCACAAATAAAATCGCCTTGCATCTTAAAAACAGAAATGAACAATTTTTTTCGGAATGGAGAAGACTGAGCCTCGAGCATGATGTACAACTCCATCTAGAAAATGAAGATTATTTAAGAATAAACCTGCAAACTCTTTTAAGTAAAATTGAAGATTCAACTAGAAGTGCTTTCATCGAACAATGTCAACAAAGTCAAACAAGAAGCTCCTATAAGTTTTTAAACCATCTCCTGGGAGAAAACAACTACTTTAATGACCAGAATAGTCTAGATGTTATCAGTACTATCTTTAAAGCGAGAGGCGAACTCCTCAGACTAAACTACGTACCCTACATAAGGGAACAAAATACGGAATGTACCTTGTGCAATATGAGAACTAGAGAAGACATATGTCATTTCATAGGCATCTGTCCTATCTTCAACTCAATCAGAAGATCAATCTGGAGAAAAAATACTCTTACTGGAGATGAAATTAAGGGTATTCTTAATGGCGATAATTGGACACTTCTTTACTGCTACATCAAAACTGCCTATAAATATCGAAATCAAATCATAATTGAAGCTTTTGCGGATGGTCATTATACGCTCATTGACTGGATTTTGGCTAATCACCTTATCCCTGAGTCTTCCTCTAACGACAAATCCGCACCCAAATAAGCGTTGTTTCTTTTGTCTGTAGCAGTCGCCATAGTAGATGTCACAGTTTTTCATCTTCTTTATGCCCGGTCCACTCCATTGCACTTCTTGGATGGCGGTTATGTCTGCTTTGCAGCAGTCCACGGCGTCCGCTAATTCTCCAGCTGCACCTAGTCCGTTAAGAGACCTTACGTTCCACGTGCAGATCCGGAGGTCATTGTCCTATTTTTTTCCGTGGTTGGGTAGTTAACCCTACGCACAACCCCCAACCTGGAGGGCCAGGTCCTTTTGGATCCCTTCGGACACAAAGGGCTGGAATATCCAGTGTCAGTACCCTGCTGCAGGGGTGTGAGTGCTGCCGTTGGCTCACCAGGAGCTCATCCGCCACCATCTCTACTTCAATACCCTGTCCTAGTATTGAAAGACCCCGAAAGACCTTTAAACCAAATATGTTGGAGTAGCTCCTTCAGGGGTTTCTGCTTTTATGGCTGCTGAAGTCCACCGTTGATTCTGTCCTTCGAATTCATCCGCTGGAACATTTACACGAAAGCTCTCGTAGACCACTGAGATTCGTGCAGTCAGTCATAGTTCGCAGAGCAATTATAGTGTTGACCGATCACAATTCTTTTGTTCCGGATTCCCTTGTCAACACTCGCACTTACTAGTTTAGCAGGTCAGCTCTGGACGGAGCATCCCAGGTCCCAGTGGATACCGCTTGGAGGTATAGTAAGCACAATTGACGTGTACTATAAGTTACAGCATCTGGGCGCCGCCAAGTTGGCACCAGTCAGAGCCTACCCGAATAGTACAACGCCCATCCACATCCAGTCGGCTGTTTGGGATGGTAATATTCTTTCAAATTGGTTCGAACCAACAACTGGTGTAAAGCAGGGATGTCTCTTGAGCCCACTCCTATTCTCAATTTATTTAGACGATCTAAGTACGGTGCTTCCGGGAGGAGTTCTTTTTGATGGAATGCCCTTAAAAATATTGCTCTACGCTGACGACATTGTAGTTCTCTCTGAACCTCCCAACATGCTCCAGATCATGATAAATAAACTTTATTGTTACTGTAAACTGTGGAACCTACAAATAAATACAGCTAAATCAAAAATAATGGTGTTTCGAAACGGGGCGGGTCGTCTTGCAAGAAATGAAAGTTGGACTTGGGGAAATGAAAAACTAGAAACTGTTAAGGAATATAAATACCTCGGTGTTTGGATTACTCAAACGCTATCATTCAAAAAACACTTACAAGAAAAACTTAAAGAGTCCAAACGCGCGATAAATTGTAATTGGTAAACAGTATTCTGCAATCAAAATATAGCTCCAAGTGCAAAATACAGAATTTTTGATGCTGTAGTCCGATCAATTATGTGTTATGCGACACAAGTTTGGGGTATTCTCGAGTTTGAAGAAGTAGAAAAACTCTTACGATTTTTCTTAAAAAGAATATTCAGACTTCCAGAAAACACACCAACGTACATGTTGCACCTTGAAACTGGTCTACCACCACTGTTTATGTACACACTTGATATACACTTCTCATACATAATAAAGATTTTAAAACACCCTAATCATCGCCTCACAAATAAAATCGCCTTGCATCTTAAAAACAGAAATGAACAATTTTTTTCGGAATGGAGAAGACTGAGCCTCGAGCATGATGTACAACTCCAGCTAGAAAATGAAGATTATTTAAGAATAAATCTGCAAACTCTTTTAAGTAAAA
Organism: Melanostoma scalare; assembly: GCA_949752695.1. Taxonomy (NCBI): domain Eukaryota; kingdom Metazoa; phylum Arthropoda; class Insecta; order Diptera; family Syrphidae; genus Melanostoma; species Melanostoma scalare. The sequence goes on along the minus strand of OX456984.1, from coordinate 107,699,005 downwards.
TTGAAGATTCAACTAGAAGTGCTTTCATCGAACAATGTCAACAAAGTCAAACAAGAAGCTCCTATAAGTTTTTAAACCATCTCCTGGGAGAAAACAACTACTTTAATGACCAGAATAGTCTAGATCTTATCAGTACTATCTTTAAAGCGAGAGGCGAACTCCTCAGACTAAATTACGTACCCTACATAAGGGAACAAAATACGGAATGTACCTTGTGCAATATGAGAACTAGAGAAGACATATGTCATTTCATAGGCATCTGTCCTATCTTCAACTCAATCAGAAGATCAATCTGGAGAAAAAATACTCTTACTGGAGATGAAATTAAGGGTATTCTTAATGGCGATAATTGGACACTTCTTTACTGCTACATCAAAACTGCCTATAAATATCGAAATCAAATCATAAATGAAGCTTTTGCGGATGGTCATTATACGCTCATTGACTGGATTTTGGCTAATCACCTTATCCCTGAGTCTTCCTCTAACGACAAATCCGCACCCAAATAAGCGTTGTTTCTTTTGTCTGTAGCAGTCGCCATAGTAGATGTCACAGTTTTTCATCTTCTTTATGCCCGGTCCACTCCATTGCACTTCTTGGATGGCGGTTATGTCTGCTTTGCAGCAGTCCACGGCGTCCGCTAATTCTCCAGCTGCACCTAGTCCGTTAAGAGACCTTACGTTCCACGTGCAGATCCGGAGGTCATTGTCCTATTTTTTTCCGTGGTTGGGTAGTTAACCCTACGCACAACCCCCAACCTGGAGGGCCAGGTCCTTTTGGATCCCTTCGGACACAAAGGGCTGGAATATCCAGTGTCAGTACCCTGCTGCAAGGGTGTGAGTGCTGCCGTTGGCTCACCAGGAGCTCATCCGCCACCATCTCTACTTCAATACCCTGTCCTAGTATTGAAAGACCCCGAAAGACCTTTAAACCAAATATGTTGGAGTAGCTCCTTCAGGGGTTTCTGCTTTTATGGCTGCTGAAGTCCACCGTTGATTCTGTCCTTCGAATTCATCCGCTGGAACATTTACACGAAAGCTCTCGTAGACCACTGAGATTCGTGCAGTCAGTCATAGTTCGCAGAGCAATTATAGTGTTGACCGATCACAATTCTTTTGTTCCGGATTCCCTTGTCAACACTCGCACTTACTAGTTTAGCAGGTCAGCTCTGGACGGAGCATCCCAGGTCCCAGTGGATACCGCTTGGAGGTATAGTAAGCACAATTGACGTGTACTATAAGTTACAGCATCTGGGCGCCGCCAAGTTGGCACCAGTCAGAGCCTACCCGAATAGTACAACGCCCATCCACATCCAGTCGGCTGTTTGGGATGGTAATATTCTTTCAAATTGGTTCGAACCAACAACTGGTGTAAAGCAGGGATGTCTCTTGAGCCCACTCCTATTCTCAATTTATTTAGACGATCTAAGTACGGTGCTTCCGGGAGGAGTTCTTTTTGATGGAATGCCCTTAAAAATATTGCTCTACGCTGACGACATTGTAGTTCTCTCTGAACCTCCCAACATGCTCCAGATCATGATAAATAAACTTTATTGTTACTGTAAACTGTGGAACCTACAAATAAATACAGCTAAATCAAAAATAATGGTGTTTCGAAACGGGGCGGGTCGTCTTGCAAGAAATGAAAGTTGGACTTGGGGAAATGAAAAACTAGAAACTGTTAAGGAATATAAATACCTCGGTGTTTTGATTACTCAAACGCTATCATTCAAAAAACACTTACAAGAAAAACTTAAAGAGTCCAAACGCGCGATAAATTGTAATTGGTAAACAGTATTCTGCAATCAAAATATAGCTCCAAGTGCAAAATACAGAATTTTTGATGCTGTAGTCCGATCAATTATGTGTTATGCGGCACAAGTTTGGGGTATTCTCGAGTTTGAAGAAGTAGAAAAACTCTTACGATTTTTCTTAAAAAGAATATTCAGACTTCCAGAAAACACACCAACGTACATGTTGCACCTTGAAACTGGTCTACCACCACTGTTTATGTACACACTTGATATACACTTCTCATACATAATAAAGACTTTAAAACACCCTAATCATCGCCTCACAAATAAAATCGCCTTGCATCTTAAAAACAGAAATGAACAATTTTTTTCGGAATGGAGAAGACTGAGCCTCGAGCATGATGTACAACTCCAGCTAGAAAATGAAGATTATTTAAGAATAAACCTGCAAACTCTTTTAAGTAAAATTGAAGATTCAACTAGAAGTGCTTTCATCGAACAATGTCAACAAAGTCAAACAAGAAGCTCCTATAAGTTTTTAAACCATCTCCTGGGAGAAAACAACTACTTTAATGACCAGAATAGTCTAGATCTTATCAGTACTATCTTTAAAGCGAGAGGCGAACTCCTCAGACTAAATTACGTACCCTACATAAGGGAACAAAATACGGAATGTACCTTGTGCAATATGAGAACTAGAGAAGACATATGTCATTTCATAGGCATCTGTCCTATCTTCAACTCAATCAGAAGATCAATCTGGAGAAAAAATACTCTTACTGGAGATGAAATTAAGGGTATTCTTAATGGCGATAATTGGACACTTCTTTACTGCTACATCAAAACTGCCTATAAATATCGAAATCAAATCATAAATGAAGCTTTTTGATCCTGCCTTTAATTTTATATTCATATAATTCCTTTTTATAATTTTTGTATTAGTTTATCTACTTGTTATTAATGTAAACTTAACGTTAAATTAATTCATACTTTGTATAAAGAAATTTCAAAGCTCTCTCTTCGGCTGACGGCACATGCCAATGCTTTTTTGTGAATAAATTTATACCAAACTATGTAATTACTTCTTATAAATGTAAATAAAAAATCACATTTACTACTACTTTACTAATGGTTTTTATGAATATTTTGTGGACTTTCATCGCCAGTTTTGTTTATTTACCGCACCAGTCAAATGAAAGTAAGCCTCATCGGATAAGGTGATCTTCTTAAAAAAATCGTTATGGATTTCAAGTTGTTCCAAGGCAAAATCAGAAGGTTCACAACGTTTACGGTGGTCCAATGGTGAAATTGTAAACACTTCTGAATGCAATAAAAAAAAACAAATGACAGATCATGACATACTACAAATGGCCGAAACGCCACTGCAAAATAATATCTTACCTATTGGAAAACCCTTTACTATCAAATAATATAGATAGGTTGTTTAAACCAGATCGCCTTTAAATACTTATTTCGAATCGTAAAAAACAAATTTGAATTCCCAATCCACTATAAGGGAAAGTAGTGCAAAAACTTTAATAGCAGGTCGATTGCGAATGACATACCATGTACCTGATTCCAAAAAGATATGACAATTTTTACATGTACCAGAAGCATAAAGGGGTTGAAACAAACTTTATTACCGGCTTTTAACATTATGAGTGGGTTTTTTCAGGATTTAAAATTGCAGCAGCAAGGATTATGTAAATAGAGTGACCTCAACCCTACACATTGATTAATTTATACTTGGGTTACAGTCACCGTCTATCCTTCAAGCCGGTCGCATCGTTGCTCTACTCAGTGCTTGTTTTTCTTTCGGTTACTTTTCCCGCTATTTTCCAATAGCCACAACGCTCTTTGCTTTAATTTTTTTTTCTTTACACCCCGTTACTCAGTGCATTCAATCGAATAGTGATAATTAAATAGAAATCATGGCCTCAGGGCCACATGTGCTTGCGGGTAACCGGTTTCGCGATCTCGATGTAGATTTGCAGGCTGATTACTCGAATAAAAAGAAAAGAAAAAAAACTAACTTTACAATCGCAGACACCGATCTTTCATGGCAACCCCACATGTCAACAACCAACCCCAAATTTATAGTGATGTCTCCCGCGGACAACAAAAAACCATTCTCTCTATTTAGTGTGTTCTTAATAAAAAAAGCGATCGATGGAAATAGCACGGGTTACGATTCCATTACACAAATGCGTGACGGTAATCTGCTTATCCTCGCTAGAACCCAAAAAATTGCTGAAATATTCCTATCAAGAAATCACTTATCAAATTTTTGCCCGATCAACGTAGCCCTTCACAGTAACTTGAACTCTTCTAAAGGTACAGTATATGCCCTACCTTACAAACGTTCCTGATGAAGAAATTAAAATAGAAATGAAACCTCAAGGCGTTACAGAAGCTTATAAATTTACGAAAAAAATCGATGGTATCCAAACTCCAACTGGTCTCATTCTCCTAACGTTCGACTTCTTCCGGCCACCGTCCTCAGTTAGCATTGGTTGTTACAATTGCAAGCTTTTAGGGCACACTGCGAAAAGATGTAAAAATTTTCCATCCTGTGAAAATTGCAACATGCCACCTGGCGACACCCACTCATGTTCGCGAACCTATTGCGCTAACTGCTACAAAAACCACCCTGCTTCTTCTAAAACATGTAAGAGTTTCGAGAAAGAAAAAGAAATATTAAAAATTAAAACAATTAGAAAGTGTACGATTCGATAAGCCAAACAAGTTTATTAAGAGCTACATCCCGAAAACAATGCCCAACAAACTTACGCAGCAGTCACAGCCGGATCATCGCCAGCCACCCAAAGCCCCCATTCGAACCACAGCCGCTATTAATCACTCACCACCTCAAGGTGAAACTAATGTAAACTCAATCACTGTACAAGGTCCTTCTTGCTCGCAACACAACCAACAAAATAAAAAACCTCAAATCGCAGTCTCAAACAGCTCACCACAAAAAACCACTCAAATCAATATATCAAAATTACACGAACAACAACTAAACGAACCCAGTAAACTCAATAATTACTTATCAACTCAAACTCCTACCAATCTTTCTCCGCGTAATACGGAACCAAACACTTATCTTAATTCGCCTTTATCCAATTTCACAGAATCACTAATCAAAAATAATAACTACATATTACATAACCCCCATAGAGGCCGATGATGCCAGCACTTAACCCATATAAAAACTCCCACACAAACGACTCCGCTGCTGCTAGGATGGGACAGGCGGAGCATCCGGACGTTACGGGTGCTCCGGGTGCCCCCTCCAGCGGGCAGCGGGGTCGCAATATCCATTTCACCAACAAACACAACACCAACAACGGCCTTTACCAGTGCAACACAGTGTGCACTGGGAATAAGCGCCCTCACACATTCAAAACTTATTTGAAAATCCTACAATGGAACATGAACGGTTATTTTAACAATTGTCATGAACTGCAATTGCTATTGAATGATCTAAATCCCTCCATAGTAAGTTTACAAGAAACGCATATTCAACACAACCTCGCGCCTTACCCGCCAAAACAATATAGAGCATACTTTCACAACTCGCCTTCAAACAATTATTCGAAGCAAGGAACTGGAATTCTAATTCACAATTCCGTCCCACACACCTATTTAAATATTCAATCAAACATATCCACAGTTGCAATAGAAATCAACATGAACATCAAAATAACAGTTATCTGAACATACATACATCCTTCTCAACCATTTACGTCCTCCGATCTTGCAAACATTCTTAATAACATCCAAACTCCGAACCTGTTCACTGGTGACATAAATTGCTGGAATACCCTTTGGGGCTCACCTATAACCAACACTAGAGGTAAAGAATTCGAAAATTTTCTCTTAATTTCAAGCTTAGCCGTGCTAAATGACGGAAGCCCAACTCACTTCTCTACACACAAGTCATGGACTCATGTCGATATCACAGCTATCTCTCCACAACTTTTACCCAAATCTTCATGGGAGATCTAAGACGACCTACGCGGGAGTGGCCATCTCCCAATCTTGACAAAGATTGATCTGGGTGGAAAGTCATTCCCAAAAACTGTTTCCTGCAAATTCCTGACCGATCATGCTAACTGGGAGCTGTATCAGAACTCGGTTCTAAACATTCTTAACAATTATAGTCGTTCCTCTAACATCAACCAAGAGACTGCATCAATTACAAAAATTTTAAGAACTGCAGCCAACATTGCTATACCGCAAACAAAAAATATTCCAAGGAAAAAGGTTGTCCCTTGGTGGACTGCGGAATTGTCCACTCTCCGCACCAACTAACAAAATTTATGGAAACTGGTAAAAAAGCATCCCAGCAACGCAAACGTTATTAATTACCGTAAGGCAAATGCCTTATTCCGAAGAAACTGCAAAATAGAAAAAAAAGAGTGCTTCCAAAAATTTACCTCAAACATCAACCCGAACACCTCCAGCAAAAAAATCTGGGCTGATATAAAAACCCTATCAGGCAACTACACTCAACCTTCAATAAACAGCCTAATAACTTAGTCTGGTACCTGCAATAATCCTCGTGAGATTTGTGACTACTTCGGCATAACCTGGTCCTCCTATTCTTGTGACTCTAACTTTCCCACAACTTTCCTAAATTCTAAACGACTAACGATTGATTTGGAACACCAAATAATAAGCCCCAGCTCAGACGCAAAATGTGTTGATAAAGAAATAACTTTCGTTGAATTTGAAAGCTGTTTGGCAACTCTGAAAGGAAAAACACCTGGGTTCGACCGAATTTTATATCCAATGCTCAAAAATGCTCCATACTTGCTTAAAAAAATATTATTACTCCTATACAATACCATTCTTAAAGAGGGCACAATACCACAGACGTGGAAAGTGGCCACTACAATTCCAATCGCAAAAAACGCAAAAAAACCTTCCGACCCAAAGGGATACAGACCAATCTCATTACTGCAGTGTGCGAGCAAACTTTTAGAAAAATTTATATCTAAACGGCTTATCTGGTTTATTGAAAAAAACAACTACATTTATCTAAAGCAAGTTGCTTTCAAGCAATTCCGCAGCACCATCGACTCACTTTTGCACATAGACGAATACGTATGTTCCGCGCTCTCAAACAAAAGTCATGTTTCTATCCTGTCCCTTGACTTTGAAAGAGCTTTTGAGAGAATTGGCATCCACGTAATTATAAACAAACTCGTACAATGGAAAGTTGGACCTAAGATCTTCGCATACATCAAATCTTTTCTGACAAATCGGCAATTAAGAGTCAGAGCAAATAACTATTATTCCTCTACTTACAAGTTAGAAAACGGTATCCCGCAGGGCTCACCTCTTTCGGTAACACTTTTTATAATTGCATACACATAAATTAGCGAAATTATTTCCAAACAGAAAAATATAGATCACTGTCTTTACGCAGACGATCTCATCTTACTATCAAAATTTAATGATACTAACAAATCCAAAAAAGTTTTTCAAAACATTTTAATGGACCTAGACAGATGGTGTTCCTACTCTGGATCCATAATTTCCAGTGAGAAAAGTAACCACCTTCATATATGTAAAAAAAGAAATTAATTGATAAAAGAAAACTATGAATGTTTTTCATCGGCTCTTTTGGTCTTAATATATAAAACAAAGACGGATTTGTTACAACACTTATAACTCGAGATCTGCTAAACCAATATTCATGGTTATTGATTCGTTGGATTTGTCTCCGCCCCGAATAGCATAATACATCTTAAAAACAATGAAATCTCGATATGTGTAATGAATACTTAATCTATATATCTATATATATAAAAGAAAGTCGTGTTAGTTACACTATTTATAACTCAAGAACGGCTGAACGGATTTGTCTGAAAATTGGTGGGGAGGTAGCTTAGGACCAGGAGACGGACTTAGGATACTTTTTATCCCTATATTCCTATGGGAACGGGAATGTAAACGGGAACCTAGAAACTACTGAACCGATTTCAAAAATTTCACCGTTAGGTTAGGTTTAAATGGCTGTCAGGAAAACAAACTGACACACTTAGACCAATATTAGGTCCATTGTGATACCATAGGTATTATGCGAGGGAGTACCTCACTTAACAAAACCATTTGGAGCTTTTAATAAAGCGAAGGATATGCAGGGGATCTGCGTGTGCCAGATCGCTTGGATCATCAAGAAAATATTTTCCTAGATGCCGCTTTCTTTTAAAAGAGAGTGCAGGACATGAGCAGAGGAGGTGTGGGATTGTCTCCTCCTCCTCCTCCTCATCTAAGCAACTTCTGCAGAAGTCATTTGAGGGAACGCCAAGTCTTATGGCGTGTCTTCCTATCAGACAATGTCCGGTGATGACATTGATTACGGAGCTAACTTGCAATCTGACAATTGATAACAAATGTCTTGTGCGTTTTGGATCTAGTCCTGGCCATATCCGTTTTGTTGCCACGCATGTGGTGATATTGTACCACCTATGATTTGTTCTATCCATTGCCTCTTGCTTTAGCATAAGTTTACATGTAGCGATTGGTATACCAATATTCAACCTGCTGGTTGAGATCGGTAGAACGGTTCCTTCTCTGGCGAGTTCATCGGCTTTGCAGTTACCCACGATATCTCTGTGCCCCGGCACCCAAATAAGGTGAATATTGAACTGTTCAGCCATCTCCCTAAGAGATAGGCGACAGTTAAGGTTTGAACCATCTGTATAGAAATGAATTGAATCATCTCTCAAAAATTCTTCGTCTTCCCAGGTCGTTCTCGGTGGGATTGAAACTTGGAACTTATTATCAAAAACCAATTGGGGGATGGTGTAGTCGGAGTGACAGGGGATTGATCCGAATAAATTCAGGATAAATTCTATAGTACGTACCAGGGTGTGTAGGGCTGTAGATAACAATTTTGGATCTATAGCTGTACGCAGGTGGATATCAATCAGTCGTTCTAAAGTTTTAAGAAGGAAAGATGGTAGACTTATTGGTCGGAGATCTTTTGGGTTTACGTGGGATGATTTCCCAGCCTTAGGTATAAACACCACCTTGACTTCTCTCCACTGAGTGGGGATATAGTTCAAGGTGGTACAGCCGATGAGAATTACTTCAAGGACAGGGATAATAATGTCCGCGGCCTTTTGAAGTTCGGGTGGAATTATACCATCAGGTTCAGGGGATTTGTATGGGTCAAAGCTGTTAATGGCCCAAACTAATTTTTCCCTTGTAATCAGATCGGGGTTGTTTGTTATTATGCTACCTGGTTCTGTGGAATCATAGTTGCATAAGTTCTTAGAGCTTCCCGGAAAGTGAGTGTCCAGAAGCAAATTGAGCGTTTCTTCGCAGGATGTCCAGCCGTCCGTCAGCTGTTTTCAAACTGCTAGGCATGGTCGGACTCTTTGAGAGGATTTTTCTTAATCTAGAAGCTTCTGAAGTATCTTCTATTTTTCCACAGAAGTTTCTCCAGGAAGTTCTTTTATTTTTCCTCAGTTGATATTTATAAGTTTTGAGGGATTCCTTGTAGGAGTCCCAGTCTATTAAAGATTTAGATTGTTTAGCTCGGTTGAAAAGTTTTCTACATTCCTTCCTGAGCGGTTCTAGCCCCGAGCTCCACCACAGTGGTTTCTGTTTTCCTCTTATTTTTATAAGAGGACAGGATTTCTGCAGTGAATGGTTAAGGGCAGTGTTAAGATCATTGACTTTTTTGTTTAGATCATGTTTGTTTGTAGGGTTTTGTAAAAGTTCAGGTTTAATAAACTTTTTCAAAACTACCCGATATTTTTGCCAGTCAGTTTTCCGATAGTTTCGGAAGACTGGTTGCTTGAGAGCAAGGTTGCGAGTTTGTGAATTAAGAAATCCTTAAGTCATAAGTCAGTAAGTGACTTATGAATTAAAAAAAAATTAATTCATAAGTCAGCAAGTGACTTGTGAATTAAAAAAAAATTAATTCATAAGTCAGTAAGTGACTTGTGAATTAGATAAATCATAAGTCATAAGTTACCAAGTGACTTATGAATTAAATTTTTCATAATTCACAAGCTACCAAGTGACTTATGAATTAGATGAATCGCAAGTCATAAGTTACCAAGTGACTTATGAATTAAATTTTTCATAATTCACAAGCTACCAAGTGACTTATGAATTAGATGAACCGCAAGTCATAAGTTACCAAGCGACTTATGAATTAAATTTTTCATAATTCACAAGCTACCAAGTGAATTATGAATTAGATGAACCGCAAGTCATAAGTTACCAAGGGACTTATGAATTAAATTTTTCATAATTCACAAGCTACCAAATGACTTATGAATTAAAAAAATAACCTTAAGCTGGTAAGTGAATTAAGAATTCAATAGAATTTTATTCACATTGTAGCAAGTGACTTACGGATGAGGAAAGTACAAGTCATCTGGTATTAAGTGACTTATGAAGTAAAAACCTTATGGTGACTTTGTGGAGACGTAAATCCAGAGATCCAGACACAACCTACACACTCCCATACACATGCACATGTACACACACCCATACACATGCACATGTACACACACCCATACACATGCACATGTACACACACCCATACACATGCACATGTACACACACACACACACACACACACACACACACACACACACACACACACACACACACACACACACACACACACACACACACACACACACACACACACACACACACTCTCACACACACACACACACACACACACACACACACACACACACACACACACACACACACACACACACACACACACACACACACACACACACACACACACACACACACACACACACACACACACACACACACACACACACACACACACACACACACACACACACACACACACAACACATTTGGTGTGTATTTAATTCAGGGTTGCAAAGTCTTAAACGTCTTTTATCTTAACTCTTGACTTTAATTCATAAGTCAGTAAGTGACTTGTGAATTATGAAAAATTTTATTCATAAGTCACTTGGTAACTTATGACTTGCGGTTCATCTAATTCATAAGTCATTTGGTAGCTTGTGAATTATGAAAAATTTAATTCATAAGTCACTTGGTAACTTATGACTTGCGGTTCATCTAATTCATAAGTCATTTGGTAGCTTGTGAATTATGAAAAATTTAATTTATAAGTCACTTGGTAACTTATGACTTGTGGTTCATCTAATTCATAAGTCACTTGGTAGCTTGTGAATTATGAAAAATTTAATTCATAAGTCACTTGGTAACTTATGACTTGCGATTCATCTAATTCATAAGTCACTTGGTAACTTATGACTTATGATTTATTTAATTCACAAGTCATTACTGACTTATGAATTAATTTTTTTTTAATTCACAAGTCACTTACTGACTTATGAATTAAAGTCAAGAGTTAAGATAAAAGTGATTTAAGACTTTGCAACCCTGCTTGAGAGGTTCCTCATTTAGATCAAATTGAATGTATCTATGATCAGCAAAGGAGTGTTCAGTAGATACTTTCCAATTAGTAATCCTATGATGAACCGAATCGGAGACAAGAGTGATATCTAAAACTTCTTGTCTGTTTCTGGTAATGAATGTTGGTTCATTGCCAATATTGCTTACTATAAGGTTAGTACTTAAAATAAAATCAAAAAGTGACTCACCCCTTTCATTTATGTCAATACTACCCCATACTGTGTGATGCGCTTTAGCATGGCATCCAATGATGAGGCAGATCTTCTGCCGTTCTGCTGCAGCGACAATCCTTTTAAATAAGTCGCATGGAGGAGGGCCAGGATGGTCATGGCCGAGGTAAGCTGATACCAGCCAGTAGATGTTGTCACTGGTCTGGTATCTTATTGTGGTTACATCATGATTGCTGTAATGAGGGAGTAAAAATACATTAGTGCTACTTCTTACCAATATGCAGGATCTGGGTTCACCTTTGTCCTTCATATACAGTAGAGTATATCCAGGAGTCCTTAATCCTCGAACGATGGACTTGATGATCCAGGGCTATTGAATATTTATTTATTTATTTATTATTTATTTCATCAATCAGAGTTACAAATCTCTTATAGATTACAGAACAAACTTAAACTAAAATTACCTACATTTACAGTATATTATTATTACTACATCTTAAAAATGAAAGTAGTTTTTTCTTAAAACACTCTCTGCTTAAAAACATATTAAAATCGAGAACATTACATACTGTGTTAGCCTGCCTTAAACAACGAGTTACAGATTCATTATAACCATAGTTAACTCTATGGAACGGTATATGAAACAATGAACGAGAACGAAGCTCACGTGCGGGTGTATACAAGCAAACTAACGAGAGCAAAAAGGGGCAATTGATTTTAAAATTAATTACATCTCTTACGAACATAATCTCAATGTAAACTCTTCTTGTCTCAAGACTTTGAATGCCCAATAGAAGACACCTCTGACTATAAGATGGCATATCAGTGCGCCAGCATAGAATCTTAATAGCCATTCTGGTGAATCGTCTTTGGATACTTTCAATTCTTAAGGAATGATTTGAATAATATGGGTTCCATACGATGCAAGAGTATTCCAAAATAGATCTAACATAGCTGAAATATAGTGATCTAAGCGTATAAGGATCAGAAAAATCTTTGGAGTTTCGATTTATGAAACCTAGCATAGAGCTAGCCTTAGAAACAATATAATCAATATGATTGCTAAACGTAAGTTTCGAGTCAAAAATAATTCCAAGATCTTTTTTTAAGCTAATTCTTGATAGTTCAGTGCCACCTACATGGTACGGGAATATAATTGGAAATTCATTACGGTTAAAGGACATACATTGACATTTAGACACGTTAAGATGAAGGTCATTGACTTCACACCACATAGAAAGTTTGTTTAGGTCACTTTGTAAACAAATACAGTCCTGGGTCGATTTAATCTTATAATGAAGCTTTATGTCATCAGCATACATCAAACATTTGCAGTTCTCTAACAAATTAGGTATTTCATTGACGAAAATCAAAAAGAGTAGAGGACCTAAGTAACTGCCTTGAGGGACACCGGAAGTAACATAGATGGGATCTGAGACGTTATTGTTGATTTGGACTAGTTGTATTCTACCTGAAAGATAAGATTTGAACCGTTTAAGAATTGAAGAAAAAAACCCTAGTTTTTCTTATTTATATATAAGTAACGAATGATTAACTTGATCAAAAGCCTTAGAGAAATCTGTATAAATTACATCACATTGAGAACTATCTTCTAAGCAATTAACTACATAATTGTTAAAAAGCACAAGGTTCGTAGTAGTAGATCTACCGTTAGCAAAACCATGCTGTAATGGGGATATTACTTCTCTTAAATGAAAAACTAATTTTTTATAGACAATTTTCTCAAAAATTTTGGGTACTGCAGGTATTTTGCAAATCGGTCGATAGTTGCTCACTTCATTCTTAGACCCTGATTTGAAAATTGGATGAATAAAAGCCGTTTTCCAAGCATCCAGGAAAATACCTTCTTGAAGTGAACGGTTGAAAATAACAGCTAGTGGAGAAGCCAAAGCATTGGCACAACTCTTTAAAACAATAGGTACAATTCCATCAGCGCCAGGAAGTGTATCATCATCCAAATTTAAAAGCTCATTTAAAATCTCTTCAGAAGTAACGCTTACTAAACAAATATTTACAAGGTTGGGGTGAAAAAGACTATCAATGGTAACATTTGGACTAGGTTGCTTATACACTGAACGAAAAAACTAGCAAACAACTTGCACATCTCAGACGAGTCATTGGAAGTCTCACCTTTATAGTGAACTAAGTTTGGCATACCGGTTGAGCTTTTTTTGTTTTTAATGAATGACCAAAAACATTTACTATTTTTCTGAAGCATAGTTTCCATGTTCAAAATATATTGTTTGTAAAGGAACTTGTTCAAGAAGTCAAATTGCTTTTGTAAGCGAACATAAATATCAAAAAGAACTAAATCTCCACAGGATTTTCTGAAATCTTTATAACCTTTGTTTTTGCGATTATTGATGTTGATGAATTTTTTGAAATTTAGGAGTAAATAAAACAATTGCCTCTTGTATTACTCTAGTTAGAGTATTATACGTCGAATCTATATCATAGTTGTTTAAAGCTGACGTAGACAAACGACTAGAAGATAGCGAATTTATAAAATTAGTAATCCCATTGAAATTGCATTTCTTAAAATTATAACAGAGTTCATTGCTTGTACTTTTTGCGAATTCATAAAAAGAAAATTTTAAAGTTAGACAAACATGGTTAATTGAATTGTTTAACGGAGGTGGAACGGGGCTGTCGATACACACACTGAGTTCGTTATCTACGAAAACTAAATCAAGGAATCTATTACGACTATTTGGAAAACTATTTATTTGATTCAATCCAAACTCGGCTAGAGTGTCCACAACCAAGCTCTCACAATCGTTATTGATGTTGAACGGGATTAAACAATTTTCATCAGGAACTTTCAACCAGTTAATGTAAGACAAATTGAAATCACCTAGAATAATGATTATTTGATTGTCACTTAATTGACTTTGAATTTTAGAACAATATGTGAGCTTTGTATAATTCAAATGAGCTCAATGGTGGTATATAGCTTAAGATAATAAATACATCGTGAATTTTATCAGTACTTAACCGAACAATAATCTGATCAACATCAAATAATAGATTAAGAGCATTAGACGGTAATTCAATTTCAGAGCAGAATATAGACGATCGAACAGCAAGCAGCACTCCTCCTCCACGGACTTTACCAGTTGCAATCGGACATCGATCATTGCGGAAAACATTATACTGATGAGAGTCGAACATTTCTGAGTTGAAGTGACTCTCATTAAGCCAAGTTTCAGTGAAAGCTATGACATCTTAGTGTAGAGATGATGACATCAGAAGAATAGATTGCATTTTTGTTCTTAAACCACTAACATTATGATATAATAAACGTAGGTGGGCTGCATAAATCGAAGAATGAGAAAGCAATGATTTGGAAGCTGGAGCATTTGTAACGTTTACACATGCTTTTATTGTTGGTTGTTTTTTGCTTTGTAGCTCTCTTTATTCGCCGATGAAACAAATAATTTGACTTTTACGTGCTGAGGCCAAGCTTTGGGATCCATAACTAATGGTATAATAATATATATAATGGAATAAGGACAATATCTTCCCCTCTCTTGTTTAGGCGGAGAAGAAGGGAGGCCGAAGCCTGCTTGGAGTGTTGGAGGTTAATCTGAGTTAGCTGCACCATCTTGGGAACAACTAAGTAGACTAACCCCCACCACGGTCTGGTTGAGGTCGTCGTCTGTTTCGCTCTCAGAGTTTGACCTAAGAAGGTCATCCTCGCTGAGCGAAACCTCGTTAGCGGAGTCGTCAGTCTCCAAGTCGGAGAATTTGACGACATTTTGGGCATCCAAGTGGGACGTGGAGGGTTTATTTTCGTACGTTTCAGCAGAGGATGTGCCGAGCTCGTCTATCTCCATGGATGGAGGGTCGACTTGCCCTGCGGGTTCTTCCACTGAAGACGCATTGCTACGGAAGATGGAACGATGTTCTGTTCTTCATCTTTTTTGTATATTTTTAAGGCAATCATGCCTTTTGTCGCAGCCAGGGGAGCTAGGGAGTCCTTATTGATGACTATTATAGCCGATCTATAGTGACCCTCCGGCTCTTCCAGCTTCGCGACTTTCCAGTCATGGGTAGGAAGGGTTGGATTGCTGAATTGAATCATTTTCATGATAGTATCTTTGCAGGAGAGTTCTGCTGGTAGTCTAGCGCGAGCTCTAGGCCTGCAAGGAATATCCTCCCTTGACACGACTTCAAGCTTAGCACCAGGCCAGAGTCCCTCTAACCTGCTTATCGCAAGCTTATACAGATCGCGCGATCTCTCTCCATCAAACGCGATTAACCGTTCCACTGTAAGACACAGTTTCACCTTCAACTTGGGGGTTAGGGGGATTGGAAACCCTTTCGTTTTCAGTTCCACTGTAAGTCACAGTTTCACATTCAACTTGGGGGTTGGGGGGGATTGGAAACCCTTTTGTTTTCAGTTCCACTGTAAGTCACAGTTTCACCTCCAACTTTGGGGTTAGGGGGATTGGACACCCTTTCGTTGTTTGTCCCACTGTAAGTCACAGTTTCGCCTACAACTTGGGGAAGGGAAGGAGTGTTTCCGGAGCTCGAAGGAGGTCCTCCCCTTTTAGCCACGGAGCCGATAGTCTCGGCACCCGTACCGTCCGGGTTGGTCGACCTTGAGTCCTTTGACATAGGATGGGATGAGGTGGGAGGTTGGGGCAGTGTTTTTGATGAGGGTAGCCCTTTCGTCAACATATCACAGTTCGCGTTAGAACCGAAAGTCTCGGCCCCTCTACTTGCTGCAACAGTCTTCTCCGGGGTCCCTTCAATACGGACAGTATGAGTGGAAGTGCTACAGAGAGTCACTGCAACTCTTCCACTGGTTTGGGCATCCTCCTTAGGAGGGGCGTTAGAACCAGAGGGCTCTCCACATTTCTTGGTTAGCTTGTGAGGCCTTCCTTGAACTGCAGTCGGCTCCCCAGCCCTTCCGCAAATCGCTTTTTCTTTCTTCGTAAATAAATTTGTCACTGGCGACTTATCCTCTTTCGAGGCCAAGCCATCGCGACACCTGCTGACTTTTGAACGTATATCCCCGTTCGTTTTTTATACCGTTTATTTACTTTTTCCATTTTTTCAGTTTTCAAGTTTTCTAACATTGAGGTTTTGTTTTGAGTTATGTTGGTTGGTCAGGTTCTGCAGCTGGATTGCTGGAGAAGATGTCCATAAGCACCCCCACCACGACTAGGTCAACTCATAGGGGGTGAATTTCACCGTTAGAATGCTACACTATCACCGAGTAACATAAACTTTAATTCATTCCCATATTCCCACGGGAACGGGATTGAGAATGCAAACTACGAAACTACTGGACAGATTTTAAAAATTCTTTCTGCTCTAGGATGCTACATTATCCCTCAGTAACATATACTATATTTCATCCATATATTCCCGCGGGAAAAGAAACGGGAACTAGAACGTGAACCTTAAAACCGCATGACCGATTTCAAAAATATTTTCAACTTTAAGATAGTACATTATCAATATCCCACATTTACATAAATTATTTCATCCTCATATTCCCACGGGACCCGGGCAACGCCAGAAGGCTCAGCAATATATTTTTTTCATCCGGGAACAGGATTGGAAACGGAAACCTAGATACTACTGGAAAGATTTCACAAAATCTTTCAGAATTGGGATGATACATTATCCGTCAGTAACTAAGATTATTATTCATCCCTATATTCCTACGGGAACGAAAACATGAACCTCAAAACTACTCGACCGATTTCAAAAATTCTTTCGAATTAAGGATCATACGCGAATGTGATTGGGAAAGCAGCCTTATATAACTATTTGACCAATTTCGAAGGACAAGAAGACGACCCCGTCTAAAACATTTTTATCACGCCACAGACATAAAATGTAAACAGAATGCTTTAAATCAGAAATGAAAAGCAAGCAGTAAAAAAAAACCGACATTGGGCATTGACTATCGTTTCATTGACTCAAATAAAAATAAAGCAGTTTGCAACAGAGACGACATCAATGTAATGCGTTAGCTTTCGTTATAAACAAAATATTGTTCTATAAAAAAAAAAAAAAACAAAAGAAAATCTGACTTATCGTGTCAGACTAAGCATGCATAGTCCAAATATTAGCAAGTTAATGAGTCAGCGGAGATCTTCGCTCAACACCCTGAGCTGCTTAAAACAAACTCATATACCCCTTATCCCTCGACATTCACGGCTTTGTTGAGGTCTGTATTTTTAAGGTTCCCATCCTTCTGTTCCCGTGGGAATGTGCGGATAAAATATAGTACATATTATATAGTACATGTTCCCTCCGAAATGTTTCATCTAAAGTTCAAAAGAACCTTGAAGTTATTAGACCGACTTCAAAAATTCTTTCAACTCTAGGATGTTACAATATCTCTCAGTGACATAGATTTACATTTCATTCACATATTTCCATGGGAACGGAAGATCCCTCAGGAAAACTCAGCATACTTAGGAGCTACTAGACAGATTTCTGAAATTCTTTCAGATCTGGGATGCCACATAGTCCCTAACTCAGCATAGACTTCATCACTATAGTCCCACGGGAACAGAAACAAGAACGAGAACGGGAATTTTAAAGTTACTTGACCGATTTCAAAAATTCTTTCAACTCTAGGATGTAACATTATTTCTCAGTGACATAGACTTATAATTTATTCACATATTTCCATGGGAACGGAATATTCCCACAGGTACGGGGTTGGGAACGGAAACTTAGATACTACTAGACTGATTTCAAAAATTCTTTCAGCACTGGGATGCCACATAATTCCTCAGTAACTACGCAAAGATTTCATCTCTATAATCCCATAGGAACAGAAACAGGAACGAGAACGGGAACCTTAAAACTACAGACCCGAGCAACGCCGGGCGGCTCAGGTAGTAATGAATAGAAAAACTCTATTTCATTCTTTTCCCAACGTTTCGATGGTAGTTGCCATCTTCTTCAGGGGAGTCTTTATCAACAAAAAGAAAGTAGGTAGATATTAATATACATACATGTTGTACAAATAAGGCTTGTTGTTTGACTTACATTTAATTTAACAAATACAGAAATTTAAACTCAAGTTGACTGACATACGTTAAAATGAAAGATTTTAATATTAAAAAATTTTTTTTTTTGATGAAGAAACCACTTCCAGAGAGGTTTTGTCATTCGACAGTTTATGATAAAACTATGACAAAACCTCTATCACTACCTCTCCTCTCAAATCGAGAACTACTTATTTCAACTACTTCTTCTTTCGGTTAAATTAATGTTCACATACAGCAATTCATATTTTCATATTTTATAATTTGTTTTTTTTTTTTTTCAGCAATTTACTGAATTCTAACTTATTTACTGGTAGTCAAGTCATTTTAGTCAAAATTAAGCAAGAATCTCGGAATTTGAGATACCCAGCTGTAAATTTGTATAAACTTCTTTTTTGACACCCTAAAAGTTGTTTTGGTTGTATTAAAAACCAAAAGTCAAAGGTCACAAAAATCCTTTATTCGCAAATATCTCGTTTACTATGGGCTTTTTGCTATTTGCGTTGAACCGTTTTCGAGATAGATGGTAGAGCGCGCACGGTTAGAGCATAATTCTACAAAAAACGAAAATTAATTTTTTTTTCAGCGCCTACCACGACGCACGATAGCCAAAAACTGAACTTTCGGCTCAGGCCAAAAACTTCGGCTAATTTCGACCAAAGCCGAAGTCTTAGCCGATTGTAGTTTTCTTGGCCGAATGTGGCCGAAGCCGAAGCCGAAGCTTCGGTAGGACACTGATTGTATAGTTACGAGGTTACGACCGTCCTTTTTTTCAGGGACTACTTTCTACTAGCCCCGGTAGTTCATTAGTTTTGAATCGTATCTTCGTTAGTACCTACTTAAAAGACGTACAATTTCAAGAGCTAGCTAGTTTGTGTTTCAAACGCAAAAAGTCAGAAACGGAAAGTAAATCATAAGTTGATGTAGTGCGCGGTATAAAAACTTTAAGGACTGCAAGTATCGAACGAAACGACGGTATCATTGATCACTTAAAATCCGTAACCTCTGTAAAAGTGCATGAAAAATGCCGAAGTGCAGCAGCAAAACGACAAGAAGAAGGGGAAACTACAGCTTCTTCATCTGTAAACCATAAAAGACAAAGTGACTTCGAAATCGTTGAAGACCCATACACAAATGGTGTTGATGACGATAAAGAAGAGGAACTGCAATCTCTACAGCAGCCGGTAGACGACGATGATGAAGAAGAAGAAGAAGATAATTAAAGTTTTAATCATTTTTATAAATTTCTTTCAATTTCAAACATCAAAAAAATGAGATTTTTTAGTAAAAACATTATTTATAAAGAATTTAATTTCTTTCAATTTCAAACATCAAAAAAATGAGATTTTTTAGTAAAAACATTAGACCGGTTCAAAAAAAGTGACTTTTTTCTTTTTCTCGATGCACATCGATTTTTACCTTCGAGTAGGTGTAAAAACAAGCCTGTTAAAATTTGAGCTCGAAAAACTAATATTTAGAGGTCGCTCATCGCAGATTTCCATTTCCCATACACATTGTATGGGAAAAAAAACATATAATTTTTGGAGTTTTATATTTCGGTCTAGAAGCAAAGTGCCGAGATGAGCGATACATATTCTTATAGAAAATTTGTTGTTCTACAAAAAAAGTTTCTTATCATTTTTCAACAAATTCACTGCTTCAAAAGTTATTCAAGGTTAAAGTTTGAACAAAAATTTTTTTTTCTTGATTTCTGACAAAATGTTAAAATTTAACACTTAAATCATAAAATCATTCGCTTATGACGCATATTTTTATAGAACATTAATTGTTCTACAAAAAAGGTGTTTTATTATTTTTCGACAAATTCACTCCTTCAAAAGTTATTCAAGGTTAATTAAATAATTAATTAATTAATTAATTTTTTCAGAAATCAATAAAAAACTTAAATTTACTCTAAATTAAACTTTAACCTTGAATAACTTTTGAAGGAGTGAATTTGTCGAAAAATGATAAAACACCTTTTTTTGTAGAACAATTAATTTTCTATAAAAATATTTGTCATAAGCGAATGATTTTATGATTTTAAGTGATACATTCTAACATTTTGTCAGATATAAAGAAAAAAAATATTTGTTCAAACTTTAACCCTGTATAACTTTTGAAGGAGTGAATTTGTTGAAAAATCATAAGAAATCTTTTTTGTAGAACAACAAATTTTCTATAAGAATATGTATCGTTCACCTCGGCACTTTGCTTCTAGACCGAAATATAAAATTCCAAAAATTATATGTTTTTTTTCCCATACAATTTGTATGGGAAATGGAAATCTGCGATGAGCGACCTATAAATATTAATTTTTCGAGCTCAAATTTTAACAGGCTTGTTTTTACACCTACTCGAAGGTAAAAATCGATGTGCATCGAGAAAAAGAAAAAAGTCACTTTTTTTGAACCGGTCTAATATACATATACAACAGTATATATAAAGTACATTACATAGTATGATGAATATATATTTATGACATTATTAAATTTCTTATTTTATCAGCTTTTACAATAGTTAATAATCTTTATATGGCTATTAACTAACCTTGCGCACTCTGGTCTCTATCTCGAAAACGGTTCAACGTATAAAAAAATGTTTGAAGCAAAAGTTGTAGGGAATTTAATCTTCTACAATATTGCAATAGACACAAATAGCAAAAAACCCATAGTAAACGAGATATATATGCGAATTAAGGATTTTTTGACCTTTGACCTTTGGTTTTTAATAGACGCTGACACCCTACAGTATGTAGGTATTGAGACAACTTTAAGGGTGTCAAAATAGAAGTTTATACAAATTTACAGCTGGGTATCTCAAATTCCGAGGTGAACTTACTATTATGACTGGGCTATGGTGTCTTCATAATTTATAGCAATTTTTTCTACCCAACGCTGGCACAACAAATTGAAAATAAACACACTATTTTCCATTTAAAGTTTGACAGAACAAATGTTTGTGCATGTGTGCGTGAATTCAGAGTAGATCTCCAAACCAAATGGGAATAGATCTTTGAGGTTTAGAGTAACTCCGGATGTACTCTTTTTTCAATGAAACATGGAAAATGGGAATAGAGTAAATCTTTTCACTGAAAATCGATATACTATTACGTAGGGATCGAAACACGCAAATATTAAAATAATAAATATATTTATGAAATAGACTTATGTATGCACATTAGAGAACTTACGGCCGAGACAACAGTCTCACATACCAATCGCATACTCCAATGTTAGTGCAGTAAACATTATATGGCACAATAAATTCCAATAGAAAACATGAAAATTAGAAAAAAAAAAAATACATTTACAAAATCAAAACAAACTTAATAAATATAGATTTGTAACTTACCCTCATCATAGAACTATAAACTTTGTAATAATTAATGCCCTACTTTTTGGGATATTATAAAGGCTTCCCAAGCCGAAAACGGTTGATGGCTAATGAGCCTATCTGAATGTAAATGCCAAAATAAAGACGGCTAAGGAGCCAAACTAGTCTTTTCGATTCTGGAATAATAATGAACGCTTTATTAATTCAACTTAGCCTATTTATACATAATTGATATTCTTAATTCTACTCATACATAGAAATGCTCACACTTGCCGGTCACTGACTCTGGAGCAAACCCCGACATCGTGCAATTCACATAGCATGACTTTTCAAGGCCAATGCTGTGTCAAATTACGTTTGCCATGGCCAAACGTATCTCGTCACTTGATATGGTTCAATGTACCATGCATTCGCAAATGACCAGACGCGTTTGTGCACTTTGTTGGGTATTCGCATTTATTATTAATTTGCTGATACGGCAAGTGTGCATTATTATTATTGTTTGTTGTTATTATTATTATTGTTGTTTGTGTGATCCCTTCACAACTTACTTACTTACTTAGGTGGGCATTACAGTTCGGGGTGAACCTGAGCCTCAACCAACATCCTCCTATAACGATTTCGATCTCGGGCGAGCTCTCTCCAGTTTCGCACTCCCAGTCGGTTGAGGTCTTCATCCACTTGATTGCGCCACCTAAGACGAGGTCTTCCCCCTCCGCGATTTCCCTGCAATGTGCTTTCGAACACCCGACGAGCCGGAGCGTTTGGGTTCATCCGCTCTACATGGCCCAACCATCGTAGCCTCGCGATGCGTACTCTTCTGGCTATGCCCATGTCGCGGTACAGCTCATACAGCTCGTTGTTGTATCTTCTTCTCCACACATTGTCTTCGCATACGGGACCAAAGATTATTCGGAGAATTTTTCTTTCGAAACGACCAAGAGTTTCCTCATCCGCTTTCGATAAGGTCCATGCTTCCGCGCCGTACAGCAGGACTGGGATGATTAAGGTCTTATACAAGGTCACCTTGGTTTTTCTAGAGAGGGTTTTGTTTCTCAATTGCCTTAACCCAAAGAAGCAACGGTTGGCAAGAGTTATTCTCCGTTTGATCTCCGCACTGATGTTGTTGTCCGTGTCTACAGCGGATCCTAGGTAGACGAAGTCCTGTACTACCTCGAAGTTATGTCTGTCTATTGTGACGTTTTGTCCAATTCGCCGATGTTCTGTGTCCTTGTTTCAAGACAGCATATACTTCGTTTTGCCCTCATTAAACATCAAACCCATTTTTGCCGCTTCTGTTTCAATACTCGCAAAAGCACCTATGACATCACGCTTTTTTCTTCCCATTACGTCAATTTTTTTTTTTTTTTATAGTTAACGCGCACATCAAGGGGTTATGACTACCCTTATAATGTTATTAAACACAGTGCGAGCATTTAGGAAAATAGGAGAGGATTTGAAAGGAGACACCGATGCACGTTGCTTTTGAATCTTTGTAAATCGTAATGCAGGGGAAACACAGAGCCAGGTAAAGCATTCCACATTCGGGTGGTGCGACTAAAATAAGAATCTCTATACTTGACTGTACGCTCGAAGTTGGGCTCAAGGCAGAACTGATGAGCATTCCTAGCGAGGCGGGTGTTGCGGCTAAATTGTTTCAAGGGAGGAATGCAGCTGGCTATTTCACTAGAGCACTGTTTGTGGAAAAAGCGATAAAAGAGAGAGAGACAGGTGACGTTTCGACGATGTCCAAGAGAATCAATCGATTCTACGATTGAACTATCACCTATCAATCTTAACGCTCTATTTTGTACCCTATCAAGTAGGCGCAAAGATGTTTGAGAAGCACCTGACCAGATATGAGAGTTATACTCCAGTTTTGGGCGGATGAAGGCCTTATAAATTGTAGCCAGATCAGAAGGGGTGAAGAACTTCCTGCATCGTCTCAAGAAACCTAAGCATTTAGCAGCGTTTTTGGCGACTTCAAATATGTGGTCATTCCAACGAAGATCATCGTTTACACACATACCAAGTACTGACAGCTTTTCGGTTTCTTCGATGCAGGTACCATTCATGGATAATGGCAATGGGGGAATGTTAAGCTTCATCGACAAGAGGCAGCATTGAGTTTTCGAAGCATTGAATTCTACTCGGTTCATAATACCCCATGCAACAATGCTGTCAAGGTCAGAATTCAATGAGCTTATCATACGCAACCGTTCCAGTTCCACATCCGAAGAGCAGGGACGTGAATTTGGAAACGAATATGAAAAGCTGAGGGTCGAGTCGTCAGCAAAACAGTTAAGCGGATTAGAAGTTTCAGACAAGAGATCATTAATGAAAATGAGGAAGAGAGTCGGAGACAAAACAGAGCCCTGGGGCACACCAGCATTTATTAAGTGGGTATCAGACTTGAAGCCATCCAACACAACTTGTATTGAACGGTCGGAAAGGTAATTTCTAATCCAACGAAGAAGAGACTCATCGATACCAAAAGCACGCATTTTCGATAAAAGAGCCTGATGCCAAACTCTATCAAATGCTTTAGAAATATCAAGCGCAATAATCTTACTTTCTCCAAAACAATGTAAAGATTGGTTCCACTTTTCGGTGAGATAAGCCATCAAATCACCAGTGGACCGTTTGCTACGAAAGCCGTACTGACGGTCATTAAGAAGCTTTCGTTCTTCAAGATATTTCATAAGTTGACGGTTTATCAACGTTTCCATGACCTTGGAAAGAAGGGACGTTAGTGCAATTGGACGGTAATTGGAAGGGGAGGAAGATTCGCCTTTTTTAGGGACGGGCTGGACAAATGCAGTTTTCCATCTGCTCGGAAAAATCCCAGCAGAATAGGAAAGATGGAAAAGTTTACGCAGTGGTTTTGCCAGCGTAGAAGAACACCTCTTCAGAATAACGGCGGGGATACCATCTGGACCAGCGGATTTATGTATGTTGAGATCTTTAAGGACTCTCGCAACCGAGCGAGTTCGAAAAAATATCTGCTGCATCAAAGAATTTGCAGACTCGAGCTCAGGTGGAGCCACTATGCTATAAGGAAGTGTCGAATTGGCAGCAAATTGAGCTGCCAGCAAATTGGCTTTGTCGATGGAGCTGACATACGGAGAGTCATTGAAGACGAGCGTTGGGACCGATGACGTGGTCGAGTTCTTAATGTTCTTCACAAAAGACCAAAAGTTTTTACCTCCTTTTGGACACAATAGTATTTTTTGCCTTACTTTTTGGTCATGTAAAAACTTAGCCTTTTGTATTTGAGCATTACAGATATTTCTGGCCCGTTTGAACAAATTTCGATTTCCTACTGTAGGGTTGCCTTTAAATTTTTGAAAACTACTTTCTCGATCCCTAATCGCCTCTTTACAGCTTGAATCAAACCACGAATTCTCTTTGGGGATGATACTTTTTGTTCTGTGAGGAACAAAATTTCTCATGCCGTTAAGAATTACGTTAGATATCATATCAGCTGATGCGTCAACGTTTCCGTCGAGAAAGCACAAAGACCAATTAAAATTTCGAAAGAAATTATTCAGGCCGTCCCAATTGGCTTTCTCATATTGCCACACAGTTCTTTTGGGGACTTTATCTTTTTTTACCGTGACGGAAAGCGAAAAATCTACCGATATGACACAATGGTCCGATTTGCCTAAAGGAGATGATACTACAACCCTGTATTTTTCGGGATGAGAAGTAAGAAATAAGTCAAGAGTGTTGGCCGCATGGCCTTCAATATCTGGAACCCGAGTGGGCTCATCAACAAGTTGAGTTAATTCGTTAAACTCAGCAAAGATCTCAACATATTTTCCTTCGGGTGTTGTCTGGCCAGAATGTCGAAGCCAACCAGAATTGTGTACATTGAAATCGCCCGCAATTGCGATTTCAGTGTGAGGATAAAGGGAGATAATTCTTATTATGGACTCAGACAGCGCATCAAACTCGTTAGAGGTTGAATTGCTATCTAAATTGGGGCTTCTATAAATAAAACAATAATGAATGATATGCTTACGGACGGTGAATTTTAACCACATGAAATTAAAGTTCGTATTGGAACAAAGGCCGTATTGTGGTAGAAGCTGGTAAGCAATATCATTCCGTACATAAACGGCGAGGCCATGGGAGGAAAAGAATAGTGGCACTAAGCTATATCCAGGCAGGTTGAATTCTGAGGGATCAGAACCAACACCCACCTGTGTTTCACTTAGTGCCAAAACAGCTGGCCTGCATTTTGCAGTGTGAACGTACACAGCAAAGAAATTCGATCGCAACCCCCTAATGTTGCTAAAATCGACCCGAAATTTACCCGACATTACGATTCACAAAAACACATAAAACAAAATATCAACCGTAGACGCTAACTAAGTCAAATCAACAAGTGTATATCCTATTAGAAAACAAAATCAAATTACTAGCGGTGTTATGCCCAGCTAGCAACTTGATTTTAATTCACCAACGGGATCAACACCGTTGATTGACTATCCGCCTAACAAACGCACAGTCTCATTGACTGCACACACTGCCCAGATAAGATAAGAGATTATCAAATCAAAGAAATGTGTGCAGTCACTGGGACTGCGAGAGTGATGTGGGGGAGGAGACGATGGACAGGTAACGCACTTAGTTTTTGGGCTATTGTATAGAACATGGGCTTTTTTTTTCCTTTTTTTTTTTTTTTAACACTTCACAGCACTGATTATAATTGCACTCTTTTATTTTGTTTTCTCGCGGCGCGGCTGGGAAGATTTGTAATTATATAAATATTGTTGGTTGTTTTAGATGGATTTTTTTTTTTTTTTTTTTTTTTTTTTTTTTTTTTTTTTTTTTTTTTTTTTTTTTTAATTTTGATTTTTTGGGTGGTAGAAGGTGGCAGTTCTTTACCGACCTTAACGGAGCATCGTGAATTCTCCAATGTCATCCTGCATAGTCGTACGAGCTTTGCAGGGATGCCGAAACTAGACATGGCTCTGTACAGCTCGTCTCTGTAAATACTGTCATACGCGGCCTTGAAATCGATAAAGAGGTGGTGAATATCGATATTATGTTCTCGGGTTTTTTCCAAGATCTGCCGTAATGTGAAAATTTGGTCTATTGTGGACTTCTCTGGTCTAAAACCACATTGATAAGGACCTATCAAGTTGTTGACGTGGGGTTTCAGACGTTCACATATTACAGCAGACAAGATCTTATAAGCGACGTTAAGGAAGCTTATCCCTCTGTAATTGGCGCAATTGTGAGGGTCTCCCTTCTTCAGGATCGGGCATACGATACTGAGGTTCCATTCATCGGGCATGCTTTCTTCCGACCATATCATGCAGATCAGCTGGTGCATGCTCCTTTCCAACTGATCTCCAGCTGCCTTGAAAAGTTCGGCATCAAGGCCATCTGCACCTGCAGTCTTATTTGATTTAAGTTTGCATATTGCAAGCTTAACCTCTTCTAGGTCGGGAGGACGGCATTCTTGATCATCGTCCAAGCTGAATGGGGCAATCTGCCTGACAGCGGAATTTGTGTCCTCATCGCCGCTAAGCAGTCTGCAGAAATGATCTTTCCAGATCCTCAGTAGCGAACCATGGGTTTCGTTTTGGTGGCCGAGTGAAACCCAGAACTATAAACCCCACCTGAAAAAAAAAAAAAAAAAAATCAGACACAAATCGCATACAACGTACCGACCTACCTCAACAAGACGAATAAATTCATTACATGGGGTGAATGAACCCTTGTAATGATGAAGTCCCTTGTAATATCCAATCGTCGGGCATAGTTTTGGACATGGATACATCAGTAGTTGATTATCCACCTTTTTTTATTCTTTTTATACACAAAAACGTGGTACCCGTGGTGTGATGGATAGCATGTCCGCCTGTTAATCCAGAGGTTCGAGTTCGAATCCCACCAAAGGCAAAAATGTTTTTTCTACGGGTATCGCCTTTCGCGAGGAATTGGCAAGTCCTCCGTTAGTATTCATTGCCATGAAAAGCGCTTTCTCAATTAGCCGTTCGGAACCGGCAGAAAATTGTAGGTCGCCTCCATTCCCTCACAAGGGATGGTTGTGAGAAATGCGCTAGCCCCAGGGGCTCCTCGCTCTGTTGCGCCACCCTATTTATTTATTTTTTATACACAAAAACACTGCAAAATGAAAATACACAGAAAAATAAAGGCGATTGAAAGAATTACACTCAACAACCAAATAACTCACGAACGACACCGACGTACACTGACGAATACCGAAGCATCGAGTAAATGTATTTTATGTTATGTTTAAATTGTAACCAGGAGAAATAGGAGTTGAAATAATAGTTGTATATGCTTTAAAGACTAGACAAACATTAAAGAAATGAAAAGTAATTCGTAATAAGGAACACGACGCGCAAAAATAAAGACATTTTTGACGTGTAACTTTGTAAGTGAAACGTCAAAGTTGTCAAGCGAAAAGCTGTGTAGTCAGAGCGAATTCGTTTCGAAAGCAAATACACCAACCAAAAAGAAAACAGATCGAAAGTCGAACACAGAAGTAGCTAGCTTTCAATTAGACGAGAAGCTTATGAGAGAAAAATAGGGATGGAAAAAAAATGACAACATAAGAGTAGGCGTTAGAAAAATTAGTTATATGGGGAAGTGCAATATAGAGTAGATAGGTAGGTGTTAGTAATAGCAACTAAATAAGAATAATACATGTACTAAGTATGAGACAAGTGATTGTGCATTACACAAATGAAATAAAAAGTATGACAATAAGACACTGTAAGTAAAACGGAAAGTGAAGAAGCTTGCGGATCTAAACTAGCATACCCAAAGTGCAAGAAGGGGAAATATGAAATGTAGGCCAAAGGCCAACGGCCTGACAAAAGTAAATTTGAATAGCGGCGAACATTTCAAAATTCAAGTTCAAGCCAATAACACCATACGTTAGGCAATAGGAAGAGAATCAGTAAGAGAACTAATTGAGTGATAGTACATCAGTAAAATACGATATACGGATGCTCTAAAAATTATTTCGAAAAGAATAAGAAATTTAATAAAAAGGTGAGTGATAGTAAAGGTTTTGAAAATATATATATACATATATATATACAAAAAAAAAAATTTTAGACATTTGGTTTTTTTTTTTGAAACACAGTAAAGACGTCGCCAGAGGTTGAGAAATAAAACAATGGTTGTTTTAGAAACCTAGGTGGAGGTTTCCTTTTTTTTGGTAAAGCGAAAACCGAATAATCAGAGGGTTGAGCCATATATGTACATATATGTGTAGATTTCTGAGAGGTGAGTTCTACTAATGTGCAAATCAGAAAAGAAATAGTTTTAACATGTAGATTTCTGATAGAGGGATATATGAACACATACATACATATATATTATATATATATATATATATGTATAAATAGATATATACATACGGCAGTGCGGAACCACTCAGGGCAAAACGGAGAGTAGGGAACTAGCCTATGTGACTTAATCCTTTAAAATCCAGAGGATACTCGGTGGATTTTTTTTCTACACGAAAGAAGACAAGAGGGTTCTTGGCAAAAGGAGAAAAGAAGCAGCCGAACTGACTGGCAGGGTGCAGGGTGTTCTCGGCTGAAAAATTGATAAAAAAAAAAAAAAACCAAGTGCACTTAAGAATACAAACGAACTAAAAAGAGTAAACGAGAAGAAAAAAAAAATTAAGAAAAAAGAAGTAAAATAAAGAAAAGAAAAAGTGTAGATTAAGTGAATTTAAAAGAGAAAAAGAAAAAAATCATTATAGAGAGTGGACTTTGTTAAGTCTGTGTAAATTTGAATTGCATGAAGTTTTTTAACGATCTATTGGTATTTACATATATAGAATCAGCGAAGTGTGTATTAAGAAGGTAAATTCCGGTAACTCTGAAAAAAAAGGTAAAAAGTTGGGAAATTCCGTCGACTTGGATCGTGCTGCCGGCAGGACTACGAGGGACGAAGAAAACCGTAAGTCATCCAACCTTTCCATTTCACTTTTATATTTACGATATATATATGTTGCGACATATCTATAGATCGGAAACTAAATTCGTTTTACTTATTATAATATACCTTTTTTATTTATAAAAAAAAGAGAACTTTTATTTTGAATTCACATCCAATTGGAATAAAGTAATTATAGTATACACATACTACCTTTTTATTTCGTATCGAGTGTTCTAAAATTTTGATTTTGTGTGAAATAGCATAAATATGGGTTGCTAAAAGTGCGGTGATTTGGTGTGTGGAGATCCATATTAGGCCGACGATGGGAAGATAACGGAAGACGATCTAGACATGACGAACGTTTAAGACAGACCATACTTACTTTACCACGGACTAATACAGTGAACAGAAAGTGGCTGGAGATCGCAACAAAGGGGCTATCACCATAACATTGCCAAGGTGATAGCATAGGTTGTGTGTTATGACACAAGGGCGGGATGGCAGCGATCTTTACCAACACCATCAGGTAAGGCTCTTGGTAATTGGTCGAACCATCACATGAGGGAGACAAGGAGTTGTAGGAGAGTTAGGAAGTCTAATTAGTTTTAGGATTAGATATAGTATAGAGTATTTTTTTTACATATATGCATACATATGTATATATTTTTATATGCATGGGATGTATATAATTTTAATTTTATTAATTAGGATAGGTATAAGAATTAGATGTAGATTAGCTATAGTTTGAGTTCTCAGAACTCAGAACCTACAACTCATCCCTTTTTCTTGTGTGGTGGCATAGTTACCCATACTTGTGTATAATCCTCTACCAATTACCACCCATCCATCTTCCAATTAACCCCAACCTGATCCTATCCTGATCCTTATACCCGGCATGAAATTTTTTTGTTGTTAGAGTTGAAGGAGTGTGGAACAGGGCAAGAACCACCCCATTTCCACGAGCTTAGCCGAGCGACCACAAGCATGCCCCTGCCCCGTTTCCATCCCGATTTCGTCCAACCTAGACTCACAACAATGGGGCCCAACGCATACGAACGGCTCAGAGATAAATTGAGACTCCAAGGAGATGATTTTGTTTATCAAGGTCATCCCCTTGGACTCACAATTATTTCAAAATCCAAATTTTTTCATTTTTTTTCATATTTTTTTTTATCCTGTCCTACACAAGTTTGGGTATCGTAGATGCTCTTCAGAATTGATATGTCATGGTCAGCTATCCCATCTAACAGGTCCATAACCAGTAGATGTAGTGAGGTAGACCTATGGGGTGTTAAAACTGAAGAGCGGGTTAGGAGGACGATGGTACAGACTTCACACTAGCCACTCTGTTAAGCTCAGCTAGACAGGTGTTGTGGTAGTGGTCTGAACCATCGGAATCCTGATCGTGTGGAGAGTCTTGTCTACTCTCCAGCTAGCCTATCCTTAGGATTTATATTCCAGAGGATGAGAAGTGGCGGGGAGGAAGATAGGATTCGAAGCATTCGTCAATTTCTAAGAGCACCAGTCGCTTTCAATACTTGACCAAACTATACTTGACGATACTATACTATACTATACTTAACTATACTTAAGACAAAACACGACAACTTCCTATTCCAAATATCGTTTGGAAAACCTAAAGGATTTTCACACACCTAACACTTAATAACAAACAAACAAACAAAAAAAAAAAAAAAAAAGATACATCTGAGTTTTCAACTTAATCTTAAATTGAATTTTTCGATTTTGAATTTTATTTTTTTTGATCATATTTTGAATTTTATTTTGAATTACAGTTTTGAATTCTACTACATATTCTGAATTATATTTTGAACTTTTACTTTTGAATTTTATTTTGAATCTGTTTTTGAATTTTATTTTTTTTAAATTTCTAATTTTGACTTTGTTTTTGAATTTTACACTTTTTTTGAACATTTATTTTGAATTTTTATATCTTATTTTTGAATTTGGTTTTTGGATTTTCATTTTGAATTTTTAATTTTGAATTTGAACATAATACAAAAAAAAAAACAATGAGTAACGCAAATACCGGTGCAATTCCGAAGAACACCCTGCCAAACCAGTCGAAAGGTGGGGGGAGAAAGGTTACCCGTTCGGCCTCCAGAATGGCCCAAAATCAAGAAGGTGACCAAAGGGATCAAGTCTACATTGATATGGTAGAACAGGAGGGGGATAGAAACCCGTTTGAGGAAAACGATAGTAGTTTAGGGGCCACTTTTCATGGCTTTCCTTCCCAAGCTGAGGGTATGCTGGAAGGTGAGACGGAAGAGTGTGAGGTAATAGAAGACAGGGAAAACCTTATTAGACAAACAGAAGAATTAGATAGGGAAAGACAAAATGTCTGTAATTTAGAAACAGAAAACGAAGGCTCAACAAACAAAGAGAGCGATAAGTTAATGAAAATGATCGAGTCAATCGTTACGCAGTCGCTTAATGAAACTCATGCCAAAACGATGCAGGTCTTGGCAGAGCAACTGCGTAGCATGAACACAATGCAAAATACGGTTGAACTGGTATCGGGGAACATGAGTGGGTTTAACGAAAGGCTTAAAATATTGGAGAAATCCACCCTGTCTCTGCACGCGAGGCAGGAGAATTTTGAAAAATCGTTCAAAAACGATTCGCTTCAGGAACCACCGTCTCCACCTGAATCACATAGAGTAAATGTTCCAGTTCAAAGCGAAAACAAAAAAAGAGAGGATTTTCATAAGTGGGGAGTGAAGTTCGATGAAACGTCAAAGAGCATGATGGTTGAGAGCTTCATCTTCCGAGTTGAGACGCTCCAAAAGAAGAAGGGAGTCTCTTACGAGCAGGTTTTTGCCAATTTTCACCACTTGGTGACCGGCACAGCCGAAAAATGGTACTGGCAATACCTGGAAGAGAACCAAAACGACGAGCTATTCAACTACTTTGGCCTGAAAACAGAACTTTTACGACAATTCCGCAACAGCA
Organism: Melanostoma scalare; assembly: GCA_949752695.1. NCBI lineage: Eukaryota > Metazoa > Arthropoda > Insecta > Diptera > Syrphidae > Melanostoma > Melanostoma scalare. The sequence goes on along the minus strand of OX456984.1, from coordinate 107,666,333 downwards.
AGACTGACCACGAGATCCTACGGACTATAATGGACAGACGACAACTACCACACGAGACATTTGACGAATTCTACGAAGAAGTTCGAGGATTGACACTACAGATGAAAAACAGACCAAACGAGAAGGACTTGACAAATCTCGTGAGACAAAACATTAAAGACAGAGTAGCGTCGTTGATTTTTGGCTGCTCAATTACCAATATCAAAGACCTAAGGGGAGAGTGTAGAAGGGCAGAGAAGCATCTAGCAGCCAGAGACTTCAAAACAAGAAAGCCCGTTAGCGAGATATGTCAGAGGCAAGAGAGTGATAAAATAGATCTAATAGATTCAGATGGCGAAGATGATGTGCAGATTGCGGCAGTCCAACACAACCGTACTGACAGACAACAGACAAACCTAAAGACAGACAAAAGACAAACTACATTTAGAAACAATGACAGAGAAAAAAGGACAGAACTTACAAAAGACAATACATTCAACGCGGCAACCTGTCCATCATCGTTCCACGCTTTGACATGTTTTAACTGCGGCAAAGGCAACGTGTCCTTCCAATGTGGTTCGTGTCAGGGAAACCTGAACGTCGGCAGTGCACCCGGGAACATACCGCCGACAAGGACGACGAACCCGGAAAACCAGGAAAAATCAAAATATTAAAACGAGAAGTTAAGACTGATGATGAAGTGACTCACCCAAATACAAACAGATATGTCAAAAGCCTCCATCAGCGCATAGTAGAATATGCAGCTGCCAGGAAAAGAATCTTCGCTGATGAGGTATGCTACGAAGATAAAACTAAGAGCAGGAATTATAGAAAAATAGAAAAATTAAGGAAAAAAGGTGCAATAAATAGAAATAGCAAGAAGAGAATTGAAGCTACCATACTAGCAGTTTCTGACGATAATAGACCCTACGCAAAAGTGACCGTGAACGGAGAACAGATGCTAGGGCTATTAGATAGTGGTGCTTCAGTCAGTTGTTTAGGGAAAGATGCAATAAATTTCGTTCAGAGACACGACATACCAATGACAAAGATGAACAGTGACGTAAAAACAGCTGACGGTAAACAACAACAAATAAACGGGAGAATCAAGACTGAGATCTCATGGGGAGGTAACACCCAAGAGATTGAGCTGTATGTTGTTTCAAGTTTACAACAGCAGCTCTATCTAGGGGTAGATTTTTGGAAGATCTTTAAGGTCGCTCCAAAGATTATCAGCGAGATAGGTTCAGATTTAACTACAGAGAAAAATCAGGATAAGATTCCCATGAGAGAGCTCACCCCAATACAAACGGAAGAGCTAGAGAAGGTAAAATGTCAGTTTCCATCCTGTGCGATACTGGGGTTGGGGAAAACCTCAATCGAGGAACATGTCATTGAGATGGAAGACGACACCATTCCCATCAAGCAACGACATTACCCAATATCGCCAGTAATACAGAAACTGATGTACGCCGAGCTCGATCGGATGCTCGAACTAGGGGTAATAGAAGAGAGTAATAGTGCGTATAGCTCTCCAGTAGTGTTGGTGAGGAAACCGGGGAAAAATAGGTTATGCTTGGACTCGCGTAAGATAAACGCCGCGACCAAAAAGTTTGCCTATCCGCTCCCTCACATTGAAGGAATTCTAAGTAGGCTGCAAAACACTCACTTCATATCGAGTATCGATTTGAAGGATGCATTTTGGCAAATTCCTCTAGAGGCTAAATCAAGAGAGAAGACAGCATTCACAGTTCCTGGGCGGCCATTATATCAATTTACGGTGATGCCGTTTGGATTGTGTAACGCCGCTCAGAGAATGTGTAAGCTGATGGACAAAGTCATACCCGCTCGGTTGAGAGAGGATGTCTTTGTTTATCTGGACGATCTCTTGGTTTGTTCTCAAGACTTCAAAACTCATATGATTATTCTAAAAGAGGTCGCCAAGCATTTAAGAGAAGCAGGATTAACAATAAATATAGAGAAAAGCAAGTTCTGCTACAAAGAAATAAAATATTTAGGGTATTTTGTAGGAGACGGGTGTCTAAGGACAGACCCAGATAAAGTATCTGCGGTAAAAGACTTCCCCATTCCTAAAACCCCGAAACAACTCCGTCGGTTCCTAGGCATGACTGGATGGTATAGAAAACTCATGCCGAATTTTTCAACCATTTCAGCACCAATGTCTGAAAAAGGGTAAAGATTTCGAAATGTCTCCAGAAGCTATAGTAGCTTTCGAGGACCTAAAGACGACTTTAGTGTGACAGCACCCATACTGACGAACCCGGACTTTACTAAACGTTTTTACTTACAATGCGACGCATCAACTTCAGGTGTAGGAAGTGTTCTCTTCCAAAAGGATGACGAGAATAACGAACGACCGATAGCATTCATGTCCCAGAAACTTAATTCCGCGCAGCGAAATTATAGCGTGACAGAACTTGAGTGCTATGCGGCCGTTTTGTCGGTAAAGAAGTTCCGAGCCTACATCGAAGGACTTTCCCTTCACTATAATAACGGATCACGCCAGTCTAAAATGGCTCATGACCCAAAAGGACCTAAGTGGACGTTTAGCTCGTTGGAGTTTCAAACTCCAAGGTTTCGATTTTACGATCGAGCATAGGAAGGGTGTCCTAAATGTAGTCCCGGATACTCTCTCGCGAATCCATATGGATGAGATCACGGACCCGACAACTGAAGTTGATTTCAACTCGCCATACTTTTCTTCTGAAGAGTATACTGAGTTGAAGAAGACCATAGACGAAAACAAAGACAGACTACCTGACGTGTGCATTTCTGACGGCTTTCTGTACAAACGAACAAACAGCCCCGATTCAAGAAGACAGAGCTTGACAAAAGTAAATTTGAATAGCGGCGAACATTTGAAAATTCAAGTTCAAGCCAATAACACCATACGTTAGGCAATAGGAAGAGAATCAGTAAGAGAACTAATTGAGTGATAGTACATCAGTAAAATACGATATACGGATGCTCTAAAAATTATTTCGAAAAGAATAAGAAATTTAATAAAAAGGTGAGTGATAGTAAAGGTTTTGAAAATATATATATACATATATAATACAAAAAAAAAATAAAAATTTTGACATTTGGGTTTTTTTTTGAAACACAGTAAAGACGTCGCCAGAGGTTGAGAAATAAAACAATGGTTGTTTTAGAAACCTAGGTGGAGGTTTCCTTTTTTTTGGTAAAGCGAAAACCGAATAATCAGAGGGTTGAGCCATATATGTACATATATGTGTGTAGATTTCTGAGAGGTGAGTTCTACTAATGTGCAAATCAGAAAAGAAATAGTTTTAACATGTAGATTTCTGATAGAGGGATATATGAACACATACATACATATATATATATATATTTATATATGTATAAATAGATATATATATACGGCAGTGCGGAACCACTCAGGGCAAAACGGAGAGTAGGGAACTAGCCTATGTGACTTAATCCTTTAAAATCCAGAGGATACTCGGTGGATTTTTTTTCTACACGAAAGAAGACAAGAGGGTTCTTGGCGAAAGGAGAAAAGAAGCAGCCGAACTGACTGGCAGGGTGCAGGGTGTTCTCGGCTGAAAAACTGAAAAAAAAAAAAACCAAGTGCACTTAAGAATATATAATCGAACTAAAAAGAGTAAACGAGAAGAAAAAAAAAATTAAGAAAAAAGAAGTAAAATAAAGAAAAGAAAAAGTGTAGAGAATATTAAGTGAATTTAAAAGAGAAAAAGAAAAAAATCATTATAGAGAGTGGACTTTGTTAAGTCTGTGTAAATTTGAATTGCATGAAGTTTTTTAACGATCTATTGGTATTTACATATATAGAATCAGTGAAGTGTGTATTAAGAAGGCAAATTCCGGTAACTCTGAAAAAAAGGTAAAAAGTTGGGAAATTCCGTCGACTTGGATCGTGCTGCCGGCAGGACTACGAGGGACGAAGAAAACCGTAAGTCATCCAACCTTTCCATTTCACTTTTATATTTACGATATATATATGTTGCGACATATCTATAGATCGGAAACTAAATTCGTTTTACTTATTATAATATATCTTTTTTATTTATATAAAAAAAAAGAGAGCTTTTATTTTGAATTCACATCCAATTGGAATAAAGTAATTATAGTATACACATATATACATACTACCTTTTTATTTCGTATCGAGTGTTCTAAAATTTTGATTTTGTGTGAAATAGCATAAATATGGGTTGCTAAAAGTGCGGTGATTTGGTGTGTGGAGATCCATATTAGGCCGACGATGGGAAGATAACGGAAGACGATCTAGACATGACGAACGTTTAAGACAGACCATACTTACTTTACCACGGACTAATACAGTGAACAGAAAGTGGCTGGAGATCGCAACAAAGGGGCTATCACCATAACATTGCCAAGGTGATAGCATAGGTTGTGTGTTATGACACAAGGGGGGGATGGCAGCGATCTTTACCAACACCATCAGGTAAGGCTCTTGGTAATTGGTCGAACCATCACATGAGGGAGACAAGGAGTTGTAGGAGAATTAGGAAGTCTAATTAGTTTTAGGATTAGATATAGTATAGAGTATTTTTTTTACATACATGCATACATATGTATATATTTTTATATGCATGGGATGTATATAATTTTAATTTTATTAATTAGGATAGGTATAAGAATTAGATGTAGATTAGCTATAGTTTGAGTTCTCAGAACTCAGAACCTACAACTCATCCCTTTTTCTTGTGTGGTGGCATAGTTACCCATACTTGTGTATAATCCTCTACCAATTACCACCCATCCATCTTCCAATTAACCCCAACCTGATCCTATCCTGATCCTTATACCCGGCATGAAATTTTTTTGTTGTTAGAGTTGAAGGAGTGTGGAACAGGGCAAGAACCACCCCATTTCCACGAGCTTAGCCGAGCGACCACAAGCATGCCCCTGCCCCGTTTCCATCCCGATTTCGTCCAACCTAGACTCACAACAATACGTATGTTTTATCCTTCCGCTGAACGAATATGGTTGTGTATGCGCTTAAACAACGCTGGGAAATATTAAGCGTGTTTTTTCGCAAGACTTATATACATAACATCATTTTACATGCAAAGCAAAAACAACATCCCCGACAACCGATGTTATGAATAAAAGGATGGTTAAGAATTGGTCGGGGATAGATTTTTGGCGTTTAGTCGAGTATCGAATGAGTTTTTCGACTTTTCATTTTTTAATGTTGGTGCGTCTAGAGACTTTCATGTATCTCGAACAAAAGCAAAATGGGTGGCAAAGGTCCTGTTCACTAATGTGTAACTGAATTAAATCGTATGCCAAACTCTTCCACTTCGCAATTTAGTTGTTAAAATTTTGGATTTTTAGAATTTTATTGATTTCAAGAGATACATATTATAACGTAAAAGCAATCAAAAAAGGTCTGTTTAGTGACTGAAAGCACTTTTTGCATATTTCTTTTCACATTTTCTGTGAATGTTGACATTTTTTTCAAAGGTAATTGTTAAGTATGCCATAAAAATGGTTTTATTTTTTTTATTATTATTAGTTTAATTCGTTTGAAACAAGTAACAAAATATTTTTTCCAACTCACATATAAATCACAATCTCATATGAATTCATTAATTCAACCCCAGCATGTAAACAGAGTCAAAAACACACAAGAGAAATTCCTTGTTACCTTTGTGAGCGGACCTATTTTTGACATTTCTAAACTAACCCGTGGTGTGATGGATAGCATGTCCGCCTGTTAATCCGAATTCGAATCCCAACAGAGGCAAAAATGTTTTTTCCACGGGTATCACCTTTCGCGAGGAATTGAGAAGTCCTCCGTTAGTATTCATTGCCATTGTTACCTTATTTGTCTGGAAGTTACCTTACTTCCCGTCGTCGTATTTCTTGCAAAATCACAACCAATTGAATCAATATACTCTAACACTGAAATCTGCTATTAAACACTTTTTATTACCAAAGAACTATTCGTATTTATAAAAATGAATTCAGTGTATGGAAAAAGTGCAAAATGGACTGTATCTTTTTAATTTTAAATCGTCTTGTGTCTATCAAATTTTCTTCTCATTGCTTCTGCTGCTCGTTGACGACTGACTCTCTTTCGTTTAAATTTCGCGAAAATTGGTGTTTTCATAGTGTGTGTGTAGTGTGTGTGGTTTTGCAGTGTCCGCTTTATTTTCTTTTTCTCCAACATCCTCCCCAGCGGTATTGGAGTCACAAAGTTCTTCAATACTCTTATTTTGAAAATTAACACATATTTTTGTTAACGGTCGTCTGTATACCCCTGCAAAGATCTCCTCTAGATCTTTCGTATTAGGTTCGTATGTCTTTTCTTAGGCGGAGAGTCTCGTACTCAAAACGTTGGCTATTGCGCCGTCGTTTGCCTCTATAAGCGATAACGCTATATAATAGAGCGAGCAGAGTTTTAGGATTATTCCAATCTAAGCGTGTTGCTTTTAAAAATGGAATAATCCGGGGAGCGAAGGGAAATGCAAAAGTAAATTGAGCGAGTTGCTCTTGAAAAAACAAATGCACTTATTGCTGGTTTGGAATAGACAACATTTATTTTCACTTTTCCTTCGTCTTTTATACACAATAATATTCCTAAATTCCCGACCTTTGATAATTCAACCTCAATCACTTCACACCTCATGCCAGCATATCGCCATATCAGCATTATCGCTTCAACGTTCGAATGCATGGCTATTAATAAATGCAGACCACACAGTATGTATCCAGAGTACATTTGTTCGTAACATGAACCCTTATATCATTTTCTGTGTGTCGCTTGCCTTCGGTCATTAGCTCATTGCAAAGTGTATTCATGTATGTACATACTTTGTTGGCGCTTGCCTTAGGTCATTAGCTCTTTTAAAGAATATGTATGTTTATGCATATGAGGCATGTTGGGAGTGTTCAACTATCAAAGTACGAGATGAGAAATGATCACTAGTGCGATCCCTTCACACCACCCTCCTGGGGGAAAAAAGATGAAATCTCGTAGCGCGAGGTTTCCTCTTTTCCGTGTCATTTTTACAATTTGGGATCATTTGTTATGTTCATTTTTATATCATGTGTTACGTAATCAAATATGTTTGCTTTTTCAAATTTTCTTATTGTTTGTTATAAATGTAGTAAGCTCAATATAATTTTCTTCATGTATAATTAATTTTACAGCTATAGGTGTTATATTTTTGGATTTTAATATTACAAATTTTCTTACTGTACTTACTGCTATATATATAATATTTAAAATTTTTCTTAATATGTAATAGTGTAATATAATTATCAATAGCTTTGTATGTTACTTTTTGGATTTTGCATATTTGAAATTTTTCTTAGTATATAATAGCGTAATATAATTATCAATAGCTTTACATGTTACATTTTGGATTTTAATTTAAAATGTTCTTAATGCTACATTTACTTAAACTTATACATTTAAAATTTTCTTACTGTATGTATTTTCTTAAGGCTATATCTATTTAAAATTTTCTTACTGTATGTATTTAAAATTTTCTTAATGTATGTATTTAAAATTTTCTTAGTGTATGTATTAAAATTTTCTTACTGTATGTATTTAAAATTTTCTTAATGTATGTATTTAAAATTTTCTTAGTGTAAGTATTAAAATTTTCTTACTGTATGAATTTAAAATTTTCTTAATGTATGTATTTAAAATTTTCTTAGTGTATGTATTAAAATTTTCTTACTATATGTGCACGCAAGGGTCTCTCCCTCCTTTTTTTTTTTTTTTTTTTTTTTTTTTTTTTTTTTTTTTTTTAAATTAATTCAATGCAAATAGGCATTGCTTTAGTATGTAGATATAGAATTTTTTTAAACGATTTTTGTGTACCTTTACTCTCTTTCCATCGTAATTGATATCACAATTTACACCGTCTTCGGACAATACTTCATATGGCCCTACGAAGATAGGGTCCAATTTCCTTCTATTTTCATTCCTTAAAAGGACTAAGCTTCCTTTTTCAAAACTAGTTGCTTTACTTCTTGCTTTTCTATCGTAACTGTCTTTTCTTGCATTCTTTTTCTCTAACAGCGCATCTCTCGTATCTCTGTGAGCAATTTGTAGTTTTTCTCGTAGTTCAATTACATAATCTTCATAATTATACCTGGGATCTACTTGTTTCGTCAAATTTGAAGGTAACGTACATTGTCGTCCAAACACTAATTCAAATGGTGAGTACCCTGTTTCTGAATGTACTGGCGTGTTATAAGGAAAACACATAGTATGGTAACCATGTACACCAGTCTGTGTGTTTTTCGGAAACGTAACTTCTAGGACTTTATGTGAGTTTTCCAATGCTCCTATACTTTCGTGATGGTATGCTGTAGATTGTATCTGTTCTATTTTTAGTAGCTTACACATATCCTTAAAAACTCTGTTGATAAATTCTGTGCCTTGATCAGAGGCTATTATCTTTGGTACTCCATATTTAAGAATAAAGTGTTCTACCAATCCTTTAGCAACTGTGCTAGCTTCTTTGTTTTCGATTGGAATTGCTTCAGTGAATTTCGTTAATTCGTCTTGTAATGTAAGTATGTACTTGTGTCCATTTACTGATTCATCCAAAGGACCTACTAAGTCTAGGTAAATTTTATCAAAGCTTGATTGACGTTATTTCCATAGGCTGTTTTTTGGGTGAAATATATTTGTTTTTCTGACAAACTGGGCAATGTTTTACATAGGTAGCTATATCATTTTGCATTCCAGTCCAGAAATATTTTTGTTTAATCGTTTTAAGCATGCGGTTTATTCCTGCATGTCCACTTGTTGGTAATATGTGGTAATCATTGAGTATTAGTTTCTTCTTGTGAGGATCTGTTATTTCAATACATTTATTTATGAGGTGCACCTTTACATTACTATTTTTAAACATTTCTCCTAAGACTTTCTGTAACTCGTGAATTGTGTATTCTCGACGGCCGTCTGCGAGTTTCTTAATTTCTTCTTTTGTAATGTATAATTTATTAATTGATAATAGTCCGCAGATTTTATGCACGTCCCTCGACAACAAATCGCAAAATGATGTCGATCGGGCGGTAGTGCTATCCTTGGGCTTTCTTAGGAGTATACAATTCATCTCTGGGATGTATGCCAACGCTTTGTTTGGTCCCAGGATTATATCTATATCTTTTTGATATTCGTCGTCCTCGAAACTGTTACATATTTTAAGCTCAATTATTTTATGCTCATTCTCTGGTGGCTTAAGCAATTCAGTGATTATACGATTATTTTCTTCCGTTTCTGTTTCTTGTCTCTTATTTTCTTGAACCGATTTTTCTGCCTGTGTTTGTGATCTTGTGACTACGCATATTTGGAGTTGTTTTAGGTTGTCGGAGTCTAATTGTATTCGACTTAAGGCGTCAGCTACGCAATTATCTTTTCCTGGTTTATATTCAACGTAAAAATTGTATTCTTCAAGTAGTAATCTGAATTTGGTTAGTCTACTAGAAGGTTCTTTTAGGGATAAAAGGTATACAAGGGGTCTGTGATCAGTTATTATTTTAAATTTTCTTCCAAAGAGGTATGGTCGAAAATGCTTTACTGCCCATACTATGGCTAGTAACTCCTTTTCAATAGTACTATAATTCTTTTCGGCTTTATTTAGAGTCTTGCTAGCATAAGCTATAGGTTTTTCATCGAAATTTGAAAGTACTGCCCCTAAGGCAAAGCCTTAGGCATCTGTATGTAATATGAATTCTTCTTTGAAATTTGGGAATTGTAGAATTTGCGGGCTAGTAAGTATTGTTTTTAAAGGTTGGAAGGATTTTTCACAGTTTTGGTCAAAATTGAAATCTACATTTTTTCTAAGGCTATTGTAGCAAAGTTGGGTATAAATTTTCTATAATAATTTGCGAAGGCTACGAATCTTCTTACTTCGTCAGCGTTCGTGGGGGTTGGGTAATTATGCATAGCAGCTGATTTTTCGGGATCTGGATGTATTCCCTTGCTGGAAATTACATGTCCTAAATAAAGAACTTCTTTTCTTAGAAAAGCACATTTACCGGGATGTATTTTTAAATTTACTTCCCTTAGTCGATTAAATACATCGATCAGATTTTTGTTGTGATCGGTAAGGCTTTTGCCAAAAACTATTAGGTCATCTAGGTAGACAAAGCAGCGTGAGTAAGTGAGTCCAGCCATCGCAATGGACATCATTCTCGAAAATTTACTGGGAGATATTTTAAGTCCCATCGGAAGTCGTTTCAACTGAAAATGACCATCTTCCGTTGAAAATGCTGTCATACGTCTACTTTTAGGTTCAAGTTCCATTTGGTAATAACCTTGGCTTAAATCAATACACGAAAAATACATGGCTCCTCCTACCATGTCATAGATGTCACTTATATTGGTTAATGGAAACTTATCGTCCTCTATTCGTTCATTAACGTTTCGGTAATCAATTACCATGCGGAACTTTTGTAAGCCCGTAATGGGATCCTTTTTCTTTGGTACAATGAGGATCGGAGAGTTCCATGCAGAGACAGATGGTTCGATTATGTCGTTTTCTATCATTTTGTCTATTTCTGTTTTTATGTCTTGCTTTTGCGTATGCGGAAGTCGGTACGGTTTGGTATATTTTGGCGTAGCTCCTTCCTTTAAGGTAATTTCCGCTTGTCCTAAATGACTGTGCGTAAGTTTGTCACCTTCTAGGTGGAAGATATCTTGATATTTAGTGACTATCGCTTTAATTTCGGCTTTTTCTTCATTGTTCAGGGTGTCGAAATTTATTTCGCTCAAGATTTTCTTAGCTCTGGTATGCGATACGGTATTTTTCAGGTTGTCTGGTGAGACGAGTTCGTATGTCGAGGCGGATTGTGATATTGGTTCTGCCCACTTAAGGCTTACGCTTGTTTCGCGGGTGTTTAGAATTCGGATGGGTATTTTTCCTTCTTTGGCCTGTGATATTGATCCGGCCATGAAAACACCTTCACACAACTCTTGGGGGTGAAATATTCTAGATTCAGTGTGTTTTGTTTCTAACCAGTAGGTTGCTTCGCATCTTGGAGAAATGGTTACGGTGTTCAAGCTATGGTGTGATAGTATTGGTATGGATATTTGTCTGTGGTGTATATTCAATTTCAAAAATAAATTTTCAAGATCGATTATTGATCCGAATTCAGATAAAAAGTTTGCTCCGAGGATTCCGTCAACGTGTATTGGAAATGAATCAGGTACTACATGAAATTCGTACTAAATGCGATTACCTTCGAGATTTAATGTGTTAATACATGTGCCTTTTGATGTTAGGTCTCCGGATATGCCTATGATGGTGGTAATGTTTTTCTCGTCTATTGAAATGTTTCCCTCAATTACAGAGTTTCTTACTACGCAGATAGATGCACCTGTATCTATTAAGCATCGTACGGGTTTGTTATTGTTGAGTAATATTTGTACATTAATGCCGTTTTCTATCCCCGCTGTGTATATGGCGTTTGGTAAGGGATATTTTATAGGCTCCCCTCCGACGGGTCGGCTATCCCCTCGGTGGGTTGCTCGTTTCCCAATGCTCGTACCCTGGGGTAGTTTGTTTGCTGTCCATGGTCTTGGTTATTACGTGGCTGGTAATTCGTTATAGGGCGGCTGTTGTTTGGTACATTGTTTCTGTTGTTTCGGCTGGTTTGATTTTGTTGTTCATTTTGATTGTAGCTGACTCGGTAACCTTGTCTGAAGTTGTTATTTGAACTGTTTTGGTGGCCTGGGCGATAATTGGTACGAAACTGGTTATTTTGGCTATATTGTGAGCTGGTTCTGTATTGGTTTTGTGTAGGTTGAGAACCAAATCTAAAATTACTATTGGGGTGGGGTTGGTTGTTTTGGTAGCCTGATTGATTGTTTTGGTAACCTGATTGGTAGTTGTAATTATTAGGCCGGTTGTCTCTTCCTCTAGAGTTCGATCCTCTAAAAGGTTGTCCTCTTGAATTCGGTCGCTGTTCTTCAAAGTACTTTAAGGATGCTGGTTGTGTTCCTTGGTCTATTTCGAGTAGGTGCTTTGAAGCGCTTTGGAGAGTTGTATGTCTAGCGCTGTCTAGTACCAATCGGAACCGGCCGTTAACTCCTTTTTTTAGAAAGGCTAGTCCTCTACGATCGTTAGCTGTGGTTAAGGTTTCTCTGGTTTCTTCGCCGTGGCATGCTACTTCAAGTTCCGTCATTTTGTTTACTAGTGTTTCTATTTCTGTTATGAATTCTCGTGTGGTTCGATTACCTTGAGTCGCTCGGTTCAGCTTTGACTGAATTAGTTCGATGGTTTCCTTGGGTCCACATTTCTCGGTTAGGTTTTTCTTAAGCTCAGTAAAGTCCCTAGGGCTGGCATTTCCCAGTTCGGTTAATGCTTTTCCCTGGATTTTGCATTTCAAAACAAACTTAATTAATGTACTTTTAGCTGATGTTGATAGTGTGTCGTAATAGAATTCGATGCTGTTCAGGAAGTCTCTTAGATTCTCTGATCGGGTGTTTTCCTCGTACGATAGTGTAGGCAGCTTTTGGGCTGTACTGAATTTGAACTCTTCACCACTCATCGTGACGGTTGTATTTAGTGTTTGGGTAGTTTGTGTAGTTTGCGTAATTTGTTTTTCGTCTTTTTCTTCTTTGCGTTCGGGAGAAACGCTTCTTATGCTCTGATTCACGATGTCTTCGGAATCGTTTTTATATTTGTGCGCTTCTGCACTAAATCGCTTTAATTGAACTCTTTCTAACTCAGAAATCTCGTTCTGGTTAATTTCTTTGAAATGTTCCGAGAAAGCTTCGAAAAGACCAATAATTTGCTGAAGCTTTTCTTCTGCTTTGGCGGGTGTCCTAGTACGATTGGGAGATTTCTTTAAATTCACATAAATTTGGTTGAGTTGACTCAATACTAATTCTAAATTAGCCAAACTCATTGGACACTTGGTCTATGGACAAAATTAGAAAAAAAAAAACGAGAGAGAGAGCCTTACTTACTTACTTAGGTGGGCATTACAGTTCGGGGTGAACCTGGGCCTCAACCAACATCCTTTTATAACGATTTCGATCTCGGGCGAGCTCTCTCCAGTTTCGCACTCCAAGTCGGTTGAGGTCTTCATCCACTTGATTGCGCCACCTAAGACGAGGTCTTCCCCTTCCGCGATTTCCCTGCAATGTGCTTTCGAAAACCCGACGAGCCGGAGCGTTTGGGTCCATCCGCTCTACATGGCCCAACCATCGTAGCCTCGCGATGCGTACTCTTCTGGCTATGCCCATGTCGCGGTACAGCTCATACAGCTCGTTGTTGTTGAGAGAGAGAGCCGTTAACAGAAAAATATGCAACTACAAAAAAATTTTTTTTTTTTTAGTTTAAGTATGCGCTATGTATGTATATTTATGTATTTTTTTTTTTTTACAAATTCTCTTTTTCAGTTTATAATTTTCATGTTTGATAATAATAAAAATTGTTCGTCCTGTCACGGTCGCCATGCAAAGATCTCCTCTAGATCTTTCGTATTAGGTTCGTATGTCTTTTCTTAGGCGGAGAGTCTCGTACTCAAAACGTTGGCTATTGCGCCGTCGTTTGCCTCTATAAGCGATAACGCTATATAATAGAGCGAGCAGAGTTTTAGGATTATTCCAATCTAAGCGTGTTGCTTTTAAAAATGGAATAATCCGGGGAGCGAAGGGAAATGCAAAAGTAAATTGAGCGAGTTGCTCTTGAAAAAACAAATGCACTGGTTGCTGGTTTGGAATAGACAACATTTATTTTCACTTTTCCTTCGTCTTTTATACACAATAATATTCCTAAATTCCCGACCTTTGATAATTGAACCTCAATCACTTCACACCTCATGCCAGCATATCGCCATATCAGCATTATCGCTTCAACGTTCGAATGCATGGCTATTAATAAATGCAGACCACACAGTATGTATCCAGAGTACATTTGATCGTAACATGAACCCTTAGCGATATCATTTTCTGTGTGTCGCTTGCCTTCGGTCATTAGCTCATTGCAAAGTGTATTCATGTATGTACATACTTTGTTGGCGCTTGCCTTAGGTCATTAGCTCTTTTAAAGAATATGTATGTTTGTGCATATGAGGCATGTTGGGAGTGTTCAACTATCAAAGTACGAGATGAGAAATGATCACTAGTGCGATCCCTTCACACCCCTGTATTTGTTTGAATGTAGTTTTGACAGAACGTACAAGATGCTCCCAACATCCATTCATATGGGGCGAGGCAGGTGGTATGTAATTATGGTGAGAGTGGTTGGAAATTGCTTATCCGGTTTTTCTCTGAAGCTGTCGCATACAGAAATTCATTCATTGACATGTAATGCTCAATCTAATATAATTTTGTTTTAGCTAAACTAAAAGCCCGCTTCTCCGTTGATATTGAAAGTCTTTAATTGCTCTTCTATTTTTATGTACCTATCTTAATATTTTTTTATTTTTTTTTTTGTTTTCTTAGTTATTACACTCAATACAATGATTAAAACTGTGGACAAAAAATACAAAATAATATTCACTATCATTAGCTTAACTAAACAAAACTAATAATACTTTCAGTTTATGTTAGTAATTTTTGATTTGCTTAGCAAAAAGCTCGTAATATTTGTTATTTACAAAATAGTAAAATTGTTCTATCTGGCATATTTAAAAATTTTCTTAATCCTTAATCATTTTCTAAATTGTAAATTTGTATTATATATATGTAAGTTTATATCTTCTCTCTCAATGTTAAAAGTTTAGATATAACCGGCAGACGGCTAAATAGCCATGCTTGTAAATCTTTGAAATGTAATTAAGCTTGAAGAAAAAATATTTGAAGAAAAAATAAAGAAAATAATAATAATAATAATAATAATATAATTCCATTTGATGCGGTCCATGAGATGCGGTGTCGAGTATTTTCCAATTTCGTCCTGGTCTAGTTCGTCAAGACTTCTCTTCAATTCCTTTTCTGCTCCACGGAAATTAGTTCCATTGTCTGAAAATAATTCTTGTGGGCATCCCCTTCGAGCTATGAAGCGTCGTAAAGCCATGATGAATGCATCTGTAGATAGATTTGTCGCGATTTCTAGATGTATAGCTCTAATTGTCAAGCAGGTGAAAAGAACGACGTATCTTTTTTCATGGCGTCGTACAATTTTGATCATAACCGGTCCGAAGTAGTCTGATCCGGTGAAACAAAACGGTGGCCTTCCTGGGGTCAATCTAGCTGATGGTAGTGGACCCATGATGGTGGTACCAGGTTTAATGTTTGTCAGTTTGCACTTATTGCATATTGGTCTTATTAATTTCAATGTTGGTCGAACTTTTACTATCCAGTACTTCTGGTGCAACTCGTTAAGAACTTTTTCGTGTCCTATGTGTTTGGCTCGTACTTGATAATGTCGAATGAGAAGTCTAGTATACACATCTTGTCCGTGATATATATATGGGTACTTGAGACACTCCTCTCCTTCTGGTAATTTGCGAAGTCTTCCGTCTAACACGATTATGCCATTGTTTGAAAGAGCTGGTGATAGTGACTACAACTTGCTGCTTCGGTCGATTGGTTGATTAGCTAGTAGTCTGCGATATTCTTTTCCGAACATTTTACTTTGTGATTGTCTTATCCAGAGAAGCTCAGCGTCGTTTAGTTCGTCCACAGTAAGTTCTCCTCGAAGTTTTTGTCGTCTTGAGTTGCAGTTTCTTGTGTATCGTAAAATCCAGGTAGTCGCACGTATTAATCTTGACCAGTTGGAGAATCTCCTCGCGTCTGGGAGTTCATAATTTGGAATTGCGTTTCTTTCGGAAACTATTCCAACAAATTCCAGTTCTTCTTCACTTGAAGGTTGTTTCAGTTTGTTTAAAAGCCAATTTGATTCGCTATGGTACAAGAATTCAGGTCCTTGGAACCATCGACTTTCCTGATGAAATTCTTTAAAGCAGCTACGAGTTGCGTCATCCGCAACGTTGAGGTTGGTCGGCAACCATCGCCAGTCTTTGGTTCTCGTTAAGCTTGATATTTCGCTCAAACGATTTGCGACGAATTGTTTATATCGTTTACCTTCGGACTGTATCCAATACCATACAGTCGCTGAGTCAGTCCAGAAGACGAAACGTGTAAATTTACGCTCGTGTTCTTGCTTGATGTTCCTCACCAGTCGGCTACCAAGAACAGCAGCTTGCAGTTCAAGTCGAGGTATCGTCATGTTAGGTTTAAGTGGTCTAACTTTCGCTTTTGCTGCAACGAAAGAAACATTAATTAAATTTTTGTTTAAGAGTCTTACGCATGTCACTGCGGAATATGCTTCCTCGCTGGCATCTACAAAACAATGCAGCTCTACTTGTTCAGCGTCTAAGAACGTGTCAGAGTAACATCTGGGAATTTGAACACGTGATATGTTTTGCAAGTCGGATAACCAGTTGGTCCAAAGGTTTTGCAGTTCGTCCGGCAGTTCATCATCCCATTCAATTGCAGTCTTCCAGATCTTTTGTAATAAAATCTTTCCGACAACAACAAAGTGTGCAATAAATCCTAAAGGGTCGAACACAGACATGATGATCTTCAAACACTCGAGCTTTGTTGGCATTCTGTCGGCGCTTAACAGCTTCGGTTCGATTTTACAAAAATTGGTGTTAAAGGTGAAGACATCCTTCTCTGTATCCCACATTATTCCCAACACTCTGCTGCTTTGACCGCTTTTGTCGAAATTTACTTGTTTGTGTGTATTTGCGGGCATCAAATAAGTAGATATGGCTTTCAGAACTGTCGCTGACGAGCTGCACCAATTGCGTAATTCAAACCCGCCACAGCTGTGAATTTTTATGACGTCAACGGTGAACGGTGAAGACATCCTTCTCTGTATCCCACATTATTCCCAACACTCTGCTGCTTTGACCGCTTTTGTCGAAATTTACTTGTTTGTGTGTATTTGCGGGCATCAAATGAGTAGATATGGATTTCAGAACTGTCGCTGACGAGCTGCACCAATTGTTAAACAAGCGGCAGAAGAAAGTACACCAACTTACTCGAGTAGGAAGCAAACTGAAACAAAATACCCTGCCGAGATAAGAGAGTTGATATTGGAGAATAGAAGAGCTCGAAGAAAATGGCAAAATACTAGATTTCCAGACGACAAAACAGCGTTTAACCGGCTAAGCAACGAACTGAAAAAACAAATCTACGAATTCAAAAATGATTCATTAAGTAGATTCATTCTTCATTTTCATGATCATTTCTGCAGACTGCTTAACGGCGATGAGGACACAAATTCCGCTGTCAGGCAGATTGCCCCATTCAGCTTGGACGATGATCAAGAATGCCGTCCTCCCGACCTAGAAGAGGTTAAGCTTGCCATATGCAAACTTA
This sequence comes from Melanostoma scalare, assembly GCA_949752695.1. NCBI lineage: Eukaryota > Metazoa > Arthropoda > Insecta > Diptera > Syrphidae > Melanostoma > Melanostoma scalare. The sequence goes on along the minus strand of OX456984.1, from coordinate 107,649,010 downwards.
AATCAAATAAGACTGCAGGTGCAGATGGCCTTGATGCCGAACTTTTCAAGGCAGCTGGAGATCAGTTGGAAAGGAGCATGCACCAGCTGATCTGCATGATTTGGTCGGTAGAAAGCATGCCCGTTGAATGGAACCTCAGTATCGTATGCCCGATCCTAAAGAAGGGAGACCCTCACAATTGCGCCAATTACAGAGGGATAAGTCTCCTTAACGTCGCTTATAAGATCTTGTCTGCTGTAATATGTGAACGTCTGAAACCTTATCAATGTGTTTTAGACCAGAGAAGTCTACAATAGACCAAATTTTCACATTACGGCAGATCTTGGAAAAACCCGAGAACATAATATCGATATTCACCACCTCTTTATCGATTTCAAGGCCGCGTATGACAGTATTTACAGAGACGAGCTGTACAGAGCCATGTCTAGTTTCGGCATCCCTGCAAAGCTCGTACGACTATGCAGTATGACTTTGGAGAATTCACGCTGCTCCGTCAAGGTCGGAAAAGAACTCACCGAGACCTTTGATGTCGAAAAAGGCTTTAGGCTTTCGTATATGCGATTGTATGAGGAGTGGAGATAAATTAAACACGACTACGTTCGGTTGAAGACTGACTTTATTCTTATGCTACGTATACTGACTAGGTACATGCTTACATACTAGAGACTATGATAAGAGATAATCATTAAGAGAAGATTAATGATATTGAGAGATGATAATATGAGCATAACCTTGCATAATCAAATGTACTAAAATACAGTGGTGCTGGCAAGTTATACTACATATAGGCAAGGCGACAAACTGTCATGCGATTTCTTCAACATCAAACTTGAACAGATTGTAAGAAACTCAAACGTCAACACCAGAGGAACAATCTTTCAAAAGTCTGTACAATTACTCGCCTATGCAGACGATATTGACGTAATGGGAAGAAAAAAGCGTGATGTCATAGGTGCTTTTGCGAGTATTGAAACAGAAGCGGCAAAAATGGGTTTGATGGTTAATGAGGGCAAAACGAAGTATATGCTGTCATCAAACAAGGACACAGAACATCGACGAATTGGACAAAACGTCACAATAGACAGACATAACTTCGAGGTAGTTCAGGACTTCGTCTACTTAGGATCCGCTGTAGACCCCTCGGAGAATACTTTTTCGACGAACTGGGCGACATCTCAAATCTCCCACTGAGCAACGTCCTGAAATTCACTCAGGGCTCCAAATGGTTCAGTGGGAGTTCCCTACCACAATAACCATTTACCTTTCCAATCCTCCCATTTCCTCAACCTCTGTTTTTCCCGGGGAGCACAATGGATCCTTGAGATCCGAGTGAGGTGTTGCCACTTGTGGCTGCACCCCCCGTTCAACCTAACCTAACCTAACCTATGTGTCGAAATCAACTATCTAACAAAAAATCACCTGGGTACGATCTAATAACTGCTCAGGTTATGAAAGAAATGCCATCAAAAGCCTTCATAAAACTCCAATTCATAATAAATGCATGCCTAAAGACCCAATATGTCCCACATCATTGAAAAATTGCTGAAGTAATTGTTATACCAAAGCAAGGTAAGCCACCAACAGAAGTGACGTCTTACAGACCAATATCGCTTATACCAATAATGGCAAAAGTCTTTGAAAAATTGCTACTGAAAAGACTAAGCAAAGTCATAGAAGAAAGAAATCTAATCCCAAATCATCAGTTTGGATTTAGAAATAAACATTCCACGATAGACCAAGTTCATAGAATAACGGATGCAGTTGAAAAAGCATTAGAAGAAAAACAAGTATGTTCGGCTATATTTTTAGATGTTGCTCAAGCATTCGACAAGGTATGGCATGAGGGGCTAGAGTACAAACTGCAAAGGGACCTACCCAGGCAATACTACGAAATACTAAAATCTTATATCTCAAACCGGCTCTTCAGAGTACGGTATGATCAAGAATATTCAAAGCTATGTAATATACAAGCCGGTGTTCCACAAGGAAGCGTCCTAGGACCTACCCTGTACTTGCTATATACAAGGGATATTCCAGTGGATAACAACACCATTATGGCTACTTTTGCAGATGATACCGCAATTTTGGCATCCTGTAAGTGCGTCGTCAAGGCTGCTGAGAAATTGCAAAATGCCGTCGACACCGTTAGTGATTGGACCAAAAAATGGCGTATCAAGCTCAATGAAGCTAAATCTGCACATATAAACTTTACAAATAAAAAGTTAAGCTAAGTTCAAATATTCATCAACAATCAAGCTGTACCTTACGCCAATGCGGCCAAATACCTTGGGATGAATTTGGATGCAAAGCTAAAATGGAAAGAGCATATCAAAAAGAAAAGGGAAGAGCTCAACTTGAAGTATTGAAAAATGTACTGGTTACTCGGTAGAAATTCTGACCTATCTGTCGAAAATAAAATAATGCTTTATAAACAAGTACTTAGACCTGTTTGGACCTATGGAATCCAATTATGGGGCTGTATAAAGAAAACAAATACTGAAATCATTCAAAAATTCCAAAACAAAGTCCTTCGTGGAATAGTAAATGCACCATGGTATATAAGAAATAGCGATTTACATCGTGACCTACAAATAGAAACGGTTACAGAAGTTGTAAAAAAACATGCTGTATCACACAATCAGCGACTGCATAGTCATATCAACTCTGAAATGGAGTCCGTTTTAAATACGAGATGCAATGTTCGGAGATTAAGAAGAACCAAGCCACACGAGCTAATGGTCTAAAAGTCATGGGAAGCATTAAAAGTTTAAGCTTCCCTTAAAGCGATTATATTATTGAGAAAGAAAAATCTGTTGTCGATCGTTCATAGATTGGTTCTGATTACGAGGAGTTTTTGGTGAGGTAAGAGTCCCACACTACTTGGTGTCGAATACTGCCAAGTGTCTTGAAGATTTACTCCTGACAAAAAAAATTCTTTCGATTTTCGTGATGTTATTTGCTACACTACTCGCACCACCACTAGCACAAGTATACATCTCGCCGTCGTCATGCATTTGCCTGTCTTGCTAATGCAAATCACGGAATGTGTTTGTGGCGTCGTCGATTCCACCATCCCAACAATGTCGAACACGATACCGACAATTCCCTAGCAACTTGACCTCATACCTTTTAAGGTGTTCCGGCAGCCGACCTTTATTCCTTCTGCCGCTTCGTCTTGGGTCTTGGTTCAGACATTGTTGAATATATTAAATTTTCCACAGAACTGTCGTTGTATGTGGCTTGAAGGACCAGAAAATGTTACCTTATTTGTCTGGAAGTTACCTTACTTCCCGTCGTCGTCTTTCTTGCAAAATCACAACCAATTGAATCAATATACTCTAACACTGAAATCTGCTATTAAACACTTTTTATTACCAAAGAACTATTCGTATTTATAAAAATGAATTAAATGTATGTATTACAAAATGGACTGTATCTTTTTTATTTTAAATCGTCTTGTGTCTATCAAATTTTCTTCTTATTGCTTCTGCTGCTCGTTGACGACTGACTCTCTTTCGTTTAAATTTCGCGAATATTGTTGTTTTCATAGTGTGTAGTGTGTGTGGTTTTGCAGTGTCCGCTTTATTTTCTTTTTCTCCAACAGCCATGAAAAGCGCTTTCTCGATTAGCCGTTCGGAACAGGCAGTCAATTGTAGGTCCCTTCCATTCCCTCACAAGGCATGGTTGTGAGAAATGCGCTAGGCCCAGGGGCTCCTCACCCTATTTATTTATTTTAAACTAACAAAAAATGGACAAAAACAATTGTTTACCTGCATTAATTTCACTACGGTATATTTTTATTTTCCACTCTATAGAATTGCTTTGGGTTTTTAACAAACATTTTTTGCGTTCTTGTGCGAATTTGGCAAAAAAAATTTATTTGTTGACTTTTATTGGTTTTACAACTGATTAAGAACACCAACCCACAAATAAAATTAAATTTTTTTTGGATGTCATGTTATGTACATAACATCCTTGTGAAAAAACTGTGAGCTTCTTTTATAGCGGTATTGTAGGTTGTAGAAACAAAAACTTTGTAGAAAACTTTTTTTTCGACGTTTGAGGTATTTCAGATAAGAAAATGGACGAAGTTTAATGATAATAATACAATAAATGAGTTTCTCTAAAACATTCGCTTCCAGTCGAACGTTCGATTCGCTACTCATAATAGGGACCGGACCTACTTTGGAAATCATGGTAATGTTGCAGAATATATAAGAATAATATGAAAAAAGTGAAAGAAACTGCCATCCTCATCGGTAAACCAATGCGTGAAAGACCAAAAACAGTGCGTACGCCCGAGAATATCGGAAGATCACATTATCAGTTGGACTATTATTTGTAGGGTGCCGTGAAAGATAAGTGTTACGCCGACAAGCCAGAAACAATTGACGCTTTAAGGAACAATATTCGTGAAGCCATTGGTGAAATACAGCTGCACACAATCGATAAGGTGCTTAAAAATTGAACCGATCGTGTAGACTACTGCATGACCAGCCTAGGCAGCCATTTGAATGAATATATTTCCCATTATTAACCGGAAAGATTGTGCTTTCAAATAAAAAAAGAAATTTGAGAAAATATTCAGTAGTTTTTTTTTATAGTGTAATGCAAACCCAACATTTAATACCAATTTCCTAATCGAAAACGTTCAACCGAAAACACAAGCGGCAACATTATTGTAAGTGTAGAAATATACCAGGAGGGGAAATGTTTGACTGCAAAAATACTGGAGTGTGGAGACCATGTGGAAATTACTTGGAAGTTCTAGATGTAATGTCATTCGATATAAATAGGCCGCCGAGGCAACCAGATGGAGTTTTGATTATAGAGCCAGAGCGATAATGTTAAGAGTGAGTTAATGTGATTATTGGTAGAGTTGAAATCGAATAAAGTAGATACTAGGTCCGTACGTTGAACTTTCCCCAGGGTTGACCCAGGTTTTCTTGAAGCCCTATGATTTGTCAAAAAAATCTGGGTTTTCCAGTCCTCAAAAACGCTAAACCACAAATCACCACACATCCCTGTCATTTGAATAAAAAAACATGCCATTTGACAGCACTCAACTCGCCACAGCAAAAAGCTAGGGCGAGTTTATGGAAAACCTAGGTCAACCCTAGGGCTAAAAAAAAACTCAATTTGACATTCAGGGCGACTTTAGGTTTCTCAAAAAACGTTTTGTGGCGACCAAAGTGCGACCCTAGGGCTTCAACGAACAAACCTACTGAATAAAAGTGGTAGAATTAAATTGAAAGGTAAAGTTTTATTTTCGCGAACTAACAATAGCATTTAAAAAAAAAATGTTATTTGGCGGATCCTTAGAAATTGTGCCCCTATATACGAAAAGCCCTATGCTTTAGTTCATTACCAAAAATATCTTTGAAGTTCTTTTCTCCTCAAAGTTTTTGTTACGGTTTTTGTGTCGTTGACCTTTTTATTAAAATGGAGAGCAGAATTGTTTTTACCGTTTTTTATTGTTTTTTATTTTTATGACAAATTTTGTTTTTTGAGAAACATTTCAGCAGTATTGAGTTGGGTCTAACTAAACCCAACCACCATGAACGTTCACTAAAAGCGCTATTTTAAAATACTCGTAACTTGTTTAATTTGAAGACAAAACATGATCGTAGGATTTGACTATTTCTTTGATTTATTTTTTCACTCTCTGTCCCTCATACTAAACTTTTCTTTCTTTGCAGCCGCACACACGAGTATTTTTTGTGTTTTAAACTAACTTAAGTCTCTGTTTAATTTAATCTGTTAGGTGCTAACAAACAGAATTCTTCGGTGTATTTCACGAAAAGAGTGGACTTCAGCTTTGGGAATTTTCTCCGCATTGAAAAGAGTTATATTGTTGCAACCCGACATAGAACGTACCTGTAATCCTCATCAGAAGGGCCAACTCGCCAAAGTTCTTAACCGCCTTCAGCAAACAGTAAAAAACTAACATATTTTACTGAAACGATATTTTTGCTAACTCGCCGAAAATATTTTAGGGTTCTAAGGCTCTTGAGCATTTCCTAGACGTTGTAAAAGGGGAGTCCGGTACTAATTTAGTTGGAATGAGTTCGAGTACTCTTGGATACTCCACCGTTCCACGAGACGCTACAGTTCATGAACTCACTTCAAACACTATATGGTTTGTAGAGCATCTTTTTGAACATTTTGAAGTAATTGGTGAAATACTGCAACACGACGTCCTTTATTCAACCCAGTTAGATACCATATTAATGAAAAAAGTTCTTACGCCAGAAGAAAAGAACAAAGCACTTCTTGCTGTTTACATAAGTATACAATCTGCTGGTAATCATTTTATTTCTTATTTTCATTTTAAATTTTAAATATAGAAAAAGCTTTGGCAGAACTTAATTTAACTATTATGAGCAAATGTGAGCACTACAGTGATCAGGCAACCAAACATTTGTTTCGATTAAATAACATACATTACATTTTAAAATCACTGCAGAGGTCGAATCTTATTGAGTTAGTAACTTTAGCAGAGCCGGATTGTGAACGTAGTTACACAGACATGATTCGCGAGCTTAAGTTTTCTTATCAGAAAACTTGGTCGAAAATGCTAGGAAGTATTTCTGTAGTTGATGATCTACCGAAGCCGGTACTGGGCAAAGTGAAAGATAAAGAAAAAGCAATATTAAAGGAACGATTTTCCGTAAGTTAAACTTATTCTTACATTTACGAGTATTATATTTTTTGTTTACCAGACCTTCAACAAAGACTTTGAAGAAGCGTGCAAAGCACAGAGGGGAATTTCTATACCTGATGTAATATTACGAGAAGGAATCAAAAGGGACAACGTTGAACACATTCTGCCTAAGTATAATAAATTCTTTGAGATGTAAGCTTGTTTTAATGAATCGGAAATTATTTTTGATGATATTCAATACGATTTTCTTTCATTAGGTATGTAACCATTCAATTCAGCAAGAATCCAGAGAAATATATTAAATATAGGCCCCACGAAGTCAATGATATGCTAAGTAAGCTTTTTGATGATTCTGCTTGATACTAAAAGTAAAAAGACATCGATTTAAATTCATCATAATTTTCATTTGCTAACAATTTTATGCATTAAATGTTATTGATAAGCAACATGTTATTAAGTCTTAAATCAGCAACTTTGTATTGTTCATTAAAATATACTCGTAATTATGAAGAAATGATCAATTGTATTTTAAATTAATTTTTGATTGTTTTTTATTGGGCTTTTTGATCTGTTACTTTTGTATGCAATTAATAAATTAATCCATTTTTAAAACTTTATCCCGACGTTTCGTTGATTATTTTCCAACTTCTTCAGAGGGTATTTTTATATATATACTCGTATTTTAGTTCATTTATTCATAAAATGTGCCACTATTGTAGAAAAATAAATCCTCTTCAGTTAACAAATTGAAGTTGTTGAGCTTTTTTTGTTTTTGAAGATACATATATGAATTTGCAGCGCGTTTGGAAAAATTATGAGAGTAAAATTTGTACCATGCGAAAGTTACGTACAATGACTCTTCCGTAAAAGTGATAGTTTTCGAAGAGAAATAATAAATATTCACCCCTTCGTGGTGAAAAAACATTAAGTCGAACTCCTTAAGTATTTTTACTTTTCAATTAGAAAATAATGTGATAGTAAGTAATTACTAAAATTTCAAAGATACATGGAAATAAGAGTTGCTATTTGGAAATGACTGAGATATGTTGTTTCATTGGGTTGGGTAGAAATATTATATAAAAATAGATAAAAAAAAAAAGCTAATGGGGTATGGCTACGGACACAGAGTTCTGTGGTTGGAGAATACTTCTCGTAACGGGTGATATTTTTAAGTTAATCAGCCTTATTATGAGTTTAACGTGAACAGCATTCCCCTCGGAAAAAATCCCTTTTCACTTTTCCCTTATTATGAGTTTCGGGGTGAAAATTTTCCATGTTCAAAAAATTTCCCTTATTGTGAGCTATTTTCCCCCGTGAAATGTGAAAACGTTCAGAGCAATTTATTTCACTTATTTTTGTGAGACGAACAAGTAAACAACAAAAAGCGGAAAAAATGTAAGTTTGTTTTGTTTTAGTTTAGATGAAAAAAAAAATAAAACTGAGGTTGTCCTATGTTTCAGGAGCAAATCAATAAACACTGCACAGAGCGAAATGCTGCTTAATAAGATGCAGCAAAATCCAGATATTGCAATATTGTCAAGCAAAACAGAGAAAAAGTTGCCGAGTTCTGGAAGCGGCTTACTTTGGAGTTGAACAGCGCAGGACCTCCGATCAAAAATGAATGCGAGTGGAAAAAAGTAAAACTATTTTATTTTTAATATATTGCTGACTTATAATATATTTTTAATAGGCATGGACTGATCAAAAGCGCTATGTGCGAAGAAAGCGGCACTGAACAAAATGCATCAAAGAGGAACAGGAGGTGTACCAAACAAAACCCAAAAACTTTCACCTTGAGAAGAAGCTATTTTCGCACTGATTGGAATGAGTGAAGCCATTTAAGGAGTTGGCAGCTCACAGCCATTTGGTTTGCATCAGTTCGAGGAAATAGATGAAAATATTCCGGTTTTACCCAGTTCACCGCCTGATCCAATTTTTGAAGTCCTTGATTCCACGGTATCGGTGCCGAATCCAAATGACAAGCCAACCAGTTCCGATCCACAAAGATGCAGAAAAAGAAAGGCGGTCGAAATGACCACGAGTCAAGTTGTGGCAGAAGAGCTGGAAATTCAAAAGAAACTTTGTGGCGAGGTACGTGAAGCGGTGTCCGTAATGCGAGAGCATAATGCTGACACGGAAGAACTCGTCAAGAAGTTATGTCGTTCGGTAGATCGATTCAATGAAAACTTTGAAAAGTTTCAATTTTCGGAGAAGGACAGATACAAAGAACAAAAGCGCCACAACATGAAAATGGAAAACTTCCGTAGATCTGAGCTCGAAGCGCAATTAGAAAAAGATCAAAAGTTTCTAGAGCTCGAATTGCGCAAAATCGAGATCATGGAAAGGAAAGCCTGAAAAGTGGCAAGATATTTAATATGCAAGAGCCAAGAAGTGAATTTTTATTTATTTTTATTGAAAGACTTAGTGTACATACGTTATTTATTTATTTTTTTGATTGAAATGTGATTTAATTTAATTTTTTTTTTATATTAAAACTGTACATACGTTTCATATTAGATTTTAAGAACATTATTGAATTTGTTGAAACTTTTTTCAGTTAAAAAAAATATAAAATATTTGGTCTCTGATTTGGTTTGTTTCCATTCAGTTCGAAGTTCCTTAATCAAAGAATATTGGTGATGTTTGCGCGAATGCGTTGCGCAGCTGTAAGATATACAGGATTTGCTTCGAAACTGTGTGCATCTTCAAAATCTGTGTAACCGAATGGGGTTAAAACCGAAACGATGAAACAAAGGCTGGAAAATTTCTGCATGTAGATTGTTGGTAGGAGTAGATGTATTGCTAAAGAGCTAGTGTTCAAGTGAACCTCCAACAAAAATACGACCTAGTAGGTTGCCGCCCTCAAAGTGGAGAGTTCGAGTTTTAATTGAATATTATTCGGCTCGCGGCTAATTTACTTGCGGCGGCTTCTCCGCCGGTTAAATAAATTATATGGAAAAAAGGTTCATTCGATTGACGGCAGCCACCAAATATCCATCCATTTTCAGAAAGAAAAAGTTAAGAAAAAAAAAAGATTAAAAAAACGAGTACAAATAATAAAATACTAAACTCAACAAAACGAAAGGGTTATTTACTCAATAAAATAAAAGGAAAAGGGAAAACAAACAAATAGAGTGCAGTGGCAGTGCATCAAATTCCAGAGGTAATTGCTGTGCCATTCAACAGCTAAGGTTAATTGGCAATAGCCTACGGAAGGAAGTACCCATCCTAGGACAGCCAACAATATACCAGCGAAATGAGGAATTATATATATATAGATTACCAAAGGAACAATTATATTAGGGAGGATAGACCGCGTTGAAACGCACCGTCGAGCCCAGGCCTTGAATTCGGCAAAAAGTATATACATATATATATATATATATATAAATATATATATATATCAACGTATAGTTTTACATGCATATACACCCTTTTTCTTCACTTATTCCATCTCAAAATAAGCACACATATAGGCCGTTAAGATTTTCCGTTAACGGCCTGCACTCGCAGGAAAAGCCGATATAACGGTGTCCAAAGCGAATCGGTTAGAAGAAAAATCCTAAGTTCAACATTTTTATTGCCTCCAGTCAGCAAACCAATAAAACAAAAAGTAAGGAAATCGTTCAAGACGAACGACAAAGTCGTCGTCAGCGGAGCGGCATCCTAAAAAGAGAGTTTTTGTCAGATACATAAGAAAATCTTAAATCAATTTTTTTATATTACGATCTTCGATTTATCTCAATTTACTTAAATTACTGCATTAATTTTAAACTCATTCCAATTGAACCAAAAATTTGTATCTTAAAAAGTGTGATTTCAAGTACGATTTGCGATTCATAACCTGTACATATACATTTGCATATATACGCATACAATTGCCTAAATTTTTTTGCTTTGAATTCTAATCAAGTGTGGTAATTTTTATGAGAATAGTAAGCTAGATGGTAAATCCAGAAAAAGGTGTTATTAACAAGAAAATCACCCTGCCTTCAAGATTCGTCGAGGAGTGGCCACTGCAGCGACAAATTTTAGGGGTAAGTCAATTCAATTCGTTTGTTTGTATATGTGTCCAATTGACACTCAATTCTTTCATAAGCTTTGCCATATATTTTAAATTTAGATTCAAAGTAACTAAACATTTAAACAGAAAAATAAACCGTTAAATTCACACCTAACTTGAATCATGTAGGAATAAATGTTAAATCATAAGGAAATTGAATATTAAAAATAATGTATAGAAACATGAATCTTTAATTTTTTTATCATAAAGGGGAAGATGGGGATGATAAACGACGAGTGAAATGCTGAGATAAAGGGGACGTTGAAAAAAGGGGTTGTTTTTGGCGAGAAAAACAACCAGGTAGGGTGGGTTATGACTTAAACATCTCGCGCATCAACAACATCGGAATGCAATAAGACTGGCATTCAATTTTTTTTGCTAACGAGGAGGAAACGAACCCATTACGAGCTAGTTTGGGAAGTTTATGGTGTGCCAGCTATCCTCAAAGAAACAAAACTCGTTACAGAATTGGCGCCCAGAACGTGGAGTCCCACTATCAGTAGATAGTGTGGCTAACATTTGATTTTAAATTATGAGTCATACATTTTTTTTCGTTGTAAATAGTTTAAACATTTTCATTTTTATTTTTTCTATGTTATCTTAACTTTTGGTTTCAACAGCTTTGTGAGTCCCGGTCACTTAGGTAGATCACCCGGTACCGCGTTGCAACAAAGAGGTTGAAATCAATGCACAAGTATTCAACAAAAAGTACAATAGAAACTTAGTCTTTGGGCATCTGAACAAAAAGACACCCAAACAGCAAGCGGATAGACTACATTTTTTATGTTTAGCTACAGTTTAAAGAGACCCAATGCTACGAGAGGTGTCTTGAATAGTCCTTTAAACAAATTTTAACATTTTCAATTTTTTTTTCAAAGTTTAGTTTTCGAAATTCTCCGGAGTCTCCATTGATGATGAAGATGATCGTCGAAAATTGTCCCGGAATAATTTCGAAAAATTACAAACATGTAATATTAAAGTACCACAACAATAGTTACAAACACTAGTTTATTTTATTTTTTTTATATATTACATACATTTGTGTGACTCACAACGTTCCTTTTACTTAATTCTCAGCAGTTACATTCGTTCGTATTCAAAACCTTGTCTTCCCTTTTTGATTTTCATGATATATTACAACACAAAAAATACACTTCTCAATATACTGATTACTGAAATACATTTTTTGAACAGAATTTAAAAGAACACATTCAATTAAGTTTTGTTCTTTCATACGTACAATGATTATTTGATTTAAACTTTATATTTCACCTATTCCTGAAATATAAGTTAAACTAGCAATTATAACATAAAACTTTTTATTGAAATACATTTACATTTACATTTACATTACAATCACATTTTCTATATTGTATAATTTATAAAACAATTTTTGAACTACATTTAAACGTTATTTTGAGACACAATTGAAAAACGTTTGATTCAGTTTGTTTGATTTAAGATTTTTGTTGGCTCATTTTTTTCAACATCATCATTGTGATTAGAATTGATAAACCACGATTTGTTTTTGTTTTCATGAATTTGAAGATTAAGCACAAGCATTAGAAACAATTTTGAAACATAGCCGTTCCTTAACATTTCGCTTGCTTTATTTTCGAGATTTCTTTTGAAGCTTAGCAATAGAAAACATTATTTTTATTTCGGTAATATAAAGCCGAGTTTGGTTCTTTTGAACTAAGAATGAGTAGGAGTCGTCGCGTGTCAATTTATGACGGCATAGACGTAATAAACGCTCACAACGAAGCAACCTTTGAGGCATTTTACCAGAGATTCTGTAATACGCTAGATAGGTTCAACCTTGATAACTCTTTTAGCTTTTCCGAAGAATTAGAATCAGTAATTTCAAACTCAACATTCAATATGGCTGATCAAGAAGACCAACAGAATTTAGACCAACAGGATTTAGACCAACAGAATTTAGACCAGTTGCCAGGCGAACACACTGATAGGGAACCAACGCAACAAGTTGAAAGTAATGTAAATCCAAATGAAGAAGTCATTTTAAGGATAGAAAGGAGTATGGTTCAGAATCAAATGAGGGTTTTCCAGCAAATGGATATATTTATGGGAAACGTGCTGCAGAAATTAGAAAGTTTGCGATTACAGCCACAACAAGCAGCCAACCGTCCACAATTAGAGAGGCAAAGCTCTACGGTGACACAACTACCTTTACCTAGGAGTTCGAGTGGGTCAACAACATTTAGCGCTTCAGGTCCATGTAGGTTAGATCGCTGGAAAATCAAGTACGATGGTTCCGATAAGGTGTCTGACTTCCTTTTAAAGATAGGAAGAATGCAGTCTTCATTATCCTATTGCGATGAACAAATTGCTGCAAACTTCCATGTTTTGCTGGAAGGCAGACCAAATAAATGGTTTTGGGGATACGTTAAGAAGTACCCGAGTGCGGATTTAGCGTCTATAAAAGAAGCTATGAAAAAAGAATTCGGCAGAATTGAATCCGAAATTGACATTTACATGAAACTCATGTATCGTAAACAGGGTCCGAAGGAATCCTTCGACGATTTTTATGTGTCAATTGCTAGTTTAAACGACCGCCTGAAAGATCCCTTTAACGACAAGAAATTGATCGAAATCATTAGAGGGAACGCGAAGGAAAAGCTAGGTGAGATCTTGTTGTCAGCTGAGGTCAGGAACTTAGAGCAGCTACGACAAAAAGCTCGCGAAGCTGAAAGGTTTTTGAATAAACGAAACGTAGGCCATCGATCAGTCCACGAGATTACAGTCGATGATCAATACGACTACGTTCAAGATGTTGAAGAAATCGCGGCTTTTTCTTCGAGACAAAAACCCGTTACCACTGCCAACTATATATGTTGGAATTGCGATCAAAAAGGACACGCATACCATTTCTGTCCGTCAGAGGTCAGAAATTTATTCTGTTTCCTATGCGGTGCAAAGGGTGTAACTACAATTCAGTGTGGTAAACACCAGAAGGGAAACTTTCCGAGGGACGAAACGAGGAGTGGAGAGATTCGTTCCACGAGGAATCCCACGAACCACTCACAAAACTAAATACAAACCCTGGAACGAATTCCATAGATGAAGATGACAAAGACTTAACGTCAATTAAAATCTTAAAGAGGGAAAAGCACAACTCTGAAGTCGAACATTTTCATCCAATGGAATTTCACAATCATAAGTCTCTTCACGAGAGAAAACTTATTTATGAGAAGATCCGAGCTTGGATCTTCGCAACCAATATTGAACCAATTAGTAACAAAATTTCAAAATGTCGTCGTCGTTATCAAAATCGAAAAAAGTTTCGAAGACAAATAATTGAAACTATCATATCGTCCGATACGGACGGACGCATGTATGCAAACGTATTTTTAAATAATGAGTCGGTTTTTGGACTTCTCGACAGCGGAGCCTCAATTTCGGTTTTGGGGGAAGGATGCTTCGAGCTAGTTCGCAAGTTAGGGGTGGAAATATTGCCCTACAATAATGTAGTGCGTACTGCAGATGGCAATTTCCATAAGATTGTCGGATATTGCGAGATCGAAACTAAATATAACGGCGTATCAAAAAAGTTGACATTTTACCTTATACCAAACTTGACACAAAAAGTTTACCTCGGTATGAATTTCTGGCGAAGCTTCCATCTTCTACCTGAGATAAGTGAAGTTGAGTTGAATTTCACTTCCGGTGAAACCGAGGAACATTTCAAAAGCGCAACCGAGTTAATAGAACTTTCAACCGAAGAGTCTTTTCGGTTAGAAAATGTCAAGAAACAATTTCCAAATTTCGTGGTCCTTGGGTTAGGAAAAACAGATCTGGGGTGTCACATCGTTGACACCGGAAATGCTGCCCCAATAAAATCAAGGCACTACCCGTTATCTTCGGTGCGCCAAAACGAGGTTTACAAAGAGCTCGAACGTATGTTGTATTTAGGAGTCATCGAAGTAAGTAACTCTCCATGGAGTTGCCCTGTTGTGCTGGTGAGGAAACCTGGCAAAATCCGTCTTTGTTTAGATTTCCGGAAAGTCAACGCTGTGACCGTTAATGATGCGTACCCGATGCCTCATGTCGAAGGTTTGTTAAGTCGGATAAAAGACACGCACTTTATCACGGGGATAGACTTAAAAGATGCTCAAAAGTAGTCAAAATTCGAATTTACGTCGGAAGCACTTGAAGCTTTCGAAAAACTAAAAACAGCTTTGTCGTCAGCTCCAGTTTTAGCTGAACCCGATTTTTCAAGACATTTTATGATACAATGCGATGCTTCGTCTGAAGGAGTAGGCGGTGTTCTCTTTCAAGTGGATGAGAACGGTCATGAGAAGCCCATCGCTTTCATGTCGAAGAAGCTTAACAAATCCCAGAAAAACTACACAGTTACGGAACAAGAGTGTCTAGCAGCAGTTTTGAGTGTGCGAAAGTTTAGGCCTTACGTCGACGGTTTGCCCTTTACAGTCATAACGGACCATTCGAGCCTAAAATGGCTCATGTCGATGAAGGAGTTATCAGGTAGACTAGCGAGATGGAGCCTAGAACTCCAAGGGTATAACTTCTCCATCGAACATAGGAAAAGGAGTTTAAATGTAGTGCCAGATTGCCTGTCGCGCATGAACATGGAAGAAATTACAGCTAGCGGAACTGTAGCGGACAATGGGATTTGTCAAGATTCTTCGATAATGACATGCGGTGATATCGATTTAGATTCGGCTGAGTTCGATTCGCCACAATACACCCACTTGAGAGAGAGCATCTCCCAAAACCAGTCGACCCTTCCAGACCTCGTAGTGTCAGGGAAGTTCGTTTATCGAAGAGTTAGGTTCAGAATCGGAAAGGTTGACGAGGAAGATTCGCTTTGGCGCTTATGGCTTCCGGACGACCTTACGCAAAAGTGCATAGAAATGTGTCACAATACCAAATTAAGCTGCCATAGTGGTTTTGACAAGACACGCTCGAATCCGATCAAAATACTATTGGCCAAAAATGATAAAAGACGTAAAGACTTTTGTGAAAAACTGCGATGTTTGCAAAATGGTCAAGGCTCCAAACGAAATTCTTCGCCCACCGATGGTCCATCAAACAAAAACGGAAAGGCCCATGCAACGACTCTACGTTGATTTTCTTGGCCCATATCCACGTACCAAGCGAGGTAATATATACGTTTTCATTGTGGTTGACCATTTCACAAAGTACGTGTTTTTCAAAGCCTTACCAAAGGCAACGTCAAGTCGCGTGATTCAATATCTTGAATCAGAAATTTTTCATGCTTTCGGGACCCCTGAACAAATCCACTCCGACAACGGTCGTCAATTTGTATCCAAAGATTTCAAAATCTTTTTGGATAACTACGGTGTCAAGCATGTGCGAACGGCAGTGTATTCGCCTCAAGCCAACATTTCGGAGCGCGTTAATCGTAGTTTCCTTAGCAAGTTGAGAATGCTAATTTCCATACAGCAAAATGACTGGGATCTTCATTTGTCAAGTATAGCATGTGCGTTGCGATCCGACATGCATGATGCCTTGGATTGTCAACCCTACTTCGCCATGTTTGGACAAAACATGGTAAATCACGGATCGACTTATGCTCTACTACGGAAACTAAACGCGCTACACGATCCCGAAATGTTGGTGACACCTCGCGCACTTAAATTGACACTAGCGAGACAGACGTTGTCGGAGAATTTGGACAGGGCATACGTTAAGTCGAAAAATCAATACAACAAAAGGTCTAAAAACGTCACTTACCGGGAAGGTCAGGAGGTATTCCATCGGAATTTCGCCCAAAGCAATTTTGTCCAAGGAATCAATGCTAAGCTGCTTCCGAAATTCCTGAAATCCCGCGTAAAAAAGGTCGTAGGCAACTGCATGTACGAGTTGGAATCCAGAGCGGGAAAACCTCTCGGCATATTCCATGCCAAGGACATAAGACAGTGACTCGACATACACTAGAACAAAAAGGGAAACGAAAATCAACCACAAAGAATCGAATTCTATAAATAAACAAGATGCATCACTTATCTGACTATAATTTTCTGCTTTTGTTTTCCGGCTGCTAAGTGGGTTCGCGTCCCACTTCTAGCATAACAGCTGGCACACAACAACGAAATGCACAAATTTTAGATTTAAATCTAAACCGAATCGATGTAAATGTAAACAATCATCGCTGAAATACACTAATTGTAACTCCCGTTGAAACCACTTCATGAATTCGCACACAATTTTTCAATAATTAAAGGGGACACACTTTAACCGACACGGTAAAAGAAATTTTATTCGAATCCATAGGCATTTTAAAACCCCGACGGCAAAACTCATCGATTTTGGATTAACAAATACATTAATGCATATTTTTTTTGCCACGAATGCTGCAATCAGCTGGTGAGGTGAACGACCTCTTATTTTTTTTGGCAATGAACGACAAACGTTAACACTTTTAGGGCCCATACACTACGCATGCATGCATGCGCAATCAGAAGATTGCGCAATATTGCTTTCGCCCTACACTACTCATGCAAACTGCGCAATCTTCATTTGTGTTTTTGTAGCAGTGTAGACAAGTTGTACGATGTCAAGCTAAAACTCCGCTGCTGCTCTTCTCGTCATTCGAATTTTATCACTTGACTGAGCAATTTTGCCCACACACCACACATGCATGAATGCGCAAACAAGAAAATATCAGAAAATTCTGATTTTGCTCATGCTGCATGCACAACCACTCAGTCAACACCATACACCTTCAATCAGCATGCGCAATCACTTGATTGCGCATGCATGCATGCGTAGTGTATGGGCCCTATTTGAGGAAATACAGACCGTTTCTGTTTACAAAATCCTGCGTAGCGGATCTTTGTCGCGCCTTTCACTCGCACTCGGTTGTCAAATTATATTCGCCCTCGTCGCACGATATGCAAAATGGCACTCGACCATTGTATATATAATCTATAGTACTATCATCAGATAGCTTTTTCTGAGACCTTTATTCACCGAGTGGTGCGCTGAAATCGCTTAAGCAAAGAGACACAGACAAGAGAGAATTAAGCGCTTAAATTTCAAAAAGTGCCGAAAGAACCAAAATCAAAGCAAATTATTTAAGGTGGGGAGGAGAATCGAAAACACGAGACAAAGTATAGAGAATCAGTATTCTTATGGTTAAGCAAAGCAGAATAGGTGTGAAAAAATAATTACATGAATTGTTTTGTCTTTCTTTTAGGGTGGGGTATAGTGGTGGTAGTAGGTCAAGAAAGATTTTACGTACAATTGATCATACTGTTGTGATTGAAACTGAAATTTCAATTTGGAGGGATAAAATGAAATTGCTATGTGGCAAGCAAATTTCATTTCAAATTCATGAAAAATTGATATTTGTATTAATGAGCAGAAATTTTTTTTTTGTTTTGAATTTATTATTTGACTAGCTGAGCCACCCAGCGTTGCTCGGGTCTGTAGTTTTAAGGTTCCCGTTCTCGTTTTTTTTTTTTTTTTTTTTTTGATGAAAAATAATCGTTTTAACTTTGGAATTATGTGACATCCCAATGACGAAAGAATTTTTGAAATCTGTCCAGTAGTTTCTAGGTTTCCGTTCCCAGCCCCGTTCCTGTGGGAATCTTTCGTTACGTTAATATGTGAAATATAAGTCTACTGAGGGATAATCGTAGAGTTGAAAAATTTCTTGAAATCGGTCAAGTAACTTTAAGGTTCCCGTTCTCGTTCCCGTTTCTGATGCCTTGGGATTATAGGGATGAAATATAATCTAAATTACTAATTGAGGGGGATAATGTAGCAATCTTAATGCAGGAAGGGGAAGGGTTATAGAAATCTGACCAGTAGTTTCTAAGTTTCCTTTCCCAAACCCGTTCCTGTCGGAATATCCCAATATCAATATTTTAAATTCCGTTCCTGTGGGAATATGGGGAACAAACCTTGACAGGAACCATTTATATGTCTATGTCACTGAGGGATAATGTAACATCCTAGAGTTGAAAAATTTTTTGAAATCGGTAACTTTAAGGTTTCGGTTCTCGTTCCCGTCTCTGTTCCCGTGGGATTATAGGGATGAAATATAAACTAAATTACTAATGAAGGGGTATAATGTAGCAATCCTAATACAGGAAGGTTTTTAGAAATATGTCCAGTAGTTTCTAAGTTTCCATTCCCGAACCCGTTGCTGTCGGAATATGGGGATCAAACCTTGACAAGAATCATTCATTAGTCTATGTCACCGAGGGATGAATGTAACATCCAAGAGTTAAAAGAATTTTTTAAATCGGTCAAGTAACTTTTAGGTTTCGGTTATCGTTCCCGTTTCTGTTCCCGTGGGATTATAGGTACGAAATATAACCTAAATTACTGATGGAGGGGATAATGTAGCACCCCTAATGCTGGAATCGCTTTATAAACCTGTCTAGTAGTTTCTAAGTTTCCGTTCCACAACCCGTTCCTGTGGGAATACCAATTTTTAAATTTTTTATGTCATAAGAACCTTCTCCTGACAATAACAAACACAACAAAAAAAGAATTGGCCAAATTGGTCCAGGCGTTGTTGAGTTATGCGCTTACCAACACATTTTGTGATTCATTTTTATATATAAGACTAGCTGAGCCACCCGGCGTTGCTCGGGTCTATAGTTTTAAGGTTCCCGTTCTGGTTTTTCCGCTTTAGTGGGAACTTGGGGATGAAAAACAATCGTTTTTACTTTGGGATTATGTGGTATCCCAATGACGAAAGTATTTTTGAGATCTGTCCAGCTGTTTATAAGTTTCCGTTCCCAGCCCCGTTCCTGTGGGAATCTTCCGTTACAGTGGAAATATGTGAAATAAAAGTCTATGTCACTGAGCATGGGCGTAGCCAGGTAGGGGCAGGTAGGGGCAAATGCCCCAACCTAAGCCAAATGTCCTCGAAAAACTCGGCGTTTTTTAAGAAAAAATTAATCTTTGTACTTCACGACATTTTTGGAGAAAATGTTGAAACAACGAGAACTTTTCAAAGAGCATTCTCGTAAAAAACGAAGACACTTTGGGAAAAAAGCGGAAAAAAGGAGTATCAATGAAAATTTTTATTAAAAATGAGGACAATTCGCAAAATTGCCGAAAAACGAGGACTTTTCAATGAGATTTCTCATCAACACTCATCAACATCTAGAAATATTACACGGGCATATTTGGGCATTTGTATTTATAGTTCTTCGAATGAAAAAATTCTCCAGAAATTCTGAATTATCTGAATGTGGCATTTTGAATGTGGCATTGCGGCAACAACAATTAGTCGCGATTGATCGTTCTAACGGTACAGCTCAATGCCATAAGTGGAAATAAAAGTGGAATTGTGAATACTAATTGATTTTTTCGTTGTCTTGTGATATCAATTTTTTCTTCGCTTTGTGAGAAACCAAAAATGATACTTTTAAAGTATCTCTCAATATTATTGTCAATAAATATTTCCTACTTTTTTTTTCAAAAAAATGTCCTCGTTTTTTCATTGATTTTTGAGAATTTTTTTTCGAAAAAAGACTTGAAAAAATTCCTGGCTTCGCTCATGTCACTGAGGGATGATGTAACATCCAACCTAGAGTTGAAAGAATTTTTGAAATCGGTCAAGTAACTTTAAGGTTTCGGTTCTGGTTCTCGTGGGATTATAGGGATGAAATATAATCTAAGTTACTGATGGAGGGGGATAATGTAGCACTCCTAATGCAGGAAGGGTTATAGAAATCTGTCCAGTAGCTTCTAAGTTTCCGTTCCGTTCCCGTAGGATTATGGGGATCAAACCTTGACAGGAACCATTTATATGTCTATGCCACTGAGGGATGAATGTTACATCAAAAAGTTGAAAGAATTTTTGAAATCGATCAAGTAACTTTAAGGTTCCCGTTCTGGTTCCCGTTTCTGTTCCCGTGGGACTTTAGGGATGAAATATGATCTAAATTACTAATGGAGGGGGATAATGTAGCAATCCTAATGCAGGAAGGGTTTTAGAAATCTGTCCAGTTGTTTCTAAGTTTCCGTTCCCAACCCTGTTCCTGTGGGAATATTGGGATCAAACCTTGACAGGAACCATTTATAAGTCTATGTCACTGAGGGATGATATAACATCCTAGAGTTGAAAGATTTTTTGAAATCGGTCAAGTAAATTTAAGGTTTCGGTTCTCGTTCCCGTTTCTGTTCCCGTGGGATTATAGGGATGAAATATAATCTAAATTACTGATGGAAGGGGATAATGTAGCACTTCTAATGCAGGAAGAGCTATAGAAATCTGTCCAGTAGTTTCTGAGCTTCCATTCCCAAACCCGTTCCTGTGGAAATATATGCACAATTTTTAAATTTTTAAATGTCATAAGAACCTTCTCCTCACAATTAGAAACACAACAAAAAAAGAATTGGCCAAATTGGTCCAGGCGTTGTTGAGTTATGCGCTTACCAACACATTTTGCGATTCATTTTTATATATAAGAAGATAAAGCATCAGCGTTTGAATTTTTGATACCTTTCTTGTAAATAATATTATAATCATACTCGTCTAGTTTTAATCTCCATCTTATCAATCTAGAGCTAGGATCTTTCATTGAAAACAACCAATGCAATGGTTTGTGGTCCGTATATATATTGAACTTTTTTCCATAAAGGTACGGGCGAAAATATTTCGTAGCCCAAACTATTGCCAGGAGTTCCCTTTCAATCGTGCTATAATTTTGTTCAGAGTCATTTAACGTCCTTGAAGCATAGGCAACAGGTTTATCGTGTGGCTTTGGGTGCCTTGTGATAAAACGGCCCCGATAGCAAATTGACTTGCATCAGTTGTAAGGTTAAATGGAACAGCAAAATCTGGGTATTGAAGGATTGGTTCATTCATTAAGAGATCCTTACATATTTCAAAGCACTGTACATATTTAGAATCGAGAACTATTTTCGCATGTTTTTTCAAACATGAAGTTAATGGTTTAGTTATTTTTGCAAAACTGGGAATAAATTTTTATAATACCCAAGAAGTCCAAGGAAACTCTTTAATTCCTTGGGAGTTTTTGGAATGGGAATATTTTGTATGCATCTAATTTTATCTGGATTGGGTTTTATTCCAGAAGTTGTTATAATGTGACCTAAATACGCAGTTTCTTTTTTCAAGAATTCAGATTTATCGAGCTGAATTTTGAAATTTGCATCTCGCAAGCGTTCAAATACTTTTTTTAAGTTCACTAAATGTTCTTGAAGTGAAGTTGAAAATATAACTATGTCGTCTTAGTAGACGAAGCAAATATTTCCTTGAAGGCCTTGTAAAATGTGGTCCATTACACGTTGAAATGTAGCGGGCGCATTTTTAAACCGAATGGCATTCTCAGGAACTCGTAATGACCATTTTCAACGTTGAAAGCGGTCTTTTGAATATCAGCAGGATGAATCTCGATTTGATGATACCCGCTTGCCAAATCGATGGTCGAGAAATAATTACATTTTCCAAGTTTATCTAAAACGTCAGAGATGTTGGGAATGGGGTAGCGATCGTCTATTGTCTTATCAATTACTTTTCTGTAGTCAACAACGATTCGCCATTTCCTTTTACCGGAGGCATCAGGCTTTTTTCCAACTACCCAAATCGGTGATGACCATGGCGAATTGCTTGCTCTGATGATATTTTGTTCTAACATTTTGCGTATTTGTGTATTTACTTCAGTTTTGTGAACAAAGGGATAGCGGTAGTTTTTTTGATGTACTGGTATTTCATCATGTGTTTGAATTCGATGTTTGATCTTATTTGTAAAAGAGAGATGGCTTTTATCTTAATAAAAGATATCTGAACATTTTTCACAGAGAGCGATTCACTTATCTTCTTCTTCTTCATTCATATGATCAGTTCTAAGACAATTTTTAATGCTAAAATGTTCTGTTGTTTGAGATTCTGATAAAGTCATATTGAAATGCTCTATTTCATTATCGAACTGTGTGGATTTAATGGGATATAAAACTGTAAAATTTACATCGTCTGTTGAGTTATTTTGAATTTCTGCGTTTGCCCAACCATTATTAGAGATACTTAATGTTTCTGGTATGATACAATTCTGTATGACTTGGTAAGGAATAAGAGTCATTCCATTTTTCGTCGTTACCGGTATTTTAATTCTAGAAACACTAGTAGCACACTTTTTGAAACAAAATGTTTGGATTAGAATTGAAGTAATGAATAAGTAAAGTAGTATTAGGTGTTTTAAATTTCGAATTTGGAAAGTCTAAGGTTGCGTTTAAGATTTTAATCAATTCCAATCCTAAAAGTCCATCAAAAACATTATGAAATTTATAGGCGTAAAATTTAATTTCCATATCTTCATTTAGTTCATTAAATGCTACAATTGTAACCGTAGTATCATGTGCAGATGAAGCGAAAGAAGTTGTAACCACAAATGGTTCCTTTCTTTTGAAATATGAATAATATTTATCTATAACTAGCTGAGCCCACCCACGTTGCTCGGGTCTATAGTTTTAAGGTTCCCGTTCTGGTTTTTCCGCTTTAGTGGGAACTTGGGGATGAAAAACAATCGTTTTTACTTTGGGATTATGTGGTATCCCAATGACGAAAGGATTTTTGAGATCTGTCCAGCAGTTTATAAGTTTCCGTTCCCAGCCCCGTTCCTGTGGGAATCTTCCGTTACAGTGGAAATATGTGAAATAAAAGTCTATGTCACTGAGCATGGGCGTAGCCAGGTAGGGGCAGGTAGGGGCAAATGCCCCAACCTAAGCCAAATGTCCTCGAAAAACTCGGGGTTTTTTAAGAATCTTTGTACTTCACGACATTTTTGGAGAAAATGTTGAAACAACGAGAACATTTCAAAGAGCATTCTCGTAAAAAACGAAGACACTTTGGGAAAAAAGCGGAAAAAAGGAGTGTCAATGAAAATTTTTATTAAAAATGAGGACAATTCGCAAAATTGCCGAAAAACGAGGACTTTTCAATGAGATTTCTCATCAACACTCATCAACATCTAGAAATATTACACGGGCATATTTGGGCATTTATATTTATAGTTCTTCGAATGAAAAAATTCTCCAGAAATTCTGAATTATCTGAATGTGGCATTTTGAATGTGGCATTGCGGCAACAACAATAAGTCGCGATTGATCGTTCTAACGGTACAGCTCAATACAACAAGTGGAAATAAAAGTGGAATTGTGAATACTAATTGATTTTTTCTTTGTCTTGTGATATCAATTTTTTCTTCGCTTTGTGAGAAACCAAAAATGATACTTTTAAAGTATCTCTCAATATTATTGTCAATAAATATTTCCTACTTTTTTTTCAAAAAAATGTCCTCGTTTTTTCATTGATTTTTGAGAATTTTTTTTCGAAAAAAGACCTAAAAAAATTCCTGGCTTCGCTCATGTCACTGAGGGATGATGTAACATCCTACCTAGAGTTGAAAGAATTTTTGAAATCGGTCAAGTAACTTTAAGGTTTCGGTTCTGGTTCTCGTGGGATTATAGGGATGATATATAATCTAAGTTGCTGATGGAGGGGGATAATGTAGCACTCCTAATGCAGGAAGGGTTATAGAAAACTGTCCCGTAGCTTCTAAGTTTCCGTTCCCAACCCCGTTCCTGTGGGATTATAGGGATCAAACCTTGACAGGAACCATTTATAAGTCTATGCCACTGATTGATGAATGTAACATCAAAGAGTTGAAAGAATTTTTGAAATCGATCAAGTAATTTTAAGGTTCCCGTTCTCGTTCCCTTTTCTGTTCCCGTGGGACTATAGGGATGAAATATAATCTAAATTACTAATGGAGGGGGATAGTGTAGCAATCCTAATGCAGGAAGGGTTTTAGAAATCTGTCCAGTTGTTTCTAAGTTTCCGTTCCCAAACCCGTTCATGTCGGAATATCCGTGCAATTTCTTAAATTCCGTTCCTGTGGGAATATGGATAAAAACCTTGACAGGAACCATTTATAAGTCATTGTAACTGAGGGATAATGTAACATCCTAGAGTTGAAAGAATTTTTGAAATCGGTCAAGAAACTTTAAGGTTTCGGTTCTCGTTCCCATTTCTGTTCCCGTGGGATTATAGGGATGAAATATAGTCTAGGTTACTGATGGAGCTAATGTAGCACTCCTAATGCCGAAAGAATATTAGAAATCTGTTCAGTAGTTTCTAAGTTTCCGTTCCCAACCCCGTTCCTGTGGGAATATGGGGATCAAACCTTGACAGGAACCATTTTTAAGTCATTGTCACTGAGGGATGAATCTAACATCCAAGAGTTGAAAAATTTTTTGAAATCGGTCAAGTAACTTTAAGCTACTCGTTCTCGTTCCCGTTTCTATTCCCGTGGGTTTATGGGGATGAAATATAATCTAAATTACTAATGGAGGAGGATAATGTAGCAATCTTAATGCAGGAAGGGTTTTAGAAATCTGTCCAGTAGGATCTAAGTTTCCGTTCCCAACCCTGTTCCTGTGGGAATATGGGGATCAAACCTTGACAGGAACCATTTATAAGTCTATGTCACTGAGGGATGATGTAACATCCTAGAGTTGAAAGATTTTTTGAAATCGGTCAAGTAAATTTAAGGTTTCGGCTCTCGTTCCCGTTTCTGTTCCCGTGGGATTATAGGGATGAAATATAATCTAAATTACTGATGGAAGGGGATAATGTAGCACTTCTAATGCAGGAAGAGTTATAGAAATCTGTCCAGTAGTTTCTGAGTTTCCATTCCCAAACCCGTTCCTGTGGGAATATCCGCGCAATTTTTTTTTTTTTAATGTCATAAGAACCTTCTCCTGACAATTACAAACACAACAAAAAAATAATTGGCCAAATTGGTCCAGGCGTTGTTGAGTTATGCGCTTACCAACACATTTTGCGATTCATTTTTATATATAAGATATGTGAAAAATGATATTGAAGAACATTTTTTCGGAAATCTTGGAATTATAGTTGAGAAAAGTAAGTATGGAGATGTAAGGTTATGATAGACGTTAGTATTTTGATAAATAGATTTTTTAAAAGGAAAACTATAGGCAACTACAAAAAAAGTGTATTTTTGTCCGGATCACCCAGGATGTAAAATACAAGATTCGTTTTTTTTAATGAGGTTCCCCAGGAGGCCTGCCTCACTAACTACTTTGCATGCTTGATTTGCTTGAATTGTCATTGATATCATCAATAAACAAAACGTAAAACTATATCACAAAATAACATAAAACGAATTCAAATTCTTATAAACTTATAAAAAATCAACAAAAAAAGCATAACAACAAAATGACTAGCTAAGGGAATTGAATATTGCGCATTCAAAAAAGTTAATAAAAATAAAAAAGCGAAAGAAGAGGAGAAAAATAATTGCACTTCATATTGCATATAAAAAATAGGAAAAAAAGTGAAAGAAAAGAAGAAAGAATACTTATGTAACTAAGAAAATTTAAGGGTAAAGAAGAAGAAATGGTAAAATAAATAAGAATTTACAAAAAACATATACATAACAACAAAAATCAATATAAAAAACAACAAAAAAGTAAAACAAAGCAATAAAATGACTGGTCCAGGTTCAGTTTTAAGGTACCTATAAAGAAAAAAAGGTTAAATTATTGATTTAAACAAAAATTAATAGGTTTTCCATATACATTTTTAATTTACATTTCAGAAACATTATTTACATTGCACTTAAAAAATAATCTTAGAATACTTAAACATTCTTTTTTTTTTTAAATAACGTTAGAATACTTCAACATACTTTTTCTTATATTTTTTAGTCCTGCGAAGCTCCTTGTTTGTCTTTTTTAAAGAGAACAACATCATTCCTTGCAAAAGGAATCTGACAATTGTCTCTTTATGTTCGGTGTTGGGGCAGGATATTTCCAGGTTCGCATCTCTGGAATCGCGTACAGTCTCCATCCATTTTTCCATGAGGTCTTCTATATGCTGTTTTCTTCTAAAGTTTTCCTCAAAAACCCTCTGCACTTTCTCAGCCAATTTTTCCAGCTGGATTGAGGGAACAGCTAGCGATCCGAATTCAGATGTAGCAACGGTGCTGACATAGGCCCTTAGTTCTATAAGTTACAGTTGATCTCTCCTTTCAACCGAGCTGCTGATCATGAAGTTGGAACAGGCTTCACACTTCAGTTTGGACTTGAGCTTGCCAGCTGCAAAGCCTGCGTAATAAATTGCTGCCATCTTTTGCATCTGCTCACTGGGTTCACTGGGTTCTAGTCCAACCTGTGGTGAGTCTTCTTCCTCATCCACTTCCATGTTCCACTTTATGCAGTCCTCGCATTGGCAGTCGTTGTCATCATCATCATCGATATCTTCAACATCGACGGGATCTTCTGGCGCTAGTAGACAGTCCTCTATTGTTTCTACGACTTTTGACTTCTCTTTGTCTTTTGTCGTTTTATCGAATTTCCGTTCCTCGGTCAAATCAGCTGTGCTAAGTAGAGGCTCTGCTCCAGCATCTTCATACCCCGAAAAAGAACTTTCTTGTTTGGATTTTTCGAGTATTTTTGGCCGGTATTCAGTACGTCAAACAGCACATTCATTCGCTGAATAAATGTAGCTGTTGACTCGGCCTGTTTCTTTAGCTGCTCTGTTTTGTATACATTGCATTTGATGGCGCATAGAATCCCTGTATACACGTTGAAGCTGAAGATTTGAGTGGCCAGCTTCACGGAGAAGTTCTCAAATGGTTTCTGACTGATGTGAGAAGCTTTAAGTTTATAACAGACTTGAAAGTCCCCTTTCAAATCTTCGTTATAAAGTTCTTCGATGGTTTTCCACGACACAACATCGTCATTGATTTTTATGTTGTGTTTTACTAATATACTACGGATGCTCTTGAATAGATGGCAGTAATCATAAAGTAGAAACACTCTATGATTGTCTACTTCTATGTAGGGCCTATCTATTGCATCCCAGTCGACTCCGAGTTTCTTATATGCGAGAACGTTGTTCGATCCCTGATCGCAACTTGTCGCAACAACGTTCAGCCCACATTCCAGTACTTTTTTCAAGGTCTCTTTTATAATCCTTGCAAGCATGTCTCCATTCGGTGATCCCACATAGTAGGAGATAGATTGTTTCCAGTTTCTGTTAAACCCTCGCAAAGTAAATACCATTACTTTGGAGGCTATCAGATTCGTCCGTCCATGCTCTCCAAAATCAGTGTATCCGTACTGAATGTCGTCCTTGTTGTTTTACTCTTTCTCCTGTTCAACAACTATTTCGTCGAACAAGAGTACGCATTTCCAGTCCATTTCCGTCATATCTTCCGCTTTCTGTCTGAGCATGTGCATCACAGTCTCAGTCAGGCCTGCCTTGAGTCGTATTTCTGAGTGCCATCGGTATATGGTACTCACTGCTGGTAGCTTAAATCCCGAGCTAATCATAAACGCATAGCACGCTGGAGACTTAAAAAAGATTTTTAAGAAAAAATCTTTTTCTTTAAGAGTCCAGTGTGTTTTCTTTTCGTGTAACAGCTGTGCCAACACGAAAGTAAGAACTTCTTCTTTCGAATCTTCCAGCTTTTCTTCGACCGCTTTTCTTAAAATATACCTCTTGCTCTTTCGAATATGGCGAGGGGTGTAAATGGTTACCCCGCAAGGTTTTTTGTAGATTTCTGGGGGAATGGCGACTTTGCAAAACGTCTATGAACGGGAGAAGGAAGTTGTGAGGGTGAAAGCGGGGTATCCTCCGGAAGGTTTTGAAAATTATAGTCCCAGCTATAAGTCTTAGTGGATGTAGATGCCAAATTATGAATTATGAATTTCGACTTACTGAAATGTTTTCGAACTGTGTATTCAAACACGTTCTAGAAGTGGTTGGTTGAATTTTTTTCGCTATTTTTGGGGCTTGGGGAGTTTTAAAAGAAGGATCATTAAAATTCTCCAAAATTGTATCTAAGGCTTCTTCTGAAACAAAAGAAGTAGACGCGTCTGAATTGGTGAGAGGGGTCTCGAAAGTAACATTGGAAAAATCTTTAGCTCTTGCACTTGTATCGGCAGAGCTCGTAGCCGATGTTTGTGCAGCAGTTGTTGACGACTTTTGCGCAGAAATTTGGGTTTCGATGCTTTGAACTTTAAGAGCTTCAGCATCCATGATTCGTTGACATGAGTGGTCAACGGCAACATCCGTGCAAAAGCATATAGCTGGGGAAGACTTCGGAAGTGCTTTCTTTGACAGAACACATCGAAACGCTTGAACAGTAAGGTCTTTTTCATAAAAGTGCTTTGAGCACATACTTGCCGTTTTTGGCAATGGCTTGATGGTTGAAACATTTCCATGTTTCAACCATATTGGCCTTCTACAATCCTTTGGAATAAGGAAAAAAGAAATGCGGCTTGGATAGGTCTTAAACTGACCACAGCCTTTGAACACGCACTTTGACATATTTATTCAAAAGTATAAGGTATATTTCAGAAGTAATTAACTTAATATTAAAAAATTACACAGAGTATTACAAATATAGTGAATATACACACTTAACTTCACAAAATATCACTAGCTTATGATTCACTTATCACTTTTCACTATCACTTCACTCAAGTCGCTATAAATCACCTAACAAAATCGACTATTATTTCACGAAAATCCCTGCTCTAACAATATCGAATTCGAATTCGTAACGCGAAATATAAATTTTAAACAAATTATTGAAATTTAAATTGAAATGTTGAAAAGAAAAGGAAATATTATGGATTAAATACTCTTACTCTCCAGTTTTTATCGTCTTCAAATTTTTGTCTCTTTGAAACTTATGAATTGTTTCAACAGTAAAACAACAAAACACAAAAACAGATCACTATTTTAATATTTTTTTTTTAAATATTTGTTTTTACTTGAATAAACTTCTTTTATTCTGCAAAGTTGTTTTATGATTGTTCAAGGTATGGCTGATGCAGATGAAAGTTATTGTTTTTGACGAACTATCACTACACAACACTGTTTTTTTCGAACGCTTGTTTTTTTTTTTTATTAAACAATTTTTAATTGCTTTGGCAAAATTTGTTATGATTTTATCAGCTTAGAACTTATCCAATTGAAATCACAACGAATAATGTTCTTAACTTACGATTTATACTGGAGAGTTTTTTATGTACGCGCCAAAAAGTTGTAACTGCCAAAAATAATATACATTCAATGATACATTGCAAACTCATTAATTCAACCGCACACAAAAAGCATACAAAAAAAGCCTACAAACGAATTTCTTCTACTCCTTCACTACCTCATTGCAACCATACAGGTAATCCACACAAGTCATGTCATTCGTCATATGATCAGATCAGTTCATGACCTATATCAATTGCACACACACATATTAACATGCTCTGTTGTCTTACCCCATGTCCCATGCAATAGCCAAAATAAATGCTTACTTATGCTGTGGAGAATGAAGGAATGAAAACCCATAAGAAAAAACAATAAGTTGTCTTCTTTTGCTTCGCTACCTGCCATACTCCATTGAATACACATTTCGCATTTCGGCATTATACACAATTAAAAGAAGAAGAAGAAGAAGAAGAAGAAGAATTGTATTCTTAAGCATTTTAACCTACTGCTCCTCCGAATTTATAATAGCAAGAGAAATGGCAAGGGAAATCATTTCTCTTGTGATTTCCTGCTCTTAAGCCATTTTAGTAGCGTGATTCACCGTCTTTAAATGGCGCTAGTAAGGCCGAAGGAATAGTACTATAAATTCTATATACAAAGACTCGACTCAAATTTTGGAATTATTTCCGCCGTTATCACAGCACTTTACGCATTCACATAAAAACATAATAATTTTGGTATCAAAAAAATTCTTTCGAATTTTTATTATTCACTTATGTATGAGCCGAAATTACTTTCAGCTAATGAAATTTCACTTGTTGTCTATTACGACAACCTATCACTTTTCACTACCTGGCCATACGAAAGGGAAAAGGTGGGTTCATTTCGCATATTTCAGATATGTTTTATCTGAAAAAAGCGAAGCCCTGTAACCGAATGGGGTTCCTTTTAATTATTAAAACCGAAACGATGAAACAAAGACTGGAAAATTTCTGCATGTAGTTTGTTGGTAGGAGTAGATGTATTGCTAAAGAGCTAGTGTTCAAGTGAACCTCCAACAAAAATACGACCTAGTAGGTTGCCGCCCTCAAAGTGGAGAGTTCGAGTTTTAATTGAATATTATTCGGCTCGCGGCTAATTTACTTGCGGCGGCTTCTCCGCCGGTTGAATAAATTATATGGAAAAACAAAAAAGGTTCATTCGATTGACGGCAGCCACCAAATATCCATCCATTTTCAGAAAGAAAAAGTTAAGAAAAAAAAAGATTATAAAAAAGTATATTTAAACGAGTACAAATAATAAAATACTAAACTCAACAAAACGAAAGGGTTATTTACTCAATAAAATAAAAGGAAAAGGGAAAACAAACAAATAGAGTGCAGTGGCAGTGCATCAAATTCCAGAGGTAATTGCTGTGCCATTCAACAGCTAAGGTTAATTGGCAATAGCCTACGGAAGGAAGTACCCATCCTAGGACAGCCAACAATATACCAGCGAAATAAGGAATTATATATATATAGATTACCAGAGGAACAATTATATTAGGGAGGATAGACCGCGTTGAAACGCACCGTCCATCCCAGGTCTTGAATTCGGCAAAAAGTATATACATATATATATATATATATATATATATATAAAAATATATATATATCAACGTATAGTTTTACATGCATATACACCCTTTTTCTTCACTTATTCCATTTCAAAATAAGCACACATATAGGCCGTAAAGATTTTCCGTTAACGGCCTGAACTCGCGGGAAAAGCCGATATAACGGTGTCCAAAGCGAATCGGTTAGAAGAAAAATCCTAAAAGAAAAGTCCATAAAAGAAACAAGGCTTGGAAGACCTATTTAATTACTCTTTCTCCAACTGACCACCAAATATTTATAAGTTTTTTTAAAGACTTCAAAATACTTTCTCAGAATCTGTACTCTAGCTATGTCACCCAAATGGGGTGTTCTCTGAAAAACGATCCAAAAAGCTTTTGGTCCTTTGTAAATTCTAAAAAAAAATCAGATGGCTATCCAGCCAACTTTATTTATAATACCATATCTTTAAAAAATACTCCCGACATTTGCAATGCCTTTGCAGACCAATTTAATGGCTCTTTTTGTGATACAAATCTAGAAATTGATGAAAAATACTTTGAATATTTAACTCACTGCTCGCAAGTGAATTTTAATAATATCCCTATTCAAAGAGACAGAATTACTTACTACCTCTCTTCTCTCAAAGATGACGTTTCTTCTGGTCCGGACAGTATTCCGCCAATTGTTTTAAAGAAGTGTTCCTCACGATTATCCTCTCCACTTGAACATCTTTTCAAGCTTTCATTAAAATCTGGAATATTCCCCACTCTTTGGAAAAAATCTTTTATCATACCTGTTTTCAAAAAGGGTGAAAAATCCGATATAAAAAACTACAGACCTATTTCAAAGCTCTCATGTATACCTAAGGTATTTGAACAAGTAGTCTGCGAAAGCGTATCCTTTTTTTCAAGGAATGTTGTCTGCCACCAGCAGCACGGATTTATGCAAAGAAGATCGACGGCTACCAACCTCCTATCCTTTCATCATAAGTGTTCCAATGCTCTTGAATGTGGGAACGAGCTTGATTGCATTTACACTGACTTCTCTAAGGCGTTTGACCAACTGTCTCATAACGTCATACTTTATAAACTAAAAGCCTTTGGATTTCCCCCAGTATTTATTGCTTGGATAAGTTCCTACTTAAAAAATAGGTCTTATGAAGTCAAATTTCGTAACGTTTTGTCAAAACCTTTCAATGCTATGTCTGGCGTGCCACAAGGTAGTCATCTCGGCCCCTTGCTTTTCATTATTGCAATAAATGATGTAATTTCTTGCATCTCCTATAGCGACATTTTAATCTTTGCTGATGATATGAAAATTTTTAAAATCATCGAAAATGCTTCAGATCGCGACTTCTTACAAAAAGATATTGATAGTTTTGTTGTATGGTGTTCAATGAACGGACTAATTTTAAATACTTCCAAGTGCCAAAGTATGACCTTTTCCCGTAAAAGATCTCCTAGCATTGGAGAATATTCAATATCGCATCAATCCCTATCTCAAGTTTCTAGATTCCGGGACCTCGGTGTTCTTTTTAGTACCAACCTCGAATTTAATGAACACATCAACCTCATTATTAACAAAGCAAATTCAATGCTTGGCTTTATTAAGCGATGGGCTAAGGAATTTAATGACCCTTATGTTACCCTCTCTTTATACAACTGTTATGTTCGTCCCCATCTAGAGTATGCTTCTCAGGTGTGGTCACCATTTTATGATATTCATAAATCTCGAATCGAAGCAATACAGCACAGATTCATACGCTTCGCTCTCAAAGGTCTTCCTTGGGAAGATCCTTTCAATCTTCCTCCCTATGAAAATCGTATCCGCTTATTAAATCTTCAAACCCTCTCACAGAGAAGAATCAACAATGATTTAGTGTTTTTTCATCAATTAATAACCGGTATTATTGATGTTCCCGACTTGCTCTCCCACGTAGGATTCAACTATCGCGGAGGAACTCACCAACTACGCAATTTAGAGTTTATACATCGCTCCCACCACCGAACTAACTATGGCATGCATGAGCCATTAGCTCGCATGAGTAGGTTATTAAACTCCAATCCTTTTATTGCCGATTTCAACATCAGTAAAAATAGTTTAAAATTAATATTAAGAACCAGTTTACCATCAGCATGATTCATGTTTAGTAGTTTTTTTTATTACAGTAGTTTAATTTAATTTTTTATTTATAAACCTTGTTTAGTATTGTTTCACTAGTTTAGTTTGTTCTATTAATGTTAATTTTAATATAATTTAAGTTTTACTTTGTAAATGTTGTAATGTTTTTTTTTTATTTTTCCTCGTATACCTTCCCTTTGTGCTTGTGTTGGCGTTATTTACTAACCACTAACACTTGCATTAATGATGAAGAGCGTAGATAAGTGTGTACAAATGAGCTTGCTCTAAGTTCAGTGCCACTTAAGTCTCTGAGATGCAAAAAAAAAAAAAAAAAAAAAAATTGAACCAAAAATTTGTATCTTAAAAAGTGTGATTTCAAGTACGATTTGCGATTCATAACCTGTACATATACATTTGCATATATACGCATACAATTGCCTAAATTTTTTTTGCTTTGAATTCTAATCAAGTGTGGTAATTTTTATGAGAATAGTAAGCTAGATGGTAAATCCAGAAAAAGGTGTTATTAACAAGAAAATCACCCTGCCTTCAAGATTCGTCGAGGAGTGGCCACTGCAGCGACAAATTTTAGGGGTAAGTCAATTCAATTCGTTTGTTTGTATATGTGTCCAATTGACACTCAATTCTTTCATAAGCTTTGCCATATATTTTAAATCTAGATTCAAAGTAACTAAACATTTAAACAGAAAAATAAACCGTTAAATTCACACATAACTTGAATCATGTAGGAATAAATGTTAAATCATAAGGAAATTGAATATTAAAAATAATGTATAGAAACATGAATCTTTAATTTTTTTATCATAAAGGGGAAGATAGGGATGATAAACGACGAGTGAAATGCTGAGATAAAGGGGACGTTGAAAAAATGGGTTTTTTTTTGGCGAGAAAAAGATTGAATTCTAAGATTGTTGTCGCACACCTTTTCAATGATGTGTTTAAAAAAAAAACTAGTTTACATTTATGATCAAACTTACTAGTAAGACATTTAAACTACACTTTCCTTTCCTATTGTAGTACAGATGTTTGTTAACAGCAGGTGAAATAATGTTGACATGTGTTCCATCTATGTATCCAACAACACCTGGTATCTTATGTTTACGGAAAAAATCCCGCGCAATGGTACGTTCTTCATTTTGTGTCGGCCAAGTTATCCACAGTGGACAACATTTATTCTCAAGAACAGATAAGACTTCAGCAAGTACCCCACTGAAAGAGCCTTGTGCCAAACCCACTTCGTAGTCCTTACCAACACCTTTTTGATATGCACCTTCAGCGAAAAAACGCAAGCACGCTGAAAGTTTCACTATAGGTGGAA
The DNA here is from genome assembly GCA_949752695.1 of Melanostoma scalare. Classification (NCBI taxonomy): domain Eukaryota; kingdom Metazoa; phylum Arthropoda; class Insecta; order Diptera; family Syrphidae; genus Melanostoma; species Melanostoma scalare. The sequence goes on along the minus strand of OX456984.1, from coordinate 107,614,213 downwards.
TCCCAAATTTTTGTTTCGTTTCTGGTAACGCTTCGGTAAGAACATCAAGCAAATATTTGAATGCTGGTTTGTTGAGTCTGTAATGCTGTTGAAATCTATAAAAAAAAAACATCATCAATGAAAGCAAGCAAATACCTAAAAAGTTCATACATTGGCTCACGCAACTCCAATTGATTTGAGTGGCCTCTTATATGCCTCCGTATTGCCCGTTCTTGATTTCTTTCTTCGATTTGCATCAACATCCGTAGTGCTATGCTATGCATGTTTAAATTAGTTTGCAAAAATCTTTTAATTTAAAATGTTTACACTTTGCTTTCCAAACACAAGCTTTCTATTTTTTTTTTAACTTCAAATGACACTTCACAAATTATTAGGTGTGTTCATTTTCTGATCGCGATTACTGAGTTGTTTTAAAACGAAGTACAACACGACCATTACAACCACATACAATTTGGGAAAATAACCAAAACCTTTCGCAATATTATGGGTTTTATATTATTTTAACTTACAAGTTATTAACGCGATTTATTCTTATTTTACATCAATTTAGCAAACAGAGAAATTCAAAAGTTGGAATTTTATCTTTTGTTTTTCTCGGTGACGGGAAATTTGATGCAACTGAACGTGGTCTTATTTTCGAAGGGAACTATTTGATTCGAAGTGGAATTTTGTTCAGGGGAAACTCATAATAGCTTTTAAAATTCCGGGCCAACAAAAATGTTCCGGGCGAATAGCTGTTCACGTGAAACTCATAATAAGGCTAAATGTTATTTTGTTAATTGATAAAATAATCTATAATATAAAAATAAGTCGGGTTTTGCTTCCTGACACTATAACTCCAGAACGCACGAATCCACGGTTTTGCATTCGTTGGAAATGTCTCGGGCTCCGTAAGGCTATAACCTTATGCTATGTCCGCGCCTGAGAGTTAAACTTGTTTAATGATATGTCCGCACCTGAAGTTAAACTGGGTCTCGTTCCGGAATGGTTTGAGTTAACCAAGTAGTGTCCGCATATGCAAGAAAGTTTTGAGTTTATCTTTTCGTCTTAAGTTAAAAAGAGACAGATATAAAGTGTGAGCAGAACTTCAACGACGTATGGGAGAATTCATTCTCTCTCCACTCACTTCCACTCTCTTAAATGTCAAATTGAATGGAATACTGGAAATAGTTATCACGAAACCCAGTGACTAAGACTGCTATTATACGGTGCAATTTGTTGCACGAAACTGTTCGAACACCATAAGTGCAAAAGAGAACGAAAGTTCGAAAAACAGAGATGGACAATGTGCTACCGTGTGTCGCATGGGTTATGGTTTCGTGAAACAGCTTTGACGTTTCTCTTTGGGTGGGTTCGAGAACCTATCGGATAGCCGTATCTTGGATACCTTTTTGAACGATCCAGATATCTTTTTCCAGATTGCTGCAGACAACAGCTGTGAAATATTAAAATTCGACTTTTGAAAACAATAAAACATTCAAAATATCATTGCTAGACGATTATAACTTATTTTGTTCGATTTCCCATGCGTTTTGAAAGACTCTTTTGCTGAAATAAATGCACACCAAAACAAAAAATCAACATGGAAAGAAATAAAAATATATTTTCTATCAGCTGATCACTTGAATAGAAAGGTATACCAAAAATAACAACAATAAAAATAAAAAAAAACAATAAATAATAACAACAGCAACAAGCTATCCGGATACGATTCTCGAACGCCCCCTTTGTCTTTGTTCGTGTTTCTGTTTATTCTGTTTCATTTGGTTCAATAATAAGTAGTAATACTAATAATAATGACTTTTTTGTTTTTCAATTGCCAACAAAAGAGGTTTTGAAGCAACCAGGCACTACTAGATAACTATTTTTCCCCAAAAATAAAAACACCGAATGAAAGATAAAGAGAAATGTGAAACTAGTTTCATGAAACTGGATTTCATCATGTAATAACACTTGCGACACGGGATGACAGAACAAAGAAGAATTCGAAGTAGTTTCGTGCAACAAATTTCACCGTATAATAGCAGTCTAATGTCGATTTCCAGTGGTACACAAAAGCACTTTTAAAAGTGCTTTTTTGCTCGAAATATGTTACATTGAGGCACTAGATCACTTTTTTTTTGCCCCGAAAAAGCACTTTTACGAATCTCGATTCAGAGGCAAGATTTACACGCACTTTCACGTACACCAACACAAAACATTTGACGTTTACCAGTTTGCAGTTTGATTATTTTGCATTTTTGGTTAAAGGACTGTGAAAGAGAGATAATAAAAATAAACAATAAACTGTTTTGTGAAAATGAATCGCTCAATTTTAGCTGAAATTATCAAAATATATATGAGTCGTCATCTAGTTCTGATTCTAACGAAGAAGTGTTTGAAATTCTGAAATTCCTTACACAAAACGAAAGGCATTCTGTGAATAAGTTTGTTCAAAGTTTTGTGTACAATTATTCGGATGAGGAGGTTTCTTCCTAGTGCATTTATTAATAAAGTTTCGAAAACATTCTTTCTATATAAATTGCAGAACAAAACAAACGGGAAGAGTTGGTTGTCAAAAATAGCACACATACAATGATAAAAAAAGAATTTTGTTTTTTCTGTTCCAGTGAGCTCGAAAAAAAAGCACTTTTTTAGAGTGCTTTTGTTTTTGCAAAGGAAATCGACATCAATTCAGAGGCAAGACTTACACGCACTTTCACGTACACCAACAAAAAACATTTGACGTTTACCAGTTTGCAGTTTGATTATTTTGCATTTTTGGTTAAAAGACTGTGAAAGAGAGATAATAAAAATAAACAATAAACTATTTTGTGAAAATGGATCGCTCAATTTTAGCTGAAATTGTCAAAATATATATGAGTCGTCATCTAGTTCTGATTCTAACGAAGAAGTGTGTGAAATTCTGAAATTCCTTACACAAAACGAAAGTCATTCTGTGAATAATTTTGTTCAAAGTGTTGTGTACAATTATTCGGATGAGGAGGTTTCTTCCTAGTGCATTTATTAATAAAGTTTCGAAAACATTCTTTCTATATAAATTGCAGAACAAAACAAACGGGAAGAGTTGGTTGTCAAAAATAGCACACATACAATGATAAAAAAAGAATTTTGTCTTTTCTGTTCCAGTGAGCACGAAAAAAAAGCACTTTTTTAGAGTGCTTTTATTTTTGCAAAGGAAATCGACATTAGATGAATAAAGAACAAGATGGAAAACCACACTAACACATTGATACCTCCCCACAAGCTGGTGCACGCACTCATTCACAAAATTTCACTAGCCCTACTTTATATTCGGATCTCATATCTCAACACTGGGCTTACACAAAATCTCACTAGCGCCACTTTATATTCGGATCTCAACACTGGGCTTACACAAAATTGTACCAATACTACTTTATTCTCGTCTGGGAACCGGTTTTTTTTTTTTTACTTTTAGTCACCTTAAGGCTATTTTTCATTTGTTTGATGAAAGAGATTCCAACTTAAGTTTTCGATTCTCTTCTTGAAGCTGTGTTGAAAATTTAAGAAGTTAATTAATTGAATTAAAAAAAAAAGTCAAAAGTAAAATAATTGAAAGCGGATATCAAAATATTTACACATTTTTTGAAAATTTATCTCAGCCAAAATATTGAAATGCAGCAATCTTGTAGATATTATGGAGAGCTCAGAAAGCCTTCATTCATATCTGTAGCGCAATTATTAACGAAGCACCAACACTTTAAGTTTTAATTTTTTTGAACAAATTGAAAGTGGACATGAAACTATGTACACATTTTTTGAAAAACTTGTTTTAGACAAAATATTGAAATGCAGCAACCTTGTAGATATTATGGAAAGCTCAGAAAGCCTTCATTAATCTCTGTAGCACAATTATTAACAAAGCACCAACACTTTTAGTTTTATTTTTTTTTTGTGTTAAGAAAAATTGAAAACTTAAAGCGTTAGCGCTTTGTTAATAATTGTGCTACTGAGATGAATGAAGGCTTTCTGAGCTCAACAGAACGTAGACAAAAATTCCACATTTAAAGATTTTGATTGAGACAAGTTTTTAAAAAATTTTCTACCGAGCTTTTAATAAAAACAAAAAATCAAAACTAAAAGTGTTGGTGCTTTGTTAATAATTGTGCTACAGAGATGAATGAAGACTTTCTGAGCTCTCCATAATGTCTACAAGATTGCTGCATTTAAAGATTTCGGCTAAAATATGTTTTTCAAAAAATGTGTACATAGTTTCATGTCCACTTTCAATTTGTTCAAAAAAAGTAAATCTTAAAGTGTTGGTGCTTCGTTAATAATTGCGCTACAGATATGAATGAAGGCTTTCTGAGCTCTCCATAATGTCTTCAAGATTGCTGCATTTAAAGATTTTGGCTAAAATAAGTTTTTCAAAAAATGTGTACATAGTTTCATGTCCACTTTCAATTTGTTCAAAAAAAGTAAAACTTAAAGTGTTGGTGCTTCGTTAATAATTGCGCTACAGATATGAATGAAGGCTTTTTGAGCTCTCCATAATGTCTACAAGATTGCTGCATTTCAATATTTTGACTGTGATAAGTTTTTCAAAAAAATGTCTACATAGTTTGATATTTAAGTTTTGGTATTAAAAAAGAAATAAGACAAATAACCGAGCTGAGGGAGCGAATCACAATATAATGAGTCCCAATAGAATCAGTATAGTTGCATGTTTATGAGTTTTCACATCTTGCCCAACTTTACAAAAAAAAAATTGAGTTTATTAAAACTATAACTTTGGTGCTGTTCAAACCCTGCCCTTAAGAATTTTCAGTAGTGTGGTGAAAATTAAATTTCAGGTTATGTTTTAAATTGACAAGCAAAAACAATAGTTTCAAACATGAAGGCTGATTTTTATTATCCAAATACAAAAACATCTACTTTCAATGGGATATCAACGGGTAAAAAATAAAAACTTAATGGAAATATTGTTTTTGAATATATATCACTGTTTCAGAACTCCAAATTAAGCTGCGTAAACGAGATTATGACTTCTCGAGATGTAAAAAAAATTCTTCCGGATTGCGATCGACGAAAGGATGAACAGAAGAAAAAACAAAGCGACAGTAAATATGACCAGGAAGAAACCAAGACGGAGAATGATATTATCAAAAAAGATGAAAGCAGCGATAATATCAAAGATGGGGCAATGGAAGCAGATGAAACTGACCAAAATGTAGAACCTAATCAAACTAGTGGTGCTGTGGAAGCGAATGGAAATAAAATGTCTGTTGGATGCGCTGTTGATGAAGAATCCCTAGGTCGTGATGCTGTCATTAAGAAGAACGTAGCCTTTTTTAACAAATTGATTCTAATTCATGCGACTCATGGGAATAAAGTCAGCACCTAAGTCAGGCGACGCCGACGGTGATACTGCAACGGCAGAAGAAAAGCACGGTCCTGACGTCAAGTCAAGACAAGCAATGTTTTCCAGCATGGAGCAGCAGTATGAGGTTGCACGGCAGGTCACACATACAATGCGAAGTGTCGGACTAGGGTTTTGCTCTCACAACAATGTTAAACAGTAAGTTGTTACAAACAAATTAAACGAAAAAAAAGTGTTAAACGAAAAAAAATAAAGATTTTTTATGATCTAAAATCAAAAGAAAGGTTTTCTCTTTTTATTTTTGGAAATTTGAAGTTTATGTTTGGTTGGATGTGATGATTCTTCCTGTTCGTCACTAACATCTAAGTGTTCATCATGTTCGCTATTTTCGTGGTCTTCAACTTTTGCCATTAGTTTTTTATTTCGAGATCATAGTTTTTCCATTCAGTAACAATGCGTTGGGCAGCTGTTAGTTTTGCTTCTTTTGTTTGTGGGTTGTTGCAGAGATCAATTACATTTGCGTTTTTGAATTTACTGTCACTGCACCAGGTTTGACCACCAGCCTGTGGATTCTTGATTCAACAAGAATCAAACGGAACTTGCCATCCTTGTTTTTACGATTACCTTCCAAATGCTTGCGCATAGCAACAGCCCTCTTAATCAAATGGTACAGATCCTCTGGGATGTCCGTTTTAAGGCCAACCGACTTCATGATACAAATAATCTTGTTTCCATTTACGAAACGCACTTGTGCAACACCATAAGAATCACGAAGGATAATACCTGTGTAAGGAATAAGTAGTTAGTTAGTTAGTTAGTTACAAAACTTTATTAAAAGGGCAGCCTTTTTTTACAATTTACAATTTGTTTACCTTAAGTTTAATATGGTTTGGCCAGTGGCCGTCTACCAGATTGACAATAAAATTAACTTCAATATACATATTAACAATTCACTTGATTTAAAAGTCTTCTTCAAGTATACGTTTCCTATAGCTGAGTGCAGATGTGGTATAGTAATATAGAATATCCCAGCCTACTTTTCCATTCAGTACGTCCAGTTTATCTTTAAACTCCATAAACGCTACTCCAAAGTACCTCACACGAAATTCCTTCAAGATGGGACATCTGGCGATAAAATGAAATATATCTTCCCTCTCCTTGAGGTTGCACAGTTCGCACAGGATTGGCAAGTCGGGTCGGTGCGGCATATAATTTAAATTAATTAGTTCACCTCTTACTTTAAATATGACATTCAACATATTTATGTGGTAACGATTGAGCAAATATGTGTTTTCTCGTAGATCCATATTGAGTTGGCTGTAGATCAATCTGTATTGTGAGGACTGCGCTTCTTGCTTAAATTTTTCATAAAGGAAGTGACTTACACTCTCAAGCAATCTACCAAACTTTTGTCTCAAATCCGATGAGTTCATGTCGGGCAAAAAGTAGAGGTTTTCACCAACATGGAGCGCCAGGTCCTCCCATTTTTTTACAATACCTCCCCTGGAAGATATAGCCCTCTTAAGGATTTGCTTAGGCAGCCTTCTGTCATCCATCTCCATCACCTTCATTATATAATCAAAATGCAGCTTCAGGGTCCTTAGAAATAATGGCGGTTCTGTTGTTTCCAAATGTAACATGTAGTTTGGTGTGTTAAGCGGCAACCGGAAAATACGTTTTAAGAAGTACCTAAGAAACCTTTCAACTTCTTCGAATTGGCAGTATCCCCAAGCTTGGGCGCCATAAAGTAAAATTGAAGCTGAAGTAGCATTGAAGATTTTAATCTTTGTGTTATGCTCGATCCTTTTGTTTTCGATACAACGAGTCCAGACTGAAGAAACAGCTCTTTTCGCCTCTGCTAGTTTCAAATCAAAATGTTTTCTCATGTTGAGATTCGATGTGACGAGCACTCCTAAATATTTATATTCCCGGACTATTTCAACATTTTCTCCATTATAAGCCCATTTTTCATTCTTTGAATATCTGCCACCTCCATCCCTGAATATCATAACTTTTGATTTCTGTAAGTTAACAGACAGATTCCATTTTTCACAATATTTCACCAACCGATTCATCATGCGCTGCATTCCATCCACAGATTCAGAAAAGAATACGATATCGTCAGCAAAAATTAGCCCAGGTATTTGCATATTCCCAAACCGAATCCCACCTCCAATTTCCTCCACGATATCGTTGACAAATAAAATGAATAGTAACGTACTCAATACACATCCTTGCTTTACTCCCATTTCTGTTGCAAATTCTTCAGAGATGAATTCACCATCCCATACGTAGGCCACATTATTTTCATGCATCGCTCTGAGTATGGACATAATTCTACCGGATATTCCCAACTTATAAAGCTTATAATAGAGTGCTTCACGTGCAATTGAGTCGAAGGCAGAACGGAAATCGACGAAAAATGCGTAAAGTTTCTGCTTTTTTCTTTTGAAGCTCTCCGCAATGTTCATCAGGCAGAATATTTGATCTATAGTCGAATAGTTTCTTCTAAATCCTGCTTGGAATTCGTTTAGAATATTCTTGTCCTCGATCCACTGGGTAAGTCTGTTGAAAATAAGAGTACTAAAAAGCTTGGCGGAAGTATTCAAAAACGAAATCCCTCTATAATTTTCTGGTACATCATAAGACCCCTTTTTGTGTAGAGGGAATATTATAGCTTTTTTAAAATTTTCTGGGACGTCTGCGCTTGCAAATATTCTGTTGTATTCCTCCGTCATTGCGCCCAAAAATTCTTTTGTACAGTTTTTATAGAACTCTACTGGGACTCTGTCATCACCCGGGGCTTTTCCAGTTTTGGCTTTTGCTATAATATTTTCCAATTCAGAGACCGTAAATGGTGCATCTAACATCTCATCCTTGAAATATGGTGCTGCGTAGAGTAAAGATGGTGCAAATAGCGGTGCATTGAGTAGGTTCCTGAAATGGTCACGGAGCTCTGAGGCTCTGAGTGATGCAGAAATAAAGTTCGCCCTCCCGTTAACTAATTTGGCGGCCTTCCAAAACTGTGCTGAAGTATTAGACGAATTCAGTACCCTTACGTTTTGTTGTTCTAGTTTTTTCCTTTTATCAAAACATAATTGCTTAAAATCTTTATTGGCTGCTGCATACATGCTTTTGAAAAATGGGGTGTTATGTTTTCTCAACAGCTTCAAAAATGCGAATGACTTTTTTCTTGCTTTTTGGCACTCACCATCAAACCAGCGCTGTTTAAAATTGTCCTTCATAACTTTCTTTTTTGCGCTTGCTGGGGCAGCTTCGATTAGTATCTCTGTAAGGTCTTTCATTTGCAACACACCGTGCAGTCTTCGCGAAGCAAGCTTAATGTTTAAACTGTTCTGGTAGCTAAAACAGAAACTATCATTCCACTTCAAGCCAGGTAGTAGACCTAGTTTTTTTGCGCAGACATCCTCCGACCCCGAGATTGTGCAAAATACTTCTAATGGCATGTGGTCGGAGTAAGTTTGTGCTCCTATTTCAAAATCTCGCAGTATTAAATTCCACTTTCCAGACACGAAACAGTAATCAATTGTCGAGCAAGCTGTTCCACGAATAAACGTGAACTCTCCATTCGCGTCACCTTTGGTACTCCCGTTCAGCATCCTTGCGTCCAAAGTATCTGCAACTTCCAAAATTTTAACGCCCTTACCATCGCATATTTCGTCTTTAGATCTTCTAGTAGGATTAATGTTTGCTGATGCAGTTCCACTGTTGAAGTTGTTTTGCGACAGTCCAATCCTGGCATTGAAGTCCCCTATGAGCATTACATCCAACGAGCCTAGGTTCTGAAGTGTTTCACAGAGCCGGTTGTAATCTCTCGTCCAGTGCGAGCAGTTAAGGTATATCGGAATGATTTGTAACACATATCCATTAGTTATCAGCTCCAGAAAATCCATCTCTTCTACTCGTTTAAAACTCAGCGTCATCTCCTCGATCTTATTGCGATAGCCCCACAGCTCGCCACCACTTCCTCTTCCAAATGTACTTGTTTTCACAGCTGGTATCCATTTCAGTTCGTAATTTTTAAATAATTCTTTAAATTTATAGATTTCATTTTCCATTACGTGAGTTTCAAAAAGTACAAATATATCAAATTTTTTGACATAGTTAAAGAAATTCATATTAAAAAATTTATTTTTAAGTCCTGCGACATTATACCCTAAAATACTTAAATTTATATAATTCGTTTGTTTCTGGTAGACGGGTACTCCTCATTCCACTCCATCATGTAAACGGCAACTGGATTGTTGCAGCACGCGCGTGCTTGTGTTTGCACCCCAAGTAGGAATGCCATCTGTCTGCGATTGAAACGATGAAGTGCAACCTACTTCAGTTGCATTGTTTGACGTTTTGCGGTTGACAGTTTGGTTGTTTACGTTCTATTCTATTACTACTAGCACGTTCACGTTCTACTTCATTCATAAAATGTTTGAGATCACGGAATAAGTTGTGTTCCCCGCCAAATATGTTTCTTAGCGCCTCTAAGGAATCTCTTTTGCCACAGGTTAACCCAAGCGTAAAATCCCAGGTAAAAAGACAGTCTTGAATAAGTACCTTATCATCTCTTTGTTGGATTTTTACAAGAGGAAATCTAGCTCGCAAGAACTTAGTAATTGGCAGAAGAATGTTTTTTTTGCGACGTGCGTTATATGTGAGCTCCTTATGTACATGAATTTGCGTGTTTCTAAGTGTTTTTGTATTTCGGAGTATAGACTGCGCAGTGTTTCGTGAGTCAAGTTTAACAATAGTCATCGCCTGTGCAAATTTCACATCTTTGTGGTATTTAGTGTGATTTTAATAGCTTTGTTATTTGTTTTAGTGATTTAAAGTGATTAAAATCATTCTATTTTGTCTAGTTCCTGCATTTTTCGTAGAGAATTAGTTAAATTTGTGTTTCGTTTTTGATCACAGTGTTTGGTGAGAAATTGATTTTTTTTAATTTTTCGGTTCCGTTTGAGTGTATTTTGAGTAGTTTTAAAAACATACTTATCTCATTCTGGCCTATTGGTAAATTCAATAATCATCTTTTTCTAAATTAGTTATATTTTTTTTTATTTTTGTATATTTAAAGTAATAACTTGCTTCAAATTATCTGCTTGGTGGTGCAATCGTCTAGCAGGTCAGCCTTTTATCATATTTTAACCTCTGCGTCACAGGTTCATATCCCAGTGGAGTCACATATAAATTTTTATTTTTTTTTTTTATTTTTCGTATTATTTTATTTAATTTTCTTTTTTTCTATCTATCTTCATTGCATTTGCAATTTGATTTATTATTATTATCATTTAATTTTATCATGGCCTGTGCTGCGGATAAATGCATGGAAAGCTCCAATAGTGCCCCTCTTTTTGAATGTTATGGGCCTTGCGGAAAAGTATTCCATTCTAAATGTATCGGATCAAACAATGCATTTTTAGACAAAATAAGTGCGTCTAAGATTGCATGTTGGTATTGTTCCGATTGTAAAAAAATATCAATTTACCTACTGGCAATTAAAATGTCCGCTTTTAAATTGGACATTTTAAAACTATCGAAAGGATTTGAGGAACTCCTTAAGATTTTCAAGGATAGTGTTTCCAATCTTAATTCGTTTTCTTCTCCACATAGTTCTGTGGATACTTCAACTTCTACTAATGATTTGGAGACTATCATCATTGACAAGACCCAAACATTAGCAGACCTTCAACAACAAATGACTTCTGCTACCAGCTCGGCCTTAGCTTCATCCAAAAGCTCAAAAAGAAATCGTGATGGCTTAGTTATTAATCAAAACTCTAGTCCTCCTCCTAAGCGTAAAACATTGAGGAGCAATGCGAGCAAAGGTCAAGGTCTTGAGTCCACTGCGTCAGTAGCTAAAAATCCTACAGTTACCCAAGATGAAATTCAGTCCACTGCGTCAACGTTCGAAAACTCGGACTCTATGGATACGCAGCCTGTAATTGATCCAAATTCTCTGGGAATAAATGTCCTTATGGAAGCTGTTCCCAAACCTATATCTCTTTTTATTTCACGACTTAAACCAGAAATCACCACGGAAGATGTTTTACGGCATCTGGTTGACAAAAAGAGTATCCCTTCTATTACGTCAATCAAATGTAACAAAATTAGTAAAAACAATAGCTTTGTGTCTTCATTCAAGTTAGTTGTTCCTCCTTCCCTCTCTAATTCTATTTTGAATAGTAATTCTTGGCCTGATGGTACACTCATTAAAGAGTTTACATTACGCAGGAAAAAACCAGTAAGAACTGAACGGACACCTGAGCCAAAAAACTAAATAGAATTACCCTCTTTTACCAAAATGTTAGAGGGCTTCGTACAAAAATTACGAATCTTTATCTTAACTCTCATGTCTTCTCGCATGATATATTTGCCTTAACTGAAACCTGGCTCAATCCAAGTCATTTGGACACTGAGCTTTTTAGCAACGAGTTCTCAGTATATCGTAAAGACCGTCACTACGATAAGCCTGAAGATGTGGGAGGTGGTGCATTAATTTCTGTAAGAAATACTTACATGTCTTCTCAAATCACTTTTCCTTTTCCATTTACAGTTGATGTCTTATGTGTCAAAGTATCCGTACAGTTAACTTGTCTCCTTTCATTGCCGGATGGAACTCTGCTGGAGGCTCCGACGCGCTCGTCAGATGTTGGAGACGAAGTCATGGCCAACCCACCCTTGCATCGGTCCGATACAACCAAATGCCATCTTCTTAGCCTTGTTTGTGAAGATGGCCCCTGAAATGACCTACCAGCTGAAACCTAGTCTGTTATGTTACGTCTTTGTCAGTCATATCGTCATAAACCAAAACAAAATGAAACTTAACCACCAACCATCACCGTTCACATTGGACGGCCTAGTCCAGCCATCACACACCCTTACGCTTGCTTTAGCAATCCATGATGTTTATCAAAACCGAACTTTTCAAAAAAAATCGTCTTTTAAAGATTTTATATGCATTTATTTTTCGGTTAAAAGAGAAGAGAAAAAAAAATTCAAATGCTAGCAACAAACTATGTTACTCTATTGACTTCAAAAATAAAAAAAAATGGAAAACTTTTGTGCGACACAGAACTTGGTATCTTTATATATACGCATATTTATATATATTCAAATCATACCAATGGAAAGTATTTAAACAAAAAAACAGACTTACAGTTTGTTATTTTTGGAGATATCCCTCGTTGTCCTGCCGGCAGCACTCGTGAGACACTTACACTGTATTATTATTTAAATTATTATGCATATATATATATGTATATATTATCTTTCCAAAAAAATTTCCTTTTTTTTTTCTTTGTGGGTTTTTTTTTTTTTTTTTGTTCAACACCCTCTTAATAACTACTAATATAAAAAAATTCACTACACTTTTCTCTCTTTTCCTTTTTTTTTTTTTTTCTTTACTTTACACCTTTTTTTTCTATTTAATCTTCTTTATACTTTTATCTTTCTCCTTCTTCAAATCTTTCTTTAATTCACTTTTAATTTTCTTTGTCTTTGAATTCACTTTTACTCTTATAATCTTTAAATTCACTTTTCTTTATCTTCTTCTCTATTCCTTAAATGTCTCCTTCTTTTCCTTCCCAGTCTCCTCATACGTGTATCTTCATACAACTTCCTATATGGGTCCTTGACCTTGGGTGCCTTGACCTTAGTTAGGCCGAAAAAAAAACCCTGGCAGAGGTTGTCTTACCAACCTCTGCTTTTTTCTTTTTTTTTCTCCTTACTAGCTTCTCGAAAGCTTTCCTCTATTTTCTCCAACTGTCTTTTTTTTTTTCTTTTATTTTATATTTCCTTTCTTCTTTAGGTATAAGTTTCACCACCAAATAGCAAAATTTACTTTAATTTAACTGAGTGTACTTGACTTTATACCAAATCACTTTTGTAACACAAAATCTTTGCCGAACCTTTTCTGTCAGCTGTTTGTTTGCAAAAGAAAGTTCTATAATTTTCTTTCCTTTGTGAACTCTTTTGCTCCCGGGTACATAAGTACTTAGTTCGAATTCCGTTGTTACATCATATACATAAATACTTCTCTATCTGGATCGGTAGACAGCTGATTAACGTTTTCTATTATTCTTTTAAAATTTACCATCTGTTTCTATGTTGCCATCTGTACTTCTCACTAACTGTCCACCCCCTTTCTTCACACACTTACATACATACCTACTTTCTCCTACCTTACTCTTTATTAAGCTATGACATTACCTAATTTTATGCATACATTACCTATCACCTAATCAATCACACCTACATACACTAATCTAAAAAAAAAACTTACATAAATCTCTCTCTCAAATATAATGCATTATTATATTGCTGAATTGCATTACCATTACCTCATTACTTTGAGATAGAGGGAGATGGGTAGTGTGCGCAACCCAGTGCGTAATCTGAATGTCAAAACAATATTTGATAACGTCGGTGTTTCGCGAATTTATACTTCGTATTCTCTTTTTTTTTGTTCTTGTTTTGTTTCCTAATTTAATAACGCGAGTTAATTCGTTGTTTTGTTTTGTTTTCCTATTACTTTTTTTTTCTTATTTAGGTGGTTTAATTTTCTTTTGGACTTTCACAGGTAAGTATTGAGTTCTTTTGTTTTTGTAAAACCTCAGGTGGGAGTTTGTTTACATATGTTACATACATACATTTTGTATTTGAATTTTGTAAACAAACCCTCGTTCTTGTTTTTTTGATCAATTTAATTTACTTTTACATTTTTCTAGGGTTGACTAGTGAAAAAAAAAAAAAAAACAATCAACACCAAACAACAAAAAAGGAAAGAAATTTTCGTATGAACTATAGTAAGTAGGGTGAAGTTGTTTGATTAAATGATAATTCAAAAGAGTATCTTTTTTTCAGGTTTTGCTACGTAACAAGTATCAGGCCGGCGAGCCTGCGCCGTGACCCATCTACTCATATTGTGCTAAAACTGAAGAGAAAACCAATTTAACTTCAAACATTGTAAAGACTTTTATTTTCCTTTTTCTTTTGTCTATTTTTGAAAAACAATAAACAAGATTGTAACTCATAAATTGCCTCGACTCGCCTAGTTATTTTAGAAGTTGGACTACTGCACCCAAGTTTTAGAGCTTCCTTGGGAAGAAACCCTGGACCCGCTGAGTCTTACCCCAGCTGGGATTAAAGAAGCCTCACAAATTGGCGCCCGAGCAGGGACATTGCTAAGCGTTCAACCCCCGACCGCCCGTTACCTGGAACTGACGCATTGTCCACCGACCGCAGCCGCCCACTGCCGACCGAACCCCGTCCAACATGGCAAGTAAGGAAAACGCACCCGCAACGTCCGATCAGACCTCCGACCATTCCGAGGAAGACTTCAATCCATACGAGAACCTAGGGTTCATATACTTTTTGAAAAAGCCAGAGCTCGTCGAGACGCTTAATCTGCGAGGATTGAACACCACCGGCACCGTACGCGACTTACGCCAGCGGTTGAGTCAACACCTGAAGGAGTTACGAGCCCATAAGTCCACCCAGAACTTATGCACGGAGTGGGAGAGGAAAATTGAGGCCCGGAACGACACCGAAGAAGAAGACACCATCCCGACGGACGCACGCAAAGCTAAGCAGTCCGTTTACTAGACCAGCCTGCAAGTGCCTCTACTTCAACCCGCTAACATAACATCGCCGCCGTCCACGTCACAATTAGTGTACCGACAGCAACACTTCGAACGCGCTACGTCGCACAGTGGTGCTTCTGCGGAAATAAATGCAAAAAATGAAATTTCGAATACGGATTTGTTTGATTTATATTTTCATAGAAATATAACTGTTGTATCTTTTTCTAAAATTTGGGACATTTATATCAAGTAATATGGGAGATACAGCGCTCTAAAGTTCCCCTATCTTTAGGTTTTGAAAAGTATATAATTTCTTGCATTTACTTCTTTCTAATGAAGAGTAGCATTTTGGTAACTATTTGTAAAAAATAAATTTTTTTTATAAAAATACGCTATTAAGCTTTGAAAAAAAAAAAAAAAATTGTAAAAAATTTTGTTTTTTCCGCATTTAGTTGGGCTTAGACTGAGTGCCCTCGAATAAATATTTTAATGTTCTTTCCCTAGAGCTACAGTTTTAGCTACACTAAGCTACGTCTAGTGGCTACTATTTTTGGAAAGCTACAATATTCTACTAACTTTTTTTGAAAGATTCGTATCCGTCCTGATCCGATCTTGAACGTAGTGTACAAATTTGTTTCACTGAATCCAATTTAAGAATCACGTTTTTGACTTTGATCATGTTGCAAAAGTTGTAATTTCGTAGACAGTAATCGTTGGAAAGATTGGCGCCAGGATTTTATTTTTGACAAAAATTTATATTTTTCATTAAAAAATAAGATATAATTAATCCTTTGACAAATGTCTGATCTACGAGCCCAAATGCTAAATAGTTGGTCTATGTTAACTTATTACGGATTATTTAATCGAATGACTTATCCAAATGGCAATCTAAGATCCTGAATGAAGAAACTCTTGTTCTAGGAATGTCATTATTGCATTCACGAATTTGATTTATGGAGTACATATTGCACTTGGGAAATAACTTCAGCTTTATAAAGGTGGAGAGTCAATGAGACTACTCGTGCTATCAAAGAAGACGAAAAAAAAAATAATTCAAGTGGAATTCCTCTCAAAGGTTCGAATAAGAGTAGACGTTGTGAAACAAGGAACTGTAACAACAAACGATAGGAATAGTTCGAGAAAATTATTTGTAAATCCAAATGTAGCTGCATGGGTTGGGGACGTTTGCCCCAAAACAAAAGCCCCAAACGGAAATTCCCAAACGCAAAATCCCCAAATTAAAATCCCCAAATTAAAATCCCCAGCTCTGAAATCTCCAAAGAGAAAATCTACAAAACGAAAATCCCCAAACCAATATGCCCTAAACAAATATGTTTAAGTAGTGAATCATGCAATATCACGATCTTGTCGAATGATTCACTACTTGAACATATTTGTTTTGGGGATGTTTGCAGGAAAATGTAATACAAAGAGTAAACATAAAATTCTTTATAAAATTTGTTATGTTTATTGAAATGAAAACACATTTTCAAAATTTGTAAGTTAATAAAAAATATTCAAAAACGTATTATGTTTAAAATTAAGGTCCATTTCAAAGTTTTAAATGAAACGAAAAGAATATTTCAAAAAAAAAGTATCTCTTCATTCTTAATGTTTTATAATGAAAAAATATTTAGTTTCTAACTAAGACAGAACACTGCACAAGAAGATAATTTAATGAGATTTTTTTGAAAAACAAATGCACATAATTTAGATGTACACGGACACTGGGGATTTGTATATTTCGTGGGGATTTTGGCAAAAAAGATTATGTAGGTGTGGATTTCATCCATGTGCAATATGTCTGTGGGGATATTAGCATGTTGGATTTTAATTTTTGGGGATTTTAACCGATGGGGATTTTTTTAAGGGATTCCGTACCACTCCTGCTGCATATATTACAAAAGTAGAGAAAAGACTAATAACCAGACTGCAGTCATATTGGAAGCTGCTTACTTACTTAGGTGGGCATTACAGTTCGGGGTGAACCTGGGCCTCAACCAAAATCCTTCTATATTAGAAGTTATTTGCAGCAATTTTTCAATCGATACCTAAAAATGTAAGATCTATACTGAAGAGACAGCTAATCTCGCGATATCGTTATACCCTTGGTATCACATGCCCACAACTGTTCACAAAATTTTACTACACTGAACGGAAGTAATAGAAATTGCATCCTTGCCAGTTGGATCACTGCTCAAAAATGCAGGAACAAGGACTACAAGTGCTATAGGACCAATTACTCAAAGAAGTTCTCCCGGTTATCGACGAATAAGGATATATTGCATATATCCATATATAACTCAATTAATACCTGAACCGAGGAAAAAACATTTTTCTTTGAGTGAAGAAGCCCTTGAATTAACTAAAAAACTTATTAACATTAATATTACGTTAATATTATCATAATTAAAAAAATTTCGATCATGTCAATGAACGCTGCAAATCCGAAAAATGTCAATAACTTTTCTTTTAATGATTCTTTTTCAACCAAAATTTGTCAAAATGTGTGTTCGCCACTTCAAAGCAAGTCTGAAAAATTTCATTCGATTCCACTTCATGGTTCAGACTTTACGGATTTTTTTCCGCTCTCCCATACAAAGAGCACCACTGTGCGTCGCCTCCTCCGACTAGACGCCCTAACGACAATGAAACAGCCCGTAGACACCCGTCCGACCCCCCCTGTCCAACACCGGTTCCCGTTGAGTTACGAAGCGGAGTTAATGATCGTCGCGCGTAAGTGGGGTCTGCGCTTCTATTCTTCCGGCCAGCCTTTGGAATTCTTAGAGAGGATCGAAGAACTCGCACAGTGCTACGAAATCCCTCTTGACCAGATGGTGCGAACCCTACCGGACATCTTCAAGGGTTCCGCTCTCGAATGGCTGCGGATCAACCGAGACGACTTCCATGATTGGCACGCCTTCCGTCGCTCCTTCATCAGCTACTTCCTTCCGTCACGTTACTACGTCAAGTTAGAAGATGAGATTTTGCGGAAACGCCAAGGCCTACGTGAGAAAGCTAAGGATTATATCCGCTCATTTTTATACTTGATCCGCCAGCATCCACGTATGACGGCCGCCGAACACCTAGACAGGATATATGACAACCTCCGACCTGAGTATCGTCTATACATCAAAAGAAAGGATTTCCGTAGTTTAGAAGAGCTGATGGAGCTAACCGACGAGTTCGAGTTCATCCAGAAAGAGGACCGACCCAGCGCCAACGCCGCAGCCCCACCTAAGTCTAACCCCTTCGCCGTTCCCCGTATAAGAATACCGCCACCCGCACGCTTTCCGGAGACCGACGCTATAGTACCGCACGGCCAAGCACCATCACCTCCGAGTACTGATTACAACAGGAACACCCACTGCTGGCAGTGTAAGCAGCGGGGGCACATGAAAAAGGATTGCCGGCGACCGTTCCGGTTGTTCGACTTACGAAGGACTGCCCTTGCCATCAGAACCCAGTCGCAGTGGCGCGAATAGCGGTCAGAACTGACCCGCGGCTCTTCATACGAATACCCACCGCCGACCAAACTTATTACGCCTTAGTTGATACCGGCTCCACCCGATCCTTTATCGGCAAAGAACTTAGAGACGAATGCAGACGGTTAGCTATCCCATCACGGAACCAGGCACACGTTATCGAGCTAGCTGACGGTCACTCGACACAAACGTCAGAACACTACAGCATTAGCTTGCACGTAAATAACCGAACGACTACGGGTGAGGCCTTGTACATGCCTAATTTAGCGGAGGACGCCATTCTGGGGATGGATTTCTTAGGTCAGGCAGGTTGTAAATTAACTTTGGGAGGGCAGGAAATCTCCAGTGGAAAAGAGAGAAGCCCCCGGGCATCCGATATCCTATGTGCGCTCACCGAAGAACTGGGGTGCCGGCAAGGTACAAACGAAAGACTAGACCCACAACTGGACGCCCGCCTAAAGGAATTTCTAGCCGAAGAGTTACCTCGGTTTAATGAGACATAGGGTATATCCACCGTAGTACCGCACGTCATACACCTGAAGAACACCGAGCCTTTCAAACAGCGTTACTATCCGCGCAACCCCGCCATGCAGCAAATCATCAATGAAGAAATTGACGACTTATTAGCATCACGGAAAATCAGCCCGTCCAAAAGCCCGTATAGTTCGCCTGTAGTACTTGTACGTAAGAAGGAAGGGTCATGGAGGGTATGCGTTGACTTCCGCCAGCTCAACGAAATTTCGTATAAAGACGCCTACCCATTACCATACATTTCGTCAATTCTAGACAAGCTGCGTGGAGCTCGATACCTATCAACCATCGACCTCAAGCAAGGCTATTGGCAGATCGCGTTAAAAGCCGAATGCCGTCCGTATACCACATTCACTGTCCCAGGCCGCGGCTTGTTCGAGTGGAATGTAATGCCTTGTGGGTTACACTCGGCCGGAGCTACATTCCAGAGGGCCATGGACGAAATATTTGGGCACGACATGGAGGATCATGTGTTGGTGCACTTAACAACATAATCATCATCAGCAAAACATTCGACGACCATCTTCGACATTTAGGAGAGGTATTTCGAAGATGACGCGCCGCAAATCTAAAAATAAATCCAGACAAATGCCACTTTTGCCGGCCAAGCCTGAAGTACCTAGGGCACGTCATATGCAAAGACGGCATTATTACCGACCCTGATAAAGTGGCCGCCGTTCGAGAGTTAAAGGCACCTACGAGCGTACGAAAACTCAGACGTATTTTAGGCATTTGCTCCTGGTATCGCCGGTTTATTCGAGATTTCTCCACCATCGCAACACCCCTCACGTCCCTCTTGAAGAAATCAACTAAATGGGTATGGACAGAAGAGCAGCAGGCCGCCTTCGATACTCTCAAGACCAGGTTAACAGAAGCGCCCGTGTTAGCATATCCCGACTTTTCACAACCATTCACGCTACAGACCGACGCCAGCCAATATGGCCTGGGCGTGGTATTGACCCAGAAGTCAGAAGGGCACGAAAAGGTAATCGCCTACGCCAGCCGAACGTTGGCAGATCTCGAGGTAAAATATGCTGCCACCGAGAAAGAATGTTTAGCGATTCTGTGGGGAATACGTAAGATGCGCCCTTATCTGGAAGGATATCATTTCAACGTCTTCACCGACCACCATTCGCTCAAATGGTTGCACTCGCTCGAAAATCCATCGGGAAGATTGGCAAGGTGGGCATTGGAGTTGCAACAGTACGACTTCAACATCCAGTACCGGAAAGGAACGTTAAACGTAGTGGCCGACGCACTATCGCGGGACCCCCTGACAATAACCGAGATCGATCGACTAGCCGTGATGCGAGACGCCAATCCCGAATGGGTCCAGGTTAAATACGAACCAGTGAGACAAACGCCCGAAAAATTCCCCGATTTCCGCATCACCGACAAAAGACTGTACCGCCGCTTCGCCAGTACCAACCCTTTATCCGATCCTGGCGCCGACGATTGGAAATTGTGTGTACCCCTCGCCGAACGCCAGCAGGTGCTGTACGAAAACCACGATGTAGTGACGGCTGGTCATTTGGGAGTCGCCAAAACAACATTCCGAGTTATGTTAAAGTATCATTGGCCAGGGATGTGTCGCGATATCGCCAAGTATGTCCGAGATTGTCAAACCTGCAACCGATATAAGCCCTCTCAACAAAAACCCAGCGGCCTCATGCACACAACACAAACCGAAGGTCAATGGGATGTAGTAAGCGTAGATTTCGTAGGACCCCTGCCTCGGTCAATGAAAGGCAACACAGTGATCCTGGTTTTTACCGATAAGTTCACTAAGTGGGTAGAAGCCGTTCCCCTTCCCGCTGCGACTACTGTAAGCCTTAAGAAGGCCATCCGCGAGAGAGTTTTCTTTCGGTTCGGAGTCCCGAAAATTGTGCTCTCCGACAACGGGAGCCAATTCATCAGCCACTCATTCCGAGAATTGCTATCCGATTTAGGCATAGTTCATCGCCTCACTGCCCCGTACACTCCACAGGAAAATCCGACCGAATGCGATGAACACGAGCCGCCACAAGTCAACTGGTTACTCTCCGGCCTTGCTAAATTTCGGTAGAGAATTAAGAATACCCAGCACCATGGGGGAAGAGAATAACCACCATGGATCATTAGATGACATCAACGTAAGAGCGGAACACATGAAAGATTTGTTCGAACTCGTTAAAATAAATCTTCATCAGGCTACCCAAACGCAAGCAAAACATTATAACCTCCGACATCGCCCCTGGCGCCCCCTCGTCGGCGACCAGGTCTACAAACGCCACCGAGTACTCTCTTCAGGAGTAAACTACTTCGCGGAGAAATTAGCTCCTCGCTATGACGGACCCTACGAGGTAACGAAAATACTCTCTCCCGTTATCGTAGCACTACGAAAAAAAGACGCTAAGGGTAACATAACGAACGTTCGGGCTCACGTAAGAGTCATTATTTATTTATTTATTTATTTATTTATTCATTCATCAATGGATATATACAATCTTTTGATAGCAAATTTAATAACTTATAATAAAAATAATTTATGCTTACGAGTTAAACAATTCAAGAACAATTTTTTTAAAAATATCCCTTTTCATCGACAGGTCGACTTCATTGCATATGGAGTTGTACAACATTAAGGAACGAGTTATTGGATCATTTAGGCCATAGTTTGTTCTATGAGTGGGAACATAGAACAAATAATTTCTAGTTCTAAGAACTGTTTCAGGAGCGTACAAAGAAATTAACCTGAGCAATTCCTCAGATTTAATATTATTACTCAGAATATCTTTAATAAAAACAACGCATTGGGTTTTTCTGCGGCTTTCAAGAGTTTTTAAGTCTATAAGTGCGCATCTAGAAAAATAATCAGGCAATTCATCAGACCATCTCAGATTTCTTAATGCAAAACGCGTAAATCTTCTTTGAATTCTTTCTATTCTACTAATATTATTTTCATAAAACGGTGACCACACAACACAGCAGTACTCTAATATGGGCAGCACGTCTTTGAAAACACCAGAATTCCGTCGGAGAAAACCCAACAGCGAATTTCCTTTTGATGTAATGTAATCAATATGTGCAGAAAAAGTTAGTTTGGCATCAAAAATAACACCAAGGTCTTTGACCTCACTGACTTTTGTGAGAGCTTCAACTCCAAACTTGTAGCTAAAATTTATGGGTGAAAAAGTTCTAGTTAAAGATTTAAGTTAAAGTTAAAGATTTTACACTTTGAGATGTTCAGTTTAAGATGGTTATAATTACACCAATTTAAAAAGGAGTTAATATCTACCTGGAATTTAAGACAGTCGTGAATGGTAGCAACTTCGTGAAATAATTTAACGTCGTCCGCAAACATCAAACATTCCGAATATTGAAGAACCTCAGGAATATCGTTCACAAATAAATCGAACAAAAGTGGTCCCAAATGACTTCCTTGTGGAAGACCTGAGTCCACTCTGATAAAAACCGATCGAAAACCATCGATCTGAACAACCTGCTTACGGTTTGTTAAGTAAGACCTCAACCATTTCAAGATTTTTAAGCTGAGTCCCAATTTTTGAAGTTTTTGTAATAAAGGATCATGATGGACTCTGTCGAACGCCTTTACAAAATCCGTATATAAAGCATCAACTTGCTTACCATTCTCCAAAGCATTTAAACAGAAATGGGTAAAAAGGCACAAATTATTCGCATTCGAACGGCCACTCACAAACCCATGTTGTTTTGGCGTTATAGATTCTTTGACGGCAAAATAAAGCCTCTGAGTTACTAATTTTTCGAACAGTTTTGGCACTGCTGACAGTTTTGATATCGGCCTGTAATTTTTTATCTGGTGCTTTAGGCCGCTTTTGTAAATTGGATTAACGAAAGATATTTTCCAATCATCAATAAAATCACCAGTTTCCAAGGATTTATTGAAAATTATTCTAATTGCAGTGCAGAGAGATGAGGCACATCTAGATAATAAAAGTGGAGGAATCAGATCCGCTCCAGCCTTTTTTGTTGAATCAAGTTCATTTAAACCATCCAATACGTCTTGTTCAGAAAAGTTATTTAGACTGAAATTAGTAATAGGGGTTATGCAAGAATACATTTCGTTTACATTTGCAATAATATCCGCGTTATAATTCGATTCAAAAAATTTTGCAAAGAGATCGCAGGACGATTGTGAATCAATCGACTTTTCATCTTCAAGCTCCATTACTGTTGGTAGAAAAGACGTTTTTCTTTTCGAATTTAAGAAAACCCAAAAGGATTTGCTGTTCTGCTTAATTTTACTTTCAGCAGCACTTATATGCTGGTGGTATAGGAATCTATTCAGAAAATCAAATTCTCTCCAAAGTTGAAGAAAATGAGATCTATCCTCAGGTTTGCCTGATATTTTTGATCTTTTCAATGCCTTATTTTTAACGTTTTCTAAGTTTTTTAGCCTCTTGTTGAACCATGGGTGCTTAAAAGAAGACTTCTTGTTAAAAACGGGGACAAACTGATTTACACCATCAAATATTAAAGCTTTAAAGTATGTATACATATCGTTAAGCGATTTATTGCTAAGTCTATGTTCCCAATCAATTGAAGTATAAAAATTATTTAATGCGGTGAAATCGGCCCTACTGAAATTTAAGATACGTTCATTTTCATTTGAGCAATCTAAACTGAATTCATAAAACTCAAAAATTACATTAACAGCTTTATGATGAATCACGTTGTTGACTAATGGGAATTCAGATAAATATACAAAATGTTTCATATCATTATTAACAAAAACAAGATCTAATCTAACAAGATCTAATTGTCTACCTTAATCATTTTTTATGTGGTTTATTTGAAAAAGTCCTAGCGAAGCTAAAGAATCAACAACTTTAGTTTCTATGTCTGTCGCGACATTAAATGGGATCAAAGATTTTTCTTCCTCCAAGAAAATCCATTCTACATCACCAATATTAAAATCACCTAACACACAGGGAAACTGATCAGTTGTTAACTCTTTCACTACATCATTGACGTTAGCTATAAGTTGATTATACAAAAGAAAACTACTATGTGGCCTGATATAACTTAGTATAAAACAAATTTCATTATTGTAAGCTTTAACATGTACACAAAGTTGTTCAAAAAATGGGGAATAGGTTGGTAAATCATACTGCTGGCTAATAAAAGTACAACGTACTGCAATTAGTACTCCACCACCTCGTTCCATTCCAGATTCGATCGGACGATCAACACGGTAAACGACGTAAGAAGAGTCAAACAATTCAGATGATAGAAAATCTGCATTCAGCCAAGTCTCAGTTAGAATTATTACATCATATTCATGCAATGAGGAGTTTATATAGAGCTCGTTAGTTTTAGTACGTAATCCACTCGCATTTTGAAAATAAACATTTAACTTTGGTGGACGAACTTGAGATGAGGAAGCACATATTAACTGTGCGCCGCCGCCGCCGCCTCCTTCACAAGTTTTCGTGAGGTTTACGTTTCTTGCCACGAAAAAATTCGTGGACTACAGTATGTAAAGGCCAAAAGGAGCTGTCAATTAGCAAATTATACAATTCGAGATTTCTCCCAACTTTTATCTCAAAGGAAGAATAATCCTTATCAGGAGTCATATTAAACTTCCTTACATAGAGATTTGATGGATTTATCAATGGAAGTTTTTTCAAGATAAAACTTTGTATCAATTCAATTCAATTCAATTCAATTTATTCAGTAGCATAATATAATTTGTTACATTTTTCTTAATTAGTAGCTAGTTAGAGATATAGGACAATTTGTTTTCCTTTACAGCTATGATAGTTATGGCAATATATTATGAAATTTAGATTTTATTATAAATTTTGTTTTTCAAGGGAAAGCTACAATTCAAAACCCTTACTTGACACTTAAATCTAATATTGCAATAATCCCTATAATATTCGTAAATATTGGATTTATGAATATAAGTATAACAAAAATGATTTTGCTTTTAACAATTTTGACTTAATAATACTAAATCTTTGATCAATTCATTTTCTGAGAAGCAACATTTTTCATAAAACTTTTGTTTGGAATCCATTATATGTGTATCTAAAAATTGATATTAGCTAGCTCATGAAGTCGGTAAGTAGAAAAATGCCATGGCAAACCAAGCATCATTTTTAAAACTTTATTTTGGCATATTTGAAGCTTTTTTTTGTGCGTTTTTGCACAATCATACCAAACAGGAGCACCGTAAAGCAGAATGGTGTGAAAAATTGATTTGAACAATAATATCTTGTTAGCTTTGGACAGATCTGAATTCCTATTTATAAGAGGATATAAAATTCTTATATATTTGTTAATTTTATCGATAGTAGTCGATATGTGTTTTTGAAAGCTAAATTTTGTATCTATCATAATGCCAAGATATCTGCAGTGTTCAGACCAATCGATACTAAAACCGCCCATTTGCAGTTGAACATTATTTGGCAAGAAACACTCTTTTCGTCGACGCGTAAACCAAATAGCTTGTATTTTGGCAGGGTTAACTTTGATTTTCCATTTAAAAAAGTATTTTTCTAACGCAGTTAGAGATACTTGTAATGTACGTTGTACATCCAAGTAATGTATTCCTGATGTGAATATGGCGGTGTCGTCAGCAAACATGGCAAGCTTCACGTCACTACCAAGATCAGGCAAATCAGAAACAAATATGTTAAAAAGAATCGGACCAAGTACAGTTCCTTGGGGAATTCCATATTCAACGTTTTGCACAGAAGAATTTTCGTTTTGAACACTAACTATATACTTTCTCTCACTAAGAAAACTTTGAATCATTTTAATAATCTCAATTGGAAAATTGAACTTTAATAGCTTATGTAGCAGTGCGTCGTGCCATACCGTGTCAAATGCTTTTTCTATGTCAAGTAAGATTAATCCAGTTGATTCCTTAGTTTGAAATTTATCTTTGATATGTTTTTTAATCCTTGCTACTTGGTGATATGTATTATGAAAACGTCTGAAACCGAACTGATAGTCAGGTAATATACCGTTTTAATTTAAATGGTTTTCGAGCTTATCTTTAATAACTCTTTCGAGAAGTTTACCTACGCAACTTAGTAAACTAATTGGTCGGTAGCTATTTATTTCGTCCTTAGGCTTACCTGGTTTAGGGATTGGTATTACCTTTGCTATTTTCCAGCAGTCAGGGAAGTATCTTAGTCTTAAGCAAGTGTTAAGAATTATATTTAAATAACGCAATCCTGTTGGAGGAAGAGCTTTTAAGAGCTTATTATGAATAGAATCTAATCCAGGACATTTTTTGCTTTTCAGGTTCTTAATTAAATCTTTCAATTTTTCAAGTGAAATACCCATTTCAGAGGGTGAAAGTTTGATTCAATGATAGACATTGAATGATTGACATCCGCACAAGTTATGGGGTCACTATAATCGGAAGTGATTATATGATTTTTCGCAAAATTTGTAGCAAATAGATTTGCTTTATCCTTAGCAGCCAAGAACAGCTCATTTTGTACTTTAAGAGGGGGTATAGTTACGCCTCTTTTCTTTATAATTTTGGAAACTTTCCAGAACGGTTTGCTTGCCTTATCGAGGGAATAGAGAAGGTTATTCCAACGATAGTTTTTGAAGTCGGAGATTTCTTTTGAAATTGCTTCATTCAGAAACTTCGTACTCTGTCGAAAACAGTCGTAACTATAGCGAAGCCATTTCCTTCTTTCAGCGTTTCTAAGTTTTATTAAAAGAATAATATTGTTGGGTAGGCGAGTTGAGTGTATATTCCTTGCAGGATATTTAGGTATAGCAAAGTCAGCAGCGTTGTTCAGTAAGTGATTGAAACTATTACACGAAGAATCAATTTCTGTTTTGCTATTGATTGGAAAAATATTATTCAATCTACAGTTTGTGTTTATAAACGACGTAAACCTATTCCAATTTGCTGCAGAATACTTATAGTATAATCTGGGCTGCTGGGTTTTTAATGTAAGATTAACATTCATGTTAACTGGTAGATGATCTGAT
The DNA here is from genome assembly GCA_949752695.1 of Melanostoma scalare. Classification (NCBI taxonomy): domain Eukaryota; kingdom Metazoa; phylum Arthropoda; class Insecta; order Diptera; family Syrphidae; genus Melanostoma; species Melanostoma scalare. The sequence goes on along the minus strand of OX456984.1, from coordinate 107,587,274 downwards.
CCCAGTTGATTATTGGTGAATGGTCGATCACAATTATAAAATATATTGGCAATGTAAAAATCTAATGTCGAAGGATTTTTAGATTGAGATTTTGGAATATATGTGTAATTGGGAGGATAAAGTAATGTAAAGTTGGGGTGCCTATCTAAAATTCCATATAGTACATTGCCCCAACAATTTGCCCTGATACAATTCCATTGTTGATTGCGACAATTTAAATCACCACCAACAATTATTTTCTGTCGATAACGAAAAATTGACTTTAATTCATTTTTGAAAAGAGTAATTTTTTCAGTAGTTCTGTTACCGCCAGGGAAATAAACACAATAAATGCTAAGCTTAGAGTTATCATTAGTATAAACATCTATTCCTACCGATTCAACACAACGTAGTTTTAGATTAGTACATACTGAGTGCTTGATATCTTTTCTTATGACGATAGCTACGCCACCACCTCTTTCGTTTCTCCTGTCTAGACGATAACAATTAAAATTTAAATGTGAAAATGCTTTGTCAACTTTAAGCCAAGTTTCAGTTACTAGTGCTATATCAACTTTTTTGTCAATAAGGAAATTAAAGAATTCTATGCTTTTGTTATTGATGCTTTGAGCATTCCAAGTGACAATGTTTAAGTTATTGTTGTTATACATCATGATTATTTGTGTAAATATATTTAATGGCTGAAGAGGTTATTATTACATTGAATTGATCGCTTTTACTTTGACAAGCGCTTAATTTGGTTAGTACTTCATTTAAGAGAGAATTGATTTCATCAAAAGAGAATAAGCTATTTGGAGACATTTTGCTCTTACTAATATTATTTGGATTTGACTGTGGCTGTGGTTGCTGATGTTGATGCTGGGTTCTGTTGATCGGTGATGTGGATGGTAATGGATCAGCTGGTGGACGATTTGATTGATTGTGAGAATGGGAGTGGGAGTATGATGGTAATGAGGGGAATTGTGTGAGGGATTGTGGATCGAATTGTTTTTGTTGAATTGTTCTGGAAGATGTTGGCTTGTAGTGGTTTGGTTTACGTTGATAAGGTGAAAGTTTTTGGCGAATATCCATGTATTGAATGCGGCTAACGCATTTAAGGTCGGATGATTTGTGTGGTCCATTACAATTGGCACATCGGATCACGTCAGAAATAGTACATTCAGTTGTTTTATGACTGCCGGAGCAATTTGCACAAAAACTTTTGATGTTGCAATGCATGGAACCATGGCCATATAATATAGTTGGCAATTGTAACATTGAGTTACTTTACCTGGATTCTGCTTTTTGAAATCCCATCGGATCAAAGTTTTAAATAAAGTTGAGTGATTTTTCTTAAGTTCATTTAGTTTAATGGTACCGCGTTCAATATACACGACATAGATATAGTTTTTAGCTTGTGAACTAGATTTTACGTTGTTGTTGATAACCTTGACATCGATGCACTTAATACCAGATGATAGAAGTTCTTTTTTAATCTGATTTACGGGCATCAGATCAAGTCCCAATAAAACCACTTTTAATGGTCGTGTATTTTTGCGCGAATAAGTAAATAATTCACACGATTTCTTTGCAAGTTCAGATCTAACACTTTCATAAACTTCAATAGAAGGGGAGAGAATTTTTTGTCCGAGTGAAATGTTTTTAATGAGATAGTTATCAATTTTTAATTCATTAAGAATGGTACTAAGTTGTTCGCATGAAGATTTTAAAACCACAATGGGAGGCACACTTTCTTTAATTAATTTTGAATTAACACTGTCTTCGGTGATATCTTCCGCGTCTGCCATAAGGCTTTGAAGCGGTTGGTAATAGTTTTGGTTATTAACCATTTCGATTTTTTTATTTTTACTTTTATTTAAAGTTAAAAGTTTGCTGGGAGGGCGGTTGCCGCCATCACCAGAATCACAACGAACTCGCTTATGAGAAATTTTTACACTTTCTATAATTCGCGATAGGATAGATTAGGTATACTTGTACTCGCTTTGACTGCTAGCACACGAATGAACTTTGTATCAAGTTAACTGACGCTGATGGGGAAAGACGAGATACAAAAATGGTTTTAGCAGGCGGTAAGGCAATGAGTTCCTCAGTTGGATCACGTTCAGGAGATAGAACTGCTAACATGTTAGAATACTCTTCGTCCCCATTGGAAGCTGTCGGAGTATCAAGATGTCCACTGGCTACTAATCCATTAGGTAGATCCAATCATTAAAAATTATATTTCTCCTAAAGAGGTATCAACAAATTCTACCTCTAGTGTAACCAGTCAGCCCCCAACCTCCGTCACGATCGGACCATCTCAGAGCAACCAACTAGGAGCACGAATTTTACCCTCGACAGGAGTAGTTTGCAGTCTGGGACCAACCATCCATGGCATTCACAACGGGCAAGATAAATTAACGACACTATTACTCCCCGAAACCAGAATCAACTCCACAACGCAGCCGGCAGTCGACATCGAAATTCCCGCTAAATTAACTCTCGGCATAATGTCATCACCAGCCGATCCATGCCAACAAAAACGCACTGCCCCGGCCAGGCCACGACCCCCACCTCGAGACGCTACCACCGTAATAGTCACGTTGGGTGGAACGACGGCGCATCCCTCCTCTCCCACTCCCACAACATCTCGCCGGGTAACAACTAAGAGACCATCGAGCACCGGAGCCGCGCCAATCCTTCCTCCGCTGTCCCCACCGCACGTCATGGCGCAGGTGCGGGCGACTAAACGCCGAGCCGAGGAATTATGGGCTGAACGACTCGCGGCAGTCGGGGTACCCAGTACCAGCCATCATCCTGAAATACGACAAGCCCCGAAGGCCCAAGGATGGGTACTGCACGGGAATTATTTGCCGCACCAACACAAGCAGACCACCACTTAGCATCCGAGCCACCTGGAATTATCGTTAGCGCGGCGTTCATCCGCCGCCAGCAACGTAAACGAGCCGCAGCGCGGGCCGTTGCAGGGGCCAAACAGCAGCAGTAAAGACTATATTGACAGCCGAAGTCTCGACCGACCGAGCAAATTATGAGTTGCATTTTTTTTTATTATTATTATTATCATTGATTATTTTTTTTTTGATTTTGAACACTAGTCTGGAGATGTTGTGACAACAATATGAATGAATTCGGAATCACAATTCTAATAAACGATGACAACTCAAATATGAAAGCGCATTTCCAGAATCATATTTCAACAACTGAACATCGAGTTCAACAGCACCGATGCACGAATGCAGGTCATATCAAATTTATTATTTCTCACAAATTGCACTTTCTGTCTACTAGTCAATTTGATTTTTGTGTACATATTATCTCCTAAGCTAAACTAAGTTACGCGTAAGCGTTTAATTAGTATAAAAGAAGAATATTATTTGAATAAAAGGCACTTGCAGTTAGAACGTCAAATCAAACTAGTGTTTTTTCTCATTAAGTTCTCCCCACCAGCGGTAAAGAACGGTTTGATAAAGTTATTGAGTGCATGCTATTAATATCCCCCCACCAGTGGTAAGGTGTTAATAGTAGGTCCTCAACATATGGTCCTTCGAGAAAAAATTTAGAATCAGTGAAAAGTGTTAAAAAAAAAAAGTTAAGAACGAGAAAAGAAGACGCTTAGAACGAGTGAACGATAATAACGAGTTGAGAACGAGAAAAGAAGACTGGTGAACGAGAAACAACGAGGAAAGGCGAAATAACAAAAAGTGAGCATGGATACTTTCACGAACTTATCAAGAAGCAGAAAGAAACTGTTGAATGGATAAAGAAGGTATCGGAAAAGTATACGAAAGAACCAAAAGTCAGGCGGACGCGTAATTTCATTCAAGAACGACTGGATGATCTGGGATTTCATTGGAAGGTCTTCCAAGAAAGGCATACGGCAATAACGGAACACACGGATTACAGTAAAGCACATCCATATGTTCCATCAAAATATATTGAACAAGTGGAAAAGACAGTGCTGGAAATAAAAAATAAGCTCAACATTAAAATGAAGGAGCTTGATGAAGAAGAAAAACGAATAATTGCAACTGCAAGCCAGGGACAATCAAGAAACGATAGGTACGAGCCAAACGAGGAACAAAAGAAGAGAATCAAACGGCAAGAAGCACAAAAGCAAGCGTTCTTCCGATCATTGGAACGTATGGACCAAGCGGAACAGGTTTCCAAAGCCTATTATTCACAAAAGATGGCAGTCATAAGCAACTTGTGGGAGATTATTACCAAAACCCATAACGACATCATTGAGCACGCAGATGATGATGCTTTCTACGCAGAGCTGTCAAGAGACCATGAAGAAATCGAGCAAATTTACGAAAACATAATGGTAAAGCTACTAGAAAACATTGACGATTTGCTAAAGAACGATAAAAGTGAACCAACCTCCAACAATTTCCCAAAACAAAAGGAGCTGAATTTGCCAACCATCAAAATACCAGCTTTTGACGGGGATTACAAAAAATGGAAATCATTTATAGATCTTTTCCAACAAACCATCGACAAAAATGAAAATTTAGGTAATGTACAAAAACTACATTACCTTAAAACGAATCTGACGGGGGAAGCAGCAAAAATGATTCAACATCTCCAGATAATTGACACCAACTATAATATGGCGCGCGACATGCTGATAAATAGGTATGAAAACACCAGACTACTAGTAAATGCACAAATACAGGCTTTACTTAATCAACGTTAGCGTCTACGGTTGATATTTTGTTTTATGTGTTTTTGTGAATTGTAATGTCGGGTAGATTTCGGGTCGATTTTAGCAACATTAGGGGGTTGCGATCGAATTTCTTTGCTGTGTACGCTCACACTGCAAAATGCAGGCCAGCTGTTTTGGCACTAAGTGAAACACAGGTGGGTGTTGGTTCTGATCCCTCAGAATTCAACCTGCCTGGATATAGCTTAGTGCCACTATTCTTTTCCTCCCATGGCCTCGCCGTATTTGTTAGACATGATATTGCTTACCAACTTCTACCACAATACGGCCTATGTTCTAATACGAACTTTAATTTCATGTGGTTAAAATTCACCGTCCGTAAGCAAATCATTCATTATTGTTTTATTTATAGAAGCCCCAATTTAGATAGCAATTCAACCTCTAACGAGTTTGATGCGCTATCTGAGTCCATAGTAAGAATTGTCTCCCTTTATCCTCACACTGAAATCGCAATTGCGGGCGATTTCAATGTACACAATTCTCGTTGGCTTCGACATTCTGGCCAGACAACACCCGAAGGAGAATATATTAAGGTCTTCGCTGAGTTAAACCAATTAACTCAACTTGTTGATGAGCCCACTCGGGTTCCAGATATTGAAGGCCATGCGGCCAACACTCTTGACTTATTTCTAACTTCTCATCCCGAAAAATACAGGGTTGTAGTATCATTTCCTTTAGGCAAATCAGACCATTGTGTCATATCGGTAGATTTTTCGCTTTCCGTCACGGTAAAAAAAGATAAAGTCCCTAAAAGAACTGTGTGGCAATACGAGAAAGCCAATTGGGACGGCCTGAATAATTTATTTCGAAATTTTAATTGGTCATTGTGCTTTCTCGACGGAAACGTTGATGCATCAGTTGATATGATATCTAACGTTATTCTCAACGGCATGAGAAATTTTGTTCCTCACAGAACAAAAAGCATCATCCCCAAAGAGAATTCGTGGTTTGATTCAAGCTGTAAAGAGGCGATTAGGGATCGAGAAAGTAGTTTTCGTAAATTTAAAACCGAAGTTTGTTCAAACGGGCCAGAAATAGGTGTAATGCTCAGATACAAAAGGCTAAGTTTTTACATGACCAAAAAGTAAGGCAAAAAATACTATTGTGTCCAAAAGGAAGTAAAAACTTTTGGTCTTTTGTGAAGAACATTAAGAACTCGACCACGTCATCGGTCCCAACGCTCGTCTTCAATGACTCTCCGTATGTCAGCTCCATCGACAAAGCCAATTTGCTGGCAGCTCAATTTGCTGCCAACTCGACACTTCGTCATAGCATATTAGCTCCACCTGAGCTCGAGTCTGCAAATTCTTTGATGAAGCATATATTTTTTCGAACTCGCTCATTTGCGAGAGTCCTTAAAGATCTCAACATACATAAATCCGCTGGTCCAGATGGTATCCCCGCCGTTATTCTGAAGAGGTGTTCTTCTACGCTGGCAAAACCACTGCGTAAACTTTTCCATCTTTCCTGTTCTGCTGGGATTTTTCCGAGCAGATGGAAAACTGCATTTGTCCAGCCGGTCCCTAAAAAAGGCGAATCTTCCTCCCCTTCCAATTACCGTCCAATTGCACTTACGTCCCTTCTTTCCAAGGTCATGGAATAGTTGATAAACCGTCAACTTATGAAATATCTTGAAGAACGAAAACTTCTTAATGACCGTCAGTACGGCTTTCGTAGCAAACGGTCCACTGGTGATTTGATGGCTTATCTCACCGAAAAGTGGAACCAATCTTTACATTGTTTTGGAGAAAGTAAGATTATTGCGCTTGATATTTCTAAAGCATTTGATAGAGTCTGGCATCAGGCTCTTTTATCGAAAATGCGTGCTTTTGGTATCGATGAGTCTCTTCTTCGTTGGATTAGAAATTACCTTTCCGACCGTTCAATACAAGTTGTGTTGGATGGCTTCAAGTCTGATACCCACCTCATAAATGCTGGTGTGCCCCAGGGCTCCGTTTTGTCTCCGACTCTCTTCCTCATTTTCATTAATGATCTCTTGTCTGAAACTTCTAATCCGCTTAACTGTTTTGCTGACGACTCGACCCTCAGCTTTTCATATTCGTTTCCAAATTCACGTCCCTGCTCTTCGGATGTGGAACTGGAACGGTTGCGTATGATAAGCTCATTGAATTCTGACCTTGACAGCATTGTTGCATGGGGTCTTATGAACCGAGTAGAATTCAATGCTTCGAAAACTCAATGCTGTCTCTTGTCGTTGAAGCTTAACATTCCCCCATTGCCATTATCCAGGAATGGTACCTGCATCGAAGAAACCGAAAAGCTGTCAGTACTTGGTATGTGTGTAAACGATGATCTTCGTTGGAATGACCACATATTTGAAGTCGCCAAAAACGCTGCTAAATGCTTAGGTTTCTTGAGACGATGCAGGAAGTTCTTCACCCCTTCTGATCTGGCTACAATTTATAAGGCCTTCATCCGCCAAAAACTGGAGTATAACTCTCATATCTGGTCAGGTGCTTCTCAAACATCTTTGCGCGTACTTGATAGGGTACAAAATAGAGCGTTAAGATTGATAGGTGATAGTTCAATCGTAGAATCGATTGATTCTCTTGGACATCGTCGAAACGTCACCTGTCTCTCTCTCTTTTATCGCTTTTTCCACAAACAGTGCTCTAGTGAAATAGCCAGCTGCATTCCTCCCTTGAAACAATTTAGCCGCAACACCCGCCTCGCTAGGAATGCTCATCAGTTCTGCCTTGAGCCCAACTTCGGGCGTACAGTCAAGTATAGAGATTCATATTTTAGTCGCACCACCCGAATGTGGAATGCTCTACCTGGCTCTGTGTTTCCCCTGCATTACGATTCACAAAGGTTCAAAAGCAACGTGCATCGATGTCTCCTTTCAAATCCTCTCCTATTTTCCTAAATACTCGCACTGTGTTTAATGGCATTATAAGGGTAGTCATAACCCCTTGATGTGCGCGTTAATTATAAAAAAAAAAAAAAAACGCGACTGTCCATTCGAGTCAGCAGAACACCTGAGGCGATTACACGATACTACAGCAGAATGCGTCAATGCATTGAAAGGTTTAACAATTGATACTGGAACCTGGGACCCAATGGTAGTCTTCATAGTTTCACAAAAATTGGACAACGAAACCAGAAAAGCATACGAGCAATCGTTAAGCAACCCTAAAGATCTACAGGGTCTTGACGAGTTTCTGAAATTCCTAGAAAATAAATTTAACGCACTCGAAAACTTAGAAGGAAGAAAAAACAAAGGAGAAAACACGAAAGAGCTAAAACATCCTAATTACGCTCAAAAATCGCAGTACAGAAAGCCAATGAGCAGAAGTTACCACGCTGTCGCCATGCCATGTTGTAGGTTATGCAAAGGACCTCACTGGTTGCATGTCTGCAACAAATTCGTTACGATGCCGACCACACAGAGACAAGAAGTTGTTAAGAGGGAAAAATTGTGCAGAAATTGTTTTAAGAGTGAACACAACACAGCAATGTGTACATCTTTCAAAACGTGCCAAATCTGCAGGGGGCAGCATCACACGCTTCTTCACGCTGCAGAGGTAGGAAGAAATACGCAATCACAACAATCAAACTTTGCGGATACAATTCAAAACACGGTGCTTTTGGCCACAGCCTTAATAAAAACAAATTGGAATGGTGGAGAATGCGTTCTGAGAGCTTTAGTTGACCAAGGCTCTCAGTCATCTTTTATCACGGAAGATGCAGTGCAACGGCTGCAACTGAAGAAGAGGAAAACATTTGCATCAGTGACTGGTTTGGGTTCAACTAAAGCTGGAACTGCGACAAGTAAAGTGGAACTGCAAATAAAATCGATGTATCCTTCGACATTTCAAACATGGGCAATATTCCTTGTACTTCCGAAGCTAACAAAAGTACAACCGGACAAGTCGTTCATTGAGAAAAGATGGGACCACATTGAACATCTTTCTTTAGCCGACCCGTCATACAATAAAACAGCAGCAATAGATGTATTAATTGGAGCAGACGTTTTTCAAGACATAATTATCGACGGAGTAATTAAAGGCAACCCTGGCTCTCCGATAGCTTAAAACACGAAGCTAGGTTGGATATTATCTGGAAGTATCAATCAAACTAGCAACAACGAATCATCAACCTGTCATATTACAAATGTTGAGCTCAATGACCAACTTAAGCTGTTTTGGGAAACAGAGGAGATACAAGAAAAAACTAATTTGACGATGGAAGAACTGAGATGCGAAGAGATATTCATGGAAACACATAAAAGGGAACCATCTGGAAGATACGTTGTTAGACTGCCATTCAAGGAAGGTGCAGGAGAACTAGGTGAATCGAAGAAAAGAGCTTTAGCCCGCTTTCTTCAAACAGAGAAGAGGTTCTCACGAGATAAACAGTTGCATGAAGATTACAATGCCTTCTTGCAAGAATACATTGAGCTTGGTCATATGGAATTAGTAGATACCTCTATAAGCACCAGAAAGAATGAAGTATACTATCTACCACATCAAGCACCGGAAAGTTCAACAACAAAACTTAGAGTTGTTTTTGACGCATCTTCAAAAACCAGTTCAAGGCTAAGCCTTAACGATAAAATGCTGACAGGTCCTATAATACAAAATGATCTGTATAGCATAATAACCAGATGGAGGAAACATAAAATTGTATTCCGGGCAGACATCGAGAAAATGTACAGGCAAATATTTGTTGCTCGAGAAGAACAGAATTACCAACGAATACTATGGAGAGAAAAGCCAACACAAAAAATTAAGGAATACAGACTGAAAACCGTAACGTACGGAACGTCCTCCGCTCCGTTTTTGACTACAAGGGTTCTTCATCAATTAGCGTTGGATGAAGAAGAAAAATTTGAACTTGCATCAAAACTTACTCGTGAAGATTTTTATGTCGATGACTTGTTATCGGGAGCAGATACAATAAAAGATACGCAAAAAGCCTGTACACAGCTAACGCAACTAATGACAAGTGGTGGATTTAAACTTAGAAAATGGTCCGCTAATTCAGAAACTATATAAAAAAACATTGCAACCGAAGACCAAGACCAAGGGAGATTTAAATTAAATGCATACGATCCTGTCAAAACCTAAGGCATATACTGGCGCCCAGAATCTGATACATTTGAGTTTAAAACACATCTAGAAACAGCCAACGAAAAAATAACGAAAAGAATTATTGTATCAGAAACAGCAAGACTTTTTGATCCGTTGGGTTGGCTAACCCCTATTATCATAAAAGCCAAAATAGTGCAGCAAGAGCTTTGGAAGGAAGAGAAAGAATGGGACGAAATACTACCTGAAGAAATCACAAACAGTTGGAAAAAATTCAAAAACGAGTTGAGTTGCATAGAAAACATAAAGATACCACGATGGAATCAGTTCGAAAGGAAGCACCGAGTTGAACTGCACGGGTTTTGTGACGCATCAGAGAGAGCGTTTGCTGCAGTTATTTATACAAGGGTGATAACAGAGGCTGGAACTGTTCATGTAAATGTATTGTGCGCTAAATCAGAAGTTGCACCGATTAAAAAAGTTTCAATACCAAGGCTGGAACTATGTGGAGCAGTATTTCTAGCAAAAATTGATTAAAAAGACGGTGGTGGCGCTTGCAATAGATGAATTAGAAGTACACGCGTGGACCGACTCGAAGATTACTCTTGCATGGTTTAATGGAAATCCATTTAAATGGAAAAATTACGTCGCGAATAGAGTCGAAACTATACTGAAAGTAATAGATTCAACAAAATGGCATCACGTTAGTGGTAATGAAAACCCAGCAGATTGTGCTTCGAGAGGTATAAACCCATCACAGCTTAAAGATCATCTTCTTTGGTGGAATGGTCCGAAGTGGCTCTCTCATGTAGAAGTATTATACAATGATAACAACATACACAGTACCGACCTAGAAATTAAAAAGGTCAACATTTGTGCGATGATGATCGTACAAGAAAATAAGCAAGATTTAATAGGACAAATGACAACACAACACAGTTCGCTCAAACGTCTCACAAGAATTCTTGCATATTGCGAACGATTTCTGTACAACGTGAAATCGCACAGCCAAAACAGGAGATCGGGACCCTTATCGAGTGATGAAATAGAAAGTGCGAACAAACTTCTAATAAGAAACACCCAAAATACACATTTTGGTTCTGAAATGAAAAGTCTTAAAGCTGGAAAAGATGTAGAAAAGAAGAGCAAATTACGATGCCTTGTTCCATTTATTGACGAAGACGGAATTATTCGAGTTACAGGAAGACTGACGGAAGCCAAACTTTCTGAGTTACAAAAACATCCTATTATAATTCCACACAAAAGTGATCTTACCACGCTTCTCATTGACGACGCTCACAAATCAACATTACATGGAGGAAGCCAGTTAAAACATTCCTATATACGACAGCGTTACTGGGTTGTCAATGGGTCCAGTGCAGTTAAGGAACGGCTTCACGTATGTACTATCTGTTTCAGATATGAATCAGATAGAAGCAAACAATTGATGGGAAATCTTCCTCAACCAAGGGTAAATCGAAGCAGGCCTTTCCTACACACCGGTGTCGACTATGCTGGACCAATAGACATCAGAATGTCAAAGGGAAGAGGCAACAAATCATACAAGGGATACATTGCAGTTTTCAAAGGCTATACATATTGAAGTTGTGAGCGATCTAACGGCGAACGCATTCATCGCAGCTTTCAAAAGACTCTGTGGGCGAAGAGGTCATGTCGCACATCTGTATAGTGACAACGGAACAAATTTTGTGTCTGCAAACAAAATTCTCCAACTAAACGTGAAAGCCCAAGAGAAGTACAATCAAGACATGTCAAATATGCTCATGTCTTGTAGTACGGAGTGGCATTTTATACCCCCTGGAGCCCCTCACTTTGGTGGGTTGTGGGAGGCGGGAGTGAAATCGATAAAGTATCACTTAAAAAGAACCATCGGAGAGCACAAACTTACATTTGAAGAACTAGCAACATTATTAACGCAAATCGAGGCGTGTCTTAATTCACGGCCACTTTATCCACTCTCAAACGATCCAGACGATCCAGATGTACTGACGGCAGGACACTTCTTAATCGGGGCAGCCCTACTAGCTTCACCGGAAAAACATAGACTTGACGAGAAAGAAGCGTTACTGAAAAGATGGCAGCTATTGGAACGGATGCAACAACAATTTTGGAAAAAATGGAGCCAAAGTTACTTGACAACCCTTCAAGAAAGACAGAAATGGACGCAGAAGACTAAGAATCTGAGTCCTGGTAACATTGTGCTGCTGAAAGATGACAACCTTCCACCAACAAGGTGGTCTTTGGGTATAATTGAGGAAACCCATGCGGGAGACGATGATTTGGTACGAGTTGTGTCTGTAAGGACAAAAAATAAAATCTATAAAAGACCTATAGGCAAACTGTGTCCTCTACCAATTATCGATAGTAAAAATGATGAAGAAGAAAAGGAAGTGAGACAAGTCAATACATCCACAAACCGCTCACATAAAATTCTTTCTTTGTGCACATTGTTTGCCTTTCTCAACATAGTTGGCTCCACTCCAGTCCCCCACGATGTCGAGATAATTCCATTTCAAACACACCCTGGAATATACTTCGAAAAAGTGGGACAGGCTAATTTGATTTCAAGTTCATGGAAGACAATTGTGTTCTTCAATTTAACAACCTATTGGCAAGAGTTTGAAAACTACAAAAAACTTGTGTCGCCAATGGAAAAAATTTGCTAATCTAGTGACTTAAAAGATTTCAAATCGGTTATGTGTGAGGGAATGCTACACCAGTTTCAACATCAAATTCAACAAATACAGCTTAACAATGAGATCTTATTACATGCAAACGAAGATTCAACACGACGTCAAAAACGATCACCGTTTGACTTCATTGGAACAATTACTAATGAACTATTTGGAATTCTGTACCAACAACTGAAGCTGTCAAGGAAAATGAAAGCCACCTATTAAATCTAATGAAGAACCAGACAACCATAGTTGATTCTACTGTCAACATCTTTAAGAAAGAACAAACGCAAAATAAGAAACAAATACAGCTCCTAAGTTCGATTGTTTCGAAACTTGAAGATGAAACCGAAGAATATGAGGACATGAAAATATTTTCGTCGAATGCTGTAAATGCGATACTTATTATGATAAATTATAAAGCAACTCAGAGCATATTGTTGGATATCTTGCTGTCCACTCACACTGGAAGAATTCATCCACTTATACTTTCGGTACAACAATTTAAGGATGAACTTACGAAAATTCATGAAAATATTCCAAAATCTTTAATGATTCCTGGAGAGCGACATCATGAATCGATCCTGCAACTATACAAAATTCTAAATGTAAGGGCTAGAGTGACCAATAGCAACATTATAATTGAGATAAGCCTTCCACTGCTGTACAATGAAGAGTTCAAGTTGTACAGAGTATTGCCAGTTCCAACCGAACACAACGGGAACCTCACAAGCATCATTCCATCATCGGAATATTTAATGGTTAATCTACAAGCTAACCATTTCTATCCACTCAACAAAGACGAATTTTCAAAATGCAAAATGAGGCCCTCGGACATCGTATGGTGCACACTTCAACATCCATTATACACAACTGGTGCTGCAGTTAGTGTCTGTGAAATGAACGTAATTCAAAACAAACCAATTATGGGTTCATGTAATACAAAGGACATACCAGCAAGGTTATACTGGATTGAAATGCATCAACCGAATTCATGGATTTACAGTACTCCCGACCTGGTTACAGTAAACATGAACTGTGATTTTAACACGGTACCCATAACTTTGCAAGGCAGTGGTATGTTAAAGTTGCCAGCAAGATGCATTGTACATGATGAGACCATGACTGTTGTGGGAAAACAAACAATGACAAGCAAACTGAGATCGTCGTTTTTACCATCATTCAACCTTTCTGATCAGTTAACATCGTTTCACGTCAAAAAAGAGAAACAATCTGTCTTACCAACGAACGCTTCATTGGACATTTCTACATTAGAAGACTCAATAAAGCTGCAAAAAAGCCAAGAATACATACTGAACGAGATAAGCACTCATCGAATTCACCAATACTCACTGCTTGGAGTCAATGCTTTCGTAATCATTGCAATCATCTTGATCGTAATTTTTGTAATCAGACGAAAAGGAGCACAACAGCCTACGCCACCAGCAACAGCTATACCAATGAGATCGCTCAACAAGCCAATGAGATCCTTTAATAGGCGACGAACCAGCCAAGCTTCCTTTGAAGACATAGACTTTTGCGTATCATCAATCTAAGGGGCCCAGCATGTTGTGACAACAATATGAATGAATTCGGAATCACAATTCTAATAAACGATGACAACTCAAATATTAAAGCGCATTTCCAGAATCATATTTCAACAACTGAACAACGAGTTCAACAGCACCGATGCACGAACGCAGGTCATGTCAAATTTATTATTTCTCACAAATTGCACTTTCTGTCTACTAGTCAATTTGATTTTTGTGTACATATTATTTCCTAAGCTAAACTAAGTTACGCGTAAGCGTTTAATTAGTATAAAAGAAGAATATTATTTGAATAAAAGGCACTTGCAGTTAGAACGTCAAATCAAACTAGTGTTTTTTCTCATTAAGTTCTCCCCACCAGCGGTAAAGAACGGTTTGATAAAGTTATTGAGTGCATGCTATTAATATCCCCCCACCAGTGGTAAGGTGTTAATAGTAGGTCCTCAACATATGGTCCTTCGAGCCGGATATGTTGATACTTTGTGTTGAGCTCAATGATCAGACCATGACTGTTGTGGGAAAACAAACAATGACAAGCAAACTGAGATCGTCGTTCTTACCATCATTCAACCTTTCTGAGCAGTTAACATCGTTTCACGTCAAAAAAGAGAAACAAGCTGTCTTACCAACGAACGCTTCATTGGACATTTCTACATTAGAAGACTCAATAAAGCTGCAAAAAAGCCAAGAATACATACTGAACGAGATAAGCACTCATCGAATTCACCAATACTCACTGCTTGGAGTCAATACTTTCGTAATCATTGCAATCATCTTGATCGTAATTTTTGTAATCAGACGAAAAGGAGCACAACAGCCTACGCCACCAGCAACAGCTATGCCAATGAGATCGCTCAACAAGCCAATGAGATCCTTTAATAAGCGACGAACCAGCCAAGCTTCCTTTGAAGACATGGACTTTTGCGTATCATCAATCTAAGGGGCCCAGCATGTTGTGACAACAATATGAATGAATTCGGAATCACAATTCTAATAAACGATGACAACTCAAATATGAAAGCGCATTTCCAGAATCATATTTCAACAACTGAACATCGAGTTCAACAGCACCGATGCACGAACGCAGGTCATATCAAATTTATTATTTCTCACAAATTGCACTTTCTGTCTACTAGTCAATTTGATTTTTGTGTACATATTATTTCCTAAGCTAAACTAAGCTACGCGTAAGCGTTTAATTAGTATAAAAGAAGAATATTATTTGAATAAAGGGCACTTGCAGTTAGAACGTCAAATCAAACTAGTGTTTTTTCTCATTAAGTTCTCCCCACCAGCGGTAAAGAACGGTTTGATAAAGTTATTGAGTGCATGCTATTAATATCCCCCCACCAGTGGTAAGGTGTTAATAGTAGGTCCTCAACTGGAGATATTTACGAATAAGTTTGTTTTTTTTTTGTTTACAAGAAGTTTGTTTTAATTGGTTTTTTTTTATTAAAGTTTACCGAAAAGTACAAAAGAGTTCATCCTTTCCTAAATATCGTAGACCGAAGACGAGAGGGTTCTCGTCTTATAAAGTAAGGGGGGTCTGTGACGATGCGCCACACTTCTCCTGGCTGCCACCAAACCACCTCCAACTTACCTTACGATTTACGCTCGCTGACACACAATAACATGTGCACCGAGTAATCGCGCAAGCAGTCATTAGCATTGGTACACACCAACCCAGCGAGCTACTAAAACCAAACACATGTGCAAGTACACTGCATGGTTGGTACAATGGTACGCATTTCGCATACGAAAATAAATTCAATTAAACAGCAGCAGGTAAGCTACCATGGACCACCGAGTGTACTTTGTTGTTGTGATCGGTGGGTATAGGCACATGCATGGGCAGCGAGGGATAATATTTCACTCGCCTTGATATGCCTCACACAATACCACTACAACTTCAATAATTTTCATCTTCTCCATTCCCCGACCGTCCTAGTAAATTTGCTGGAAAGGTGTTCCTCCTACCAGAGGCCGCCAGTCAAATTCACATTATTATTGAGTTCACTGGAAAGGTGTTCTTCCGCCGCCAGTCAACATCCCGACTACTATTGAATTCACTGGAATAGTGTTCCTCCTATCAGAGGCCGCCAGTCAATTCACCGCAAGGCACAAGACCGCTTGTGCAAAATTGCACAACAAACACTCGAATTAACCGAAAAGGAGTTCCTCCTAACAGAGGCCGTCGGTTAGTTCCTCTGCCGTGGTCATTGCAACCACTCCTCCCCCGTTGTTCCGTCAAGCGTCGCCTCTTCTTATAGACGACGTTCCTAATTGTACCTATATTCTTTTATTATTACAGGAGCGCAGCAGTCGTTAAAACCCGCCCCGGTCAAATCGACCTCGTACCGATTTCGAACTTCCGTGCCGTCCGAAAGCCAAGCGATTAACCTACGTAACTTTTACCAAAGGAGAAGCGTCATCCAACCGAAGCGCCCCGCAAGTATCAAGCCGGCGAGCCTGCGCCGTGACCCATCTACTCATATTGTGCTAAAACTGAAGAGAAAACCAATTTAACTTCAAACATTGTAAAGACTTTTATTTTCCTTTTTCTTTTGTCTATTTTTGAAAAACAATAAACAAGATTGTAACTCATAAGTTGCCTCGACTCGCCTAGTTATTTTAGAAGTTGGACTACTGCACCCAAGTTTTAGAGCTTCCATGGGAAGAAACCCTGGACCCGCTGAGTCTTACCCCAGCTGGGATTAAAGAAGCCTCACATCACTAACACAACACCTTCTGTCCGTGATGAAGGCTGGGACATCGGAAAGACAAGCTGAAAAAGAATCAGCAAAGGAAAACGTGATCAAGGCTGGGACATCGGAAAGACAAGCTGAAAAAGAATCAGCAAAGGAAAATTGTGAAGCTACTTCTCATTCGCTAACCTCAACACCGAACCAGGACACAGACACCACAAAAGTCTTTCGAAGGCAAAAGGCAATCGTGCAGTCATTAAAGCGATTGCTGGAAAACATAGAGGAGAGCTCAGAAGATTATTCAGGCACATGTTGCCGCCTAAAGATCGACCGAATAAAAAGCGTTTGGTCACAGATGGAGGAGGTTCATCAAAAAATTGCTGAGCTCCTAGAAGACCAGAGAATGCAGGTTATGACATCGAAGAGTACTTAGCATTTGAGGACAGAGTCCAGAAAAATCTCCTCATGTTGTCAATCAAACTTGAAGGAGGCCATCCTGATCCCCGTCAATCCGACACATTGAGGCAAACGGCAAAACTACCTAAAATAACCTTGCCAAGGTTTGACGGAAACTACCTGACCTGGAGGCAATACTGCGATTTGTTTACTGAATTGGTCCATAATCAAAAAATAGCCGATTGCCAAAAGTTGTTTTACCTAAAAACAACTCTGGAAGGTGAAGCAGAAAAACTTATACGCCACTTCACCACCTCAGACGCCAACTACCACGCTGCTTGGAAGGTAGTCACTGAGCGGTACGAAAACCCTCGGTTACTAGTATCAGTGCTTATAAATAAATTAATGGCGCAGCCAACCAGCCACATGGAAACATCAACTCAAATAAAGGCATTGCACGACACTACAGTCGAATGCCTGCTGGGTCTGAAGAATCTAAAAATCGACACAACAAACTGGGACCCACTACTAATGAACATTCTGATAAAAAAATTATATCGGAATACTTTAACTCTTTGGGAGCAGTCCTTGAAACAGCCAAAGGAACTGCCTGATTTTGACCAGTTCATGACGTTTCTCGAGACTCGTTTCCAATCATTAGAAGCATTGGGGGCAAAGACATACAGTAAACCATTTTCTGACGATTCAAAACGCTAAAGAAAATTTGCCTTGTCTGCCACAAACGACGACAAATGCGTTATTTGTAACCTGGAAGGTCATCCACTGTTCAAGTGTCCCAAATTTAACTGCATGACAACAAGGGACAGAATAACACAATTCAAAGCCTTCAAACGATGTTTTAACTGCCTACGGTCTGGTCATCAAACCACAGATTGCAAATCTGGTCATTGCACGAAATGCAACAAGTATCACCATACGTTACTTCACATATCAACCGAAGACAAAAAACAACAGGGTCCAACGGTAGCCAGTCGAAGCATTCTTTCGTCTGCAGTGAAGATGACAGCCAAACCCAATGAAAACACCCCAATGCCACCAAACAATGCAACATTAGCAGCTTTCAACAGCACCCGGGACGCGTACGTGTTTCTCAGCACCGTTAATGTCCAATTGATGACCCAAAATGGTTCGTCCATCAACTGTCGAGCGATTTTAGATTCCGGATCTCAAGTCAATCTTATAACTGAAAAGATGATAAGGAAATTGGGATTACCTCTCACGTATCACCCCATGAGAGTCCAAGGAATCGGAGAAATCAAAAGGGAGTCACATCGCCGAGCCAACATCAGCATCAAATCAAATGTGACCAACTTCAACACAAGACTAGAAGCAATTGTTCTACGTCAGATTGTGTCTCCTCAACCATCACAGACCTTCGACATCTCCAAATGGAAAATACCGGGAAACATACAACTAGCAGACCCCTTGTTCAATACGCCAAAGCCGGTTGACCTACTTATTGGAGCAGAGTTCTTCCACCAACTTCTCTGCGTTGGGCAAATCAAACTAGGAGAGCAGCTCCCGCTTTTACAAAATACATTACTGGGATGGGTAGTCACAGGCAAAATATGTGGGGAACCGTCTTCATCAACAAACATCTGCGGAGTTTATGCAGAAGAGAAATCTCTTGGAAAGGCAATTAGCAAATTTTGGGAAACCGAGGACGTATCTAGCTCCACATCAAACCGCACGCTGGCCGAAGAAAAATGCGAAGAACTTTTCAACCAAACGATTACCAGAGACAGTACAGGAAGATTTGTGGCCCAATTGCCATTTTCTGATGGCCCTGAAAAGCTAGGGTGCTCTAGTGACATAGCATTGAGAAGATTTCATGCTTTGGAGCACAAATTGGAGCGAGATCACGAATTTTACAAGCAATACATTGGCTTCATGGACGAGTACATCAAATTGGGGCATATGGTAGAGATCAACCTCGAAACCATTCAAACTCCACACTACTTCCTGCCTCACTTTTGCGTCCTCAAACCAGAAAGCAGCAGCACAAAACTAAGAGTTGTTTTTGATGCCTCGGCAAAGACATCTTCCAATCTTTCGCTTAATGACATTCTGTATGCCGGTCCAACTATTCAAGATGAGTTATTCACCATACTATTGCGTTTTAGATTGCCAAAATTCGTCATTAAGGCCGACAAATGTATCGGCAAATACGCGTAGAGAAGAAGATCAACATTTCCAGTTAATATGGTGGCGACCCAAATCAACCCAAGCTCTAAAATGTTACAAACTTTTGCACTGTTACATACGGCACTACATCAGCTCCTTATCTCGCCACAAAATGCCTCCAGACTTTGGCTCAAAACTACTATTCAAAGTATCCATTGGGCTCCCAGGTGCTGTTAAAAGATTTTTACGTCGATGACGTGATGTCAGGAAGCAAAACACATTCAAGCCCAACTATCAGCATTGCTGCGGGAGGGAGGGTTTGAATTAAAAAAATGGTGCTCCAACAACCAACAATTACTCGCACACGTTCCATTAGAAGATCAAGAGATTCCTCTGTCCGATGACAACAATGAAGGCACGGTCAAAACTCTTGGATTGATATGGGGGCCTAAATCAGACGTCCTCAGCATAAAAACAAATTGCATACCCCAGAAAAAATTCACCAAACGATCAGTAGCCTCAGATAAAGCTCGTCTTTTTGATCCACTTGGGATTATAGCACCTGTAGTTATTGTGGCAAAATTGTTTCTTCAAGAACTGTGGGAGCTTAAGTACGACTGGGATGCAGCGCTACAAGAAGAGATGTACACCAGGTGGAAGAAGTTCTATCAGGGACTGCAAGAACTAGACAAGTTCAACATTTCCCGACACGTCTTCAGCGATACGATCCCTTCATCAGTTCAAATACACACATTTGCTGATGCTTCAGAAAAGGCTTATGGCGCAGCGGTATATGTCAGATCTATTAACAAAAATGGTACAATCATAGTACGATTACTATGCTCCAAATCTCGAGTCGCCCCAATGTCTAAAACAGCATCAGTCAATGACAATACCTCGTTTAGAATTATGCGCAGCTCTACTAGCCGCTGAATTGTCGAACCGTGTGAAGCTTGATCTCAAATTGAAAGACGCAAACCGATTCTTGTGGACAGACTCTCAGATTGTAGTGAGAATCTTTTGTTGGACGTCGGATTGCAAGCATCCAAAGACTCACGGACCCTATTCAGTGGCGACATGTCAGCTCCAGCGACAATCCTGCAGATGTCCTATCAAGGGGGATCTCACCAGACAAACTTAAAGATCATCTCTTATGGAAATATGGTCCAAGATTTCTTCATGGCACTGAAGCCATATGGCCACCCCCATATAAGAAGGTTGTAGCCTAAATCACTAGTAATCAATCAACAAACATATTTGAAGGAATGAAACACTCTAACTCATTTCTTAAGATGCAAAGAATAACAGCCTACTGCCTGTTTTAGCGGACTGTAAATACTGAAACTATTAAATAAAAGAAAGGTTTGAAAACTGTAGTTTATATTAGACTCTTTATTAGCGACCGTGCCGAATGAAATGTAACCAACAACTGACAATGACAACTGAAAGCAATAGGATTTTTTTTAATATAGTACATAATGTATGTATGTGTGAGATGCGAGTGTTCAATCATAGGGTAAATAAGTAAGCATTGGTAATGGCGTCAACATACTGCCCGCCTTGAGAGAATTATGAAAATAGTTCTTTCAAAAACAACAAATCATCGTTAGTTAATAAGAGTGGTGCTATATTTACAATCGGTCGCATTAGAACTCCATCAGCAGTCTTAAGTGTAACGACACGGACCTTGCTGTCGTCTCCAGGATGCCATTGATAATTCTGCCCAGCTTCCACTTTGCGGGGGGTAGTTTCTCATCGCGAATCAATACGAGATCATTGACCTTGAAGTTAGGAGAGGGGCGGTTCCATTTGGGACGTTGTTGTTGCATCAACAAATACTCAGAGCTCCATCGCTGCCAGAAGTGTTGCCTTAAACGAGAGATAAGTTGCCACCTACTCACCAGATTTCCTTTGAACTCGGCTATGCTTGGTTCAGGTATCGTTTTTAGTGGTTCTCCTATAAGGTAATGCCCGGGTGTTAGAGCAGATAAGTCGTTAACATCTGAAGTAACTGCACAAAGTGGCCGAGAGTTGACACAAGCTTCTATCTCCGTTAACAATGTTGTGAACTCTTCGAAAGTTAAGAAGATGTCGCCCAAGGTTCGACGCAAATGGAATTTCACCCGTTTTACTGCGGCCTCCCAGTAACCTCCCATATGAGGGGAATCTGGAGGATTGGCGTGCCATACAGTACCATCATCAGCGAGATATTTTGCCAGTTGTTCGTCTCTGATAGCGAGCGTCAAAAGCCTTTGGAGCTCTCTTTCGGCGCCAACAAAATTTGTGCCGTTGTCGCTATATAGTTGTCTGCATTGACCACGACGTGAGACGAATCGTTTGAAAACAGCTATGAAAGTGGATGAAGATAGGTCGCTCGCAAGTTCCAAATGCATGGCACCCGTCGCCATACATATAAAAATGGAAATGTACCCTTTTACAGATTTGGTACCACGACCTTTGGAGAGACGTAAATGCACTGGTTCAGCGAAGTCTACGCCAGTTTGCAAGAACGGTCGACAAGCTTCAACTCGCGATCTTGGTAAGTCACCCATAAGTTGTTGCTGGGGAACGTTGGAGTATCTTTTGCAAGTGACACATGACCCATATACTTGGCGTAGAATATTGCGTGCACCAACTATCCAAAAACGACTGCGAAGCACAACAAGCATCGTTTGTGGTCCTGCATGTAGCGTTGAAAAATGGATGTCTTCACATATTAGCCTTGTTAGTCTGGCATGTCCAGGGAGCACCAGAGGATATTTTACTTCGGGTCGGAACGAAGAATGGCGTAGCCTTCCACCCACTCTAATAAGACCGTTTTGATCCAGAAATGGATGGAGTTTCAATAGCTTGCTGCTTCGTCCAACAGGTTGATTAAATTGAAGTCGTTGAACCTCATCCGAATAAAATTGTTTCTGGGTCAGCCTTATCCAGAAGTTGAAAGCTTCGTTAAGCTCGCCGAAATGCAAGTACTTGTTTGTTAGTGGAGAGATTGTCTTTTTATTTTTGCAGATTAAAGTATGTTGTCGGGCCTTGTTGACAAACCAAAGGATGTAAGCGGTGACTATTCTCAGCCGTCTTAAAGATGAATACTGATCGATGAGGTCCCAGATATGTGTAATTTCAGGAGTACTGACTAAGTTGACTGTTTCTGCTCGTTGATCTAGGTTTGTGGAGTAAATGTATTGCGCGGGCCATGTAGATTCATCTTCTTGGAGCCATTTCGGACCCGTCCACCAAAGTGGATGGTTCGCTAAGTTTTGCGGAAGCACTCCTCGCGTCGCGCAGTCAGCAGGATTTTGCGCCGATTGAACATGCAACCAGTTTTCAGGAGGAATCACTTTTTGTATCAAAGACACACGGTTCGCCACGAATGTTGACCATTTACCAGGTTGTTTTCGTATCCAGGCAAGTGCAACACTTGAATCTGTCCAGCCATACAAACTACGGATATGCGGTGACAAAGAACTTTGCACATGTTTCATTAGCTGTGCTAAAAGTGCTGCGCCGCACAGTTCCAAACGAGGTAGAGTTAAATTAGTTGTTTTTAACGGCGCCACTTTGGTCTTTCCAGTTAGTAGACAAACCGAAATGTTACCGTCGGGAGCTACTGTGCGCACGTAAACGGCTGCGGCGTATGCTGACTGCGATGCATCCGCAAAGCCATGCAAATCGGAAACAGCATTAGGGATTCCTGTACCGACCCACCTTGGCACTTGAATTGCTGCAAGGCAGGTGATATGGTCCCTGTAGTGTAGCCATTTACGTTTTACATCGTGTGGCACGATCTCGTCCCAGTCCACCTTAGGTCGCCATAGTTGTTGAAACAGCATCTTTGGTATGATTGTGCATGGAGATAGAACACCCAGTGGATCGAACAGCTTGGCAGTGTCTGAAAGAAGCAAACGTTTAGTAAGGTTTGTTTTAGATATTTCATGCTCCTGAAGCGTGAACGACAAATGATCAGACAAAGTATCCCACTGCAGGCCTAGTGCTCGAACACTGTCTCCCACTTCAAAGTTTAACGTCTGCATGATTTCTCTTTGATCCGCTGGTATAGAATTTATGAGGACTTTCGAATTAGAAGCCCATTTGCGAAGATGAAACCCATATTGACTTAAAACTGTGGATACATCGCCTTGTAAACGCTGCAGATCATCTTCTTCAAAGCAGCCAGTGAGCAGATCATCCATATAAAAATCGTTCAAAATTACTTGTGTTGCAAAAGAGTTTTGACTGGTTTCGATTGCGGCCTTCTGGAGACATTTAACAGCTAGATGAGATGCTGATGCGACTCCATATGTGACTGTCAATAACCGGTAGTCCTTAATGTCTTCAGTTGGCGAATCTCTCCAAACGATTCTTTGGAAATCGACATGCTTCTGGTGCACCCGAACTTGACGATACATTTTTGCTATATCTGCGCTCATAGCAAACCGATGGGTGCGCAACCGGGGCAGTATTGTGAACAGGTCTGGCTGTAACTGCGGTCCTATCATCAGTGAGTCGTCGAGCGAAAACCCTGAGCTGGTGCGACATGACGCGTTAAAAACTACTCGTAGCTTTGTGGTCGTACTCGAGTCTTTGATGACAGCTCTATGCGGCATGTAATAGTGCAAACCATGAAGTGGAGGTTGAGTTGCTTCCTCCATGTGGCCTAGTTCAGTGAACTCGTGTATAAAGGCTTTGTATTGCAAGTAGAGTTGTTTATCGTTGGCAAATAGCTTCTTCATCCGAAGAAGGGCTCGTACTGCAGAGTTGCGAGAGTTTCCCAAAGGACAGGCAGGTTTAAAAGGAAGCTGTACAACGAACCGTCCATCCTCTTGCCGATAGTGGGTGTCTTCAAAATGCTGCTCGCACAACTTTTCTTCCGTGCTTTGATGCTTAACTACAGGCAACGCTTCTACTTCCCAAAATTTGGAGACTGCTTCCGTTAAAGCGGCGTCTGTGTGCAAACATACTGACGATGAGACACTGTATGGCAAAGTGGTTGGTACGTTGGGAACTTTGCCCATGAGGATCCTTCCAAGTGTAGATCTCTGAGCAATTGGAGTTCCGACTGGGCCTTTGATCAATCCAGTGCATAGGAATTGACTGAGCTAATCTGATCCGATCAATATGTCTACTGCTGCTGGTGTATGAAAGTATGGATCAGCTAGAAGCAGGCCTTCAATGTGTGGCCAGTTGAATTGTTGAATTTGAACTGATGGTAGCTTGATTGTTATTTTGCTCAGAATGTGAGCGTTGATGGCTGTGGAAAATTTTCCATCAAACGAAGTTAGGTTAAGTTGAACTTCGCCCTTCGAAGACCCGGCTTCTGTTCCACCGATTCCTTCAATTGCGGTTGTAGCTGGTGACCGTTTCAGTTGAAGTCGCTGTACACAGTCCTCAGTAATGAAGGAAATGTGGGAACCATTGTCGAAGAGTAGTCTGCATGGCAGGAGCTTTTTGAACTTGTCCATAACCTGTACCATTGCGGTACCGAGAAGTACTAAGTGATTGGTATGTGTAGAGTAGGAAAATGCATTATTGGCTTTGGTCACACTGTTGGTTGATGCTGGTGATGAGTCATTTGTAGGAAAATCCTTATGCAATAAAGTGTGGTGACGTATGTTGCATACCCGACACGTGTAATCGCTTGGGCAGTTCGTGGAATCATGACCAGACATCTAACAGTTCGAACACAAACTTTTGTCATTCACAAATGAGATTCTGTTGTAAATTGGAGCAGAACGAAATTTGTCACAACTGTAAATGAGGTGCTTACCTGAGCAAAATGCACACACGTGGTCGTGATAACGTTTACCTTGGAGTTTCTTTGGTGCGGCTGTGTGGAGAACGCTAGATTTCTTGGTTTTGGACTGGTGACTTGCCGGGTTTATGTTGATCGATGTGGTGTGCTGCTGGTGCGAACTAATTGCATCTAGTGAGCGACATCTTTCCAAAAACACGATGAGTGTGTTAAAATCTGCTACTCGGTTTTCCGTCTGAACTAGTTCCCATTGCCTATGTGTTTCGATGTCTAGCTTGCTAATTGTGAGGTGAACAAGCCAATCATCCCAATTTGTCACCGGTCTTCCCAAAGCTTTTAGTGACTGGTAGTTCTCTTGGGTGTGGTCGATGAGGAATTTTAAACCAGCTGACGATTCGATGTTCAATTTTGGGATGGAAAAAAGAGCGCGAAAATGTGAGTCTACAATTACACGTTCAACATCGTAGCGCTTGCTTACAAGCTTCCACGCTTCATCGTAATTGTCGTCCGTTATAGGGCATTCCCTATTTGATGACATTAAGCGCTTCACATTGCCAGTTGCACCTTAGGTAATGCAATTTGAAAGCACCTGAAACATTTGTCTCATTGTGTATAAATGCCGTGAACGCATCTCGAAATGGTCTCCATTCTTTTGCGTCACCAGAAAAATGAGGCAAGTCCTTTTTTGGGAGTTTGACGTCTGCACGGGTACGACGCTGTGTGTTGTCTGAGTCCGACTTTTGAGACCCTTTATGTATGCTCGCAGCACGTGTGAAATTGGCAAGGGCTTCTTGAAACCATACTTCACCCTGTTCCCTCTCAGTTTCCTGTGCATCTAAAGTGTCACTGCCACAAGAAAGTTCCACTGCATCTTGAGCCACACAAAAAGTGCTATATTGTTGGTTAAGAAGCACACAGAATGATTCCAATGTTGCTTCATCGTAAAGCTCTGCTTTTTTGCTGGCGATCAAACTACGTTTTATTGCTTTACGCGCGCTATCACGTTTTACTAATTCAGACATGACGCCGAAAAAATTATTGCAAAAAATATTATGTACTCGAACGGCAATCCGTTAGCAAAAACCGTACAACAAGCGGCGCGTGCTTTTCTATGTACCGTTTGTGGTATCGTAGATTATATGCGAACTACTCTTTAAATGCCGATTCTTTATAATTATTAATTCTTTAAATTTATTATGTGGCGAAAAAGGACCAATGCTTTAGCGGACTGTAAATACTGAAACTATTAAATAAAAGAAAGGTTTGAAAACTGTAGTTTATATTAGACTCTTTATTAGCGACCGTGCCGAATGAAATGTAACCAACAACTGACAATGACAACTGAAAGCAATAGGATTTTTTTTAATATAGTACATAATGTATGTATGTGTGAGATGCGAGTGTTCAATCATTGGGTAAATAAGTTAACATTGGTAATGGCGTCAACATATGCGATTCATTCAGACAACAGAAACCTCAAGGTAAGATGCACTAGCCAAACCATCAAACAAGATAAAGGGAAGCCCATAAAAGGTATCTGCCCGTTATCCACTATAAAGCTAGATAACGCACTACATTGTATTTTGAAAGAAATGCAGGAGCAAGAATTTATAAGAGACATCCGTGCACTCAAAGCTCATCAAGAGCTTCACAAGGCGAGCCCGTTGATAGGTTTTGCGGTATTCTTAGATGACAAAGGACTATTACGAGCCGGAGGCAGACTAGAAAAATGGGAGTTGCCATATGACACCAAGCATCCAATACTCTTACCCCACAAGCATCCATTTTTCAAAATGATAATGTCAAATCTACATATTGAGAATAATCATATTGGACCTCAAGGACTTCTTGCCAGCACCAGACAAAAATTTTGGCCAATCAAAGGGAAGAATGTTGCGCGTTCTATCACACAAAACTGTATATCATGCATCAAGGCCAAACCCACTATGTATTCTCAAATTATGGGAAATTTACCAGCTCATAGAGTGCAACCAGCACGTCCCTTCATCAATGCCGGTGTAGACTTTTGTGGTCCGTTATGGGTTCATTACCGAACGATAGGAAGTAGGCCACAAAAGTGCTATTTATCAATATTCTGCTGCTTTGCTACGAAGGCAGTTCATATTGAAGTCGTAAGCGAATTAACTACAGAAGCATTCATTGGAGCACTGAAAAGGTTCATGAGCCGATGAGGCCATGTCAGAAACTTGTACTGCGATAACGCCACGAACTTCGTAGGTGCAAGAAACCAACTAGATGAGCTGAAAACAAGCATATATTCAAAACATGCCCAACATCAAATAACCACCAACTGCAGCTCTAAAGGCATTGACTTTTATTTTATTCCACCACGTGCTCCCCACTTCGGAGGACTATGGGAAGCAGCGGTCAAGTCCGCAAAACACCTACTACTATGTAAAGTTTCGAAGGCGTCACTCACCTACGAGGAGCTCGGAACCGTTACTGCAGAAGTCGAGGCCATTCTAAACTCCATATCACTAACCGCAATGTCAGCTAATCCAAATGACCTGGCTGTACTAACGCCGGGTCACTTTTTAATAGGCGAGCCCCTAAAAGCAGTTGTTGATCAACGTGCAGAACCACAAAGTGGGACACTAGTCACTAGGTGGAAGCTTGTGTTAACCATCAAGAAGGAGTTCTGGAAGCGATGGTCCCACGAATACCTGAACGAACTCCAACAACGAACAAAGTGGAAAACACAGTCGAAAAACGTTCAACCAGGCACAGTCGTGATTATCAAGGAAGACAACACTACAGTAATGAAATGGCCACTAGGAAGAATCGAAAAGGTGATTCACGGAAACGACGGACATGTCCGGGTTGCAGAAGTTTGAACAAAATCTGGAGTACTATGTCGTCCCATACACAAGCTAGCTCCACTAGTAGAAGGCAGCCAAAGCTCACTGGGCTTTTAACCTGATGCATCTCTGACAAGTCGAAAACGCAAACTAGATGAACAAGAAGACATCGACGAGTCCAGTTCATCATCTAAACCAACAAAACAATCAACGCCCAAGTCATCCCGGTCAGGATTGCTTACTCTTTTAATAATAGCTCTGCTATTACCAATTATAGCTGCCAGTGATGTAGAAGTCATCAAGTTTAACAGCTCGGCACCTGGCATACATTTCCAAAAACAAGGAACGATAAGCTTGATTCACAGCAAATGGAATCTAGTCTATAAAAGAAATTCAAGCACTCGAAAACAGCACTAGCGTACTAAAACATCTATGCGATCAGTTGTCGTTTCAAGGATCATGCGCTCAAGTTGTTCAAAAAATAGAACTGATCGAACACGAGGTAACGGAAGATAATATATTTCTTTCAACTAAACATTGAGAGAAATGAATACTGCTCGATAGACGTGCTTATATTCGCTCCGGTTATTTTGTTATAATTTCCCTATAAAACTTGTCCACAAGCTTTTTTTTAAAGTAAAACAAATACTTTCAATCAATCACTATAAATTTCTCAAGTGTTCAATTGCAATTTGTGCTGATTAAACAAGTGATTTGAATTTAAACAAGTGTTTTTGATTGGAAAAGTTAACCACATTTCTTGATTTTAACTTCCATCTCATTCCAATTCAAACATATACAAAAATTTACATATAACGTTCTTCACTACCACAATGTCAGACATCAGTGTAAAAAAAAACCTTCGTAATACTGCTAACTCAAATAAAAATACCAATACATCCTCACCCAAACTAACCTGCTCCTCTTCGTCAAAAGCTCCGACTACTATGGATGACTTATGGAAAAGAATTGATGATCGCTTGGAAAATCAAAGTAAGTCCATTTCAAAAATCAATTCCCAAATTTCCGAATCCGAAGCGCGAATTTTGGCTAAAATTGATAGTATTGAAAGTCACATCAATGAAATGCAATCAAACTTGAATGCCATTTGCGAAAGGGTAAACACTCTTGAGTCTTCGTGCACCGTCGCTATTTCCGACATCAACACAATCAAAACCGATTTAAATTTAATTAATAATTCAATATCCGACACAAAAACAACAATATCAACGAACGAAGCACAACTGTCAAACGCTATGTCCAATATTGCTAAACTGCAGCTCATGGCCGAAACTCAAGAAAATAAACTAGTTGCAACTGATGCCATTCTTTATGGAGTACCTTATCAACCCGAGGAGAATCTCTCAGCAATTTTTGGAAAACTATGCAACACTATTGATCTCAATACACCTGCACTTAACAAAATTTATCGCACTCGCCCATCGGATAATCGATTGAACTCAGCCTTTTTAATCAAATTCAAGTCACCATTTGATAGGAATATGACACTTAAGAGGATAAGAGCTTTCCACAATCACAACAAACGCCAACTTCAACTAAGCGACCTTGGATTTCCATCCGAAAACATATCTGCAGTTTACTTGCGCGAAAGTCTTACAAAAAAAAATCAAAATATACTACGAATCGCGCTCACACTGAAGAAAAATAAGAAAATACATTCTGCATTCACTGCTCGTGGTTTTGTTTACATCAAGAATCATACAGATGACAGCGAAGCTTACATTGTTGACAACATTGAAACTCTAAATAAGATTACCGGGTTACGATCTTAGAATAAACACACATTCGAAGATAGCCAGCATTGCCAGATAAATTATTTTATTATTTATTTTTTGATTTTTTTAATATTGCTTTTTCTTTTTCTCTATAATTTATTTTTGTGCTTAATTCGTACTTTATAATTAATTACTATTCTTATTTTTTTTTTTTTAATACATTTGCTTCTTAACTAATGTTTGTTATTTTAGTCCTTATTATGGAACATAACTTAAATTTAATCTGTTCTCTATGTCTTTCTCCCTATTTGAAGTTTTTTCTTGCACTTTTCCTTATGTCGTACCCATGCTTTTTCATTGCCTTAATATATCACCGGCTCGGTGTTGGTTAACAGTAATGGAGTGGTTCCAAATGCCGATGGGTATGTTGTGCTGCGCACACTTGTCAGAATATTAGTTAAACAAAAATCTGGCCTCAAAGTTTGTCATATTAATGCACAAAGTTTGAAATGTAAAATTGATGAATTCCGAGATCTTTTTGAGGGTTCTGGGGTAGATGTGATTTGTATCTCAGAGACATGGTTTACTAGTCATTTAAATGATACATTTTTAAAACTTGAAGGCTACAAACTTTTTCGAGCTGATCGAACTAGGTGCAATGGTGGTGAGGTTGCTATTTATTTAAAAGAAAATATTCCCTGTGTTGTAAGACGTAAGTCTTTGAATGACAGTCTTATTGATTTTTTATTTCTGGAACTTGTTGGCGAAGGTGAGTGGCTACTTGTGGGTGTTGTGTACAGGCCTCACAAAAATATAAGTACTGAACCTCTTTTATCTCTTCTTGAAGAAATAACAGTCTCATCTACAAAAATAATTGTGTGTGGTGATATGAATAGTGATTTACTTCAGGAAGACCATTTAGTAGAGAGTATGTTCTCTTTAAATCTATTTCCGGTTAACACTTCTCTACCTACTCACTTTAGCTCACAATCGGCTACACTTCTGGACATTTTTTTTGTGAGTGAAACAAATAGAGTTAGCATGTATGATCAGCTGTCTGCTCCTGCTTTCTCAAAACATGACCTTATCTACCTTACATTTGAGTTTGTCTTGACTAGTTTGCCTACCACCTTCACTTATAGAGATTTCAACAGAATTAATCTAGAATCATTGGAGAATGACAGTCGGAGTATTGCGTTTGAGCATATTTACTCCATGACTTCATGTAATGAGCAAATTAATTTTATTCAAACAAACATTAACCACCTTTTTGAAAGACACGTTCTATTGAAGACTAAGACAACCAATCCTGGACAACACCCTTGGTTTACGACAAATATACGTCTTCTAATTAAAAAGCGAGATTTGGCCTACAAGCGCTGGAAGAGATTTAAGCTAAGTACATACCGCCAAGAATATTGCTACTTCCGCAATAGAACAATTTCTCTTATTCGTTCAACTTAGGCTAAAGTTTTTGCTAACCGACTCAACCCTTCATTGTGTGGGAAAAAGCTTTGGAAAAATTTAAGAAGCTTAGGTATAGGTAAACAACAAGGTGAAGTCTGCAAAACTGTTGATGTGAATTTGCTTAACCAGGAATTCGTTACATTCCCACATTTGCCACGTGCACGATCCACATCTCAGGTTAATCTTCCAATGGAAAATATCTTTGAAACTGGTCATAAATTTGGATTTCAAGGAATTGACCAGGTTCAAGTTGTTGAAAGTATAATCTCCTTTAAATCAAATGCAGTTGGCACTGATGGTGTTCATCCTAAATTTTTGAAAATGCTACTTCCCATTGTACTTCCTTATATTACTTTTGCTTTCAATCGCATTTTAACGACGAGTGTTTTTCCCACAGCTTGGAAAAGAGCAAAAATTATACCGGTTCCCAAAAACTCAAGTGGAAAAGATTTCAGGCCTATATCCATACTTCCGTTTCTATCCAAGGTTTTTGAAAAAATCATGAAAATACAAATCAACTCTTTTTTAGATGCCACTCACGCCATTTCACCTTTACAATCGGGTTTTCGTGAAAAACATAGTTGCATTACTGCTTTGTTGACAGTAGTTGAAGAGATTAGGCAAAGTATTGATAAAGATCAAATAACTTTTCTTTTACTACTTGATTTCTCACGTGCTTTTGATACTGTTGATCACAATATTCTTTGCAATAAGCTCATAAATTTGTTTGATTTTTCATCCTCTGCTACAAAGCTTTTGATTTCCTATCTTTCTGATCGGCAGCAAGCAGTTTATGCAAATAATGTTTTATCGGACTTCATAACTGTAACTACAGGTGTGCCGCAAGGATCTATTTTGGGGCCTTTGCTTTTCTCCCTTTACATCAACGAACTTTCATCTGTCGTTACCAGTTCTAAAGTCCAACTCTACGCCGATGATGCACAACTTCATATAAGTTGCCCTCTCGGACTGATAGAAGATTGTGCAAGTCGCATCAATGCAGACTTAGAAAATATAGCTAATTGGGCAAAGAAGAATCTTCTGTCAATTGATTCGTCGAAATCAAAGTGCATCATCATATCTAAGAAACACACATCAACCTCTTATTTTCCTAGAATAATACTTAGTGATGCCCCAATAGAATACGTCTCCACAGCCAAAAATCTAGGAATGGTTTTCAACAAAACCCTGACTTGGAGCAACCACATCAGCTCAGTTGTTGGTAAAATCTATGGGGTCTTACGATCTTTATGGGCGTCTCAGCATTTTACTCCAATCAAAACTAGGATTGTATTAGTCAAATCTCTAATCATACCTATTCTTACCTATGGATGTGAGGTGTATGGAAAATGCGATGTTATCGATAAACGAAAACTTAACGTAGGTTACAATAATGCAATTAGATATGTCTTTGGGCTTCGGAGATTCGACAGAGTTTCTAGTTTTTCGAACAAGATTTGCAGCCTCACTCTTGATAAGTTGTTACATTTCCGAACATTGACTATGCTCTTTAATATTGTACAAACACACCAACCTCCGGATCTGTTTAATAAAATAACTTTCTGCGCTTCCACTAGAACAGCGCACATCCTTCAACCGCGTTTTTCATGCTTGACATCTGAGCGTCAGTTCTTCGTTCACGCCGTCCGACTTTGGAACTCTCTCCCACGACATTTGAGGAACATTGGTGATAAGAAGGGATTTCAGAGGGAACTTAAGGCATATCTAATTATTTAAAGATTTAAACTATCTATTAACTTTTTTCTTCTTTTTTTTTTCTCTTTTTGTTTTTTTTTTTTGTTAATCTCTTTGTATTATATATACATTTTTATATTTTTGTTTTTGAACGATTTTAAGCTTCTTTGAGTTGAGTTGTATTCAAGTTAAATCTGTCCATTAATTCAACTTTGCACTATTTTATAAGATTTTTGTATCTTACTGTGTACAAGTATCTATTATTATAATAAACAACAATAAACAAGGGAGGATTAAAAGAGGAGCTATTGATGTCGTAGGAAACATAGCAAATTCGCTTTTTAGAGTTCTCGACTCTAGACTCGATTAAAAGAGGAGCTATAGATGTCGTAGGAAACATAGCAAATTCGCTTTTTAGAGTTCTCGACTCTAGATACTCCACCCCCTATGAGTTGACCTTGTCGTGGTGGGGGTGCTTATGGACATCTTCTCCAGCAATCCAGCTGCAGAACCTGACCAACCAACATAACTCAAAACAAAACCTCAATGTTATAAAACTTGAAATGAAACAATGGAAAAAGTAAATAAAAGGATTAAAAAACGAACGGGGATATACAATCAAAAGTCGGCAGGTGTCGCGACTGCCGGCGATGGCTTGGCCTCGAAAGAGGATAAGTCGCCAGTGACAAATTTATTTACTATAACGAATAAAGCGATGTGCGGAAGGACTGGGGAGCCGACTGCAGTTCAAGGAAGGCCTCACAAGCTAACCAAGGAATGTGGAAAGCCCTCTGGTTCTAACGCCCCTCCTAAGGAGGATGCCCAAACCAGTGGAAGAGTTGCAGTGACTCTCTGTAGCACTTCCACTCATACTGCCCGTATTGAAGGGACCCCGGAGAAGACTGTTGCAGCAAGTAGAGGGGCCGAGACTTTCGGTTCCAACGCGAACTGTGATATGTTGACGAAAGGGCTACCCTCATCAAAAACACTGCCCCAACCTCCCACCTCATCCCATCCTATGTCAAAGGACTCAAGGTCGACCAACCCGGACGGTACGGGTGCCGAGACTATCGCTTCGACCAATGGGCGATCATCATGAACAAGCTCCAGGCCTCCTACTGGACTCTTATGATGGAAAACCCAGAGGAACCTGCCATCTTTGAGGACGCAGGATGGTATCAGGGGCGCGTCAGGTTAATCGCGTTTGATGGAGAGAGATCGCGCGATCTGTATAAGCTTGCGATAAGCAGGTTAGAGGGACTCTGGCCTGGTGCTAAGCTTGAAGTCGTGTCAAGGGAGGATATCCCTTGCAGGCCTAGACCTCTCGCTAGATTACCAGCAGAACTCTCCTGCAAAGAAACAATCATGAAAATGATTCAATTCGGCAATCCAGCCCTTCCTACCCATGACTGGAAAGTCGCGAAGCTAGAAGAGCCGGAGGGTCACTATAGATCGGCTATAATAGTCATCAATAAGGACTCCCTAGCTCCCCTGGCTGCGACAAAAGGCGTGATTCGGTTCGGCTGGTCAAATATTGCCTTAAAAATATAGAAAAAAAAGAAGAACAGAACATCGTTCCATCTTCCATAACAAAAAGTGCGTCTTCAGTGGAAGAACCCGCAGGGCAAGTCGACCCTCCATCCATGGAGATAGACGAGCTCGGCACATCCTCTGCTGAAACGTATGATAACAAACCCTCCACATCCGACTTGGATGCCCAAAACGTCGTCAAATTCTCCGACATGGAGACTGATGACTCCGCTAACGAGGTTTCGCTCAGCGAGGATGACCTTCTTAGGTCAAACTCCGAGAGCGAAACAGACGACGACCTCAACCAGACCGTGGTGGGGGTTAGTCTACTTAGTTGTTCCCAAGATGGTGCAGCTAATTCAGATTAACCTCCAACACTCCAAGCAGGCTTCGGCCTCCCTTCTTCTCCGTCTAAACAGGAGGAGGGAAGATATTGTCCGTATCCAAGAGCCTTGGATTATCAAGTCCATCGTTCGAGGACTAAGGACTCCTGGATATACTCTACTTTATATGAAGGACAAAGGTGAACCCAGATCCTGCATATTGGTAAGAAGTAGCACTAATGTATTTTTACTCCCTCATTACAGCAATCGTGATGTAACCACAATAAGATAATAGACCAGTGACAACATCTACTGGCTGGTATCAGCTTACCTCGGTCATGACCATCCTGGTCCTCCTCCATGCGACTTATTTAAAAAGATTGTCGCTGCAGCAGAACGGCAGAAGATCTGCCTCATCATTGGATGCGATGCTAATGCGCATCACACAGTATGGGGTAGTACTGACATAAATGAAAGGGGTGAGTCACTTTTTGATTTTATTTTAAGTACTAACCTTATAGTAAGTAATATCGGCAATGAACCAACATTCATTACCAAAAACAGACAGGAAGTTTTAGATATCACTCTTGTATCCGACTCGGTTCATCATAGGATTACTAATTGGAAAGTATCTACTGAACACTCCTTTGCTGATCATAGATACATTCAATTTGATCTAAATGAGGAACCTCTCAAGCAACCAGTCTTCCGAAACTATCGGAAAACTGACTGGAAAAAATATCGGGTAATTTTGAAAAAGTTTATTAAACCTGAACTTTTACGAAACCCTACAAACAAACATGATCTAGACAAAAAAGTCAATGATCTTACCACTGCCTTTAACCATTCACTGCAGAAATCCTGTCCTCTTATAAAAATAAGAGGAAAACAGAAACCACTGTGGTGGAGCTTGGGGCTAGAACCGCTCAGGAAGGAATGTAGAAAACTTTTCAACCGAGCTAAACAATCTAAAACTTCAATAGACTGGGACTCCTACAAGGAATCCCTCAAAACTTATAAATATCAACTGAGGAAAAATAAAAGAACTTCCTGGAGAAACTTCTGTGGAAAAATAGAAGATACTTCAGAAGCTTCTAGATTAAGAAAAATCCTCTCAAAGAGTCCGACCATGCCTAGCAATTTGAAAACAGCTGACGGCTGGACAGAATCCTGCGAAGAAACGCTCAATTTGCTTCTGGACACTCACTTTCCAGGAAGCTCTAAGAACATATGCAACTATGATTCCACAGAACCAGGTAGCATAATAACAAACAACCCCGATCTGATTACAAGGGAAAAATTAGTTTGGGCCATTAACAGCTTTGACCCATACAAATCCCCTGGACCTGATGGTATAATTCCAGCCGAACTTCTAAAGGCCGCGGACATTATTATCCCTGTCCTTGAAGTAATTCTCATCGGCTGTACCACCTTGAACTATATCCCCACTCAGTGGAGAGAAGTCAAGGTGGTGTTTATACCTAAGGCTGGGAAATCATCCCACGTAAACCCAAAAGATCTCCGACCAATAAGTCTATCATCTTTCCTTCTTAAAACTTTAGAACGACTGATTGATATCCACCTGCGTACAGCTATAGATCCAAAATTGTTATCTACAGCACAACACGCTTACTGCAAGGGAAAATCTGTTGAAACGGCCCTACACACCATGGTACGTACTATATAATATTCCCTCCATCACAAAGAATTCACTCTGGCCGCCTTCTTCGACATAGAGGGCGCCTTCAACAACGTCAGCAACTCTGCAATTACAAAGGCACTGACGAAGCTCAAAGTAGATGATTCCATAGTGGAGTTGATAAATCTAATGCTAAAAAGCAGGAGAATCAACTCTACTCTAGGAAACTTCTCTGCAAAGAGATCTGTCAGTAGAGGAACACCGCAAGGCGGAGTCCTATCCCCTCTTCTATGGAATATAGTAGTCAATGAACTTCTAGTTGACTTAGAAGCTGAGGGATTCAAAGTGATTGCATATGCAGATGACGTCTCCATTGCGGTGTCCGGCAAACATGCTCACGTCCTTACGGACCTGATGCAGACCGCTCTAAATAAACTTGTAAAATGGGCGGGAAAATGTGATCTAGGGGTCAACCCTCAGAAAACTGAACTCGTTCTCTTCACCAGGAAATATAAAATTCCTCAACTAATAACTCCATCAATAAATGGAATCTCACTTGTACTTTCAAACGAAGCCAAATATCTAGGTATAATCCTAGACAAAAAGCTAAATTGGAAAGCCAATATACAGGAAAGAATCAGGAGATCCACCGTGGCCTTATTTTGCTGCAAAAAAGCCATTGGTAACAAATGGGGTTTCTCCCCCCAAATCACCCACTGGCTCTACACCGCGGTCATCAGACCAATACTCACATACGGAGTAGTGGTATGGTGGACCGCTCTTGATAAAAGTACCTACTGCGACAATTTAAGCAAGGTCCAACGAACAGCCTGTCTGTGTATAAGCGGAGCACTGAGATCAACACCCTCAGCTGCACTAAATACACTCCTCAACCTCACTCCACTAGATATCTTCAGCAAACAAATGGCCGCCAGTGCAGCCACTCGTATGAGAGCTATCTCCCAATGGACCGATAACAACATCGGTCACGTTGCAATCCTGAATTTATTCGGATCAATCCCCTGTCACTCCGACTACACCATCCCCCAATTGGTTTTTTGATAATAAGTTCCAAGTCTCAATCCCACCGCGAACGACCTGGGACGACGAAGAATTTTTGAGAGATGATTCAATTCATTTCTATACAGATGGTTCAAAAACCGAAGAAGGGGTAGGCTGCGGGGTGTACTCAAACCGACTTAACTTAAGTCTCTGGTTCCGCCTTCCAAACCATTGTAGCGTGTTCCAAGCGGAAATTCTGGCGATCAAAGAGGTCCTATCATGGCTAAAAGAAACGTGATATCCTCAACGAATATCCGGATTTTCTCAGATAGTCAAGCAGCCCTCAAATCACTCGGCGCTGTTTCTACGAACTCAGTAACCGCCCTCAACTGTCGCCTATCTCTTAGGGAGATGGCTGAACAGTTCAATATTCACCTTATTTGGGTGCCGGGGCACAGAGATATCGTGGGTAACTGCAAAGCCGATGAACTCGCCAGAGAAGGAACCGTTCTACCGATCTCAACCAGCAGGTTGAATATTGGTATACCAATCGCTACATGTAAACTTATGCTAAAGCAAGAGGCAATGGATAGAACAAATCATAGGTGGTACAATATCACCACGTGCGTGGCAACAAAACGGATATGGCCAGGTCTAGATCCAAAACGCACAAGACATTTGTTATCAATTGCCAGATTGCAAGTTAGCTCCGTAATCAATGTCATCACCGGACATTGTCTGATAGGAAGACACGCCATAAGACTTAGCGTTCCCTCAAATGACTTCTGCAGAAGTTGCTTAGATGAGGAGGAGGAGGAGACAATCCCACACCTCCTCTGCTCATGTCCTGCACTCTCTTTTAAAAGTGTGGTAACCGAATAACAAACAGGTCAGCGGTTGGTTTATGACTGATTTATTAGTCTCTTAATTCTAAAGTATACAGTAGTTCATATAATGTATATAAAGGTCTATGTACTGTGTACTTATATTACTTAACCTGTACACTACTGTTGTGACAACAATATGAATGAATTCGGAATCACAAGTCTAATAAACGATGACAACTAAAATATGAGAACAAACTTTTCAGAATCATATTTCAACAACTGAACAACGAGTTCAACAGCACCGACGCACGAGCGCGGGTCATATTAATTTTATTATTTCCCACAAATTGCATTTTTGTCTACTGGGCAATTTGATATTTGTGTACATATTATTCCTAAGCTAAACTAAGTTACGCGTAAGCATTTAATTAGTATAAAAGAAGAATATTTATTTGAATAAAACTTACTTGCTACTAGAACAGCGAGCCATAAACAATTTGACTTATTATTAACTTCCCCCCACCAGTCGGTAAGGAGTTACTTCTAATACTTCAAATTGTCGACACAACATTTGGTCCTTCGAGGAAATGAACAAGAAAGCGTAGCCAGGGCTTCAAACATTGGCTAGTAAAAAGTGAGCAAATAAGCGTAACCAGGGCTTAGACATTGGTTAGTGAAAAGCGTAGCCAGGGCTTCAAACATTGGCTAGTGAAAAGTGAGCAAATAAGCGTAACCAGGGCTTAGACGTTGGTTAGTGAAAAGCGTAGCCAGGGCTTCAAACATTGGCTAGTGAAAAGTAAAGTTACAAAAACAACGCAATCAAAGTACGAAAAAACTACTGTCGCTATCTATAAGATTATCTACAATATAGAACAAGACAATTCAAACAAAAAACTAAGATGTTGGACGAAACAGATGTGTTTATTATAAGCTCGAAGCAAAAGGCCTTGAGAGAAGAAATCGAAAAGCAATGTCGAAACTTCGGCAAGGATAGTGCCTCCAGAAAAACACAGAAATACAAAGAAGAAAGGCTAGAACGCCTCGAAAAATGTTGGTCTGAATTTCACGCAAACCATATTAAAATAGTTCCCTTTGTAAAATTTGATACACCCTACATACAAAGGGATACGTACAACAGAGTAAAATCATTGTACGAAAGTTTCAAACGAGAATTGGAAAATATAGATCCAAGTGTCGCACAAGCTTCGAAGGAAATGGAAAGGCCTGAAGTCCCTCAAGATGCTCCCACTGCAGAAACTTCAAAGAACATCGCACAAGCTTCGAAGGAAATGAAAAGGCCTGAAGTCCCTCAAGATGCTACCACTGCAGAAACTTCAAAGAAAGTTGAAAAGACATCTAATGCCTCTGCCTACAAAGCCGACACCGCAAAGCCGGACAAGAATTCAACTACCGTACAAGGTCAACGGTTGACAAAGTTAAAGCTGAGGATAACGGCCATTATCGAGAACATAGAAGAATTTGAACAAACATTCGATGAATATTCCAAGGACATTTACGACTTTCAACAAAAAATACTGCTGGAGCAGTTGCGAACATTCACTGAATTACATGAAGACTTCATCTGCAATTCATCTGAAGAAGACCTTGAGAAACCTTATGTAACGAATAAGGAATATAAAAATGTCAAACAAGAGGTCAACAGATTTCTCAATACAATGGCATCAAAACTCTCCAGTAGTAACAACAAGCCGAAGGAACATAAGACTGAATCAATGCTTCCAAGACTTAAAATACCGACATTTAAGGGTAATTATTTGGAGTGGCAGCAGTTTTATGACCTGTTCCTCAATATAATACACGCCAAGGCCAATTTAACAACGACTGAAAAAATGGAGTATTTAAAAACTCATTTGGAAGGAGAGCCCCTGCAACTCATAAAGCATCTAACGTTTTCAAGTGAAAATTATAATAGCGCTTGGGAGATCTTAAAAAGTAGATACAACAATGAGCGAAAAATAGTGTCTATGCATATAGAGAAGATGCTCAAATCTGGACACAATAGCGCTCCAATAGCGTCTTCCATTAAAAACAGCTTGGATGCCATTAAAGAGGGACTAGCGGCACTAAAAAATTTGGGCTACGACACTTCTTCATGGGGTCCTATGATTGTTCATATGACTACAAAGTCACTTGACACAGAATCAAGAAATTTGTTTGAACAAGGTTTAGAGGAGCCAAATAAAATGCCGAAAATGAAGACTCTCCTCGACTTTCTGGAAAGACGTTACCAAGCTCTTGAAGTAATGTCAACAAACAAAAAACAAAAGAACTCATTTGAGGAACCAAGATCTGGAGTCCGTAACTTCATCATAGATGCAAAAGTTATTCAGTGTCCAATATGCAAAGGAGACCATAAAATATACGCATGTCAAAAGTTTTTAAAATTATCGCCAAAAGAGAGATGGACACAGTGCAAGCAGGCAAAGCTTTGCCTGAACTGTTTGAGGCATAACAAACAGATCCAATGTTTTAGCAAGAAAAATTGCCAACATTGCAACAAGAAACATCATTCACTTCTTCACATGGAATGGACTGATAGGCCAAAACAAACAGAACTGATAGAAGCTGCAAGATCATCCGCACAAATAAATCATAGCGAACAGAACCAGAATGTTTTAATCGCAACGGCAATTCTAAAAGTTAATAATGACAAAGGACAGTACGTTACAGTCAGAGCACTTATCGATCCTGGATCCCAAGCCTCGCTAATCACCGAGTCGGTTGCACAGACACTGAAACTTAAGAAACAGGACGTTTGTGTTGAAGTCAGCGGACTAGGAGCAACAAAAGCAGGAATTGCTACTAATAAGGTAGATGTGACCATAATGCCACATTTTGCTTCGAGTTTTAAGCTAAAAATAGATGCTCTGGTGCTGTCAAAACTGACAAGGCAGTTACCTTCGAAGCAAACAAACACTAAACAAGTTGAAAAGTTCGATCGTCTAGAGCTTGCTGATCCAACATTCAATATTCCTGGGCCAATTGATATGATAATTGGAGCTGATACATATGGCGACATCATGTTAAGTGGTATTAAACGAGTCGCTGCTAGATCACTAATCGCTCAAAGATCACAGTTAGGTTGGCAGATTTCTGGACGAACATCAAACGACATTCCCGACACATACAGGGTTACTGGACTAGGAGCACTTACATCAATTGATCAACAACTAGAAAAGTTTTGGGAGATAGAAGAGGTTAATCAACCAAAATTCCAAAAGCCGGAAGATAAACGGTGCGAACAAATCTATAAGGATACACACTACCGAAAGGACAATGGGAGGTATGTTGTAAAGATCCCATTCGACGAAGAATTAATCCAAACAAATCCACTTGGTGAATCAAGAAATAGAGCTACAGCTAGATTTCGACAGCTGGAGTTGCAGCTTAACAGGAATCCTACACTAAAAAACGATTATACACAAGTTATAAACGAGTTTCTCAACCTGGGGCACATGGTAGAAGTCAGTAACAATTCATCCAACAAAAACAATATTTTCTATATGCCACATCATGCCGTTATTAAACCTACGAGTACAACAACCAAACTTCGTGTTGTTTTTGACGGGTCAGCAAAATCAACGACTGGAGTAAGCTTAAATCAATTAATGCTGATAGGCCCTAAGCTCCAAGACGACATAACTACAATTTTGACGCGTTGGAGAAAATATAAATATGTTTTTTCTTCGGACATTGAAAAAATGTACCGCCAAATTGAATTACACGAAGAACACCAAGATTACCAGAGGATATTATGGCGCAGTTCTAACAACCAACCTATTAAAGAGTACAAACTAACGACTGTCACGTATGGTACAGCATCAGCACCTTATCTGGCTATTAGGACTCTTCAACAACTAGCTAAGGACGAACAATCCAACTATCCGACCGCTGCAGAAATAATTAACAACGACTTCTATGTTGATGATGTTATGGAGGAGATACCATCGCGGAGTGCAGGGCAGCTCAGAAAGAACTTGACGAGATGCTTAAGGGAGCAGGCTTTCAGCTTCGAAAATGGGCTGCAAACAACAGAAAACTACTACAACATATACCGATTGAGTTACGAAATCAACAAAACAAAGACGTGATGAAAGACGAAACTATAAAAACTTTGGGTATACACTGGAATCCTTTAAGTGACACATTTCAATTCAAGGTGAACGTCGATACAAAAATAACTAAGGAAATACTTACCAAACGCAAAACATTGTCCGAAATAGCCAAGTTATTCGATC
The DNA here is from genome assembly GCA_949752695.1 of Melanostoma scalare. NCBI lineage: Eukaryota > Metazoa > Arthropoda > Insecta > Diptera > Syrphidae > Melanostoma > Melanostoma scalare. Next base: position 107,544,959 of record OX456984.1, on the reverse strand, counting down.
CTCTTGGATGGTTGGCTCCAGTAACTGTCAGTGCCAAAATTTTAATGCAACGTATTTGGCAAGCAGAGCTGCAATGGAACGAACCACTTCCAACCGAACTGCAAAAACAGTGGAACAAACTAAAGATAAACCTGATTGCAGTGGAAGACATTCGAATTCCAAGGTGGATAAACTCCACAAAGGTTCAAGAATTTGAGCTTCATGGATTTTGTGATGCTTCAGAGGAAGCATATGCAGCAGTAGTTTATGCCAGGATAGCTCTACCAACGGGTTTCTTTGCTACAACAATTGTAGCTGCAAAAACAAAGGTGGCCCCAATCCGAAAAAAAATATCTCTTCCGAAATTGGAACTATGTGGTGCTCACCTGTTATCAAAGCTGCTGGCAGAAACAATGAAGACATTTGGGTGCCAAGTTAAAAACATATTTGCTTGGACAGATTCGAGAATAACGTTGGCCTGGCTACAAAAATGTCCGTCGACCTGGAAAACATTTGTTGCGAACCGAGTCTCAGAAATACAAGAGGCAATAAACGTTAGCTGCTGGAGACATGTTCGGTCAACTGATAATCCAGCTGATGATGGTTCAAGAGGATGCCTTCCAGAACAGATGGCAACCAATGATTTATGGTGGAAATTCATTGGCTGAAATTCGATTCTGAACAATGGCCGTTAAAGAACCAACAGCCAATCGCAGTGATCGATATACCAGAAGCAAAAAGGGTTTTAACAATTAGAGTTGAAGAAATTGACGACCTGACTAAGAGATTTTCTTCATACACAAAACTAATAAGAGTCGCTGCTTATTGCAGACGATTCATATCGAACTGCAAAAACAAACTAAAGAAGAAACCATCGGAAACGGGTAACCTAACAACAAGGGAATTGAGCGATGGAAGTAAAGGAATCATACGGTATCTACAAGAGAAGGTGTATTCCAAGGAACTAGAATCTTTACGAGATGGGAAGGCGATCAACAAAAAGAGTAAGGTACTATCTCTGAACCCGTTTCTGAACAACGAGAACATCCTTGTTGTGGGCGGGCGGCTACAAAACGCGGATCTTTCTAGCTCAGAGAAACATCCTATCATTTTACCACATCAAGAGTGGTTCACAAAACTATTAGTAGAAGATGCCCATGAACGCACACTGCATGGTGGTATTCGACTTACAATGGCTAAATTGAGACAACGCTACTGGATTATACAAGCAAAAAGATGTGTCCGACAAGTTATAAATAAATGTATAAGATGCTTTAGATTTGCTGCTCAACCAAATACTCAACAAATGGGGCTACTTCCAGCAGCAAGAGTGACACAATCAAGACCCTTTACACATACGGGTGTTGACTATGCTGGACCAATTCAAATACTGATCTCAAAAGGACGAGGAAACCGGTCAACTAAGGGCTACATCGCTATAGTTGTCTGCTTTGCTACAAAAGCAGTTCACATCGAGCTTGTGAGTGACCTCACTTCAGCAGCATTCATAGCAGCATTGAAGCGATTCACATCAAGAAGAGGGATATGTTCACATTTCTACAGTGACAATGGAACTACATTCATTGGAGCTAACAAGGAAATCCAACAACAAGTGAGAGCAGCCATTAAGTACGGTGTAGTAGACGCATCATCAATGCTTACGAAACATGAAATGCAATGGCATTTCATACCACCAGCAGCACCGCACTTTGGCGGTTTGTGGGAGTCAAGCGTTAAATCCACAAAATTTCACCTAAAACGAATAATTGGAGACACCATGTTAACATTTGAGGAACTTTCGACATTGTTGACTCAAATAGAAGCATGCCTAAACTCCCGACCACTTACGGCAATCGAAAACGATATTGACAACACTACGATACTTACTCCGGGACATTTTCTAATCGGAATTTCTCTGAATGCTGTACCCGAACAACCCATTGATGAAAAGAAAACGTTCCGGTCACGCTGGCAACTAATACAAAAAATGACTCAAGACTTTTGGAAAGTCTGGTCATCAGAATATTTGTCACAGCTTCAACAATTGCCTAAATGGAAACAAAAAGAAGACAACATTCAAACTGGCGATATAGTTCTTATCAAGGAAGACCGGCTACCACCGACCACCTGGATGATGGGAAGGATATCAGAAGTTCATCCTGGGAGTGACAACGGTGTTCGGGCTGCAACTGTATTTAGTAACAATAAACAGTTCAAGCGACCCATAACAAAGTTATGTAAATTACCAATAGAAAATGATGAGGAAGATAGGGAAGTGAGACAAGTCAATACATCCACAAACCGCTCACATAAAATTCTTTCTTTGTGCACTTTGTTTGCCTTTCTCAACATAGTTGGCTCCAATCCAGTCCCCTACGATGTCGAGATAGTTCCGTTTCAAACACACCCTGGAATATACTTCGAAGATGTGGGACAGGCAAATTTGATTTCGAGCTCATGGAAGACAATTGTGTTCTTCAACTTAACAACCTATTGGCAAGAGTTTGAAAACTACAAAAAACTTGTGTCGCAAATGGAAAAAATTTGCTCATCTAGTGAAATAAAAGATTTCAAATCGGTCATGTGTGAGGGAATGTTACACCAGTTTCAACATCAAATTCAACAAATACAGCTTAACAATGAGATTTTATTACATGCAAACGAAGATTCAACACGACGTCAAAAACGATCACCGTTTGACTTCATTGGAACAATTACTAATGAATTATTCGGAATTCTCGACCAAAGATTTGCTAAAGGTTATGAGCAAACAATTGAAGCTGTCAAGGAAAATGAAAGCCACCTATTAAATCTAATGAAGAACCAGACAACCATAGTTGATTCTACTGTCAACATCTTTAAGAAAGAACAAATGGAAAATAAGAAGCAAATACAGCTTCTAAGTTCGATTGTTTCGAAACTTGAAGATGAAACCGGAAAATATGAGGACATGAAGTTATTTTCGTCAAATGCTCTAAATGCGATACTTATTATGATAAATTATAAGGCAACTCAAAGCATATTGTTGGATATCTTGCTGTCCACTCACACTGGAAGAATTCATCCACTTATACTTTCGGTACAACAATTTAAGGATGAACTTATGAAAATTCATGAAAACATTCCAAAATCTTTAATGATTCCTGGAGAGCGACATCATGAATCGATCCTGCAACTATACAAAGTCCTAAGTGTAAGGGCTAGAGTGACCAATAGCAACATTATAATTGAGATAAGCCTTCCACTGCTGTACAATGAAGAGTTCAAGTTGTACAGAGTATTGCCAGTTCCAACCGAACACAACGGGAACCTCACAAGCATCATTCCATCATCGGAATATTTAATGGTTAATCTACAAGCTAACCATTTCTATCCACTCAACAAAGACGAATTTTCAAAATGCAAAATGAGGCCCTCGGACATCGTATGGTGCACACTTCAACATCCATTATACACAACTGGTGCTGCAGTTAGTGTCTGTGAAATGAACATAATTCAAAACAAACCAATTATGGGTTCATGTAATACAAAGGACATACCAGCAAGGTTATACTGGATTGAGATGCATCAACCGAATTCATGGATCTACAGTACTCCCGACCTGGTTACAGTAAACATGAACTGTGATTTTAACACGGTACCCATCACTTTGCAAGGCAGTGGTATGTTAAGGTTGCCAGCAAGATGCATTGTACATGATCAAACCATGACTGTTGTGGGAAAACAAACAATGACAAGCAAATTGAGATCGTCATTTTTACCATCGTTCAACCTTTCTGAGCAGTTAACATCGTTTAACTTCAAAAGAGAGAAACAATCTGTCTTACCAACGAACGCTTCATTGGACATTTCTACATTAGAAGACTCAATAAAGCTGCAAAAAAGCCAAGAATACATACTGAACGAGATAAGCACTCATCGAATTCACCAATACTCACTGCTTGGAGTCAATGCCTTTGTAATCATTGGAATCATCTTGATCGTAATGTTTGTATTCAGACGAAAAGGAGCGCAACAGCCTACGCCACCAATAAAAGCTACAGCTATACCAATGAGATCGCTCAACAAGCCAATGAGATCTTTTAACAAGCGACGAACCAGCCAAGCTTCCTTTGAAGACATGGACTTTTGCGTATCATCAATCTAAGGGGGCCAGCATGTTGTGACAACAATATGAATGAATTCGGAATCACAAGTCTAATAAACGATGACAACTAAAATATGAGAACAAACTTTTCAGAATCATATTTCAACAACTGAACAACGAGTTCAACAGCACCGACGCACGAGCGCGGGTCATATTAATTTTATTATTTCCCACAAATTGCATTTTTGTCTACTGGGCAATTTGATATTTGTGTACATATTATTCCTAAGCTAAACTAAGTTACGCGTAAGCATTTAATTAGTATAAAAGAAGAATATTTATTTGAATAAAACTTACTTGCTACTAGAACAGCGAGCCATAAACAATTTGACTTATTATTAACTTCCCCCCACCAGTCGGTAAGGAGTACTTCTAATACTTCAAATTGTCGACACAACAACTACAATATTCCCCCCTTAAACACTTAATTCCCAAAGTTTTTTTTTTTTTTTTTTTTTTTTTTTTTTTTTTTTTTTTTTTTTTTTTTTTTTTCTTTATATTGTTGATATGATTTGCAATTGTAACATTTCATTAATGCAAATTAATTTTAACTTCAAGCTTGACTATACAAATATCTACATATATTTACAGACAAATTATTTATTTGTACTTCGTAAATTGTATCTCTTTTGTGGGATATTTTCATTTATATTTTTTTTAACAATATTTACATTATCAACATTTTGTTCAATACATTGTATATTACCCTCACTTACATCTTCATTTTGTAGACTTTCATCATAACAATTTTCAGATTGGCTATTTTGATTGACAAAAATTTTTTGTGTGGGATCTAACAAGTTTTCCGGCACATCGTTTGTTTGAATATTTTCACATATTTTATTTACAATTATTTGATTTGCATGTCGTTTCCAAATTTTATCAGTTTCCCAAATTTTAACCATATATATTTGTTTGCCAATTTTTTTGTAAATATAACCTTTTACCCATGATAATTTTCCCGGAATGGAATAGTCTTTAACCATAACTTGGTCACCCAGCTCAAAACTTCTTTTATTTCCCCCGCTATGATATTTTTTCTGTATATTTTGTTTATTTTTAACCTTAATTCTAATGTCCTCTATGTTTTTTAACTCAACTTTTCTTTTCGGATTTAATAAATCTAACCTCGTTCGAAGAGTTCTCCCAAACATGAGTTGAGCTGGAGACACTCCTGTACTTATATGTGTTGTGTTACGATAATCTAATAGAAACCTATTCAACACATTATTAAATTGTGTGATCTCTGTATGGTACAAGCTTCTTTTAAGAGCATTTTTAATCGTTTTTACCGTATTTTCTGCTTGACCATTAGTTGCAGGGTGACCTACAGGACTTGTGATGTGTTCTATGCCATTCATATGTAGGAAATTTTCAAATTCTTTTGACACAAAAGATGTACCATTGTCGGAAACTATTGTCATTGGTAGACCAAAACGGGCAAATAATCCCTTTAACTCGGCAATCGTCGCACTGCTTGTAGTATTTTTACCCATATCTACACACTCCACCCACTTACTATAACTATCTATAATGACAAGGCACCAGCGATTTAGAAATGGTCCAAAAAAATCAATGTGGATTCTAGACCATGGCTGATCTGGCCATTTCCAGCTTATCAGCTCTTGCTTTGGCGGAGAAGCGCGTGTCATTAAGCAAGGGGTACATTCTTTCACAATATTTTCTAGGTCTTCATTTTGGGTTGGCCACCAACAACATTCCCGTGCCATGGACTTCATTTTATTGATTCCCATGTGTGAAGCGTGCAAAAATGTCACTACCTTTTTTTGAATAGTTGCTGGGATTACAATTCGGTATGCCCAAAATAAACATCCTGATTCAATAGAAAGTTCAAACCTTCGATTAAAAAACGGTTGGAGCTCTTTTTCGAGACACTTTTTTGGCCATTTCGTTTTGACCATCACCGATACCTTTTGAAGTAAACTATCTGAAATGGTTTCCTTTCTAATTGTTTCTAAATTAAGCGGTACTTTGTTTACTTCGTCAAAGTAGTTCATTTGCACTTCATTTGGCAACTCTTCAAAGTCTGTACTGGTTTCCGAAGGGTATCTAGAAAAGTAGTACAGCTATACGCTGCAACCTATTTGAAGCCATAACAGGAATACCCTTCTTTGGATTAAATATGTGATGAAAATGCTTGTTATCGGTGACCAAGGTAAAAACTCGTCCATATATGTAGTGGTGAAATTTTTTCACACCATACAAAATCGCGACAGCCTCCCTATCCAATTGCGAATACCTTTGCTCCGTTTCAGACAGTTTTCGTGAAGCGAATTCAATTGGGTTTTCTTCACCACTAGGTGATATTTGCGATAGCACCGCACCCACGCCTACTGGACTTGCGTCGACTGTGAGTTTTGTTTTAAAAAGAGGGTTGAAATGAGCTAAACATCTGTCAGCCTGCAAATTTTGCTTGAGCTTGTCAACAGCGGTTTGACACTCTTTTGTCCATTCGAACCTTTTATTTACTTTAAGCAAATTATAAAGTGGAGCCCCAATGCATGAAACATTGGGGATGAACCGTCTGTAAAAATTTATTACAAAAAGAAAGCGGCATCTAGGAAAATATTTTCTTGATGATCCAAGCGATCTGGCACACACAGATCCCCTGCATATCCTTCGCTTTATTAAAAGCTCCAAATGGTTTTGTTAAGTGAGGTACTCCCTCGCATAATACCTATGGTATCACAATGGACCTAGTATTGGTCTAAGTGTGTCAGTTTGTTTTCCTGACAGCCATTTAAACCTAACCTAACCTAACCTAGATACTCAGAAGAAGTAACTCGTCATTTCGAAGAGTTGCATTCAAATGAAGACCAATTACTGAAACTTGCGAAAAATCAGACTTCAATTTTAGACTCAACAGTGAACATAATGAAACAAAATCAAGAAGCCATGTCCAAAAAACACAGCATGCTTGAAACTCAATTTAAGCATATAATACATCGAATCAACAATTTGACCGAGGAAGTGTACCAGACTAAGATTAAGGAGCTTTTTTCCTCATGGTCTATTTACGCCACATTGCTTATAATGAACATACAGCGCACCCAAAATTCAATAACTGATGTTTTGGCAGATACTCACCAAGAACGAATAAATCATCTACTCATATCTCCACAACAACTCCACGGTGAAATCACCATAATAAGAAACCATTTACCATCAGGACTTCGACTTCCGGTTGAGGCCGAAAACATATTGACTCTATACAAGCTTATATCAATTACCGGACAAATAGCCTCGGACTACCTAATTTTTAAAATTGAACTACCATTGGTCGAGTTGGAAGAATTCACGATGTTTAACGTGGTTCTGATCCCAGCAGTTGTCAACAAAACCTTCATAGCAATACAATCATCAATAAGTGTCCTGGCAGTGAGTCCTCACCACGACGAATACTACCCTGTAATCGAAGGTGACCTCACTTCATGTATCATAATGAACGGGGTTCATTATCTGTGCCCCCAATCTCATCCAGTTACATATGTGGAACAAACCTCAGCATCTGCGAAATAAATTTACTCAACAACGCTTCGACCTGTCGGGATGTGAGCTCAAACTTATTCAAACCAATTCTGTTTGGAAAAAACTGCCTGAAGTAAATCAATGGATTTTCGCCGTCAAAGAAGAAACAACGCTGAATACCGTTTGTGATCGCCAAACTACCTTCATTAAGATACAGGGAAGTGGCCTTTTAAAAATGCAACCGTCTTGCGTGGCCAAACATCAACATCTAACTCTTCAAGGGCTATAAATTCACTCAAACAATATACGAGTGTCGCATACCAGACAAAGCGGTGATATAACTTCTGAAAACATCAGCCGCCTTACAGCTATCAATTATTATTCATCAAACATGAGTTCATTCCACACAGATCTGCTAGAACTTCAAAAGCAGATTAAGTCACAACAGCCAGAACTCCCAAATCACTTATATCAACATAACATCCCGCACACCATCATGAGCTCTCTTGGTTTTCTCAGTGCAATGACCGTCCTCATATACCTAGCATGGCGGTGTTGCATTGCTCGATTCAAACAAAGAATGCCATCACCACCAATACCAGCACCTAGAAATGAACCATCATCCAGCTACAGTTTCCAGGTCTAATAGCTTCTGATGAATCCACAGCATATCATCAGCGTGGGGCAGGATGTTCAAGATCAACAAACCATCACCATATAGTTATAATAAATAAGTTTCTGTTTGCCATACTATCAACCATTAAATTCATTAAACTTGCTAACCATACTGTACAATCCTCTTTACTTTCAAATTTCGTTAATTTAGCATTAATTTGTGAATTCAACTTGTAACACGATAACTTTGAACTCTATCAATAATTTTCATAATTTTCTTTTGTGCAGTCAGCATTAACACGCATTTGTAAATAATTAGGAATAAGCAGTTTTTGTGTATAAATAATGTGTGACAAATAAAGACTTTTCAGATAGCTACGAGACAGAGACCAAGACTTTTAATTCATTTCTTCCAGTGAGTCTGCTGGAAGCTGTTTTCAATTCTATTACAAGTGAACAAGGTGTTATAGTGTTTCACTGTAGCCACCTTACTCAGTCACAGTACAAGAACTGTGGTCTGGCCGTCAATTCACTTGTAAAGAAAAGGTTATCCAACTAGAATTAACTACGATAGAAGCATCGTAAACACTACTTTTATTAAAATCAATCATAAAACAAAACTCATTGAAAGCAATAAAAGACTCAGTGATTGGATTATGTTTTGCATAACTTCTAATATGATGCGGAACATATAAAAAAATTTCATCTCTTGGTCGCAGACTACGAGAAGTCGCGTATAATTTGAACATTGAAAGAAGCATCGAACAATCTATATTACAGTTAAGGACATCGAAAGCAAAGAGTACAAAGTATAATTTTCTTCTCATTGCCAGAGGTTTCAAATCGATTAAAACACATCGGGTCTCATAAGGAGGAACAGTTGAGTTTCTAAAAATCTTACGTAAAGCAAACTTAGTAAATCTTTTCTGCACTTTCTCAATTCGATGTATATTTGATTGAGTGTAAGGATTCCATATAATGCAGCAGTAATCCAACAGAGGTCTAACTAGAGATACATAAAGGGTTTTTAAAGTACACGGATCTTCAAAAGACTTAGAGTTTCTTATTATAAAACCCAACATGGAGTTTGCTTTTGAAATAGCATGGTCCATATGTAGCGAAAAAGTCATTTTGGCGTCAAAAATGACTCCAAGATCTCTTTGGGCTACAAGTCTCTGTAAGGAGTGATCTTCAATTCTGTAATCAAAACAGATTGAGTCAACAAGTTTTGAAAAAGTAACTACACTGCACTTACTGTTGTTTAAAAAAATCCCATTTAATTTGCACCATTCAACTAAATTATTAAGATCAAGCTGAATTTTACTTGAGTCTAATGGAGACCTTACAAGGTTGAAAATTTTAACATCATCGGCATACAAAAGACACATTGAGTGAGACAAAACATCTGGTAGATCATTGATAAATAGATTAAATAGGAGCGGCCCGAGGTGACTTCCTTGAGGTACACCGGAAAAATTTTGTATTTCATTTGACAATACTTCACCAATGCACACATACTGTTTGCGTCCAACCAAATAACTTTCAATCCAATTTAGGAGAGCAGAGTGAAATCCGAGTAGTTTGAGTTTTCTTATAAGAACATTGTGTTGTACTCGATCAAAAGCCTTTGCAAAATCGGTGTAGATAACATCAACTTGCGAACGGTTTTCTAAAGCACACAAACAATAATTGGTGAACAAAGACAAATTAGTTGCTGTTGATCTACCGCTTACAAACCCATGTTGGAAATCGGAAATATAGTTACGAACTAAATTGTAAAGTTTAGTCTTCACAATTGCCTCGAATACTTTGGGAATCAACTGAAGTTTCGCAATAGGTCTATAATTTTCTGTAAGTGCTTTAGACCCAGCTTTGTGCAGAGGAGTTATCAGAGAATGCTTCCAAGTATCTAAAAATAAACCTTGACTCAACGATAAATTGAAAATATAACAAAGCGGGGCTGCTAAATTAAATTTGCAGGATTTTAAAAGAATTCGAGGAATGTTATCCGGTGCAATAGAAAAACTGTTAACCAGAGATGACAGAGCTGCCAATACATCATCAGTGCCGATCTGCAACTCATTGAAATCGCTATTGCGGGTGATTTCAATGTACACAATTTTGGGTGGCTTCGTCATTCTGGCCAGACAACACCCGAAGGTAGGTGTGTTGAGATCTTTGCTGAATTAAATCTTTTAACTCAGCTTGTTGATGAGCCCACTCGGGTTCCGGATATTTCTGGCCATTCGGCCAACACATTAGATTTGTTTCTCACTTCTCATCCTGAAAAATATAGGGTCAAAGTGTCATCACCTCTAGGCACGTCGCGTCGGACCATTGTGTCATAGCGGTAGATTTTCCGGTTTCCGTCAAAGTAATAAGAGAAAAAGTCCCTAAAAGAACTGTATGGCAATATGAGAAGGCCAATTGGGACGGCCTGAATAATTTCTTTCGAAATTTCAACTGGTCTTTGTGCTTTCTCGACGGTAACGTGGATGTGTCAGCTGATATGATATCTAACGTAAAGACCCCAGCCCATAGAACGCGTTGCGCGCGTGCGGCACCGCTTCCAACTGACAGCTCGATTAAATACACACGTTCTTATGAGAGGTAACCCATAAGCACCGCGAGTAACGCGCCGAACGCGCCGAGTAGCCCAACTTTCTACTTTGCCGCGGCTCTCACGCGGTGACAGAAGAGAGACATGCGCAGTCACAACCAATTTGAAGTTTTCTCTTATATGGAAAAAGTGACAATGGGCGCGTTCAAGAACCTATCGGATAGCCTATCTCGGATAGCCGTATCTTTGATACCTTTTTGAACGATCGACAACAGACAACAGCTGTGAAATATTAAAATTCGACCTTTGAAAACAGAAAAACATTCAAAATATCATTGCTAGACGATTATAACTTATTTTTTTCGATTTCCCACACGTAAACAACAACAACAAGCTATCCAGATACGATTCTTGAACGCCCCCATTTTGACTAAATTTATCTGTCAAAACACCGCAACGGATTCTATAGGTCACACCCATCAGTTGCGAGCGGCAAAACCCACCGCATCAGTTGCCGCGCCGCTTCTACCGCACGCAACGCGTTCTATGGGTCGGGGCCTTAATTCTCAACGGCATGACTAACTTTGTTCCGCATAGATCAAAGAGCATCATCCCCAAAGAAAATTCGTGGTTCGATTCGAGCTGTAGGGAGATGATTAAGAAAAAGAAAAATGTTTTCGGATTTTTAAAAATGACCCTACAGAAGAAAACAAATAAGTTTAAATGCGCCAGGAACGCCTGCAATACTCACATACAGAAGACCAAGTTTTTATGTGACCAAAAGGTAAGGCAAAAAATACTATTGTGTCCAAAAGGAAGTAAAAACTTTTGGTCTTTTGTTAAGAATATTAAGAACTCGACCACATCATCGGTCCCAACGCTCGTCTTCAATGACTCTCCGTATGTCAGCTCCATCGACAAAGCCAATTTGCTGGCAGCTCAATTTGCTGCCAACTCGACACTTCCTTATAGCATTTTGGCTCCACCTGAGCTCGAGTCTGCAAACTCTTTGATGAAGCAGATATTTTTTCGAGCTCGCTCGGTTGCGAGAGTCCTTAAAGATCTCAACATACATAAATCCGCTGGTCCAGATGGTATCCCCACCGTTATTCTGAAGAGGTGTTCTTCTACGCTGGCAAAACCACTGCGTAAACTTTTCCATCTTTCCTATTCTGCTGGGATTTTTCCGAGCAGATGGAAAACTGCATTTGTCCAGCCGGTCCCTAAAAAAGGCGAATCTTCCTCCCCTTCCAATTACCGTCCAATTGCACTAACGTCCCTTCTTTCCAAGGTCATGGAAACGTTGATAAACCGTCAACTTATGAAATATCTTGAAGAACGAAAGCTTCTTAATGACCGTCAGTACGGCTTTCGTAGCAAACGGTCCACTGGTGATTTGATGGCTTATCTCACCGAAAAGTGGAACCAATCTTTACATTGTTTTGGAGAAAGTAAGATTATTGCGCTTGATATTTCTAAAGCATTTGATAGAGTCTGGCACCAGGCTCTTTTATCGAAAATGCGTGCTTGGTATCGATGAGCCTCTTCTTCGTTGGATTAGAAATTACCTTTCCGACCGTTCAATACAAGTTGTGTTGGATGGCTTCAAGTCTGATACCCACTTCATAAATGCTGGTGTGCCCCAGGGCTCCGTTTTGTCTCCGACTCTCTTCCTCATTTTCATTAATGATCTCTTGTCTGAAACTTCTAATCCGCTTAACTGTTTTGCTGACGACTCGACCCTCAGCTTTTCATATTCGTTTCCAAATTCACGTCCCTGCTCTTCGGACGTGGAAATGGAACGGTTGCGTATGATAAGCTCATTGAATTCTGACCTTGACAGCATTGTTGCATGGGGTCTAATGAACCGAGTAGAATTCAATGCTTCGAAAACTCAATGCTGTCTCTTGTGGTTGAAGCTTAACATTCCCCCATTGCCATTATCCATGAATGGTACCTGCATCGAAGAAACCGAAAAGCTGTCAGTACTTGGTATGTGTGTCAACGATGATCTTCGTTGGAATGACCACATATTTGAAGTCGCCAAAAATGCTGCAAAGTGCTTAGGTTTCCTAAAGCGATGCACAAAATTTTTCACCCCTTCTGATCTGGCTTTAATCTATAAGGCATACATCCGCCCAAAACTGGAGTATAATTCCCATATCTGGTCAGGTGCTTCTCAAACATCTTTGCATCTTCTTGATAGGATACAAAACAGAGCGTTGAGATTGATAGGTGATAGTTCAATTGTAGAATCGATTGATTCTCTTGAACATCGTCAAAATGTAACTTGCCTCACTCTTTTTTATCGCTTCTTTTACAAACAGTGCTCTAGTGAAATAACCAGTTGCATTCCTCCCTGAAACAATTTAACCGCAATACCCGCCTCACAAGGAATGCTCATCAGTTCTCCCTTCAGCCCAACTTCGGGCGTACAGTTAAGTATAGAGATTCATATTTTAGCCGCTCAACCCGAATGTGGAATGCTTTACCCAACTCAATTTTCCCCACGCAGTATAATGTACAGAAGTTCAAGAGTGATGTGCATCGGCATCTCCTTTCTTATCCTTTCCTAATTTCCTAACACCCGCACTATGTTCTATAACATTATAAGGGTAGTCACAACTCCTTGAAGTGCGCGTAAATTATAAAAACAAAAAAAAAAAAAAAAATCTATAGATAAATACAAATTACCAGCATCGATATTCGATCTAGAGTTACTGCTAGAAAAATTTGCATAATTTATTCATAAGTCAATCAAATTTTAGTGGAAAAGTGACGCAAAATTATTGCAAATGTCATCAATAATATCGGAAGAAACCACATTAAGCGAAAGAATAGATGGAATCCCAAGTGATTTCCGCTTGCTATTTAAAAATACCCAAAAACATTTAGAATTTGTTTTAATTTTCGACTCCAGAGACCAAATGTGTTGCTTGTAGGTAAATTTTTTCAAAAATTCGTACTCCTTCCTTGTTCGATAAAATTGTTCGCGAGAAGCAACCGAATGTTTACTTTTTTTATGGAGCTTATTCATAAAATTTTTAAGCCTACATAAGCTTTTATTAAACCATACTGGTCTTTTTGAATTTTTAACATATTTTATGGGAACGAAATTATCTATAGCTCGATCTGAAATGTTCCGAAACATAGTAAAAGCTTTTTCCAAATTACTACAATTGAAAATTTGTTGACAATCAACAGATTGTAAATAATTGTTTGTAGAGAGATAATCAGCACATTTAAAATTATGCTTCTGAGTACTGTTACAAGGATATTGCGATTCTTTCAAAACAGAAAAATTAATTGTAATTTCGAGTGCCTTATGATGAACACTATTCTCAAGAAGTTTAAAACTGGCTTCATCCAATTTAGCTTCAAGATTTTTATCTATAAAAACTAAATCTAAAATACGCCCAATACAATTTGGAACATCATTAATTTGGTACATATTCAAAGCCATTAAACTATCAATAACATTGTATTCCAATTCTTTAGTTACGTTATAAGGAAAAATTAAAAATATAATTAATGACCATTTAAAATCAGGTAAATTAAAATCACCGAGTATTAAAAAATACGAATCTATGTCAGAAATATTTGCAATGCGTTTAATATTTTTTACATGAGCATCATAAATAGAATATTGAGATGAAGGAGGAATATAAGAAACAAAAATGTATATATGAATAATGTTATTACTAGGTGAAATAGGTAAATCTACACAAACGCAAATTTGTTCGACAGTATCAGATAAAATTATTTCTCTACTTATATAAACAGAGCGAATAGCTAATAATACACCACCTCCTCTATTAAGCCAAGTCTGGACACAGGAACGATCTTTACGAAAAACATTGAAGTCTGATGTGAAATATTCGCTTGAAAGAAAATTTTCATTTAGCCATGTTTCGGTAATAGCGATGATGTCATATGAGCAGTCGGCAGCAGCAATAAAAAAATCATTTGATTTTGTCCTCATTCCTCCAGCATTATGGTTAAACATTGAAAAATGATTACTCAAATCAGCCGCAAAAAACGGTGTTGTAGGTTGGACAATCTTATCATCGTTATGAATTATAAAACTGGCAGTTGCACCAGTGACGAATCTCTAAAAATTTCTATTTCTAAAACTTCTAATACTAAATTTTCTACATTAAAATTTTATCATATAATATTTCTGGGCTAGCAAACAAAATATTTTTTGTAGATTTCTTTCAATTTGTAAAAGAACATGATATTTTCTTCCTATTTGAAACTTTTATTACCAATGAAAATTATGAAACATTCAATAAGTACTTTTTAGAATACAGGACTCATTGGGTACCAGCGGTCAGAACGCATAAGTTTGGATTTTGATAAACAGTCAAGTTGTATTAAAACTTAAGATTTCAAATAAGAATTTCAACATTTTGCCGATATATGTACCTAAACTGCAATTCGTGGGATACCGCTTTCAGTAATCTTCATGAGTTCGTCAATAATAATCTTTTAATGGATGATTTCATGCTTGTCTTTGACTTTAATGCGTGGATAGGGGAACTTCAAATAACAACTCATACAAATGATAGTACAAACTCCGAAATTCTAGATATGAGAAAATCAAAAGATTTGATCATTAATAGAAATGGTAGACAAATGTTAGAATTATGTCAAGAACAAGATCTTTTTGTATTGAACGGGTGTTGTAAACATGATAGTGAGGGTAATTTGACGTTCATCGGAGGGCCAGGCAAATCAGTTATTGACTACTGCGTGGTTGCACAAAAATGGAGATATTATTAAATCGTTTACTGTTGTTGCGAAAACATTCTCAGAGCACATGCCGTTGGTTGTAGAATAAGAAGATAGTATCGAGCATTGCCCTATTAGTCTCCCCTTAAAGCCTTTGTGGAAAGATCATAAAAAGGAAGCTTACCAAAATAAAATTCAAAGTGAATTACTGAGAAATGAAACCACTATAGAACATGCAACTACCGAAGAACAGATAAATATTCTCACACATGTTATCAACACTGCAGCAAATCCAAAGCACATCAATCAAATATATACCTGCCGACAGAAATGGTTTGACTTTGAATGTCGCGCAGCTAGAAATCTTTCGTTTTCCCTTTTGAAGCTAGCGCAAAGAAACAATAACCCCAGCGATTCTATAGTTTCAGAATATGTTCAAGCAAACAAGAATTATAAGAACCTATGCAAAAACAAAAGTATAGACTATTATAGATGTATGGCACAAGAACTTCCATGCACTACGAATACTAAGGGGTTCTGGGATAAAATAAAACAGTTGAATGGCTCAGTTTTTGTACGTGGATCGCACCTGAATGCTTTAGTTTTAGCAAACTATTTCAAAGTTCTTTTAAAAATTTCTCCTACCGCTTACGAAATTCAATTTACAGAACCTTTTATTTAAGATGATGATATACTAGATCTAGAATAGATCTAGATGATATACTAGATCAGGAAATAACGTTGAATGAACTACAGCTAGCCCTCAAAAATGCTAAAGCTAATAAAGCTCCCAGCCCTGACCGTATTGTAAATGAGCTTTACAAAAACGCCCCCATTGAATTCAAAAATCATGTGCTCGTTTTGTTTAGTAAAATTTTTGAATCTGGAATTATTCTGCAACACTTCAAAGATGCAATTATCTTTCCCATTTTTAAAAAAGGCGATGTAAACATCCCAAATAATTACAGAGGAATATCCTTAATGAATTCAATCGCTAAACTATTTGCAAACATTCTTTTGACACGTGTTAACTCTTGGGTTGAAAGACAAAACATTTTAAGTGAATTTCAGGCAGGTTTTCGAAGAGGATTATCAACTGTAGATAATATATTTACACTAACTACAATCGAACTACTACTTAAGAAATTGTCGTTAGTATTGGAAATCTATGAAATAGTTTGTTCCAGATTCTAATTAAAAGGACTTATTTCGTTGAAGATTGACCAAGATTTGAAATAAAATTTTATTATAAAAACATGTACATAAACATAAGATTGCTTGAACAATATAAATAAACAAAAGTAGATTCTATAAACAAGTATATTCCAACACCCCCACTAGAATTTATTTTACTAAACCC
Source organism: Melanostoma scalare (assembly GCA_949752695.1). Taxonomy (NCBI): domain Eukaryota; kingdom Metazoa; phylum Arthropoda; class Insecta; order Diptera; family Syrphidae; genus Melanostoma; species Melanostoma scalare. The sequence continues at coordinate 107,528,075 of OX456984.1, read as the reverse complement.
ATTGATTTGCGCAATAGCTTGACTTTTCAGTTGGGAGACACTTTGTCAAACTATCAGCAATCATTTTTGAAGTTTGCAAATATTGAATTTTGACAAGTTTATCATTAATTACATTACGGATAAAATGGTGTCTATCATCAATGTGCTTTCTCCGAGCATGATAAACATTAGTGGATGATAAACAAATAGCACTTTGGTTATCGCAGAATAAAATTATGTTTTCTCTATCGTCTGGGAGAAATTCACGTTGAAGTCCATTGAGCCACAATGCTTCCATTATTGCCGTACTCATGGCCATATATTCAGCCTCGGTAGTCGATAAAACAATTTCCAGAACTTCACTTGTTTTCGATTCTGATGAAGGAAAAGATTTTCTGGAGTGCTTACCTTCGATACATTTGACACATTTTTCATTTTTCACATCACTGAAATCTAGACCATTCACACAGCTTACATGGCCAAGTCTTCGATGCCATAACTCCTAAGATATTTTCTTCTCCGCAAGCATATTTATTGAATTTTCCATTTGCCTTGGAATATCTAGTCTAAAGAGCTTACCATTACTTCTTTTTCCAGTTGCAACTAATGTATTTTTGTTTGAAATTGTACATTTATCATTTTTAAATTCAACGATCAAACCATTTTTTGTCATTTGGCTGACGGATAATAGATTTGCACATAACTTCGGAATATATAGAGCATCTTTTACGGTGATTGTCTTCAACTTGCCTTCGACCAAAATTTCCAGATCGATATCTCCTTTTGCTTCTACATTAGGTTAGGTTAGGTTAGGTTAAAATGGCTGCCAGGAATACACCCGACACACTTAGACCAATATTAGGTCCATTGTGATACCATAAAAATTATGCGAGGGAGTACCTCGCTTAACAAAACCATTTGGAGCTTACAATAAAGCGAAGGAGATGCAGGGGATCTGTGTGCGCCAGATCGCTTGGATCATCGAGAAAATATTTCCCCAGATGCCTCTTTCTTTTAGAAGAGAGTGCAGGACATGAGCAGAGGAGGTGTGGGATTGTCTCCTCCTCCTCCTCATCTAAGCAACTTCTGCAGAAGTCATTAGAGGGAACGCCAAGTCTTATGGCGTGTCTTCCTATCAGACAATGTCCGGTAATGACATTGATTACGGAGCTAACTTGCAATCTGGTAATGGATAACAAATGTCTTGTGCGTTTTGGATCTAGTCCTGGCCATATCCGTTTTGTTGCCACGCACGTGGTGATATTGTTCCACCTGTCATTTGTTCTGTCCATTGCCTCTTGCTTTAGCATAAGTTTACATGTAGCGATTGGTATACCAATATTCAACCTGCTGGTTGAGATCGGTAGAACGGTTCCTTCTCTGGCGAGTTCATCGGCTTTGCAGTTACCCACGATATCTCTGTGCCCCGGCACCCAAATAAGGTGAATATTGAACTGTTCAGCCATCTCCCTAAGAGATAGGCGACAGTTAAGGGCGGTTACTGAGTTCGTAGAAACAGCGCCGAGCGATTTGAGGGCTGCTTGACTATCTGAGAAAATCCGGATATTCGTTGAGGATATCACGTTTTCTCTTAGCCATGATAGGACCTCTTTGATCGCCAGAATTTCCGCTTGGAACACGCTACAATGGTTTGGAAGGCGGAACGAGAGACTTACGTTAAGTCGGTTTGAGTACACCCCACAGCCTACCCCTTCTTCGGTTTTTGAACCATCTGTATAGAAATGAATTCAATCATCTCTCAAAAATTCTTCGTCGTCCCAGGTCGTTCTCGGTGGGATTGTGACTTGGAACTTATTATCAAAAACCAATTGGGGGATGGTGTAGTCGGAGTGACAGGGGATTGATCCGAATAAATTCAGGATTGCAACGTGACCGATGTTGTTATCGAGGGATTCCTTGTAGGAATCTCCCAATGTAAAAGTTCAGGTTTAATAAACTTTTTCAAAAGTACCCGATATTTTTGCCAGTCAGTTTTCCGATAGTTTCGGAAGACTGGTTGCTTGAGAGGTTCCTCATTTAGATCAAATTGAATGTATCTATGATCAGCAAAGGAGTGTTCAGTAGATACTTTCCAATTAGTAATCCTATGATGAACCGAATCGGAGACAAGAGTCATATCTAAAACTTCTTCTCTGTTTTTGGTAATGAATGTTGGTTCATTGCCAATATTACTTATTATAAGGTTAGTACTTAAAATAAAATCAAAAAGTGACTCACCCCTTTCATTTATGTCAGTACTACCCCATACTGTGTGATGCGCATTAGCATCGCATCCAATGATGAGGCAGATCTTCTGCCGTTCTGCTGCAGCGACAATCCTTTTAAATAAGTCGCATGGAGGAGGGCCAGGATGGTCATGGCCGAGGTAAGCTGATACCAGCCAGTAGATGTTGTCACTGGTCTGGTATCTTATTGTGGTTACATCACGATTGCTGTAATGAGGGAGTAAAAATACATTAGTGCTACTTCTTACCAATATGCAGGATCTGGGTTCACCTTTGTCCTTCATATACAGTAGAGTATATCCAGGAGTCCTTAGTCCTCGAACGATGGACTTGATGATCCAAGGCTCTTGGATAAGGACAATATCTTCAACCCTTTTGTTTAGACAGTGAAGAAGGGAGGCCGAAGCCTGCTTAGAGTGTTGGAGGTTAATCTGAGTTAGCTGCACCATCTTGGGAACAACTAAGTAGACTAACCCCCACCACGGTCTGGTTGAGGTCGTCATCTGTTTCGCTCTCAGAGTTTGACCTAAGAAGGTCATCCTCGCTGAACGAAACCTCGTTTGCGGAGTCATCAGTCTCCAAGTCGGAGAATTTGACGACGTTTTGGGCATCCAAGTGGGATGCGGAGTCATCAGTCTCCAAGTCGGAGAATTTGACGACATTTTGGACATCCAAGTGGGATGTGGAGGGTTTATTATCGTACGTTTCAGTAGAGGACGTGCCGAGCTCGTCTATCTCCATGGATGGAGTGTCGACTTGCCCTGCGGATTCTTCCACTGAAGACGCACTTTGGGTTGCCGGAGATGGAGCGATGTTATGCTCTTCATCTTTTTTATATATTTTCAAGGCAATATTTGACCAGCCGAACCGAATCACACCTTTTGTCGCAGCCAGGGGAGCCAAAGAGTCCTTATTGATGACTATTATAGCCGATCTATAGTGACCCTCCGGTTGCTCCAGCTTCGCGACTTTCCAGTCGTGAGTAGGCAGAGTTGGATTGCCAAATTGTATCATTTTCATGATGGTTTCCTTGCAGGAGAGTTCCGCTGGTAGTCTAGCGCGAGCCCTAGGCCTGCAAGGGATATCCTCCCTCGACACGACTTCAAGCTTAGCACCAGGCCAGAGTCCCTCTAACCTGCTTATCGCGAGTTTATACAGATCGCGCGATCTCTCTCCATCAAACGCGATTAACCTGACGCGCCCCTGATACCATCCTGCGTCCTCGAAGATGGCAGGTTCCCCTGGGTTCTCCATCATAAGAGTCCAGTAGGAGGCCTGGAGCTTATTCATGATGATCGCCCATTGATCGAAAGAGATCGCACCATCCGCGTTACTCCTGTCAATGACAGCGAAAATTGGTTTGTCCTTCAGTACGTCACTGTACGACAAGTCTTTTTTGGAGCTGAGGGTGCTTGATTTTTGCACCTTAGGTCTTTTGGCGTTCGGGGTTGACTCCACGAACGAGCGTTGGCGCTTAGACGTTGAGTCTGAGCCGTTTTTCTTATTTATGGCAATAATTTTCATTGCCCATTCAAGCTTGGCAGATTGCGTTGAATCAAGCTTAGGTTTAGGTACCGCACCTAACACCTTCGCAATTTTCTCCGCGTTCCGCCTCTCTTTGTGGTTTGGGAGGGAAGGGAGATTGGGATCCTCTTTGTTGTCCGTTCCACTGTTAGACACAGTTTCCCTTTCAACTAGGGGGGTAGGGGGATTGGGAGCCCTTTCGTTTTCAGTTCCACTGTAAGTCACAGTTTCACTTCCAACTTGGGGGATAAGGATAAGAATAAGCTTCTACATTCAAATTGTAAGAATCCGCAACGGTTACTTCTTCCTTCTTGACTATAGTTAAATTCCTTAACCAATCTTTTCGATTCGTCATATGCTCTGAAGCTCCCGAGTCAATAAACCATTCATGTCGATTTTCTAAATTAACACTTGCCATTAGCGATGTAAGAAACACCTGCCTTCCGTGACTGTTTGTAGTCTTACGTTTGCTTGGGCAATTTTTTGCGTAATGTCCTTTCTGTTTACATTCAAAACATTTGAATTCAGTTGTGCGACGTTGCATAGTCTTGCGAAATGGTTCCTTTTTTTACTTTTTACCAAAGAAAACCATTGGATCACCACCAGATTCACACACATCATCTTTGATATCTTGTAACAGTTTCGTTTTTATTGAGTCTCCCGTTATTGGAACCCCAGAGCTTTCCAAGCCCATGATCATTGGCTTGTATTCATCTCCAAACCCGTTTAATAACAATGATCCTATCCATTCCTCGGATACTTCCATTCCAATTGAACTCAATTTATGGGCTGTTGTAATAATTTTGTTTACATACGATTCCACAGAATCAAAAGATTTCAACTTCGTGTTCGTTAAAGTTGATAGCAAACCACATCTTCGTGTAAGACCTCTATCGGCAAAAGCAGCTTCCAAGCGATCCCACACTTCTTTTGCTGTAGTTGCAGTCTTGACATGAACGAAATTTATATGATCGATCAATAAAATTATCTTCTTTTTCGCTTTCGAAATTTTCTTAGCTTCTTTTTCTGTCCCGAGAACGCTTTCCCAAAGATCCTCATGCTCCAGAAAATTCTGAACAGCGAATTTCCAATCCTCATAATTTTCACGCCCTTTTAATTTTTCAATTGCTGGAATCGACGACATGATTCTTCGAACAAAAATATTTTCTTTAATTCACAATTATATTGTCCAGCGATCCTGGGCCCATAACCTATTGGAAAGCTATGAAATAGTTTGTTCCAGATTCTAATTAAAAGGACTTATTTCGTTGAAGATTGAACAAGATTTGAAATAAAATTTTATTATAAAAACATGTACATAAACATAAGATTGCTTGAACAATATAAATAAACAAAAGTAGATTCTATAAACAAGTATATTCCAACAGTAAGCTCTACTTGTTTTTGTCGATTTTAAAGCTGCGTTTGATTCTATAGATAGAAATGCCCTTTTTTTAAACTTTCGCAAAATGGAATGTCGACCAAAATTCTTAAAGTGTTGAAAAGTATGTACACTAACACGCGCCAGAGGGTGTGGGATGGTGTAGATTTCTCTGAATGGTTTGAGACGTTATCGGGAGTGCGGCATGGTTGTGTTCTAAGTACCACTCTTTTCGCAATTTTCTTAGACGATATAATTTCTAACTTACCTGCAGGAATCCAGATTGCTGGCATCACCATCCAGGTGCTTCTTTTTGCAGACAATATTGTTTTATTTGCCGAATCTCCACAAAGTTTACAGTTGATGATAAACAAACTTAACAATTATTGTAAAATGTGGAACCTCACTGTGAACTTAGAAAAATCCAGAATTATGATTGTTCAAAAGAGGCAAAGCAAACTGCTGAAAAATGAAAAATGGTATTTCGACGGGCAGGTGTTAGAGACAGTGTTGGAATATAAATATCTTGGGGTACAGCTGAAGCCTAACCTGAAAATGGAGTCTCACTTAGAAAAAAAACTGTCTTCTACTAAAAGCTTAATCAATGCTTCATGGCAGAAGATTTTTAACAATAATGATGTTCCAACGTCTTCCAAATACAAGATATACGAAACAGTCTTGCGATCGGTCATGTGCTACAGTTGCCAAACCTGGGGCTTTAAGCCATTTGAGGAAGTAGCTTTAACTTCAACGTTTTTTTCTAAAAAAGACATTTAATCTACCTTTAAACACACCATACTACGTGCTTAATTTAGAAACAGTGTTACCCACACTTTTCATATACACCTTAAAGTTGCACTTCGATTATGTTTTGAAAGTGCTGAATTATAGCTCAAATAGAATTCCTCTAATTTTTACAAGATACATTTTCGGAAAAAAATAGACTGGATCGCCGACTGGGAAATAATGGCACAAAAAATGTAGCTTTTAGTTAAATATTCAGTGGTCTGATATCAATATATTAAAAAGTCAGTTATACAATGTAATTGAGGCCTTGGACATCACCCAGCGCAACGAATTCACTCAGCAGGCAATATCCTCTATAAATGGGGTGATAGACCCGGAACTGAATTATAATCTGATGTGCAATAATTATTTTAATGACGAATTAAGTGTGGAAGCGATATCCTTGATTTGCAGAGCAAGGGGTGATCTCCTAAATCTAAATGGTACACCTCACAATAACGCCACCACAGTTCTTTGTAGTTTGTGCAATCTCAAAACAAAAGATGATTTCTTCCATTTCCTAGCCATATGTCCTGTATTCAGAGAGCTTAGATTGATCCATTTTGGTTGTCTTACACTTACCCTAGATCAAACAAAGATAATTTTAAATGGCGCAAACTGGACGAGCCTTTACAAATATTTAAAAACCGCAAAAAGTTACCGGTATACTATAATTAACGAATATGATTAATGTTATCTGCTAAAGAGCGAAAATTGAATTTAAATATCATGTTTTTAGTTAATAATGAAAAATAATGAAAAAAATTTTACTTAAACTAATTTTATATAGAGTCAAAAAAGGGCAGACGGCAACGCCATTGCCTTTTATTTTTATTATGTAAAAATCTATTTTTATTTAACAAAAACACATAAAACTGTAACGAAAATTGTTTATTTAATAAAAATCCTAATCTAATCTAATCCTAAATCCTAATCTAATCTAATCCATTGAATACCAGTGGCAGCAATGCCAAGAAGCCATCAGAACCGCTGCCTCTGAGGTTCTGGGTTTCACTCGGCCACCAAAACGAAACTCATGGTTCGATGAAGAATGCAGGCAGTCAAATGCAGCCAAACAAATAGCACGAAAAATGCTGATGCAAAAACGAACAAGGGCTGCTTACGATCAGTATCAGTATATCATGCCATGACAGGATTCGGAAGTCTTACGAAAAGGTAAAAAGATCCTGCCAGGGTGGCAAGTCACGTACTCAAAAATGTAAAGACCAGCAGGGAAACATAGTTATAGAGTCACAGTCGCTACAGAGGATCTGGAAAGATCATTTCTGCAGACTGCTTAACGGCGATGAGGACACACCGCTGTCAGGTAGATTGCCTCATTCAGCAAGAATGCCGTCCTCCCGACCTAGAGGAAGTTAAGCTTGCCATATGCAAACTTAAATCAAATAAGACTGCAGGTGCAGATGGCCTTGATGCCGAACTTTTCAATGCAGCTGGAGACCAGTTGGAAAGGAGCATGCACCAGCTGATCTGCATGATATGGTCGAAAGAAAGCATGCCTGATGAATGGAACCTCAGTATCGTATGCCCGATCCTAAAGTAGGGAGACCCTCACAATTGCGCCAGTTATAGAGGGATAAGCCTCCTTAACGTCGCTTATAAGATCTTGTCTGCTGTAATATGTGAACGTCTGAAACCCCACGTCAAAAACTTGATAGGTCCTTATCAATGTGGTTTTAGACCAGAGAAGTCCACAATAGACCAAATTTTCACATTACGGCAGATCTTGGAAAAAACCCGAGAACATAATATCGATATTCGATCTCAAGGCTGCGTATGACAGTATTTACAGAGACGAGCTGTACATAGCCATGTCTAGTTTCGGCATCCCTGCAAAACTCGTACGAATATGCATTATGACTTTGGAGAATACACGCTGCTCCGTCAAGGTCGTTAAAGAACTCACAGAGACCTTTGATGTTGAAAAAGGTTTTAGGCAAGGTGACAAACTGTAATGTGATTTCTTCAACATCATACTTGAACAGATTATAAGAAACTCAAACGTCAACACCAGAGGAACAATCTTTCAAAAGTCTGTACAATTACTCGCCTATGCAGACGATATTGACGTAATGGGAAGAAAAAAGCGTGATGTCATAGGTGCTTTTGCGAGTATTGAAACAGAAACGGCAAAAATGGGTTTGATGGTTAATGAGGGCAAAACGAAGTATATGCTTTCATCAAACAAGGAAACAGAACATCGACGAATTGGACAAAACGTCACAATAGACAGACATAACTTCGAGGTAGTACAGGACTTCGTCTACCTAGGATCCGGTGTAGACACGAACAACAAAATCAGTGCGGAGATCAAACGGAGAATAACTCTTGCCAACCGTTGCTTCTTTGGGTTAAATAGGCAATTGAGAAACAAAACCCTCTCTAGAAAAACCAAGGTGACCTTGTATAAGACCTTAATTATCCCAGTCCTGCTGTACGGCGCGGAAGCATGGATCTTGTCGAAAGCGGATGAGGAAACCCTCGGTCGTTTCGAAAGAAAAATTCTCCGAATGATCTTTGGTCCCGTTTGACTCGACCCGTTGACTTTGGTGTCTCAACTACAGTAGCTGACGGTATCAGCGAAGATGTGTCTTTGGGTTGGTTTTGGTTTATCTTCTTATTGTGACGTTTAGCTTCGTTGGTTATGTAGAGCCTATTCAAGTGAATCAACCTTGGGGTAATTCCCTAAAACGCCGGCTCCTCGATCGATATTCGAAAAATTTTCTCGTACAACCGATGTGTCGGATGGTTCCATTGGTTCTGGCTCATGAAACTCTTTACGCATTTTCCACATATGCTCATTGTAGTCTTGTTTCACTGAAGTGGACGATGATGCAACTATACGAAGCCCAAGTATCCCTGCTGCTGACGGGACGCGACACGGATGCACCAGATAGACTCATCACTGTACCCACCACAAGGGGGCTGATTCGGTTGTTCTATCTCATCGCCTGAGAATTGTAAAATCCTTAATGAGTGGCATTGCTTAGGTTGAACAAATTAAAAAATGTAATCTCAGATAAACTATCTAGAACAAACAATGATTTCACTACTTGTTTTCGTAGTGGAGATTAGAATGTCTTTTTTATCATAGTGGATACGCGAGGGGCTCACGACTGAGCAAAATATGAGATGTCCAAAGTATGTGCCAGGTTCAGCGAAAGACAATTCACAACATCTAATGGGGTTGTAATTGCGGCAGCACAAGCCCCTGCTGCGCCACCAGCCACAGCATGTTGGTTGAAGCACTTGTGGTTTGAGACGTTTCATGGTCGTCGATATTCATTTTTTGTTTTTCTTTTCTCCAAAACTGTTGGAATGCTTGTTTGCAAATTCAGTTCAATATGGCTGATGTTACTTTGAGGGCTGGTGCATTGTATATGAAACATATAGTAACACCATGAACACTCCCGATGCTACAGCCACCTACCTGCTCGATTAAAGGACTTCTCTTTTCAATCGGAAAGAAAGTGAAGTGTAGAACCCTACATTGTATTTATAATACCCAAGTGCACCACCAAAATAAATTTAAAGAGAACCGCAAAGTTCGTTAATCGAGCAAATAGGTGGCTCAAGCATCGCGAGTGTTCATGGTGTTACTATAGGTTTTATATACAATGGGCTGGTGTTCGACTATATTTGACGTTTAGTTGAGTCCGAGTGTCGAACTCACAAACGAGCGGCCATCTCTGTAAACAAGTGTGGCTGCTGATAGGCGCTGACTCCCGTCGGGGGTCGTAGGTGTCGAGAGAAACCGATGTTGAATGAGTGCGTCCAATAATAGAAAAGGATAGAAATTTTTTTTTTTTATAATTAACGCGCACATCAAGGGGTTATGACTACCCTTATAATGTTATTAAACACAGTGCGAGCATTTAGGAAAGTAGGAGAGGATTTGAAAGGAGACACCGATGCACGTTGCTTTTGAATCTTTGTAAATCGTAATGCAGGGGAAACACAGAGCCAGGTAAAGCATTCCACATTCGGGTGGTGTGACTAAAATAAGAATCTCTATACTTGACTGTACGCCCGAAGTTGGGCTCAAGGCAGAACCAATGAGCATTCCTAGCGAGGCGGGTGTTGCGGCTAAATTGTTTCAAGGGAGGAATGCAGCTGGCTATTTCACTAGAGCACTGTTTGTGGAAAAAGCGATAAAAGAGAGAGAGACAGGTGACGTTTCGACGATGTCCAAGAGAATCAATCGATTCTACGATTGAACTATCACCTATCAATCTTAACGCTCTATTTTGTACCCTATCAAGTACGCGCAAAGATGTTTGAGAAGCACCTGACCAGATATGAGAGTTATACTCCAGTTTTGGGCGGATGAAGGCCTTATAAATTGTACCCACATCAGAGGGGGTGAAGAACTTCCTGCATCGTCTCTAGAAACCTAAGCATTTAGCAGCGTTTTTGGCGACTTCAAATATGTGGTCGTTCCAACGAAGATCATCGTTTACACACATACCAAGTACTGACAGCTTTTCGGTTTCTTCGATGCAGGTACCATTCATGGATAATGGCAATGGGGGAATGTTAAGCTTCAACGACAAGAGACAGCATTGAGTTTTCGAAGCATTGAATTCTACTCGGTTCATAAGACCCCATGCAACAATGCTGTCAAGGTCAGAATTCAATGAGCTTATCATACGCAAACGTTCCAGTTCCACATCCGAAGAGCAGGGACGTGAATTTGGAAACGAATATGAAAAGCTGAGGGTCGAGTCGTCAGCAAAACAGTTAAGCGGATTAGAAGTTTCAGACAAGAGATCATTAATGAAAATGAGGAAGAGAGTCGGAGACAAAACAGAGCCCTGGGGCACACCAGCATTTATTAAGTGGGTATCAGACTTGAAGCCATCCAACACAACTTGTATTGAACGGTCGGAAAGGTAATTTCTAATCCAACGAAGAAGAGACTCATCGATATCAAAAGCACGCATTTTCGATAAAAGAGCCTGGTGTCAAACTCTATCAAATGCTTTAGAAATATCAAGCGCAATAATCTTACTTTCTCCAAAACAATGTAAAGATTGGTTCCACTTTTCGGTGAGATAAGCCATCAAATCACCAGTGGACCGTTTGCTACGAAAGCCGTACTGACGGTCATTAAGAAGCTTTCGTTCTTCAAGATATTTCATAAGTTGACGGTTTATCAACGTTTCCATGACCTTGGAAAGAAGAGACGTTAGTGCAATTGGACGGTAATTGGAAGGGGAGGAAGATTCGCCTTTTTTGGGGACGGGCTGGACAAATACAGTTTTCCATCTGCTCGGAAAAATCCCAGCAGAATAGGAAAGATGGAAAAGTTTACGCAGTGGTTTTGCCAGCGTAGAAGAACACCTCTTCAGAATAACGGCGGGGATACCACCTGGACCAGCGGATTTATGTATGTTGAGATCTTTGAGGACTCTCGCAACCGAGCGAGTTCGAAAAAATATCTGCTTCATCAAAGAATTTGCAGAATCGAGCTCAGGCGGAGCCAATATGCTATGAGGAAGTGTCGAGTTGGCAGCAAATTGAGCTGCTAGCAAATTGGCTTTGTCGATGGAACTGACATACGGAGAGTCATTGAAGACGAGCGTTGGGACCGATGACGTGGTCGAGTTCTTAATGTTCTTGACAAAAGACCAAAAGTTTTTACTTCCTTTTGGACACAATAGTATTTTTTGCCTTACTTTTTGGTCATGTAAAAACTTAGTCCTTTGTATTTGAGCATTACAGATATTTCTAGCCCGTTTGAACAAATTTCGGTTTTCTACAGTAGGGTTATCTTTAAATTTTCTTTCTCGATCCCTTATCGCCTCTTTACAGCTTGAATCAAACCACGAATTCTCTTTGGGGATGATACTTTTTAATCTGTGAGGAACAAAATTTCTCATGCCGTTGAGAATTACGTTAGATATCATATCAGCTGATGCATCAACGTTTCCGTCGAGAAAGCACAATGACCAATTAAAATTTCGAAAGAAATTATTCAGGCCGTCCCAATTGGCTTTCTCGTATTGCCATACTGTTCTTTTGGGGACTTTATTTTTTTTTACCGTGACAGAAGACGAAAAATCTACCGATATGACACAATGGTCCGATTTGCCTAAAGGAGATGATACTATAACCCTATATTTTTCGGGTTGAGAAGTTAGAAATAGGTCAAGAGTGTTGGCCGCATGGCCTTCAATATCTGGAACCCGAGTGGGCTCATCAACAAGTTGAGTTAATTGGTTTAACTCAGCGAAGACCTTAATATATTCTTCTTCGGGTGTTGTCTGGCCAGAATGTCGAAGCCAACGAGAATTGTGTACATTGAAATCGCCCGCAATTGCGATTTCAGTGTGAGGATAAAGGGAAACAATTCTTACTATGGAGTCAGATAGCGCATCAAACTCGTTAGAGGTTGAATTACTATCCAAATTGGGGCTTCTGTACATAAAACAATAATGAATGATTTGCTTACGGACGGTGAATTTTAACCACATGAAATTAAAGTTCGTATTAGAACAAAGGCCGTATTGTGGTAGAAGCTGGTAAGCAATATCATTTCGAACATAAACGTTGAGGCCATGGGAGGAAAAGAATAGTGGCACTAAGCTATATCCAGGCAGGTTGAATTCTGAGGGATCAGAACCAACACCCACCTGTATTTCACTTAGTGCCAAAACAGCTGGCCTGCATTTTGCAGTGTGAGCGTACACAGCAAAGAAATTCGATCGCAACCCCCTAATGTTACTAAAATCGACCCGAAATTTACCCGACATCACCATTCACAAAAACACACAAAACAAAATATCGAACGCAGACGCTATCTGAGTAAAATCAACAAGTGCAAATCTTATTGGGAAACGAAAAAAAAAATTACTAGCGGTGTTATGCCCAGCAAGCAATTTGATTTTGATTCACCAACGGGATCAACACCGTTGATCTCACTATCCGCCTAGCAAACCTACAGTCTCATTGACTGCACACACCACCCAGATGAGATAAGAAATTATCAAATCGAAGAAATGTGTGCAGTCACTGAGACTATGAGAGTGGTGTGGGGGAGGAGAAGATAAGGAGGTATATGCACAGTGTTTGGTCTATTGATGGGCTTTTTTTTTTTTTGCTTTAATTGAATGAAACACAGCGCACTGAATAGTTTTTGCACAAGAAACTTGATCACAGAATGTGTTTTAATCACGGCGCGGCGGAGGATATGATTATTGATTTATTGATTTTACGTTTGATTTATTGTTTTTTTGGTGTAATTATTTTTTAGGGGTAAGAAGTCTATTGCTTTATTATTAAGTGGTAAGCGGAAATTGAATACATAATCGACGTGGACGTTTCTGATTGGTGTTAGCGCGGTCGCACGATGTGCGTTGCTATCGCGTTAACGGAGACCAAAGAACGGAACCCGTGACGGTGATAGCCAACGTAGCAACAGACACTTGGCATCGACATTCGACACAGTCGTAACAAAAACGCCATCGGGAGAACACCGACTAACTACTCAAAGTAATACTACGCTGTTGAAATTTTTCTTTATGCTATTTTTTTTATCAAGCTTGAACTCTAAAATTTATTCTGAAGCATTCAGAAAAAAAAGAAAGTACAATTTCAACTTTCGGACCCCAAAAATTAGTGTCTAAACAAGTTATTTTTTTTTTGCAAAAGTGAAAAAACAACCGTAGCCATCTTGGGAATAACCTCGTCCAATTAATACGATTTGTTCGCGTGTACGTTCCCTGGATCGCCAAAGCAAAAACAAATAAAAAAATAGACTTTCTTACCTGGCCCCAGAATTCAGTGCTACAATCGAATATTGATTCACAATTCCGGTACCTGTACTTAAACTGTGCGAGTGCTCGACGCAACAAAGAAAAAAAAACAGAAAATGATCAACCTAAGAAGTGGTCTCCCAAAGCCCAAAGGGAGGATAAAGCCCCCCCAAAAAAAGTGCAGTTCAAATAGGCGTTCGTTAAGTAAGAGTGTTAAATAAAGTCGGTGAGTGTATTCTCGTTCTATATGTGTAGATTTTGTACATCCTATAGTTTTGTCAAGTTCCTTCACGTTTCCCTTTTTTTTATTTTTACACCATAGAAACCTCGACCTCGGCGATCACAGACAATCCTCTGGAAGTCGTGATCGCCTCCCTGTATTTAATCGCGACCTTCAATCAAGATCTTCAATCACGAGATTTTCCTTTCAAGAAATCAGCAAATCAAGATCTTCAATCAAGTTTTTTTTAAGATATCAACCAATCGTGATCTTCAATGCAAAAGTCAAAAGACATGATACTTGTTTGAAACTAAATGAAGACACATTTAAAGATTTGTTACTTGTTTGAAACTAAATTGAGATACTTATAAAGCATATTACTTATTTGAAACTAAACCTAAATTCAATTAGAAGAAAACGGAATACTTTGTAAAAATTTATAGTAATTGGTCGATAGATCGAAATAGAGATTGTGGCGTAAGTATCTGGTTTCTCCCTTATTGTTTATAACCCGAAATAAAAAGAGCGTTTTTGCGCTGTGTCTGTATCCGTAGCCCCCCATTGAGCTCAATTGAGGTAGGATAAAATTGCACATACATAAATCTGAGACACTAAGAGTGTATAGTAGAAGGGCAGAAGCTGGGTAAGGCCCAAGCATTAAATCCTTGTCCCGATTACTTGAATTTATCCTATTCTCTATTTATATTCTATTAAGTATATTTCTTGTTTAAAACTAAATTATAATACTTAAAATATAGTATGCTACTTGTTTAAAACTAAATTAAAACATTTGAATATAATAAAGTGTAACATGTTCGTATGCCGTAATGGTTGAATTTGTGATTTTTTTTTCAAGCATATAACTTGACGAGGTGGTAAAGTTTGTTTTCAGGGGATGTGAAAGGTGACGTTATCGGTGATCGAATGATGAACTGAGCAACAACGAAAGGTAAGCGAAGGTAAAGGGAGAGGTGAAAATCTGCCGACAACTCTCAAGGTAGGGTGGGATATAGGCCCCGTCGAATAAGACCCCGACGCCCTCTGGTGGTAACGTCCGTCCGTTTTAAACAAATTTTTTTTTGAATGTTCGCATTCATTGTTTGGATCGATATAAGGCATGAATAAATAGTAATAGCTTTTAAAAAAAAAAAAAATAATTTTGTTTTTGAAACATTATTATAAATAAATTACGCACAAATTTTAGCACTTTTTTTGCTACGGTGTTCCTTTTTGAGTATCTAACTAAAAAACCAAAAAAAATTTTCAATAAGAAAAAAAAAGAAACAATAATAAAACACAATAACAATGCCTCCTAAGACCGGTACAATAAAGAAAGGTTCGAGAGAATCAGCTGGACTGAATACGATCGGGCAAGAGGGCAACAGTCAAAGCCCCAGAGTCCCAATTAACCCGTCACCAGCTAACCAATCAACCGGAGCAGGGTTTTCTAGCATGACTCGGCCAGCCAATCGTAATTCGATCTTGAATGAACTGGCCGACCCACTAAATTCACGTCCTCTCTTAGATCGAACACCACCAGCTATCAACAATCCAGCTCACAACCAAGATAATTGATACTCAGGTCTAGACCTCTGAATACCTCATCGGAGTCCAATTCGCTTTCAGCTCCTACGTACAGTAGTTTGAGTCAGTTAGGTGTAGCTTCTGTGCAGCCAGACCCTATCATCGAAACCATTCGCAATATCCAAATTTCAGGTAGTGCTAACGCAGATGCAAACACAGATCGAGAATTTAGTTCGGTCCCCAATGATCTTAAAGCATATATCAATTATGCGCTGGTGAATGCTTTCAGTTCCTATTCCCGATCCAT
The DNA here is from genome assembly GCA_949752695.1 of Melanostoma scalare. Lineage (NCBI taxonomy): Eukaryota > Metazoa > Arthropoda > Insecta > Diptera > Syrphidae > Melanostoma > Melanostoma scalare. Next base: position 107,512,330 of record OX456984.1, on the reverse strand, counting down.
GAATTCAAGCATTTCCGAACAGGTCCAGAAAAGCGTTAGGGATAATTTTGTTGAATTTCTAGGTGATATTAGGAAATCTACTTCTCCCTTGAGAGGAGAAGAACCTACAAATAACACTGACCCAAACTACACCGGAAGTAGGAAACCCTCTACGCAAAACCATCACCAACAAAAAACTAAACCGCAACAACCAAAATCAAACCAGCAGAAGTCAACCGTCCAACATAATTCCTTAATCCCAAACAACCTACAACAAATTTTGAATAACCCACAACACCCAGACAATCAAAGTCAAAATCAACCATCTCTCCAAAATTCAAAACATTCACATCAACCACAACAGTTTCATAGGAGGGTAAATCAATTACAGCCTCAATCGAATCAGAACCTCATTACACAACAGTCGCCGATCCAACATCCTCAATTCCAACAACAACAACAACCCAGCAATGCTTTCATTCAACAACAATTTCAAAACCCCTATTCAAAACAGTATCAACCGAAATAGCAACAACGTACAGAAACCCGGCAAAAATCGTCTGTGCCTGGACTCACGAAAACGTTCACCGTCACTAAGAAAAATGCTTAACCTCTCCCCAATCTCGAAGGCATCTTCAGTCGTCTTCGTGATACCATTTTTATAAGTAGTATCGATCTCAAAGACGCATTCTGGCAAATACCGCTGGATGAGCAGATTAGAGAGAAAACTGCCTTCACAATACCGGGACGGCCCTTGTACCATTACACAGTCATGCCTTTCGGTCTGTGTAATGCAGCCCAAAGGTTATATCAGTTAATGGACAAGGTCATTCCCTCCAGGTTACGGGACCGCGTCTTCGTTTATCTAGATGACCTGCTCGTCATTGCTCCAGACTTTGAGACTCATGTCGCTCTGCTGGACGAAGTAGCTGCGTGCCTCAACAAGGCTGGTCTCACCATCAATGTATCGAAGTCAAAATTCTGCTTCAGGGAATTGAAGTACTTGGGCTTTATCGTTGGTGGTGGGAACATCAGGACAGACCCCGCCAAAGTTGAGGCGATCGAAAATTTTCCGATCCCAAAAACGGCAAAACAGGTTCGCAGGCTGCTTGGTTTAGCGAGGTGGTACCGTAGTTTTATACGAGAATTTTCGACCCTGACGGCTCCGATCACGGACACCCTGAAAAAAAGTAACACCAAATTTAAAATGACGGATGAAGCTCAGGAGGCATTTGGTGAGTTGAAAAAAGCTCTAGCAGCCGCACCGGCTTTAACACACCCTAACTTCGAAAAACGCTTTTATATCCAATGTGATGCTTCAAACACTGGGGTGGGGGCGGTGCTTTTCCAGATGAACGACGACGATGAAGAAACACCCCTTTCGTTCTTCTCTCAAAAACTAAATAAGTGTCAAAGAAATTATAGCGTCACGGAGAAAGAATGTCTGGCGGCAGTACTGGCTATTCAAAAGTATAGACCCTACGTAGAGGGAATGACATTTACCGTCATAACTGACCATTCTAGCCTTAAATGGCTCATGAGTTTAAAAGACCTTAACGACAGGCTTGCGCGATGGAGCCTACAACTTCAAGCTTTTTCGTTCGATATCGAACATCGCAAGGGTATTTTAAATGTCGTCCCTGATGTGTTGTCTAGAATGTATATGGATGTAGAGAGTATAGACTTAATAAATGAAATACGCCATTTCAAAACGGCAAATTACTCTCCTCAGTCGAATGCATCTGAGAGAGTAAATCGTACGCTCTTGGCCCTATCTCAAGGAAGACCAGAGAGATTGGGACCTTCATCTGAGCGACATAGCTTGTGCCCTTAAGACTGCCGTCCATACCTCAACCAGCGTGTCACCATATTTCACACTCTTTGGTTTAAACATGATGACACATGGAAATTCCTACGATCTCGCGGAAAAACTTAATTCTATAGAGGACAGCGAATTAACGATCCTCTCCAGACAAAGTCTACTACAGTGCATACGAGATAAAATCAAAAATAATATCGCGAAGACGAACGAAAAAAGCGCTCAAAAATATAACACTCGCGTTCGCAACATACGTTTTATACCTGGGCAAGAAGTATACAAACGAAATTTTGTTTTAAGTGGCAGTTCAAAATACCTAAGTTCCAAACTCAGTCCATAATTTATTACCTTTATTTATTCCTATTCTAGTTATCTCTTAGCTTATTTATTTCTTATGTACCTGCCTTATTAAGTTTATTTTGTTAATTTATTACTTATTTATTAAAACAGTGATGTCCATAAGACCCTGTGATATTTTTATGTTAATTTATTACTTATTTATTAAAACAGTGATGTCCATAAGACCCTGTAAATATTTTTTTTTTGTTAATTTATTATTATATTATATAAGTATATTACTATTTATTGATTATTATAGTGCAATTAAATTACCTTCCCACCTATAGTATTTACTCTCTACCTATAAACTACCTATGCTTATGAATTTTATTGACTTATCGTTTACTTTGGCATAACACCATCAGTACATTAGGTATTTAGGCAGTATAAATACAAACCTCATTAACGTATTTAAGCACTACATATCTACGTATCTGAACCTTTATGGGATACGTTCCGGAAGTCAGTAGCTTCCTCTTCCTTCCATCCTTCTTCCCCACATAAACAATTAGCCTTTATGCGCAGGGAATAACTTCCAGAAATAACTCGAAGTAGAATATAAAAACTTAAAACGAAGCATAAGCTTTTATCTAGTTCCCAGCTTAGACCAGGAACTGTATCTCGGCGTCGATTTCAGGAAAGCATTCAGTCTTGCACCTGGAATTATAAGTGAAATTTCCCTGACAGACTATAAAGACAATCCAGATACCCACCAATTGTCTCCGGAGCAAAAAACCCCTCCGGACGCAGTCAGGCGAAAGTTCCGGTGTTATACCAAATATGGTCTCGGAAAAACGACCCTTGCCGAGCATGTCATCGATACCGGTGAGGCGGTTCCAGTGAAGCAACGCGATACAAACCTTGATGTATGCCGAGATAGACCGAATGTTGAGCCTTGGAGTCATTGAGAAGAGTGAGAGCCCGTGGAGCTCGCCAGTAGTCCTCGTACAGAAACCCGGCAAAAATCGTCTGTGCCTGGACTCACGAAAACTGAACGCCGTCACTAAGAAAATGCTTATCCTCTCCCCAATCTCGAAGGCATCTTCAGTCGTCTTCGTGATACTATTTTTATAAGTAGTATCGATCTCAAAGACGCATTCTGGCAAATACCGCTGGATGAGCAGAGTAGAGAGAAAACTGCCTTCACAATACCGGGACGGCCCTTGTACCATTACACAGTCATGCCTTTCGGTCTGTGTAATGCAGCACAAAGGTTATGTCAGTTAATGGACAAGGTCATTCCCTCCAGGTTACGGGACCGCGTCTTCGTTTATCTAGATGACCTGCTCGTCATTGCTCCAGACTTTGAGACTCATGTCGCTCTGCTGGACGAAGTAGCAGCGTGCCTCAACAAGGCTGGTCTCACCATCAATGTATCGAAGTCAAAATTCTGCTTCAGGGAATTGAAGTACTTGAGCTTTATCGTTGGTGGTGGGAACATCAGGACAGACCCCGCCAAAGTTGAGGCGATCGAAAATTTTCCGATCCCTAAAAACGGCAAAACAGGTTCGCAGGCTGCTTGGTTTAGCGGGGTGGTACCGACGTTTTATACGGGAATTTTCGACCCTGACGGCTCCGATCACGGACACCCTGAAAAAAAGTAACACCAAATTTAAAATGACGGATGAAGCTCAGGAGGCTTTTGGTGAGTTGAAGAAAGCTCTAGCAGCCGCACCGGCCTTAACACACCCTAACTTTGAAAAACGCTTTTATATCCAATGTGATGCTTCAGACACTGGAGTGGGGGCGGTGCTTTTCCAGATGAACGACGACGATGAAGAAACACCCCTTTCGTTCTTCTCTCAAAAACTAAATAAGTGTCAAAAAAATTATAGCGTCACGGAGAAAGAATGTCTGGCGGCAGTACTGGCTATTCAAAAGTATAGACCCTACGTAGAGGGAATGACATTTACCGTCATAACTGACCATTCTAGCCTTAAATGGCTCATGAGTTTAAAAGACCTTAACGACAGGCTTGCGCGATGGAGCCTACAACTTCAAGCTTTTTCGTTCGATATCGAACATCGCAAGGGTATTTTAAATGTCGTCCCTGATGTGTTGTCAAGAATGTATATGGATGTAGAGAGTATAGACTTAATAAATATAGCCCCATTAATAGATCTCCAATCAAAAGAATTCGAGTCTGAAGAATACGTGTCCTTAATTAAAACCATACGGGAAAATCAACAACGGTTACACGATTTAAGAATTGAAGACAACTTCGTATATAAGCGAGCTTTTCCGTCACATGAAGATCCTATTACCGTATCACGAACGAGGTTATTGTACGTGCTCATAATCCACCCCAAGTTGCTCATGGCGGAATAGCAAAAACGCTTCAGATAATCCGCGAATACTTCTACTGGCCAAATATGACAGTCCAAATACGTGACTACATTGCTAAATGCGATATCTGTACTCAGTGTAAATCGTCGAATCAAGTATTGCGTCCACCCATGTCAAGTATGTATAACGTCGATCGTCCGTTTCAAAAGTTGTATGTCGGCTTTTTAGGTCCATATCCACGTTCTAAGTCCGGTAACAGTTTTGTTTTTGTCGTCCTTGACCACTTGTCCAAATTTGTATTTCTGAAGCCCTTACGAAACGCTAACTCGTCAAGCATCATTAAATTTTTACAAGTAAATATTTTCAATATGTTTGGGGTACCCCAAGTACTCCATTCAGATAACGGCAAACAGTTTCTGTAAGAACGATTACCCGATTTAAGAATTGAAGAAAACTTCGTATATAAGCGAGCTTTTCCGTCACATGAAGATCCTATTACCGTTGAACACAGCTGGCGATTATGGGTACCATCAGGAATCACGAACGAGGTTATTGTACGCGCTCATAATCCACCCCAAGTTGCTCATGGCGGAATAGCAAAAACGCTTCAGAGAATCCGCGAATACTTCTACTGGCCAAATATGACAGTCCAAATACGTGACTACATTGCTAAATGCGATATCTGTACTCAGTGTAAATCGTCGAATCAAGTATTGCGTCCACCCATGTCAAGTATGTATAACGTCAATCGTCCGTTTCAAAAGTTGTATGTCGACTTTTTAGGTCCATATCCACGTTCTAAGTCCGGTAACAGTTTTGTTTTTGTCGTCCTTGACCACTTGTCCAAATTTGTATTTCTGAAGCCCTTACGAAACGCTAACTCGTCAAGCGTCATTAAATTTTTACAAGTAAATATTTTCAATATGTTTGGGGTACCCCAAGTACTCCATTCAGATAACGGCAAACAGTTTCTGTCTAAGGACTTCCAAACTTTCATGCAGAAGAATGGAATACGCCATTTCAAAACGGCAAATTACTCTCCTCAGTCGAATGCATCTGAGAGAGTTAATCGTACGCTCTTGGCCGCAATTCGTTCCTATCTCAAGGAAGACCAGAGAGATTGGGACCTTCATCTGAGCGACATAGCTTGTGCCCTTAGGACTGCCGTCCATACCTCAACCGGCGCCGGCGTGTCACCATAATTCACACTCTTTGGTTTAAACATGATGACACATGGAACTTCCTACGATCTCGCGGAAAAACTTAATTCTATAGAGGACAGCGAATTAACGATCCTCTCTAGACATACTCGACTACAGTGCATACGAGATAAAATCAAAAATAATATCACGAAAACGAACGAAAAAAGCGCTCGAAAATATAACACTCGCGTTCGCAACGTACGTTTTATACCTGGGCAAGAAGTATACAAACGAAATTTTGTTTTAAGCGACAGTTCAAAATACCTAAGTTCCAAACTCTGTCCAAAATTCGTTAAGTGTAGGATAGTAAAAGCTATCGGAAAGAACTTATATGAGTTGGAAAATTTAGCTGGAAAAACTATTATAGTTTTCCATGCAAAAGATATTAAGCAGTAAAAATATTTTTTTAAACGTATCCCACACTCGTACTTAGGTATCTTATTGTCTCCTTAAGTATTATATGTATTTCTTTACTTACTTTATAATTTATTACCTTTATTTATTCCTATTCTAGTTATCTTTTAGCTTATTTATTTCTTATGTACCTGCCTTATTAAGTTTTTTTATTAACTTATTACTTATTTATTAAAACAGTGATGTCCATAAGATCCTGTGATATTTTTATGTTAATTTATTACTTATTTATTAAAACAGTGATGTCCATAAGACCCTGTGATATTTTTATGTTAATTTATTACTTATTTATTAAAACAGTGATGTCCATAATACCCTGTGATATTTTTATGTTAATTTATTACTTATTTATTAAAACAGTGATGTCCATAAGACCCTGTAAATATTTTTTTTTTGTTAATTTATTATTATATTATATAAGTTTATTACTATTTATTGATTATTATAGTGCAATTAAATTACCTTCCAACCTATAGTATTTACTCTCTACCTATAAACTACCTATGCTTATGAATTTTATTGATTTATCGTTTACTTTGGCATAACACCATCAGTACATTAGGTATTTAGGCAGTATAAATACAAACCTCATTAACGTATTTAAGCACTAAATATCTACGTATCTGAACCTTCCGTTCACGTTCCATGTGAGCGGAAGTCAGTAGCTTTCTCTTCCTTCCTTCCTTCCTTCTTCCCCACATAAAAAATTAGCCTTTATGCGCAGGGAATAACTTCCAGAAATAACTTTCAAAAATAAAAAAATCTTCTATTCCTTTCAATTGCAAAGGCACAAAAATACTTATGTATTTAAAACTAGTAAGTACACAGTGGTATTACATGTTATAAAATTGATCCGAAACTCATCAACAAGTAGCCGTCCTTTTCACTGTCCTTGTTGTCGTAAGGTCCTCCACCTAGTCCAGTGTTTTGTAATGGACACCTGTGACAAAGAAAACAAGTCAGATTCAATATAAAATACGTTACCTTCTTCGTTGTGGTCAATCGTCACTGCAAATGTTCGATCCAAGTCGATTCTCCGTCTTTGTAGGCAATCTCGGCACCAAACTAAGTACTTTGCATACTTTTGCTGTTCGCTATTGACGATAAGTGTGACTTTGGTGTCTCAGCTACAGTAGCTGACGGTATCAGCGAAGATGTGTCTTTGGGTTGGTTTTGGTTTATCTTCTTATTGTGACGTTTAGCTTCGTTGGTTATGTAGAGCCTATTCAAGTGAATCAACCTTGGGGTAATTCCCTAAAACGCCGGCTCCTCGATCGATATTCGAAAAATTTTCTCGTACAACCGATGTGTCGGATGGTTCCATTGGTTCTGGCTCATGAAACTCTTTACGCATTTTCCACATATGCTCATTGTAGTCTTGTTTCACTGAAGTGGACGATGATGCAACTATACGAAGCCCAAGTATCCCTGGTGCTGACGGGACGCGACACGGATGCACCAGATAGTCTATTTTTGACTCATCACTGTATCCACCGCAAGGGGGCTGATTCGGTTGTTCTATCTCATCGCCTGAGAATTGTAAAATGCTTAATGAGTGGAATTGCTTAGGTTGAACAAATTAAAAAAAATGTAATCTCAGACTAACTAACTAGAACAAACAATGATTTCACTACTTGTTTTCGTAGTGGAGATTAGAATATCTTTTTTATCATAGTGGATACGCGAGGGGCTCACGACTGAGCAAAATATGAGGTGTCCAAAGCATGTGCCAGGTTCAGCATAAAACAATTCACAACATCTAATATGGTTGTAATTGCGGCAGCACAAGCCCCTGCTGCGCCACCAGCCACAGCATGTTGGTTGAAGCACTTGTGGTTGGAGACGTTTAATGGTCGTCGATATTCAGTTTTTGTTTTTCTTTTCTCCAAAACTGTTGGAATGCTTGTTTGCAAATTCAGTTCAATACGGCTGATGTTACTTTGAGGGCTGGTGTTCGACTATATTTGACGTTTAGTTGAGTTCGAGTGTCGAACTCACAAACGAGCGGCCATCTCTGTAAACAAGTGTGGCTGCTGATAGGCGCTGACTCTCGTCGGGGGTCGTAGGTGTCGCTAGAGAGAACCCGATGTTGAGTGAGTGCGTCCAATAATAGAAAAGGATAGAAAATTGAACACATAATCGAAGTGGACGTTTCTGATTGGTGTTAGCGCGGTCGCACGATGTGCGTTGCTATCGCGTTAACGGAGACCAAAGAACGGAACCCGTGACGGTGATAGCCAACGTAGCAACAGACACTTGACATCGACATTCGACACAGTCGTAACAAAAACGCCATCGGGAGAACACCGACTAACTACTCAAAGTAATACTTACGCTGTCAATCGAATCAGAACCTCATTACACAACAGTCGCCGATCCAACATCCTCAATTCCAACAACAACAACCCAGCAATGCTTTCATTCAACAACAATTTCAAAACCCCTATTCAAAACAGTATCAACCGAAATAGCAACAACAATTTTCGCAAAATTCATTCCACCCACAACAACAACAAAGCGTGAATCAGTCCCCGGGTCAGAATGTTCAATTCATCAATACCCCATTCGTACCACAAACAACTTTTGCTTTCAATCCTGTACCAGGGATGATACCAAACCTCGAAACCCAACCCCAAGTTCAACTCCCGTCAAAGTATCCTGAGGTTGGGAATCCAAACGATTTCCAACAAAGCCCTTCAAATTTCAACACGGTTCCAAGTAATAATCATTACCGAAGCTATAAAGACGTAATTAAAATCGATAAATGGAACTTGAAATTTGATGGTACACCTGAGAACCTGTCTGTAGAAGATTTTATCTTCCGGCTTGAGACACTACAGAAGCAATATGGTTGTCCTTGGTCAGAGATTCTCAAACAAGTTCACCTCACCCTTACAGGCGACGCAGCAACTTGGTATTATGAGTTTCATAAGTCAAATCATCAACCAGATTGGCTAACAATGCGTGAAGCATTATTATTTCACTACCAAAGCTGCAAATCTGACTATCAAATTCTAAGAGAATTATCAGATAGAAAACAGGGTCCTTCAGAATCTTGCGATAAGTATTTTGCGGCGGTTTTGAAAATCCGATCTCGGTTAAAGATCTCCTTGCCAGACTCCGAATTGGTCAAGATGGTAAAAGGGAACCTTAACGAAAGAATCGGACCATTGGTTTATCCAATGTCGATATTTACGCTCGATCAACTTAGGTTTGTGTGTAAGGAAGCCGAAAATACTTTCCCGATGCACAGTACACAAGTGAATCGACAATACCGACCACCTCCCAGAATGAATGCTAACGAAGTGCAGTATTATGATGTTGATCAGGTCCAATGCGAAGATCATATTGCAGCGGTGCAATATCTGAACAACAACCGACCAAGACCACCAAATAAGATCCTAAGTTGTTGGAACTGTAAGGTATCAGGACATTTATATTGGGAATGTCCATCCCCAAAGCTAAACATCTTTTGCTTTAAGTGTGGGGAGGAAAATTTCATAGTTTCAAATTGCCCAAAGTGCAAACAGAAAAACGGTCAGAAGAACGTGATTCCAACGGGGGAATCGCGTTCAGAACAAATACCCGAATCACTGAACCCTTAGACGAAGCGATAAGCCAGTCGGGTGATGATAGTGATGAAATGAAAATCACTATTTTGAAAAGAAGTAGGAACGTCTTAGACAAAAACAGTGGGTGTTATAAAGAAAATGTTAAATTTAGCTATGTAAAGCCTTTACATATTAGGATTAAGGAATACAACGAAGCTAAAGAAAGAATTTTTGGAGGTCAAATTAAAAATAAAATACTTAAAACTAGAAACAGGTTTAAATTAAGAAAAGAAACAAAGAACAATATATTATCTACAAAAATAGATATCTCTGGAGATCTTCGGCCTTATGCTAAAGTGAAAATAGCAAATAAGGATATTTTAGGACTACTTGACAGTGGAGCAAGTATTAGCATACTAGGTAAAGGATGCAAAAATTTAGTTGATGAACTTAACGTTCAAACAATACACCTCATGTCTGGTGTTAAGGCTGCTGATGGCAAGTCACAGGCAATAATAAGAAAATTAAACTTAGAAGTAGAATATAAAAACTTAAAACGAAACATAACCTTTTATCTAGTTCCCAGCTTAGACCAGGAACTGTATCTCGGCGTCGATTTCTGGAAAGCATTCAGTCTTGCACCTGGAATTATAAGTGAAATTTCCGTGACAGACTATAAAGACAATCCAGATACCCACCAATTGTCTCCGGAGCAAGAAACCCCTCCGGACGCAGTCAGGCGAAAGTTCCGGTGTTATACCAAATATGGTCTCGGAAAAACGACCCTTGCCGAGCATGTCATCGATACCGGTGAGGCGGTTCCAGTGAAGCAACGCGATACAAACCTTGATGTATGCCGAGATAGACCGAATGTTGAGCCTTGGAGTCATTGAGAAGAGTGAGAGCCCGTGGAGCTCGCCAGTAGTCCTCGTACAGAAACCCGGCAAAAATCGTCTGTGCCTGGACTCACGAAAACTGAACGCTGTCACTAAGAAAAATGCTTATCCTCTCCCCAATCTCGAAGGCATCTTCAGTCGTCTTCGTGATACTATTTTTATAAGTAGTATCGATCTCAAAGACGCATTCTGGCAAATACCGCTGGATGAGCAGAGTAGAGAGAAAACTGCCTTCACAATACCGGGACGGCCCTTGTACCATTACACAGTCATGCCTTTCGGTCTGTGTAATGCAGCCCAAAGGTTATGTCAGTTAATGGACAAGGTCATTCCCTCCAGGTTACGGGACCGCGTCTTCGTTTATCTAGATGACCTGCTCGTCATTGCTCCAGACTTTGAGACTCATGTCGCTCTGCTGGACGAAGTAGCTGCGTGCCTCAACAAGGCTGGTCTCACCATCAATGTATCGAAGTCAAAATTCTGCTTCAGGGAATTGAAGTACTTGGGCTTTATCGTTGGTGGTGGGAACATCAGTACAGACCCCGCCAAAGTTGAGGCGATCGAAAATTTTCCGATCCCAAAAACGGCAAAACAGGTTCGCAGGCTGCTTGGTTTAGCGGGGTGGTACCGTAGTTTTATACGGGAATTTTCGACCCTGACGGCTCCGATCACGGACACCCTGAAAAAAAGTAACACCAAATTTAAAATGACGGATGAAGCTCAGGAGGCATTTGGTGAGTTGAAAAAAGCTCTAGCAGCCGCACCGGCTTTAACACACCCTAACTTCGAAAAACGCTTTTATATCCAATGTGATGCTTCAAACACTGGGGTGGGGGCGGTGCTTTTCCAGATGAACGACGACGATGAAGAAACACCCCTTTCGTTCTTCTCTCAAAAACTAAATAAGTGTCAAAAAAAATTATAGCGTCACGGAGAAAAAATGTCTGGCGGCAGTACTGGCTATTCAAAAGTATAGACCCTACGTAGAGGGAATGACATTTACCGTCATAACTGACCATTCTAGCCTTAAATGGCTCATGAGTTTAAAAGACCTTAACGACAGGCTTGCGCGATGGAGCCTACAACTTCAAGCTTTTTCGTTCGATATCGAACATCGCAAGGGTATTTTAAATGTCGTCCCTGATGTGTTGTCAAGAATGTATATGGATGTAGAGAGTATAGACTTAATAAATGTAGCCCCATTAATAGATCTCCAATCAAAAGAATTCGAGTCTGAAGAATACGTGTCCTTAATTAAAACCATACGGGAAAATCAACAACGGTTACACGATTTAAGAATTGAAGACAACTTCGTATATAAGCGAGCTTTTCCGTCACATGAAGATCCTATTACCGTATCACGAATGAGGTTATTGTACGTGCTCATAATCCACCCCAAGTTGCTCATGGCGGAATAGCAAAAACGCTTCAGATAATCCGCGAATACTTCTACTGGCCAAATATGACAGTCCAAATACGTGACTACATTGCTAAATGCGATATCTGTACTCAGTGTAAATCGTCGAATCAAGTATTGCGTCCACCCATGTCAAGTATGTATAACGTCGATCGTCCGTTTCAAAAGTTGTATGTCGGCTTTTTAGGTCCATATCCACGTTCTAAGTCCGGTAACAGTTTTGTTTTTGTCGTCCTTGACCACTTGTCCAAATTTGTATTTCTGAAGCCCTTACGAAACGCTAACTCGTCAAGCATCATTAAATTTTTACAAGTAAATATTTTCAATATGTTTGGGGTACCCCAAGTACTCCATTCAGATAACGGCAAACAGTTTCTGTAAGAACGATTACCCGATTTAAGAATTGAAGAAAACTTCGTATATAAGCGAGCTTTTCCGTCACATGAAGATCCTATTACCGTTGAACACAGCTGGCGATTATGGGTACCATCAGGAATCACGAACGAGGTTATTGTACGCGCTCATAATCCACCCCAAGTTGCTCATGGCGGAATAGCAAAAACGCTTCAGAGAATCCGCGAATACTTCTACTGACCAAATATGACAGTCCAAATACGTGACTACATTGCTAAATGCGATATCTGTACTCAGTGTAAATCGTCGAATCAAGTATTGCGTCCACCCATGTCAAGTATGTATAACGTCAATCGTCCGTTTCAAAAGTTGTATGTCGACTTTTTAGGTCCATATCCACGTTCTAAGTCCGGTAACAGTTTTGTTTTTGTCGTCCTTGACCACTTGTCCAAATTTGTATTTCTGAAGCCCTTACGAAACGCTAACTCGTCAAGCGTCATTAAATTTTTACAAGTAAATATTTTCAATATGCTTGGGGTACCCCAAGTACTCCATTCAGATAACGGCAAACAGTTTCTGTCTAAGGACTTCCAAACTTTCATGCAGAAGAATGGAATACGCCATTTCAAAACGGCAAATTACTCTCCTCAGTCGAATGCATCTGAGAGAGTTAATCGTACGCTCTTGGCCGCAATTCGTTCCTATCTCAAGGAAGACCAGAGAGATTGGGACCTTCATCTGAGCAACATAGCTTGTGCCCTTAGGACTGCCGTCCATACCTCAACCGGCGCCGGCGTGTCACCATAATTCACACTCTTTGGTTTAAACATGATGACACATGGAACTTCCTACGATCTCGCGGAAAAACTTAATTCTATAGAGGACAGCGAATTAACGATCCTCTCTAGACATACTCGACTACAGTGCATACGAGATAAAATCAAAAATAATATCACGAAAACGAACGAAAAAAGCGCTCGAAAATATAACACTCGCGTTCGCAACGTACGTTTTATACCTGGGCAAGAAGTATACAAACGAAATTTTGTTTTAAGCGACAGTTCAAAATACCTAAGTTCCAAACTCTGTCCAAAATTCGTTAAGTGTAGGATAGTAAAAGCTATCGGAAAGAACTTATATGAGTTGGAAAATTTAGCTGGAAAAACTATTGGAGTTTTCCATGCAAAAGATATTAAGCAGTAAAAATATTTTTTTTAAACGAATCCCACACTCGTACTTAGGTATCTTATTGTCTCCTTAAGTATTATATGTATTTCTATACTAACTTTATAATTTATTACCTTTATTTATTCCTATTCTAGTTATCTTATTTATTTCTTATGTACCTGCCTTATTAAGTTTTTTTGTTAATTTATTACTTATTTATTAAAACAGTGATGTTCATAAGACCCTGTGTTATTTTTATGTTAATTTATTACTTATTTATTAAAACAGTGATGTCCATAAGACCCTGTGATATTTTTATGTTAATTTATTACTTATTTATTAAAACAGTGATGTCCATAAGACCCTGTGATATTTTTATGTTAATTTATTACTTATTTATTAAAACAGTGATGTCCATAAGACCCTGTGATATTTTTATGTTAATTTATTACTTATTTATTAAAACAGTGATGTCCATAATACCCTGTGATATTTTTATGTTAATTTATTGCTTATTTATTAAAACAGTGATGTCCATAAGACCCTGTAAATATTTTTTTTTGTTAATTTATTATTATATTATATAAGTATATTACTATCTATTGATTATTATAGTGCAATTAAATTACCTTCCAACCTATAGTATTTACTCTCTACCTATAAACTACCTATGCTTATGAATTTTATTGATTTATCGTTTACTTTGGCATAACACCATCAGTACATTAGGTATTTAGGCAGTATAAATACAAACCTCATTAACGTATTTAAGCACTACATATCTACGTATCTGAACCTTTATGGGATACGTTCAAGTTCCATGTGAGCGGAAGTCAGTAGCTTCCTCTTCCTTCCTTCCTTCCTTCCTTCTTCCCCACATAAACAATTAGCCTTTATGCGCAGGGAATAACTTCCAGAAATAACTTTCAAAAATAAAAAAATCTTCTATTCCTTTCAATTTCAAAGGCACAAAAATACTTATGTATTTAAGACTAGTAAGTACACAGTGGTATTACATGTTATAAAATTGATCCGAAACTCATCAGCAAATAGCCGTCCTTTTCACTGTCCTTGTTGTCGTAAGGTCCTCCACCTAGTCCAGTGTTTTGTAATGGACACCTGTGACAAAGAAAACAAGTCAGCGACAATAGTCAGATTCAATATAAAATACGTTACATTCTTCGTTGTGGTCAATCGTCACTGCAAATGTTCGATCCAAGTCGATTCTCCGTCTTTGTAGGCAATCTCGGCACCAAACTAAGTACTTTGCATACTTTTGCTATTCGCTATTGACGATAAGTGTGACTTTGGTGTCTCAGCTACAGTAGCTGACGGTATCAGCGAAGATGTGTCTTTGGGTTGGTTTTGGTTTATCTTCTTATTGTGACGTTTAGCTTCGTTGGTTATGTAGAGCCTATTCAAGTGAATCAACCTTGGGGTAATTCCCTAAAACGCCGGCTCCTCGATCGATATTCGAAAAATTTTCTCGTACAACCGATGTGTCGGATGGTTCCACTGGTTCTGGCTCATGAAACTCTTTACGCATTTGCCACATATGCTCATTGTAGTCTTGTTTCACTGAAGTGGACGATGATGCAACTATACGAAGCCCAAGTATCCCTGCTGCTGACGGGACGCGACACGGATGCACCAGATAGACTATTGTTGACAAGGGGCTGATTCGGTTGTTCTATCTCATCGCCT
This sequence comes from Melanostoma scalare, assembly GCA_949752695.1. Lineage (NCBI taxonomy): Eukaryota > Metazoa > Arthropoda > Insecta > Diptera > Syrphidae > Melanostoma > Melanostoma scalare. Next base: position 107,497,202 of record OX456984.1, on the reverse strand, counting down.
GAGAATTGTAAAATGCTTAATGAGTGGAATTGCTTAGGTTGAACAAAATAAAAGTGTAATCTCAGATAAACTAACTACAACAAACAATGATTTCACTACTTGTTTTCGTAGTGGAGATTAGAATGTCTTTTTTATCATAGTGGATACGCGAGGGGCTTACGACTGAGCAAAATATGAGGTGTCCAAAGTATGTGCCAGGTTCAGCGAAAGACAATTCACAACATCTAATGGGGTTGTAATTGCGGCAGCACAAGCCCCTGCTGCGCCACCAGCCACAGCATGTTGGTTGAAGCACTTGTGGTTGGAGACGTTTCATGGTCGTCGATATTCATTTTTTGTTTTTCTTTTCTCCAAAACTGTTGGAATGCTTGTTTGCAAATTCAGTTCAATACGGCTGATGTTACTTTGAGGGCTGGTGTTCGACTATATTTGAAGTTTAGTTGAGTTCGAGTGTCGAACTCACAAACGAGCGGCCATCTCTGTAAACAAGTGTGGCTGCTGATATGCGCTGACTCTCGTCGGGGGTCGTAGGTGTCGCTAGAGAGAAACCGATGTTGAATGAGTGCGTCCAATAATAGAAAAGGATAGAAAATTGAATACATAATCGACGTGGACGTTTCTGATTGGTGTTAGCGCGGTCGCACGATGTGCGTTGCTATCGCGTTAACGGAGACCAAAGAACGGAACCCGTGACGGTGATAGCCAACGTAGCAACAGACACTTGGCATCGACATTCGACACAGTCGTAACAAAAACGCCATCGGGAGAACACCGACTAACTACTCAAAGTAATACTACGCTGTTCAAATTTTTCTTTATGCTATTTTTTTTTATCAAGCTTGAACTCTAAAAGTTAATCTGAAGCATTCAGAAAAAAAAAGAAAGTACAATTTCAACTTTCGGACCCCAAAATTAGTGTCTAAACGAGTTATTTTTTTTTTTGCAAAAGTGAAAAAAAAGAAAAAAAAAACAATCGTAGCCATCTTGGAAATAACCTTGTCCAATTAATACGATTTGTTCGCGTGTACGTTCCCTGGATCGCCAAAGCAAAAACAAATAAAAAAATAGACTTTCTTACCTGGCCCCAGAATTCAGTGCTACAATCGAATATTGATTCACAATTCCGGTACCTATACATACTTAAACTGTGCGAGTGCTCGACGCAACAAAGAAAAAAAAACAGAAAATCATCAACCTAAGAAGTGGTCTCCCAAAGCCCAAAGGGAGGATAAAGCCCCCCCCCCCCCCCCCCCCCCCCCCATTGCTAAATGCGATATCTGTACTCAGTGTAAATCGTCGAATCAAGTATTGCGTCCACCCATGTCAAGTATGTATAACGTCAATCGTCCGTTTCAAAAGTTGTATGTCGACTTTTTAGGTCCATATCCACGTTCTAAGTCCGGTAACAGTTTTGTTTTTGTCGTCCTTGACCACTTGTCCAAATTTGTATTTCTGAAGCCCTTACGAAACGCTAACTCGTCAAGCGTCATTAAATTTTTACAAGTAAATATTTTCAATATGCTTGGGGTACCCCAAGTACTCCATTCAGATAACGGCAAACAGTTTCTGTCTAAGGACTTCCAAACTTTCATGCAGAAGAATGGAATACGCCATTTCAAAACGGCAAATTACTCTCCTCAGTCGAATGCATCTGAGAGAGTTAATCGTACGCTCTTGGCCGCAATTCGTTCCTATCTCAAGGAAGACCAGAGAGATTGGGACCTTCATCTGAGCAACATAGCTTGTGCCCTTAGGACTGCCGTCCATACCTCAACCGGCGCCGGCGTGTCACCATAATTCACACTCTTTGGTTTAAACATGATGACACATGGAACTTCCTACGATCTCGCGGAAAAACTTAATTCTATAGAGGACAGCGAATTAACGATCCTCTCTAGACATACTCGACTACAGTGCATACGAGATAAAATCAAAAATAATATCACGAAAACGAACGAAAAAAGCGCTCGAAAATATAACACTCGCGTTCGCAACGTACGTTTTATACCTGGGCAAGAAGTATACAAACGAAATTTTGTTTTAAGCGACAGTTCAAAATACCTAAGTTCCAAACTCTGTCCAAAATTCGTTAAGTGTAGGATAGTAAAAGCTATCGGAAAGAACTTATATGAGTTGGAAAATTTAGCTGGAAAAACTATTGGAGTTTTCCATGCAAAAGATATTAAGCAGTAAAAATATTTTTTTTAAACGAATCCCACACTCGTACTTAGGTATCTTATTGTCTCCTTAAGTATTATATGTATTTCTATACTAACTTTATAATTTATTACCTTTATTTATTCCTATTCTAGTTATCTTATTTATTTCTTATGTACCTGCCTTATTAAGTTTTTTTGTTAATTTATTACTTATTTATTAAAACAGTGATGTTCATAAGACCCTGTGTTATTTTTATGTTAATTTATTACTTATTTATTAAAACAGTGATGTCCATAAGACCCTGTGATATTTTTATGTTAATTTATTACTTATTTATTAAAACAGTGATGTCCATAAGACCCTGTGATATTTTTATGTTAATTTATTACTTATTTATTAAAACAGTGATGTCCATAAGACCCTGTGATATTTTTATGTTAATTTATTACTTATTTATTAAAACAGTGATGTCCATAATACCCTGTGATATTTTTATGTTAATTTATTGCTTATTTATTAAAACAGTGATGTCCATAAGACCCTGTAAATATTTTTTTTTGTTAATTTATTATTATATTATATAAGTATATTACTATCTATTGATTATTATAGTGCAATTAAATTACCTTCCAACCTATAGTATTTACTCTCTACCTATAAACTACCTATGCTTATGAATTTTATTGATTTATCGTTTACTTTGGCATAACACCATCAGTACATTAGGTATTTAGGCAGTATAAATACAAACCTCATTAACGTATTTAAGCACTACATATCTACGTATCTGAACCTTTATGGGATACGTTCAAGTTCCATGTGAGCGGAAGTCAGTAGCTTCCTCTTCCTTCCTTCCTTCCTTCCTTCTTCCCCACATAAACAATTAGCCTTTATGCGCAGGGAATAACTTCCAGAAATAACTTTCAAAAATAAAAAAATCTTCTATTCCTTTCAATTTCAAAGGCACAAAAATACTTATGTATTTAAGACTAGTAAGTACACAGTGGTATTACATGTTATAAAATTGATCCGAAACTCATCAGCAAATAGCCGTCCTTTTCACTGTCCTTGTTGTCGTAAGGTCCTCCACCTAGTCCAGTGTTTTGTAATGGACACCTGTGACAAAGAAAACAAGTCAGCGACAATAGTCAGATTCAATATAAAATACGTTACATTCTTCGTTGTGGTCAATCGTCACTGCAAATGTTCGATCCAAGTCGATTCTCCGTCTTTGTAGGCAATCTCGGCACCAAACTAAGTACTTTGCATACTTTTGCTATTCGCTATTGACGATAAGTGTGACTTTGGTGTCTCAGCTACAGTAGCTGACGGTATCAGCGAAGATGTGTCTTTGGGTTGGTTTTGGTTTATCTTCTTATTGTGACGTTTAGCTTCGTTGGTTATGTAGAGCCTATTCAAGTGAATCAACCTTGGGGTAATTCCCTAAAACGCCGGCTCCTCGATCGATATTCGAAAAATTTTCTCGTACAACCGATGTGTCGGATGGTTCCACTGGTTCTGGCTCATGAAACTCTTTACGCATTTGCCACATATGCTCATTGTAGTCTTGTTTCACTGAAGTGGACGATGATGCAACTATACGAAGCCCAAGTATCCCTGCTGCTGACGGGACGCGACACGGATGCACCAGATAGACTATTGTTGACAAGGGGCTGATTCGGTTGTTCTATCTCATCGCCTGAGAATTGTAAAATGCTTAATGAGTGGAATTGCTTAGGTTGAACAAAATAAAAGTGTAATCTCAGATAAACTAACTACAACAAACAATGATTTCACTACTTGTTTTCGTAGTGGAGATTAGAATGTCTTTTTTATCATAGTGGATACGCGAGGGGCTTACGACTGAGCAAAATATGAGGTGTCCAAAGTATGTGCCAGGTTCAGCGAAAGACAATTCACAACATCTAATGGGGTTGTAATTGCGGCAGCACAAGCCCCTGCTGCGCCACCAGCCACAGCATGTTGGTTGAAGCACTTGTGGTTGGAGACGTTTCATGGTCGTCGATATTCATTTTTTGTTTTTCTTTTCTCCAAAACTGTTGGAATGCTTGTTTGCAAATTCAGTTCAATACGGCTGATGTTACTTTGAGGGCTGGTGTTCGACTATATTTGAAGTTTAGTTGAGTTCGAGTGTCGAACTCACAAACGAGCGGCCATCTCTGTAAACAAGTGTGGCTGCTGATATGCGCTGACTCTCGTCGGGGGTCGTAGGTGTCGCTAGAGAGAAACCGATGTTGAATGAGTGCGTCCAATAATAGAAAAGGATAGAAAATTGAATACATAATCGACGTGGACGTTTCTGATTGGTGTTAGCGCGGTCGCACGATGTGCGTTGCTATCGCGTTAACGGAGACCAAAGAACGGAACCCGTGACGGTGATAGCCAACGTAGCAACAGACACTTGGCATCGACATTCGACACAGTCGTAACAAAAACGCCATCGGGAGAACACCGACTAACTACTCAAAGTAATACTACGCTGTTCAAATTTTTCTTTATGCTATTTTTTTTTATCAAGCTTGAACTCTAAAAGTTAATCTGAAGCATTCAGAAAAAAAAAGAAAGTACAATTTCAACTTTCGGACCCCAAAATTAGTGTCTAAACGAGTTATTTTTTTTTTTGCAAAAGTGAAAAAAAAGAAAAAAAAAACAATCGTAGCCATCTTGGAAATAACCTTGTCCAATTAATACGATTTGTTCGCGTGTACGTTCCCTGGATCGCCAAAGCAAAAACAAATCAAAAAATAGACTTTCTTACCTGGCCCCAGAATTCAGTGCTACAATCGAATATTGATTCACAATTCCGGTACCTATACATACTTAAACTGTGCGAGTGCTCGACGCAACAAAGAAAAAAAAACAGAAAATCATCAACCTAAGAAGTGGTCTCCCAAAGCCCAAAGGGAGGATAAAGCCCCCCCCCCCCCCCCCCCCCCACAAAAAAAAAAGTGCAGTTCAAATAGGCGTTCGTTAAGTAAGAGTGTTAAATAAAGTCGGTGAGTGTATTCTCGTTCTATATGTGTAGATTTTGTACATCCTATAGTTTTGTCAAGTTCCTTCACGTTTCCCTTTTTTTGTTTATTTTTACACCATAGAAACCTCGACCTCGGCGATCACAGACAGTCCTCTGGAAGTCGTGATCGCCTCCCTGAATTTAATCGCGACCTTCAATCAAGAGTAATTGGTCGATAGATCGAAATAGAGATTTTGGAGTAAGTATCTGGTTTCTCCCTTATTGTTTATAACCCGAAATAAAAAGAGCGTTTTTGCGCTGTGTCTGTATCCGTAGCCCCCCATTGAGCTCAATTGTGGTAGGATAAAATTGCACATACATAAATCTGAGACACTAAGAGTGTATAGTAGAAGGGCAGAAGCTGGGTAGGATAAAATTGGTAGGATAAAATTGCACATACATAAGTCTGAGACACTAAGAGTGTATAGTAGAAGGGCAGAAGCTGGGTAAGGCCCAAGCATTAAATCCTTGTCCCGATTGCTTGAATTTATCCTATTCTCTATTTATATTCTATAAAGTATATTACTTGTTTAAAACTAAATTATAATACTTAAAATATAGTATGCTACTTGTTTAAAACTAAATTATAATACTTAAAATATAGTATGCTACTTGTTTAAAACTAAATTAAAACATTTGAATATAATAAAGTGTAACATGTTCGTATGCCGTAATGGTTGAATTTGTGATTTTTTTTCAAGCATATAGCTTGACGATGTGGTAAAGTTTGTTTTCAGGGGATGTGAAAGGTAACGTTATCAGTGATCGAATGATGAACTGAGCAACAACGAAAGGTAAGCGAAGGTAAAGGGAGAGGTGAAAGTCTGCCGACAAATCTCAAGGTAGGGTGGGATATAGGCCCCGTCGAATAAGACCTCGACGCCCTTTGGTGGTAACGTCCGTCCGTTTTAAACAAATTTTTTTTTGAATGTTCGCATTCATTGTTTGGACCGATATAAGGCATGAATAAGTAGTAACAGCTTTAAAAAAAAAAAAAAAATTGATTTCGAAACATTATTAGAAATAAATTACGCACAGATTTTAGCACTTTTTTTGCTACGGTGTTCCTTTTTGAGTATCTAACTCAAAAACAAAAAAAAAATTTCAATAAGAAAAAAAAAAAGAAACAATAATAAAACACAATAACAATGCCTCCTAAGACCGGTACAATAAAGAAAGGTCCGAGAGAATCAGCTAGACTGAATACGATCGGGCAAGAGGGCAACAGTCAAAGCCCCAGAGTCCCAATTAACCCGTCACCAGCTAACCAATCAACCGGAGCAGGGTTTTCTACCATGACTCGGCCAGCCAATCGTAATTCGATCTTGAATGAACTGGCCGACCCACTAAATTCACGTCCTCTCTTAGATCGAACGCCACCAGCTATCAACAATCCAGCTCACAACCAAGATAATTGATACTCAGGTCTAGACCTCTGAATACCTCATCGGAGTCCAATTCGCTTTCAGCTCCTACGTACAGTAGTTTGAGTCAGTTAGGTGTAGCTTCTGTGGAGCCAGACCCTATCATCGAAACCATTCGCAATATCCAAATTTCAGGTAGTGCTAACGCAGATTCAAACGCAGATCGAGAATTTAGTTCGGTCCCCAATGATCTTAAAGCATATATCAATTATGCGCTGGTGAATGCTTTCAGTTCCTATTCCCGATCCATGAATTCAAGCATTTCCGAACAGGTCCAGAAAAGCGTTAGGGATAATTTTGTTGAATTTCTAGGTGATATTAGGAAAGCTACTTCTCCCTTGAGAGGAGAAGAACCTACAAATAACACTAACCAAAATTACACCGGAAGTAGGAAACCCTCTACGCAAAACCCTCACCAACAAAAAACTAAACCGCAACAACCAAAATCAAACCAGCAGAAGTCAACCCTCCAACATAATTCCTTAATCCCAAACAACCTACAACAAATTTTCAATAACCCACAACACCCAGACAATCATAGTCAAAATCAACCATCTCTCCAAAACTCAAAACATTCACATCAACCACAACCGTTTCATAGGAGGTTAAATAAAATACAGCCTCAATCGAATCAGAACCTCATTACACAACAGTCGCCGATCCAACATCCTCAATTCCAACAACAACAACAACCCAGCAATGCTTTCATTCAACAACAATTTCAAAACCCCTATTCAAAACAGTATCAACCGAAACAGCAACAACAATTTTCGCAAAATTCATTCCACCCACAACAACAACAAAGCGTGAATCAGTCACCGGGTCAAAATGTTCAATTCATCAATACCCCATTCGTACCACAAACAACATTTGCTTTCAAGCCTGTACCAGGGATGATACCGAACCTCGAAACCCAACCCCAAGTTCAACTCCCGTCACAGTATCCTGAGGTTGGGAATCCAAAGGATTTCCAACAAAGCCCTTCAAATTTCAATACGGTTCCAAGTAATAACCAATACCGAAGCTATAAAGACGTAATTAAAATCGATAAATGGAACTTGAAATTTGATGGTACACCTGAGAACCTTTCTGTAGAAGATTTTATCTTCCGGCTTGAGACACTACAGAAGCAATATGGTTGTCCTTGGTCAGAGATTCTCAAACAATTTCACCTCACCCTTACAGGCGACGCAGCAACTTGGTATTATGAGTTTCATAAGTCAAATCATCAACCAGATTGGCTAACAATGCGTGAAGCATTATTATTTCACTACCAAAGCTGCAAATCTGACTATCAAATTCTAAAAGAATTATCAGATAGAAAACAGGGTCAGAATTCAGAATCTTGCGATAAGTATTTTGCGTCGGTTATGAAAATCCGATCTCGGTTAAAGATCTCCTTGCCAGACTCCGAATTGGTCAAGATGGTAAAAGGGAACCTTAACGAAAGAATCGGACAATTGGTTTATCCAATGTCGATATTTACGCTCGATCAACTTAGGTTTGTGTGTAAGGAAGCCGAAAATACTTTCCCGATGCACAGTACACAAGTGAATCGACAATACCGACCACCTCCCAGAATGAATGCTAACGAAGTGCAGTATTATGATATTGATCAGGTCCAATGCGAAGATCATATTGCAGCGGTGCAATATCTGAACAACAACCGACCAAGACCACCAAATAAGATCCTTAGTTGTTGGAACTGTAAGGTATCAGGACATTTATATTGGGAATGTCCATCCCCAAAGCTAAACATCTTTTGCTTTAAGTGTGGGGAGGACAATTTCATAGCTTCAAATTGCCCAAAGTGCAAACAGAAAAACGGTCAGAAGAACGTGATTCCAACGGGGGAATCGCGTTCAGAACAAATACCCGAATCACTGAACCCTTAGACGAAGCGATAAGCCAGTCGGGTGATGATAGTGATGAAATGAAAATCACTATTTTGAAAAGAAGTAGGAACGTCTTAGACAAAAACAGTGGGTGTTATAAAGAAAATGTTAAATTTAGCTATGTAAAGCCTTTACATATTAGGATTAAGGAATACAACGAAGCTAAAGAAAGAATTTTTGGAGGTCAAATTAAAAATAAAATACTTAAAACTAGAAACAGGTTTAAATTAAGAAAAGAAACAAAGAACAATATATTATCTACAAAAATAGATATCTCTGTAGATCCTCGGCCTTATGCTAAAGTGAAAATAGCAAATAAGGATATTTTAGGACTACTTGACAGTGGAGCAAGTATTAGCATACTAGGTAAAGGATGCAAAAATTTAGTTGATGAACTTAACGTTCAAACAATACCCCTCATGTCTGGTGTTAAGGCTGCTGATGGCAAGTCACAGGCAATAATAAGAAAATTAAACTTAGAAGTAGAATATAAAAACTTAAAACGAAACATAACCTTTTATCTAGTTCCCAGCTTAGACCAGGAACTGTATCTCGGCGTCGATTTCTGGAAAGCATTCAGTCTTGCACCTGGAATTATAAGTGAAATTTCCGTGACAGACTATAAAGACAATCCAGATACCCACCAATTGTCTCCGGAGCAAGAAACCCCTCCGGACGCAGTCAGGCGAAAGTTCCGGTGTTATACCAAATATGGTCTCGCGACCCTTGCCGAGCATGTCATCGATACCGGTGAGGCGGTTCCAGTGAAGCAACGACACTACCCTGTCTCTCCAGCGATACAAACCTTGATGTATGCCGAGATAGACCGAATGTTGAGCCTTGGATTCATTGAGGAGAGTGAGAGCCCGCGGAGCTCGCCAGTAGTCCTCGTACAGAAACCCGGCAAAAATCGTCTGTGCCTGGACTCACGAAAACGTTCACCGTCACTAAGAAAAATGCTTAACCTCTCCCCAATCTCGAAGGCATCTTCAGTCGTCTTCGTGATACCATTTTTATAAGTAGTATCGATCTCAAAGACGCATTCTGGCAAATACCGCTGGATGAGCAGATTAGAGAGAAAACTGCCTTCACAATACCGGGACGGCCCTTGTACCATTACACAGTCATGCCTTTCGGTCTGTGTAATGCAGCCCAAAGGTTATATCAGTTAATGGACAAGGTCATTCCCTCCAGGTTACGGGACCGCGTCTTCGTTTATCTAGATGACCTGCTCGTCATTGCTCCAGACTTTGAGACTCATGTCGCTCTGCTGGACGAAGTAGCTGCGTGCCTCCACAAGGCTGGTCTCACCATCAATGTATCGAAGTCAAAATTCTGCTTCAGGGAATTGAAGTACTTGGGCTTTATCGTTGGTGGTGGGAACATCAGTACAGACCCCGCCAAAGTTGAGGCGATCGAAAATTTTCCGATCCCAAAAACGGCAAAACAGGTTCGCAGGCTGCTTGGTTTAGCGAGGTGGTACCGTAGTTTTATACGAGAATTTTCGACCCTGACGGCTCCGATCACGGACACTCTGAAAAAAAGTAACACCAAATTTAAAATGACGGATGAAGCTCAGGAGGCATTTGGTGAGTTGAAAAAAGCTCTAGCAGCCGCACCGGCTTTAACACACCCTAACTTCGAAAAACGCTTTTATATCCAATGTGATGCTTCAAACACTGGGGTGGGGGCGGTGCTTTTCCAGATGAACGACGACGATGAAGAAACACCCCTTTCGTTCTTCTCTCAAAAACTAAATAAGTGTCAAAAAAATTATAGCGTCACGGAGAAAGAATGTCTGGCGGCAGTACTGGCTATTCAAAAGTATAGACCCTACGTAGAGGGAATGACATTTACCGTCATAACTTACCATTCTAGCCTTAAATGGCTCATGAGTTTAAAAGACCTTAACGGCAGGCTTGCGCGATGGAGCCTACAACTTCAAGCTTTTTCGTTCGATATCGAACATCGCAAGGGTATTTTAAATGTCGTCCCTGATGTGTTGTCTAGAATGTATATGGATGTAGAGAGTATAGACTTAATAAATGAAATACGCCATTTCAAAACGGCAAATTACTCTCCTCAGTCGAATGCATCTGAGAGAGTAAATCGTACGCTCTTGGCCCTATCTCAAGGAAGACCAGAGAGATTGGGACCTTCATCTGAGCGACATAGCTTGTGCCCTTAAGACTGCCGTCCATACCTCAACCAGCGTGTCACCATATTTCACACTCTTTGGTTTAAACATGATGACACATGGAAATTCCTACGATCTCGCGGAAAAACTTAATTCTATAGAGGACAGCGAATTAACGATCCTCTCCAGACAAACTCTACTACAGTGCATACGAGATAAAATCAAAAATAATATCGCGAAGACGAACGAAAAAAGCGCTCAAAAATATAACACTCGCGTTCGCAACATACGTTTTATACCTGGGCAAGAAGTATACAAACGAAATTTTGTTTTAAGTGGCAGTTCAAAATACCTAAGTTCCAAACTCTGTCCATAATTTATTACCTTTATTTATTCCTATTCTAGTTATCTCTTAGCTTATTTATTTCTTATGTACCTGCCTTATTAAGTTTATTTTGTTAATTTATTACTTATTTATTAAAACAGTGATGTCCATAAGACCCTGTGATATTTTTATGTTAATTTATTACTTATTTATTAAAACAGTGATGTCCATAAGACCCTGTAAATATTTTTTTTTTGTTAATTTATTATTATATTATATAAGTATATTACTATTTATTGATTATTATAGTGCAATTAAATTACCTTCCCACCTATAGTATTTACTCTCTACCTATAAACTACCTATGCTTATGAATTTTATTGACTTATCGTTTACTTTGGCATAACACCATCAGTACATTAGGTATTTAGGCAGTATAAATACAAACCTCATTAACGTATTTAAGCACTACATATCTACGTATCTGAACCTTTATGGGATACGTTCCGGAAGTCAGTAGCTTCCTCTTCCTTCCATCCTTCTTCCCCACATAAACAATTAGCCTTTATGCGCAGGGAATAACTTCCAGAAATAACTCGAAGTAGAATATAAAAACTTAAAACGAAGCATAAGCTTTTATCTAGTTCCCAGCTTAGACCAGGAACTGTATCTCGGCGTCGATTTCAGGAAAGCATTCAGTCTTGCACCTGGAATTATAAGTGAAATTTCCCTGACAGACTATAAAGACAATCCAGATACCCACCAATTGTCTCCGGAGCAAAAAACCCCTCCGGACGCAGTCAGGCGAAAGTTCCGGTGTTATACCAAATATGGTCTCGGAAAAACGACCCTTGCCGAGCATGTCATCGATACCGGTGAGGCGGTTCCAGTGAAGCAACGCGATACAAACCTTGATGTATGCCGAGATAGACCGAATGTTGAGCCTTGGAGTCATTGAGAAGAGTGAGAGCCCGTGGAGCTCGCCAGTAGTCCTCGTACAGAAACCCGGCAAAAATCGTCTGTGCCTGGACTCACGAAAACTGAACGCCGTCACTAAGAAAATGCTTATCCTCTCCCCAATCTCGAAGGCATCTTCAGTCGTCTTCGTGATACTATTTTTATAAGTAGTATCGATCTCAAAGACGCATTCTGGCAAATACCGCTGGATGAGCAGAGTAGAGAGAAAACTGCCTTCGCAATACCGGGACGGCCCTTGTACCATTACACAGTCATGCCTTTCGGTCTGTGTAATGCAGCCCAAAGGTTATGTCAGTTAATGGACAAGGTCATTCCCTCCAGGTTACGGGACCGCGTCTTCGTTTATCTAGATGACCTGCTCGTCATTGCTCCAGACTTTGAGACTCATGTCTCCGGAGCAAAAAACCCCTCCGGACGCAGTCAGGCGAAAGTTCCGGTGTTATACCAAATGTGGTCTCGGAAAAACGACACTTGCCGAGCATGTCATCGATACCGGTGAGGCGGTTCCAGTGAAGCAACGCGATACAAACCTTGATGTATGCCGAGATAGACCGAATGTTGAGCCTTGGAGTCATTGAGAAGAGTGAGAGCCCGTGGAGCTCGCCAGTAGTCCTCGTACAGAAACCCGGCAAAAATCGTCTGTGCCTGGACTCACGAAAACTGAACGCCGTCACTAAGAAAATGCTTATCCTCTCCCCAATCTCGAAGGCATCTTCAGTCGTCTTCGTGATACTATTTTTATAAGTAGTATCGATCTCAAAGACGCATTCTGGCAAATACCGCTGGATGAGCAGAGTAGAGAGAAAACTGCCTTCACAATACCGGGACGGCCCTTGTACCATTACACAGTCATGCCTTTCGGTCTGTGTAATGCAGCCCAAAGGTTATGTCAGTTAATGGACAAGGTCATTCCCTCCAGGTTACGGGACCGCGTCTTCGTTTATCTAGATGACCTGCTCGTCATTGCTCCAGACTTTGACACTCATGTCGCTCTGCTGGACGAAGTAGCAGCGTGCCTCAACAAGGCTGGTCTCACCATCAATGTATCGAAGTCAAAATTCTGCTTCAGGGAATTGAAGTACTTGAGCTTTATCGTTGGTGGTGGGAACATCAGGACAGACCCCGCCAAAGTTGAGGCGATCGAAAATGTTCCGATCCCTAAAAACGGCAAAACAGGTTCGCAGGCTGCTTGGTTTAGCGGGGTGGTACCGACGTTTTATACGGGAATTTTCGACCCTGACGGCTCCGATCACGGACACCCTGAAAAAAAGTAACACCAAATTTAAAATGACGGATGAAGCTCAGGAGGCTTTTGGTGAGTTGAAGAAAGCTCTAGCAGCCGCACCGGCCTTAACACACCCTAACTTCGAAAAACGCTTTTATATCCAATGTGATGCTTCAGACACTGGAGTGGGGGCGGTGCTTTTCCAGATGAACGACGACGATGAAGAAACACCCCTTTCGTTCTTCTCTCAAAAACTAAATAAGTGTCAAAAAAATTATAGCGTCACGGAGAAAGAATGTCTGGCGGCAGTACTGGCTATTCAAAAGTATAGACCCTACGTAGAGGGAATGACATTTACCGTCATAACTGACCATTCTAGCCTTAAATGGCTCATGAGTTTAAAAGACCTTAACGACAGGCTTGCGCGATGGAGCCTACAACTTCAAGCTTTTTCGTTCGATATCGAACATCGCAAGGGTATTTTAAATGTCGTCCCTGATGTGTTGTCTAGAATGTATATGGATGTAGAGAGTATAGACTTAATAAATGTAGCCCCATTAATAGATCTCCAATCAAAAGAATTCGAGTCTGAAGAATACGTGTCCTTAATTAAAACCATACGGGAAAATCAAGAACGTTTACCCGATTTAAGAATTGAAGACAACTTCGTATATAAGCGAGCTTTTCCGTCACATTAGGATCCTATTACCGTTGAACACAACTGGCGATTATGGGTACCATCAGGAATCACGAACGAGATTATTGTACGCGCTCATAATCTACCCCAAGTTGCTCATGGCGTAATAGCAAAAACGCTTCAGAGAATCCGCGAATACTTCTACTGGCCAAATATGACAGTCCAAATACGTGACTAAATTGCTAAATGCGATATCTGTACTCAGTGTAAATCGTCGAATTAAGTATTGCGTCCACCCATGTCAAGTATGTATAACGTCGATCGTCCGTTTCAAAAGTTGTATGTCGACTTTTTAGGTCCATATTAGTTTTAGTTTTAGTTTAAGTTTATTCCATACAATATTACATCACATAATTAATCTTAAGCTAAGTAAATATTACATAAAGGAAAAGGATTTAGAGACAATCGGTATTTTCTTACAAGAAGTAAATAGTGATGATGTCATTTCAAAAAAAAAATATTCAGACTTTACAAATTAAGTGCTTAATGTGGGGTGGCAATAAATAAAAAACATCATTTTATAGACAAAAAGAACGATAAGAAATGTTATATTTGATTTATGGGAAATTACAAAAGAATGATTTAGAAAATATTAGCGATAGTAATAATTAATAATTAAATAAAATAATAATAAATAAATAATACAAATTAAATAATTTGAATCAGGATATCAGAAAAAGTTTGAAGCTAGACTTGAATGGTCAAAATTTAAAAGCCAGACTTTTACGCATCTTTGAAACAGTTTCGAAGACGATATTGCTCTAATTGAAGGTGGAAGTTTATTAAAAAATCTAACAGAAGATATAGAATAAAAATTACGGAACGCAGTTGTACGGAACAAAGGAACAGTTACCACATGAGACAGATTAACACGTAAGTTATAAGTAGAAATAAGCCGAAAATTACGGTTACCGCACTTCATATAGAACGACTTCAACACTTTAAAACAATATAGGTGACGAACTGGAAGGATGTTAAGGTAGCAGAACAAAGGGAAACTAGAATGTCTTACAGTTTTACGGCACATTTTCCTTAAAATATGCTTCTGAAGCACTAAGAGAGGTTGAATTTTGTTTAAATACGAACCTCCCCAGCAAACAATTCCGTATTGTAATTTGGAATGAAAAATTCCGTAATAGATTTGTTTCATGACAAAATCAGAACACACATTTCTCAAGTAATAAAACAGCCGAAGAGTTGAACGAAAATACATGTATAAGGAACCAATATGTTTTGAAAAACTCATGTTAGAGTCAATGATAAGTCCTAGATATTTAAACTCATTAACTTTCTCAATTTCAAAACAGTTATCACTACATTTATGATGCCTATAAAAGGTGGAAGAAATAGACTGCATATTGCATACACAGTTATTAGTTTTGAATTTAGGGCATTCCGGTGCATGAAAGTGGATTCCAGATATCAAATTTACTGCCTTAGTTAAGCTGAAAAACATTATTTTTGTTTTATTGCTGATTACCAAATTGTGTTCAGCAAACCAAACCCTCAATAAACTCAGATCCCAATTTATATCAGCAACCAGATCGAGAGTATTATTCGCACCATAAGAAAAACCCACATCATCCGCAAATGCAGTTGGCAAACCTTTGAAGTCGAGCTCCAAGAGAGAGTTTATGTACACAAGAAATAGGATCGGACCAAGGACAGATCCTTGAGGTACTCCCAAGTTGAAAAATTTCAAGTCACTCCTTATCTCACCAATTTTTATTCTTTGTGACCTATCTTTAAGGTAAGCCTCGAACCAATTCAGAACAAATCCACGAAAACCAGCTTTTTCTAGCTTTTTCAGTAAAATTTTATGGTTCACCATGTCAAAGGGTTGGTTATATCAATGAACAACCCCGCTGTACACTTTTTACCGTCAAGATTAGACATTATTTGGGAGCAAAATTGTAAGAGCGCATCTTCAGTACATCTATCCTTACGAAATCCAAATTGCTTGCAACCAAAAAAACTTGTTTTATTTAAAAAACTTACAACTTTATCTTTCATAAGCTTCTCAAAAACCTTACTCAGCACTGGAAGAAGAGAGATAGGCCTAAAATTACAAACATTCAAAGCAGAACCTTTTTTAAGTAGCGGCATTACATCAGCAGTTTTAAGCTCTGCCGGAAATACTCCTGAAAAAACACAATTATCAAAGATAACAGTCAAGACGTCTACTATAAGATAAGAAATTTGCTTTAAAAGAACGCTAGATAAGCCATCAACTCCACTGGTGTTCGAATTTTTCAAACCACGAATAACTGTTAGCATGTCAACTGGAGTAATGGGAGTGAACAAGAAACTGTTTCTCTGCGAAGGCTCAAATGACAATGCATTGAACGGACAGGAAGAACAAACTGAGTTAATAGTTAAAGGTTGTAAGCTACTAGTTATGTTTTCATAAAAATCATTAAAAGTGTTAGCAACATCGAAAGGTTCGGAAATTAAACAATTACCAACATTTAGTGAAACAGGTGTTTTAGATGAGGAGGACTTATTTAATAAACTATTGACAGTTTCCCATTCTTTTCTAAGGTTGCCTCTCGCCGAATTAAAACGATTGTTCATTGTTTTGCATTTGTAACTCATTTAGTTGCTGCAAGAAGCGTTGATTTGTATCCTCCAAGTTTGAAAGTTTGAGGTAAATCATTTGGAGTGTATAAACGTTGTTGTCCTCTTCGATGATGGGGTCAGAAGAAGTAGCAGAGGTTGTAGATGTTGGTGGTTTAATGTACTTTGATGAATTTTTTGCATTCTTGGTGGTAGTTTGAATGAGCGCTTTGTTGTTATTTTGCGCAGGTACACTAGCTGCTGCCAAATGCATTGAACGGCGTCTGAGCACAACACACTTGTCGCAACGGAAAGAATTGCCACTCGATTTTATGAAATCAACTTCTTGATCAGTGATCTTTACACAGACGCAATGAAAAAAGTTTTTGCAGTCAACACAGTCTATTTTACTGGTACACAGTCTATCAATTTTTTGAGAACACACTGAACAATTCATATTGATAATTAAAGTTCTTTAAGATGCGCACCCCACGACAATCCAGAGAGAAAGTTTAGTCTACTCCACGTTCTAAGTCCGGTAACAGTTTTGTTTTTGTCGTCCTTGACCACTTGTCCAAATTTGTATTTCTGAAGCCCTTACGAAACGCTAACTCGTCAAGCATCATTAAATTTTTACAAGTAAATATTTTCAATATGTTTGGGGTACCCCAAGTACTCCATTCAGATAACGGCAAACAGTTTCTGTCTAAGGACTTCCAAACTTTCATGCAGAAGAATGGAATACGCCATTTCAAAACGGCAAATTACTCTCCTCAGTTGAATGCATCTGAGAGAGTTAATCGTACGCTCTTGACCGCAATTCGTTCCTATCTCAAGGAAGACCAGAGAGATTGGGACCTTCATCTGAGCAACATAGCTTGTGCCCTTAGGACTGCCGTCCATACCTCAACCGGCGTGTCACCATATTTCACACTCTTTGGTTTAAACATGATGACACATGGAAATTCCTACGATCTCGCGGAAAAACTAAAACTTAAACGCAGTTGTACGGAACAAAGGAACAGTTACCACATGAGACAGATTAACACGTAAGTTATAAGTAGAAATAAGCCGAAAATTACGGTTACCGCACTTCATATAGAACGACTTCAACACTTTAAAACAATATAGGTGACGAACTGGAAGGATGTTAAGGTAGCAGAACAAAGGGAAACTAGAATGTCTTACAGTTTTACGGCACATTTTCCTTAAAATATGCTTCTGAAGCACTAAGAGAGGTTGAATTTTGTTTAAATACGAACCTCCCCAGCAAACAATTCCGTATTGTAATTTGGAATGAAAAATTCCGTAATAGATTTGTTTCATGACAAAATCAGAACACACATTTCTCAAGTAATAAAACAGCCGAAGAGTTGAACGAAAATACATGTATAAGGAACCAATATGTTTTGAAAAACTCATGTTAGAGTCAATGATAAGTCCTAGATATTTAAACTCATTAACTTTCTCAATTTCAAAACAGTTATCACTACATTTATGATGCCTATAAAAGGTGGAAGAAATAGACTGCATATTGCATACACAGTTATTAGTTTTGAATTTAGGGCATTCCGGTGCATGAAAGTGGATTCCAGATATCAAATTTACTGCCTTAGTTAAGCTGAAAAACATTATTTTTGTTTTATTGCTGATTACCAAATTGTGTTCAGCAAACCAAACCCTCAATAAACTCAGATCCCAATTTATATCAGCAACCAGATCGAGAGTATTATTCGCACCATAAGAAAAACCCACATCATCCGCAAATGCAGTTGGCAAACCTTTGAAGTCGAGCTCCAAGAGAGAGTTTATGTACACAAGAAATAGGATCGGACCAAGGACAGATCCTTGAGGTACTCCCAAGTTGAAAAATTTCAAGTCACTCCTTATCTCACCAATTTTTACTCTTTGTGACCTATCTTTAAGGTAAGCCTCGAACCAATTCAGAACAAATCCACGAAAACCAGCTTTTTCTAGCTTTTTCAGTAAAATTTTATGGTTCACCATGTCAAAGGGTTGGTTATATCAATGAACAACCCCGCTGTACACTTTTTACCGTCAAGATTAGACATTATTTGGGAGCAAAATTGTAAGAGCGCATCTTCAGTACATCTATCCTTACGAAATCCAAATTGCTTGCAACCAAAAAAACTTGTTTTATTTAAAAAACTTACAACTTTATCTTTCATAAGCTTCTCAAAAACCTTACTCAGCACTGGAAGAAGAGAGATAGGCCTAAAATTACAAACATTCAAAGCAGAACCTTTTTTAAGTAGCGGCATTACATCAGCAGTTTTAAGCTCTGCCGGAAATACTCCTGAAAAAACACAATTATCAAAGATAACAGTCAAGACGTCTACTATAAGATAAGAAATTTGCTTTAAAAGAACGCTAGATAAGCCATCAACTCCACTGGTGTTCGAATTTTTCAAACCACGAATAACTGTTAGCATGTCAACTGGAGTAATGGGAGTGAACAAGAAACTGTTTCTCTGCGAAGGCTCAAATGACAATGCATTGAACGGACAGGAAGAACAAACTGAGTTAATAGTTAAAGGTTGTAAGCTACTAGTTATGTTTTCATAAAAATCATTAAAAGTGTTAGCAACATCGAAAGGTTCGGAAATTAAACAATTACCAACATTTAGTGAAACAGGTGTTTTAGATGAGGAGGACTTATTTAATAAACTATTGACAGTTTCCCATTCTTTTCTAAGGTTGCCTCTCGCCGAATTAAAACGATTGTTCATTGTTTTGCATTTGTAACTCATTTAGTTGCTGCAAGAAGCGTTGATTTGTATCCTCCAAGTTTGAAAGTTTGAGGTAAATCATTTGGAGTGTATAAACGTTGTTGTCCTCTTCGATGATGGGGTCAGAAGAAGTAGCAGAGGTTGTAGATGTTGGTGGTTTAATGTACTTTGATGAATTTTTTGCATTCTTGGTGGTAGTTTGAATGAGCGCTTTGTTGTTATTTTGCGCAGGTACACTAGCTGCTGCCAAATGCATTGAACGGCGTCTGAGCACAACACACTTGTCGCAACGGAAAGAATTGCCACTCGATTTTATGAAATCAACTTCTTGATCAGTGATCTTTACACAGACGCAATGAAAAAAGTTTTTGCAGTCAACACAGTCTATTTTACTGGTACACAGTCTATCAATTTTTTGAGAACACACTGAACAATTCATATTGATAATTAAAGTTCTTTAAGATGCGCACCCCACGACAATCCAGAGAGAAAGTTTAGTCTACTCCACGTTCTAAGTCCGGTAACAGTTTTGTTTTTGTCGTCCTTGACCACTTGTCCAAATTTGTATTTCTGAAGCCCTTACGAAACGCTAACTCGTCAAGCATCATTAAATTTTTACAAGTAAATATTTTCAATATGTTTGGGGTACCCCAAGTACTCCATTCAGATAACGGCAAACAGTTTCTGTCTAAGGACTTCCAAACTTTCATGCAGAAGAATGGAATACGCCATTTCAAAACGGCAAATTACTCTCCTCAGTTGAATGCATCTGAGAGAGTTAATCGTACGCTCTTGACCGCAATTCGTTCCTATCTCAAGGAAGACCAGAGAGATTGGGACCTTCATCTGAGCGACATAGCTTGTGCCCTTAGGACTGCCGTCCATACCTCAACCGGCGTGTCACCATATTTCACACTCTTTGGTTTAAACATGATGACACATGGAAATTCCTACGATCTCGCGGAAAAACTTAATTCTATAGAGGACAGCGAATTAACGATCCTCTCTAGACATACTCGACTACAGTGCATACGAGATAAAATCAAAAATAATATCACGAAGACGAACGAAAAAAGCGCTCAAAAATATAACACTCGCGTTCGCAACATACGTTTTATACCTGGGCAAGAAGTATACAAACGAAAAAAAAGGTATCTTATTGTCTCCTTAAGTATTATATGTATTTCTCTACTTACTTTAAAATTTATTACCTTTATTTATTCCTATTCTAGTTATCTTTTAGCTTATTTATTTCTTATGTACTTGCCTTATTAAGTTTTTTTTTGTTAATTTATTACTTATTTATTAAAACAGTGATGTCCATAAGACCCTGTGATATTTTTATGTTAATTTATTACTTATTTACTAAAACAGTGATGTCCATAAGACCCTGTGATATTTTTATGTTAATTTATTACTTATTTATTAAAACAGTGATGTCCATAAGACCCTGTGATATTTTTATGTTAATTTATTACTTATTTATTAAAACAGTGATGTCCATAAGACCCTGTAAATATTTTTTTTTGTTAATTTATTATTATATTATATAAGTATATTATAACGCTGGTTGGACTCAGAACAAAATTGCTTGAATTAAATCCAAACGCAAAAATCATCGTAAAAGGAGACAAACTTCAAATCAACAACCACATATTTGCTTATAAATTTGCACGAGGACTTGTTGTCAAATCACCAGTGGAAATGTCATTTATAATGCAAATGTTTGGTGACAGTTCAAGTGAGTTTTTTGACTGCAGCGAGGGAGCGAAGTTGGCGCCGATTACAACCGATCTTTCAGAACCCATCCTTCAAACGCCGGCAGCGCCATCTAGGATCCAGTTTGCAAAGCCTATTAGAGGGAAAAAACAATAGGGTAAATATGCCGTCTGCCACTCTTTAAACAATACAATTTATTTAAATATATGTTCATATAATATTACTGGTCTCAAGAACAAGCTCGTTATACCAAATTTTTTTAAATTCATTAATCAGTATGATATATTAATTTTATTAGAAACGTTCTTAGAAGAAAAACAGGAAATTGATGTTGTTAATTATTTCAAAGATTTTAAAATTATGTTTATTCCGGCTGTTAGAAACAATGTACATGGGAGAGCAATGGGAGGTATGTTGCTTGCAATTAAAAAATGCTTTTGGGGTCAGTTTGTCAAATTCAAGATTGTTGATAACAAAATCATATTTCATGTTTCTTGTAACAATTTAAGTTATCATATAATTCCGTTGTACTTAAACTGCTATAACTGGCAAAATGAATTCGATAGCCTAGTAGACTTCACTAACAAATATCCTATGGAGAATGTTATGCTCATTGGTGATTTTAATGCACGAATTGGTAAATATCAAAATCCCCCCTTTTCACCACATTTTGAGCAAAGCTCGAACAGAAAATCAAAGGATGAAGTGTTAAACCGCAACGGAAGAATGGTAACAGATTTTTTTGAAAACTATGGTCTTTCAGTTCTGAATGGTACAACAGTTGGAGATACACTTGGCGAACTCACTTTCATTAGCGGGCAAGGACAGTCCGTAATTGATTATTGTGCAATAGCAGGACACTGGTGGAATTCAATTGCAGACTTTGAGGTCGCCGTGGCTAATTACTCGGGACACCTTCCAATAATAGTAACAGCTCATTTTACCAGTAGAGTGCAACAATCTTTCTCTCGTAAATTAGAGAATCTAAAATGGGTGGAGAGTAAAGCTCCGCTTTATAAATTACTGTTAGATCGAAATTGCAATTCTTTACCTCCGCAGTCAACTTGTAGCGCTGAAGAAATAAGCAAAAATATTATACAGGTAGTAAAAGCATCTGCTCCTTTTGCTACGAACAACAGCTCCAGGATTACAACTGGTAATAAGTGGTTTGATAAGGAATGTGGAAATCTTCGTAAACTGTCGTTTGTCTACTTGAAACTCTTTAGAAAAACAAATTCGACGATTTTTAAAAATACTTACATCAGAATTAATAAAGAGTTCAAACAATTATGCTTGCAAAAAAAAGCGGATTACCTCAAAAATGTAGCGAAAAATTTAGAAAACTGCAAAAACTCTAAGGAATTTTGGAAAAACGTCAACGAGCTAAGTGGCCGTAAGCAAGATGGTAAAAATAGTCTGGAAGCTGATGTCCTTGCAACCCACTTTAAAAATCTTCTGGTGTCCGATGAAAATTGCCAAACTTTTGACTACGCATTGCCAAATACGACCGTGGATAGTTTGGATTTGCCCATAACAGTTTTGGAGCTGGAGATAACCCTTAAAAAGATGAAGAACAACAAGGCACCAGGTATAGACGGTGTTCCAGTCGAATTTTTCAAAAATAGCACTATGAAGCTCAAAAGCTACCTTGTCAATTTTTTCAACAAAATATACAGTGATGCAGATATTCCCAGTTGCTTCAACAGAGCGGTAATTTTCGCTATTTTTAAGAAAGGCGATGCCAATTCTGCAGAAAATTATAGAGGAATTTCAATCCTAAATTCGTTGAGAAAGATGTTTTCTTCAATTTTGTACGAACGACTGATAGAATGGATCGAGGAAACTAATCGCCTCAGTAAGTTTCAAGCAGGCTTTCGTTCTGGATTTTCTACGATGGACCATGTGTTTGCGATAACCAGCATAGCTAGGAAATTTATCGAACAAAAGAAGAAGTTGTACGTTTGTTTTGTGGATTTCAAAGCTGCATTTGACAAAGTAAGCAGACAGGCGCTTATTTACAAACTTTCTTGCCTGGGAATATCCCGAAAATTCCTTTTAACGTACCTCAGTTTTCTTTCATCGTCTACGGCAACGGTCTGGGATGGAGGCGAGTTCTCAGAATGGTTTGAAACAACAAGTGGTGTGCCTCAAGGTTGTATCCTGAGCCCGATTTTATTTGCATTATTTATTGATGAAATCCAAAACATCCTTCCTGGTGGAGTAGTATTTGGAAGTGTTTTAGTAAAAGTCTTACTATATGCAGATGACCTGGTACTGATAGCGGATAACCCTTTCACGTTGCAGTTACAAATTAATAAACTTAGCACTTTCTGCGAAACTTGGGGCCTACAAATAAACTGCCAAAAAACAAAAATACTTATTTTTGAACAACGTTAGAGAAACAGACGACCCGAAGAGAGCTGGTTTTTAAACAACATCCGTATTGAAGTTGTTCGAGAGTTTAAATATCTAGGTGTTTTGCTTACTCACAACCTCAATATGATTAAGCACGCCCAAATGAAGAGCAACGAAGCCAAGCTTGCTTTAAATATGATGTGGTCAAAATTCTTTGCCAACCGGAATATTGATGTGGCCTCCAAGTACCGTGTTTTTAATGCTACAGTCAATACATGTTTGTGCTATGGAGCTCAGGTGTTCGGATATATACCTCTCGATGCTTTCGGGGCGATTCAAAGGCTTTTCTTCAAACGTTTATTTCGATTGCCGAACTCAACTCCGAGCTATGCGATATATGTCGAGTCAGGAATACCGCCTGTTTACATTCAAACCCTCAAAGCAAATGCAGACTATATTTCTAAAGTTATGAGCCGAGGTGATGAGAGTCTTCACAAGATTCGACTTCTTCATACAAATGCTACGCCATTCAAAGATTGGAATGAACTCGCGTTGTCGCATGATGCCGTTCTTTCGTTAAATGAGAACAATACGGATGTCTGGCAGAATAATCTCGCAGATGTGATCGCCAAAGTGGATGAAAAAATGTATATGCAATATTTGGATAGAGCAGCTTCGTCTTTATCTAGAAGTGTATACAAGAACTTAAATCACCACTTGAGGTCTGATGAAAACTACTTCAGAAGAGATTTTTCCGTCGAAGTCATCAGTGTCATTTTCCGAGCGAGAGTCGAAGTTTTAAATTTGAACTACATGCCACACAGAGAAGACCTGCCACAAATCTGCGACTTATGTAATAGAAGGGATCCGGAAAATGTCTATCACTTCATTGCGATATGCCCTATCTTGCAAGAGATTCGACGACTTTATTTCCAACAAAATACTCTCACGTTACAACATCTATATGAAGTACTCAATGGGGCAACAGGTTGGCTAAGTCTCTATCAGTATTGCCATCACGCGCTCTCTTATCGCAATAGTTTTCCTTAAACGAGTCAGTTATTGCAATTTAATTTAATTTAATTAATTTTCTTGTGTCAAATCACTTAAAATTGGTATTTTTCACGAAGATAAAAAAGTCAAATTATAATTTATAATAATATCATTATTTAGCTTAAATTTTTGAATTGTAAGCTCTTACTTTTATATTTACTTGTTTATGTTTCAAATCATTAAAATTGTTATTTTATAATCCTAATACTTTTTATACAAAAATTTATCTAAGTCATCATGATATGTCATATCAGGCAGACGGCTAAATTGCCATGTCCTTAATCTTAAGTTTTCTATTTGTAAACTCTTTGATGAAATAAAGAATATATCTATCTCTATCTATCTATAAGTATATTACTATTTATTGATTATTATAGTGCAATTAAATTACCTTCCAACCTATAGTATTTACTCTCTACCTATAAACTACCTATGCTTATGAATTTTATTGATTTATCGTTTACTTTGACATAACACCATCTATACATTAGGTATTTAGGCAGTATAAATACAAACCTCATCAACGTATTTAAGCACTACATATCTACGTATCTGAACCTTTATGGGATACGTTCACGTTCCATGTGAGCGGTAGTCAATAGCTTCCTCTTCCTTCCTTCCTTCCTTCCTTCTTCCCCACATAAACAATTAGCCTTTAT
Organism: Melanostoma scalare; assembly: GCA_949752695.1. NCBI lineage: Eukaryota > Metazoa > Arthropoda > Insecta > Diptera > Syrphidae > Melanostoma > Melanostoma scalare. The sequence continues at coordinate 107,472,235 of OX456984.1, read as the reverse complement.
GCGCAGGGAATAACTTCCAGAAATAACTTTCAAAAATAAAAAAATCTTCTATTCCTTTCAATTGCAAAGGCACAAAAATACTTATGTATTTAAAACTAGTAAGTACACAGTGGTATTACATGTTATAAAATTGATCCGAAACTCATCAACAAATAGCCGTCCTTTTCACTGTCCTTGTTGTCGTAAGGTCCTCCACCTAGTCCAGTGTTTTGTAATGGACACCTGTGACAAAGAAAACAAGTCAGATTCAATATAAAATACGTTACCTTCTTCGTTGTGGTCAATCGTCACTGCAAATGTTCGATCCAAGTCGATTCTCCGTCTTTGTAGGCAATCTCGGCACCAAACTAAGTACTTTGCATACTTTTGCTGTTCGCTATTGACGATAAGTGTGACTTTGATGTCTCAGCTACAGTAGCTGACGGTATCAGCGAAGATGTGTCTTTGGGTTGGTTTTGGTTTATCTTCTTATTGTGACGTTTAGCTTCGTTGGTTATGCAGAGCCTATTCAAGTGAATCAACCTTGGGGTAATTCCCTAAAACGCCGGCTCCTCGATCGATATTCGAAAAATTTTCTCGTACAACCGATGTGTCGGATGGTTCCATTGGTTCTGGCTCATGAAACTCTTTACGCATTTTCCACATATGCTCATTGTAGTCTTGTTTCACTGAAGTGGACGATGATGCAACTATACGAAGCCCAAGTATCCCTGCTGCTGACGGGACGCGACACGGATGCACCAGATAGACTATTGTTGACTCATCACTGTACCCACCACAAGGGGGCTGATTCGGTTGTTCTATCTCATCGCCTGAGAATTGTAAAATGCTTAATGAGTGGAATTGCTTAGGTTGAACAAATTAAAAAAATGTAATCTCAGATAAACTAACTATAACAAACAATGATTTCACTACTTGTTTTCGTAGTGGAGATTAGAATGTCTTTTTTATCATAGTGGATACGCGAGGGGCTCACGACTGAGCAAAATATGAGGTGTCCAAAGTATGTGCCAGGTTCAGCAAAAGACAATTCACAACATCTAATATGGTTGTAATTGCGGCAGCACGAGCCCCTGCTACGCCACCAGCCACAGCATGTTGGTTGAAGCACTCGTGGTTGGAGACGTTTCATGGTCGTCGATATTCATTTTTTGTTGGAATGCTTGTTTGCAAATTCAGTTCAATACGGCTGATGTTACTTTGAGGGCTGGTGTTCGACTATATTTGACGTTTAGTTGAGTTCGAGTGTCGAACTCACAAACGAGCGGCCATCTCTGTAAACAAGTGTGGCTGCTGATAGGCGCTGACTCTCGTCGGGGGTCGTAGGTGTCGCTAGAGAGAACCCGATGTTGAGTGAGTGCGTCCAATAATAGAAAAGGATAGAAAATTTAACACATAATCGAAGTGGACGTTTCTGATTGGTGTTAGCGCGGTCGCACGATGTGCGTTGCTATCGCGTTAACGGAGACCAAAGAACGGAACCCGTGACGGTGATAGCCAACGTAGCAACAGACACTTGACATCGACATTCGACACAGTCGTAACAAAAACGCCATCGGGAGAACACCGACTAACTACTCAAAGTAATACTACGCTGTTAAAATTTTTCTTTATGCTATTTTTTTTTATCAAGCTTGAACTCTAAAATTTAATCTGAAGCATTCAGAAAAAAAAGAAAGTACAATTTCAACTTTCGGACCCCAAAATTAGTGTCTAAACGAGTTATTTTTTTTTTTGCAAAAGTGAAAAAAAAAAAGAAAAAAAAAAAACAATCGTAGCCATCTTGGAAATAACCTCGTCCAATTAATACGATTTGTTCGCGTGTACGTTCCCTGGATCGCCAAAGAAAAAACAAATAAAAAAATAGACTTTCTTACCTGGCCCCAGAAATCAGTGCTACAATCGAATATTGATTCACAATTCCGGTACCTATACTTAGACTGTGCGAGTGCTCGACGCAACAAAGAAAAAAAAACTGAAAATCATCAACCTAAGAAGTGGTCTCCCAAAGCCCAAAGGGAGGATAAAGCCCCCCCAAAAAAAAGTGCAGTGCAAATAGGCGTTCGTTAAGTAAGAGTGTTAAATAAAGTCGGTGAGTGTATTCTCGTTCTATATGTGTAGATTTTGTACATCCTATAGTTTCGTTTCCCTTTTTTTTATTTTTACACCATAGAAACCTCGACCTCGGCGATCACAGACAGTCCTCTGGAAGTCGTGATCGCCTCCCTGTATTTAATCGCGACCTTCAATCAATATCTTCAATCAAGAGATTTTCTTTTCAAGAAATCAGCAAATCAAGATCTTCAATCAAGTTTTTTTTTAAGATATCAACCAATCGTGATCTTCAATGCAAAAGTCAAAAGACATGATACTTGTTTGAAACTAAATGAAGATACATTTAAAGATTTGTTACTTGTTTGAAACTAAATTAAGATACTTATAAAGCATATTACTTGTTTGAAACTAAACCTAAATTCAATTAGAAGAAAACGGAATACTTTGTAAAAATTTATAGTAATTGGTCGATAGATAGAAATAGAGATTGTGGCGTAAGTATCTGGTTTCTCCCTTATTGTTTATAACCCGAAATAAAAAGAGCGTTTTTGCGCTGTGTCTGTATCCGTAGCCCCCCATTGAGCTCAATTGAGGTAGGATAAAATTGCACATACATAAATCTGAGACACTAAGAGTGTATAGTAGAAGGGCAGAAGCTGGGTAAGGCCCAAGCATTAAATCCTTGTCCCGATTACTTGAATTTATCCTATTCTCTATTTATATTCTATAAAGTATATTTCTTGTTTAAAACTAAATTATAATACTTAAAATATAGTATGCTACTTGTTTAAAACTAAGTTATAATACTCAAAATATAGTATGCTACTTGTTTAAAACTAAATTAAAACATTTGAATATAATAAAGTGTAACATGTTCGTATGCCGTAATGGTTGAATTTGTGATTTTTTTTTTCAAGCATATAGCTTGACGATGTGGTAAAGTTTGTTTTCAGGGGCTGTGAAAGGTGACGTTATCGGTGATCGAATGATGAACTGAGCAACAACGAAAGGTAAGCGAAGGTAAAGGGAGAGGTGAAAATCTGCCGACAACTCTCAAGGTAGGGTGGGATATAGGCCCCGTCGAATAAGACCTCGACGCCCTCTGGTGGTAACGTCCGTCCGTTTTAAACAAATTTTTTTTTGAATGTTCGCATTCATTGTTTGGATCGATATTAGGCATGAATAAGTAGTAATAGCTTTAAAAAAAAAAAAAATTTGTTTTCGAAACATTATTAGAAACAAATTACGCACAGATTTTAGCACTTTTTTTGCTACGGTGTGGTGAGTATCTAACTCAAAAACAAAAAAAAAATTTCAATAAGAAAAAAAAAGAAACAATAATAAAACACAATAACAATGCCTCCTAAGACCGGTACAATAAAGAAAGGTTCGAGAGAATCAGCTAGACTGAATACGATCGGGCAAGAGGGCAACAGTCAAAGCCCCAGAGTCCCAATTAACCCGTCACCAGCTAACCAATCAACTGGAGCAGGGTTTTCTACCATGACTCGGCCAGCCAATCGTAATTCGATCTTGAATGAACTGGCCGACCCACTAAATTCACGTCCTCTCTTAGATCGAACGCCACCAGCTATCAACAATCCAGCTCACAACCAAGATAATTGATACTCAGGTCTAGACCTCTGAATACCTCATCGGAGTCCAATTCGCTTTCAGCTCCTACGTACAGTAGTTTGAGTCAGTTAGGTGTAGCTTCTGTGGAGCCAGACCCTATCATCGAAACCATTCGCAATATCCAAATTTCAGGTAGTGCTAACGCAGATTCAAACGCAGATCGAGAATTTAGTTCGGTCCCCAATGATCTTAAAGCATATATCAATTATGCGCTGGTGAATGCTGTCAGTTCCTATTCCCGATCCATGAATTCAAGCATTTCCGAACAGGTCCAGAAAAGCGTTAGGGATAATTTTGTTGAATTTCTAGGTGATATGAGGAAATCTACTTCTCCCTTGAGAGGAGAAGAACCTACAAATAACACTAACCCAAACTACACCGGAAGTAGGAAACCCTCTACGCAAAACCATCACCAACAAAAAACTAAACCGCAACAACCAAAATCAAACCAGCAGAAGTCAACCGTCCAACATAATTCCTTAATCCCAAACAACCTACAACAAATTTTGAATAACCCACAACACCCAGACAATCAAAGTCAAAATCAACCATCTCTCCAAAATTCAAAACATTCACATCAACCACAACAGTTTCATAGGAGGGTAAATCAATTACAGCCTCAATCGAATCAGAACCTCATTACACAACAGTCGCCGATCCAACATCCTCAATTCCAACAACAACAACAACCCAGCAATGCTTTCATTCAACAACAATTTCAAAACCCCTATTCAAAACAGTATCAACCGAAATAGCAACAACAATTTTCGCAAAATTCATTCCACCCACAACAACAACAAAGCGTGAATCAGTCCCCGGGTCAAAATGTTCAATTCATCAATACCCCATTCGTATCACAAACAACTTTTGCTTTCAAGCCTGTACCAGGGATGATACCAAACCTCGAAACCCAACCCCAAGTTCAACTCCCGTCACAGTATCCTGAGGTTGGGAATCCAAACGATTTCCAACAAAGCCCTTCAAATTTCAACACGGTTCCAAGTAATAATCATTACCGAAGCTATAAAGACGTAATTAAAATCGATAAATGGAACTTGAAATTTGATGGTACACCTGAGAACCTGTCTGTAGAAGATTTTATCTTCCGGCTTGAGACACTACAGAAGCAATATGGTTGTCCTTGGTCAGAGATTCTCAAACAAGTTCACATCACCCTTACAGGCGACGCAGCAACTTGGTATTATGAGTTTCATAAGTCAAATCATCAACCAGATTGGCTAACAATGCGTGAAGCATTATTATTTCACTACCAAAGCTGCAAATCTGACTATCAAATTCTAAGAGAATTATCAGATAGAAAACAGGGTCCTTCAGAATCTTGCGATAAGTATTTTGCGGCGGTTTTGAAAATCCGATCTCGGTTAAAGATCTCCTTGCCAGACTCCGAATTGGTCAAGATGGTAAAGGGAACCTTAACGAAAGAATCGGACCATTGGTTTATCCAATGTCGATATTTTCACTCGATCAACTTAGGTTTGTGTGTAAGGAAGCCGAAAATACTTTCCCGATGCACAGTACACAAGTGAATCGACAATACCGATAATACTCAGAATGCATGCTAACGAAGTGCAGTATTATGATGTTGATCAGGTCCAATGCGAAGATCATATTGCAGCGGTGCAATATCTGAACAACAACCGACCAAGACCACCAAATAAGATCCTAAGTTGTTGGAACTGTAAGGTATCAGGACATTTATATTGGGAATGTCCATCCCCAAAGCTAAACATCTTTTGCTTTAAGTGTGGGGAGGAAAATTTCATAGTTTCAAATTGCCCAAAGTGCAAACAGAAAAACGGTCAGAAGAACGTGATTCCAACGGGGGAATCGCGTTCAGAACAAATACCCGAATCACTGAACCCTTAGACGAAGCGATAAGCCAGTCGGGTGATGATAGTGATGAAATGAAAATCACTATTTTGAAAAGAAGTAGGAACGTCTTAGACAAAAACAGTGGGTGTTATAAAGAAAATGTTAAAATAAAATACTTAAAACTAAAACAGGTACAAATTAGGAAAAGAAACAAAGAACAATATATTATCTACAATAATAGATATTTTTGGAGATCCTCGGCCTTATGCTAAAGTGAAAATAGCAAATAAGGATATTTTAGGACTACTTGACAGTGGAGCAAGTACTAGCATACTAGGTAAAGGATGCAAAAATTTAGTTGATGAACTTAACGTTCAAACAATACCCCTCATGTCTGGTGTTAAGGCTGCTGATGGCAAGTCACAGGCAATAATAAGAAAATTAAACTTAGAAGTAGAATATAAAAACTTAAAACGAAATATAACCTTTTATCTAGTTCCCAGCTTAGACCAGGAACTGTGTCTCGGCGTCGATTTCTGGAAAGCATTCAGTCTTGCACCTGGAATTATAAGTGAAATTTCCGTGACAGACTATAAAGACAATCCAGATACCCACCAATTGTCTCCGGAGCAAGAAACCCCTCCGGACGCAGTCAGGCGAAAGTTCCGGTGTTATACCAAATATGGTCTCGGAAAAACGACCCTTGCCGAGCATGTCATCGATACCGGTGAGGCGGTTCCAGTGAAGCAACGACACTACCCTGTCTCTCCAGCGAGACAAACCTTGATGTATGCCGAGATAGACCGAATGTTGAGCCTTGGATTCATTGAGGAGAGTGAGAGCCCGCGGAGCTCGCCAGTAGTCCTCGTACAGAAACCCGGCAAAAATCGTCTGTGCCTGGACTCACGAAAACGTTCACCGTCACTAAGAAAAATGCTTAACCTCTCCCCAATCTCGAAGGCATCTTCAGTCGTCTTCGTGATACCATTTTTATAAGTAGTATCGATCTCAAAGACGCATTCTGGCAAATACCGCTGGATGAGCAGAGTAGAGAGAAAACTGCCTTCACAATACCGGGACGGCCCTTGTACCATTACACAGTCATGCCTTTCGGTCTGTGTAATGCAGCCCAAAGGTTATGTCAGTTAATGGACAAGGTCATTCCCTCCAGGTTACGGGACCGCGTCTTCGTTTATCTAGATGACCTGCTCGTCATTGCTCCAGACTTTTAGACTCATGTCGCTCTGCTGGACAAAGTAGCTGCGTGCCTCAACAAGGCTGGTCTCACCATCAATGTATCGAAGTCAAAATTCTGCTTCAGGGAATTGAAGTACTTGGGCTTTATCGTTGGTGGTGGGAACATAAGGACAGACCCCGCCAAAGTTGAGGCGATCGAAAATTTTCCGATCCCAAAAACGGCAAAACAGGTTCGCAGGCTGCTTGGTTTAGCGGGGTGGTACCGTAGTTTTATACGGGAATTTTCGACCCTGACGGCTCCAATCACGGACACCCTGAAAAAATGTAACACCAAATTTAAAATGACGGATGAAGCTCAGGAGGCTTTTGGTGAGTTGAAGAAAGCTCTAGCAGCCGCACCGGCTTTAACACACCCTAACTTCGAAAAACGCTTTTATATCCAATGTGATGCTTCAGACACTGGAGTGGGGGCGGTGCTTTTCCAGATGAACGACGACGATGAAGAAACACCCCTTTCGTTCTTCTCTCAAAAACTAAATAAGTGTCAAAGAAATTATAGCGTCACGGAGAAAGAATGTCTGGCGGCAGTACTGGCTATTCAAAAGTATAGACCCTACGTAGAGGGAATGACATTTACCGTCATAACTTACCATTCTAGCCTTAAATGGCTCATGAGTTTAGATTAGATTAGATTAGATTAGATGAATCTTTATTGTTGAATAAAATAATAAATAAGTACAATTTTTAAAGATTATATAGCATGGCTATTAAGCCGTCTGCCGCTTTCTAAAAAAATTACATTTAGAGACTACAAATTAAGGTTAATTAAAATTTATTTACAATTTTAAGTAAGGGACAATCTTATTGAAAGATAGAAATCAATCAAAAAAAATTTAAATAAAAAGTAAAGATTAAATAATTAATAAAGTACCATTTACAGTTTTAACAGAAAAAATAACAGTGTTATATAAAATTTCATAAGCGCAAAAGAAAAAAAAAAATGCAAGATCTAGAAATATAGGGCTTTTAGTTTAGCTAAAACGAAAAATGTGAAAATTGATTTAAATTTAAAAAAGCGGGCTTTTAGTTTAGCTAAAACAAAATTATATACAGTGTGTATTATTCACGACAAATTCAAATATGTACCTCTGTAACTACTTGCGTGAGAAATATACCGTACCAGCAACTTCCATCCAAATTCTCCATTAAGAACAGTGACAAATTCGTCATACGTAAGATAACTCTTATTGAAATAAAGTCTTCGAATTTCTTGTAAAATAGGACATATTGCTAGAAAATGATAGACGTCTTCATTTTGGTTCAAATTACATAATCCACAAATGGGGTTAATATCACTGCGATATGGTCTAAAATTAAGTTCAAAAGTTTCAGTTCTGACTTTAAATATAAGGCTCATATCAGATGCAGAAAGCTCCCTTCTAAAATAATTGTTTTCGCCTAGGTTTAAATTTAAAGTTTTATATATAGCCCTAGAAGTAGACTCCCTAGCCTTATCAATATGCATCTGATGCCTCCGCTCGTCTACTTTCGCAATGCAATTGTAGAAAATATTTTGCCATTCTCCTACATTGTTTGGGCTCAAATTTAAAGGAACACCATGTTCCAAAGCAAGTTCTTGCCAATTCTTAAAAGGAGTATAACCGCACCGAAGAGAAACAAGCAGTATTCTTTTGTGTAAGTTACTATCAGCTCTTTTTATAACTTTGGTTAAAAAGTCTGCACTAGCCTTCAAGTTTTGTATAAAAATCTGAGGTAAACCGGACTCAACATAGATAGCATAGTTTGGAGTATTCGAGGGCAATTTGAATATTCTTTTGAAGAAATATTTTTGGATTTTTTCAATATCATCCATCCATTGATAACCGTAAACTTCGTTACCATAGCAGAAACAAGTGTTAATTGTGGCGTTGAAAACTTTGAATTTTGACGTTTCGTCCACAAAGGACTTCGAAAAAAATTGTGACCACATTGAATTAACTGCTGATTTGGCTACAGCCAGTTTATTTTTTATATGAGCATTGATACTCAAATTATTCGAAATAACAAAACCAAGATATTTAAACTCATTGACTACTTCGATGCTGGTGCCATCTAATGTCCAGGACCTTGAGTTTCTTTCGGACCGAGTTTGGTTTCGGAATATCATTATTTTAGATTTTGCAGAGTTTATTTTTAGATCCCATTGATCGCAAAACACCTTAAGTTTGTTAATTTGAAGCTGAAGTGTCACTGGGTTGTCAGCAAAAATGACGAGGTCATCAGCATATAATAACATTTTTATGAATATATCGCCAAAGTAAACTCCCCCTGGTATATGGTTCTCGATGTCGTTTATAAACAAGGCGAACATTAACGGACTTAAGACACATCCCTGTGGAACGCCCGTTTCTGAGCTAAATGAATTTGACATATTCTTTCCATTACACACTACAGCAGACATATTCAATAACAGCTGTTCGTAGACCCTTATAAACTTTGTTGACACCCCGATTACAGCGAGTTTATATAATAATGACCTTCTGTTTATAGTGTCAAATGCCGCCTTAAAATCAATAAATACTGCAAATAAAGGTTTTTTTTTGTCTATAAATCTTCTAGCCACTGTAGTTAGGGCAAAAATTTGATCCACCGTCGAAAGGTTGGCCTGGAAACCAGCTTGAAAACAACTGATGACATTATTGGACTGTACCCAATTCGACAACCTAAGATATAGAATCTGAGTGAAAAGTTTCCTCAGAGAGCTTAAAACAGAAATGCCTCTATAGTTTTCAGGCTGATTTGGATTACCTTTTTTAAAGATGGCAGTTATCCTTGCTAGGCGAAAACTGTTTGGAAAGGTCTCCTCATTAAACATTTTATTCAATAAGCCAAGAATATAATCCAGAAACTCCGGAGTTGAATTCTTGTAAAACTCTATGGGAATACCGTCTGCCCCTGCAGCTTTATTATTCTTCATTTTTTTCAACGACATAAGTAGCTCAGGCATTGTAAAGTTGGAGTCTAAGTCCGAGATATAAACGTTTGGAAGTGCAAAACTTATTGAATTTTGGTTCGGATCTGGTAGTAAAAGGTTTTTAAAATATAAAGCGAGTTGATCAACATTGATACTTAAAGACACAGATTTATTGCGCCCTCCCAAGACCCGAACATTGTACCAAAAAGATTTAGAGTCCTTACAGTCGATGAGATTTTTGGCCGCTTTCCTCAAATAAAGTTGCTTTTTTTGCTTGCAAAGATCCTTATAAACTTTATTTTGCTGCAAATAAAGATGTTTGAAAGCATCATTATTTGATTCCCTAAAGAGTTTTAAAAATTTAAAACTTTTATTTCTACATTTCCTGCAATCTTCATCGTACCATTTAGATTTCGACCAAGGTGTAATGAAACGTGTACTATTTGGGGTTGCAGACTGCCGTATTAGCTCACACGCAAAATTTGTCCCTTCTTCTACTGAATCAGGAATTTGAACGTTAGAAGAAAGTATATGGCGTCTTAAATTTTGTTTGTACACCATGGCTTTATGTTCCACCCATTTAAGTTTTTGATCAATTGGAGAGCTGTTTTCAACATACATTTGGGCATTATTAGACACATATTCACAAGAAACTAGTATCGGAAGATGCGATGAAAAATTGGTTGGATAAACCTCAAAGTTCTGAATAATATCCATCCAATCCCCCTTCACCATACAATAATATATTGTTGAGCATCCTTGGAAGGAAATGAAAGTATAATTCCCTATAGGATCACCAATTGTAACACCGTTTAACATAAAAAAACCAAAATCTTCCATCAATTCTATCAGACATTTTCCGTTGGAATTCAGATTTCTATCTAACGAGCTTCTTTCGCACGAAAAAAGGCCGTTGTTCAAAATTGAAGAGTTCTGAAAGTTGCTTATTCGCCTGTTAAAATCACCTATTAGCATTATATTTTCATTACTGTTATTTAGAAGGAAGTTTTGAAGGTCTTCAAAATCTAAATTCCATCCGCTATAATTTAAATAAATTGGAACAATTTGAAAATGTTTTGATTCACACATAATATCAATTATAATTTTGTTTTCAATGCTTCTAAAGCCGACTCGATTGATTGATCTTATATTTTTCTTGTAGCCAAGCAACATTCCGCCACTAGCTCTACCAAGTCTATTATTCCTAATAGCTGGGATAAATTGGACACTAAAGCTTTCAAGATATTTAAGATATTGCATTTCCTTCCCTTCTTCTACAAAAGTTTCTAATAAAATAATAATATCATAATTAGCAATAAGTTTAAAAAAATCAGGCATTAATAATTTGTTTTTTAAACCTGTAATATTATAGGAAAAAATTTTTAAATGAAAATAATTATTTTGGCAGACGGCAACACTATTCTATAAGTTATTACATCGACTACCACTGCTGCTGCTGCTACTATGACCATTCTGGTTATGTACGTTTTGACGGATAGTTGGCGCTGCGGACGTTAGAGGTTTTATGTTTTTGTTGTCAAATAAGCACATTGCAGCATCTCCAAATGTCGCTTTGACAAATGCAAATTCTTCGTTTGTTTTGATTTGTAACCCGCGGAGTGACTCGTAGAAGAAAACGAATTTTTCAATTTGTAATTTGCTTCCTTTTACATACATTTTCGGAGTTGGATTTAGTGCGAAAAGTCTTCCTTTTATCTCGTTAAGCGTTTTTCTTTTTTTACGGAAAAGAAGTGATTGTTCTCTGTGCACAAAAACCCCAGATCCTTTCAATCTTGGTGCGGCTTCAATAATTTTTCTCGCAGTACCTTCGTCTTGTAGATTAAGAACCATTGTTGTTATTTTGTTGTGTTGGTTATAAAACTCTTTTGTGCTTTGTAATGAAAATTCTGCATTTTCGTTTAGGTCAAGAAGGCCAAGACAAGTTTTCTTAGCATATTCAAGCTTGTCTGTCTTATTGTCTGAAGGGAAATGCAAAACAACACTTTTTTCATTAGATTTTTGTGACAAAACTTCAAGCTGCCTCTCGAGTGTTTCACAGTAACTCTCCATAACGGCCAAGCGCTCCGAGAGTTTAAAAGACCTTAACGACAGGCTTGTGCGATGGAGTCAACTTCAAGCTTTTTCGTTCGATATCGAACATCGCAAGGGTATTTTAAATGTCGTCCCTGATGTGTTGTCTAGAATGTATATGGATGTAGAGAGTATAGACTTAATAAATGGAATACGCCATTTCAAAACGGCAAATTACTCTCCTCAGTCGAATGCATCTGAGAGAGTTAATCGTACGCTCTTGGCCCTATCTCAAGGAAGACCAGAGAGATTGGGACCTTCATCTGAGCGACATAGCTTGTGCCCTTAGGACTGCCGTCCATACCTCAACCGGCGTGTCACCATATTTCACACTCTTTGGTTTAAACATGATGACACATGGAAATTCCTACGATCTCGCGGAAAAACTTAATTCTATAGAGGACAGCGAATTAACGATCCTCTCTAGACATACTCGACTACAGTGCATACGAGATAAAATCAAAAATAATATCACGAAGACGAACGAAAAAAACGCTCAAAAATATAACACTCGCGTTCGAAACATACGTTTTATACCTTGGCAAGAAGTATACAAACGAAATTTTGTTTTAAGCGACAGTTCAAAATACCTAAGTTCCAAACTCTGTCCAAAATTCGTTAAGTGTAGGATAGTAAAAGCTATCGGAAAGAACTTATATGAGTTGGAAAATTTAGCTGGAAAAACTATTATAGTTTTCCATGCAAAAGATATTAAGCAGTAAAAATATTTTTTTTAAACGTATCCCACACTCGTACTTAGGTATCTTATTGTCTCCTTAAGTATTATATGTATTTCTTTACTTACTTTATAATTTAATACCTTTATTTATTCCTATTCTTGTTATATTTTAGCTTATTTATTTCTTATGTACCTGCCTTATTAAGTTTTTTTGTTAACTTATTACTTATTTATTAAAACAGTGATGTCCATAAGATCCTGTGATATTTTTATGTTAATTTATTACTTATTTATTAAAACAGTGATGTCCATAAGACCCTGTGATATTTTTATGTTAATTTATTACTTATTTATTAAAACAGTGATGTCCATAATACCCTGTGATATTTTTATGTTAATTTATTACTTATTTATTAAAACAGTGATGTCCATAAGACCCTGTTTTTTTTGTTAATTTATTATATTATATTATATAAGTTTATTACTATTTATTGATTATTATAGTGCAATTAAATTACCTTCCAACCTATAGTATTTACTCTCTACCTATATACTACCTATGCTTATGAATTTTATTGATTTATCGTTTACTTTGGCATAACACCATCAGTACATTAGGTATTTAGGCAGTATAAATACAAACCTCATTAACGTATTTAAGCACTAAATATCTACGTATCTGAACCTTCCGTTCACGTTCCATGTGAGCGGAAGTCAGTAGCTTTCTCTTCCTTCCTTCCTTCCTTCTTCCCCACATAAAAAATTAGCCTTTATGCGCAGGGAATAACTTCCAGAAATAACTTTCAAAAATAAAAAAATCTTCTATTCCTTTCAATTGCAAAGGCACAAAAATACTTATGTATTTAAAACTAGTAAGTACACAGTGGTATTACATGTTATAAAATTGATCCGAAACTCATCAACAAGTAGCCGTCCTTTTCACTGTCCTTGTTGTCGTAAGGTCCTCCACCTAGTCCAGTGTTTTGTAATGGACACCTGTGACAAAGAAAACAAGTCAGATTCAATATAAAATACGTTACCTTCTTCGTTGTGGTCAATCGTCACTGCAAATGTTCGATCCAAGTCGATTCTCCGTCTTTGTAGGCAATCTCGGCACCAAACTAAGTACTTTGCATACTTTTGCTGTTCGCTATTGACGATAAGTGTGACTTTGGTGTCTCAGCCACAGTAGCTGACGGTATCAGCGAAGATGTGTCTTTGGGTTGGTTTTGGTTTATCTTCTTATTGTGACGTTTAGCTTCGTTGGTTATTTAGAGCCTATTCAAGTGAATCAACCTTGGGGTGATTCCCTAAAACGCCGGCTCCTCGATCGATATTCGAAAACTTTTCTCGTACAGCCGATGTGTCGGATGGTTCCATTGATTCCGGCTCATGAAGCTCTTTTCGCATTTTCCACATATGCTCATTGTAGTCTTGTTTCACTGAAGTGGACGATGATGCAACTATACGAAGCCCAAGTATCCCTGGTGCTGACGGGACGCGACACGGATGCACCAGATAGTCTATTGTTGACTCATCACTGTACCCACCGCAAGGGGGCTGATTCGGTTGTTCTATCTCATCGCCTGAGAATTGTAAAATGCTTAATGAGTGGAATTGCTTAGGTTGAACAAATTAAAAAAAATGTAATCTCAGACTAACTAACTAGAACAAACAATGATTTCACTACTTGTTTTCGTAGTGGAGATTAGATTGTCTTTTTTATCATAGTGGATACGCGAGGGGCTCACGACTGAGCAAAATATGAGGTGTCCAAAGTATGTGCCAGGTTCAGCATAAAACAATTCACAACATCTAATATGGTTGTAATTGCGGCAGCACAAGCCCCTGCTGCGCCACCAGCCACAGCATGTTGGTTGAAGCACTTGTGGTTGGAGACGTTTAATGGTCGTCGATATTCAGTTCTTGTTTTTCTTTTCTCCAAAACTGTTGGAATGCTTGTTTGCAAATTCAGTTCAATACGGCTGATGTTACTTTGAGGGCTGGTGTTCGACTATATTTGACGTTTAGTTGAGTTCGAGTGTCGAACTCACAAACGAGCGGCCATCTCTGTAAACAAGTGTGGCTGCTGATAGGCGCTGACTCTCGTCGGGGGTCGTAGGTGTCGCTAGAGAGAACCCGATGTTGAGTGAGTGCGTCCAATAATAGAAAAGGATAGAAAATTGAACACATAATCGAAGTGGACGTTTCTGATTGGTGTTAGCGCGGTCGCACGATGTGCGTTGCTATCGCGTTAACGGAGACCAAAGAACGGAACCCGTGACGGTGATAGCCAACGTAGCAACAGACACTTGACATCGACATTCGACACAGTCGTAACAAAAACGCCATCGGGAGAACACCGACTAACTACTCAAAGTAATACTTACGCTGTCAATCGAATCAGAACCTCATTACACAACAGTCGCCGATCCAACATCCTCAATTCCAACAACAACAACAACCCAGCAATGCTTTCATTCAACAACAATTTCAAAACCCCTATTCAAAACAATATCAACCGAAATAGCAACAACAATTTTCGCAAAATTCATTCCACCCACAACAACAACAAAGCGTGAATCAGTCCCCGGGTCAAAATGTTCAATTCATCAATACCCCATTCGTACCACAAACAACTTTTGCTTTCAAGCCTGTACCAGGGATGATACAAAACCTCGAAACCCAACCCCAAGTTCAACTCCCGTCACAGTATCCTGAGGTTGGGAATCCAAACGATTTCCAACAAAGCCCTTCAAATTTCAACACGGTTCCAAGTAATAATCATTACCGAAGCTATAAAGACGTAATTAAAATCGATAAATGGAACTTGAAATTTGATGGTACACCTGAGAACCTGTCTGTAGAAGATTTTATCTTCCGGCTTGAGACACTACAGAAGCAATATGGTTGTCCTTGGTCAGAGATTCTCAAACAAGTTCACATCACCCTTACAGGCGACGCAGCAACTTGGTATTATGAGTTTCATAAGTCAAATCATCAACCAGATTGGCTAACAATGCGTGAAGCATTAATATTTCACTACCAAAGCTGCAAATCTGACTATCAAATTCTAAGAGAATTATCAGATAGAAAACAGGGTCCTTCAGAATCTTGCGATAAGTATTTAGCGGCGGTTTTGAAAATCCGATCTCGGTTAAAGATCTCCTTGCCAGACTCCAAATTGGTCAAGATGGTAAAAGGGAACCTTAACGAAAGAATCGGACCATTGGTTTATCCCATGTCGATATTTTCGCTCGATCAACTTAGGTTTGTGTGTAAGGAAGCCGAAAATACTTTCCCGATGCACAGTACACAAGTGAATCGACAATACCGATA
Source organism: Melanostoma scalare (assembly GCA_949752695.1). Lineage (NCBI taxonomy): Eukaryota > Metazoa > Arthropoda > Insecta > Diptera > Syrphidae > Melanostoma > Melanostoma scalare. Next base: position 107,456,432 of record OX456984.1, on the reverse strand, counting down.
ATACTCAGAATGCATGCTAACGAAGTGCAGTATTATGATGTTGATCAGGTCCAATGCGAAGATCATATTGCAGCGGTGCAATATCTGAACAACAACCGACCAAGACCACCAAATAAGATCCTAAGTTGTTGGAACTGTAAGGTATCAGGACATTTATATTGGGAATGTCCATCCCCAAAGCTAAACATCTTTGCTTTAAGTGTGGGGAGGAAAATTTCATAGTTTCAAATTGCCCAAAGTGCAAACAGAAAAACGGTCAGAAGAACGTGATTCCAACGGGGGAATCGCGTTCAGAACAAATACCCGAATCACTGAACCCTTAGACGAAGCGATAAGCCAGTCGGGTGATGATAGTGATGAAATGAAAATCACTATTTTGAAAAGAAGTAGGAACGTCTTAGACAAAAACAGTGGGTGTTATAAAGAAAATGTTAAAATAAAATACTTAAAACTAAAACAGGTGCAAATTAGGAAAAGAAACAAAGAACAATATATTATCTACAATAATAGATATTTTTGGAGATCCTCGGCCTTATGCTAAAGTGAAAATAGCAAATAAGGATATTTTAGGACTACTTGACAGTGGAGCAAGTATTAGCATACTAGGTAAAGGATGCAAAAATTTAGTTGATGAACTTAACGTTCAAACAATACCCCTCATGTCTGGTGTTAAGGCTGCTGATGGCAAGTCACAGGCAATAATAAGAAAATTAAACTTAGAAGTAGAATATAAAAACTTAAAACGAAACATAACCTTTTATCTAGTTCCCAGCTTAGACCAGGAACTGTATCTCGGCGTCGATTTCTGGAAAGCATTCAGTCTTGCACCTGGAATTATAAGTGAAATTTCCGTGACAGACTATAAAGACAATCCAGATACCCACCAATTGTCTCCGGAGCAAGAAACCCCTCCGGACGCAGTCAGGCGAAAGTTCCGGTGTTATACCAAATATGGTCTCGGAAAAACGACCCTTGCCGAGCATGTCATCGATACCGGTGAGGCGGTTCCAGTGAAGCAACGACACTACCCTGTCTCTCCAGCGAGACAAACCTTGATGTATGCCGAGATAGACCGAATGTTGAGCCTTGGATTCATTGAGGAGAGTGAGAGCCCGCGGAGCTCGCCAGTAGTCCTCGTACAGAAACCCGGCAAAAATCGTCTGTGCCTGGACTCACGAAAACGTTCACCGTCACTAAGAAAAATGCTTAACCTCTCCCCAATCTCGAAGGCATCTTCAGTCGTCTTCGTGATACCATTTTTATAAGTAGTATCGATCTCAAAGACGCATTCTGGCAAATACCGCTGGATGAGCAGAGTAGAGAGAAAACTGCCTTCACAATACCGGGACGGCCCTTGTACCATTACACAGTCATGCCTTTCGGTCTGTGTAATGCAGCCCAAAGGTTATGTCAGTTAATGGACAAGGTCATTCCCTCCAGGTTACGGGACCGCGTCTTCGTTTATCTAGATGACCTGCTCGTCATTGCTCCAGACTTTTAGACTCATGTCGCTCTGCTGGACAAAGTAGCTGCGTGCCTCAACAAGGCTGGTCTCACCATCAATGTATCGAAGTCAAAATTCTGCTTCAGGGAATTGAAGTACTTGGGCTTTATCGTTGGTGGTGGGAACATAAGGACAGACCCCGCCAAAGTTGAGGCGATCGAAAATTTTCCGATCCCAAAAACGGCAAAACAGGTTCGCAGGCTGCTTGGTTTAGCGGGGTGGTACCGTAGTTTTATACGGGAATTTTCGACCCTGACGGCTCCGATCACGGACACCCTGAAAAAAAGTAACACCAAATTTAAAATGACGGATGAAGCTCAGGAGGCATTTGGTGAGTTGAAAAAAGCTCTAGCAGCCGCACCGGCTTTAACACACCCTAACTTCGAAAAACGCTTTTATATCCAATGTGATGCTTCAAACACTGGGGTGGGGGCGGTGCTTTTCCAGATGAACGACGACGATGAAGAAACACCCCTTTCGTTCTTCTCTCAAAAACTAAATAAGTGTCAAAAAAAATTATAGCGTCACGGAGAAAGAATGTCTGGCGGCAGTACTGGCTATTCAAAAGTATAGACCCTACGTAGAGGGAATGACATTTACCGTCATAACTGACCATTCTAGCCTTAAATGGCTCATGAGTTTAAAAGACCTTAACGACAGGCTTGCGCGATGGAGCCTACAACTTCAAGCTTTTTCGTTCGATATCGAACATCGCAAGGGTATTTTAAATGTCGTCCCTGATGTGTTGTCAAGAATGTATATGGATGTAGAGAGTACAGACTTAATAAATGTAGCCCCATTAATAGATCTCCAATCAAAAGAATTCGAGTCTGAAGAATACGTGTCCTTAATTAAAACCATACGGGAAAATCAACAACGGTTACACGATTTAAGAATTGAAGACAACATCGTATATAAGCGAGCTTTTCCGTCACATGAAGATCCCATTACCGTATCACGAACGAGGTTATTGTACGTGCTCATAATCCACCCCAAGTTGCTCATGGCGGAATAGCAAAAACGCTTCAGAGAATCCGCGAATACTTCTACTGGCCAAATATGACAGTCAAAATACGTGACTACATTGCTAAATGAGATATCTGTACTCAGTGTAAATCGTCGAATCAAGTATTGCGTCCACCCATGTCAAGTATGTATAACGTCGATCGCCCGTTTCAAAAGTTGTATGTCGACTTTTTAGGTCCATATCCACGTTCTAAGTCCGGTAACAGTTTTGTTTTTGTCGTCCTTGACCACTTGTCCAAATTTGTATTTCTGAAGCCCTTACGAAACGCTAACTCGTCAAACATCATTAAATTTTTACAAGTAAATATTTTCAATATGTTTGGGGTACCCCAAGTACTCCATTCAGATAACGGCAAACAGTTTCTGTAAGAACGATTACCCGATTTAAGAATTGAAGAAAACTTCGTATATAAGCGAGCTTTTCCGTCACATGAAGATCCTATTACCGTTGAACACAGCTAGCGATTATGGGTACCATCAGGAATCACGAACGAGGTTATTGTACGCGCTCATAATCCACCCCAAGTTGCTCATGGCGGAATAGCAAAAACGCTTCAGAGAATCCGCGAATACTTCTACTGGCCAAATATGACAGTCCAAATACGTGACTACATTGCTAAATGCGATATCTGTACTCAGTGTAAATCGTCGAATCAAGTATTGCGTCCACCCATGTCAAGTATGTATAACGTCAATCGTCCGTTTCAAAAGTTGTATGTCGACTTACTCAGGGCGGGCCAAGGTTATAGTGAAGAAAACACGAAACTTCACAAAGATCAAGAAACTCTCTCTTTATTACGAACTTAAAGTATTCAAATATTATAATTAACAAAATCGGTATAAAAAGTACGGCTGGTATTGTATCGGCTGCTGTCTTGTAGCTTGGTACGCCCTCAGGCGGATTTTAACAGCTGATGTCCCCTCTGGTCAGGTCCGTCAGTCCTGGACTGATTGTGATCGGAAAACTCCTTTATTCGTATTATCTAGGGAAATAAAAGGATTAATAACTATTGATACAGGTGGTTGCTGCCTTAACGGCACTATCCTTCGCGGCGCATTCACCCTATAGGTAGCCGCGGTAACTCGAAGCGCGTAGGCGTCAGAAGACCCTAGCAGGCAGAAACACGGGCGGTACGAGACCCCCGGTAGGCAGAAACACAAGCGGTACGAGACCCTTGGTAGGCAGAAACACAGGCGGTACTAGACCCCTGGTAGGCAGAAACACAAGCGGTACGAGACCCTTGGTAGGCAGAAACACAAGCGGTACGAGACCCTTGGTAGGCAGAAACACAAGCGGTACGAGACCCTTGGTAGGCAGAAACACGGGCGGTACGAGACCCCCGGTAGGCAGAAACACAAGCGGCCGAAGCCCTTGGTAGGCAGAAACACGGGCGGTACGAGACCCCCGGTAGGCAGAAACACAAGCGGCCGAAGCCCTTGGTAGGCAGAAACACGGGCGGTACGAGACCCCCGGTAGGCAGAAACACAAGCGGTACGAGACCCTTGGTAGGCAGAAACACAAGCGGTACGAGACCCTTGGTAGGCAGAAACACGGGCGGTACGAGACCCCCGGTAGGCAGAAACACAAGCGGTACGAGACCCTTGGTAGGCAGAAACACGGGCGGTACGAGACCCCCGGTAGGCAGAAACACAAGCGGTACGAGACCCTTGATAGGCAGAAACACAAGCGGTACGAGACCCTTGGTAGGCAGAAACACAAGCGGTACGAGACCCTTGGTAGGCAGAAACACGGGCGGTACGAGACCCCCGGTAGGCAGAAACACAGGTGGTACTAGACCCCTGGTAGGTAAGGCTCAACAGGCAATAGCTCTGGGGGATCACAGGCACTAGTCTCTGCCCCTGGTGGCACAATACTTAAGAAATTTAGTTTATAAAAAATATAATTCAGGAAACTTACTCAATACCACTTACTAGTTGTTCCTTCTTGGGAAGTGCACCTTTTGATCGGTGCCGGTGAACTGATTTTTCCTGTGCTGAGCTGCTCCTTTTATACTTGCAGCTCACCACGGAATCATATGGGAATCCATCCGAACAATGGGATATCCCCACTCCCATGTAATTTATATATTTCTTATGGTCGACGATACCTCACCATTATATTTGGCTATACGCCATAGCCATACCATACATTGTATTTATCGACTACCCATTATACTTGGCTATACGCCATAGCCATATCATTCACGATATCCACCATCGAGCTCTACTGATGGTTGTGTCGCACGCTGCTTGTGCGTGATATCCACCATCGAGCTTTACTGATGGTCGTTTCGCACACTGCTTGTGCATGGGGAGTTCTGTGTTTCTACCGTGTCTAATGTATCTTCTCCCTATTTATTTACTAAATGGGCGAGGTGAGCTTGCTACCGATGTGGGAAAAGCTTTCCCCCTATTATTTGCCACGAAAATAGTTCCGGTTCGTGCATTAGGTAATCATGAAAATAGTTCCGGTTCGTGCATTAGGTAATCATGAAAATAGTTCCGGTTCGTGCATTAGGTAATAACGAGTATAGTTCCGGTTCGTGCCTTGGGTAAGCGTGGTAATAGTTCCGGTATACGTGAGGCTATTCCTCTGGCCACTAGATGACGTATTGGGGAGATGGATTTAAAACATGTAACGACCTTTTATCTAATGCTTCGTTACATACCATCCCCCTTTTGGAAGACGAGGCCCTCCTCGTCTGCAACCTGGCCCTGCAAAGAATTAGTTGGCCGTCCGTTCGACTTCATTTAAACGGTACACAAAACGTTTTTTTTTTTTTTTTTTTTATTGTTTATCATTTTTTTTTTTTTTTTTTTTTTTTTTTTTTTTTTTTTTTTTTTTAACAAAACAAGAATTTATAAAGACATCAAGTATCAAACTAAAAATTTTCTTCCCTTCTTTCCAAACATGAACTGTTAATTCAATAACAAAATAAATAAAAAATTAACTCAGTAAAAAAAAAATAACAAAATGGACTACCTTCTGGTAAAAAAAAATGGTATATTTTTGTATATGTGGTGTTGTTGGTTCCTTTTTTTCCTTTAGGGCTCAAACAAGACTTCCTTTATCTGCCCGGTCTGTCGGTGTGTCAGAATTGCCTTACCTCTGTTCACCACTCGGCATAACACTATGCCATTACGCCGTTTAAACACTAAGTTCTGGCGACGCCTTGCCGGGTTGTAGAGCGCGTGCTGGTGTATGATTATACCCCTAAATGGGTCGTGGTCCTTTCGTTCCTTAGGTGGGTTCTGGTTCTTCCTGACTTGTGGCTTTGACTGTGGCGGCGATGATTCCTTTTCCTTGAGTGTCGACATCATATTGGGCATGTCCTTTCCTCCAGTTGGGAGCAATTCGGGAAGAGGGAACTCCATAGCCACTGGTGTATGCATCCTTGATGTCTGGGGTTTGTTGGGTTTCGGTTTCGGCGGAAAGCTTATGGACTTCTCTTGCGGTTGGTTTCCCTTGGTTGGCTTCCCTTGGGTTTTCGGTATTACCGTCCCCTGTCCTACTTTTGTTGTTGTTACAGCAGGACGACTTGGACCTGCGGCAGGTAACGGTGCTCGACGGGATGCTGGCTCGTGTTTTACTGATTGTGGTTGACTAACCGTGCTTGGTGTGGACGGTTCGGGTCGTCTTTTCTGCCCAGTACCCGTGTTGGAACCGGTGCTCCTTGGTGCAGCGACAGGAACTCGCGATTGCCTTTGCTGGCCGCCCTTTGTAATTGCGGTGGAGATAGGTAACGGCGGGGCCGAAACGGTGGTAGCCGGTAGGTGTGGTAGCAGGATGGTGGTGCGAGCAGGAGCCCGTACTTTGTTTGGCCTAGTCGCCTGTCGTTTCCATGGTTGGGCTGCGTCCATGGCTTCCTCTTCGCTTTCAATTTTCTGCATTCGTGCACTTTGACTGTTGATCGTCGACTGAATTAAATTTACATGATCCTCTGTTAATATACTGTCCTCGTCGACCGATGCGAAACCGCGCAAATCCTTCACATGGGAGCGAGTGAGATTCCCTTTCCCGCTCACACTTCTTAAAACAACGATGACTGGAGAGATAAAACGAATGACTTCAAATGGCCCTTCATAACGTGGCGCTAACTTTTCGGTGTAGTAGTTGATGGCAGAAGAGAGTACCCTGACTCTCTTGTATACCTGCTCACCAATACTGGGACGCCACGCCCTTCTCCTTAGGTTATAATGTCGTGTCTGTTTTTGTGCTGCCATTTGTAAATTGTTCCTTACCAGCTGGTTAAGCATTTTCATCCTCTCCTGTCTAACCGAGAGTGGTTCATCATTATCGGTAGTCGGTACATTTGGTTGATTCGGGGCGGTGAGTTCTCTACCGAAATTGAGAAAAGCAGGAGAGAAACCGGTTGATTCATGTTTACTTGTGTTGATTGCAAAAGTTAGCTCAGGTATATGGTCATCCCATGTGCGGTGGTTGCTCTGTACGTATTGTGCTATCATTGTTTTAAGCACTCCATTGACACGTTCGGTCGGGTTCTCTTGCGGCGAATAAGGGGCGGTGAAACGTTGTTGTATTCCTATGTCGTATAGGAATTCTGTGAGGACCGTGCTGGTAAATTGGCTGCCGTTGTCGGAGAGTAGAATGCGGGGAACTCCGAAACGTGTTATGATGCGCTCTCTTAGTGCTTTGACTACTGCCTGACTTGTCGCCGATCTCAATGGCACCGCCTCCACCCATTTAGTAAAGCGGTCTACCATTACCAACATCATGGTATGACCTTTCATGGAACGTGGAAGGGGACCAACGAAATCTACACATACGGTATCCCAAGGAGTGTTAGGTACATTTGTATGCATCAGCCCGCTAGGCTTCTGTTGCGGTGCCTTGTAGGCGAGACACACTGCGCATTTCTTAATATAGCGCGCAATATCGCGATACATTCCTGGCCAGTAGTACGTTTTCATAATACGATCTGCTGTTTTGGCGATGCCGAGATGCCCAGCCGTCGTAGCGTCGTGGTTTTCAAACATTATTTTTTCTCTGTCGGTGAATGGTATGCATAATTTCCAATCCTCCTCTTGACTTGAGAGTGGATGAGCGGAAAATTTACGGTATAATTTATTGTCGGTGATGCGGTATTCGGGATATTGCAAAGGGTTAAATTCTATTTGCCTGGCGCGTCGCTCAGTCCAATCGTCGGTAACACTGCAGATGATTGACAGATCGCTTGGGTTAAATGGCAAGGGGTCTCTTGATAGAGCGTCGGCAACGACATTCATGGCGCCTTTGCGATATTTGATGTCGAAATCGTATTGCTGCAGCTCTATTGCCCATCGTGCCAGTCGGCCAGATGGATTATCAAGTGAGTGTAACCACTTCAAGGAATGATGATCGGTAACAACGGTGAAATGGTAACCCTCTAAATAAGGTCGCATTTTGCGTATGCCAAATAGAATGGCCAGGCACTCCTTTTCGGTCACGGAATATTTTTTCTCCAGGTCAGTGAGTGTGCGGCTGGCGTATGCTATCACCCTTTCTTGTTTATCGTTCTGTTGGGAAAGCACGACCCCCAGTCCGTATTGACTGGCGTCCGTTTGCAACGTAAAAGGCAAATCGAAATTCGGGCACATCAGGACAGGTGCTTCGGTTAAACGTTTCTTTAATTCCGAGAAAGCGTGTTCTTGTTCGGCTCCCCAGGTCCATTCTTGGCTCTTCTTGAGCAGCTTGGTCAGGGGTGTTGCCACTTGAGAGAAACTCTTTATAAAACGGCGATACCAGGAAGTTATCCCCATCACTCGTCTTAGCTCCTTCACATTTCGGGGTGCGTTCAGATCTTGGACGGCGGCGATCTTATCGGGGTCGGTACTAATACCTTGTTCGCTCACTACATGCCCCAGGTATTTTAACTGGCTTTTGCAAAATTCGCACTTCTCGCGGTTGATACGTAGGTTCGCCGCTTGTAACTTGGCGAAAACCTCGCTCAGATGTCGTATGTGTTCTTCGAATGTGCCACTCACAACGATGATGTCATCCAGATAAGCAAATGCATACTCGTCCATGTCTGGACCAATGATGCTGTCTAACATCCTCTGGAATGTGGCGGCAGCGGAGTTCAATCCGCATGGCATAACCTTCCACTGGTACAATCCCCGACCTGGTACAGTAAAGGCTGTATAAGCACGCGACTCGGGGTGTAAAGGTATTTGCCAGTAGCCTTGTTTGAGATCGATGGTCGATATGAAGTTGGCCCGTTTCAATTTATCTAAGATAGCCACGATCTGGGGCAGAGGGTACGCGTCCATGACGGTTATGCTGTTCAGCTGACGATAGTCGACACGTACTCTCCACGAGCCGGTTTTTTTCTTTACAAGAACAATGGGTGAGCTGTACGGACTTTTGGACGGTTCTATCTTGTCGTCTTGGAGTAACTCATTGATTTCGTCATCAATCACCTTTTGCATCGCGGGGTTCTTAGGGTAATACCTCTGTTTAAACGGTTGGTCGGTCTTCAGCTTGATATAATGCACGGCGGTGTCCGTAACCTTCGGCAGAGATTCGAACTTCGGTAGTTCTCCGTCTAACAGTGCTTGTAACTCTTCTTCTTGTGAGGTGGTTAATGGTTTACCCCCCAGCGCACAGAGATGCTCTCGGTACTCATTCTCGGCTACTTTTGTTGCGTTCAGCGCTGGTAACCATGGTATTTCGGTGCCGCTCATGCTCATCCGGAAATCTGCTTCTCGCAAGATATCCACCCCTATCACCATTTCTTCGGTGAGTTGCTTCATGTATGTTACGGTCCCGTGAATAATACGCTCTTGGATAGTCAGGGCCAGCGGATAGTGTTCGTAGCTGACCACGACTTCGCCATTGGCGAGATGCGTACGGTGCGTGCGACGTTGGACGGGAGCGTTCAGGCGGCGTAGTAAACGTCGAGTACTCTCGTTGATAAAAGACTTTGTGGCCCCGGTATCCAATAACGCTTTAATGGCCTGTCCACCCACTCGTATGGTTACGAAACATCTGGGGTCGGTATTCTCTCCTGTTATCTCGCCTTGTGATGGCAATGGGGTTGTCTCAACCAGCGCTATGGCCTGTGCTGGTGCGTGTTCTGGTTGCTGTGGTTGGTTCCGCCGGCTCGACATGACGGCGGCTCTATTCGGATGACAGTCGCAGTCTTTTGTCAGCCGTCCGTCTTCTCCGCAGTACGAGCAAAAGAGACGGAACGGTCTGCGACAGTTGCTTTTACTGTGCCCTCGCTGTTTACAGTTCCAGCAATGGGTCTCTCTGTCGTATTGACCGAAGTGCGGTGGCGGTAGCGGCGGATCAGGACGGTTGGGATTTGGTCGTGGCGGAGGCAACGCTCGGCTGTCGGGAAGCGGTCGATTGGAGGCAAATGGGTTATGTACGTTTCGAGGCGGCGCGGGACGTGGTGTCGGAGCAACATAGTGCTGTGCTTGGCGAGGAGTACGGTCTTCACCGCGTATGTATTCATACTCCTCTGCTAGTTTCATTAACTCGTCTAGCGTATTGAAGTCACGCCTCTTAATATATAATAGGTATTCAGGCCTCAAGCTATCGTATATTCGGTCGATACTATCTTCGATATGTATCCGCGGGTGACGATAAATCAGGTATTGGGTGGCTTGTATGAAATCTTTCGCTTTTTAGCGGGGCCCTTGCTTCTTCCTCATTATTTCTTCCTCTAACTTGCAGAGGTACCGCGCCGGTAAATAATGGTCTAGGAAAGCAGCTTGGAACTGAGTCCAGGTTTTTAGGCGCTCTTTGTTTATGCGAAACCACTCTAAAGCGGTACCGCGTAAGATTTCTGGCAAGGCTTTGATTATGTCGTCTGGTCGTATGTCGTAACAAGCGGTTAATTCCATTAGCCGGTCTAGGAATTCAACTGCGTTCCCCGATGAGTCAAACCTCAGTCCCCACTTGCGAACGTTATTCATTAACTCAGCCTCATAGCTGAGTATGAATCTACCGGTCGGTCGGAAAGGTGGCCTAGTTGGCGCGGGTTCGATTGGGCGAGGTGCAACGACTTCATCGGAGATCACGACATTGGATGTTTCTGAGACTCTTGTCGTTTCGTCCTCCGCGGGTGAAACGACAGGAGGTGGTACATAAGAGGGTACCTGAAAGGAGATCTCAGTATACATCGGCGACTTTGGTTCGGATTCGTTTTTGGGCATTGGCACTTGTTTGTACTCCCTCTCAGTTACGGCTTTCTCCAAATCGGCACACAGATCCTGTGTGGATTTACGGAGCCTAGCCTTTTTGATGTAACTGCTGAAACGGGCTCGTAGTGCAGACAAGGTGCCTTCTGTGTCCAGTCCTAGCTGACTCATACGCGTCACCAGCTCTGGCTTGCTGAGCAAGTATATTGCCCCTATGCTGGCGAACACGTCGAAGCTTTCTTCGGAGTCGGACATGTTTAAATTAGAAAAATTTTTCGGTTTAGTTTATAGTTCGAAGAGAGTTTCTTTATCACGGAGTGGACCTTAATAGTCCCTGCTCGGGCGCCAAATTGTGACGTGTTTTTAATTTCCCAGCCGAGGTGATACTCAGGGCGGGCCAAGGTTATAGTGAAGAAAACACGAAACTTCACAAAGATCAAGAAACTCTCTCTTTATTACGAACTTAAATTATTCAAATATTATAATTAACAAAATCGGTATAAAAAGTACGGCTGGTATTGTATCGGCTGCTGTCTTGTAGCTTGGTACGCCCTCAGGCGGATTTTAACAGCTGATGTCCCCTCTGGTCAGGTCCGTCAGTCCTGGACTGATTGTGATCGGAAAACTCCTTTATTCGTATTATCTAGGGAAATAAAAGGATTAATAACTATTGATACAGGTGGTTGCTGCCTTAACGGCACTATCCTTCGCGGCGCATTCACCCTATAGGTAGCCGCGGTAACTCGAAGCGCGTAGGCGTCAGAAGACCCTAGCAGGCAGAAACACGGGCGGTACGAGACCCCCGGTAGGCAGAAACACAAGCGGTACAAGACCCTTGGTAGGCAGAAACACAGGCGGTACTAGACCCCTGGTAGGCAGAAACACAAGCGGTACGAGACCCTTGGTAGGCAGAAACACAAGCGGTACGAGACCCTTGGTAGGCAGAAACACAAGCGGTACGAGACCCTTGGTAGGCAGAAACACGGGCGGTACGAGACCCCCGGTAGGCAGAAACACAAGCGGCCGAAGCCCTTGGTAGGCAGAAACACGGGCGGTACGAGACCCCCGGTAGGCAGAAACACAAGCGGCCGAAGCTCTTGGTAGGCAGAAACACGGGCGGTACGAGACCCCCGGTAGGCAGAAACACAAGCGGTACGAGACCCTTGGTAGGCAGAAACACAAGCGGTACGAGACCCTTGGTAGGCAGAAACACGGGCGGTACGAGACCCCCGGTAGGCAGAAACACAAGCGGTACGAGACCCTTGGTAGGCAGAAACACGGGCGGTACGAGACCCCCGGAAGGCAGAAACACAAGCGGTACGAGACCCTTGGTAGGCAGAAACACAAGCGGTACGAGACCCTTGGTAGGCAGAAACACAAGCGGTACGAGACCCTTGGTAGGCAGAAACACGGGCGGTACGAGACCCCCGGTAGGCAGAAACACAGGGGGTACTAGACCCCTGGTAGGTAAGGCTCAACAGGCAATAGCTCTGGGGGATCACAGGCACTAGTCTCTGCCCCTGGTGGCACAATACTTAAGAAATTTAGTTTATAAAAAATATAATTCAGGAAACTTACTCAATACCACTTACTAGTTGTTCCTTCTTGGGAAGTGCACCTTTTGACCGGTGCCGGTGAACTGATTTTTCCTGTGCTGAGCTGCTCCTTTTATACTTGCAGCTCACCACGGAATCATATGGGAATCCATCCGAACAATGGGATATCCCCACTCCCATGTAATTTATATATTTCTTATGGTCGACGATACCTCACCATTATATTTGGCTATACGCCATAGCCATACCATACATTGTATTTATCGACTACCCATTATACTTGGCTATACGCCATAGCCATATCATTCACGATATCCACCATCGAGCTCTACTGATGGTTGTGTCGCACGCTGCTTGTGCGTGATATCCACCATCGAGCTTTACTGATGGTCGTTTCGCACACTGCTTGTGCATGGGGAGTTCTGTGTTTCTACCGTGTCTAATGTATCTTCTCCCTATTTATTTACTAAATGGGCGAGGTGAGCTTGCTACCGATGTGGGAAAAGCTTTCCCCCTATTATTTGCCACGAAAATAGTTCCGGTTCGTGCATTAGGTAATAATGAAAATAGTTCCGGTTCGTGCATTAGGTAATCATGAAAATAGTTCCGGTTCGTGCATTAGGTAATAACGAGTATAGTTCCGGTTCGTGCCTTGGGTAAGCGTGGTAATAGTTCCGGTATACGTGAGGCTATTCCTCTGGCCACTAGATGACGTATTGGGGAGATGGATTTAAAACATGTAACGACCTTTTATCTAATGCTTCGTTACAGAATGGAATACGCCATTTCAAAACGGCAAATTACTCTCCTCAGTCGAATGCATCTGAGAGAGTTAATCGTACGCTCTTGGCCGCAATTCGTTCCTATCTCAAGGAAGACCAGAGAGATTGGGACCTTCATCTGAGCGACATAGCTTGTGCCCTTAGCACTGCCGTCCATACCTCAACCGGCGTGTCACCATAATTCGCACTCTTTGGTTTAAACATGATGACACATGGAACTTCCTACGATCTCGCGGAAAAACTTAATTCTATAGAGGACAGCGAATTAACGATCCTCTCTAGACATACTCGACTACAGTGCATACGAGATAAAATCAAAAATAATATCACGAAGACGAACGAAAAAAGCGCTCAAAAATATAACACTCGCGTTCGCAACATACGTTTTATACCTGGGCAAGAAGTATACAAACGAAATTTTGTTTTAAGCGACAGTTCAAAATACCTAAGTTCCAAACTCTGTCCAAAATTCGTTAAGTGTAGGATAGTAAAAGCTATCGGAAAGAACTTGTATGAGTTGGAAAATTTAGCTGGAAAAACTATTGGAGTTATCCATGCAAAAGATATTAAGCAGTAAAAATATTTTTTTTAAACGTATCCCACACTCGTACTTAGGTATCTTATTGTCTCCTTAAGTATTATATGTATTTCTATACTAACTTTATAATTTATTACCTTTATTTATTCCTATTCTAGTTATCTTATTTATTTCTTATGTACCTGCCTTATTAAGTTTTTTTGTTAATTTATTACTTATTTATTAAAACAGTGATGTCCATAAGACCCTGTGTTATTTTTATGTTTATTTATTAAAACAGTGATGTCCATAAGACCCTGTGATATTTTTATGTTAATTTATTACTTATTTATTAAAACAGTGATGTCCATAAGACCCTGTGATATTTTTATGTTAATTTATTACTTATTTATTAAAACAGTGATGTCCATAAGACCCTGTGATATTTTTATGTTAATTTATTACTTATTTATTAAAACAGTGATGTCCATAATACCCTGTGATATTTTTATGTTAATTTATTACTTATTTATTAAAACAGTGATGTCCATAAGACCCTGTAAATATTTTTTTTTGTTAATTTATTATTATATTATATAAGTATATTACTATCTATTGATTATTATAGTGCAATTAAATTACCTTCCAACCTATAGTATTTACTCTCTACCTATAAACTACCTATGCTTATGAATTTTATTGATTTATCGTTTACTTTGGCATAACACCATCAGTACATTAGGTATTTAGGCAGTATAAATACAAACCTCATTAACGTATTTAAGCACTACATATCTACGTATCTGAACCTTTATGGGATACGTTCAAGTTCCATGTGAGCGGAAGTCAGTAGCTTCCTCATCCTTCCTTCCTTCCTTCCTTCTTCCCCACATAAACAATTAGCCTTTATGCGCAGGGAATAACTTCCAGAAATAACTTTCAAAAATAAAAAAATCTTCTATTCCTTTCAATTTCAAAGGCACAAAAAAACTTATGTATTTAAGACTAGTAAGTACACAGTGGTATTACATGTTATAAAATTGATCCGAAACTCATCAACAAATAGCCGTCCTTTTCACTGTCCTTGTTGTCGTAAGGTCCTCCACCTAGTCCAGTGTTTTGTAATGGACACCTGTGACAAAGAAAACAAGTCAGCGACAATAGTCAGATTCAATATAAAATACGTTACATTCTTCGTTGTGGTCAATCGTCACTGCAAATGTTCGATCCAAGTCGATTCTCCGTCTTTGTAGGCAATCTCGGCACCAAACTAAGTACTTTGCATACTTTTGCTATTCGCTATTGACGATAAGTGTGACTTTGGTGTCTCAGGGTGGCAAGTCACGTACTCAAAAATGTAAAGACCAGCAGGGAAACATAGTTATAGAGTCACAGTCGCTACAGAGGATCTGGAAAGATCATTTCTGCAGACTGCTTAACGGTGATGAGGACACAAATTCCGCTGTCAGGTAGATTGCCTCATTCAGCAAGAATGCCGTCCCCCCGACCTAGAGGAAGTTAAGCTTGCCATATGCAAACTTAAATCAAATAAGACTGCAGGTGCAGATGGCCTTGATGCCGAACTTTTCAATGCAGCTGGAGACCAGTTGGAAAGGAGCATGCACCAGCTGATCTGCATGATATGGTCGAAAGAAAGCATGCCTGATGAATGGAACCTCAGTATCGTATGCCCGATCCTAAAGTAGGGAGACCCTCACAATTGCGCCAGTTATAGAGGGATAAGCCTCCTTAACGTCGTTTATAAGATCTTGTCTGCTGTAATATGTGAACGTCTGAAACCCCACGTCAAAAACTTGATAGGTCCTTATCAATGTGGTTTTAGACCAGAGAAGTCCACAATAGACCAAATTTTCACATTACGGCAGTTCTTGGAAAAAACCCGAGAACATAATATCGATATTCACCATCTTTTTTTCGATCTCAAGGCTGCGTATGACAGTATTTACAGAGACGAGCTGTACATAGCCATGTCTAGTTTCGGCATCCCTGCAAAACTCGTACGAATATGCATTATGACTTTGGAGAATACAAGCTGCTCCGTCAAGGTCGTTAAAGAACTCACAGAGACCTTTGATGTTGAAAAAGGTTTTAGGCAAGGTGACAAACTGTAATGTGATTTCTTCAACATCATACTTGAACAGATTATAAGAAACTCAAACGTCAACACCAGAGGAACAATCTTTCAAAAGTCTGTACAATTACTCGCCTATGCAGACGATATTGACGTAATGGGAAGAAAAAAGCGTGATGTCATAGGTGCTTTTGCGAGTATTGAAACAGAAACGGCATAAATGGGTTTGATGGTTAATGAGGGCAAAACGAAGTATATGCTGTCATCAAACAAGGAAACAGAACATCGACAAATTGGACAAAACGTCACAATAGACAGACATAACTTCGAGGTAGTACAGGACTTCGTCTACCTAGGATCCGCTGTAGACACGAACAACAAAATCAGTGCGGAGATCTAACGGAGAATAACTCTTGCCAACCGTTGCTTCTTTGGGTTAAATAGGCAATTGAGAAACAAAACCCTCTCTAGAAAAACCAAGGTGACCTTGTATAAGACCTTAATCATCCCAGTCCTGCTGTACGGCGCGGAAGCATGGATCTTGTCGAAAGCGGATGAGGAAACCCTCGGTCGTTTCGAAAGAAAAATTCTCCGAATGATCTTTGGCCCCGTTTGACTCGACCCGTTGACTTTGGTGTCTCAGCTACAGTAGCTGACGGTATCAGCGAAGATGTGTCTTTTCTATCTCATCGCCTGAGAATTGTAAAATGCTTAATGAGTGGAATTGCTTAGGTTGAACAAATTAAAAAATGTAATCTCAGATAAACTATCTAGAACAAACAATGATTTCACTACTTGTTTTCGTAGTGGAGATTAGAATGTCTTTTTTATCATAGTGGATACGCGAGGGGCTCACGACTGAGCAAAATATGAGATGTCCAAAGTATGTGCCAGGTTCAGCGAAAGACAATTCACAACATCTAATGGGGTTGTAATTGCGGCAGCACAAGCCCCTGCTGCGATACCAGCCACAGCATGTTGGTTGAAGCACTTGTGGTTGGAGACGTTTCATGGTCGTCGATATTCATTTTTTGTTTTTCTTTTCTCCAAAACTGTTGGAATGCTTGTTTGCAAATTCAGTTCAATACGGCTGATGTTACTTTGAGGGCTGGTGTTCGACTATACTCGGCTGGTGTTCGACACATAATCGACGTGGACGTTTCTGATTGGTGTTAGCGCGGTCGCATGATGTGCGTTGCTATCGCGTTAACGGAGACCAAAGAACGGAACCCGTGACGGTGATAGCCAACGTAGCAACAGACACTTGGCATCGACATTCGACACAGTCGTAACAAAAACGCCATCGGGAGAACACCGACTAACTACTCAAAGTAATACTATTAAAATTTTTCTTTATGCTATTTTTTTTTATCAAGCTTAAACTCTAAAATTTAATCTGAAGCATTCAGAAAAAAAAGAAAGTACAATTTCAACTTTCGGATCCCAAAATTGGTGTCTAAACGAGTATTTTTTTTTTGCAAAAGTGAAAAAAAAAGAAAAAAAAACAATCGTAGCCATCTTGGAAATAACCTCGTCCAATTAATACGATTTGTTCGCGTGTACGTTCCCTGGATCGCCAAAGCAAAAACAAATAAAAATATAGACTTTCTTACCTGGCCCCAGAATTCAGTGCTACAATCGAATATTGATTCACAATTCCGGTACCTATACTTAAACTGTGCGAGTGCTCGACGCAACAAAGAAAAAAAAACAGGAAATCATCAACCTAAGAAGTGGTCTCCCAAAGCCCAAAGGGAGGATAAAGCCCCCCCAAAAAAAGTGCAGTTCAAATAGGCGTTCGTTAAGTTAGAGTGTTAAATAAAGTCGGTGAGTGTATTCTCGTTCTATATGTGTAGATTTTGTACATCCTATAGTTTTGTCAAGTTCCTTCACTTTTCCCTTTTTTTTATTTTTACACCATAGAAACCTCGACCTCGGCGGTCACAGACAGTCCTCTGGAAGTCGTGATCGCCTCCCTGTATTTAATCGCGATCTTCAATCAAGATCTTCAATCAAGAGGTTTTCCTTTCAAGAAATCAGCAAATCAAGATCTTCAATCAAGTTTTTTTTTAAGATATCAACCAATCGTGATCTTCAATGCAAAAGTCAAAAGACATGATACTTGTTTGAAACTAAATGAAGATACATTTAAAGATTTGTTACTTGTTTGAAACTAAATTAAGATACTTATAAAGCATATTACTTGTTTGAAACTAAACCTAAATTCAATTAGAAGAAAACGGAATACTTTGTAAAAATTTATAGTAATTGGTCGATAGATAGAAATAGAGATTGTGGCGTAAGTATCTGGTTTCTCCCTTATTGTTTATAACCCGAAATAAAAAGAGCGTTTTTGCGCTG
This sequence comes from Melanostoma scalare, assembly GCA_949752695.1. Lineage (NCBI taxonomy): Eukaryota > Metazoa > Arthropoda > Insecta > Diptera > Syrphidae > Melanostoma > Melanostoma scalare. The sequence continues at coordinate 107,438,446 of OX456984.1, read as the reverse complement.
TGTCTGTATCCGTAGCCCCCCATTGAGCTCAATTGAGGTAGGATAAAATTGCACATACATAAATCTGAGACACTAAGAGTGTATAGTAGAAGGGCAGAAGCTGGGTAAGGCCTAAGCATTAAATCCTTGTCCCGATTACTTGAATTTATCCTATTCTCTATTTATATTCTATAAAGTATATTACTTGTTTAAAACTAAATTATAATACTTAAAATATAGTATGCTACTTGTTTAAAACTAAATTATAATACTTAAAATATAGTATGCTACTTGTTTAAAACTAAATTAAAACATTTGAATATAATAAAGTGTAACATGTTCGTATGCCGTAATGGTTGAATTTGTGATTTTTTTTCAAGCATATAGCAGCTTGACGATGTGGTAAAGTTTGTTTTCAGGGGATGTGAAAGGTGACGTTATCGGTGATCGAATGATGAGCTGAGCAACAACGAAAGGTAAGCGAAGGTAAAGGGAGAGGTGAAAATCTGCCGACAACTCTCAAGGTAGGGTGGGATATAGGCACCGTCGAATAAGACCTCGACGCCCTCTGGTGGTAACGTCCGTCCGTTTTAAACAAATTTTTTTTTGAATGTTCGCATTCATTGTTTGGATCGATATAAGGCATGAATAAGTAGTAATAGGTTGAATCCTTTTGTGGTTGCGGACGAGATCCCACACCATCCGGCGAGCTCAAGCCGAGCCCCAACAAGCATGCCAGTCCGTGACCACAGGAAGCAAAAGTTTTTTTTCTGGTTCAACACAACCCCAGCCTTTTGCATCGTCGGGTGTTCGAAAGCACATTGCAAGGAAATCGCGGAAGGGGAAGACCTCGTCTTAGGTGGCGCAATTAAGTGGATGAAGACCTCAACAGACTTGGAGTGCGAAACTGGAGAGAGCTCACCCGAAATCGAAATCGTTATAGAAGGATGCTGGTTGAGGCCCAGGTTCACCCCGAACTGTAATCCCCACCTAAGTAAATAAGTAGATGCCCTTGACGTATTGGTTAACATAACTGCCATTTATGTGAGAGTTCAACGCTCGAGTCTGTAACAAATGATTTAGCTTCGACATATGCTTATTACCCAATATACAACTTTCAACATCCATGGCCCACAATAGACCTACCATCCACCGTCCACCAGAATACCGTCCATTAGTACGAGACACAACCTTTAAGCCAGAACACCAACCAGGCGAACAGCTGTTTCGTCTATAAACAGTGTACCAGGTGTTTGGTGAACTAGTCGTGGGGAAAACAGCCGAGGTGAGTCGACACCAATTACAGCAGTGAGGTGAATCCTACCCCCATTTTTGCACAGACGAAGAGGTGTAAAAGAGCGAGTACCGTCATAGAAAACACAGGCCAAAATAACGCCCTAGGACGGCTGCAAAGATCAGCAACCACCCTTATCCCCTGGTGAGAAGGATGACCACTGAGGACCGACACCCTGAGCCAAGATAGAGGCCACAATAACCTCCGTCAACATAAAGACAACCGGACAACCCGAGATTTTTTTAAACAACCTTATAAATATTTTTTTTTCTCTTTTCATAGGCAATAATTATCATTATTTTAGCAAACAAAACATTATTTAAAGTTAGGCCCTTTCTGTGCCAACAAAACAACTTTATATCTAAATGTAATGTAATCTTAGAATTAAGAACCAATTGTGTATATACCTGTTCAATAAAAATAGTTAAACAGTTAAACAGGTAGAAAACACAGTCCACTGGTACCAGTCAAAGTGTGCGCATCTCTCCAGCAGCAGCAGTGGTAAGGGTAAGAAACTTACTTACCCCTTCTGTGCCAACAAAACAACTATATATCTTAATGTAATGTAGTCTTAGAATTAAGAACCAATTGTGTATATACCTGTTCAATAAAAATAGTTAAACAGTTAAACAGCTAGAAAACACAGTCCACCGGCACCAGTCAAAGTGTGCGCATCTCTCCAGCAGCAGCAGTAGTAAGGGTAAGAAAAAATAGTATTACTCAACTTGGAACAATATTATCCAAATATAGAGTTATAGCGTATAGACTATAATGTTTATTAATCTTTTCTGTAAATAAAAAATAATACAAAAAATACTTTAGGATAATACAAAAATAGTTTAATTATATTTCATTTATTTAGCTTGACGTCTTGCATCTTCGGAATCTGACTTAAGAATGTGGTTTTTCATCGGTTGAATTCGAATCGAATCTTACGATGACAGCGCTGTCAATTACTCAAATGAGTACTTCTCTTCTCTCTCTACTTAATTTTTATCTCTACTTAATACTTCTCTCTATTTCATCTGTCATACGCTTTTTTTCCATAGCTAGCTATTTTTCCATAGTTTGTGCGAATGATCCAGACTTCGAGACAGTTTGTACTTCGTCCTCGTAAGTTGCTATTGGCAGAGAAGCAGAAACAGGACACAGGGCTATGTTAGACATATAAAAAATTTTGTCTCCTACTTTTTAGCCAGTTGTTATCAGCACCGTGCACATATTTTCGAGAAGTCGATCGAAAAAAAGTGTGCGCATGATAGATGACTCGCAACGTCCATCAAAAATGTGTCTCATATGTGCGAAGATAGCTGACGGCTCTTTCCCGGTCATGTCATCCCCTCGTAGCATGCGTCTCAGTTGTGACTCTGGAGTGGGAGCAAAATGATTTAACAGTCGTCCTTTTAGAACAGCAAATTTGTTGTCTGCTGGTGGATTTGTTGCCAGGTCACAAACTGCTCTTAAGGCACCGCATCGCCTTCCAGGCTGACTAGTATGTTGGCATATCGATCGTTATCGTCGACGACGCCTCCAAGTTGCAATGCCATTTCTACTTGTGTGAGCCAGAGTTGAGGTAGGCGAACGCGTTGTATCGAAGATAAGTTTTGCCCTGAACAACCCCAACAGAGATGATGATGTTGTGAAGTTCGTGGGAGCAAGATGTTGTGTTCCAGAAGTTCCAGTGGCTGTAATTTATTGTTCAGTTGTACCCAGTTGTGGTGCAAGACGTATTTTATTGAGCGAGTCGAATGCTTCCTTCGCTTCTCGTAGTTCTTCACGCAGCTGATCTATGATCTTTTTGTCCACATCTTCTTGTGTGTTAGTCATTGTTGTATTGCAGTTTTTGACTTCCGAAGAGATTGTCTGCCCTTTGCCGTCTTCGTCTGGCGATTCTGAACTGGAGAATTCCCGTTTGCGACCGTTTCCATTGCGTAGTTCGCATGGCATGTACTCGTTGTGTAAATCCCTTGTTAGAGATCACGTCGGGGCTACCAGTTTTAGCGTTTAGACTATAATGTTTATTAATCTTTTCTGTAAATATAAAATAATACAAATTTTTTTTTAGAATAGTACCAAAATTGTTTAATTCTATTTCATTTTTTTAGACTGTCGTCTTGCTGCTTCGGTATGTGACTTAAGAATTTGATTTTTCATCGGTTGAACTCGAAACGTCCATCTTACGATAAGCGCTTCCAATGCCAATGACTCAAACAAGTACTTCTTTTTTTTCTCTATTTAATTTTTTTCTCTACTTAATTTTTCTCTCTACTTCTTTTTCTCTCTATTTCATCTGACATACGCCACAGAGTCTTACGTATTGTGCCACCTGGGTCAAAGACTAATAACTGTGATCCATAGGACATACTTCCTATTCTATTAAAAGCGCCTGACAGAGGGCCTTAGTGAAACCTGTCAACCTTTTGAATTGCCGCCAGTGGGCTTTATACCTGTGAGCCGATTGCCGCCGAAGGCACCGATTAGACCGGCTATTGACGACACAATATAACTGCGTAAGCTGACTTGAGTAAAAATCATAATTGTTTTGATTTTTAAACAGTTAACTGCACAAACAGCACAAACAACCCCATTCACAACACAACTGAACTGCGCAAACTCCAATTTGCGCAGTTATATAGTGTCGTCAAAGGCCGGCCCATTGTATATGAAACATATAAGGCGTGTTTTTTTTTATGCTAGTATATAGTACAGCATTCGAGTTAAAAAAAACGATCTGTCCACAGTATTTTCAGTTCTATATTCAGCAACAAGATGGAGCTCAACGTCAAAGCTTGCTGTTACTTTTCAAAGCTGTCTGTGAAATTCAAGATGAAACAAAATCAAATTCATACCAGGTTTGTTTCGTTAATTGGTCTATCAAATGAATAACGATACAAAGCCAGGTTTGAATTTGTATTTTTTTTTTTCTTATTTTCCATACATCAGATTTTCTCTTACAGCTCTTTTTTACTATTTTTGGAGGCATCGTCCAGCAGTGAAGAAAGCTCTATGTCAAAGTCAGCTGTTTTGTTGAAAAAAAACTTTCGGATATGTTCGGGGAGTATGTAGAAAGATATTAAAAACTAATCTTTGATGAGATTTTCGATTGTCAAACAGAATCAATTTATTTTTCATCCAAATCTGTGGTAAAGCAATTCTACGCTATTGACCAGTCTTTTCGATAGGTTAAAAAGGAAAATAAGTTGTTTCTATTTACAAAACCGTGAAATTGAACTATAATACTACCGGACAAATAAACACAACGCAAATTAAATTAAGTTGAAACACGTACTGCTTGTCCCAAACTTGAATTTCTATTGAAGAATGTTTAATTTTCATACATATATCTTTCCCTTTTGATCATTTTTTACTGCTTTGTTTGTTTGTTTGATTTGTTTTTTTTCTTGCATTGGGCTATATTTTTTAGTCAAATAATTCCATCCAAAAATCCTGTATTATAAAACAGGGGGAAAATTCAACATGAATATAGTTTTTATTTCTTTAATTTTTAATCGAGAGAAAAAATTTCTTTGCAAATACCACATTTTTTTTGAACACGTCCTTTCGAAAAAGCTTTGATGCAATGCCATCCCTGTTTTCACTGTGGAAAATTACGACAGTAAAATGATTTGTTGTTGTTCCCCAAGGGAAATTTTTACTGTACTATATACTAGCATAAAAAAAACACGCCTATAGTAACACCATGAACACTCCCGATGCTATAGCCACCTACCTGCTCGATTAAAGGACTTCTCTTTTGAATCGGAAAGAAAGTGAAGTGTAGAGCCCTACATTGTATTTATAATACCCAAGTGTACCACCAAAATAAATTTAGAGAGAACCGCAAAGTTCGTTAATCGAGCAAATAGGTGGTTGTAGCATCGTTAGTGGTCATGGTGTTACTATAGGTTTTATATGCAATGGGCCGGCCCATCTTCTACACTTAACTTTCTTTCTGATTCAAAAGAGAAGTATAGAGCATGTATGTGGCTATAGCATCAGGAGTGTTCATGGTGTTACTATGTTTATATAAAACCCATAGTAACACCATGAACACTCGCGATGCTTGAGCCACCTACTTGCTCGATTAACGAACTTTGCGGTTACTTGGGTATTATAAATACAATGTAGGGTTCTACACTTCACTTTCGTTCCGATTCAAAAGAGAAGTCCTTTAATCGAGCAGGTAGGTGGCTATAGCATCGGGAGTGTTCATGGTGTTACTATATGTTTCTTATACAATGCAATGGACTACATTAATAGGCAATGGGAAAACAACACAATGGTGAGCAACGATATAATTACACCAAGTACAATGCATCAGGGGTACACACGGCACCACAGTGACACGCACATAAGATAAGATAAGATACATTTCTTATTTCTTATAAATTCATAATTTCAGTACAAAAATTTAGTGCAAAAAAACTTAGTAGAAATATAAGAAAATGAGACATTCTATGTTCAATACACATGGTAATTGAACAGAATTGAATGCCACTTCGATAAAATCGTAACAATTTCAACAGAATTATGGGTGGGGTGACCCTTTTTGAAAAATACAATAATAATATAATACAATTTTTTTTCGCATCAATTGTGCTTAAGGAAATACATATAATTAAAGAAGTATTTAAATATAAAATATAACCAAAAAAAACCCAACAGCGAACAATGTCATATGTCAATATTTATATCAGAGTATCAGAAATAACATTTTCCAAGTTCGGAAAGTTAAGACTAATAAGCCATTTTTTTTAAAATATTTTATAAGGAATCCAGATGTTGACAGTGTCCTTATAGCCTGGGGAAGCTTATTAAATAATCGGTATGATGAAATGGAATAAAAGTTACGTAAAGCAGTTGTCCAGAAGATGGGTACAGTACAGATATTTGAAGAATTTCCACGTAAATTATAATTTGATATTACATGAAAATGACGGTTTCCAGACTTCATAAAGAAAGTTTTAAGAACTTTAAAACCATACAAATGACGTACAGGAAGAATTTTAAGATAGCAAAACAAAGGAAAACTCGGGTGACTACTCGGCTTACGGCAAATTTTTCTCAATGCATATAAGGAAATATAATTCCTTAGTTGTATATTTTAGTCTCCCACGCTTATGTGTGGGTTGGTAGAGTGAAGTACTGAATGGGTGAAGCAGCAGAAGAGTTAGAGAGGGAAATATAATTCGCTGGCTGTACACGCTTAGTGAACAAAATGTCAAAGTCATCTAATCTAAATTGATAAAAGCACGTAGGTGATTTGATTTATGAAATTAAATTTTTACGGTAGAGAATAAACATAGAAAGTAGTTTCATTGTTTATTTCAGGTATGTAAAATATGGCAAAACGTTATTTTATTTATTTATTTATTTCAGTGAAACAACTTCTTGTTTAATCAATCCCCAGAAAAAGTAATAATTAAAGTAAAGTCACATTACAAAACTACTTTCCCGTTTATTAAGAAGAAAAAGAACAAGATGGATAAATTACTATTTGAGTTCAAATGTGTGGCTGCAGCAGATGAAAAATCAAACACGGTCATCATAACCTCCATAAAAACACCAGATGGTAGAACGTATGTTTTAGGAAAGATGACCAATTTGCAAAAAAACACACCTTATTAACAGCGACGGCAGCATACACAAAGGTAAAAAGCAGCTTTAAAAAAAGACACCAAGTGAGAAAAGTGTGGATAACTTTAACTGAGTAATTGGAAGAAATTTATCTTGATAATGAAGAAAATCTACAATTTAATGATACCTTATTTGGAAGAAGTAAGTGAAATAGAAAAAATAGTAGCAGAGGAAAATAATCCAATGATCAAACTCTTGGAAAAACTAATTGAAAATTCCCAAAAATCTGAGGAAAAGAGTTTAGTGAAAATATCCAAGGATTTTATCATTGAGAAATTTGACAACAAAACCTCTAATGCTGTGCAGTGGATAATTGAGTTTGAAAAAGAATGTCAAAGGATTAATATTGATCAAGATAAAAAGAAAAATGAATTATTAAAATTTTTCCTAGAAAAGACATATTTGGATTGGTACAGCTGTACTTTGCTAAAATTATCAATAAACTCAGAGTGGGATCAATGTAAAAAAATATTCTGTGAAACATTTGCAAATAAAGTTTGGACCCCAAAAAGGTATGAATTATAATTCAAACATCGATCAGGCAGTTTGATTGAGTATGCTATAAAAAAAGAAAAACTCTTATTGGACGTTAGAAAATCAATGGACACAGGTGCTGTGATTGATTTAATAGCTACTGGCTTACCAAATTTTATTGCAGACAAAATCGACAGAGAAACTATACAGTCAACAGAAGAGCTATGCAATGAGATAGGAAAACTTGAAAATCTAGTAAAAAAGAAGACTTCAAATGCGAGCAATCTAAAAGAAGAAGAGTTAAAAAAGGTTCCTCGCAAAATCTGTAAAACAAGAGGTAAAGGAAATAGGTATCATGCAGAAATCAAATGCTGGTTTGATGATGAAAAAATAAAAACAGAACAAGTTTCCCTTCTGGAAATAAAAAGTTTTGAAGAGCCAAAAAAACTAGTAAGCGCACCATTAATCATAATTCCTGTAACTTTAAACTACCTGATGAATATTAGAGCAGTTTATGATTCAGGATCAACAATATCACTGATCAATACCAAATTGTTAAAGAGACAGGTATACACAAAAATAAATTAATAAGGCCAAAAACGATAAATGGTGCGGAAAAGAAAACTGGTATTGTAAAACTAAAATTAAAAATTATGGAAATTGAGATAAAAGTAAATGTAGCCGTAATAGATAATAAAAACTTTAATCATGATTTCCTTATTGGGCTGGATTGTATTAAATTGTTTAAGTTAAGTCAGATGGATGGATGGTCGTTGTACTGTTGATGGTGGATGGGCGTTGTACTATTCGGGTAGGCTCTGACTGGTGCTAACTTGGAGGCGCCCAGATGCTGCAACTTATAGTACTCGTCAATTGTGCTTACTATATCTCCAAGCGGTATCCACTTTGACCTGGGATGCTCCGTCCAGAGTTGACCTACTAAACTAGTAAGTGCCAGTGTTGACAAAGGAATGCGGAACAAAAGAATTGTGATCAACACTATTGAATAGAAATGAGAAAACTGATGGCAAACATTTCATTATCTAATTTAATATTCTTAATAGAATTTATTTAGTTTGTAAATATGCCAAAACAATAACGTATTTCTGCAGAGTTAAACAATTTTGATTACGCGATGATGGTCAAACAGCAAAAGCCAAGAGTTACATTATCGATTTCGAAACGAGCAGCTAATTAGTATGTATGTTTGTATGTCATTTACATTAGGTACATTGAAAAGACAGAACAAAGTGAAATGAAATATCTGCATTGAACGTTACAAGAAATTAGAGAATACAATTTAAAAAAAGGATTAAGATCAAACATGGATTAGATTTAAGGTTCTCCCAAACCAAAGCGTTTTTGCCGTCGCGGCAGCGGCATTTGCAGTTGTCAAAATCAATTTACACAGCGGCATATGAGAGTACCCACACCAACGCGACGAAGAGCAGCGACAGTCCCGTACGTGCAGCGTTTTTTGTCGCTGCCGATGTTTTTTTTTCTCTCTTATGTCAATTGTCATTTGTCAAACTCGTTTTGCGAATTTCTTTTAACAATAGTTTCTATTACTAAATCCAATTTATTTCCATAAAATCCTATAAAAATCACAATATTACTACAAAAGCAATATATGATTGTTCGATGTAATCAAATAGATTAGTTATTCCAAAAAATTCGGAGGAATCAGTGCTAAAAAAGCTAATTATTTCCAAGAACCAATGAAACAACAATGAATAGATTATTCTCTACAAAGGATATTCAACTTTCAATCTACAAAGCGCAAGAACCCCATAGTAGAACTAGCAAGAAATCAATTCTGGAAAATGCAACAACATCGGATAACCAATGTAGCTGAAGTATACAATTAGACCAAAAAACAATTCCCTCCGATGGTTATCGACGAACAATTCGAAATTTCATGGTCACCTTATGGACAGCTGCTTGCATCAGCCAGCTTCGATGCTACAACTGCTATTTGAAGCAAAACATCAGGTAAGATATTGATGGCACTATTTTCTTAGAGAATATACCAAATTTGTTTTTATAGGTGAATTCGAATGCAATGCTACTTTGGAAGGTCAGGAGAAGAAGTAAAAAGCGTTATTTGGTCAAAGTCAGGGTCTATACTTGCCACATGCGACGTTTGGTTTTGGGAAGTTGCTAGCGATGATGAGTTCGAATGTGCTACAGCATGCGGACCCGCTTTTTCCTTACTGATTTCGGTCGATAAAGCACATGCACAGAACGTAAATTGTGTCCGATGGAATGCTTCTATACCTGACCATTTATTGTCGTGCAGTGATGATGACGATGGTAGAACTTGAAGTGGAAGATCCCAAGGAAAATAATGGGACTATGAGAGAATTCACCCACCAACTCCAACATATACAACCATCCTCGCAAAGGCAAACAAATTGCAATCGATCCGAAACTGGTCTTTCAATGAATGTCTTTCGTGGCAGCGACAATGATAAACTTACAGCAAAAGCCCTGTCAAAACTGGACAGTAGTGATGTTCCGTCTAGTGGTCCTAAGTCCTGTGTCCTAAATCTATCCTATAAAGAAAACAGAACGAAAGAGACTGCTCAAAGAATATCGCATGTCAAGACGTATAGAACGCAAAGAGAACGCTGAGGCTCAAAGAGGAAAAGAAACAACAGACACATATTAAGATCAACAACCAAACTAATTTCTAAGGCAAGGATATAATTAGTGTCACAAGTTGTATTTGTATTTTATTAAGAATTTTTGCTTTTCATTTTAAGTAGAATTGGATTGAAAATAAAATAAAAATGAGTTTTTGTTGTAGACAACAACTGGTGGTTTGGTTTGAATTTTTTGTAAAAAGTTGGTGGAAATCCTTTTGTTATTCTGTTTTTTTCTATTCGTTATTGTTTTGGGCTTTCAACCTCTGTTTCGAATGTTCAGATGCTGGGAGATGCAGTTTGATGCTTATCTGTTTAGATAAATCAAGCTCGCATATGTATGCTGTTCTTAACCAGGACGCTGTTAAAGCAAATATCAAAATAGCCTCGAGCAAAAAAAAATTGCTTTGGAGGAAAGTGCGAGTAATTGAAAAATTTTTGAAGGCCACTGAAACCAAAAAACAAGTTGAGGTAACTTACACTAACGGCATACCAACAGAAAAGTTGGCCCCAAAAATTTGTAAAACAAAAGTCTCAAAACACTTTCGTTTCGTTAATAAAATCAGCGTGTATTATATATATCTATTATATCTATTACATTTATTTTGAGTCATATTGATTTGTTTAAAAAGATTAGGTTTTAGCATTGGTACTTACAATACACTTTGATTGAATTCCGGTCCAGCGTAATACCAAATAATAATGTTCTTAACTCTTCGTCAGCAGGATTTACATATTGTTGTTGGTAGAGGATCCGTCATCCGTAGGTTAAATCTAATGTCACTTTCCATTGGACGAAAAGAACCGTCCAGGAGCGTCCAGAAGCATTCTGAAACCGTTCCATTGGTGCAAAAAAGATCTTCTCATGATTCTGAGGAGTGACAGCCGCTTCTCGATTTAAAGTGAGAATCGACTCAAGAAGCACTAACACATGTTACTCAAATGTCAAAAAGAAAATTTGCTTCAAAGAATATTCCTTAAGAGCCATAGGTGTTTCACTCACACAAAGGCAATTACGTTAAACTGAACAGAAATTATTTTGGGTGTTCCATTGGTTTTTAAAATGAGTGCTTCCCCTAGTGAAACCAATGGAAAGCGACATAAGTATAAAGGAACTAAGTTTTATAATTGATCGAATTACAGGTATATACAGACTATCTTACCGTAATTGGCAAATATCCATTTATTTTGTCAGCAATTAAAAATTTCTTTCCACTGCTGCTGTAAATATGGACAACAACTTTATGAATTTCAGAACAAAGTCTGCATAAAAATTCAGTTGCCAGCTCTGAATATTGGTCAAACTATCTCCACTTAGATCAGTGAGATGGCTGGGAATGTCAGCAACTTCAAATACCAGTGGATGTGAATGAGGAGCAGAATGGGACATTTCCTCAGGCAAATCGATTTCGTCTTCAACGTTGACATCTCCAGTCAAACGAAAATCTGAGACACTTGTCTTTGGAAATGATACTCATAAGCTTACAACAAAAGACCTTTTTTGTAGAACGTTCAATTTTCTATTAAAATAATCGATGTTCATTTTATAATAACTATTTTTTAGTGAGTTACAAAATTCAAAACAAAAAAGTTATTTTCTTTAAAATACTTAAATTTTTGACCTTGAATATCTTTTAAATGGTTAGATTTATGAAAAAAGTATAAGAGACCATTTTTGTAGACCGTTCAATTTCCTATAAATACTGTTTTTGCGACTGGTTGAACAATCTATTTTTAAAAAGATATGACCATTTTAATATGATACTAAACTGAAAATGGAAAACTACGATGAGCATCATCTTCCCGTTAATATTAAGCGATCAAATTTTGTAAGTACTTTCTAGAGGTACCAAAGAACAAGTTTTCGTGTGTCGGATCGCAAAAAAATGTTTTTTGATTTTTTTGACCCACCCTAATAAGTACATTGTTATCTACTGTCTAAATTATCAGATCTATAGCATGCACTAATCAAAAGAAAAAAAAAATCATTCCTCATCATCACCATCAATTGCCATATGCAGCGATTAAGTGCAGCTTTCAATTGGTGCTTTTTAAAGGTCTTACCAAGATCACGTATCAAAAATAATGTCCATAGAGCAAGAAACACGAAAAAATTGTTTAACAAATCCGACCAACGAAGGACCAACAAATGAATCGAAATAAGAAAACTGATGGCAAACTTTTCTTTATCTAATTTAATATTCTTAATAGTAGTAGTAGTAGTAGTAGTAGTAGTAGTAGTAGTAGTAGTATTTTATTCTTTCATTTTACTTAAGACTACATAACAATATTATTAATAATATAAATAGAATAATAGTGTACATTCTTTAACTAAAAGTTAGTGGCGAATGACACATCAAAAATTAAATTCGATTGATAACTGATGTCGGGTGACAATCAGTGATAATACAGAGGAAAGAAAGATAAACATAAAAGCGTTCATAACATAATATTAGCTAACTATTAATGAGAAAAAAAAAAATAAAGTAAGCTTACGTTACATTACATCTGCTGATAGAAAAGTTTTAAATAAAAGATTCGATGATATCATAGCTTAAAGTGAATAACCAGTGTTTGACTTTACTAATAAATGAAGAAAAATACATTGTTTGTCTAATGTATAAAGGTAGTTTTTTGTAAATTAAATTGTAAATGAGTAAAAATGCGAAAAATGAGTTTTGTGTGCAAAAGGAACATTAACTGTGCTCAAGTTATTAATACGAAGGTTGTGCATTTGAGAATTCCTGATTAGTGTATTGCCACTTTTTTTATAAAACTCTCTCAATACTTTAAAAACATATGAGTGTCTCATTGGAAGTAATCGCAATTCTTTAAATAATGGCCAACTTTCAGCAAACCGATTTTTTTTGCAAATAATTCGTATCAAATGTTTCTGAGCTATTAATAAGGGCTTAAAAGTGGTATTATACGAACCTCCCCAGCTAGTAATACCATATTGTAACTTGGAGTGAGCGAGACCATAATAAATAGTAGTTAAAACCTTTTGAGAAAAATAGGTTTTATTAAATACACTTTACGTGTGATTAGCAACATGTTGGTTTTTATCATTTGAATGTGATGTTTCCAGTTCAGGTTGAAATCAATTACAACACCTAAATACTTAAAATGCTCAACTGAGTCAATTTTGAAACAGGAATCACAGCATTGCATATTCATTACAAAATTACTTCTACCACATTTATGAATAGGTAAGGAAAACTGTTTACAGTTATGAGCATAAATTATAATCGTATAGGCTGTTACCAGATAATTTTAGAGGCATCAGTTTCGTTTTTTCAATAATAATTAATCTATGAAAATTAAACCATACTCTTAGTTTCTTAGATCTTCCTGTATCCTAGCGATGCATTCAAATGCAGTTTCAAACTCGTAAAAAAAGACGATATCATCTGCAAATGCAGTTGAAACACCATTCAATTTAATTTTGAAAATTGAATTGACATATATTAATAATACAATTTATTTAATTTGTAAATATGCCAAAACAATAATGTAATTCTGCAGAGTTAAACAATTTTGTTGCTTACGCGATGATGGTCAAACCGAAAAAGCCAAGAGTTACATTATCGATTTCGAAACGAGCAGCTAATTTGTATGTGTTTTTGCACTATCTGTGTAAAATGTGTTTTTATATGTCGACTGTAATTTTATTTTAATTTGTGTAGTGTAGTGTAAAGAATAATGTTTTAAAACGAATAGTTTCAATTTCAAATTTATTATAGGATATATGTATAATGTGTTTGTGTTTTGTGTTACCCAAATCCAGTGTGTAAAGAAATATATGCTCACTGTTCGACTTTCAATTAACAAGTGAAGTAAAAAATTAATGTAGGCAATTGATTTAGCTTAAGCGAAGAAACGGGCAAAAGAGAATGCAAGAATATGTAACGTTAGGATTTACAATATCATTGAGAGCAAATGTAACATTTAGATAACTGAATAGAATAATAATAATATTTCATTTTTTATTTATAACCTTGTTTCACTAGTTTAGTTTGTTCTCTTAATGTTAATTTAATTTAAGTTTTACTTTGTAATATTTTTGTAATGTTTTTTTATTTTTCCTCGTATACGTTCTCTTTGTGCTTGTGTTGGCGTTATTTACTAACCACTAACACTTGCATTAATGATGAAGAGCGTAGATAAGTGTGTACAGACGAGCTTGCTCTAAGTTCAGTGCCACTAAGTCTCTGAGATGCAAAAAAAAAAAAAAAAAATTTACAAAATTATTTATTTTTATTAGTTTTAATTTATTAGTTGGATATGAATTCAGAACATTCAGCCCCCCTTGGAAGACTCCGGTCTTTCAGAAAGTGACAATGGGGCAATCTTAACGATGGGTCGTACACAATCTCCATTTGTAGTACGGACTGTGACAACACGGCATCTGTCATCTTTTCCAGGATGAACGTTTATGATTCGTCCAAGAATCCATTTCGACGGTGGAAGGTTTGGTTCCTTTAGGAGCACCATGTCATTCAGCTGAAGATTTCGTCTTGTATTCTGCCATTTGGGGCGGTTTTGCAGCGATGTCAAATATTCTTTATGCCATTGTTTCCAGAATCCTTGCATGAGAGTCTGTAATAAATACCAGTTAGAACTTATCGAAATATTTGAAATATTTAAATCAGGGCTAGAAATTGCACAGTAAGATTCTCCGATCATAAAATGAGACGGAGTGAGCGCAATTGGTTCAAAATCTGAAGTTTGCCACATAGGGCGCGAATTAAGAAGACATTCAATTTTAGCAAGGAGAGTATACATCTCTTCGTATGTGAGTATGTGTTCACCAATAACACGTTTTAAATGTTGCTTTGCGGATTTTACACCCGCCTCCCATAAGCCACCAAAGTGGGGGGCAGAAGGTGGTATGAATTTCCAATCGATGGCATCTTTGGATAGATGATCGGCAATGGCGTTGTTTCGTTGTTGATTCATCAAGTGTTCATGCATCTCTCCAAGCAGCCGCCTGGCACCGTGGAAATTTGTTGCGTTGTCGCTCCAGATTTCGGTTGGTTTCCCTCGACGAGATACAAAACGATCCAAGGCCAACAGAAAAGCACTGGATGATAGGTCGCTGACAAGTTCAATGTGAATCCCCTTTGTTATGAAGCAAACGAATAGGGCTATATACCCTTTAACAAATTTAGGATTCCTACCGCGAGCCAGACGTAGAGTGATTGGGTCAGCGTAATCGCAACCAACCTTACTAAAGGGTCTTGAAAATCGAACCCTTTGTTACGTTCTGCCGTGCTTCAAAAGGAAGAGCAGCTGACGGAGAGTCGAAACAAAAGATAATACTTTGTTTAAATTCTTTTTATTTGAATATATTTGAATGTAGTAGAAGGCCCGCTGTCTCAATGCATTTGGCTGCAACCTTTACTATATAAACTCAAATTTCAACTCTGCCCTTCTTCCCATTCGCTTCTCTATCTATTGGTTTTTATTCATTACTATTACTTAGTTAGCCGTTTACCATCGTCAGAACCATGTTACCTCATTTAGTTCATCCGAACTAGGCCACACACCATGGTCACAATTCTTCATTGGTCATTACATAGAACACGCTTAAACCTATATGCCGATCGTATGGTGACCCACTCAAGTACTTCTGGGTGTGTCTTCATCGATCGCAGTTTGTAGGTCTCGTATTGCACATTGCACTTGACATACTCTATTGCATAGCAGTTGTCTACTCATCTGTTTTCGTTGCTATAGAGGCGCGCATATGGCTTGAGTCATAGTGACGTGCATACGTTGTTCTACATGACGAAAATGAAAACTATGCCCTGTGGTTGGTGTTTTTCTGAATGAGTTGGTTCTGAATGAAGGTTGGAGGTTGGGAATAGTTGTGGTTCTCGGATCACAACATCCTCCCCCTCTTGAAAAAAGAAAATTCGTAGCCAATAAAAAGGTTAGGAATTTTCGCAAAACGTGTAGAGTTGAACCAAATGCGAAGAAGTCAGAGTTTTACAGAAAACTTTTGTTTTTATTACTAGATTATATAATAGATAATAGCATGGTAATACATAGATAAATTTAATAAATCAGTGAATTTTTGTCAAATTTTGTTTTCAAATTATTATTATTGTTACTAATTCGTTTATTTAGTTATACGTAGATATATTTAATGGATCAGTAAAATTTTTATTATTTGTTTATTTTATTGTTTTTTACTGTTTTATGATTTAAAGTAGTAAACATTTTCTAGACAGATTTAGCTTTTGTAATAGATTATAAGTTGTAAAATTTTTTTAAATAGATTTACATGTCTTACAGGTATATGTGTTATATGTGCATAAACATCTTAAAAAAAAATTTTTTTTCATAATTTTATATAGTATTAATAATAATTGTTTTTTTTTTTTTTCTTACATAATTTTATATCGTATTAATTAATAGTGATTTATGGTTAGTAATGGTATAATGACATACTATATTTTTTTTTTATTTGCTGAGCACAAAAATTGGTACTTCGTTTTCTTTCTTGTTCATCTGGGCAACATTACCTTTTCCCAAACTATTTGTTTTCTCTTGTTTGACTTTATACGTATTGTATCGTCTGTAGCAAAGTGATATTAAAAGGATCGTGAAGATTATATATATGAGCCTATAGTGGTGTACGTCGTGCTTGTCTATTGTTAAAAAGGGTGTTAATTCTTTAGTTTTTTGGAATTGTATACTTTTTGATAGAAGTTTTAGCTCGTCTTGACTAGAATATTTAATGAATGTAACCTCTGGTTTTGCTTCGTTTTTCAGATAGTTGTTTTAATTTCGGAAATATTTAAAGCGGGGATGAAGGAATTATAAACAAAAGAAGATTTTTCGTTTTTAGATCCTATAGTGATATCTTTTGGTTTTAGGAAGCAGTTTCCAGTGAGTTCTAAAATAGCTGTTCCTTCAAGAGTATGTGTTAGAACAGTATCCTGGCAAATTTCGTCTATTGTATATTTTCCTAAAGAAGAAAATAGCCATGTATTGTGTTGTGATACTTGTATCCAAACTATTGATACGTTTGACTCTTTAATGTCACAAGAAGTCGGAAAAGATTGAATTCTTTGCAAAAGTTGGATTTCACATTTGGGGTTTTTGTTATTGGTGCTAAATAAAGGGTGTGACATTTCGCATAAGAAATTGTTATTTAAATTTTTACAATGACTCACCTCTTGGCTTTCTATGTCGTAATAGTATTCCTTTTTGTAATCAATGATAAGGTATTTTGAAGTTGGTTGTATAAATACAAGTTTGTCATTCAAACGAGTTGGAAGGGGGATAACTTTATAAAGTTGGAAACTGTCTCTGAAAGGTAAAGGAATTTTGAATTCGTAAATTACTTTTTCCTTTTATATGGTTGCACTCATACTGCTTATTTCGTAGAGTGGTAGAATATCGTTTTCATTTCTCAAGTACGGTAACTGTAGATCACCAGGAAGTTCCTGTTTTATTTTTAGCAAAACATTTTTAAGCTGATCCGGTGTAATGATGGTCGGATGCGGTGTGCCGTTTTTTGCGTTTACTAGGACATCGAGTATATGTCAGAAATAGTATTTTGGTATCTTATGATGAGGAGTGTTAAAAGTGAGGTAAGAGATTCTATTTTTAAAATTGTAGACTGATCTGAGGTTTGATTGACGAGTCTATCGACTGCATCTTTAACGTCTTCAATTTTTGAATTTATAGCTTTAAATTGGGATTCAATAGTAATTTCTGATTTGTTAAACATATTGGTCGTTGTTTCTATTATAAGTGTTTGGTTCTTCTTTTGCTTGAACATTATCTTCGATCTGTCTTTGTTTTTGCCCTCCTGTTACAACCAATATATTGCTTTCTCCTATATTTCGACTTAAAGCATCTGCATTTAAGTTGATTTTCCCCGGTTTATGCTTGATGGTATATTCATATTCGGATAGTAAAATTTTCCATCTTGCTAGTCTGGACATAGGATCGGTACGAGAAAATAACCATTGCAAAGGTTGATGGTCCGTACAAATAGTGAAGGGCTTGCCATAAAGGTAGGGACGGAATTGTTGTATGCCATAGACATTTGCAAGTAGTTCTTTTTCGGTCGTGTTATACCTGACTTCGGAGTCATTCAACGTTCTGCTTGCGAAGGATATGGGTTTGTCTTTTCCAATTAGACCTTGTGACAAAATAGCTCCGATTCCGACATCGCTTGCATCTGTGGTCACAATAAATTCTTCTTTGAAATTGGGGTAAGCTAAGACTGGGGGGTTTATTAATTTATTTTTTAGATCTCTAAAAGCTTCATCGCAGAAGGCATCCCATTTGAAAACACAGTTTTTCTTTAGTAACTTTGTAAGAGGTTTTGCTATCGTAGAAAAATTTTCTATAAATTTTCTATAATAGCCAACGAAGCCTAGAAAAGATTTTATACCTTTACAATTTTTAGGTGTAGGGTAAGTTTTAACCGCTTTGATCTTTTCGGGGTCTGGTTTAAGTCCATCTTCCGAAATAAGATGACCTTGATACATGAGTTCGTGTTTTAGAAAATTACATTTCTTTGGTTGTAATTTCAGATTGTGGATGCTAAGTTGGTTGAGAACTTTTAATAATTTGGAGTTATGATCTTTAAGGTCGTATCCGTATAGAACTATATCGTCCATATAAACGAAACAATCAAAACCTTGTAAGCCAGTGAGAACAGTGTTCATTAGGCGTTGGAAGGTTGCAGGAGCGTTCTTTAAACCGAATGGCATTTGATTATATTCATAATGGCCAAAGAGAGTGCTGAATGCGGTCTTGCATCGATCTTTTTCATCCATTAAGATTTGATGGAACGTTTGCTCCCATCGTTTCCAAGTTTTTTGGGAACGAGTAGCAGGGGTGAGTTCCAGGGACTCGAGCTTGGTCGTACGATGTCGTCGTCTAACATCTCTTGAACTTGTTTATGGATTTCTTCTTTTTGGCTTTCAGGGAGTCGATAAGGTTTTACGTAAAGTGCGGGTTTACTCTCATCAGTACCGATCTTGTGAGTCATGGAATCGGTGTTGGTGAGATGATCACCCTCAAGATAAAACAATTCGTTGTACTCTCTACAAATCTTGAGGATAGAATTCTTTTCTTCAGCGTTGCACTGGTCTAATATTAACATGGACTCTAGTTTTTCCATTCGTTTTTCTACTTTGCTACTAAAATTTTTCATATTGTACTGCTCGTACTGATCTAAACTATCAAAATTTAAATTAAGATTATTAATATAGAGTATTTTCTCTGTTTCTAAAGCATTCATAGTTAGAACTCTGATTTTATTGTTTATAGGCCTTACTATGGATTCGCCAACATAAACTCCCGGACAAATCTGTTTCTTTTTGATCAAAACGTCTACAGATTTTTTGTTAGCTTTTTTAAAGGGAATTTCGATCATTTGTTGACTCCTAGGTGGAAGGATAAAACATAAATTTGTTTTGAAAGGGTTTGTTTCTGATGTAGTCTTACGTATTGCTGCATCTTTATCAGTAGACGCTTTAGTTTATTTGCTCTTTTGGCTGTTGTTTTCTAAAGTCTTATTTTTATTTTTAGCTGCTACACCACTGTTTAATGTAGTCTTATTTATTGAATCGTTTCTTACTTTGACCGGTGATTTATTCAAATCAAATTCTTTGTTGTCGGAGTCAGCATTCAATTTAAGCTTATCGGAATTTCGATTGATGGTGGCTTCATTGGATTTAAGAATAAAGTTATTCTCCTCAGCCTTTTCATCACCTTTTGCTTCCAAATCACAGCCAGTAGGCACCACTTCGAGAGGGGTAGCTTTTCGGATGCTTTCTCTTATAACAGGATTTTCGATTTGAATGTCGTAAACCTCTAAAACATTTTCTTTATAGTTTACTTTACACCTGTATTTGGAAAGAAAATCGTTTCCTAAAATACCATCGTATGGCAGGTTTATATTTGGAGTGAGTAGATGGAAGGGATGTGTGAGTGAAAGATTATACTTGGAATTAATTATAAAAGAACCAGTTATTTCCCCTAGAGTGAAAACAGAATCACCCGAAATTGAAGATATAGTAAGTCTTTTTCCTGGGTTAGAATTTGTTCCGAATTTGTCCTTATACAAACTAATATCTGCTCCGGTATCTATTAAAAAAGTAGAGTATTTTTTGTTAGACGGCTCGAACTGAATTCGTATTACCGGCTCATGGAACTCTGGACAAAAGGAAACAGTCAAGAAACTAGATTTTATTGTTGTGGGTCGGTATTTATACTTAGTCGGGATGGATGACCCATCTCTTCCTCCCGAGCGTAGTCGTTTCCCGAATTTTGAGGATAAAACTCCTCACCAGGATTCCAGTTCCTATACCCTTGTTTAGCGTTGTATCGCCGGATGTTGGAGAAATTTTGATTGTTTTTGTTATGCGAATTGTCCCTGAATGGGTTAGGTTTGGTCGAACCGAGTTGAGACTGCTTTAACCTACAATCTACTTCTCGATGGTTGGGTTTTTTACAGTACCCACAAGTGAGCCGTTGTATTTCCCTTTTTATATTTGTGTGTTGGTTTGTGTTTTGTGATGTCCTGTTGGGATTAGAATAACAGTGTACACTTGTGTGACCTACCTTATTACAAAATTGACACGTTGGACGTATCGAGGGCAAAATGTTTGCAGAACTTGTAGAAGGGCTAACGCGTTCTAGTCGGTTCAAATGCTCCTCAGCATAGAGAATGGATTTCTTTAAATCCGTTTCTCCATGAGCCTGAACCATAAACCTGAGATTTTTATTTCGGATGCCATCCTCAAAAGTTTGTATAGCCAGTTTGTCGTTTTCTTTGAAAAGAAAATTTCTAACTGCCTCCTCCGTTGAGCTGACGTATGTTGCCGAATTTAAAGCATTTAAGAGTTGACCTATACGTTCGCCAAACTCTTTAACTGTTTCTTTTGCTCGTTGTCGAGCTGAAATCAACTCATTTTGAGCTGAGGACCTTGACTTTACCGATGAATATTCCATTTTCAAGACTGAACAAAGATCTTCCCATCTTTCCACAGTCTTGAATTGTATTAATTCGAAAGCTGGTCCCTCAAGCCTGGTTTTGACTATGCTGAGGAAAAGTTTGTGCTCGTCAGGTTTCACTGACTTGAACAAAATATCTCCACATGCTAAAAACTTCCCTAGGTTTTCCGACCTTCCATCGAAAGTGGGGACAATATTAATGATATCCTTAAAATTCATTTTATATTCTGTCATTTCCGAAATGTCAGAGACTCAATGAAAAGGCAAAACCTCGAATAAACTAACTTAAGGTTTTTGATTGCGGGTAGTAATTGTGAAGTCGTGAAGTGTATCGAGAGACGACAGAAAACAAAGAGTTTAATTTGGGGTTCGGGTAGAAGACAAGATATGTAAATAACTTTAATAATCACTTGTGCTGTTATTTTTAAAAAAATTTAATTGAATTGAACACTTTAATTAGGTCAATAGATAGCAAAAATTGATTTCGCTTTAATATACTTAAATCTTTTCGATTTTAATAAAAATAATAAATAATAAAAAGAATTTACTTGTTTTGTGGTTGCTGTTGGGGGTTGTTGTAGTTGCTGTTAAAGTTGTTGATGTTAAAGTTGTTGAAGTTGATTTTTTCTGCTGATGTTGGTGTTGATGTAGTTGCTGCTGCTGGTTTTTCACTTGCCAGGTAGGCTTCACGCCCTATAGTTGCCAATTACGACCTGGTCTTTTCACTGCCTAATTTTTGCCTCCGGCGTCCGCTTGGGAATTCGCCAGGTCTTATGTTTATAGGGCTTTTTTT
This sequence comes from Melanostoma scalare, assembly GCA_949752695.1. Taxonomy (NCBI): domain Eukaryota; kingdom Metazoa; phylum Arthropoda; class Insecta; order Diptera; family Syrphidae; genus Melanostoma; species Melanostoma scalare. Next base: position 107,416,635 of record OX456984.1, on the reverse strand, counting down.
TCACAACACAAATCACTTAATGGTGTTTTTTTTTTTTTCTCACCACACACAAAAAAAAATTACCTACTGGTGTTTAGCCCCAGTACGCATCAAGAGTCAACAAAATAGACCTCTTGTGTTTTGGTAGGGATAATAACTATCCTGGGATAAATTGACTAATCCCACCGCTGCCACCAATGTTACGTTCTGCCGTGCTTCAAAAGGAAGAGCAGGTGACGGAGAGTCGAAACAAAAGATAATACTTTGTTTAAATTCTTTTTATTTGAATATATTTGAATATAGTAGAAGGCCCGCTGTCTCAATGCATTTGGCTGCAACCTTTACTATATAAACTCAAATTTCAACTCTGCCCTTCTTCCCATTCGCTTCTCTATTTATTGGTTTTTATTCATTACTATTACTTAGTTAGCCGTTTACCATCGTCAGAACCATGTTACCTCATTTAGTTCATCCGAACTAGGCCACACACCATGGTCACAATTCTTCATTGGTCATTACATAGAACACGCTTAAACCTATATGCCGATCGTATGGTGACCCACTCAAGTACTTCTGGGTGTGTCTTCATCGATCGCAGTTTGTAGGTCTCGTATTGCACATTGCATTTGACATACTCTATTGCATAGCAGTTGTCTACTCATCTGTTTTCGTTGCTATAGAGGCGCGCATATGGCTTGAGTCATAGTGACGTGCATACGTTGTTCTACATGACGAAAATGAAAACTATGCCCTGTGGTTGGTGTTTTTCTGACTGAGTTGGTTCTGAATGAAGGTTGGAGGTTGGGAATAGTTGTGGTTCTCGGATCACAACACCTTTCTACTGGAAGATTTCCCATTAGTTGTTCAGATGTAGCTTTTCGTTGTTTGAAGCAGTGGAGACATTTAGCAACGTGCCTGTGAGTATATTCGACGATGAGTTTAGTTATAGCGTGTGACTTGCAGAGAATTATTGGGTATTTTTCATTAAACGACAGGTCAGAATTAGTTAAGCGACCACCGACACGGAGAATGTTTATATTATCAAGGAATGGAGCGAGCGATAAAAGCTTGTTTCGCGACGGCAACGACTTTTTTACTTTGAGGGTTTCGATTTCAACAGAAAACAGAGCAGATTGGGCAGATCTTATCAGGGAAAATTGATCACTATCAAGGTCTTTAGATGAAAGGGGGACTCAGGAGTTAAACGAAGATTTTCGAGAAAACGAAAAATGTAGGCGACCACACGTACCGATTTAATCCAATTTGATGATTTTGCAATAATTTGTCTTAAAATGTTATTATGATTTAAGTTTGTCACGAACACCTTCACTGGGTTCGTTTTCCTCTATTCCAATTGCTCACTGAGAACGTCTTCTAAGTTATGTTGAGATTGAGGCCATTTACTGCGTTCCATTCGAAGCCAAGCAGGACCACGCCACCAGATTTCAGTCGAGGCCAGTTGAGATGGAGGTATTCCTCTTGAGACGACATCAGCGGGATTGTCTGCAGATCGAACATGATTCCACGACTTTACTGGAATAATTGAAATGATCTCAGATGTTCTATTCGCGATAAAAACTGACCATTTTTTAGGAGGCGCTAATAGCCAATGCAACACGATTGACGAGTCTGTCCAAGCAAAAAATTGCATTTGATTTAACTGTAACGAGAGTTTGATTTTATTTATTAAACGGGCAAGTAGAAGAGCGCCGCAGAGCTCAAGTCTAGGAAGCGATAGAACTTTGACTGGAGCAACTTTGCTCTTAGCAGCTACTAATGATGTGGATACACTTCCGTCTGGATTTATACTGCGACAATATACTACAGCAGCATAGGCATCCAACGAAGCATCGCAAAAGGCATGAAACTCGTAATTCTGCTTGCTCATCCACATAATTCTGGGAATGGAAAATGATTCCACCAATTTGAGTTCATCCCGAATAATGACCCAGCGCTGAGAGAGTTCCTGGGTAATTTGATCATCCCATCCTATCGACATACGCCACAAGTCCTGGAAGAAGATCTTTACAGCTATCACAACCGGAGCAAGAAAACCAAGTGGATCAAAAATACGAGAAGCTTCTGATAAAATTCGACGCTTTGTACACGATGTCGACTGATCAAGGTTTACCTTGTAAGAAAAGCAATCTTTTGATGGACACCATTGCAGCCCGAGAATCTTTACCGTTAGAGAGTTTTCGAAATCGATGGGAGATAGCTCCCCTTGATCTTCAGGCAAAGATAGTAAAAGTGGCCAACAATTTGTTGTCCATTTACGTAGATTGAGGCCAGCAGATGATAGTCAAGATCAAGGTTTACCTTGTAAGAAAAGCAATCTTTTGATGGACACCATTGCAGCCCGAGAATCTTTACCGTTAGAGAGTTTTCAAAATCGATGGGAGATAGCTCCCCTTGATCTTCAGGCAAAGATAGTAAAAGTGGCCAACAATTTGTTGTCCATTTACGTAGATTGAGGCCAGCAGATGATAGTACTTCCACGAGCTCCTCCTTAATAGCGATTAGATCTTCGATAGTGTCAGTGCCGGTCACAACGTCGTCGACATAAAAGTCACTGAGGATTATTGAGGAAGCTCTAGGATGTGTTTTTGCCGAATCTAATGCTAGTTGTTTTAAGGCGCGTTTCGCTAGAAATGAGGCAGCTGAAGTCCCGTAGGTTACGGTCAAAAGCCTGTAGTGTTTTATTGAAGATCCATTGTTTTCCCGCCATAGAATTCTTTGATAATTGGTATGATTAGGCGAAATCCATATTTGCCTGCACATCTTTTCGATGTCTCCAGATATGGTGTATGCGTGACGACGAGAGCGAAGACATATTGTAAATATATCACGTTGGATTTCAGGACCCACGAATAGGGATTCATTCAGAATCAAATTTGAATCAAATGACGATTTAGCGGAACCGTCAAAAACTACCCTCACCTTTGTCGTGCTACTATCAGCCTTCAAGACAGCGTGATGAGGCAAATAGTAAGAATTAGGCGTGTTTATTTCCTCTACTGGTATTCCTTCCATATGACCTAACGAAAGATATTCATTTAAGAACTGAGAATATTGTGCTTTAAGGTCAGGATCACGAAGAAGTCTTTTTCTACTGAATAAAACCTATTGAGTGCGATTTGAAAGGAATTGGCAAAGCTCGGACTGGCCTTTGATTTAAATGGTAGATCAACCATGTATCTACCATCGGTATTACGCCGATGTGTTTGAACAAAATGATCTTCCGCCTTTTGCTCTTCGATAGACAAAATCGGCTCCCAATTGACCTCTTCCAGACGCCAAAAGCGCTCTAGATCAAACTCCTGCGAATGATCAAGTTGTGTGCAGAATGCTCGTACTCCGACGGAAGATTCATTCTATGAAAGCTGATCACAGCTTCCAGCTGTCACCCATCCGAAAATAGTTAAAACAGAGTTTGTAACACCTGGTTCTGACTTTGATGTTTCAAGTATAAGATTAAAGATTTGATCAGCTCCAATGAGCATATCGATCGGAGCTGGTTCATTGAATTTTGGGTCTGCAAGATCCAACGACAGAAATTGGTCTGTCTTCAATTTAAACGAAAGTGGTGGCAGCATAGAGGTAAGTTTTGATACTACATGAAAGTCGATATCTATGCTGCTTGAATTGAATCGCGAATATAACTTCAATGAAATTAGACCATTTGTAGTTCCAGCAGACGTCGATGCAACTCCGATAATTGGAATACGTGATGGCTTTTTAGGAAGACCCAAGCGTTGGAGAGACCTCTCCGTAATAAGCGAGACTTGGGATCCTGAATCAAGAAGAACGCGTAAATTTTGAAACGATCCGAATTTGTCTTGGACCTCGACAACAGCGGTTGGAAGAATAGTCGATTAATGAACACTGGAGTTGAGAGAATGATGAGAAACGAGAGATTTTGAGGTTTTTTGTGGCGATAGCGATGACGAAGATTGTTCATTTTTGTGTTGATTGTTTGTAACATTTTTTGTGGGGGTATGTCAAGGCTAATGTCTTTAGGGACAAGCCCGCTTCGATTGAGGCACTGGAAGCCAACATCCATGCATTCATTCGTGAGATACCGGCCGATATGTGTGAAAGAGTATGCCAAAATCGGACTCAGCGGATGGGCTACCTGAGACGCAGCCGCGGTCAACATTTGCATGAAATTATCTTTAAACATTAAATTGCAAGGTTCAAACTATCGATTCAAATAAAAATATTTCATTCATTTTTTCGAATTTTTTGTGTTTTAAAAAAAAAAAAAGTTCTAAACCTCTTAAAAAATCACCCGTTATAAGACGAAAGCGATGTGTTTTGTGGATCATGTACCAAGGAATGATGACGAGCATTGCATGATCTGCACCGAAATTTTGAATTGCATTTGTTAAATGCATGGCCAACTCTAAGACAGTCGAAACAAATCGAGTTATCTTTGACGAATTCGCGGCGACTGTTAATATCAAGAGAGATAAATAGCTTACAAAAGGGTAGTTTCGACGAAATGCGAACGAATTTTATTTTCGACTTTATTAACTAGTTTTTGAGGCCGAGTAGATGAACTGCACGATTCGAGACAACTGCATCGATTTTGTAGAAAATTGAGAAATTCATTGATTGTGCAATCATCCCGACATTCTACCTTTTCTGACCACGCTTGTTTTGTATCTTAATCTAACTTTTCGAGCAGAATGCAAATCAACCATGGATCTCTAGAGTTTATTTCCAACGCATTTAATCCACGGATTACTTCATCGGCACCGTTTGTAATTTTTCTTAAAATGTCAAGATTCGAGCCAGGAGACGATGGCAATGACATGAAACTTTTAACGAATGAACGCACTATTAAATGTTTTTTATCGTAACGCGATTCGAGTCTTTCCTACGCTTCAACATAATTTTCTTCTGTGCACGAAATATGTTTTAGCAGAGCAGCCGCTTCGCCACCAAGAAATGATTTCAAGTAATGAAACTTTTGTGTTGAAGTTAAGGAGACGTTACAATCAATTGTTCCCGTGAACAAATCTCTAAACGCTGGCCAGTCTTTATAATCTCCAGTAAACACTGGTACCACGAGTTTCGGTAGCACGACTGAAGGACGAGACCTCGAATGATCTAAATTTTGTAAAAGAGTGGCGCTTTGTTTTGCTATTTCACTATTAGCTTTTAATGAGCGCTTACGAATTTCACCGGAGAGAGTAGCAAACACTTGGAAATATTTTGTTTCGTATTCACCATATTCAGGCTCAGGATCTACAAAATCTTCTTCACCGCAGAATTTGTATAAATTTTCTTGTTGCAAGACGAATTCTTTCCAAGCCTCCCCCAATTTTTCTAGATGTATTTCTAGCATATCGATCGGCGTGGACTCATCGATGGTTTCCGAAAATGTTTTGGCCCTAGTGATTGTACCCTTTGCCCGACCGCGTTTTAGTTTTATGGCATGCATTTTACCGAAATTCAGTTTTGGTATTCGAGGATTTTACTAACGGTTTTGTATATATGTATGTATATATGTGCCTACAACCAAATGAAACTGTTCAAGGTTGATGCAACACGTGTACGTTAACTGAATAATATATGTATTTCAAAATAAAATGTTTTTAGAAGGATTTAGCTCTTTATTGCATTAAATTCATGCAAATGTTCAAAAAAGTTTAGGTTCACAACGATGGATTAAATATGTATGTATTTGCATTGGTCACGTGGTTTGAATAATAATTTTTTAATAATTTTTAGCGAAAAGTCATGCAATCAAAAAAAATTGTTCATGCAAAATATGTTTAAATGCCAATAATTATGTAGTATGATCTTATAATGATCACGCGTTTAATCGATTTCGAATTAATTAATCTCCGCACACTGATCATGAGTTTAATCCGGCGAGCGAAAGGACCAATATGTATTTGCACTATCTGTGTAAAATGTGTTTTTATATGTGGACTGTAATTTTATTTTAATTTGTGTAGTGTAGTGTAAAAAATAATGTTTTAAAACGAGTAGTTTCAATTTTAAATTTATTATAGGATATATGTATAATGTGTCTGTGTTTTGTGTTACCCAAATCCAGTGTGTAAAGAAATATATGTATATGCTTGTGTTTTATGTTTTAGTCTTAGACGATGCTCACTGTTCGACTTTCAATTAACAAGTGAAGTAAAAAATTAATGTAGGCAATTGATTTAGCTTAAGCGAAGAAACGGGCAAAAGAGAATGAAAGAACATGTAATGTTAGGATTTACAATATCATTGAGAGCAAATGTAACATTTAGATAACTGAATAGAATAATAGGGTATTATTGGACATTGTTTGGCAAATTTGAAAAATTATTTATTTTTATTAGTTTTAATTTATTAGTTGGATATGAATTCAGAACAGTATGTATGTTTGTATGTCATTTACATTTGGTACATTGAAAAGACAGAACAAAGTGAAATGAAATATCTGCATTGAACGTTACAAAAAATTAGAGAATACAATTTAACAAAAGGATTAAGATCAAACATGGATTAGATTTAAGGTTCTCCCAAACCAAAGCGTTTTTGCCGTCGCAGCAGCGGCATTTGCAGTTGTCAAAATCAATTTACACAGCGGCATATGAGAGTACCCACACCAACGCGACGAAGAGCAGCGACAGTCCCGTACGTGCAGCGTTTTTTGTCGCTGCCGATGTTTTTTTTCTCTCTTATGTCAATTGTCATTTGTCAAACTCGTTTTGCGAATTTCTTTTAACAATAATTTCTATTACTACATCCAATTTATTTCCATAAAATCCTATAAAAATCACAATATTACTACAAAAGCAATATATGATTGTTCGATGTAATCAAATAGATTAGTTATTCAAAAAAATTCGGAGGAATCAGTGCTAAAAAAGCTAATTATTTCCAAGAACCAATGAAACAACAATGCATAGATTATTCTCTACAAAGGATATTCAACTTTCAATCTACAAAGCGCAAGAACCCCATAGTAGAACTAGCAAGAAATCAATTCTGGAAAATGCAACAACATCGGATAACCAATGTAGCTGAAGTATACAATTAGACCAAAAAACAATTCCCTCCGATGGTTATCGACGAACAATCCGAAATTTCATGGTCATCTTATGGACAGCTGCTTGCATCAGCCAGCTTCGATGCTACAACTGCTATTTGGAGCAAAACATCAGGTAAGATATTGATGGCACTATTTTCTTAGAGAATATACCAAATTTGTTTTTATAGGTGAATTCGAATGCAATGCTACTTTGGAAGGTCAGGAGAACGAAGTAAAAAGCGTTATTTGGTCAAAGTCAGGGTCTATCCTTGCCTCATGCGACGTTTGGTTTTGGGAAGTTGCTGGCGATGATGAATTCGAATGTGCTACAGCATGTGGAGATGATTCCATCAGAATTTTCAAAGAAGATGAGGATTCTTCGAAAAATGAACCCACTGTTTAATTACTAATTTCGGTCGATAAAGCACATGCACAGAACGTAAATTGTGTCCGATGGAATGCTTCTATACCTGACCATTTATTGTCGTGCAGTGATGATGACGATGGTGACAACTTGGTAGAACTTGAAGTGGAAGATCCCAAGGAAAATAATGGGACTATGAGAGAATTCACCCACCAACTCCAACATATACAACCATCCTCGCAAAGGCAAACAAATTGCAATCGATCCGAAACTGGTCTTTCAATGAATATCTTTCGTGGCAGCGACAATGATAAACTTACAGCAAAAGCCCTGGCAAAACTGGACAGTAGTGATGTTCCGGCTAGTGGTCCTAAGTCCTGTGTCCTAAATCTATCCTATAAAGAAAACAGAACGAAAGAGACTGCTCAAAGAATATCGCATGTCAAGACGTATAGAACGCAAAGAGAACGCTAAGGCTCAAAGAGGAAAAGAAACAACAGACACATATTAAGATCAACAACCAAACTAATTTCTAAGGCAAGGATATAATTAGTGTCACAAGTTGTATTTGTATTTTATTAAGAATTTTTGCTTTTCATTTTAAGTAGAATTGGATTGAAAATAAAATAAAAATGAGTTTTTGTTGTAGACAACAACTGGTGGTTTGGTTTGAATTTTTAGTAAATAGTTGGTGGAAATCCTTTTGTTATTCTGTTTTTTTCTATTCGTTATTGTTTTGGGCTTTCAACCTCTGTTTCGAATGTTCAGATGCTGGGAAATGCAGTTTGATGCTTATCTGTTTAGATAAATCAAGCTCGCATATGTATGCTGTTCTTAACCAGGACGCTGTTAAAGCAAATATCAAAATAGCCTCGAGCAAAAAAAATTGCTTTGGAGGAAAGTGCGAGTAATTGAAAAATTTTTGAAGGCCACTGAAACCAAAAAACAAGTTGAGGTAACTTACACTAACGGCATACCAACAGAAAAGTTGGCCCCAAAAATTTGTAAAACAAAAGTCTCAAAACACTTTCGTTTCGTTAGTAAAATCAGCGTGTATTATACAGGGTGTCCCGTAATTCGTTTTACATACTTTGGGATATGATTCTTGGTCATATTCTAAGAAAAAAATTGTTCTACAGTAAAGTCCGTTTCTCAAGTTTGTCATCACTTTTTGACAATTTAAAAAAAGGCTAACTTTGGTGTACTATGACCTATGTTAAATTCGATATCTCTGTCAATACTAATGGTAGAGACCTAATCATAGACTCAATTTTTTGTAGAAATAACAACCTTTAAGGCTGTATTTAAATTAGGCTTCCATAGGTTTAGGGTTGCCAGATTTTCAATTTTAGGTGGTGTTCAAATTTTCTTCCCAAAACAAAGTTTTGACTTTGAGGTCATTTTTTTGGAGAAAAGGCCTGATAAACATAGAGTTTCTTTATTTTTTACAGATGAACAAAACAATAATAAAGAAAAAACTTAGCATTAAGTTAGCTCAAAAACCCATACATTTTATGATACTTGCAAAAATACAGAATGGGAAAAATTTAAAAAAAAATAAAAAAAAGTTTTTGCTTTGAGGTTTGTTTGAATAAAACAATAATATGATCACTTTTAGTAGTTTTTTATGTTTTTAATACAAATACAATTATAACAAGTGCTCAAAGCCCCATCCTTCGTTTTGAATCCATGCCAGAGCCCGTTTTTGGATTTCATTGTGGGTGTTTGCTGTCGATAACTCTTGTCTTACTTGTAGTCTTGTAATCTTTGAAACTGTATTTAAATTTGACTCCTATAGGCTAAGGGTTGCCAGATTTTCAGTTAGTATAAAGTTCCTGGTATCCTTTGTTGTGCTTTTCTTCAATTTCCATTTAAAAACTTATATAAGAAAAAAAATGTCTGCGTATTCTTCCCTCGTAAATGAAAGCATTTCAAAAAACTCTCTGATCAAACTGCAATCGTGACTTAATTTGACAAACTAATGAACACATTTGTTTTCTTATTCTTTTATACAACTTATTTACCTATTGAACATTCATACCCCAAATTTAAAGCAAACATCCACAATGACATCCAAAAACGGGCTCTGGCATGGATTCAAAACGAAGGAGGGCGCTTTGAGCACTTGTTATAATTGTATTTGTATTAAATACATAAAAAAACTACTAAAAGTGATCATATTATTGTTTTATTCAAACAAACCTCAAAGCAAAAACTTTTTTTTATTTTTTTTAAAATTTTTCCCATTTTGTATTTTTCCTAGTATCATAAAATGTATGGGTTTTTGAGCTATTTAATGCTGAGTTTTTTCTTTATTATTGTTTTGTTCATCTGTAAAAAATAAAGAAATTCTATGTTAAACAGGCCTTTTCTCCAAAAAAATGACCTCAAAGTCAAAACTTTGTTTTGGGAAGAAAATTTGAACACCACTTAAAATTGAAAATCTGGCAACCCTAAACCTATGGAAGCCTAATTTAAATACAGTCTTAAAGGTTATTATTTCTACAAAAAATTGAGTCTATGATTAGGTCTCTATCATCAGTATTGACAGATATATCGAATTTAACACAGGTCAGGGTACACCAAAGTTAGCCTTTTCTTAAATTGTCAAAAAGTGATGTCAAACTTGAGAAACGGACTTTACTGCGGAACAATTTTTTTCTTAGAATATGACCAAAAATCATATCCCAAAGTATGTAAAACGAATTACGGGACACCCTGTATATATCTATTATCAGCCGTATTTATAATCGCATAATAAACTCCGAACAACTTTAAAATACGCTTATTCATCGAATAAAACAAACGTATTTATAATCATTTTTCGTCAGTGAATAAGGGCTGAATAGCTTAAACGCCAATATGCGTGTTTTAAGCGTGTTTTAGCGCATAAATGTCATTTGATTTTGAGTATTGAGTTGTCATTCAGTGGTTTATTTACAACTTTGAGAATTTTAAAAATATCTAAAGTGGAAATATACATAATTTGGATGTAGTAAATGTGTTTTCAATTGAGAGAAATATGCTGTGTTTTCCTTTTTTGTAAATTGGTTTCTTACAAGTTTTCCAGCTGGGAAGCGTTTTTGATTTTCCCTTTTTGGGCAAAACAACAAGAAATTAAAGCCAAAGAATTGTATTTGTGTAAAGCTAAAGAAATAAAAGGAACAAATGTTCTTCCGGTGTTTGGTTTCGAGCAAATTGGCAAAGCAAGTTCTGCACATTGGTCAATTGAAGCCAGTTATTGATTCTTCGATTCGGAACAATTATACGAACTGTACCTACTTCAGTATCGCATTGTATAGTTCAATTTCAAGTCCCATGACGTATATTGTGTGGCCTACATTTCATCTTATCTATGAAACTACAATACCCTTAAATTACGCACCTACTGTAACTAACTTTGCGTCGTGTACGTGTATCGATATTATAACTACTACTATAAACTATACAGCCCTGCAGAACTCAAACTACGCTGCGTCGGGTGGGTCGAAGATAACATTCACCGCCTATTTGTATGTACTCTGTAGCTGTACTGTAGAGAGTGTCTGACCCAAATACATTTGGGTGTCCTATGTTATTTGTCAAAAAAACAACTTAACACTATAAAAAGTGTTTATTTGTTTAAAATTTTTTACATTTTTATTCCTGAAAAGGCAGTAGACATCGAATGATCGAATGTTCCATAGCTAGAAAAATATAAATAGAAACAAATTTCTGTTGTCAGTTCAACCATTGAGAAACAAAAATAGAGAGTTTCTTTATGATTTTGACATAAGGGATGAATAACTATAATGGGTGATGAAAAAGATTATAAATAAGGATTTTTTATTCACTGAATAAAGTCTTAATAGGTTCTTATTAACTGCATAACTATTATGCGTTTTAAGCGTGTAATAGCAAAATCTAATAAATACGGCTGTATATCTATTACATTTATTTTGAGTCATATTGATTTGTTTAAAAAGATTAGGTTAGATTAGCGTAATACCAAATAATATTGTTCTTAACTCTTCGTCAGCAGAATTTACATATTGTTGTTGGTAGAGGATCCGTCATCCGTAGGTTAAATCTAAGTATAAAGGAACTAAGTTTTATAATTAATCGAATTAAAGGTATATACAGACTATCTTACCGTAATTGGCAAATATCCATTTATTTTGTCAGCAATTAAAAATTTCTTTCCACTGCTGCTGTAAATATGGACAACAACTTTATGAATTTCAGAACAAAGTCTGCATAAAAATTCAGTTGCCAGCTCTGAATATTGGTCAAACTATCTCCACTTAGATCAGTGAGATGGCTGGGAATGTCAGCAACTTCAAATACCAGTGGATGTGAATGAGGAGCAGAATGGGATATTTCCTCAGGCAAATCGATTTCGTCTTCAACGTTGACATCTCCAGTCAAACGAAAATCTGAGACACTTGTCTTTGGAAATGATACTCATAAGCTTACAACAAAAGACCTTTTTTGTAGAACGTTAAATTTTCTATTAAAATAATTGATGTTCATTTTATAATAACTATTTTTTAGTGAGTTACAAAATTCAAAACAAAAAAGTTATTTTCTTTAAAATACTTAAATTTTTGACCTTGAATATCTTTTAAATGGTTAGATTAATGAAAAAAGTATAAGAGACCATTTTTGTAGACCGTTCAATTTCCTATAAATACTGTTTTTGCGACTGGTTGAACAATCTATTTTTAAAAGGATATGACCATTTTAATATGATACTAAACTGAAAATGGAAAACTACGATGAGCATCATCTTCCCGTTAATATTAAGCGATCAAATTTTGTAAGTACTTTCTAGAGGTACCAAAGAACAAGTTTTCGTGTGTCGGATCAAAAAAAATTTTTTTGATTTTTTTGGCCGACCCTAATAAGTATGTTGTTATCTACTGTCTAAATTATCAGATCTATAGCATGCACTAATCAAAAGAAAAAAAAATCATTCCTCATCATCACCATCAATTGCCATATGCAGCAATTAAGTGCAGCTTTCAATTGGTGCTTTTTAAAGGTCTTACCAAGATCACGTATCACAAATGTCCATAGAGCAAGAAACACGAAAAAATTGTTTAACAAATCCGACCAACGAAGGACCAACAAATGAATCGAAATAAGAAAACTGATGGCTAACTTTTCTTTATCTAATTTAATATTCTTAATAGTAGTAGTAGTAGTAGTAGTAGTAGTAGTAGTAGTAGTAGTAGTAGTAGTAGTAGTAGTAGTATTTTATTCTTTCATTTTACTTAAGACTACATAACAATATTATTAATAAAATAAATAGAATAATAGTGTACATTCTTTAACTAAAAGTTAGTGGCGAATGACACATCAAAATTTAAATTCGATTGATAACTGATGTCGGGTGACAATCAGTGATAATACAGAGGAAAGAAAGATAAACATAAAAGCGTTCATAACATAATATTAGCTAACTATTAATGAGAAAAAAAAATAATAAAGTAAGCTTACGTTACATTACATCTGCTGATAGAAAAGTTTTAAATAAAAGATTCGATGATATCATAGCTTAAAGTGAATAACCAGTGTTTGACTTTACTAATAAATGAAGAAAAATACATTGTTTGTCTAATGTATAAAGGTAATTTTTTGTAAATTAAATTGTAAATGAGTAAAAATGCGAAAAATGAGTTTTGTGTGCAAAAGGAACATTAACTGTGCTCAAGTTATTAATACGAAGGTTGTGCATTTGAGAATTCCTGATTAGTGTATTGCCACTTTTTTTATAAAACTCTCTCAATACTTTAAAAACATATGAGTGTCTCATTGGAAGTAATCGCAATTCTTTAAATAATGGCCAACTTTCAGCAAACCGATTTTTTTTTGCAAATAATTCGTATCAAATGTTTCTGAGCTATTAATAAGGGCTTAAAAGTGGTATTATACGAACCTCCCCAGCTAGTAATACCATATTGTAACTTGGAGTGAGCGAGACCATAATAAATAGTAGTTAAAACCTTTTGAGAAAAATAGGTTTTATTAAATACACTTTACGTGTGATTAGCAACATGTTGGTTTTTATCATTTGAATGTGATGTTTCCAGTTCAGGTTGAAATCAATTACAACACCTAAATACTTAAAATGCTCAACTGAGTCAATTTTGAAACAGGAATCACAGCATTGCATATTCATTACAAAATTACTTCTACCACATTTATGAATAGGTAAGGAAAACTGTTTACAGTTATGAGCATAAATTATAATCGTATAGGCTGTTACCAGATAATTTTAGAGGCATCAGTTTCGTTTTTTCACTAATAATTAATCTATGAAAATTAAACCATACTCTTAGTTTCTTAGATCTTCCTGTATCCTAGCGATGCATTCAAATGCAGTTTCAAACTCGTAAGAAAAGACGATATCATCTGCAAATGCAGTTGAAACACCATTCAATTTAATTTTGAAAATTGAATTGACATATATTAATAGTACAATTTATTTAATTTGTAAATATGCCAAAACAATAATGTAATTCTGCAGAGTTAAACAATTTTGTTGCTTACGCGATGATGGTCAAACCGAAAAAGCCAAGAGTTACATTATCGATTTCGAAACGAGCAGCTAATTTGTATGTGTTTTTGCACTATCTGTGTAAAATGTGTTTTTATATGTCGACTGTAATTTTATTTTAATTTGTGTAGTGTAGTGTAAAGAATAATGTTTTAAAACGAATAGTTTCAATTTCAAATTTATTATAGGATATATGTATAATGTGTTTGTGTTTTGTGTTACCCAAATCCAGTGTGTAAAGAAATATATGTATATGCTTGTGTTTTATGTTTTAGGCTTAGACGATGCTCACTGTTCGACTTTCAATTAACAAGTGAAGTAAAAAATTAATGTAGGCAATTGATTTAGCTTAAGCGAAGAAACGGGCAAAAGAGAATGCAAGAATATGTAACGTTAGGATTTACAATATCATTGAGAGCAAATGTAACATTTAGATAACTGAATAGAATAATAGGGTATTATTGGACATTGTTTGGCAGATTTACAAAATTATTTATTTTTATTAGTTTTAATTTATTAGTTGGATATGAATTCAGAACATTCAGCCCCCCTTGGAAGACTCCGGTCTTTCAGAAAGTGACAAAGGGGCAATCTTAACGATGGGTCGTACATAATCTCCATTTGTAGTACGGACTGTGACAACACGGCATCTGTCATCTTTTCCAGGATGAACGTTTATGATTCGTCCAAGAATCCATTTCGACGGTGGAAGGTTTGGTTCCTTTAGGAGCACCATGTCATTCAGCTGAAGATTTCGTCTTGTATTCTGCCATTTGGGGCGGTTTTGCAGCGATGTCAAATATTCTTTATGCCATTGTTTCCAGAATCCTTGCATGAGAGTCTGTAATAAATACCAGTTAGAACTTATCGAAATATTTGAAATATTTAAATCAGGGCTAGAAATTGCACAGTAAGATTCTCCGATCATAAAATGAGACGGAGTGAGCGCAATTGGTTCAAAATCTGAAGTTTGCCACAAGGGCGCGAATTAAGAAGACATTCAATTTTAGCAAGGAGAGTATACATCTCTTCGTATGTGAGTATGTGTTCACCAATAACACGTTTTAAATGTTGCTTTGCGGATTTTACACCCGCCTCCCATAAGCCACCAAAGTGGGGGGCAGAAGGTGGTATGAATTTCCAATCGATGGCATCTTTGGATAGATGATCGGCAATGGCGTTGTTTCGTTGTTGATTCGTCAAGTGTTCATGCATCTCTCCAAGCAGCCGCCTGGCACCGTGGAAATTTGTTGCGTTGTCGCTCCAGATTTCGGTTGGTTTCCCTCGACGAGATACAAAACGATCCAAGGCCAACAGAAAAGCACTGGATGATAGGTCGCTGACAAGTTCAATGTGAATCCCCTTTGTTATGAAGCAAACGAATAGGGCTATATACCCTTTAACAAATTTAGGATTCCTACCGCGAGCCAGACGTAGAGTGATTGGGTCAGCGTAATCGCAACCTACCTTACTAAAGGGTCTTGAAAATCGAACCCTTTGTTACGTTCTGCCGTGCTTCAAAAGGAAGAGCAGGTGACGGAGAGTCGAAACAAAAGATAATACTTTGTTTAAATTCTTTTTATTTGAATATATTTGAATGTAGTAGAAGGCCCGCTGTCTCAATGCATTTGGCTGCAACCTTTACTATATAAACTCAAATTTCAACTCTGCCCTTCTTCCCATTCGCTTCTCTATCTATTGGTTTTTATTCATTACTATTACTTAGTTAGCCGTTTACCATCGTCAGAACCATGTTACCTCATTTAGTTCATCCGAACTAGGCCACACACCATGGTCACAATTCTTCATTGGTCATTACATAGAACACGCTTAAACCTATATGCCGATCGTATGGTGACCCACTCAAGTACTTCTGGGTGTGTCTTCATCGATCGCAGTTTGTAGGTCTCGTATTGCACATTGCACTTCACATACTCTATTGCATAGCAGTTGTCTACTCATCTGTTTTCGTTGCTATAGAGGCGCGCATATAGCTTGAGTCATAGTGACGTGCATACGTTGTTCTACATGACGAAAATGAAAACTATGCCCTGTGGTTGGTGTTTTTCTGAATGAGTTGGTTCTGAATGAAGGTTGGAGGTTGGGAATAGTTGTGGTTCTCGGATCACAACATCCTCCCCCTCTTGAAAAAAGAAAATTCGTAGCCAATAAAAAGGTTAGGAATTTTCGCAAAACGTGTAGAGTTGAACCAAATGCGAAGAAGTCAGAGTTTTACAGAAAACTTTTGTTTTTATTAGTAGATTATATAATAGATAATAGCATGGTAATACATAGATAAATTTAATAAATCAGTGAATTTTTGTCAAATTTTGTTTTCAAATTATTATTATTGTTACTAATTCGTTTATTTAGTTATACGTAGATATATTTAATGGATCAGTAAAATTTTTATTATTTGTTTATTTTATTGTTTTTTACTGTTTTATGATTTAAAGTAGTAAACATTTTCTAGACAGATTTAGCTTTTGTAATAGATTATAAGTTGTAAAATTTTTTTAAATAGATTTACATGTCTTACAGGTATATGTGTTATATGTGCCTAAGCATCTTAAAAAAAATTTTTTTTCATAATTTTATATAGTATTAATAATAATTGTTTTTTTTTTTTTCTTACATAATTTTATATCGTATTAATTAATAGTGATTTATGGTTAGTAATGGTATAATGACATACTATATTTTTTTTTTATTTGCTGAGCACAAAAATTGGTACTTCGTTTTCTTTCTTGTTCATCTGGGCAACATTACCTTTTCCCAAACTATTTGTTTTCTCTTGTTTGACTTTATACGTATTGTATCGTCTGTAGCAAAGTGATATTAAAAGGATCGTGAAGATTATATATATGAGCCTATAGTGGTGTACGTCGTGCTTGTCTATTGTTAAAAAGGGTGTTAATTCTTTAGTTTTTTGGAATTGTATACTTTTTGATAGAAGTTTTAGCTCGTCTTGACTAGAATATTTAATGAATGTAACCTCTGGTTTTGCTTCGTTTTTCAGATAGTTGTTCTTAATTTCGGAAATATTTAAAGCGGGGATGAAGGAATTATAAACAAAAGAAGATTTTTCGTTTTTAGATCCTATAGTGATATCTTTTGGTTTTAGGAAGCAGTTTCCAGTGAGTTCTAAAATAGCTGTTCCTTCAAGAGTATGTGTTAGAACAGTATCCTGGCAAATTTCGTCTATTATATATTTTCCTAAAGAAGAAAATAGCCATGTATTGTGTTGTGATACTTGTATCCAAACTGTTGATACGTTTGACTCTTTAATGTCACAAGAAGTCGGAAAAGATTGAATTCTTTGCAAAAGTTGGATTTCACATTTGGGGTTATTGTTATTGGTGCTAAATGAAGGGTGTGACATTTCGCATAAGAATTAAGTATTTAAATTTTTTACAATGACTCACCTCTTGGCTTTCTATGTCGTAATAGTATTCCTTTTTGTAATCAATGATAAGGTATTTTGAAGTTGGTTGTATAAATACAAGTTTGTCATTCAAACGAGTTGGAAGGGGGATAACTTTATAAAGTTGGAAACTGTCTCTGAAAGGTAAAGGAATTTTGAATTCGTAAATTACTTTTTCCTTTTTTATGGTTGCACTCATACTGCTTATTTCGTAGAGTGGTAGAATATCATTTTCATTTCCCAAGTACGGTAACTGTAGATCACCAGGAAGTTCCTGTTTTATTTTTAGCAAAACATTTTTAAGCTGATCCGGTGTAATGATGGTCGGATGCGGTGTGCCGTTTTTTGCGTTTACTAGGACATCGAGTATATGTCAGAAATAGTATTTTGGTATCTTATGATGAGGAGTGTTAAAAGTGAGGTAAGAGATTCTATTTTTAAAATTGTAGACTGATCTGAGGTTTGATTGACGAGTCTATCGACTGCATCTTTAACGTCTTCAATTTTTGAATTTATAGCTTTAAATTGGGATTCAATAGTAATTTCTGATTTGTTAAACATATTGGTCGTTATTTCTATTATAAGTGTTTGGTTCTTCTTTTGCTTGAACATTATCTTCGATCTGTCTTTGTTTTTGCCCTCCTGTTACAACCAATATATTGCTTTCTCCTATATTTCGACTTAAAGCATCTGCATTTAAGTTGATTTTCCCCGGTTTATGCTTGATGGTATATTCATATTCGGATAGTAAAATTTTCCATCTTGCTAGTCTGGACATAGGATCGGTACGAGAAAATAACCATTGCAAAGGTTGATGGTCCGTACAAATAGTGAAGGGCTTGCCATAAAGGTAGGGACGAAATTGTTGTATGCCATAGACATTTGCAAGTAGTTCTTTTTCGGTCGTGTTATACCTGACTTCGGAGTCATTCAACGTTCTGCTTGCGAAGGATATGGGTTTGTCTTTTCCAATTAGACCTTGTGACAAAATAGCTCCGATTCCGACATCGCTTGCATCTGTGGTCACAATAAATTCTTCTTTGAAATTGGGGTAAGCTAAGACTGGGGGGTTTATTTATTTATTTTTTTAGATCTCTAAAAGCTTCATCGCAGAAGGCATCCCATTTGAAAACACAGTTTTTCTTTAGTAACTTTGTAAGAGGTTTTGCTATCGTAGAAAAATTTTCTATAAATTTTCTATAATAGCCAACGAAGCCTAGAAAAGATTTTATACGTTTACAATTTTTAGGTGTAGGGTAAGTTTTAACCGCTTTGATCTTTTCGGGGTCTGATTTAAGTCCATCTTCCGAAATAAGATGACCTAGATACATGAGTTCGTGTTTTAGAAAATTACATTTCTTTGGTTGTAATTTCAGATTGTGGATGCTAAGTTGGTTGAGAACTTTTAATAATTTGGAGTTATGATCTTTGAGGTCGTATCCGTATAGAACTATATCGTCCATATAAACGAAACAATCAAAACCTTGTAAGCCAGTGAGAACAGTGTTCATTAGGCGTTGGAAGGTTGCAGGAGCGTTCTTTAAACCGAATGGCATTTGATTATATTCATAATGGCCAAAGAGAGTGCTGAATGCGGTCTTGCATCTATCTTTTTCATCCATTAAGATTTGATGGAACGTTTGCTTCCATCGTTTCCAAGTTTTTTGGGAACGAGTAGCAGGGGTGAGTTCCAGGGACTCGAGCTTGGTCGTACGATGTCGTCGTCTAACATCTCTTGAACTTGTTTATGGATTTCTTCTTTTTGGCTTTCATGGAGTCGATAAGGTTTTACGTAAAGTGCGGGTTTACTCTCATCAGTACCGATCTTGTGAGTCATGGAATCGGTGTTGGTGAGATGATCACCCTCAAGATAAAACAATTCGTTGTACTCTCTACAAATCTTGAGGATAGAATTCTTTTCTTCAGCGTTGCACTGGTCTAATATTAACATGGACTCTAGTTTTTCCATTCGTTTTTCTACTTTGCTACTAAAATTTTTCATATTGTACTGCTCGTACTGATCTAAACTATCAAAATTTAAATTAAGATTATTAATATAGAGTATTTTCTCTGTTTCTAAAGCATTCATAGTAAGAACTCTGATTTTATTGTTTATAGGCCTTACTATGGATTCGCCAACATAAACTCCCGGACAAATCTGTTTCTTTTTGATCAAAACGTCTACAGATTTTTTGTTAGCTTTTTTAAAGGGAATTTCGATCATTTGTTGACTCCTAGGTGGAAGGATAAAACATAAATTTGTTTTGAAAGGGTTTGTTTCTGATGTAGTCTTACGTATTGCTGCATCTTTATCAGTAGACGCTTTAGTTTATTTGCTCTTTTGGCTGTTGTTTTCTAAAGTCTTATTTTTATTTTTAGCTGCTACACCACTGTTTAATGTAGTCTTATTTATTGAATCGTTTCTTACTTTGACCGGTGATTTATTCAAATCAAATTCTTTGTTGTCGGAGTCAGCATTCAATTTAAGCTTATCGGAATTTCGGTTGATGGTGGCTTTATTGGATTTAAGAATAAAGTTATTCTCCTCAGCCTTTTCATCACCTTTTGCTTCCAAATCACAGCCAGTAGGCACCACTTCGTGAGGGGTAGCTTTTCGGATGCTTTCTCTTATAACAGGATTTTCGATTTGAATGTCGTAAACCTCTAAAACATTTTCTTTATAGTTTACTTTACACCTGTATTTGGAAAGAAAATCGTTTCCTAAAATACCATCGTATGGCAGGTTTATATTTGGAGTGAGTAGATGGAAGGGATGTGTGAGTGAAAGATTATACTTGGAATTAATTATAAAAGAACCAGTTATTTCCCCTAGAGTGAAAACAGAATCACCCGAAATTGAAGATATAGTAAGTCTTTTTCCTGGGTTAGAATTTGTTCCGAATTTGTCCTTATACAA
This sequence comes from Melanostoma scalare, assembly GCA_949752695.1. Lineage (NCBI taxonomy): Eukaryota > Metazoa > Arthropoda > Insecta > Diptera > Syrphidae > Melanostoma > Melanostoma scalare. The sequence continues at coordinate 107,396,371 of OX456984.1, read as the reverse complement.
ACTAATATCTGCTCCGGTATCTATTAAAAAAGTAGAGTATTTTTTGTTAGACGGCTCGAACTGAATTCGTATTACCGGCTCATGGAACTCTGGACAAAAGGAAACAGTCAAGAAACTAGATTTTATTGTTGTGGGTCGGTATTTATACTTAGTCGGGATGGATGACCCATCTCTTCCTCCCGAGCGTAGTCGTTTCCCGAATTTTGAGGATAAAACTCCTCACCAGGATTCCAGTTCCTATACCCTTGTTTAGCGTTGTATCGCCGGATGTTGGAGAAATTTTGATTGTTTTTGTTATGCGAATTGTCCCTAAATGGGTTAGGTTTGGTCGAACCGAGTTGAGACTGCTTTAACCTACAATCTACTTCTCGATGGTTGGGTTTTTTACAGTACCCACAAGTGAGCCGTTGTATTTCCCTTTTTATATTTGTGTGTTGGTTTGTGTTTTGTGATGTCCTGTTGGGATTAGAATAACAGTGTGCACTTGTGTGACCTACCTTGTTACAAAATTGACACGTTGGACGTATCGAGGGCAAAATGTTTGCAGAACTTGTAGAAGGGCTAACGCGTTCTAGTCGGTTCAAATGCTCCTCAGCATAGAGAATGGATTTCTTTAAATCCGTTTCTCCATGAGCCTGAACCATAAACCTGAGATTTTTATTTCGGATGCCATCCTCAAAAGTGTGTATAGCCAGTTTGTCGTTTTCTTTGAAAAGAAAATTTCTAACTGCCTCCTGCGTTGAGCTGACGTATGTTGCCGAATTTAAAGCATTTAAGAGTTGACCTATACGTTCGCCAAACTCTTTAACTGTTTCTTTTGCTCGTTGTCGAGCTGAAATCAACTCATTTTGAGCTGAGGACCTTGACTTTACCGATGAATATTCCATTTTCAAGACTGAACAAAGATCTTCCCATCTTTCCACAGTCTTGAATTGTATTAATTCGAAAGCTGGTCCCTCAAGCCTGGTTTTGACTATGCTGAGGAAAAGTTTGTGCTCGTCAGGTTTCACTGACTTGAACAAAATATCTCCACATGCTAAAAACTTCCCTAGGTTTTCCGACCTTCCATCGAAAGTGGGGACAATATTAATGATATCCTTAAAATTCATTTTATATTCTGTCATTTCCGAAATGTCAGAGACTCAATGAAAAGTCAAAACCTCGAATAAACTAACTTTAAGTTTTTGATTGCGGGTAGTAATTGTGAAGTCGTGAAGTGTATCGAGAGACGACAGAAAACAAAGAGTTTAATTTGGGGTTCGGGTAGAAGACAAGATATGTAAATAACTTTAATAATCACTTGTGCTGTTATTTTTAAAAAAATTTAATTGAATTGAACACTTTAATTAGGTCAATAGATAGCAAAAATTGATTTCGCTTTAATATACTTAAATCTTTTCGATTTTAATAAAAATAATAAATAATAAAAAGAATTTACTTGTTTTGTGGTTGCTGTTGGGGGTTGTTGTAGTTGCTGTTAAAGTTGTTGATGTTAAAGTTGTTGAAGTTGATTTTTTCTGCTGATGTTGGTGTTGATGTAGTTGCTGCTGCTGGTTTTTCACTTGCCAGGTAGGCTTCACGCCCTATAGTTGCCAATTACGACCTGGTCTTTTCACTGCCTAATTTTTGCCTCCGGCGTCCGCTTGGGAATTCGCCAGGTCTTATGTTTATAGGGCTTTTTTTCACAACACAAATCACTTAATGGTGTTTTTTTTTTCTCACCACACACAAAAAAAAATTACCTACTGGTGTTTAGCCCCAGTACGCATCAAAAGTCAACAAAATAGACCTCTTGTGTTTTGGTAGGGATAATAACTATCCTGGGATAAATTGACTAATCCCACCGCTGCCACCAATGTTACGTTCTGCCGTGCTTCAAAAGGAAGAGCAGGTGACGGAGAGTCGAAACAAAAGATAATACTTTGTTTAAATTCTTTTTATTTGAATATATTTGAATATAGTAGAAGGCCCGCTGTCTCAATGCATTTGGCTGCAACCTTTACTATATAAACTCAAATTTCAACTCTGCCCTTCTTCCCATTCGCTTCTCTATTTATTGGTTTTTATTCATTACTATTACTTAGTTAGCCGTTTACCATCGTCAGAACCATGTTACCTCATTTAGTTCATCCGAACTAGGCCACACACCATGGTCACAATTCTTCATTGGTCATTACATAGAACACGCTTAAACCTATATGCCGATCGTATGGTGACCCACTCAAGTACTTCTGGGTGTGTCTTCATCGATCGCAGTTTGTAGGTCTCGTATTGCACATTGCATTTGACATACTCTATTGCATAGCAGTTGTCTACTCATCTGTTTTCGTTGCTATAGAGGCGCGCATATGGCTTGAGTCATAGTGACGTGCATACGTTGTTCTACATGACGAAAATGAAAACTATGCCCTGTGGTTGGTGTTTTTCTGAATGAGTTGGTTCTGAATGAAGGTTGGAGGTTGGGAATAGTTGTGGTTCTCGGATCACAACACCTTTCTACTGGAAGATTTCCCATTAGTTGTTCAGATGTAGCTTTTCGTTGTTTGAAGCAGTGGAGACATTTAGCAACGTGCCTGTGAGTATATTCGACGATGAGTTTAGTTATAGCGTGTGACTTGCAGAGAATTATTGGGTATTTTTCATTAAACGACAGGTCAGAATTAGTTAAGCGACCACCGACACGGAGAATGTTTATATTATCAAGGAATGGAGCGAGCGATAAAAGCTTGTTTCGCGACGGCAACGACTTTTTTACTTTGAGGGTTTCGATTTCAACAGAAAACAGAGCAGATTGGGCAGATCTTATCAGGGAAAATTGAGCACTATCAAGGTCTTTAGATGAAAGGGGGACTCAGGAGTTAAACGAAGATTTTCGAGAAAACGAAAAATGTAGGCGACCACACGTACCGATTTAATCCAATTTGATGATTTTGCAATAATTTGTCTTAAAATGTTATTATGATTTAAGTTTGTCACGAACACCTTCACTGGGTTCGTTTTCCTCTATTCCAATTGCTCACTGAGAACGTCTTCTAAGTTATGTTGAGATTGAGGCCATTTACTGCGTTCCATTCGAAGCCAAGCAGGACCACGCCACCAGATTTCAGTCGAGGCCAGTTGAGATGGAGGTATTCCTCTTGAGACGACATCAGCGGGATTGTCTGCAGATCGAACATGATTCCACGACTTTACTGGAATAATTGAAATGATCTCAGATGTTCTATTCGCGATAAAAACTGACCATTTTTTAGGAGGCGCTAATAGCCAATGCAACACGATTGACGAGTCTGTCCAAGCAAAAAATTGCATTTGATTTAACTGTAACGAGAGTTTGATTTTATTTATTAAACGGGCAAGTAGAAGAGCGCCGCAGAGCTCAAGTCTAGGAAGTGATAGAACTTTGACTGGAGCAACTTTGCTCTTAGCAGCTACTAATGATGTGGATACACTTCCGTCTGGATTTATACTGCGACAATATACTACAGCAGCATAGGCATCCAACGAAGCATCGCAAAAGGCATGAAACTCGTAATTCTGCTTGCTCATCCACATAATTCTGGGAATGGAAAATGATTCCACCAATTTGAGTTCATCCCGAATAATGACCCAGCGCTGAGAGAGTTCCTGGGTAATTTGATCATCCCATCCTATCGACATACGCCACAAGTCCTGGAAGAAGATCTTTACAGCTATCACAACCGGAGCAAGAAAACCAAGTGGATCAAAAATACGAGAAGCTTCTGATAAAATTCGACGCTTTGTACACGATGTCGACTGATCAAGGTTTACCTTGTAAGAAAAGCAATCTTTTGATGGACACCATTGCAGCCCGAGAATCTTTACCGTTAGAGAGTTTTCGAAATCGATGGGAGATAGCTCCCCTTGATCTTCAGGCAAAGATAGTAAAAGTGGCCAACAATTTGTTGTCCATTTACGTAGATTGAGGCCAGCAGATGATAGTCAAGATCAAGGTTTACCTTGTAAGAAAAGCAATCTTTTAATGGACACCATTGCAGCCCGAGAATCTTTACCGTTAGAGAGTTTTCGAAATCGATGGGAGATAGCTCCCCTTGATCTTCAGGCAAAGATAGTAAAAGTGGCCAACAATTTGTTGTCCATTTACGTAGATTGAGGCCAGCAGATGATAGTACTTCCACGAGCTCCTCCTTAATAGCGATTAGATCTTCGATAGTGTCAGTGCCGGTCACAACGTCGTCGACATAAAAGTCACTGAGGATTATTGAGGAAGCTCTAGGATGTGTTTTTGCCGAATCTAATGCTAGTTGTTTTAAGGCGCGTTTCGCTAGAAATGAGGCAGCTGAAGTCCCGTAGGTTACGGTCAAAAGCCTGTAGTGTTTTATTGAAGATCCATTGTTTTCCCGCCATAGAATTCTTTGATAATAGGTATGATTAGGCGAAATCCATATTTGCCTGCACATCTTTTCGATGTCTCCAGATATGGTGTATGCGTGACGACGAGAGCGAAGACATATTGTAAATATATCACGTTGGATTTCAGGACCCACGAATAGGGATTCATTCAGAATCAAATTTGAATCAAATGACGATTTAGCGGAACCGTCAAAAACTACCCTCACCTTTGTCGTGCTACTATCAGCCTTCAAGACAGCGTGATGAGGCAAATAGTAAGAATTAGGCGTGTTTATTTCCTCTACTGGTATTTCTTCCATAAGACCTAACGAAAGATATTCATTTAAGAACTGAGAATATTGTGCTTTAAGGTCAGGATCACGAAGAAGTCTCTTTTCTACTGAATAAAACCTATTGAGTGCGATTTGAAAGGAATTGGCAAAGCTCGGACTGGCCTTTGATTTAAATGGTAGATCAACCATGTATCTACCATCGGTATTACGCCGATGTGTTTGAACAAAATGATCTTCCGCCTTTTGCTCTTCGATAGACAAAATCGGCTCCCAATTGACCTCTTCCAGACGCCAAAAGCGCTCTAGATCAAACTCCTGCGAATGATCAAGTTGTGTGCAGAATGCTCGTACTCCGACGGAAGATTTATTCTATGAAAGCTGATCACAGCTTCCAGCTGTCACCCATCCGAAAATAGTTAAAACAGAGTTTGTAACACCTGGTTCTGACTTTGATGTTTCAAGTATAAGATTAAAGATTTGATCAGCTCCAATGAGCATATCGATCGGAGCTGGTTCATTGAACTTTGGGTCTGCAAGATCCAACGACAGAAATTGGTCTGTCTTCAATTTAAACGAAAGTGGTGGCAGCATAGAGGTAAGTTTTGATACTACATGAAAGTCGATATCTATGCTGCTTGAATTGAATCGCGAATATAACTTCAATGAAATTAGACCATTTGTAGTTCCAGCAGACGTCGATGCAACTCCGATAATTGGAATACGTGATGGCTTTTTAGGAAGACCCAAGCGTTGGAGAGACCTCTCCGTAATAAGCGAGACTTGGGATCCTGAATCAAGAAGAACGCGTAAATTTTGAAACGATCCGAATTTGTCTTGGACCTCGACAACAGCGGTTGGAAGAATAGTCGATTAATGAACACTGGAGTTGAGAGAATGATGAGAAACGAGAGATTTTGAGGTTTTTTGTGGCGATAGCGATGACGAAGATTGGTCATTTTTGTGTTGATTGTTTGCAACATTTTTTGTGGGGGTATGTCAAGGCTAATGTCTTTAGGGACAAGCCCGCTTCGATTGAGGCACTGGAAGCCAACATCCATGCATTCATTCGTGAGATACCGGCCGATATGTGTGAAAGAGTATGCCAAAATCGGACTCAGCAGATGGGCTACCTGAGACGCAGCCGCGGTCAACATTTGCATGAAATTATCTTTAAACATTAAATTGCAAGGTTCAAACTATCGATTCAAATAAAAATATTTCATTAATTTTTTTCGAATTTTTTGTGTTTTAAAAAAAAAAAAGTTCTAAACCTCTTAAAAAATCACCCGTTATAAGACGAAAGCGATGTGTTTTGTGGATCATGTACCAAGGAATGATGACGAGCATTGCATGATCTGCACCGAAATTTTGAATTGCATTTGTTAAATGCATGGCCAACTCTAAGACAGTCGAAACAAATCGAGTTATCTTTGACGAATTCGCGGCGACTGTTAATATCAAGAGAGATAAATAGCTTACAAAAGGGTAGTTTCGACGAAATGCGAACGAATTTTATTTTCGACTTTATTAACTAGTTTTTGAGGCCGAGTAGATGAACTGCACGATTCGAGACAACTGCATCGATTTTGTAGAAAATTGAGAAATTCATTGATTGTGCAATCATCCCGACATTCTACCTTTTCTGACCACGCTTGTTTTGTATCTTAATCTAACTTTTCGAGCAGAATGCAAATCAACCACGGATCTCTAGAGTTTATTTCCAACGCATTTAATCCACGGATTACTTCATCGGCACCGTTTGTAATTTTTCTTAAAATGTCAAGATTCGAGCGAGGAGACGATGGCAATGACATGAAACTTTTAACGAATGAACGCACTATTAAATGTTTTTTATCGTAACGCGATTCGAGTCTTTCCTACGCTTCAACATAATTTTCTTCTGTGCACGAAATATGTTTTAGCAGAGCAGCCGCTTCGCCACCAAGAAATGATTTCAAGTAATGAAACTTTTGTGTTGAAGTTAAGGAGACGTTACAATCAATTGTTCCCGTGAACAAATCTCTAAACACCGGCCAGTCTTTATAATCTCCAGTAAACACTGGTACCACGAGTTTCGGTAGCACGACTGAAGGACGAGACCTCGAATGATCTAAATTTTGTAAAAGAGTGGCGCTTTGTTTTGCTATTTCACTATTAGCTTTTAATGAGCGCTTACGAATTTCACCGGAGAGAGTAGCAAACACTTGGAAATATTTTGTTTCGTATTCACCATATTCAGGCTCAGGATCTACAAAATCTTCTTCACCGCAGAATTTGTATAAATTTTCTTGTTGCAAGACGAATTCTTTCCAAGCCTCCCCCAATTTTTCTAGATGTATTTCTAGCATATCGATCGGCGTGGACTCATCGATGGTTTCCGAAAATGTTTTGGCCCTAGTGATTGTACCCTTTGCCCGACCGCGTTTTAGTTTTATGGCATGCATTTTACCGAAATACAGTTTTGGTATTCGAGGATTTTACTAACGGTTTTGTATATATGTATGTATATATGTGCCTACAACCAAATGAAACTGTTCAAGGTTGATGCAACACCTGTACGTTAACTGAATAATATATGTATTTCAAAATAAAATGTTTTTAGAAGGATTTAGCTCTTTATTGCATTAAATTCATGCAAATGTTCAAAAAAGTTTAGGTTCACAACGATGGATTAAATATGTATGTATTTGCATTGGTCACGTGGTTTGAATAATAATTTTTTAATAATTTTTAGCGAAAAGTCATGCAATCAAAAAAAATTGTTCATGCAAAATATGTTTAAATGCCAATAATTATGTAGTATGATCTTATAATGATCACGCGTTTAATCGATTTCGAATTAATTAATCTCCGCACACTGATCATGAGTTTAATCCGGCGAGCTAAAGGACCAATATGTATTTGCACTATCTGTGTAAAATGTGTTTTTATATGTGGACTGTAATTTTATTTTAATTTGTGTAGTGTAGTGTAAAGAATAATGTTTTAAAACGAATAGTTTCAATTTTAAATTTATTATAGGATATATGTATAATGTGTCTGTGTTTTGTGTTACCCAAATCCAGTGTGTAAAGAAATATATGTATATGCTTGTGTTTTATGTTTTAGGCTTAGACGATGCTCACTGTTCGACTTTCAATTAACAAGTGAAGTAAAAAATTAATGTAGGCAATTGATTTAGCTTAAGCGAAGAAACGGGCAAAAGAGAATGCAAGAACATGTAATGTTAGGATTTACAATATCATTGAGAGCAAATGTAACATTTAGATAACTGAATAGAATAATAGGGTATTATTGGACATTGTTTGGCAAATTTGCAAAATTATTTATTTTTATTAGTTTTAATTTATTAGTTGGATATGAATTCAGAACAGTATGTATGTTTGTATGTCATTTACATTTGGTACATTGAAAAGACAGAACAAAGTGAAATGAAATATCTGCATTGAACGTTACAAAAAATTAGAGAATACAATTTAACAAAAGGATTAAGATCAAACATGGATTAGATTTAAGGTTCTCCCAAACCAAAGCGTTTTTGCCGTCGCGGCAGCGGCATTTGCAGTTGTCAAAATCAATTTACACAGCGGCATATGAGAGTACCCACACCAACGCGACGAAGAGCAGCGACAGTCCCGTACGTGCAGCGTTTTTTGTCGCTGCCGATGTTTTTTTTTCTCTCTTATGTCAATTGTCATTTGTCAAACTCGTTTTGCGAATTTCTTTTAACAATAATTTCTATTACTACATCCAATTTATTTCCATAAAATCCTATAAAAATCACAATATTACTACAAAAGCAATATATGATTGTTCGATGTAATCAAATAGATTAGTTATTCAAAAAAATTCGGAGGAATCAGTGCTAAAAAAGCTAATTATTTCCAAGAACCAATGAAACAACAATGCATAGATTATTCTCTACAAAGGATATTCAACTTTCAATCTACAAAGCGCAAGAACCCCATAGTAGAACTAGCAAGAAATCAATTCTGGAAAATGCAACAACATCGGATAACCAATGTAGCTGAAGTATACAATTAGACCAAAAAACAATTCCCTCCGATGGTTATCGACGAACAATCCGAAATTTCATGGTCACCTTATGGACAGCTGCTTGCATCAGCCAGCTTCGATGCTACAACTGCTATTTGGAGCAAAACATCAGGTAAGATATTGATGGCACTATTTTCTTAGAGAATATACCAAATTTGTTTTTATAGGTGAATTCGAATGCAATGCTACTTTGGAAGGTCAGGAGAACGAAGTAAAATGCGTTATTTGGTCAAAGTCAGGGTCTATACTTGCCACATGCGACGTTTGGTTTTGGGAAGTTGCTGGCGATGATGAATTCGAATGTGCTACAGCATGTGGAGATGATTCCATCAGAATTTTCAAAGAAGATGAGGATTCTTCGAAAAATGAACCCACTGTTTCCTTACTAATTTCGGTCGATAAAGCACATGCACAGAATGCAAACTGTGTCCGATGGAATGCTTCTATACGTGACCATTTATTGTAGTGCAGTGATGATGACGATGGTGACAACTTGGTAGAACTTGAAGTGGAAGATCCCAAGGAAAATAATGGGACTATGAGAGAATTCACCCACCAACTCCAACATATACAACCATCCTCGCAAAGGCAAACAAATTGCAATCGATCCAAAACTGGTCTTTCAATGAATATCTTTCGTGGCAGCGACAATGATAAGCTTACAGCAAAAGCCCTGTCAAAACTGGACAGTAGTGATGTTCCGGCTAGTGGTCCTAAGTCCTGTGTCCTAAATCTATCCTATAAAGAAAACAGAACGAAAGAGACTGCTCAAAGAATATCGCATGTCAAGACGTATGGAACGCAAAGAGAACGCTGAGGCTTAAAGGAAAAGAAACAACAGACACATATTAAGATCAACAACCAAACTAATTTCTAAAGCAAGGATATAATTAGTGTCACAAGTTGTATTTGTATTTTATTAAGAATTTTTGCTTTTCATTTTAAGTAGAATTGGATTAAAAATAAAAAAAAAATGAGTTTTTGTTGTCCACAACAACTGGTGATTTGGTTTGAATTTTTAGTAAATAGTTGGTGGAAATCCTTTTGTTATTCTGTTTTTTTCTATTCGTTATTGTTTTGGGCTTTCAACCTCTGTTTCGAATGTTCAGATGCTGGGAGATGCAGTTTGATGCTTATCTGTTTAGATAAATCAAGCTCGCATATGTATGCTGTTCTTAAGCAGGACGCTGTTAAAGCAAATATCAAAATAGCCTCGAGCAAAAAAAATTGCTTTGGAGGAAAGTGCGAGTAATTGAAAAATTCTTGAAGGCCACTGAAACCAAAAAACAAGTTGAGGTAACTTACACTAACGGCATACCAACAGAAAAGTTGGCCCCAAAAATTTGTAAAACAAAAGTCTCAAAACACTTTCGTTTCGTTAATAAAATCAGCGTGTATTATATATATCTATTATATCTATTACATTTATTTTGAGTCATATTGATTTGTTTAAAAAGATTAGGTTTTAGCATTGGTATTGGCAGGATTTACATATTGTTGTTGGTAGAGGATCCGTAATCCGTAGGTTAAATCTAAGTATAAAGGAACTAAGTTTTATAATTAATTGAATTACAGGTATATACAGACTATCTTACCGTAATTGGCAAATATCCATTTATTTTGTCAGCAATTAAAAATTTCTTTCCACTGCTGCTGTAATGGACAACAACTTTATGAATTTTATAACAAAGTCTGCATAAAAATTCAGTTGCCAGCTCTGAATATTGGTCAAACTATCTCCACTTAGATCAGTGAGATGGCTGGGAATGTCAGCAACTTCAAATACCAGTGGATGTGAATGAGGAGCAGAATGGGACATTTCCTCAGGCAAATCGATTTCGTCTTCAACGTTGACATCTCCAGTCAAACGAAAATCTGAGACACTTGTCTTTGGAAATGATACTCATAAGCTTACAACAAAAGACCTTTTTTGTAGAACGTTAAATTTTCTATTAAAATAATTGATGTTCATTTTATAATAACTATTTTTTAGTGAGTTACAAAATTCAAAACAAAAAAGTTATTTTCTTTAAAATACTTAAATTTTTGACCTTGAATATCTTTTAAATGGTTAGATTAATGCAAAAAGTATAAGAGACCATTTTTGTAGACCGTTCAATTTCCTATAAATACTGTTTTTGCGACTGGTTGAACAATCTATTTTTAAAAAGATATGACCATTTTAATATGATACTAAACTGAAAATGGAAAACTACGATGAGCATCATCTTCCCGTTAATATTAAGCGATCAAATTTTGGAAGTACTTTCTAGAGGTACCAAAGAACAATTTTTCGTGTGTCGGATCAAAAAAATTTTTTTTGATTTTTTTGACCCACCCTAATAAGTATATTGTTATCTACTGTCTAAATTATCAGATCTATAGCATGAACTAATCAAAAAAAAAAAACCATTCGTCATCATCACCATCAATTGTCATATGCAGCGATTAAGTGCAGCTTTCAATTGGTGCTTTTTAAAGGTCTTACCAAGATCACGTATCACAACACGGAAAAATTGTTTAACAAATCCGACCAACGAAGGACCAACAAATGAATCGAAATAAGAAAACTGATGGCAAACTTTTCTTTATCTAATTTAATATTCTTAATAGTAGTAGTAGTAGTAGTAGTAGTATTTTATTCTTTCATTTTGCTTAAGACTACATAACAATATTATTAATAAAATAAATAGAATAATAGTGTACATTCTTTAACTAAAAGTTAGTGGCGAATGACACATCAAAAATTAAATTCGATTGATAACTGATGTCGGGTGACAATCAGTGATAATACTGAGGAAAGAAAGATAAACATAAAAGCGTTCATAACACAATATTAGCTAACTATTAATGAGAAAAAAAATAATAAAGTAAGCTTACGTTACATCACATCTGCTGATAGAAAAGTTTTAAATAAAAGATTCGATGATATCATAGCTTAAAGTGAATAACCAGTGTTTGACTTTACTAATAAATGAAGAAAAATACATTGTTTGTCTTATGTATAAAGGTAATTTATTAAAAATGTTAGGAGCTGTAAATGAGTAAAAATGCGAAAAATGAGTTTTGTGTACAAAAGGAACATTAACTGTGCTCAAGTTATTAATACTGTAATGAACACCCAACTTTTATACCAATTTCCTAATCGAAAACGTTTAACCGAAAACACAACTGGCAACACTATAATGGAATGGTATAAATGACAGGCATTGCTTGTAAGCCAGTGTGTGTGAGTGTAGAGATGCTTGACAGCAAATGTGGAAACCATGGAGAAGAAACTGGAACGCTCTAGATGAGTGTTGTTCTATATAAATAGGCCGCTGACGCAACGAGCAGTCAGTTTTGATTATAGAGTGATAAAGTTAAGAGTGAATTGTTATGAACAAGTGATAGTCCAAAAGTCGAGTTGAGATCGAAAAAGTATAGATACTGAGTAAAAATGGTAGAAATAAATTGAAAAGTGAAGTTTTATTTTGCTAACTAAGCGCACGTTACATTGGTGTCAGAAGTGTAAATAAAACTTATTTGACTAGTAAAGTGTAAAAAAAAAAAAAAGTTAAATACAGTGAAAATGGGTAAGTTGTTGGAAGAGCTCAACAGCATTGAGCTTAAAAGTGAGTAAGGTAAGCGAAATCTTTCTAGAGTGGGATCGAAAAATGAGCTCGTCCTGCGCTTGCGCAACTATTTGGAACAGCAAGGGGAAGACGCAAACACTTTTGTTTTTGAAACAGAAGTGGAGGAAGAGGAAGTAAGTGAAACTGTAGATTTTTCTAGTATGATGAAACTTTTGTTAGAACAGCGAAACGAGCAAAAGAGGAACAGCAGAATGTTCTCGAACAACTTGAAACACAAAGAAACGAACAAAAGAAGCTGATCGAAGAACAACGAAACGAGCAAAAGAAAGAACAACAGAATATTCTCGAACAACTTGAAGCACAACGAAACGAGCAAAAGAAGGAACAGCAGAATGTTCTCGAACAACTTGAAACACAAAGAAACGAACAAAAGAAGCTGATTGAAGAACAACGAAACGAAAGGTGGAACAACAGAATATTCTCGAAAGACTTGAGGCGCAACAGAATGTTTTGGAAGGTCAGAAAAACATTCTAGAAGGCAAATTGGGTAACATTGAGAAAAATGTATGTGCCCTAGACGAACGCGTTGAAGGTTTGGAAAAACAGCTTTCTGTTGTAGAGAATCGTTTGGAAGCCTTCGATACCTAATGGTGGAACCAGACCCAGAGTGTTCCTCTCAAAGCATCATCATTGGGAAAACACTAGTAGCACCGAAAAACAAAATGGTCCCCGTACGATTACTAAACACCAGACCGTACGATATAAGGTTGAAGAAAGGAGAAGTCGTTGGACGTTGCGAATCGGTTGCAGCAATTACGAAGATCACACACGAAGCTCCGAGAAAAACTTTAACTCCGGAGGAGCTCAAAACCATCAGAGCTAAAATACTGTATTCATCCAACCTTGATCACCAACAAACAAGGATGGCTGAAAATCTCCTACAAGAGTATACTGACATCTTCGCATCGCAAAAGGGACAGTATGGTAGGACACAGTTGGTGCAGCATCGCATCAACACAGGAGATGCAAGACCGATTCGTCCACCCGCAAGACGCCTTCCACTGGCCAAACAAGGTGAGGTTGAGGAAATGATAACAGCAATGAAGAAGGACGGTCTTATTGAAAATTTCAAAAGTCCTTGGGCTTCACCAGTGGTGCTAGTGAAAAAGAAAGACGGAAGCACTCGTTTTTGTGTGGACTACCGAAGGCTGAATGATGTGACTAAAAAGGACAGCTATCCCCTGCCGAGAATCAGTGATACCCTGGATGCTATGGAGGGAGCCCAGTGGTTTCGACGCTGGACTTGAAGAGTGGATATTGGCAAGTTGACATCCACCCTGATGATCGGGAGAAGACGGCGTTTTCTACAGGTAATGGGCTCTGGCAGTTCAAAGTTATGCCGTTTGGGCTATGCAACGCTCCGGCAACATTCGAGCGTTTGATGGAGTGCGTTCTTCGAGGACTGACGTGGAAAGCGTGCCTTGTCTACTTGGACGATGTCATTGTTTGATAGATGTCATTGTGGATAGAAAGACTGCAGACTTATGATTACCAGATTCAACACCGCAGAGGAAAGTTGCACTCAAACGCCGACGCATTATCCCGAAGACCTTGCAAAGTGGATTGCAAGCACTGTCGGCGGCAAGAAGACAAAGAAAATATTACCGCTCAGCGACTAAGAGCTGACCCAATAAGCGGATGGAGCAATGAGGAAGTGAGGACAGCTCAACAGGAGGATCCAGAAATCGAACCCATTCTCGCATGGAAAGAAAATGAAGAGAAACCTGAATGGGGAGATATTTCTGACAGGAGTCCAGTTCTCAAAGCCTATTGGGCACAGTGGGACTCACTATATGTGCAAGAAGGTGTCCTCAGGCGAAGATGGGAGTCCGCTGACGGTAAATCATATGTGATGCAGCTCATCGTACCGCAATCGAAAGTCAGTGAAGTTCTTCGGGAGATGCACGACGGACCTTCTGGAGGCCACCTGGGAGTTAACAAAACACTGGAGAAGGTGCGAAATCGGTTCTACTGGTTACATTCTAGAGATGACGTAGAGAAGTGGTGCCGAACATGTGACAAGTGTGCTGCAACCAAAGGACCTGGTAGGAAGATGCAAGGTAAGATGCATCAGTACAACGTTGGATCGCCTTTTGAGAGGATTGCAGTAGATGTGGCTGGGCCTTTTCCAGAGACCAACGCTGGAAACAAGTACATTCTGGTTGTAATGGACTATTTTAGCAAGTGGCCTGAGGCGTATGCCATCCCAAATCAAGAAGCCAAAACGGTGGTCGACCAGATTGTGTTTAACTGGGTGAGTAGGTTTGGCGTACCTATGGAACTCCATTCCGACCAAGGGAGGAACTTCGAGTCAAACATCTTCCAAGGAGTGTGCGGACTACTTGGCATCAAGAAGACCAGAACCACACCGCTTCATCCACAATCTGATGGGATGGTTGAAAGATTCAACCGGACCTTGAAAGAACACCTCACCAAGGTCGTAGGCGACTACCAAAGAGACTGGGATGGGCACGTACCGCTATTCCTGATGGCCTATAGAAGTGCAGTACATAGCTCGACAGGACAAACACCATCTGACATCCTGTTCGGAAAAACCATGCGGCTACCCAGCGAACTTAAATTTGGATGCCCCACAGAGGAGCCACAGGACACGAACGAGTATGTGGATGACCTCAAGGAGAGACTCGCTGACATCCATAAAAGAACAAGGGAACGGATGAAAGCCTACAGCGACCGGATGAAGACACGGTACGACACAAAAGCAACAACGGCAGGATTCCAAGCAGGAGATCGTGTGTGGCTTTATAATCCTCATCGTCAAAAGGGATTGTCACCGAAACTTCAGCAGAACTGGGAAGGTCCTTATACTGTTGTCACGAGGATTAACGACGTGGTTTACCGCATCCAAAGAGGATTAAGAGGCAAGTTAAAAGTAGTTCATTGTGACCTTACTTACTTACTTAGGTGGGCATTACAGTTCGGGGTGAACCTGGGCCTCAACCAACATCCTTCGATAACGAGTTCTATTTCGGGCGAGCTCTCTCCAGTTTCGCACTCCAAGTCGGTTGAGGTCTTCTTCCACTTGATTGCGCCACCTAAGACGAGGTTTTCCCCTTCCGCGATTTCCCTGCAATGTGCTTTCGAACACCCGATGAGCCGGAGCGTTTGGGTCCATCCGCTCAACATGGCCCAACCATCGTAGCCTCGCGATGCGTACTCTTCTGGCTATGCCCATGTCGCGGTACAGCTCATACAGCTCGTTGTTGTATTTACTTCTCCACACATTGCCTTCGCATACGGGACCAAAGATCATTCGGAGAATTTTTCTTTCGAAACGACCAAGGGTTTCCTCATCCGCTTTCGATAAGGTCCATGCTTCCGCGCCGTAAAGCAGGACTGGGATGATTAAGGTCTTATATAAGGTTACCTTGGTTTTTCTGGAGAGGGTTTTGTTTCTCAATTGCCTTCTTAACCCAAAGAAGCAACGGTTGGCAAGAGTTATTCTCCGTTTGATCTCCGCACTGATGTTGTTGTCCGTGTCTACAGCGGATCCTAGGTAGACGAAGTCCTGTACTACCTCGAAGTTATGTCTGTCTATTGTGACGTTTTGTCCAATTCGTCGATGTTCTGTGTCCTTATTTGATGACAGCATATACTTTGTTTTGCCCTCATTAACCATCAAACCCATTTTTGCCGCTTCTGTTTCAATACTCGCAAAAGCACCTATGTTCATTGTGACCGGCTGCATCGATATAGTGGCGAGGCTGCAGATGGAATTATTCGGGACGAACAATCTTAAGGAGGGGGCAGTGTAATGAACATTCAACATTTATACCAATTTCCTAATCGAAAACGTTTAACCGAAAACACAACTGGCAACACTATAATGGAATGGTATAAATGAGAGGCATTGCTTGTAAGCCAGTGTGTGTGAGTGTAGAGATGCTTGACAGCAAATGTGGAAACCATGGAGAAGAAACTGGAACGCTCTAGATGAGTGTTGTTCTATATAAATAGGACCGCTGACGCAACGAGAAGTCAGTTTTGATTATAGAGTGATAAAGTTAAGAGTGAAATGTTGTTAACCAGTGATAGTCCAATAGTCGAGTTGAGTTCGAATAAAGTATAGATACTGAATAAAGTGGTAGAAATAAAGTAAAAAGTGAAGTTTTATTTTGCGAACTAGGCGCACGTTACAGTATAAAGGTAATTTATTAAAAATGTTAGGAGCTGTAAATGAGTAAAAATGCGAAAAATGAGTTTTGTGTGCAAAAGGAACATTAACTGTGTTCAAGTTATTAATACGAAGGATGTGCATTTGAGAATTCCTGATTAGTGTATTGCCACTTTTTTTATAAAACTCTCTCAATACTTTAAAAACATATGAGTGTCTCATTGGAAGTAATCGCAATTCCTTAAATAATGGCCAACTTTCAGCAAACCGATTTTTTTGCAAATAATTCGTATCAAATGTTTCTGAGCTATTAATAAGGGCTTAAAAGTGGTATTATACGAACCTCCCCAGCTAGTAATACCATATTGTAAGTTGGAGTGAGCAAGACCATAATAAATAGTAGTTAAAACCTTTTGAGAAAAAAAGGTTTTATTAAATACACTTTACGTGTGATTAGCAACATGTTTGTTTTTATCATTTGAATGTGATGTTTCCAGTTCAGGTTGAAATCAATTACAACACCTAAATACTTAAAATGCTCAACTGAGTCAATTTTGAAACAGGAATCACAGCATTGCATATTCATTACAAAATTACTTCTACCACATTTATGAATAGGTAAGGAAAACTGTTTACAGTTATGAGCATAAATTATAATCGTATAGGCTGTTACCAGATAATTTTAGAGGCATCAGTTTCGTTTTTTCACTAATAATTAATCTATGAAAATTAAACCATACTCTTAGTTTCTCAAGATCTTCCTGTATCTTAGCGATGCATTCAAATGCAGTTTCAAACTCGTAAAAAAAGACGATATCATCAGCAAATGCAGTTGAAACACCATTCAATTTAATTTTGAAAATTGAATTGACATAAATATATTAATAATACAATTTATTTAATTTGTAAATATGCCAAAACAATAATGTAATTCTGCAGAGTTAAACAATTTTGTTGCTTACGCGATGATGGTCAAACCGCAAAAGCCAAGAGTTACATTATCGATTTTGAAACGAGCAGCTAATTTGTATGTTTGTTTGTATGTCATTTACATTTGGTACATTGAAAAGACAGAACAAAGTGAAATGAAATATCTGCATTGAACGTTACAAAAAATTAGAGAATACAATTTAACAAAAGGATTAAGATCAAACATGGATTAGATTTAAGGTTCTCCCAAACCAAAGCGTTTTTGCCGTCGCGGCAGCGGCATTTGCAGTTGTCAAAATCAATTTACACAGCGGCATATGAGAGTACCCACACCAACGCGACGAAGAGCAGCGACAGTCCCGTACGTGCAGCGTTTTTTGTCGCTGCCGATGTTTTTTTTTCTCTCTTATGTCAATTGTCATTTGTCAAACTCGTTTTGCGAATTTCTTTTAACAATAATTTCTATTACTACATCCAATTTATTTCCATAAAATCCTATACAAATCACAATATTACTACAAAAGCAATATATGATTGTTCGATGTAATCAAATAGATTAGTTATTCAAAAAAATTCGGAGGAATCAGTGCTAAAAAAGCTAATTATTTCCAAGAACCAATGAAACAACAATGCATAGATTATTCTCTACAAAGGATATTCAACTTTCAATCTACAAAGCGCAAGAACCCCATAGTAGAACTAGCAAGAAATCAATTCTGGAAAATGCAACAACATCGGATAACCAATGTAGCTGAAGTATACAATTAGACCAAAAAACAATTCCCTCCGATGGTTATCGACGAACAATCCGAAATTTCATGGTCACCTTATGGACAGCTGCTTGCATCAGCCAGCTTCGATGCTACAACTGCTATTTGGAGCAAAACATCAGGTAAGATATTGATGGCACTATTTTCTTAGAGAATATACCAAATTTGTTTTTATAGGTGAATTCGAATGCAATGCTACTTTGGAAGGTCAGGAGAACGAAGTAAAAAGCGTTATTTGGTCAAAGTCAGGGTCTATACTTGCCACATGCGACGTTTGGTTTTGGGAAGTTGCTGGCGATGATGAATTCGAATGTGCTACAGCATGTGGAGATGATTCCATCAGAATTTTCAAAGAAGATGAGGATTCTCCGAAAAATTAACCCACTGTTTCCTTACTAATTTCGGTCGATAAAGCACATGCACAGAATGTAAACTGTGTCCGATGGAATGCTTCTATACGTGACCATTTATTGTAGTGCAGTGATGATGACGATGGTGACAACTTGGTAGAACTTGAAGTGGAAGATTCCAAGGAAAATAATGGGACTATGAGAGAATTCACCCACCAACTCCAACATATACAACCATCCTCGCAAAGGCAAACAAATTGCAATCGATCCAAAACTGGCCTTTCAATGAATATCTTTCGTGGCAGCGACAATAATAAGCTTACAGCAAAAGCCCTGTCAAAATTGGACAGTAGTGATGTTCCGGCTAGTGGTCCTAAGTCCTGTGTCCTAAATCTATCCTATAAAGAAAACAGAACGAAAGAGACTGCTCAAAGAATATCGCATGTCAAGACGTATGGAACGCAAAGAGAACGCTGAGGCTTAAAGGAAAAGAAACAACAGACACATATTAAGATCAACAACCAAACTAATTTCTAAAGCAAGGATATAATTAGTGTCACAAGTTGTATTTGTATTTTATTAAGAATTTTTGCTTTTCATTTTAAGTAGAATTGGATTAAAAATAAAAAAAAAATGAGTTTTTGTTGTCCACAACAACTGGTGATTTGGTTTGAATTTTTAGTAAATAGTTGGTGGAAATCCTTTTGTTATTCTGTTTTTTTCTATTCGTTATTGTTTTGGGCTTTCAACCTCTGTTTCGAATGTTCAGATGCTGGGAGATGCAGTTTGATGCTTATCTGTTTAGATAAATCAAGCTCGCATATGTATGCTGTTCTTAAGCAGGACGCTGTTAAAGCAAATATCAAAATAGCCTCGAGCAAAAAAAATTGCTTTGGAGGAAAGTGCGAGTAATTGAAAAATTCTTGAAGGCCACTGAAACCAAAAAACAAGTTGAGGTAACTTACACTAACGGCATACCAACAGAAAAGTTGGCCCCAAAAATTTGTAAAACAAAAGTCTCAAAACACTTTCGTTTCGTTAATAAAATCAGCGTGTATTATATATATCTATTATATCTATTACATTTATTTTGAGTCATATTGATTTGTTTAAAAAGATTAGGTTTTAGCATTGGTATTGGCAGGATTTACATATTGTTGTTGGTAGAGGATCCGTAATCCGTAGGTTAAATCTAAGTATAAAGGAACTAAGTTTTATAATTAATTGAATTACAGGTATATACAGACTATCTTACCGTAATTGGCAAATATCCATTTATTTTGTCAGCAATTAAAAAATTCTTTCCACTGCTGCTGTAATGGACAACAACTTTATGAATTTTATAACAAAGTCTGCATAAAAATTCAGTTGCCAGCTCTGAATATTGGTCAAACTATCTCCACTTAGATCAGTGAGATGGCTGGGAATGTCAGCAACTTCAAATACCAGTGGATGTGAATGAGGAGCAGAATGGGACATTTCCTCAGGCAAATCGATTTCGTCTTCAACGTTGACATCTCCAGTCAAACGAAAATCTGAGACACTTGTCTTTGGAAATGATACTCATAAGCTTACAACAAAAGACCTTTTTTGTAGAACGTTAAATTTTCTATTAAAATAATTGATGTTCATTTTATAGTAACTATTTTTTAGTGAGTTACAAAATTCAAAACAAAAAAGTTATTTTCTTTAAAATACTTAAATTTTTGACCTTGAATATCTTTTAAATGGTTAGATTAATGAAAAAAGTATAAGAGACCATTTTTGTAGACCGTTCAATTTCCTATAAATACTGTTTTTGCGACTGGTTGAACAATCTATTTTTAAAAAGATATGACCATTTTAATATGATACTAAACTGAAAATGGAAAACTACGATGAGCATCATCTTCCCGTTAATATTAAGCGATCAAATTTTGGAAGTACTTTCTAGAGGTACCAAAGAACAATTTTTCGTGTGTCGGATGAAAAAAAATTTTTTTGATTTTTTTGACCCACCCTAATAAGTATATTGTTATCTACTGTCTAAATTATCAGATCTATAGCATGCACTAATCAAAAAAAAAAAATCATTCCTCATCATCACCATCAATTGTCATATGCAGCGATTAAGTGCAGCTTTCAATTGGTGCTTTTTAAAGGTCTTACCAAGATCACGTATCACAACACGGAAAAATTGTTTAACAAATCCGACCAACGAAGGACCAACAAATGAATCGAAATAAGAAAACTGATGGCAAACTTTTCTTTATCTAATTTAATATTCTTAATAGTAGTAGTAGTAGTAGTAGTAGTATTTTATTCTTTCATTTTGCTTAAGACTACATAACAATATTATTAATAAAATAAATAGAATAATAGTGTACATTCTTTAACTAAAAGTTAGTGGCGAATGACACATCAAAAATTAAATTCGATTGATAACTGATGTCGGGTGACAATCAGTGATAATACTGAGGAAAGAAAGATAAACATAAAAGCGTTCATAACACAATATTAGCTAACTATTAATGAGAAAAAAAATAATAAAGTAAGCTTACGTTACATCACATCTGCTGATAGAAAAGTTTTAAATGAAAGATTCGATGATATCATAGCTTAAAGTGAATAACCAGTGTTTGACTTTACTAATAAATGAAGAAAAATACATTGTTTGTCTTATGTATAAAGATAATTTATTAAAAATGTTAGGAGCTGTAAATGAGTAAAAATGCGAAAAATGAGTTTTGTGTACAAAAGGAACATTAACTGTGCTCAAGTTATTAATACTGTAATGAACACCCAACTTTTATACCAATTTCCTAATCGAAAACGTTTAACCGAAAACACAACTGGCAACACTATAATGGAATGGTATAAATGACAGGCATTGCTTGTAAGCCAGTGTGTGTGTGTGTAGAGATGCTTGACAGCAAATGTGGAAACCATGGAGAAGAAACTGGAACGCTCTAGATGAGTGTTGTTCTATATAAATAGGCCGCTGACGCAACGAGCAGTCAGTTTTGATTATAGAGTGATAAAGTTAAGAGTGAATTGTTATGAACAAGTGATAGTCCAAAAGTCGAGTTGAGATCGAAAAAGTATAGATACTGAATAAAAATGGTAGAAATAAATTGAAAAGTGAATTTTTATTTTGCTAACTAAGCGCACGTTACATTGGTGTCAGAAGTGTAAATAAAACTTATTTGACTAGTAAAGTGTAAAAAAAAAAAAGTAAAATACAGTGAAAATGGGTAAGTTGTTGGAAGAGCTCAACTGCATTGAGCTTAAAAGTGAGTAAGGTAAGCGAAATCTTTCTAGAGCGGGATCGAAAAATGAGCTCGTCCTGCGCTTGCGCAACTATTTGGAACAGCAAGGGGAAGACGCAAACACTTTTGTTTTTGAAACAGAAGTGGAGGAAGAGGAAGTAAGTGAAACTGTAGATTTTTCTAGTATGATGAAACTTTTGTTAGAACAGCGAAACGAGCAAAAGAAGGAACAGCAGAATGTTCTCGAACAACTTGAAACACAAAGAAACGAACAAAAGAAGCTGATCGAAGAACAACGAAACGAGCAAAAGAAAGAACAACAGAATATTCTCGAACAACTTGAAGCACAACGAAACGAGCAGAATGTTCTCGAACAACTTGAAACACAAAGAAACGAACAAAAGAAGCTGATTGAAGAACAACGAAACGAAAGGTGGAACAACAGAATATTCTCGAAAGACTTGAGGCGCAACAGAATGTTTTGGAAGGTCAGAAAAACATTCTAGAAGGCAAATTGGGTAACATTGAGAAAAATGTATGTGCCCTAGACGAACGCGTTGAAGGTTTGGACAAACAGCTTTCTGTTGTAGAGAATCGTTTGGAAGCCTTCGATACCTAATGGTGGAACCAGACCCAGAGTGTTCCTCCCAAAGCATCATCATTGGGAAAACACTAGTAGCACCGAAAAACAAAATGGTCCCCGTACGATTACTAAACACCAGACCGTACGATATAAGGTTGAAGAAAGGAGAAGTCGTTGGACGTTGCGAATCGGTTGCAGCAATTACGAAGATCACACACGAAGCTCCGAGAAAAACTTTAACTCCGGAGGAGCTCAAAACCATCAGAGCTAAAATACTGTATTCATCCAACCTTGATCACCAACAAACAAGGATGGCTGAAAATCTCCTACAAGAGTACACTGACATCTTCGCATCGCAAAAGGGACAATATGGTAGGACACAGTTGGTGCAGCATCGCATCAACACAGGAGATGCAAGACCGATTCGTCCACCCGCAAGACGCCTTCCACTGGCCAAACAAGGTGAGGTTGAGGAAATGATAACAGCAATAAAGAAGGACGGTCTTATTGAAAATTTCAAAAGTCCCTGGGCTTCACCAGTGGTGCTAGTGAAAAAGAAAGACGGAAGCACTCGTTTTTGTGTGGACTACCGAAGGCTGAAAGATGTGACTAAAAAGGACAGCTATCCCCTGCCGAGAATCAGTGATACCCTGGATGCTATGGAGGGAGCCCAGTGGTTTTCGACGCTGGACTTGAAGAGTGGATATTGGCAAGTTGACATCCACCCTGATGATCGGGAGAAGACGGCGTTTTCTACAGGTAATGGGCTCTGGCAGTTCAAAGTTATGCCGTTTGGGCTATGCAACGCTCCGGCAACATTCGAGCGTTTGATGGAGTGCGTTCTTCAAGGACTGACGTGGAAAGCGTGCCTTGTCTACTTGGACGATGTCATTGTTTACGGGAAAACATTTGACCAACATTGCAAGAACCTAAAAGCCGTGTTTCAGAGACTTTGAGAGGCTAACCTTAAACTGAATCCAGAAAAATGTGCACTTTTCAAAACCGAAGTTAAGTATTTGGGACACATCATCTCTTCCCAAGGAGTGAAGACTGATCCTGAAAAAGTTGACTCCGTCAAAAATTGGCCAACACCACAGGACAAACATCAACTCCGAAGCTTTCTTGGTCTTGCCACATATTAACGACGTTTTGTTAAGAACTTTGCTGGAGTTGCAAAAAGTTTGCATCAGCTCACCGAAAAAGGGAAGCAGTTCAAATGGTCAGGTGAGTGTGAAAAATCTTTTCAGGAACTCAAATACCGCCTCTGTAACGCTCCAGTGCTGGCACATCCAACACCTGGCAAAACATTCATCATCGACGCAGATGCAAGCAACGTTGGAATCGGGGCGGTACTATCCCAAGTGCATGATGGTGAAGAGAAAGTGGTGGCATATTACAGTAAGGTCCTCTCGAAGCCTGAAAGAAACTACTGCGTGACCAGAAGGGAACTGCTAGCTCTTATCTTGGCAACAAAGCACTTTCATAAGTACATCTTCTTCTTCTTCTTAGTGTCCGGAAGCTGTTGACATCAACACTTTAACTCCTACTGGAGCATAGGGCGGCAACCAGATCCTTCCATCTCTCTCTATTCCTAGCACGATACCTCAGCTGTGAAAACGACTGAAAATTCTGGGACCGAGCTTCCTTCATGACAGTTGACCTCCATGTTTCCTTTGGTCTTCCAATCCGTCTCGCACCTTGAGGATTCCATTCAAAGCACTGCTTTGCTATGTTGTCATCAGGCTTCCTCAGTGTGTGGCCAATCCAGCGCCATTTTCTTTGCTTGATGTCTTCATCCACTTTTACATAAGTACATCTATGAACAGAAATTCCTTCTGCGGACAGACCATGGTGCTCTGAACTGGCTGTTGAACTTCAAAAATCCAGAAGGTCAAGTCGCAAGGTGGATAGAAAGACTGCAGACTTATGATTACCAGATTCAACACCGCAGAGGAAAGTTGCACTCAAACGCCGACGCATTGTCCCGAAGACCTTGCAAAGAGGATTGCAAGCATTGTAGGCGACAAGAAAACAAAGAAAATATTACCGCTCAGCGACTAAGAGCTGACCCCATATGCGGATGGAGCAATGAGGAAGTGAGGACCCTTCAACAGGAGGATCCAGATATCGAACCCATTCTCGCATGGAAAGAAAATGAAGAGAAACCTGAATGGGGAGACATTTCTGACAGGAGTCTAGTTCTTAAAGCCTATTGGTCACAGTGGGACTCACTATATGTGCAAGAAGGTGTCCTCAGGCGAAGTTGGGAGTCCGCTGACGGTAAATCATATTTGATGCAGCTGATCGTACCGCAATCGAAAGTCAGTGAAGTTCTTCGGGAGATGCACGACGGACCTTCTGGAGGTCACCTGGGAGTTAACAAAACACTGGAGAAGGTGCGACATCGGTTCTACTGGTTACATGCTAGAGATGACGTGGAGAAGTGGTGCCGAACATGTGACAAGTGTGCTGCAACCAAAGGACCTGGTAGGAAGATTCAAGGTAAGATGCATCAGTACAACGTTGGATCGCCTTTTGAGAGGATTGTAGTAGATGTGGCTGGGCTTTTTCCAGAGACCAACGCTGGAAACAAGTACATTCTGGTTGTAATGGACTATTTTAGCAAGTGGCCTGAGGCGTATGCCATCCCAAATCAAGAAGCCAAAACGGTGGTCGACCAGATTGTGTTTAACTGGGTAAGTAGGTTTGTCGTACCTATGGAACTCCATTCCGACCAAAGGAGGAACTTCGAGTCAAACATCTTCCAAGGAGTGTGCGTACTAGTTGGCATCAAGAAGACCAGAACCACACCGCTTCATCCACAATCTGATGGGATGGTTGAAAGATTCAACCAGACCTTGAAAGAACACCTCACCAAGGTCGTAGGCGACTACCAAAGAGACTGGGATAGGCACGTACCGCTATTCCTGATGGCCTATAGAAGCGCAGTACGTAGCTCGACAGGACAAACACCATCTGACATCCTGTTCGGAAAAACCATGCGGCTGCCCAGCGAACTTAAATTTGGATGCCCCACAGAGGAGCCACAGGACACGAACGAGTATGTGGATGACCTCAAGGAGAGACTCGCTGACATCCATAAAAGAACAAGGGAACGGATGAAAACCTACAGCGACCGGATGAAGACACTGTACGACACAAAAGCGACAACGGCAGGATTCCAAGCAGGAGATCGTGTGTGGCCTTATAATCCTCATCGTCAAAAGGGATTGTCACCGAAACTTCAGCAGAACTGGGAAGGTCCTTATACTGTTGTCACGAGGATTAACGACGTGGTTTACCACATCCAAAGAGGATTAAGAGGCAAGTTAAAAGTAGTTCATTGTGACCGGCTGCATCGATATAGTGGCGAGGCTGCAGATGGAATTATTCGGGACGAACAATCTTAAGAAGGGGGCAGTGTAATGAGCACCCAACATTTATACCAATTTCCTAATCGAGAACGTTTAACCGAAAACACAACTGGCAACACTATAATGGAATGGTATAAATGAGAGGCATTGCTTGTAAGCCAGTGTGTGTGAGTGTAGAGATGCTTGACAGCAAATGTGGAAACCATGGAGAGGAAACTGTTGTTCTATATAAATAGGCCGCTGACGCAACGAGCAGTCAGTTTTGATTATAGAGTGATAAAGTTAAGAGTGAATTGTTATGAACAAGTGATAGTCCAAAAGTCGAGTTGAGATCGAATAAAGTATAGATACTGAATAAAAGTGGTAGAAATAAATTGAAAAGTGAAGTTTTATTTTGCGAACTAAGCGCACGTTACAATACGAAGGTTGTGCATTTGAGAATTCCTGATTAGTGTATTGCCACTTTTTTTTATAATACTCTTTCAATACTTTAAAAACATATGAGTGTCTCATTGGAAGTAATCGCAATTCCTTAAATAATGGCCAACTTTCAGCAAACCGATTTTTTTTGCAAATAACTCGTATCAAATGTTTCTGAGCTATTAATAAGGGCTTAAAAGTGGTATTATACGAACCTCCCCAGCTAGTAATACCATATTGTAAGTTGGAGTGAGCAAGACCATAATAAATAGTAGTTAAAACCTTTTGAGAAGAAAAAGGTTTTATTAAATACACTTTACGTGTGATTAGCAACTTGTTGGTTTTTATCATTTGAATGTGATGTTTCCAGTTCAGGTTGAAATCAATTACAACACCTAAATACTTAAAATGCTCAACTGAGTCAATTTTGAAACAGGAATCACAGCATTGCATATTCATTACAAAATTACTTCTACCACATTTATGAATAGGTAAGGAAAACTGTTTACAGTTATGAGCATAAATTATAATCGTATAGGCTGTTACCAGATAATTTTAGAGGCATCAGTTTCGTTTTTTCACTAATAATTAATCTATGAAAATTAAACCATACTCTTAGTTTCTCAAGATCTTCCTGTATCTTAGCGATGCATTCAAATGCAGTTTCAAACTCGTAAAAAAAGACGATATCATCTGCAAATGCAGTTGAAACACCATTCAATTTAATTTTGAAAATTGAATTGACATAAATATATTAATAATACAATTTATTTAATTTGTAAATATGCCAAAACAATAATGTAATTCTGCAGAGTTAAACAATTTTGTTGCTTACGCGATGATGGTCAAACCGCAAAAGCCAAGAGTTACATTATCGATTTTGAAACGAGCAGCTAATTTGTATGTTTGTTTGTATGTCATTTACATTTGGTACATTGAAAAGACAGAACAAAGTGAAATGAAATATCTGCATTGAACGTTACAAAAAATTAGAGAATACAATTTAACAAAAGGATTAAGATCAAACATGGATTAGATTTAAGGTTCTCCCAAACCAAAGCGTTTTTGCCGTCGCGGCAGCGGCATTTGCAGTTGTCAAAATCAATTTACACAGCGGCATATGAGAGTACCCACACCAACGCGACGAAGAGCAGCGACAGTCCCGTACGTGCAGCGTTTTTTGTCGCTGCCGATGTTTTTTTTTCTCTCTTATGTCAATTGTCATTTGTCAAACTCGTTTTGCGAATTTCTTTTAACAATAATTTCTATTACTACATCCAATTTATTTCCATAAAATCCTATACAAATCACAATATTACTACAAAAGCAATATATGATTGTTCGATGTAATCAAATAGATTAGTTATTCAAAAAAATTCGGAGGAATCAGTGCTAAAAAAGCTAATTATTTCCAAGAACCAATGAAACAACAATGCATAGATTATTCTCTACAAAGGATATTCAACTTTCAATCTACAAAGCGCAAGAACCCCATAGTAGAACTAGCAAGAAATCAATTCTGGAAAATGCAACAACATCGGATAACCAATGTAGCTGAAGTATACAATTAGACCAAAAAACAATTCCCTCCGATGGTTATCGACGAACAATCCGAAATTTCATGGTCACCTTATGGACAGCTGCTTGCATCAGCCAGCTTCGATGCTACAACTGCTATTTGGAGCAAAACATCAGGTAAGATATTGATGGCACTATTTTCTTAGAGAATATACCAAATTTGTTTTTATAGGTGAATTCGAATGCAATGCTACTTTGGAAGGTCAGGAGAACGAAGTAAAAAGCGTTATTTGGTCAAAGTCAGGGTCTATACTTGCCTCATGCGACGTTTGGTTTTGGGAAGTTGCTGGCGATGATGAATTCGAATGTGCTACAGCATGTGGAGATGATTCCATCAGAATTTTCAAAGAAGATGAGGATTCTTCGAAAAATTAACCCACTGTTTCCTTACTAATTTCGGTCGATAAAGCACATGCACAGAATGTAAACTGTGTCCGATGGAATGCTTCTATACGTGACCATTTATTGTAGTGCAGTGATGATGACGATGGTGACAACTTGGTAGAACTTGAAGTGGAAGATTCCAAGGAAAATAATGGGACTATGAGAGAATTCACCCACCAACTCCAACATATACAACCATCCTCGCAAAGGCAAACAAATTGCAATCGATCGAAAACTGGCCTTTCAATGAATATCTTTCGTGGCAGCGACAATAATAAGCTTACAGCAAAAGCCCTGTCAAAATTGGACAGTAGTGATGTTCCAGCTAGTGGTCCTAAGTCCTGTGTCCTAAATCTATCCTATAAAGAAAACAGAACGAAAGAGACTGCTCAAAGAATATCGCATGTCAAGACGTATGGAACGCAAAGAGAACGCTGAGGCTTAAAGGAAAAGAAACAACAGACACATATTAAGATCAACAACCAAACTAATTTCTAAAGCAAGGATATAATTAGTGTCACAAGTTGTATTTGTATTTTATTAAGAATTTTTGCTTTTCATTTTAAGTAGAATTGGATTAAAAATAAAAAAAAAAAATGAGTTTTTGTTGTCCACAACAACTGGTGATTTGGTTTGAATTTTTAGTAAATAGTTGGTGGAAATCCTTTTGTTATTCTGTTTTTTTCTATTCGTTATTGTTTTGGGCTTTCAACCTCTGTTTCGAATGTTCAGATGCTGGGAGATGCAGTTTGATGCTTATCTGTTTAGATAAATCAAGCTCGCATATGTATGCTGTTCTTAAGCAGGACGCTGTTAAAGCAAATATCAAAATAGCCTCGAGCAAAAAAAATTGCTTTGGAGGAAAGTGCGAGTAATTGAAAAATTCTTGAAGGCCACTGAAACCAAAAAACAAGTTGAGGTAACTTACACTAACGGCATACCAACAGAAAAGTTGGCCCCAAAAATTTGTAAAACAAAAGTCTCAAAACACTTTCGTTTCGTTAATAAAATCAGCGTGTATTATATATATCTATTATATCTATTACATTTATTTTGAGTCATATTGATTTGTTTAAAAAGATTAGGTTTTAGCATTGGTATTGGCAGGATTTACATATTGTTGTTGGTAGAGGATCCGTAATCCGTAGGTTAAATCTAAGTATAAAGGAACTAAGTTTTATAATTAATTGAATTACAGGTATATACAGACTATCTTACCGTAATTGGCAAATATCCATTTATTTTGTCAGCAATTAAAAATTTCTTTCCACTGCTGCTGTAATGGACAACAACTTTATGAATTTTATAACAAAGTCTGCATAAAAATTCAGTTGCCAGCTCTGAATATTGGTCAAACTATCTCCACTTAGATCAGTGAGATGGCTGGGAATGTCAGCAACTTCAAATACCAGTGGATGTGAATGAGGAGCAGAATGGGACATTTCCTCAGGCAAATCGATTTCGTCTTCAACGTTGACATCTCCAGTCAAACGAAAATCTGAGACACTTGTCTTTGGAAATGATACTCATAAGCTTACAACAAAAGACCTTTTTTGTAGAACGTTAAATTTTCTATTAAAATAATTGATGTTCATTTTATAGTAACTATTTTTTAGTGAGTTACAAAATTCAAAACAAAAAAGTTATTTTCTTTAAAATACTTAAATTTTTGACCTTGAATATCTTTTAAATGGTTAGATTAATGAAAAAAGTATAAGAGACCATTTTTGTAGACCGTTCAATTTCCTATAAATACTGTTTTTGCGACTGGTTGAACAATCTATTTTTAAAAAGATATGACCATTTTAATATGATACTAAACTGAAAATGGAAAACTACGATGAGCATCATCTTCCCGTTAATATTAAGCGATCAAATTTTGGAAGTACTTTCTAGAGGTACCAAAGAACAATTTTTCGTGTGTCGGATCAAAAAAAATTTTTTTGATTTTTTTGACCCACCCTAATAAGTATATTGTTATCTACTGTCTAAATTATCAGATCTATAGCATGCACTAATCAAAAAAAAAAATCATTCCTCATCATCACCATCAATTGTCATATGCAGCGATTAAGTGCAGCTTTCAATTGGTGCTTTTTAAAGGTCTTACCAAGATCACGTATCACAACACGGAAAAATTGTTTAACAAATCCGACCAACGAAGGACCAACAAATGAATCGAAATAAGAAAACTGATGGCAAACTTTTCTTTATCTAATTTAATATTCTTAATAGTAGTAGTAGTAGTAGTAGTAGTATTTTATTCTTTCATTTTGCTTAAGACTACATAACAATATTATTAATAAAATAAATAGAATAATAGTGTACATTCTTTAACTAAAAGTTAGTGGCGAATGACACATCAAAAATTAAATTCGATTGATAACTGATGTCGGGTGACAATCAGTGATAATACTGAGGAAAGAAAGATAAACATAAAAGCGTTCATAGCACAATATTAGCTAACTATTAATGAGAAAAAAAATAATAAAGTAAGCTTACGTTACATCACATCTGCTGATAGAAAAGTTTTAAATAAAAGATTCGATGATATCATAGCTTAAAGTGAATAACCAGTGTTTGACTTTACTAATAAATGAAGAAAAATACATTGTTTGTCTTATGTATAAAGGTAATTTATTAAAAATGTTAGGAGCTGTAAATGAGTAAAAATGCGAAAAATGAGTTTTGTGTACAAAAGGAACATTAACTGTGCTCAAGTTATTAATACTGTAATGAACACCCAACTTTTATACCAATTTCCTAATCGAAAACGTTTAACCGAAAACACAACTGGCAACACTATAATGGAATGGTATAAATGACAGGCATTGCTTGTAAGCCAGTGTGTGTGTGTGTAGAGATGCTTGACAGCAAATGTGGAAACCATGGAGAAGAAACTGGAACGCTCTAGATGAGTGTTGTTCTATATAAATAGGCCGCTGACGCAACGAGCAGTCAGTTTTGATTATAGAGTGATAAAGTTAAGAGTGAATTGTTATGAACAAGTGATAGTCCAAAAGTCGAGTTGAGATCGAAAAAGTATAGATACTGAATAAAAATGGTAGAAATAAATTGAAAAGTGAATTTTTATTTTGCTAACTAAGCGCACGTTACATTGGTGTCAGAAGTGTAAATAAAACTTATTTGACTAGTAAAGTGTAAAAAAAAAAAAGTTAAATACAGTGAAAATGGGTAAGTTGTTGGAAGAGCTCAACTGCATTGAGCTTAAAAGTGAGTAAGGTAAGCGAAATCTTTCTAGAGCGGGATCGAAAAATGAGCTCGTCCTGCGCTTGCGCAACTATTTGGAACAGCAAGGGGAAGACGCAAACACTTTTGTTTTTGAAACAGAAGTGGAGGAAGAGGAAGTAAGTGAAACTGTAGATTTTTCTAGTATGATGAAACTTTTGTTAGAACAGCGAAACGAGCAAAAGAAGGAACAGCAGAATGTTCTCGAACAACTTGAAACACAAAGAAACGAACAAAAGAAGCTGATCGAAGAACAACGAAACGAGCAAAAGAAAGAACAACAGAATATTCTCGAACAACTTGAAGCACAACGAAACGAGCAGAATGTTCTCGAACAACTTGAAACACAAAGAAACGAACAAAAGAAGCTGATTGAAGAACAACGAAACGAAAGGTGGAACAACAGAATATTCTCGAAAGACTTGAGGCGCAACAGAATGTTTTGGAAGGTCAGAAAAACATTCTAGAAGGCAAATTGGGTAACATTGAGAAAAATGTATGTGCCCTAGACGAACGCGTTGAAGGTTTGGACAAACAGCTTTCTGTTGTAGAGAATCGTTTGGAAGCCTTCGATACCTAATGGTGGAACCAGACCCAGAGTGTTCCTCCCAAAGCATCATCATTGGGAAAACACTAGTAGCACCGAAAAACAAAATGGTCCCCGTACGATTACTAAACACCAGACCGTACGATATAAGGTTGAAGAAAGGAGAAGTCGTTGGACGTTGCGAATCGGTTGCAGCAATTACGAAGATCACACACGAAGCTCCGAGAAAAACTTTAACTCCGGAGGAGCTCAAAACCATCAGAGCTAAAATACTGTATTCATCCAACCTTGATCACCAACAAACAAGGATGGCTGAAAATCTCCTACAAGAGTACACTGACATCTTCGCATCGCAAAAGGGACAATATGGTAGGACACAGAAAATATTTAGGTGTACTAGTCACTTCAAATCTAAACATGAAAAAACATTTTGAGTTAAAACTAGCGGAAGCTAAAAGAGCAATTTCTTCAGTGTGGGTTCGCTGCATAGGAAATAAGTACATCGAACATAGTACAAAGCTAAAAATTTTTCATTCAACCTCAGCTTCTATTCTTCTTTATGGTGCCCAAGTCTGGGGTTACACCCAGTTTGAAGAAGTAGAAAAGTTCCTCAGGTACTTTTTAAAACGAATTTTTCGGTTACCAACTGGTACCCCAAACTATGTGCTTCACTTGGAAACAACAGAACCACCATTGTTCCTTAGGACTCTAAATCAGCATTTCAAGTATATATTAAAAGTAATGGAGATGGATGAGCAAAGGCTACCTAAAAAAGTTCTTCAGGAGGTGATATTATCCAGGGGAGATCTCGTCGAAAAGTGGGAGGAACTAGCTTCGCGAGTAGGAGAACATTTTAAATTTTCTTCCGATATGAACGCAGTTGACATAAGTCAAAAATTCAGCACCATATTAGAGAAATTGAGTCACACCATGCATGAAAATTTTAAACAAGAAGCACACTCCTCACAATATAGGCAGATTTACAGCAAACTAAATACAAATTTAAGAGAGAGCACATATTTAATGAACCGCCATCACATAAATATGATAAACGTAATATTCAAACTCTGATGTGAACTTATCAAACTAAATTACATTCCACACCGACCCGATCTGCCGATTCTATGTGATCTATGCAACCTCAAGGAGAGAGAAGATGTGCACCATTTCATCGCCAGATGTCCAGTTTTGAAGGAGTTTCGGTTAAGGTACTTTGGAGTAGCTGTTATGGAATTTAGCAGTACGTTAGACGTCCTAAATGGAAAACTAGGCTGGGAAATTTTGTATAATTATACTACCACCGCACTTAAATACAGGCAACGCATCTTCGAAGGAAACTTTTGAAATAAACAAATAATTATAATGTGCATAAAAGTTCAATCATAATGTCAATCTGGTAGACGGCTATTGGCCAAACCATATTAAACTTAAGTAAATCAAAATTGTAAATTTTAAAGCTAGTTTCTTAAATAAAGTTTTCAACTAACTAACTAACTGGTAGGACACAGTTGGTGCAGCATCGCATCAACACAGGAGATGCAAGACCGATTCGTCCACCCGCAAGACGCCTTCCACTGGCCAAACAAGGTGAGGTTGAGGAAATGATAACAGCAATGAAGAAGGACGGTCTTATTGAAAATTTCAAAAGTCCTTGGGCTTCACCAGTGGTGCTAGTGAAAAAGAAAGACGGAAGCACTCGTTTTTGTGTGGACTACCGAAGGCTGAAAGATGTGACTAAAAAGGACAGCTATCCCCTGCCGAGAATCAGTGATACCCTGGATGCTATGGAGGGAGCCCAGTGGTTTTCGACGCTGGACTTGAAGAGTGGATATTGGCAAGTTGACATCCACCCTGATGATCGGGAGAAGACGGCGTTTTCTACAGGTAATGGGCTCTGGCAGTTCAAAGTTATGCCGTTTGGGCTATGCAACGCTCCGGCAACATTCGAGCGTTTGATGGAGTGCGTTCTTCAAGGACTGACGTGGAAAGCGTGCCTTGTCTACTTGGACGATGTCATTGTTTACGGGAAAACATTTGACCAACATTGCAAGAACCTAAAAGCCGTGTTTCAGAGACTTCGAGAGGCTAACCTTAAACTGAATCCAGAAAAATGTGCACTTTTCAAAACCGAAGTTAAGTATTTGGGACACATCATCTCTTCCCAAGGAGTGAAGACTGATCCTGAAAAAGTTGACTCCGTCAAAAATTGGCCAACACCACAGGACAAACATCAACTCCGAAGCTTTCTTGGTCTTGCCACATATTACCGACGTTTTGTTAAGAACTTTGCTGGAGTTGCAAAAAGTTTGCATCAGCTCACCGAAAAAGGGAAGCAGTTCAAATGGTCAGGTGAGTGTGAAAAATCTTTTCAGGAACTCAAATACCGCCTCTGTAACGCTCCAGTGCTGGCACATCCAACACCTGGCAAAACATTCATCATCGACGCAGATGCAAGCAACGTTGGAATCGGGGCGGTACTATCCCAAGTGCATGATGGTGAAGAGAAAGTGGTGGCATATTACAGTAAGGTCCTCTCGAAGCCTGAAAGAAACTACTGCGTGACCAGAAGGGAACTGCTAGCTCTTATCTTGGCAACAAAGCACTTTCATAAGTACATCTTCTTCTTCTTCTTAGTGTCCGGAAGCTGTTGACATCAACACTTTAACTCCTACTGGAGCATAGGGCGGCAACCAGATCCTTCCATCTCTCTCTATTCCTAGCACGATACCTCAGCTGTGAAAACGACTGAAAATTCTGGGACCGAGCTTCCTTCATGACAGTTGACCTCCATGTTTCCTTTGGTCTTCCAATCCGTCTCGCACCTTGAGGATTCCATTCAAAGCACTGCTTTGCTATGTTGTCATCAGGCTTCCTCAGTGTGTGGCCAATCCAGCGCCATTTTCTTTGCTTGATGTCTTCATCCACTTTTACATAAGTACATCTATGAACAGAAATTCCTTCTGCGGACAGACCATGGTGCTCTGAACTGGCTGTTGAACTTCAAAAATCCAGAAGGTCAAGTCGCAAGGTGGATAGAAAGACTGCAGACTTATGATTACCAGATTCAACACCGCAGAGGAAAGTTGCACTCAAACGCCGACGCATTGTCCCGAAGACCTTGCAAAGAGGATTGCAAGCATTGTAGGCGACAAGAAAACAAAGAAAATATTACCGCTCAGCGACTAAGAGCTGACCCCATATGCGGATGGAGCAATGAGGAAGTGAGGACCCTTCAACAGGAGGATCCAGATATCGAACCCATTCTCGCATGGAAAGAAAATGAAGAGAAACCTGAATGGGGAGACATTTCTGACAGGAGTCTAGTTCTTAAAGCCTATTGGTCACAGTGGGACTCACTATATGTGCAAGAAGGTGTCCTCAGGCGAAGTTGGGAGTCCGCTGACGGTAAATCATATTTGATGCAGCTGATCGTACCGCAATCGAAAGTCAGTGAAGTTCTTCGGGAGATGCACGACGGACCTTCTGGAGGTCACCTGGGAGTTAACAAAACACTGGAGAAGGTGCGACATCGGTTCTACTGGTTACATGCTAGAGATGACGTGGAGAAGTGGTGCCGAACATGTGACAAGTGTGCTGCAACCAAAGGACCTGGTAGGAAGATTCAAGGTAAGATGCATCAGTACAACGTTGGATCGCCTTTTGAGAGGATTGTAGTAGATGTGGCTGGGCTTTTTCCAGAGACCAACGCTGGAAACAAGTACATTCTGGTTGTAATGGACTATTTTAGCAAGTGGCCTGAGGCGTATGCCATCCCAAATCAAGAAGCCAAAACGGTGGTCGACCAGATTGTGTTTAACTGGGTAAGTAGGTTTGTCGTACCTATGGAACTCCATTCCGACCAAAGGAGGAACTTCGAGTCAAACATCTTCCAAGGAGTGTGCGTACTAGTTGGCATCAAGAAGACCAGAACCACACCGCTTCATCCACAATCTGATGGGATGGTTGAAAGATTCAACCAGACCTTGAAAGAACACCTCACCAAGGTCGTAGGCGACTACCAAAGAGACTGGGATAGGCACGTACCGCTATTCCTGATGGCCTATAGAAGCGCAGTACGTAGCTCGACAGGACAAACACCATCTGACATCCTGTTCGGAAAAACCATGCGGCTGCCCAGCGAACTTAAATTTGGATGCCCCACAGAGGAGCCACAGGACACGAACGAGTATGTGGATGACCTCAAGGAGAGACTCGCTGAAATCCATAAAAGAACAAGGGAACGGATGAAAACCTACAGCGACCGGATGAAGACACTGTACGACACAAAAGCGACAACGGCAGGATTCCAAGCAGGAGATCGTGTGTGGCCTTATAATCCTCATCGTCAAAAGGGATTGTCACCGAAACTTCAGCAGAACTGGGAAGGTCCTTATACTGTTGTCACGAGGATTAACGACGTGGTTTACCACATCCAAAGAGGATTAAGAGGCAAGTTAAAAGTAGTTCATTGTGACCGGCTGCATCGATATAGTGGCGAGGCTGCAGATGGAATTATTCGGGACGAACAATCTTAAGAAGGGGGCAGTGTAATGAGCACCCAACATTTATACCAATTTCCTAATCGAAAACGTTTAACCGAAAACACAACTGGCAACACTATAATGGAATGGTATAAATGAGAGGCATTGCTTGTAAGCCAGTGTGTGTGAGTGTAGAGATGCTTGACAGCAAATGTGGAAACCATGGAGAGGAAACTGTTGTTCTATATAAATAGGCCGCTGACGCAACGAGCAGTCAGTTTTGATTATAGAGTGATAAAGTTAAGAGTGAATTGTTATGAACAAGTGATAGTCCAAAAGTCGAGTTGAGATCGAATAAAGTATAGATACTGAATAAAAGTGGTAGAAATAAATTGAAAAGTGAAGTTTTATTTTGCGAACTAAGCGCACGTTACAATACGAAGGTTGTGCATTTGAGAATTCCTGATTAGTGTATTGCCACTTTTTTTTATAATACTCTTTCAATACTTTAAAAACATATGAGTGTCTCATTGGAAGTAATCGCAATTCCTTAAATAATGGCCAACTTTCAGCAAACCGATTTTTTTTGCAAATAACTCGTATCAAATGTTTCTGAGCTATTAATAAGGGCTTAAAAGTGGTATTATACGAACCTCCCCAGCTAGTAATACCATATTGTAAGTTGGAGTGAGCAAGACCATAATAAATAGTAGTTAAAACCTTTTGAGAAGAAAAAGGTTTTATTAAATACACTTTACGTGTGATTAGCAACTTGTTGGTTTTTATCATTTGAATGTGATGTTTCCAGTTCAGGTTGAAATCAATTACAACACCTAAATACTTAAAATGCTCAACTGAGTCAATTTTGAAACAGGAATCACAGCATTGCATATTCATTACAAAATTACTTCTACCACATTTATGAATAGGTAAGGAAAACTGTTTACAGTTATGAGCATAAATTATAATCGTATAGGCTGTTACCAGATAATTTTAGAGGCATCAGTTTCGTTTTTTCACTAATAATTAATCTATGAAAATTAAACCATACTCTTAGTTTCTCAAGATTTTCCTGTATCTTAGCGATGCATTCAAATGCAGTTTCAAACTCGTAAAAAAAGACGATATCATCTGCAAATGCAGTTGAAACACCATTCAATTTAATTTTGAAAATTGAATTGACATAAATATATTAATAATACAATTTATTTAATTTGTAAATATGCCAAAACAATAATGTAATTCTGCAGAGTTAAACAATTTTGTTGCTTACGCGATGATGGTCAAACCGCAAAAGCCAAGAGTTACATTATCGATTTTGAAACGAGCAGCTAATTTGTATGTTTGTTTGTATGTCATTTACATTTGGTACATTGAAAAGACAGAACAAAGTGAAATGAAATATCTGCATTGAACGTTACAAAAAATTAGAGAATACAATTTAACAAAAGGATTAAGATCAAACATGGATTAGATTTAAGGTTCTCCCAAACCAAAGCGTTTTTGCCGTCGCGGCAGCGGCATTTGCAGTTGTCAAAATCAATTTACACAGCGGCATATGAGAGTACCCACACCAACGCGACGAAGAGCAGCGACAGTCCCGTACGTGCAGCGTTTTTTGTCGCTGCCGATGTTTTTTTTTCTCTCTTATGTCAATTGTCATTTGTCAAACTCGTTTTGCGAATTTCTTTTAACAATAATTTCTATTACTACATCCAATTTATTTCCATAAAATCCTATACAAATCACAATATTACTACAAAAGCAATATATGATTGTTCGATGTAATCAAATAGATTAGTTATTCAAAAAAATTCGGAGGAATCAGTGCTAAAAAAGCTAATTATTTCCAAGAACCAATGAAACAACAATGCATAGATTATTCTCTACAAAGGATATTCAACTTTCAATCTACAAAGCGCAAGAACCCCATAGTAGAACTAGCAAGAAATCAATTCTGGAAAATGCAACAACATCGGATAACCAATGTAGCTGAAGTATACAATTAGACCAAAAAACAATTCCCTCCGATGGTTATCGACGAACAATCCGAAATTTCATGGTCACCTTATGGACAGCTGCTTGCATCAGCCAGCTTCGATGCTACAACTGCTATTTGGAGCAAAACATCAGGTAAGATATTGATGGCACTATTTTCTTAGAGAATATACCAAATTTGTTTTTATAGGTGAATTCGAATGCAATGCTACTTTGGAAGGTCAGGAGAACGAAGTAAAAAGCGTTATTTGGTCAAAGTCAGGGTCTATACTTGCCACATGCGACGTTTGGTTTTGGGAAGTTGCTGGCGATGATGAATTCGAATGTGCTACAGCATGTGGAGATGATTCCATCAGAATTTTCAAAGAAGATGAGGATTCTTCGAAAAATTAACCCACTGTTTCCTTACTAATTTCGGTCGATAAAGCACATGCACAGAATGTAAACTGTGTCCGATGGAATGCTTCTATACGTGACCATTTATTGTAGTGCAGTGATGATGACGATGGTGACAACTTGGTAGAACTTGAAGTGGAAGATTCCAAGGAAAATAATGGGACTATGAGAGAATTCACCCACCAACTCCAACATATACAACCATCCTCGCAAAGGCAAACAAATTGCAATCGATCCAAAACTGGCCTTTCAATGAATATCTTTCGTGGCAGCGACAATAATAAGCTTACAGCAAAAGCCCTGTCAAAATTGGACAGTAGTGATGTTCCGGCTAGTGGTCCTAAGTCCTGTGTCCTAAATCTATCCTATAAAGAAAACAGAACGAAAGAGACTGCTCAAAGAATATCGCATGTCAAGACGTATGGAACGCAAAGAGAACGCTGAGGCTTAAAGGAAAAGAAACAACAGACACATATTAAGATCAACAACCAAACTAATTTCTAAAGCAAGGATATAATTAGTGTCACAAGTTGTATTTGTATTTTATTAAGAATTTTTGCTTTTCATTTTAAGTAGAATTGGATTAAAAATAAAAAAAAAATGAGTTTTTGTTGTCCACAACAACTGGTGATTTGGTTTGAATTTTTAGTAAATAGTTGGTGGAAATCCTTTTGTTATTCTGTTTTTTTCTATTCGTTATTGTTTTGGGCTTTCAACCTCTGTTTCGAATGTTCAGATGCTGGGAGATGCAGTTTGATGCTTATCTGTTTAGATAAATCAAGCTCGCATATGTATGCTGTTCTTAAGCAGGACGCTGTTAAAGCAAATATCAAAATAGCCTCGAGCAAAAAAAATTGCTTTGGAGGAAAGTGCGAGTAATTGAAAAATTCTTGAAGGCCACTGAAACCAAAAAACAAGTTGAGGTAACTTACACTAACGGCATACCAACAGAAAAGTTGGCCCCAAAAATTTGTAAAACAAAAGTCTCAAAACACTTTCGTTTCGTTAATAAAATCAGCGTGTATTATATATATCTATTATATCTATTACATTTATTTTGAGTCATATTGATTTGTTTAAAAAGATTAGGTTTTAGCATTGGTATTGGCAGGATTTACATATTGTTGTTGGTAGAGGATCCGTAATCCGTAGGTTAAATCTAAGTATAAAGGAACTAAGTTTTATAATTAATTGAATTACAGGTATATACAGACTATCTTACCGTAATTGGCAAATATCCATTTATTTTGTCAGCAATTAAAAATTTCTTTCCACTGCTGCTGTAATGGACAACAACTTTATGAATTTTATAACAAAGTCTGCATAAAAATTCAGTTGCCAGCTCTGAATATTGGTCAAACTATCTCCACTTAGATCAGCGAGATGGCTGGGAATGTCAGCAACTTCAAATACCAGTGGATGTGAATGAGGAGCAGAATGGGACATTTCCTCAGGCAAATCGATTTCGTCTTCAACGTTGACATCTCCAGTCAAACGAAAATCTGAGACACTTGTCTTTGGAAATGATACTCATAAGCTTACAACAAAAGACCTTTTTTGTAGAACGTTAAATTTTCTATTAAAATAATTGATGTTCATTTTATAATAACTATTTTTTAGTGAGTTACAAAATTCAAAACAAAAAAGTTATTTTCTTTAAAATACTTAAATTTTTGACCTTGAATATCTTTTAAATGGTTAGATTAATGAAAAAAGTATAAGAGACCATTTTTGTAGACCGTTCAATTTCCTATAAATACTGTTTTTGCGACTGGTTGAACAATCTATTTTTAAAAAGATATGACCATTTTAATATGATACTAAACTGAAAATGGAAAACTACGATGAGCATCATCTTCCCGTTAATATTAAGCGATCAAATTTTGGAAGTACTTTCTAGAGGTACCAAAAAACAATTTTTCGTGTGTCGGATCAAAAAAAATTTTTTTGATTTTTTTGACCCACCCTAATAAGTATATTGTTATCTACTGTCTAAATTATCAGATCTATAGCATGCACTAATCAAAAAAAAAAATCATTCCTCATCATCACCATCAATTGCCATATGCAGCGATTAAGTGCAGCTTTCAATTGGTGCTTTTTAAAGGTCTTACCAAGATCACGTATCACAACACGAAAAAATTGTTTAACAAATCCGACCAACGAAGGACCAACAAATGAATCGAAATAAGAAAACTGATGGCAAACTTTTCTTTATCTAATTTAATATTCTTAATAGTAGTAGTAGTAGTAGTAGTATTTTATTCTTTCATTTTGCTTAAGACTACATAACAATATTATTAATAAAATAAATAGAATAATAGTGTACATTCTTTAACTAAAAGTTAGTGGCGAATGACACATCAAAAATTAAATTCGATTGATAACTGATGTCGGGTGACAATCAGTGATAATACTGAGGAAAGAAAGATAAACATAAAAGCGTTCATAGCACAATATTAGCTAACTATTAATGAGAAAAAAAATAATAAAGTAAGCTTACGTTACATCACATCTGCTGATAGAAAAGTTTTAAATAAAAGATTCGATGATATCATAGCTTAAAGTGAATAACCAGTGTTTGACTTTACTAATAAATGAAGAAAAATACATTGTTTGTCTTATGTATAAAGGTAATTTATTAAAAATGTTAGGAGATGTAAATGAGTAAAAATGCGAAAAATGAGTTTTGTGTACAAAAGGAACATTAACTGTGCTCAAGTTATTAATACTGTAATGAACACCCAACTTTTATACCAATTTCCTAATCGAAAACGTTTAACCGAAAACACAACTGGCAACACTATAATGGAATGGTATAAATGACAGGCATTGCTTGTAAGCCAGTGTGTGTGTGTGTAGAGATGCTTGACAGCAAATGTGGAAACCATGGAGAAGAAACTGGAACGCTCTAGATGAGTGTTGTTCTATATAAATAGGCCCCTGACGCAACGAGCAGTCAGTTTTGATTATAGAGTGATAAAGTTAAGAGTGAATTGTTATGAACAAGTGATAGTCCAAAAGTCGAGTTGAGATCGAAAAAGTATAGATACTGAATAAAAATGGTAGAAATAAATTGAAAAGTGAATTTTTATTTTGCTAACTAAGCGCACGTTACATTGGTGTCAGAAGTGTAAATAAAACTTATTTGACTAGTAAAGTGTAAAAAAAAAAAGTTAAATACAGTGAAAATGGGTAAGTTGTTGGAAGAGCTCAACTGCATTGAGCTTAAAAGTGAGTAAGGTAAGCGAAATCTTTCTAGAGTGGGATCGAAAAATGAGCTCGTCCTGCGCTTGCGCAACTATTTGGAACAGCAAGGGGAAGACGCAAACACTTTTGTTTTTGAAACAGAAGTGGAGGAAGAGGAAGTAAGTGAAACTGTAGATTTTTCTAGTATGATGAAACTTTTGTTAGAACAGCGAAACGAGCAAAAGAAGGAACAGCAGAATGTTCTCGAACAACTTGAAACACAAAGAAACGAACAAAAGAAGCTGATCGAAGAACAACGAAACGAGCAAAAGAAAGAACAACAGAATATTCTCGAACAACTTGAAGCACAACGAAACGAGCAAAAGAAGGAACAGCAGAATGTTCTCGAACAACTTGAAACACAAAGAAACGAACAAAAGAAGCTGATTGAAGAACAACGAAACGAAAGGTGGAACAACAGAATATTCTCGAAAGACTTGAGGCGCAACAGAATGTTTTGGAAGGTCAGAAAAACATTCTAGAAGGCA
The DNA here is from genome assembly GCA_949752695.1 of Melanostoma scalare. Lineage (NCBI taxonomy): Eukaryota > Metazoa > Arthropoda > Insecta > Diptera > Syrphidae > Melanostoma > Melanostoma scalare. Next base: position 107,353,836 of record OX456984.1, on the reverse strand, counting down.
AATTGGGTAACATTGAGAAAAATGTATGTGCCCTAGACGAACGCGTTGAAGGTTTGGACAAACAGCTTTCTGTTGTAGAGAATCGTTTGGAAGCCTTCGATACCTAATGGTGGAACCAGACCCAGAGTGTTCCTCCCAAAGCATCATCATTGGGAAAACACTAGTAGCACCGAAAAACAAAATGGTCCCCGTACGATTACTAAACACCAGACCGTACGATATAAGGTTGAAGAAAGGAGAAGTCGTTGGACGTTGCGAATCGGTTGCAGCAATTACGAAGATCACACACGAAGCTCCGAGAAAAACTTTAACTCCGGAGGAGCTCAAAACCATCAGAGCTAAAATACTGTATTCATCCAACCTTGATCACCAACAAACAAGGATGGCTGAAAATCTCCTACAAGAGTACACTGACATCTTCGCATCGCAAAAGGGACAATATGGTAGGACACAGTTGGTGCAGCATCGCATCAACACAGGAGATGCAAGACCGATTCGTCCACCCGCAAGACGCCTTCCACTGGCCAAACAAGGTGAGGTTGAGGAAATGATAACAGCAATGAAGAAGGACGGTCTTATTGAAAATTTCAAAAGTCCTTGGGCTTCACCAGTGGTGCTAGTGAAAAAGAAAGACGGAAGCACTCGTTTTTGTGTGGACTACCGAAGGCTGAAAGATGTGACTAAAAAGGACAGCTATCCCCTGCCGAGAATCAGTGATACCCTGGATGCTATGGAGGGAGCCCAGTGGTTTTCGACGCTGGACTTGAAGAGTGGATATTGGCAAGTTGACATCCACCCTGATGATCGGGAGAAGACGGCGTTTTCTACAGGTAATGGGCTCTGGCAGTTCAAAGTTATGCCGTTTGGGCTATGCAACGCTCCGGCAACATTCGAGCGTTTGATGGAGTGCGTTCTTCAAGGACTGACGTGGAAAGCGTGCCTTGTCTACTTGGACGATGTCATTGTTTACGGGAAAACATTTGACCAACATTGCAAGAACCTAAAAGCCGTGTTTCAGAGACTTCGAGAGGCTAACCTTAAACTGAATCCAGAAAAATGTGCACTTTTCAAAACCGAAGTTAAGTATTTGGGACACATCATCTCTTCCCAAGGAGTGAAGACTGATCCTGAAAAAGTTGACTCCGTCAAAAATTGGCCAACACCACAGGACAAACATCAACTCCGAAGCTTTCTTGGTCTTGCCACATATTACCGACGTTTTGTAAAGAACTTTGCTGGAGTTGCAAAAAGTTTGCATCAGCTCACCGAAAAAGGGAAGCAGTTCAAATGGTCAGGTGAGTGTGAGAAATCTTTTCAGGAACTCAAATACCGCCTCTGTAACGCTCCAGTGCTGGCACATCCAACACCTGGCAAAACATTCATCATCGACGCAGATGCAAGCAACGTTGGAATCGGGGCGGTACTATCCCAAGTGCATGATGGTGAAGAGAAAGTGGTGGCATATTACAGTAAGGTCCTCTCGAAGCCTGAAAGAAACTACTGCGTGACCAGAAGGGAACTGCTAGCTCTTATCTTGGCAACAAAGCACTTCCATAAGTACATCTTCTTCTTCTTCTTAGTGTCCGGAAGCTGTTGACATCAACACTTTAACTCCTACTGGAGCATAGGGCGGCAACCAGATCCTTCCATCTCTCTCTATTCCTAGCACGATACCTCAGCTGTGAAAACGACTGAAAATTCTGGGACCGAGCTTCCTTCATGACAGTTGACCTCCATGTTTCCTTTGGTCTTCCAATCCGTCTCGCACCTTGAGGATTCCATTCAAAGCACTGCTTTGCTATGTTGTCATCAGGCTTCCTCAGTGTGTGGCCAATCCAGCGCCATTTTCTTTGCTTGATGTCTTCATCCACTTTTACATAAGTACATCTATGAACAGAAATTCCTTCTGCGGACAGACCATGGTGCTCTGAACTGGCTGTTGAACTTCAAAAATCCAGAAGGTCAAGTCGCAAGGTGGATAGAAAGACTGCAGACTTATGATTACCAGATTCAACACCGCAGAGGAAAGTTGCACTCAAACGCCGACGCATTGTCCCGAAGACCTTGCAAAGAGGATTGCAAGCATTGTAGGCGACAAGAAAACAAAGAAAATATTACCGCTCAGCGACTAAGAGCTGACCCCATATGCGGATGGAGCAATGAGGAAGTGAGGACCCTTCAACAGGAGGATCCAGATATCGAACCCATTCTCGCATGGAAAGAAAATGAAGAGAAACCTGAATGGGGAGACATTTCTGACAGGAGTCTAGTTCTTAAAGCCTATTGGTCACAGTGGGACTCACTATATGTGCAAGAAGGTGTCCTCAGGCGAAGTTGGGAGTCCGCTGACGGTAAATCATATTTGATGCAGCTGATCGTACCGCAATCGAAAGTCAGTGAAGTTCTTCGGGAGATGCACGACGGACCTTCTGGAGGTCACCTGGGAGTTAACAAAACACTGGAGAAGGTGCGACATCGGTTCTACTGGTTACATGCTAGAGATGACGTGGAGAAGTGGTGCCGAACATGTGACAAGTGTGCTGCAACCAAAGGACCTGGTAGGAAGATTCAAGGTAAGATGCATCAGTACAACGTTGGATCGCCTTTTGAGAGGATTGTAGTAGATGTGGCTGGGCTTTTTCCAGAGACCAACGCTGGAAACAAGTACATTCTGGTTGTAATGGACTATTTTAGCAAGTGGCCTGAGGCGTATGCCATCTCAAATCAAGAAGCCAAAACGGTGGTCGACCAGATTGTGTTTAACTGGGTAAGTAGGTTTGTCGTACCTATGGAACTCCATTCCGACCAAAGGAGGAACTTCGAGTCAAACATCTTCCAAGGAGTGTGCGTACTAGTTGGCATCAAGAAGACCAGAACCACACCGCTTCATCCACAATCTGATGGGATGGTTGAAAGATTCAACCAGACCTTGAAAGAACACCTCACCAAGGTCGTAGGCGACTACCAAAGAGACTGGGATAGGCACGTACCGCTATTCCTGATGGCCTATAGAAGCGCAGTACGTAGCTCGACAGGACAAACACCATCTGACATCCTGTTCGGAAAAACCATGCGGCTGCCCAGCGAACTTAAATTTGGATGCCCCACAGAGGAGCCACAGGACACGAACGAGTATGTGGATGACCTCAAGGAGAGACTCGCTGACATCCATAAAAGAACAAGGGAACGGATGAAAACCTACAGCGACCGGATGAAGACACTGTACGACACAAAAGCGACAACGGCAGGATTCCAAGCAGGAGATCGTGTGTGGCCTTATAATCCTCATCGTCAAAAGGGATTGTCACCGAAACTTCAGCAGAACTGGGAAGGTCCTTATACTGTTGTCACGAGGATTAACGACGTGGTTTACCACATCCAAAGAGGATTAAGAGGCAAGTTAAAAGTAGTTCATTGTGACCGGCTGCATCGATATAGTGGCGAGGCTGCAGATGGAATTATTCGGGACGAACAATCTTAAGGAGGGGGCAGTGTAATGAGCACCCAACATTTATACCAATTTCCTAATCGAAAACGTTTAACCGAAAACACAACTGGCAACACTATAATGGAATGGTATAAATGAGAGGCATTGCTTGTAAGCCAGTGTGTGTGAGTGTAGAGATGCTTGACAGCAAATGTGGAAACCATGGAGAGGAAACTGTTGTTCTATATAAATAGGCCGCTGACGCAACGAGCAGTCAGTTTTGATTATAGAGTGATAAAGTTAAGAGTGAATTGTTATGAACAAGTGATAGTCCAAAAGTCGAGTTGAGATCGAATAAAGTATAGATACTGAATAAAAGTGGTAGAAATAAATTGAAAAGTGAAGTTTTATTTTGCGAACAAAGCGCACGTTACAATACGAAGGTTGTGCATTTGAGAATTCCTGATTAGTGTATTGCCACTTTTTTTTATAATACTCTTTCAATACTTTAAAAACATATGAGTGTCTCATTGGAAGTAATCGCAATTCCTTAAATAATGGCCAACTTTCAGCAAACCGATTTTTTTTGCAAATAACTCGTATCAAATGTTTCTGAGCTATTAATAAGGGCTTAAAAGTGGTATTATACGAACCTCCCCAGCTAGTAATACCATATTGTAAGTTGGAGTGAGCAAGACCATAATAAATAGTAGTTAAAACCTTTTGAGAAGAAAAAGGTTTTATTAAATACACTTTACGTGTGATTAGCAACTTGTTGGTTTTTATCATTTGAATGTGATGTTTCCAGTTCAGGTTGAAATCAATTACAACACCTAAATACTTAAAATGCTCAACTGAGTCAATTTTGAAACAGGAATCACAGCATTGCATATTCATTACAAAATTACTTCTACCACATTTATGAATAGGTAAGGAAAACTGTTTACAGTTATGAGCATAAATTATAATCGTATAGGCTGTTACCAGATAATTTTAGAGGCATCAGTTTCGTTTTTATACTAATAACACAGGCCTGCAAAATGAGGGTCATAACTTCCTCTCTGGAATTTGATTGATGATTGTAGGGTATTTTGGTACGCTGATTACGAATATGTCCTTTGTTTTTCTCCATCACCTCCAGATTTTTCAAAAAAAGGTACAGATAGAAAATAGGAAAAAAGTCATAAGTTTTCGCATTAAAAAAATATATATTGAAAGAAGTTCATTTATTTAAACGCAGTTTTAAAGCTTATTATTTTAACAAAAAATTATGTCTAAGATTAGATCTCTATCGTCAGTATTGACAGAAATATCGACTTTAACACAGGTCAGGGTACACCAAAGTTAGCCTTTTCTTAACCCTAGTTTACGGTTTGGGGTTCGCGCGAACCCCAACGCAAGTTTGAATGCTTATAACTTTTTTCTTAATCATATTTTCGACCTGTGATGTAAACTCAGTGAACGAATTTCATTTTTCTCTACGTTTTTTATCGTTTTTTCATCATAGCAATTTAAGATAATTTTCTAAAATTTTTTTCTGAAAAGTTTTGTGTAGTAGTCCTTAAGTGAAGATCAATTCAAATAAATCTAAAATTGAAACCAAGTTTTTCTTTTCCAATTTTTTTTATCCCGGAGGAATAAAAAGAATAAAATTGGCGCAGTCGGTAGGATCTCACTAAGAAGTTAAATGATAGGTGAGATTCAGTGATCGAACCGAAAAAATTATTTAACCGGTAGAATTTTTGAAAGGATTATACTTCGGACATAATTCGCGGTCAAGAAAATTTTTTGTTCCGTAACAAAAGCAAAATTGTGAAATTGTGTTTTGTGAAAATTAACAGCACTGAAGTGTTTTAATGGACGAAACAATTTTTTTAAGTGAAACTAATTACTGAAGTAATTAATTCAATAAAAAAAAGATTTCTTTATAATGCTTTATAAACGCTAAAGTGTTCACAACGAAATACACGAATTCTCGTAGAGAGATTAGCGAACTTTTTTTTTTTTTTTTTTTTTTTTTTTTTTTTTTTTTTTTTTTTTTTAATTTAATTTTAATTTTTCTTTCTTTCAAGGATGATGCTTTACAATTGTTATACAAGTTTTGAGGATGAAAAGAAAGAAAGAAAGGTGTCATTCTGTAGACTTATAAAGACTAGTGGTGAATGACCCATGATACGATAGACTTACAATTTGTGTGGGGTTTTTATCAAAAAAAAAAAATAATATAATAATAATATAACATAATTTATTTTTGTAACATTTGAGATTAAACAGAGAACAATCAAACTAAATTATAATAAATAAGTAAAAATTGATCTAAAAATACGCAAAAAATAATAATATAATTTTTATAAATTGAAGCAGAAATAATGAATCATATAAAACATATTAAACTGTGCTCGATAACAGATTTTTGACTTGAGAAATATCCATTGTAAATAGCCAAGTTTTCACTTTCTTTAAGAATCTACTAAGAACACTTAGTGTTCTTATCTCGTATGGTAAGCGATTAAATAATGCAGGTGCCGAAGCAGTAAAAAAATTAGAAAAATTAGTTCTATGTGACATCGGTACTCTAACAAGTTGCTGAGAGTTTACTCTAAGCCCGTATGTATTTGAACTTCTTAACATTGTACTGTATCCACAGCGCATGAAAAAAACTTTAAGAACTTTATAGACATATAAGTGTTTTAAAGGTAATATTTTTAAATGACGAAACAATGGCCAACTACTTGTTAATCTACTTTTTTTTAGAATGATTCTGACCATGTGCTTCTGTGCTATTTGTAATGGTTCAATGACATTATTGTACGCTCCACCCCAACTGGTTAAACCGTATTGTAGTTTTGAGTTTACAATACCATAGTAAATTACTGTTAAAAGTCTCTTAGAACAGTGCGGTTGCAGTAAAAACAGCTTACGCGTTGCGCATCTCATATATGCTTTCAAGTCCGCCGTGTGCATTTTCCAGTTCAAACTCCTATCCATTGTTACTCCCAGGTACTTAAAACTTTCAACAGACTCTATTTTGAAGCAATCTGAAGAACAGGGTTCATTACCTCGAAAATTGACCTCACCACAGCTATGCGAAAACATCGAAAGCCTAGTGCAAGAAGCGGAATGAAAAAGTATATTACTTTCAAGAAGACTTGAAGATTTGAGGTTAAAAAACATAAGTTTAGTTTTTTGACTCACAATGAGTTCGTGTTTTGCAAACCATTGTCTCAATCGTTGTATGTCGTTTTCTATTTTTGCAACCGATTCAAACGTGGAGGTGTTTGCATAAGTAAAAGCAATGTCATCCGCAAAAGCTGTAATTACCCCATTGAAATTTTGTTTAAAAATTGAATTGATGTAAATCAAAAAAAGAATTGGACCTAAAACGGAGCCTTGGGGTACCCCAATTTGTAGTTCTGCTGTTTCACTGAAAACTGTTATTAGTTTTACTCTTAATCTTTTAGATAAATAAGATTCAAACCACTCATTAATGGAACCCCTAAAACCTGCTTTGTAGAGTTTATCTAGTAGAATTTTATGGTTAACCATGTCAAAGGCTTTAGTCATATCTATAAATAGTCCCACAGGACTAGTTTTATTGTTGAAGCCATCACATATCTCACTACAAATTTTTAGAATAGCATCTTCTGTCGATTTACCCTCTCGAAAACCGAACTGTTGAATGCTGAAGAAATTATTTTTATTTAGAAACGACACAATTCGCTTCTTCATAATTTTTTCAAAAAGTTTTGAGAAAGTTGGGAGTAATGAAATGGGTCTATATTGATTTATTGATCTTTTACAACCCTTTTTATGCAGAGGAATTACCTCAGCTAATTTAAGACCCGATGGAAAGGTACCGCAGGTAACACTCATATTGAATAAGTGACATAGAACATCAACAATAAAAAAAGCGATTCTTTTTAAGAGATTGTTAGTTATACCATCGAAAGTACATGAGCTTTTGTTGTTCAAATGCATTATTTGTTTGTAAAGTTCCAGTGGTGAAAAAGGTTGAAAGACAAAGCTATTAGTTTGAAAACCATCATCGATTATATCTGGATATGTGTTGCAACTACAATTTGATTGAGAAGGCTTAGGTTGCAAATCACTTGCAATGGTGGCGAAATAATTGTTGAAAATATTTGCTATGTTTCTAGGATCGCGAACTAGCACATTATCAACCTCAATTTCATAAATGCTATCCCTATTCACTTCATTATTCAAAATGCCATTAACAACTTTCCACTCTTCCTTGATATTTCCTTTACAGTTTTCAAACTTAGCAGAATAAAAATTGTTTTTACTTGAAATAACTTTCGTTTTCACTTCCTGACTGAGTTTGCTATATAATATCTTTTTTTGTATATTTCGAGGGTTCTTTTTACACTTTTTACGTAGTAGATTCTTTTTGTTTATAATTTTCAATAAATCTTTACCAATCCAAGGCTTCAATCGTTTAATCTTAGTGTGGTTACGGGATTCCAATGTGGTAGAAACATCTATATGACCTTTCAAAATATCTAAGAAATTGTCATACGCTGTAGAAGGGTTTTCTTCGGAATATACTGAGTTCCAACACTCAAACTTTAAAGCATTTATCAAATTCCGATAATTTATAATTTTATTAACTGAAAAAGGAATATATTTTTCCAAATTATTATTATTATTAAAATGTTCAATTATCAGGGTTGTCATGCAATGGTCTGTAATTCTTAGATCAAGAACTTCACTTAAGATCTTATGCCTTTTTTGAAATCTAACAAAAATATGATCAATGCAGGTTTCTGTGTTTTCGGTTATACGTGTTGGTTCATTGATAAGTGACTCTAAACCATAAGATGCCATCAAAAACAAATATTTGTCAGAATCATTCGTATCAATCAATATATCAATATTTATATCTCCTAAGACTATTAAGTTCTTTGAACTTATGTTCTTTAATAGTTCGTCCACATGGTCTATAAAAACTTTTAAGTTTAAGCCATTTTCATGCAAACGATAAATACATAAAACCGTAAAAGATTCATTATTTATATTGCAGGTAATTTTCACAACATCTGCACTCAATAAATTAAATTTTTTTACATCTTCACATTTATGTGGCTTTTTTATATAAACGGCTACACCACCTGCACTATAGCTGTTATTGCAATTACCATGCAATTCATAACCAGGAATATTATAATTGGATATTTCACCGTCGTACAACCATATCTCAGTCAAAACAATAACATCAGCTGATAAATTCAATGAATCAATATGAGCAACAAAAGAGCTATAATTTTTTCTCAAGCTACGAATATTTTGGTGAATAACTACAATCGGACTAGGAATTTTATTATTTTCTACAATTATGGAAGAGTTAGAATTCATTATTTAAGTAAATAAAAAGAAAATTTATAAATTATTTATGTCCTCAAAACACCTTACTTTAATAGCATCATCCCCTTCCTTCTTACGCAAAAATATAACATTATTCCTAACCCATATATATTTGTACTTCCTCTGCTCTTTCATTTTTTTAGCTGTATTGAATAGCTCACGTACATTTGGAGTCAAACTGTCATTGAAATAGATATTGGTTTTGTCAAAACTCTCACCAAAAAATTTCGCAGTAATCTTAACGTTGCTCTTTGCTCTCATTATCCTCTCCTTAGTAAGCCGCCGTGCCAATTTAACGACCAGAATGTTGTTGGTGTCGACATTTGATTTTTTGTTTCCCGGTGCACTGGAACTTTCGTTTGCTGACCCTCTTCTAGTTTTTTTTTATTGTTTTGATGTAGCAGTGATCTATGTCACCCTCGCACATTTCCACTCCCAGACCATCACGAACAAGGTCTACAGCCACTTGCATTTTGATTATTAACACACGGCACATTTACAATTTCCATGACATTGGATAGATTAGACTGCTCCAACAGATCTAGTTTTTTTTGGAGAACGTTAACTTTTGCTTTAAGTTCGGTGTTCTCAGATTGCAAATCAAATAAACGAGACAAAAAGTCAACATTAACATTCTTTAATTCGCGAATTTCATTGTGTATGAGCTTTAAGTCAATTGATTCGTTTTCTTCTGATTGTGCTTCGTGATTATTCTCTTCATGATGTTCACTAGTGTTTTTATGAGCTACAGCGGCAATTGTGGCAGTTTCTGCAGTTAGAGAACCTCTTCGTAAAGATGTGCACTTTGTACATCTCCAAGTTTTTTTGTTCTTTTTCATAAAATCAAGATCAACGGGTAAAATGTTGACACAGCTCCCATGGAAGCGATTTTTACAGTCACAACAGTCTATTCTGTCACTACTTCTATCCGCTTTTTTCTTGCACACACAATACATTATTACTAATTTTACTAATTATTCTTTATTTGTTAAGTTTTTTAGTTTTAGATAAAGATTTGATTACTCTCGTTACGTGTGTACCCCGCAACACTCGCGAGAGAACTGAACTTAGAAAAGTGTCTACGTAAAGGACACAAAACAGTGAAAGAAAAAACTAAAAAAAAAAAAGACTCTAAAATACATAAAATGGCTCAAATAGCACCGGACCAGAATGTACCATTGGTGCGATTGAAAAAAATTCCGACATTATCGTCCAGATGAGGACGTAATCTCATTCATCGAATATATAGATTATGTCTATGCCTTTGTGAGTGTAGAAAATCAACCAATAGCAACACTCATCATAAGAAACAAAATACAAGGAGTGGCAATCAACACACTACGGAGAATTTTAATGCCAACTTGGCCAACTATAAAGGAGGCACTAATCCAGGACTTCGGAGATCGTGAAACATACGAACAAATTCTTCAAGATCTCCACAGCATCAACACCAGCGATCTTCAACAACTATTTGAACAGACGGAAGAAATCCTGTTAAAATTGAACAAAAAAAGTAAGTTAGAACCTAATGTTATTTATAACCCTGTAAACAATGAAAGTATTGTAATGAATAAATTTATTAACAACTTAAATGCCAATCAAGCATCCGTAATTATAGCTCAAAATATTATAAACTTTAGAGAAGCGTATACCTTGCTCATACGCCATAGAAATTTAAATAAGGATTATAAACAAGGAAATTTTAAAAATGTGCACCAAAATAATAATAATAAAATACATTTCAACCAGAAACCAGGTAATAATTTTAATGTAAGACCTCCACCTCAACACAACTTTGGGAATAATTTCAATCACCAGAGACACAGTTCTGGACAGTTTAGAAATTATATAAACGTTAATAATAATAATCAGGGACAGTTTAGAAATTTTAATAATAACCAAAGACCAAACCATTCAGGGCAATATAGAAATAATTACCATAATAATAACTATAACAATAGAAATCCAAGGCCAGAACCTATGGATGTAAATAATGCAGAAATGAAACACGAAGAGGTAAATTTTATCAGGGCCGGGAAGAAGAATCACTTCCCATAGTAAAACTTACAATAAATAATAAAAATCTTAACATTTTGAGAGATACTGGCTCAACAACAAGTATACTTGATGAGTCACAACTATTAGAAGTTCCACGAACTTTAATGAAAGTTCCAATAAAAGTTAAATCATTAAATCACGAAAACATAATAAAATTTGAGATCATAACTGAAGTACCAGTAGAATTCAATGGAGATGAATCTACTATGGCATGGAAGTTAATGAAAATAAGAAATAAGAAATTTGTAGGAATTATAGGTCAGAATTTATTAAAGCCTTTAGGAGCAACATTAAATATGAAGGAAGGATATTTAGAAATAAATCAAAGAAAAACATTCTTTAACAACTATACAATAAAAAACGTTTTAAAGGTGTGTCCATATGAATATGAAGAAATTCATGCTCTCGAATATTGCAACTCAACGCAAATGAGCCAATTAGTAGATGAGAATTTGAATTTCGAAGAGAAGAACGAGTTAAGAAAATTTGTGGATGAAAATAAAAACATGTTTTATAAAGAGGGTGATAAATTGACATCCACAACACAAACTATGCATAGCATTAGAACAGAACATGATAGCCCAATATTTAGTAAGATATATAAGTATCCTAAAATTCATGAAAAGGAAATAGAACGTCAAGTTAAAGATTTATTGCAACAAGGTATAATAAGAAAAAGTATTTCGCCATATAATGCACCTATTTGGGTAGTTCCATTGTATATATAATCTATAGTACTATCATCCGATAGCTTTTTCTGAGACCTTTATTCACCGAGTGGTGCGCTGAAATCGCTTAAGCAAAGAGACACAGACAAGAGAGAATTAAGCGCTTAAATTTCAAAAAGTGCCGAGAGAACCAAAATCAAAGCAAATTATTTAAGGTGGGGAGGAGAATCGAAAACACAAGACAAAGACAAAGTATAGAGAATCAGTAATCTTATGGTTAAGCAAAGCAGAATAGGTTTGAAAAAATAATTACATGAATTGTTTTGGCTTTCTTTTAGTGGTGGTAGTAGGTCAAGAAAGATTTTACGTACAATTGAACATCTGATCATACTGTTGTGATTGAAACTGAAATTTCAATTTGAAGGGATAAAATGAAATTGCTATGTTGCAAGCAAATTTCATTTCAAATTCATGAAAAATTGAAATTTGTATTAGTGAGCAGAATTTTTTTTTTTGTTTTGAATTTATTATTTGATATGTGAAAAATGATATTGAAGAACATTTCTCGGAAATGTTGGAATTATAGTTGAGAAAAGTAAGTATGGAAATGTAGGGTTATGATAGATAAAAACAAATCTGAAAAAGGGTGGAAAACGTTAGTATTTTGATAAATAGATTTTTTAAAAGGAAAACTATAGGCAACTGCAAAAAAAGTGTATTTTTTTCCGGATCACCCAGGAGGTAAAATACAAGATTCGTTTTTTTTAATGAGGTTCCCTAGGAGGCCTGCCTCACTAACTACTTTGCATGCTTGATTTGCTTGAATTGTCATTGATATCATCAATAAACAAAACGTAAAACTATATCACAAAATAACATAAAACGAATTCAAATTCTTATAAACTTATAAGAAATCAACAAAAAAAGCATAACAACAAAATGATTAGCTAAGGGAATTGAATATTGCACATTCAAAAAAAGTTAATAAAAAATAAAAAAGCGAAAGAAAAGGAGAAAAATAATTGCACTTCATATTGCATATAAAAAATAGGAAAAAAAATTAAAGAAAAACAAAGAGAATACTTATGTAACTTAGAAAATTTAAGGGTAAAGAAGAAGAAAAGGTAAAATAAATAAGAATTTACAAAAAACATATACATAACAACAAAAATCAATATAAAAAACAACAAAAAAGTAAAACAAAGCAATAAAATGAATGGTCCAGGTTCAGTTTTAAGGTACCTATAAAGAAAAAAAGGTTTAGTTATTGATAACAAAAATTAATAGGTTTTCCATATACATTTTTAATTTACATTTCAGAAACATTATTTACATTGCACTTAAAAAATAATCTTAGAATACTTAAACATTCTTTTTTAAAAAAATAACCTTAGAATACTTAAACATACTTTTTCTAATATTTTTTAGTCCCGCGAAGCTCCTTGTTTGTCTTTTTTATAGAGAACAACATCATTCCTTGCAAAAGGAATCTGACAATTGTCTCTTTATGTTCGGTGTTAGAGCAGGGTATTTCCAGGTTCGCATCTCTAGAATCACGTACAGTCTCCATCCATTTTTCCATGAGGTCTTCTATATGCTGTTTTCTTCTGAAGTTTTCCTCAAAAACCCTCTGCACTTTCTCAGCCAATTTTTCCAGCTGGATTGAGGGAACAGCTAGCGATCCGAATTCAGATGTAGCAACGGTGCTGACATAGGCCCTTAGTTCTATAAGTTGCAGTTGATCTCTCCTTTCAACCGAGTTGCTGATCATGAAGTTGGAACAGGCTTCACACTTCAGTTTGGACTTGAGCTTGCCAGCTGCAAAGCCTGCGTAATAAATTGCTGCCATTTTTTGCATCTGCTCACTGGGTTCACTGGGTTGTAGTTCAACCTTTGGTGGGTCTTCTTCCTCATCCACTTCCATATTCCAATTTATGCAGTCCTCGCATTGGCAGTCGTTGTCATCATCATCATCGATATCTTCAACATTGACGGGATCTCCTGGCGCTAGTAGATAGTCCTCTATCGTTTCTACGACTTTTGACTTCTCTTTGTCTTTTGTCGTTTTATCGATCTTTCGCTCTTCGGCCAAGTCAGCTGTGCTTATTAGAGGCTCTGCTCCAGCATCTTCATATCCTGAGTGTTCTGGTGCGCTATAGTGCTGAAACATGACCAGCTTCAAATTTCTTATAAACCTCCACACCGATGTTCCTTTTCATAGGATCCTCTATTCGTTCGCACCATTGAAAACAGGTTTTCCGCGACATCGGTGTTGAAGTGCGCCAATAGGAAATAATTCTGTTCTTTGCTTTTCAGATAGTGCCACATCTGAATTATTCCTATTAGCGTTTGCTTTAATCCCTTAAAGCAAGGTGGAATTATATGACTGCTGCTGCTTCTCCAGCTTGAAACCCACTCAATACAGCTTTCTAGGTATTCCAAAATGTCGGTGTCATCCGATAGCACTTTCTTGTTTGGATTTTTCGAGTATTTTTGGCCGGTATTCAGTACGTCAAACAGCACAGTCATTCGCTGAATAAATGTAGCTGTTGACTCGGCCTGTTTCTTTAGCTGCTCTGTTTTGTATACATTGCATTTGATGGCGCATAGAATCCCTGTATACACGTTGAAGCTGAAGATTTGAGTGGCCAGCTTCACGAAGAACTACTCAAATGGTTTCTGACTGATGTGAGAAGCTGTAAGTTTATAACAGACTTGAAAGTCTTCGATGGTTTTCCACATTTCCATGTTTCAACCATATTGGCCTTCTACAATCCTTTGGAATAAGGAAAAAAGAAATGCGGCTTGGATAGGTCTTAAACTGACCACAGCCTTTGAACACGCACTTTGACATATTTATTCAAAAGTATAAGGTATATTTCAGAAGTATATTTAATTAACTTAATATTAAAAAATTACACAGAGTATTACAAATATAGTGAATATACACACTTAACTTCACAAAATATCACTAGCTTATGATTCACTTATCACTTTTCACTATCACTTCACTCAAGTCGCGATAAATCACCTAACAAAATCGACTATTATTTCACGAAAATCCCTGCTCTAACAATATCGAATTCGAATTCGTAACGCGAAATATAAATTTTAAATAAATTATTGAAATTGAAATGCTGAAAAGAAAAGGAAATATTATGGATTAAATACTCTTACTCTCCAGTTTTTATCGTCTTTAAATTTTTGTCTCGTTGAAACTTATGAATTTTTTCAACAGTAAAACAAAAAAAAAACACAAAAACAGATCACTATTTTAATATTTTTTTTTTAAATATTTGTTTTTACTTGAATAAACTTATTTTATTCTGCAAAGTTGATTTTACGATTGTTCAAGGTATGGCTGATGCAGATGAAAGTTAGTGTTTTTGACGCACTATCACTACACAACACTGTTTTTTTCGAACGCTTGTTTTTTTTTTTTTTTATTAAACAATTTTTAATTGCTTTGGCAAAATTTGTTATGATTTTATCAGCTTAGAACTTATCCAATTGAAATCACAACGAATAATGTTCTTAACTTACGATTTATACTGGAGAGTTTTTTATGTACGCGCCAAAAAGTTGTAACTGCCAAAAATAATATACATTCAATGATACATTGCAAACTCATTTATTCAACCGCACACAAAAAGTACACCAAAAAAGCCTACAAACGAATTTCTTCTACTCCTTCACTACCTCATTGCAACCATACAGGTAATCCACACTAGTCATGTCATTTGTCATATGATCAGATCAGTTCATGACCTATATCAATTGCACACACACATATTAACATGCTCTGTTGTCTTACCCCATGTCCCATGCAATAGCCAAAATAAATGCTTACGTTACCTATGCTGTGGAGAATGAAGGAATGAAAACCCATAAGAAAAAACAATAAGTTGTCTTCTTTTGCTTCGCTACCTGCCATACTCCATTGAATACAAATTTCGCATTTCGGCATTATACACAATTAAAAGAAGAAGAAGAAGAAGAAGAAGAAGAATTATATTCTTAAGCATTTTAACCTACTACTCCTCCGAATTTATAATAGCAAGAGAAATGGCAAGGGAAATCATTTCTCTTGTGATTTCCTGCTCTTAAGCCATTTTAGTAGCGTGATTCACCGTCTTTAAATGGCGCTAGTAAGGCCGAAGTAATAGTACTATAGATTCTATATACAATGGTAGTTCCAAAGAAAATGGATAATTCAGGTGAACAAAAATGGCGTATGGTAATCGACTACAGAAAATTGAACGAAAACACAGTAGAATTCAAACACCCCATACCTAATATCGACGAGATATTAGACAAGTTAGGAAGAGCTTAATATTTTTCAACCCTTGACCTTGCCAAAGGTTTCCATCAAATAAAAATGAATCCTGCTGATTCTGAGAAGACAGCATTCTCAACTCCTTATGGTCATTATGAATGGTTAAGAATGCCATTCGGTTTGAAAAATGCTCCAGCTACTTTTCAGAGAATGATGAATGAAGTCTTAGATGGTTTGATTAATAAAATTTGTGTAGTATATCTTGACGATATATTAATTTTCAGTACCGCATTAAAAGAACATATAATTAATTTACGTCTAGTTTTTCAGCGACTTAAACAATATAACCTCAAAGTACAGATAGATAAATGTAATTTCCTCAAAAAAGAAACACAATTTTTAGGACACACAATAACAGATAAAGGTGTAAAGCCTAACTTAGATAAAATCGAAGCGATAGATAAAATACAGCTTCCCTCAACGCTTAAAGAAATTAAATCATTCTTGGGAATAACAGGTTATTATAGAAAATTTATTAAAGACTATGCAAAAATCGCTCAACCCATTACTAAATATTTAAAGAAAGTTATGAAAATTGATAAAAATGATTTAAATTATGTAAAAGCATATTAAGAATTAAAAACTGCACTTCAAACAGAACCAGTACTTGCATATCCTGATTTTAACGAAAAATTCGTCTTAGTAACAGATGCATCCAATTACGCTATAGGAGCAGTGTTAACACAGAAAGGGCACCCCATTACATTTATCAGTCGAACCCTCAACCAACATGAAAGGAATTATAGCACAACAGAAAAAGAATTACTAGCTATAGTTTGGTCAGTCAAATATTTGCGACCATATCTTTATGGGAGACGATTCGATCTTAAAACAGATCACCAACCTCTGAAATGGCTCCAGACAAAGAATTTAGGTAGAGATATTTCTCCTCGATTACAAAGATGGATACTCCAACTAGGAGAATATGATATGCAAATCGAATATTTGAAAGGTACAAGCAACACGGTAGCAGATTTCTTAAGTAGAGAAATTAAAGAGATAGAGGACATAAACGTTAGAACAAGATTCACTTATACCTACAATACATTCACAGGAAGAAGAAGTTAATGATCACTTTCCAATTAAAGAAAGCGCTGTTAACATATTCAAACAACAGATAATATTAAAAGTAGAAAATGGGATTAAAAAGAATTCAAAATACAATAGGATAGAAGTAGGAATAAACTTTTAACGAGCTTATAATACCATTGATAGAAAAAGTGAATACAGGAATTTACACTGAATTAAACGATAATGAATACAATACATTTCAACAAAAACTAATAGAGTTATTCGGAACTAGAATAAAATTTTATAAATGCGTTTATTTAGCTAAAGACTTGGAAACAGAAGAAGAAGCAATTAAACAAATTAAAATATATCATGAAAAAGAAGCAGGGCATTCGGGAATTGAAGAAAATTATATGGGGCTTAGAACAAAAATTTACTTTAAAAAGTTAAAAGAACTAATCAATGACGTAATCAATAGTTGTAACATATGCAAACAATCTAAGTATGATAGAAAGCCGATCAAAAATAAATTCTATTTGACAGAAACCCCAGAAGATATTAATGAAATAGTTCATCTGGATATTTACTGTATCAATAAAACAAAATACTTGACCTCAATTGATAAATTTAGTAAACTTGCTTCTGCTACATACGTTCCTAATGTTTCTCATGAAACTTTAGAAGAAACCATCTTACAGTTAGTAGCTACGAACAATAAATCAAAAAGAATTGTAATGGACAACGAATTCAACTTTCCAAGAATAATCAAATTGCTAGAAGAACTGAACATAGAAGTGCACTTAACTAAACCAAATAGTCATACAGGGAATTCAGATATTGAAGTATTTCATAGAACTTTAGCTGAAAAAATAAGAGCACTCCTTAACGGAAAAATGAATCCAAGCATACATGAGACTCGAGTAATCGTTCATAAAGCTATTATCTTTTACAACAATTCTATTCACTCTACTACTAGGGAAAGACCTTATGACATACAGAAAGGAAATGTAGACAAAAAGAAACTTTTTGCTTTTATTTGTTAAGAAGAAAAAAATAATAAACAAATTAAATAATAACAGGGAAGATTACGTTGAAAATCCAACAGAAGGCTTTGCAAGAAATTCTAGAACAGACCGTCATAAGACAGCACCAAGATACAAGTATAATAAACTCGACAATCAACATACAAAGAACATTCAAAGGGAAAGAAAAAGTAAACATACAAACCAAGACCACTTAATAAAAGCGAGTCAGATAAATAGAAAAAATAAGATAAATAAGAAAGAAAACAAACAGACACATTGATTCAATAGAAAAGCTTTGAACAGATTCAAACATAGGCCGATAGAAAGAAATTTAGTTTAGATTCAAACGCAGAACGAATAAGACGCAAAAAAATGAAAAGTTCAATAGTGTTTTTCGTGGCTCTTGTATGCCTAGTAAACGGAAAAATAATAATTGAAGAAATAGTGAACAATAACGGTTACGCCATTATAAAATTTGATGAAGTTAAAATAGTCAACAAATTCCATTCAATCTTACATGTGATTAACTTAACGGAAATTAATTCACTTCTTTTAAAAATAAAAACACAGTGGTCACAGCATAAGAATTGTATAGTGAAATCTCCTGATGACTTAAGATTTACAGTGGAAATAGATAGCGAACTACTCCTTGTTCAATTTCGCCTCCTCAACGGGTCTCCACCTTGCCGTGGTGAGGAGGCTTACGCTGGAAACCTCAAGCATGATGGCTATGGTTAGATGCTTCTGAGCGGAAAATCAGCTACCAGCTAGGGTTTTGGGCAAACTAAGTGAGACCCACCCCTATGAAAATTTATGAAAAGGAAACAAAAAAGCAATAAAAAAATAGCGGGGATATACGCTAAAGTGTCAGCAGATGTCACGGCTGCTGGCTTGGGCTTTGCCCTACGATCTCAATATCGTAAGGAGAAGTCGCCAGTGACTGACTTTTCTTATTTCGCTTTTTGTTTGGATTGTTTGACGATTTTACTTATAATTTTGGATCTTTTCCTTTTTTCTTTTTCTTTTTTCGTTCTTTTCTTTTTCTTTTTCTTTTTCTTTTTACATTCTCTTATAGATCCAACTTATATAGTACTCAAATTAACTCCTAAAAATAAAAACGATAAAGCTGAACTAAAAATGAACAACTTAAAGAACCACAACGTTTCGAAGATGACCGAGGAAGAGGAAAACCTCCTCCTAGACCCATTCTCCAGCTTAGGTATGGAAGATGGAGCCAGTGGTGAGGCTATCATTGTTGATGATATCAGCGATGCCAGCTCCATAGCGGACTCCGATACGTCAAACCTATCGTGCGTGTCCAGGCGGAGTAAAATCTCCAACTGCAAGCGCACGGTCAAAAGGCTGGGGAAGGTTGACTGGAACGATATGACTGACACTGACCGGAAAAGACTCCACAACGCACGAGCCTTTTTAGACAGGGAGAACTTGGGAAAAGACGGGCCTACTGCTAGTCTAGCACCAAGCCCCCTGCAAGGTAAGACCGACAAAACTGACAAGACCGACCAAAACGAACCGCACAACACACGAGCCTTTTTGGATAGGGAGGGCTTGGGAAAGGATGGGCCTACTGCTAATCCAGCACCGAACCCTCTCCCCCTTCTAGGTGAGAGTGCTAAGACTTTGATGGGTCCGCCTGCTCCATACGCTGATAAAATTCCTAACCCAGAAATGGGAAACGAAGTCCTTGCTGAGGGGAAGGAAGAACGGTTGCGTGAAGGTAGTGTAGAAGGCCTCAGCCCTCCGCAAGACCTGAACGTGACTGAGGAATCCAACCCCGAAAACCCGGCACTAAACAAAACAACGGACAGTCTGGCAACTGTCATCGACAGAAATGCCGGACAACGACGACGAGCTGGGGTCCTCAGTAACAACGAACTACTACTGAGACAAAGACGCAACGCGGAAAGGATCGTCAGACGCCTGTCGAAAAAGGACCCCGAATCCTTAACGGTAAAGGCCAAAAGGGCGCTGGTCAGGTCCGAACAAAGACTACGGACAGTGACACCAACAGACATAACAAAACGAACTGGACAAGACCCAACAAACAAAAAACAAGCTGGCTGCGGAGCAAGTACCGGAACTGGCGAGGTGGCCTCCCTGCCCCTTGTCGACACCGGTTTGCCGAGCTGCTCAAAAAGAGCAAGAAATGCCAGCTCCTCCCCAAATAACTCCTCACCCAACAGGATACCTAAGAGGATGAAGACCTCCTCAGTCCCTGCTGTAAAGGGCCACCCAGTCGCTATCGCCGACTTTGGGAAACCCGACCGCAAACTGAGTGAAGACGAATGGCAGTTACTTGAACTAAGAATCCTGGAAGAGGTAAACGAGGCGATCGTCAAGAGTAGGCCACCGCCACTCTTCGGGGACCTCACTACCGTCCATGGTTTCAAGATGATGAACTGCGAAAATGAATGGACCCTTCAATGGCTCCAGGAGTTTGTGAAGAAGACGGCAGCTCCCTGGCAGAATGCCGATTTACGGCTTGTGACTGCCAGTGAGATTAAAGATCTTAACCGACCAATAGGAAAACTATTGGTCAGAGGCCCCGCTATTCCCCGCGATCGGCTGGAAAGGTATATCCTTTCTCTAAATGCCGAACTTCTGAGTGATCAATGGAAGATCATGAAGGTGGAGAAAACGGAGACAGGAACTGAAGTGATTGTGAGATTGAACCACAACTCCATACCACTTTTAAGACGAGTCAGCTTTAAAGTTCGCGTTGGCATAACCCGATGCAAGCTCAGGCTGATAGCCAGAATCAAAAAACAGGTTAGTAAGGCGTTGTATATAAAACAAATTATGTCATGGAATTGAAGTTAATACAAATAAATCTCCAACATAGTAAAGCCGCCTCCGCCAACCTGGTCTACCTCATGGAGAGTAGACAAATTGATGTAGCCCTTATACAAGAACCTTGGGTCGCAAGAGGAAAAATTAAGGGCCTACACTCCAAAGAACTTACGCTGTACAAATCTAATTTTGTCAGCCCAGAAAGTAACCTCAGAACATGCATAGTAGCTAGAAAACAGTTAAATCTTTTTCTTCTAACTACTTATAGCACAATAGACCAGACCGCAGTAAAGATGGAACGTGAGGGACTCCCACCTCTAATTTTAGCTTCCATCTACATGCCACATGATGGAATTGAAGGACCACCAGCGAATATTACTTACCAACTGGTAGAATACACAAGTAAGAGTAGACTAGATATTATTATGGGCTGTGACGCCAACGCACACCATGTGCAATGGGGAAGCACCGACACAAATTCTAGGGGGGAACTCTTATTTGAATTTATTTTAAGAAACAATCTTTTGGTTATCAACAGAGGTAACACACCTACCTTTGTTACAAAAAACCGTAAAGAAGTACTTGACATTACCCTCACTAATAACTCGGACACTTGTCCAGTAGAGCAGTGGAAAGTACTAGAAGAACTCTCTTTCTCAGACCATCGTCTGATAAATTTTATCATTCCCACTACAGATCGCCCAATCAAACCTTTTCGTAATAATAGACGAACAGATTGGGCAACCTTTAGTAGGGAGGTAGACGATAACATAGATTCCCTAAATACAAAAAGGTACCTTGAACCGCAAAGCCTTGATAAGTTGACTGCAGAACTCACAGGGATTCTGAGAAATGCCCTGGATAAAAGCTGTCCTCTGATCACAACGGTAAAAAAGAACAAAAAACCAATTTGGTGGACCAACGAGCTGAGCAGCATTAGGAAAGAAACTAGAAGACTTTTCAATGCTGCCAAACGAACCGGCTCCGAAAATGACTGGGAACATTACAAATCCAGCCAAAGGAAATTCAAAAATGAAACTCAACGAGCAAAACGCTGCTCATGGAGAAATTTTTGCAGCGAAATTGAGTGTACGAACAAATCGGCCAGACTACGGAAAATCCTCTCTAAGGAGACCATACCTCTTGGTTCTCTGAAGAGACCGGATAACCACTGGACTGAATCCCCGGTAGAGAGTCTGGAACATCTGTTCGATTCGCACTTCCCTGGATGCAGCCCTATAGAGAACAGTGAAGTAGATACCACTAATTACTCTAGACATGAAATCCCGACAGATATCGTAACAGAAGAGAAGTTGGAATGGGCTATCAACTCCTTCTCCCCTTTTAAATCTCCGGGTCACGATGGCATTTTTCCTATGATGCTTCAAAAAAGCAGAGAAAAAGTCATCCCACATCTCAAGAATATTTTTGAAAGTAGCCTCATATGGGGCTACATTCCCAAAATATGGCGGGAAGTTAAAGTCGTTTTCATACCGAAAGCCGGCAAACCCAGCCATACAGAAGCAAAAGACTTCAGACCTATAAGTCTGACCTCCTTTATACTGAAAACTTTTGAAAGGTTGCTTGATTTACATATCCGTAGTTTTATGAAACCGGAAGTAATATCCACCTTTCAACATGCTTACACAAAAGGAAGAAGTGTGGAAACAGCACTTCACTGTGTAGTAAGAACCATAGAAAAAACGCTGCAAGATAAGGAATACACTCTGGCAGCTTTCCTGGACATTGAAGGAGCTTTCAACAATGTACAGAACAGTGCAATTAAGAAGGCCCTAAATGATCTAGAAGTTGAAGAAACAATAACAAATTGGATCATGAATATGCTAACAAAACGTCAGATCCACAGTGAACTGGGAGGTGCAAACTTGAAAAAGTGTGTGTCAAGGGGAACCCCACAAGGAGGTATCCTCTCACCCCTGCTCTGGATCCTGGTCATGAATGAGATCCTCGTAGCTCTCAAACATGATGGCGTAAAAGTGGTCGCCTATGCCGATGATCTAGCTCTTCTGGCAACGGGGAAATTCCCTTCCACTATTAGCGCACAATTGAACTACACACTAACCAAGGTAAGCGCTTGGACAAAAAGGTGCGGCCTTGCAGTGAACCCCCTCAAAACAGAGCTGGTACTCTTTACAAATAGAAGAAAAATACCTACTTTCGAGTTACCAAGACTAAATGGGACCCCTCTTAAAATCTCTGATCAAGCCAGATACCTGGGTGTGATCTTAGACAAAAAACTAAATTGGAGTCCCAATATACAAGAAAGATATAAGAAATCTATGATAGCACTATATTCGTGCAACAGGATTTTTGGCAAAAACTGGGGACCAAATCCCAAGATCATCCTGTGGATGTATACTGCCATTGTTAGGCCTATCCTATCTTATGGCAACTTGGTCTGGTGGAAGGCGTTGGAAAAATCCACGCATTTAAAAACCCTAACCAAAGTTCAAAGATCTGCCTGTATTTGCGTAACTGGTGCAATGAGAACTACACCGACCGCGAGTTTGGAAGTAATACTCAATCTCACACCTCTTGATCTCTACGTTCAAGAAGCGGCAGCAAATAGTGCACTTAGACTAAACCAATGTAATGTCTGGAAAACCAACCAAATAGGACACGCACAGATTTTATCAAGATACGCAGAAAACAATATCTGCACGGATTACATAACTCCATACTTGGACTTTAAAAAATCCTTCACAACTAGCTTCCCCAATAGACAAGATTGGGAGAATGAAACACCTTACGAAACGTCTATAGCAATCTATACCGACGGTTCAAAAATGGAAGTTGGAACAGGGGCAGGTTTCTTTTCAGAAAGCCTAAAACTTGCCAGTTCATTCAGACTTCCTAATCACAGCAGCGTCTTCCAAGCCGAGATCTTGGCAGTTACAAACGCTGCAAAACAGGTGTCCATGATGGCGCTATCACATGCTGATATCACTTTTTTCATTGATAGCCAAGCAGCAATAAAAGCGATTTCTGCCACTCTTGTCAAATCAAGGCTTGTTTCTTGCTGTCGCGAAGAGCTAAGGGTTCTTGGCACACAGCATAACGTTAGACTCTGCTGGGTCCCCGGTCATAGTGGTATACCGGGAAACGAAAAAGCGGACGAACTAGCGAGGAAAGGATCAGCACTTGACCCTTCTCTCATTGATGAATCAATCAGGATCCCACCCTGTGAAATGAAACAGATCATTGGTAACAAAATAATGCGAAAATCCAATGAAAGATGGGAATGCCTAGATTCCTGTGTTACTTCCAGGAAACTATGGCCGAAATATGATAAGAAAGAATCTGAAAAGCTGCTATCATTGAATAGAATTTCATTGCGAACGCTTATCAGTATCATAACTGGACATAACCTACTTGGTTATCACAAAAAGAAAATGGGTCTTTGCACCGATGACCTATGCAGAGGATGCAATGACGAAGATGAACATGAGGACACTAGTCACTTCCTTTGTCAATGCCCAGCACTCTGTCATACTAGGAAAAAATTTCTAGGAAATTACTTCTTTAATGAACTAGAAGAATTATCAGACGCTCCAAAGAGCAGCCTGTTAAACTTCACTAAGAACACAAAATGGTTAAACACTGAACAGACATAAAATCATAGGTTTCTGGGACGTTACAATACGTCAGCGTATCACAACGGATCTACATTGATCTAAGTGTGATGGTAATAAGATCAACCGTCAGCCCTTTTTACCTAACCTAACCTAACTCCTTGTTCAAGAAAAACTAAAAAGTATAAAAAGTCGTAAGAACTATTCTAGGAAAACAAGACGCTTAATTAACATTGGTGGTAGATTTTTAAACTTTCTGTTCGGAACTATGGATGATGAAGACAAAATAGAAATAGAAGAAAAATTGGAAGCACTTAGCCTTAACAGTCATAAATTAATAATGAACAATAATAAACAAGTGAATATAAATAGTAGACTTCAAATAGAAATAGAAACGGTATAAAACTTAATTGATGTGAAAATAAATAACACAGCTGGTCTTTCAAAAGAATTAAAATTAATAGAAAAAAAACCAATTTCCTAGAATTTGCCAGAAGAATAAACAAGATAAAATATATTATTTAAAAAATACAAAGAATAGTACTAGCAAGTAAGCTACAGATAATGACGGATAGCCTATTAACCGCAGAAGAAATTGAATATTATAATATAGATTTCTTCAAATTAAGAAATATCAAACTCTCCTTAAGGCTAGGTGGACTTTTTTAGCAAACTCAGAACTCATGTAAAAGTGTTTGCCTGTATTAGTAAATCATTTTATTCTCTTAAAAGTGATCCCTCTTACCATCTGATTTCAAATTCTCCCTCTTTTCTCTCTCTTTTTGGTCTCGGCAACAGCCAGAATCCAGAAACTAGAAAAGAATTACGCACTTGCATAAGCAGAACAAAGGGGTGAGAATTATACGAGCATGCGCTGTGCAAGTAGGCATATAAAAAAAAAAACAGATATCAATCATAAGGCACACTGACGAAGATATATGCATGTACACTGTTGACACACGGTTTTGATATATATATAATTTCCCTATAATTTATATTGTATGAAACACCCAATCCAAATCTAAAACACCCTACTTCCAATAAATATTCACATTCCCAACCTCATACTATGTTTCTCACGAAAAAATGCAATACTTGCACTTCTTTCTCGATATTGTTTATTTCTTTTCGTTGCAATATAATCCACGATCCTATTACAATTCTTTTCCCGCAAAACTAAATTACTGATGAATTGCATTTATGTAAATTAGTATAAATACTCATAATAAGTTAAGAATAAAGTCACTTATCATTCACAAGTCAAAAGGTTGTTTTCTATTGTTACCCCGCACCAGTCGTAAGGAGCAATTAGTAAGAACCATCTCAACAAGGTTTGCTTGTTATTGTTACCCCGCACCAGTCGTAAGGAACAATAACTAAGTAAGAACCAACCAGTCGATATCAAAAGAGGTTTCGACTTTAAACTTTGGTGACCCCGACGTGATTATTGCTTCCCTCACCAGCAGTAAGAAGCAATTTTCATAAACATAAGCGTTGCCAGACACTGGCAAACTTGCAAATCCTAAAATCGGCTCAACTCGTTGAACTCACACTAGACGTGATCTTTTGCTTCCCCTCATCAGCAGTAAGGAGCAATTGTCACTACCAAACGCGTTGCCAAGGCGATAACATTGGCATCTACATTGAACGTATCTTAAAGCGTTGCCAAGGCTATAACATTGGCATCAACAAAACATAACGATTTATATCATCTTTAAAATCTATAAACACACTGGATTTTTTTGGACACCATGGAAGAAATAGACGTATATAAAGTTGTGGCCAGGCAAAAGGCCATCACGGATGAGCTACTACGGTTGCAGAGCAACATTTCTAAAGATGGACCTGAACGGAAGACAGCAGAATACGCGAAGAAGCGGCTGGATTTGATTGAAAATCTTTGGAGTGAGTTCGAAAAGAATCACAAAGACATCGAGGACGTCGTAAAACCCGATACACCGTATATCCAGGGCGACACAGCTGGGAAGATCAAGCGAATCTACCAATCGCTAACACAATACCTTCTGTCCGTGATGAACGGGACATCGGAAAGACAAGCTGAAAAAGAATCAGCAAAAGAAAATTGTGAAGCTACTTCTCATTCGCTAACCTCAACACCGAACCAGGACACTGACACAACAAAAGTGTTTCGAAGGCAAAAGGCAATCGTGCAGTCATTGAAGCGATTGCTGGAAAACATAGAGGAGGGCTCAGAAGATTATTCAGGCACATGTTGCCGCCTATAGATCGACCGAATAAAAAGTGTTTGGTCACAGATGGAGGAAGTTCATCAAAAAATTGCTGAACTCCTAGAAGACCCAGAGAATGCAGGTTATGACGTCGAAGAGTACTTCGCATTGGAGGACAGAGTCCAGAAAAATCTCCTCATGTTGTCAATCAAACTTGAAGGAGGCCATCCTGAACCCCGTCAATCTGACACATTGAGGCAAACGGCAAAATTACCTAAAATAACCCTACTAAAATTTGAGAACTACACTAAGTGGAAGGAGTACAGTGACTTATTCGTTGAGCTGGTGGACAAGCAAGAGATAGCAAACTGCCAGAAGCTGTTTTATTTAAAAACAACGCTAACCGGTGAAGCTGAAAGCTTGATAAGTCACTTTACCACATCCGACAGCAACTATAAGGCAGCATGGCAAGTAGTCAGGGATCGTTATGATAACCCTCGTCTCCTTGTCACAGCGCATGTCCAGAGGCTGCTTATGCAGCCCGTTATAACACTTGAGAGCTCAAAGGCTATCAAAACTTTGCATGACACAACACAAGAGTGCATGTTAAGCTTAAAAGGTCTTAACATCGACACAACAAACTGGGATTCCCTTCTTATGTGCATTCTGATTAAGAAGTTGGATCGAAACACGTTGACACTGTGGGAGCAATCTCTTCAACAGCCGAAGGCCTTACCGGCGTTGAATGATTTTTTGTCATTCCTGGAGATGCGGTTTCAATCATTAGAAGCCATAGTACCCAAAGGAATGAAAATGGGCTTAGATGACAACAGTAAACGGAGCAGAGTAACTCTCGCTTCCACAACAGAAACTAACAAATGTCAGATTTGTGGACATAAAAACCATGCCATATATCTTTGTCCAAAGTTTCTAAAACTCTCACCCCAAGAGAGGCACAAAACTACGGTTTCAAACAATCGATGCATAAACTGCTTGCGTTTTGGTCACCAAGCTCCATCATGTCGAGCAAGGCATTGCACCAAATGCAACAGCTATCATCACACTCTGCTTCATGTGACAGCAAAGAATCAACATCAACAAGTTCCAGCAATAGATAACAGGACAACTTTATCAGCGATATCTAACAACGCAAAGTCATCTAAATATGTGATGTTGGGAACAGCCAGAGTTAATATACTGAATCATACGAACAGTCCTATCAAAGCAAGAGCATTGCTTGACTCTGGCTCTCAAATGAGCTTCATTACTGAGAAACTAGCTTCAAAACTGCACCTCATTCCAAAACAAAAACCTCTGGAGGTCTCAGGAATGGGAGACAAGCGGATGAAAATAAGCAAGCGATTCGACATATGCCTTCAATCCCTTGTTACTGGTTATAGTAAACAACTTCAGGTGTTTGTTCTCAATACTATAACAACACAACAACCTAGTGAATTCATCGATACGAGTCATTGGAAAATACCCCGGAACATTAAATTGGCTGACGAGTACTTCAACAAACCAATGGATATTGATCTTCTCATTGGTGCGGAGCTCTATCCCGAACTACTTTCTGTTGGACAGATTCAAATCAAAATTAGTGGCCCAACCTTACAAAACACTTTGCTAGGGTGGATAGTCATGGGAAAATTTGTCACACATCTGCCATCAACACTGTTCTGCGGTATAGGGGTAGACACTTTATCTACTAACCTAGACAATCTGGTCGAACGCTTCTGGAACCTGGAAGAAAATTTAGCTTCTCCGTCCCAAGCCATCGCAAAACCACTCACAAGGGAAGAACGTGACTGTGAAGAAAATTTCTTAGAAACTACAAGAAGATCGGAGTCAGGTCGGTATATTGTAACTCTACCCTTTGCAAATGACCCAAAAAGTCTAGGGTACTCCAGGGAAATTGCTGTTCGAAGATTCCTCAATCTAGAAAAAAGGTTAGAAAAGAACCCAGAAGTTCATAAGCAATATATCGACTTCATGAGAGACTTTATTGCCTTAAAGCATATGGAAGAGGTGAAACCAAATGATGGTTTTTATAAAATACCACAATATTTTCTTCCACATCATTGCGTTTTACGGCCAGAAAGCAGTTCAACTAAACTGAGGGTCGTATTTGACGTATCATCAAAGACATCTACAAATCTATCCTTGAATGAAATCTTGCACACTGGATCAGCTTTACAAAACGATCTCGTTTCCATTTTGTTACGATTTAGAACTCACAAATATGTTTTTACTGCCGATATTACCAAAATGTATCGTCAAATCCTTGTAGACTAGTCTGGCGAGAATCTACTAAGGAACCCCTCAAAACTTATCAGTTAAATACTGTCACTTATGGAACTAAGCCAGCACCTTATCTAGCTATAAGATGCCTTCATGATCTGGCAGATACGCAAATCATCAGCATTTACTTGGCGCAAATATCATTCGTCGAGATATTTACATGGATGATATATTAACCGGCAGCGATGACCTTAAAACCGCTACCCAGATGCAGTCAGAACTAATAAAACTTCTGGCTCAAGGCGAATTTCATCTAAAAAAATGGTGTTCCAACATTCCTGTACTCTTAAAAGGAATCCCAAAAGAAGACTGCGAAGCTGAGACGCATCTCCACGACCAAGAAGAAGGAGCTATTAAAACTTTGGGACTAACTTGGCTGCCAAAATCAGACCAATTCATTATTAAAACCAATTGGAACGAAGTGACGAAGATAACCAAAAGGACTATTTTATCTGATACAGCTCATATTTTTGATCCACTAGGAATAGTTAGTCCAATTGTTCTAGCTAAAATCTATTTACAAGAAATTTGGCAATTAAAACTTGACTGGGACGCATCTTTGCCAATGGAAATGAATAGCAAATGGAAAAACTTTAGAGAAAACGTTCTCAAACTAAACAATTTTAAATTTCCTCGACATATTATAATAAACAATGCAGCATCTATCGAACTTCATGGATTTTCAGATGCCTCTCAACGAGCATATGGAGCTGTAGTTTATCTCAAATCAACTAACTCCAAGGGAGACGTCAGTGTTCAGTTGGTATGCTCTAAAACACGAGTTGCACCACTTAAACAACAAACAATTCCTCGCCTGGAACTCTGCGCTGCCAAATTATTGGTACAACTAGTTAAAATTGTTAAGGAAAGCCTGCTGATAAATCTTAAACAAATCACATATTGGACCGATTCCCAAATAGTGTTGTCATGGATTAACACTACAGCACATCTGAAGACTTTCGTGGCTAATCGAATATCAAGCATTCATGACGAAACCACGAAATGCCAATGGATGTTTGTTCCCACTGAAGTGAATCCAGCTGATTTTCTATCCCGAGGAATGCTTCCGGTGCAACTCCTAAAATCGACAATTTGGTTCCAAGGTCCAGCATTCCTGAAGAAACCGAAATCAGAATGGCCAGTGTTGAACGCTATCATCGATTGGATGTCATCCCTTAGGCTGTTCACGTTCACCCATATTCAATATTGAACGTAAACATAAACAACTTCCAATGACTTTGAAGATTATGTCACCAAAATAGGAAGGTTAAATAAAGGTCTTCACTTGAAGTTTTATACTAAAGGTTTTTGGATGTGTTTTAATTATTGATTTGAGTTTGAGAAAATTTATGCGAGTTTTTTAGAAAAGAGTTAGAAAGAAAATTGAGTTTTAAAGAGAAACGTTTTAAACGATAAACATTTTGGTCCTTCTACGCCAAAAATTGCTAACCAGCAAAAATAAACAAGTGTTTTACACCCACCCATAAAGAATAAGACATTGTGCCGACATTTTGTCGTGATTTTTTTGGCATTTTATTGATGAAAAATCGAAAAAGAAAACGTAAGTTAAAGTGAGTTGCAGATACAACACGAAAACAACACAATACAACACGAAAACGGAGAAATACATTATTGGAAAACGGAAAAAAGCTGCTGAATTACAAGGAAAACGAGTGAGTCAATCATACCTTACTTACAACTACTAATATATATATATATACCTTAGAACTAATCGTCTATCATATCTTAAAATCTAATTTTTAAATCTAACTAACAAGATGAGTAAAAATAAATTATTTGTAAATAATTGCAAACAAATGAGCAATTATTTCGAAAATTTTAAAAAGACGGGGCCGGCTCGTCGGACAAAAAATTATGCGAGCGGGCGGCTCGATATGTTGGAGACGAGCATGTCAGAAATCAATGCAGGCTACAATGAGATCGTCTGTAAAGATTTAAAGGACGAAGAGTTTACACCATTCAACGCACTGTTTGAACAGATCAAAGAAGTGTACCTTGATTATAAAGAGCAACTTTTAGATGTATTAGAGAAGTTTTCGGTACCCACGACGTCAAATGCGTCTAATGAAAGTACAAATGTTCAACCGAAACGTGATGTTCGCCTTCCAAAAATACAACCACCCACGTTTACAGGTGAATACGAAAATTGGCGTTCATTCCACGACCAATTCGTGTCACTCGTGCACAGCAACACCTCGCTATCTAAAATTGAAAAGTTGCATTATTTAAAAACTTGTTGTAAGGAAAGCGCAGGCAACTTACTTGATCACGTCAATGTAGATGATGTGAGCTACGACCAGGCGTGGGAACTTCTTAAGTCTCGGTATGATTTTAAGAGAATTTTAGTAAATCATGAACTGAAGCTATTTTACGATCTACCCGTAGTTCATGAAGAAAAAGCAAATAACATCCGTGAGCTGCTAGACGGTTCGACAAAAATTTTGCATGCATTACGCAATTTAGATGTGCCAGTGCAACATTGGGATGCTATAGTCATTTTTTTGTTACTGAAAAAACTCCCAACAAAGGTGCAATCTTTGTGGGAAACTTCTCTGGGAACCAAGAAAGAAATACCCACATTTAAGGAATTCTCGGAGTTTTTAGAAACGAAATTTAGAACCCTGGAGATGGTTGACCAGCAGAAGAGTGGAAAACCATCATCAACGACAGAGAAAAAATCCACAAAAAACGTCTTCCATTTTAATTCGGAAGCAACCGAAAGCTTTACATGTAAAGTTTGCCATAAAGGCGTTCATTCATTGCGCACATGTGCTAAATTTCTAAAAATGGACGTGAATGGAAGGCAACGTGTAGTAAAACAATTTGGCAATTGTTTTAATTGTCTGGCCTATAGTCACAGGACAAATAGTTGCCCTAGTAACAAAACGTGGCATTTTTGTCAATGGCCACACAATTCATTGCTGCATTTTGGCAACAATAACAACACAAAACCCAATAACTCACGCTCACAATCATTCGCTCATTCTAATTCATTAGCACACAATACTAACTCACAAAAATCATTCTCGCATTC
This sequence comes from Melanostoma scalare, assembly GCA_949752695.1. NCBI lineage: Eukaryota > Metazoa > Arthropoda > Insecta > Diptera > Syrphidae > Melanostoma > Melanostoma scalare. Next base: position 107,321,980 of record OX456984.1, on the reverse strand, counting down.
AAACCAATTTTCATCCAACCCAAACAACACTAGTACTTATGGTTGCAATCATATAGCACACCCAAGTAACCATATTCACTCAAACACAAACCAAAACACATGTACTCACTCAAACCCAAGCACAAGTACCCAGTTGCAATCACAAACAAATCATATAACAACACAAATAAACCCCTATGCACAACCATTTCAACCCTCTGAAGAGCGGAATGGAATACATCCATGCGCAAATTGCTTTCACGCAAACAATCAGCAATCTGACGCTCAGATATTGCTCGCAACAGCCATCATTAAAGTAAAATCCGCTAGTGGAGAATACTTCAACATGAGAGCGCTTGTTGATCCTGGATCACAAGCTACTTTCATAAAAGAATCAGCCGCACAGATCTTAAACTTAAAGAAATATCGCACATCCCTTGATATATCAGTTTTAGGACAAGTAAAGAATGGTTCTTGTCAAAACTATGTAGAATTGCACCTAGGCTCACAGTATTCAAACTTTGAAACATCGACCAGAGGTTATGTTTTTAAAACCTTGACAGGAATTTTGCCAAACCAGCAAGTGTTTCCAAACAAGTGGAAACACATTCAAGGGTTGAAGTTGGCAGATCCTACCTTTCATCAACCGTCAGGAATAGATCTGTTACTAGGTAACGACGTTTTTTGTGAGATGGTTTTACCGCACATAATTAGGGGTGAGGATCCGATTTCTCCAATTGCACAAAAAACCCGGTGCAGGGAAATAAGTCCACAGGAACTAACTCCACTGAGGGACTAAATTCCCACTTGTGCAGGGAAATAAGTCCACAGGAACTAACTCCACTGAGGGACTAAGTTCCCACTTAATGGGAACGAAATCCACTTTATTAAAGTGGCCTTTGTTCCCATTAAGTGGGAACCAGCTCCACTTCCTTATGGGAAATTAGTACACACTCGGAACGGAAGTATAAAGTGAGAATGAATTTCCAATAACAAAAATTAAAGAGAGAAACTACTGTTAGTTCTTAAATAATTTTTTATGTTTTCTTGAACTTATCTTGATATAGATATGCTTATGCATAACATGTAAGTACCTACCTTTTCGATACTATTTTATTATTTTCGAAAGTTCGAAGAGTGAATCAAAAAGCATATTTTCGTAAACTAGTTTATTTGAAATTCAGTTCGAAAACTGAATTTCAAATAAACTGATGTTTTTTGATTCAATTTTCAGAAACTGGATTTTGAAATAAACTAAACAGATACTAACTAGAAGAGTATTACCTTTAATTCGAAATTTTAACAATTTTATTAATTAAATTTGGTATCTCGATAGAAGTAGTATTCTTTTTATATTAATAAAATTTAAAAATACTTGAAGAGCTATTTTTTTCCTGGCTAAACATACGAACTTATTTCACATTCAAAGGGAACTAAACCTACAGTTTTTTGTAACGGAGTTCCCACCGTACATGAGAACGAAGGCCACTTTAGTAAAGTGGATTTCGTTCCCATTAAGTGGGAACTTAGTCCCTCAGTGGAGTTAGTTCCTGTGGACTTATTTCCCTGCACAAGTGGGAATTTAATCCCTCAGTGGAGTTAGTTCCTGTGGACTTATTTCCCTGCACCAAAAACCCAATTTGGATGGTTAATACTTGGCAAAATTCCTAGGAAATACCACAAAATATACAAGTATACACCCAGTTTGTTGATGTGGAAACACAACTTAGGAAATTTTGGGAAATCGAGTAGTTACCTTATCAAAATCAAGAAGATGAGGAAGATGTCGCGTGTGAACAACACTTTTTACAAAACACCAAGCGAGTGCCGGGAGGGCGCTTTGAAGTGTCCCTTCCGCTCAAAGAAAATAAACGTTTAGCAATTCCATCTACAAAAGAAAACGTGTTGAAAATGTTTTATAAACAGGAAAGGAGGTTACTTACCAACCCAGCACTACACAAAGAATATAATGAGTGTATAGCAGAGTATCTGGAACTTGACCAGATGGAAGAAATCGATGTCCATCAAGATAGAACACTTATGTCACCATACCACTACGTCGTGCCACAGCACGCCGTCATAAAAGAATCCAGCACAACCACCAAGCTGCGAGTGGTCTTCAATGCTGCGTTTAAAACCTCGGATGGTAGGTCTCTAAATGACCACTTAATGACTGGGCCAAAAACCCAAACGGACATTACGTCGATAGTGTTAAGATGGAGGGTTAATAAAATCACTTTCACGGCTGATATAGCTAAAATGTACCGTCAAATACAAATACACCCCCAAGACGCGTATTATCAACTTCTTTTTTGGCGAGAAAAGCCGATGGCACCCATTAAACTTTATAAAGTTAAAGTTTTGATGTTCGGTACAGCTCCTGCACCATACCTGGCAAACCGAACGTTGAAGATGCTGGCCACCGATTAGGAAGCAACTTATCCACTCGCGGCACAGATGGTTCGCAACGACATGTACGTCGATGACCTGGTATCTGGTGCAGACTGTCTCGAAATCGCGATGAGAAAATATAATGAAATAACAAAGTTATTGTCTTCGGCTGGTTTTCATCTTCGAAAATGGATGAGCAACTCCGAAGAATTTTTAAACCCTATACCGATGGAAGATCGGGAGACAAGTGTGTCACTTACATTTGGTGCGTCAGAACAAGTAGAACACACGAAAACATTAGGTATCAGCTGGTATCCAGTGGCTGATTCATTTTCGTTTAAGCAAGTTGAAATTGAAAAAGTAGTATCAAAACGCACAATACTTTCGACGATCGCACGGCTCTTCGACCCTTTGGGATGGATTTCACCCTGCACAGTAAAGGAAAAAATAATTATGCAGCAATTATGGCTGCGTGGTCTATCATGGGACGAAACGATTCCAACGGAATTACAACTGGAATGGTCATCGTTCCAAGAAGAACTGACAAGTTTAGGAGATATTCGCATTCCTAGATGGATAAACACCCATGGAGAAGATCAACAAATGGAACTACATGGTTTCAGCGATGCTTCCATCAAGGCTTATGGAGCTGTAGTATATCTTAGGGTTTTAGGTAACAACGGCTGCATTTACACTCATTTGCTGATGTCCAAAACCCGAGTAGCTCCACTCAATACAATCTCATTGCCAAGGTTAGAGTTATGCGGAGCAGTGATACTCTCGAACCTATTGAAATACATAAATTCCGTACTGCCCTGTAAAATTAACAAAACTTACGCTTGGACCGACTCTACAATTACGCTCTGTTGGATTAAGGCATCACCACACCGATGGAAAACCTTTGTATCGAACAGAGTGGCTGAAATACAAAGATCACCAAACATAATTTGGAAACATATTCCAACAAAACTAAACCCAGCGGATCTAGCATCCCGTGGGGCTCTACCATCAATGTTAGTTCGCAATGCTCTCTGGTGGGAGGGTCCAGATTTTCTTCGAGAGAAATGGGATTTCTCTATACCAACACAACCAACACAACTCGAAACAGAAGAAGAAGCAAAAGCTGTTCAAGCATATTTCTGTAACAATAATGAAAATGATATATCGCGATTGATTCACAACCACTCAAAACTTCCAAAACTTTTACGAGTTTTGACATATATTAAAAGATTTATACACAACACAAGAAAACATAATAGAACAAAGTTGAACACCGTCATATCGCCGTTGGAGCTGCAATCTGCTCTTCATTCAGCTATTCAAATAGCACAAACGGAAATGTTTTCTGAGCTATTTGAAGAACTTAGGAAGACAGGAACAACAAAAAAGCACTACACAGGCTTAAATCTGTTCATTGATGGAGACAAGATTATTAGGATAGGAGGTAGGCTCCAAAAATCAGAGTTGCCTTATGATCAGAGGCATCCAATAATTTTAAAACCGAACCATCACTTAACAACCCTGCTCATAAATGATGCACATGACCGAACACTGCATGGCGGATTTCAACAAATGGTAAATTTCTTGAGAAGTAAATACTGGATATTTCAAATCAAGAACGCAGTTAAAAGGTTTCTGCATCAATGTGTCATATGCTATAGGTATAAACCGAAACCCATGCAACAACTGATGGGAAATCTACCGGCTCCAAGAATCACCATGTCAAGGCCGTTTACCCATACAGGCGTCGATTACGCTGGACCCATGGAAGTAAAGGCCTGGAAAGGAAGAAATTCAAAGAAATTCAAAGGATATTTTGCCGTATTTATCTGTCTAGCGACGAAGGCTATTCATCTCGAAGCTGTGACAGACTTGACGACACAAGCCTTCATCGCGGCTTTCCGGCGATTCACATCACGTCGTGGGATCTGTTCCAACTTATATAGTGACTGTGGAACCAACTTCAAAGGCGCTAACACGGAACTTTTTAAAATGTTACAGGCTGCGAAACATGACTACAATGAAATAGCTCAATCAATAAGTAACATAGGCACCAAATGGAATTTCATTCCTCCCGCTTCTCCCCACTTCGGAGGATTATGGGAAGCCGGAGTGAAATCCGTTAAATTCCATTAAAAACGAATTGCCCGAAATGAAGCGCTAACATTTGAGGAACTCAGCACGCTTCTAGCCCAAAAGAAGCATGCCTTAACTCGAGACCCCTCTGCCCGTTAACGGATAATTTCGAAGACTTTGCTGCTTTAACACCTGCGCACTTTTTGATAGGCACTTCAAGCTATGTCGTTCCAGAAGCAGACTTATCGACCCAAAAACTTGGATATTTGGACCGATGGAAGCGTATTCAGGCATCACTACAAACATTTTGGAAGGAATGGAGCGGCGAGTACCTGACACGACTTCAAAATAGGCCGAAGTGGCTTAAAACAGAAAAGCAACCCAAAATCGGAGACCTGGTACTTGTACGCGATGAACGACTTCCACCATCGAAATGGCTTCTAGCACGTATCATCGCAACGTACCCCGGATCAGACAATCTAATACGAGTCGTCAATCTGAAGACAACACAAGGAGAACTAAAACGTCCAATTACAAAAATATGTCCTTTACCGTCAAACAACACTAACACCGAAGAAACAATAATCTAAAAATATAACCCAAAAAACAAAATTCATTGTACACCCAAAACCAAAATTAAATGCAACATTGTACCCATACAAAGCTCACTCAACATAAAATCATTGCTGTAACAATTCAACAGCTCACTCACTCATTTCATTATCATCAAACCACACAAAATCAACCCTTCTTAATAACATACAGTCCACTTTAACCCCTCAAGCATAAAGCATACATACATATTCATACATTTTCGAACAAACTAACTCATTCACTCATCAATCAACCCATCGATGCAGAATTTTCACCCAAACACTTCAAGAATTCAATCATCACATACAAAATCATTCGAATTTAAAACAATACTTTAATCACCCAATCATAATACAATCATTCGAATCTAAAACCAGACTCGAGGTCACCCACTCATAATAAAAACATTCGTATTTGAAATCATACTTTGGATCACTCACTCATAATATACATCGTTCGAATTTTCAAAATCATACATACAACACTCTCACTTCACATCTTAAAACCATTAAATCCAAAACACACTCAGTACACTAACTCTAAAATTATTATACTTTAAAAACCGATACGGGACGCATTCAAATATACTAATTTTCAGGCACTCCTAGTTATAGAAGTGCCAGGACAAGAATCCGAAGGGTGGAATCACACCCAAAACCCACACCCCAAGTAGCATTCATTACTGGGCTAATCGGGTTACCTTCAACCATAAAAACAAATAAATGAATGAATTGAACTAATATTTAAAAATTTCACCAGATTCTACGTACACTAGCATCATCAAGCTAGTCAAGTAATACCACATTTATAAAATAAATAATGTCTGCACAGAAGAAAATAAACAAAACACCAAAATAATCAAATGTGATTTACAAAATAGACTTCATAAACACAAACAACAACTGAATCAAGCAAGGGCAACGACCCAGTCAGCTGTTCATTTGGTTCGAAACCAAAACCATATACCACACCTACATATGTATTTATGCACGGCATATAAGTTCTAAGACGCCGTGAGTTTAGATAACACTTCACTTGGAATAAAAACCATGTATGGAGGGACGTAAGGAAAACTTAAATATGCAAATAAGGAAACATTAAAAGAAGCATTAAACAAATAATAATAATTAAGAAGATCAGAATATAAAAGAAAAACATAATATAGGAAATACAAAAGTAACAGAATTTAAACAAATTAAACAAAACCATACCATATTCACCCAACGTAAGGGAAATACCAAAACCAGCATCACAATTGGATCATATGTATAAATGCACCCAGTGCATATATTAAATCGCCGACATCACAATACTCATGGCAAATTAACAAAACAGGAATTAACAATTAATTACTTCAGTAACAAATAATAACTAATAGAAAATTAATAACAAGAACAAACAGATTAAAAACTAAGCCGACGCCGAAACGAAATACGAAACACAAACATCTGTCAAAATAAGTTCGATAATCGAAACAACAAACGAGTGTCGACTTTTAAAAATGCGCTCAATTAAAATTGCTCAGGCCGTGTTCATTGAGGTTCACAAAATTGAATATCTGCGATTGGGCAATTTGGGCACAAACCACTTTGGAGTTGCTATAAAGTTGAAATCAAATTGAAATAAATACTCATCTTACAAACTTATCGCCTTGTTATTTTCATTGATTTATATTAGTTTTTCGAAAACAGTACTAAATAAGGACATGATCGTTTACTTCGTCACTGGGGGGGGGAGAATGTTGAACGCTATCATCGATTGGATGTCATCCCTTAGGCTGTACACGTTCACCCATATTCAATATTGAACGTAAACATAAACAACTTCCAATGACTTTGAAGATTATGTCACCAAAATAGGAAGGTTAAATAAAGGTCTTCACTTGAAGTTTTATACTAAAGGTTTTTGGATGTGTTTTAATTATTGATTTGAGTTTGAGAAAATTTATGCGAGTTTTTTAGAAAAGAGTTAGAAAGAAAATTGAGTTTTAAAGAGAAACGTTTTAAACGATAAACAGCCAGAACAACCAACAAGAAAAGAAGAGGAGAAAGTCTTTGAAATAAAAACGATAAAGACTATACTCGTGGCAAATTCACACATAGTTTCCCACTTTATTGAAAGAATAAATCACAAAAACTCTTTCAAATTCCTGCAACGGGTTACATCTTATACCATACGTTTTATCAGTAACCTACAGCGAGCTAAAAACTACCGACTTGTGGACACTGTTCCTTCTCCACAGGAGCTAAAATCAGCAATCATCCACATTGTGAAGTACCTTCAAGAAACTGCCTTTCAAGAAGATTTAAAGGCCCTTATTAAATATGGTTGTGTGTCCCAAAGCAGCCGGCTAAGCTCGCTTGCACCGTTTCTTGATCACAGAAATATAATAAGAGTGGGAGGAAGACTAGACGCTTCTCATCTTCCATATGAAGCAAAACATCAAATGATCCTTCCGAGTTCACACCTTACTCATGTTGCTAGATGGAATTTGGTAACATCTATTCATAGGGAGTTTTGGCGCAGATGGGCACACGAGTACCTACAAGAAATACAACAAAGGTATAAATGGAAACATCCTCAAGCAATTAGCAAGAGTTGTCGACATTAAAACCACTGCTGGAGAACTAAGACGATCCATTGCCAAAATTTGCCCTCTTCCAAGTGAAGTTCAACCAAAGGAAACCACAGAAGATCCAATCAATGCAGACCACATTAACAACCCAATGAAAACTCATGATAAAGAACCTCCACTTACAGTACATGTGGCAACAAACACAAAGACTAACAATCGACATAAGCTTCTAAGAATCAAAACTGATGTAAAACATCCACTTAAGGCTAGGTGTCCCTTGCATTTTTCGTTAAAATTTGAAAGGTGCGTTGACTTATTGCTTCATAACTTTTGCAATTTTCTTGATAATTTGATGAAACAAAATGTATTGTAAAGATGATAAGCACACAAACATTTGTGTATCATTCAAATGCTGAAAGTTATTCCGTAACGGTTTTTATAGGGACCGGAAGCTGTTTTTTTTATTGAAAATTTCGATTTGTTCACTATTTTGGTCGGGGCACCCGTATTTATGAACTTTTTATTTTTTTCTTTTTCGTTTTATAACTAGAAAATATATATGCAACTAACCTCTGAGCGTTTTTTTTCAAATTTTGTCTCCTTATATGAAAAAAACCTTCGTCAATTTGTTGTAATTTTTCGGTTTTCAGCATACTCTTACGGTAATAACTTTGGCGTTTATTAATATTTTTTCATGAAATAAAAAGGAAATAGTAGATAGATATCAGGCGCATCCTAAAAAATCATTGGTAGTAGTTTTAAGTGTTTTGAAACAGGTGTTATGATGAGAAGTTTGTGAAACTGCCTTTTTTTAGCTTATAAAGCATGGGGCAAGGCGTGGGTGTTTTCAAGTACATATATATATACATTTTTTTGAAGGTAATAAAGCTCCTCAACTAACCTCTGAGCCCAAAATCAATATTTTTTTCTCCAAACCGCTAAAATTCAATTTCAATAAAGTCATATTTGCAAACGATTTCTGACGAACGAGAGGCCAAAAGAACCTCAATTTTTTGATGGTATTTTTCTTTGATATAATCTTAATTAGTTTCAATAAAGACATATACTATTGTGGTCACAGAATTTGGAATATTAATTCTAGAAAAACTGTCTACTTTGGGTTTTTTACTAGAAAAACTTGCTTAAAAACATATACATATGCATTTCAGTTCGAAGCAAATCCGCCACCAATTTTAGCGCCGTTTTCTCTTTTTTTGGTCTGTTCTCTGTGATTTGGAAAAGGAGTATCGCTCAGATGATCTTACGCGTTATGCATTCCCTCATACATATCATCTATATTCTATACCTATGACCTTATTTTGTGATCTTTTGTGCTATTCATTTCTCATTACAAACTGTGTGCCTGTTGTTTTTATTTTTTGCTGGTAGCAGTAGCTTGCATTGTAAAAAAAAAAGTTTGAAATGACGAAGGATTGAAAGAAACGGACATAGGCAAACGCACAAAGGGAAAGGGGTGAGAAAATAGCACCACTGCACTAATAGAATGGAATTCCTTGGTCAAAGTGTACACAACTTGATGAGAGTGTGTTTCTTTTTTTTCTTCAGCTAAAATTTTGTATTTGACTAGGTAGTTATTTTGTGTTTGAGAACTTCTATTGTTTTGTTGATGACATTACGCGATTGGCATGAAAATGTGTGTAGGTATAGGTCAGTAACTTACATAGGCATATAGGATTCAACTTATTTGGAATAAGATATATGCGTTTGGGTAAGATGTACCTATGCGAAATAATTTTTTTAACTTTGTTTCAAAGTTGTTGGTTGTACTATTCTTTCGTTATTGGTTTGTACCTATTTGTACCTATATTTTATTTATTTTATTTTTGTTTCATATTGTGCATGTGGGAAGGCAAGCAGAGGGTGGATAAGTGTGGGTAGGAAGTAAGTACTTATGTATATCTATGAAAATACATATCCGGATGTTTATGGGCATTTAATTGCAATTCAGCGTCTTCTTTATCTTCATCTTAACATAGCATAAAATAAAGTCGCTTTCTCTGTCCCTATGTCCCTATGTATGCTTAGATTTTTAAAACAACGCAACGGATTTTGATGCCGTTTTTTTTTAATGAATAGAGTGATTCAAGAGGAAGGTTTATATGTATAATACATGCATATTATAGCAGAGAAAAGCCAAGAAATTTAAAGTTTTGTAATGCGATGTCATAACAAACATATTTATTAAAAATATTTACTTTTACTTTTACTTCAATTTTATAATTTTCAAAATCGGTTTGAAATTCGCACGAAAAGCAAACTATTTTTTAAAGCATCGTAGTTTATGTTGAAAAGAATAGGTATCTTTTGTTTTTGTTTCTGAATGGTAAGTATTCAGATATTTTTTACTGCGGCACATACTAATAATATGGCAATTCGTACATAGGTAATCATTTATATAGAACTAAGAAATTTTTGTTCAAGTCTGGAAGACGTCGGCGTTCGAACATAGGTCGTAGTATAGTGAATGCCAAAAGAGTACGTTCAGCAAGAGATGAAGAATCGTCAACGGAACGTGAGGCTCGCCTCAGTCAGGCTCTTGCCTGACATTGATAACATAAGTTCAAAGACAATATCTTGGTTTAAAGAAAGAGCGATTCTGTCACCAACAAACGAACAAGTAGATAAGGTAAATAACTTGATTCTTTCAAAGATTGATGCGCCAACGAAAATATACTACTCGGTCGATACTGTTCTCGATTTGGAAGAAGCTGTTCATTTTCCTATAGAATTTCTAAACTCTTTGAACCCATCAGGACTCCCGCCACACAAAATGGTGTTAAGTAGGTTGTCCAGTTATTTTATTAAAATAAATAAATAAATAGGGTGGCGCAACAGAGCGAGGAGCCCTTGGGCCTAGCGCATTTCTCACAACCATGCCTTGTGAGAAAATGGAGGGGACCTACAATTTTCTGCCGGTTCCGAACGGCTAATCGAGAAAGCGCTTTTCATGGCAATGAATACTAACGGAGGACTTGCCAATTCCTCGCGAAATGCGATACCCGTGGAAAAACATTTTTGCCTCTGTTGGGATTCGAACTCGAACCTCTGGATTAACAGGCGGACATGCTATCCATCACACCACGGGTACCACCTGTTATTTTATTAAGAAACCTGAATTCACCAAAACTTTGCAATGGCACGCGTTTGCTGGTAAAATCACTGAAAACTTTCATAATACAGTGCACAATACTCACAGGATGTGGTACCGGAGAAGATGTTTTGATTCCCCGAAACCCTCTGATAATATCGGATTTACCCTTCCAATTTAAACGCTTGCAATTTCCGGTGAAGACATCTTTTGGAATGACCATTAATAAATCGCAGGGTCAAACCTTTAATGTTGCAGGCTTAGATTTGAGTGTTGACTGTTTTTCACATGGCCAACTGTATGTCGCTCTTTCAAGAGTAACTTCCAGAGAAAATATGTTTTTAATTTTATACCCGTATGGCTTCGTGCGGTCCGCTGTGTTTTTATATACAACGTTCACAGTTTTTCTGTAGGGTATTTAGTATCAGCATTGTACCCGTGCGAAGCCGGGGCGGGTCGCTACTCAACTATCCAACCCTGGGGAAAGTTCAATGAACAGACCTAATGATGGAAATAAATTAGTATAAAATTAGAAATTTTCAGGCATTCTTAAACTTAGTCTTCTTAGTTTTCGTTTCTTGACAGTTTTGTGTTAACAACGCTTTAAATAAGTTAGACCCGAGCAACGCCGGGTGGGTCAGCTAGTTTCTGATAAAGAAGGAACTTTTTTGTATTTCAGAATTCTTTCAATTGAATTTAAAATAAATTATACATTGAGAGTTACAGTGTAATTTTCTGTAAATTGTGTTGTGCTGATTGCTAGATACATGTTGAATTTCAATTGGTATATTATAATAAAGTATTCGTGTCTAATTTTGTTTATTCGTGCTGTTGACAAAATTTCAGCCCATTCATTCAACATAACAAAACTTGTAAAAATGTCTCAAAAATCGTTTTACAAGAAAAAATTATGGAAGGTAATTATTCATAAGGTAGATTATTGCTAGAGAGATGGAATTCCTTTTTTTTATTTTGAAAAAAACAAGTAGGTACCTAAGGAGGTGGTGTTGATACGGCCAAGTACATGAAGTTTTAAATTCTGTAGTGATGAGAAAGACTTTTTTTTATTATTAACCATGCATATATATATTTTTTAATAGGACCATCCCACGTGATCTGTTTTGGTTTTTCATAAATTGCTTTCTTAAAATGTCTAGAATACGATAGCAATGTGATTTTTGAAAATTCGAAGTCGTTTTAAAAATACAGCAGTTAAAAAAGTTTTATACTTTCACAGTTATAAGCGGACCTAAAACTTTTCTTCTCAGAACTGTGCTTTTCAGACTTTCCTCTATACTATCATACTACACACTACACACTGCTATCAACCAAATATTCCCAAGTGTACGACTTTTTTTTTAGCAAAAACCAAAAAAACCAACGGAAATTCGTAACTATTTTTTCCAAATATGTATTTACCAAAAGTCCAATTTTGTATATATTCACTTCATAATAGTTCATGCCATGCATTTAAGATTGCAGATGAAAACGACGATAACTTTTTTTTTTTGTTTTCGACAAGCCAGTTGGAATCGTGGAGGAATTGCGAGTTCATTTTTTGAAGCGGGGTATACAGAGAACTATAACTCATATTCTACCTTATATTTTTAGCTTAAAACTTATATTTATCAGTCGATATAATTATATGTTAGTAAATTATAGTAAATTTAAAGTTCTATCTATTTACTGGTCATTGAAAAAAAATCCTAAGAACTCCCACAAAAAACAGGCCGTTTGATAAGATGACTTCTTTAAATCTCAATTTGCTTGGTTATGGCCCACAAGATTACTGTTTTTGTTCAAATTTCAAGTGAAAAAAAAAATAATAATAATTGTAACGGAAAATTTTTAAATCAAATTTAACTTGAAAAATTTTGAATTTTCTTAGGGAATTTTTTGTCCTTCGATTGCAGTTTTCAAAAAACATCCATTCCTTTATTTTCTTAAAATATATCTTCTTGCAAATGAAATTATTAAAATGGATACAAGTTATTGGTAAAAAAAATAAAAAAAATAAATAAATGAAAAAAAAAATGAGTATTATCTAAGTTCCCAAGTTATCCCCTTTTTCATTAATTTTTCTGATCAAACTAGGCCAAGAAACTGACCTACAATTAAATCACACAAATATCATGTTTTCCACATCCGCAAAAACACAAGATAAGAAATATCGACCCTACAACATCTTCATTATTTGTATTTATCTCAGCAAGCAAACTGATAAAAAAAATGAACCGGTTTCCTGACTTGACACAATACATATTTCTATTCTCAACCCATCCAAAAACAAGAAATCGTAAAAAATGTTCATTAGGACATATTGTGTACATGCATATATCTTCGTCAGTGTGCCTTATGGATGATATCTGTTTTTTTTTTATATGCCTACTTGCACAGCGCATGCTCGTATAATTCTCACCCCTTTGTTCTGCTTATGCAAGTGCGTAATTCTTTTCTAGTTTCTGGATTCTGGCTGTTGCCGAGACCAAAAAGAGAGAGAAAAGATTGAGAATTTGAAATCAGACGCGACGATGGCAAGAGGGATCACTTTTAAGAGAATAAAATGATTTACTAATACAAGCAAACACTTTTACATGAGTTCTGAGTTCGCTAAAAAAGTCCACCTAGCCTTAAAGGTCGCTTCCTCCCCATACAGGAACGTCTTCACCGAAAACGCGAAAACTCAGAACCGTCATGTGTGCCAACTCAAAAAATCAAACTGAGTCCAATAAAAACACTATTGGTTTGTCTGTTTCTAATAGGCACGGCATTCGGGCAGAATACTAAACCAAACGCAATCGATATTCAAAATTTCAAAACCAACCCTGGTTTATATTGATTTTTGATTGATTTTTTGATTGATATAATTTATTTCTTAAAATATAAATACAAAAATGTATAAACATTTGCGTAGGCAAATTTAAGAAATGTAAGTGACAATGATATTTTTATAATAAAGAATAGAGATATTGTCACTATTAGGTAAATAATTTCCATAATAATTTTGAATGGGTGGGGTGACCCATAGATAAAAGAATAAAAACTGGAATTTGCTGAACAATCATTAATTTAAAGAAATGAAAATAACAAAAACTATATAAAAGATAACCATTTCATCAAAACATTAGAAATAATTAAAAACTAGTTATTCATCATTAGTTCAATGTTTACTAAGTCAAATTCAAAAAGCCATTTTTTTACATTTATTCCAAATAGTGGCTGAGATGTAAGAACTCTGATAGAATTTGGAAGTTTATTAAATATTCGGCATGAAACTATGTCATAAAATTTTCGAAATGCTGTTGTGCGAAAGGATGGTACATTAACCAGATTTAAGAAATTTCCACGTACATTATAGTTGGAAACAATTCTGAAATTAAGATTTCCTGATCTTTTAAAAAATTCATTGAGAACCTTATAGCAGTACAAATGTCGAACTGGAAGAATTTTCAATTCATTGAATAGTGAAAAACTAGGGTAAAGGCGAGGTTTACGGCAAATTTTCTTCAGAACCAATTTTTGCATAACCAAAAGAGGTTGAATTTTATTAAAATAAGTTCCCCCCAACATAAGATTCCATATTGTAATTTAGAATGAAAAATGCCATAATAAATTTTCATAAGAAGTTGATAGGAGCAAACTTTTCTAAGGTAATAAATATATCGTAAAGTGCCTCGAAAGTACTGCCTCAAATTTTCTGTATGTTTGAAGAAACTCATTTTGGAGTCAATAATAAGACCCAAATATTTGAACTCATTGACATTTTCTAACCGGAAGCATCTATCACTGCAACTTAAAGAACTAGAAAAGGTGCAAGAAGAGCAGTTGGAGACACAAAAACATTTCAAGAGTTTAAATTTTTGGCAATCTGTAGCATGGAAAAAAAGATCCGTATCAACATTAATATTTTGTAAAAAGTTAAAAAACATAACCTTGGTTTTAGGACTGATAACTAATTTGTGCTCAGCAAACCAAATTCTTAACAAGCTTAAATCCCAATTCATGTCAGCTATAAGATTAAGGTAGCTATTCGCACTAAAACTGAAACCAACATCATCAGCAAAAGCAGTCAATTTCCCTTTGAAAGGAAGTCTAAATAGTGAATTGATATAAATTAGAAAGAGGATTGGCCCTAAAACTGAGCCTTGTGGAATTCCTATTTTCATTAATACCATATCGCTCATAACATCATCAATTTTCACTCGTTGTCTTCTGTTTTCTAAATATGATTCAAACCATTTGCATATAAGACCACGGAAGCCTGCTTTTTCCATTTTACTGATGAGTATAGTGTGATCCACCATATCAAAGGCTTTTGAAATATCGACAAATAACGCAGCAGTATACATCTTACTATCGAGGCCAGTGAATATTTGAGAGCAGAAGCGCAACAAGGCATCCTCAGTTGACTTTTCACTTTGAAACCCGAACTGAAAATTGCTAAAGAATTTCGTTTTATCTAAGAAACTCATCATTCTATTCTTAACAGCTTTTTCAAATACCTTACTTATGGATGGTAACAAAGAGATCGGCCTATAATTAGATAGATCACCAGTTGCGCCATTTTTAAAAAGGGGTAAGACATTAGCACATTTGAGGGCATCCGGAAAAACACCACCAAAAATACATTTATTAAAAATGTTTGCCAAGATATCAGACAGAAAACAAGCTACATTTTTCAAACAAAGTATGTATATAGTAAATAAGTGCAAGATCACTAAAAGATCTTATTACTATGACTTTTTCCCCTTCAATCTTGCGCAATAAAATTTTATTATCTTTGTACCACAAAAATTTATACCCCTTTTGTTTTTTCGCCTCTCTTGCTTTCATGAAAAGACTTCTTGTATGTTTTGTTAGAGCATCGTTAATAAAAATAAGATTGCCTTTTTTTCTCCCGCTGCCACTGCTACCACGAACACCGCTGCCACTGTTTCCTCCTGCACCGCTCCCATCAAGAATATTAGAATTGAGATTATTTTTTTTCTTCGATTTCTCTCTCATAATATTCTGTTTAAGCATCGTATCGGTAAAACTTAAACAAATGATTGATGTATGTGTTGATGATGAGTTTCTGCTTTCGTTGTCTTTTCCATTCTCTTTTCTTGGCACTTTCTTTACAAAGCATGTCTCAATTTTATTGTTAGGAACTTCAATGGACAAAGCATTGAGAAATAATTGTTGTGCTAGCTCTTTTGCATTTCCATCGTTAACATTGGGCACACCGGTAATTTCGATGTGATTTTTAAGGGTTTGTTGTTGTTGCCAATTTAATTTGTTCTCAAGCGTTTGTACTCTGATCTTAAGCTCATCATTTTCCGTACGCAGGTCGCCAATTGTATGTAGCATGTTGCTCATCATATTTTCTAAATTTGTAAGCTTTTGGCAAACCACACGCAAAGAGAATTCTTCGCTCCCGCCAGCACATTGAGTTGGTGTAGTAACGAGTGAAGCTTGTAGGGAAGTATTGTTGCTGCCTTTGCTTACATTACTGGTATTACTTGGATTATGGTTAGGTCTCACGTTGTTTCCGTTGTTGTTGTTATTGTAGTGTGAAAGTGGCATTTGCATCGACAAACGACGATTTTTTCTGCACTTCTCACAACGGTACGGTATACCACTGTGGTTGTAATAATCGATGTCTTGTTGCAAAACATTCACACAAGATGCATGAAAAAACCTTAAGCAATCACAGCACTTTATATGAGAATCGGATTTACTCTCAATTTCCTCGGAACAAACTTCACAATTCATAGCTATTGTTTATGTTTATCTATCACCAGATTTTGAATAAAGTTTATTTTTTATTGATTGTATTAATTTTAGTTTTGACTTTAAAGCTACTATGAGGAGCGCACCCCACGACACACACAGTGAACTACTTACTACTTATTTCGAAGACATTGGGCAAATGAAGCTTATAACAGACGAATGGAATCTTTTCGTTTATTTCAGTATGACCAGTTATTGGCAAGAGTTCCAAGGAATCCAAAGGAGCATCAACCAACTAAGAGCTAGATGTGAGGCACAACTGATCCCTAATCCAAACAATCTTTGCAAACCCATCATTGATCATCTAGAATTGCGCCTTCAGGAATCAGAAAACTTAAATGAAATACTAAAGTACAGGAACGGAATGGCAATAAGAAAAAGAAGATCACCATTCGACTTTGTTGGCACTGTCGCAAATAAGCTATTCGGAGTTCTAGATCAAGACTACGCGCAGTATATAGAAGACAACATTCAAATGGCCCAAATAAACGAGAAGCATCTTCTTGAACTGAGCAAAAATCAAACCTCAATTATTGAATCTACCACAAATATCCTCAACAAATCATTGACTTCTATAAACGAACAGTTCACGACCATCAAACTACATTTGACAAACATTGACGATTCAATAGAGAATTTGAATAAAACCATGCAAAAAAACGAAATTCTTAACTACATTACAATTTTCGTTACTCAAATAATGGACAGCTTTCAACGAACTCAAATAGCAATTCTGGAATCTGTGTCCGATACTCATCATGGAAGAATAAACGCTTTACTACTTTCTCCCACTCAATTGTTGAATCAACTGGAGAGAATTAGGTTGACGATACCAAGTTCACTAACATTACCTGGATACGACGAGCATAATCTTCCCAAACTGTATGAACTTCTTAGAGGAAAAGCACGTGTTACATCCTCAGCAATCGTATTTCTTGTCAAATTACCTCTATTGAATACACAGGTGTTTCAACTGTATAAACTTATACCATTACCAGTTCAGCATAACAAATATTTCATCTTCATACAACCATCAACAGCATTTTTAGCTGTAACTCCATTCAGGGATCAACACTTTTCACTATCACAAACTGAATATCTGGGTTGCATCCAGCGAGAGAAATTATCTATGTAAGCAGCGACATCCAGTTTTCAACGCAAATGCCTTGGAAAACCAATGTGAAATCTACATGTTAAATCATAAAAAGCAGCTCTCATCGTATTGCAAACTAAGATCTACCGATGTTGACAGGATGTGGATCCAGCTTCATAATCCTAATCACTGGGTGTTTGCCTTTCATCACGAAGAAATAGTCTCGGCAGTATGCGGATCTGATGTTTTAACGGCAAAACTTCAAGGCATAGGACTTATGAAACTAACAGCTAACTGTATCATCAAACAACCCACCATGACTATTAATGCTCATAATTTATATGTATCAGAACTAAGTGCCTCTTTTCTGCCGACACTTAACTTGAGTGTATTCGTGGATAAGTTTGAAATCAAGCCAATACAAGCTAAAAACCAGAAAAAAGAGGACATCATCATTCGAGGAGAAGACGACTCAACACTACTCAAAGAGAAAATAGCATATCAAAAAACACAGCAAACATTGCCAAGCAAAATCTCTCACCATGATGTTCATCAGTACTCGGTTGGTTACCTTTCATTTTTTGGAGTTGTAATTCTAGCCACACTTTTGCTACTACTACGGAGGAAGATGGCAATTGCACAATCCCCACATGCTATAGAGTTTGAGCTCAAAGATCTCAACGCCGGGGAGAATGTTGACACACGGTTTTGATATATATATAATTTCCCTATAATTTATATTGTATGAAACACCCAATCCAAATCTAAAACACCCTACTTCCAATAAATATTCACATTCCCAACCTCATACTATGTTTCTCACGAAAAAATGCAATACTTGCACTTCTTTCTCGATATTGTTTATTTCTTTTCGTTGCAATATAATCCACGATCCTATTACAATTCTTTTCCCGCAAAACTAAATTATTGACGAATTGCATTTATGTAAATTATTATAAATACTCTTAATAAGTTAAGAATAAAGTCACTTATCATTCACAAGTCAAAAGGTTGTTTTCTATTGTTACCCCGCACCAGTCGTAAGGAGCAATTAGTAAGAACCATCTCAACAAGGTTTGCTTGTTATTGTTACCCCGCACCAGTCGTAAGGAACAATAACTAAGTAAGAACCAACCAGTCGATATCAAAAGAGGTTTCGACCTTAAACATACACAATATGTCCGAATGAACACTTTTTACGATTTCTTGTTTTTGGATGGGTTGAGAATAGAAATATGTATTGTGTCAAGTCAGGAAACCGGTTCATTTTTTTGTCAGTTTGCTTGCTGAGATAAATACAAATAATGAAGATGTTGTAGGGTCGATATTTCTTATCTTGTGTTTTTGCCGATGTGGAAAACATGATATTTGTGTGATTTAATTGTTAGTCAGTTTCTTGGCCTAGTTTGATCAGAAAAATTAATGAAAAAGGGGATAACTTGGGAACTTAGATAATACTCATTTTTTTTTCATTTATTTATTTTTATTATTTTATTTTTATTTTTTTTTTATTTTTTTTTTTACCAATAACTTGTATCCATTTTTATAATTTCATTTGCAAGAAGATATATTTTAAGAAAATAAAGGAATGGATGTTTTTTGAAAACTGCAATCGAAGGACAAAAAATTCCCTAAGAAAATTCAAAATTTTTCAAGTTAAATTTGATTTAAAAAATTTTCCGCTACAATTATTATTATTATTTTTTTTCACTTGAAATTTGAACAAAAACAGTAATCTTGTGGGCCATAACCAAGCAAATTGAGATTTAAAGAAGTCATCTTATGAAACGGCCTGTTTTTTGTGGGAGTTCTTAGGATTTTTTTCAATGACCAGTAAATAGATAGAACTTTAAATTTACTATAATTTACTAACATATAATTATATCGACTGATAAATATAAGTTTTAAGCTAAAAATATAAGGTAGAATATGAGTTATAGTTCTCTGAATACCCCGCTACAAAACATGAACTCGCAATTCCTCCACGATTCCAACTGGCTTGTCGAAAACAAAAAAAAAAGTTATCGTCGTTTTCATCTGCAATCCTAAATGCATGGCATGAACTATTATGAAATGAATACATATACTATACAAAATTGGACTTTTGGTAAATATTTGGAAAAAATAGTTAGGTAAAGGTGTAGATAATGACTAATGAATATTGAAAAATTCGCGCGAATTTTTGGCTATTATTATTAAAATAAAAAAATTTTGAAGGGGTTGAGCGCCACCTGTTTGAAGTTGTTAGGGGGCACCCTCCAACACCACCATGTTTCTCCCATCCCGAAACAAATTTTGTGCTGATGAATTAAATTTTATTAAATTCAGCAATTTTTCTGATATGGGGGGGGGGGGGGGGGTATACCTTTTTCGAATGGGGTGGGTAAATGCAACGTGTTTGCACTATGAGGATGTTGTGGGAGTGGGGGACATCCTCAACCCTCTCCAACTTTTCCCCACGCCGAAGGAACTCCTGTACATTTTATAAAATTAATCAAATTCATCAAAATTCATGAAATGGGGGTTGTAACTATAAACGGATTATTCGCCTCTTGACACTTCGTCAATAGAATAGTCCTAACTATTTCATGTTATGCTTCTTTTCTATGTCTTGTAGTTTTTGAGGTAATTGAAAAATAGTAAAACTATTTCTTCTAAAACTATTATAATAAAAGTTTCTTAAGATTAGAGACTCCTTTAGTTTTAAAGAAGAAATATAGTTTTACTATTTTTCAATTATCTCAAAAACTACAAGACATAGAAAAAAGTAGGTTACAGCGTTTGATGAAAAATTTGTTGAAGCAACTTACTACATAAATTTTTTTTTATTTTCATTTGTAATCATGAGGAACATAATACTCAAAGTGATTTTTTTACTTTTTTTCGTAAATTTTGACTTTGAAGTCAGTTATTTCAAAAACTGTAAATTGAAACCACTTTATTAAAAATTGATTATGAAGTGCAGATTTCTGGCTTTCATAAAAAGTAAAATTTGTATCTGTAAATGTTCCCGTTCTTTAACAATACTTTTTGAAGTCAATTCTTATAAAATTGCCCCTACCGCCTAAGCGGGGGGAGATAGACCCCCCTCCTGTAGTAAAAAATGATTGTATTGAACCCCTCCACCAAAAACCGTTATTATTTTTTGTCGCCAAAGTTATCGTTCTAGTGCCGAGTAAAGTTTACGAAAAAATTTTTTTTTTTTCAATTTTGATTTTTTTTTAAATAAATAAAAAAAATATAAAAAAAAGTCGGCGCGCTCCGAAATTGGTGAAAATAGTTGTCAAATTGATTGAAGTTTTTTTGAGAAAAAAATGAAGAAAATAAAATATGGCGAACTTCAAAAAAATGACGATTTTACTCAAAAAAACCGATTATTTTATATAATTGATCATGCTAAATTTTGTTCGTGTATTTTTTCGAAAAATTCATTCAAAAACAAACAATTTGAAAAAAAAATTTTCCCAAAAGTCAATTTTTAAAAAAAGTTATGGCTGTTTAAAAATAAAAAAGCCATTTTTTTGAAAAATTCATAACTTTTTTGAGATTGGACAAAAAAATTTGAAAAAATTTGAAAAAATGTTTTTCAAAGGGCAGAAAAGAATGGTAAGGTTTCAGCAAAATCTAAAGGGGTCGGGTTCAAAAGTGGTCTATTTGGTATGGAATACCCCATATGTTTTTAAGCAAGTTTTTCTAGTAAAAAACCCAAAGTAGACAGTTTTTCTAGAATTAATATTCCAAATTCTGTGACCACAATAGTATATTTCTTTATTGAAACTAATTAAGATTATATCAAAGAAAAATACCAACAAAAAATTGAGGTTCTTTTGGCTTCTCGTTTTTCAAAAATCGTTTGCAAATTTGACTTTATTGAAGTTGAATTTTAGCGGTGTGGAGAAAAAAATATTGATTTTGGGCTCGGAGGTTAGTTCAGGAGCCTTATTACCTTCAAAAAAATGTATATATATATGTACTTGAAAACACCCACGCCTTGCCCCATGCTTTATAAGCTAAAAAAAGGCAGTTTCACCAACTTCTCATCATAACACCTGTTTCAAAACTCTTAAAACTATTACCAATGATTTTATAAGATGCGCCTGATATCTATCTACTATTTCCTATTTATTTCATGAAAAAATATTAATAAACGCCAAAGTTATTACCGTAAGAGTATGCTGAAAACCGAAAAATTACAACAAATTGACGAAGGTTTTTTTCATATAAGGAGACAAAATTTGAAAAAAAAAAAAAAACGCTCGGAGGTTAGTTGCATATATATTTTCTAGTTATAAAACGAAAAATAAAAAAATAAAAAGCTCATAAATATTGATGCCCCGACCAAAATAGTGAACAAATCGAAATTTTCAATAAAAAAAAAAAACAGCTTCCGGTCCCTATTAAAACCGTTATGGAATATATTTCAGCACTTGAATGATACACAAATGTTTGTGTGTTTATCATCTTTACAAAACATTTTGTTTCATCAAATTATCAAGAAAATTGCAAAAGTTATGAAGCAATAAGCTAACGAAGGGACACCTAGCCTTAAGCGAATATGATAACGACTTTTTAATTTTTATAATTCAAATCCCAGATAAAGTCTATAACTTTGATAAATATTTTACAACTTCCATACCCGATGAGGAAAATATGGAATTAGATATAAGTGATAAAAATATAATAAAGATAAATGAAACTTTTTCTGAGTACATTGAAAATAAGGAACTAAGGCATTTGAAACCTCATATTAGTTGCATAAATAAAAACAATTGTTTAAAGAGGAAAACCACTAATAATAATTTTGTAAAGGAACTTAAAAAAGGAACTCTAATTGTCAAAAATAGTAATTATAAAATCAACAATTCTTGTGATGAGAGAAAAACAATTCAAATCAAAAGAATTGTTTTTATTCATTTCGAAAATTGTAACATTCAAATAGAAGATACAGCTTATGTAAACAATATCTCAATTGTCAGCCAACCAATTAATATCTTTATTGAAGACACATTTAACTTGACTAATATGGATCTAAAAGTCGAAGATTATAATTTGCCGGAAATTGAAAATATTAATAAAATAATGGAAAAAGTCTCTCAAGAATCGCACATTCATTTTGGTATTAACGGATTTCTAATTGTAATAATTTGCACCATTGTTGTAATCCTATATAAGAAATTGTTCCAGGAGAAACAAAAATCAAAGGGGGGAAGAGTTATAGAATTGATCCCCAATTCAATTAACAAAGAAGTACCAAGCATATTTGCTTGAGTAAACTTAAACCAATTAACAAATGCTATAAAATCCTAAACAAAGAAATGCTATAAAATCCTAAACAAAGAAATGCTATAAAATCCGAAACAAAGAAATGCACTTTGCATTTCTAAACCAAATTAATCGACACCAAGAGGGATGTCATAAAAATATTAATGTAAAGTAAACAAAGAACATAATTGTATCGTCACCAAAGATGACGATATGAATCTATGCAAGAGTTCCATATGTATGTATAAGTGGAGTTGCTGCTTATGCATATCTTTCTGATATAAAAGAGGTTTCTTAGAATTAAGCAGCTCAGTCTAGTTTTGTGTATCAAGTTTTGTATAGTAGTCTTTAAGTGAAGATCAATTCAAATAAATCTAAAATTGAAACCAAGTTTTTCTTTTCCAATTTTTTTTGCTCCCGGAGGAATAAAAAGAATAAAATTCGCGAAACCCAAGTTTGGTTATTGCATTATTCTTCGTGTCGTAAACTAGGGTTAAATTGCCAAAAAGTGATGTCTAAGTTGAGAAAATGACTTTATTGCTTAACAATTTTTTTCTTAGAATATGACCACCAATCTAATCCCAAAGTACATATGTAACACAAATTACGGAACACCCTGTATATGAATGAGCTCATTACTAAATTAAGCCAAAATAACCTTTCTTCGACATGTTTATTGCGATTTACTTATACTCATTATGTAGTAGTTATATCTCTTTCTTTTCTTTCTTATCTTTTCTATCTTTTTTTTCGATTTCAACCGTCGTCGAGTGTAGTCGCATTTTCATTTGGTTCCTTCTTCACTTGTATTAATTAATTTACATTTATATCAGCTCATATTGTCTGTGCCCCAATAATAATAAACGACAACAAACAAGTACAAGAACTGAAAATAAAAAAATAAAAAAAACAAAAAAAACAAAAATCAAAGTTAATAATAATTTGTCACCAATCCATTTTCTACATTTCCACACAGTGTTTTTTCCCTCTTATTGCTTAATTCTTCCAAATATGTCTCTACAGTGCGCGAATTGTGTCAACAACGACAGCCTTGTTGATTGGGTAGCTTGCAATGGGTTGTGCGGGAAACATTTCCATGCCACTTGTGTCGGTTTTACCAAAAGGTTAATCACTCAATTTAAAGATCTTACGCGTAATTTTGTGTTTTATTGCGAAGAGTGCAAAAACATTTCTCAGTCGCATATAATGCTGGCAATAAAATGCTTAAGCGACACTTTTGGGTCAAATGCGGAAAAAAACAAACTCTACCATAAACAATGCCTGGCCCAGTTCGAAAAATTTGATGAGTTCATCAAATCGGTGGATGAACTCAATAATAACAATCATAAATTCGCGACCTATCTCAAACCCCAGATAAAGAACATTGAAAAGCAATTATCGTGCCCTCAACCTCTCCCGGAATCTCTCCCTAATTGTGAAATAGTGCCTAATGTAACTAAGGCACTATCAAATGAACTCAAGCAGTGTATCTCCCCTCTAATATCCTCAGTTGACTTGCTCCGTACCTCCGTCGAATTTAGCCTCCAATCCTCAGCTTCAAAAAGTGCACCTCCGCCGGCCAACTACGAACCTCTACTGGTAAACATAATGTGTCAGTTAGAGGAACTAAAGAACTATTTAAAGGAAACCCAGACGGTCATCAAGCGAACTTTCGAAGACCTGAACATTGCCACCTCCAAAGACCCCGAACCACTCCCAAGGCCTCAATACAAAATATCTATTTTAGAGGAAATTTTGGACGCCTGCGATGACGCTGCAGATACCCCAGATGTTTTTCCGCCTCCTCAAGACCTTCTTTCCTCTTCCTCCCTTGAACCTACTATTAATCGTTTTTGCGCCATATGGAAGCAATCGGAGTGGAACAGCAGATTAAATAAAATCAAGGATAATAACCCAACGGATCTAACCAACCCCTTCATTGTCAAGAACGTTCCGTCTCATGCCGACTCGAAGTGGATCCGCAATTATTTTAACAATCATTATGGTATTAATTTATTGAATGTTGTTTGTAAATCTAAGAAACGTAGTAAATCCCAATCCTTTTTAATAAATATCCCTACCAAATACGAATGGCTATTCCTTTACCCTTCTGGTATAGATTTAAGAATATCTAATATGTCAATTAAACCCCTTAATCCGAAAATATCACCAATTCCTAATCATGCTCCTAAACCTAAAAGAAGTTCTAATCCCAATTGGACTTTCAAAACAAAAATCTTC
This sequence comes from Melanostoma scalare, assembly GCA_949752695.1. Taxonomy (NCBI): domain Eukaryota; kingdom Metazoa; phylum Arthropoda; class Insecta; order Diptera; family Syrphidae; genus Melanostoma; species Melanostoma scalare. The sequence continues at coordinate 107,296,888 of OX456984.1, read as the reverse complement.
CCAAATTTCTCCGTTCCAATGACAAACTTGCTCGTAAAACCTCCAGCAGCTTTTAAGTCGATTCCAAACAGTCCCTATCCTAATCCGAAAAATAACCATGGCCCATCTACTTCTCAGCAAAGAGTTCCTCTTAGTAGAATCAACGAACAACAATCCGCACTCCCACAGAAACATCCTCAACAACGCGTATCCTTCAATATTAACCCGGATACACAGACCCCTCCATTAAATTTTTCGAATCCAATAAAATCTCCTTCTGTCCCTAGTTTCGACCTCACCTCAGGCGCCAAATATCCAAACTTTATTAGTTCACATATTTTAAACCCAAGCCGAGGTCTTCGTTCTAAAACTCACTCAGTTTACTTGCAGTCTCACAATCTTCCCTTTGACATATTTGCACTTACTGAAACAAACCTTTCCCAGGACATCAAAAGCCAAGAGCTGTTTCCTTCGTTTTTCAATGTCTTTCGTGATGATGAACAACCTCATAGCGTAACCCCAAACAGAGGCGTCCTAATCGCTGTCCATAATAAATACGAATTTTCCTTTGTTTCATCCTCCTCTTCCAAACTACTAGACTACATCTCTATCAAACTAACATTCTCTAATCAGTCCATCTTCCTGATGTGTTTCTACATCCTTCCCGGCGAACCAACAGACTCGTACAAATTGGTTGTTGATCGATAAAGTGCTTGACATCTCTGAAGCACAAGGTGAGATAATTATTTTCGGTGACTTCAGTCTTCCCTATCTTCAATGGAACACTTCAGTAGATCAAATTGCTTTCACTCCCTCACCCGTTTCCCTCAAAGAATGTGTCTTCGTGGACGGTCTTACTGATTCAAGCCTTTCCCAAATGAGTGGTATTAAAAATTATATGGGCCGGCAGCTTGATCTTATTTTCACTTCCGACCCCATTAACTCATCTGTCTCAGAAACCACATCCCCATTATCTACTATTGACAACTTTCACCCGCCTCTCACTCTCTCTTTTTTTATAACCTTACCTTTTCTTCTACCTAGCCCAAGTAAGTATTCGTTCAACTTTCGTAGAGCTAACTTCAAGAAAATCAATGAAATCCTCTCTAATACCTCATTCGACTTTAATAATCTCTCAATGAATGACGCACCTAGTCTGTTTTACGAGAAATTGTTGCACTGCATAAATCTCTATGTTCCCCTTTCGCGTGATAAGTCCTACTCAACATCCCCTCCCTGGTACAATCATAGACTACGTGAGCTACGAAACAAGAGAAATAAGCTCTGGAATAAATTTTTACGCTCCCGTTCAGTTTTCGATTACTCTGATTACATTGGAGTGTTTTATAAATTTTCCAACCTCAATGAAGCTCTTTACAATGACTTTACATCCACCACCCAAGCTAATCTAATCTCGGAGTCAAAATCGTTTTATAAGTTTATCAATTATAAAAATAAAAATGATGGTTTCCCTCCTTCTCTTCACTACGAAAGCCAATCTTCCAACGAACCAACAACAATCGCAAATTTTTTTGCAAGTTACTTTAAACTGTCTTTTGCCCAAAAAACCCCAGATCTAGACCAGACTTACTATCTTCGCCATTTCTCTACTGGGCCTTCTAATCTAAGCTTTAATCAGTCAACTGTTCTTAATGGTCTCCTCAAACTCAAAGACGAGTATAATCCAGGTCCAGATGGCATTCCTGCTATTTTGCTTAAAAAATGTTGTTCGAGTTTAGCCCTTCCTATCACTAACATTTTCAAACTATCCCTTTCAAGAGGTGTTTTTCCGGACTTATGGAAAATATCTGTTATTTCACGTATCCATTAAAAAGGCCCCAAAAACCTAATTTCTAACTATAGACCCATAGCCAAACTCTCTCATATCCCTAAGCTTTTCGAAAGCATTCTGTATGAAATACTTTCTTTCCAGTGCAAATCAATGATATCCTCCAAGCAGCATGGTTTCTGTAAGGGAAGGTCTACAACCACTAATCTAGTTGAGTTTGTTTCCTTCTCTCGTTCTGCGATGGAAAAAGGAAACGAAGTAGACGTCATTACCACAGATTTCAGCAAAGCTTTCGACAAAATCTCTCACACTTTAATCCTCTTTAAACTTTCCTTCCTCGGATTCAGCCCTATCCTGCTCAAATGGATATCTTCATATTTGGATAACCATCAATATAGAGTTCGTTTCCGTTCTACTCTTTCAGTTCGTTTTGTGGCAACCTCCGGTGTGCCCCAAGGCAGCCATCTTGGACCCCTCTTTTTCATTCTTGCCATTAATGATGTCGAACAGATCATCCAATATTCTTCTATCTCACTTTACGCGGATGACGCTAAAATTTTCAAAGTCATCACCTCCGATCGAGACTCTCTCCAACTTCAAAATGACCTCGATTCATTCGTCTTTTGGTGTTCTAAAAACTTCCTTGAGTTAAACATTGCCAAATGCGAAGCAATAACTTTTTCTCGTAAAAGTAATAAACCTCCTCCCAGGTCCTATTATCTTCAGAACATTTCCATAAACCGTGTGCAGCTTATCCGAGATTTAGGAGTTCTCTGCGACAGCGAATTAAATTTTCGTTCTCATATTGACGAGGTAATATCAAGAGCTAATTCCGCCCTTGGTTTTATCAAGAGATGGTCCAAAGAGTTCCACAACCCCCTTGTAACGAAATCCCTCTATATTGCCTATGTTCGCCCTCTCCTAGAGTATGCATCGCAAGTGTGGGCTCCATATCAAGCGGTTCATATCTCTAGGATCGAAATTGTTCAACGTCGTTTTCTGCTGTTTGCCCTTCGGGATTTCTACGATGTTAGAAACTTTCTCACCCTGCCTCCTTACCGCGAACGTCTCGCAATCCTTAATCTCCACTCCCTAGAAAACAGAAGGAATGTGTTTGACATCATATTCATTCACCGACTTCTTACTGGTAACACTGACTGCTCCCCCCTTTTAGACCTTATCTCCTTCAACACTAATCCCCGAAACGTAAGATCATCCCGATTTTTTTTCCTTCCTGCTCATCGTACATCCTATGGTCTCAACGAACCCCTAACCCGCATGATGAGTAAGATTAACTCTGTTCCTTTTCTTGTCGACCTTAATCTTCCAAGTCCTTATCTGAAAGTCCTCCTTTTAAACCATTTCTCATCCCTGTAGTTTAATTTAGCTTTAATTAGTTTTAATTGGTTTAAGTTTAGTATGTTTAAGTTATTTTAAGCTTGTATTAAGCTAATAAATGGGGCGGTAGCCCCACCAAAATTAAAATTAAAATTAACAAATTACAGATTTGCATCAATGTCTATGCACCTTTACACTAGTTAAATGCAATAAAAACTAAGCTAAAGCAATTTGATGACGTTTTATAAACTCTAAAATGCAGGCGCTCAGACATTTAGAGCAAAATTTTAAATATTCAATATCAAAAATCATGACGTGATGGATTTTTTTCATTATTTTTCTCGTAATCAGCACATCAGAAGCTATACAAAACGTTACTCAGATTTCAGAGAGGAAAACAATTGCAGACCTGTGTTATTAATCAAAAACTATAAATAAGAACAGAAATTAAATAACAATAACAAAATATCAAATATAAGTCGTGCAGGTGGCACACTGGTTCTTAGTTTTAATTTTAAAGTATTTTTACTTAGGCTGAAATCGGAAACAAAAGGATAGGAGTAAGATAACCTACTCATGCGAGCTAATGGCTCATGCTTGCCATAGTTAGTTCTGTGGTGGGAGCAATGTAAAAACTTTAAATTACGTAGTTGGTGAGATCCTCCACGATAATTGAAACTAACTGCCTGAACAGAATGGCGTAGCTGTAGCTGTAGTACGTCGCGCTGTCAAATCAAAAATCAGAATGCAGCTGAGGAATGTAGTAAAGCTCGTCCACAATGGTGTAGCGCAAAAAGTCAATTTTACTGAGCCATTTTACTTTGTTTTGTTTTTTTTCTGTGTGAAACGTCAAAATGTAGCGCTGCAGCGTGCTCAAAAGTTGAAGTTGAGTCAACTTGTATTACAGCTACAGCTACTACTACGCATTGTGTTCTCTCTTATGGCATTTGCTTACTTTCGACTTTGACAGCGCGGCGTACTACAGCTACAGCTACACCATTCTGTTCAGGCAGTAATGTGGAAGAGCAAGTCTGGGGTATCAGTTGAACCGGTTATTAATTGATGAAAAAATACTAAATCATTGTTGACTCGTCTCTGTCAGAGGGTTTGAAGATTTAATAGGCGAATACGACTTTAATAAGGAGGGAGATTTAAAGGACCTTCCCAAGGAAGACTTTTAAGAGCGAAACGTATGAATCTGTGCTATATTGCTTCGATTTGAGATTTATGAATATCATAAAATGGTGACCACACCTGAGACGCATATTCTAGATGCGGACGAACATAACACTTATATAAAGAGAGGGTGACATAGGGGTCATTAAATTCTTTTGCCCATCGCTTAATAAATCCAAGCATTGAATTTGATTTGTTAATAATGAGGTTGATGTGCTCATTAAATTCTAGGTTGGTACTAAAACACCGAGGTTACGGAATCCCGAAACTTGAGATAGGGATTGTTGCGATATTGAATATTCTCCAATACAAGGCGATCTTTTGCGGGAGAAGGTCATACTTCGGCACTTGGAAGCGTTCAAACTAAACCCGTTCTTAGAACACCATAAAACAAAACTGTCGATATCTTTTTGTAAGAAGTCTCGATCTGAAGCATTTTTGATGGTTTTAAAAATCTTCATATCATCAGCAAAGATTAAAATGTCGTTGTAGGAGATGCAAGAAATTACATCATTAATTGCAACAATGAAAAGTAAGGGACCAAGATGACTACCTTGTGCCAGACCAGACAACGCATTGAAAGGTTTTGATAAAACGTTTCGAAATTTTACTTCATAAGACCTATTTTTTAGGTAGGAGCTTATCCAAATAATAAATAATGGGGGAAATCCAAATGCTTTTAGTTTATATAGTATAATATTATGAGTCAAACGCCTTAGAGAAGTCAATGTAAATGCAGTCAAGCTCGCTCCCACATTCAAGGGCGTTGGAACATTTATGATAAGAAGATAGAAGGTTCGTAGCCGTCGATCTTCTTTCCATAAATCCATGCTGCTGATGGCAGATAACATTCTTTGCAAAGAAGGATAGGCTTTCGCAGACTACTTGTTCAAATAACTTGGGTATACATGAGAACTTTGAAATTGGCCTGTAGTTTTTTATATCGATTTGTTCACCCTTCTTGAAAACTGGTGTTACAAAAGATTTTTTCCAAATAGTTGGAAATATTCCAGCTTTTAAAGAAAGCTTAAAAAGATATTCGAGTGGAAATGATAAGCGTGAAGAACACTTTTTTAAAACAATTGGCGGAAACGTGTCCGGACCAGAAGAAACATCATCTTTAAGAGAAGAAAGGTAGTAAGTAATTCTGTCTCTGTGAATAGGGATACTTTCGAAATTTACTTGAGAGCAGTGAGTTAAAAACTGAAAAAAAAGTTCATCAATTTCTAAATTCGTACTACAAAAAGAAGCACAAAAATGATTTGCAAATGCATTGCAAATCTCAGGAGTATTTTTTAAAGAAGTGCTATTATAAACAAAGTTGAGTGGATAGCCGTCTGATTTTTTTTTAGAGTTTACAAAAGTCCAAAAACTATTTGGGTCATTTTTCAGAGAACACCCCATTTGATTGACATAGTTAGAGTATAGATTTTGAGAAAAAGTTTTGAAGTCTTCAAAAAAACTTATAAATAGTTGGTGGTCAGTTGGAGAGAGAGTAGTTTAATAGATCTTCCAAGCCTTGTTTCTTTTGTTCCTAAGAGCCTTTAGAAACTACTATTTCTAAGCAACTTTTGGGGAATTGTTTTTTTCATGCTATTTTCTAAAATTGAGTAGAAGCAAACGACTGCTTCGTCAATATTTGCAATAGTTGATATATTTTCAATACCAGCAATGCATAGTTCATTCGATAGCAAATCGAAATTCGCTTTTCGAAAGTCAAAAGTATATACACAGTCATTTAAATTATTAATATATCGAGAGACGTTGCTTAATTATATAATAATATCTAAAGGGGGATGGAGATCATCAATTCTAGTAATGCCCGAATTTGATTGAAAAACTACCGTGCTAATAGCTTCGGATGAGAAAACTAAATCTAACATACGATTTTGGAAATTTCTAATACAGCTAACTTGCTGTAAGTCAGTAGATATAATATTATCTAAACTAGAAAGCTCACGCTGCAGTGAAGTTAGAGAAGAATTTTGGAAAGATCCATCGTCAGAGGGTAACCATTGAACGAATGGTAGATTAAAGGCACTAATTAAAAGAATTTGGCTTTCTAAGTCAGACAATTCAAAAACATGATCCAAAATCAGGGCCAGTTCAGAATAAGCTGAGGCTGAACTTTTTGGAACAATATATACGTTTACAATAAAAATATTTTTTAACAGTGTACAGACTTTCACACAAACAACATCAATATAGACAGTTCAAACGGAAAGAGTATATGAGACAACATATATGTATTCCTGACCGAAATCAAAACACCACCCCCGACATCATCTGGTCTGTCTACGTGCCTATCTTTACGGTAGACTGAGAATTCAGGGCTCAATATCTCGGTGTTCAAGTGACTTGAATTTAGCCAAGTTTCAGTCAAAGCAAATACGTCATGTTTAAAAACGTGGGAATTAACATACAAATCAGCAGTTTTACTGCGAAGACCTCTTACGTTTTGATAAAAGAGGGAAAATCTAATTAGGTTTTTGGAGCAGTATTAATAGCCAATTTGTTTTTAACTCTCCTGTTGATGGAAAATTCTTTAACAAGAGCACCACCAGGCCAAGAGTTACTGTCACAAATAGAGTCGAAAGACGAGGGCGGGACAACCGATTTGAACGAAGACACAAAGCTATCAGTGTTGCTTATCTTACTACATTTAATACAATTTTCATTAGGAATTATTTTCTTTGATACTAGATAGCGCAAAACATCGTTTGAATTAAGATCTGGCCTAAGCCTAGACACAAAAATTAATTTAGGTTTTGGAACTGCCTCCATTGGTGTAAAATATGCACCAGATTCAGGATCAGTATTAGAATTAGATGGCAATGATCTATTTTCGAAATCTACAACTTCAACTACTGATTCCATCGGGACAGAAGGAATATTGATTTTGACAGAGTTGCTTCTCAAAGTCTTGCGCTTTGAAGGAAAGCTCTCCACATCCGACTTGGATGCCCAAAACGTCGTCAAATTCTCCGACTTTGAGACTGATGACTCCGCTAACGAGGTTTCGCTCAGCGAGGATGACCTTCTTAGGTCAAACTCTGAGAGCGAAACAAACGACGACCTCAACCAGACCGTGGTGGAGGTTAGTCTACTTAGTTGTTCCCAAGATGGTGCAGCTAACTCAGATTAACCTCCAACACTCCAAGCAGGCTTCGGCCTCCCTTCTTCTCCGTCTAAACAAGAGGGGGGAAGATATTGCCCTTTCCAAGAGCCTTGGATCATCAAGTCCATCGTTCGAGGACTAAGGACTCCTGGATATACTCTACTGTATATGAAGGACAAAGGTCAACCCAGATCCTACATATTGGTAAGAAGTAGCACTAATGTATTTTTACTCCCTCATTACAGCAATCGTGATGTAACCACAATAAGATACCAGACCAGTGACAACATCTACTGGCTGGTATCAGCTTACCTCGGCCATGACAATCTTGGCCCTCCTCCAGGCGACTTGTCGCTGCAGCAGAACGGCAGAAGATCTGCCTCATCATTGGATGCGATGCTAATGCGCATCACACAGTATGGGGTAGTACTGACATAAATGAAAGGGGTGAGTCACTTTTTGATTTTATTTTAAGTACTAAACTTATAGTCAGTAATATTGGCAATGAACCAACATTCATTACCAGAAACAGACAAGAAGTTTTAGATATCACTCTTGTCTCCGATTCGGTTCATCATAGGATTACTAATTGGAAAGTATCTACTGAACACTCCTTTGCTGATCATAGATACATTCAATGTGATCTTAATGAGGAACCTCTCAAGCAACCAGTCTTCCGAAACCATCGGAAAACTGACTGGCAAAAATATCGGGTAACACTGGAAAAGTTTATTAAACCTGAACTTTTACAAAACCCTACAAACAAACAGGATCTAGACAAAAAAGTCAATGATCTTACCACTGCCCTTAACCACTCACTTCACAAATCCTGTCCTCTTATAAAAATAAGAGGAAAACGGAAACCACTGTGGTGGAGCTCGGGGCTAGAACCGCTCAGGAAGGAATGCAGAAAACTTTTCAACCGAGCTAAACAATCAAAAATCTCAATAGACTGGGACTCCTACAAGGAATCCCTCAAAACATATAAATATCAACTGAGGAAAACTAAAAGAACTTCATGGAGAAACTTCTGTGGTGAAATAGAAGATACTTCAGAAGCTTCTTGATTAAGAAAAATCCTCTCAAAGAGTCCGACCATGCCTAGCACTTTGAAAACAGCTGACGGCTGGACAGAATCCTGCGAAGAAACGCTCAATTTGCTTCTAGACACTCACTTTCCAGGAAGCTCTAAGAACTTATGCAACTATGATTCTACAGAACCAGGTAGCATAATAACAAACAACCCCGATCTGATTACAAGGGAAAAATTGGTTTGGGCCATTAACAGCTTTGACCCATACAAATCCCCTGGACCTGATGGTATAATTCCAGCCGAACTTCAAAAGGCCGCGGACATTATTATCCCTGTCTTTGAAGTAATTCTCATCGACTGTACCACCTTGAACTATATCCCCACTCAGTGGAGAGAAGTCAAAGTTGTGTTTATATCTAAGGCTGGGAAATCATCCCACGTAAACCCAAAAGATCTCCGACCAATAAGTCTATCATCTTTCCTTCTTAAAACTTTAGAACGACTGATTGATATCCACCTGCGTACAGCTATAGATCCAAAATTGTTATCTACAGCACAACACGCTTACTGCAAGGGAAAATCTGTAGAAACGGCCCTACACACCCTGGTACGTACTATAGAATATTCCCTCCATCACAAAGAATTCACTCTGGCCGCCTTCCTCGACATAGAGGGTGCCTTCAACAACGTCAGCAACTCTGCAATTACAAAGGCACTGACGAAGCTCAAAGTAGATGATTCCATAGTGGAGTTGATAAATCTAATGCTAAAAAGCAGGAGAATCAACTCTACTTTAGGAAACTTCTCTGCAAAGAGGTCTGTCAGTAGAGGAACACCGCAAGGCGGAGTCCTATCCCCTTGTGAAGTTCGCTTGTACTTCAGCACCAATCGCTTAGCATTCACTGCTGTCGCTCAAACCTCTTTCGCACTAATGCAAAGTTGAGGGTGGTACCGAAGACGACTAAAGAAGAAGACAAGTCACGCTTATATTTTTAGGCTAATTGCCATATATCAAATAATAAGAATGGATTACTCTTCCGATCGACTCCACGATCACAATACAATTTTATTTCCAAATTCATACCCTATTTATACAAAGCTACTATGCTCGAGTTCTGGTTATCGAACAATCGACTACACTTCGATATCCGATTAAAACGCTTCATCATCACATTCTTTTGGGTGAGCGCCAATGACCAATATCATAAACAAATGCTCATACCCAAAGACTATTGCTGTGACATATACAGAGCGCATGCAGTCAAAGCAATATGATCCCTTATTACTTCTGCCGGCTGGCAGTGGCCTGCCGTTGGGAGTCATATTGTTCCGAGTACAATGCACTCTATGGATACACATGCAAGTCAAGTGTAATGCATTTGACTGAATGTGAGAGGATCGGATATCGAGGTACAGCCGAGGGTTGACAACCTGTTAATGGTAATAATAGAGCATTTCATTACGAGGTCGTTGGCTGTGACTCCTTCACACCACCCTTCCTGGGGAAAAAGAAGAAATCAAGACAAGAGTGTTGATTTCTACTTTTCCACGACTCTTTTACAAATACGGGAGTATGAAACCAAAAAAAAAAAATTTTTCTTTTATCATATTGGATTGAACATTGTGGCTATTTCTGGATGTTTACTTTTAGTTAATATTTGTGATATTTACATTAGTTATTATATTTTGCTTAGTCTCTTTCTCATTACATATTAGTCAGTGTCTGATATCATTTGGGATATTTACATTTTCATTGCTTGTTATTCAGTATTTGGTACATATATTCGTTTGTTTCTATTTTATTTAATATGTCTTAGAATATTTTTTTTTTTTTTTTTTTTTTTTTTTTTTTTTTTTTTTTTTTTTTTTAAATTTTATGTATTTCTAAACCTTTTTTTTTTTTTAGATTACTATACTTAGATCAATGCATTGAGTATAGTTTCTTATAATAACTAGTTCAAGGTGATATTAATTCTATTCTTAGAATTACTTTTCAATTATTTTTATATTATTAAGCAATATGTATATGTCTCTTTCTCTTTCCTTTTTTTTTTCATTTACAATTCTAGTATATATATGTCTAAAATGGTTTTAACCTATTTATCAATTACATTTATTTCACAATTTTACAAATTATACAATAACGTACATTTAATAAATTTCTTATTATTAATGTTTTTTCTTTTTTTTTTTCATAATTTTACAAATTACACAATAACATCCATAAAAGTAATTTTTTATTTCTACATTTTCTTTCACAATTTCACAAATTACACAATATTCATACATAAAATGGTTTTTATTTGTTTTTATTTTCAAATCTTCTTTCTGAACTTCGCAAATTGCATAAGTTTACAAATTATAATAATAATAACATATATATATAAAATGGTTTTAATCTGTTTTTGTGAACAATCATTTTCTTATTTTCACATTTAATTTCGCAATTTACTCCTTCCTGTGATAAGACTTCATATGGTCCTATATATATTGGATCTAACTTCTTTCTGCTTTCGTTTTTTAACAAGACTAAACTACCTACTTTGTAATCATGAGTTTTTGCTTTTCTATCAGAATCGTACCTATCTTTCCTAGAAATTTTTTTTTGTATTAAAGTATCCCTAGCATCCTTATGAGCAATTTGTAGTCTGTGTTTTAAGTCTATCACATAGTCTTCGTAGTTGTACACTGGTTCAACTTTCTTTGTAAGATTTGAAGGCAAATTACATTGTCTTCCAAATACTAATTCAAATGGGGTGAATCCAGTTTCTGAATGTACTGAAGTGTTGTAACAGAAAACATAGTATGGCAACCAGTTGTTCCAATCTGTATGTTTTCCTTCTACATAACTCCTAAGGTATGCTCCTAAAACTTTATGAGAATTTTCTAGTGCTCCAATGCTTTCATGGTGATAAGCGGTGGATTGCAATTGTTCTATCTTTAATAACTTACATAGATCTTTGAAAACTCTATTTATAAATTCTGTACCTTGGTCAGATGCTATGGTAGCAGGGACTCCATACTTTAGGATAAAGCCTTCTACAAGGCCTTTAGCTACCGTATTAGCTTCTTTATTTGGTAAAGCAATGGCTTCTGTAAACTTCGTAAGTTCGTCTTGTAGTGTTAATATATATTTTGATCCATCTTCCGTCTCGTCAAGAGGTCCAACTAAATCAAGGTATATTTTGTCAAAGCATGTTTCTGCTGTTGTAGTAATAGTCATCGGTTGATTTTTTGGTTGTATGTGTTTGTTTCGCTGACACATTGGGCAGTGCTTAACGTATGTCGTCACATCGTTTTGCATTCCTGTCCAAAAATATTTTTTCTTAATATTCCGCAACATGCGATTTATTCCGGCATGTCCACTTGTCGGTAACATGTGGTAATCATTGAGTATAAGTTTTTGTTTTCCAGGGTCCGTTACTTTTATTTTATCTTCAACTATGTGCACTTTTATTTTATTTCCTTTGAATAATTCTTCTATCTTTTTCTTTAATATATATAATTTCTCTTTACGACGGCCGTCTGAGAGTTTACCTAACTCTTCTTTAGTTATATAAATATCTTTAATTGATAGAGGTCCGCAAATTGAACGCACGTCCCTCAGCAACATTTTGTCAAATGATGCCGATCGAGCAATAGTGCTATTCTTGGATTCCTCTTCATTATTTAATAATGGTTCACCGTTATTTTGCACGTCCCTCAACAACATTTTGTCAAATGATGCCGATCGGGCAGTAGTGCTTTTTCTGGATTCCCTTTTACTATTTAAAAATGGTTCTTTGATAGTTTGCACGTCCCTCAACAACATTTTGTCAAATGATGCTGATCGGGTAATAGTGCTTATCTTTGACCTATTTAATATCAAACAATTATTCCCTGGAATGTATCCTACAATGAGGTTTGGACTTATAACTCTGGTACCTTTTAATAAACTGTAATCTTTGTCTTCATCTTTGAAGCTATTTAATATTTTTAACTCGACTATTTTTAGCCCCTTTTCTGGCGGTTTGAGAAGTTCACTTATGATTTTTTCTTTCTCTAATTTACTAGTTGTTGGGTTTTCTTCTTCTAAATTTGAGTTTCTAGCTTGTGCTCTTGCTGTGACACACACAAATAAATTCTGTAAGTCCTCTGACTTTAGTTGTATTCTACTTAGTGCATCCGCAGTGCAGTTGTCTTTGCCTGGTGAATACTCCACAGTAAAGTTATATTCCTCTAATATTAGCCTAAATTTCGTTAATCTACTTGAAGGTTCTTTTAGTGAGAACAGATATACTAGTGGTCTATGGTCCGTTAGTATTTTGAAACGTCTTCCGAAAAGATAAGGTCTGAAATGTTTTACTGCCCATACTATAGCGAGCAATTCTTTTTCTATAGTGCTATAATTCTTTTCGGCTTTATTTAATGATTTACTTGCGTATGCGATGGGTTTATCATCAAAATTTGATATAACAGCACCTAAGGCAAATCCAGAGGCGTCTGTTCGGAGTATAAATTCTTTTTCAAAATTTGGAAACTGTAAAATATTTGGGCTTATTAGGAATTCTTTTAGCAAATTAAATGAGGTATTGCAATATTCGGAAAATTTAAATTCTACGTTCTTTCTTAATAAACGGTTTAAAGGAATTGCTAGTGTTGCAAAATTTGGTATGAACTTTCTATAGTAGTTAGCAAATGCTACAAATCTCCTTACTTCGTCTGCATTTTGTGGGATTGGATAATTTTTCATTACTATGGATTTTGATGGATCTGGTATAATACCTTTGTCTGATATTATATGACCTAGATATAAAACTTCTTTTCTAAGGAAAGCACATTTACTTGGATGTATGTAGTTTGAGATTTACTTCTCTCAATCTTTCGAATACTTCAATTAAATTTTTATTGTGGTGTTCTAAATTTTTTTTTTTTTTTTTAAATACTATAAGATCGTCAAGATACACAAAGCATTTTGAATATGTTAGACCCGATATTGATAGAAACCTTGAAAACGTACTGTGTGACAATATATATATATGTATATATGTAATAGGTAATGGAAATTTTTCATCTTTGATAATTTTGCAATGTTTATTGTGTTTTTTCTTTCGTTAACAAAAAAAAATATGCTATTTTCTAAAATAACTAATTTTAAATGTAGTAGTAGTAGTACTGTAGTACATAATTTAATCAATTTGGAGACAAATCCGCTTTTTCCTGTGGAACTCTTTGCGATGGAAGCAATGTAGTATTCGGGAAAAATTTAGAACGTTGTTTGTGCTGCTTGTTTTGATCGCCCTCATGATGTTGTTTTGTTTTTGTAATTTATGTTTAACTGTAGTCATCTTTGTTGGTGTGTTTTTATGTTTATGTACGTCCCTTCTGTACTCTTTTATGTACAGAGGACACGGGCCAATAGTTTTGTCTTCGATTTTTGACTGGTTCCCCCTCTCTAGGTTGTTTTTGGCTTCTGCGAGATGTTTTGCGGCCGCTGCTAGGTCGCTCTGGGTAGTCATCAAGATTTTTGTATGATATAACTATAGTAACACTTTTCGTTTTTGTTTGCTTTGAAGAAAACCGTGGAGGGAAAACTAGCTTTTAATATGCTATCTTTTGAAGACTGGCAGGATCGCCATGTGAAGTTCGCTTGTACTTCAGCACCAATCGCTTAGCATTCACTGCTGTCGCTCAAACCTCTTTCGCACTAATGCAAAGTTGAGGGTGGTACCGAAGACGACTAAAGAAGAAGACAAGTCACGCTTATATTTTTAGGCTAATTGCCATATATCAAATAATAAGAATGGATTACTCTTCCGATCGACTCCACGATCACAATACAATTTTATTTCCAAATTCATACCCTATTTATACAAAGCTACTATGCTCGAGTTCTGGTTATCGAACAATCGACTACACTTCGATATCCGATTAAAACGCTTCATCATCACATTCTTTTGGGTGAGCGCCAATGACCAATATCATAAACAAATGCTCATACCCAAAGACTATTGCTGTGACATATACAGAGCGCATGCAGTCAAAGCAATATGATCCCTTATTACTTCTGCCGGCTGGCAGTGGCCTGCCGTTGGGAGTCATATTGTTCCGAGTACAATGCACTCTATGGATACACATGCAAGTCAAGTGTAATGCATTTGACTGAATGTGAGAGGATCGGATATCGAGGTACAGCCGAGGGTTGACAACCTGTTAATGGTAATAATAGAGCATTTCATTACGAGGTCGTTGGCTGTGACTCCTTCACACCCTCTTCTATGGAATATAGTCGTCAATGAACTTCTAGTTGACTTAGAAGCTGAGGGATTCAAAGTGATTGCATATGCAGATGACGTCTCCATTGCGGTGTCCGGCAAACATGCTCACGTCCTTACGAACCTGATGCAGACCGCTCTAAATAAACTTGTAAAATGGGCGGGAAAATGTGATCTAGGGGTCAACCCTCAGAAAACTGAACTCGTTCTCTTCACCAGGAAATATAAAATTCCTCAACTACTAACTCCATCAATAAATGGAATCTCACTTGTACTTTCAAACGAAGCCAAATATCTAGGTATAATCCTAGACAAAAAGCTAAATTGGAAAGCCAATATACAGGAAAGAATCAGGAAATCCACCGTAGTTTTATTTTCTTGTAAAAAAGCCATTGGTAATAAATGGGTTTCTCCCCCCAAATCACCCACTGGCTCTTCACCGCGGTCATCAGACCAATACTCACATACGGAGTAGTGGTATGGTGGACCGCTCTTGATAAAAGGACCTACTGCGATAATCTAAGCAAGGTCCAACGAACAGCCTGTCTGTGTATAAGCGGATCACTAAGATCAACACCCTCAGCTGCTTTAAATACACTCCTTAACCTTACACCACTAGATATCTTCAGCAAACAAATGGCCGCCAGTGCAGCCATTCGTATGAGAGCTATCTCTCAATGGACCGTAAATAACATCGGTCACGCTACAATCCTGAATTTATTCGGATCAATCCCTTGCCACTCCGACAACACCATCCCCCAATTGGTTTTTGATAATAAGTTCCAAGTCACAATCCCACCGAGAACGACCTGGGACGACGAAGAATTTTTGAGAGATGATTCAATTCATTTCTATACAGATGGTTCAAAAACCGAAGAAGGGGTAGGCTGTGGGGTGTACTCAAACCGACTTAACGTAAGTCTCTCGTTCCGCCTTCCAAACCATTGTAGCGTGTTCCAAGCGGAAATTCTGGCGATCAAAGAGGTCCTATCATGGCTAAGAGAAAACGTGATATCCTCAACGAATATCCGGATTTTCTCAGATAGTCAAGCAGCCCTCAAATCGCTCGGCGCTGTTTCTACGAACTCAGTAACCGCCCTTAACTGTCGCCTATCTCTTAGGGAGATGGCTGAACAGTTCAATATTCACCTTATTTGGGTGCCGGGGCACAGAGATATCGTGGGTAACTGCAAAGCCGATGAACTCGCCAGAGAAGGAACCGTTCTACCGATCTCAACCAGCAGGTTGAATATTGGTATACCAATCGCTACATGTAAACTTATGCTAAAGCAAGAGGCAATGGACAGAACAAATGACAGGTGGAACAATATCACCACGTGCGTGGCAACAAAACGGATATGGCCAGGACTAGATCCAAAACGCACAAGACATTTGTTATCCATTACCAGATTGCAAGTTAGCTCCGTAATCAATGTCATTACCGGACATTGTCTGATAGGAAGACACGCCATAAGACTTGGCGTTCCCTCTAATCACTTCTGCAGAAGTTGCTCTGCTCATGTCCTGCACTCTCTTTTAAAAGAAAGCGGCATCTAGGAAAATATTTTCTTGATGATCCAAGCGATCTGGCGAATACAGATTCCCTGCATCTCCTTCGCTTTATTAAAAGCTCCAAATGGTTTTGTTAAGTGAGGTACTCCCTCGCATAATTTCTATGGTATCACAATGGACCTAGTATTGGTCTAAGTGTGTCAGGTGTATTCTTGACAGCCATTGTAACCTAACCTAACCTAAGGAATGCTCAAATTTCTGCTTGTTACTATGCCTTCACGATTTAACTTAGACCCTGTACTTGGAATCAAGGCAGAGCTTTTAGTTGCTGACGAAGTAGACTGAGCATTGAGGTCCTTTAAATAGAGAGTTTTCTGAGGAATTAAAGTCTCTAAGTCGTCTGTAGATGTAGATATTTCAACAGAGCTACAGGGAGAAGAAAATGATTCTAAGTTCAAAACGGATTTATTGAAAGCTTTGTGCAGCTGATCGAAACCTTTCGACAGCTTTTCAATTTCTAGTTTGAACGTAGACATTTTTATTGCTAATTGGGAAGTAGATATCTGTTTGCAATCCTCGCAATACCAACAAGCACTTTTAAAAGCACTTATTTTATCTTAAAGTGGCCCCAAATACATTTAGCATGAAATGCATTACCACATGGACCATAGCATGCAAAAAGAGGTGAGTTGGAACTATCCATACATTTACCCGCCGCACAAGGCAAGGCTAATAAAAAAAATAAAAAAAAATTTTGTGAGGAAAAAGGATAGATTAGGATTTTTAAAGCAGTTAAAGAGAGAGACTAATATTTATAAATTACACTCAAATAACACTCAATTAATATGAACGGAGAAAAAAAATTTTTTTTCTTACCAATCACTATCACTATACAATTAAGGTAAACAGATAATCAAAATTAATTGAAAACAAGCTGAATTACAAATCAAAATAGCACATTAGACTGTAACTCGAACTTAAAAACACTTAATCAAAATGCAATTTTTAATTACAACAAGTAAATTGCACTACAAAAATAAAATTTATCAAGACAAGGTTAGAGCACAACCAAACACACAAGAACCAGTGTTACCACTGACCATGGACAGCAACAAGGATTCCTGCAGCAGTAGCGAACCTTCAAGCGAAGAAGAGAGCTCCGACGATGAGCAGTAGAAAGAAGACGCTGAACCTGTCAGATCCGGGAGACTTGCCGGGTCAGAAAAGGCAACGGAAGCCAAATAAGAAGAGCGATATTGTCCCCAAGCACCTTCAACAGAGCACGGAAGCCAGCTCGCCCACTAGGAAAGATGTCCTTTCCACCTCCTCAGCAGCAACACCATCTACTGCAACCAAAACGGTGCCAACTTAGCCACATAAACGCACCAATGCCACCGCCAACCACATTGCTAAAGGACCAGGAATGCCTCCAATTTTCTGCTTCTAAGGCAGCGTGGCCGAGATCAGACGTCACTGCAAAGCCAACAATCTTACGGTTACAATACGAAGACCACCATCATCAACGCCGGGGACATTGACGCCATTAAAAAGTATCTTCTGACAATAAAGATACAGTTTAACTCATTCACGCCAAAGGACGAAAGGAAAACCTACTCCTACTGAAAAGAATTCACCACAGTTGCTCGGATATTGAAGTTGAGGATGAACTCCGTATTGAAGGACTGCCGATAACAAAAGTCACCCAATACAAATCGAAGAAGGCACAAAGAAAGGTCTACAACAACTTCGTGGTCGAGGAGCCCAAGACATGCGACCTCAATGAGGTCTACACGAAGACCCTTGTGATGAACCAGAGAGTGCACTGTGAGAAACTGAAATCCAACGACATTGTGCAATGCCGAAATTGCCAACGCTTCGGCCACGTGGACGCCGGACGTGGACGTGGACTGAAAGGAACCAGATACTAGCAGAGAAGAAAGTGCAGAAAGAGCTCACCACTTACTCAGCATGTGTGGTAACCCGCCCAGGAGTCAGCTACGCAGCAATGGCAAAATAAAACGCAGTAACCAAACCAACAAGCAAGGCCCCACAACAGCAACCTAGGACCCCAGCCAAAATCACACCCTTCCAGCTAAGCCAGATAAATAAATAAACAATGAAGTCCAGCGACTCTTCGGATCTAACTTCCCGACCGCCATGAACAAGGCCAAGGGCGCCATATAACCCAACTACGCTCAATTAAGCGATGGTGAAAAGTCCGTGGCACTAGCCACCTTCATCTTCTAATTATGCAATTGAAGAAACTACGCATCCTGACGTATACCTATACATATAGGGTTATCGGGAATTCCGTTTCCCACCTAATTCTTTCCATATTCGTAAATTCGGTATCGGCAGTTTTCGAAATTTGGGAAAAAAAAAATCCGAGGGAAAAATATCTATCGGGAATAACATGTTCATGGGAAATTTTATGATTTTTCTTCTGGATTTATTCCCTAGCCATTTGGTAAGGGAATTTCAAAGCGAAAACATCAAAATGTGAGTTGTCGTGTATCTCAGTTTATATGTTTAAGAACTTTATTTATTTATTATCATTTTTTAAGGTCGAACTCATCAAATACAAAACAAATGGAGTATTTAATCCAATACATTTAGAAAAATCGTGACATCGCAAATGGGTTCACCAGTAGCAGGACAAAAGAGGATTTGTCAAGATTTTGGCGACGTGTTGAAAATGATCTCAACTGCTATGGAGCCCCAGTTAAATCAATCGCCGAGTGGAAAAAAGTGGGTATTATTATAATTCATTATGTACCTACTACATATTAAAGGTTTGGCTGGACAAAAAGAAGTACGTGAGGAAAAAGATGGCAGAAAACTTGAAACAGCTAAAAGCCACCGGTGGTGGAGGCCAAAACAAAGAGTATAAATTCAGTCTGTTGGAAGAAACTGTTATCAGCATTTGTTCGATGAATGAATCGGTTGAAGGGTGTGCAAATGCTTCCACTTTTGGCTTACTTTCATGTAGAAAAACAAATAAGTCAAGTGAAAATCCTGAAAAAGAAAACAGTGCAATAGCAACAGCAAGTCACCTTTACACCGATTTGTTGGAAGATAGACCAGTCAAGAATGTTCTAATGGAAATTTTAACGAGTTCCAAAGAACCAGAGCCAAACAACTATAAAGAACAAGAGTCTGAGATTTTAATGGATTTTTCGAACAAATCATATATACCACCTACAAGACAACGGCAAACAGGAAAGATAACACAGGACATTCTGGAGAAAGAAATTGGCATGCAACAAGAGCATTGCGATGTCATTAAGGATGCTGTTCTTTCAATGAAACGTCACCAAGATACAACCGATTCCAGCCTACAAAAGTTACACAGATCCATTGACAAATGATATGTCCAGTAAAAGAAAACGTTTGAAGAATCCAAACGCCACAATTTAGAAAGGGAAAGACTGAGGACTCAAGAAACCAAATCAAAAATAGAATTGAAAAAACGTTTGATTCAAATAGAAGAAGCCTAGCTCGAAATGCTGTAACCTGTAATTCAAACTAGATATGTTTTTTTTTTGTGATACTGAAATAGTTTATTATTTTTGTTTTTTTTTTTATTATTTCCTAGGATTAAGCTTTTTAAAATAAATAATTCTTTTTTTTTTTATTACGTTTTATAAGAGTTAAAATAAAGCTTGAAGTCGAAAACTATGTTATGTTATTGATATTCAACAACATGAAATTAACCTACTTGGCCCGTGTAAGGCGAGAACCCTAGTTCTGGTCAGGGGCACCCGACCACCAATGTACATTTGGATCCATACACATGGATCCAAGATTATTCAAAATTATAGGGGAAAAGGAAAGGGGAAAGCCAGCGGATGAAGGCACACTGGGGCCAATTAATATGGGAGGCGACGAGGCCTACTTAGCAGAGATACCATTTGGTATCTCTGAATGTACCTGAGAAATTAAAGAAGGGGTTATTTGTTTACAAAAAGAACTTACTTCTTTATTATGATTGATTGATAAAATGTACAACTGATTGTTACCGACTGTTACTGCCTGTTATTGACTGTATCTCACTGTTACTGACTGTTACTGATTGTAATTGGCTTCATTTTTCATTTACTATTTATACCAAATTAATTGTCCATGAATTGTTATCGATGTTATCGACATCAATTCATTTTCTGCTAAGCCAAGAATTTACTTTAATTGTTAACTAATTTCGTCACTGCCCGACTTTCGTCACTGCCCGACTTTCATGAGTGCAATTCAACTCGTCAGCATTAGGTCTTTGGTCTGTTGTTGGTTCATATGGTGGTCATATGAACCAGCAACTAGGTTTTTATTATTCTTTTTGCCCTTCCGTTTCGGTTTGGCGACAAACCGATGACCGGGCATTTGTGAATTACTAATGGTCTATCAAGCGTGCTCGTTTGTTTATTTACAAACGAACCTCTTGATGACCTTGATTCGTATATTTTATTTGAATCATTTTGAGGTGGGTTATGGTTTATTGTGTTGTTTGAGTTTTTTATGAAACTCTTAATGCGTTTCTCATACAACACATCACCTCCCCCCTTCAAAACCGCGATTTTTGTTTAGAAGAGACAAAAATTGCCAATCGAGTTTACCGCCCACATGAGAGTCCGACGAATTTATACAAAAATGTTTGTTAATATTATCATATGCCAAAATATCTACAGAAGGTATTCTTGACTCAGCATTCCAGACAAAAAATTTGAAAACTCTTAAAGTAATCTTATAAATTAACACGGAAGGAAAAAAAAAAAACTATAAAATAATTCTTAATTGTAATCCTCCAGTCAATGTAGTTGTTTCCAGGGGGGATCGACATGTAGTGGTTTCTAGATTTTGTTTTCTTCAGGTGTAATGGTACCTGGACGCCGTCGGTTCCATTGTGTTTTCCTTCGCTTTATCATTATTTATTCTTATTTTATATATATATATATTTTTTTTTTTTGTTTTTCAGTTCTTAAACTATTTTCATTAAAATTAAAAATATTTTTTAAATGTATAACTTTTATTTTACATAAAGTTGGTAGGTATTCATAAAATTCGTTTCATCAATGGGAAAAATATCTTTTAAATGTATAGTTTTCGATTTTACATAAATTTCCATTTATTTTATAAATATAATTTCGTTTCATCAATGGGAAAAATATCTTTTAAATGTATAGTTTTCGATTTTACATAAATTTCCATTTATTTTATAAATATTGTATATATAAAAGTGTTTGCTTTGTGTATTTTTAGCTCAAATATTATAAGTTTTAAAACAATTTTCTTCTTATAGTAGTAGAAGTCTATTATATTCTTTATTTTTTGATTTCTTTTTATTTAATTTTAGTGTATTTGTAGCTTACATATTATAAGTTTTAAAACAATTTTCTTCTTATAGTAGTAGAAGTCTATTATATTCTTTATTCTTTGATTTCTTTTTATTTAATTTTATTGTATTTGTAGCTTACATATTATAAGTTTTGAAACAATTTTCTTCTTATAGTAGTAGAAGTCTATTATATTCTTTATCTCCTTTTATTTAATTTTAGTGTATTTGTATAGTCTATTTTTTTTTTTTTTTTTTTTTTTTTTTTTTTTTTTTTTTTTATGGCTCACTAAGTTACTTAATAAGAGGGCGGCCGTGGTGCAGTGGTAGAGTGTTTGGTAGAGAGGCCGGATGCGTGGGTTCGAATCCCGCTCTGGGCATCTACTTTTCTTTCAGCCTCCCAGTTTCATATGGACGCCGCCCTTGAGGTTATATATGTGAAATTACTAACAACTTATTTCCAACTACTGCAACACAAAAAAAAAGGGAAGGCTGCTACTCTGGTAGTACAATGGACTGGATATTAGGTCTGAGTTCTCCAGATTAGCATATAAGCCTCCTCTTTTTTATAAAAAAAAAAAAAAAAAAAAAGTTACTTAATAGAATCTCTTAATATATATTTATAGTAACTCAAGATTAAGTTTATTTTATCATAAAACATGGTTTCAAAAATATTTTTTCTTAATAAATTTTAAATGAGCTTTTATTGTATTATTATTATACTTGTATTTTATGTTTAAAGCATTGATGGGGTGTAAGGATTTGTTTGTGTATGAAATGTTGTGTGTACTTTATGTTGTATATCGGTTGAGTGTGTAAAATTGTTTTGGGGCTCACTATCTCCCATCTTTTAATTTTTTTTTTTTTTTTTTTGTTTTTTTTTTTTTTTTTTTTTTTTTTATATATGTGGCGCTTTAATGCTTAACCTTAAATTTTTTTTTTTTTTTGTTTTTTTTTTTTTTTTTTTTTTTTTTTTTTTTAATATATATATATTATTTTTTCAAAATTTTATATCGAAACTCGGGATAATCCCGAATCTCTTCCTTTAGCGTTTCTGTGAATTTCTTCACATCGTCTATTTGGGCTGATAATTTTCTCTTCTGCGTTATGTAACTTGCCACCATACATGTAATACTACCTCTGTCCCACCCCGATAGTAGGTCCGGCACCTTTACGTTGGAGTATTTATACTGCGGAACTTCCGTCGTTGGATTTCGTATAGTCCATTCCCTTTTTAGGAATGTGTTTATGGCATTCATTGCCATTAGTCCCGATACTCCTATAGTATTATAAGTTTTTATGGTTTTGTTGATGTTGTTTACCACTATCAGGTGCCAATGTAATCCCCGGACCTCTATCGGGAACATCAGTAGTTCATATTTGAATGGGTCATGACTACCTGTATGGCATTTGTAATTTTTATTATTTAGTATTTCCATTACCTCTTCTTGGTAATTTTTAATATTGTAGCTTATTTCTAATTTTTTAAATACGCAGTATAATTGTTCGCTTGTTATATAATCCATTGTTGTCCTAAAAAAAAATAAATAAAAAAAAAAAAAACGGTTAATGTTACAATTGTAGTTTTTTAATTCCATAATAGTCCTTTTTAATTGGGGTTGATTGGGTACTTGTTTGGTTGGGAACATATGTTGTAATAGGTGGTGGTGGTGGTGGTGATTTCTTAGGTATGATCTCTTGTGGTTGTGCGATCTGGATTATTGGATGAGATATGTGGAAAGGGATTTCATATTTCGGGTTTGTTTTCCTTTTTGGTTTTGTTTTGCAGTGTGCAACCTTTCGTATTATTACTAACCCTACTAATATTAGTATTACAATAGTGCTTAGTGATATTGAGGTTATCGTACTTATGGTATGATTCCGCATTTTTTCCTTATCATTCTCATAGTTTTTGAATTTTTCTTCAATTTCATTCAAATCATATGTAGCTTCCTTCATAATAAGGTTAGCTTTTCCTGATTTTAGTATTATTGTTGTGTTCGCTGTATTCCTCTTTCCTAACGTTTCCTGGATTGTTTTATTTAATACAAGATCCGGTAACACAAATTCAGGTTGTTGTATCTTTATCTTTGAATGTTCCATATCTTCATAATATATTATCTGGTGATCTAACATTATGTGACATGGTTCTGTAATATGAAGTACCCCTGCTCCTTCCAAGGAAGTCCCATGGAGTTCTTTATCGCATTGAATCTGTATTTTTGTGGTGTTAGGTATGGAAAATAACCATGTATTTTTATGCGTCATTTTAATCAGATAGTTGCGTCTTTCCGAGTGATACGTGTATTCGCACTTGTTCATTTCGCCGAAAGGATTAAATATGAGGGATAATGAACATAATTTTTGTTCTGTCCCCGTCAAAATAGGTGACTCTAATGGTCCTACAAACCATTTTTCATATATGTTTACATTAGCTGTACGCAGTTTGTTAAATTCTGCTCTCGTTATTGTTATGAATTGCTTTGTTTTCATATTTTTTGCTATGAATTCTTCTTGTATGTTTATTATTGCTGATTGACTATCTTTCAACAAAATCGGGAACAAATGGATTTGTTCAAGTGTAAATGCTTCAATGTTAAAAAGTGGAAGTATTATGCGTATTATCAATTTTCCTCTCATTGGTTGTGTTTTTATTTGAAGTGTTTTACCTAATATTTCCGTTAGTTTTTCTTTGTTGGGAATTGTGTTCTGAGGGCATGCTTTCATATATAATTCTGTTATATCTGTCGGTGTTACCAGAAGTGGATGAATTTGGTTCTGCCTTGTGGAGGATATTATGTCCAAAACTACCTGTTGTCTACTCTGAATCTCTATTATCAATAGTAAAAGAGTTTCTAAAATTGTTTGCACCTCATTTTCTTGCATTATTTCGGTGTTAATTTTTTCGTTTAATTGGTTTATTTCCGTCGTTAATTTTTGCTGATTGTCTTCTAATTCACTTAGAGGTTTTTGAATTTTTTGGTATGTAGTTTTTATCACGCTGATTTCTTGTTTTTCTAATTCGGCTAGTGTTTTTGTATCACTCTCCAGGTTGCTTATTTTACTGTAGACCTGTTTTTCATCTTCATTATCCATTACTCCGACTAAATAATGCATACCCCGTCCAATACCATCGAATAAGGATCTCTTTGTTCTGTGAGGATTTATTATATCTTCAATGACCTGAGTTCGTTGTCTTATTGATTTTACTATTCCTTTTATTATTGGTCTGTTGCTATTACATTTTTTGTTCTTGAAATTATTGCATACTTCGTTCCATTTGTCTTCTACTTTCCTTACTAGTTCCGTGTGCTGTTTTATGTCGTCCACGTGTATTTCTGTTAGTACGTTCCAACTGTCATGGTATAGAAGTATTTTTCCTATTGTTTCGAATACTACCCCTGTGTTGTTTAATTCCTCCACTTGGAATCCGTTTTTTTCTTCATTCATTGCCCATATTATCGTTATCATGTTCAGGATTGTTGTTACTTTGACCGGAATCATATTCTAAAAATAAATTTGTATTTCAAAAAATGTTTGCAGATTCTATTATATTAAATTCCGTAGTGATTCATTACTCCAAAAAAAAATCATTGGGCTAATGGTTACTACTATTACAAAAAAAATTGCCGATTCATACAAAAATTTTGTTTCGTATTTTCGGTTTTCGTTCAATGGTCGTGAATGTAATTTGATCGTTTATTGAAACTGTTTACTGTTGCGCATTATTGGCGTGTGCCGTTGATTTTTATCATGTTAATTTCAATGCGGTCTTTCTTTGATGAATTTGAACATGTGTTATTGAATGAATGTGAAATTCAAGAAGTGGTTTTAGGTAGTGACCTTGATATTTATTATTGTTATATTTTTTTTTTTTTTTTTTTTTTTTTTTTTCAAATCGACAGTTTTCGATTTTAAGGTAGGTTCAGTTTCTTTCACTTTTGTCTTGCCATTTTCACTTAATGAATGAAATGGAAACATGAATACAGACTTTCGTGGGGTTAGTAATATGCATTTGTAGGCATTGTATATATTTTTGGTTTTTGAGGGGAGCGTTGCTTAGCAAAAAAAAATTTATAGTAGGAAAAAGAGTAGCTGTTATTCGTAATAATGTTTGAGACGATTATTATGAATGGTTACCTGTTTTTTCTTAATTAATATTACACTATCTGTGGGACTCGTAATTTGTACCACAGGATATGGTCCTGTCCATATTTCAGATAATTTGTGTTGTCTATTCTCGTTTTTCAAAAGTACCTTGTCTCCTACGTGAAAAGTTATAGTTCTTATTTTATTGTCGTAATAATTTTTTGAATTCTTTTTACTAATAATCAAATTTTTCCTAGCTAAAGAATGTATTTTCTGTAACTTATACCGTAAAGTATAATAGTAATTTTCGTGGTCGTATATGGGTTCGGGTTCTTTTTTAAGGTTTGAAGGTATGTCGGAGGTGAAACCAAAAAGACAGTCCATAGGGGTAAACTTAGTCCCCTCATGAATGCTGTTGTTATAAACAAGCGCGGCGGTTCTAAGAAATTGATCCCAAGATCTTGGGTTTTCATCGCAGATCGTTCTTAAATATTCTACTAGTGGTCTATGTGCTCTTTCCAATGCACCATTCGATTGAGGGTGATAGGCGGTAGTTTGCAGTTTTTCAATTTTAAGTAATTTGCATACTTGTTTAAATAACTTGCTTAAGAAATTTGTCCCTTGGTCTGTAACTAGTTTGTTGGGTATTCTGTATCTTGTTATGATTTGTTCAAAAAATATCTGGGCTATTGTTACGGCTTCCTGGTTAGGTATTGCGTAGAAGTCTACGTATTTAGTCAAGTTGTCTTGAAACGTCAAAATGTACTTGTTTCCTGAGTATGATTCTTGCAGTGGTCCTACTATGTCTAAATAAACTTTGTCAAAAGGAATTTGACTTGTATCAGTAATTATCATTGGCATTTTTGTTTCTGGACTTGATTTCATTTTTTGGCATTTTGGGCATTTCCTTATGTATTTGGATATGTCCTGGAACATTTTTGGCCAAACGTAATTCTTTCGGATTCTTTTATATGTGTTTATGACACCTTGGTGTCCGCCAAACGGGGAATCATGATAATCTCTGAGTACATTCAATATTTCTTCGGGCTTATCGATCTTCTGTCTGCTATATTTGAAGTCTTCGATTTCATTTATTGTCGATGTGCTTTGTTGGGTAATTTTCGCGTTACTACAAGATTCGTCAGAGTCGTGTCGTTTAATATTAGTGTCTTCTTTATCTAGTAATTGTAAAGCTCTCTGAGCTCTTGTTACGGCTAAACAAGTTTTCTCACGTTCTTGGTTCTTGTCCTCATCAGATACCATTAGTGGTATTCTACTCAGTGCATCTGCATTGACGTTAGTTTTACCTGCTTTATATTTTAAACAACAGTCATACTCGGATAGTTTGTGGTGGAACCTTATTAACCTTGACGTGGGGTCTCTTACTCTAAAATTACCTGTCAATGGTTCGTGATCTGTGTATACTATAAATTTTCTTCCTAACAAGTAACATCTAAAATTTTTTGTCGCCCAAACAACAGCTAACATTTCTTTTTCTATAGTGGAGTAGTTTCTTTCTGCTTTGTTTAATGCGCGACTAGCGTATGCAATAGGTTTGTCTTTCCCTACTTCTCCTTGCGAGAGAATTGCCCCTATCGCTTCATTGCTAGCGTCAGTCGTGAGAATGAATGGTTTTTTAAAATCGGGATAAATTAATAACGGGGGTGTTACTAGCAAGTTCTTTATTGTTTGGAATGCTTCTTGACATCTGTCTGTCCAAGTGAATTTAACGTCCTTTCGAGTAAGATTTGTCAGTGGTCGAACTATTTTCGAAAAGTTTGGAATAAATTTCCGGTAGTAATTGGCCAAACCAAGGAAGGATTGTGTTTGCTTTATCGTGCGAGGTACAGGGAAGTTTTGCACACAGCTAGTTTTTCCTGGATCGGGAAGTGCTCCTTCTGCGGAACATTTGTGTCCTAAATATACTACTTCTCGTCTGAGAAATTGACATTTCTCTACGTTCAATTTTAAGTTATGTTCTCGCATTCTCTCGAAAATTAACTCCAATTTTCTGTTATGGTCTACCAGATTTTTTCCATAGACGACTATGTCATCTAAATAGACAAAGCATTCTAGTCCTTGTAGACCAGTAAGGATATAGTTCATAAGTCTTTGGAATGTCGCTGGAGCTCCTTTGAGTCCAAAAGGCATTCGCTTAAATTCGTAGTGGCCATAGGCCGTACTGAAAGCTGTTTTTTCCCTATCTTCTGGATGGACAAGAACTTGATGGTAACCACTGGCAAGATCCAGTGTTGTGAAATACCTAGCATGACCAAGTTGGTCAAGTATGTCTTCAATACGAGGTAGCGGGAAAGCATCTCCTATCGTGCATTCGTTCACCTTACGGAAATCGACTACTACCCTCCAACGTACCTCTCCGTCGGGTCCTGCCTTTTTGGGTACCACTAAAAGTGGTGAGTTCCAAGGACTTTTGCTGGGTTGGACTATGTCGTTTTCTAACATTTCAGCAAGTTGTTCATTTATTATTCCCCGTTGTTTCTCAGGGAGCCTATACATTTTGGTGTTTATAGGGGCTTGGGCTTGGTTAATTGGGATTTTATGCAGCATGGTTGTAGTGTGAGTGAGTCTGTCACCCGGTAGGAAAAATATGTCATTGTATTTTGAACAAAGGTCTACTATAGATTCTTTTTCTTCTTCGTTTAGGCTATCATCTTTGTTCAATTTGGTTGTTAATTCTTGTATTCTATTGTTTACGAAACTATTTTGGGTTAGTGTTTTTGTATCACTCTCCAGGTTGCTTATTTTACTGTAGACCTGTTTTTCATCTTCATTATCCATTACTCCGACTAAATAATGCATACCCCGTCCAATACCATCGAATAAGGATCTCTTTGTTCTGTGAGGATTTATTATATTTTCAATGACCTGAGTTCGTTGTCTTATTGATTTTACTATTCCTTTTATTATTGGTCTGTTGCTATTACATTTTTTGTTCTTGAAATTATTGCATACTTCGTTCCATTTGTCTTCTACTTTCCTTACTAGTTCCGTGTGTTGTTTTATGTCGTCCACGTGTATTTCTGTTAGTACGTTCCAACTGTCATGGTATAGAAGTATTTTTCCTATTGTTTCGAATACTACCCCTGTGTTGTTTAATTCCTCCACTTGGAATCCGTTTTTTTCTTCATTCATTGCCCATATTATCGTTATCATGTTCAGGATTGTTGTTACTTTGACCGGAATCATATTCTAAAAATAAATTTGTATTTCAAAAAATGTTTGCAGATTCTATTATATTAAATTCCGTAGTGATTCATTACTCAAAAAAAAAATCATTGGGCTAATGGTTACTACTATTACAAAAAAAATTGCCGATTCATACAAAAATTTTGTTTCGTATTTTCGGTTTTCGTTCAATGGTCGTGAATGTAATTTGATCGTTTATTGAAACTGTTTACTGTTGCGCATTATTGGCGTGTGCCGTTGATTTTTATCATGTTAATTTCAATGCGGTCTTTCTTTGATGAATTTGAACATGTGTTATTGAATGAATGTGAAATTCAAGAAGTGGTTTTAGGTAGTGACCTTGATATTTATTATTGTTATATATTTTTTTTTTTTTTTTTTTTTCAAATCGACAGTTTTCGATTTTAAGGTAGGTTCAGTTTCTTTTACTTTTGTCTTGCCATTTTCACTTAATGAATGAAATGGAAACATGAATACAGACTTTCGTGGGGTTAGTAATATGCATTTGTAGGCATTGTATATATTTTTGGTTTTTGAGGGGAGCGTTGCTTAGCAAAAAAAAATTTATAGTAGGAAAAAGAGTAGCTGTTATTCGTAATAATGTTTGAGACGATTATTATGAATGGTTACCTGTTTTTTCTTAATTAATATTACACTATCTGTGGGACTCGTAATTTGTACCACAGGATATGGTCCTGTCCATATTTCAGATAATTTGTGTTGTCTATTCTCGTTTTTCAAAAGTACCTTGTCTCCTACGTGAAAAGTTATAGTTCTTATTTTATTGTCGTAATAATTTTTTGAATTCTTTTTACTAATAATCAAATTTTTCCTAGCTAAAGAATGTATTTTCTGTAACTTATACCGTAAAGTATAATAGTAATTTTCGTGGTCGTATATGGGTTCGGGTTCTTTTTTAAGGTTTGAAGGTATGTCGGAGGTGAAACCAAAAAGACAGTCCATAGGGGTAAACTTAGTCCCCTCATGAATGCTGTTGTTATAAACAAGCGCGGCGGTTCTAAGAAATTGATCCCAAGATCTTGGGTTTTCATCGCAGATCGTTCTTAAATATTCTACTAGTGGTCTATGTGCTCTTTCCAATGCACCATTCGATTGAGGGTGATAGGCGGTAGTTTGCAGTTTTTCAATTTTAAGTAATTTGCATACTTGTTTAAATAACTTGCTTAAGAAATTTGTCCCTTGGTCTGTAACTAGTTTGTTGGGTATTCTGTATCTTGTTATGATTTGTTCAAAAAATATCTGGGCTATTGTTACGGCTTCCTGGTTAGGTATTGCGTAGAAGTCTACGTATTTAGTCAAGTTGTCTTGAAACGTCAAAATGTACTTGTTTCCTGAGTATGATTCTTGCAGTGGTCCTACTATGTCTAAATAAACTTTGTCAAAAGGAATTTGACTTGTATCAGTAAATATCATTGGCATTTTTGTTTCTGGACTTTATTTCATTTTTTGGCATTTTGGGCATTTCCTTATGTATTTGGATATGTCCTGGAACATTTTTGGCCAAACGTAATTCTTTCGGATTCTTTTATATGTGTTTATGACACCTTGGTGTCCGCCAAACGGGGAATCATGATAATCTCTGAGTACATTCAATATTTCTTCGGGCTTATCGATCTTCTGTCTGCTATATTTGAAGTCTTCGATTTCATTTATTGTCGATGTGCTTTGTTGGGTAATTTTCGCGTTACTACAAGATTCGTCAGAGTCGTGTCGTTTAATATTAGTGTCTTCTTTATCTAGTAATTGTAAAGCTCTCTGAGCTCTTGTTACGGCTAAACAAGTTTTCTCACGTTCTTGGTTCTTGTCCTCATCAGATACCATTAGTGGTATTCTACTCAGTGCATCTGCATTGACGTTAGTTTTACCTGCTTTATATTTTAAACAACAGTCATACTCGGATAGTTTGTGGTGGAACCTTATTAACCTTGACGTGGGGTCTCTTACTCTAAAATTACCTGTCAATGGTTCGTGATCTGTGTATACTATAAATTTTCTTCCTAACAAGTAACATCTAAAATTTTTTGTCGCCCAAACAACAGCTAACATTTCTTTTTCTATAGTGGAGTAGTTTCTTTCTGCTTTGTTTAATGCGCGACTAGCGTATGCAATAGGTTTGTCTTTCCCTACTTCTCCTTGCGAGAGAATTGCCCCTATCGCTTCATTGCTAGCGTCAGTCGTGAGAATGAATGGTTTTTTAAAATCGGGATAAATTAATAACGGGGGTGTTACTAGCAAGTTCTTTATTGTTTGGAATGCTTCTTGACATCTGTCTGTCCAAGTGAATTTAACGTCCTTTCGAGTAAGATTTGTCAGTGGTCGAACTATTTTCGAAAAGTTTGGAATAAATTTCCGGTAGTAATTGGCCAAACCAAGGAAGGATTGTGTTTGCTTTATCGTGCGAGGTACAGGGAAGTTTTGCACACAGCTAGTTTTTCCTGGATCGGGAAGTGCTCCTTCTGCGGAACATTTTTGTCCTAAATATACTACTTCTCGTCTGAGAAATTGACATTTCTCTACGTTAAATTTTAAGTTATGTTCTCGCATTCTCTCGAAAATTAACTCCAATTTTCTGTTATGGTCTACCAGATTTTTTCCATAGACGACTATGTCATCTAAATAGACAAAGCATTCTAGTCCTTGTAGACCAGTAAGGATATAGTTCATAAGTCTTTGGAATGTCGCTGGAGCTCCTTTGAGTCCAAAAGGCATTCGCTTAAATTCGTAGTGGCCATAGGCCGTACTGAAAGCTGTTTTTTCCCTATCTTCTGGATGGACAAGAACTTGATGGTAACCACTGGCAAGATCCAGTGTTGTGAAATACCTAGCATGACCAAGTTGGTCAAGTATGTCTTCAATACGAGGTAGCGGGAAAGCATCTCCTATCGTGCATTCGTTCACCTTACGGAAATCGACTACTACCCTCCAACGTACCTCTCCGTCGGGTCCTGCCTTTTTGGGTACCACTAAAAGTGGTGAGTTCCAAGGACTTTTGCTGGGTTGGACTATGTCGTTTTCTAACATTTCAGCAAGTTGTTCATTTATTATTCCCCGTTGTTTCTCAGGGAGCCTATACATTTTGGTGTTTATAGGGGCTTGGTCTTGGTTAATTGGGATTTTATGCAGCATGGTTGTAGTGTGAGTGAGTCTGTCACCCGGTAGGAAAAATATGTCATCGTATTTTGAACAAAGGTCTACTATAGATTCTTTTTCTTCTTCGTTTAGGCTATCATCTTTGTTCAATTTGGTTGTTAATTCTTGTATTCTATTGTTTACGAAACTATTTTGGGTTATTGTATGATAACATTCTACCTTGTCAGTACCAAAATCTTTTTGGTGGGTATTAATATCTACTACATCGAAATCTTTTAGGGGGGCCATTTCCAGCTCGATATGTGTTATTTTGATTTCATGTTGATGTGTATTTATTATGGGTACTACAACGTGTCTTTTATTGTCTCCTATCAAACAGCTACCCAAGAACACTCCGTCCTCAATTTGTTTGGATAGACAGATCATGGCTTCTTCACTTCTGTACGGTAGTTCTACAGTCATTCTCGATCTAGAGGGAATTTTCAACCCTTCCTTTAGATTGAGTTGAATTGTTTTATTGCTTTTTGGTTGGTTTTTTATTACTAAATTTATTTCAGAGGTATTCTTTTCAACTATGCTACTGTTTTCGTCTTTGTTTTCTTGGTCAGACTCCCATCTTGGTAAAGATACAAATTTTTGTGTTGAGCCTAATTTGAACTCTAGATCACCTGAGTAAATAGCTTTAAGAGTTTTTAGTCCTGATTGGAATATTTGTCGACATTTATTATAGTCTGGTGTCTCATTGTACTTCAAAGAAGCGACATATTTTATGAACTCCAGAATTGCATTTGGTGTCTGATTGTGGTATAGTTTTTTCAAACTTAATGTAACATTACCCATAAAGGTTTCTTTTGACTTTTGGACCCTTAAAGGAATTTTAAGAAGATTTTCTTGCTCCCAAGGCAACATCACTCCTGACCACTCGATAAGGTTATATCCAAGGATCTCGAAGTCTCCTCGCATGGTGATTACACCTAGGTGAGCATCTCTAGAGGTGTACTCAATTGTACCGTGGTGCATTTTCTTAGGATTTGGTTTGAAATTTTCTTGGGTGTAGTGGCTTGCTAAGCCGAAATCTACTAGGTACGCTTGAGTGGTATTGTCTTTTTCACAACCTAATAAGATGTTTGTTCCTTTTAAATCTGTATGGGCATAGGTTCTGCCGTGAATGTATTCGTACACATCTAATATCTGTAACGCTAAACGGTAGATGGTATGTTCTGGAATTTTTCTTCCGTTTTCAAAGAAAAGTTTCCAGATACTATCTCCGTACCGTGGCATGACCAAAAAACGATGTAAAACATTATCATAGTCGTGTGATCCAGTACCTACTAGGTAGGGTATTCCTAAAGATTTTATATCGTGAAGTTTTTTAAACTGTGTAATGTCCTCTGAATGAGTATTATTCATATAGAAATGCATCTCCACAAAGAGTGTCCCACTATCGTGTGGTTCAATCTTCGCGACGTACTTATAGTCAGATGTTTTCTTTTTTGAGTTTGAGGCTTTACATGCTGAGTATACTTGACCAAAACTTCCTAGACCTATTAGTGGTCCTATTTTCCATGTATTTCTAAATGAATCTGTTATAATTTCTCCATTGGGAATCGGGTTTACCTCCGAGTTCTTGACTTCTAAGCTGTCCTTATTTTTTATTGGACAGTGTGCTTTTAACTTTTGGGCTGGTGCTTTATACTCAGCAATTTTTTTATTGTGATTCGAATTGCTATTTATGTTTACAATTTCCTTACAGTCATTTGGAATGATTCTATTTTTGGGACATTTATTGGATTTGTTGACTTTGAGTTCTTCCTGCTTCTTTGAATTGAAATCTAGCAGTTTTACTCTTTCGTCATTTACTTGGACCTTTCGCAGATTTTCCCTTGATTCCACTTTGCGAGGTGAAATTTGAGATGCTTCGGTTTCAGTGTTTGAACAATCCTTCATTGAAGCGGATAAAGATTCGAATTTAGTGCATTGACTTGCATTTTTATACTGCAGTTTACATTTTTCTTCTTGTGAATCCTTAACCTTCAATTCATGTCCTGCCTTCTCTTCGTGATTTATATGAGTTTGCTGACAGTTTGTGGTTGTCACATTTGTGTCAAACCCTGTATAGCAATATCCATTGTGCGAAATGGTTGACTCATGTATGTTGTTTTCAAAAGAATGTACCAGTGGTATACTATACACCTTCGAGTCTCGCGCCGGTAGTGCTGGAAAAGTTAATAATTTGTTAGGGCCGTCTATGTTACAATAAATCCCTAGGAAATTATATCCTAGTATTCCATCTCCAGGGATGGCTAGGTCATCTTCCACTACTTGAAAAGCGCAACGAGGAAATGAAGGCATTTGTATAGTGCCAATGCATTCTCCTAATGTAAAACCAACACCACAAGGCGTATTAATAGTCATTCTCTTATGTGGTCTGAGGAGGTTTATATCTCTAATAACGCTCTTTTTTAAGAGACTGACTTCTGATCCTGTATCTACTAATAATTTGATGTGTTTTATTCCGCCTAGCTCAATTTCAATTTCAATTGAGGGTAGGGAAATTTTCCTTTTTGGTTGCCCTGATTTTTTCGTTTTAACGTTTAAAGTCGGGGGAGAGACTTTTCGCCCGACTAACGGGAGTTTCCCGAGTGGTTTGATTGCCACTTGTTCCTAAATGTACATTGGTCGATTGAATGGGTGTTCCTTCCACACCATTCGCATAGTGCCCCCATATTGTATACTTTGCGTTCATTATTATTAGTATGAACTGTTGTATTATTTGGAAAATGTGGGTTATTCGTTCTAAATGGGTTGATTCGATTTGATTCCGAACTCACTCCATTATATTGTCGGGGGTAATTATTTTTATAATACCCGTTTTGGTTATTACCCCTTTGATTTGGGAAAGTTCTAGGTTCGTTGAGATTATCTCTCCTAGGTGCTTCATTCCTACTGAATCGGGGATTTGTATTTGTTCCGCAGGTCGTTGCCTCATGTCCGTATAGTTTACATAATTGACAAACCGGAGTATTCTGCCTTTTAAGACAATCACTATATGTGTGTCCCCTGTTTTTACAGAAATTACAGGTAATGTTTAATTTAGTTCTATTTTCTGGGTATACCGATTCACGTTTTTGGAAAGACAGGGGATTGCTTTTTTCGTTTGTTAAAAATGTCGTGTTACAAGCCATTTGCGAAAATGGTATCGTTTCTACTCGTTGAACATGCTTCTCCATACTGAGGGCCGTTCGGACCAATTCTTCGAAATTTTGAGTTCCCTGGGTGAATAGGTATTGTCCCAGCTGTTTGTTTGCAACTCCTGATGCGAGAGCCGATTTTGCAAAGTCTGAGAGCTGGGTTTTCACAATCTCAGAGTTATCGCCATATTTAATCTCTGCCGCTTCGCGGCATTGGGATAGGGCATGTCTTAGCCTGCTTATGAAAGTATTCAAAGTTTCAAATTGGCTTTGGCGACTAGTTATTAGGCAATTAACAAGATCGCTGTAATCCTCAATGGGTAAGTAAGCCCGGTTGAGTATATTCTCGAAGTCTTTGAAATCTACTGGCTTAGTAGTTTGGATGAGATCGAGCGCATCTTCTCGCAACTTGGTATCGAGAATTTGGAGGAAAAGTTTCTCGTCCTCAGCAGGTATGTGATTAATTATCGGGCGAATGCATGTCAGGAATGTTTGTAACTTTTGGGCTACCCTAGCATCGGTTCCTCCTGAAAATTCAGGTATTCCGTGCGACAATTTAAGGAGCTTTTCAAATCCTAACGACATTTTGATTTCCCTTTTCGCGTCTGAAAGTTTGCTTATTTCCAATGGAGGTGTTTCCAATGTGGGTGTGTCGGCTTGTACTGAGGTTTGAGTGACTATAGTTTTACGAATGGTTTTATTTTTTCGTAAACCGACAACTTCGTCATTCAAAGATTGAATCTGATATTCGAAAATTTCCTCACGCCTTCTTAGTTTTTCTATCCCACTTTGGAACTCTGTCTCCTTATTTCTTAAAACAGCTTGTTTCTGTTTGACTTCCTCTTCCCTAGCCTCGAGGATAGCTATACGCTTAGACAGGTCTGAAATTATTTCTTCAGCCTGGCTGTTCGTATTTTCAGCTTCCTGTTGACTTTTCTCTAACTTTTTACGAGCTCTTTGGTGGTTGTTTAATTCAAGCTTGAGGTCTCGGATGTCTTTTTCAAGTTTCGATTCGAGGGACTTGACGGATTCTATATACTCAAAGAGTATAGCATCCGTTGCTTCCAGCCTCGTGAGTTGTCCCCACTGTAAGCTTATTTGGTTGTATTTAAGATTAAAAACTTCTTTTCCCACAAGAGCTTTCCACTCTGCTAGTAGGGTACTATTGAAGCTTTTAATCTCTTGACCTTGCTCTTTCTTTTCCTTATTTAACTGCTGGATTTCCTCGAGCAGTACCTCTACCTCAGAGGGTTTAGGATCCATAAACAGTAGTTAGGAAAAAAGAGAACAAAAATAGAAATAAAGAAGAGAAAGTTTTCCAAACGAACGAAACGTGCAACAGAAAAATGGCAAAAGTGAATCAATAGTAGGCAACTATAACCCTTCCGAACTAAAAATTGCAAACACACATTTTTATAATTTTCTTTTTTTTTTTATTTGTTTCTTTCTTTTTCTTTGGTTTTTGTGTTTTTTTTTTTTTTTTAAAACTTTTATGTTTGTGATGGCTGCTTTTGTTGTGCCATCTTTTTGCCCTTGTTTGTATATTCTAGTTTCTTCAGGAGGCTTGCCTCCTTCAGATACCGCCGCTTCTCCTCGCCACGGCAAAGCCCTGCCAACCGATACAGCTTTCCCAACTCCTGCCGGACCCAGACCTGGTGGCCCCCTCTTTTCTTCCTTCCTTCGAATCCTCCGAATGGGGTTTTTGGAGGGTTGCTGGTTGGTTTGGGCAACTTTGGTTCGATGGCTTTGGTTAGGTTCCGACGCCGATATTCGTCCAATGTAATAGGTTTGGGTCCTGCTTGGGGCTGCTTCTGGATTTCTTCGGTTATTTTAACTAGTGATTGTGAATCCATACTCTAATGGAGAGACAAGGAATTGAAAACAGAATCGTACTAACGGAACCTTTGGTAAAAAAGGAACTAAAAAAAAATGAAAGAGAAAAGAAAAAAAAAACGGAATCGTACTAACGGAAACCTTTGTAAAGGTAACTAGATTCGTAGCATAATACGCTGAAACATGGAGGGTGTTTCAGTTAACCAGGTTTATTCTCCAACTGGTCGTACTATCTTACCGGCTGCGCCATTGTTATGTTATTGATATTCAACAACATGAAATTAACCTACTTGGCCCGTGTAAGGCGAGAACCCTAGTTCTGGTCAGGGGCACCCGACCACCAATGTACATTTGGATCCATACACATGGATCCAAGATTATTCAAAATTATAGGGGAAAAGGAAAGGGGAAAGCCAGCGGATGAAGGCACACTGGGGCCAATTAATATGGGAGGCGACGAGGCCTACTTAGCAGAGATACCATTTGGTATCTCTGAATGTACCTGAGAAATTAAAGAAGGGGTTATTTGTTTACAAAAAGAACTTACTTCTTTATTATGATTGATTGATAAAATGTACAACTGATTGTTACCGACTGTTACTGCCTGTTATTGACTGTATCTCACTGTTACTGACTGTTACTGATTGTAATTGGCTTCATTTTTCATTTACTATTTATACCAAATTAATTGTCCATGAATTGTTATCGATGTTATCGACATCAATTCATTTTCTGCTAAGCCAAGAATTTACTTTAATTGTTAACTAATTTCGTCACTGCCCGACTTTCGTCACTGCCCGACTTTCATGAGTGCAATTCAACTCGTCAGCATTAGGTCTTTGGCCTGTTGTTGGTTCATATGGTGGTCATATGAACCAGCAACTAGGTTTTTATTATTCTTTTTGCCCTTCCGTTTCGGTTTGGCGACAAACCGATGACCGGGCATTTGTGAATTATTAATGGTCTATCAAGCGTGCTCGTTTGTTTATTTACAAACGAACCTCTTGATGACCTTGATTCGTATATTTTATTTGAATCATTTTGAGGTGGGTTATGGTTTATTGTGTTGTTTGAGTTTTTTATGAAACTCTTAATGCGTTTCTCATACAACACAACAACTATTTCCTATATTTCTTCTTATTCTTTGTGCTTCTCGATTGAGATCTGAATCCGTAATGAAAACTTCTTCGGCATTTGCTATACTAATAGGATCTTCAATTACTGATTCGGTGTTTGCAGCATCTAAAGGCAAATCGCTTTTAAAATGAATACACAGATTGTGTAAGGCACAACAGACATTCACAATTTGAATTGCTTTCTTTGGAAGATAATGCAGTTCTCTTGCACCGAGCAGACACCTCCACCTAGCTTTCAAAACTCCGTTCGTTCTTTCGATGATATTTCGGCATCGAGTATGGGCTTCATTAAATTTACTTTCTGATGACCCTTCTTCTGTTAGTCTATGGGGGGTCAACAACCATGGCTCCAAGGGATATCCGGCATCACCTTTTGAAATATTTTGTTAAGTAATTTTTTTTCAGGTCCTTCAATCAAAAGAAGATACTTACCCAATAACCATGAATTTCTTTCACCACTTTGGTACATTTCTTCCATCCACGATCGTAGCCCACTCACTCTCCAGATTAAAGAATCATGACACGCTCCTGGGTGAGTAGAATCAACGAAGCGTATTCTCATTTCATTGTCGCAAACCTTTTTTGAAAATACTGGGAGTTAGAAAAACAAAAGCATTTAACGTTCATCAATACTTACAAGCAAAACATTCAAACTGTAGTATCCTTTTCTGTTGTAATATAAATGTTTGCTTGCTGATGGGGTAATTATTTTTACATGAGTGCCGTCTATACATCCTATTACACCTGGTAGCTTATGTTTTTGGTAGAAATCAAATACAATTGATCTTCTTTGTTCAGTGTTCATCTGCAAAACACATTTAAAACAATTGAAAGCACTTCTGAAAAAATAGATTGAGCCACCCCAATCTCGTGGTCTTTTCCAACTCCCGTTTGATAGCCACCCTCAGCAAAAAAACGCAAGCAAGCACTGAGTTTAATTATGGGAGGAGTGCCGAAAGGTTTCCTTGTTTGAGGCAAGGAACTAGTAAGCACTTCAAGCAAATATTTGAAAAGGGGTTTATTAACTCCATAGTAACCATGAAATCTGTAGAATATGGAGGTTATTGGTTATAAAAAAAATTGTTTTATAAAGAAATATTTATTTAGGTACAGTGATTGTGGAAGATCTAATGGATTTGAATGATCCCTTAAACTACGGAGTTCCAAATTGAAATTAATGAAGAACCTGGCACTAGAAATCTACAAATGCTACCAAAACTTAAGTGGAATTCCAGTAACTCAGATAGCAATCAGAATAATCTAAACCTATTGCTAAATAGAAGAACTGATTCGGAATTAGCATCGAACACAAGCTGTATAAGATTTGCTTATCCAACCCTTAGGATCAACAGGAAGAGGTTAATACCAGTTGAACCCTGGTTTGATGGAGAGTGTTTTAGTGCTAGACAGAGGTCTTTTGCATGGTTGAAGTCACTTCGTGTACACGACAATGAATTTTTCAAAAGTCAATACTTAGAAGCAAATAAGATTTTCAAAGACATGTGCAGACGCAAGCGAAATAATTATTTCTAGGAGACTTGCGAAGTGCAGTAAATCTACCAATTTTTGACACTAGAACGGAAATAAGTTTAAGATTCATCGAGATCTCACACCAAGTGTACTCTACCAACAATTCAAGGAACTTTTAAATCACCACTCCAGTAATGTAAACATTGCGTACGCTGAACCAAGGATCGAAAATCAGTTGTTGGATGCGCGAATAACTCATGAGAGATAATTAACGTGTTTTAAAAATTTAAAAGATGGCAAGGCAGCAGGCTCCGATGGAATACCTGTTGAGTTCTATAAGTACGGAACCTTTGAACTTATAAATAAGCTCAATTATGCTTTCAACCGAATCTTGAAACTTGGAACCGTACCACAAGAGATTAAAGAATCCCTAATTTTTCCAATTCACAAAAAAAGAAGTACGCAAAATCCGGACAACTATCGGAGGATAAGTTTTCTTAATGCTTCGTATAAAACATTTACCGCAATTTCGCAACAGAGGTATTGAGCCTCTGTATCTCGTATCATCTCAATTGATGATCAATCAACTGCATAAGTACTGTACAATGTATGATCTTTAAGTTAGCTTAAACAAATCAAAGATAATGATCTTCAGAAATAGTGGAGGAAGAAATAGCCAAAACAAAAGATGGTTTTACAATTCAACACCTATGGAAGTCGTGAACGAATTTAGATACCTAGGAGTGTGCTTGACAAAAAACCTAAGCATGGAAAAGCATCTGAGTGAACAACTAGTTAAGGCAAAGAGAGCTATAGGAACTACGTGGGAAAATTGTTGTTTTTTTTTTTTTACATTATCAGAAAAGCTTATTTTATTTTGTTTTCATTTTATATTATTTTATACCCAGTACTCAGAAACATGTATCACTGTCATCATTTACCGAGGTGTTAGTTGTTAGTAAGCAAAAATTAAGTCTAACACACTCAAGACAACAGAGCTAAATAATATTACAAAATTATTGATAAACATAATACGAAAACAAATTTGATAGCTACATACATAAAACTACTTATTAAATGTTACAATTATTAAGAGATAAGAAACATAAAAAACATAGTCAAGAGAGTGGAGGTCTGGTTCGAATTAAGGACTTTGACGTAGTTTTACTAATATGAAAATCTATTAAATTTGAGTTTAGGTTCAAAACTTTTATCATACAAGTAATAGGCTAATTCATTCCATAATTAGTTCTATGATAGGGACAGTGAAGTAACTCCAAGTTGCGCAGTTGGTATGAGCCTCCCCGGTAGTTAAAACTTATGCATGAGAGCAAGTCAGGAGCATCAATTTGTCCTGTTATAAGCTGGTGAATAAAGACTAAATCATTATTTATTCGCCGATGCGAAAGTAGTTGCATCTGCAAAAGTTGAATACGATGCTCATACGGTGGAAGATCATATGGATCAGTCCAAGGAAGTCCCTTAAGAGCAAATCTAATAAATCTTCGCTGTATACTTTCTATTCTTGAATTGTGGACTGCATAATAAGGAGACCATACTTGAGAAGCATATTCTAGATGGGGTCGAACATGACAGTTATATAGCGAAAGAGTGACGTAGGGGTCCGTGAACTCCTTAGCCCATCTTTTAATAATGCCAAGCATTGAATTTCCTTTACTAACAATGTA
Source organism: Melanostoma scalare (assembly GCA_949752695.1). Classification (NCBI taxonomy): domain Eukaryota; kingdom Metazoa; phylum Arthropoda; class Insecta; order Diptera; family Syrphidae; genus Melanostoma; species Melanostoma scalare. Next base: position 107,255,641 of record OX456984.1, on the reverse strand, counting down.
ATTGATATGAGATGTAAATTCTAAATTGGAACTAAAGTAAACGCCGAGGTCCTTAATACTGGACACCTTGCATAATATTTAATGAGAAATCGAGTAAGCTTTGACATTTGCTTGGATTGAGAATCAATCCATTTTTATCGCACCATGTGGCAAAATTTTCAACATCAGATTGTAAAATAAGACGATCGGCTGCGCAGTCTATTTTCTTGAAAATTTTCATATCATCCGCGAAGATCAAAATTTCGCTCGATGACAAGCTAAAAGTAACATCATTAATGGCTAGAATAAAGAGGATAGGGCCAAGGTGACTACCTTGTGGTACTCCTGCGTGCGCCTTAAAGGAGTCTGAAAGAATGCTTCTAAATTTTACCACATATGATCTATCAGTAAGGTACGATCTGATCCAATCAACGAAGGTCGAAGGGAATCCATATGCATTTAGTTTAAACAATATAATTTCGTGAGATAGTTTATCGAAAGCCTTTGAAAAGTCAGTATATATACAATCTAACTCTTGCCCGCTTTCAAGCGCGTTTGAACATTTATGAAGGAAATATACAAGGTTTGTTACTGTTGATCTTTTCTGTACAAAACCACGCTGCTGTTTGCAAATTATATTTTTAGTATCGAAAGTTAAGCTTTCACAAATAAGCTGTTCAAATAATTTGGGGATACACGAAAGCTTAGATATGGGTCTGTAGTTAAGGATATCTGATTTAATACCTTTTTTAAATACAGGTGTAATAAAAGATCTTTTCCACAGTAAAGGGAATCGACCAGAATCTAACGATAATGAAAACAAATAATGAAGGGGAAATGCAATTTGGGACTTACACTTTTTTAAATTATTGGAGGGATGCCATCAGGGCCAGCAGAGTAATCATCGTTCAAAGATGAAATATTGTTAAGGACTCTTTCTAGGATAAAAGGAACATTATTAAAATTAACTTTAGGACATTTACGTAGAAACTCGAAGTAACTACGATCTGTATCAACAATAGAATCAGAGAAGGAATTACAAAAATGGTGAGCAAAAGCGTTGCAAATGTCGGATGTTTTAGTCAATGTGTCATTACCGTATGTAAAGTTATCTGGGTATCCATCCGAATCTTTCTTTGAATTGACAAAGTTCCAGAAACTTTTTGGATCATCCCTTAATGAGTTGCCCATTCTGTGAACATAACTTGAGTACAGAGTTTTTGATAGTGATTTAAATTCATAAAAAAAAGATGTAAGAAAGGTGGTCAGATTCAGAACGCGTCTTAATTTAAGTCCTCCAAGCACTATTTCTTTTGTTGCGAAGCTTTTTTAGTTCCTTAGTGTACCATGGGTGATTAGAGCTCACATTCTTTGAAATTTTGATTGGTATAGCTTTGTTCATGCAGTCGTTAAGAATAAAATAAAAGTAACTAACTGCTTCCTCAATATTATTGAAAGCTGATATATTATTAATATTAGATCTACTTAGTTCATCAGAAAGCATTTGAAAGTTAGTCTTTCGACAGTCAAATATATGCGAGCAGTCATATGAATTACTATAACTATGAATGTGACCGCTTAGGTCAAGGAAAATGTCTAGAGGAGGGTGATAGTCATCTACATTAGTAATGCCGGAATAAGATCTAAGAACGACAGTACTAACAGCGTCAGAGGTAAAGACTAAATCAAGATTTCGATTTAAAAAGTTTTTAATACAGCTCACTTGTTGTAAGTCAGTAGAAATTAGATAATCCAATAAGATAAGCTCTTGTTGAGAGGATGTCAAGGAAGCTTTCTGAAATGAACAGTCAATTGATGGAGACCAATCTATATAAGATAGATTAAAGTCACCCAGCAGTAAAATATTTATATCTAAAGAAGAAAGATTGTTTAAATAATCTAACACTAAAGCCACTTCATTGTAGGCAGGGGCAGAACTTTTTGGGGGAATGTATGTGCCAATTACATAGACTGTCTTAGACTCAAAGGTAACTTCGATGCAAATTAGATCTATTGTTAAAATAAAAGGAAAAGTGATATTAGACGACAAAAAGCTATTGTGACAAGCTATGAGAACACCCCCTCCTACGTCTGCGTCTACATGAGAATGGCGGTCCTTTCTAAATACTTGAAATTCTGAGTTAAAAAGTTCTGTATCCAGAATGCCTGAATGAAGCCAGGTTTCTGTAAGAACAAAAATATCATGGGCAAAAGCTTGAGAATTGACAAAAAAAATCAGTAGTTTTACTACGAAGCCCCCTTACATTCTGGTAAAATAGGGACAAACTTATTAGTTTTTGAAACATTATTGACGGTACTATTTTCAAAACGTTTCTTCTTGGAAGAACCAACAAATTCTTTTAAAAGAGTGCCTGAAGGCCATAAATTAGGGCTGCAAAGACAATCAAATTGCGACGGAGGGACAAAAATTTTAAAGGACGAAACAAAACTGTAAGGTTTACTTATTTTGGTACATCTAAGAAATAAGTCATTAGATATATTGTGGTTCAAAGTTAGATGGGATATAATATCATTGGATGTTAAATCAGGCTTAAGACGGGATACAAAAATTTGTTTAGGCTTGGGAACTGATTCTATTTGTTTGGGAATTGGAAATGGTTCAATAGGAGGATAATTCACATTAAAGGTTTCGGGAACTGATTCGATTTGTTTGGGGATATGAGGTAGTTCGGTAATTTGATTATCAACACTGGGAGGCCTACTAGAAACAACAGCTAAATCGACGATTGTCGTTTCATTGTTATTATTAGTAGGACCAATACAGCTTCTAAGACATGAACGTTTTTCAGAAGAGTGAGTATCTTGCTTTTTCTTTTTAGACTTATTAGGTTTAGAAATATTTGAAGTAGATTACATAATAGAAGTATAGATCTATTATGTTCTATGCGTCACAGGTATGGGGATACAAGCAATATGGAAGTGTGGAAAAGTTGCTCAAGTTCTACATTAAAAGGATATTCCACCTCCCTTCCAACACACCACACTACGTCGTGATGCTGGAAACAAGATTATCACCACTCTTCGTCAAAACCCTCAAGGCCCAGGTGGACTATATTATCAAAGATTTGAACATGAATAATGAAAGACTTCACAAGAAAGCTGCCTTATACGTAGTCAACCGGAAATACTGCTGGTATGCGGAATGGAACTAGCTCGCGCAATGGTGTGGTATGGAGTTTGACATGCACTTCCACCTCCCTTCCAACACACCACACTACGTCGTGATGCTGGAAACAAGATTATCACCACTCTTCGTCAAAACCCTCAAGCCGCAGGTGGACTATATTATCAAAGATTTGAACATGAATAATGAAAGACTTCACAAGAAAGCTGCCTTACACGTAGTCAACCGGAAATACAGCTGGTATGCGGAATGGAACGAGCTCGCGCAATGGTGTGGTATGGAGTTTGACTTGCACATTGAAAATGTCAGCGTATAGAAAGGTCAAATTTATAAGTTAATGGCAATGGTTGATAAAAAGCTTAGAGAGAAATATATCGAAGATGCCACCACTTCAGTGCACCGAGTTGTTTACAGTCGCCTATGCCATTACCTAGGACAAAGAAACTACTTCAGAGACCAGAATAGTGTGGAGCAAATCTCGATGATGTCAAGACTACGTGCAGAACTTCTACATTTGAATTATATGCCACTTAGAGAGGACCTTCCCAGTTTATGCAGTCTGTGTAATCGGGGGGAAAGAGAAGATATTTTCCATTTTCTAGGAAATGCCCGGTTTTAATGGAAACTAGGAGCTTCTTCTTCAACTGCAATTATTTAACCGACAGTGAAATGATAGAGTATTTAAACGAAATAGATGTGCAAAAACTTTTCATGTGCTGCAAAGTAGCGCAAGCTTACAGAAACAGAATTCTCTCCGAAAACTTTTGAAGCAAGAAAAATTAATAATAATTTAATAATAATATTAAAAAAATAAGAAAAATTTGTTTATGATATTTAAGAGACTTAAACACATCTAATGTATTTATGTAATTTATTTGGATTGTCAACCAGGCAGACGGTATTGCCGAGCTTCATTTGATTTTGTTATACATAACGATTTGAATAAGAAAATAAAATCTATTTACTACTACTACTACTAGTGCCGGAAATACAAAACTTTATCTGCAAAACAGTAGATAGTGATTCTAATCACGAAGCCGTACAACTAACGATTAATTTAAACCAACCAATTTCTCAGACGCAATGTTTAGTCGATGTTTGTCGACACATATATAAAGTTTACAGTGCAAACACACTGTAAACTTTATATTTCTAGGGGTAGTCCAGGCACTAGAGGTAGTTGAGTATGCAAAATCCGAGTGCCGGCAACTGTGACCGGATTCTTATAGCTGAGACCCTAAATAATGACAAAACACATCTTGCCGCCCAATATAATGGTCCCTTTCCGCTCTCTTAACACCCCCTCTTCACCTATAGAGTAACTGTCTGAACAGAATTGTGTAGCTGTAGCTGTAGTACGCCGCGCTGTCAAAGTCAAAAATAAGCAAATGCCATAAGAGTGTACACAATGCGTAGTAGTAGCTGTAGCGGTAATTCAACTTTTGAGCGCGCTGCGGTGCTACATTTTGACGTTTCACACAGAAAAAAAACAAAACAAAGCAAAATGGCTCAGCAAAATTGACATCTTGCGCTACACCATTGTGGACGAGCCTTACTACAATCCTCAGCTGCATTCTGATTTTTGATTTGACAGCGCGGCGTACTGCAGCTACAGCTACGCTATTTTCTTCAGGCAGTAAGCATAGCGCGGCTGCACGTTTAGTGCGTTTCTACATTTATTCACGTAAAGACGTTGCTTTTTCCAGTCGTATACATACATTATATACATATAAAAAATAGTATTTTCGTAAGTTCTTAGTGCCTGTTAAAAGTTTACTGTATTAAAAAACATTAGAAATGTCGTTAGAGGTGGTTAATTTGAAAAGAAAAAAACCTAACGAACAATTTTGCTTATTTTGCGATAATTCGAGTGGTTTAGTGAAAAATCCAAGGCCAGAGACGCTCATAATAAATTGCAACTTGTTCGATTTCTTTGCGCTAATGCTCCAAAATATGCACAAGTAAAAGAAGACTGCGAGATGTATATTTGTGGAGGATTCGATGATACAACTAAATGTTTAAAGTTGCAAGGGTCTTCAATTTGTGAGGTACTTGAATTACAATCAAACCATTTAGAAGCTGATTCAAGAATGTTCGCCCACATATTTCACGCAGTAAAGATTCAATCTGCTCATATTATCATAATCAGCGCTGATACAGATGTATTCGTCTTGGCGGTTTATTTCTGGAAACACCTAGCAAATATTGGGTGTCTCGGTCTATGGTTTGACGGTTCTCACACAAAGAAATGTTTTCTAGGATGCTATTTGGCTGCTGAATCACTGGGTGAAAATATGTGCAATATTTTGCCAGCATTACATGCTGTAAGTGGCTGCGACTCTACTAGTAGAATTGGTAGTAAAATGCAATGGTTAAAAGCTGCGTCTGAAGATTTTGTACAAACAGCTCTCATGCCTTTGGGAAACCTAGACCTAAATAATGAGCAATTGAAACAGTTAGAAACAGTTTGCACATATGTATTTTCGAAAAAAAAAATATCTGCCGATGAACTCAGATTTAAACTGATATCGCAAAATATAGGTTTCAATTTCAATTTGATGAAAGTGATAAGCACTTCAGATGCTTTGTATTTGCATTTATTAAGGGCTACTGTACAAACATTTATATTGAAAAATGCTCATCAAACACAATTACCACACATTGATTATTGTTCATTTGGTTACGAAAAACTCAACGGTGACTTACTTCCACGACAAATGACGAAGCCGTCTTTACCACAGTCATTAATTCCACCATGTAAATGTACTGCGGATTGTCGCACAATGTCTTGTCATTGTAAAAAATCGAAATTGTTTTGTATTTCAATTTCATTATGAAAATGCACCAATAACAAATGTAAAAATAAAAATGACTAATTTTTTACCTACTGTTGAGGACCTACTATTAACACCTTACCACTGGTGGGGGGATATTAATAGCATGCACTCAATAACTTTAGCAAACCGTTCTTTACCGCTGGTGGGGAGAACTTAATGAGAAAAACACTGGTTTGATTGCCGTTCTAACTGCAAGTGTCTTATTTATTATTAGCTCAAAGTATTTATACATATTAAGTGCTTACTAGACAATAAAGAATAACATATGCCTAAATGAGGTGCAACGACTCGTGCGAGCATAATAAATGCTGATCGTTGCAGGAGGTGTCGTATTCGTTTGCCTGTTGGTCACTCACCTGTTGTTGTTCATTCAGTTGGTGGTGTCTGGTGTAATTTTTTGTTATGCGCTCGTTTGGCATTTGCTGTCATAACAAATGCAAACAGCCCAGATGCCTTGTCAGCACAGATTATGTACGTACTTGTACATTCTGCCCGGCCAAGTTTGGACTGTGCAGCTCGATGACAGTGTTTGCAGCTTCTGTATTTATTTCTTCGACCTTGTTATTATCGATAATTGGTAGAGGACACAGTTTGCCTATAGGTCTCTTATAGATTTTATTTTTTGTCCTTACAGACACAACTCGTACCAAATCATCGTCTCCCGCATGGGTTTCCTCAATTATACCCAAAGACCACCTTGTTGGTGGAAGGTTGTCATCTTTCAGCAGTACAATGTTACCAGGACTCAGATTCCTAGTCTTCTGCGTCCATTTCTGTCTTTGTTGAAGGGTTGTCAAGTAACTTTGGCTCCATTTTTTCCAAAATTGTTGTTGCATCCGTTCCAATAGCTGCCATCTTGTCAGTAACGTTTCTTTCTCGTCAAGTCTATGTTTTTCCGGTGGTGCTAGTAGGGCTGCCCCGATTAAGAAGTGTCCTGCCGTCAGTACATCTGGATCGTCTGGATCGTTTGAGAGTGGATAAAGTGGCCGTGAATTAAGACACGCCTCGATTTGCGTTAATAATGTTGCTAGTTCTTCAAATGTAAGTTTGTGCTCTCCGATGGTTCTTTTTAAATGATACTTTATCGATTTCACTCCCGCCTCCCACAACCCACCAAAATGAGGGGCTCCAGGGGGTATAAAATGCCACTCCGTACTACAAGACATGAGCATATTTGACATGTCTTGATTGTACTTCTCTTGGGCTTTCACGTTTAGTTGGAGAATTTTGTTTGCAGACACAAAATTTGTTCCGTTGTCACTATACAGATGCCCGACATGACCTCTTCGCCCACAGAGTCTTTTGAAAGCTGCGATGAATGCGTTCGCCGTTAGATCGCTCACAACTTCAATATGTATAGCCTTTGTTGCTAGGCATATGAAAATTGCAATGTATCCCTTGTATGATTTGTTGCCCCTTCCCTTTGACATTCTGATGTCTATTGGTCCAGCATAGTCGACACCGGTGTGTAGGAAAGGCCTGCTTCGATTTACCCTTGGTTGAGGAAGATTTCCCATCAATTGTTTGCTTCTATCTGATTTATATCTGAAACAGATAGTACATCCGTGAAGCCGTTGCTTAACTGCACTGGACCCATTGACAACCCAGTAACGCTGTCGTATATAGGAATGTGTTAACTGGCTTCCTCCATGTAATGTTGATTTGTGAGCGTCGTCAATGAGAAGCGTGGTAAGATCACTTTTGTGTGGAATTATAATAGGATGTTTTTGTAACTCAGAAAGTTTGGCTTCCGTCAGTCTTCCTGTAACTCGAATAATTCCGTCTTCGTCAATAAATGGAACAAGGCATCGTAATTTGCTCTTCTTTTCTACATCTTTTCCAGCTTTAAGACTTTTCATTTCAGAACCAAAATGTGTATTTTGGGTGTTTCTTATTAGAAGTTTGTTCGCACTTTCTATTTCATCACTCGATAAGGGTCCCGATCTTCTGTTTTGGCTGTGCGATTTCACGTTGTACAGAAATCGTTCGCAATATGCAAGAATTCTTGTGAGACGTTTGAGCGAACTGTGTCGTGTTGTCATTTGTCCTATTAAATCTTGCTTATTTTCTTGTACGATCATCATCGCACAAATGTTGACCTTTTTAATTTCTAGGTCGGTACTGTGTATGTTGTTATCATTGTATAATACTTCTACATGAGAGAGCCACTTCGGACCATTCCACCAAAGAAGATGATCTTTAAGCTGTGATGGGTTTATACCTCTCGAAGCACAATCTGCTGGGTTTTCATTACCACTAACGTGATGCCATTTTGTTGAATCTATTACTTTCAGTATAGTTTCGACTCTATTCGCGACGTAATTTTTCCATTTAAATGGATTTCCATTCAACCATGCAAGAGTAATCTTCGAGTCGGTCCACGCGTGTACTTCTAATTCATCTATTGCAAGCGCCACCACCGTCTTTTTAATCAATTTTGCTAGCAATACTGCTCCACATAGTTCCAGCCTTGGTATTGAAACTTTTTTAATCGGTGCAACTTTTGATTTAGCGCACAATACATTTACATGAACAGTTCCAGCCTCTGTTATCACCCTTGTATAAATAACTGCAGCAAACGCTCTCTCTGATGCGTCACAAAACCCGTGCAGTTCAACTCGGTGCTTCCTTTCGAACTAATTCCATCGTGGTATCTTTATGTTTTCTATGCAACTCAACTCGTTTTTGAATTTTTTCCAACTGTTTGTGATTTCTTCAGGTAGTATTTCGTCCCATTCTTTCTCTTCCTTCCAAAGCTCTTGCTGCACTATTTTGGCTTTTATGATAATAGGGGTTAGCCAACCCAACGGATCAAAAAGTCTTGCTGTTTCTGATACAATAATTCTTTTCGTTATTTTTTCCTTGGCTGTTTCTAGATGTGTTTTAAACTCAAATGTATCAGATTCTGGGCGCCAGTATGTGCCTAAGGTTTTGACAGGATCGTATGCATTTAATTTAAATCTTCCTTGGTCTTGGTCTTCGGTTGCAATGTTTTTTAATATAGTTTCTGAATTAGCGGACCATTTTCTAAGTTTAAATCCACCACTTGTCATTAGTTGCGTTAGCTGTGTACAGGCTTTTTGCGCATCTTTTATTGTATCTGCTCCCGATAACAAGTCATCGACATAAAAATCTTCACGAGTAAGTTTTGATGCAAGTTCAAATTTTTCTTCTTCATCCAACGCTAATTGATGAAGAACCCTTGTAGCCAAAAACGGAGCGGAGGACGTTCCGTACGTTACGGTTTTCAGTCTGTATTCCTTAATTTTTTGTGTTGGCTTTTCTCTCCATAGTATTCGTTGGTAATCCTGATCTTCTTGAGCAACAAGTATTTGCCTGTACATTTTCTCAATGTCTGCCCGGAATACAATTTTATGTTTCCTCCATCTGGTTATTATGCTATACAGATCATTTTGTATTATGGGACCTGTCAGCATTTTATCGTTGAGGCTTAGCCCTGAACTGGTTTTTGAAGATGCGTCAAAAACAACTCTAAGTTTTGTTGTTGAACTTTCCGGACTTATTACTGCTTGATGTGGGAGATAGTATACTTCATTTTTTCTGGTGCTTATAGAGGTATCTACTAATTCCATATGACCGAGCTCAATGTATTCTTGCAAGAAGGCATTGTAATCTTCATGCAACTGTTTATCTCGTGAGAACCTCTTCTCTGTTTGAAGAAAGCGGGCTAAAGCTCTTTTCTTCGATTCACCTAGTTCTGCTGCACCTTCCTTGAATGGCAGTCTAACAACGTATCTTCCAGATGGTTCCCTTTTATGTGTGTCCATGAATATCTCTTCGCATCTCAGTTCTTCCATCGTCAAATTAGTTTTTTCTTGTATCTCCTCTGTTTCCCAAAACAGCTTAAGTTGGTCATTGAGCTCAACATTTGTAATATGACAGGTTGATGATTCGTTGTTGCTAGTTTGATTGATACTTCCAGATAATATCCAACCTAGCTTCGTGTTTTGAGCTATCGGAGAGCCAGGGTTGCCTTTAATTACTCCGTCGATAATTATGTCTTGAAAAACGTCTGCTCCAATTAATACATCTATTGCTGCTCTTTTGTTGTATGACGGGTCGGCTAAAGAAAGATGTTCAATGTGGTCCCATCTTTTCTCAATGAACGACTTGTCCGGTTGTACTTTTGTTAGCTTCGGAAGTACAAGGAATGTTGCCCATGTTTGAAATGTCGAAGGATATATCGATTTTATTTGCAGTTCCACTTTACTTGTCGCAGTTCCAGCTTTAGTTGAACCCAAACCAGTCACTGATGCAAATGTTTTCCTCTTCTTTAGTTGCAGCCGTTGCACTGCATCTTCCGTGATAAAAGATGACTGAGAGCCTTGGTCAACTAAAGCTCTCAGAACGAATTCTCCACCATTCCAATTTGTTTTTATTAAGGCTGTGGCCAAAAGCACCGTGTTTTGAATTGTATCCGCAAAGTTTGATTGTTGTGATTGCATATTTCTTCCTACCTCTGCAGCGTGAAGAAGCGTGTGATGCTGCCCCCTGCAGATTTGGCACGTTTTGAAAGATGTACACATTGCTGTGTTGTGTTCACTCTTAAAACAATTTCTGCACAATTTTTCCCTCTTAACAATTTCTTGTCTCTGTGTGGTCGGCATCGTAACAAATTTGTTGCAGACATGCAACCAGTGAGGTCCTTTGCATAACCTACAACATGGCGTGGCGACAGCATGGTAACTTCTGTTCATTGGCTTTCTGTACTGCGATTTTTGAGCGTAATTAGGTTGTTTCAGCTCTTTCGTGTTTTCTCCTTTGTTTTTTCTTCCTTCTAAGTTTTCGAGTGCGTTAAATTTATTTTCTAGGAATTTCAGAAACTCGTCAAGACCCTGTAGATCTTTAGGGTTGCTTAACGATTGCTCGTATGCTTTTCTGGTTTCGTTGTCCAATTTTTGTGAAACTATGAAGACTACCATTGGGTCCCAGGTTCCAGTATCAATTGTTAAACCTTTCAATGCATTGACGCATTCTGCTGTAGTGTCGTGTAATCGCCTCAGGTGTTCTGCTGACTCGAATGGACAGTCGCGTTGATTAAGTAAAGCCTGTAGTTGTGCATTTACTAGTAGTCTGGTGTTTTCATACCTATTTATCAGCATGTCGCGCGCCATAGTATAGTTGGTGTCAGTTATCTGGAGATGTTGAATCATTTTTGCTGCTTCTCCCGTCAGATTCGTTTTAAGGTAATGTAGTTTTTGTACATTACCTAAATTTTCATTTTTGTCGATGGTTTGTTGGAAAAGATCAATAAATGATTTCCATTTTTTGTAATCCCCGTCAAAAGCTGGTATTTTGATGGTTGGCAACTTCAGCTCCTTTTGTTTTGGGAAATTGTTGGAGGTTGGTTCACTTTTATCGTTCTTTAGCAAATCGTCAATGTTTTCTTGGAGCTTTACCATTATGTTTTCGTAAATTTGCTCGATTTCTTCATGGTCTCTTAACAGCTCCGCGTAGTAAGCATCATCATCTGCGTGCTCAATGATGTCGTTATGGGTTTTGGTAATGATCTCCCACAAGTTGCTTATGACTGCCATCTTTTGTGAATAATAGGCTTTGGAAACCTGCCCCGCTTGGTCCATACGTTCCAATGATCGGAAGAACGCTTGCTTTTGTGCTTCTTGCCGTTTGATTCTCTTCTTTTGTTCCTCGTTTGGCTCGTACCTATCGTTTCTTGATTGTGCCTGGCTTGCAGCTGCAATCATTCGTTTTTCTTCTTCATCAAGCTCCTTCATTTTAATGTTGAGCTTATTTTTTATTTCCAGCACTGTCTTTTCCACTTGTTCAATATATTTTGATTGAACATATGGATGTGCTTTACTGTAATCCGTGTGTTCCGTTATTGCCGTATGCCTTTCTTGGAAGTCCTTCCAATGAAATCCCAGATCATCCAGTCGTTCTTGAATGAAATTACGTGTCCGCCTGACTTTTGGTTCTTTCGTATACTTTTCCGATACCTTCTTTATCCATTCAACAGTTTCTTTCTGCTTCTGGATAAGTTCGTCGAAAGTATCCATTCTCACTTTTTGTTGTTTCGCCTTTACTCGTTGTTTTTCGTTCACCTGTCTTCTTTTCTCGTTCTCAACTCGTTATTATCGTTCACTCTTTCTAAACGTCTTCTTTTCCCGTTCTTAACTCGTTATTATCGTTCACTCATTCTAAACGTCTTCTTTTCTCGTTCTCAACTCGTTATTATCGTTCACTCTTTCTAAACGTCTTATTTTCCCGTTCTTAACTCGTTATTATCGTTCACTCGTTCTAAACGTCTTCTTTTCTCGTTCTTAACTTTTTTTTTTTTTTTTAAACACTTTTCACTGATTCTAAATTTTTTCTCGAAGGACCATATGTTGAGGACCTACTATTAACACCTTACCACTGGTGGGGGGATATTAATAGCATGCACTCAATAACTTTAGCAAACCGTTCTTTACCGCTGGTGGGGAGAACTTAATGAGAAAAACACTGGTTTGATTGCCGTTCTAACTGCAAGTGTCTTATTTATTATTAGCTCAAAGTATTTATACATATTAAGTGCTTACTAGACAATAAAGAATAACATATGCCTAAATGAGGTGCAACGACTCGTGCGAGCATAATAAATGCTGATCGTTGCAGGAGGTGTCGTATTCGTTTGCCTGTTGGTCACTCACCTGTTGTTGTTCATTCAGTTGGTGGTGTCTGGTGTAATTTTTTGTTATGCGCTCGTTTGGCATTTGCTGTCATAACAAATGCAAACAGCCCAGATGCCTTGTCAGCACAGATTATGTACGTACTTGTACACCTACTTTAAATACATTTATGCTTGGATTCGCTGGTTTTTCAAGTAACTTTCAATTTTTTGTTAATAAAAAAATTTATTACTTTCATTTTTTATTTTTTTTTTATTATTTAAGAATCAATCCTGACTTTTACCATTACAAAAAACTAAAAATTATTACAAAAATAATCATTAAAATGATTTCATATCATGTACTCAATACATTCCCTTTACGAATAAGAGAAGAGGGGGTAAAAAAAATATGGACCATAAAATCGACCGGCAAGATTCACTTTATTATTCTTTGGCCTTTTCTTCACTTAAATCCGTTGGCGGAATTCGGTACTCACATTATGCATACTCACTTACTTACTTACTAGCCGCCGGGCTAGGGAATGTGATTACATTCATGCATCTAGAGAAGGGTTGCCCGTGGTCTGGCCGATGTTTAATGAAAAAAGAAAGAATAATAATAATAAAAGAATTTATTATTTAATAAATAAAATAAAATAATAAATTTTTAATTATTATTATTCTTTCTTTTTTTCATTAAACCTCTGCAATCTAGAGGAGGTAGCAGAGATAATCGGCAATTCCAAGCCAAAAAAGTCAGCCGGACCAGATGGCATCTCTAACCACATCCTCAAAAGGCTTACCAATGCAGCGATGATTTTCCTCACAATCATCCTTAACAACTGCATCAACAACTGCTACTTTCCCCTAAACTGGAAAACAGTAAAAATAGTGGCAATTCCCAAGAAAGGCGCTTCTCATCAAATCTTCAACTACAGGCAGACTTCCTTGCTGAGTAACATCAGCAAAATACTGGAAGAAGTAATCCTCCGCAGACTCAAAATATTCTGCAACGATAACCTCCTCATACCTGGCATGTAGTTCGGCTTCGGGAGAAACACTCGACGCTGCATCCACTCCTTAATTTTCAGCATGACATCACCACCTCACTCAACAGTCATCGTGTCACCGGTGAATGCTTTCTGGATGTCGAGAAGGCATTCGATAGCGTATGGATAGACGGATTAATATATAAACTCTACGCGTTTCAGCTTCCACCACCACTAATCAAAATTCTCTGTTCTTTTAAGTAAGTAAGTAAGTAAGTAAGTAAGTAAGAAATTCATTTATTCATAATTTTTCTATTACAATAGTTAAAAGCAAGAATGAATTTAGAAGCTATGGCTTGGCCGTCAGCTCGGTTGGCAAAATACTATTTAATATGTAACTTTGAACCTTTTTTTTTTAATCAAAATATTCTGTCACTAGTAAAGTTCTATATTTATATTTGACTTTAATATAATAAACTAATTTTTTCAAATCGCCCTCGTTCAAAATTCGTATTGTCTTCTGCAGGGTAAGGTATCTCTTCCCGAAGTAAGTCAATCTTTGGGGTATATAGATTGGGCAAACACTAACTATGTGGAAGCAGTCCTCTTTCGCTTTCAGGTTGCAAATATTGCAAAATTGGTTGAAGCTTCCATTATATGGGGTACCATTTAAACCGAGTAACTCACATCTTGTTTTAAAAATAAGAGATATTTCACTGTAGTTGAATCTGTCATTAAAGTAGTTCTTATCCTTCAGGTTGTAGTTCAGGAGAGGATACAATATTCTGTTTTCTGATTTACGGGCTTGTTCAATAAACGACACACGGATAGAATCTTCTTTTTTTCGGATTGTTCTATATAGTTGACACCTCAGATTGTCCAGGTTGTTGAGATCGAATATAATTGATTCTCCACATGCGCTTCCAATGTCTAACCACCTAGACACCCACCAGTCCTGGTTTCTCAATTCATACGAGAGCATTTGTTTAGTTAATCGAGAGTCTGGATATGAACTTATTTTAATAATGTAATCCGCTTGTGATTTGAGAGTACTTGTAAAAACCATTGGTAGACCTGCCTCCAAATAGATTGCGTAGTTTGGTAATTTTATTGGTAAGTTATTTTTTAGGAAATTCCTATGGAATTTTTCGATAACTTCATACTCGTCTGATCCCCAAACTTGAGAAGCGTAAAAAAGAGTTGATTTGACAACAGACTCAAATATTCTGTACTTCTTTGAAAGTATAATCCGTTTGTTTGAAAATATGTTTTTCCAGGATATATTCAACAAGCTTTGACAAGAATTGGCTTTATCCATTAGCAGTCGTATTTATAATCCCATTCCAAAGTATGTCTTACTTTGGACAGCTCTTAAAACAGTGTCCAACTCCAAATCGTATTTATAAACACTTTCATCGCTGTCTAAGGAACGTCTAACTTTAGACACCGAAATTGGTTGTCTAAACTATGGCTATAGGGGCATTTGCTACAGCAAAAAACAATTTTGTTGAACATGTTATAAAACACTGTTGAGAGCTCTAAGATCGAAAAAAATAAGTAGTTTGAGGTGCAAAAATACTACTTTCAACAATTTAATTTATAAATTGCACGAATTGCATCGTTTTATGAAACTTGGAAAAGCTGTAACTCAAAGTCAAATCAGCTGCTTTTTTGGTATGGTTCAAGTGCTACGCCACACTCTTTCAGAGCCATTTAGTTGTTGCACTCGTATATCAAAACACAAAAAATGGTACTGCACGGTTACATCATGAACGCCACCGGATAGTTTTTCATTCGAAGTTGACAGTTTGAGGGGTTGTTTAGACAACTAATGGAATGCATTTATAAATACAAAATTGGCTAAGGGTTGTCCAACTCTTTAAACACCGTCTAGTTGGACAGTTGTCTAAGGATGTTCTAAGCAAATTTTATAAATACGACTGTAGATGTTTATCAAATTTTAAGGTTGGGTTCAATTTTACTCCTAGATATTTGATTTCCTTCACAGCTTCTAATTGAATTCCGTTATAAAACCATCTGTATACACTTTGTACTCGTGATGATCCGGAAAAGACCATAATTTTCGACTTTTCAGTGTAGATTTTTAGTCCCCATTTTGTGCAGTAATTGGCTAGCCGATTTATCATCAACTGAAGATTTTCAGGAGTTTCAGATAGTATAACCAGATCATCAGCATACAAGAAGACTTTATGATCGTATTAGCAATTCGTATTCTACCAGGCAGATCTTTTTCTATATCGTTTATGAAAAGAGAGAACTAAGGCACTAAGAAGGCATCCTTGTTTTACACCAGTTTGTGTTTCGAACCATTTCGAGAAGTCTTTTCCGTCCCAGACTGTTGCATTTGTTTCAGAATACATTTTTTGAATGACTCTTAGAAATTTAGTAGAGAGACCTAACTGTGACAGTTTATAGAATAATGCGCTTCTATTAAAAAGGTCAAAAGCGGCTTTAAAATCTACAAAGAAGCTATCAATTTTCTTGTTTCTTGCTTGGAAAGCTTTTACAATTGAGGATAAAGTAAATACTTGATCTGTGGTTGAAAAGTTTTTTCTGAATCCAGCTTGTTGATCTGTCAGGATATTTTTTTCTTCTACCCATTTTTCTAACCGTTCCACAAGTATTCCACAAAATATCTTGGCTGAGACATTCATGAATGAGATATCTCTGTAGTTCTCTACATTTTACAGTGAACCCTTTTTGTGGATAGGGAATATAATGGATTTCTTAAACGATGAAGAAATGTCAGCTTTCGAGAAAATGTTGTTGTAAAGAATTTTTAAATGGTTTAAATTCGTACGGAATACCATCCTAGCCTGGTGCGTTTCCCGTTTTTTGACTTCGTTATAACAGCCTGTATTTCCACAGTTGTTATCTCGCCATCTAAAAAGTCGTCAAAAATAAGGGGGTCTGCTTACGAAAACATTAGATTTGAGTTGTCTATTAGAAGACGTGTGAAGTACATAGAGAGATCATCAGCACATACTCCAACACTAATTTGAAAGTTTAAACCATTAATCTCCCTTGCTATCCTCCAAAAGTCCTTTGAGGTCTTGGTTTGGCCTAGTAAGTGAGCTTGTTGATTATCGAAGTTAGTTTTCTTTGTTAAGCACAGATTCTTGTATTGGATACTCAAAATATTCTGCAACGATAAACTCCTCATACCTGGCATGTAGTTCGGCTTTCGGGAGAAACACTCGACGCTGCATCCACTCCTTAATTTTCAGCATGACATCACCACCTCACTCAACAGTCATCGTGTCACCGGTGGATGCTTTCTGGATGTCGAGAAGGCATTCGATAGCGTATGGATAGACGGATTAATACATAAACTCAACGCGTTTCAGCTTCCACCACCACTAATCAAAATTCTCTGTTCTTTTAAGTAAGTAAGTAATTAAGTAAGTAAGTAAGTAAATAAGTAAGTAAGTAAGTAAGTAAGTAAGAAATTCATTTATTAACAATTTTTCTATTACAATAGTTGAAAGTAAGAATGAATTTAGAAGCTATGGCTTGGCCGTCAGCTCGGTTAACAAAATACTATTTAATATGTAACTTTGAACCTTTTTTTTTATAATCTCAATGACAATCAATCAAAATATTCTGTTACTAGTAAAGTTCTATATTTATATATGAATTTAATATAATTAACTAATGTTTTCTGTCTTCTGCAGGGTAATCTTTGGGGTATGTAGTCCTCTTTCGCTTTCAGGTTGCAAATATTGCAAAATTGGTTGAAGCTTCCATTATATGAGGTACCATTTAAACCGAGTAACTCACATCTTGTTTTAAAAATAAGAGATATTTCACTGTAGTTGAATCTGTCATTAAAGTAGTTCTTATCCTTCAGGTTGTAGTTCAGGAGAGGATACAATATTCTGTTTTCTGATTTACGGGCTTGTTCAATAAACGACACACGGATAGAATCTTCTTTTTTTCGGATTGTTCTATATAGTTGACACCTCAGATTGTCCAGGTTGTTGAGATCGAATATAATTGATTCTCCACATGCGCTTCCAATGTCTAACCACCTAGACACCCACCAGTCCTGGTTTCTCAATTCATACGAGAGCATTTTTTTTTTTAGTTAATCGAGAGTCTGGATATGAACTTATTTTAATAATGTAATCCGCTTGTGATTTGAGAGTACTTGTAAAAAGCATTGGTAGACCTGTCTCCAAATAGATTGCGTAGTTTGGTGATTTTATTGGTAAGTTAAAAAGCATTTTTAGGAAATTCCTATGGAATTATTTGATAACTTCATACTCGTCTGATCCCCAGACTTGAGAAGCGTTAAAAAGAGTTGATTTGACAACAGACTCAAATATTCTGTACTTCTTTGAAAGTATAATCCGTTTGTTTGAAAATATGTTTTTCCAGGATATATTCAACAAGCTTTGACAAGAATTGGCTTTATCCATTAGATGTTTATCAAATTTTAAGGTTGGGTTCAATTTTACTCCTAGATATTTGATTTCCTTCACAGCTTCTAATTGAATTCCGTTATAAAACCATCTGTATACACTTTGTACTCGTGATGATCCGGAAAAGACCATAATTTTCGACTTTTCAGTGTTGATTTTTAGTCCCCATTTTGTGCAGTAATTGGCTAGCCGATTAATCATCAACTGAAGGTTTTCAGGACTTTCAGATAGTATAACCAGGGGTGACATTCTGTAAGTAAAAAGCGAACAAACGTTTTCGTGTGTGCGAACGATTTGCAATGTCTTTCCTATTGAAAAACGTTTGATCGCTTTCGTTTCGCTTTTTATAGAATCTGGCCCCAGATCATCAGCATATAAGAAGACGTTTATGATCGTATTAGCAATTCGTATTCTACCAGGCAGATCTTTTTCTATATCGTTTATGAAAAGAGAGAACTAAAGCACTAAGGCATCCTTGTTTTACACCAGTTTGTGTTTCGAACCATTTCGAGAAGTCTTTTCCGTCCCAGACTGTTGCATTTGTTTCAGAATACATTTTTTGAATGACTCTTAGAAATTTAGTAGAGAGACCTAACTGTGACAGTTTATAGAATAATGCGCTTCTATTAACAAGGTCAAAGGCGGCTTTAAAATCTACAAAGAAGCTATAAATTTTCTTGTTTCTTGCTTGGAAAGCTTTTACAATTGAGGATAACGTAAATACTTGATCTGTGGTTGAAAAGTTATTTCTGAATCCAGCTTGTTGATCTGTCAGGATATTTTTTTCTTCTACCCATTTTTCTAACCGTTCCACAAGTATTCCACAAAATATCTTGGCTGAGACATTCATGAATGAGATATCTCTGTAGTTCTCTACATTTTCCAGTGAACCCTTTTTGTGGATAGGGAATATAATGGATTTCTTAAACGATGAAGAAATGTCAGCTTTCGAGAAAATGTTGTTGTAAAGAATTTTTAAATGGTTTAAATTCGTACGGAATACCATCCTAGCCTGGTGCTTTTCCGTTTTTTGACTTCGTTATAACAGCCTGTATTTCCACAGTTGTTATCTCGCCATCTAAAAAGTCGTCAAAAATAAGGGGGTCTGCTTACGAAAACATTAGATTTGAGTTGTCTATTAGAAGACGTTTGAAGTACATAGAGAGATCATCAGCACATACTCCAACACTAATTTGAAAGTTTAAACCATTAATCTCCCTTGCTATCCTCCAAAAGTCCTTTGAGGTCTTGGTTTGGCCTAGTAAGTGAGCTTGTTGATTATCGAAGTTAGTTTTCTTTGTTAAGCACAGATTCTTGTATTGGATACTCAAAATATTCTGCAACGATAAACTCCTCATACCTGGCATGTAGTTCGGCTTTCGGGAGAAACACTCGACGCTGCATCCACTCCTTAATTTTCAGCATGACATCACCACCTCACTCAACAGTCATCGTGTCACCGGTGGATGCTTTCTGGATGTCGAGAAGGCATTCGATAGCGTATGGATAGACGGATTAATACATAAACTCAACGCGTTTCAGCTTCCACCACCACTAATCAAAATTCTCTGTTCTTTTAAGTAAGTAAGTAATTAAGTAAGTAAGTAAGTAAATAAGTAAGTAAGTAAGTAAGAAATTCATTTATTAACAATTTTTCTATTACAATAGTTGAAAGTAAGAATGAATTTAGAAGCTATGGCTTGGCCGTCAGCTCGGTTAACAAAATACTATTTAATATGTAACTTTGAACCTTTTTTTTTATAATCTCAATGACAATCAATCAAAATATTCTGTTACTAGTAAAGTTCTATATTTATATATGAATTTAATATAATTAACAAATGTTTTCTGTCTTCTGCAGGGTAATCTTTGGGGTATGTAGTCCTCTTTCGCTTTCAGGTTGCAAATATTGCAAAATTGGTTGAAGCTTCCATTATATGAGGTACCATTTAAACCGAGTAACTCACATCTTGTTTTAAAAATAAGAGATATTTCACTGTAGTTGAATCTGTCATTAAAGTAGTTCTTATCCTTCAGGTTGTAGTTCAGGAGAGGATACAATATTCTGTTTTCTGATTTACGGGCTTGTTCAATAAACGACACACGGATAGAATCTTCTTTTTTTCGGATTGTTCTATATAGTTGACACCTCAGATTGTCCAGGTTGTTGAGATCGAATATAATTGATTCTCCACATGCGCTTCCAATGTCTAACCACCTAGACACCCACCAGTCCTGGTTTCTCAATTCATACGAGAGCATTTTTTTTTTTAGTTAATCGAGAGTCTGGATATGAACTTATTTTAATAATGTAATCCGCTTGTGATTTGAGAGTACTTGTAAAAAGCATTGGTAGACCTGTCTCCAAATAGATTGCGTAGTTTGGTGATTTTATTGGTAAGTTAAAAAGCATTTTTAGGAAATTCCTATGGAATTATTTGATAACTTCATACTCGTCTGATCCCCAGACTTGAGAAGCGTTAAAAAGAGTTGATTTGACAACAGACTCAAATATTCTGTACTTCTTTGAAAGTATAATCCGTTTGTTTGAAAATATGTTTTTCCAGGATATATTCAACAAGCTTTCACAAGAATTGGCTTTATCCATTAGATGTTTATCAAATTTTAAGGTTGGGTTCAATTTTACTCCTAGATATTTGATTTCCTTCACAGCTTCTAATTGAATTCCGTTATAAAACCATCTGTATACACTTTGTACTCGTGATGATCCGGAAAAGACCATAATTTTCGACTTTTCAGTGTTGATTTTTAGTCCCCATTTTGTGCAGTAATTGGCTAGCCGATTAATCATCAACTGAAGGTTTTCAGGACTTTCAGATAGTATAACCAGGGGTGACATTCTGTAAGTAAAAAGCGAACAAACGTTTTCGTGTGTGCGAACGATTTGCAATGTCTTTCCTATTGAAAAACGTTTGATCGCTTTCGTTTCGCTTTTTATAGAATCTGGCCCCAGATCATCAGCATATAAGGAGACGTTTATGATCGTATTAGCAATTCGTATTCTACCAGGCAGATCTTTTTCTATATCGTTTATGAAAAGAGAGAACTAAAGCACTAAGGCATCCTTGTTTTACACCAGTTTGTGTTTCGAACCATTTCGAGAAGTCTTTTCCGTCCCAGACTGTTGCATTTGTTTCAGAATACATTTTTTGAATGACTCTTAGAAATTTAGTAGAGAGACCTAACTGTGACAGTTTATAGAATAATGCGCTTCTATTAACAAGGTCAAAGGCGGCTTTAAAATCTACAAAGAAGCTATAAATTTTCTTGTTTCTTGCTTGGAAAGCTTTTACAATTGAGGATAACGTAAATACTTGATCTGTAGTTGAAAAGTTATTTCTGAATCCAGCTTGTTGATCTGTCAGGATATTTTTTTCTTCTACCCATTTTTCTAACCGTTCCACAAGTATTCCACAAAATATCTTGGCTGAGACATTCATGAATGAGATATCTCTGTAGTTCTCTACATTTTCCAGTGAACCCTTTTTGTGGATAGGGAATATAATGGATTTCTTAAACGATGAAGAAATGTCAGCTTTCGAGAAAATGTTGTTGTAAAGAATTTTTAAATGGTTTAAATTCGTACGGAATACCATCCTAGCCTGGTGCTTTTCCGTTTTTTGACTTCGTTATAACAGCCTGTATTTCCACAGTTGTTATCTCGCCATCTAAAAAGTCGTCAAAAATAAGGGGGTCTGCTTACGAAAACATTAGATTTGAGTTGTCTATTAGAAGACGTTTGAAGTACATAGAGAGATCATCAGCACATACTCCAACACTAATTTGAAAGTTTAAACCATTAATCTCCCTTGCTATCCTCCAAAAGTCCTTTGAGGTCTTGGTTTGGCCTAGTAAGTGAGCTTGTTGATTATCGAAGTTAGTTTTCTTTGTTAAGCACAGATTCTTGTATTGGATACTCAAAATATTCTGCAACGATAAACTCCTCATACCTGGCATGTAGTTCGGCTTTCGGGAGAAACACTCGACGCTGCATCCACTCCTTAATTTTGAGGATGATGCTTTCTGGATGTCGAGAAGGCATTCAATAGCGTATGGATAGACGGATTAATACATAAACTCTACACGTTTCAGCTTCCACCACCACTAATCAAAATTCTCTGTTCTTTTAAGTAAGTAAGTAATTAAGTAAGTAAGTAAGTAAGTAAGTAAGTAAGTAAGTAAGTAAGTAAGTAAGTAAGAAATTCATTTATTAACAATTTTTCTATTAAAATAGTTGAAAGTAAGAATGAATTTAGAAGCTATGGCTTGGCCGTCAGCTCGGTTGACAAAATACTATTTAATATGTAAATTTGAACCTTTTTTTTATAATCTCAATGACAATCAATCAAAATATTCTGTTACTAGTAAAGTTCTATATTTATATATGAATTTAATATAATTAACTAATTTTTTCTGTCTTCTGCAGGGTAATCTTTGGGGTATGTAGATTGGACAAACACTAACTACATATGTGGAAGCAGTCCTCTTTCGCTTTCAGGTTGCAAATATTGCAAAATTGGTTGAAGCTTCCATTATATGGGGTACCATTTAAACCGAGTAACTCACATCTTGTTTTAAAAATAAGAGATATTTCACTGTAGTTGAATCTGTCATTAAAGTAGTTCTTATCCTTCAGGTTGTAGTTTAGGAGAGGATACAATATTCTGTTTTCTG
The DNA here is from genome assembly GCA_949752695.1 of Melanostoma scalare. NCBI lineage: Eukaryota > Metazoa > Arthropoda > Insecta > Diptera > Syrphidae > Melanostoma > Melanostoma scalare. Next base: position 107,232,920 of record OX456984.1, on the reverse strand, counting down.
ATTTACGGGCTTGTTCAATAAACTACACACGGATAGAATCTTCTTTTTTTCGGATTGTTCTATATAGTTGACACCTCAGATTGTCCAGGTTGTTGAGATCGAATATAATTGATTCTCCACATGCGCTTCCAATGTCTAACCACCTAGACACCCACCAGTCCTGGTTATTCAATTCATACGAGAGCATTTTTTTTTTAGTTAATCGAGAGTCTGGATATGAACTTATTTTAATAATGTAATCCGCTTGTGATTTGAGAGTACTTGTAAAAAGCATTGGTAGACCTGTCTCCAAATAGATTGCGTAGTTTGGTGATTTTATTGGTAAGTTAAAAAAGCTTTTTTAGGAAATTCCTATGGAATTATTTGATAACTTCATACTCGTCTGATCCCCAGACTTGAGAAGCGTTAAAAAGAGTTGATTTGACAACAGAGTCAAATATTCTGTACTTCTTTGAAAGTATAATCCGTTTGTTTGAAACTATGTTTTTCCAGGATATATTCAACAAGCTTTGACAAGAATTGGCTTTATCCATTAGATGTTTATCAAATTTTAAGGTTGGGTTCAATTTTACTCCTAGATATTTGATTTCCTTCACAGCTTCTAATTGAATTCCGTTATAAAACCATCTGTATACACTTTGTACTCGTGACGATCCGGAAAAGACCATAATTTTCGACTTTTCAGTGTTGATTTTTCGTCCCCATTTTGTGCAGTAATTGGCTAGCCGATTAATCATCAACTGAAGGTTTTCAGGACTTTCAGATAGTATAACCAGATCATCAGCATACAAGAAGACTTTATGATCGTATTAGCAATTCGTATTCTACCAGGCAGATCTTTTTCTATATCGTTTATGAAAAGAGAGAACTAAAGCACTAAGGCATCCTTGTTTTACACCAGTTTGTGTTTCGAACCATTTCGAGAAGTCTTTTCCGTCCCAGACAGTTGCATTTGTTTCAGAATACATTTTTTGAATGACTCTTAGAAATTTAGTAGAGAGACCTAACTGTGACAGTTTATAGAATAATGCGCTTCTATTAACAAGGTCAAAGGCGGCTTTAAAATCTACAAAGAAGCTATAAATTTTCTTGTTTCTTGCTTGGAAAGCTTTTACAATTGAGGATTACGTAAATACTTGATCTGTGGTTGAAAAGTTTTTTCTGAATCCAGCTGGTTGATCTGTCAGGATATTTTTTTCTTCTACCCATTTTTCTAACCGTTCCACAAGTATTCCACAAAATATCTTGGCTGAGACATTCATGAATGAGATACCTCTGTAGTTCTCTACATTTTCCAGTGAACCCTTTTTGTGGATAGGGAATATAATGGATTTCTTAAACAATGAAGAAATGTCAGCTTTCGAGAAAATGTTGTTGTAAAGAATTTTTTTTTTTCGACGCTGCATCCACTCCTTAATTTTCAGCATGACATCACCACCTCACTCAACAGTCATCGTGTCACCGGTGGATGTTTTCCGGATGTCGAGAAGGCATTCAATAGCGTATGGATAGACGGATTAATACATAAGCTCTACGCGTTTCAGCTTCCACCACCACTAATAAAAATTCTCTGTTCTTTTAAGTAAGTAAGTAAGTATTATTATTATTATTTATATTATTATTTATCTATATATATTAAAATCAATTGCTGTTCGTTAGTCTGACTAAAACTCGAGAACGGCTGAACGGAATTATCTTATCTTGGTCTTGAAATGTTCGTGTAGGCCAAGGGAAGGTTTAAAAGGTAAGTAATTATGAAAAAAAGGAATTGGAATATGGTAAAAGTAACAATTTCTTTATTCTTAACTGTAATGAATAAAAAATTTTATTCAAACAATACTTTTGTTTTTTATTTTAATCATTTTTGACAACAAAAAATTAAATTAATAAAAGCAAATAATAAGATTATTTGATTGTTTGTTTTTGAAAATTATTTGAAATTTTTGACTGTTAAGAATTTAATTTATTGCCCATAAGTACAATAGACTATACTTCATCGCAAAGCGTGGATTGCTACATGCGGACATTTTACTCTGGTTAGTGGACAAAATTAGGCCGGATGAGATTGATTCCATAATTTCAGCTGAAATTCCTGATGAAACAGTTTACCCAAAATTGCATGCAGTAGTTACCAAACACATGATACATGGACCCTGCGGACTCTTCAACTACAATTCTCTTTGTATGGTCGACGACAAGTGTTCCAAGCGATACCCGATACCCAAGAAACCTGCTTGCTGAAACCATAACGGGAAATGATGGATACCCATATGCGGACAATGGGCAATCGGTAATTCTCAAGGTAATAGGACAAAATGTTGATGTAGACAATCGTTGGATTGTGCCATACTCGCCAATATTGTCCAAAGCTTTTGAGAATCATATCAATGTGGAATATTGTAACTCTGTGAAGTCGATAAAGTACATTAATATGTAAATATGTTAAAAAAGGTTTCGATATGGCTGTCTTCGCTGTAACCAATGCAAATGATGAAATATCACCGTACCAGATGGGTCGCTATGTAAGTAGCAACGAAGCAACTTGGCGTATCTTTTCATTTGCGATCCATGAAAGACACCCTACAGTAGTCCATTTGGCAGTCCATTTAGAAAATGGTCAACGAGTTTATTTTAATAAATCGAACGCGGCAGACAGAGCGGCATGTCCACCGTCGACAACATTGCCAAGCTTATTTACAGTGATGATTTTGCTCGCACTTTACTGTATGCTGTTATGCCACGCTATTACACATGGAATGCATCATCGTAATCGTTTCAGCGTCGAAAACAAGGAACTCCAGTTGAAGGGAATCCAAATGTATTTGCTTCAGACGCTCTGGGTGTCATCTACATAGTACATCCAAATAACGACGAATGTTATTATTTGCTGAGGATATGGAAAGACCACTTTTCCAAGCTCTTTAACGGCGATGATGAACCCAATTCCGCTGTTAGAGAGATAGAACCATTCGATTTAGGCGACGTAGACCAACAATTCCGCCAACCCGACCTGAACGAAGTGAAGACAGCAGTATCCAAGCTAAAGTCCAACAAAGCTGCTGGAGCTGATGGCCTCACTGCCGAATTGTTTAAAGCGGCAGGCAATGACCTGGTCAGGAGTATGCACCAGCTCATTTGCAAAATATGGTCGGAAGAAAGCATGCCCGATGAATGGAACCTTAGCATTGTTTCCCCGGTCCTCAAGAAAGGAGACCCTCTGAACTGCGCCAACTACAGAGGTATCAGTCTTCTTAACATCGCATATAAGATCCTCTCTGCCGTATTGTGTGAGCGTCTGAAGCCATTCGTCAACAACCTGATAGGTCCTTATCAGTGCGGCTTTAGACCAGGAAAGTCCACCATAGACCAAATCTTCACACTACGGCAGATCTTGGAAAAAACCCAGGAGCTTCAAATCGATACCCACCACCTTTTCATCGATTTTAAGGCCGCGTATGACAGCATCTATAGAGAGGAGTTATATAGAGCCATGTCTAGTTTTGGCATCCCTACCAAACTTGTCCGATTGTGTAGGATGACGATGCAGAACGCACGCTGCTCCATCAGGGTCGGAAAAGATCTCACCGATACATTCGATGTCAAAAAAGGTTTTAGGCAAGGCGATGCACTGTCATGCGATTTCTTCAACATCGTTCTTGAATGAATAGTGCAAAACTCCCACGTCAGCACAAGAGGCACAATCTTTCAAAAATCCGTTCAATTGCTCGGATATGCCGACGATATTGACATAATTGGAAGAACGCAGCGTGATGTCAATGGCGCGTTTATGAGCATTGAGACGGAAGCGAAGAAGATGGGTTTAGTGGTAAATGAGGGCAAGACCAAGTATATGCTGTCATCAAGAAAGGACACCCAACACCGACGTCTTGGACAAAACGTCACGATTGACAGCTATAACTTTTGAGGTAGTTAAGGACTTTGTCTACCTAGGCGCCGCTATTAATTCAGACAACGACACCAGCGCTGAAATCAAACGAAGAATAACTCTTGCCAATCGCTGTTTCTTCGGACTAAGAAGGCAATTGAGTAGCAAAGTCCTCTCTCGAGCAACTAAAGTGTCCCTGTATAAGACACTTATCATCCCGGTTCTTATATATGGCGCAGAGGCATGGACCTTGTCAAAGGCAGACGAGAACGCTTTAGGATGCTTCGAGAGAAAAATTCTTCGGGTGATTTTTGGTCCCGTCTGCATAGATGGAGAGTGGAGAAGAAGATTTAATGACGAACTGTACGGGCTGTACAGCGACACTAACCTTGTCAAACGAGTCAAGGTCCAGCGGCTTAGATGGCTGGGTCATGTAGAGCGAATGGACACCAACGCTCCGGCCCGGAAAGTCTTCGAATCCAATCCCGAGGGACGGCGCAGTAGAGGAAGACCGCGACTCAGGTGGCGCACGCAAGTAGGAGAGGACCTCAACCAACTTTGCGTGCAAAACTGGAGGCAGCTAGCTAGGGACCGAGCTGGCTGGAGAAGCATGTTGGTTGAGGCCCTAGTCCGACCCGGACTGTAGCGCCACCTTAAGTAAGTAAGTAAGTTATTATTTGCGATTGTTGTTGGTGAATGTTCGTTGTCCAACATCGTTTAAACAACTGAGAACAGTTAATGGACAACTGTGTGCGACTTACCGTGAGGCATGTCAACTATTACATTTACTTGAGAACAATTGACACTGGGATGATACGCTCAAGGATTCCGTAATATCTACATCGCCGAAACACCTATTTGCAACATCGCCAAAAATAGCGCAATGATTGCTTGGGATGAATGCACAATGGCCCATAAGAGGTCACTGGAGGCACTGGACAGAACGTTGAAAGATCTTCGTAACAATCAAAATATTTTTGGTGGGGCCATGATTCTGTTGTCAGGTGATTTTCGTCAGACTCTTCCAGTAATTCACCGATCAACTGTAGCTGATGAATAAATGCATGCCTAAAATCATCGAATTTGTGGCGGTGTGTAAAAACACTCCAATTAACAACTAACATGCGAGTATTTTTGCAACTTGATGAAACTGAAAATGTGTTTGCGAAGCAGTTGTTAGACATTGGAAATAATAAAGTTGCGGTGGACACCTCGACCGGATTCATCACATTACCCACAGATTTCTGTCACATCACATAATCAAAAGAGGAGCTTATTCAGCGTGTTTTCCCGGATATAACGCAAAAGTTCAATAACCATAATTGGCTGAGTGAACGAGCAATATTGGTAGCGAAAAATAAAGATCTCGAGAATCTCAATGCGACCATTCAGAATTTTCTTCCAGGACAGTTGGTTTCCTTCAAATCAGTCGACACCGTTATGAACCAAGACGACAAAGTCAACTATCCCACGGAATTTTTAAATTCACTGGAATTGCCTGGACAATCATCTCACAATTTGCAGTTAAAATTAGGATCAGTTATCATCATGCTGCGTAACATTATTTACGCAGCATGACGATAAATGATGCTGTGAAAGAGCTGATGAATAACATCATTGCAGCAACAATCATAAAAGGAAAATACAAAGGAGAGAATGTCCCGCGAATACCGATGATTCTTACGGATTTACCATTTGATTTTAAACGGTTTCAATTTCCAGAACGTCTGCTCTTTGCGATGACCATAAATAAATCACAAGGACAGTCGTTAGAAGTTCGCGAAATCAACTTGGAGTTTTCCTGTTTCGCAATCAACTTGGAGTTTTCCTGTTTCGCGCATGGACAATTATACGTCGCATGTTCGCGCGTCGGAAACCCGTCTAATATAATATTGTTTTTGAGAAAGCTTTAAATTGACTAACAGACTGTATAATAACAGTGTGTGTCTTTCAATATCAAATTTAAACCTTATAAATAGCCACTATTTCAGGAGAACTCGGTTTTGTAAGTAAGCAACATGATATGCCGAAAATAGTAATAATATTTCAATCTTCATTAAAAAATGCTTATTTTTTTTAAAAACGGATTTGTTTTGAAATTAATTTAGACAAAAGTATAGGTCTTTTATTGATCAGAACACAAAAAAAACATTTTTGATACATTTTCTTAAGTGTATACTATTGACACTGGCGTATACGTACTATTTCTGTTTTTTTTTTTAAATTTTATTCTGATAACAGATCGTAGCTACTTTCAATACATTTTGTATTTAAGAGTTCAATGAGAAAAATTTTATTTGCAGATTGTTGCTGAATTAATTTCGTCTGTGATTTTATCAATTAAAATTCATTGAACTTATCCCTCAGTGAGATAGACTTATATTTCATTCACATATTTGCACGTGAACGGAAGATTCCCTCAGGAAAGGATTTGGAAATGGAAACTTAGAAACTACTGGACAGATTTCAAAAATTCTTTCGGCACTGGAATGCCATATAGTCCTTCAGTAACTTAGCGTATATTTCATCCCTTAGGGTTAAAACTACAGACCCGAGCAACGCCGGGTGGCCTATTCCAAAAAAAACTTTGTCATCGTTAGAGTGCTTAATTGCACCTGAGCTGCATAGACTATATTTCATTCCCACTCTGCCACTAGAATGATAGCTTGGAGACTGCTTTACTTTACTTTGAATTTGATAAAAGTAGGGCCTGAGCTACGCCGGGCGGGTCAGCTAGTTACTATATAAATAAATTTATACATTAATATTTACAAAAAAAATAAGCACTAGCCTACCAGGGCCTTCGTCTTGATTTATAAGAAATTGTCATTTTAAAGAGAATTTTATTGTGGGGGGCTGTTGAATGTTGCACAAGAAGTGAACTAACGACAGCCTCTCACATTACAATACAAAATTGATCATATAATAGATTCAATCTTAAGATATTTTAATATTTCGTATACAGTTTTTATGTTTTTTTAAATTTGTTTTTGATAGAATATCTATGAGTCGGTTGCTAGCGAAGATTTTACACACGGCTGATACCTAACTGCATTCAGTAGTTATTTGTTTTATTGACATTATTTGGTTGGATTGACAGAAATTGCAGGTTGGTGGGTTTTCTTTTTTTAGGAGATACGAGTTTGTTAGTTGAGTATGGCCGAGACGAAGGCGGGTAAAGCATCTTATCATTCTAGAGGATGAGTGAGACGGGAAAATAAAATGTTCGCCGTTAGGGTTAATGGCCGTGTAATGGTGCACATAGTTATGCCAATCTGCGATTCTCTTATTCTCCCAGGATGAGTTGATTACATTTAAGAAGTCTCTCTGCGTTGGGGGTAGGCGAGATATTGCCGCATGACTAGAAGCGTTTTTTGCTGCTAGGTCCGCTTAGTCGTTACCTTTTATGTTTGAATGTCCAGGGGTCCACACAAGGTGTATTGATTTGTTGGTCTTGTTAATCTTATCACGAATTTTAATGACCATAGGATTTTTGTTTCTGATGTTTTGGATGGCATTTAGCGTGGAGAGACTGTCAGTGCACACTTCCGAGTTTTTATTAGATGCAATGGCTATTTCAGTAGCTTTCAGAATAGCAAACCCTTCTATTGAGTAAATGGAGTAGTAGTTTGGGACTCTTGTGGTGTAGAGTATGGTTCCTGTCTTAGATACGATAGCGAGACCTGTAGGGTGATGTGGTCATAAATGCACCAGTGGTGCAAGATGCACCATAGCTATATTTGCCAAATACGCCACTGTATTGGCGTATGACTCACTCAAATGTATCCGTTACTTCCAGTAACCACGGTAGAGTTCAGTCTGGTAGTGTTTCTCTTAGCTGTCGCACGTGTGCGGAGATTTTTTTATTTTTATAGCGAAAAACGAAAAAAAGAGGGTGAGTTAATTTTTTTAATATTTCCATGAAATTCCAGTGTTAGTTCATTTGAAAGTACTAAAAGATTTGCTTGGACTTTTGTTCTTATTTTCATGTGAAGAGTGCGTAGTTTTGCTACGTTCTTTTTGAACAGCTATAATTTTTATCAAAAATTCCATGGTGGTGCAAAATGCACCACACAAGCATAGTGCTCAATGCACATTCAATGATCCTACTGTATCGGGACCTACCAAACGGCAGCACTCCTTATATAAATTTTACGAATCCTTGGGTTCACTAAATATTCGTTGAAAGGAATTATTATTTGTTATTTAATTTTGTTTCTTTTTTTTGAGAATAATTTATTTTTGTTAATTTTTGGTGTGATATGAAGTCTTTCTGTTTATTTTTATTTATTGTTTTTCTGTTTACTTTTGTTTTAATAAAAAATAGTAAGGCTTTAAATCAATTTGTAGTGCATTAAGCACACTGGTTCATTGTGGACATATGACTGGTGCATTTAGTACCAACCATGGTGCTCTATGCACCATTTGCCATTTTTCGAACAATTTATGTTTACTTCAAATTTTCAGATCATATCGACAGTTGAATTTTGTAAATATTTTTAGAACTAATCTATCAAAAGGATAAAGCCAACCAGAAACGACAAATTTAAAAAAAGTTATGATCATTTGAAAAGAGGGTGGTGCATCTATGACCACGTTACCCTACCATTTTCAGACTTTGAACCGCTCGTATACAAAATATTTCAAGAATTATTTCAGTATTTTTCCAGTACACTGTTGAAAAGTTGTGAGTAGGTATCTTTTTTTTTTAGCAGCCTTTTTGAACCTTGATATGGATGTGTTAATGGCGTTTAGTGGAATACTCCAGGGTGGAGAATTACTTGGTTTCAGTGTGGTGATTGATGGTGTTATACCAGAGTTTATGGAGGCTTCTAGGGCAAGGTGAATAGTGGATGGAAGTTTGGCTATTTTTTTACGTTGCAGGATTTTTTTGGGGTCATCTATTATAGGAGAGATATATGATTCGCAGATTTTTTGGGCAAGTAAGAGTTCTCTCCGTTGTTCAATCGATGGAAGGCCAGCTTCTGTCAGTATATTTTTAATCGGAGTTGTTGCAAAAGCTCTCAATGCGTGCCTTACCGCTGAATGATATGATGGTTTAATGATGTTTAATGTTGACTTTGTACATTTGCCGTACACTGCTAGCCCGTAGTCGATCTTAGATAATACAATAGGTTTTACTATACGAATAAGTATTTAAGGATGAATAAAACTATTTTTTGAGGATAAAAATTTAATTTTATTGACCCAGGTAGCTAGTTTACGTTTTACATTTTCTTGATTTTCTTTAAAGTTATATTTACAGTCGAATATAATACCTTAAATATTAATGTGGGGTACATTTGGTATTTTGAATGAAAGCAAGTTGATACTAAGTGAATTACAGTTTCTTTTTTTACATATTTGTAGATGCTTGCTTTTTTCTCGTGATATTACGGCACCAGAGAGTAAGCACCATTCATTTAGTTCCTTGAGGCTTTTCTCAAAAATTATTTTTGTTCGAGTTGGGTCTGTACATTTGGACATTAAAACTAGGTCGTCTGCGTACAATATGTGATTAAGCATTCTATATCTCGCTTATATTGTTATATGCTATAACAAAAAGTGTAACTGAAAGTGGCGAGCCTTGTGGAATGCCGTTTTCAAGAGTGTAAATTGATGAGTAGCAATTGTTATGTTTGATTCTAAACTTTCTAGATGTAAGGAAAGATTTTATGAAGAAATAGATTTTAGGTCCAACTTTCCATTCTTTGAGTTTGTTGAGAACAACAAACAGCTCTGGTTACCATAGTGTTGGTTGTGTGTCATAATACTCCTTGAGTTTTCTTTGTTTTTTTCAATTTCTGCTGTGATTTATATGTGTCTCATAGTTTATTTGTGTGCTTTTAAGTCCATATTCTTAGTTGACATCATTTTACAGTGAAATTGTGTTAAATATCTAAACTTTTGCCAATTAATTGTGTTTTGCTTTGGTAAGCGGTGTAATTCTCTTGTTAAAAAAAAAAAAAATCCGTAACCTTAATTGAGTGATAATTCAAGTTTTTTTTGTTTTTTATAATCATAATTTTTAAGTTTTAAATTATTTTTTTTTGTAGTGCAAATTTTAAATTGCTCCACGGCGTAGTTGGTTAGTTATTTTTGGGTTAACGGGCGCGCTGCCGGAGAGGCCTTTCAAGATCCTAGCCGTGAATGTGAATTCGCTAGTTAGGGTAGAACGACGAGCCAACTTCTCTGAGTTGTTAAAAGACCAACGTCCCGATGTATGTATGGTTAGCGAAACTAGGCTAAACCAGCATCACAATTTGACGAATAATAATTACATTATCGTGAGGAGGGACCGACCCAACTCGACTTTCGCGGGTGGGGTTGCGATCTTCATACGTAAGGGCATTGCTCATAAGGTAATATATAGTGGTGAAGTACGCCGATTCCAGTTGCTTGAAGCGTGTATCGTATGCATCCCTCTCCAACAGGGGAGGCGCTTGTATGTGGTCGCGATCTATGCGCCGGAGGCTTCTCAAAATTCAAGTTTTATAACAGAGCTTGAAACACTTTTTCGATGTCTGAAACTGAACTCAGAAGAAAACTATTTCCTTTTGGCCGGTGATTACAATGCTAAACACCAAGATTGGGGAAATCAATTAGCCAATCCAAGAGGGACCCAGCTATTCAATTGGCTGGGGCTCCACAGCATTGAGTGTAAAGTCGATCTGCTAGCTACTGACAGGCCTTCATATCCTCGAAGTGGCTTATTTGGATCTATTGCTTTTAGACTCAAGACTAAAACTGACCGACGACATTCTTCGACGGACGAAAAATTGTTTGACGACGGTTGAGTACGACAGTGACCACTTTGCCGCCGTCATACTGCTTCCGAACAACCTTGTGGAACTAGAGGAGTACGTGCCGACGCACTCTTACAACTACGGTAAGACACGTTGGCCGCGCTTTTCCGGTGCCGTCTCAAGGGAACTTCGTTCGAACGGTATAGCGCCTCCATGGAGGATGCAATCCGTAGCACAATGGACAGGACAATTCCTAAATATAGGCAACTTGACTCTACGAACATGTACAGAAACGCGACAATCGACGCACTTTACAAACAAAAAAGTAGACTCCTGTCGAGACTTAAACTCTTGCACAGGAGGTTTACTGACCGACACGATTTGGAGATTAGAACTCTGAAGTCACAGATCAAAAATCTCCAACAGTTTCTGGAACAACAAAATTCGGGCTGTACAGTCCAACAACCCGAGTATGTTTCCGGAAATAAATAAAATTTTTAGGAGAAAAGATCAAAATGACCTTCAGGGTATTCAACTCCAAAGGATGACAGAGAACAAAAACTTACTTTTGACAATAGGGATAGATCCGGATGAGGCCATCTTGGATGATGACCACTTTATAGTGGAAGATGCTCAAGAGAAGGTAGAGACGGTGGGTGCTGTTTTCGAGCGAGTATATAAGCTGAATGAGTGCATTCGCCCGAATTACGACCTTGAGAATAGAGCCTTCGTTGGACACTTCTATCTTAGAGACGAGATCTCGCATTGGCGATCCGAGAATCCTGGTTTCACTAGGTTCAATGACGACCGACTTGCAAATGCAGTCATCGCCCAGCGAAACGGGGATAACACCCTGTTCGTTACTAAGATGGACCTCTTGGACATCTTTCACAAAATAAAGAAAAAGAAGTCAGCAGGAGTCGACGGCATACCCAATGTTGTGCTGCGAAACCTCCCTTCGGAAGCGGTGGACATATACACTTCGTTGTTCAACAATGCGCTGAATAATGCATATTATCCAGTGCGTTGGAAGACGGCAGTGGTCCATCCTCTCCTTAAAAAAGGTAAGGATGGTTCCAATCCAGCAAATCTCCGGTCAATTAGTCTTCTTCCGAGTATCAGGAAAGTATTCGAGAAAGTTCTCAATAGAGCTCTGTCCACATGGGCTGAGGACAATGATATTATTCCAGAAAATCAGTTTGGTTTTAAGGCGGGCCATGATGCCACACATGCCACGTCTAAACTAGTATCAGATATTCAATGGAACAAAGCTAAAAATCAGTGTACGGGTGCATGTCTGGTTGACTTGGAGAAGGCTTTCGATACCGTTTGGTTAGACGGTCTTTTTTATAAGTTGATCAGATATGGCATGAGTAAACCACTACTGTATATTCTGAATGACATGCTTCATGGTAGAACGTTTGTTGTGAAAAGTTGCAATAGAACTTCTATCAGAACTTTTAAAATACAGAACGGTCTGCAACAAGGAGCGGTGAATTCTCCTATACTATTTAGCATTTTCACTGGCGATCTAATTGGTTCTCTTCACCATGCTATAGCGTACGCCGACGACCTTATAGCGTACAGAACAGGTCCAAAGATCGAAGATCGATCCAGCAATATTGCGATGACTGGAAGTTGAAAATCAACTGGTGATCGTTGATCTACATGGCCACCCACTGCCAAACAAAGTAGTAGTCAAGTACCTTGGCATCTGGCTAGATCAGTATCTATATTTTAACAAACATATGGATGCGGCTCTGGCCAGGGCTAGGGGAGCTTTTGCTCTGACAAGGCGACTGTTTCACAGCAGTCAACTTGATAGCAGAGTGAAGGTGATTTGCTACATGGCCCTCATAAGGCCAATGATTGTCTATGGGTGCCCCGTGCGGTTCAATGTTACAGCGTCTCAAATGGAAAAGATGCGGGTGTTTGAGAGACAGTGTCTGCGTACCTTTCTTGGATTGCACAGAACACCAGAGTCTTGCATTTCAGAGACTAAGTAGTACTGAGCTTAGAACAAGCTCATATGTACATACTTATATACGCTCTTCATCATGAATGCAAGTGTTAGTATAACACCAACACCAGCATATAGAGAACGTAAGAATAGTAAAAACAAAAAAAAAAGACATTATAACAAGAACTTTCAAATAAATACTACAAAATTGTCTTCAATAAAGTACACTATAAAATAAACAAGACATACGAAATGTGATATAATAAACAAAAACATACAAAATGTGATATATAAACTAAAATTAATTGAAACATGCAAACATGCAAACTAAACTTAAGAAAGTGGAGCACTGGTTTTTAACAAATTTTTAAGACTAGATTTACTTAAGTTGAAATCAATTAAACATGAGTTAAGATTAAAAAGTCTACCCATACGAGTCAATGGCTCATTCAAGCCATAATTCGTTCTATGGTAAGGGCAGTATATTAAAACTAAGTTGCGCAGGTGGTAAGATCCGCCTCGAAAGTTGAATTGAACACAAGAAAGTAACTCAGGTGCATCGATATGTCCGGTAATAAGTTGATGAAAGAACACCAGATCATTAATGGTACGCCTTTGAGAAAGAAGTTGCATATGTAATAATTGGATTCTATGCTCATATGGTGGTAAATCATAAGGGTTTACCCACGGAAGCCCTTTAAGAGCGAGTCGGAGTACAGAAAATATTATCCTAATGAGGTACTTTACAACGGGGCTCAAATAAACAGGATCGACAACTTCATTATAAAACTGACTCGTGGTCACACTGCAAGAGCGATGACCTCGACCAATGGCCTGATTTTTGGGGCTTATTACCCCAACACTGTGGTACCCGTGGTGTGATGGATAGCATGTCCGCCTGTTAATCCAGAGGTTCGTGGTTCGAATCCCAACAGAGGCAAAAATGTTTTTTCCACGGGTATCGCCTTTCGCGAGGAATTGGCAAGTCCTCCGCTAGTATTCATTGCCATGAAAACGCTTTCTCGATTAGCCGTTCGGAACCGGCAGAAAATTGTAGGTCCCTTCCATTCCCTCACAAGGCAATGGTTGTGAGAAACGCGCTAGGCCCTGGGGCTCCTCGCTCTGTTTCGCCACCCTATTTTTTTTTCTATTTATTTACTACCCCAACACTGAATATATGGAGAAAACGCGCTTCAGTGGATTTGTCCCACCGGAAGCTTTCCTCTATTTTGATATGGTAGGGTTGATTCAGGATAGATTGGCGGTTCCGCTAAAATCAAAAAAAAAACCACAAAAAAAAAAAAGCTAGTTTTAATTAGTTTTAAGAAAACACAAAAAAAAATGATCCTGAAAACTAAGTTTTTTAAAAATTTTCTTAGTTTTAACTAGTTCTAGTTTTTAATTCATAAGGTATTTTAAGGCCGAAAGGCATTAGTAGTAAGATATTGAATAATTTAGAGTAGCCGCCTAGGGTCAGTAAGTTAATTAAGTTTTTTATATAAGCTAGTTTTATACATTTTTGTTAGCATGTAAGTAGATATAAGAAAAGTTAAATAAAAATGAATTGAAAATAAAAAAAAATTAAATAGAGCGAAGATAGTAGTGTCAAGCATCTCAGGTTCAAAACTCGTACTATCCAAGCAAACGTTTTTTTTTTCTTTTTTTTTTTTTTTTCTTTAATTAAAACTAAACTTTTATTCTCAATCTTTCCGTTTTTCTTTTTCTTTTTTTTACTTTTTTTTCAAATTCTTTAATTAAAATGGAATGCTCAGCGGTGAAATGTCTGGACTCCTCCCCTAATGCATGCCTTTTTGCATGTTAAGGCCCTTGTGGGAAGTTTTACCATGCTAAATGCGTTGGGTCAACCACCTTATTTATAGAAAAGGTTGACGCATCAAAAATTGCAGTTCGGTTCTGTCCTGATTGCAGGAAAATCTCTCTATCCCAACTTGCATTTAAAATGTCGTCATTCAAGACTGATATAACCAAAATCAAGAAAGGATTAGATGAACTTGATTTGTAAAGAAAACTTTTATATGAATAAGTTCCATATTGCCAAAGGTAATTCGAGAAAAGAATGGGGCTTGGTTAATGAGCTGTTCAACAGAAAATCTTCTTTTGATGTTCCTCATAGTTTATCTGTCGGAAATTCAGAGATTACCAACCATTCTGAACTGTCAAAGGCTTTCAATGATTATTTTCTGACATACCATCTAAAACGCTTAGTGATGCGGGCTTCAATCATTCTTCATATCATTGTACTGATAGTTGCTTCTATGATTTATTCCAATGTAATAGTTTTTATTTTGAGCCTATATCTTCCTTTGAAGTTTTAAAAATCATTAATGGTCTAAACAACTCAGATTCCTGTACATACAAAAGTTTTTCTAATTATTTAACTAAAAAGGTTAGTTTTAATGTTGTTGATATCTTAACTCATCTTTTTAATGATAGTGTTTATCATGGTATATTCCCAGATTGTTTTAAAATGGCTGAGGTTATTTCAGTTTTTAAGAAAGGGGTCAGTAATTGTATCTCAAACTATAGACCGATCTCCCTCTTATCAGTGTTCTCAAAAATTTTTGAAAAAAATTCAGCAAAGCAGCTGAAGCAAAATAAGAAGTGCCAGTTTGTCTGGATTAGTAACTCTTCAGTTTTTGTAAGAAGAAAAGAAGGAGAAAATGCAATCAAAGTGGTTTGTTTTGAGGACTTTGTAAGACTTGATAATTAGTAAAAATATTTATGGCTAGGTTAGGTTAGGTGGAAGTGGCTGTCAGTCAATGAGTACATTGCCTAACACACTTAGGCCGCAAGGGCCCATTGTGATACCACAGAGATCAGCAAGTTAATCACCTACTGATCTCAGAAAC
Organism: Melanostoma scalare; assembly: GCA_949752695.1. Taxonomy (NCBI): domain Eukaryota; kingdom Metazoa; phylum Arthropoda; class Insecta; order Diptera; family Syrphidae; genus Melanostoma; species Melanostoma scalare. The sequence continues at coordinate 107,217,458 of OX456984.1, read as the reverse complement.
CCGATGTAAGATTAACGAGTTGATCACTTATTAAGCTTCCATTACGGGACTAGCCGGTTATTCACCTGCTAGTCGAACCACGTGGAACTTTTAATGTATTTTGAAAGACTTTTAGGGTCTATGTAAGCTAGGTCGCTAGTATCATCGAAGAAGAATTCACCGAGATGAGTTTTCCTCCTATGAAGTAGTGCAGGGCATGAGCAAAGAAGGTGTTGAACGGTTTCTTCCTCCTCCTCGTCCATGCAGCTTCTGCAGAAATCATTGGAAAACACACCAAGTCTTTTGGCGTGTCTCCCTATTAGACAGTGTCCCGTAAGAACACCTATGGTAGAACCTAGATACAGACGGTTCAGGGCCAACAAACTCTTCGAGCGTTTTGAGTCAACACACGGCCAAACTTTTTTGGTTGCAAGGCAGTTGTTACTCTCAGTCCATCTAGTGTTTGTTATCCTTGAAGCGTCTTGTCTAAGTAGGAGTTTACATGTAGCGATAGGTACACCTATGTTGTTCCATTCTGAGCGTGGGGAAGTGGTCGTGCCCTTTTTGGCTAGTTCGTCTGCCATACAGTTGCCTGGTATGTCCCTGTGCCCTGGCACCCATGAAAGGTGAATGTTAAACTGATTTGACATCTCCCTCAGAGACATCTGACAATTTTGGACCGTGATGGATTTTGTAGAGACAGAGGCAAGAGATTTAAGGGCAGCTTGGCTGTCTGAGAAGATCCGAATATCCGTGGAGGATATGACGTTTTCTTTGAGCCAAGACAGCACCTCCTTAATCGCCAGAATTTCCGCTTGGAACACACTACAATGATATTTATGGCTAGTTCTAATATAAATAATTCTTCTTTAAGTCCTCTATTAAATTCATTTGATAATAGTTTTTCCTCTTCTACTTCTGAAAATTTAAAATGTTTTTGTATTGAACATCTAAACAACGTATCATTCTCGGGTTTTTCTGTAGTACACCAAAATATCCGTAGCTTAAGAAAAAATTTTGATACTTTTTTAACTCATCTTGCATCTTTAGATCATTTACCGGATCTTATTTTTTTATCTGAGATTTGGATTTTCGATTGTGAAGTTTCAAGGTTCTCAATACCTAATTATAAATTTGTTGCTACTTGTAACAATTCTTATTCTGCTGGTGGGGTCGCCGTGTTTTATAAAATTGATTTGTCGTCTGTTATTGACGTTAATTACTTCAATCTAAAAAGTGCTGATGTTATAAGTATTAACTGCAAGATCTCTGAAATTAATTACTGTTTTGTCTGTGTATATAGATTCCATTTTTGTTCAGTAAATGAGTTTTTGGAGGAGTTTTCTGATTTACTCGAAAACAATAAATGTAAAAATTTAATTTTGATCGGTGATTTCAATATTGATCTTTTGAGTTTCTCATCTGATCTTGATAATTATTGTTCGCTAAATTCCTCTTTTGGTCTGACTAGCTTGCTGAATGTGCCTACGCGTATTGTTGGTGATTCTAAGTCCTGTTTGGACCATATATTGATTAGATTTCATAGAAATAATGCAACGAACTATAAAGTGAGTACCTTTGACCTTAATATAAACGATCATTTTTTGACCGCAATTCAGCTTGACCATAATGTGTCTAGAACAAATCAGCCTATATTCCAAGAAAAAACCAACATTAATTTCGCTGCTCTAAAATCGGCTCTAGTGTTTGAGTTTTGGGATGATGTTTATGGAACCCATGATCCTTCTATTGCTTTTCAATTGTTTCTTGATAAGTTACAATCCTACTTAATGTTACATAGCCAAATAATTAAAAATAGAAGCAAAAACATATTTGTTAAACAGTGGATGTCTTCTGCTCTTTTAAAGAAAATTCGTAGGAAAAATTATCTACATAAGTGTTCTAGATTGAAAGGACTATATCATAGGATATCTAATGAATTGAAAAATGAAATTCCTCTTCAGAGAGATAAATATTATTGTGATAGGCTAGTTGAAAACATGGGCAACTCAAAAAAAGAATGGGAAGTTGTCAACGAAATCTTGAACTCGAATAAGCCAAACGGTGATCTCGTAGTCAGCATTAACAATTCATCTGTATCCGGGCCCTCAGAAGTCGGAAATGCATTTAATGACCATTTTGTGAATATTACAAGCACAATTCAGGACACTGCAATTAATATTGATTCCGTTTGCCAATGTGACAAGGCTTTTATCTTTGACACATTCCAAAGACAAAGTTTTTTCTTTGAACGTTTTTCACCTCTAGAAATCATTAAAATTATAAGTTCTTTGAAAAATTCCAATTCTAAGTCGTGCGACAATATTTCAAGCAGTATTTTAAAAAATATATCTTTTTTGATCTCTGATGTTCTCTGTCATATTTTCAATTTAAGCATAGAAAAAGGTATCTTTCCAGACTCTTTGAAAGAGGCTGTTGTTATCCCATTATATAAAAAAGGTGATCCTATGTGCTTAAACAACTATCGTCCCATCTCCATTTTATCAGTTTTTGCTAAGGTCTTTGAGAAAGGCGTCAAATCGAGAATGTTGTCTTTCCTGAATAAAACCAAGTTTTTTAGTGACTCTCAGTTCGGTTTTCGAAGTGGTAGGTCTACTGAAGATGCATTGTTAAAATTGTGTAGTGAAATCTATAGCAGTCTTAATGAATCTGGTATCCCAGCTGCTTTATTTATTGACATTACCAAAGCCTTTGATATGGTAGATCATGAGATTTTGTTATCTAAGTTGCATAATATTGGTTTCAGAGGTTTTATCTATGATTGGTTTAGTTCTTATCTGAAAAATCGTAGTCAAAGAGTAAAGGTCAATAGTATACTGAGTGCTAAGAAATTGTTCAACATAGGTGTTCCTCAAGGTTCTGTTTTAGGGCCAATCCTATTCCTTGTTTTTGTAAATTCTCTTTTCTCTCAACCTTTTAGGGGTAAAACTACAGCCTTTGCTGATGACACTGCTTTGTCCTATAGTAATAAAAACTATTTTGATCTTTCGTTGGCCTTAAACCATGACTTAGAGTTGATACGCGTTTGGTTCAAACTACATAAACTGATTGTAAGTGATAAAACGAAATTCATGGTTTTCAATTTAAAAGGTAAAATACACAACGACATGCCTTTAAAATATCATTCACCCAATTGTGGTAAGTTTCTTATGTCAAAAAGTTGTTCTCATGTTTTTAATAATATTACTTTCAATTCTAACATATGCTGCTCTGGAAACTGCTTCGATATAGAGCTTGTTGAAAGCTTTAAATACTTAGGTGTTACTCTTGATTATAAAATGAGCTGGTTGAATCATACTTTGATTTTGAAGCAGTCTTTGAACAATGTAGTAAGACAGATTTATCTTCTTAGCCAATATTGCGGGTTGCCATTGTTAAAGCTGGTTTATAACGGTCTTTTTAAATCCAAACTTCAATATGGTTTGGTTTGCTGGGGTGGTACTCATTTCAATAAAGTAGAGCCTTTGCTTATAAAACAAAAACATGCTGTCCGTATTTTATGCAAAGTGAATCGATTAACTCCAAGCTTTGGTTTGTTTAAAAATCTTGAACTCCTTCCACTACGACATTTGTATTTCTATAAAGTCTTAAAAATATTTTTTGAGAAATCCGGGTATAACTCTTCTAGAGTATATGAAAATCGAAATTTGCGAGTTAATTCCAGTTATCTTGTTGTTGTACCCATCATCAAGAAAGCACATTTTTCTCACTTTTATAATATAACTGCGCCTCGTCTTTTTAATAATCTACCTGTAGTTGTTAGATGTGAGAGAGTTAAAACAGTATTCCTCAAAAATATCAAACAATGGCTTTTTCTATGAATTATAATGTTATTGAAAATTTACTGAATCCCCTAGAATGATCACTACTATCTTTCACTTGTTTTACTTAATTTTTTTTTTGCTTTACATTATTATGTTTTTGGAATTCTTAACTTATCGCATTCCCCATCGATAATGTATTCAATATAATTTTTTCTAAATAGTACTTCTCGCCACTTGTTTTAAACAACAGAATTGTACTTAACTGTTTCATTTCCTTAAAATGTTAAAGATTATAGAACTGTGCCTTTTTAATACTTATAAATCTGTTATACTTTAAGGTTTTTTTGGTATATGAAATAAAGGAAAAAAAAAAAAAAAGTAATGAAAATTAAAATCCTTAATTATCTTGACAATAACTCATTTTTTAGCCTTAATCAGTACGGGTTCAGAGCCAAATTGTCAACTGAGGACGCGTTGTTAAGTTTTTGCTCCTCTGTCTATGAAAGTTTGGACAAGAAAAAGTACACAGCTGCACTTTTCATTGACATAACTAAGGCTTTTGATACAGTCGATCATGAGATTTTACTTACTAAATTAAATAAAGCTGGTTTCAGGAGTATTACTCTAGACTGGTTTTCTTCCTATCTTCAGAATAGAGACCAAAAAGTAAGAATAGGCAATAACCTTAGTGAAAGCCGTATTATTAATATAGGTGTTCCTCAAGGATCAGTTCTTGGCCCGATTCTGTTCTTTATTTATATTATTTCTATTTTCAGCTTGAAGTTAAGAGGCACTAAAACAGGGTTTGCTGACTATATAGCATGCGTATATTCGAGTTCAACATTATTTGACCTTATTGCTGACATAAATCGTGATTTAGATCTGCTTAGACATTGGTTTGCTACACATAAACTTGTTTTGAGTGAAAAAACAAAAGTAATGTTTTTTAATCTATTATCTCTAGATTGCAACTCTCCTGACCTCATTATGCATAGCTCTTGCTGTAAAAACTCGTCGTTTGTTACTTCTACGAGTAGTAATTATATCAGTACTTGTTATGATGTCTCAAACATAGATTGTTCCGCAAAATGTTTCTTTATTGAAAAAGTATCAGAATTTAAATACCTTGGCCTTACAATAGATAGCAAAATGAATTGGAAGCCTCATACAAACACGATTAAGAAATATCTACTTTCCACAACATATATATTTTTTCACTTAAGAAAGCTCTGCTGCCAAAAGCTCCAAGAAACTGTCTATCATGGTTTAGTTCAATCTAAACTACAATATGGTATAGTTTGCTGGGGTGGTACGTACAAAAACTATCTTCAACCCTTGATCGTAACAGAAAAGCGTATATTAAGAACAATTTGGAAGAAAAGGAGGCTAGATCATAGTTTCCCGTTGTTCACTAGCTCCGGTATACTACCCTTAAAACATCTTTACTATTATAATGTTTTAAAAATTTTCTATTTAAGAAGCGGATCCCGTCAAATATCTGTTTATGCTTTGCGCAGTAGTGAAAGAGATCTTGCGATTATTCCTTCACATAATTCTCAGCACTTTTTTAATTTTTATGCATCAAAAGCACCTAGACTCTATAACATGTTACCCTCTAATATTCGTTCAACTGGCTCTTTGTTCTCTTAACTTTGATTTAGATGAAATTTATGGCTTAATTAGAGTTTTAGTTTAAATGTTTTACACATTATACGATCAAATTAATTTTTTTTCCTTATTGATTTATATTTACTAGATTTTTTAGATTAGATAAAGATTTTATTGTATTTTCAAATTCTGTACACATTAACATTTTTAAGTTTTAACAAATCTTTTATGACATGGCAAAAGCCGTCTGTCAGAATGACAATTTTTGAAAACATACTTTATTAATAATTGTGCATTAGATGCTTTTTTAAAAATTATAGCTTCAGATTTTTACAAAACAAATAATAAAAATAGGGCGTATATTATTAAATTTGACTAAGCTTGAATTCTTCTCTTAAAATTTTGTTTCTATAACTAAGCGCAGCTTTGGTAAATTTATACAAATCTGTTAAATTTCTTCCGTTGAGCATATCAAGAACTTCTTCCTTTGTATAAATGGTCTTTCCAAGATATAATTTTCTCAGCTCTATAAGTATTGGGCAGACTCCTATGAAGTGCAATATATCTTCCCGGGTGTTCATATTACAAAGACTGCATTGTATGGGTAGGTCAGGTCGGTGTGGCATGTAGTTTAACGGCAAAAGTTCTCCTCTTACTTTAAAAAGTGTTGATATTTGGTCAACTCCGGCGTTTACAAAGAAATAGCTTGTCTTGCTTGTATCCATATTCAATTTTGAGTAGTAATCTCTATATACGGATGAACGAGCTTCTTCTATAAATGATTCATGTATCTTTTCATCCAGTACAATAAGAATGGTATATAGTTCATTTTTCATCTGCTGAGAGTTTCCTATTTCTAAATGTAGAGGACAATCTGTTCTTTCGGCCAGTTCCATCCATTGTTCGAAGCAAGCTAATTTTTTTTCGAGTGCAATTGTTGCTACAATCCTAGGTAGACGTGTTGGTTTCATATTCAGAACTTTAAGGATATAGTCGAAGTGGAGTTTCAGCGTCGTGATGTACATTGGTGAGAGTCCTGTCTCAATGTGCAGCATATACGTGGGAGTTGTCATAGGGAGGAACAGTATTCTTTTCAGAAAAAATCGCAGGAGCTGTTCCACAGAGTCATTTTGTTGGTATCCCCATACCTGTGCTGCATATAGTAGAATTGCTCTGGCTGTTGATTCAAAGATCTGGTACTTTGCTCGTAGACTGATGTTTTTGTTTTGCATACATGTTCTCCAGGTGGAGTTTATAGCTGTTTTCGCGTTCTTGAGTTTTTCATCTAAATGCACCTTCATGTTGTTATTTGAGGTTAATGTCAGTCCAAGATATTTATAGCGCTCCACTATCTCAACTGGTTCTCTTTCGTATCTCCACACATAATTTCCATGTCTCTGCCTCTTTCCTCTGCCGAAGACCATTATTTGTGATTTACTCCGATTTACTGTGAGATTCCAAGTTTTGCAATATTCTTCGAGTTTAGTGATCATCATCTGGAGTTTAATTGGGGTATCAGCTAGAAGTACGATGTCATCTGCATACATCAACACTTTTATTCTAAGGTCACGCATTTCAATTCCCCCATTTAAATATGTCACTATATCGTTCAAGAACAAAGTGAATAACAGCGTACTCAGTGTGCATCCTTGTTTTAGTCCTGTGGATGTTGTAAACGCTTCTGACATAGTACTCCCATCCCAAACTTTTGCTACACAGTTATTATACAACTTTTTCAAAGTTTTCAACACCTTGGTAGGTATTCCTAAAGTAGAAAGTTTAAAAAACATTAGATCTCGATCAACGCTATCAAAGGCAGCCTTAAAATCTACAAAGTAGGCATATATATTTAAACCTTGGGCACGGTTAATATCGATGAGAGTGCTGAGGGTAAAGATTTGGTCTACAGTAGAGTATCCATGCCGAAAACCTGCTTGGCACTCGCTAAGTATGTCATTTTTATTAACCCAGTTCGACAGCCTTTTAAACAGGATACTTCCAAAAACCTTACGGACCGTATTCAGCAATGAGATTCCTCTATAATTTTCGGCCAAGTTTCGGTCTCCTTTTTTGAAAATAGGTAGAATAACAGCTGCGTCAAAACTCGGCGGTAAACTTTCTTCACTCTCATACAGATTGTTAAAAAGCTGAAGAAGGAGGGTTGCGAACTCCTCAGTGCAGTACTTATAGAACTCGTGTGGTATGAGATCTTCCCCCGGTGCTTTGGATTCCTTCAATTCATTCAGTACTGTTTTAAGCTCTGCTATTGTGAACGGTTGGTCCATCTCTTGATCTTTTACACAGTTTTCGCAGTATTGGATTGAAGGTGCCGTTCTTTCTATGTTAAGCAAGGAGTAAAAGTGTGTTTTTAGATAGGATGCCGATAAGCTTAACCCTATTTTCAGCTTCGTTCCATTAATGTACCTTACTGCTTTCCAAAACTCTTTCATGTTCCTACTTTCTATAATCACTTGTACTTTTTCTTCGTGATACTGCTTTTTCTTTGATATACAGATTGCTTTAAAACATGCATTCGCTTTTGCGTATTCTTGTCTGAAAAACGCAGTGTTGTATTTTCTAAATAGCTTTAAGAACGAGTACGCTTTCTTCCTAGCTTGGAGGCAATCACTATCAAACCAATCCTGTTTTCCACTAAACGATTGTGCTTTAACATTATATTTCGGTGCTACTTTTCGTATAACATTTTGCATGCTTTCTATAGTAATAGCCTCATTTCTACGCAGCAAATTTTCCAGTTCCAAGTCCAGTGATGTTTGGTAGGCTTCTTTACTACTGGGTTTCCACTTTATTCTGGGATAGCTTAACTCGGTGTACTCTAACTCTTCGTTTGGTTCTTCTATTTTTATTTTTACTGAAATTGGCATATGGTCAGAAAAATTTAAAGTGTGCACTGAGAAATCCGATACCCTACTGAACATGAGTTACCTCTGATAAGCGTATACTCTCCTTTATGATCACTTTTAGATCTACCGTTCAAAACAATAAGATTGTATGTTTCTGCGAGGTCTAGTATAGTTTTTCCTTTTCTGTCGGATTAACGATCTTTTGATGTTCGATTGCTAACTATATCGCATGGTAGTCCGTGATCTTGAAAAAAACCTTGTTCGTCTGCAATCCTTGCGTTAAGATCTCCTATAAGTATCAACTTTGCATTCTGCTTACAATAAATGACTTCACTTAGTGTATTGAAATTTTCCTCCCAGTGGTTGCAATTTATGTACGCCGGGATTATACAATATTTAACATTTCCCGCATCCACATTGAGTATGGTATAATCTGATAAATTTTCAAATCTCATCACATCTTTATAAATTTTTTTGTACCCGTAAATACATCCTCCGCTTGCTCGTTCAAACTTTTTAGTCTTAACTGCTTCTATCCATTCTAGTTCATATTCTTTAAACTGACCATAAAATAATTCATAATGTTCTTTTAGCAAAAAGGTTTCGAACAAAAAAAAATACATCATATCTCTTTATAAAGCTAAAAAAGTTTGAGAATATTAATTTACTTTTTAATCCATTTATGTTGTAACTTAGTATATCTATTAATTTTGTGTTAGGATAATTATTATTGCTAAACGACTGACAGACGGCAAAATTTTAGTTTTTATTTACATTTTGTTGGGACAACCCTGGTATTTTCGATGTGTGTTGTTGTTCCTGTGAGTATGTAGATGGCGTCGCAGTCTCCAGGGGGATTCTTTGTTGTTTATTTTTATTTCTGTCACCGTTGACAGCAAGTTCCACAATGTCACATCTCATGTTAGGAAAAATTGTTTGTAATACTACAAAACCATTTTCGTTTCCACATCTAAGACCAAGCTCTGTGCTCCACGTAAAAGATTTTCCCTCAATAAATATTTTATCATCTCTTAAATGTGTTTTTATTCCTGGTCGCTCTGTGGCAAGTGTTTTCTTGAGCAAAATTAACTTTGTACGTTTGCTACGCACCGAGGTCGGGTAGTCTTTATGAACGCTTATTCCGGTCCTTCTTCATTTAGATGACTTTTTAAGAATATTGATAACATCGGAACTGTGCTTCAATGTGACAATCAAGTGGTTCATTTTGTTGTTTTTGCTTTGAGTAAAACGTACTGCTTCAACTTTATTTTCCGATTCATCGCTTAGATTTTGGCAAATTTCTTTGGCTTGTTTTATAGGATCAACAGTCTCTTGGCTTGGCAAATGAACGACGATATTCTTTTCGTTAGACTTCTGAATCATACGTTCGATCTGCGTCTCAAGATTAACACATCTCTCCTCTGTCTGGGCAATTTTTTGTTCAAGTGCCTGCTGTCTTTCACTAAAAACCGCCATTTTGACCGTCAGGCAATCCAAATCTTCCTTTGTAGCAACTTTTTGCCGATGATCTGCTAGTTTTTTGTCCAGAAGTCGGCTTAAATCGTCAATGGACATGTTACTGACTGCCATGTTAGTGAATTGTAATCTTTTGTTTTCAGGGAATGCGTCTGGGGAAATTTCTCCGATGTTTCGTTTATTCATGAATATATATAAGTAAGTACTTAGAACTCTTTTGCCGTCGGCCTTTAGCAAGTAATTTTGATTTTGTATCTTAATTCAAAAGGGACTTACTTATTGTGGTGGTTTTATATATACGCTATACCGCACTTTTCACTTTTTGCGCTAGCAATTGACTTTTATTTTCTGTTTTATTTATTTAAGTATAAGAAATACAAGGACTTATTTAAAAAGCGACTGTCTATCTCAGCTGTCAAACTGTCACTTTGTTATTTATTTACTTCTTTTTTTTCTCCTCTCTTACTTTAATTTTTGTTTCTTACTTTGTTTATTATAATTTCTGCTATTTACTTCATTTAACCCCACAACACTTGTTAAATTTGTTATTTCTTATGATTAATTTTTCTGCTCGATACTATCGTCACTTGTCTTATGACAACAGATTGCATCTAAGTTTTTTCTTCCTTTTCAAATGTTTATTTAATGTATCGATTATTTAGTTTCTTTTGGTTATTAAATTGTACTTAAAAATATCATTGAAAAAAGAAAATAAATAAATAAAATAAAAAATACACTCTGTAATAATTTTAATGATGCGGTTTCAAACCTTAATAACTTTTCAGCCCCCAAGTTTTCGGTTTTTTGTTATGTTTCTTATATCTTTATAATTATCATATTTAATAATTAATTTTACGTTTATATGTAGCTATCTAATTTGTTTTTGTATATGTTTATCAATAATTTTGTAATATTTCTTAGTTCTGTTGTCTTTAGTGTGTTAGACTTAATTTTTGCTTACTAACAACTAACACCTCGCTAAATGATGACAGTGATACATATTTCTGAGTACTTAAGGGTGAAAAAACTCTTGAAGAAAAGATACATTGTTTCACAAGCTTGAAATAAGCTGTTCTGATAGTGTAAAAAAAAAAACATGATCCAATCCTGTCAAATGCTTTGATCAGTGGCAGCTCTGGTTACCATAGTGTTGGTTGTTTGTCATAATACTAATTGAGTTTTCTTTGTTTTTTTCAATTTCTGCTGTGATTTATATGTGTCTTATAGTTTATTTGTGTGCTTTTAAGTCCATATTCTTAGTTGACATCATTGTACAGTGAAATTGTGTTAAATATCTAAACTTTTGCCAATTAATTGTGTTTAGCTTTGGTAAGCGGTGTAATTCTCTTGTTAAAAAAAAAAAAAAAATCCGTAACCTTAATTGAGTGATAATTCAAGTGCAAGTCTCTTGAGCACTTTACGTTGCTTGAATTATCATAATTACTGCATGAAAGCTTTTTTTGTGTTTTATTATCATAATTTTTAAGTTTTAAATTATTTTTTTTGTAGTGCAAATTTTAAAATGCTCCACGGCGTAGTTGGTTAGAGCGAAGATAGTCTAAGGAAAATCTCCGTCCTGGACTACCAGATGGTAAGATGGGAAAAAATAAACAGGCACGGAGACATTTTACAAAGTCTTCGTTGCCAACGGTTCGGGCACGCCGCATTCAACTGCCAAATGCAGTCAAGGTGCGTAAAGTGTGGAGAGAACCACAAAGAAAAAGAGTGCAAGCTCGGTGAGGAAAGGGTCGAAGATAAGACCCAATTGAAATGTGTTCTCTGTGGTGGAGATGGACACCCTGCTAACTATCGGGGATTTCCTCGATACCAAGTTATTAAAAAATCAATAAAAGCTGCTCCAACAGTAACCAAGGACGAGGGAAGGCATACAGCCAGACCGACTCCAAGGGCCGTCGTTCCCCAAGTTTCCTACGCCAAAATGGCGGGTGGAGCTGGGAAAACGGTACAACCTCCCCAGAAAGAGGCCGCACAGCCATCTGTGTCAAAGGCAGCTACTGGGGAGTCAGAGGTGATGGTCGCTCTGCGTGTCATTCAGGCACAAATGAGTGTATTCAGGCATGTAGTATAACATCGCTGTTTTATCATATCAAACAACACACTGAACACTGACGTGTGGTCCATCGTGCCTAGCAACAGTCAGTCGTATTTCCACAGCCTTGAGCTAAACATCTAATTAAGATTTACTTGAATTATATACTTAACTTAACCTAATTAAATATTATAACGTTATATCCAATAAATGAATTATAAGTTGTTTGACAACAAGACGAAAACAACGAAAACTTCTAATTGAAAGTTAATAAAAACGCACAATTTAACATATAATGGAAGGTCTTTATTTAAAATATATGCACATCTTGCTTCGACTGTGCTGCTCGAGCTCTCATAGTGGACTGCGCACTGTGCACCGCTCAAAAGTTCTTAGTAGACTGTGCACCGCTCTGCTGATGTTAGTGGACTGTGTTCTTGTCAATGCTCATCTCGCCATATATAGGTTGTTGCTGCTGCACTAGCCTGCTTACCCTTCTCGATATTGAGCACCGCTACTTCACATATTTGGCATGATGAATCTGCACTTGGGTTTTTTCCATTGCGACCCTTCGGTCGCAACCACCGTTGTCTGGTACGTCTGCCACGTAAGATCTCGATGAATATTTGCTATTTCTCGGTCGGAACCACCGTTATCTGGCACACGATAACACAGTGACTCTTAACCGAAAAGCTTCTTCTTTGGTTGCCTGCACCGAATCATGTTGATTCTATTTCTCGGTCGCAACCACCGCTATTTGCACATTGTTTGTTGTCTTGTAGGACATCTGTGTTGTGGGAACAATTCTTCTTCTTGCTGTAATTAGCGACCGTGAGGTCACTATGGAAAGGGGTGTGGCCTATGCACGTGCCACATGATGATTTCGCTTTCTCTAACATTCCTCCCCCCAAATTGAAGGCTCGTCTTCAATTTCGCCTGTTGGCTCTTCAAGAGGTAGAACGCATAACTTCTGTATTGCTCGCACCAAGGTTTTATGCTCCAAGCACTGAAAAGCTGCCAACAATGCAGCGCTCTTTAGGTTGCTCACAAGCTCTAGGTGTATGGGCTTCCTCACCATGCAAACAAACACTGCAATGTAGCCCTTCTCAATTATCTTTGATCGCCCTGATATCCCCTTTATTTGCACCGGTCCAGCATAGTCTACTCCGCTATGCTTGAACGCTCTCGTAGGCTGGACACGTTCTTTGGGAAGACTGCCCATCAGCTGTTCGGACGTTGTTTTGCTCTGCCGAAAACATGTTATGCACCTTGAGATGTGGGTCTTCACTGCTCGCCGCAGGGAAGGGATCCAAAACCTTTGCCTTATGTACTGCATGCACAGCTGTACGCCTCCGTGTAGTGTCCTCAGATGCGCTTCTCTAAAAAACAGATTGAGTGAAAGTATGCTGCTCAAACTTACCAATGAAGATTTCTCCAGGAGTTGTTTGACTTCCATTTGATACGCACAAAGTTGTTCTATCCTTGCCCATTAGGATAATGCTCGATCTCGCTCTTCCAGTGACACTGGCCCGGTCAGGATTGTTTGACGGTTCTTCCTACACGCTCTCGTAAACATCGCCGCTCACCTGCCGCATCAGTTTGCACAAAAGCACGGCTGCACATAGCTCAAGTCTGGGTACTGAGATGGTTTTGACTGGTGCCACTCTGGACTTCGAAGCTATAATTCTGCACGTTGTTTTCCCAGTGATTGAAGTCGCACGCATGTAAACAACTGCGGCGTAAGCTCTAATTGAAGCATCTGCAAATACATGGAGCTCCAGTTTGTGTTGCTCCGTGCTTTTCAGCCACCTCGGAACCCTTATCGCCTCCACGTGTGTCAGTTGCTCGCGGTATTTTTTCCATACAGGTAAGATGGATGTGGGTATTTGCTCATCCCACTCAACTCCGCACCGCCATAGGTCCTGTATTAGGATTTTTGCACTAATTATTACTGGTGCCAGGTAGCCATTTGGGTCGTACAACCTCTCGATGGCACTGACAACTGCTCTTTTGGTGGTAGACACACTGCCATCGCTCGTTCGCACCTTAAACGAGATTTCATCTCTTTCGCAGTCCCATACGAGACCCAACATTGAAGCACTATGATCTTCTGGAAATGTTAGCGCTTTTTCGCTCGACCAGGTGTTCGTCAGTCTTGATAGTACGCAATGACCTGAAGACATAAATTTGCTCAGCTTGAAACCGCCTACTCTTAGAGAAGACTTTATTTGTTGGCACTTCACTTTCGCCTCCTCTTCGTTATCTGCACCAGTCAACATTTTGTCCATGTAAAAATTGTTCATGATGGCCTCACATGCCAATGGATACTCTTCCTTGTGGTCCATCGCGCACTGATGCATTGCTCGCACTGCATTGAGCCCGCTGGACGCCATGCCATACGTGACCACTGTAGACAGTATTCTCTCATGCGCTCGCTAGAATTCCCTCTCCAAAAGATACGTTGGAGATCCCACTGCTCTGGATTCACCTTCACTTGGCGGAACATTTTTTCGACGTCTGCCGAAACTGCAACCTAGAAGCACCGGAAACGCGTAATTATTGCAGACAGATCGTCTTGTAATTTGCCTCCGGTAAACTGCACATCGTTTAGGGACATCCCACTCACGCTCTTGCACGATGCGTCGAAGACGACCCGAAATTTCTTGGTGACGCAATGGTGTGGAATGTGGTATGCTGGCTCGCTCGTACTTGGTTCAGATACTTGCTTCATGTGTCCGAGAGCCTCGTATTCCCGCATGAATTCAACGTATTGTGCTCTTAGCTCTGGCTCTGCACTTAACCGCTTTTCGGTTTGTAGGAACCTCTTCATGGCCACCGCTCTGGTCGAACCCAACTTTTCCGCTCCAGTGCCTCGCACGTCGAACACGCACCGACGTTTGATGAGGCCCAAACGCTGCACGCACTGCTCAGTAACCAAGTTGATTTGACTTCCGCTGTCTAGAAGCGCCCTTGCTTCATCCGGTTGTCCTGCTCTGCCCTGCACTTTGACGCGTGCTGTTGCCAGTAGTGCTCTTTGCACCTCGTCACTACCGGTTTGCTCATTCTCTAATCGCTCAATGTTGATGCCGTTGTCGCTCTTGAAACTTCTTTGAATTTGTGCTCAGTCTCTTCTCTAACTGGTGGAATTGCCTCACTGCAATCGCCCTGGAACTGCTCAGTTCTTGTGCCCGTGAGTTGATGGTAATAGTGACCAGACCACGTATCGCCCTGATGTGTCACGCCTCTGCAGACATGGGAATCGGTGATTGTAGGTCCTCCGCTTCCCAAAATTTTCTCAACAGCTCATTGAGATGCTCATCCGGTGATTCCGTCGTCATTATATCATGGTCATTAGTGTCGCTCTAGCTGGATTCGGATTTGCTCGCATCTGTCCGCTGCATCTCATCACAAACGTAGGCTCTATTCGTTACAGCAAGGTAGCGTAACTGTTCCGGTGAATCGTACCTTTGTGCTTGCTCCCATCCCTTGCGCTTGAGTATCACATTTGTTCTTTCTCAGCCCCATTCTTTGCACGCATTGCTCTGTTATGATGTTGACTTGACTTCCCGAACCTAGTGTTCTTGCCCTCATGCCCTGCCCTGTTTTGCTCATGATTTTAATGCATGCCGTTGCTAGTAGTGCATGATCTGCATTTGCTCTGCTCTGTTCCACCTCGTTATGTTTGGTTACATCTCTATTGTAGTTGTTTTGATTGCTCGTATCGAGGTGGTGTGACTGGATCACATGCTCGATGGGTTGCTCTCGATGTGATTGCTGCATGAATTGCTAGTTGTCTGGTTGACATTTTGACGCTCTTGAAGTGGTTGGCAGGCTGTGCTCTGACCGCGCCATCACTGATAACCCAGTTACCGGATTGCACTGCTCTGGGCAAAGGATGCTATTGTGTCCCTTGTTACTTCTCCGGCAAGCTCCGGCAGGACATGCCTGCGCAACGTGTCCGCTCTTCAGACAATTAGGATACAGCTTCCAGCTGCGAACCTTGTCGCTCCTACCTTGAATGGAGAGAGAGAGAAAATCTGCACAACGATATAGTGGATGTGGTGACTTACACAGCGGACATTTTAATGCCGTGGTCGTCTTTAGTGCGCTCGAACCAGCCACATTCCTTTGTACCCCTCTCTGCATCTTCGTGTCTGACCTTTCTGCACACTGCTCTATATCGAAAAATTCTGGAATCCAGAGCACTGGCTCTGCGCTCCAGGAATTCAAAGAACTCCTCCAATGTGGCAATTTGACGAACATCGGCCCTTGCCATTTGCCATGCGTGGTTCGTCTCCTGATCCAGTATATTGCGCAACTTGCTTTAGCTTGAATTAAAAGCGCACTTCCCGTAAGACCGTACAAGACCGCAGCGACCCAGGTCGACCCTTCGAAAATCACTTCAGTCCGAACGGAATCAATGCACTTTTTTTGGATCTCTCAAATTTATTTGCGCTCTGCAAAAAATAACCTTTGTCCGGTTGCGCTGCACAGTTAACGATCACTTCAGTCAATTCGCACTTCCTAGATTGATGAATTCGCACAAGTTCTTATATTTTTCTTCTCGTTAAGTAGGGATATCTTGTGAAAAAGGTTTTTCTTTCGAAAATATTTGCATTCGATTACCCACATATAGGTATGTATAAATATATTTTTGATAAGCACTTTTAATTTATCTTTAGATAGGTCGCTTGCACAATTTATTCGGCTCGATTAGGACCAGAATGTTTGACAACAAGACGAAAACAACGAAAACTTCTAATTGAAAGTTAATAAAAACGCACAATTTAACATATAATGGAAGGTCTTTATTTAAAATATATGCACATCTTGCTTCGACTGTGCTGCTCGAGCTCTCATAGTGGACTGCGCACTGTGCACCGCTCAAAAGTTCTTAGTAGACTGTGCACCGCTCTGCTGATGTTAGTGGACTGTGTTCTTGTCAATGCTCATCTCGCCATATATAGGTTGTTGCTGCTGCACTAGCCTGCTTACCCTTCTCGATATTGAGCACCGCTACTTCACATATTTGGCATGATGAATCTGCACTTGGGTTTTTTCCATTGCGACCCTTCGGTCGCAACCACCGTTGTCTGGTACGTCTGCCACGTAAGATCTCGATGAATATTTGCTATTTCTCGGTCGGAACCACCGTTATCTGGCACACGATAACACAGTGACTCTTAACCGAAAAGCTTCTTCTTTGGTTGCCTGCACCGAATCATGTTGATTCTATTTCTCGGTCGCAACCACCGCTATTTGCACATTGTTTGTTGTCTTGTAGGACATCTGTGTTGTGGGAACAATTCTTCTTCTTGCTGTAATTAGCGACCGTGAGGTCACTATGGAAAGGGGTGTGGCCTATGCACGTGCCACATGATGATTTCGCTTTCTCTAACATAAGTAGAAGTACTTTATGCGCGTTATCGTCTTTCTTTGGTTATAACATTTTGGCGACGAGGATGGGATACACAGTGGAAGATGACACGCAACAAAGAGCTTTCTTTCTTTCCTGGGTAGGTTCAGATATTTTTGAGTTGGCTCAGAAATTATTGGGCGAGAAACTTGAACAGAAATCATTTAAAGAGATTACTGATGCATTGTCGGAACATTTTAAGCGCAATGTTCACATTCTGGCGGCCAGGTACGAATTTTTTCAAGCTAAAATGGTGGAGAGCCAGAGCTATGCAGATTGGGTAGCTGAATTGCGTGGTATTGCTCGCAACTGTAAATATGTGTGTTCTAAACAAGAATGCCAGCAAGAGTTTGTAGATGAACTAATTCGCGATACCATCGTAATCAATACTCCGCACGATGCTGTGCGCACCGCCGCACTCCAAAAGCCTAACCCATCTCTTTCTGATGTACTGTTAATAGCAGAGGCATATGAGGCTACCAAAAACACAGTTAATGTATTAAAAAATGTGAAAGTGCAAAACTCTCAGCAGGAAATATTCCGGGTGGAGACAAGCAAAATGGGTAAAAGTCGTTTTGGGTCGGGTGGCAATGGCAAACGGGGCCAGCAACCTGATATGATTAAATCATGTCCGAGGTGTGGAATAGAACATAATAGAGACAGTTGCAAATTTCGTCATGCTGAATGTTACAGTTGTAACGGCACCGGTCACATCGCATCAGTTTGTGTAACGGGTAATAAGAGTAAAAAAAAATTATAAGAACTCACATCGTAGGCACTGGCATCAAAATAGATCAGCTAACGGGTCGCGAAAAACGGAGAACATTGAAACAATTGACAGCCATATGTTTGATGTCATTAACGTTGTCGAATCGGTTAATCAAGAAAACAATTTAATCTTTCCAAAAAAGTGTTTGCAAAATGAGCCTGTTCGAATTGGCAATAAAATGATTTTGAAAATTAAAATAAATAATCAGTTTTTAGACTTTTTAGTGGATACGGGCGCGTCGTGCTCAATGGTTAGCCGAGATCAATTTAACCGTTTACAATGTGATACGCTCCATCCAGCCAATATAGTTTTGAAGGCATATGGGAATATTCAAGTGCCAGTTCTTGGTAAGGCATTCGTTAAGGTGGAATACGGCTCATTTCAAAAGGTGCTTTCTCTTGTGGTTACTGATGTGGAAGCTGCACATAACATTCTCGGACTAGATTGGTTAGACGCTTTCGGACTAAACCTGAAACAAGAGGGAGTAAGTAATGTATCACAAGAGTTCGACTCACAAAGGAAGGTAACCGAATTATGTAACGAGTTTAGTAGTATTTTTAAGAAGTCGTTGGGATGTTGTAAGCCATTTAAAGCCCATCTTCAATTAAAATCTAACGCGTCCCCAAAGTTTTTTAGAAGCCGTCCGATTCCGTTTTCTCAGATGGATGCCTTTAAGAAGGAAGTAGACCGCCTTGTAGCAGAGGGTATTTGGACACCGATTAAATTTAGTAACTGGGCAGCGCCAGTCGTTGTGGTTCCAAAGACGGACGGACGAGTTCGAATCTGTGGCGACTTCAAAGCATTGAACTCGCAGTTGGAGGTGGAACAGGCGATTATACCCCGAGTAGAAGAGATGCTTTTTAAGGTGCGTGGAGGCAAATTTTTCGCAACGATCGATCTTTCGGACGCCTACCTTCAGGTGGAACTGGATGAGGAGTCAAAAGAGTTCATGGTTGTCATTACCGTCATGGGACTATATCAGTGTCAACGCTTGCCATTTGGTGTTGCAAGTGCCCCGGCCATTTTTCAACGGCTCCTTGAACAGGTAATTGCTGGCGTTCGCCAGTGTGGCAATTATATTGATGATATTATTGTGGCAGCCAGTACGGCGGATGAGCTTTTAGAAACTTTAAGAGAAATTTTCGAAAGGTTGAAGTCATATGGTCTTGTGTGTAACCTTGACAAATGTGTATTTATGCAAACAACAATTGAATTCTTAGGCTATACAATAAGCGGGTCAGGAATAGGACCCTCCGACTCGAAAGTGAGAGCGATTCAGGAGTTACCACGGCCGACAAACCTTAAAGATTTACAGGCGTTTATGGGTAAAATTAATTATTACAATAAATTCATAAAAAATTTATCCCAAATAAGTTCACCATTGAATAAGCTGCGTAAAAAAGACACACCATATGTATGGGGCAAAGAGCAGGATTTAGCTTTTCAAAATTTGAAATCGCAATTAATAGGTGCGACAAGATTATCTCATTTTAGTGATGATATGCCCATAGTCTTAGCCACAGATGCGTCATCTCATGGGATTGGAGCGGTGATTTCTCACGTGCTGCCTGATGGTTCGGAGCGCCCCATTGCGCATGCCTCTAAGACCCTTAATATTCATCAACAAAGGTATAGTCAGATAGAGAAGGAGGCCCTTTCTATCATTTATGGGGTTCAGAAATTTAACCAATATCTATACGGTCGGAAGTTCATTTTATATACGGACCATAAGCCATTGGTCTCAATTTTTAATCCTGAAAAGAATTTACCAGTCTTTACATCGCAAAGATTACAACGCTGGGCCGTATTCTTAATGGGTTATCGGTATAGCATTCGGTATAAGCCTACAAACAAACATGGGAATGCGGATACATTGTCCCGCCTGCCAATGGGGTCGGATGCCCATTTTGATGCCAGTGAATACTCTTGTATGCACGTTCGATTTGATGGAGTA
Organism: Melanostoma scalare; assembly: GCA_949752695.1. NCBI lineage: Eukaryota > Metazoa > Arthropoda > Insecta > Diptera > Syrphidae > Melanostoma > Melanostoma scalare. The sequence continues at coordinate 107,197,557 of OX456984.1, read as the reverse complement.
ATTGATGAATTTCCACTGGATGCAAATCAAATAGCTTGGGCCACAGCCTTAGATCCCGTGCTTTCCAAAGTAGTTAAGTTCTTACGAACAGGTTGGCCAGAAGATAAAGAGCAAATAAATAAAACATTAAAACCATATTTTGACCGTAAATATTCGCTTTTCTTATAAAATAATATTGTTTTACTTCAGGCTGAACATATTCGGGTGGTGGTTCCGAGGTCAGTCCAGCCCAAAGTTTTGGAGCTACTTCATGATGGACACTGGGGTATTACCAGGATGAAGCAGCTGTCCAGGAGATATTGCTGGTGGCCAATGATTGACAAGTCAATTATGGAGAAAGCAGGTGGATGTGTTCCGTGTCAGGAGGCGGGTAGCAATCCAAGGAAAGAGTATTCTTCGTGGCCTTCCCCTGATCACCCATGGCAACGTATTCATCTGGATTTTGCGGGGCCATTTCTTGGGGCTATGTGGTTAATCTGTGTCGATGCTTTCTCCAAGTTCCCGTTCGTTGTGAAAATGTCCACTACTACATCAACAGCCACTATTTCGACTCTCCGAGGAATTTTTGCGTTAGAAGGACTACCGGATACAATTGTTTCGGACAATGGCTCACAATTTGTTTCCCAAGAATTCGAGCAGTTTTGTTCTTCAAATGGTATCCAACATTTAACTTCGGCTCCCTTTCACCCCGCATCTAATGGGGAGGCGGAACGATTTGTAAGGACCTTCAAATCTTCACTGAAGAAAATTATGGATGGAGGAGAGGATTTGAATCGAGCGTTATTAAATCATCTAACCACATTCAGATCAACACCGAATCCAGTTACTGGAAAGTCACCCGCAGAAGTTTTGCATGGACGACAGCCTAAGATTCCTCTTGCCCTGTTATTTCCCAGCCGAGAAAAGCAGCAGAAAAGTCGTCAGTCAAACCGTTTTGCGAAAGATCAGCTGGTCTGGGCCAAGAACTTTTCCAGAGGCCCAAATTGGATTCGAGGCACGATTTCAAAACAGCTGGGAAGGATGACATACCTAGTAACAACCCCCTACGGAAAGTTGAAGCGTCATCAAAATAAACTGAAATCTCAGCAGTCACCAGAAACACAATTAGAGGAGTTTTTCGCAAACAAAAGTCTCAGTTGTACTTCATCGAGTCAGGCAAGTATAAATACTAATAATTCTAACGTGCCTTTAGTTTCTTCGGCAGTGAATCAAGGGACGCCAAAAGAATATATTATGCCACGTGATAGCAGTCATGATGTCAAGTCAAATGATCCACCTCAAATGCAGACTCCTAGACGTTCTGGCAGAGATCGTAGACCGGTTGTCCGGTTTCAAATTAGTCATTGATGCGAGCTTAAAGTGGGAGGAAATGTAGTATAACATCGCTGTTTTATCATATCAAACAACACACTGAACACTGACGTGTGGTCCATCGTGCCTAGCAACAGTCAGTCGTATTTCCACAGCCTTGAGCTAAACATCTAATTAAGATTTACTTGAATTATATACTTAACTTAACCTAATTAAATATTATAACGTTATATCCAATAAATGAATTATAAGTAGAAGTACTTTATGCGCGTTATCGTCTTTCTTTGGTTATAACATCTTGTATTACATTATTTACTTGATCCAAAGGTCAAAAGAACAAATTCTATGATTTTGTTTACATTTTAGTTTGACATTTAATATTTGTGGATTGTATTTAAAATTCAAAGTATATAGTTCGATTTGATAATTTAATTTAACATTTCTCATTTAAATATTTGAAATACATTGTACATTCGTACATTCTCCCGCCTCTAAATGTTGAGTTTTAAGATTTCAGCTCGATGTAGCGGAGACGTTAAGGAATATTTGGCATCATTGTTTCCCATTATTTTCATCAGTGACCTCTTTCCCAATACGTTTCACGATAGTGAGACCATTGGTACATGCATACTACTAAGTACAGTGACAATTGAAGAACTATCTCATTCACGCTTGAATGGGATTTTTCTTATATTGCTGGTAGTGAGTATAGTACAGCAATACTAAAGATGAATGACAATCGGCAACCGGTGGTGTATGTGGAGTTGTGGTTCGTTTCCATTATTCATATAGTTAATTTATTCAATTGTCATTTTGTATTGAAGTTGACGGTATGAAGAAGTGAAGAAGCATGGTGCCGGCATGCGTTCTTTTCGATTTTTTAATTAAGAGTGAGTTTTGTTAAGAGTGAGTTTTGTGTTTAAACTGTGTTTAGGTTTATAAATTTTATAAATTAATTAATTGGGTTGGTGGTTCTGCTGCGTTGGAATCGTGTACATCATAGTTAAGGCGAATGGATTACATGTGTGTGCCTACCCTCATGTTCGAGGATGAGTTTCTTTACCTTTTTATGTATAAATCTTGTTTTGAATATGTTAAATTTTATTCCTTTTGTGTGGTTGATATTTATGTATGTTTGTGATTTGTGTTTAATCTCGTGAATGTACTTTATTTAAGTTTTAATTAAGTTTTTGTTCTGCATGCGTAGATATGTATGTATGTGTGTGTGGCTTTGTGCAATTTTTACATTTAATTCGATGATTTCGGGGTTCGTGCCGTAGATTATTTTATATATATGTGTGTGTGTGGCTTGTGCAAGGTTTTGCAATTTATTTCGCGGATTTCGGTATTCGGTGTCGCGCGTGAAAGAGTTTTTATTTTATTATATGAATATATACTGCGTGTGTGTGTGTATGGGTATACGCGGTGTGCTAGAATGCACAATAGTAATGGCCAATTTAATGTGACCTAGTGCCATCCTTCTCTAGTTGGAAAACTAGAATTGTTGTTTACATTTTGATTGTAAACAAACCGCGATTTATTTCGGAAATGTTTCGCGAATTTTATAAGTTTGCTTAAGTTGTAGGTGTGTTTTGAATTCATTAAATTTATTAAGTGCTTATTAACTTAAATTCAGTGGACTGTATATTTGGTCTTAAAATTAATCAGACCTATGTACAAAATGGTCGAATGCATTTGCCGACGGCATTTGACATTTCGCGTTTTTCATTTTCTATGTGATGTGGATCATGTTTTTTTGTTTTTAAAATGGCAGTGCATTTGTGTTTTGTTATTTTAATAAATATATGTGCATTGTTTCAGCGTGATTATTATTAAATAATATTGTGTATGCGTTGTTGCAGTGCACAGATATTTTTTACCAAAATGTGTCTTATCGACGATTTTTTTTGTTTTGTTTTGCCGACGGGAATTGACTTTCGACGTGTGGTGTTTCTGGGCTCTGTTTTCGATGTTCCTTTTGAACATCATGTAGAGATGTTTTTTTTTTATTTTTATAAAGTGCTTTAAGAATTTGATTGTATAACTCAAGTGTTTTAGAATAAGTTGTGCTTAGTTCCTTTAGATTATAAGTTTGATTTTGTGTGTGCGTTGTTGCAGCACAGCATTAAAGATGAACTGCTTGATTGCCTTTCGTGCAATTTTGTAGATTATTATGTCTTTCAATAAAGATGATTTTTTTTTAAAAGTTCTTGCTTGATTTTTTTTTCCTTTTGAACAGCTTTCAGGTAGTTTTAATGATGTGTTTTGATGGTTTGAACAGCTTTGCATATTTTTAAAGATGTGTTGATTGATGAGATGAGTTCGTTGATGATTTGATGTAACTTTTATTTTTTGTATAGATGTGTTGATTGCTGGGTTTTGGATAACCTTACAAGTATTTTAAAGATGGGTTGATTGTTGTGTTTTGGTGACTTGAATGAAATCCGCCCTGGATTTAAAATGTCGGGTTTTGAATACATCATATATATTTTGAAATGTTTCGGCAAAAACATATGTATATTTCAGGAATTCATTTTTTTTAAACCAACGCCGATTGTTCATGGTGCTCGTTTGACGGCAAAGAACAGATTTTCGCGATAGGTCGTTTGAAGTTTCCGTTTTGTGTCTTCACGGTGACAACGCGTATAAGACCATCCGTTCCCGCGTGAGTGTTCTCGATTCGGGCAAGGCTCCAATACGTCGGTGCAAGTCGCTCATCCTTGAGCAAGACTAGGTCTCCTATTTTGGGAGCTTCTTGAACTTGAGTCCATTTCGGACGTTGCTGCAAACGTGCAAGGTATTCGGAACTCCACTTTTTCCAAAAACCTTCCGCCAGCGCTTGTACTCTTTTCCATCGGTCGATGTATGTGATGTTGTTGTTGAGTTCGCCTTGTGGCACAGCGTGTAAAGATTCGCCTACCAGAAAATGCGCAGGAGTTAGCGCATCCAAATCATCTAAGCTGTCGGAGAGCGGGCATAAGGGTCTTGAATTCAGACACGCTTCTATCTGAGCTAGAAGCGTTGTGAGCTCCTCAAAGGTAAGCCTTTCGGTTCCAAAAACTCGTCTCAAATGGTATTTCACCGATTTCACTCCCGCTTCCCATATTCCACCAAAGTGTGGAGAAGCTGGGGGAATAAAGTGCCAATTCGTTCCATGATTTGAGAGATTTTCGGCAATTTCTTTAAAATCGTGCTTCGCGTCTTTCAACATTTTGGCTAATTCGTTATTAGCGCCGACGAAATTTGTTCCACAATCGCTGTAGATTTGTTTGCAGCTACCTCTCCTGGCCGTTAACCGTCGAAATGCTGCTAAAAATGCTTGGGTGGTCATGTCCGAAACGACTTCCAAGTGAATGGCCTTTGTTGCCAAACAGATAAATACTGCAAAATACCCCTTTAGTATTTTAGCACCTCGAGCTTTCCAGCTTTTTATTTCGATGGGTCCTGCGTAGTCAACTCCAGTATGACTGAACGGTCGTGACATCTGGACTCTAGGTGCAGGTAGATTTCCCATCAACTGCTGCATTTCCGATGCCTTTTGCCGGTAGCAAGAAGTGCATCTATGAAGCTGATATTTCACGCTTCTTCGTATCTGGCCAATCCAATATTTTTGACGGATGTAATTGATCATCTGTTGGATGCCGCCATGCAAGTTGTTCTTATGGGCATCTCTGACAACCAGGTTGGTAAAATGGTGACTGTTTCGAAGTAATATCGGATGTTGCGCGTCGTAGGGGAGGAGAGAATTCTCCAAGCGTCCTCCAACTCTCAAAAGTCCTTTAGCATCAACGAATGCGTTCAACGTCTTGAGAGACTTGGGTATTTTCGAAGTTTCCAAAATTTGTTGAAACTCTGCTTTGAACATCTCGTTCTGTGCGGCCTTCACGACGATGAAACGCGCTGCTTCTAATTCGCTTGGGCTAAGCGGGCCATCAAAAACTGCTTTTCGTCGACATTTTGTTGCGAAACGACAACATGTGGCGACAACTCGAATCACCTTCAACATACTGGAACAGTCGCAGATGGTTTGAAGTATGCGATCATCCTGACTGACTTGAGCACTTAGTGTCTTGACCGTACGTCGTTCCTCGTCAGTTTCGATGTCAACAGGTTGATGCGGAACATCGAAAGCCCATTGACTCCGTAAAAATTCAGGACCAATCCACCAAGTTTGCAGTGACGTCAGTTCTGCTGGATACACACCTCTAAACGCCAGATCGGCTGGGTTATGAAGCGTTGCAACATGTCCCCAGCAATCGATCCCCACTAACCGCTGAATTTCGGACACTCTGTTGGCCACGAAAGTAGTCCATTTGGCGGGAGTGGCTCGTATCCACGCGAGCGCGATGGTTGAGTCGGTCCAAGTAAACATCTTGATGTCGGGAACAGCCAAAACGTCCTTAGTATATTGCATCAACTGCGCTAAAACTACTGCTCCGCAAAGTTCCAAACGTGGAAGCGTGATCGTACCTTGACTTGGAGCTACCTTCGTCTTTGCCAGGAGCAAGTTAACATGGATATTCCCATCGCTGTCAAGTACACGAACGTATACTACGGCACCGTATGCCTCCATAGACGCATCACAGAATCCATGTAATTCGATGTCCTTGTTGGTTTTGCTTGTCTGAGTCCAACGTGGTATTCGAAGCGTCTCGATCATCGGAAGTTCTCCATGAAAAGCATCCCAATCTTTTTTCAGTGTAGCTGGAACCGGATCATCCCAATCACAACTAAGTTCCCAAAGCCGCTGCATCATTAATTTTGCCGTGATGACGCATGGTGATATCCAGCCAAGTGGGTCGAACAGTTTGGCTATGGTGGACAACATTGACCTTTTTGTTGTGGCTTCTGATGACTGCTGCACATTCTGATACGTAAAGTAGTCATCTATCGGGAACCATTTGATGCCAAGGGTTTTGACATGATTTGACATGTTGAACGGCACCTCAAAGTCTAACTCTCGATCTGCTGCTGGTATGTCTTCGACGAGTTCTTTCACGTTGCTTGTCCACTTGCGCAATTTGAGATCCGCGGACGCCAGAAGTTGATTCGCTTGGTTGCGTTTTGTTCGTGCTTCTTCCACAGTATCGGCACCACTGATGAGATCGTCCACATACATGTCCTCTCGGACAACCTTCGCGCCCTCTGGCAAGTTCGATTCTTCATCTTCGGCTACACGTTTCAGAACTTTTATGGCAAGATATGGTGCACTTGCTGTGCCAAACGTTACCGTTTTAGGCCGAAACATCTTGATTGGAGAGGAACGATCGTCTCTCCACAGGATCAGCTTATAATATGTGTCCGGTGTATCCACCAACACCTGTCTGTACATCTTTTCGATGTCAGCCGTAAACGTGATTCTGTGGGTTGGCCATCGAAGAACCAGATCAATAATGGTCGACTGTAATTTTGGACCCACCAAAAGTCGATCATTGAGCGAACTTCCATCCAAAGTCTTCGCTGTTGCGTCGAACACGACCCTCAGTTTCGTGGTGGAACTTGATTCCTTGAAAACTGCATGGTGAGGCAAAAAATAGTGGTATGGGGTTGCCAACACCGAGTCGCCGACGTAAATTTCTTCCATATGCTTTAGGGTTGCATATTCTCGTATACATTTGGCATAATCTGCCCGAAGAGTTGGGTTTGCCTCCAGCCTCTTCTCCAAGTGCAGGAACCGTCGGACCGCGCTCTGCTTACTGGATCCCATCGCCGGAAGACATCCACTCTTAAACGGCAGCTTCACTTCATAACGCCCGTCAGGAAGGTGTCTCGTGTGTTCATCGAAATGCGCGTCGCATGCGATGTTCTCCTCAGTTTCATGTGTCTGGAACGGCAATTCTTCCATCTCCCAGAATCTCTGCAGCTGAGAATTCAGGTCAGCAGTCTGCACAAAACTGCGTATTTGCCGGGGATATTCCGCTTGAACTTTCCCTAACACAATCCACCCTAACTGCGTCTTCTGAGCGGTTGGTCCGACTCCATCTGCAGGTCTTCTCACTTCTGGAAGGAGTATATCAGCATATACTTCGCTGCCGAGAAGTAAATTAATAGGTCCAGGAACGTGAAGATTGGGATCTGCCAACGTTAACCCTTTGAGGTGTTGCCATTTGTCAGGCATCATTTGTTGGGCTGGGAGATGGCCAGTATATTTATTATTTATTTCCTTAACAATTTTTCTGATATATGTTTAAAAATACAAATAAATTAAAAGAAGAGAAATAAATCAGAAGCATTTGAAATTTTTTAAAAATTGTTTTAAATGCCCCTTCAAATTCATGAAAAAGTATATATATAACAAAATATTGGGTGGGGTGACCCTTCAAAAAACTACAAGAATTTTATTATGAAAAAAGATATGAAAAAAATAAAAAGTACATAACATCAATTTTATTTAAGTTAATCACAAATTACATAAGAAGTGATTCAATGCACGCATGATCTAAATTGAATAACCACAATTTCAAGTTCTTTAAAAATTTTGACGTTGAAGTTTCTGATCTAAGATATAGTGGCAATTTATTAAAAAGTCTACAAGATGCCACACTAAAGAGTCTACGACAAGCAGTGGTGCGTGAATGAGGAATGTTTACCAAAAATGAATGGTTTCCACGTACGTTGTGGTTTCTAAGAACTCTTAGATTGCGATGACCAGATTTCATAAAGAGTATTTTTAATACCTTAAAGCAATAAAGGTGGCGTAAAGGAAGAACCCTCAAACTCTGAAATAATGGAAAACTATGATCCCAACGCGACTTTTTTAGTATTTTTCTTATCATGTTTTTTTGTAGAATAAAAAGTGGTTGAATTTTGTTGGAATAGGTTCCACCCCAGCAGGTTATTGCATATTGCATCTTAGAATGGAAAATTCCGTAATATATATTTTTTAAGAGTTCGTCCTTACACACAGAACGTAGATAAAAAAAATGCCTGAGAACGGAACGAAAGTACTGCCTCAACTTTTCCGTATGGGTAGAGAAGTTCATTTTCGAGTTCAGATGTAAGCCTAAATATTTGAATTCATCTACATTTTCTATTTGAAAGCAATTCATATTACACCGTGAACTGTCATCAAAAGTATTCTCTGCGGATGGAGATTCACACTTACAGTGTTCTAATTTAAAACGCTGGCAATCGGAAGAGTGGTAAAAAACATCAACTAAAGGGCTATTAGCGTTAGACAAACTAAAAAACATTAATTTCGTTTTAGAGCTAATCACTAGATTGTGGCTAGCAAACCAGACTCTAAGAATACTAAAGTCCCAGTTAATTTCAGATGTCAAGTCTAATAGGCTTTTTGTCCCGTATGCAAATCCTATGTCATCTGCAAAAGCTGTTAACGCACCCTTGAAAGGCAGCTCGAACACAGAATTAATATAAATTAAAAACAGTAAAGGTCCCATGACAGATCCTTGTGGCACGCCCATATTCGTATTTTCCTTACTGCTTCTAGTCCTATTAATTTTAACCTTTTGAGATCGATTCTCAAGATAAGACGTGAGCCATAAGAGTATAGAACCCCTAAAGCCTGCACACTCTAGCTTTTCTACTAAAATTTTGTGGTTGACCATATCAAATGCCTTTGTTATATCTACAAATAAGCCTGCTGTAAATTTTTTGTCATCTAAGCTTTTGAAAACCATAGAACAAAAATTCAAGAGTGCATCTTCTGTTGATTGTCTTTCGCGAAACCCATACTGAGCAGAAGCAAAGAAATTTTTTTATCGAGGAATTTCACGATCCTTTTTTTGACAAGTTTTTCAAAAATTTTGCTTGTAGATGGGAGCAGCGAGATGGGTCTATAGTTAAAAACTTTATCCTTATCACCTTTTTTTGAAAAGTGGTACTACATCAGCACACTTCATTGCATCGGGAAAATTACCAGATGTCACGCTATTATTGAATATGTGTGCTAAGATGTCAATAACATTCCATTTAATGTTTTTTAACAGAAGTTTAGAAATACCATCGTTCCCACAGCTATAAGTATTTTTAAGACTTGCTATAGCTTTCGACACTTCTATTGCTGTTAAAGGTTCAAAGAAAAAACTTTTACTGTTTCTATTGTAAACACTCCGATTGCAATTCTGACAAAATTGTGTTCTAACATTTGGAACGGTATTATCAGCTTAATTAACAAAATAGTTATTAAACTTATCAGCTACTTTGCTTTCACTCTTATAAACAGTGTTGTTGATGCACAGTTCGATAGGGTTGTTAAATGAAGACGTTTTGTTAATAATACTGTTCACAACTTGCCATTCACGCCTGGAATTACCTTTCGCAGAACTAAATTGATTTCTATAATAAGAATCTTTACATAATTTAATCTCCTTTTTAAGTTCACAGCAGAGTTTTTGGTATTTCTTCTTTAATTTTCTATTTTGCTTGTGCCTGTTGCACTTTATCCTTGGTTTGTTCTCAGCTTTAATTCTTTTCACTAACCTTAAGGAAATCCAGGGCTTTAATCTTTTGTTTAAGTTTTTGTTATTTGGCTTGTATGAGCATATTTAAATTTTACGTTTTAAGATCTCTATAAAAAGATCATACGACCTTGATACATCGTTCTCATTATAGACTTGTTCCCAAGACTCAAACAAAAGCATGTTGTTTAATTTACTATGATCAACTCTTGGAGATTCATTGTCAACATCCTGCTTAGTGTATTTCTTAGATTTAATTGTATTTTCGCATTGCAGAAGTAAACCAGTCATTGAATGATCTGTAATTTGAAAATTGAATACGCATTTTTCTAAACACGAATAATCCTTATTTGCGATACGAACAAAAGCATGATCAAGACACTTGTCCGATATAACCCGAGTGGGCTCATTTATCAAGGAAACTAGTCCATGCAAGGCTATTAGATCTAAAAAAGAAGAAACTACATCGTTTTTCTCCAGAATATCTATGTTAAAATCACCTAGGACCAACAAATTTTTTGATTTTTCATCATCTAACAACCTTGAAAATTCTTCATAAAACACCGAAAAAACATATTTATGAAATGTGTATGGACATAAAAAGACAAAGTCCTCGCTATTCACTTTAAATTCAATTTTTAAAACATCAGCACTCACCAGATTAATAGCTGAGAAGTCATAACAAAAATCATTCCGAATAAAGCACCCAACACCATCAGCAGCATAATCTTCATTAGTATTAGCTATAAAATTATAACCAGGAAGCGAATAATCACTAGCTTCGAAATTGTAAATCCATATTTCGGAAATAAAAATAAGATCAGGCATGCAAAGAAAGGAATCTAAATGTGTAATTAGAGCGGAAAAGTTTTCTCTTAGGCTTCTGAAGTTTTGATGCACAAAAAAGAATTTGTTATTACAATAAGATTCATTTAAAAATACATTTTCTCCATTCGAGTAATCATTAAAAGTGAAGGTAGGAACATCATTTTCAAGATCATAACGATCATCAAAATTGATTTTAAATAAAAAGAGAGAAAAAGAAAAGTGAATACAAAACTTTTTTTTTTATATTTTTGATAGGTCTTCAAACGATTTGATCACAATGACGTTACTACCTTCTTCTTTTCTCATAAGAACATTATTATTAGAGTACCATACATATTTATAGTTTTTTTCCTTCCACATCCCTTTAGCTCGCATAAGAAGTGCTTGCGTGTACTTGGTTAATGCATCGTTGATGTAAACATTTCCCTCTTGCCGCCGAGAATGCAAGAGTTGATGTTCTCCTTCTTCGTTTTCTTTTCCTTCATTATTCGTTTCTTCACTGCGTGGTCCAAGAAGCTTACGCATAAACTAGACTTGCGCTCGGTGGAGTTGTGCGCTCTGATGTTTTGATTGTTGTTGCTTGCTTGTTTGACAAAGCATTTGTCGATGTCTTTATCGGTAATATTCAAAGACAAAGCAGAGGTAAAAATTTGAAGTGCTACAGTTTGTGCATTGGTGTCATTGACATCGGGGACTCCAGTTATTTCAATGCATTTCTTTTTTTGATTTTGGTTCTGCCAATTTAATTTGCTTTCGAGAGTGTTCACTTTCGATTTCAGATCAGCATTTTCTTTACGAAGTTCCTTGATAGTTTCCAAAAATTCCTTTTGTAGGGTTTCCATACTTAAAAGTTTTTGATAAACCATTTGCAACGTCGGTTCACCATCAGCGCAACTAAGATAAGATGTTTTTGGAGAAATCTGTTCACTGATGTTTTGATTGTTTGAAGGTGGTAGATTTGCAGTTTCTTCAGTTGGTTGAGGTGTTAGTGTTAGTTTGAACCACTTCTCGTGGTTCAAACTCCAGCGCGATTGCGTTGAATGATGTAGGAGCTACATTGTGACCTCTTGAAGTTGTTGTTCTTGACGATGTCGTGCTATTTGCGCGCACAGCTGCATGTTGGGCCACGTTTGCATGCAAATGCGTATGGTGACGCTGTTGACAGAAGTAGCAGCAGCCAGGCGATGGGCAATCCGGCGCAAAATGCCCTGAAGAGAGGCAGTGATCGCAAACTCTCAGGCGTCGAGCAGTCTGCTTCCTTACCGTGGTGTCCATGTTTAGAAACCACTGACACTTCCTTATGGATTGCTGTTACAGATTGCATAAACTGCACATTCCCGACTCCCTGTTCATAGTTGGCCGAACTGCTGGCCTACCTACTTGCCTACTGGCTGGCTTTCCTGATGGCTTAGGTGTTGGCTTAGCAAACATCACCTTCGTGCTCTGAAAGCGAGAACGGTTGTTGGCGTATGTCTCAGCTTTCATTTTTGACGCGGAGCACATCTCTTGTTGGTCAAATACCTCTTAAGTGCGGAAACGAGTGTCCAAGAAGTCCGCAAACTCGACGAATTTTGGCAAATCCTTCCTGTTTCCCATCTTCTCTTCCCACAGCTTCTGCGTTGATGACGGCAACTTCTGGTGCAGGAACCAAATGAGCACCGTATCCCACTGATCCACCGGAACGTCCATGTTCTCCAGCGCTGACATACACTCCCCTGTAGTGAACAACAACTCCTTCAAACCTGTTGCAGTTTCCCGGACCATAGGAGACAGCCCAAACAAAGCCTGCATCTGTAAATGCACCAGAATGCGTTTATGATCGTAGCGCTCCTTCAACAACTCCCACGCCTTTTCATAATTGGCCGCCTCGACCGACAAGTTTTGCAAGAAACGCTCGGCGTCACAAACCAAACACGAATGCAGGAAGTGCAGCTTGTCTATATCGGCCAGACTGCTGTTGTTGTGCACCAACGCACCAAAACGATCGTGAAATCCTCGCCAGCTGGTGTAAGCACCGTCAAACTTGGGCAAGTCGATGCGAGGGAGCCGTATCTCCGACCGAGATGACGACTGTTGAGACGTTGCGTCCAAAGATGCTGCCTTGTCGTCCCCTGTGGGCACTGGTTTGTGCTTTTCTAGAGCCTCGATTAGTTCCACACGGTAATCAAAGGTAATATCCATAATTTGGTTGTACACCTCTAAAAGATCTTCCTTTTTCATGGTTGTCTCCAGCTGCTTTCCTCCTATGATGGCCTCATTGTATACCTTAGAAGTGGCGATGTCCTCCTCCAACTTAGCCAACCTAGCAGCCACATATGAGCGGGTCAGGCGCTCTTTTGGAGACTTTTTGAAGTTGGTAAGGTCTCTTTTGATTGTTGTTAACAAACCATTTTGAAGCTCCCCATATTTGTACATTTTATTCAATATATTTGTCTTTCAGAATACAGAGAGATTAAAAAGAAAATGTGCAAACTCACGTACAAAATCAGCTGCAGCTGCCGTCAAATTCCTGTATCTTCTTGTTGGTGATGTTTTGTTGCGCGACGCGACGTTATTTTCGGTTTGTTTTTGTAACACGAAATAGATTTAATTCACACGTATGTAGCTAGCTATTAAATTAAAATGATTCTGCAATGCACTTTATGTATATATGTATGTATATATAGTTAGTTAACTAGCGATGTCCTCACTTTATTGTTTAAAGTTTTGTCTTTGCACACACACACTGTTTATTAAAAGTTAAATAATTGTTTTAGAAAAAACGGATCGAAAGGACCAAATGAGCACCGTATCCCACTGATCCACCGGAACGTCCATGTTCTCCAGCGCTGACATACACTCCCGTGTAGTGAACAACAACTCCTTCAAACCTGTTGCAGTTTCCCGGGCCATAGGAGACTGCCCAAACAAAGCCTGCATCTGTAAATGCACCAGAATGCGTTTATGATCCGGCTCGAAGGACCAAATGATCTGACTAGGTTTTATTTAATACAAAAAAACTAGGGAAAAAAAAGATTATAAACTTTCCAAGAAAATAAAAGAAACACGTCCACTTTGCAATCGTTATAATTCGCTTGTGTATTTCTCTTGTATTACATTATTTACTTGATTCAAAGGTCAAAAGAACAAATTCTATGATTTTGTTTACATTTTAGTTTGACATTTAATATTTGTGGATTGTATTTAAAATTCAAAGTATAGTTCGATTTGATAATTTAATTTAACATTTCTCATTTAAATATTTGAAATACATTGTACATTCGTACAGAGGCCTTTTAAGATCCTAGCCGTGAATGTGAATTCGCTAGTTAGGATAGAACGACGAACCAACTTCCTTGAGTTGTTAAAAGACCAACGTCCTGATGTATGTATGGTTAGCGAAACTAGGCTAAATCAGCATCACAAACTGACGGATAACAATTACATTATCATAAGGAGGGACCGACCCAACTCGACTCTCGCGGGTGGGGTTGCGATCTTCTTACGTAAGGGCATTGCTCATAAGGTAATATATAGCGGTGAAGTACGTCGATTCCGGTTGCTGGAAACGTGTATCATATGCATCCCTCTCCAACAGGGGAGGCGATTGTATGTGGTCTCGTTCTATGCACCGCCGGGAACTTCTCAAACCTCATGTTTTATAACAGAGCTCGAAACGCTTTTTCGATGTCTGAATCTGAACTCGGATGAAAACTATTTCCTTTTGGCCGGTGATTACAATGCTAAACACCAAGATTGGGGAAATCAATTAGCCAATCCAAGGGGGACCCAGCTATTCAATTGGCTGGGGCTCCACAGCATTGAGTGTAAAGTCGATCTACTAGCTACTGACAGGCCTTCATATCCTCGAAGTGGCTCTTATTTGGATCTATTGCTTTTAGACTGAAGACTGAAACTGACCGACGACATTCTTCGACGGACAAAAAATTGTTTGACACCGGTTGAGTACGACAGTGACCACTGTGGACTTGCCGCCGTCATACTGCTTCCGAACGACCTTGTGGAACTGGAGGAGTACGTGCCAACGCACTCTTACAACTACGGTAAGTCACGTTGGCCGCGCTTTTCCGGTGCCGTCTCAAGGGAACTTCGTTCGAACGGTATTGCGCCACCATGCAACAGGAATCTGTCGAACGTTGAGATCGATGGGTACCTGCAACGTATGGAGGATGCAATCCGTAGTACAATGGACAGGACAATTCCTAAATATAGGCAACTTGACTCGACGAACATGTACAGAAACGCGACAATCGACGCACTTTACAAACAAAAAAGTAGACTCCTGTCAAGTCTAAAACTCTTGCACAGGAGGTTTACTGACCGACACGATTTGGAGATTAGAACTCTGAAGTCACAGATCAAAAATCTCCAACAGTTAATTAAAGAAAATTACAGAATATCTTTATCTCTTTTCTGGAACAACAAAATTCGGGCTGTACAGTCAAACAACCCGAGTATGTTTCCGGAAATAAATAAAAATTTTAGGAGAAAAGATCAAAATGACCTTCAGGGTATTAAACTCCAAAGGACGACAGAGAACAGAATTTTACTTATGACAATAGGGATAGATCCGGATAAGGCCATCTTGGATGATGACCACTTTATAGTGGAAGATGCTCAGGAGAAGGTAGAGACGGTGGGTGCTGTTTTCGAGCGAGTATATAAGGTGAATGAGTGCATTCGCCCGAATTACGACCTTGAGAATAGAGCCTTCGTTGGACACTTCTATCTTAGAGACGAGATCTCGCATTGGCGATCCGAGAATCCTGGTTTCACTAGGTTCAATGACGACCAACTTGCAAATGCAGTCATCGCCCAGCGAAACGGGGATAACACCCTGTTCGTCTCTAAGATGGACCTCTTGGACATCTTTCACAAAATAAAGAAAAAGAAGTCAGCAGGAGTCGACGGCATACCCAATGTTGTGCTGCGAAACCTCCCTTCGGAAGCGGTGGACATATACACCACGTTGTTCAACAATGCGCTGAATAATGCATATTATCCAGTGCGTTGGAAGACGGCAGTGGTCCATCCTCTCCTTAAAAAAGGTAAGGATGGTTCCAATCCTGCAAATCTCCGGTCAATTAGTATTCTCCCGAGTATCAGCAAGGTATTCGAGAAAGTTCTCAATAGAGCTCTGTCCACATGGGCTGAGGACAAACATATTATTCCAGAAAATCAGTTCGGTTTTAAGGCGGGCCATGATACCACACATGCCGCGTCTAAACTAGTATCAGATATTCAATGGAACAAAGCTAAAAATCAGTGTACGGGTGCATGTCTGGTTGACTTCGAGAAGGCTTTCGATACAGTGGCAGCACTGGTTTGTGTGTTATTAGTCTTGCTTAATTTAGCTCTGTCGAAAATTTCATTTCATTACAGTATTTCTATTGATTTTAATATCATTGTGAATTGTTCTAGTGTTTTGAAGTGTTTAAAGTCAATTAAATCAATTAAATTTGTTTGTTTCCTGCATTTTTGTAGTGAATTAGTTTTATTTGTTTGTCGCTCTGCATTCATTGTGTTTGGTGAGAAACAGATTTTTTTTTTATTTTTCTGTTCCGTTTGAGTGTGTTTTGAGTGATTTCAATAAACTTTCTCTTCTCTTTCTATTAATTTGTAAATCTTAACTATCATCTTTGTCTAAAATAAGTATATTCCAATTTAATTTTGCATATCAAAAGTAAAAACTCCCCCTAAATTATCTGCTTGTTGGTGCAATCGTCTAGCAGACCAGCATTTTTAGTACAATTCAACTCCCGGGACACAAGTTCAAATCCCATTGGGGTCACTTTTTTTTTTTTTTTTTTGTTATAATTATTATTTTGATTTCAACTTATTTTTATTGCACTTGCAAATTAATTCAATTTTTAATTACATTTTTAACATGGCTTGTGCAGCGGGTAAATGCATCGAAAACGCCAGTGCTCCTCTCTTTGAATGCTATGGGCCTTGCGGGAATGTCTTCCATTCCAAGTGTATTGGCTCAAGCAATGCATTTTTGGACAAAATAAGTGCATCAAAGATTGCTTGTTGGTATTGCTCAGAATGCAAAAAGATATCCCTGTACCTACTGGCTATTAAAATGTCCAATTTTAAACTAGATATTTTGAAGCTGTCGAAAGGCTTTGAGGAACTTCTTAAGGTTTTCAATGACAGTGTTTCTAACCTTGCTTCATTTTCATCTCCTTATAGTTCCGTTGATACTTCAACCTCAACTGATGAATTGGGGCCTTTAGTCATTGAGAAACCGCAATTGTTAGTAGACCTTCAATCGCAATCGAATTCCTTAGCTACCAGCTCGGCCATAGCATTATCCAAAAACTCAAAAAAAAATCGCGATGGTGCAGTAGCTAATCAAGTTTCTAGTCCTCCTCCAAAGCGCAAAACACTGAGGAGCAATACGAACAAAGATCAACTGAACAGTTTACTCGTTCTTCCTAAGTCCAATGCGTCAGTTAGTAAAAATCCCATCTCTAATAGTAACCTAGATGCAATAGAATCCACCACATCAATGATCGAAAACTCGCTTTCTATGGACACGCAGGATGTAATTGAACC
The DNA here is from genome assembly GCA_949752695.1 of Melanostoma scalare. NCBI lineage: Eukaryota > Metazoa > Arthropoda > Insecta > Diptera > Syrphidae > Melanostoma > Melanostoma scalare. Next base: position 107,180,437 of record OX456984.1, on the reverse strand, counting down.
TGTTTCTCTGGGAATAAATGTCCTTATGGAAGCAGTTCCCAAACCTAGATCACTTTTTGTCTCACGACTTAGACCAGAAATCACGTCAGATGATGTTTTGCGTCATTTGGTTGACAAAAAGAGTATCCCCTCTGTTACGTCAATTAAATGTAATAAAATCAGTAAAAACAATAGCTTTGTTTCTTCATTTAAGTTAGTTGTTCCTCCCTCCCCCTCTAATTCTATACTGAATAGTGATTCTTGGCCTGATGGTACACTCATTAAAGAGTTTACATTACGCAAGAAAAAGCAGTTAGAACTGAACGGATACCTGAACCAAAAAACTAAATAGAATTACCCTCTTCTACCAAAATGTAAGAGGGCTTCGTACTAAAATTACGGATCTTTACCTTAACTCTCAAGTCTTCTCGCATGACATATTTGTCTTAACTGAAACCTGGCTCAATCCAAGTCATTTGGACACTGAGCCCTTTAGTCAGGACTTCTCAGTTTATCGTAAAGACCGTCATTACGATAAGCCAGAAGATGTGGGAGGTGGTGCATTGATTTCTGTAAGAAATATTTATATGTCGTCTCAAATCACTTTTCCTTTTTCCTTTACAATTGATGTATTATGTGTCAAAGTATCCGTACAGTTAAATAGTATATATGTCGTAAACGTCTATATTCCTCCAAAGAGTCCTGTCTCAGCTTATACTGAGCTCTCTTTAGTTTTAGATTATGTAATGGAATTGTGTTGTATGAAAAGCTATATTTTATTGTTGGGCGATTTTAATTTGCCAGAAGTGAATTGGGTCCCTTCTAAAGACGGATCCTTTCAAGTTGCATCTTTGACTTCGTCTCAGCAAGAGCTTCGTTTACTTGACAATATCATTTCCTCAGACTTACAGCAAATAAGCTGTATTAGAAATTTTATGAATCGAATGCTCGATTTAGTTTTTTCATCTGACGCAGTTAGTACTGTTGTTCTTAAATCTAAGTATGGCATTACTAACTTAGATAATCTTCACCCACCTTTAGATATTTTTCTGGATCTGAGCTCTGATTTATATGTTCGAAGTAACCCATTTGACTGTTCATATACTTTTGACTTTCGGAGAGCGAATTTCGATTTGCATTCCGAAGAACTCATCAGAGCCGGTATATGTAATATATCAGCTTCTGACAATATCGACGTTGCAGTCAAATGCTTTTACTTGATTTTGGAAAATTGTATGAACAAAATTATTCCCCGAAAAATACTTAAAAATTCCTGCTTTAATCAGCCTTGGTATACCAAAGAACTAAAGATTCTGCGGAACAAAAGGAACAAAGCCTGGAAAGCCTACATTAAGACTCATTCTACATCTGACCACAATGTTTATATTAGTTTTTTTGAAAACTTTAACACGCTCTCTAAAACTCTTTACTCCAACTACCTTAGACAGATGTCTTTCTCTTTAAGGGATGACCCGAAAAGTTTTTGGCGATTTGTGAATTCAAAGAAAAAATCTGATGGGTACCCAGTTAACTTTATTTCTGGTGATACTCCTCTAGAGAATACTAACGATATTTGTAATGCCTTCGCTAATCATTTTCGAAGCTCTTTCTGTGATACCCCCGTAGTAATCGATGAAAACTACTTTACGTATTTACGTAACTGCTCTCAAGTAAGCTTTAATAATATCCCTGTTCATAGTGACAAAATTTTAAAATATTTATCACTTCTGCAAGATGACTTTTCGTCCGGTCCGGATGGAATCCCGCCAATTCTTTTAAAGAAATGCCGTTCCATAATAGTGGTCCCACTTCAATATCTTTTTCAGCTTTCAATCAAAACAGGCGTTTTCCCAAGTCTTTGGAAAAAGTCCTTTATCACTCCGGTTTTTAAAAAGGGTGATAAGGTAGAAATAAAAAACTACAGGCCTATATCCAAACTGTCTTGCATCCCCAAACTCTTTGAGCAAGTTGTTTGTGACAGCCTCTCATTCTTTACAAAAAATATTATTTGCAGGCAGCAGCATGGCTTTATGCAGAAAAGATCAACGGTAACAAACCTTCTTTCTTTTCTTCACAAATGTTCCAATGCGCTTGAAAATGGGTATGAGCTCGACTGTATTTACACTGATTTTTCCAAAGCATTTGATCAACTCTCTCATGATGTTATATTATATAAGCTTAAGGCTTTCGGATTTCCTACAATATTTATTGTATGGATATGCTCTTATCTCGAAAATAGAACGTACCAAGTAAAATTTCGTAACAGATTTTCGAATCCCTTCAATGCTCTGTCGGGTGTACCACAAGGCAGTCACCTTGGGCCTTTGCTTTTCATTGTTGCCATTAATGACGTTGTCTCGTGCATTTCGAATAGTGAAATTCTAATTTTCGCAGATGATATGAAAATTTTTAAATCCATTCAAAATACTTCTGATCGCGCACTCCTTCAAAAAGATATCGATAGCTTTGGAACATGGTGTAAAAAGAATGGTCTTAGTCTCAACCCCTCGAAGTGCCAAACTGTGACTTTCTCGAAAAAACGTGAACCTAGTAGAGCTATGTATTTAATGTCTGGTCATTCATTGTGTAATGTCTCAAGTTTTCGTGACCTAGGTGTTTACTTCAATATTAACCTTGAATTTAGTGAGCACATAAACTCAATTGTTAGGAAAGCAAATTCTATGCTAGGTTTCATAAAGAGGTGGTCAAAAGAATTTGATGATCCTTATGTAACACTATCTTTGTATAACTGCTACGTTCGCCCTCATCTCGAGTACGCCTCACAAGTTTGGTCTCCCCTATATGAAATTCATAAACATCGTATTGAGGCAGTACAACACAAATTTATACGTTTTGCTTTGAAGGGTCTTCCTTGGGAAGATCCATTCAATCTACCTCCTTACGAACATCGAATTCAACTTTTGCAATTACAAACCCTTAGTCAAAGACGTATCAACAATGACCTAATATTTTTCCATCAGCTTATGACTGGCTTTATTGATGCTCCCTACTTGCTCTCGTCCATGAGTTTTAACTACCGCGGAGGATCTCACCACTTGCGTAATTTAGAGTTGATTCATATCCACCATCATAGAACCAACTACGGCATGCATGAGCCGCTGTCGCGCATGAGTAGGCTATACAATTCTAATTCCCTACTTATAGATTTCAATGTTAATAAAGATTGTCTAAAACAAAAATTTAAAACCAGTGCTCCACATGCATGATTTTTGTTCAATGTTTCTTAGTTTATTATGTCCATGAAAGTATTTGTAGCTTATGTTTTATTTTATTTATAGTAGTTTATTTAATTATTATTGTAATTCATGTTAGGTGTTCTATATTGTATGTCATTATTTGTTTATTTTTTTTTTATATATATATAATACATTTTCTATACGTTCTCTTTGTGCTGGTGTTGGTGTTTACTAATCTCTAACACTTGCATTTATGATGAAGAGCGTAGATAAGTACGTACAAATGAGTTTGCTCTAAACTCTGTGCGACTTAGTCTCTGAGATGCAAAAAAAAAAAAAAAAAAAAAAAAAAAAAAAAAAAAAAAAAAAAAAAAAAAATACCGTTTGGTTAGACGGTCTTTTCTATAAGTTGATCAGATATGGCATGAGTAAACCACTGCTATATATTTTGAATGACATGCTTCATGGTAGAACGTTTGTTGTGAAAAGTTGCAATAAAACTTCTACCAGAACTTTTAAAATACAGAATGGTATACAACAAGGAGCGGTGAATTCGCCTATTTTGTTTAGCATTTTCACCGGCGATCTAATTGGTTCCCTTCACCATGCCATAGCGTACGCCGACGACCTTATAGCGTACAGAACAGGTCCAAAGATCGAGGTCATCAGAATACTCTTACTCTCTAGCGTGACTTCGATAAGATTCAGCAATATTGCGATGACTGGAAGTTGAAAATCAACTTCCAGAAATCGGAAACAATTGTGTTTAGAACCTCGTTGGCTCGGGCCTCATGGGATACGAGAAAGAACTGGCGAAAGCTGGTGATCGTTGATCTACATGGCCACCCACTGCCAAGCAAAGTAGTAGTCAAGTACCTGTGCATCTGGCTAGATCAGTATCTATATTTTAACAAACATATGGATGCGGCTCTGGCCAGGGCTAGGTGACTGTTTCACAGCAGTCAACTTGATAGCAGAGTGAAGGTGATTTGCTACATGGCCCTCATAAGGCCAATGATTGTCTATGGGTGCCCCGTGTGGTTCAATGTTACAGCGTCTCAAATGGAAAAGATTCGGGTGTTTGAGAGACAGTGTCTGCGTACCTGTCTTGGATTGCACTGAACACCAGAGTCGGAGTACAGAAAATATTATCCTAATGAGGTCCTTTACAACGGGGCTCAAATAAACAGAATCGACAACTTCTTGATAAAACTGACTCGGGGTCATACTGCAAGGGCGATGTCTTCGAACAATGGCCTGATATTTGGGGCTTACTACCCCAACATAGAATATATGGAGAGAACACGTTTCAGTGGCTTTGTCCCACCGGAGGCTTTCCTCTATTTTGACATGATAGGTTTGATACAGGACAGATTGGCGGTTCCGTTAATCTACCACGTCTGCCGTAGGTCCGTAGAACGACGGCTCCTTTACAGCCGGGACGTCGCCGCAGTAGGCGGAGAAGTTGAAGAGCTCCTCCGGTACAGTAGGGCGGTTTCAGATCGCGATCGACGGGACGTTATCAAAACGTCGAATATGTTCTGGTGGTTGTGTGAGCAACAAAATGTAAATGTTACGGATAGCGAGTTGCCTATGGCTGGCTTACAAAGGTTTAATGTGTAAGATTTAGGGTATAGGGGGTAGGCATAGTGGCAACCAAAAAAAAATTTTAAAAACAAAAAAAAAAAAATTACAAAAATTTTGCGGCGTCGAAAATCAAAAAAAAAAATGTAAAAAATCAAAATCAAAAAAAATTACTGTGCGTCCCCAAAATTCAAAAAAAAATAGAAAAAATACAAAATCCAAAAAAAAAAAATTATAAAACACTAAAAACAAAAAAATTATAAAAAGCTACTATGGCTGCTCTAGTTTTAAGTAGTTTTAGTTAGTTTTAAGTAGTTTTAATTAGTTGTAAGTAATTTTAAGAAAAACCAAAAAAGGTTGATCTTTTAAACTAAGATTTTTAAACTTTCTTAGTTTTAATATTAGTTCTAGGTTGAAATAGATATATTGTAACTTTAGGCCGAAAGGCAATAGAAATAAGTTATTGTGTAATTTAGAGTACCCGCCTAGGGTCAGTAAGTTAATTAAGTTATTATGTAAGCTAGTTTAAACATTTTTGTTAGCATGTAAGTAGTTATAAGTGATATACAATAAAAATGAATTTAAAACTGAAACTGAAACAGAGCGAAGATAGTTGTGTCAAGCATCTCAGGTTCAAATCTCGTACTATCCAAGCAAACGTTTTTTTTTTTTTCTTTAATTAAAACTAATCTTTTATTCTCAATCTTTCCGTTTTTCTTTTTCTTTTTTTACTGTTTTTTTTTATATTCTTTAATTAAAATGGAATGCTCAGCGGTGAAATGTCTGGACTCTTCCCCTAATGCATGCCTTTTTGCATGTTACGGCCCTTGTGGGAAGTTTTACCATGCTAAATGCGCCGGGTCAACCACCTTATTTATAGAAAAGGTTGACGCATCAAAAATTGCAGTTTGGTTCTGTCCTGATTGCAGGAAAATCTCTCTATCCCAACTTGCATTTAAAATGTCGTCATTCAAGACTGATATAACCAAAATCAAGAAAGGATTAGATGAACTCTGTAATAATTTTAATGATGCGGTTTCAAACCTTAATAACTTTTCAGCCCCCAAGTTTTCGGTTGACATATCAACCTCAACTGATGATTTGGAAGAGCCGCATACTCCTCTGCCTAATGTCTCATCAAAAACAATCGACTTATTAGTGCAGTCTACTTCAGATATTTCTAAACCTAATAAGTCTAAAAAGAAAAAGCAAGATACTCACTCTTCCGAAAAACGTTTATGTCTCAGGAGCTGTGTTGGTCCTACAAATAATAACAATGAAACGACAACTGTCGATTTAGCTGTTGTTTTTAGTAGGCCTTCTAGTGTTGATAATCAAATTACCGAACTACCTCATATCCCCAAACAAGTCGAATCAGTTCCCGAAACCATTAATGTGAATTATCCTCCTATTGAACCATTTCCAATTCCCAAACAAGTAGAATCAGTTCCCAAGCCTAAACAAATTTTTGTATCCCACCTTAAGCCTGATTTAACATCCAATGATATTATATCCCATCTAACTTTGAACCACAACATATCTAATGACTTAATTATTAGATGTACCAAAATAAGTAAACCTAACAGTTTTGTTTCGTCCTTTAAAATGTTTGTCCCTCCGTCACAGTTTGATTATCTTTGCAGCCCGAATCTCTGGCCTTCAGGCACTCTTTTAAAAGAATTTGTTGGTTCTTCCAAGAAGAAACGTGTTGAAAATAGTACCGTCAATAATGTTTCAAAAAACTAATAAGACTTTCCCTATTTTACCAGAATGTAAGGGGCTTCGTAGTAAAACTACTGATTTTTTTATTAATTCTCAAGCTTTTGCCCATGATATATATAATAATAATATAATAACAAACACATTGCAATAATGACAGACAGTCAAGCTGCAATTAAGGCCCTACGATCCTACACAATTACCTCAAACCTTGTCAGCGAATGCATTGACAAGTTGAACAAACTGGGCAGTAACAACAAGGTTACAATCTACTGGGTACCAGGACATGTAGGAATCATAGGTAATGAACAGGCAGACAAACTGGCAAAGACAGGAGCCGGATCACCACTCATTGGACCGGAACCTTTCTGTGGAATAACAGAAAGCCACATTAAGAGATAAATCAAAAAGTCGGAGGAAGATAACAGAGCTAAACACTGGAATGACCTCCCCAAGATGCGCCAAGCTAAACTTCTACTTGGCACTTTTAACGAAAAACGTTACAAAGAAGTAATAAAACTTAATAGGAACAACGTAAGAATGCTAGCAGGGTTTTTAACCGGACACTGCAGAATAAGAAAACACCTAAAAGTACTAGGCATAGAGAGCGAAGATCAATGCAGATATTGCAACGAACAGGAAGAGTTTCCTGACCACCTCTTAGGTGACTGCGAAGCGCTAATACACGAAAGAAAGAAGTACCTACGATCCTACTATGTAGAGGAGAAGGAGCTAAAACTCCTAAGCGTAACCCAGATACTAAGTTTCATCAGAGGAACTAATCTGGATGAAGTACTTTAATTAAGGAATACCACTTAAGAAGTAGGGGGTACAATAGATCTAAACAGGTCGAGGTACAATACAAAACCCCATATTTTCATTCATTCATTCAAATCGAAATCTCGATTTAGTCTTTACCTCTGACGCTGTTAGTACTGTCGTTCTTAAATCTAATTCCGGCATTACTAATGTAGATGACTATCACCCTCCTCTAGACATTTTCCTTGACCTAAGCGGTCACATTCATAGTTATAGTAATTCATATGACTGCTCGCATATTGTTGCCAAACCTGGCAACGCTGTTGCAGAAAATTGAAAAATCGATAACATCCACCAGCTGTCAAAAGAAGAACGAAAAAAGAAGCAGATTGAAAAGAAAAAGCGCCATAGACAGATACAAATTTTTTATTCTTGAATTTTCTGAGTTGTAAATTTTCAAAGTATAATCTCATTTTATAAAGTCAATCGTTAGAAATAAACGTAAAATAAAATTGAATACTTGATAAATCTAATCAATTTAAAGTTAACAATAAAAAAATTTTCGGCTAACTAAAATTTAGAGCGCAATTCGTCGATATCTCGTGGCTAGACAAAAGCTATAGGCACACTTACAAATTGTTAACCAAGCCTCGCTACAGTCATCGCCTTGTACAGATATCAATTCATCTCAACTTATGAAGAGAAAGCCATCCATTTTAAAGGAATTTCAACAAAAGAAGTTGACATTAGAACATCGCTGAGACAACGAAACACAACCTAACCTGCAAGTACTTCAAGATTGAAAGTGGAAAAACCAAAGCAAATTCCTTTACTGTCAGGTAAGTCATAGATCTAAGGTATAGTAAGTTGTTTTAGAGTTATGGTAGGCGCAACTCCGTCCAACGAAAGCCAGTCGAAGGCGTCGCCGCCGCCACCACATGAACCGGAATTTTCTTGCCAATCATGTGCAGATGTCGACAACAGTCAAATGGTACAGTATGACGAATGTGATGAGTGGCATCACTACACATGTGCTAACGTAAATGCCAGCATAGCAGATAAAGATTGGAGATGCCCTACATGCAATCGAGACGAGTCCCAGAATCAAAATGGCCAACCAATAAGCACAAAACATTTGCAATCAACAGCAAAAACAACTTTACGTCAGTCAATTTCGCCACCACCAGTTCCATGCAGAAAAAAGCCATCTCATAACGCCGCCGACGATCCACCACTGCCACGCCATCCTCTAAAGCATCACGCCACTAGCCAAACACAAATTCAATCTAAGTTTCGTGTTCCAACACATCCAAAATCAAATAGCCACAAAACAACGCAGTCTGCAAAACTTTTGGAGTTGAATCTAAGAAAATTAGAAGATGAACGAGAGCTATTGAAAATGAGAGACCGCGAATTCCTTGAGGCAAAGTATAAACTGCTAGAACAGCAATCAGACAGCAAAAGTGAAAGTGAAGGAGAGTCAACATCATCCAGGGTAGATAAATGGGTCGATCAGCAAGCGACAACGAGCAGGCAAGCTTGTCCTGATGTGGATAATCAAAACGGAAACAAGAAACAACATCCCAAAAATAATACCCAGGACATCTCAACTTCAATAAATTTAAATGAGACATGGATTGGAGCAAATGGCTCAACCATGCCAACTGCTAAAGCTGTTAACACGGCTCCTAATAGAGACTCGAGAAATTTTCAAAACCCGTCGAACATCGAAGAACGCCATATCTAAATAAACAACAAATAGCAGCAAGGCATATTGTCTCCAAAGAGTTGCCTACTTTTTCGGGTAAGCCAGAAGAGTGTCCATTATTCTTCGGCAGTTTTCAAAGCACAACTCGTACATGCGGATTTTCAGATGACGAAAACTTGATTAGGTTGAACAAGAGCTTAAAAGGAAACGCACTTGAAGCGGTGAGAGCAAGATTGCTTTACCCAAATCAAGTTTCAAGTATAATCGATACTCTGAAAATGTTATTTGGTCGTCCAGAGTTGATTATTAAAACGCTGATTTCAAAACTGCGACAGGAACGTCCACCTAGAGATGACAAACTAGACACCTTAGTCACGTTCGCCTTATCAGTGCAAAACATTGTTGCGACAATGGAAGCAGCTGGATTGACTTCTTACCTGAACAACCCTTGTCTGATGCAAGAATTAGTCGACAAATTACCATTTCAAACTAAGCTGAACTGGGGTGTTTTCAAAATGAGTAAGCAAGATGTCGATTTGACGAATTGATTGTTTCAGGTGGCCCAAGCTGCCTGTGAAGTAACAGATGTGAGTGTAGTATCGAACGATGTTAAGTTTGAAAAAAAGAGACAGCCAGTTAAAACATATCTGAGTGGACACCATGATGAAACAAATAAATACACTCAAGAAAGAGGTCAGGAGAAATCCTGTGTCATTTGTAAAGGAGCATGCAATTCAGTTGAAAACTGTGGTGAGTTTAAAAACTTTAATTTAAATAACAGATGGAAAGCAGTACAAAGGCATTTTTTGTGTCGAACATGTCTTGTCAACCATTATAAGCGTAGATGTTTATCCACAAATAGATGTGGAATAATGAATTGTACATATAGACATCATAAATTGTTGCACAAGCATGAATCGCCAGCTACACGATCTGAAAGTAACAACCTAGCCAGCTACCATTGCACCCATAAGCATAAAGGAAGTCTACTTTTCAAAATATTACCCGTGTCTCTCTATAACAACGGGACTAAAGTCGAAACCTTCGCCTTCCTCGACGATGGATCTTCTGTAACCATGATGGATAACGAGCTCGCAGATGTTCTTAAACTGAAGGGTGAACCTCAAGAACTACGCTTAAAATGGACGTCTGGTACATCTCGCACTGAAGAAAAGTCAAAAAAGGTTAGTTTGATGATAGGAGCAAATGAGGGTGGTAGAAAGTACTCACTTACTGACGTTCGAACTGTCGACTATCTTAATCTTCCAGCACAGACAGTCAGTGTGGAATCGCTTGCCTCATACTACCACTACCTGAAAGGTATTCCAGTTCAGTCTTTTAGTGATGCTAGACCGAGAATATTAATAGGTCTCGATAATGCAAATCTGTTAAATTCGTTGAAGCATCGAGAAGGTAAAATCAATCAACCATCAGCAATTAAAACACGACTAGGATGGACTATATTCGGACCGTGTGATGAAAAGAGTAAAACAGCCATTGATCATTCAAGCTACCATTCGTGTGAGTGCAAGGAAAAAACAGATGAGAAGCTACACGAACTAGTACGAGAATTTCTCTCCATAGAAAACTTCGGTTCAAAGGAAATTCGAAAAATTACAAAAGGGAAAGATGCAAGAGCCGAGAACCTCCTCGAAAGTTCAGCTAGGCGAATTGGTAATCGATTCAGCGTTCCACTCCTATGGAAGAGTGAATATGTCGAACTCCCAAACAGTAGACCATCTGCCGAACGGAGACTGCTGGGTCTTGAGAAACGATTAAACAAAGAACCTGAACTAGCAGCGAACTTAGCATCACTAATCAAAAATTATTTACTCAAAGGATATGTTCGAAAACTAACAAGTGCTGAGATAGAAAATCATCAAGGCAACCGAATTTGGTATCTTCCCGTTATCCCGGTTTTGAACCCTAACAAACCATCCAAGGTTAGAATGGTATGGGATGCTGCCGCATTAGTCGAAGGAGTCTCCTTGAACTCATTGTTGCTCTCGGGACCTGACTATCTGGGTTCACTTATAAATATCTTATTTCGTTTTCGCCAAAGGAACATAGCAATATGTGGCGACATTAAAGAGATGTTCCACCAAGTGCTTATTAATGATTCTGATCAACACTCACAAAGGTTCTTATGGAGAAACCATCAATCGGGGGAAATAGAAGATTACGTTATGCAAGTACTCACATTCGGGTCAACTTGTTCACCATACTGTGCGGAATACGTTAAAAATAAAAATGCAATGGAACATTCTAACAATTTCCCTCGAGCAGCTGAGGCCATTATACGCAACCATTACGTGGACGATTTCTTAGATAGTTTTGACACGCAAGAAGAAGCGATACGTGTAACCAAAGAAGTAATCTATATACATCAACAAGCTGGTTTCGAAATACGAAATTTTATGAGCAACTCGGAAAATGTGCTAGCTGCTCTAGGAAATAAAGCAGCCGAATTCAACAAGTCGTTCAAAACAAGTTCACACCCTCACGAATTTGAAAAAGTATTAGGGATGTGGTGGTCGCAGTCGACTGATACGTTCTCATTTTTGTTCAACAACAAAAAATTTGAAGAAGAAGTTTTAAATGGAACAGTATCTCCAACTAAAAGAATTGTACTACGTGTACTCATTTTTAATTTTTCATTTCTTTCTATTATTCTATTTTCTGATGTTGCTGAAGATTTTGTTGCAGTCCATTTGGCGTGAGCGTATAGGTTGGGATGAACAAATAAGCGATGAACATTTTGAACGATGGAAGGACTGGCTTAGCTTGCTACCTACGATCAAGAGCATTAGAATACGACGGACTTATCTAAATGAATTGAAGTTTGACGCGGAGTCTTCAGTAGAGCTACATGTGTTCGTAGACGCCAGTCTTTCGGGATTTGCGGCAGTGGGTTATCTGAGAGTACAAAAGGGAGCAACAGTCGAATGTCACCTTATTTGTTGTAAAACAAAGGTCGCTTCATTAAAGCAATTGTCAGCTCCCCGAATGGAGTTGGAAGCAGCAGTGCTAGGTATTCGGCTAGCTCAAACTATCGTCAATGGCCACTCAATACAAATAAGCAGGCGGTACTTTTGGTCAGATTCTCAGTCAGTGTTGTGTTGGATAAAAAATGACAATCGAAAACTCAAACAATTCATCACTTTTAGGGTTGGTGAAATATTAGAAAATTCTAACGAAGAAGATTGGCGATGGGTGCCCAGCGAACAAAATGTTGCAGATGATGCCACCAAATGGAACCTTAAAGTCGATTTTTCGTCAGATAGCCGCTGGTACAGAGGACCGAATTTTCTCTACAACCCCAAAGACTCTTGGCCATCGATTCCGAAGGAAGATACAACAATTGAATTCGAAGTCTTCTCTCACGTAGATGTCGCAGTATCACCACTAACGAATTATAAGCAGTTCTCTTCATGGGAAGAAACAGTTGCCGCCATTTCACATGTGTTTCGTTTCTTTTGCACATGTTTAAAGAAAACTCGCAAGTCAGACAACTTAATTGAAGGGAGTGCCAGAAGCCACCAAATTTGGTTATGCCAAGACGAAAACGGCAATCTTAACTACACCAATGGAGCTGAAACATATCTATATCTTCTATGTCAATCCAAAGGTTATCCTAGTGAGATAAAGGCACTACGAAATAAGCAACAAATAGAAAAGACAAGTACACTATATAAGTCAAATCCTTACTTGGATACAAAGGGAGTTATGCGAGTAAAAGGCCGTATTGATGCCTCTAACCATGCGTCTTTCGATTGCAAAAGACCAGTCATACTACCAAAGCAACATTATATAACGTTGCTCATTGTTAACAGCTTTCATAGAAAATACAAACACATATTTTTTGAAACGGCAGTCAATGAAATCCGTCAATGGTACCATATTCCAACACTAAGAGTTGTTCTTAAAAAGGTTCGAAACGATTGCCAAGAGTGTCGCAACAACAGAGCTATGCCAGTTCTACCATTAATGTCCGATCTCCCAGAAGCCCGTCTTAAGGCCTTTACACGACCATTTACTTATGTAGGCGTGGACTATTTTGGCCCAATTATTGTCACCGTCGGACGGCACACAGAAAAACGATGGGGTCTAACTGTCAGAGCAATCCAAATAGAGATAGCGCATAGACTGTCAAGCGACTCATGTATCCTAGCAATAAAGAGATTTTGCGCAAAAAGAGGAAGACCAAAACAAGTCTGGAGTGATAACGGCACAAATTTTCGAGGTGCCAGTGAGGAATTAAAAACGGCAGTTGAAGAACTTTGTATGGAAGATATAACAAAACACTTTGAAACAGAAAAAATCGAATGAAAGTTCATCCCTCCGAACTCGCCTCACATGGGTGGTTGCTGGGAGCGGTTAATACGCTCCGTAAAACAAACTTTAGCACAAATGCATTTCGGACGAAATCCTCAAGACGAAGTTTTGCTCACAATGATGGCGGAAGTTGAGTTTATCATTAATTCTAGACCTCTTACCTATATTCCCTTAGATACCGACAGTGAAGAAGCGCTAACCCCTAACCATTTTTGATGGGGTCATCCAACGGCATAAGACTTACTGGAACGTCACTGAACGATAGCCATACACTTCGAAAACACTGGCTTACATCCGAGCAGTACAGCAATCACTTTTGGAAACGCTGGGTGAAAGAATACCTTCCCACCATCACCAGGAGAACGAAGTGGTTCGAACCAGTTAAACCAGTATCAGAAGGAGATATCGTGCTAATTGTTGATGAGAATAACCCAAGAAACACTTGGCCAAAGGGTATAATCTTACAAGCAAATCGAAGCAAAGACGGACAGACGAGATCAGCAATCGTGAGGACTAACACTGGGGTATACACTCGGCCAGTAGCGAAGCTCGCTGTACTTGATGTTAGGCGGTTTGGCGAAGATGGTAACCTGGAAGAAGACACCAGCTTACCAGGGGGGAATGTTGCCAAACCTGGCAACGCTGTTGCAGAAAATTGAAAAATCGATAACATCCACCAGCTGTCAAAAGAAGAACGAAAAAAGAAGCAGATTGAAAAGAAAAAGCGCCATAGACAGATACAAATTTTTTATTCTTGAATTTTCTGAGTTGTAAAGTTTCAAAGTATAATCTCATTTTATAAAGTCAATCGCTAGAAATAAACGTAAAATAAAATTGAATACTTGATAAATCTAATCAATTTAAAGTTAACACATATATTTGACTATCGAAAGACTAACTTTCAAATGCTTTCTGATGAACTAAGTAGATCTAATATTAATAATATATCAGCTTTCAATAATATTGACGAAGCAGTTAGTTACTTTTATTTCATTCTTAACGACTGCATGAACAAAGCTATACCCCTCAAAATTTCAAAGAATGTGAGCTCTAATGGTACACTAAGGAATTAAGTGATCGAAGTGAGCGTCTAAGTACATTAAGACGCGTTCTGAATCTGACCACCTTTCTTACATCTTTTTTTTTGATGAATTTAAATCACTATCAAAAACTCTGTACTCATGTTATGTTCACAGAATGGGCAACTCATTAAGGGATGATCCAAAAAGTTTCTGGAACTTTGTCAATTCAAAGAAAGATTCGGATGGATACCCAGATAACTTTACATACGGTAATGACACATTGACAAAAACATCCGACATTTGCAACGCTTTTGCTCATCATTTTTGTAATTCCTTCTCTGATTCTACTGTTCGTATAGATCGTAGTTACTTCGAGTTTCTACGTAAATATCCTAAAGTTAATTTTAATAATGTTCCAATTATCCTAGAAAGAGCCCTTAACAATATTTCATCTTTGAACGATGATTACTCTGCTGGCCCTGATGGCATCCCTCCAATAATTTTAAAAAAGTGTAAGTCCCTAATTGCATTTCCCCTTCATTATTTGTTTTCATTATCGTTAGATTCTGGTCGATTCCCTTTACTGTGGAAAAGATCTTTTATTACACCTGTATTTAAAAAAGGTATTAAATCAGATATCCTTAACTACAGACCCATATCTAAGCTTTCGTGTATTGCCAAATTATTTGAACAGCTTGTTTGTGAAAGCTTAACTTTCGATATTAAAAATATAATTTGCAAACAGCAGCATGGTTTTGTACAGAAAAGATCAACAGTAACAAACCTTGTATATTTCCTCATAAATGTTCAAACGCGCTTGAAAGCGGGCAAGAGTTAGATTGTATATACACTGACTTTTCAAAGGCTTTCGATAAACTATCTCACGATATTATATTGTTTAAACTAAATGCATATGGATTCCCTTCAACCTTCGTTGATTGGATCAGATCGCACCTTACTGATAGATCATATGTGGTAAAATTTAGAAGCATTCTTTCAGACTCCTTTAAGGCGCACTCAGGAGTACCACAAGGTAGTCACCTTGGCCCTATCCTCTTTATACTAGCCATTAATGATGTTACTTTTAGCTTGTCATCGAGCGAAATTTTGATCTTCGCGGATGATATGAAAATTTTCAAGAAAATAGACTGCGCAGCCGATCGTCTTATTTTACAATCTGATGTTGAAAATTTTGCCACATGGTGCGATAAAAATGGATTGATTCTCAATCCAAGCAAATGTCAAAGTATAACTTTTTCGAAGAAACGTACACCGGCTTTGCATAATTACTCGATTTCTCATCAAATATTATGCAAGGTGTCCAGTATTAATGACCTCGGCGTTTACTTTAGCTCCAATTTAGAACTTACATCTCATATCAATTACATTGTTAGTAAAGGAAATTCAATGCTTGGCTTTATTAAAAGATGGGCTAAGGAGTTTGCGGACCCCTACGTCACTCTTTCGCTGTATAACTGTCATGTTCGACCCCATCTAGAATATGCTTCTCAAGTATGGTCTCCTTATTATGCAGTCCAAAATTCAAGAATAGAAAGTATACAGCGAAGATTTATTAGATTTGCTCTTAAGGGACTTCCTTGAACTGATCCTTATGACCTTCCACCGTATGAGCATCGTATTCAACTTTTGCAGATGCAACTGCTTTCGCATCGCCGAATAAATAATGATTTAGTCTTTATTCACCAGCTCATAACAGGACAAATTGATGCTCCTGACTTGCTCGCATGCATAGGTTTTAACTACCGGGGAGGCTCATACCAACTGCGCAACTTGGAGTTACTTCACTGTCCTTATCATAGAACTTATGGATTGAATGAGCCTATTACTCGTATGATAAAAGTTTTGAACCCAAACTCATATTTAATAGATTTTCATATTAGTAAAACTACGTTAAAGTCCTTAATTCGAACCAGAGCTCCACTCTCTTCACTATGTTTTTTTTTATGTTTCTTATATCTTTATAATTGTCATATTTAATAATTAATTTTACGTTTATATATAGCTATCTAATTTGTTTTTGTATATGTTTATCAATAATTTTGTAATATTTCTTAGTTCTGTTGTCTTTAGTGTGTTAGACTTAATTTTTGCTTACTAACAACTAACACCTCGCTAAATGATGACAGTGATACATATTTCTGAGTACTTAAGGGTGAAAAAACTCTTGAAGAAAAGATACATTAAGTGTGTTTAATGACCTGCTCTAGATCGATCTAGAGCAGAAAAAAGCAGCTTTTTGGTGTTTAATGACAATTTTTCTACTCCGAGCAAGAACTTTTTGTGTTTAATGACCCTGCTCTAGAGCTTTTAGAGCAGCATTTTCTGCACTTGCTTTTGAGTAAGAGTAGAGTGGAGCAAAAGTGTCAAAATCAGCTGTTGACATTTGATTCAAATATTTTTGTTTATATTTTGCGTTTTGCAATCTATTAGAAATCGAATTTAACTTAAAATCAATTGAATTAACATCGCATGTTAGTTAAGTTTTGATTCCAATGTTTCCGAATATAGATTTTTAATATAATAGGATACCGAACATAATTTTGCAAACTAGCTAAGGTCACAAAATGTTTGTTGCTTTCTTATCAGCTGACTTTTGACACCAGCTGTTCTGCTCTAAATTGCCTGACATTAATCTCATTTCTTGCTCTGCTCTGAGCTACGCTGCTCTGCTCTTTTTTTCATTAAACACGCCTATTGTTTCACAAGCTTGAAATAAGCTGTTCTGATAGTGAAAAAAAAAAAATAAAATAAAGTCAAGCGACAGAATTGAAAGCCTTGAGAGCCCTGAACAAATATACTCATCAAGGTGGAGCAAAGATTCCGTTGTGCCTCTTCCGTGCTTGAAAGCAAGTTGGTTTTGTGATATGAATCGTTTTTTTTTAATATACCAAAACAGTCGGTTAGAGATAATTTTTATAGTTTGCTGAAACATAGTAGCAAAGATATGGGTCTATAGCTTGAGGGATCTGTCAGTGGTTTTTTTGGTTCTAATATTGGGATTTTGGTTTAATATACCTACTATTATATAACTTTAAGATTCTTTGTATAAATATCAAAGGAGAATTTTTCATCATTGGGTATGAGATACGATCATACCCTGGAGATTTACCGTTGAGAGCGTATAAAAAGGCGTCTAGTTCTATAACACTGATTTTATTTTCTATTAATTTAGCTGAAGTGTCAATTTCCCAAGTAATTTCCGTTGTGTTCAACGCAGTCTGTTTTTGTTGCAGAAAAGAGGATGGGAAGTTTGAGTCGCTGGCATATTGTGACCAGAAATTGCCAAAGTGGTCACAGATATTTTTGGGATCCGAGAGAGTGCCTGAGATGGTAGATATGGTACTGATAATTTGAGGTGTATAATTGCCTGAGAGGTTTTTTATATCAGTCCATATTTTTTTACTAGAAGACTTAGGGTTTATGTTCTGCGTAAATTTTTTACAACTTTCTTTTTTGGCTAATTTTGCTTCTCTTTTAAAAATAGCATTAGACTGTCGATATCTTACTAGGTTGATGTCTGAGGGGTGTTTCCTGAAGATTTTCCAGAGTGATTTTTTTTTCGACCGAAGAATGGCCAAATTTTTGTTCCACCACGGGGTGGTAATCTTTTGCGGGATGTTTTTTGTTTAGGGGATGTAGATATTGGCTGCAGTTCGGAGTATTTTTGTAAGTATTGCCGTTTCTTTATTTATATTAGAGGAATTTGGGTATTTGTCATTGGTTTCGGAGATTTTGTTTTGAAATAGAGGCCAGTTGGCAAAGTCAGTTTTGAATTTAGGTGGAGTTTTTATGACCGTAGCGTTGGTCTCAAGGTTAATAGGTTAATATTTGTTAGAATTCGGCGGTGATCGCTACCGTGAAGGTCGTCAAAAATATTACAAGAAACGTGAGGTAAGAGTTGAGGGGATATTGCTGCTATGTCTACGTGTGTCCATGTGTTGTGTGTCGAGAAGTGTGTAGGGGAGCCATCATTAAGTATTGAAGGATTTATTGCTGCAAGGAAGCTTTCGACTTCTTTGCCTCTGGTGTTTGTAACTAGGGATCCCCACAATGTGTTCCAGGAGTTGATATCTCCTGTTAACAAAGTGGTAGAATGGAAATTTTGTATGAGATGAATTAAGTCTGTTGATGTAAATGCTTGTGTAGGTGGAATATACAACGAGATGACGATGAATTTTATTTTGAGTAAAAGTTCTATAGCAACAGCTGATAAATTAGAATTTAATGGTAAGTGAACGTGGGGAATGGATTTGTGAACGAGTAGACAGGTGCCTTGTTTGGAGGAAGTGTTTGAGCTAAGATTATGAAAGTATGCCGAATATTGTCTTGGCGGATGGGGAATAACTGAAGTTTGGATATGGGTTTCTTCAAGGCTTATTATTGACGGTTTTAGGTCATTTATCAACAATTGTAGCTCATGTAAATTATTGAAATAACCATTAAGATTCCATTGTAGAATCTTGTTTAAGTTAACGCCACAATTAATGAGAAATTCTTCGAACCAGAATCCCACGGTTCAACTCATTTTACTGCGAGTCTGCGTCTGTGACACCTAATACTCAACACCTGCCGCATTCCATAGACACCAGTGCACGAGGCTAAGGATGGCTTAGGCAAGCACAATTTTAGTATTTAAGATATAGATTTTAAGAAAACATTGTTCAGTTGTGTAATAGGCAGAAACGCTGCCAGTTTGTTTTGATAATAAAGTTTTTTTTTTAAATTAAAATAACATAAACTTTTCTAACTGGCGCCCGAGCAAAAAGAAGACTAGTACTAAGTGAATTAATAAGTAAAACAAAAGTAAAATCAGTGCAAAAGAAAGACTAGTAATAAGTGAACTAAATAGTAAAACAAGAGTAGAATCAGTTGTACCTCTCTTTGGTACAATATATTTATACACCGTGTACCACGGAAACCAATCCAATTTAATTAAAATCAAAAGACACTTTTAGTCTACTAGCTATTAGTTATTTTATTACTTTATTTTATATACTACTAGCTAATGTTTAGGATGTCTTGCAAAATGGATGTTAAATGTTCGGCGTATATCAAGAGAATGACATCATTTTACTCATAACCGGTCCTTGCCGATTCGTCAATTTGGAATCGGTTCTTTATTTACTATTATTTGTTCTGGCCACTTGGGGCGCTGTGATGGAGCAGGGATGAAGCGAGTAGGTTTAAGTGTTGTATATACTTTTTCACTTCGCTACATCACTCTCCACCCTGAAAAAGTTTTTATTACATTAAAACTTAGATATTTTTATTACCATCATATGATTCAACTATTTGAAATTGTTATTTTGGCCGTACAAGAATTTACATATTATGTCAATGAATTATTTTATATAATGCAAAATTGACTGTTTTTATTAAGATGTCAATGAGTTATTTTATATAATGCAAAATTGACTGTTTTTATTAAGATGTCAATGAGTTATTTTATATAATGCAAAATTGACTGTTTTTATTAAGATGTCAATGAGTTATTTTATATAATGCAAAATTGACTGTTTTTATTAAGTATTTATACAATGAGGTTTTTATTTTGTTTGTACAGTGAGTTTTTATGTTGGCTGAGGGCCTTTTATTGCTTTTGATTTTTTATTTAAAGAAAAATTAAAACTACAAAAGTCTGAAATAATTTTGCATTTGTATTACTGCAAATTGAAAGTTACTTGTTTTGTTTTTGTCAAAAGGCTGGTTTGAGTCGGTCAATAGATATTATTTGCTCTTTATTATCTATGAGCACTGAAAAATTTTTCTCAAAACGATTAATAACTTTGTAAGGACCTTTATACGGTGGGTTCAGACTTCCGCGATTTATCTCCTCTCTAATGAAAACATATTTGCACGTTTTCAAATCCTTTGGAACGAAAATATATTTTTGCTCGCGATTTCTATTGGAACATGGTCGAGTTTGCGATATGGCTTGAGTAATTTCCTTAGCTGTTTCTGAATTTAAAATCGGATTTAATGGTTTGGGTTCAATTAATTCTGCCGGTACACGTAAGTTTTGTCCGTACAAAAGTTGAGCGGGAGTAACATTAATATCGTCGATGATGCTAGAGCGAATACCGAGAAGAGTCCAAGGTAAGTTGGAATACCAATTTTGTTTGTCTTCATGCGCGCGGAGAGAATCTTTAAGTTGCCGATGAAACCGTTCTACTGATCCTTTTGCTTGAGGGTGGTATGTTGTCGTTCTGATTCGTTTTGTTCCGAGGGTTTCTGAGATCTGTTTGAAAAGACTTGATTCAAATTGAGTTCCTTGATCAGTCGTAATCGTTTGTGGCACTCCGTATCTTGAAACCCAGTTTTGCACAAAAGCAGAAACAACAGTTGAAGCGTTCATATTTTTCAGCGGAATGGCTTCTGGCCAAGAAGAAAAACGATCTTTGATGGTAAGTAAGTAAGTGAAACCTTGAGATGGTGGTAATGGACCAATTAGATCCATATGAATATGTGAAAATCGACCTTCTGGTACAGAAAAATGTCCGTGATTTGAAGTAGTATGCCTTAAAATTTTCGACTTTTGACAAGAAATACAACTTTTCGTCCATCTGTTTACATCACTGTTCATTTAAGGCCAAAAATATTTTGTCGTAATAATTTTACGCATTGGTTTTGAAGCTGGATGTGAAAGTTTGTGATGGTTGTCGAAAATTGTTCGTCGGAAAATTTCAGGAACATTTGGACGAATTTTTCCAGTGGAAGTTTCACACCATATTTCGACGTCATTGATTAGAATGTGTGTTTTTTCTAACTTGTAAAATGTTTTTGAAAGTTTTAAAATTTACTTGAGCTCTTCGTCGTTTTCTTGCTCTTTTAAAAGACTTGGAATGCTGACATTTTTAAAATCAATCAATTCGACATATGACCTTGATAGGGTATCGGCGACGATGTTTTGAGTACCTTTTATGTAACGAATGTCAGTAGTAAACTCTGCTATGAATTCTAAATGACGAGTTTGACGAGGTGACTTTTCGGTTTTTGAACAAATTGCGTTTGTGAGCGGTTTATGGTCGGTGAAAACAGTGAATTGTCTTCCTTCCACGTAATACCGAAAATGTTTAACGCTTTTAAAAATTGCGAGGAGTTCGCGATCAAACGTCGAATATTTTCTTTCGGCCGGACTCAGACGTGTGGAATAGAAGCCCAAAGGTTCCCAACTATTATTATGATATTGCTGGAGGACTCCTCCGATCGCGTCGCCGGAAGCGTCTCCATAATGCTAGTTAGCGCTAGAGGCTTTGGGTGAAAAAGCATAGTACGCTGCGATAGATCTCGCTTGAGAACTTGGAACGCTTCTTCGCATGTCTGACCATTCGAAAGTTTGGTTTGACATTGGTTTTTCGTTTTTCGATGTTTTTAAAAGTTCGTACAAAATTTTAGCCTTAGATGCCATACTTGGCATGAAACGATTGTAAAAATTAATCATACCGAGGAAACGTTGAAGTTGTTTGATGGAGCGAGGACTAGGAAACTCGTTGATGGCTTTAACTCGTTCCTACGAAGAAATGATTCCACTTCTGGAAATGTTGTAACCCAAAAAATCGAATTCGCTTACTCCTAGTTCGCATTTCGCTAAATTAACGTTGAGTCCGTGTTCCTGTAACCTTCGAAAAACTTCACGTAAATGCGCTTTATGTTCCTCTACCGACTGGCTTGAAATGAGAACGTCGTCCAAATAAACGAATACAAACGGAAGGTCACCTAAAACGCTATTCATAAACCTTTGGAAAGTTTGAGCACCGTTGCGAACTCCGAATGGCTGTTTTACCGCTGTTTTATGAACGTCCTCTTCTGCGACCGGTATTTGGTGGTAAGCGCGAATCAAATCGATTTTTGAGAAAATTGTACAACCGTCGAGGTTAGCCGAAAAGTCTTGAGCGTTAGCGATCGGATGTTTATCTGGTATAGTCGCTTGATTTAACCACCTGTAGTCACCACATGGTCTGAAGTCCAAAGAATTCTTTTTGGGAACCATGTGAAGTGGTGAAGCTACATGTGACTTTGAGACACGACAAATACCCAGATCGATCATCTGCTGAAACTGACGCTTTGCGATTGCTAACCTCTCAGGATTGAGTCGTCGAGCGCTAGCTGAAGGGAGTTGACCAGTTGTTTGTATCCGGTGGACAACGTCATGTTTGACCGGTAACGTAAAGTCTGGTGGAGCCTTAAGCTCAGGAAACTCATCAAGGATAGCGCCGAATAAGCTTGGAATCGAAAATAGTTTCGGAGAGCTTGTGTTCGCGGATTTGAAAAGACAGCTGACCTGAATGTTAGTGCTTTTATCGACTAATCGTTGGCTTCGAAGATCAACGGTTAGGTTGAACTTATGTAAGAAATCAGCTCCTATAATAGGGTGATCGATGTCGGCAATAACGAAAGTGAAATCGAACGCGCGTCTAAGATTCAAGTCAACTGTTAATCGTTTGCAACCGTACGTGTGAATTTTTCCACCGTTCGCAGTAAGTAAAATAAAATCGTTTGGTTCTCTGATATGCCGGCAGAATTTTCGAGGAATTATTGAAATTTCAGCACCAGTATCGATTAGATATTGAAGCTTTGTGTTTTTATCTCGAATAAAAAGACGGCGTGAAAAATTTGCCTCCCTCAAAGCCGCATTTGAGATCTGGCGAATTAGTTTTTTGTCAATTTATTTGCTTCAGATTGAAATGAGCATGATTGCATTGAACAATTCCTCGCGTTATTCCCGAATTTTTTATGAAACCAGCCAGCAAATCGATTTATTTTCGTTTTGAGACCTACTCTGCGAACGGGGTCTATCTCCATACCTATCCCTTGAAAAACTTCTGGACGCTCTATTAAAATTGTTGGACTTTGAAAATTTAGTTTCAAGTTGTTCGATTTTAAAAATTAATTTTTGTAAAAGTTCGGAATCAGAACTAGAAACTGAAGGTGAATTAACTTGGGCGATATGCGGAGCTGGTGAGGATTGATGGAGTCTATCGGCTAAAGCGAAAAGCTCACTTTGAGTTTGAGAATTCTCAACTGCCATGAGGCAAACACGAATAGTTGATGGAAGTCGATTTAACCATAACTTCATAACTAACGGTGTGTTGACGAGATTATTCCCACTTGCCAGACTTTCCATACTCCTATAAAGCTCAGATGGTTTCATATCTCCGAGTTCAACTTTGTTTAATAGAGAGTCCAAACGCTTTTCTTCACTATCCCGATTTCGTTCCAGCAAAACTTTTTTAAGGTTTTCATACTTTTCTTGCGCGGGAGGGGAAACTAAAACGTCAGCGACCGATTCCATTGTTTGATTATTCAGTGACGCCACTAAATAATCGTATTTCGTATTGCTTGCACTAATATTTTTTAATCGGAACTGCGTTTCGATTTGAAGAAATCATAAATCGGGACGATTATTCCAAAATGGTGGAATTTTGATAGATATTAGTGAAGCGTGTTGAATGGAAACGGTAGCGGCTGGTGTTAAAACCTCGTTGCTTCCCCCTGCATCTCCGGTAGTCTTACTGTCGGGCGACATTTTAAATTTATCAAAACTACTTGAAAACCCGAATAAAAATTGAATCCAAACCGTTAAATTATCCTCGCGCGCAAAAACTTTATGTTTAAAATATATAATATATATGTGACACTCGAGAGGAGGTAAAACGGGATTCTAAAACAACCGTATGACACCGTATAATTTACCGAATTAAAATACCGCAACCTAGCCAATCTATACACCGAACTCCTACCGCAAGACACTTTTTCTTTGTGAGTTATGAAATAAAAATGTTTTATTATTTCAGACTCTTTCATAAAATTAATTTTACTAATTGGTATAAATTAATAAGTTTATTTTTTATTATAATAAAACAATATAGTGTAAAAGAAATTTACTCACTGTACTTTAGTACTGATGACAAAAAAAAAATTTTTTTTAACTTTGTAGGCGGCACTGGTATGCGACAGCGCTGGTGCTGCATATGCATATGTTTGCTTCGTACCAAATTGAATGCTGTCTGGTTGGGTTGACGGCAATGGCGATGATGATGAAAATGC
Organism: Melanostoma scalare; assembly: GCA_949752695.1. Classification (NCBI taxonomy): domain Eukaryota; kingdom Metazoa; phylum Arthropoda; class Insecta; order Diptera; family Syrphidae; genus Melanostoma; species Melanostoma scalare. The sequence continues at coordinate 107,156,066 of OX456984.1, read as the reverse complement.
TGACGTTGACGATGGTGGAGATGATGACGATGGCGAAGATGACGATGGCAATGAAGGCGACGACGCCGACGGTGATGCTTACTATGGCAAGTGATGGGACGATGAAGACGATGGCGATTTTGCTAAGGCAATGGTGGCGACGAAGAATTTCTATGGCGATGATTTTATATAATTTGCCGTACGGTGGATCTGGTCGTGTGGTGGCTGATGGTTGCTTTTAGATTATTTCTGACGACGTGGTAGTGGCTGTGGTGGTGGCGTTTCAATATACAATTTATCTCTAAAATATATAAACTATCGCTGGCCTTGCCGCGATGATGCTTTGAAACCTTGTTTGTACCACTATCAATTTTTCTTTTTCCACGTGCCTTTTGGTCGGGGTCACCAATTTGTACCTCTCTTTGGTACAATATATTTATACACCGTGTACCACGGAAACCAATCCAATTTAATTAAAATCAAAAGACACTTTTAGTCTACTAACTATTAGTTATTTTATTACTTTATTTTATATACAACTAGCTAATGTTTAGGATGTCTTGCAAAATGGATGTTAAATGTTCGGCGTATATCAAGAGAATGACATCATTTTACTCATAACCGGTCCTTGCCGATTCGTCAATTTGGAATCGGTTCTTTATTTATTATTATTTGTTCTGGCCACTTGGGGCGCTGTGATGGAGCAGGGATGAAGCGAGTAGGTTTAAGTGTTGTATATACTTTTTCACTTCGCTACATCACTCTCCACCCTGAAAAAGTTTTTATTACATTAAAACTTAGATATTTTTATTACCGTCATATGATTCAACTATTTGAAATTGTTATTTTGGCCGTACAAGAATTTACATATTATGTCAATGAATTATTTTATATAATGCAAAATTGACTGTTTTTATTAAGATGTCAATGAGTTATTTTATATAATGCAAAATTGACTGTTTTTACTAAGATGTCAATGAGTTATTTTATATAATGCAAAATTGACTGTTTTTATTAAGTATTTATACAATGAGGTTTTTATTTTGTTTGTACAGTGAGTTTTTATGTTGGCTGAGGGCCTTTTATTGCTTTTGATTTTTTATTTAAAGAAAAATTAAAACTACAAAAGTCTGAAATAATTTTGCATTTGTATTACTGCAAATTGAAAGTTACTTGTTTTGTTTTTGTCTGAGAATCATTGTCTTTTGTGTAAAAGGCTGGTTTGAGTCGGTCAATAGATATTATTTGCTCTTTATTATCTATGAGCACTGAAAACTTTTTCTCAAAACGATTAATAACTTCGTAAGGACCTTTATACGGTGGGTTCAGACTTCCGCGATTTATCTCCTCTCTAATGAAAACATATTTGCACGTTTTCAAATCCTTTGGAACGAAAATATATTTTTGCTCGCGATTTCTATTGGAACATGGTCGAGTTTGCGATATGGCTTGAGTAATTTCCTTAGCTGTTTCTGAATTTAAAATCGGATTTAATGGTTTGGGTTCAATTAATTCTGCCGGTAAACGTAAGTTTTGTCCGTACAAAAGTTGAGCGGGAGTTACATTAATATCGTCGATGATGCTAGAGCGAATACCGAGAAGAGTCCAAGGTAAGTTGGAATACCAATTTTGTTTGTCTTCATGCGCGCGGAGAGAATCTTTAAGTTGCCGATGAAACCGTTCTACTGATCCATTTGCTTGAGGGTGGTATGTTGTCGTTCTGATTCGTTTTGTTCCGAGGGTTTCTGAGATCTGTTTGAAAAGACTTGATTCAAATTGAGTTCCTTGATCAGTCGTAATTGTTTGTGGCACTCCGTATCTTGAAACCCAGTTTTGCACAAAAGCAGAAACAACAGTTGAAGCGTTCATATTTTTCAGCGGAATGGCTTCTGGCCAAGAAGAAAAACGATCTTTGATGGTAAGTAAGTAAGTGAAACCTTGAGATGGTGGTAATGGACCAATTAGATCCATATGAATATGTGAAAATCGACCTTCTGGTACAGAAAAATGTCCGTGCTTTGAAGTAGTATGCCTTAAAATTTTCGACTTTTGACAAGAAATGCAACTTTTCGTCCATCTGTTTACATCACTGTTAATTTTAGGCCAAAAATATTTTGTCGTAATAATTTTACGTATTGGTTTTGAAGCTGGATGTGATAGTTTGTGATGGTTGTCGAAAATTGTTCGTCGGAAAATTTCAGGAACATTTGGACGAATTTTTCCAGTGGAAGTTTCACACCATATTTCGACGTCATTGATTGGAATGTGTGTTTTTTCTAACTTGTAAAATGTTTTTGAAAGTTTTAAAATTGACTTGAGCTCTTCGTCGTTTTCTTGCTCTTTTAAAAGACTTGGAGTGCTGACATTTTTAAAATCAATCAATTCGACATATGACCTTGATAGGGTATCGGCGACGATGTTTTGAGTACCTTTTATGTAACGAATGTCAGTAGTAAACTCTGCTATGAATTCTAAATGACGTGTTTGACGAGGTGACTTTTCGGTTTTTGAACAAATTGCGTTTGTGAGCGGTTTATGGTCGGTGAAAACAGTGAACTGTCTTCCTTCCACGTAATACCGAAAATGTTTAACGCTTTTAAAAATTGCGAGGAGTTCGCGATCAAACGTCGAATATTTTCTTTCGGCCGGACTCAGACGTGTGGAATAGAAGCCCAAAGGTTCCCAACTATTATTATGATATTGCTGGAGGACTCCTCCGATCGCGTCGCCGGAAGCGTCTACCATAATGCTTGTTAGCGCTAGAGGCTTTGGGTGAAAAAGCATAGTACGCTGCGATAGATCTCGCTTGAGAACTTGGAACGCTTCTTCGCACATGTCTGACCATTCGAAAGTTTGGTTTGACTTTGGTTTTTCGTTTTTCGATGTTTTTAAAAGTTCGTACAAAATTTTACCCGTAGATGCCATACTTGGCATGAAACGATTGTAAAAATTAATCATACCGAGGAAACGTTGAAGTTGTTTGATGGAGCGAGGACTAGGAAACTCGTTGATGGCTTTAACTCGTTCCTGCGAAGGAATGATTCCACTTCTGGAAATGTTGTAACCCAAAAAATCGAGTTCGCTTACTCCTAGTTCGCATTTCGCTAAATTAACGTTGAGTCCGTGTTCCTGTAACCTTCGAAAAACTTCACGTAAATGCGCTTTATGTTCCTCTACCGACTGGCTTGAAATGAGAACATCGTCCAAATAAACGAATACAAACGGAAGGTCACCTAAAACGCTATTCATAAACCTTTGGAAAGTTTGAGCACCGTTGCGAACTCCGAATGGCTGTTTTACCGCTGTTTTATGAACGTCCTCTTCTGCGACCGGTATTAGGTGGTAAGCGCGAATCAAATCGATTTTTGAGAAAATTGTACAGCCGTCGAGGTTAGCCGAAAAGTCTTGAGCGTTAGCGATCGGATGTTTATCTGGTATAGTCGCTTGATTTAACCACCTGTAGTCACCACATGGTCTGAAGTCCAAAGAATTCTTTTTGGGAACCATGTGAAGTGGTGAAGCTACATGTGACTTTGAGACACGACAAATACCCAGATCGATCATCTGCTGAAACTGACGCTTTGCGATTGCTAACCTCTCAGGATTGAGTCGTCGAGCGCTAGCTGAAGGGAGTTGACCAGTTGTTTGTATCCGGTGGACAACGTCATGTTTGACCGGTAACGTAAAGTCTGGTGGAGCCTTAAGCTCAGGAAACTCATCAAGGATAGCGCCGAATAAGCTTGGAATCGAAAATAGTTTCGGAGAGCTTGTGTTCGCGGATTTGAAAAGACAGCTGACCTGAATGTTAGTGCTTTTATCGACTAATCGTTGGCTTCGAAGATCAACGGTTAGGTTGAACTTATGTAAGAAATCAGCTCCTATAATAGGGTGATCGATGTCGGCAATAACGAAAGTGAAATCGAACGCGCGTCTAAGATTCAAGTCAACTGTTAATCGTTTGCAACCGTACGTGTGAATTTTTCCACCGTTCGCAGTAAGTAAAATAAAATCGTTTGGTTCTCTGATATGCTGGCTGAATTTTCGAGGAATTATTGAAATTTCAGCACCAGTATCGATTAGATATTGAAGCTTTGTGTTTTTATCTCGAATAAAAAGACGGCGTGAAAAATTTGCCTCCCTCAAAGCCGCATTTGAGATCTGGCGAATTAGTTTTTTGTCAATTTATTTGCTTCAGATTGAAATGAGCATGATTGCATTGAACAATTCCTCGCGTTATTCCCGAATTTTTTATGAAACCAGCCAGCAAATCGATTTATTTTCGTTTTGAGACCTACTCTGCGAACGGGGTCTATCTCCATACCTATCCCTTGAAAAACTTCTGGACGCTCTATTAAAATTGTTGGACTTTGAAAATTTAGTTTCAAGTTGTTCGGTTTTAAAAATTAATTTTTGTAAAAGTTCGGAATCAGAACCAGAAACTGAAGGTGAATTAACTTGGGCGATATGCGGAGCTGGTGAGGATTGATGGAGTCTATCGGCTAAAGCGAAAAGCTCACTTTGAGTTTGAGAATTCTCAACTGCCATGAGGCAAACACGAATAGTTGATGGAAGTCGATTTAACCATAACTTCATAACTAACGGTGTGTTGACGAGATTATTCCCACTTGCCAGACTTTCCATACTCCTATAAAGCTCAGATGGTTTCATATCTCCGAGTTCAACTTTGTTTAATAGAGAGTCCAAACGCTTTTCTTCACTATCCCGATTTCGTTCCAGCAAAACTTTTTTAAGGTTTTCATACTTTTCTTGCGCGGGAGGGGAAACTAAAACGTCAGCGACCGATTCCATTGTTTGATTATTCAGTGACGCCACTAAATAATCGTATTTCGTATTGCTTGCACTAATATTTTTTAATCGGAACTGCGTTTCGATTTGAAGAAATCATAAATCGGGACGATTATTCCAAAATGGTGGAATTTTGATAGATATTAGTGAAGCGTGTTGAATGGAAACGGTAGCGGCTGGTGTTAAAACCTCGTTGCTTCCCCCTGCATCTCCGGTAGTCTTACTGTCGAGCGACATTTTAAATTTATCAAAACTACTTGAAAACCCGAATAAAAATTGAATCCAAACCGTTAAATTATCCTCGCGCGCAAAAACTTTATGTTTAAAATATATAATATATATGTGACACTCGAGAGGAGGTAAAACGGGATTCTAAAACAACCGTATGACACCGTATAATTTACCGAATTAAAATACCGCAACCTAGCCAATCTATACACCGAACTCCTACCGCAAGACACTTTTTCTTTGTGAGTTATGAAATAAAAATGTTTTATTATTTCAGACTCTTTCATAAAATTAATTTTACTAATTGGTATAAATTAATAAGTTTATTTTTTATTATAATAAAACAATATAGTGTAAAAGAAATTTACTCACTGTACTTTAGTACTGATGACAAAAAAAAAATTTTTTTTAACTTTGTAGGCGGCACTGGTATGCGACAGCGCTGGTGCTGCATATGCATATGTTTGCTTCGTACCAAATTGAATGCTGTCTGGTTGGGTTGACGGCAATGGCGATGATGATGAAAATGCTGACGTTGACGATGGTGGAGATGATGACGATGGCGAAGATGACGATGGCAATGAAGGCGACGACGCCGACGGTGATGCTTACTATGGCAAGTGATGGGACGATGAAGACGATGGCGATTTTGCTAAGGCAATGGTGGCGACGAAGAATTTCTATGGCGATGATTTTATATAATTTGCCGTACGGTGGATCTGGTCGTGTGGTGGCTGATGGTTGCTTTTAGATTATTTCTGACGACGTGGTAGTGGCTGTGGTGGTGGCGTTTCAATATACAATTTATCTCTAAAATATATAAACTATCGCTGGCCTTGCCGCGATGATGCTTTGAAACCTTGTTTGTACCACTATCAATTTTTCTTTTTCCACGTGCCTTTTGGTCGGGGTCACCAATTTGTACCTCTCTTTGGTACAATATATTTATACACCGTGTACCACGGAAACCAATCCAATTTAATTAAAATCAAAAGACACTTTTAGTCTACTAACTATTAGTTATTTTATTACTTTATTTTATATACTACTAGCTAATGTTTAGGATGTCTTGCAAAATGGATGTTAAATGTTCGGCGTATATCAAGAGAATGACATCATTTTACTCATAACCGGTCCTTGCTGATTCGTCAATTTGGAATCGGTTCTTTATTTATTATTATTTGTTCTGGCCACTTGGGGCGCTGTGATGGAGCAGGGATGAAGCGAGTAGGTTTAAGTGTTGTATATACTTTTTCACTTCGCAACATCAGTGAATCGCGAGCAATTAAAGGAATCAACGAGGGATCCCGAGTAGTGGTCATAGCAAAAAGGAATTCATCCCCATGGCCGTCGTCGCATTCTGGTTAATGTAAGATTAAGATTAAGTAATAATCAATTGAAAATTTTGTGAATCATTAAATAGAACTAAGCATACTAAGAGAAAGTGGAATTTTGAAATTAACTTTAACTAATTGAAAAGAGAATTGAAACGAAATAGTTAAGTAGAAAAGTGAAACTGAAACCTCAAATTTGAAAATTATAAAACCGAACCATTATAGCGTCTAGGAGCAATTAATTTTAGTCAAAATTGAGTAAACCCATTGTGAAAAGCTTAAAGAAATAATGAAAATTAAGATATTAGTTAAAGCTAACATATTTGTGAAGTGAAATTAAGAAAATTAAAGTAGAAATGGTTTTAACAAGGAGCTGGTGCTACGTCAGATCCAGACCAGGCCGAACCTAATCCAATAACTACCTATAGCCCTTCTGGCAGTAATAATACCCCACCAACTTACGTAACCGCGGCAAGCGCTGCATCATCTTCCAACTTCAGTGGTCACCAGAATGGTAGACGTTCATTAGATAATCAACTTCCGGCTGAAGACGTTAGGTCTTCCGCCGAATTAGATGCTTTAATTACATCAATTGTTGGTCGAGTACTCGAGCAACAATTGAATCCCTTTTTTTCCGGTCAACCTTCAGTAAATCAAAACCAGTTAGCTAGAAAAAATTCCAGACGTGGTAAAAAGTTTGAGAAACTTTTCGGGAGAGGCTTCCGAGTTTTCTTCGTGGAAGAGAAGTGTAGACCGGGTATTAAAACTTTACGAACCTATGAGGAATACCATGATGTATTACGGGATACTTAACGTAATCCGTAACAAAATTATAGGTCAGGCTGACGCTGCTTTGGAAGCTAACGGTACGCCCCTTAAGTGGAACAGTATCGTTGACTGTTTGGCAACACACTATGCCGACAACAGGGATATCACAACCCTCGAATATCAACTGTCTGGGCTGGTTCAAGGTAATCAAACCATCCAGGAGTTTTACCAAACGGTAACCTGGCAACTCACGTTAATAACCAATAACATTGCCTGCATGGACATTGGTCAAGAGGCGATGAGGTTATTGGTTCAAACGTATCGGGACAAGGCTCTCGATACCTTTGTAAGGGGATTAAGGGTAATCTGTCCGATCTTCTCGGCATGAAAGAACCCGCAGACCTTCCCACAGCTTTACGCCTCTGCCAAGAATACGAACACCAGCATTATAGATCCCAATATGTTCAGAACAAACAAGGAGCAATACGAAAAAATTTTGCTCCACAGCCTACTCCAACACGTTTCCTCCAAAGAATACCAATCCTGGACACCGTAAACAATACCCGGACTTCCAACCCAATCGGGCAAATCCTTCTAGCTTCACTCAGCCTCAACCCTATCGACCAAAGCAGCATAATCAAGGGTTTCGCCATGGCCAACCAAACTTCCAACAGAGAAGTTTTATGAATCAGAACGATAGATTCGCAAGACTTTTCTCACAGGGTCAACCTGTAAAACAGGAACCTTTCACCCAAGGGCCTAGTAACCAGGCCAGAGATATTCACAACCGAAACCGGCAGAACTTCGGCGGTACGGCTTGGAAGGTAGGTGCTAACAAGATCCCTCCAACCGGGAACTATCAACCCAATTTTCACATCCAACCGTCCGAAGAGGAACTTAGTTCATACTACCAAAACCTCGACTTAAGTGACGAACAGGAAGAGCAAAATTTTGCTGAATATCTTGAAAACACTGACGCAGCCTCCAACATTGGAGGAGGAGAAGTCGCCGAACTAGAGCATATCGACATTAACTTCATCGGGCTCTGCGACTCCTCCCTGCCATATTTTGAGTGCAAATCAAAAAAGGTGAGACTTATAGACTCCTGATAGATACAGGATCCTCGAAAAATTATATCCAACCAGGAATTGTTGAGAAGCCTCAGCAAAATGAAAATCCTTTTTTTTGCTAAGTCTATAGCTGGAGATGTTGAGATAACTCAACTTACAACCATCCATCTGTTCAACAATCAGAATTTAGGCTTAAAATTCTACCTATTGCCTACATTAAAAACATTCAATGGTATTATTGGCAACGATAGTCTTGAACAACTATCTGCAATCATAGATACCAAAAACAATACCATGAAAAGTTTAAAGCACCAGGGGTGAACACCCTCACAACACATTCTGATCACATGACCGAACAGCAAAAGAAGCTTATTGGCTCAGCCATAAGTTGCTGTCCAAACTCTTTTTCTGAACCTAACCAAAAATTGACTTTCACTACGAAAGTCGTTGGGGAAATTCGGACAACTACCGATGCTCCTACTTACAGCAAGTATTATTCTTTCCCAATGGCTCTCAAATCCGAGGAACAAATCCAAAGCCTACTAGCTGATGGAATTATTAGACCTTCTAGGTCGCCGTATAATTCCCCGGTTTGGATCGTACCCAAAAAGTCTGATCCCGAAGGAAAAAAGCAATACAGAATGGTGATTGACTACCGGAAATTGAACGGTATCACCATAGCCGACCGTTACCCTATTCCCAACATAAATCAGGTTTTATCGCAATTGAGAGAAAACAAATTTTTCAGCGTTCTAGACCTGAAAAGCGGCTTTCATCAGATTCCCTTGAAGGAATCTGACATCGAGAAGACTGCCTTCTCCATAAATAGTGGTAAATTTTAATTTACCAGGTTCCCTTTCGGGCTGAAAAACGCCCCAGCAATTTTCCAGAGGGCTCTCGACGACATCTTGCGGGACCACATAGGCAAGATCTGCTATGTCTATATAGACGACATAGTGATATTTAGTAAAAGCGAAAGCGATCATGCCAAACACATAGTAGACATCTTCAAAACACTCGATGAAGCAAATATGAAAGTTCAATTGAACAAGTGTCATTTTTTTAAGAACGAAGTGGAACTCCTGAGATTTATTATCTCATCCGAAGGAATAAAAACTAACCCAGCAAAGGTAAGGGCAATACAGGATTTCACAAAACCTCAAACGTTGAAAGATCTACGATCATTCCTTGGACTATCAGGGTATTATCGTCGCTTTGTAAAGGATTACGCGAAGCTAACGAAGCCCCTGACAGCTCTTTTAAGAGGGGAAGAGGGACGTATGTCCAAAACCCAATCCGCCAAGAAGCTTATCTATCTCGGCACCGAAGAAATTGATTCATTTGAACAAATTAAAAGCACTCTCGCTTCTGAAGACGTAGTTCTTTCATATCCAAACTTTACGAAGCCATTTGAGCTAACTACAGACGCGTCCAACTTCGCCCTTGGTGCGGTTTTGGCTCAACAGGATAGGCCAATAACATTTATCTCCCGTACACTTGGTAAAACCGAGGAGGGGTACGCAGCCAATGAAAAGGAAATGTTGGCAATTATATGGGCACTAAATGCCTTACGCCAGTACCTATATGGATCTGTGCATGTAAAAATATACACAGATCACCAGCCTCTCACATATGTTCTCAGCAGCAAAAACAATAACAGGAAGATGAAGCGGTGGAAGGCTATTCTGGAGGAGTACGACTATGAACTGCACTATAAACCGGGTAAAACAAACATGGTAGCAGACGCTCTTTCACGTCCTCCCCAGATAAAGTCGCTAGTAAATTCGCTTACGGTCACCGAGCACAGTGACGACAGTTCGTCCCACAACTTAATACACAGTGTGGAAGTCGCCCTTAATGTATTTAAAAATCAGATTGTTCTACAGGTAGGCGAAATCTCTTCAATGAGTTTCAATATTGTTTTCCCAACCTATCACCGACATGTCGTGACAGAACCTGAGTTCAACGAGGGGAACTTAAAGGAAATCCTGAAGAAAGTGTTGAACATTTAAGTTATTAATGGTATCAGAGCCGCAGAACGAATAATGGGCCTAATACAAACACTATACGTGTCCCACTTTAGTAGCTTCAAAATTAGATTCACTCAGATTCAGGTCGAAGATGTTACTGACGATTCGGATCAGGAGAACATCGTGACCAGTACTCACCGGAGAGCGCATAGAGACGCAAAAGAGAAATAGGTTCAAATCCTAAAAAAATATTATTTTCCGGGAATGATAGGGAAAATTCGCAGAGTTACGAAAGCATGTCAAGTCTGCATAGAAAACAAGTACGACCATATATTTCACGGACGGCAAAATAATCTTAACTGCCATCAATAAGTTTTCGAAATACGCGCTTACAAGAATGCTAAAGTCTAGAACCACAGAGGACATCAAGCAACCTCTTAGAGAACTCGTGTTGGCCTTTGGAGTTCCCGAAATAATCGTGATTGATAACGAGAAATCGTTGAGCTCAAGCTCCATAACCCATATGTTAGAAAATCTATTCAAAATCACAATCTTCAAGGTTCCCCCCTACACAAGCTCTGCTAACGGTCAAGTGGAACGCTTTCATTCCACACTCTCCGAGTTATTGCGCTGCATGAAGACCAAGAAGATCCACAACTCCTTCTCTGAGCTGTTGGACATGACGGTGTACGAATATAACGGGTCAGTGCACTCAACACTTAAAGGGAAACTTATCGATGTTTTCTTTGGTAAGGAGTCGCTCAGAACTATTAGAATCAGAAAGGAAGAAAAATGAGGAGAGAATAAAAAGCAAACAGGAAGCCGACCTAGACTATCACAATAAAAGTAGGAAACCACCAAAAACGTATAGCGCAGGAGACGTAATATATGTTAAAATAAATAAGAGATTAGGCAATAAGCTTTCTGCAAGGTATAGAAAGGAAGTAGTTTCAGAAAATAGGTCAACGACAATTTTAACCACATCTGGCAGAGTAAATCATAAGTCGTTAATAAGGAATTAAATTTTTTAGGCTCTGCGTTGCACCCATCATCGCGGATGTCAAAATGCTGGATTACTCTAACGCCCAACTGATAGCAATAAATTCCGGTTCTGCAAAAGTGCAGACCGGAACATTCAAAATTATACACGTCATTGAAATTGACCAATATCAAGAATCCTTAAAGAAAATAGACCTAAGTATACGCGATCTCGGTAACCTTCCACATCCCATGTTTCCGTTCCTATCCCACGAGATTCAACAGATACAAATTCACCTCAACTGCCTCTTTCCCAAGTTAAGAAATAAACGCTCAATAGATCTCCTTGGTTCTGCCTGGAAGTGGATCGCTGGAACACCAGACCGGCACGACTTTGGGATAGTAGAGGAGAAAGTTAATAATGTACTGTCAAATAACAACCAACAAAGGATTGTTAACAGCTTGTTGTTAAATAAAATTAACGAAGTAAGTAATGTAACAAACGAAATTGTAAGAAGTTCAGAAGCAAGCCTTAAGCAAGAACTCCTATTAAACTTGAAATTTAAACTAGATATGTTAAAAGAGGAAATAATTAATATTGAATATGCCATACAATGGGCAAAAACTGGCGTTGTTAACACATATATTTTATCCAACACTGAAATTAAATTAATTGAACAAGCAATAAACAGAGAAAACATGCCTTATGATAATATTATTGAAGCAATAGAATTCGCTAATGTAAAAATAGCATCAAACAATTCAATATTACTATACATCCTAAGTTTGCCAGTAGCCGACCCAGAAATATGTAAAAAATTGCTAATAAAGCCGGTAAAAAGAGGAAAAAACATAATTAAGTTAGATTTTAAGGAAATTTTGCAGGGCCGAAAAGCAATCTATGGGTTAATCGATAATTGTAAGACTATTAACAAACTTTCTATTTGTAAACAGACTTCTATTCTAGATGTAAGTAACGACAAGTGCATTAGCCATTTATTATCCAGCCGCCCGCTTTCCTGCACACAAATAAACAATCAACACGTCCCCGCCGTAGAAGAACTAACTCCTGGTGTCATCCTGCTAAACCAGTTTGACGGTAATATAGAAATAGACGAAAATCGAGTTCCACTGAACGGAACCTACATCATCCACGTCCACAACGCTACCATAAAAGCCAAAAAATATACCTTCACCGCAACTGAGGTTACAGAACACAAGCCCCTTCCGGCCCTGCTACAACCTTCTGCAATCAGGCCCAAGCTTGAAGAACTACTCTCCTTGGAAATGATTAAGGAGATCGAAACCAACAACACCCGGTACATTCAAATGCTGGAAATCTCCAATCAAAAGAAGAGCATGGCCATGTTGCTATTAGCAGCCATCGCAGTCTTGGCAGTCATATTCATTCTCTTTAAAATATCGGGAAACCCTTTGAAGCTTTGCAACATTCGCAAACGCGAGGCTAAGAGAGAAGAGATTTAAATGAGGGAATAAGTCATCAAAGCGGAAACCTCGAATACAGCACAGCAGTAAACGTATCGGTGGAGCAACCAATTTCAACGCCCAGAACAATTGGCGTAGAGGAAGCTGTAAAGACATTAAAATCAGCGGTATCGAACGAGGGCGTTCGATTCTAAAAGGTGGAGGAGTTAACGCCACAATTAATGAGAAATTCTTCGAACCAGAATCCCACGGTTCAACTCATTTTACTGCGAGTCTGCGTCTGTGACACCTAATACTCAACACCTGCCGCATTCCATAGACACCAGTGCACAAGGCTTAGGATGGCTTAGGCAAGCACAATTTTAGTATTTAAGATATAGATTTTAAGAAAACATTGTTCAGTTGTGTAATAGGCAGAAACGCTGCCAGTTTGTTTTGATAATAAAGTTTTTTTTTTTAATTAAAATAACATAAACTTTTCGATGAAATTTCATCGAAATTTTCTGAAAAAAATGTTTCATCTACCAAGAAACACCCCAAATTATGCACTATATCTTGAAACAGGGTTACCTAAGATTTTTACTAATACCCTTAAATTTCAAGCAGACTACATTTTAAAAATTCCTTCACATGCTGATACTCGTCTAACGAAAAAATTGCTGCACTACGAACAAAGAAACATCGACTGGTGGATGATGAAATGGCAAAATATTGCCTCTTATTGCAACATTAATTTAGACTGGAACTTCAGTAACCTAGACTCCTTAAAAGAACAACTTTACTCCTTAATACAAATAAATGAAGACTACACTCGTAACGCATTGATTGAAGAAGCACGGCAATCTGAAAGCAGAATTATATATTCACAATTAAATTATCACCTCTGCAGTAACAACTACTTTCAGGATAACCTTAGCTACGGAGAAATATCGCTGCTGTTTAAATCGAGATGTGAACTCATGTACCTTAACGGCAGTCCATACAATGGTGCATCCGACCAATTTTGCACGCTGTGCAACATGAAGGCCAAAGAAGACAACTTTCATTTTATAAGCATTTGTCCAATCTTCAAACACCTAAGACTTGCATATCAAGGAAAGGAACGTTTTACAATGATGGAAACATTAGAAATTTTAAACGGGAGAAACTGGAAAGAATTGTGTAATTTTCTTAAATCTATTATTAAATACAGAAATTTGTTAATAACTGAGTATATTTGAAGTTAAATTTTCCTTTTTATTATGTTTATATAACTTTTAATTACAATTATAATATATTGCCATTCAAGCTGACGGCAAAGCCAAAGCTATCTCAAATTCATAACCATTATACTTAAACTTTGTAACCAAATAATTGTTCTAATAAAATGAATTACTTAAAAAAAAAAAAAAAAAAAAAAAAAAAAAAAAAAAAAAAAAAAAAAAAAAAAATTAACTTTTCTAACTTATATTGATTTTGTGGAGTTCTCATTTTGCCTTTTTCCAATATAATTCGGAAAAGCATGTGTTGGAGCTATTTTTTTTTGGTGAAACGGTTTAAGTGACTCTGCTGCTCAGGCCCCGGGTCGGATGGGAATCTGGTGTTAAGATATAGATTTTAAGAAAACATTGTTCAGTTGTGTAATAGGCAGAAACGCTGCCAGTTTGTTTTGATAATAAAGTTTTTTTTTTTTTAATTAAAATAACATAAACTTTTCTAACTTATATTGATTTTGTGGAGTTCTCATTTTGCCTTTTTCCAATATAATTCGGAAAAGCATGTGTTGGAGCTATTTTTTTGGTGAAACGGTTTAAGTGACTCTGCTGCCCAGGCCCCGGGTCGGATGGGAAACTGGTGTTTCCCATTCGTCCCGGCACCTGATCAGCAGAGTCAACTGTTTTAGCATATATTTTAGGTTTATAGAATGTCATCATCGGTTTCTATTGGGGTTATATAGTAGTTTTGTGTTCTTACCAGAGATTGGGTGAATGCTGATATAGGTGAATTGATGTTTGGTGTGTCTTGAGTTTTGTCGTTTGGTGTAGGTTGTTGTGTATTTTGAATTGGAGTAGTGAAGGATGGGTTTGGAAGTTCAATATTTGTAGATTTTTGTAAGTTATTAGTTCGGTTTGAAATGGAAGAGGTGGAAGGTGATTGTGAAGTTTCTTGAGCTGTTTGGCTATTGTGTAGGTATAGTTGAGTGGTTTGTTTCTATTTTATTTTATCTTGTTTTGATGTTTGATAGGACAATGAATCTCTTCCGTGCTTGCAAGCAAGTTGGTTTTGTGATATGAATCGTTTTTTTTTTTTTTTTTTCAATGTACCAAAACAGCCGGTTAGAGATAATTTTTATAGTTTGCTCAAACATGGTAGCAAAGATATGGGTCTATAGCTTGAGGGATCTGTCAGTAGTTTTTTTGGTTTTAATATTGGGATTATATTTCAAATTTTCCATGTTTGTGGGAAAACACTTTGGTTTAACATACTATTATATAACTTTAAGATTCTTTGTCTGAATATCAAAGGAGAATTTTTCATCATTGGGTATCTCGTATCTCAGATCATACCCTGGAGATTTACCGTTGAGAGCGTATAAACAGGCGTCTAGTTCTATAACACTGATTTCATTTTCTATTACTTTAGCTGAAGTGTCAATTTCCCAAGTAATTTCCTTTGTGTTCAACCCAGTCTGTTTTTGTTGCAGAAAAGAGGATGGGAAGTTTGAGTCGCTGGCATGTTGTGACCAGAAATTGCCAAAGTGGTCACAGATATTTTTGGGATCCGAGAGAGTGCCTAAGATGGTAGATATGGTACTGATAATTTGAGGTGTATAATTGCCTGAGAGGTCTTTTATATCAGTCTATATTTTTTTACTAGAAGACTTAGGGTTTATGTTCTGCGTAAATTTTGTATAACTTTCTTTTTTGGCTAATTTTGCTTCTCTTTTAAAAATAGCATTAGACTGTCGATATCTTACTAGGTTGATGTCTGAGGGGTGTTTCCTGAAGATTTTCCAGAGTGATTGTTTTTTCGACCGAAGAATGGCCAAATTTTTGTTCCACCACGGGGTGGTAATCTTTTGCGGGATGTTTTTTGTTTGGGGGATGGAGATATTGGCTGCAGATCAGGGTATTTTTGTAAGTATTGCCGTTTCTTTATTTATATTAGAGGAATTTGGGTATTTGTCATTGGTTTCGGAGAATTTGTTTTGAAAGTCAGTTTTGAATTAAGGTGGAGTTTTTATGACCGTAGCGTTGGTCTCAAGGTTAATAGGTTAATACTTGTTAGAATTGGGCGGTGATCGCTACCGTGAAGGTCGTCAAAAATATTACAAGAAACGTAAGGTAAGAATTGAGGGGATATTGCTGCTATGTCTACGTGTGTCCATGTGTTGTGTGTCGAGAAGTGTGTAGGGGAGCCATCATTAAGTATTGAAAGATTTGTCGCTGCAAGGAAGCTTTCGACTTCTTTGCCTCTGGTGTTTGTAACTAGGGATCCCCACAATGTGTTCCAGGAGATGATATCTCCTGTTAGCAAAATGGGAGAATGGAAATTTTGTATGAGATGAATTAAGTCTGTTGATGTAAATGCTTGTGTCGGTGGAATATACAACGAGATGACGATGATTTTTATTTTGAGTAAAAGTTCTATAGCAACAGCTGATAAATTAGAATTTAATGGTAAGTGAACGTGGGGAATGGATTTGTGAACGAGTAGACAGGTGCCTTGTTTGGAAGAAGTGTTTGAGCTAAGATTATGAAAGTATGCCGAATATTGTCTTTGCGGATGGGGAATAACTGAAGTTTAGAGATGGGTTTCTTCAAGGCTTATTATTGACGGTTTTAGGTCATTTATCAACAATTGTAGCTCTTGTAAATTATTGAAATAACCATTAAGATTCCATTGTAGAATCTTGTATATTGATTTTGTGGAGTTTTCATTGTGCCTTTTTCCAATATAATTCGGGTTATATATAATTGGAAAACAGGCATATCAGGCCATAGAACCATCATGAACCATACAGATGTAGACATCCAAACAGACTATACCCCCCCGCATATTGATTTCAATCCAGTGGCCCTAACAGTCTTTCCGACTAGAGAAAGCTGGGAGGAAAACAGGGTTATAAAAGAAAATCACATTTCCGTGTTCACAGATGGTTCCAAAACGGACGAAGGGGTAGGATCAGGTATCTTCTCAGACTACCCTAACATGAATAGATCAATAAAGCTTCCCGACTTCTGCAGTGTCTTTCAAGCAGAAGTACTCGCAGTGTGCGAAGCCGCGAAGCACCTTGCTACGCAAAACTTGATCAACAAAAATATTGACTTTTTTGTAGACAGTCAGGCGGCCATTAAAGCTATCTCATCCATTATCACAAAATCCAGGCTAGTAGACAGCTGTCGCAGTAACCTTAGACTGCTCAGTGAGACAAACACAGTTAGTTTAACTTGGGTTCCAGGACATCGTGACATTATCGGTAATGAAATGGCGGAAAAGCTGGCAAAAATCGGGTCAGCACTCGAATCCAGCGAAGCGAACACTTCAGTTCTAAAGCCACTAGAGCAAGAAAAAAGCAGAATCAAACACAATTTTCTAAAAATCGCCAATGACAGGTGGTCATCTTTAGAAACATGCCGAGTCTCTAGAAACCTTTGGCCAGATATTTCCAAGAAAAAAACAGAATTTCTACTCCAGCTAAGCAGACCTCGGCTCTCTCTGTTGATTGGCATTCTCACGGGTCACAACTCGTTGGGTACCCACATGATGAGAATGGGCATTAGCACATCCGACTTATGTAGAGGATGCCAAGATGAGGAGGCAGAGGAGGGATCTTTCCACTTCCTCTGTGAGTGTCCTAGCTTAGCCCACACTCGGAAAAAAACCCTCGGAGAATACTTCTTCGACGAACTGGGCGACATCTCTAACCTCCCACTGAGCAACGTCCTGAAATTTACTCAGGGCTCCAAATGGTTCAGTGGGAGTTCCCTACCACAATAACCATCCACCTCTCCAATCCTCCCATTTCCTCATCCTCTGATTTCCCGGGGAGCACAATGGATCCTCGAGATCCGAGTGAGGTGTTGCCACTTGTGGCTGCACCCCTCATTCAACCTAACCTAACCTAACCTATATTGGGAAAAGCATGTGTTGGAGATGTTTTTTTTTTTTTTGTGAAACGGTTTAAGTGACTCTGCTGCCCACGACCCGGGTCGGATGGGAAACTGGTATTTCCCATTCGTCCCGGCACCTGATCAGCAGAGTCGACTGTTTTTGCATATATTTTAGGTTTATAGAATGTCACCATCGGTTTCTATTGGGGTTATATAGTAGTTTTGTGTTCTTACCAGAGATTGGGTGAATGCTGATATAGGTGAATTGATGTTTGGTGTGTCTTGAGTTTTGTCGTTTAGTGTAGGTTGTTGTGTATTTTGAATTGGAGTAGTGAAGGATGGGTTTGGAAGTTCAATATTTGTAGATTTTTGTAAGTTACTAGTTTGGTTTGAAATGGAAGAGGTGGAAGGTGATTGTGAAGTTTCTTGAGCTGTTTGGCTATTTATTTGTGTAGGTATTGTTGAGTGGTTTGTTTCTATTTTATTTTATCTTGTTTTGATGTTTGATAGGACAATGAATTTGTTTCGGGAGGGTGTGTTGTTTCAAAATATTTTTGTTTGAGGTGTCTGACTGAGTGAGGTTCTTAGACACAGCAGCGTAGGAAAGTGTGGAGAATGGTTCAGGGTTTAGTTCTTTTTATGCTTGTTTTGCTTCGAATATTGTGCATTTTCTTATTGTTTTTATTTTTAGAATTTCTTTTGCTTTTGGATGATCTTCTTAGCAGTTTGCACATTGTAAGCGAGCGCACGTGTGCTATGCATTTGGTTTTATATTGCAATTATCACATGTTGAGATATTCTTACATCTCTTTGCTCTATGACCCAGTAGTTGGCAGTTTTTACACCTCATTGGACTTGGGAAATATTCTACAACTTTGCAGTTGTACTAGCCTATAGTAACTGTACTTGGAGGACGGAATAGGTCGAATGTATCTACACTTTTTTTAAATTTGTATACTTCCGTTACTACTTGTACTTTCATCTCTTTGATGATTTCATCTTCAGGAACATTGGCGAGATAAGGTGCGTAAACTGTACCTTTTGACGAATTGAGGTTAGAATGCAGTGAAACTTTAATTGGACAAATGCCAGCGAGGGATGTTTTAGCAAGAAAGATATCAGCTATTTTTGTGTTTTAACCAAAATTAGAATGTTACCATCTCGAAGTTGTGAAATATATTCATATCCGGTGCTTATACCATCAATGGCTTTTTTAAGAATAAAAACACTAATTGAGGTTACTGGTTTTTCACTGTTTGCTGAGGCAATAATTATAAATTTGGGGTTAGGGTAAGAAGGAAAGTTGAGAAGATTCAATGAAGTATTATGTTCCACATATGTAAAGTTTGTTTTTTTCTTCTTTTTTTCTTATTACCGAGATCGGAAATTGAGTCAAAATCTAGCTCACTAAACCGATTTCCCGAAAGCACGTGGCCCCCGAGGGCCATTTTTAATTTCTATGCAATTGAACTGCTTGTTGTTTTTTTTTTTTTTTTTGTTTATTAAATTGACTGAAGAGAGAGAGAGAGAGAGAGAAAAAAACAGTTTATTTGCTAACAACGTAGCGGGAAAGTCAAGCTAAGTTATACACCAAAAGACGAAATGATGTTGTCGGCTTGAATGTTAGACGGAGACTGAAGCAAGTAAGTAAGTAAGTAAGAAATTCATTTATTCATAATTTTTCTAATACAATAGTTAAAAGTAAGAATGAATTTAGAAGCTAGGCTTGGCCGTCAGCTCGGTTGGCAAAATACTATTTAATATGTAACTTTGAACCTTTTTTTTTGTTTTTTTCTTTTTATAATCTCAATGACAATCAATCAAAATATTCTGTTACTAGTAAAGTTCTATATTTATACTAGCTGAGCCGCCCGGCGTTGCTCGGTTCTGTAGTTTTAAGAGCCCGACCCATAGAATCCGTTGCGTCCGTTCGCTGCCGGATTCAACTGACAGCTCGATTAAATACACATGATCTTATGAGAGGTCACCCATAAGCATCGGATGCAACGGACGCAACGCAAAAAGTAGCCCAACTTTTAACTTTTGCGTCCGGCAGAACTGATGACATGCGCAGTCAAACCCAATTTGAAGTTTTCTCTTCACACCGCAACGGATTCTATGGGTCACCCCAATCCGTTGTGTTGGGTAAAACTCACTGCTGTCAGTTGAATCCGGCAGCGAACGGACGCAACGGATTCTATGGGTCGGGCTCTTTAAGGTTCCCGTTCTTAATTATTTTAAATTTTTGCTGTCAAAAATGATTAAAAAAAACAAAACTATTGTTTGAATTTAATTTTTGTTCATTACAGTTAACAATATAGGAATTATTACTTAGATACCGACTGCAGCGCCATTTGCCTGGCTGATTTGTGAATCTAAACCATCCAGGGCGCCACTCAAACGCATACAGAAAAATTCATTTAAAACGGTCAAGCCGTTTAGGAGGAGTTCAATTATATACACACGTACAGCAGAATTATATATATAAAGAAGATATGACTTTAATATAATTAACTAATTTTTTCAAATCGCTCTCGTTCAAAATTCGTATTGTCTTCTGCAGGGTAAGGTATTTCTTCCCGAAGTAAGTTAATCTTTGGGGTATGTAGATTGGACAAACACTAACTATGTGGAAGCAGTCCTCTTTCGCTTTCAGGTTGCAAATATTGCAAAATTGGTTGAAGCTTCCATTATATGGGGTACCATTTAAACAGAGTAACTCACATCTTGTTTTAAAAATAAGAGATATTTCACTGTAGTTGAATCTGTCATTACATTAAAGTAGTTCTTATCCTTCAGGTTGTAGTTCAGGAGAGGATACAATATTCTGTTTTCTGATTTACGGGCTTGTTCAATAAACGACACACGGATAGAATCTTTTTGTTCTATATAGTTGACACCTCAGATTGTCCAGGCTGTTGAGATCGAATATAATTGATTCTCCACATGCGCTTCCAATGTCTAACCACCTAGACACCCACCAGTCCTGGTTTCTCAATTCATACGAGAGAATTTTGTTTTAGTTAATCGGGAGTCTGGATATGAACTTATTTTAATAATGTAATCCGCTTGTGATTTGAGAGTACTTGTAAAAAGCATTGGTAGACCTGTCTCCAAATAGATTGCGTAGTTTGGTGATTTTATTGGTAAGTTAAAAAGCTTTTTGAGGAAATTCCTATGGAATTATTTGATAGCTTCATACTCGTCTGATCCCCAGACTTGAGAAGCGTTAAAAAGAGTTAATTTGACAACAGACTCAAATATTCTG
This sequence comes from Melanostoma scalare, assembly GCA_949752695.1. Lineage (NCBI taxonomy): Eukaryota > Metazoa > Arthropoda > Insecta > Diptera > Syrphidae > Melanostoma > Melanostoma scalare. The sequence goes on along the minus strand of OX456984.1, from coordinate 107,135,126 downwards.
TACTTCTTTGAAAGTATAATCCGTTTGTTTGAAAATATGTTTTTCCAGGATATATTCAACAAGCTTTGACAAGAATTGGCTTTATCCATTAGATGTTTACCAAATTTTAAGGTTGGGGTTAATTTAACTCCTAGATATTTGATTTCCTTCACAGCTTCTAATTGAATTCCGTTATAAAACCATCTGTATACACTTTGTACTCGTGATGATCCGGAAAAGACCATAATTTTCGACTTTTCAGTGTTGATTTTTAGTCCCCATTTTGTGCAGTAATTGGCTAGCCGATTTATCATCAACTGAAGGTTTTCAGGAGTTTCAGATAGTATAACCAGATCATCAGCATACAAGAAGACGTTTATGATCGTATTAGCAATTCGTATTCTACCAGGCAGATCTTTTTCTATATCGTTTATGAAAAGAGAGAACTAAGGCACTAAGAAGGCATTCTTGTTTTACACCAGTTTGTGTTTCGAACCATTTCGAGAAGTCTTTTCCGTCCCAGACTGTTGCATTTTGTAAAATTCCAAATAAAAGAAATACTTTTTATTATATTCAATGATGGATTTTATTTATATAGATTTAAGTTTGTCTTACTCGTGACAGAAATGAAAAGAGAATGAAGGAAACATGGAATGTCAAAGGCATGTATTAGATTATTACTTTTTTACAGTACTAGATTTTTAACATTCCGCCCACCTCGACGTCTCCCATTGGAACGTTGAACCTCTGTTTGATCTTCTGTGTAAACTGGTAAAGGACACAGCTTGACAATGGGTCTCTTTAATGTTGATGATTGAGTCTTGATGGTGACAACTCTTACAAGTCCGTCCAGTCCGGGATGGGTTTCGATTACCCGGGCATGGGGCCATTTCGTTGGAGGGTATCGCTAGTCTACGACTAAGACGAGTGTTCCCACCTTGAGAGATGGCATAGTTTCATGCCATTTTACGAATTCTTGAAGGCGCTGTAGATATTGAACTGACCACCTTTGCCAAAATCGTTCCAACATTTGTCGCAGTTGTTGAAAACGCGATAGCCTTGACTCGGGAACATGGAGTAATGAAGGTTTAGGAACGGTACTGATTGCATTTCCAATAATGAAATTGCCTGGAGTTAATGCTTCGAGGTCTTCAGGATCATCAGAAAGTGGACCAAGTGGGCGAGAGTTTAGGACAGCCTCAATCTGGATAAGTAAAGTAGAAAACTCTTCATATGTTAAACGAGACTCACCAACTGTTCGCTTGATATGGAATTTGGCGGACTTGACTGCCGCTTCCCATTTTCCACCGAAATGAGGTGCTGTCGGAGGATTAAAATTCCATTCGGTCCCATCGTTTGCCAGCATATTTATAATATGTTAACTTTCCTTGGATGCGGTTTTGAAAAGATTTCTTAATTCGGCGTCAGCTCCTACTAAATTGGTGCCGCAATGGCTAGTCAGGGTGGCACAAATACCCCGACGGCCAACGAACCTTTTGTACGCGGCTATAAAACCTTCCGTGGAATAGTCTGTGGCTAGTTCAAAATGAACAGCTGATGAGGAAAAACAGACAAATACGATTAGATAGGCTTTGTATGTTTTTGCTGCTCGCCCTCTCCAAGTTTTTAAAATAAATGGTCCAGCGTAATCCACGCCAGAATGTAAGAATGGACGAGAGGGAATGTTGCGATTGTAAGGAAGTTGACCCATGAGTTGCTTCGAGGTTACTGCTCTCTGACGAGCACATACTACACAGCTGTGCACAAATGAGCGCACGTAACTACGACCTCCTAGGATCCAGTACGTTCTTCTTGATGTTGCTAGCATCAACTGCACACCACCATGAAGAGTTGATTGATGAGTATAATTTAAAACTAGTTTGGTGAATGTTGAATCTTTTGGTAATATGATTGGATGTTACATATCTGGATCTATTTGGGCGTTTCGAAGCCGCCCACCAATTCGCAGAACTCCTTCTGAGTCAAGAAATGGTGTAAGCCGATAAATAGAGCTATGACGTGAAATAGGTTCTATAAGAGAAAGTTGATTAATTTCAGTTTTAAAAGAAATATTTTGTATTTTGCGAATCCAAAATGATTTTGCTTCTTCAATTTCAATGGGTGTTAAAGGGCATTCATTTGATGATATACTTAGAATGGCGTAAATAAGCTGGTTGTATCAGAGGCTTTTCTCAATAAGATAGACATTTTGTTTCGTAATATGACACGTTTACACCATGCAGTGATTCGGAGAAGCTTTGATAAAGATGAATAACGTTGAAGAAGATCCCATTTTTGCGTTTGTGAAATTTTTACAGTTGCAGCTACTAGCTGATGACGTTCTTCATGATGTACGTTAATGTCTGGAACCAGGACTAGATTTGGCCACTTATCTTGATTAAGTTGGAGCCACTGTGGCCCTTTCCACCAAAGAATGCTGTCCGCTAAATAGCGTGGTGATACTCCTCTAGAAGGGAGATCTGCAGGGTTATATTCACCTGAGATGTGGTGCCAATTTGCCTTAGGCAAGATCTCTTGTACTTGGCTAACTCTGTTACGAACGAAATCTTTCCACCTCGATGGCTCACCTCGAATCCAATAAAGCGCAGTACTGGAGTCAGTCGAAAGATGAACGGGTGCATCCTGTAAATCCAATGCTTTTTGACCCTATTTGTAACCCTCAGATTTGGCCGCCTGATACTCTTATTAAAGAATTTTCAGCTCGTCCTACCAAAAGTAACGTCAATAAGGGATCAAAAAACTTGAAAGTATCTCCCTCTTCTACCAAAATGTAAGAGGGCTTCGCAGTAAAACTGCCAGTCTTTATAACAACTCCCAAGCATTATCTCATGACATTTTTGCTCTGACGGAAACTTGGCTTAACTCCACCTTTTTAGATACTGAATTATTTGACCATGAGTACTTAGTATATAGAAAAGATCGTACCTATAATAAACCCTCGGAAGTTGGAGGTGGCGTACTTACTGCTGTTCGTAGCAAGTATATGTCCTCTCTTATAACTTTCCCATTTGAATTAACTGTAAATGTATTATGTGTCAAAGTCTCAATCAAATCTAAAATCGTTTATATTATAAATACATATATTCCACCAAAGAGCTCTGCCTCAACTTATAAAGAACTAACGTTAGTTTTAAATTATATTAATGAATTACTGTGCTTTGAAAATTATGTATTATTCTTAGGTGACTTTAATTTACCCTTTATTCAATGGTTACCATCTTCGGACGAAACCTATTTCAAGCCAACTTTGACTTCACCTCAACAGGAACTAATGTTGTTGGATAATTTAACATCAACCGACTTACGGCAAGTAAGCTGTATCAAAAACTCTAAAAATCGAATTCTCGATTTGGTCTTCTCTTCAGACTCTGTTAGTACCGTTGTTTAACACTCTTGACTTATTTCTCACTTCTCATCCCGAAAAATATAGGGTTATAGTATCATCTCCTTTAGGCAAATCGGACCATTGTGTCATATCGGTAGATTTTTCGTTCTCCATCACGGTAAAAAAAGATAAAGTCCCCAAAAGAACTGTATGGCAATACGAGAAAGCCAATTGGTACGGCCTGAATAATTTCTTTCGAAATTTTAATTGGTCATTGTGCTTTCTCGACGGAAACGTTGATGCATCAGCTGATATGATATCTAACGTAATTCTCAACGGCATGAGAAATTTTGTTCCTCACAGATTAAAAAGTATCATCCCCAAAGAGAATTCGTGGTTTGATTCAAGCTGTAAAGAGGCGATTAGGGATCGTGAAAGTAGTTTTCGAAAATTTAAAGATAACCCGACTGTAGAAAACCGAAATTTGTTCAAACGGGCTAGAAATATCTGTAATGCTCAACTACAAAGGGCTAAGTTTTTACATGACCAAAAAGTAAGGCAAAAAATACTATTGTGTCCAAAAGGAAGTAAAAACTTTTGGTCTTTTGTGAAGAACATTAAGAACTCGACCACGTCATCAGTCCCAACGCTCGTCTTCAATGACTCTCTGTATGTCAACTCCATCGACAAAGCCAATTTGCTGGCAGCTCAATTTGCTGCCAACTCGACACTTCCTAATAGCATATTGGCTCCACCTGAGCTCGAGTCTGCAAATTCTTTGATGAAGCAGATATTTTTTCGAACTCGCTCGGTTGCGAGAGTCCTCAAAGAACGTTGATAAACCGTCAACTTATGAAATATCTTGAAGAACGAAAGCTTCTTAATGACCGTCAGTACGGCTTTCGTAGCAAACGGTCCACTGGTGATTTGATGGCTTATCTCACCGAAAAGTGGAACCAATCTTTACATTGTTTTGGAGAAAGTAAGATTATTGCGCTTGATATTTCTAAAGCATTTGATAGAGTTTGGCATCAGGCTCTTTTATCGAAAATGCGTGCTTTTGGTATCGATGAGTCTCTTCTTCGTTGGATTAGAAATTACCTTTCCGACCGTTCAATACAAGCTGTGTTGGATGGCTTCAAGTCTGATACCCACTTAATAAATGCTGGTGTGCCCCAGGGCTCCGTTTTGTCTCCGACTCTCTTCCTCATTTCCATTAATGATCTCTTGTCTGAAACTTCTAATCCGCTTAACTGTTTTGCTGACGACTCGACCCTCAGCTTTTCATATTCGTTTCCAAATTCACGTCCCTGCTCTTCGGATGTGGAACTGGAACGGTTGCGTATGATAAGCTCATTGAATTCTGACCTTGACAGCATTTTGCATGGGGTCTTATGAACCGAGTAGAATTCAATGCTTCGAAAACTCAATGCTGTCTCTTATCGTTGAAGCTTAACATTCCCCCATTGCCATTATCCATGAATGGTACCTGCATCGAAGAAACCGAAAAGCTGTCAGTACTTGGTATGTGTGTAAACGATGATCTTCGTTGGAGCGACCACATATTTGAAGTCGCCAAAAACGCTGCTAAATTCTTAGGTTTCTTGAGACGATGCAGGAAGTTCTTCACCCCTTCTGATCTGGCTACAATTTATAAGGCCTTCATCCGCCCAAAACTGGAATATAACGCTCATATCTGGTCAGGTGCTTCTCAAACATCTTTGCGCCTACTTGATAGGGTACAAAATAGAGCGTTAAGATTGATAGGTGATAGTTCAATCGTAGAATCGATTGATTCTCTTGGACATCGTCGAAACGTTACCTGTCTCTCTCTCTTTTATCGCTTTTTCCACAAACAGTGCTCTAGTGAAATAGCCAGCTGCATTCCTCCCTTGAAACAATTTAGCCGCAACACCCGCCTCGCTAGGAATGCTCATCAGTTCTGCCTTGAGCCCAACTTCGGGCGTACAGTCAAGTATAGAGATTCTTATTTTAGTCACACCACCCGAATGTGGAATGCTTTACCTGGCTCTGTGTTTCCCCTGCATTACGATTTACAAAGATTCAAAAGCAACGTGCATCGATGTCTCCTTTCAAATCCTCTCCTTCTTTCCTAAATGCTCGCACTGTGTTTAACAACATTATAAGGGTAGTCATAACCCCTTGATGTGCGCGTTAATTATAAAAAAAAAAAAAAAAAATTGATTCTAGTTTCGGTATTACTGATAACTAGCCTTGATGAAACTAACATTGATGACTACCACCCACCTCTGAATATTTTTCTTGACTTGAGTGGCGAGATCCACACTAACAGTAACTCTCATGATTGTTCCTATGTGTTTGACTACCGCAAAGCTGATTTCGATTTGCTCTGTGGTGAATTAATTATGTCTGGTATCGAAAACATATCAGTTTTTACCAATATTGACGAAGCTGTTAGCAGCTTTATTTGATTCTCTATAGATGTATAGAAAAATCAATTCCTAAAAAAATTTTTAAAAATTCTGAACCCAACCATCCATGGTATACTAAAGAGTTAAAAGTTTTAAGAAATAAAAGAAATAAAGCTTGGAACACTTATATTAAAACTCATTCCGTTTCCGACTATGAGTTTTACGTTTCTCTTTTTGAAGAATTTAAGACACTTTCTAAAAATCTTTATTCAAATTACATTGACCGAATGGGATACTCATTTAAAAAGGATCCAAAAACCTTCTGGCAGTTTGTTAACTCAAAGAAAAAATCAGATGGTTACGCAACTGTAATCAAGTATGTTTTAATAACATTGTTATTGAAATTGATAAACTTTTTTTGAGTCTTGAAACCTTAAATGACGATTTTTCTTCCGGGCCGGATGGCATTCCTCCAATTGTACTAAAAAAAATGTAGGTCATGCTTAGCGTTTCCTTTACAATATATGTTCTTACTTTCTTTGAAATCCAGTAAATTTCCTTTACTTTGGAAAAGATCATTTATCACTCCAGTTTTTAAAAAAGGGGATAAATGTGATATAAAAAACTATAGACCCATTGCCAAACTTTCTAGCATTCCTAAACTATTTGAAAAACTAGTATGTGAACAGCTGGCTTTCAGTGTAAAAAACGTTATTTGCACACAGCAACACAGTTTCGTCAAAAATAGATCGACTGTCACAAGCCTGCTATGCTTTCTTCAAAAATGTTCCTTAGCACTAGAAAATGGTAATGAGCTCGATTGCATCTACAAGGATTTTTCTAAAGCTTTCGATCAACTTTCACACAATATTATACTGTTCAAACTAAAGGCTATTGGGTTCCCACCTGTGTTCACCGATTGGGTACTTTCTTATCTGTCTATGAGATCTTACCAAGTAAAGTTTCGTAATATCCTTTCCAATCCTTTTAATGCTGGCTCAGGTGTACCTCAGGGAAGTCATCTAGGACCTCTTCTATTTATTTTAGCTATCAATGATGTTGTGTCTTGCATTTCCTTCAGTGAAATATTAATTTTTGCTGATGATATGAAAATTTTTAAAAAGATAACTGGTTCGCTTGATCGCTCTTATCTCCAATCCGATGTTAGTCATTTTGCAGTTTGGTGCTTTAAAAATGGGCTCAACCTTAACCCCAACAAATGCCAAAGCATGACGTTCTCTAAAAAGAAGGAGCCTAGCAACCCAAGTTATTCTATTTCCAATATTATTTTGAGTCAAGTGAAATGTTTTAAGGATCTTGGCGTATATTTTAGTTTTAATATGGACTTTACTCAACATATCAATTACATCGTTAGTAAGGCCAATAGTATGCTTGGTTTTATGAAAAGATGGTCAAAAGAGTTTCAAGACCCGTATGTTACCCTTGCTCTATACAATTGTTTAGTACGACCTCATCTAGAGTATGCTTCTCAAGTGTGGTCCCCTTTTTATGAAATACATAACTCAAGAATTGAATCAGTACAACATAAATTCATAAGATTCGCTCTTAAAGGGCTTCCGTGGGAAAACCCTTACGATTTACCACCATATGAGCACAGAATCCAATTATTGCATATGCAACTTCTTTCTCAAAGGCGTACCATTAACGATCTGGTGTTTTTTCATCAACTTATGACTGGACATATCGATGCACCTGAGTTACTTTCTTGTGTTCAATTCAACTTTCGAGGCGGATCTTACCACCTGCGCAACTTAGTTTTAATATACTGCCCTTACCATAGAACGAATTATGGCATGAATGAGCCATTGACTCGTATGGGTAGACTATTTAATCTTAACTCATGTTTAATTCATTTTAACCTAAGTAAATCCAGTTTAAAAAATTTGTTGAAAACCAGTGCTCCACTTTCTTAAGTTTAGTTTGCATGCTTGCATGTTTGCATTTTTCAATTATTTTTAGTTTATGTTATTTAATTGTAAATTGTATCACATTTTGTATGTCTTGTTTGTTTTAATAGTGTACGTTAGTTAAGATAATTTTGTAATTTATGTAATTTATATTTGAAATTTTTTACTATAATGTTTTTTTTTTATTTTTACTATCCTTACGTTCTCTATGTGCTGGTGTTGGTGTTATACTAACTAACTACTAACACTTGAGCGTATATAAGTGTGTACATATGAACTTGTTCTAAGCTCAGTACTACTTAGTCTCTGAAATGCAAAAAAAAAAAAAAAAAATCTAGAGCATTCATAACGTGTCTCACAAGCTTCGTGAGCATTAAGGCTGCTGTCAATTCCAGCCGAGGAATTGTGACTCGTACAGATCTTGTTCGTTTTGAGGACTTTTCCAAGCGTTCCGTTGGAGCTACTTTTGTTTTTGATGGTAGGATGGTGATATTTGTCTCATTTTCTTTCACTACACGGATATATACGACAGCCCCAAGTGCTAGTTTTGACGCATCGGAGAAGCCATGTTGTTCAATTGACAAGCAACTGGGGGTTATTCCAACCCATCGAGGCACTGATATCAAGGATAAATCATTAAGCTGATTGATGTAGCTTTTCCATCGACTTTCAAATGATTTCAGTAACGGTTGATCCCAATCGAGACCGGCCATCCAGAGTTCTTGTATAAACAACTTGGCTCTGACTACTATAGGTGAAACCCAACCCAAAGGATCGAAAAGCTGAGACGCTCTAGATAGTACTGTGCGTTTTGTGTAAACAGTTGGCTCCTCTTGCTGCAGTGGGATACATATAAATCGATTCTGTGTGGGCTGCCAGTTTAACCCCAAAGTTCGGTGAACAGGGCCATCATTTATAGAAAGCAATGTAGTCTTTGCTCGATTTACCAAAGAAATATTTTCGATTAAATTGCAGTTGTTGGCTGACCACTTTGCAATTGAAATCCAACTGCGTTAAAAAGCTGAACAATTTGAGATATGCGATTCTTACCTTCATCTAGAGTGGCTGCACCATCGTACGCATCATCAACGTAGGTATTTTTTTTTATAACGTCTTTGATGTCTGCAAATCGATAACTTTCATCCTCTGCTAACTGATGTAGTACCCAGTTTGCAAGAAATGGAGCTGATTTGGTTCCGTAAGTGACTGTAGTGAGCACAAACTCTTGAATGTTAGAGCCTTCAGCCCATTAAATCCGTTGATAGTTCCAGCAGTGCTGTCGTTTCGCAAAGTCCAAGAGTAACCATTTTCACAAATTTTGAGGAGCCTTTTCGGACGTTGAGGAGCCATGCTTAGTATGCACTAAGAATGATGAAATAATAGTACTAGTCGTAATAAAGAAAAAATTGCATTTAAAATTACATGTAATGGGTAATTGAAAATTTTCAATTACAGTTATAAGTAATGGTAATTGAAATTTTTTCAAAGTAAAGTAACATGTAAAAATTATAGGCAAATACCTTCTGTTTAATCAGATTCTTTATCACCTTAGACAAAAATACTTATTGAAAAAAAGAAAAAATAATAAAAAGAATTTATTATTTTCTTATGGAGTGTTGATTTTTAAAATCAAAATGAAAAGTTCAATTGACCTTCACTCCTTATGCGTTTCGCCCAGGTACAAACAATGGGCTCATCAGTTAGATGTTGTTTGTACCTTTCTAAGGCGCAATGTTTGGTCGATGTTTGTCGACACATATATAAAGTTTACAGTGCAAACACAATAAACTTTATATTTCTAGGGGAATGGGATTGCATTCTTGCACCTAGAGAAGGTGTTCATACGACTCCAGTGTGAACAGTGCCTAACTCAAAAATCTAGGCAACTGATAGTTCGCCCTCTAAAATAATTCAATCTATGTAAAAATCTACTACATTTTGCCTGAAAAGTGGTTCGTCGCATAGCGACGGCACGGCATTATACTGTCAACCACCAACCAACTAACACGCTGCAAACTAATTGTAAAATTCTTTTCTTGGGCCTTCAGCCATTTTTTGTTGGTTGGCTTTTATTTCAATTAATTTTCCAAATTCAACCATTTTGCCCTTCTGGCCTAAAATTATATATATATTTTATTTCTAAATTGTAACGAAAAACAAAAACAAACAAATAAATCAATCACTACGAGCTAAACTAAAAAAAAGGAATACAAGGCGTTTTTTCCTGGAGAGAAAAGAAGATGAGAAGGTGGAAAAATTTTTGAAGGCGTAAGTTTCACAAAGCGTAAGTTGGGTCTTTCTGTACATTTGGTCCATTCAACCGGATTGGCGCACGCCATCGACAAGACCACGCTGCGCAAAAGTTTTTGGCTCCAGACCACGCGCTCACTTGGCATCGTCAAACCACACTATTTGCCTGGCGCTCCAGACCACGCGCACAACTTTGCGCTCAAAACCACGCTGCGCTCAAATTTTTTGCGATCCAGACCACGCTATTTGCCTGGCGCTCCAGACCACGCGCACAATTTTTGCGCTAAAAACCACGCTGCGCACAAATTTTTGCGACCCAGACCACGCTATTGCCTGGTGCTCCAGACCACGCGCACACATTGCGCTCAAGACCACGCCAGCCTTTCACCACGCGCTCCAGACACGCTGCGCATAATTTTGCCTGGCGCTATAGACCAAGCGACAAAAAAGGAGGGCACAATCTTTGCCTGCAACGCTGTGGAATAGTGCCACGTGGAAGTGTGCCCATCGTCATCGTGGGACCAGACCGAAGCGGAGATATCCTGTTAATTTTTCATCTTAACTTGTAAAATGTAAAGGGTAAGTGAAAATTTCATTTAATTGGCAATTTTTAAAGAATTTGAGAAAATTTGTGTTGCACCCTAACCACCATTTTCATTTTCCTTTTTTTTTAACAAGCAAATATATATATACGGTAGTTCTTTGTGTTGAAGTGGTTCTCAGGCATTCGCTTTCTATCGCGGTAGTGATAGACTTTTCAGTGAAAAGCAACTTCGATAAACGCAATTTGGTTTTGTTCCCCAGTTTTTTTTTTGGTTTTATAGGAAGTTTTAATAGACTGTCTTCCTCTTTGAAGCAGTCTGCGTTTTTTATCGCGTGTTAATTTTTTCTTTCGTTCGTGCAGCATGAATGATACTTGGTGTATCCAAGCCGGGGTGGTTGGCCCCCAGTAGAATCTATCAAGTCGTTTGAAGATTCTAGAGCTTCTAAATTTTGACTTTTTTTAATATTTAAATTTAAATTTTGACCTTTTTTGAAATTTTTTCTCTCGTTCGTTACGGTGTATTCAAGCCGGGGTGGTTGGCCCCCAGTAGAATCTATCAAGCAGTTTGAAGATTCTTGCGCTTTAAATTTCGATTTTTTTGTCTTTTGAAATATTTTCTCACGGTGCATTCAAGCCGGGGTGGTTGGCCCCCAGTAGAATCTTTCAAGCCTTTGGAAGATTCTTGTGCTTCAAAAATTTGATTTTTTTTGAAATTCTAAAATTTAAAATTTTTTACCTCTGCAATTGTTTCTATCGTTCGTGCCGCACACCGTTCGTAACGGTGTATCCAAGCCGGGGTGTTTGGCCCCAAGTAGAATCTTTCAAGACTTTTGAAGATTCTTGCGCTTTAAAATTTTTACTTTTTTTGAAATTTTTAGAATCCTTCAAGCCTTTTGAAGATTCGCGCACTTTAAAATTTTTACTTTTGAAATTTTACTCTCGTTCGTGCCGCACACACCGTTCGTAACGGTGTATCCAAGCCGGGGTGGTTGGCCCCCAGTAGAATCTATCAAGCCTTTTGAAGATTCTAGAGCTTCTAAATTTTGACTTTTTTTAATATTTAAATTTAAATTTTGACTTTTTGAAATTTTTCTCTCGTTCGTTACGGTGTATCCAAGCCGGGGTGGTTGGCCCCCAGTAGAATCTATCAAGCCTGTTGAAGATTCTTGCGCTTTGAAATTTTAACTTTTTTTGAAATTTTTAGAATACTTCAAGCCTTTTGAAGATTCTTGCGCTTTCGTGCCGCACACACCGTTCATAACGGTGTATCCAAGCCGGGGTGGTTGGCCCCCAGTAGAATCTATCAAGCCTGTTGAAGATTCTTGCGCTTTGAAATTTTAACTTTTTTTGAAATTTTTAGAATCTATCAAGCCTGTTGAAGATTCTTGCGCTTTGAAATTTTAACTTTTTTTGAAATTTTTAGAATACTTCAAGCCTTTTGAAGATTCTTGCGCTTTCGTGCCGCACACACCGTTCGTAACGGTGTATCCAAGCCGGTGTGGTTGGCCCCCAGTAGAATCTATCAAGCCTGTAGAAGATTCTTGCACTTTGAAATTTTAACTTTTTTTGAAATTTTTAGAATACTTCAAGCCTTTTGAAGATTCTTGCGCTTTAAAATTTTAACTTTTTTTTGAAATTTTAAAATCTAAAATTTTTTACCTTTGCAATTTTTTCTCACGTTCGTGCCGCACATACCGTTCGTAACGTTGTATTCAAGCCGGGGTGGTTGGCCCCCAGTAGAATCCTTCAAACCTGTTGAAGATTCTTGTGCTTAAAATTTTGATTTCTTTGAAATTTTTAAATTTAAAATTTTTACTTTGGAAATTGTTTCTCTCGTTCGTGCCACATACACTGTTCGTAACGGTTTATCCAAGCCGGGGTGGTTGGCCCCCAGTAGAATCCTTCAAGCCATTTGAAGATTCTTGTGCTTCAAAATTTTGATTTCGTTGAAATTTTTAAATTTAAAATTTTTACTTTTGAAATTTTTTCTCTCGTTCGTGCCACATACACCGTTCGTATCGGTGTATCCAAGCCAGCCTGGTTGGCCCCCAGTAGAATCTATCAAGCCTGTTGAATTTTTAGAATACTTCAAGCCTTTTGAAGATTCTTGCGCTTTCGTGCCGCACACACCGTTCGTAACGGTGTATTCAAGCCGGGGTGGTTGGCCCCCATTAGAATCCTTCAAACCTGTTGAAGATTCTTGTGCTTCAAATTTTGATTTCTTTGAAATTTTTAAATTTAAAATTTTTACTTTGGAAATTGTTTCTCTCGTTCGTGCCACATACACCGTTCGTAACGGTTTATCCAAGCCGGGGTGGTTGGCCCCCAGTAGAATCCTTCAAGCCTTTTGAAGATTCTTGTGCTTCAAAATTTTGATTTCGTTGAAATTTTTAAATCTTATCCTTTTTTGAGAGTCTGCGTTGTCACGAGTTTTAAATTTTCTTGGTTTCGTGTCGCTTCCTTGTCATTTATACAATCGTAGAAGATCTTTCTGTGATGGCTTTGATGGAAGACTTCATTTTCGCAACTGATCAATTGGTCAAGTTTCACCAAGCGGCGAAAGAGGTGCCGGATCACGGGCACACACTTTCCGCTCTCGAAGTCAGAAAGTCAGAATTAAGAGAACGGTGGCTCGCAGTCAAAGAAGCGTATGCGCTATGCATAAAGTTCAGGCCAAAGACAAGAGAAGCCGCCTTAGACATTGAAGCCATAGAAACCAAGTACAAACTGTGCAACGAAAATTATGTGGCATGCTCAGCCTTTTTCCTCGACCACGAAGCACGATTGAAACCAGAGGGTACTGGCAAAAATTCGATATCTGAACAAACATTCGCTCCTCGCCACCTCAAATTACCTCCATGTGAGACGGAGGTATTCAAGGGGGATTATATTTCCTGGCCGGTTTTCCGAGATATGTTTGAGGCAGTCTACATTAAACACCCCCAGTTGGGTGAAGTAGAAAAACTCTTCCACCTTAGAGCCAAAACCAAAGACGAGGCTTATCGGATTGTCAGCCAATTTCCGCTAACCAATGCCAGCTTTTCACTAGCCTGGGAAGCGTTGCGGGCTACGTATGAAAATACTCGAATCTTAGTCAACAATCAGGTAAAAAATATCTTTAACTTGCCAACAGTACATGAAGAGTCGGCCAAATTGATCCGCGCCCTTCAGAGTACTGTAAATGATTCGGTATCAACGTTGCAAGCGCATAAGGTTATAACGCAAAACTGGGATCCGATTCTCGTCTTTGCGTGTTCAAGTAGACTGCCCAAAACTACATTGACTCTATGGGAACAATCCCTGGAAGACCCGACGAAAGTTCCGACCTGGCAGCAATTAGACTCGTTCTTAACGTCTCGCTTTCGGGTGCTGGAGTCCATTTCGGACACCACGTCGACAAAAGGCACAGGGCTTAATAGACTTCCCAAAAAGGAGACGAATGTTCGAAACAATAATAGAGTCAACACATACCTTGCCAAAACAGGGGGGGGGGGGGGGGGGGGGAATGCAAAATCTGTGCGGCTGCGCACTCCATTTATGAGTGTGCCAAATTTTCAGCAATGTCGATCCCAACGAGAATCCAAACGGTACGGCAGCACAAACTGTGCAACAACTGTTTAAGCGCGAGTCATACAAAGGTCGCTTGTACGAGCAAATATTCTTGTAGCCACTGCAAAAAACGGCATCACTCACTGTTGCACCTCAACGCTAACGAAAACGGATATAAAATATAGTTCACTAATCTCCCTAGTGCAACAACAGCTCCTCAAATATCGGCGTCGTCACTTCCATTCGTGCCTCAATCGTCGTTTCAAAACTTTCATGTCGGTGCTCCCAAGAAAATATTGCTTGCAACGGCACTAGTTTGCATTGTTGGCAAAGAATCCAAACACATAGTTCGCGCTCTTATCGACCCTGGTTCCGAAATATCGTTTATCTCAGAGGCAGTACAAAAGCGTTTGAACTTGCCCGTAACGGATAAGAATACAACCATTTCCGGAATCAGTGGTAATCTCGCCATAACGTCGAAAAAACTCTGTTCGTTTGCAATCACGTGCTTAGATGAAACCCAGATCACCATATCCGCTCAGGCAATTGTGCTTAGATCATTGACGAACAACCTGCCAAGTTCATCGTTTAGTGTCATCGATCCCAACCTTTTTGGCGGCCTCAAACTGGCTGATCCGACGTTTAATAAATCGTCCCAGGTTGATTTGCTGATCGGTGCGGATTTATACCCATCGATCATAAGGAACGGTCTCCAACTCATCGCAGATTCCCTCGTGGCTCAGAACACAATGTTCGGCTGGGTACTGTCCGGACCAGTTCCGGAGTCGTTCCAATCGTTCAATACATTCGTAGTATCGAACAGTTCGAGTACTTCCAATTTGGATACTCAACTACGAAAATTTTGGGAACTCGAGGAACTGCCGTCCATAGTCATTCGGTCAACAGAGGACTGCTACTGTGACGAACTATATAAAAACACAACTTCGAGACGTTCGGATGGGAGGTATGTTGTTCGTCTGCCATTCAAGGCACAATCGTCAAAGGGCAAGTTAGGGTTCTCTAGGCACATCGCACTAAGGCAGTTCTCTAGAGTCAAAAGATCGTTAGCCATGAAGGCGGAGCTCAAGTTTCAATATTCAAGCGTCATTTCGGAATACCTCGCCCTCGGCCATATGCGGAAAGCGCCTCCGGTCGAAAAGATTTCCAGAGGTCAAGTAAACTCGTTCTATCTGCCACATCATGCGGTCATAAAGCCTGAAAGCACGACCACCAAAGTGAGGGTTGTTTTTAATGCGTCTCAATCATCGTCGAATGGGGTAAGTTTAAACGATTTGTTGTATCCAGGGCCCATATTGCAGCAAGATTTACCATCTCTCATTCTCCGCTGGAGATTTTATAAGTTTGTCTTTAATGCGGACATTGAAAAAATGTACCGCCAAATCTTGGTCGACCCGAGAGATACTCCATTTCAACGAATCCTCTTTCGCAGTTCGCCAGAGTCCGAGATCGAAGACTTTGAACTTCAGACCGTCACTTTTGGTGTCAATTGTGCTCCATATCTGGCCATCCGCACGCTCTTAGGTTAGGTTAGGTTAGGTTTAAATGGCTGTCAGGAAAACAAACTGACACACTTAGACCAATATTAGGTCCATTGTGATACCATAAGTATTATGCGAGGGAATACCTCACTTAACAAAACCATTTAGAGCTTTTAATAAAGCGAAGGATATGCAGGGGATCTGTGTGTGCCAGATCGCTTGGATCATCAAGAAAATATTTTCCTAGATGCCGCTTTCTTTTAAAAGAGAGTGCAGGACATGAGCAGAGGAGGTGTGGGATTGTCTCCTCCTCCTCCTCATCTAAGCAACTTCTGCAGAAGTCATTTGAGGGAACGCCAAGTCTTATGGCGTGTCTTCCTATCAGACAATGTCCGGTGATGACATTGATTACGGAGCTAACTTGCAATCTGGCAATTGATAACAAATGTCTTGTGCGTTTTGGATCTAGACCAGGCCATATCCGTTTTGTTGCCACGCACGTGGTGATATTGTACCACCTATGATTTGTTCTATCCATTGCCTCTTGCTTTAGCATAAGTTTACATGTAGCGATTGGTATACCAATATTCAACCTGCTGGTTGAGATCGGTAGAACGGTTCCTTCTCTGGCGAGTTCATCGGCTTTGCAGTTACCCACGATATCTCTGTGCCCCGGCACCCAAATAAGGTGAATATTGAACTGTTCAGCCATCTCCTTAAGAGATAAGCGACAGTTGAGGGCGGTTACTGAGTTCGTAGAAACAGCGCCGAGTGATTTGAGGGCTGCTTGACTATCTGAGAAAATCCGGATATTCGTTGAGGATATCACGTTTTCTTTTAGCCATGATAGGACCTCTTTGATCGCCAGAATTTCCGCTTGGAACACGCTACAATGGTTTGGAAGGCGGAACGAGAGACTTACGTTAAGTCGGTTTGAGTACACCCCACAGCCTACCCCTTCTTCGGTTTTTGAACCATCTGTATAGAAATGAATTGAATCATCTCTCAAAAATTCTTCGTCTTCCCAGGTCGTTCTCGGTGGGATTGAGACTTGGAACTTGTTATCAAAAACCAATTGGGGGATGGTGTAGTCGGAGTGACAGGGGATTGATCCGAATAAATTCAGGATTGCAGCATGACCGATGTTGTTATCGGTCCATTGGGAGATAGCTCTCATACGAGTGGCTGCACTGGCGGCCATTTGTTTGCTGAAGATATCTAGTGGTGTGAGGTTTAGGAGTGTATTTAGTGCAGCTGAGGGTGTTGATCTCAGTGCTCCACTTATACACAGACAGGCTGTTCGTTGGACCTTGCTTAAATTATCGCAGTAGGTCCTTTTATCAAGAGCGGTCCACCATACCACTACTCCGTATGTGAGTATTGGTCTGATGACCGCGGTGTAGAGCCAGTGGGTGATTTGGGGGGAGAAACCCCATTTGTTACCAATGGCTTTTTTGCAGGAAAATAAGGCCACGGTGGATTTCCTGATTCTTTCCTGTATATTGGCTTTCCAATTTAGCTTTTTGTCTAGGATTATACCTAGATATTTGGCTTCGTTTGAAAGTACAAGTGAGATTCCATTTATTGATGGAGTTGTTAGTTGAGGAATTTTATATTTCCTGGTGAAGAGAACGAGTTCAGTTTTCTGAGGGTTGACCCCCAGATCACATTTTCCCGCCCATTTTAGAAGTTTATTTAGAGCGGTCTGCATCAGGTCCGTAAGGACGTGAGCATGTTTGCCGGACACCGCAATGGAGACGTCATCTGCATATGCAATCACTTTGAATCCCTCAGCTTCTAAGTCAACTAGAAGTTCATTGACTGCTATATTCCATAGAAGAGGGGATAGGACTCCGCCTTGCGGTGTTCCTCTACTGACAGATCTCTTTGCAGAGAAGTCTCCTAGAGTAGAGTTGATTCTCCTGCTTTTTAGCATTAGATTTATCAACTCCACTATGGAATCATCTACTTTGAGCTTCGTCAGTGCCTTTGTAATTGCAGAGTTGCTGACGTTGTTGAAGGCGCCCTCTATGTCGAGGAAGGCGGCCAGAGTGAATTCTTTGTGATGGAGGGAATATTCTATAGTAAGTACCAGGGTGTGTAGGGCCGTTTCTACAGATTTTCCCTTGCAGTAGGCGTGTTGTGCTGTAGATAACAATTTTGGATCTATAGCTGTACGCAGGTGGATATCAATCAGTCGTTCTAAAGTTTTAAGAAGGAAAGATGATAGACTTATTGGTCGGAGATCTTTTGGGTTTACGTGGGATGATTTCCCAGCCTTAGGTATAAACACCACCTTGACTTCTCTCCACTGAGTGGGGATATAGTTCAAGGTGGTACAGCCGATGAGAATTACTTCAAGGACAGGGATAATAATGTCCGCGGCCTTTTGAAGTTCGGCTGGAATTATACCATCAGGTCCAGGGGATTTGTATGGGTCAAAGCTGTTAATGGCCCAAACTAGTTTTTCCCTTGTAATCAGATCGGGGTTGTTTGTTGTTATGCTACCTGGTTCTGTGGAATCATAGTTGCATAAGTTCTTAGAGCTTCCTGGAAAGTGAGTGTCCAGAAGCAAATTGAGCGTTTCTTCGCAGGATTCTGTCCAGCCGTCAGCTGTTTTCAAACTGCTAGGCATGGTCGGACTCTTTGAGAGGATTTTTCTTAATCTAGAAGCTTCTGAAGTATCTTCTATTTTTCCACAGAAGTTTCTCCAGGAAGTTCTTTTATTCTTCCTCAGTTGATATTTATAAGTTTTGAGGGATTCCTTGTAGGAGTCCCAGTCTATTAAAGTTTTAGATTGTTTAGCTCGGTTGAAAAGTTTTCTACATTCCTTCCTGAGCGGTTCTAGCCCCGAGCTCCACCACAGTGGTTTCTGTTTTCCTCTTATTTTTATAAGAGGACAGGATTTCTGCAGTGAATGGTTAAGGGCAGTGGTAAAATCATTGACTTTTTTGTCTAGATCCTGTTTGTTTGTAGGGTTTTGTAAAAGTTCAGGTTTAATAAACTTTTTCAAAATTACCCGATATTTTTGCCAGTCAGTTTTCCGATAGTTTCGGAAGACTGGTTGCTTGAGAGGTTCCTCATTTAGATCAAATTGAATGTATCTATGATCAGCAAAGGAGTGTTCAGTAGATACTTTCCAATTAGTAATCCTATGATGAACCGAGTCGGAGACAAGAGTGATATCTAAAACTTCTTGTCTGTTTTTGGTAATGAATGTTGGTTCATTGCCAATATTACTTACTATAAGGTTAGTACTTAAAATAAAATCAAAAAGTGACTCACCTCTTTCATTTATGTCAGTACTACCCCATACTGTGTGATGCGCATTAGCATCGCATCCAATGATGAGGCAGATCTTCTGCCGTTCTGCTGCAGCGACAATCCTTTTAAATAAGTCGCATGGAGGAGGGCCAGGATGGTCATGGCCGAGGTAAGCTGATACCAGCCAGTAGATGTTGTCACTGGTCTGGTATCTTATTGTAGTTACATCACGATTGCTGTAATGAGGGAGTAAAAATACATTAGTGCTACTTCTTACCAATATGCAGGATCTGGGTTCACCTTTGTCCTTCATATACAGTAGAGTATATCCAGGAGTCCTTAGTCCTCGAACGGTGGACTTGATGATCCAAGGCTCTTGGATAAGGACAATGTCTTCCCCCTCTTGTTTAGACGGAGAAGAAGGGAGGCCGAAGCCTGCTTGGAGTGTTGGAGGTTAATCTGAGTTAGCTGCACCATCTTGGGAACAACTAAGTAGACTAACCCCCACCACGGTCTGGTTGAGGTCGTCGTCTGTTTCGCTCTCAGAGTTTGACCTATGAAGGTCATCCTCGCTGAGCGAAACCTCGTTAGCGGAGTCATCAGTCTCCAAGTCGGAGAATTTGACGACGTTTTGGGCATCGGAGTCATCAGTCTCCAAGTCGGAGAATTTGACGACGTTTTGGGCATCCAAGTCGGATGTGGAGGGTTTGTTATCATACGTTTCAGCAGAAGATGTGCCGAGTTCGTCTATCTCCATGGATGGAGGGTCGACTTGCCCTGCGGGTTCTTCCACTGAAGACGCACTTTTTGTTATGGTAGATGGAACGATGTTCTGTTCTTCATCTTTTTTGTATATTTTTAAGGCAATATTTGACCAGCCGAACCGAATCACGCCTTTTGTCGCAGCCAGGGGAGCTAGGGAGTCCTTATTGATGACTATTATAGCCGATCTATAGTGACCCTCCGGCTCTTCCAGCTTCGCGACTTTCCAGTCATGGGTAGGAAGGGCTGGATTGCCGAATTGAATCATTTTCATGATTGTTTCTTTGCAGGAGAGTTCTGCTGGTAATCTAGCGCGAGCTCTAGGCCTGCAAGGGATATCCTCCCTTGACACGACTTCAAGCTTAGCACCAGGCCAGAGTCCCTCTAACCTGCTTATCGCAAGCTTATACAGATCGCGCGATCTTTCTCCATCAAACGCGATTAACCTGACGCGCCCCTGATACCATCCTGCGTCCTCAAAGATGGCAGGTTCCCCTGGGTTTTCCATCATAAGAGTCCAGTAGGAGGCCTGGAGCTTGTTCATGATGATCGCCCATTGATCGAAAGAGATCGCACCATCCGCGTTACTCCTGTCAATGACAGCGAAAATGGGTTTGTCCTTCAGTGCGTCACTGTACGACATGTCTTTTTTGGAGCTGAGGGTGCTTGGTTTTTGCACCTTAGGCCTTTTGGCGTTCGGGGTTGACTGCTCGAACGAGCGTTGGCGCTTAGACGTTGAGTCTTCGCTGTGTTTTTCATTTATTGCAATGATTTTCATTGCCCACTCAAGTTTGGCAGATTGCGTTGAATCAAGCTTAGGTTTAGGTACCGCACCTAACACCTTCGCAATTTTCTCCGCATTCCGCCTTTCTTTGTGGTTTGGGAATGTAGGGAGGTTGGGATGCCCTTCGTTGTCCGTTCCACTGTAAGACACAGTTTCACCTTCAACTTTGGGGTTAGGGGGATTGGAAACCCTTTCGTTTTCAGTTCCACTGTAAGTCACAGTTTCACATTCAACTTGGGGGTTAGGGGGATTGGAAACCCTTTTGTTTTCAGTTCCACTGTAAGTCACAGTTTCACCTCCAACTTTGGGGATAGGGGGATTGGACACCCTTTCGTTGTTTGTCCCACTGTAAGTCACAGTTTCGCCTACAACTTGGGGGAGGGAAGGAGTGTTTCCGGAGCTCGAAGGAGGTCCTCCCCTTTCAGCCACGGAGCCGAAAGTCTCGGCACCCGTACCGTCCGGGTTGGTCGACCTTGAGTCCTTTGACATAGGATGGGATGAGGTGGGAGGTTGGGGCAGTGTTTTTGATGAGGGTAGCCCTTTCGTCAACATATCACAGTTCGCGTTGGAACCGAAAGTCTCGGCCCCTCTACTTGCTGCAACAGTCTTCTCCGGGGTCCCTACAATACGGGCAGTATGAGTGGAAGTGCTACAAAGAGTCACTGCAACACTTCCACTGGTATGGGCATCCTCCTTAGGAGGGGCGTTAGAACCAGAGGGCTCTCCACATTTCTTGGTTAGCTTGTGAGGCCTTCCTTGAACTGCAGTCGGCTCCCCAGCCCTTCCGCAAATCGCTTTTTCTTTCTTCGTAAATAAATTTGTCACTGGCGACTTATCCTCTTTCGAGGCCAAGCCATCGCCGGCAGTCGCGACACCTGCCGACTTTTGAACGTATATCCCCGTTCGTTTTTTATACCTTTTATTTACTTTTTCCATTTTTTTCAGTTTTCAAGTTTTCTAACATTGAGGTTTTGTTTTGAGTTATGTTGGTTGGTCAGGTTCTGCAGCTGGATTGCTGGAGAAGATGTCCATAAGCACCCCCACCACGACAAGGTCAACTCATAGGGGGTGTCCGCACGCTCTTGCAACTGGCAAAAGAAGGCAGAACCGTGTATCCCCTAGCGTCTAGAATCATTCAATCGGAGTTCTATGTCGACGATGTTCTATCTGGTGGTCATTCTCTCAGCTCGGCTAAACAGGCACAAATCGAACTTATAGCGTTGCTTAACTCAGCTGGGTTTCCACTACGTAAGTGGACCGCAAATTCGTCTAGCTTACTTAACCATTTGCCACCTGAACATGTGCTGAACGAAAGTTTCTTGAAGCTCGATGCTGACAGCACCACAAAAACACTAGGGGTACGATGGAATGCCAAAGGAGACAATTTTTACTTCACCACGCAACGCATTTCACTGTCGACAAATCCGACCAAAAGAGAGGTCTTCTCTCAAATTGCTCGTCTTTTCGATCCTGCGGGGTGGTTGGCCCCCGTAGTGATAATTGCCAAAACGTTGATGCAACGCATTTGGGCGGAGCACACTGAGTGGGACGAGCGTATCAGCCCTGAATCATTTGCCACTTGGACAGAGTTTGCAGAGTCATTACCTGAAATACAGGTTATAGAAATCCCACGTTGGGTTGAATACTCCCCCACTGTGGAGATTCAGTTTCATGGCTTCTGTGACTCTTCCGAGAAAGCATATGCGGCAGCGCTTTATATACGCGCAAGTCACCCTAATGGAGAAGCATCCTCCTACTTGATGTGTGCGAAGTCCAAAGTTGCCCCTCTAAAGACGGTCTCTTTACCGCGTCTTGAGCTGTGTGGAGCTCTTTTGCTCTCAAAAATGATCAAATTTTACCTACCCACTTTTCCAGTTCAGGCATATCAAATCTTTTTATGGACAGACTCATCCATAGTGTTGGCCTGGCTCAAGAAACCTCCGTGCGTTTGGAAAACCTTTGTTGCAAACCGTACCAGTGAAATACAGCACAATGTCGGCAACGCAGTATGGAAGCACGTCAGATCTGCCGAAAATCCCGCGGACTTGGCCACTCGAGGTGTATTGCCCTCCGATCTGAAGCAGAATCGTATGTGGTGGCGGGGCCCATCATGGCTCTGTGAACCAGCCTCTCAATAGCCGGTGGCATTACCAGAAGCTCCACGTACTGAAGATCTCGAACAGAAAGAGGTTTCCTCGTTAGTGGTCCAGCCAAATTTTCAGAGTCCTCTAGTGGGACTAACAGGCATTTCTCTCGACGACTCCGAACAAAACACCAACTCATTGGTAGTTCAACAAGAACCGGAAGACTTTCTTGACCGTTTTTCGACTTTATCCCGCGCTATGCGCGTATTGTGGTATGTTTTTCGCTTCTTCGGGTCTATCTCAAAGCAACAACCCAGCAAATACAAGTCTCGCGACATCTCGCAACCAGAAATGGAGTTTGTGAAAATTCGTCTGATTCGATTGGCTCAAGAAGTTCATTTTTCGACAGAATATTCGCTGCTTGCAGCTGGCAAGCCAGTGTCAACAAAAAGTTCTATTTTGTCCTTTAATCCATTTTTGGATTCAAACAAGCTTCTTAGAGTCAATGGGCGACTCTCGAACTCAGACATTTCGTACAATGAACGTCATCCTATAATACTACCATTTAAATCCCGTTTTGCGTGTCTTCTGGTTCAATTCATTCATGAGATTTCACTGCACGGTGGCAACTCTTTAATGGTGCGACTAACGAGACAATGTTTCTGGGTGCCAAAACTCCAAATTCTGGTTAAGTCTTGCATTCGTCGTTGCACCATATGCGCAACCAACAAAAAAGACTTAAGCAAGCAGATGATGGCAGCCCTACCGCCCGAAAGAGTTACATTTTCGCCACCGTTCACATTCACTGGAATCGACTTCGCGGGTCCCTTCATAATCAAGAGTTTCAATGCACGAAATTGTCGTATGACCAAAGGGTATGCATGCGTGTTTGTCTGCTTTTCCACCAAGGCAATTCACCTCGAAGCTGCAAGTGATTTGTCATCTGAAACGTTCCTCGCAGCCTTTGTCAGGTTCACCTCCAGACGAGGCTTACCTAAAGAAGTGTTTTCCGACAATGGAACGAACTTTACAGGTGCCGATGCAATCTTACGCAAGGAATTTAAGAAGTTTGTAGGCACCATTCCCAAAGAAACGAGTCTTAAGTATGGCGTTCAGGGTTTGAAATGGAATTTTATTCCACCCGGGGCACCTCACATGGGAGGTCTATGGGAAGCCGGTGTTAAAAGTTTCAAAAGCCATTTAAGGGGGCTGGGGACCAAGGCCAAGTTTACGTTCGAAGAATTTGCAACGGTTTTAGCACGTATCGAAGCGTGTTTGAACTCGCGTCCAATATCGTCCATGTCCACAGATCCTTCTGATCTGTTGGCATTGACGCCAGGGCATTTTTTACGCGGCGGTCCGCTTTTATCTTTTCCGGAACCGAATCTGGCCGATGCAAATTTATCGTTAATCAATCGGTGGGAAAAAGTAAAATGCCTACAACAACAGTTCTGCCACAGATGGAAAGATGAATATCTCAAGGAACTACATCAACGACACAAATGGAAAACACCTCAAACCAACATTAAAGTTGATGATTTGGTCGTCATTAAAAACGAAAATCTGCCATCCACCGAATGGCGTCTAGGCCGTGTTATAAATATACACCCGGGTTCCGATGGTCGAGTCAGAGTTGCAACACTAAATACCCAAAACGGAGAAATAGTACGACCCATAGTAAAACTGTGCCTATTGCTTAATAACTAGATTGCCAATTAATCAATTTTCACTTACTTTATTTTCAGTAATATTTTTTTGGCGTATCTCGCCAAGGGGGGCGGTAATGTTCATACGACTCCAGTGTGAACAGTGCCTAACTCAAAAATCTAGGCAACTGATAGTTCGCCCTCTAAAATAATTCAATCTATGTAAAAATCTACTACATTTTGCCTGAAAAGTGGTTCGTCGCATAGCGACGGCACGGCATTATACTGTCAACCACCAACCAAATAACACGCTGCAAACTAATTGTAAAATTCTTTTCTTGGGCCTTCAGCCATTTTTTGTTGGTTGGCTTTTATTTCAATTAATTTTCCAAATTCAACCATTTTGCCCTTTTGGCCTAAAATTATATATATATTTTATTTCTAAATTGTAACGAAAAACAAAAACAAACAAATAAATCAATCACTACGAGCTAAACTAAAAAAAAGGAATACAAGGCGTTTTTTCGTGGAGAGAAAAGAAGATGAGAAGGTGGAAAAATTTTTGAAGGCGTAAGTTTCACAAAGCGTAAGTTGGGTCTTTCTGTACAGAAGGTTTGCCCGTGGTCTGGCAGATGTTTATTGAAAAAAAGAAAAAATAATAAAACGAATTTATTATTTGCTTATGGAGTGTTGATTTTTAAAATCGATTTTTAAACATCGGCCAGACCACGGGCAAACCTTCTCTAGGTGCAAGAATGCAATCCCATTTCCCTAGAAATATAAAGTTTACAGTGTGTTTGCACTGTTAACATTATATATGTGTCGACAAACATCGACCAAACATTGCGTCTTAGAAAGGAACAAACAACATCTAACTGATGAGCCCACTGTTTGTACCTGGGCCAAACGCATAAGGAGTGAAGGTCACTTGAACTTTTCATTTTGATTTTAAAAATCAACACTCCGTAAAAAAACAATAAATTCTTTTATTATTTTTCTTTTTTTCAATAAACATCAGCCAGACCACGGGCAAACCTTCTCTCCTTATGCGTTTCGCCCAAGTACAAACAATGGGCTCATCAGTTGGATGTTGTTTGTACCTTTCTAAGACGCAATGTTTGGTCGATGTTTGTCGACACATATATAAAGTTTACAGTGCAAACACACTAAACTTTATATTTCTAGGCGAATGGGATTGCATTCTTGCACCTAGAGAAGGTTTGCCCGGCAGATGTTTATTGAAAAAAAGAAAAAATAATAAAAAGAATTTATTATTTTCTTATGGAGCGTTGATTTTTAAAATCGATTTTTAAACATCGGCCAGACCACGGGCAAACCTTCTCTAGGTGCAAGAATGCAATCCCATTCCCCTAGAAATATAAAGTTTACAGTGTGTTTGCACTGTAAACTTTGATAATAGTTCGGGTCTGCTAGATCAATGTTTTGCAAATGTGGCCAGTCAGAATATTTAGCCATAGAAGATGGTAAAATATTAGTTAGTTTTGATAAGATGTAGGCATTAAAACTGCAAGTAAATTCACTTGTGCAAGATTTCAAATCAACAGTTACCATGCCTTTTGATTGATGAGATGAGAAGGAATCACCTCCAATACTTACTATAGATAAAGATGTGTAAGATCGAGGTAGTTGGAGAAGACTGGTGAGGTATTCTGATATAAGATTTACTTCTGAGCCTTGATCAAGGAATGCACGAACAGTATAAGACACTCCAGCACTGGATGTTACTGTAACCAATGCAGTGGCAAGAAGCGTTGTGGATCTAGGATTCTTATTAGTGCAGGTTACATTAGACACTGCAGATAAACGGTTATTGTTGTTGTTGGAAGTTGCCTCGTTAGATGTTGCAGTAGATACTGGATTGATAGATGTATTTTGCTGTGTATCGTTGTGTGATGGCGTCATCCACACTTCTGACACCTTCGTTTTGAAAAACATGAATTGAGTTGGTGAGGTCCGAGACACTTGTAGTACAATTTCAATTGCTTAATGAGGTCTGCTCGCATAGTTGGAGTTTTAGAAATAAAACCTGGACAAGAAGAAATATAGTGCTCGCCTTGACAATTAAAACATACCTAATTTGTTTGTTCTGCAGCTGCATGATGAGCTTTCACTTTAACTAGCTGTCTTGAGTTGGATGGTTGGGACCTATTTTGTCCTGATGTAGCTCGTTCAAAGGCTTCAAGCGATCGAATGCGGGTTAAAATAAACTCTTTGAGTGCTGCCCAGGTAGGTGGCTCAGTTAAAGATCCCAACGTTTTTTCCCATTCCTTAACTGAAGCTCCATCTAGTTTACGAGAAACGATATGAACAAGAACATCATTCCACTGACTCACATCACGACCAAGGCCTTCTAGTGACCCCAAAGCTTTATTAATGTCGTTGAACAAGGTCTCCAGTTTGGAGGAAGATTCCTCGTTAACAGCTTTGGTGGTAATTATAGTTTGAACTGCTGAATCGACATGTAGTCTTTTATTATCATAATAAGAAATCATGTCGTCCCAAGCGATTTGAAAGTTAGATGCGGTAACTGAGACACCATGAAGACGAGATGCTGCTTTACCTACGAGACATCCCTTTAAAAATTGGAGCTTTGTAACACAGGTTAGCGACGGATCAGCTCAATGAGAGCCATGAAGGAGTCTTTAAATGACGGCCATTCCGAGAACTTGCCGTTGAAGACTGGTAGTGGGAGTTTTGGTAGCTGCGGGTTATGTGTCGAGGTCAATGTTTTTGCTGACGTAGCCGCAAGAACTTTCCCATTTACGTTGGATACTTCCAGTAATTTATCTTGCAAGGTGGACATGTGTTCGATGGTATCCAGATAACTTTCTTCACAGCTACGATACATTTTATGCTTATAGTACTTCTCTTCTTCGAATTTTTGTTTCGATTCAGGTTTCAGCAAAGATTTGATGGCTGTGGCACTATGATGATTCTCTTTGAACAGATTCCAATTTTCACACAGAGCATTTTTGCGAGACTGAATTCTTTGGATTGTTGGGTTGAAACCCAATTTACCGATCGTAGCTTCAATTGTTTCGAATAACTCGTACTGATGTTCCAAAAGAGCTGATAGCTGTGTTGCATTGGACATGTTTGTGGTTATGGACTATATTTTACCAAAAAGAAATTATATAAATAATTATTTCGCGGTAAATATTATACGGTTTGAAGGACCATTAATGTAAAATTCCAAATAAAAGAAATACTTTTTATTATATTCAATGATGGACTTTATTTTTATAGATTTAAGTTTGTCTTACTCGTGACAGAAATGAAAAGAGAGCGAAGGAAACATGGAATGTCAAAGGCATGTATTAGATTATTACCTTTTTACAGTACTAGATTTTCAGTCATTTTTTGTTGTGTATAAAATCTGAGCATACAGAAATGAAGTCAATTTTGTGTTCTAAAATAAATATATTTATAAATTTTTTTCAAAATCTACATTTTGACCGAGATAATCACAAAATCGCACTTTATTCTCTCACTTTCTGACAGTTTTCTACCAATAATTACGTATTGTAAAGAGTTGCCAAAAGTGTTAAAAAACAATTGTTTTAAAGAATACCGATTAAATTTGTTTAATTTTAAAAATGCAATAGAACAAAGTAGGTTATCAATTACATTTTTGTGTAATGATTACTGAAAAAAGCTAGCATTGCAACATTTTTTGAATTACTTTGGCTTTCAATTACATTATGTAATTGAATTACAAGTAATAGACACTTTTCAATTAAAAGTAATTTGTAGTTGAATTTTTCAATCGGGTCAAATTGCAAAAATTACACAAATTGGGTGTAATGGAAAATGTAATGGAAGATTCCAATTACAAGTAGTTGTAACTGAAATTTTTTTGAGGTCATTACTTCCCCACTCTGCTAAAATCTAAATTCACTTTACCCTGATTTTTTTTGAGAATCACTTTTTTGAGTAAATAAAAAGTTAAGGCTTTATAAACTAAATAACGTTTATTCATATTAATAAAGAACATTTGAAAGAAAGAAAAAAAGCAAAAACTTAAACAATAACCAGTTTTCCACTGTTGTTTTTTGTATTTTGAGATCGAAGTCTTTGATGGCTCCAACTTTTCAACGTAATCGTCGCTTAACAGTTCTTTTGCCATTAAAATCGCATTCACTGTTTCAATGTTAAGACAGTTTCGTTTCTTATCTTTTAGTAGTAATCATTATTTTCAACTTTGATAGCAAACAAACAAAAAACAAACGTTTGATTTTGTAGTAAATTATGGTTCTATTTTAGGGAGCCATTTTGACATATAGGGAGCACGGTAGCCATTTACTCGACAAAGGAGCCAAATCTTACTATAGTAGCCACTTCGATAGCAGTGAGTTCCAGTCATCCGGGTGTATTTTGATTTGCCGAAACATTTTTGTTACATCAGCACAGTAAGCAAACTCATTTAGCCTCCACCGTGTCAGAACATCTGGAAGGTCTACTTGCAGCTTTTTACCTTCGTGAAGGTAGTCGTTGAGAGATTTGCCTTTATCTGTTTTTAAAGAGCCATTAAAAACGACTATAAGCTTAGTCGTTGAACTGCAATTTCGAAGAACACCATGATGTGGTAAGTAAAACATTTGATGAGTGTTTTGAGTTGGTGATGGGACTCGCTGCATGTGTCCAAGTTGTTCGTACTCAGTAATGAAGTCTGAATAATCAGCAGCAAACTCAGGGTTTTGTTTAAATCGGTTTTTCATTCGGTATAGCAACTTTAAAGCTGAAGATCTTGACTCTCCAAATGAAGCTGGAACCGATTTAAAGGGAAGACGTACTACAAATCGCAAATTGGCATCACGAGAATGTGTGGACTGGAATATCTGTTCGCATTCTTCTTCTTCTGAAGTAAGTGCGCTAATTTCGGACTTAAAGCATTCTTCTTGCATCCAAAACCTTTGCATTAATTCATCTAGACGATCATTCGCACAGCAATGATACGATTTTGCTGTTGACTGGGCTGTTGACGATGATGAGCCTGAAATAATCCACCCTAATGATGTAAGTTGAGCGATTGGTGCTCCTTCAGTGCCTTTGATAAGTCCGCTTTGTAGTACTTGTCCATACATCTCTACTCCAAGTATGAGCTCAACACGACCAGGTTGATAATAGTTCGGGTCTGCTAGATCAATGTTTTGCAAATGTGGCCAATCAGAATATTTAGCCATAGAAGATGGTAAAAGATTAGTTAGTTTTGATAAGATGTAGGCATTAAAACTGCAAGTAAATTCACTTGTGCAAGATTTCAAATCAACAGTTACCATGCCTTTTGATTGATGAGATGAGAAGGAATCACCTCCAATACTAACTATAGATAAAGATGTGTAAGATCGAGGTAGTTGGAGAAGACTGGTGAGGTATTCTGATATAAGATTTACTTCTGAGCCTTGATCAAGGAATGCACGAACAGTATAAGACACTACAGCACTGGATGTTACTGTAACCAATGCAGTGGCAAGAAGCGTTGTGGATCTAGGATTCTTATTAGTGCAGGTGACATTAGACACTGCAGATAAACGGTTATTGTTGTTGTTGGAAGTTGCCTCGTTAGATGTTGCAGTAGGTACTGGATTGATAGATGTATTTTGCTGTGTATCGTTGTGTGATGGCGTCGTCCACACTTCTGACACCTTCGTTTTGAAAAACATGAATTGAGTTGGTGAGGTCCGAGACACTTGTAGTACAATTTCAATTGCTTAATGAGGTCTGCTCGCATAGTTGGAGTTTTAGAAATAAAACCTGGACAAGAAGAAATATAGTGCTCGCCTTGACAATTAAAACATACCTAATTTGTTTGTTCTGCAGCTGCATGATGAGCTTTCACTTTAACTAGCTGTCTTGAGTTGGATGGTTGGGACCTATTTTGTCCTGATGTAGCTCGTTCAAAGGCTTCAAGCGATCGAATGCGGGTTAAAATAAACTCTTTGAGTGCTGCCCAGGTAGGTGGCTCAGTTGAAGATCCCAACGTTTTTTCCCATTCCTTAACTGAAGCTCCATCTAGTTTACGAGAAACGATATGAACAAGAACATCATTCCACTGACTCACATCACGACCAAGGCCTTCTAGTGACCCCAAAGCTTTATTAATGTCGTTGAACAAGGTCTCCAGTTTGGAGGAAGATTCCTCGTTAACAGCTTTGGTGGTAATTATAGTTTGAACTGCTGAATCGACATGTAGTCTTTTATTATCATAATAAGAGATCATGTCGTCCCAAGCGATTTGAAAGTTAGATGCGGTAACTGAGACACCATGAAGACGAGATGCTGCTTTACCTACGAGACATCCCTTTAAAAATTGGAGCTTTGTAACACAGGTTAGCGACGGATCAGCTCCAATGAGAGCCATGAAGGAGTCTTTAAATGACGGCCATTCAGAGAACTCGCCGTTGGAGACTGGTAGTGGGAGTTTTGGTAGCTGCGGGTTATGTGTCGAGGTCAATGTTTTTGCTGACGTAGCCGCAAGAACTTTCCCATTTACGTTGGATACTTCCAGTAATTTATCTTGCAAGGTGGACATGTGTTCGATGGTATCCAGATAACTTTCTTCACAGCTACGATACATTTTATGCTTATAGTACTTCTCTTCTTCGAATTTTTGTTTCGATTCAGGTTTCAGCAAAGATTTGATGGCTGTGGCACTATGATGATTCTCTTTGAACAGATTCCAATTTTCACACAGAGCATTTTTGCGAGACTGAATTCTTTGGATTGTTTGGTTGAAACCCAATTTACCGATCGTAGCTTCAATTGTTTCGAATAACTCGTACTGATGTTCCAAAAGAGCTGATAGCTGTGTTGCATTGGACATGTTTGTGGTTATGGACTATATTTTACCAAAAAGAAATTATATAAATAGTTATTTCGCGGTAAATATTATACGGTTTGAAGGACCATTAATGTAAAATTCCAAATAAAAGAAATACTTTTTATTATATTCAATGATGGACTTTATTTTTATAGATTTAAGTTTGTCTTACTCGTGACAGAAATGAAAAGAGAGCGAAGGAAACATGGAATGTCAAAGGCATGTATTAGATTATTACCTTTTTACAGTACTAGATTTTCAGTCATTTTTTGTTGTGTATAAAATCTGAGCATACAGAAATGAAGTCAATTTTGTGTTCTAAAATAAATATATTTATAAATTTTTTTCAAAATCTACATTTTGACCGAGATAATCACAAAATCGCACTTTATTCTCTCACTTTCTGACAGTTTTCTACCAATAATTACGTATTGTAAAGAGTTGCCAAAAGTGTTAAAAAACAATTGTTTTAAAGAATACCGATTAAATTTGTTTAATTTTAAAAATGCAATAGAACAAAGTAGGTTATCAATTACATTTTTGTGTAATGATTACTGAAAAAAGCTATCATTGCAACATTTTTTGAATTACTTTGGCTTTCAATTACATTATGTAATTGAATTACAAGTAATAGACACTTTTCAATTAAAAGTAATTTGTAGTTGAATTTTTCAATCGGGTCAAATTGCAAAAATTACACAAATTGGGCGTAATGGAAAATGTAATGGAAGATTCCAATTACAAGTAGTTTTAACTGAAATTTTTTTGAGGTCATTACTTCCCCACTCTGCTAAAATCTAAATTCACTTTACCCTGATTTTTTTTGAGAATCACTTTTTTGAGTAAATAAAAAGTTAAAGCTTTATAAACTAAATAACGTTTATTCATATTAATAAAGAACATTTGAAAGAAAGAAAAAAAGCAAAAACTTAAACAATAACCAGTTTTCCACTGTTGTTTTTTGTATTTTGAGATCGAAGTCTTTGATGGCTCCCACTTTTCAACGTAATCGTCGCTTAACAGTTCTTTTGCCATTAAAATCGCATTCACTGTTTCAATGTTAAGACAGTTTCGTTTCTTATCTTTTAGTAGTAATCATTATTTTCAACTTTGATAGCAAACAAACAAAAAACAAACGTTTGATTTTGTAGTAAATTATGGTTCTAGTTTAGGGAGCCATTTTGACATATAGGGAGCACGGTAGCCATTTACTCGACAAAGGAGCCAAATCTTACTATAGTAGCCACTTCGATAGCAGTGAGTTCCAGTCATCCGGGTGTATTTTGATTTGCCGAAACATTTTTGTTACATCAGCACAGTAAGCAAACTCATTAAGCCTCCACCGTGTCAGAACATCTGGAAGGTCTACTTGCAGCTTTTTACCTTCGTGAAGGTAGTCGTTGAGAGATTTGCCTTTATCTGTTTTTAAAGAGCCATTGAAAACGACTATAAGCTTAGTCGTTGAACTGCAATTTCGAAGAACACCATGATGTGGTAAGTAAAACATTTGATGAGTGTTTTGAGTTGGTGATGGTACTCGCTGCATGTGTCCAAGTTGTTCGTACTCAGTAATGAAGTCTGAATAATCAGCAGCAAACTCAGGGTTTTGTTTAAATCGGTTTTTCATTCGGTATAGCAACTTTAAAGCTGAAGATCTTGACTCTCCAAATGAAGCTGGAACCGATTTAAAGGGAAGACGTACTACAAATCGCAAATTGGCATCACGAGAATGTGTGGATTGGAATATCTGTTCGCATTCTTCTTCTTCTGAAGTAAGTGCGCTAATTTCGGACTTAAAGCATTCTTCTTGCATCCAAAACCTTTGCATTAATTCATCTAGACGATCATTCGCACAGCAATGATACGATTTTGCTGTTGACTGGGCTGTTGACGATGATGAGCCTGAAATAATCAGGCTCAGCGATTGGTGCTCCTTCAGTGCCTTTGATAAGTCCGCTTTGTAGTACTTGTCCATACATCTCTACTCCAAGTATGAGCTCAACACGACCAGGTTGATAATAGTTCGGGTCTGCTAGATCAATGTTTTGCAAATGTGGCCAATCAGAATATTTAGCCATAGAAGATGGTAAAAGATTGTTTAGTTTTGATAAGATTGTTTAAGTTTCATTTATTATTTTATTTCAACAACTCGTACGTCCAAGCAATTTAATACTTTTATTTTTCATTCATAATTTCATCTTGCAACTTGCATGTGCAAGAATTCAATACTTTTGTTTGTTTGTTTGACTGCAACTTGCATGTGCAAGAATTCAATACTTTTGTTTGTTCACCTAGTAACGAGAGCCACTGTGTGAACCATTGCTCCTACAACTTGCCACACGCAATAGGAAACTTGCGCATTTTTGTTGGCACGTTTTGTTTAGTTTGCGATTCCCACGTATTGACTGGAATTCATAATCAACATGGTTCACACAGTAGCTCTCCCAAAATATTTTCTGTACCTGTAGCTAGTTAAGAATAAAATCATTACCTGTCTAACGTTAAAATACAACCGTCGTGTTTCTCTTGAGTGGTTTGAGTTGAAATTGTCGTGTTCTTATTTTCGAATTTGCAATTTATTTTTCTTTCGTTTAAAACATTTAAACATTGGCGACCGTGACAGAACTTTCTAAAAAAAGTTTTAGTAGCCTGTATCAGTGTGTGTGTTATTTAAATAAAAAGGAAGGTGCAAGTGCAAGTGTAATTATCCGCGTAAAAAGAAATACCAAAATTAAAAAAAAAATGGCTTATTCTAAAGAAAACCACACCATCGATGAGATCGCCGCTCAGCAAGAGCAAGTGGGCGAATCCATCTGCACCATAGTCCGGAACTACAACAAGGATAGTTCAACCAGGAAGACGCTGGAATACCTGAATAAGAAGAAGGCGCAACTAGAACCTCTCTGGGAACAATTCGACCAGAATGATTCGATTCTGCGAGAGAGGTTCTCAGAACACATGAATCATCCATATTTCGAAAAGGATTATTTCGAAATGGTACGAAAGGCAGCAGAATGCTTGACTGCCGACATTTACTCGAGAATAGAAGATTTTAAACGACATGAGACTCCAAACCAAGGTGATCTTCAGATGCAGATACAAGGTTCAGGAGGAGTAAAACCACTCAGGGAGAAACCTGCAGATGAAGTTTCTGCAGTTGGTAAGCAACAAGGTGCAATTCCCAAACCCAAGAAGGGGATTGTTACAAATTCTAATCAAGAGTCAACCTTTCCTGGCGCGCCAATGAACTCCAAGGCACGATATATGTTGTTGACTAATATATTAAAAAGGTCAATTATCAAGATTCATGGGCAGTCAGCCATGAATAATACTCAACAATTCTCCCAAATAAAGGCAAGAAGTTTGGAGCAGAATTGGGAGGAGATTGCAAATCTATATCGTAAGTTGGACCAGGAGTTGACTACGGTGGAAGTAGAAGAATACTTCAATCTGCAAGAGAGCGTTGAGGAGACGTTACTTAAGCTTTTCATGGACATTCCAGCAGTGCAAGAAAGTGAAGGTGGTCCAAGGCCGCCGAATGTAATGATGAAGCTTCCCAAAATCGAGCTGCCTAAATTTGACGGTGAATATTTGAATTGGTTGCAGTTTCATGACCTGTTCAAACAAATGATCCATGATCAGCCAATACCGCCGGCACAAAAATTATATTTTTTGAGGGCAAATGTGACTGGAAAGGCCCTGGATTTGATACAAAACTTCAAGCCAACAGACAGTAACTACGAGGTAGCTTGGGGAGTACTAGTTGAACGCTTCAACAACAAAAGATTGCTATTGACTGCTCAACTAAACAAGCTGCTAACACAGTCAATTACAACATCGACGAGTTCAAGCTTAAGAAAACTTCACGACATTACAAAAGAGTGTTTACAAGTTATAACAAATATGAATTATGATATCGCAAGCTGGGACCCAATAGTGGTACATCTTCTGCTGCAAAAACTCGACAAGGAGAGCAGAGAAAGGTTTGAGTTCGTGTTAAAAGATCCGAGAAACAGTCCCACCATCCAAGAGTTCCTGACGTTTGTTGAGTCCCGATTCCAAACACTCGAAGTAATCAACTCCCGAGACGAAAAAAGAAAGTTCCAGAGCCTAGAGGTCACCACTAGCAGCCACAATGGACGGAAGTTAATAGCCCCCAAGATGGATCTGGATAAGACACTGAATTGCCAATTTTGCAATTCTGGTAAGCATGGGATTTACAATTGTATTAAATTCTTGTCACTTTCAGGTTCGGACCGAGGAAAGGCTGTTCACAGGCTGATGTTATGCAGAAACTGTTAAAAGAAGGGCCACTACTCCCAATCATGCTCATCTCAAAAGTGCCAAAAATGCAACATGCCACACAACACACTACTTCACTTGCAGAAGCAGCAGCAAAACTCACCAAGTACGCATCAGCTGGGTGAGAAGGGTAGTTCACAACCAACACTTCAAGCTGTCAATGCAGCAGCAGGAACACACTTCAAGAAACGTCATGTCTATTTAGCAATGGCAGTGGTCAATGTGATCTCATCACACGGTACACGAATCCCGTGCAGAGCGCTTCTTGATTCTGGATCACAACTGAATTTTGTAACAACATCGTTACTACAGCAGCTAGGAATCAAGAAACATTACAAGGACACATCAATCTGCGGAATAGGTGGCAATGAATGCAGATCTGAGTTTGCGGCCACAATAAAATTGGAATCTAGGACGTCAACCTATCAAACAACAATAGAAGCGAACCTCATGTCTCGAATAAGTGATTACCAGTGTAGTCAAGAAATCGACGTCTCAGTGTGGAAGATTCCATCTTACATCGAACTGGCTGATCCATCTTTCTGCAAGTCCAAGCAAATCGACATGCTATTGGGAGCCGAACTATTCTTTGATCTATTTCTACCATGAAAACATAGAGTTTCGAACGATCTACCAATCTTACGAAAAACAGTTCTAGGATGGATAGTAGCCGGAAGTGCTCGAGCTTCAAATTCATGTGCTCATTGTCACATAGTTACAAAGCCATCGTTAACATCGTTGGATAAACTCGTTCGCTCTTTCTGGGAAACAGAAAGCCATGACACTCCAACTAACACCCAGAGCGAAGAAGAACATCAGTGCGAAGAACATTTCCAGAAATACACAGTGCAAAATTCTGAAGGCAAATTTATTGTTAAATTACCATTTAAAGACGATCCTACCATAGCATTAGGTGACTCTCTTCAAGTTGCAAGAAAAAGGTTTCTTTCATTAGAAAACAAGTTGAGCAAGGATGAAACGTTAAAAATATCTTACATCAACTTCATGGAGGAATATAAGACATTGGGTCACATGACGCCAATTAACAAGGACAATATTCCAAAGAGAGAGAAAATTGACAAGCACATGCACGCCGCACATAGAGCGTTAATAGCCATCTCTCGACAACATACTGGATCTTAGGTGTTGGACATGCAGCTCGACAAGTAATTAGCAGATGCATCATATGCTTTAGAACAAAGCCAAAATTCATCAATCAGGTGATGGGAAACATGCCTGTGGAAAGGGTGAATTCAGCAAGACCATTTTATTATGCTGGGGTGGACTTTTGCGGTCCCATAAAAACTCACTACAAGGTCAGAGGTAAGGCTCCTACAAAGTCATATTTAGCTATTTTCGTTTGTTTCTCTACTAAAGCCATACACATAGAGGTGGTAGGAGATTTATCTTCTCAATCATTCATATATGCTCTAAAACGATTTATAGCACGGCGAGGACTCTGCCACACAATATTTAGCGACAATGCAACGAACTTTGTTGGTGCCAAGAATGAATTAGCAGAGCTAACAAGAGAATTCAATTCCAGTAGAATGCAAGCGGCAATACAGACACATTGCCTCGAGGAAGGAATAACTTGGAAAAACATTCCGCCACGTTCACCTCATTTTGGAGGCCTTTGGGAGGCTGCCGTAAAATCTGCAAAGTCCCTACTCGTTCGTCACTTAGGTGAAGCTTCACTTACGTACGAAGAATTGCTAACTGTTGTCATACAAATCGAAGCTATATTGAATTCTCGACCTTTGACACCATTATCATCTGATCCAAACGACCTGGAAACTCTTACACCCGGTCACTTCTTAATAGGAAGTCCTCTTACAGCAATGGCAGAACCAGATGTAACAAACTGCGAAATGAATAGCCTAAATAAATTCCGGCGAAGTCAACATATTCAACAGCACTTCTGGAAAAGGTGGTCAGATGAGTATTTACATCTTCTGCAGCAAAGATTTAAGTGGAAGACCGAATCAAACAACCTCAAGCCTGACACCTTGGTGCTTATCAAAGAAGAAAATAATCCTCCAATGCGCTGGAAACTAGGACGTGTGATTGAAATCTTCAAGGGAAGTGATGATAAAGTACGCGTAGCTAATGTTAGAACTCAAACCGGTACGTACAAAAGAGCAATACATAATCTTTGCCCACTTCCAATAAATGAACCGGAGATTGAGAACAAAAATACAGATTGCTCCAGTGTTGAACCAACTAGAAGCACGAGTCGTTTAAGACCTAGAAAAGCTAAAAAATTGACATTGCTTTCGGTTTTACTTGTAAAACTTATAATGATACCTGCATCCTTAGGTCAGACTTTGACACAGGAACAAGTAAATATCAAGAAGCTTGTTGATGGTGTTGGCATGTACTTTGAAGATATTGGCAGGATTCGCACGGTAAACACGTACTGGAAAATTTTTGTATTTTACAATTTGACAACGTACTGGCACGAATTCAATGAGCTTAAAGCATATGTCAACAGAATGCAAGATATAAGCACAGAAGCTCCTGCTATTCAAATGTATTACAAGCCAATAATAGACACACTACGAAACAGAATCGCAGTAATCGAACACAACAATGAGTTGCTTCAAAATTATCATGCACCAAAATATGAAAAAACAAGTATGGCAAGATCACCATTTGACATTGTAGGAACTCTGGCACATAGTTTGTTTGGTATCCTTGACCAAGAAAGTGCAGACAACATTCAGGGTCAAATCAACAATGCCTTCAAGAATGAAAATCATTTGATTGAGCTTTTGAGAAAACAAAGTTCAATTGCAGATGCTACGTCAAATATTTTAAAACGTGATCACATTCAAGTACAGGATCAATTTAAAGCTTTAAATGAACATCTCCAAAAGACTTTTGCAATCATCAACGAGAAACAAAAGACTAATGGGATAAAGCAGAACCTCGGAGCATTGACCTCTTATCTAATTCTTGTTCTCACAAATTTCGAGCATATACAAGAAATGCTTTTAGATGTTCTTTTGGATTTAAATCACGGAAAAATTAATCCACAACTAATTACACCCAAACAATTAAGTGAGCAGTTGCAGCTTGTAAGGAATAATTTACCTTCCTATTTATCATTGCCAGAAGGTTCAGTTACTGATATGTATAAAATCTCAACAGTGAAAGGTCGGTACTTAAATGATTCAATTGTGTTTGAAATGCTATTGCCATTGACAAAGAGCGTTAATAGCCATCTCTCGACATCAATACTGGATCTTAGGTGTTGGACATGCAGCTCGACAAGTAATTAGCAGATGCATCATATGCTTTAGAACAAAGCCAAAATTCATCAATCAGGTGATGGGAAACATGCCTGTGGAAAGGGTGAATTCAGCAAGACCATTTTATTATGCTGGGGTGGACTTTTGCGGTCCCATAAAAACTCACTACAAGGTCAGAGGTAAGGCTCCTACAAAGTCATATTTAGCTATTTTCGTTTGTTTCTCTACTAAAGCCATACACATAGAGGTGGTAGGAGATTTATCTTCTCAATCATTCATATATGCTCTAAAACGATTTATAGCACGGCGAGGACTCTGCCACACAATATTTAGCGACAATGCAACGAACTTTGTTGGTGCCAAGAATGAATTAGCAGAGCTAACAAGAGAATTCAATTCCAGTAGAATGCAAGCGGCAATACAGACACATTGCCTCGAGGAAGGAATAACTTGGAAAAACATTCCGCCACGTTCACCTCATTTTGGAGGCCTTTGGGAGGCTGCCGTAAAATCTGCAAAGTCCCTACTCGTTCGTCACTTAGGTGAAGCTTCACTTACGTACGAAGAATTGCTAACTGTTGTCATACAAATCGAAGCTATATTGAATTCTCGACCTTTGACACCATTATCATCTGATCCAAACGACCTGGAAACTCTTACACCCGGTCACTTCTTAATAGGAAGTCCTCTTACAGCAATGGCAGAACCAGATGTAACAAACTGCGAAATGAATAGCCTAAATAAATTCCGGCGAATTCAACATATTCAACACCACTTCTGGAAAAGGTGGTCAGATGAGTATTTACATCTTCTGCAGCAAAGATTTAAGTGGAAGACTGAATCAAACAACCTCAAGCCTGACACCTTGGTGCTTATCAAAGAAGAAAATATTCCTCCAATGCGCTGGAAACTAGGACGTGTGATTGAAATCTTCAAGGGAAGTGATGATAAAGTACGCGTAGCTAATGTTAGAACTCAAACCGGTACGTACAAAAGAGCAATACATAATCTTTGCCCACTTCCAATAAATGAACCGGAGATTGAGAACAAAAATACAGATTGCTCCAGTGTTGAACCAACTAGAAGCACGAGTCGTTTAAGACCTAGAAAAGCTAAAAAATTGACATTGCTTTCGGTTTTACTTGTAACACTTATAATGATACCTGCATCCTTAGGTCAGACTTTGACACAGGAACAAGTAAATATCAAGAAGCTTGATGATGGTGTTGGCATGTACTTTGAAGATATTGGCAGGATTCGCACGGTAAACACGTACTGGAAAATTTTTGTATTTTACAATTTGACAACGTACTGGCAAGAATTCAATGAGCTTAAAGCATATGTCAACAGAATGCAAGATATAAGCACAGAAGCTCCTGCTATTCAAATGTATTACAAGCCAATAGTAGACACACTACGAAACAGAATCGCAGTAATCGAACACAACAATGAGTTGCTTCAAAATTATCATGCACCAAAATATGAAAAAACAAGGATGGCAAGATCACCATTTGACATTGTAGGAACTCTGGCACATAGTTTGTTTGGTATCCTTGACCAAGAAAGTGCAGACAACATTCAGGGTCAAATCAACAATGCCTTCAAGAATGAAAATCATTTGATTGAGCTTTTGAGAAAACAAAGTTCAATTGCAGATGCTACGTCAAATATTTTAAAACGTGATCACATTCAAGTACAAGATCAATTTAAAGCTTTAAATGAACATCTCCAAAAGACTTTTGCAATCATCAACGAGAAACAAAAGACTAATGGGATAAAGCAGAACCTCGGAGCATTGACCTCTTATCTAATTCTTGTTCTCACAAATTTCGAGCATATACAAGAAATGCTTTTAGATGTTCTTTTGGATTTAAATCACAGAAAAATTAATCCACAACTAATTACACCCAAACAATTAAATGAGCAGTTGCAGCTTGTAAGGAATAATTTACCTTCCTATTTATCATTGCCAGAAGGTTCAGTTACTGATATGTATAAAATCTCAACAGTGAAAGGTCGGTACTTAAATGATTCAATTGTGTTTGAAATGCTATTGCCATTGACGGACTCAGAAGAATTTCAACTTTTTAATCTTATTCCCATTCCTATTATTCACAGAAACAATACTTTTATAGTAAAAACATCTGCGCCATATCTAGCTGTGTCATTACCTAGAGATAAACATTTTTTATTGAGTG
Organism: Melanostoma scalare; assembly: GCA_949752695.1. Classification (NCBI taxonomy): domain Eukaryota; kingdom Metazoa; phylum Arthropoda; class Insecta; order Diptera; family Syrphidae; genus Melanostoma; species Melanostoma scalare. Next base: position 107,094,503 of record OX456984.1, on the reverse strand, counting down.
ATCTCGAGCTGGGAGCATGAAACCATTGACGTCAACCAACTACATGTGTAATCAAGTTCATCCTACTAACATCCAACAAGGAACTTTGGAGGTCTGCGAAATGATTTTACTAAATCATAAAGAAGAGAGTTTCAACAAATGTACCTTGAGGGAAACGCAGTCAGAAAACGTATGGAAAGCACTCAAGTTTTCAAACAGTTGGATTTTCTCTATTCCATCAAAGGTTTCTGGCCATCTGATTTGCAACGATGTAAGTACAGCTATTAATTTATATGGAAACGGTGTTCTGGAGTTCAAGAAAACTTGTGTTCTTCAACTGCCCAATGTAATCATCAAAGGTAAAATGAATTATGAGAGCAAAATAACTTCACCATTTATTCCGAGATTAAATACAAGTAGCTGGAACATAACTATAAGCCAAGGAAAAACAGCAAATACAACAGATATGAAAATACAGGATCGCATTGACCAATCCGAGTTTGAGAGCTTGAAGTCCAAAATCAGAGAAGTAATTGAACATTCTAAGAAACTGCCTGCCCCCACTACTGACATCAACGCCCATGACTATCATCACTATGGAAGCAGTTTGTTGTTATTGGCATGCATGATTGGGATCTTCATCATTTTTTTTCGTCGCACAAGAAGACCAACCCCTCGGCCAAGAAACTTCGAGGTCAACATTTAAGATTAAGCTATATTTACTTTAAAGTTCAAATTTAGAGAGTTAAGAACCCTCAAAAGGGGGGAGTATGTTTAAGTTTCATTTATTATTTTATTTCAACAACTCGTACGTCCAAGCAATTTAATACTTTTATTTTTCATTCATAATTTCATCTTGCAACTTGCATGTGCAAGAATTCAATACTTTTGTTTGTTCACATAGTAACGAGAGCCACTGTGTGAACCATTGCTCCTACAACTTGCCACACGCAATAGGAAACTTGCGCATTTTTGTTGGCACGTTTTGTTTAGTTTGCGATTCCCACGTATTGACTGGAACTTATAATCAACATGGTTCACACAGTAGCTCTCCCAAAATATTTTCTGTACCTGTGCTAGTTAAGAATAAAATCATTACCTGTCTAACGTTAAAATACAACAGTCGTGTTTCTCTTGAGTGGTTTGAGTTGAAATTGTCGTGTTCTTATTTTCGAATTTGCAATTTATTTTTCTTTCGTTTAAAACATTTAAACAAAGATGTAGGCATTAAAACTGCAAGTAAATTCACTTGTGCAAGATTTCAAATCAACAGTTACCATGCCTTTTGATTGATGAGATGAGAAGGAATCACCTCCAATACTAACTATAGATAAAGATGTGTAAGATCGAGGTAGTTGGAGAAGACTGGTGAGGTACTCTGATATAATATTTACTTCTGAGCCTTGATCAAGGAATGCACGAACAGTATAAGACACTCCAGCACTGGATGTTACTGTAACCAATGCAGTGGCAAGAAGCGTTGTGGATCTAGGATTCTTATTAGTGCAGGTGACATTAGACACTGCAGATAAACGGTTATTGTTGTTGTTGGAAGTTGCCTCGTTAGATGTTGCAGTAGGTACTGGATTGATGGATGTATTTTGCTGTGTATCGTTGTGTGATGGCGTCGTCCACACTTCTGACACCTTCGTTTTGAAAAACATGAATTGAGTTGGTGAGGTCCGAGACACTTGTAGCACAATTTCAATTGCTTAATGAGGTCTGCTCGCATAGTTGGAGTTTTAGAAATAAAACCTGGACAAGAAGAAATATAGTGCTCGCCTTGACAATTAAAACATACCTAATTTGTTTGTTCTGCAGCTGCATGATGAGCTTTCACTTTAACTAGCTGTCTTGAGTTGGATGGTTGGGACCTATTTTGTCCTGATGTAGCTCGTTCAAAGGCTTCAAGCGATCGAATGCGGGTTAAAATAAACTCTTTGAGTGCTGCCCAGGTAGGTGGCTCAGTTGAAGATCCCAACGTTTTTTCCCATTCCTTAACTGAAGCTCCATCTAGTTTACGAGAAACGATATGAACAAAAACATCATTCCACTGACTCACATCACGACCAAGGCCTTCTAGTGACCCCAAAGCTTTATTAATGTCGTTGAACAAGGTCTCCAGTTTGGAGGAAGATTCCTCGTTAACAGCTTTGGTGGTAATTATAGTTTGAACTGCTGAATCGACATGTAGTCTTTTATTATCATAATAAGAGATCATGTCGTCCCAAGCGATTTGAAAGTTAGATGCGGTAACTGAGACACCATGAAGACGAGATGCTGCTTTACCAACGAGACATCCCTTTAAAAATTGGAGCTTTGTAACACAGGTTAGCGACGGATCAGCTCAATGAGAGCCATGAAGGAGTCTTTAAATGACGGCCATTCAGAGAACTCGCCGTTGAAGACTGGTAGTGGGAGTTTTGGTAGCTGCGGGTTATGTGTCGAGGTCAATGTTTTTGCTGACGTAGCCGCAAGAACTTTCCCATTTACGTTGGATACTTCCAGTAATTTATCTTGCAAGGTGGACATGTGTTCGATGGTATCCAGATAACTTTCTTCACAGCTACGATACATTTTATGCTTATAGTACTTCTCTTCTTCGAATTTTTGTTTCGATTCAGGTTTCAGCAAAGATTTGATGGCTGTGGCACTATGATGATTCTCTTTGAACAGATTCCAATTTTCACACAGAGCATTTTTGCGAGACTGAATTCTTTGGATTGTTGGGTTGAAACCCAATTTACCGATCGTAGCTTCAATTGTTTCGAATAACTCGTCTGATGTTCCAAAAGAGCTGATAGCTCTGTTGCATTGGACATGTTTGTGGTTATGGACTATATTTTACCAAAAAGAAATTATATAAATAATTATTTCGCGGTAAATATTATACGGTTTGAAGGACCATTAATGTAAAATTCCAAATAAAAGAAATACTTTTTATTATATTCAATGATGGACTTTATTTTTATAGATTTAAGTTTGTCTTACTCGTGACAGAAATGAAAAGAGAGTGAAGGAAACATGGAATGTCAAAGGCATGTATTAGATTATTACCTTTAGTACTAGATTTTTAACACATTTGTTTCAGAATACATTTTTTGAATGACTCTTAGAAATTTAGTAGAGAGACCTATCTGTGACAGTTTATAGAATAATGCGCTTCTATTAACAAGGTCGCTTTGACCCCAATTAAACTCTCTCCAGCCTCATTTGAAAATATTAAGCCTAGTTTTGCGTTCTCTAGAGTTAACAGTACTGAAGTGGTTGAAAGTATACTTTCAGTAAGGTCAAATGCCATAGGTCTCGATCAAATGCACCCTTCTTTCTTAAAAATAATTCTTCCAATTGTACTGCCTTATATCACTCACATTTTCAACACCATTTTGACAACCGGGGAATTTCCAACCGACTGGAAACTAGCAAAGGTCTTACCCATACCCAAGAATGCTAAGTGCACTGAATTTAGGCCCATTTCAATCCTGGCATTTCTTTCAAAAGTTTTTGAAAAGATCCTAAAAAAGCAAATCACTGATTTTATTAAGGCTCATAATTTTTTGACTACCAGACAGAGCGGTTTTCGGGAAAAGCATAGCTGTGTGACTGCCCTACTAAATGTCATTGAGGACCTTCGACAAGCATTGGATGGAGATAAAGTAAATTTTTTAGTTCTCCTAGACTTCTCCAAAGCATTTGACACAGTGGTTCACAGTAAGCTTGAAGATAAACTTCGCCAGCAGTTTAACTTCTCATCTGAGGCTATAAAGCTAATTTCTTCCTATTTAACCGGCAGAATGCAAGCAGTTGAAATAGGTAATAGTTTATCTGACTTTCTTCCTGTAGCTAGCGGTGTGCCACAGGGATCAATCCTAGGTCCGTTGCTTTTTTCGATTTATGTAAACGATATTCCCTCTGTCATTCATAACAGCTCATTACAAATGTATGCCGACGATGTTCAGCTGTACCTCAGCTACGCTCTTGGTCTCATTGAAGACGGTGCTTACCGAGTGAACCAGGGCCTTGAAAAACTTTCACACTGGGCTCAGATCAATGGACTGAACTTAAATCCTACAAAATCCAAGTGTTTGGTGGTATCTAAAAAGATTCTTGACTTCTCACACTTCCCTAGAATAATCTTGAATAACTCCATTGTTGACTATGTGGATTCTGCTCAGAATCTTGGAATAATCTTCACGCGCAATCTGGCTTGGGACAAGCATATTAACAGCACAATTGGCAAGGTATATGGAGTGTTACGAAAACTCTGTGTATCTCAGACATACACGCCCATTAAAACGCGTACAATGCTTGTAAAAAGTTTAGTTCTTACAATTTTGACCTATGGTTGCGAAATCTTTTCTAGTTGTAACTATGCGTGCAAGAGAAAACTTGATGTTGTTTTTAACAACACTATTAGATACATCTTTGGCCTGCGAAGATATCATAGAATATCGCATCTCGCAAATGTTCTACTCAATATGCCACTCGAGAGCTACTTTAAGTTTCGCACTTTATCCCTGCTCTCAGACATTCTGTTCACACATCAACCACCCTATCTGTTTGAAAGAATTACAAGGGCCTCTTCTGCGAGGTCTCACCAGCTTATCCCCCCACGATACGCCTCCTTGATATCTGAACGTCAATTTTTCATCAATGCTACACGTCAGTGGAATTCGTTACCTCTTACAATCAGGGAAATAAGTAGCATAAATGCTTTAAAACAAAATTGCGACAGTTTCTATCAGTATCTTGAAAATTTCTTTCCATTTCAACTTTTTATCATATTATATACATTTTTTTTTCTCTTCCTTTTTTTAATTTTTTTTATTTTTCTTTTCTTCTTACTTTTCTTACTTTTCAATATCACTTCATTTCTATCTTCTTTATTTTTCTCATCCAATTGCTCTCATTGTTATAATTTAATAGGTTAACACTAGTTTATAAGATATTTTATCTTAATGTGTATGGCCTTATCGAAATAAAATAAATACTAAATACTAAGGTCAAAGGTGGCATGGTGAATCTACAAAGAAGCTATAAATTTTCTTGTTTCTTGCTTGGAAAGCTTTTACAATTGAGGATAACGTAAATACTTGATCTGTGGTTGAAAAGTTTTTTCTGAATCCAGCTTGTTGATCTGTCAGTATATTTTTTTCTTCTACCCATTTTTCTAACCGTTCCACAAAATATCTTGGCTGAGACATTCATGAATGAGATACGGAATACCATCCCAGCCTGGTGCTTTTCCGTTTTTTGACTTCGTTATAACAGCCTGTATTTCCACAGTTGTTATTTCGCCATCTAAAAAGTCGTCAAAAATAAGGGGGTCTGCTTACGAAAACATTAGATTTGAGTTTTCTATTAGAAGACGTTTGAAGTACATAGAGAGATCATCAGCAGATACTCCAACACTAGTTTGAAAGTTTAAACCATTAATCTCCCTTGCTATCCTCCAAAAGTCCTTTGAGGTCTTGGTTTGGCCTAGTAAGTGAGCTTGTTGATTATCGAAGTTAGTTTTTTTTGTTAAGCACAGATTCTTGTATTGGTTACTCAAAATATTCTGCAACGATAACCTCGCCTCATACCTGGCATGTAGTTCGGCTTTCGGGAGAAACACTCGACGCTGCATCCACTCCTTAATTTTCAGCATGACATCACCACCTCACTCAACAGTCATCGTGTCACCGGTGGATGCTTTCTGGATGTCGAGAAGGCATTCGATAGCGTATGGATAGACGGATTAATACATACATAAACTCTACGCGTTTCAGCTTTCACCACCACTAATCAAAATTCTCTGTTCTTTTTAGTAATTAAGTAAGTAAGTAAGTATTATTATTATTATTATTTATTACTATATAAATAAATTTATACATTAATATTTACAAAAAAAAATAAGCACTAGTCTACCAGGGCCTTCGGCTTGATTTATAAGAAATTGTCATTTTAAAGAGAATTTTATTGTGGGGGGCTGTTGAATGTAACACAAAAGTGAACTAACGACAGCCTCTCACATTACAATACAAAATTGATCATATAATAGATTCAATCTTAAGATATTTTAATATTTCGTATACTGTTTTCATGTTTTCTAAATTTGTTTTTGATAGAATATCTATGAGTCGGTTGCTAGCGAAGATTTCACACACGGCTGATACCTTACTGCATTCAGTAGTTATGTGTTTTATTGACAATATTTGGTTGGATTGACAGAGATTGCAGGTTGGTGGGTTTTCTTTTTTTAGGAGATACGAGTTTGTTAGTTGAGTATGGCCGAGACGAAGGTGGGTAAAGCATCTAATCATTCAAGAGGATGAGTGAGACGGGAAAATAAAACGTTAGCCGTTAGGGTTAATGGCCGTGTAATGGTGCACATAGTTATGCCAATCTGCGATTCTCTTATTCTCTCAGGATGAGTTGATTACACTTAAGAAGTCTCTCTGCGTTGGGGGTAGGTGAGATATTGCCGCATGACTAGAAGCGTTTTTTGCTGCTAGGTCCGCTAAGTCGTAACCTTTTATGTTTGAATGTCCAGGGGTCCACACAAGGTGTATTGATTTGTTGATCTTGTTAATCTTATCACGAATTTTAATGACCATAGGATTTTTGTTTCTGATGTTTTGGATGGCATTTAGCGTGGAGAGACTGTCAGTGCACACTACCGAGTTTTTATTAGATGCAATGGCTATTTCAGTAGCTTTCAGAATAGCAAACGCTTCTATTGAGTAAATGGAGTAGTAGTTTGGGACTCTTGTGGTGTAGAGTATGGTTCCTGTCTCAGATACGATAGCGAGACATGTACCATTTTCAGACTTTGAACCGTTCGTATACAAAATATTTCAAGAATTATTTCTGTATTTTTCCATTACACTGTTGAAAAGTTGTGAGTAGGTATCTTTTTTTTTAGCAGCCTTTTTGAACCTTGATATGGATGTGTTAATGGCGTTTAGTGGAATACTCCAGGGAGGAGAATTACTTGGTTTCAGTATGGTGATTGATGGTTTAGTTTAGTTTAGTTTATTTATTTCATTGAATTCTTATACAATGTAAGACATATTGTCTTATAAATTATTGCTAAGTTTAATTTGGTTCAATATGAGAGCTTAAGGCGAATACATATATTTATATTATTATATTTATTTCAAATGTAAGTAAAAGTTAATTAATGTATTACAACTTCATGATATAGAGAGTAAAAAAATTAATTTTGTATTTACAAAAAAAAAAAAAGTTTATTTAGTGTAACTGAAAGTGGCAAGCCTTGTGGAATGCCGTTTTCAAGAGTGTAAATTGATGAGTAGCAATTGTTATGTTTTATTCTAAACTTTCTAGATGTAAGGAAAGATTTTATGAAGAAATAGATTTTAGGTCCAACTTTCCATTCTTTGAGTTTGTTGAGGACAACATGAAGTCCAATCCTGTCAAATGCTTTGATAAAGTCAAGCGACAGAATTGAAATATGATTTTTATTTGAGAGCCCTGAACAAATATACTCATCAAGGTGGAGCAAAGAGTCCGTTGTGCCTCTTCCGTGCTTGAAAGCAAGTTGGTTTTGTGATATGAATCGTTTTTTTTTTAATGTACCAAAACAGCCGGTTAGAGATAATTTTTATAGTTTGCTCAAACATGGTAGCAAAGATATGGGTATATAGCTTGAGGGATCTGTCAGTGGTTTTTTTGGTTTTAATATTGGGATTATGTTTGCAACTTTCCATGTTTGTGGGAAAACACTTTGGTTTATTATACTATTATATAACTTTAAGATTCTTTGTCTAAATATCAAAGGAGAATTTTTCATCATTGTGTATGAGATACGATCATACCCTGGAGATTTACCGTTGAGAGCGTATAAACAGGCGTCTAGTTCTATAACACTGATTTCATTTTCTATCAATTTAGCTGAAGTGTCAATTTCCCAAGTAATTTCCGTTGTGTTTAACGCAGTCTGTTTTTGTTGCAGAAAAGAGGAAGGGAAGTTTGAGTCGCTGGCATATTGTGACCAGAAATTGCCTAAGTGGTCACAGATATTTTTGGGATCCGAGAGAGTGCCTGAGATGGTAGATATGGTACTGATAATTTGAGGTGTATAATTGCCTGAGAGGTTTTTTATATCAGTCCATATTTTTTTACTAGAAGACTTACGGCCATATTATTCACTCTTTAAATTTAAATCCACTAGAAATAAACCCAGTTGTCAAATTTTGATCCCAGGTTTAAACTTTGATCCCAGGTTTAAAATAAACCCAGTTGTCAAAGTGAGAAACGTCAAATTGAAACAGCACTTTCTCGTGGATAAATTTATATTTGCAGAAATTGTAAGTAATACTTTTAATTTAATATATATTTAATAATAATACTATCTTTTACATGTTGTTGCAGGTTCAAGAAATGGTAACTCCCATACCTATGTTATGTTATTGATATTCAACAACATGAAATTAACTTAAGCCCGACTTTCGTCACTGCCCGACTTTCATGAGTGCTATTCAACTCGTCAGCATTAGGTCTTTGGCCTGTTGTTGGTTCATATGGTGGTCATATGAACCAGCAACTAGGTTTTTATTATTCTTTTTGCCCTTCCGTTTCGGTTTGGCGACAAACCGATGACCGGGCATTTGTGAATTATTAATGGTCTATCAAGCGTGCTCGTTTGTTTATTTACAAACGAACCTCTTGATGACCTTGATTCGTATATTTTATTTGAATCATTTTGAGGTGGGTTATGGTTTATTGTGTTGTTTGAGTTTTTTATGAAACTCTTAATGCGTTTCTCATACAACACAACACCTCCCCCCTTCAAAACCGCGATTTTTGTTTAGAAGAGACAAAAATTGCCAATCGAGTTTACCGCCCACATGAGAGTCCGACGAATTTATACAAAAATGTTTGTTAATATTATCATATGCCAAAATATCTACAGAAGGTATTCTTGACTCAGCATTCCAGACAAAAAATTTGAAAACTCTTAAAGTAATCTTATAAGTTAACACGGAAGGAAAAAAAAAAACTATAAAATAATTCTTAATTATAATCCTCCAGTCAATGTAGTTGTTTCCAGGGGGGATCGACATGTAGTGGTTTCTAGATTTTGTTTTCTTCAGGTGTAATGGTACCTGGACGCCGTCGGTTCCATTGTGTTTTCCTTCGCTTTTAACGTATAGTTAAATTAATAGAATTTGTACATATCATTATTTATTCTTATTTTATATATATATATATATATTTTTTTTTTTTTTTTGGTTTTTCAGTTCTTAAACTATTTTCATTAAAATTAAAAATATTTTTTAAATGTATAGCTTTTATTTTACATAAATTTGGTAGGTATTCATAAAATTCGTTTCATCAATGGGAAAAATATCTTTTAAATGTATAGTTTTCGATTTTACATAAATTTCCATTTATTTTATAAATATAATTTCGTTTCATCAATGGGAAAAATCTCTTTTAAATGTATAGTTTTCGATTTTACATAAATTTCCATTTATTTTATAAATATTGTATAAATAAAAGTGTTTGCTTTGTGTATTTTTAGCTCAAATATTGTAAGTTTTAAAACAATTTTCTTCTTATAGTAGTAGAAGTCTATTATATTCTTTATTTTTTGATTTCTTTTTATTTAATTTTAGTGTATTTGTAGCTTACATATTATAAGTTTTAAAACAATTTTCTTCTTATAGTAGTAGAAGTCTATTATATTCTTTATTCTTTGATTTCTTTTTATTTAATTTTATTGTATTTGTAGCTTACATATTATAAGTTTTGAAACAATTTTCTTCTTATAGTAGTAGAAGTCTATTATATTCTTTATTTTTTGATTTCCTTTTATTTAATTTTAGTGTATTTGTAGCTTAAATATTATAATTTTTATTTAAATTAGTCTATTGTATAGTCTATTTTTTTTTTTTTTTTTTATTTCTTACTAAGTTTCTTAATAGAATCTCTTAATATATATTTATAGTAACTCAAGATTAAGTTTATTTTATCATAAAACATGGTTTCAAAAATATTTTTTCTTAATAAATTTTAAATGAGCTTTTATTGTATTATTATTATACTTGTATTTTATGTTTAAAGCATTGATGGGGTGTAAGGATTTGTTTGTGTATGAAATGTTGTGTGTACTTTATGTTGTATATCGGTTGAGTGTGTAAAATTGTTTTGGGGCTCACTATCTCCCATCTTAAATTTTTTTTTTTTTTTTTTTTTTTTTTTTTTTTTTTTTTTTTTTTTTTTTTTTTTTTTTTTTTTTTTTTTATGTATATGGCGCTTTAATTCTTAACCTTAAATTTTTTTTTTTTTTTGATAGCGCTTTAATTGTTACTATTATTATTATTATTATTTTTTTTTTTTTTTTTTTTTTATATATATATTATTTTTTCAAAATTTTTTATCGAAACTCGGGATAATCCCGAATCTCTTCCTTTAGCGTTTCTGTGAATTTCTTCACATCGTCTATTTGGGCTGATAATTTTCTCTTCTGCGTTATGTAATTTGCCACCATACATGTAATACTACCTCTGTCCCACCCCGATAGTAGGTCCGGCACCTTTACGTTGGAGTATTTATACTGCGGAACTTCCGTCGTTGGATTTCGTATAGTCCATTCCCTTTTTAGGAATGTGTTTATGGCATTCATTGCCATTAGTCCCGATACTCCTATAGTATTATAAGTTTTTATGGTTTTGTTGATGTTGTTTACCACTATCAGGTGCCAATGTAATCCCCGGACCTCTATCGGGAACATCAGTAGTTCATATTTGAATGGGTCATGACTACCTGTATGGCATTTGTAATTTTTATTATTTAGTATTTCCATTACCTCTTCTTGGTAATTTTTAATATTGTAGCTTATTTCTAATTTTTTAAATACGCAGTATAATTGTTCGCTTGTATATAATCCATTGTTGTCCTAAAAAAAAATAAATAAAAAAAAAACGGTTAATGTTACAATTGTAGTTTTTTAATTCCATAATAGTCCTTTTTAATTGGGGTTGATTGGGTACTTGTTTGGTTGGGAACATATGTTGTAATAGGTGGTGGTGGTGGTGGTGATTTCTTAGGTATGATCTCTTGTGGTTGTGCGATCTGGATTATTGGATGAGATATGTGGAAAGGGATTTCATATTTCGGGTTTGTTTTCCTTTTTGGTTTTGTTTTGCAGTGTGCAACCTTTCGTATTATTACTAACCCTACTAATATTAGTATTACAATAGTGCTTAGTGATATTGAGGTTATCGTACTTATGGTATGATTCCGCATTTTTTCCTTATCATTCTCATAGTTTTTGAATTTTTCTTCAATTTCATTCAAATCATATATAGCTTCCTTCATAATAAGGTTAGCTTTTCCTGATTTTAGTATTATTGTTGTGTTCGCTGTATTCCTCTTTCCTAACGTTTCCTGGATTGTTTTATTTAATACAAGATCCGGTAACACAAATTCAGGTTGTTGTATCTTTATCTTTGAATGTTCCATATCTTCATAATATATTATCTGGTGATCTAATATTATGTGACATGGTTCTGTAATATGAAGTACCCCTGCTCCTTCCAAGGAAGTCCCATGGAGTTCTTTATCGCATTGAATCTGTATTTTTGTGGTGTTAGGTATGGAAAATAACCATGTATTTTTATGCGTCATTTTAATCAGATAGTTGCGTCTTTCCGAGTGATACGTGTATTCGCACTTGTTCATTTCGCCGAAAGGATTAAATATGAGGGATAATGAACATAATTTTTGTTCTGTCCCCGTCAAAATAGGTGACTCTAATGGTCCTACAAACCATTTTTCATATATGTTTACATTAGCTGTACGCAGTTTGTTAAATTCTGCTCTCGTTATTGTTATGAATTGCTTTGTTTTCATATTTTTTGCTATGAATTCTTCTTGTATGTTTATTATTGCTGATTGACTATCTTTCAACAAAATCGGGAACAAATGGATTTGTTCAAGTGTAAATGCTTCAATGTTAAAAAGTGGAAGTATTATGCGTATTATCAATTTTCCTCTCATTGGTTGTGTTTTTATTTGAAGTGTTTTACCTAATATTTCCGTTAGTTTTTCTTTGTTGGGAATTGTGTTCTGAGGGCATGCTTTCATATATAATTCTGTTATATCTGTCGGTGTTATCAGAAGTGGATGAATTTGGTTCTGCCTTGTGGAGGATATTATGTCCAAAACTACCTGTTGTCTACTCTGAATCTCTATTATCAATAGTAAAAGAGTTTCTAAAATTGTTTGCACCTCATTTTCTTGCATTATTTCGGTGTTAATTTTTTCGTTTAATTGGTTTATTTCCGTCGTTAATTTTTGCTGATTGTCTTCTAATTCACTTAGAGGTTTTTGAATTTTTTGGTATGTAGTTTTTATCACGCTGATTTGTTGTTTTTCTAATTCGGCTAGTGTTTTTGTATCACTCTCCAGGTTGCTTATTTTACTGTAGACCTGTTTTTCATCTTCATTATCCATTACTCCGAATAAATAATGCATACCCCGTCCAATACCATCGAATAAGGATCTCTTTGTTCTGTGAGGATTTATTATATCTTCAATGACCTGAGTTCGTTGTCTTATTGATTTTACTATTCCTTTTATTATTGGTCTGTTGCTATTACATTTTTTGTTCTTGAAATTATTGCATACTTCGTTCCATTTGTCTTCTACTTTCCTTACTAGTTACGTGTGTTGTTTTATGTCGTCCACGTGTATTTCTGTTAGTACGTTCCAACTGTCATGGTATAGAAGTATTTTTCCTATTGTTTCGAATACTACCCCTGTGTTGTTTAATTCCTCCACTTGGAATCCGTTTTTTTCTTCATTCATTGCCCATATTATCGTTATCATGTTCAGGATTGTTGTTACTTTGACCGGAATCATATTCTAAAAATAAATTTGTATTTCAAAAAATGTTTGCAGATTCTATTATATTAAATTCCGTAGTGATTCATTACTCCAAAAAAAAATCATTGGGCTAATGGTTACTACTATTACAAAAAAAATTGCCGATTCATACAAAAATTTTGTTTCGTATTTTCGGTTTTCGTTCAATGGTCGTGAATGTAATTTGATCGTTTATTGAAACTGTTTACTGTTGCGCATTATTGGCGTGTGCCGTTGATTTTTATCATGTTAATTTCAATGCGGTCTTTCTTTGATGAATTTGAACATGTGTTATTGAATGAATGTGAAATTCAAGAAGTGGTTTTAGGTACCTTGATATTTATTATTGTTATATATTTTTTTTTTTTTTTTTTTTTCAAATCGACAGTTTTCGATTTTAAGGTAGGTTCAGTTTCTTTTACTTTTGTCTTGCCATTTTCACTTAATGAATGAAATGGAAACATGAATACAGACTTTCGTGGGGTTAGTAATATGCATTTGTAGGCATTGTATATATTTTTGGTTTTTTAGGGGAGCGTTGCTTAGCAAAAAAAAATTTATAGTAGGAAAAAGAGTAGCTGTTATTCGTAATAATGTTTGAGACGATTATTATGAATGGTTACCTGTTTTTTCTTAATTAATATTACACTATCTGTGGGACTCGTAATTTGTACCACAGGATATGGTCCTGTCCATATTTCAGATAATTTGTGTTGTCTATTCTCGTTTTTCAAAAGTACCTTGTCTCCTACGTGAAAAGTTATAGTTCTTATTTTATTGTCGTAATAATTTTTTGAATTCTTTTTACTAATAATCAAATTTTTCCTAGCTAAAGAATATATTTTCTGTAACTTATACCGTAAAGTATAATAGTAATTTTCGTGGTCGTATATGGGTTCGGGTTCTTTTTTAAGGTTTGAAGGTATGTCGGAGGTGAAACCAAAAAGACAGTCCATAGGGGTAAACTTAGTCCCCTCATGAATGCTGTTGTTATAAACAAGCGCGGCGGTTCTAAGAAATTGATCCCAAGATCTTGGGTTTTCATCGCAGATCGTTCTTAAATATTCTACTAGTGGTCTATGTGCTCTTTCCAATGCACCATTCGATTGAGGGTGATAGGCGGTAGTTTGCAGTTTTTCAATTTTAAGTAATTTGCATACTTGTTTAAATAACTTGCTTAAGAAATTTGTCCCTTGGTCTGTAACTAGTTTGTTGGGTATTCTGTATCTTGTTATGATTTGTTCAAAAAATATCTGGGCTATTGTTACGGCTTCCTGGTTAGGTATTGCGTAGAAGTCTACGTATTTAGTCAAGTTGTCTTGAAACGTCAAAATGTACTTGTTTCCTGAGTATGATTCTTGCAGTGGTCCTACTATGTCTAAATAAACTTTGTCAAAAGGAATTTGACTTGTATCAGTAAATATCATTGGCATTTTTGTTTCTGGACTTTATTTCATTTTTTGGCATTTTGGGCATTTCCTTATGTATTTGGATATGTCCTGGAACATTTTTGGCCAAACGTAATTCTTTCGGATTCTTTTATATGTGTTTATGACACCTTGGTGTCCGCCAAACGGGGAATCATGATAATCTCTGAGTACATTCAATATTTCTTCGGGCTTATCGATCTTCTGTCTGCTATATTTGAAGTCTTCGATTTCATTTATTGTCGATGTGCTTTGTTGGTTAATTTTCGCGTTACTACAAGATTCGTCAGAGTCGTGTCGTTTAATATTAGTGTCTTCTTTATCTAGTAATTGTAAAGCTCTCTGAGCTCTTGTTACGGCTAAACAAGTTTTCTCACGTTCTTGGTTCTTGTCCTCATCAGATACCATTAGTGGTATTCTACTCAGTGCATCTGCATTGACGTTAGTTTTACCTGCTTTATATTTTAAACAACAGTCATACTCGGATAGTTTGTGGTGGAACCTTATTAACCTTGACGTGGGGTCTCTTACTCTAAAATTACCTGTCAATGGTTCGTGATCTGTGTATACTATAAATTTTCTTCCTAACAAGTAACATCTAAAATTTTTTGTCGCCCAAACAACAGCTAACATTTCTTTTTCTATAGTGGAGTAGTTTCTTTCTGCTTTGTTTAATGCGCGACTAGCGTATGCAATAGGTTTGTCTTTCCCTACTTCTCCTTGCGAGAGAATTGCCCCTATCGCTTCATTGCTAGCGTCAGTCGTGAGAATGAATGGTTTTTTAAAATCGGGATAAATTAATAACGGGGGTGTTACTAGCAAGTTCTTTATTGTTTGGAATGCTTCTTGACATCTGTCTGTCCAAGTGAATTTAACGTCCTTTCGAGTAAGATTTGTCAGTGGTCGAACTATTTTCGAAAAGTTTGGAATAAATTTCCGGTAGTAATTGGCCAAACCAAGGAAGGATTGTGTTTGCTTTATCGTGCGAGGTACAGGGAAGTTTTGCACACAGCTAGTTTTTCCTGGATCGGGAAGTGCTCCTTCTGCGGAACATTTGTGTCCTAAATATACTACTTCTCGTCTGAGAAATTGACATTTCTCTACGTTCAATTTTAAGTTATGTTCTCGCATTCTCTCGAAAATTAACTCCAATTTTCTGTTATGGTCTACCAGATTTTTTCCATAGACGACTATGTCATCTAAATAGACAAAGCATTCTAGTCCTTGTAGACCAGTAAGGATATAGTTCATAAGTCTTTGGAATGTCGCTGGAGCTCCTTTGAGTCCAAAAGGCATTCGCTTAAATTCGTAGTGGCCATAGGCCGTACTGAAAGCTGTTTTTTCCCTATCTTCTGGATGGACAAGAACTTGATGGTAACCACTGGCAAGATCCAGTGTTGTGAAATACCTAGCATGACCAAGTTGGTCAAGTATGTCTTCAATACGAGGTAGCGGGAAAGCATCTCCTATCGTGCATTCGTTCACCTTACGGAAATCGACTACTACCCTCCAACGTACCTCTCCGTCGGGTCCTGCCTTTTTGGGTACCACTAAAAGTGGTGAGTTCCAAGGACTTTTGCTGGGTTGGACTATGTCGTTTTCTAACATTTCAGCAAGTTGTTCATTTATTATTCCCCGTTGTTTCTCAGGGAGCCTATACATTTTGGTGTTTATAGGGGCTTGGGCTTGGTTAATTGGGATTTTATGCAGCATGGTTGTAGTGTGAGTGAGTCTGTCACCCGGTAGGAAAAATATGTCATTGTATTTTGAACAAAGGTCTACTATAGATTCTTTTTCTTCTTCGTTTAGGCTATCATCTTTGTTCAATTTGGTTGTTAATTCTTGTATTCTATTGTTTACGAAACTATTTTGGGTTAGTGTTTTTGTATCACTCTCCAGGTTGCTTATTTTACTGTAGACCTGTTTTTCATCTTCATTATCCATTACTCCGACTAAATAATGCATACCCCGTCCAATACCATCGAATAAGGATCTCTTTGTTCTGTGAGGATTTATTATATTTTCAATGACCTGAGTTCGTTGTCTTATTGATTTTACTATTCCTTTTATTATTGGTATGTTGCTATTACATTTTTTGTTCTTGAAATTATTGCATACTTCGTTCCATTTGTCTTCTACTTTCCTTACTAGTTCCGTGTGTTGTTTTATGTCGTCCACGTGTATTTCTGTTAGTACGTTCCAACTGTCATGGTATAGAAGTATTTTTCCTATTGTTTCGAATACTACCCCTGTGTTGTTTAATTCCTCCACTTGGAATCCGTTTTTTTCTTCATTCATTGCCCATATTATCGTTATCATGTTCAGGATTGTTGTTACTTTGACCGGAATCATATTCTAAAAATAAATTTGTATTTCAAAAAATGTTTGCAGATTCTATTATATTAAATTCCGTAGTGATTCATTACTCCAAAAAAAAATCATTGGGCTAATGGTTACTACTATTACAAAAAAAATTGCCGATTCATACAAAAATTTTGTTTCGTATTTTCGGTTTTCGTTCAATGGTCGTGAATGTAATTTGATCGTTTATTGAAACTGTTTACTGTTGCGCATTATTGGCGTGTGCCGTTGATTTTTATCATGTTAATTTCAATGCGGTCTTTCTTTGATGAATTTGAACATGTGTTATTGAATGAATGTGAAATTCAAGAAGTGGTTTTAGGTAGTGACCTTGATATTTATTATTGTTATATTTTTTTTTTTTTTTTTTTTTTTCAAATCGACAGTTTTCGATTTTAAGGTAGGTTCAGTTTCTTTTACTTTTGTCTTGCCATTTTCACTTAATGAATGAAATGGAAACATGAATACAGACTTTCGTGGGGCTAGTAATATGCATTTGTAGGCATTGTATATATTTTTGGTTTTTTAGGGGAGCGTTGCTTAGCAAAAAAAAATTTATAGTAGGAAAAAGAGTAGCTGTTATTCGTAATAATGTTTGAGACGATTATTATGAATGGTTACCTGTTTTTTCTTAATTAATATTACACTATCTGTGGGACTCGTAATTTGTACCACAGGATATGGTCCTGTCCATATTTCAGATAATTTGTGTTGTCTATTCTCGTTTTTCAAAAGTACCTTGTCTCCTACGTGAAAAGTTATAGTTCTTATTTTATTGTCGTAATAATTTTTTGAATTCTTTTTACTAATAATCAAATTTTTCCTAGCTAAAGAATATATTTTCTGTAACTTATACCGTAAAGTATAATAGTAATTTTCGTGGTCGTATATGGGTTCGGGTTCTTTTTTAAGGTTTGAAGGTATGTCGGAGGTGAAACCAAAAAGACAGTCCATAGGGGTAAACTTAGTCCCCTCATGAATGCTGTTGTTATAAACAAGCGCGGCGGTTCTAAGAAATTGATCCCAAGATCTTGGGTTTTCATCGCAGATCGTTCTTAAATATTCTACTAGTGGTCTATGTGCTCTTTCCAATGCACCATTCGATTGAGGGTGATAGGCGGTAGTTTGCAGTTTTTCAATTTTAAGTAATTTGCATACTTGTTTAAATAACTTGCTTAAGAAATTTGTCCCTTGGTCTGTAACTAGTTTGTTGGGTATTCTGTATCTTGTTATGATTTGTTCAAAAAATATCTGGGCTATTGTTACGGCTTCCTGGTTAGGTATTGCGTAGAAGTCTACGTATTTAGTCAAGTTGTCTTGAAACGTCAAAATGTACTTGTTTCCTGAGTATGATTCTTGCAGTGGTCCTACTATGTCTAAATAAACTTTGTCAAAAGGAATTTGACTTGTATCAGTAAATATCATTGGCATTTTTGTTTCTGGACTTGATTTCATTTTTTGGCATTTTGGGCATTTCCTTATGTATTTGGATATGTCCTGGAACATTTTTGGCCAAACGTAATTCTTTCGGATTCTTTTATATGTGTTTATGACACCTTGGTGTCCGCCAAACGGGGAATCATGATAATCTCTGAGTACATTCAATATTTCTTCGGGCTTATCGATCTTCTGTCTGCTATATTTGAAGTCTTCGATTTCATTTATTGTCGATGTGCTTTGTTGGGTAATTTTCGCGTTACTACAAGATTCGTCAGAGTCGTGTCGTTTAATATTAGTGTCTTCTTTATCTAGTAATTGTAAAGCTCTCTGAGCTCTTGTTACGGCTAAACAAGTTTTCTCACGTTCTTGGTTCTTGTCCTCATCAGATACCATTAGTGGTATTCTACTCAGTGCATCTGCATTGACGTTAGTTTTACCTGCTTTATATTTTAAACAACAGTCATACTCGGATAGTTTGTGGTGGAACCTTATTAACCTTGACGTGGGGTCTCTTACTCTAAAATTACCTGTCAATGGTTCGTGATCTGTGTATACTATAAATTTTCTTCCTAACAAGTAACATCTAAAATTTTTTGTCGCCCAAACAACAGCTAACATTTCTTTTTCTATAGTGGAGTAGTTTCTTTCTGCTTTGTTTAATGCGCGACTAGCGTATGCAATAGGTTTGTCTTTCCCTACTTCTCCTTGCGAGAGAATTGCCCCTATCGCTTCATTGCTAGCGTCAGTCGTGAGAATGAATGGTTTTTTAAAATCGGGATAAATTAATAACGGGGGTGTTACTAGCAAGTTCTTTATTGTTTGGAATGCTTCTTGACATCTGTCTGTCCAAGTGAATTTAACGTCCTTTCGAGTAAGATTTGTCAGTGGTCGAACTATTTTCGAAAAGTTTGGAATAAATTTCCGGTAGTAATTGGCCAAACCAAGGAAGGATTGTGTTTGCTTTATCGTGCGAGGTACAGGGAAGTTTTGCACACAGCTAGTTTTTCCTGGATCGGGAAGTGCTCCTTCTGCGGAACATTTGTGTCCTAAATATACTACTTCTCGTCTGAGAAATTGACATTTCTCTACGTTCAATTTTAAGTTATGTTCTCGCATTCTCTCGAAAATTAACTCCAATTTTCTGTTATGGTCTACCAGATTTTTTCCATAGACGACTATGTCATCTAAATAGACAAAGCATTCTAGTCCTTGTAGACCAGTAAGGATATAGTTCATAAGTCTTTGGAATGTCGCTGGAGCTCCTTTGAGTCCAAAAGGCATTCGCTTAAATTCGTAGTGGCCATAGGCCGTACTGAAAGCTGTTTTTTCCCTATCTTCTGGATGGACAAGAA
Organism: Melanostoma scalare; assembly: GCA_949752695.1. Taxonomy (NCBI): domain Eukaryota; kingdom Metazoa; phylum Arthropoda; class Insecta; order Diptera; family Syrphidae; genus Melanostoma; species Melanostoma scalare. Next base: position 107,075,065 of record OX456984.1, on the reverse strand, counting down.
CTTGATGGTAACCACTGGCAAGATCCAGTGTTGTGAAATACCTAGCATGACCAAGTTGGTCAAGTATGTCTTCAATACGAGGTAGCGGGAAAGCATCTCCTATCGTGCATTCGTTCACCTTACGGAAATCGACTACTACCCTCCAACGTACCTCTCCGTCGGGTCCTGCCTTTTTGGGTACCACTAAAAGTGGTGAGTTCCAAGGACTTTTGCTGGGTTGGACTATGTCGTTTTCTAACATTTCAGCAAGTTGTTCATTTATTATTCCCCGTTGTTTCTCAGGGAGCCTATACATTTTGGTGTTTATAGGGGCTTGGTCTTGGTTAATTGGGATTTTATGCAGCATGGTTGTAGTGTGAGTGAGTCTGTCACCCGGTAGGAAAAATATGTCATTGTATTTTGAACAAAGGTCTACTATAGATTCTTTTTCTTCTTCGTTTAGGCTATCATCTTTGTTCAATTTGGTTGTTAATTCTTGTATTCTATTGTTTACGAAACTATTTTGGGTTATTGTATGATAACATTCTACCTTGTCAGTACCAAAATCTTTTTGGTGGGTATTAATATCTACTACATCGAAATCTTTTAGGGGGGCCATTTCCAGCTCGATATGTGTTATTTTGATTTCATGTTGATGTGTATTTATTATGGGTACTACAACGTGTCTTTTATTGTCTCCTATCAAACAGCTACCCAAGAACAACAAGAAATTGAGGACAATTTGTTTGGATAGACAGATCATGGCTTCTTCACTTCTGTACGGTAGTTCTACAGTCATTCTCGATCTAGAGGGAATTTTCAACCCTTCCTTTAGATTGAGTTGAATTGTTTTATTGCTTTTTGGTTGGTTTTTTATTACTAAATTTATTTCAGAGGTATTCTTTTCAACTATGCTACTGTTTTCGTCTTTGTTTTCTTGGTCAGACTCCAATCTTGGTAAAGATACAAATTTTTGTGTTGAGCCTAATTTGAACTCTAGATCACCTGAGTTAATAGCTTTAAGAGTTTTTAGTCCTGATTGGAATATTTGTCGACATTTATTATAGTCTGGTGTCTCATTGTACTTCAAAGAAGCGACATATTTTATGATGCATTTGGTGTCTGATTGTGGTATAGTTTTTTCAAACTTAATGTAACATTACCCATAAAGGTTTCTTTTGACTTTTGGACCCTTAAAGGAATTTTAAGAAGATTTTCTTGCTCCCAAGGCAACATCACTCCTGACCACTCGATAAGGTTATATCCAAGGATCTCGAAGTCTCCTCGCATGGTGATTACACCTAGGTGAGCATCTCTAGAGGTGTACTCAATTGTACCGTGGTGCATTTTCTTAGGATTTGGTTTGAAATTTTCTTGGGTGTAGTGGCTTGCTAAGCCGAAATCTACTAGGTACGCTTGAGTGGTATTGTCTTTTTCACAACCTAATAAGATGTTTGTTCCTTTTAAATCTGTATGGGCATAGGTTCTGCCGTGAATGTATTCGTACACATCTAATATCTGTAACGCTAAACGGTAGATGGTATGTTCTGGAATTTTTCTTCCGTTTTCAAAGAAAAGTTTCCAGATACTATCTCCGTACCGTGGCATGACCAAAAAACGATGTAAAACATTATCATAGTCGTGTGATCCAGTACCTACTAGGTAGGGTATTCCTAAAGATTTTATATCGTGAAGTTTTTTAAACTGTGTAATGTCCTCTGAATGAGTATTATTCATGTAGAAATGCATCTCCACAAAGAGTGTCCCACTATCGTGTGGTTCAATCTTCGCGACGTACTTATAGTCAGATGTTTTCTTTTTTGAGTTTGAGGCTTTACATGCTGAGTATACTTGACCAAAACTTCCTAGACCTATTAGTGGTCCTATTTTCCATGTATTTCTAAATGAATCTGTTATAATTTCTCCATTGGGAATCGGGTTTACCTCCGAGTTCTTGGATTCTAAGCTGTCCTTATTTTTTATTGGACAGTGTGCTTTTAACTTTTGGGCTGGTGCTTTATACTCAGCAATTTTTTTATTGTGATTCGAATTGCTATTTATGTTTACAATTTCCTTACAGTCATTTGGAATGATTCTATTTTTGGGACATTTATTGGATTTGTTGACTTTGAGTTCTTCCTGCTTCTTTGAATTGAAATCTAGCAGTTTTACTCTTTCGTCATTTACTTGGACCTTTCGCAGATTTTCCCTTGATTCCACTTTGCGAGGTGAAATTTGAGATGCTTCGGTTTCAGTGTTTGAACAATCCTTCATTGAAGCGGATAAAGATTCGAATTTAGTGCATTGACTTGCATTTTTATACTGCAGTTTACATTTTTCTTCTTGTGAATCCTTAACCTTCAATTCATGTCCTGCCTTCTCTTCGTGATTTATATGAGTTTGCTGACAGTTTGTGGTTGTCACATTTGTGTCAAACCCTATATAGCAATATCCATTGTGCGAAATGGTTGACTCATGTATGTTGTTTTCAAAAGAATGTACCAGTGGTATACTATACACCTTCGAGTCTCGCGCCGGTAGTGCTGGAAAAGTTAATAATTTGTTAGGGCCGTCTATGTTACAATAGTTCCCTAGGAAATTATATCCTAGTATTCCATCTCCAGGGATGGCTAGGTCGGGTTGGGGACATAATCCCGAAAAAACTTTTCCCGAAATGCCAAAATCCCGAAAATCCATAATCCCGAAAACCCACAATCCCGAAAATCTAAAATCCCGAAAACCCACAATCCCGAAAATCCATAATCCCGAAAACCCACAATCCCGAAAATCCCGAAAGGTTTTCCCGAAAAACGATATAAAATGAAAAATTTGCGCAAATTTTTCAGAGATTTCTATTTTGCATTAATTTGATATAAAAATATGTTTTTTAAAGTTTGGTCGTCACGTGTAAGAAGAAATCTGTTTATTGGAATGATTACCTGACGCACTCATTGCTCTTCTTGGAGAAGAGCAAATCAGAGTGAAGAACACTCTCGAAAAAATAATTTTAGGTCAAGAAATAAAAACAAGGAGACGGTACAAACTAAAAGAAAAACGAATAAAAAAAATTTATGGTGAACGCAGTGAGCGGTCTCACGGAAATTATCTCAGAGGAATTGCTTACAGCATAAGGTTATTTTAACTGTTGCTGTTAGTATTTTTGTTTTGAATTTAATATTTATGTTATGAATTTGCTGTTTTTGTTTCTGTTTTTGTTGAAATAAATACGCCATTTAAAAAATAGTTTTGGTTAAAATTTTTAATTTTTCAAAATTGATTTTTTTCGGGATTTTGGCCATTCGGGATTGATGTTTTCGGGATAATGAGTTTTCGGGATTTTGAATTTTCGGGGAAAGTCTGTTTCTGGATTATGTTTTTTCGGGATTTTGACTTTTCGGGGACAGTTTTTTCGGGATTGTGTCCGTTTCCCGGCTAGGTCATCTTCCACTACTTGAAAAGCGCAACGAGGAAATGAAGGCATTTGTATAGTGCCAATGCATTCTCCTAATGTAAAACCAACACCACAAGGCGTATTAATAGTCATTCTCTTATGTGGTCTGAGGAGGTTTATATCTCTAATAACGCTCTTTTTTAAGAGACTGACTTCTGATCCTGTATCTACTAATAATTTGATGTGTTTTATTCCGCCTAGCTCAATTTCAATTTCAATTGAGGGTAGGGAAATTTTCCTTTTTGGTTGCCCTGATTTTTTCGTTTTAACGTTTAAAGTCGGGGGAGAGACTTTTCGCCCGACTAACGGGAGTTTCCCGAGTGGTTTGATTGCCACTTGTTCCTAAATGTACATTGGTCGATTGAATGGGTGTTCCTTCCACACCATTCGCATAGTGCCCCCATATTGTATACTTTGCGTTCATTATTATTAGTATGAACTGTTGTATTATTTGAAAAATGTGGGTTATTCGTTCTAAATGGGTTGATTCGATTTGATTCCGAACTCACTCCATTATATTGTCGGGGGTAATTATTTTTATAATACCCGTTTTGGTTATTACCCCTTTGATTTGGGAAAGTTCTAGGTTCGTTGAGATTATCTCTCCTAGGTGCTTCATTCCTACTGAATCGGGGATTTGTATTTGTTCCGCAGGTCGTTGCCTCATGTCCGTACAGTTTACATAATTGACAAACCGGAGTATTCTGCCTTTTAAGACAATCACTATATGTGTGTCCCCTGTTTTTACAGAAATTACAGGTAATGTTTAATTTAGTTCTATTTTCTGGGTATACCGATTCACGTTTTTGGTAAGACAGGGGATTGCTTTTTTCGTTTGTTAAAAATGTCGTGTTACAAGCCATTTGCGAAAATGGTATCGTTTCTACTCGTTGAACATGCTTCTCCATACTGAGGGCCGTTCGGACCAATTCTTCGAAATTTTGAGTTCCCTGGGTGTTGAAGATTTTGAATTCTTTATTTAAAGTAATTAAAATATTCCTACAAAATATATGTTAAGATTATAATTTCAATATAATATATACATGTAATACTTTCGTCCGTATTTCCTCCTTGCTGCCGCTTTCAGGTTAGATTCGAAAAGAAGTAAAATCCGCGTGCAGATTGACACTTAAGATTTTTCTTTTTCTTTTCTTCTTTCGTTTCTTCTTTCGTTTCGTTGACAGCTCATTTGGGTTAGTTCGTTTGATTGTTCTGTCGCAACACTCCCCCCCAGTATGTCCTTGTGAGGTCCTACTTCTTGCTTTTCAATCCGACGATCATCAAGCACTGCTAACTTCGTAGCTGGTCTCTCATATACCCCCGTCACCGTCTTCACTAACGCGCTCCTTACCCTGCCATCGTTTCCAACTTTAGTGGCCACAACTCTACCCTTTGGCCAACAGCTCCTCGGATTTTCAGGATCAGCAATTAGCACAATGTCATCTATTTCTATTGTTTTCACCTCCTCGAACCATTTGCATCTCCGCGTTATAACTGGAAGATATTCACGCATCCATCTCTTCCAAAAGGCATCAGCAATTTGTTGCGCGGCTTTCCAATTCTTCCTCAAGTGCCAGCCTTCATGTTCTCCTTCAATCAATGGCTTTGCACCACTGGAGTTACCAAGAAGGAAGCGGTTGGGCGTCAAGGCTTCGTCTTCCATGTCTTCAATGGGTATATATGTGAGAGGTCTAGAGTTAACGACCATTTCTACTTCCATTAGAGCACCACGCAGAAGTTCATCGGTGGGATTACGTGATGGTAATATTTTGTATAACGTGTCCTTAACGGATCGCACCAGGCGTTCCCAAGCACCTTCCATATGCGGTGAGCTGGGCGGTATAAAGCACCATTTAGTCGCAGAACTAGTAAAGGTGTTTGTTATTTTGTTTCTATCCAGCAAGGTGAAGGCTTCTTTAAGTTCCCGCTCCGCACCCTTAAAATTGGTGCCATTGTCACTCCACATTTGAGCAGGAGTGCCACGCCTGGCGATGAAATTGCGAATAGCGATAATGCAGGAATCAGTACACAGCGAGTATGCAATTTCAATATGTATAGCCCTGGTAGTCAGGCAAGTGAATAGCACTCCATAACGTTTTTCACTGCTACGCCTTACGGAAACATATAAGGGCCCAAAGTAATCCACACCGACACATGTAAATGGGCGACAAAATGACGCAAGTCGAACAGACGGCAGACGGGACATCTTTGGAGGATGTGGTTTGGCACGTTCATTGATGCAATGTTGACAGCTGCGACGTATCTCGTTTAGGACTGCTCTTAGCTTTGGTATCCAAAATTTTTGTCTTATTTCGTTTACGACGGTTTCGTGGTTGCTGTGAAGAAATCTGATATGATAATCGAGAAAAATGACACGCGTAACATGTTGGCCTCTTGGTAATATAATAAGATCTTTTCCGTACTCGGTTTGTACTCTACCACCTAAGCAAAGCAGGCCATCAACGTCCAAATAAGGCGACAGCTTATAAATAGAACTCGATTTTCCAATTGTCTTTCCTCCAGATAACACTGAGATCTCATCCATGTAACTCTCACGTTGTGCCGTTTTCCAGAGCGCGATTTCGGCCCGTTGAATGTTGTCTTGCGATACGTATTTGTCTTTATGTGTGATACTCCCAAACACCTTTTCTTTCCAAAGGTGTGCACAATTAATGACGGCTGATGCAACTTTTAACAAGCGCTTCCAAGTTGAAAAACGTTTAGGTTCTATTATCATCGATATATCGCCCATGTAACTATCATTCGAGTGGTAGCCAATGTACTGCGCTCGAAGCTCTTCATTTGATGAGTTGCAGTCTACTTCACTTTCACGAGGCCAATCCTCAGGTTCAAGCTTCAGAAAAGCGGGTCCGTTCAACCACCGACTGTTACTAGAAAAATCGGGCGTCTTCTGCCACTTTGTGGCTTCATCCGCAACGTTTTCCACTGTTGGAATCCACCGCCAATCGCCAACATCAGACGTTTCCAGTATTTCGCTCACTCGAAAGGCAACGAATTGTTTATATCGACGGTGGTCGGAACGTAGCCAAGACAGTACTGTACGAGAATCGGACCAAAACGTTTGCTTCGAGATTTGAATGGAGTGAGCGTCAATTATGTTCTTCGCAAGCCGTGCTCCTATTACAGCAGCCTGAAGTTCCAGACGAGGTATGGACATCAACTTCAGAGGGGCAACGCGAGTCTTGCTTCCTAGTAAAACGCAGTCTACTATATCTCCATCGGAACATCGTAGGTAGCTAACGGCCGCGTAACCGCCCTCACTTGCATCAACAAATGTGTGGACTTCAAACTTCAGGCTTCTGTTGAACATGTTTCTGACATAACATCTTGGAATTTTCATAGCAGTCACTTTTGGCATCAGGCGAAGCCAGGTCAACCATTTCATATACTGCTCATCATGGATCGGTTCGTCCCATAAGCATCCAGAACGCCATATTTCTTGGAATATCACCTTTGCGTACATAACGTAGAACGCTAAAAGCCCTAGTGGATCGAACATCGTCATCACAAGACTGAGAACTTCTCTCTTCGTAGGCCTCTTCTGCTCCAGCAAGACTTCCTGGTTTCTATATCGATTGGATATCTTGAAAATGAAGCAGTCGTCGGACGTGGACCACCACATGCCCAGTACCTTTTCGGTATTCAGATCTCTTTCATTAGTCAGACTAACGGTGTCCTCTGAACTTGATTCAAGTGCATTCAAAACGGTTTTAGAGTTTGATACCCAGTTGCGTATGTGAAAGCCTCCTTTTGAATGAATATAGTGAACCTCACGTGCCAATTGAAGTGCCTCCTCCTCAGTGTCCACACTGTCCAACATGTCATCCACGTAATGATTTTCAAGAATGCTCTGCACAGCTCTTGGGTATTCTTCTTGGAACTCCCTTGCATTCAAGTTCTTAATGTATTCAGCACAGCTCGGCGAGCAAGTTGCCCCAAAGGTCATTACAAGCATTGTATAAACGGAAGGCTTAGAGTTACCTGGTTCGGTCCAAAGAAAGCGTTGATAGTTTTGGTCTTCTTTGCGGATTCTGATCTGGTGATACATTTCAGCTATATCCCCTCCAATCGCGATCTTCCTTTGGCGAAACTTTCGAATTGCAGACACCATAGATGTTAATTGGTCTGGACCCTTCAGTAGCATACTGTTCAATGACACACCATCGACTTTAGCAGCTGCATCCCACACCATTCTAATCTTTCCAGGCTTGTTTGGATTCACTACCGGAAACACTGGCAGATACCAGCACTCCTTTTCATTAATTTCTGTTGGAAGCAATTTTCTCGCATAGCCCTTGACAATGTAGTCTTTGATCTTGGATTGCAGCATGACGGAAAGAGCTGGATCTCTAGACATTTTTAGTTGCAAGCATTTGTCTCGTTTTAGAGCCATTGACAGACTGTCTGGATGTCGCATATCTTTGTTTCTCCAAAGTAAGCCAGTCTCAAACCGGTTTTCAATTCTCCTTGTCAGTTTCTGAAGTTGATCCAACGCGCTTTGATCGTCCTTTGACAATAATACTTTCTTATTCTCCACACCAAGATTATCTAAGCAGATGTAGTTTCTAACGATCTCTATAAGTTCATTATTAACCGATAGTTCGCAGTCACAAATATGGAATGTATGGTGAACTAAATGTAATTGAGACGATAAAGAGTTACCTGAATGACCCTTAAGAGTCCAGCCTAAGCGTGTTTCTTCAGCCACAGGTTCCTCTTCTGCACCTTCTCTACATCTCAGACTTACCCCAAGCCGGCAGTTGTTAAGGCCTATCAAAAGTTTTGGTTCAGCGTTGGTATAAGTTCTCAATGGAATTCCTCTCAAATGCTTATACTGGGTTCTTAGGGACTCAACATCGATCGATTGACGTGGTAAGCTCAGCCTTTTAACTGTATGCACGTCCCTGAGAGGAAATTTGATTGTTTTTTCCGGTTCAGATACTTCAAGATCGATGACCGTTGAATCGTCTTCATATCGGTGCGTATTCGATGTCCATCGCAGGCATAAAGGCTTAGGAACCCCATTTAGATTCAGGTTTCTCATCAGGTCTTCGTCCATTAAGGTTAATGATGAACCTTCATCAAAAAATGCAAAGGTGTTAAGCTGAACGCCGTTTCCGTATAAGGTCACAGGAAGGATACGAAACAGAACCTTCGTACTATCTTGGCGATGTGTGTTCATTCTTGCAGATATTTTAGGTTCGTTGGATGAGCGCTCCTTGTGAAGAGTGGGATGGTGAATGAGGTCACAACCATTCACACCACAAACTGCCTTGGATGTACAAGCTGTTGGAAAGTGAGACTTTAAACATCTTCTGCACAGTCTATGTGTTCTTACTGCCTTCCACTTATTGGATCTCTTCATTTTTATAAAGGTCTCGCATTTATCGATTGATGGACAACAGGCTTCACAAATAGTGCATGAATCTTTCGGCAGTTCAGTGTGAGTGTTTAAAGTACCACGACGACGCAGTTTACTACATGTGCTGGGAATCATAACGACGTTTGCACCTTGAGCTAGTTGAAATAGCCAATTGCTAAAATCCTCCAGTGTTGAACTCGGTAATGTGATTTTATGCATTCCCCAAAACGGCCCTAAGAGCCCTGGCAATTTTGAAACCAGCTCTTGCTGAAGTTCCGGGTTGCACAAATGATTCACCAAACCTGACGCTTTCATGGTAGCACATATGTTTTGTACATCTATGGCAAAATCAACAATAGTTTCAGGACGACTTTCCTTAGGGGCTGGCATTTCTTTAATTTGCGAAAGCAAAACATCTATGATGAGTTCTGGCCTACCAAACTTCATTTGCAATGTGGATATAATCTGTGGCACGCAAGCGTCATGGAGCAGCAAGTTTCTAACAGCTTTTCGCGCTTGTCCCTCTAAGGACTGCCGAAGACGCAATAAATTCTCCGAGTTCGAAAATCCACACAGCTTAGTCGTCTGCTCGAAAGTAGACAGAAATAAAGGCCACTCTTCCGGGTCTCCTTGAAACTTGGGAAGTTCCTTTGTTAGTCCTTTGCGAGCAGCTAACTGTTGATGAGAGATACGTCGAAGAATACTACGATCATCGAGACCGGTTTCTTTATCAAGAAGAGTGCTGGAAATGTTTGCTGGAAGCATGGCCGGAAGCATGGCGGGAAGCCACCCAGACGTTGTAGCATCTGCCACCTTTGTTGAGTTCCTTAGCTCCAAGGCAAGTAATCGATCGAGAATTTGTTGTAGTGTCGATTCGCCTAGAGGGGCGTCAAATTCTCTGTCTGCCTGCGTCGATGGTAATCGCTGCTGCCTCGCGGCAGTGGTACTTTGTGCATCTGGGCCATCATCAGGCAGATTAGCACAAGACTCCTTAAGCCAACTTTCAACATGCGTACAACCTTCGCTTACCTGGTCTGATACCGACGACTGATCTTCTTCTTCCTCTAATTGAGCAATCAGATCCCTTTTTTTATTTAACAGCTCTTCTTTTTGACGAACTAACATCTCCTTCTGCTGTAAAATCAGCTCCTGGTCTCGCAATTGTTTTAACTCGGAGTTTAATCGACGAACGTTAGCCGATGAAGACCTTGAACTCTGCGAAAGCGTGCGTTTGGTATTACGCTTTGGCTCAGATGCAGTATTTAATTCTTGAAGGGAGATCAAGGCTGCTGACGATGGAATTCCCACATCATGGGAGGGAGGTGGCGGATTAGAAGCAGCTAAAAGGATATTACTTTCCGCTGGCATTACCGGTATCGACTGGAAATTCTGTTGATTATTTGCGTCAACTGCATTGGCAGATACAGCCACGACTTTAGAAAGGTCTGCAGCACATGCTTCGCCATTGACAGACGAACATCCTTGCACATTCCCCAGTTTTTCCTTGCCCTTTGGTTTATTCGAAGACTTTTGCTTACTGATTGGCGTTTGTTGGGAAGCCAATATTCCACTTGAAAGATTGCCAGAACAGGATTTGCAGCGCCAGTCGCGATTAGCTATAGAGGATGTTACTCCTACACACAAAAAATGGTACCATCCATCGCAGTTGTCACATCTAACCATTCGAAGATTATCTTCCTTGTTGCATGAGAGACAGCTATAAGTCTTCGCTTTGGCTCCAAGGTTTCTGACTGACTTCGGCGGCATATCGCAAGAAAGAATATTTTAAAATGTTGAAGATTTTGAATTCTTTATTTAAAGTAATTAAAATATTCCTACAAAATATATGTTAAGATTATAATTTCAATATAATATATACATGTAATACTTTCGTCCGTATTTCCTCCTTGCTGCCGCTTTCAGGTTAGATTCGAAAAGAAGTAAAATCCGCGTGCAGATTGACACTTAAGATTTTTCTTTTTCTTTTCTTCTTTCGTTTCTTCTTTCGTTTCGTTGACAGCTCATTTGGGTTAGTTCGTTTGATTGTTCTGTCGCAACACTGGGTGAATAGGTATTGTCCCAGCTGTTTGTTTGCAACTCCTGATGCGAGAGCCGATTTTGCAAAGTCTGAGAGCTGGGTTTTCACAATCTCAGAGTTATCACCATATTTAATCTCTGCCGCTTCGCGGCATTGGGATAGGGCATGTCTTAGCCTGCTTATGAAAGTATTCAAAGTCTCAAATTGGCTTTGGCGACTAGTTATTAGGCAATTAACAAGATCGTTGTAATCCTCAATGGGTAGGTAAGCCCGGTTGAGTATATTCTCGAAGTCTTTGAAATCTACTGGCTTAGTAGTTTGGATGAGATCGAGCGCATCTTCTCGCAACTTGGTATCGAGAATTTGGAGGAAAAGTTTCTCGTCCTCAGCAGGTATGTGATTAATTATCGGGCGAATGCATGTCAGGAATGTTTGTAACTTTTGGGCTACCCTAGCATCGGTTCCTCCTGAAAATTCAGGTATTCCGTGCGACAATTTAAGGAGCTTTTCAAATCCTAACGACATTTTGATTTCCCTTTTCGCGTCTGAAAGTTTGCTTATTTCCAATGGAGGTGTTTCCAATAAGGGTGTGTCGGCTTGTACTGAGGTTTGAGTGACTATAGTTTTACGAATGGTTTTATTTTTTCGTAAACCGACAACTTCGTCATTCAAAGATTGAATCTGATATTCGAAAATTTCCTCACGCCTTCTTAGTTTTTCTATCCCACTTTGGAACTCTGTCTCCTTATTTCTTAAAACAGCTTGTTTCTGTTTGACTTCCTCTTCCCTAGCCTCGAGGATAGCTATACGCTTAGACAGGTCTGAAATTATTTCTTCAGCCTGGCTGTTCGTATTTTCAGCTTCCTGTTGACTTTTCTCTAACTTTTTACGAGCTCTTTGGTGGTTGTTTAACTCAAGCTTGAGGTCTCGGATGTCTTTTTCAAGTTTCGATTCGAGGGACTTGACGGATTCTATATACTCAAAGAGTATAGCATCCGTTGCTTCCAGCCTCGTGAGTTGTCCCCACTGTAAGCTTATTTGGTTGTATTTAAGATTAAAAACTTCTTTTCCCACAAGAGCTTTCCACTCTGCTAGTAGGGTACTATTGAAGCTTTTAATCTCTTGACCTTGCTCTTTCTTTTCCTTATTTAACTGCTGGATTTCCTCGAGCAGTACCTCTACCTCAGAGGGTTTAGGATCCATAAACAGTAGTTAGGAAAAAAGAGAACAAAAATAGAAATAAAGAAGAGAAAGTTTTCCAAACGAACGAAACGTGCAACAGAAAAATGGCAAAAGTGAATCAATAGTAGGCAACTATAATCCTTCCGAACTAAAAATTGCAAACACACATTTTTATAATTTTCTTTTTTTTTTATTTGTTTCTTTCTTTTTCTTTGGTTTTTGTGTTTTTTTTTTTTTAAACTTTTATGTTTGTGATGGCTGCTTTTGTTGTGCCATCTTTTTGCCCTTGTTTGTATATTCTAGTTTCTTCAGGAGGCTTGCCTCCTTCAGATACCGCCGCTTCTCCTCGCCACGGCAAAGGCCTGCCAACCGATACAGCTTTCCCAACTCCTGCCGGACCCAGACCTGGTGGCCCCCTCTTTTCTTCCTTCCTTCGAATCCTCCGAATGGGGTTTTTGGAGGGTTGCTGGTTGGTTTGGGCAACTTTGGTTCGATGGCTTTGGTTAGGTTCCGACGCCGATATTCGTCCAATGTAATAGGTTTGGGTCCTGCTTGGGGCTGCTTCTGGATTTCTTCGGTTATTTTAACTAGTGATTGTGAATCCATACTCTAATGGAGAGACAAGGAATTGAAAACAGAATCGTACTAACGGAACCTTTGGTAAAAAAAAGGAACTAAAAAAAATGAAAGAGAAAAAGAAAAAAAAACGGAATCGTACTAACGGAAACCTTTGTAAAGGTAACTAGATTCGTAGCATAATACGCTGAAACATGGAGGGTGTTTCAGTTAACCAGGTTTATTCTCCAACTGGTCGTACTATCCTACCGGCTGCGCCATTGTTATGTTATTGATATTCAACAACATGAAATTAACCTACTTGGCCCGTGTAAGGCGAGAACCCTAGTTCTGGTCAGGGGCACCCGACCACCAATGTACATTTGGATCCATACACATGGATCCAAGATTATTCAAAATTATAGGGGAAAAGGAAGGGGGAAAGCCAGCGGATGAAGGCACACTGGGGCCAATTAATATGGGAGGCGACGAGGCCTACTTAGCAGAGATACCATTTGGTATCTCTGAATGTACCTGAGAAATTAAAGAAGGGGTTATTTGTTTACAAAAAGAACTTACTTCTTTATTATGATTGATTGATAAAATGTACAACTGATTGTTACCGACTGTTACTGCCTGTTATTGACTGTATCTCACTGTTACTGACTGTTACTGATTGTTACTGATTGTAATTGGCTTCATTTTTCATTTACTATTTATACCAAATTAATTGTCCATGAATTGTTATCGATGTTATCGACATCAATTCATTTTCTGCTAAGCCAAGAATTTACTTTAATTGTTAACTAATTTCGTCACTGCCCGACTTTCGTCACTGCCCGACTTTCATGAGTGCAATTCAACTCGTCAGCATTAGGTCTTTGGCCTGTTGTTGGTTCATATGGTGGTCATATGAACCAGCAACTAGGTTTTTATTATTCTTTTTGCCCTTCCGTTTCGGTTTGGCGACAAACCGATGACCGGGCATTTGTGAATTATTAATGGTCTATCAAGCGTGCTCGTTTGTTTATTTACAAACGAACCTCTTGATGACCTTGATTCGTATATTTTATTTGAATCATTTTGAGGTGGGTTATGGTTTATTGTGTTGTTTGAGTTTTTTATGAAACTCTTAATGCGTTTCTCATACAACACAACACCTACACCAATTGCTGCTTCAGGTGTTGCTGAAAAGGCAACAAGGGCCAAGAAATTCGCAAAATGTTTCTGCATTGCGGATGAACAAACTACGCGAAGGCACCGCACCTGATATTACCAACGAGGATTGCTTCCCAACTCTTGGCACCTACACGACGTTAATTGAAGTTGGTCTCAGATACTCAATAATCCAAAACGGAGGCTGTTCGCTCCGTTCTGAATTCTGATGTCCAAGTAGCTGATCATTACTAAGAAGCAGACGAGTGGGAGCGCTTTTTTTTTATTTTAACAGATCACAACATGTAACCAAGTCCAAAGCAAATGAAATGAATATACTCAAAAATAAAAAACTAAACACTAAATTTCACATCAGTCATGATCAGCACTGTAGCATTTTTGGAACGACCTGTTTTGGTTCTTTAAATGATCTGGTTCAATGGCCAATTCGGTTTCCAACGCGAAAAGGTATGAATATATATCGTCGACATATTTCGAAACCAGAAAGGGGTTTTCCGCATTGTCAGCATCAATGTTTTGAACCGCATCAATTGAATTGGCCGAATGCGATTGCACATTTACGATTTTGATTTAACATTCATTAGCTGATGCTGTATCTTTTACTTCGTCCTGTGAATCACTTCCAATCAAAGAACCTTGCGTTGGTTTTGCAGCAGTTTGTTTAATGGCTACGACAAATTACTGTCCTCCTGCCTGATTGTTGCTCCTTGTACTAGCTTAGATAATAGTTCATAGCAGACTGACTGTTGTTGGCTGCTATTGGTTGGGATGGCTTCTTCCAGTTACTGTCCACGTGTGACTTTGATTTTTAGGATCTTTTAACTCTTTTAAAATCATTGTGGCCACCTCTGATCCTGGAGTCCTTGTCACTTGGGTATCTTTAGTCGTCTAATTGAAAAACAAAATTAATTCCCATTTGAGTTTACAAGAATCTATCAAATGTACTTACCTAGCAAAATGCTTTGCCAATGCAAATGGTAATTAGAAGGAATATAACGCAGTCTTTTTAGCAACAATTGACTTGTAAGATATAATTTGTTGGCTGTAAGTAAATCAAGTGATTGTCGGCACTTCGGCAGATAGAACAAAAATACAACAAATAATTTCTATTACTTCACCTTTTACTTTTGACAGATTGGATTGGGTTTGTTCGCGTAACATATATAAAGCACACTTTTTATGTCAAAATCTAGGTAAGCTTGCTTGGATTGGCTGCAATATTTGTAATTTCCCTATAGTATGCGAACGAACCCAAAATACATCCGGATGTAAAAATTTAAACCCGACAACGCAATGCGGTTTAAATCCATCGGGTTTATTTGGAGTGAATAATATGGATTTGCGTTTGACAACTGGGTTTATGCGATTTTACATCCGGATGTAAATTTAAACCCGGGTTTATTGGGTGAATAATATGGCCGTTAGGGTATATGTTCTGCGTAAATTTTGTATAACTTTCTTTTTTGGCTAATTTTGCTTCTCTTTTAAAAATAGCATTAGACTGTCGATATCTTACTAGGTTGATGTCTGAGGGGTGTTTCCTGAAGATTTTCCAGAGTGACTGTTTTTTCGACCGAAGAATGGCCAAATTTTTGTTCCACCACGGGGTGGTAATCTTTTGCGGGATGTTTTTTGTTTAGGGGATGTAGATATTGGCTGCAGTTCGGAGTATTTTTGTAAGTATTGCCGTTTCTTTATTTATATTAGAGGAATTTGGGTATTTGTCATTGGTTTCGGAGATTTTGTTTTGAAATAGAGGCCACTTGGCAAAGTCAGTTTTGAATTTAGGTGGAGTTTTTATGACCGTAGCGTTGGTCTCAAGGTTAATAGGTTAATATTTGTTAGAATTCGGCGGTGATCGCTACCGTGAAGGTCGTCAAAAATATTACAAGAAACGTGAGGTAAGAGTTGAGGGGATATTGCTGCTATGTCTACGTGTGTCCATGTGTTGTGTGTCGAGAAGTGTGTAGGGGAGCTATCATTAAGTATTGAAAGATTTATCGCTGCAAGGAAGCTTTCGACTTCTCTGCCTCTGGTGTTTGTAACTAGGGATCCCCACAATGTGTTCCAGGAGTTGATATCTCCTGTTAGCAAAGTGGGAGAATGGAAATTTTGTATGAGATGAATTAAGTCTGTTGATGTAAATGCTTGTGTAGGTGGAATATACAACGAGATGACGATGAATTTTATTTTGAGTAAAAGTTCTATAGCAACAGCTGATAAATTAGAATTTAATGGTAAGTGAACGTGAAGAATGGATTTGTGAACGAGTAGACAGGTGCCTTGTTTGGAGGAAGTGTTTGAGCTAAGATTATGAAAGTATGCCGAATATTGTCTTGGCGTATGGGGAATAACTGAAGTTTGGAGATGGGTTTCTTCAAGGCTTATTATTGACGGTTTTAGGTCATTTATCAACAATTGTAGCTCATGTAAATTATTGAAATAACCATTAAGATTCCATTGTAGAATCTTGTATAAGTTAACGCCACAATTAATGAGAAATTCTTCGAACCAGAATCCCACGGTTCAACTCATTTTACTGCGAGTCTGCGTCTGTGACACCTAATACTCAACACCTGCCGCATTCCATAGACACCAGTGCACAAGGCTAAGGATGGCTTAGGCAAGCACAATTTTAGTATTTAAGATATAGATTTTAAGAAAACATTGTTCAGTTGTGTAATAGGCAGAAACGCTGCCAGTTTGTTTTGATAATAAAGTTTTTTTTTTTTAATTAAAATAACATAAACTTTCCTAACTGGCCCCGAGCAAAAAGAAGACTAGTAATAAGTGAATTAATAAGTAAAACAAAAGTAAAATCAGTGCAAAAGAAAGACTAGTAATAAGTGAACTAAAAAGTAAAACAAGAGTAGAATCAGTGAATCGCGAGCAATTAAAGGAGTCAACGAGGGATCCCGAGTAGTGGTCATAGCAAAAAGGAATTCATCCCCATGGCCGTCGTCGCATCCTGGTTAATGTAAGATTAAGATTAAGTAATAATCAATTGAAAATTTTGTGAATCATTAAATAGAACTAAGCATACTAAGAGAAAGTGGAATTTTGAAATTAACTTTAACTAATTGAAAAGAGAATTGAAACGAAATAATTAAGTAGAAAAGTGAAACTGAAACCTCAAATTTGAAAATTATAAAACCGAACCCTTAGTCTAGCGTCTAGGAGCAATTAATTTTAGTCAAAATTGAGTAAACCCATTGTGAAAAACTTAAAGAAATAATAAAAATTAAGATATTAGTTAAAGCTAACATATTTGTGAAGTGAAATTAAGAAAATTAATGTAGAAATGGTTTTAACAAGGGGAGGAGCTGGTGCTACGTCAGATCCAGACCAGGCCGAACCTAATCCAATAACTACCTATAGCCCTTCTGGCAGTAATAATACCCCACCAACTTACGTAACCGTGGCAAGCGCTGCATCATCTTCCAACTTCAATGGTCACCAGAATGGTAGACGTTCATTAGGTAATCAACTTCCGGCTGAAGACGTTAGGTCTTCCGCCGAATTAGATGCTTTAATTACATCAATTGTTGGTCGAGTACTCGAGCAACAATTGAATCCCTTTTTTTCCGGTCAACCTTCAGTAAATCAAAACCAGTCCGTCAGTTAGCTAGAAAAAATTCCAGACGTGGTAAAAAGTTTGAGAAACTTTTCGGGAGAGGCTTCCGAGTTTTCTTCGTAGAAGAGAAGTGTAGACCGGGTATTAAAACTTTACGAACCTATGAGGAATACCATGAAGTATTACGGGATACTTAACGTAATCCGTAACAAAATTATAGGTCAGGCTGACGCTGCTTTGGAAGCTAACGGTACGCCCCTTGAGTGGAACAGTATCGTTGACTGTTTGGCAACACACTATGCCGACAACAGGGATATCACAACCCTTGAATATCAACTGTCTGGGCTGGTTCAAGGTAATCAAACCATCCAGGAGTTTTACCAAACGGTAACCTGGCAACTCACGTTAATAACCAATAACATTGCCTGCATGGACATTGGTCAAGAGGCGATGAGGTTATTGGTTCAAACGTATCGGGACAAGGCTCTCGATACCTTTGTAAGGGGATTGAAGGGTAATCTGTCCGATCTTCTCGGCATGAAAGAACCCGCAGACCTTCCCACAGCTTTACGCCTCTGCTAAGAATACGAACACCAGCATTATAGATCCCAATATGTTCAGAACAATCAAAAAGCAATACGAAAAAATTTTGCTCCACAGCCTACTCCAACACGTTTACAAAACACGTTTCCTCCAAGGAATACCAATCCTGGACACCGTAAACAATACCCGGACTTCCAACCCAATCGGGCAAATCCTTCTAGCTTCACTCAGCCTCAACCCTATCGACCAAATCAGCATAATCAAGGGTTTGGCCGTGGCCAACCAAACTTCCAACAGAGAAGTTTTATGAATCAGAACGATAGATTCGCAAGACCTTTCTCACTTTTCACCCAAGGGCCTAGTAACCAGGCCAGAGATATTCACAACCGAAACCGGTAGAACTTCGGCGGTACGGCTTGGTAGGTGCTAACAAGATCCCTCCAACCGGGAACTATCAACCCAATTTTCACATCCAACCGTCCGAAGAGGAACTTAGTTCATACTACCAAAACCTCGACTTAAGTGACGAACAGGAAGAGCAAAATTTTGCTGAATATCTTGAAAACACTGACGCAGCCTCCAAAATTGGAGGAGGAGAAGTCGCCGAACTAGAGCATATCGACATTAACTTCATCGGGCTCTGCGACTCCTCCCTGCCATATTTTGAGTGTAAATCAAAAAAGGTGAGACTTATAGATTCCTGATAGATGCAGGATCCTCAAAAAATTATATCCAACCAGGAATTGTTGAGAAGCCTCAGCAAAATGAAAATCCTTTTTTTGCTAAGTCTATGGCTGGAGATGTTGAGATAACTCAACTTACAACCATCCATCTGTTCAACAATCAGAATTTAGGCTTAAAATTCTACCTATTGCCTACATTAAAAACATTCAATGGTATTATTGGCAACGATAGTCTTAAACAACTATCTGCAATCATAGATACCAAAAACAATACCATGAAAATTTTAAACTCTATTAAGATTAAGATAAGGCAGTTTAAAGCACCAGAGGTGAACACCCTCACAACACATTCTGATCACATGACCGAACAGCAAAAGAAGCTTATTGGCTCAGCCATAAATTGCTGTCCAAACTCTTTTTCTGAACCTAACCAAAAATTGACTTTCACTACGAAAGTCGTAGGGTAAATTCGGACAACTACCGATGCTCCTACTTACAGCAAGTATTATCCTTTCCCAATGGCTCTCAAATCCGAGGTCGAGGAACAAATCCAAAGCCTACTAGCTGATGGAATTATTAGACCTTCTAGGTCGCCGTATAATTCCCCGGTGTGGATCGTACCCAAAAAGTCTGATCCCGAAGGAAAAAAGCAATACAGAATGGTGATTGACTACCGGAAATTGAACGGTATCACCATAGCCGACCGTTACCCTATTCCCAACATAAATCAGGTTTTATCGCAATTGGGAGAAAACAAATTTTTCAGCGTTCTAGACCTGAAAAGCGGCTTTCATCAGATTCCCTTGAAGGAATCTGACATCGAGAAGACTGCCTTCTCCATAAATAGTGGTAAATTTTAATTTACCAGGCTCTCTTTCGGGCTGAAAAACGCCCCAGCAATTTTCCAGAGGGCTCTCGATGACATCTTGCGGGGCCACATAGGCAAGATCTGCTATGTCTATATAGACGACATAGTGATATTTAGTAAAAGCGAAAGCGATCATGCCAAACACATAGTAGACATCTTCAAAACACTCGATGAAGCAAATATGAAAGTTCAATTGAACACGTGTCATTTTTTTAAGAACGAAGTGGAATTCCTGGGATTTATTATCTTATCCGAAGAAATAAAAACTAACCCAGCAAAGGTAAGGGCAATACAGGATTTCCCAAAACCTCAAACGTTGAAAGATCTACGATCATTCCTTGGACTGTCAGGGTATTATCGTCGCTTTGTAAAGGATTACGCGAAGCTTACGAAGCCCCTGACAGCTCTTTTAAGAGGGGAAGAGGGACGTATGTCCAAAACCCAATCCGCCAAGAAGCTTATCTATCTCGGCACCGAAGAAATTGATTCATTTGAACAAATTAAAAGCACTCTCGCTTCTGAAGACGTAGTTCTTTCATATCCAAACTTTACGAAGCCATTTGAGCTAACTACAGACGCGTCCAACTTCGCCCTTGGTGCGGTTTTGGCTCAACAGGATAGGCCAATAACATTTATCTCCCGTACACTTGGTAAAACCGAGGAGGGGTACGCAGCCAATGAAAAGGAAATGTTGGCAATTATATGGGCACTAAATGCCTTACGCCAGTACCTATATGGATCTGCGCATGTAAAAATATACACAAATCACCAGCCTCTCACATATGTTCTCAGCAGCAAAAACAATAACAGCAAGATGAAGCGGTGGAAGGCTATTCTGGAGGAGTACGACTATGAACTGCACTATAAACCGGGTAAAACAAACATGGTAGCAGACGCTCTTTCAAGTCCTCCCCAGATAAAGTCGCTAGTAAATTCGCTTACGGTCACCGAGCACAGTGACGACAGTTCGTCCCACAACTTAATACACAGTGTGGAAGTCCCCCTTAATGTATTTAAAAATCAGATATCTCTTCAATGAGTTTCAATATTGTTTTCCCAACCTATCACCGACATGTCGTGACAGAACCTGAGTTCAACGAGGGGAACTTAAAGGAAATCCTGAAGAAAGTGTTGAACATTTAAGTTATTAATGGTATCAGAGCCGCAGAACGAATAATGGGCCTAATACAAACACTATACGTGTCCCACTTTAGTAGCTTCAAAATTAGATTCACTCAGATTCAGGTCGAAGATGTTACTGACGATTCGGATCAGGAGAACATCGTGACCAGTACTCACCGGAGAGCGCATAGAGACGCAAAAGAGAAATAGGTTCAAATCCTAAAAAAATATTATTTTCCGGGAATGATAGGGAAAATTCGCAGAGTTACGAAAGCATGTCAAGTCTGCATAGAAAACAAGTACGACCATATATTTCACGGACGGCAAAATAATCTTAACTGCCATCGATAAGTTTTCGAAATACGCGCTTACAAGAATGCTAAAGTCTAGAACCAGCAACCTCTTAGAGAACTCGTGTTGGCCTTTGGAGTTCCCGAAATAATCGTGATTGATAACGAGAAATCGTTGAGCTCAAGCTCCATAACCCATATGTTAGAAAATCTATTCAAAATCACAATCTTCAAGGTTCCCCCCTACACAAGCTCTGCTAACGGTCAAGTGGAACGCTTTCATTCCACACTCTCCGAGTTATTGCGCTGCTTGAAGACCAAGAAGATTCACAACTCTTTCTCTGAGCTGTTGGACATGACGGTGCACGAATATAACGGGTCAGTGCACTCAACAATTAAAAGGGAACCTATCGATGTTTTCTTTGGTAAGGAGTCGCTTAATAACCCAGAACTATTAGAATCAGAAAGGAAGAAAAATGAGGAGAGAATAAAAAGCAAACAGGAAGCCGACCTAGACTATCACAATAAAAGTAGGAAACCACCAAAAACGTATAGCGCAGGAGACGTAATATATGTTAAAATAAATAAGAGATTAGGCAATAAGCTTTCTGCAAGGTATAGAAAGGAAGTAGTTTCAGAAAATAGGTCAACGACAATTTTAACCACATCTGGCAGAGTAAATCATAAGTCATTAATAAGGAATTAAATTTTTTAGGCTCTGCGTTGCACCCATCATCGCGGATGTCAAAATGCTGGATTACTCTAACGCCCAACTGATAGCAATAAATTCCGGTTCTGCAAAAGTGCAGACCGGAACATTCAAAATTATACACGTCATTGAAATTGACCAATATCAAGAATCCTTAAAGAAAATAGACCTAAGTATACGCGATTTCGGTAACCTTCCACATCCCATGTTTCCGTTCCTATCCCACGAGATTCAACAGATACAAATTCACCTCAACTGCCTCTTTCCCAAGTTAAGAAATAAACGCTCAATAGATCTCCTTGGTTCTGCCTGGAAGTGGATCGCTGGAACACCAGACCGGCACGACTTTGAGATAGTAGAGGAGAAAGTTAATAATGTACTGTCAAATAACAACCAACAAAGGATTGTTAACAGCTTGTTGTTAAATAAAATTAACGAAGTAAGTAATGTAACAAACGAAATTGTAAGAAGTTCAGAAGCAAGCCTTAAGCAAGAACTCCTATTAAACTTGAAATTTAAACTAGATATGTTAAAAGAGGAAATAATTAATATTGAATATGCCATACAATGGGCAAAAACTGGCGTTGTTAACACATATATTTTATCCAACACTGAAATTAAATTAATTGAACAAGTAATAAACAGAGAAAACATGCCTTATGATAATAGTATTGAAGCAATAGAATTCGCTAATGTAAAAATAGCATCAAACAATTCAATATTACTATACACCCTAAGTTTGCCAGTAGCCGACCCAGAAATATGTAAAAAATTGCTAATAAAGCCGGTAAAAAGAGGAAAAAACATAATTAAGTTAGATTTTAAGGAAATTTTGCAGTGCCGAAAAGCAATCTATGGGTTAATCGATAATTGTAAGACTATTAACAAACTTTCTATTTGTAAACAGACTTCTATTCTAGATGTAAGTAACGACAAGTGCATTAGCCATTTATTATCCAGCCGCCCGTCTTCCTGCACACAAATAAACAATCAACACGTCCCCGCCGTAGAAGAACTAACTCCTGGTGTCATCCTTCTAAACCAGTTTGACGGTAATATAGAAATAGACGAAAATCGAGTTCCACTGAACGGAACCTACATCATCCACTTCCACAACGCTACCATAAAAGCCAAAAAATATACCTTCACCGCAACTGAGGTTACAGAACACAAGCCCCTTCCGGCCCTGCTACAACCTTCTGCAATCAGGCCCAAGCTTGAAGAACTACTCTCCTTGGAAATGATTAAGGAGATCGAAACCAACAACACCCGGTACATTCAAATGCTGGAAATCTCCAATCAAAAGCGTATTCTTCTCTCGTAAATAAAGAAACTCTATGTTTATCAGGCCTTTTCTCCAAAAAAATGACCTCAAAGTCAAAACTTTGTTTTGGGAAGAAAATTTGAACAACACTTAGAATTGAAAATCTGGCAACCCTAAACCTATGGAAGCCTAATTTAAATACAGTCTTAAAGGTTGTTATTTCTACAAAAAATTGAGTCTAAGATTAGGTTCCTATCATCAGTTTCGACAGAGATATCGAATTTAACAAAGGTCAGGGTACACCAAAGTTAGCCTTTTTTTAAATTGTCAAAAAGTGATGTCAAACTTGAGAAACGGACTTTACTGTAGAACAATTTTTTTAATAGAATATGACCAAGAATCATATCCCAAAGTATGTAAAACGAATTACAGGACACCCTGTATAGTAGTTTTGTGTTCTTACCAGAGATTGGGTGAATGCTGATATAGGTGAATTGATGTTTGGTGTGTCTTGAGTTTTGTCGTTTGGTGTAGGTTGTTGTGTATTTTGAATTGGAGTAGTGAAGGATGGGTTTGGAAGTTCAATATTTGTAGATTTTTGTAAGTTATTAGTTCGGTTTGAAATGGAAGAGGTGGAAGGTGATTGTGAAGTTTCTTGAGCTGTTTGGCTATTGTGTAGGTATAGTTGAGTGGTTTGTTTCTATTTTATTTTATCTTGTTTTGATGTTTGATAGGACAATGAATCTCTTCCGTGCTTGAAAGCAAGTTGGTTTTGTGATATGAATCGTTTTTTTTTTTTTTTTCAATGTACCAAAACAGCCGGTTAGAGATAATTTTTATAGTTTGCTCAAACATGGTAGCAAAGATATGGGTCTATAGCTTGAGGGATCTGTCAGTAGTTTTTTTGGTTTTAATATTGGGATTATATTTCAAATTTTCCATGTTTGTGGGAAAACACTTTGGTTTAACAATACTATTATATAACTTTAAGATTCTTTGTCTGAATATCAAAGGAGAATTTTTCATCATTGGGTATGAGATACGATCATACCCTGGAGATTTGCCGTTGAGAGCGTATAAACAGGCGTCTAGTTCTATAACACTGATTTCATTTTCTATTACTTTAGCTGAAGTGTCAATTTCCCAAGTAATTTCCTTTGTGTTCAACGCAGTCTGTTTTTGTTGCAGAAAAGAGGATGTGAAGTTTGAGTCGCTGGCATGTTGTGGCCAGAAATTGCCAAAGTGGTCACAGATATTTTTGGGATCCGAGAGAGTGCCTGAGATGGTAGATATGGTACTGATAATTTGAGGTGTATAATTGCCTGAGAGGTTTCTTATATCAGTCTATATTTTTTTACTAGAAGACTTAGGGTTTATGTTCTGCGTAAATTTTGTATAACTTTCTTTTTTGGCTAATTTTGCTTCTCTTTTAAAAATAGCATTAGACTGTCGATATCTTACTAGGTTGATGTCTGAGGGGTGTTTCCTGAAGATTTTCCAAAGTGATTGTTTTTTCGACCGAAGAATGGCCAAATTTTTGTTCCACCACGGGGTGGTAATCTTTTGCGGGATGTTTTTTGTTTGGGGGATGGAGATATTGGCTGCAGATCAGGGTATTTTTGTAAGTATTGCCGTTTCTTTATTTATATTAGAGGAATTTGGGTATTTGTCATTGGTTTCGGAGAATTTGTTTTGAAAGTCAGTTTTGAATTAAGGTGGAGTTTTTATGACCGTAGCGTTGGTCTCAAGGTTAATAGGTTAATACTTGTTAGAATTGGGCGGTGATCGCTACCGTGAAGGTCGTCAAAAATATTACAAGAAACGTAAGGTAAGAATTGAGGGGATATTGCTGCTATGTCTACGTGTGTCCATGTGTTGTGTGTCGAGAAGTGTGTAGGGGAGCCATCATTAAGTATTGAAAGATTTGTCGCTGCAAGGAAGCTTTCGACTTCTTTGCCTCTGGTGTTTGTAACTAGGGATCCCCACAATGTGTTCCAGGAGATGATATCTCCTGTTAGCAAAATGGGAGAATGGAAATTTTGTATGAGATGAATTAAGTCTGTTGATGTAAATGCTTGTGTCGGTGGAATATACAACGAGATGACGATGATTTTTATTTTGAGTAAAAGTTCTATAGCAACAGCTGATAAATTAGAATTTAATGGTAAGTGAACGTGGGGAATGGATTTGTGAACGAGTAGACAGGTGCCTTGTTTGGAAGAAGTGTTTGAGCTAAGATTATGAAAGTATGCCGAATATTGTCTTTGCGGATGGGGAATAACTGAAGTTTAGAGATGGGTTTCTTCAAGGCTTATTATTGACGGTTTTAGGTCATTTATCAACAATTGTAGCTCTTGTAAATTATTGAAATAACCATTAAGATTCCATTGTAGAATCTTGTATATTGATTTTGTGGAGTTTTCATTGTGCCTTTTTCCAATATAATTCGGGTTATATATAATTGGAAAACAGGCATATCAGGCCATAGAACCATCATGAACCATACAGATGTAGACATCCAAACAGACTATACCCCCCCGCATATTGATTTCAATCCAGTGGCCCTAACAGTCTTTCCGACTAGAGAAAGCTGGGAGGAAAACAGGGTTATAAAAGAAAATCACATTTCCGTGTTCACAGATGGTTCCAAAACGGACGAAGGGGTAGGATCAGGTATCTTCTCAGACTACCCTAACATGAATAGATCAATAAAGCTTCCCGACTTCTGCAGTGTCTTTCAAGCAGAAGTACTCGCAGTGTGCGAAGCCGCGAAGCACCTTGCTACGCAAAACTTGATCAACAAAAATATTGACTTTTTTGTAGACAGTCAGGCGGCCATTAAAGCTATCTCATCCATTATCACAAAATCCAGGCTAGTAGACAGCTGTCGCAGTAACCTTAGACTGCTCAGTGAGACAAACACAGTTAGTTTAACTTGGGTTCCAGGACATCGTGACATTATCGGTAATGAAATGGCGGAAAAGCTGGCAAAAATCGGGTCAGCACTCGAATCCAGCGAAGCGAACACTTCAGTTCTAAAGCCACTAGAGCAAGAAAAAAGCAGAATCAAACACAATTTTCTAAAAATCGCCAATGACAGGTGGTCATCTTTAGAAACATGCCGAGTCTCTAGAAACCTTTGGCCAGATATTTCCAAGAAAAAAACAGAATTTCTACTCCAGCTAAGCAGACCTCGGCTCTCTCTGTTGATTGGCATTCTCACGGGTCACAACTCGTTGGGTACCCACATGATGAGAATGGGCATTAGCACATCCGACTTATGTAGAGGATGCCAAGATGAGGAGGCAGAGGAGGGATCTTTCCACTTCCTCTGTGAGTGTCCTAGCTTAGCCCACACTCGGAAAAAAACCCTCGGAGAATACTTCTTCGACGAACTGGGCGACATCTCTAACCTCCCACTGAGCAACGTCCTGAAATTTACTCAGGGCTCCAAATGGTTCAGTGGGAGTTCCCTACCACAATAACCATCCACCTCTCCAATCCTCCCATTTCCTCATCCTCTGATTTCCCGGGGAGCACAATGGATCCTCGAGATCCGAGTGAGGTGTTGCCACTTGTGGCTGCACCCCTCATTCAACCTAACCTAACCTAACCTATATTGGGAAAAGCATGTGTTGGAGATGTTTTTTTTTTTTTTGTGAAACGGTTTAAGTGACTCTGCTGCCCACGACCCGGGTCGGATGGGAAACTGGTATTTCCCATTCGTCCCGGCACCTGATCAGCAGAGTCGACTGTTTTTGCATATATTTTAGGTTTATAGAATGTCACCATCGGTTTCTATTGGGGTTATATAGTAGTTTTGTGTTCTTACCAGAGATTGGGTGAATGCTGATATAGGTGAATTGATGTTTGGTGTGTCTTGAGTTTTGTCGTTTAGTGTAGGTTGTTGTGTATTTTGAATTGGAGTAGTGAAGGATGGGTTTGGAAGTTCAATATTTGTAGATTTTTGTAAGTTACTAGTTTGGTTTGAAATGGAAGAGGTGGAAGGTGATTGTGAAGTTTCTTGAGCTGTTTGGCTATTTATTTGTGTAGGTATTGTTGAGTGGTTTGTTTCTATTTTATTTTATCTTGTTTTGATGTTTGATAGGACAATGAATTTGTTTCGGGAGGGTGTGTTGTTTCAAAATATTTTTGTTTGAGGTGTCTGACTGAGTGAGGTTCTTAGACACAGCAGCGTAGGAAAGTGTGGAGAATGGTTCAGGGTTTAGTTCTTTTTATGCTTGTTTTGCTTCGAATATTGTGCATTTTCTTATTGTTTTTATTTTTAGAATTTCTTTTGCTTTTGGATGATCTTCTTAGCAGTTTGCACATTGTAAGCGAGCGCACGTGTGCTATGCATTTGGTTTTATATTGCAATTATCACATGTTGAGATATTCTTACATCTCTTTGCTCTATGACCCAGTAGTTGGCAGTTTTTACACCTCATTGGACTTGGGAAATATTCTACAACTTTGCAGTTGTACTAGCCTATATTAACTGTACTTGGAGGACGGAATAGGTCGAATGTATCTACACTTTTTTTAAATTTGTATACTTCCGTTACTCCTTGTACTTTCATCTCTTTGATGATTTCATCTTCAGGAACATTGGCGAGATAAGGTGCGTAAACTGTACCTTTTGACGAATTGAGGTTAGAATGCAGTGAAACTTTAATTGGACAAATGCCAGCGAGGGATGTTTTAGCAAGAAAGATATCAGCTATTTTTGTGTTTTAACCAAAATTAGAATGTTACCATCTCGAAGTTGTGAAATATATTCATATCCGGTGCTTATACCATCAATGGCTTTTTTAAGAATAAAAACACTAATTGAGGTTACTGGTTTTTCACTGTTTGCTGGGGCGATAATTATAAATTTGGGGTTAGGGTAAGAAGGAAAGTTGAGAAGATTCAATGAAGTATTATGTTCCACATCTGTAAAGTTTGTTTTTTTTCTTCTTTTTTTCTTATTACCGAGATCGGAAAGTGAGTCAAAATCTAGCTCACTAAACCGATTTCCCGAAAGCACGTGGCCCCCGAGGGCCATTTTTAATTTCTATGCAATTGAACTGCTTGTTGTTTTTTTTTTGTTTTTGTTTATTAAATTCACTGAAGAGAGAGAGAGAGAGAAGGGTTTATTTGCTATGGCTTGGCCGTCAGCTCGGTTGGCAAAATACTATTTAATATGTAACTTTGAACCTTTTTTTTTGTTTTTTTTTTTTGTAATCTCAGTGACAATCAATCAAAACATTCTGTTACTAGTAAAGTTCTATATTTATATATGACTTTAATATAATTAACTAATTTTTTCAAATCGCCCTCGTTCAAAATTCGTATTGTCTTCTGCAGGGTAAGGTATTTCTTCCCGAAGTAAGTTAATCTTTGGGGTATGTAGATTCGACAAACACTAACTATGTGGAAGCAGTCCTCTTTCGCTTTCAGGTTGCAAATATTGCAAAATTGGTTGAAGCTTCCATTATACACTGCTGTTCACTTAATTAGACCCACAAATTTTTTTTACATAAACCTAATTTTTTTGTAAGTGTTGGTAGCAATTGTCAAACAATTGCATTTATTTGAAAACTTATTAAATTTTTAACAAAATAACACTAAAAAGTCCAAGGTGAGTGGAAGTAAACGGACATTTTTTTCACTTTTGTCTATGCTCCAAGAAAAAGTACAGGTTTTTTTGTTCACATGATTAGACGCACCTGTAAAATTAGTTAGTTGGTCGCGATCTGTTACGTGGATTACAGACAGCTGCAAAGTTTAAGCAATAAAAAAGTGTTTGCCACAGATTTCAGTCCGAAATGTTGGAAAAAAAAAGTTTTAGCTGTAGAAGAAAAAGTGAAAATTGACGTGTTGCAATCCGAAGAGTTTTCAATGAGAAGAATTGCAAAAAAAAAAATCCAAAGTGACCATGTTGTGAGGAATTTTATTAAAACCAGTGATTCATATGATAAAAACTGCAAAGAAAGTACAAAAACGGCTTTAACTCCTCAGGATAAGAGAAAAATTTTAAAAACTGCATCAAATTCAGCACTCTCTACCAGCAAAATAAAGGAAAAAGCGGGGGTAACAGCCAGCACATTAACTGTTCGTCGAGCTATTTTAGGTGCAGAACATCTACAATTAAAAAAAAAACAAAAAAAAAATGCCTCCACTAAACGCCATAAGAGCAAACAGCGGTTGGAGTTCGCACGCGTTCACATGACCTGGGATAGCAACTTTGAAAATGAGCTAAATTGGCAAAATGCGGTTTTTCTGACCAAAAAAATAATCAGGGAAACAGTGGTTGTATCCATCAGGACCATCTAGGACTAGGTTAAGTTTTTTTGGTCAGAAAAACCGCATTTTGCTAATTTAGCTCATTTTCAAATTTGCTATCCCAGGTCATGTGAACGCGTGCAAACTCCAACCGCTGTTTGCTCTTATGGCGTTTAGTGGAGGCATTTTTTTTTTGTTTTTTTTTTAATTGTAGATGTTCTGCACCTAAAATAGCTCGACGAACAGTTAATGTGCTGGCTGTTACCCCCACTTTTTCCTTTATTTTGCTGGTAGAGAGTGCTGAATTTGATGCAGTTTTTAAAATTTTTCATTTATCCTGAGGATTTAAAGCCGTTTTTGTACTTTCTTTGCAGTTTTTTTCATATGAATCACTGGTCTTAATAAAATTCCTCACAACATGGTCACTTTGGCCTATTTTTTTTTGCAATTCTTCTCATTGAAAACTCTTCGGATTGCAACACGTAAATTTTCACTTTTTCTTCCACAGCTAAAACTTTTTTTTCCAACATTTTGGACTGAAATCTGTGGCAAAAACTTCTTTATTGCTTAAACTTTGCAGCTATCTGTGATCCACGTAACAGATCGCGACCAACTAACTAATTTTACAGTCTAATCATGTGAACAAAAAAAAACTGTACTTTTTCTTGGAGCATAGACAAAAGTGAAAAAAAAGTCCGTTTACTTCCAGTCACCTTGGACTTTTTAGTGTTATTTTGTTGAGAATTTAATAAGCTTTCAAATAAATGCAATTGTTTGATAATTGCTACCAACACTTACAAAAAAATTAGGTTTATGTAAAAAAAAATTTTTGCGTCTAATTAAGTGAACAGCAGTGTATGGGGTACCATTTAAACCGAGTAACTCACATCTTGTTTTAAAAATAGGAGATATTTCTTTGTAGTTGAATCTGTCATTAAAGTAGTTCTTATCCTTCAGGTTGTAGTTCAGGAGAGGATACAATATTGTGTTTTCTGATTTACGGGCTTGTTTAATAAACGACACACGGATAGAATCTTCTTTTTTTCGGATTGTTCTATATAGTTGACAGTATTGTGATGATCTTTTGAATGAACAGTTTCCTCGGCGCCACTTTCCAACAGCTGCACCTAACTTTACGGAAGTATCCGACGTCACAGTCGAAGAAGTTAGGGAGGCAGTTAAGAACTCCAAAAAAGGCAAAGCGATTGGGCCAGACGAGGTACCATATGAGTTTTGGAAAAATATGGGAGACATCGGGTTGAGATGGCTCACGATTCTCATCTCCAAACTTATAAGAGGTGACAGTTTGCCTAATAAATGGAGGGAAAGTTTTCTTCTACCAATGTACAAGGGAAAGGGAGATACCAGAAGCTGTGACAACTATCGTTCGATCAAGTTGATGTCTCTTAGAAATTTAGTAGAGAGACCTAACTGTGACAGTTTATAGAATAATGCGCTTCTATTAACAAGGTCAAAAGCGGCTTTAAAATGTACAAAGAAGCTATAAATTTTCTTGTTTCTTGCTTGGAAAGCTTTTACAGTTGAGGATAACGTAAATATGTACTTGATCTGAGGTTGAAAAGTTTTTTCTGAATCCAGCTGGTTGATCTGTCAGGATATTTTTTTCTTCTACCCATTTTTCTAACCGTTCCACAAGTATTCCACAAAATATCTTGGCTGAGACATTCATGAATGAGATACCTCTGTAGTTCTCTACATTTTCCAGTGAACCCTTTTTGTGGATAGGGAATATAATGGATTTCTTAAACGATTAAGAAATGTCAGCTTTCGAGAAAATGTTGTTGTAAAGAATTTTTAAATGGTTTAAGTTCGTACGGAATACCATCCTAGCCTGGTGCTTTTCCGTTTTTTGACTTCGTTATAACAGCCTGTATTTCCACAGTTGTTATCTCGCCATCTAAAAAGTCGTCAAAAATAAGGGGGTCTGCTTACGAAAACATTAGATTTGAGTTGTCTATTAGAAGACGTTTGAAGTACATAGAGAGATCATCAGCAGATACTCCAACACTAATTTGAAAGTTTAAACCATTCATCTCCCTTGCTATCCTCCAAAAGTCCTTTGAGGTCTTGGTTTGGCCTAGTAAGTAAGCTTGTTGATTATCGAAGTTAGTTTTCTTTGTTGAGAACAGATTCTTGTATTGGATACTCAAAATATTCTGCAACGATAACCTCCTCATACCTGGCATGTAGGTCGGCTTTCGGGAGAAACACTCGACGCTGCATCCACTCCTTAATTTTCAGCATGACATCACCACCTCACTCAACAGTCATCGTGTCACCGGTGGATGCTTTCTGGATGTCGAGAAGGCATTCGATAGCGTATGGATAGACGGATTAATACATAAACTCTACGCGTTTCAGCTTCCACCACCACTAATCAAAATTCTCTGTTCTTTTAAGTAAGTAAGTAAGTAAGTAAGAAATTCATTTATTAACAATTTTTCTATTACATTAGTTAAAAGTAAGAATGAATTTAGAAGCTATGGCTTGGCCGTCAGCTCGGTTGGCAAAATACTATTTAATATGTAACTTTGAACCTTTTTTTTATAATCTCAATGACAATCAATCAAAATATTCTGTTACTAGTAAAGTTCTATATTTATATATGAATTTAATATAATTAACTAATTTTTTCAAATCGCCCTCGTTCAAAATTCGTATTGTCTTCTGCAGGGTAAGGTATTTCTTCCCGAAGTAAGTTAATCTTTGGGGTATGTAGATTGGACAAACACTTACTATGTGGAAGCAGTCCTCTTTCGCTTTCAGGTTGCAAATATTGAAAAATTGGTTGAAACTTCCATTATATGGGGTACCATTCAAACCGAGTAACTCACATCTTGTTTTAAAAATAAGATATTTCACTGTAGTTGAATCTGTCATTAAAGTAGTTCTTATCCTTCAGGTTGTAGTTCAGGAGAGGATACAACATTGTGTTTTCTGATTTACGGGCTTGTTCAATAAACGACACACGGATAGAATCTTCTTTTTTTCGGATTGTTCTATATAGTTGACAGTATTGTGATGATCTTTTGAATGAACAGTTTCCTCGGCGCCACTTTCCAACAGCTGCACCTAACTTTACGGAAGTATCTGACGTCACAGTCGAAGAAGTTAGGGAGGCAGTTAAGAACTCCAAGAAAGGCAAAGCGATTGGGCCAGAGGAGGTACCATATGAGTTTTGGTAAAATATGGGAGACATCGGGTTGAGATGGCTCACGATTCTCATCCCCAAACTTATAAGAGGTGACAGTTTGCCTAATAAATGGAGGGAAAGTTTTCTTCTTCCAATGTACAAGGGAAAGGGAGATACCAGAAGCTGTGACAACTGACAACTATCGTTCGATCAAGTTGATGTCTCTTAGAAATTTAGTAGAGAGACCTAACTGTGACAGTTTATAGAATAATGCGCTTCTATTAACAAGGTCAAAAGCGGCTTTAAAATCTACAAAGAAGCTATAAATTTTCTTGTTTCTTGCTTGGAAAGCTTTTACAGTTGAGGATAACGTAAATATGTACTTGATCTGTGGTTGAAAAGTTTTTTTGAATCCAGCTTGTTGATCTGTCAGGATATTTTTTTCTTCTACCCATTTTTCTAACCGTTCCACAAGTATTCCACAAAATATCTTGGCTGAGACATTCATGAATGAGATACCTCTGTAGTTCTCTACATTTTCCAGTGAACCCTTTTTGTGGATAGGGAATATAATGGATTTCTTAAACGATGAAGAAATGTCAGCTTTCGAGAAAATGTTGTTGTAAAGAATTTTTAAATGGTTTAAATTCGTACGGAATACCATCCTAGCCTGGTGCTTTTCCGTTTTTTGACTTCGTTATAACAGCCTGTATTTCCACAGTTGTTATCTCGCCATCTAAAAAGTCGTCAAAAATAAGGGGGTCTGCTTACGAAAACATTAGATTTGAGTTGTCTATTAGAAGACGTTTGAAGTACATAGAGAGATCATCAGAAAACATTTTTCGGTGTGGAACTTCTTATGCAATGCGTTATTTGATTTGCGAGTATTTCTGTGGACTCAGGTATCGATTCATTTGTTAGAAGCAAACTGTCTAGTAGACGATGATACGAATTTTTCTCTTCGCATTTACATTTAAGTCTGGGTAAGGGTGGGTAAGGTTTTTCTGTTCCTATATTTCTTTCAGAAAATTTTTCGTACAAATGGACAACTGCAAATTCCATACTAAGAACATCAGAGCCGGAGTCGCCCAAGGTTCAAAACTCGGTCCCCTTCCTCCACAGCTTGATGACGTCAGACCAACCAACTCCAACTGGATGCGAGAATCTGCTTTACGTCGATGACTCGCTAACCTACGCCACATCACTCTCGCCATTGCTCGCAGGCAAGAGAGTAGAGGCCCACCTCAGCAGACTATACCACTGCCAGTCCGACCAAATCTGCTATTTGAGGGTCTCATGAAGCAAACCAGTTCCGATTTGGAGGAGTTGATCCGTATGCCCCACTTTTTGTAGTAGTGGTATAGTCTGCTGACGTGGGCCTCTACTCTCTTGCGTAGAAAAAGAATGCAAAATGTTGGTCCTGAAACTTCCCGATGGATCCATCATTCAATCCAAACCGAATGTGAAATACCTGGGTATCCACTTCCATGAGCTGTTGAACTTCAAACCACTCAGCAGGAAAGCTCTCAAAAAAGCCAGTTGGGCTTTCAGCCGGGTGCACCCTCTGCTGAAAAAAATAACTGGACTAAGCCAACCGACAAAGTTATTGGTCTACCAGCAACTTCTGCGACCAGTAATTAGCTACTCCTTCCCAGTCTGGTTCTCCATTTCGAAGAAATGTTTCACAAATGCGGCAATGTAAGCATTCCAAAACCTAAAATCTCCGCAACAAAAACTTATCGAAGAACGTCGGTTCATCCGATCGGAGAACTACCACGAAGCAAAATGTCTCCGATCGGAGAGAATTCCGCTCCGACGGTTACCTCGATAGGGCCGAATATTATCCAAATATAGAGTCTTAAGTATTGTGCCACCTGGATCAAAGACTAATACGGTGACGTGAAATAATACCAATTGAAATAACACCAAATCTTAAATTTGGTCTTATTTCGTTATTCAAAACGAAGTAATACCAATTTGGCTTCATTTCGATTACCAAAACGAAATAATAGGGCTGTTTTTTTGGGAAGAAGTCCGGTACCTTGTATTGTAAATCCAAAAAAACGCTTCGCGTTTTTTATGTTTGATGGTTGGCTGATTGGTTGTCTATCCCTTGTATAATTTACTCATCCTTTTATCCCCTGTATCTTTTGTTGTTTTTGCTTTACATGTATTTACAATACAAGGTACCGGACTTCTTCCCAAAAAAACAGCCCTAATGCCAAAAAAGTAATGGAAATAACGCCAAATTTGTTTAAATACAAAATTTGGCGGTACTTCGTTTTCAAATTGGAAATAAAGCCAAATTTTTCATAAATTATATATATACTTTCAAAAACAATTCATTGAAAAGGTAATTATATTTTTTCTGTTTGCATGTTTGAATGTTTGATTTGAGTTTCATGGAAGTCCAGAGTTTAAAATGTTTAACATAATGAAAAATTGCATGAAGAAAGTAAAAGGATAATAACTAAAAAAAGCCAAACTGACGATCAGATATGGAGAGTGAAAAAATATTAAGCCATTACGAAAAAGTCAACTTGGGGAATCGAAAAATTCGCCCGAATTTGTTTGAATGTTTATCCATCCAGTCGGATTTTTAACTCAGGACTTCCATACAACTCAAATCAAACAATTAAATTTTCTAAAAATTAGGCTTGCAAAATTATTCAAATAAAACGTAATAAATAACAACCAATGAAAGATTAATTATAGGAAACATTAACAACGATATCTTTCCATGGAAAAGCCATACGAACCACTAGCGAAGATTCCGAAATGAAAAAAACATCGATATCCTCATTTTATACTATAATGAACTTATTTTAATATTTGGTGAATAATAATTTACATTAAAGATAAAAGATAGATGGATCTAACTTGTGTTTCGTTTAGGTTTATTTTCGTAATTCTGCAAAAATTTAAATCTAAATAACACCAATTTGGCTTTATTTCGTTTTCTAAAACGAAATAAAGCCAAACTGAGAATTTGGGCTTATTTCGTTTTTCAAACCGAAATAAAGCCAAATTTTTGGAATTTGGCTTTATTTCGTTTGGTATTATTTCACGTCACCGACTAATACCTGTGATCGATAGGACATACTTTCTATTCTATTAAAAGCGCCTGACGAGGGCCTCAGTGAAACCTGTGAACCTTTTGAATTGCCGCCAGTGGGCTTTATACCTGTGAGCCGATTGCCGCCGAGGGCCCCGATTAGTACTCGTGAGCCTAACCAGCGCCTGACAGAGGACCTCAGTGAAACCTGTCAACCTTTTGAATTGCCGCCAGTGGGCTTTAGGACCTATTGCTACCGCCGCCGAATCTATAGCGGTAGCAGCCGATACACCGCCGCGCCGTCGCTGACGCTCCTAGGGACGCCACTAACTTATCCGTACCAAACCTACAGAACTTTTTCTAACCATTCTGTCGCTTTATGTTGTTACTTCACTACAAGAATTGTTTGAGAAATAAAGAATTGTTATAGTAAACTGAAGTTTTAACGTGTCTTTCTTCAGAAACAACCCTGGCGTGCCGTGAGCTTTTCTCGGCACGAAAGCAAAGCACGTCCAAGTCTCAGAAACATGAAATTATTTTTGCACGGGTGTCAGCTTTGGCTAAGAATTGTCAAGTCCTAAAAAGTGCTTTCTCAATTGGCCGTTTAGAACCGGCATAAAGAAAAGTTGTAAGTCTCCTTAGCTTTGTGGCGGCGCGGCGTCCTATTAATTTATTTAACTGCACAAACATATTATGGTAGTACTGAAAGAAAAATAACTTTAAAAAAGAAAAATTTTATTCATTTTCAGTAGCTCGTACACAAATATAAATAAATTATTATGTTTATGCCCTTTGGAATCTGGTATTCTTGCAGCATGATTTACTTCTTATATGTGAAACCCAGGAGATAATCCGTAAGTAAACTGACTATCGTGGCTTCTAGAAAAATCATGTAGTTTCTGGCGTTTTTCGGGGATCAGAAAAGCATCAACTTCATCAAAAATGTCTGAATCTTCTCCTTTTAGATGTCTACCAGAGCCTTCCTTGCTGATAGCAGTTTGTTCTTCTTCAGCATCATTGCCTTGGTATTGTAAGTACTTCGCAGTTATTCTCTTATTCGATCTAAAAAGTATATCTCAATTAGCAAGTTCCTAGAAAAGTTTCGTTGTCTACTTACGTTTTTAATATTAATGGGTCGAATGGAAAGAATGTATCTAAAACCTCTTCAGGGGTAGCTGTTTCATGAGCGTATACCGTCGCAAGTTTTCGACGCGCATTTCTTTCTAATATAGCGTGACAGTAAGCCAGTTGATAAGCTCTTGTGATTCCTGCAAAAGAAGTTGCAACAGCCGGCAAACATACTCGAAGAGGGTTAAAATTGCACGTAACTAGTGCAGACAGCTGCAGAGATTGTAAGAAGAGGAGACCTATAAGAAAATAATCGTTTAGTATCTATACATAAACCCATATTTAAAAATATAAAACAGAAAAGATTTAACTATTATCATGTGAACCCTTTTCTGTGTTTTATGAAGGCTGTGAAGGAGATCAAACAAACCATGGCTGTTTCATTTTCATTTTAAATTCATTTTTATTTATTTGGGTCTTTCGGCCGAAATTTGCCTCAGGAATTAAAAAATCTATTATTATTATTATTTAGTTTTAGTTTTAAATTAATTTTTATTGTTTCTTTCTTATAACTACTTACTTGCTAACAAAAATGTTTAAACTAGCTTACATAATAACTTAATTAACTTACTGACCCTAAGCGGGTACTCTGAATTACACAATAACTTATCTCTAATGCCTTTCGGCCTAAAGATACAATATATCTATTTCACCCTAAAACTAATATTAATAACTAAGAAAGTTTAAAAAACTTAGTTTCATAGATCCCATTTTTGTTTTTCTTAAAACTACTTACAACTAATTAAAACTACTGTAACGTGCGCTTAGTTCGCAAAATAAAACTTCACCTTTCAATCTATTTCTATCACTTTTATTCAGTATCTATACTTAATTCGATCTCAACTCGACTTTTGCACTATCACTTGTATACAACAATTTACTCTTAACTTTATCACTCTATAATCAAAACTGACTGCTCGTTGCGTCAGTGGTCCTATTTATATAGAACAACACTCATCTAGAGCGTTCCAGTTTCTTCTCCATGGTTTCCACATTTGCTGTCAAGCATCTCTACACTCACACACACTGGCTTACAAGCAATGCCTCTCATTTATACCATTCCATTATAGTGTTGCCAGTTGTGTTTTCGGTTAAACGTTTTCGATTAGGAAATTGGTATAAATGTTGGGTGTTCATTACACTGCCCCCTCCTTAAGATTGTTCGTCCCGAATAATTCCATCTGCAGCCTCGCCACTATATCGATGCAGCCGGTCACAATGAACTACTTTTAACTTGCCTCTTAATCCTCTTTGGATGCGGTAAACCACGTCGTTAATCCTCGTGACAACAGTGTAAGGACCTTCCCAGTTCTGCTGAAGTTTCGGTGACAATCCCTTTTGACGATGAGGATTATAAAGCCACACACGATCTCCTGCTTGGAATCCTGCCGTTGTCGCTTTTGTGTCGTACCGTGTCTTCATCCGGTCGCTGTAGGTTTTCATCCGTTCCCTTGTTCTTTTATGGATGTCAGCGAGTCTCTCCTTGAGGTCGTCCACATACTCGTTCGTGTCCTGTGGCTCCTCTGTGGGGCATCCAAATTTAAGTTCGCTGGGCAGCCGCATGGTTTTTCCGAACAGGATGTCAGATGGTGTTTGTCCTGTTGAGCTATGTACCGCACTTCTATAGGTCATCAGGAATAGCGGTACGTGCCTATCCCAGTCTCTTTGGTAGTCGCCTACGACCTTGGTGAGGTGTTCTTTCAAGGTCCGGTTGAATCTTTCAACCATCCCATTAGATTGTGGATGAAGCGGTGTGATTCTGGTCTTCTTGATGCCAAGTAGTCCGCACACTCCTTGGAAGATGTTTGACTCGAAGTTCCTCCCTTGGTCGGAATGGAGTTCCATAGGTACGCCAAACCTACTTACCCAGTTAAACACAATCTGGTCGACCACCGTTTTGGCTTCTTGATTTGGGATGGCATACGCCTCAGGCCATTTGCTAAAATAGTCCATTACAACCAGAATGTAATTGTTTCCAGCGTTGGTCTCTGGAAAAGGCCCAGCCACATCTACTGCAATCCTCTCAAAAGGCGATCCAACGTTGTACTGATGCATCTTACCTTGAATCTTCCTACCAGGTCCTTTGGTTGCAGCACACTTGTCACATGTTCGGCACCACTTCTCCACGTCATTTCTAGCATGTAACCAGTAGAACCGATGTCGCACCTTCTCCAGTGTTTTGTTAACTCCCAGGTGACCTCCAGAAGGTCCGTCGTGCATCTCCCGAAGAACTTCACTGACTTTCGATTGCGGTACGATCAGCTGCATCACATATGATTTACCGTCAGCGGACTCCCATCTTCGCCTGAGGACACCTTCTTGCACATATAGTGAGTCCCACTGTGCCCAATGGGCTTTGAGAACTGGACTCCTGTCAGAAATGTCTCCCCATTCAGGTTTCTCTTCATTTTCTTTCCATGCGAGAATGGGTTCGATATCTGGATCCTCCTGTTGAGCGGTTCTCACTTCCTCATTGCTCCATCCGCATATGGGGTCAGCTCTTAGTCGCTGAGCGGTAATATTTTCTTTTTCTTGTCGCCTACAATGCTTGCAATCCTCTTTGCAAGGTCTTCGGGACAATGCGTCGGCGTTTGAGTGCAGCTTTCCTCTGCGGTGTTGAATCTGGTAATCATAAGCCTGCAGTCTTTCTATCCACCTTGCGACTTGACCTTCTGGATTTTTGAAGTTCAACAGCCAGTTCAGAGCACCATGGTCTGTCCGCAGAAGGAATTTCTGTTCATAGATGTACTTATGTAAAAGTGGATGAAGACATCAAGCAAAGAAAATGGCGCTGGATTGGCCACACACTGAGGAAGCCTGATGACAACATAGCAAAGCAGTGCTTTGAATGGAATCCTCAAGGTGCGAGACGTATTGGAAGACCAAAGGAAACATGGAGGTCAACTGTCATGAAGGAAGCTCGGTCCCAGAATTTTCAGTCGTTTTCACAGCTGAGGTATCGTGCTAGGAATAGAGAGAGATGGAAGGATCTGGTTGCCGCCCTATGCTCCAGTAGGAGTTAAAGTGTTGATGTCAACAGCTTCCGGACACTAAGAAGAAGAAGAGGATGTACTTATGGAAGTGCTTTGTTGCCAAGATAAGAGCTAGCAGTTCCCTTCTGGTCACGCAGTAGTTTCTTTCAGGCTTCGAGAGGACCTTACTGTAATATGCCACCACTTTCTCTTCACCATCATGCACTTGGGATAGTACCGCCCCGATTCCAACGTTGCTTGCATCTGCGTCGATGATGAATGTTTTGCCAGGTGTTGGATGTGCCAGCACTGGAGCGTTACAGAGGCGGTATTTGAGTTCCTGAAAAGATTTTTCACACTCACCTGACCATTTGAACTGCTTCCCTTTTTCGGTGAGCTGATGCAAACTTTTTGCAACTCCAGCAAAGTTCTTAACAAAACGTCGGTAATATGTGGCAAGACCAAGAAAGCTTCGGAGTTGATGTTTGTCCTGTGGTGTTGGCCAATTTTTGACGGAGTCAACCTTTTCAGGATCAGTCTTCACTCCTTGGGAAGAGATGATGTGTCCCAAATACTTAACTTCGGTTTTGAAAAGTGCACATTTTTCTGGATTCAGTTTAAGGTTAGCCTCTCGAAGTCTCTGAAACACGGCTTTTAGATTCTTGCAATGTTGGTCAAATGTTTTTCCG
The DNA here is from genome assembly GCA_949752695.1 of Melanostoma scalare. Classification (NCBI taxonomy): domain Eukaryota; kingdom Metazoa; phylum Arthropoda; class Insecta; order Diptera; family Syrphidae; genus Melanostoma; species Melanostoma scalare. The sequence continues at coordinate 107,034,983 of OX456984.1, read as the reverse complement.
TAAACAATGACATCGTCCAAGTAGACAAGGCACGCATTCCACGTCAGTCCTTGAAGAACGCTCGAATGTTGCCGGAGCGTTGCATAGCCCAAACGGCATAACTTTAAACTGCCAGAGCCCATTACCTGTAGAAAACGCCGTCTTTTCCCGATCATCAGGGTGGATGTCAACTTGCCAATATCCACTCTTCAAATCCAGCGTCGAAAACCACTGGGCTCCCTCCATAGCATCCAGGGTATCACTGATTCTCGGCAGCGGATAGCTGTCCTTTTTAGTCACATCATTCAGCCTTCGGTAGTCCACACAAAAACGAGTGCTTCCGTCTTTCTTTTTCACTAGCACCACTGGTGAAGCCCAAGGACTTTTGGAATTTTCAATAAGACCGTCCTTCTTCATTGCTGTTATTATTTCCTCAACCTCACCTTGTTTGGCCAGTGGAAGGCGTCTTGCGGGTTGACGAATCGGTCTTGCATCTCCTGTGTTGATGCGATGCTGCACCAACTGTGTCCTACCATATTGTCCCTTTTGCGATGCGAAGATGTCAGTGTACTCTTGTAGGAGATTTTCAGCCATCCTTGTTTGTTGGTGATCAAGGTTGGATGAATACAGTATTTTTTATATTTTTTATATTTTTTTTTTTATTATATTTATTTATTTCGTCAATCAGAGAACATATTCACTTGAAGACTACTTAAGAATTAGACTAACAATAGTATATATAAAATAAATAAACGGGGACCATTTTGTTTTTCGGTGCTACTAGTGTTTTCCCAATGATGACGCTTTGGGAGGAACACTCTGGGTCTGGTTCCACCATTAGGTATCGAAGGCTTCCAAACTCACTTTCCAGTTTTGTCCAAACGAACACTTCAGAAGAAGGAGGCAGAATCAGATCTTCCGTGATGACAGTCCTCAGTGTTGACGTATTTTCATTCGAATAGGTCATTAGAATTTCTTTATTTTGGTATTTCAAAACTTGATTACCGATATCCAAAATAACTCCGTGCTGTTTCATAAAGTCGATTCCAATGATGCACTCGTCACATATATCTGCCACCAGGAATTGATGAGTAAACACTAAATCAGCCAGTCGGATCTTAAGACACACTTCTCCGTATACTCTTGCTGCTTCTCCCGTTGCCGTTCTTAGACGGTAGCTATTGGTGTTATGAAGCCACGTCATCTTTACCAGGTCTCGACGCACTATGGATGCTGTGGCACCGGTGTCGATGGTAGCCACATGTTTGTTCCCGTTGATAGTAGTCTCCACAGTCAGACTTTTGTTGTCTCGTTTGGTCTGTGAGACCTGGATGGTGGTTCTGGGGCCATCGATACAAGAAACCAGCCTCTGCCCCCCGAAGTTGGTTCTTACTCGTTTCCCTGATGGGAAAGGGATTGATAAGCAACACTCGTGTTGTTGTTACCTTGCTCTGGGTTGGGTCTTTTGCTTCCACAATGTTGACAACCGGCTTTATTTGGTGGTAGTCGGCATTGACGCTGTAAGTGCCCGGTCTTGTTGCAGTTCCAACATCTTGCTAGTCCGCTCCGCTGGTTCTTTTGTATTTCAGCTCTTTGGCACGAGCATTCTTCGACTATGGCCTCTCTAAGTCGATGTACTCCATGAGAAGCCTGTTCTGCTGCTTCAATTGTCAATGCGAATGCTAAAGTTTCAGAAAGAGTACGTGTTCTAGCAGTTCGCACAGACCTCTGAAGATGTATATCAGAAATGGCACGAACGAAGGACTCAACAGCAAGCTGGTTGATGATTTCTTCTCCAGCATCCGGGTATGCCAGGTGAACCAGTCTTTCGACGTCTGCTTGGAGCTGCTGTAGACTTTCACCCCTTTTCTGGACTCTGTTATTGAGTTGGACTCGGAAGACTTCTTTCAAGTGGCTATCTCCAAAGCGTTTATCTATAGCTGCCACGAGAGAACTGAAATCGCCGCTCTTACCAGCTGCAACTGTTTTAAGTAATTCAGCTGCTGGTCCTCTAAAAGCAAGAGTCAGTGCAATGTACTTGTCTTCGTCATCCCAGCCATTTGTTGTCGCGGCTGCCTCAAATTGTCTCTTGTAGATTGACCAAGAAGACTGTCCATCAAATGTTGGCGGTTTCATCTCCTTTTTCTTTGCAGACTCTCCATTAGATTCTCGAATTCCGAAAAATCCGGATCTGGTCCAATTCCTTGGTCAGAACAGAGAACTGTTTATCACATCGGCTTTCTACGATTTCAAAACGATTCTCTACAACAGAAAGCTGTTTTTCTATACCTTCAACGCGTTCGTCAAAGGCAAACACATTTTTTTCAATGTTGCCCAATTTGCCTTCTAGAATGTTTTTCTGACCTTCCAAAACATTCTGTTGCACCTCAAGTCTTTCGAGAATATTCTGCTGTTCCTTCTTTTGCTCATTTCGTTGCTCTTCCAACTTCTTTTGTTGTACTTCGAGTCGTTCGAGAACATTCTGCTGTTCCTTCTTTTGCTCGTTTCGTTGTTCTAACAAAAGTTTCATCATACTAGAAAAATCTACATTTTCAATTACTTCCTCTTCTTCCACTTCTGTTTCAAAAACAAAAGTGTTCACGTCTTCCCCTTGCTGTTCCAAATAGTTACGCAAGCGCAGGACGAGCTCATTTTTCGATCCCGCTCTAGAGAGATTTCGCTTACCTAACTCACTTTTAAGCTCAATGCAAGTGAGCTCTTCTAACAACTTACCCATTTTCGCTGTATATAATTATTATTTTTCTTTTTTTTTTTACACTTTACTAGTCAAATAAGTTTTATTTACACTTCTGACACCAATGTAACGTGCGCATAGTTCGCAAAATAAAACTTCACCTTTCAATTTATTTCTATCACTTTTATTCAGTATCTATACTTAATTCGATCTCAACTCGACTTTTGCACTATCACTTGTATACAACAATTTACTCTTAACTTTATCACTCTATAATCAAAACTGACTGCTCGTTGCGTCAGCGGTCCTATTTATATAGAACAACACTCATCTAGAGCGTTCCAGTTTCTTCTCCATGGTTTCCACATTTGCTGTCAAGCATCTCTACACTCACACACACTGGCTTACCAAGCAATGCCTCTCATTTATACCATTCCATTATAGTTTTGCCAGTTGTGTTTTCGGTTAAACGTTTTCGATTAGGAAATTGGTATAAATGTTGGGTGTTCATTACACTACCTAAAACTAATTAAAACTACTTAAAACTAGAGCAGCCATAGTAGCTTTTTATATATGTATATATATGTTTTTTTTTTTTTTGTTTTTTGTGTTTTATAATTTTTTTTTGGGATTTTGTATTTTTTCTATTTTTTTTTTTTGAATTTTGGGGGCGCACAGTAATTTTTAAATTTTTTTTTTTTGATTTTGAATTTTACAATTTTTTTTTGATTTTCGATGCCGCAATAATTTTTATAATTTTTTTTTTGGTTCCCACTATGCCTACCCCCTATACCCTAAGTCTTACACACTTAACCTTTGTGACTCGCTATCCTCGTATAAAATACATAAAAAACTACTAAAAGTGCCCATATTATTGTTTTATTCAAACAAACCTCAAATTTAAAAATCTTTTTTTTTTTTTTTAATTTTACCCATTTTGTGTTTTTTCAAATATCATAAGATGTATGGGCTTTTGAGTGCACTTATTACTGAGTTTTTTTTTATTATTGTTTTGTTCATCTGTTGAAAATAAAGAAACTCTATGTTTAACAAGCATTTTCTGCAAAAAAATTACCTTAAAGTCAAAACTTTGTTTAGGGAAAAAAATTTGAACACCACCTAAAATTGAAAATCTGGCAACCCTAAACCTATGAAAGCTAAACTTAAATACAGTCTTAAAGGCTGTTATTTCTTTAAAAAATTAAGTCTAAGATTAGGTCTCTATTATTAGTATTGACAGAGATATGGAATTTAACATAGGTCAGGGTACACAAAAGTTTGCCATTTTTTAAATTGTCAAAAAGTGATGTCAAAGTTGATGATCGAGCTTTACTGTAGACCAATTTTTTTCTTAGAATATGACCAAGAATCACACCCCAAAGGAAAAAAGAAGAAAGTACGGGACACCCTGTATACATATTTTTACTAACTCCCCATTTTCGGAGGTTATTAAGAATAATATGCGGCCCTATTCTATCGAAAGCCTTTTAAAAATCTAGAGAAAGAATGTTAACGTTGTTTTCGGCTTATAAAGCATTCGAAATAAAATAATCTATGTGAAGGAGTGAATCTACGCACCCCCGGCTTGATTTAAAAGCTACCTGTTTATTGCTTAAGAGTTTTTTGGTTTCAGTAGAATTGATAAGGTTTGACCAAGTTTGGAATTATATGTATTGTTGAAGAATCTGATTCCTCTTCGGATTTTTTGGTCATTAGTTAACGCAATGAAATTTATTTCATTTACTTTCCCGACGTTTCGACAGGGTTTGCTGTCTTCCTCAGGGGATCTTTATTAAGAACATAAAATTAGTTGAACAAATTTGAGATTTTACATCGAATAGGTAGACTTACGTTAAGAAATTAAACACGTTATTTTAACAAATTACATAACAATAAATATAAAATATAAAACTTTATATTTCGTTAACCGAAAATTGAAAAAAGAAGAAGAAAATAGAAATATTAACACTTCCTTTGTTGGAGTTTAGTCTTAATATGAGTCATGGATCTGCAAACTATTAAAACAAAAACAAAACTTAAAATTTCTTTGCAGCGACGAGAGAGCAATATATGGCTGATATATTCTGTGTGTCCTGTTTCCTATTCATACTATTGCTGTTTCTTAAAATGTGAAGTGTTTCCAGAGTATACCTTTTTGAAAAATGTTTTTCTGTTTGTAATACTTTGACATTTTCAAAATCGGGTTGGTGTTTTGAGGTGACACAATGGTTTGTCAATGCGGTTTTGGCTGTGTTTTTTAATTTTAGGTCAGATTTGTGGTTGGCAATTCTGTTACCTAATAGTTGTTTCGTGGTGCCTATGTAGCAAAGGTTACAATTGTCAGACTCATTGCCTTTGCAGTCTATTTTATACACTACACCAGTCTTTTTATCCGTTTCCGTTTTTGGCTGAGAAGAAATTGACAACATACACTGCACACACCCCATGTATCTATGGCCTCCCCAAAATACATAAACAAGGTATGCCTCTTCGACCCATCATAGCTTCTATGAAACTACCATGCTACGAATTAGCCAAATATGTTGGGAGAATTTTGCAAACGGTGACTAACACCTCACCTTATGCAATAAAATTTGTAGAAAAAGCGAAGGAAACCATAATTCAAGAACAAGATGTAATGGTTTCTTTTGATGTGGTTTACTTTTTTACCAACATCCCCACGAGTCTCGCCGTTGAAATTGTTAAAAAGAGATGGGATACTATTGCACTCTCAACAAAACTCAACCAAAAGAAATTTTTGGAAATCTTTGAATATTGTCTAAAAGACAACAACATTTTATAATACAAAAATGACATCTACAAACAAATTCATGGTATACCAATGGGAAACCCACTTTCACCCACCATTGCGGATTTGGTACTAGATTACCTACTGGATCAATGTTTTACCAGAATAGAAAAACCGAGATGCATTTTTAAGTATGTGGACGACATTTTTGCAGTAGTAAATTCCCATGAAGTTGCTGCTGATCCTAAATGGTTTCCATACAAAAATAAAGTTTACCGTAGAGAGGGAACAAAACAGTGCGATAGCGTTCTTAGACGTTAAGATCCATCGCGAAAATAATCGCCTCTCTTTCAACTGGTATCAGAAAGAAACAGCATCTGGAAGACTTATCAATTTCCACTCCAACCAGGCTAAAAACATTAAAATGAACACTGCTTCAAACTTAATTAACAAGGTGTTTACATTGAGTGATACAAAGTTTCACTCTGAAAACGAAACAATAGTTACAAAGATCCTTTCCAATAACAGTTTTCCGAATACTACCTATTATAAAAAGCTTAATTTTCGACCGAAAGAACACACCACAAAACGTAAAAACTCCGATGGAAAACACTCAAATATTCAAAAGCATGCAATATGTTCCAACTTTCTCCGAAAACTTTAAAGAAATAGTCGCAGATCAGTGTCAAACCACAAAAATCGCGTTCAAGTCAAATTCCACCTTGAGACGACATTTCTCCGTCCTTAAGCCAAAAACGGAAACGGATAAAAAGACTGATGTAGTGTATAAAATAGACTGCAAAGGCAATGAGTCTGACAATTGTAACCTTTGCTACATAGGCACCACGAAACAACTATTAGGTAACAGAATTGCCAACCACAAATCTGACCTAAAATTAAAAAACACAGCCAAAACCGCATTGACAAACCATTGTGTCACCTCAAAACACCAACCCGATTTTGAAAATGTCAAAGTATTACAAACAGAAAAACATTTTTCAAAAAGGTATACTCTGGAAACACTTCACATTTTAAGAAACAGCAATAGTATGAATAGGAAACAGGACACACAGAATATATCAGCCATATATTGCTCTCTCGTCGCTGCAAAGAAATTTTAAGTTTTGTTTTTGTTTTAATAGTTTGCAGATCCATGACTCATATTAAGACTAAACTCCAACAAAGGAAGTGTTAATATTTCTATTTTCTTCTTTTTTCAATTTTCGGTTAACGAAATATAAAGTTTTATATTTTATATTTATTGTTATGTAATTTGTTAAAATAACGTGTTTAATTTCTTAACGTAAGTCTACCTATTCGATGTAAAATCTCAAATTTGTTCAACTAATTTTATGTTCTCAATAAAGATCCCCTGAGGAAGACAGCAAACCCTGTCGAAACGTCGGGAAAGTAAATGAAATAAATTTCATTGCGTTAACTAATGACCAAAAAAGCCGAAGAGGAATCAGATTCTTCAACAATACATATGTTTTTTGGTTTCTGTAAACCATAAAATACAACAATTTTCTTAAGAACTTTTGACAAACACGGAATGAGCGAGATAGGACGAAAGCCGTCGATTGTATTTTTTGTCTTTGTAATAGGTAAGAAAACAAAAATGTTTTTTTCCACGGGTATCGCCTTTCGCGAGGAATTGGCAAGTCCTCCGTTAGTATTCATTGCCATGAAAAGCGCTTTCTCGATTAGCCGTTCGGAACCGGCAGAAAATTGTAGGTCCCCTCCATCCCCTCACAAGGCATGGTTGTGAGAAATGCACTAGGCCCAGGGGCTCCTTGTTCTGTAGCGCCACCCTATTTATTTATTTATTATTTTACAATAGGTAAGATGGAAGCCGTTTTCCAAGATTGTGGAATTACGGCGGAAGAGAGTATGTTTTTATAAAGTTTGATTAGCCTCATTTTAGTATCGTTGGAGAAATGCTTAATAATTGGGTACGAGATTCTACAAATGAAACGGGGCTTTCAATGCGTAAAGCAGATGGACAACTGCTGATAACTGGAAGGATGCTGTTTAGCGTCGACTGTTTATCGTGACGAAACACATTCGAAAAGCTTGAGTTTTCTGATTTCTCGGACCAAGATTTAGCGATGAACTTGCATATCTCGAGAGGATCACTGATGTTACCATCTGGTGTTGTCATTGAATTAATGGTAAGTGAAGTTTAATTACCTGTAAGATGACGATTGTTTCGCCATATTCTTGTAACGAACCTCACAGACCTAAATCGGAACTCAATCCCAAAGCCGATTCCGCCAACCTCTTATCACTTCTACTTGCCTTCCTGACCTAAGCAACAGGAACCTTAGGCCAAAAGTGATGAAAGGGTGTCCAGGCACTTGCAGCTCAGACAAAATTCAACTCCCGGTAGCTCATCGATGGGTGAGGGATCTTGCTGCTAGCCCCAGACATGGGTTACTTTTTTTTTACTGCCTGCCTAAGTCTAACCAAAACTTTACTTTCCTACGGCCCGAATTTCGCTTCACAGTCAACAACAAAACTGTCATTGATATTTAGTCAGAGGAAAAGCTGTAAATAACCTCTCAGAGCAATCCCTTCCTTCATCCTACGCCTTTGCTATGCTCTAATTATTAAGTAACGGCCCCTAATACAAACGCATGCGACCACTCTGTCACATACGCAAATCTATCCTATCCCTACCATCCTACCTCGACCCTACACATCCCTTATTGAGAACTCGAACTCATATCCACACAACTAAATCTACCTGAACACGAAAATCAAAAAATATAGTTCTCATCAAATCGAAAACCGGAATATGAACTACGAAATATTCAAAATATACAAAATTTTATTCATTTTTGTCAAACTACAAACATTTTCGACTTATGTAGTACCGACATACATAGATATCAACATTTAGTTTGGAAACAAGCAATCATATCTTCTTATATGTTTTTAAATCAATTTAGGTATGAAACCAGCAAGAAAAAATTTAGTTTGAAAACAAGCAATAGAAAAATTTAGTATGAAAACAAGCAGTACTTTAAAATCGACCTTGTAAACTCTTTAGCTAACTTAATTCCAATGTTTCTTCTTTTATTTTGATAATATAAAATCAAAAGACTTACCCTTTTCAATGAGACTCACTAATTTCTACTAGGTACTGGCTTCCCTTTTTCCCAATCCTCTTCCGAGAAGGGGGAGATGAGGTGCACCGCATTCCTTTCTGGGTTCGAATTGACTAAGCTCCTTTGGCAGTAATTGTTATTAAAAAAAGAAATTCATTGGCAATAAGTTTACATTTGATAAGGTATGGTCGCTTAAAAAATTTTATGGAAATTGAAAAATATTTCAAAAACAAATATTAAGGATAGTTAATTAAATCCATTAGATGACGACGACGACGACAGCGAGATGGATGGTAACAGTTTCCAAAACGTGAACGGAAAATGCGCCCTTGAAATTTTCCACAACAAAACCAACAAAATTGAGGTGTGAAACCAGCCAATGTACCATTCGTATGTATCTACCTTAGATGAATAAAGAACAAGATGGAAAACCATTACCTCTCTTGCCCCGCAACTTCCATTTGTTTACATTGTTGTTTTTGTAATCGCAGCATCCATCTGTGAATACGTGTGAGCTGAAAAAAAATGGCGCAAAAAAGTTGTGGAAGTATATGTGTGGTGAGTTTATTTTCATTTGACGTTTCAGATTTCAGTCATTTTATTTATTTTCAGAAGAGGATTTTCTTTACAGTCGGGATCGTAATACATTTTTTCCTAATAAAATACCATAAATTGTGTTAAAATTGTATATTAAAGTGACCATTATTCTATCTTCGACAATCGAAGATAAAAATTCCGTGTCAAAGTTGCATTTTTTATGTGAATTTTGAAGTTATCATACATGTGCTTCATCGCCTGCCCTCATACTAATCGTCAATTTTTATTTTATTTTGTATAATTTCACAGCAAGGGTATTTCCCAATCCGCTCTCCCATACCGAAGAACAGTTCTTTCATGGCTTAAACTTAACGCCGAGGATGTCAGAGAACAAATCAAGAAATTGGGCAAGAAGGGTATGACTCCATCCAAAATCGGTAAGCATTGTAGAGTTAAGGTTATGTCGTTGGTAACAAATAAACAAGCGCATACTTATTCCTTACACAGGTATTATCCTTCGTGATTCTTATGGTGTTGCACAAGTGCGTTTCGTAAATGGAAACAAGATTCTTCGTATCATGAAGAAGAAAAATCTACTCAATCAATGAGGGCTATTATGCAACATGGGAGGTGGGAGTTCGCAACTATATTGAAGCCAAAAAAGATCCCAGTAAGGGAACCCCATACGGCGCTCGGTATGTTGGCAGTATGGTTGCTGATGTACAGAGAACAATAAAGTACGGTGGAATCTTTCTATACCCCGCAACAAAGAGCTCATCGAGTGGTAAACTCCGCCTGCTCTACGAGTGCAATCCAATTGTTTACCTGATCAGTGATCACCCAAGCCGGCGGTTTAGCCAGCAATGGAAAAATTAACATCTTGGACGTGATACCAACTAAGATCCACGAGATACAGCCGATATTCTTGGGCTCCAAGAAAGACGTTGAGGAAGCTTTAAGTTATCTTAATAAATAGGATTATTATCTTTAAAAAGAAAAAACTGTGCTTTTATTTCTAATAAGAATTTGTTTTGTGCTTTATTGGTAAAAAGGTGAAACCATCTGGAACTGGTCCGAGTAACATTTCACTGATCTTAATCCAGTCAGAAGAGTTAGGAGAAGATAGCAATGTTTCCATTTCATCACGCCCACGACATTTTTGTGGTCTTTGGTTGACTTTCTGAGGAGGATTTTCTAACAGACCCGCTGGGATGTAGCGATAGAGGAATGACTCCTACTCGCTCCGGTCGGTGCCCAGATGTTTCAACTTATCACGTTGTCAAGTTACACGTCAACACACAGTAACCGCTGGGTAAAGTACTCGCACTACTAGCTAAACTAGTGAGTGCTAGAAGTGCGAGTATTGACAGAGGGACTACAACACTCAATGAAACACTTAAACGCTCAATAATGCGAATCTTCTTCTTCCCTAGTTTTGCGAAGGGAAAAAGGACAGCTTTAGATCCAACAGACATTTTATTTCCATTCGCTTCCACAGCGCCACTAGTTTGATTAAGTTCTACATTTTGTTCAGTTTCATTTGCTTCCATTGCCATGTCTTTGATATTATCGCTGGTTTCATCTGTTTTGATAATATCATTCTCCGTCTTGGTTTCTTCCTGTTCACATTTATTGTCGCTTTGTTTTTTCTTCTGTTCATCCTTGCGTCGACGGCAATCCGAAACAATTTTTTTACATCTCGAGAAGTCATAATCTCGTTTACGCAACTTAATTTGGAGTTCTGAAACAGTGATATATATTCAAAAACAATATTTACATGGAGTTTTTATTTTTTACCCGTTGATATCCCATTGAAAATAGATGTTTTTGCTTTTTGTACTTGGATCATAAAAATCAGCCTTCATTTTTCAAACACTTGTTTTTGCTTGTCAATTTAAAACATAACCTGAAATTTAATTTTCACCACACTACTGAAAAATTCTTAAGGGCAGGGTTTGAACAACACCAAAGTTATAGTTTTTTAAAAACTCACGTAAATATCAAACTAAGTAGACTTTTTTGAAAAACTTATCTCAGTCAAAATATTGAAATGCAGTAATCTTGTTGACATTATGGAGAGCTCAGAAAGCCTTCATTCATCTCTGTAGCGCAATTATTAACGAAGCACCAACACTTTAAGTTATAATTTTTTGTTTTTATTAAAAGCTCTGTAGAAAATTTTTGAAAAACTTGTCTCAATCAAAATCTTTAAATGTGGAATTATTGTCTACGTTATGTTGAACTCAGAAAGCCTTCATTCATATAAAATAAAAATGAATTTCCAATTATTGAAATAATGAAAACACTTTTTGTTAGTTTTTGTTATTTACTAACAGTATTAACACAACATTAATTATATAAAAGCTACGCGTTTCGGAAAATTTCATTCCATCATCGGGCTACCTATTACAAAAACTATTGTTTACATTGCCATTTAAGATTTTATTGTTGTTTTATTATACATAGTATATGTTGTCTCTTTTTGTTAAAATAAATAAATAAATAAATAGGGTGGCGCAACAGAGCGAGGAGCCCCTGGGCCTAGCGCATTTCTCACAACCATCCCTTGTGAGGGAATGGAGGGGACCTACAATTTTCTGCCGGTTCCGAACGGCTAATTGAGAAAGCGCTTTTCATGGCAATGAATACTAACTGAGGACTTGCCAATTCCTCGCGAAAGGCGATACCCGTAGAAAAAACATTTTTGCCTGTGGTGGGATTCGAACTCGAACCTCTGGATTAACAGGCGGACATGCTATCCATCACACCACGGGTCTCTTTTTGTTAATTCTTCTTATTTAGATATCTGATTGCTGTATCGTATAGTGGGTTTTGTTTTATTGTTAATTTATCATTTAATATATTGTCTTTGTTTATTCTATTTGCTTTGTATATCTCATATTTTTCCAATGCGTCGAGTGTTGTCCCTTTCCTACATATATGGATTGTGTCTACGTTAAATTCAAAGTTTGTGTAGTTATGGTTGTTGTCTATGAGGTCCTGTGCATATGTTGATTTTGTGTTTTGTTTTGGTTTATGTTCCAAGAACCTGTCATAAAAGGTTCTACCTGTTTGTCCGATATAAAATTTGTCGCAGTCATTACATTTGATTTTATATACACCTGTGCATAATCCTTTGTCTTTTTCTTGTTTAGGTTGTAATATTTTTTGGATATTGTTGTTTGTTTTAAATGATATTTTGATGTTGAGTTTGTTAAGTTCATATTTTAATGTTTGCGGTAGTAGGTTGGTGTAGGTCGTTGATATGTATTTTATCTCTGTTTTGTGTTCAAGTTTGGTAGTGCTTTTCATTTTCTTTTCCTTTTTGTATATTAATTTGTCTATTATTTCTGGGTTGAATCCATTTCTTGTCGCTATGAATTTTATGGTATTTATTTCTTCTTTGTAGTCTTCTTCGTTCATTGGAACGTTTATAAGTCTATTAATGAACGCATTGTATGCTGACATCTTTTGTGCATGTGGGTGGTGGGAGTTTCTATTTATTGTGATGTCTGTTGTTGTTGGTTTCCTATATATTTTGTATTTTAATTGATTGTCCGTTTTAGTAATGGTTAAGTCCAGAAAATTAATTGAGTTGTTGCTTTCGATTTCTGCGGTAAATTTTATATTGTCCTTTATATTGTTGATATATTTTTTCAATAAATCAATTTGTCTTAATGTGCCGTCGAAAATGACAAAGGTGCCATCTACGTATCTTGTGTAAAATATTATTTTTTGTTGGTGTGGATTGAGGTTTGATAGTATATATTTATTTTCAAAATAGTTCAGGTATATGTCTGCTAGTAGTCCGCTTAATGGTGATCCCATGGCTAGTCCTTCTTCTTGTATGTAATATTTGTCATTAAATGTGAAATAATTTTGATTGAGGGTTATTTGTAGTATGTTTATTAATTCTTCTATTTGTTTTTGGTTGATAGTTGCTGTGGTGGTTAGGTTTTCTTTTAATATTTTTATTGTTTCATCTATAGGTATGTTTTTTTTGATGCTTTTGTTGTTGGTCAATGTAATGTTGGCTTTTATCATTTTTTGCAATATTTTAGCAACTTTGTAGCAAGGTGCTGTCGTGTAATTGATGAGCGGTCTTATTGGTGTCCCTGTTTTGTGTACTTTAGATAATCCAGTGAAGTTTGGTGCTTGAGCGTTTGGTTGTTTTAATTTTATTTTGTTTATGTCTGTAAATATGTGATTGCACTTGTTGATAGCGTTGTTAATGTTTTTGACGTATATTTTTGTGGGGTCATTTGGAAGATGTTTTATGTTATTATTATTGAAAAAATGTATGGTTTTGTCAATATATTCTTGTTTGTTTATAATGACAATAGTATTGCCTTTGTCTGCTTTCGTAATTATTGCGTTGTTTTCTATTATTTTTTGTTTTATGTTATTTAGGTAGTAGGTTGGTGTAGTTCGGTAGTAGGTTGGTGTAGTTCGTTGATATGTATTTTATCTCTGTTTTGTGTTCAAGTTTGGTAGTGCTTTTCATTTTCTTTTCCTTTTTGTATATTAATTTGTCTATTATTTCTGGGTTGAATCCCTTTATTTTATTATTTTTTGTTTTATGTTATTTAAGTTGTTTATATCTTCTTTGTATTTTCCTTGAATGTTCTTTAGTTGCTTGTCATTTTTTATTATGTGTTTGAGCAGTAATCAACAAAAAACTCAAACACATAATAAAAAATGACAAGCATACGACACCTTTGTCATTTTCGACGGCACATTAAGACAAATTGATTTATTGAAAAAATATATCAACAATATAAAGGACAATATAAAATTTACCGCAGAAATCAAAAGCAACAACTCAATTAATTTTCTGGACTTAACCATTACTAAAACGGACAATCAATTAAAATACAAAATATATAGGAAACCAACAACAGTTGAAGAAGTTAGGGAGGCAGTTAAGAACTCTAAAAAAGGCAAAGCGATTGGGCCAGACGAGGTACCATATGAGTTTTGGAAAAATATGGGAGACATCGGGTTGAGATGGCTCACGATTCTCATCTCCAAACTTATAAGAGGTGACAGTTTGCCTAATCAATGGAGGGAAAGTTTTCTCCTTCCAATGTACAAGGGAAAGGGAGATACCAGAAGCTGTGACAACTACCGTTCGATCAACTTGATGTCCCACACTATGAAGATCGTTGAGCAGGTCTTGGATAGCCGACTGCGGAAAATAATAAGGCTTTCTGATGACCAATGCGGGTTTGTCGCGGGTAAGTCAACTACAGACGCAATCCAAAGTATAAGGATCATTATGGAAAAACACCGAGATGCCTTAGAGGATTTGCATATTGTGTTGGTTGACTTCGAAAAAGCATTCGATCGACAACCACGAGATCTGATATGGGTGGCCCTCAGACACCGAGGAGTTCCTGAAGCCTATGTGCGAATAATTATGGACATGTACGAGGGAGCAGTTACAAAAGTGAGATGCCCAGCTGGAGTCACCGAAGAATTCCAAATAACAGTAGGTGTACATCAGGGAAGTGTCTTGAGTCCACTGCTCTTTATTGCTGTTCTGGATTATTTGCTCGAAGGAAAAGTAACGGACAATAAAGTACAACAATTATTCTTTGCTGACGATGGAGCCATCATAAGCGAGGATCCTACATCCCTGCAACGAGCACTTGACGTTAGGATTGATGTTCTGGAAGGAAATGGGTACCGTATTAGCGCTAAAAAGACTGAATACCTGTGCTGCCCTTTTTCTGATCCAGACAAGCCTATTCCAGACATTTATTTGAATGGAAATGTGCTTCCCAAGTGTGAAAAGTTTAAATATCTGGGATCTATGATCAATAGTGAAGCAACTTGTGATGACGACATCAATCATCGAGTAAGCGTAGGGTGGATGAAGTGGCGAGAAAACTCCGCTATCTTCTGTGATCGAAAAATGCCCCCTAAGCTGAAGGGAAGACTCTACACAGCAGCTGTCCGTCCAGCTCTGACATACGGTTCACAATGTTGGACAATGTACAAAAAGTATGAGAGCAAATTGACGGCAGCCGAAATGAAGATGCTTCGGATGACAGCAGGAGTAACAAAGCTTGATCGAATTAGAAGTACTAAGATCCGTGGAAGCCTTCATGTCAAAAGTACCATCTTGGACAAAATTCAGCACAACCGGCTCAGTTGGTATTGTCATGTTCAAAGGAGAGATCCGCAGAACCCCGTCCAAAAGGCAATATCGTACAACGTTTCAACAAATTCGCGACGAAAAAGAAAAGGCAGGCCAAAACACTCCTGGTACAAGCAAATGCAAAAACAGCAGCATTTGGTTGGCCTCAGACATGGAACAATCCAAAACCGGGAGGCTTGCCGACGCTTTCTGAGGTCAACGCGGCGTACCCCACAGGCGGATCACTAGTGTGAAGCAGAAAAGTGGGAGAGTTGTGATCGCTTCAAGATCACTACTCGTAACGCCAGAAATGAAAAGAAGAAGAAGAAGATAGGAAACCAACAACAACAGACATCACAATAAATAGAAACTCCCACCACCCACATGCACAAAAGATGTCAGCATACAATGCGTTCATTAATAGACTTATAAACGTTCCAATGAACGAAGAAGACTACAAAGAAGAAATAAATACCATAAAATTCATAGCGACAAGAAATGGATTCAACCCAGAAATAATAGACAAATTAATATACAAAAAGGAAAAGAAAATGAAAAGCACTACCAAACTTGAACACAAAACAGAGATAAGATACATATCAACGAACTACACCAACCTACTACCGCAAACATTAAAATATGAACTTAACAAACTCAACATCAAAATATCATTTAAAACAAACAACAATATCCAAAAAATATTACAACCTAAACAAGAAAAAGACAAAAGATTATGCACAGGTGTATATAAAATCAAATGTAATGACTGCGACAAATTTTATATCGGACAAACAGGTAGAACCTTTTATGACAGGTTCTTGGAACATAAACCAAAACAAAACACAAAATCAACATTTTCCGAAACGCGTAGCTTTTATATAATTAATGTTGTGTTAATACTGTTAATAAATAACAAAAACTAACAAAAAGTGTTTTCATTATTTCAATAATAGGAAATTCATTTTTATTTCATATTAAACACACACAACATGGAGACAAAATCCTTACTATACCTTCATTCATCTCAGTAGCACAATTATTAGAAAAGCGCCAACGCTTTAAGTTTTCAATTTTTCTTAACACAAAAAAAAATTTAAACTTAAAGTGTTGATGCTTTGTTAATAATTGTGCTACAGAGATGAATGAAAGCTTTCTGAGCTCTCCATAATATTTACAAGATTGCAGCATTTCAATATTTTGACTAAGATAAGTTTTTCAAAAAATGTGTACATAGTTTGATGTCCACTTTCAATTTGTTCAAAAAAATTAAAACTTAAAGTGTTGGTGCTTCGTTAATAATTGCGCTACAGAGATGAATGAAGGCTTTCTGAGCTCTCCATAATGTCAACAAGATTACTGCATTTCAATATTTTGACTGAGATAAGTTTTTCAAAAATGTGTACATAGTTTGATATCCGCTTTCAATTATTTTACTTTTGTCTTTTTTTAATTCAATTAATTAACTTCTTAAATTTTCAACACAGCTTCAAGAAGAGAATCGAAAACTTAAATTAAAATCTCTTTCATCAAACAAATGAAAAATGAATTAATATTTAATTGTCACTGTTTTGCTTTAGTACATATTTATTAAGCAGTCATACTTTTATGTCTATTTCTCTTAAGAAACGTTTTTTAAAAAAAATGAAATAGAAGGGAGGAGAGTACTCAGAGAAATCTTTAACAAGAAAGAAAATATTTTAATATTTTGATGCTTAAATTTTTATTTCCAAATCCTTAAAAAAGTATATAATCACAAATAAATTTTATTTACAAACCAAAAAAAAAATTTTTAATTCCAAAAATTCTGCCAGACGTAGCCTTAAGGTAACTAAAAATAAAATCAAAAAAAAACAAAAACCGGTTCCCAGACGAGAATAAAGTAGTATTGGTACAATTTTGTGTAAGCCCAGTGTTGAGATCCGAATATAAAGTGGCGCTAGTGAGATTTTGTGTAAGCCCAGTGTTGAGATCCGAATATAAAGTAGTGATAGTGAAATTTTGTGAATGAGTGCGTGCACCAGCTTGTGGGGAGGTATCAATGTGTTAGTGTGGTTTTCCATCTTGTTCTTTATTCATCTAAGGTATCTACCAAACCAACCAAATTTAAATGTATAACCAATGCAGGTGCAGATTACTCGGGTTATATACATGGGCTTATGTGGAACATCGATTGAAATTTACAAATTTCAATCGGATCGTCACAGCCAGTCGAAGAATTGGCATGCGCTGTTGGTTGGTACTTACTCTGGTGGTGGTTTTGTTGTTTTGTTTGCAGTACGAAAGTCGATGGTCTTATGCGGAACGTCGATTGACATGCAATGGGGTCATCACAGCCAGTCGTAGATGTAGTTGAGGGTCAGCCAATTTTAGGTAGGTAGGCGGATGACGACTGAGGTGCTGATGATGGAGATGATTTCGTTCGTTGTAAGGAGCGGCGGTCGATGAGTACTGTGGCACTTCGATTATTAGACAATCGGCTCTTCACAATCAGCTGCAGAAGATGCTGGGGGGGACTATCACTTCCTTCAGTCAACTTAGGTGGCTGGTGTGGAACGTCGATTGAAATTCCAATCGGATCGTCACAGCTTGTCGAGTGCGCAATTGCAGTTAGGCAAAATTTATTTTGTAGGCCGACGACGACGATGTTGCTGCACGTGGTTAAGTAGGTATACAAAAGTTTTATGGACTTTCAACTGAGTTTTCTTATTTCATTTGTTAACTTTGCGCGCACTTAGGTTTTTTTTTTTCCTTTACTTTTAGGTTTTTTTTTTACTTCGTTCTGACGACCTACCACGAGGAATCCAGTTTGTAAAAACAATGGGACTGCCCAAAACTTTTTGTGTGTCTGCCTTCTTCTTAACTTGGCGTTACTTCTCCATACCATCGCATCTCGCTGTCGCTATAATTTTCGCGAAAAGTTGAATCGGTGGTTTACACGGTGGTTGAGTTGAAGTAGGATTAAAAATGATGGAGATATCTATGTAAATTAATCCATTTCCAATAAATTTTTATAATTTAAAAGGCAATTCAGAAGCACCCGTAGAGAAATGTTATTGTTTTAATGCCTTTTGGGTATTTTTTCTCTGAATATTTAGATACACAAAGTTGGTGAAAACGACTCAGTTTCAACTCAACTTCCATGTAGCTTCATTAGCATCCAAATTGAGTTGGACAAATGATCTGGTCTATTCAAATATTTCTCCCGTCCTGAATTATAGCAAAAACTACAAACAAGATAGCAAGTGCAATTTTGACAACAAAAATTAAATTTTTGACTTTCTTGAAAATAATGATTTATTCTTTAAGAATGCCCGCATTCAGAGCATTTTCGAATCTTCGATATTCAATCTGTCAGTTCATGAATGCAATTTAAGCTCTGTGTTATATATAAAATTGTACTGTGATTCACCTTTCGGTTCTACATGGTTAGTGGTAAAAGGAATTGGAAAACATACAGATTTTCCCACTTTGAAATTAAGGAATTCGATTTCCACGTTTTTGTGCAAGGTAGTATGCAAATTAAGTTCACTTCAATCAATTTTGATAAAAAAAATTAAAATCATGTGCCCTCAAAAATATATTTTCGTTGCTGATAAATTCACTTTCGATATCAATTCACAAAGCAGAATATCCGAACATCAATAATAATCAATTTTAATTCAACAATTAAGCGAAAACTAGTAAAACAAAAAAACTAACCCAAGAATACCGAGTAAAGTCCGTATGATATCCAAAAAAACGCTTCGTTATTTTTATTTGTGGGTTGGTTTTCTTGATCAGTTGTCAAACCACTAAAAGTCAACAAATGTATTTTGTTCGCCAAATTCGCACAAAAACGCAAAAAATGTTTGTTAAAAACTCAAAGCAATTGCATAGAGTGGAAAATAAAAATATACCGTAGTGTAGCCGATAGTAGCCGATTTTCAGACCTACTGAATGCGCATATAAAATTTTGTAAAAATCGGTAAGGCCGTTTCGGAGGAGTACGGTAACTAACATTAGGCGTGTTTTTTCAAAAGGATGTTATGTACATAACATGATATCCAAAAAAAACGCTTAGTTTTTTTTATTTGTGGGTTGGTTTTCTTGATCAGTTGTCAAACCAATAAAAGTCAACAAATGAATTTTGTTTGCCAAATTCGCACAAAAACGGAAAAAATATTTGTTAAAAACCCAAAGCAATGGCAACTTGAAATGTACCCATCCATGCGAAGAGCACTTTGCTCGATTAGACTCGAGTCTCAAAAAGAATACAGCTTTTGTTAAGAAACTGAAACAGTTCACTGCTGCGCAATTGGCAACACTAACCAAGGACATGAATGGACTCAATTTGAGTAAGTACATTTCGGAGATCTGCGCGGCTTTGTCGGAGGCAAAAATCAAGATGACTGATGTACCAGCTGTTGTAAGCTTATGCTCTCAACTTCACCAAACCTACGTCGATTTTGATGCTCAGTTTTTAGAAGCGTGGCAAAAGTCTTTGGCCATTAAACCAGGTGAGAGAATATCCAATCCAAGCAAAATGCGCGTCGATTTGAGATTGTTCGCAGAGCTGGTCAGCTCTGCTGTTTTTGGCGGCAAACAAGGCTTATCGCTGCTTTGTAGTGTGTTGATGAACATCATCTCCCAAGACAAAGAAGATGACATCAATTTTTCCATCATACTTTCCTTCTGTCGGCACTGTGGTGAAGAGTATGCAGGCCTCGTGCCAAACAAAATTGTAAGTCGGATTTCTTACCACCCGATAAAATAAACAACAGAACTTGAGAACACTACTCACTACTTAGAATCTATGCAAGCACTTAGTCTCAGAACAAGCTGATTTAATGACAATGACCAAAAATATTCGACGAATCATGGACTCCAAAGGAGAGATTTCCAACGACAAGAAAGAAAAATGCGAAATGATGCAGTCAAATTTCGACAAGCTTCTTTCATCCGCTCAAACTCTGTCGGATCTGTTGGACGAACCACTGCCGAACTAGCAAAAGAGACTGAGATCGGCAATCCGGGCACAGTTCTTGAGAATCTACTTGAGGATTCTTCTATGGGTGATCTGGATCCATGGGGTGATGAGGAGACGAAGGCTTTCTACACAGATTTGCCTGATTTGAGGCAGTTCCTTCCATTAGAGTTGAAATTGAAAATAAAAATATTCTGTAGTGAAATTAATGCAGGTAAACAAGTTTTTTGTCCGTTTTTTGTTAGTTTAGAAATGTCAGAAATAGGTCCGTTCACAAAGGTAACAAGGAATTCCTCTTGGGTGTTTTTGACTCTGTTTACACGCTGGGGTTGAATTCATATGAAACTAGTGATTTATGTCAGAGTTGAAAAAATTATTTTGTTACTTGTTTCAAACGAATTAAATTATAAATTATAAAAAAATAAAACCAATTTTATGGATAATTTAACAATTACCTTTGAAAAAATGTCAACATTCACAGAAAAATGTGAAAAAAATATGCAAAAAGTGCTTTAATTTACAAAACAGAGCTTTTTTAATTGCTTTTACATTGTTTTATGTATCTTTATATAAATATACAAATCTAAAACCCTTAAAATCAATGAAATTCTTTTTAGCAACAAGATTGCTGAATGTAAGAGTGGACATAAGATTTTATTCAGTTCAACATTTGTGAACAGACCTTCTGACACCCATTTTGCTTTTGTTCGAGATACATGAAAATCTCTAGACGCACCAACATTTAAAAATGAAAAGTCGAAAAACTCATTCGATACTCGATTAAACGTCAAAACTCTATCCCCGACCAAATCTTAACCATGCTTTTATCCATAACATCGGTTGTCGGGGATGTTGTTTTTGCTTTGCATGTAAAATGATGTTATGTATATAACAGTCTCGTGAAAAAAACACGCCTATTGTAAGAATGAGATGCCTCGATAATTTTCAACACAATTCGAATCACCTTTTTGAAGATTGGAAAAATTACAGACCTTCTGAATGATGAACGGACCTATTCTCCTAGGATAATTTTGTTGAATAGTGATTTCAGATGTAAGTGAAGTGTATCAGTTGCATTCTTAAAGAATTCGTACGGAATCCCGTATTCACCAGGAGCTTTTCCATTTTCACCTTTTGAAATCACAGTTTTTATTTCTTCTAGAGATTTTTCGGATTCCTCTGGTCAAAAGAAGGAAGAAATTGCCACGCTAAGGCAATCAATACTATCATCAACCATAATCAATACCATCATCAACCAATCAATACCATTCAACAACAATTTTCAACACCAGAATCAGCATCAATAATGTCACTGTAAGAAATAGTACATTATACAATATTAATATTCTAAATTTATTTTTTTTGACATACATACATACATACGTATATATTTATATTTTTTTTCATTTGGGTAGTTTTTCATTTGGGTAATAATTCATATACCCCCATCCTCATTTTTAGTCCCAATACAAGTTTGACACAATTTTTCAAATCAGTTTAAACATATATAGTATGTCAGGATTGTCATTTTTTGACATCTAAGAGTAGGTGATTTTAAGAGTAGCTCCGTAAAAAAAGTGAAAAAAAAGGTAAATTTAACGTTTATTTAACTAAAAAAAGCAAATCTTATTAAAAATAAAGGCATTCTTACACAATACATGTGAGTCTTATTCAATAAGTCGTTTATTTTGGCAAAAAACTAAGTGATTTCACAATCCATACATAACCTAAGTGACAGTGCACAATGCACATGAATAAGCGCAAAATATTCGAAATATCTCATTTAACACCCATAAAAAAGCGCAAATTTCTGATAAAATGCCCGAATCAAAAATGAGTGAATCAGACTTTGTTAGGATTGGTGAATTACTTGACTTAAAATTGAAAGAGTAGTAAGTAAGTAAGTAAGTATTCATTTATTGGTTCGATATTTTGATACTTTTGTTAACAATTGAATGAATTTCAATGCTCGGTTAGCAATTTTGAATAAATGTATATAAAAGATTAAAATTGAAAGATGTAGCATCTTAAAGTGATATTGAAGCAATGGTCATTGCAAACAAACAAATGGTGGAGCAAAATAAGCTGCTCTCCAAAAAAGTGAATGCTCTTGAAGAAAAATGTGAGCTTTTAGAATGTAGAATGGATGAAATTCAGAAAAAAAAACATTGAAAATAATCTGATGATGAGAGTCGAGATCCAAATTGGAAAAGATGAGAAAGCACTTGTTAAAGCCGTTTGCTCAACTATAATTCAACCACCTTCATGCACAGATAACCTGAAAATTCAAGAACTAAGATCTGGGAACATAAACATTAAAAATTTTGTTGTCAAACTCGAATCGAAGCAACAAGTTATCGCTGCCTTAAGATCGGCGAGAGGAATACAGAACGCAGGTGTCACCATCTTCAAAGATTTACCAATAACAATACGACAAAAAGAAATAAAATGTTGAAAATAAGAAAGAAACTTTTAGAAATAAACAACAAATTAAAAGTATCCGTACGAGATGACAACATGTTCATAAACAACAAAAATTTCCGCTGGAGCCAAACATTGGGACTTCTGTGCAACTACACTGCAGGTGGAACTTTAGAATTAAAGGCCCCGGCCCATAGAACGCGTTGCGCGCGGTAGGAGCGGCGCGGCAACTGATGCGGTGGGTTTTGCCGCACGCAACTGATAGGGGTGACCCATAGAATCCGTTGCGGTGTCTCAACTCAACAAGGCCTCTCATGTTAACAGAAGATAAAATTTCAAATTGGTTCTTACTGCGCATGTCATCAGAGAGAAAATTTCAAATTGGTTCTGTCACCGCGTGAGAGCCGCGGCAAAATAGAAGTTTGGCTACTCGGCGCGTGCGGCGCGTTGCTCGCGGTGCTTATGGGTCACCTCTCATAAGAACGTGTGTATTTAATCGAGCTGTCAGACGAAAGCGGTGCCGCACGCACGCACCGCGTTCTATGGGCCGGGGCCTTAAATCGTATTTACCGAACAGATTTGAGTGATCAGCTGGGAAATTTGAAGGAGGAAGAAGAACGTCAGAACATAAGAAACGTCAACGAATTCGAGAAAGCGACAACTAGTGGTGAAGCAGAAAAGAACAGCATAGTCAATCCACAAACCTTTCAACCAATTTCTAACTCTACGAACTCAATTCAAGCATAGGGTGTAGGCGCCGTCTGCCAAAAAAAATGTTTAAATTATGAATTAAAAAAATTAAAAATAATTAGTTATAATGTAGCAGTCCATAAAAATAAGTCTTTATATGAGAATTTTTATGAACTATTAAATAATTATGATTTTGTGTTTTTGTACGAAACATTTAATGAGTTTTTTAGTTGAGATATTCCACGTGTTTTTTAATCTAATAAATGAAAAGATTAGTAAAGTTTTTAACAGTTAAAACACTTATTTTATTTCCTCAGATGTACATTTCAGAAGCAATGCTTCCATCGTCAGTGAGATTTATAAAATTAAATTAAATTAAATTATTTGTCAAAAAAAAACTAATAATAAACAAAAATGTTTCTAAACAAAATTACAGTTGAGTTGAGTTGAATCTATTAAAAAATTTTTTGAATATTGAATCTTTGATTGGTCCATCATCACTATTCATTAGATTATTTTTGTTTTTAAATATGTAAAATGATTCAAAAGCATCTAATTCATTATTGCTATTTAAATTTTGCAAACTAAAGCTATGACTATTTTCTAGCATATGTTCTGCAACACTTGACTTTTCTTTTTCATTATATTTAAGATGTGCAAAATGTTCTTTAAATCTTTTTAGAATAGGTCTTCTTGTCTGTCCTATATATTCTTTTGCACAATCATTACATCCGATAGAATAAATTCCTGACTTTTGAAGTTGGTCAATTTTATCCTTAGATTTTTTATTTTTATTTCGCTGCACTCACTCATACGGATATTATATTTATTAAAGATTGGTTTTATCTTAGATGTTATTTCTGGATAGAAATAAAATTTTGAATATTTCTTTTCGTCATTTCCTTCATTCCTTATTAGATCTAAAGTTGTATAATTTCTCAATTCTTGTTTTCTTCTATGTGCAATTGTTAAATCTTCAATCAGTTCTTCAGTATATCCATTAATTTTGGCTATGTCTTTAATTTTTTGGAATTCTTTTATTTTTGTTTCTATAGTCATTGGAATATTTAGAGCTCTAAAAATCATTGAGTGAAAAGCTGACATCTTATGTTCAAAGGAATGGAACGAGTCTGATGTAATGTATCTCAGAGTATTCGTTGGTTTTCTGTATATATCCAATTCGAAATTGTCTCCATTCCGAGTTATACTTAAATCCAGAAAATTTAGTTTCCCTTTTTTCTGGATTTAAGTATAACTTAGCGTAGAGGATATTGAACACTTAATTAAATCTTCATATCCGTTTTGTAGACAATCACATACTTAAAGGCAGAAAACGAAGAATGAGTGGTATGATAGGGAATGTGAAAAGGCTAGAAAAAAATCATTTGGGTGGCTAAGAGTATTCCGAAAGTTTAACCATCCAGATCTGAAAAAATACTATACCGAAGCAAACAATTTCTATAAAAAAATCTGCAAGGAAATACTATAAAACCACGGCCCTAAAATTGACTTGCTGTAGAGACACCAAAGAATTTTTGAAAGAGATACAAAAAATAAACGGTAAAAGTCTAAAAATCAGCAATAATCTTTCGGTACCCTTATTGCAAGAACACTTCAAGAAGCTTTTAAATCCTGACTTGGTTGCACCAACCTTTTTATATGCAAAACCTTCTCTATCTGACGGTATTCTGGATGGAGTCATTAATCATGAAGAGCTACGTTTGGCAATGAGCAAACTCAAAGATGGAAAAGCGCCAGGATCTGACAGAATCACGGTAGAGTTCCTGAAATACGGAACGATAAACCTTGGCAGAAAACTCACAGAGGCCTTCAATGAAATCTTAGAAACCGAAAACATACCACAGCAGTTCAAAGAATCAATTAAAAAAAATTACCGTGGAATATCCTTTCTCAATTCCACATACAAAGTTTTTGTCTCAGTTTTGAATAATCGCCTGTGTAGTTGGATGAATAGTAACTCGAAGCATAAAGAATTTCAGTCAGGTTTTCGAAGCAGTTATTCTATAAGTGATAACATCTTTATCTTAACAAGCATTGCAGGAACTTTTCTAGAGCAAAAGCGCTATTAGCGCGACATGGAAGAAATGCTTCGATAACAAACTAATTTCTCACACTGTAAAGTACAAGGTTATCAGCGCAGTTGCGGAATCTGTGATGATGTATGCGGCGCAAACTTGGGGTTTTGAAGAATATGAAACTGTTGAGAAATTGTTGAGATTTTATGTAAAAAGATGTTTCAAGCTACCGAGCAACACACCGAACTACATGATAAACATCGAAACTGGACTGTCACCTCTGTTTACCAAGACACTGAAGTTACACGTTGACTATTTATTGAAAGTGCTTAAGATGCCAAACGAAAGATTGCCAAAAGTAATAACCTTGTATACTATAAGAAAGGTATGATAAACTCAAGGAGCTTGCAGACTATTGTGACGTTAACCTGAATCTAAGCCATGAGATAACTGACAGAAAGGCTGTAGAAGATTCCCTCTATCACTTAGTCTCTAAAGTTGATGAAAAATATAGGATGAACTGTATCGATAAGGCAACTTCTTCTGTGCACAGAGCAACCTACAGCATACTGAACCATAACCTGTGCGAAAAAATTATTTTCAGGCTGAAAACAGCCAAAAACTAATATCAGCAATGTTTAAAATGAGATGGGAATTGTTAAGACTGAATTTCATACCACATCGCGCTGATTTGCCAGTTATTTGCAGTCTGTGTAATCTGGCGGTAAGAGAAGATGTTATACACTTCATCGGAATATGTCCTATCCTGAAGGAAGTACGAAGAAATTTTCTTGGCAGTGACATGAAAACGAAAACGGAAACTATATAAAAGCAATGTCATATAGAAATCAAATTTTGAACGAGGAATTCTAAGAAACATAAAATAATAAACACATACATATACTTAAGTTATATCAGAGCATACTTGTGTGTCTCCACCCCAATAAAAAACGCAATAACCCAAAGTCGCTTTACGACAAGTAATCAAATCCATATTTAATTACTTTGAAAGAAGTATCCATCGACGATCATGCGACGATCGACGGTACTTAGGAAATCAATGCTAAGCATTGTTTTCCTTGTAATAAAAAATGGAGCAATTATTAGTTGGATATTATTGCTTAAAAAAAATCAAAGCGAACCATTGTATTTTTTGCCTTCAGCAAAGAATAACAAACAAAATTTGAAAATAGAAACAATAAGTTGGAAAATTGTGAATTCAGATTAGACACTGAGTTAGAATAAGAGTTCAGTTGCTAAAAAGACGTCAAACAACCACATCCTCTTGTGGATTGTATAAAGTGTAAACATTTTATAGAATTGAATAAAGTGCAAATATTTTTTAAAAACGTTTTTAAGTCATTCTCAAATATAAATGGCGCAGTCGGTAGGATTGACAAAAAACAAATAGAACGAAAATCTATTAAAGTGAAAAGTCAATCCGTAATACGAACAAAACGCGAAATACTGCAATAGCGCTAAAGACATTGAAAGTGTTTTATTTGATGAACGCAAATCGTCAATTTAAATAAAATCAAATTCAGTGCAAAAAAAAAAAAAAACTTAAGTGAAAAAGTGTAAATTTTTTCGAATTGAAATCGGGAAAGTTCACTTGGACTTAATTAAATCAACAAATCAATCAATTAAATATGGATTAAATCAAATCGATAAAAATAAAAAAAAGAAATTATTTAGTAACTAATACCAGTGTAAATTGTTAATGTTGCGAAATCCATAGAGAAAAATAATTTCAAGAGTGAAAGTGAAAGTTAAATTGTTAAGTTAAAAGAAAGAGACAAACTAGATAAAAAATAAAGAAAACATATAAATACAAAAAACCCAAAGTGTTTAAGAAAAAAAAAACTTAAGAAGGAAAGAAGTGGCCAAGCGAGAGCCCCAACGTGATCGATAAATTTAAGAAGAAAATAAAAACAACCCTGAGAACATTAAGAAGAACAACCCAACAGGAAAGGTATCAACCATATATTTTAAACCCAGAAGAGGACACCGATTTAGAAGACTGCATGGATTCACCAGTAGAGCAAGATCTAGCAGCACAAGCAGTTGGAGAAGGTAACAATATGCAGGGCAATAGTTTAAGAGTGAATTTAAACATGAATAGTTTTGTACCAAGAGTCTTAGAACTCAACCCTATTTTTTTTTTTTTTTTGCATCTCAGAGACTTAAGTGGCACTGAACTTAGAGCAAGCTCATTTGTACACACTTATCTACGCTCTTCATCATTAATGCAAGTGTTAGTGGTTAGTAAATAACGCCAACACAAGCACAAAGGGAACGTATACGAGGAAAAATAAAAAAAAACATTACAACATTTACAAAGTAAAACTTAAATTATATTAAAATTAACATTAATAGAACAAACTAAACTAGTGAAACAATACTAAACAAGGTTTATAAATAAAAAATTAAATTAAACTACTGTAATAAAAAAATTACTAAACATGAATCATGCTGATGGTAAACTGGTTCTTAATATTAATTTTAAACTATTTTTACTGATGTTGAAATCGGCAATAAAAGGATTGGAGTTTAATAACCTACTCATGCGAGCTAATGGCTCATGCATGCCATAGTTAGTTCGGTGGTGGGAGCGATGTATAAACTCTAAATTGCGTAGTTGGTGAGTTCCTCCGCGATAGTTGAATCCTACGTGGGAGAGCAAGTCGGGAGCATCAATAATACCGGTTATTAATTGATGAAAAAACACTAAATCATTGTTGATTCTTCTCTGTGAGAGGGTTTGAAGATTTAATAAGCGGATACGATTTTCATAGGGAGGAAGATTGAAAGGATCTTCCCAAGGAAGACCTTTGAGAGCGAAGCGTATGAATCTGTGCTGTATTGCTTCGATTCGAGATTTATGAATATCATAAAATGGTGACCACACCTGAGAAGCATACTCTAGATGGGGACGAACATAACAGTTGTATAAAGAGAGGGTAACATAAGGGTCATTAAATTCCTTAGCCCATCGCTTAATAAAGCCAAGCATTGAATTTGCTTTGTTAATAATGAGGTTGATGTGTTCATTAAATTCGAGGTTGGTACTAAAAAGAACACCGAGGTCCCGGAATCTAGAAACTTGAGATAGGGATTGATGCGATATTGAATATTCTCCAATGCTAGGAGATCTTTTACGGGAAAAGGTCATACTTTGGCACTTGGAAGTATTTAAAATTAGTCCGTTCATTGAACACCATACAACAAAACTATCAATATCTTTTTGTAAGAAGTCGCGATCTGAAGCATTTTCGATGATTTTAAAAATTTTCATATCATCAGCAAAGATTAAAATGTCGCTATAGGAGATGCAAGAAATTACATCATTTATTGCAATAATGAAAAGCAAGGGGCCGAGATGACTACCTTGTGGCACGCCAGACATAGCATTGAAAGGTTTTGACAAAACGTTACGAAATTTGACTTCATAAGACCTATTTTTTAAGTAGGAACTTATCCAAGCAATAAATACTGAGGGAAATCCAAAGGCTTTTAGTTTATAAAGTATGACGTTATGAGACAGTTGGTCAAACGCCTTAGAGAAGTCAGTGTAAATGCAATCAAGCTCGTTCCCACATTCAAGAGCATTGGAACACTTATGATGAAAGGATAGGAGGTTGGTAGCCGTCGATCTTCTTTGCATAAATCCGTGCTGCTGGTGGCAGACAACATTCCTTGAAAAAAAGGATACGCTTTCGCAGACTACTTGTTCAAATACCTTAGGTATACATGAGAGCTTTGAAATAGGTCTGTAGTTTTTTATATCGGATTTTTCACCCTTTTTGAAAACAGGTATGATAAAAGACTTTTTCCAAAGAGTGGGGAATATTCCAGATTTTAATGAAAGCTTGAAAAGATGTTCAAGTGGAGAGGATAATCGTGAGGAACACTTCTTTAAAACAATTGGCGGAATACTGTCCGGACCAGAAGAAACGTCATCTTTGAGAGAAGAGAGGTAGTAAGTAATTCTGTCTCTTTGAATAGGGATATTATTAAAATTCACTTGCGAGCAGTGAGTTAAATATTCAAAGTATTTTTCATCAATTTCTAGATTTGTATCACAAAAAGAGCCATTAAATTGGTCTGCAAAGGCATTGCAAATGTCGGGAGTATTTTTTAAAGATATGGTATTATAAATAAAGTTGGCTGGATAGCCATCTGATTTTTTTTTAGAATTTACAAAGGACCAAAAGCTTTTTGGATCGTTTTTCAGAGAACACCCCATTTGGGTGACATAGCTAGAGTACAGATTCTGAGAAAGTATTTTGAAGTCTTTAAAAAAACTTATAAATATTTGGTGGTCAGTTGGAGAAAGAGTAATTAAATAGGTCTTCCAAGCCTTGTTTCTTTTATTCCTCAGAGCCTTTAGTTCCTTGGTAAACCACGGTTGGCAAAAACTATCATTTCTGAGCGTCTTTTTGGGAATGGTTTTTTCCATGCAATTTTCTAAAACGGAGTAAAAGCAAGCGACTGCTTCGTCAATATTTGTAAGGGTTGATATATTTTCAATACCAGCCCTGCTTAATTCATTCGAGAGCAAATCGAAATTCGCTTTTCGAAAGTCAAAAGTATATAAACAGTCATTTGAATTATTAATAACGTGAGATACGTTGCTTAGTTCAACAAAAATATCTAAAGGGGGATGAAGATCATCAATTCTAGTAATGCCTGAATTAGATTGAAGAACAACCGTGTTAATAGCTTCGGAAGAGAAAACAAGGTCTAACATACGA
The DNA here is from genome assembly GCA_949752695.1 of Melanostoma scalare. NCBI lineage: Eukaryota > Metazoa > Arthropoda > Insecta > Diptera > Syrphidae > Melanostoma > Melanostoma scalare. The sequence goes on along the minus strand of OX456984.1, from coordinate 107,004,907 downwards.
TTTTGGAAATTTCTAATACAGCTTACTTGCTGTAAGTCAGTAGATATAACATTATCTAAACAAGAAAGCTCACGCTGCGGTGAAGTTAGAGAGGGTTTTTGGAATGATCCATCGTCAGAGGGTAACCATTGGACATATGGTAAATTAAAGTCACCTAGTAACAGAATTTGGCTTTCTAAGTCCGACAATTCAAAAATATGATCCAAAATTAGCGACAGTTCAGCATAAGCAGAGGCTGAACTTTTTGGAACAATGTAAACGTTAACGATAAAAATATTTTTAGACAGTGTACAGACTTTCACACAAACAACATCAATAGACAGTTCAAACGGAAAGAGTATACGAGACGACATATATGTGTTCCTGACCGAGATCAAAACACCACCACCGACCTCATCTGGCCTGTCTATGTGCCGATCTTTACGGTAGACCGAGAACTCAGGGCTCAAGATTTCGGAATTCAAGAAACTTGGACTTAGCCAAGTTTCAGTCAAAGCAAACACGTCATGTTTGAAAACGTGGGAGTTAACATATAAATCAGCAGTTTTACTGCGAAGACCTCTTACGTTTTGATAAAAGAGGGAAAATCTAATTAGTTTTTTGGAGCAGTATTGGTAACCAATTTGTTCTTAACTCTCCTGTTGATGGAAAATTCTTTAACAAGAGCACCACCAGGCCAAGAGTTAGTGTCACAAATAGATTCGAAAGACGAGGGCGGGACAAGCAATTTGAACGAAGACACAAAGCTATCAGTTTTGCTTATCTTACTGCATTTAATAAAATTTTCATCAGAAATCAATTTCTTAGAAACGAGATAATGCAAAACATCGTTTGCATTAAGATCTGGCCTAAGTCGAGACACAAAAATTAATTTCGGTTTTGGAACCGTCTCTATTGGTGTGAAAGATGCACCAGACTCTGGTTCAGAACTGGGATTAGTTGATAATGATCTATTTTCGAGATCAACTACTTCAACCACTAGTTCTTTCGGGACAGACGGACTTTTAACTTTGACGGAGTTGCTTCTCAATGTCTTTCGCTTTGAAGGAGAGCTCAAGTTTTTGCTAGCTACTGTTCCTTCACGGTTTCTTTTAGTGCCCGTATTTGGAAGCGTGACAGAGCTTTTAGTTCCCGATGGCGAAGGCTGAGCATTAAGATCCTTCAAGTCAAGAGTTTTTTTGGAAATTGGAATTTCTAAGTCCTCCGTAGATGTAGACATGTCAACAGAGCTACAGGGAGAGGAAAATGATGCCTATGAAATATATCGAAAAGTTGTCTACTTCTGGTAGGACGGAAGACCTTCCCATCTTTATTAGTAATGTCGACGATATTATCCCTACATTACTAACTTATAACGAACAGGGACAAAAAATGTGCATAAAGATTTTAAAAAGTAAATTCATAGGAAGAGCCAGGCAGGCTATAGATATTCACACCCATCTTACTAGATGGACTGATATTAAAAATATGCTTTTACAAAATTTCGGTGGCTTTAAAAATAGTAACCAATTATATGAGGATTTAAGGGCTTCTCAATATAGAGGCGACCCCTACAAATTTTATAACTGCATACAACGTACTCTCTCGTTGTCAAACCAAAAATGTCTTCAAGAAGGTAATCAGTTAGACATCCCAAAAAAATACTAACACTGCAATAAACATTTTTAAGGAAAGGCTCCCTGTTCACATGAGAACTATTTTATACTCTTTAAGACCCACAAGCATGGAGTCAGCACTCAGCTTTCGCAAGCCGGTTTTATAACTCGCACTCCTTAAAAACGACTTAATATAAATGATAATAAAACTGAAAATAGATCCAAAAATAACAATTTTAAACAAAACCAAAATAATAATAGTAATCCATTTAGAAATAATAATAATAGTAATAAAAAAAATAAATATAATAACTGGCAACCAAAAACTTACATACCAAATAATTAAAACAATTATCACAGACAAAATAATAATAATTATAGTCGTAATAATTTTAACGGATATCATAATAATAATTATAGACAGTATCCTCAAAGATTTGAACCAATGGATATAGATCCAAGCTCATCCCAAATTAGACGAACACCAAAAACAAATTATATAAATAAAAATAGGGAACATACGGAAGCAAATTTTTGGCATTCAGCCTGGGATGCTCACTTCCCTATATTAAACTAGAAAAAGGGAATATAATTTTAAGACTCCTTATTGACACTGGAGCAACTAATAGTCTTTTGCGTGAACAAGATTCACCAAAAGAATACACGAAATGGCGTAATCAGCCAATGAAAATACGAACAGCAGGAAGTTCTATAATAGTTGAAAAAGATGTAGTAATACCAAAAATAAATTTGCATTATCAGTAAGAACTGATTGTGAATTCCAAGTGCATACTTTCAATGAAGAATATAATGGAATAATTGGAAACAATATTTTGATACCAAATGATGGGGAAATCAACTTCAAAAATAAAACATTAAAATTGAATGGCGAAATCATACCTTTATTCAGCGAAAATGAAGAAAAAGAATATGGAAAGTCAATCAATTATTTTAATGAAATTATACCTGAAGACTCCATAATAAAGACCTGGGAATAGATCATCTAAATAAAGAAGAAAAATATCTGTCAAATAAATTATTAAAAGAATGCAACGGAGTATTCTATAAAAAAGGTGATGATTTGTCTTTTACGAATCATGTAAAACATAATATACCTACCGAAGATAATTCTCCTATTTATACGAGAATATACAGATATCCTGAAATGCACAAAAAAGAAGTGGATAAGCATTCAACTTCACTATATAACACTCCAATGTGGGTCGTACCTAAAAAAGAGGACCACGCTGGCAATAAAGAGTGGCGCATAGTAATTGATTATAGAAAATTAAATAAGAAAACAAAAGAAGATAAGTATCCGATTCCAAACATGGATTCAATACTAGATAAATTGGGACATGCAGTGTATTTTTCTACACTGGATTTAACAAAAGGGTTCTATCAAATAGAAGTGGAATCCAAAGATATGGAAAAGACAGCATTTAGTACTCTATCAGGACTTTATGAGTTCTTACGGATGCCATTCGGATTAAAGAATGCACCCGCGACCTTTCAGAGACCTATGAATGAAGTTTTGAAAGACTACATAGGAAAAATATGCTATGTTTATATTTTCCTCCAGCCTACAAGAGCATATGGATTCACTCCATAAAATTTTAAATACGCTTAAGAACGCAAATCTTAAAGTATCATTAAATAAATCTGAGTTTCTACGTAAAGAAACAGAATTCTAAGGGCATGTAGTGACTCCAAATGGTGTTAAACCAAATCCCAAAAAAATTGAGACAATAAAAAACTAAACAAATTTTTGATTGTTTACTTTCATGTAATTCATGTATTTTTCTCTAAGAAAAACTCCGTTTAAATAGTTAAAAATAGTGTTATTTATCATGTGTAACAAACACCAAAAATCATATTTAATAAAAATTCCCCTGAAGAAGTCGAGGAATTACGACGAAACGTAGGGAAAAATATGAAATAAAGTTTTTTATTTGCATATTCAAAAGTAAGTGGCCAAAAAGGCCCGATTTAACAAAAAAAAACAAACATAATTAAAACAATTGGTCAAATCGTCATTAATTCAATAAAAAACTTTCCAATTCCGAAGACAGTGAAAGAAATTCAATCCTTCCTAGGTCTTACAGGATATTACCGTAGGTTCATTTCTGACTATGCGGCTATTATAAAACCAATGACGTTATGCCTTAAAAAGGATAGCAAAATAAATATAGAAGATGAAAGCTATAGAGAAGCATTTAATAAACTAAAAACTTTAATGAAAAATAACCTAATAAATAGGCATCCAGATTTTTCAAAAGATTTTACTCTAACTACTGACGCAAGTAATTTTGCTATTGGAGCCGTGTTAAGTCAAACACATGGACCTTTCTCATTTGCTTCACGCACATTAAATAAACATGAGTGTAATTACAGCACTATAGAAAAGGAATTGTTAGCTATAGTTTGGGCTACAGCTCAATTTAGACATTACCTTTACGGTAGAAAATTTATTATAAAAACTGACCATCAACCTTTAGTTTGGCTTTCAACTTTGAAAGAACCAAATTCTAAACCATCCAAAGATGGAAAATAAAACTAGAAGAACATAACTTCGATATACAATACATTCAGGGAAAAGAAAATAAAGTGGCAGACGCATTGTCACGTATAAAAATAGAAAATAAAATAAATATGATTAATAACAATGATGATAATGAAGATGACGAACATACACAACAAAGCGCTGAATCAGATAATACAAATCTTATTCCAATTAGTGAAAAGCCTATTAACTTTTATAATCGACAAATAATTCTTGAAATCAGTGAAAATGATTGTCAACAAATTATATACCCACATGTTGGAAAAAGAAGAGTAACATTCACACGCAAAGAGTTTAAAGAAGAAGACTCCTTAAACATAATAAAAGAAGTAGATACAACAATTCTAAATTGTATATATGTCAAAGATGACAAAATATTTAAAAACTTCCAGGAATATGGAAGAAAGAAAACAAGTTAAGCAATAAAATTTTACATAGAAGCACAAAGCTTTTGCAAGATCTTAAAATAGATGAAGTAAATGAAATTATATTAAAAACACATAAAATAAATAACCATATAGGTATAGAAAAAGTATATCTGGATTTAAACTGAAAATATTATATACCAAATCTTAAAACTTTAATAAATAAACAAATCAATAATTGTCATCTATGTATGACGAAAATCGAAAGGAATCCGATTATATTACCATACAAGAAAACAAAAACTCCAAAGAATCCAAATGAACATAACCACATAGATATATGGTTCTTAAACCATAAGAAAAAATATCTTTCATGTATCGATAAGTTTAGTAAATATGCTGCGATCGAACCAATAAAACAAAAAACATATACAGACGTTTTAAATGCATTAATGAAAATTTCTACCTATATGAAAAAACCAAAACAAATAACTCTAGATAACGAAAATGCCTTCGTGTCTGAAACATTTCTTAGAAAACAATGAAATAAATATACATTAATGTACAGCATACAGCCATACAGGTAATTCAGATATAGAACGCCTACATAGTACACTTAATGAGCATATACGAATTCTAACTCAAATACGAGAATCAGGCGAAAAAATTGAACCAATTGAACATACAACAAATGCAATACTCACATATAATAATGTTATTCATTTAACAACAAAAGAAAAACTTATAGACGTACATTTTAATAAAATAAATAACGAAATAATAAGATGGATGGAATCTTAGATGGACCTCTTGGACATCTTTCACAAAATAAAGAAAAAGAAGTCAGCAGGAGTCGACGGCATACCCAATGTTGTGCAGTGAAACCTCTCTTCGGAAGCGGTGGACATAAACACCACGTTGTTCAACAATGCGCTGAATAATGCATATTATCCAGTGCGTTGGAAGACGGCAGTGGTCCATCCTCTCCTTAAAAAAGGGAAGGATGGTTCCAATCCAGCAAATCTCCGGTCAATTAGTCTTCTTCCGAGTATCACCAAGGTATTCGAGAAAGTCCTCAAAAGAGCTCTGTCCAAATGGGCTGAGGACAAAAATATTATTCCAGAAAATCAGCTCGGTTTTAAGGCGGGTCATGATACCATAGCGGAACATAGATACCAATAATGCCAATGATTGTCTATGGGTGCCCCGTGTGGTTCAATGTTACAGCGTCTCAAATGGAAAAAGATTCGGGTGTTTGAGAGACAGTGTCTGCGTACCTGTCTTGGATTACACAGAACACCAGAGTCGGAGTACAGAAAATATTATCCTAATGGGGTCCTTTACAATGGGACTCAAATAAACAGAATCGACAACTTCATGATAAAACTGACTCGGGGTCACACTGCAAGGGCGATGACTTCGAACAATGGCCTGATATTTGGGGCTTACTACCCCAACATAGAATATATAGAGAGAACACGTTTCAGTGGATTTTTCCCACCGGAGGCTTTTCTCCATTTTGACATGATAGGTTTGATTCAGGAAAGATTGGCGTTTCCGTTAATCTACCACGTCTGCCGTAAGTCCGCTCCTTTACAACCGTGACGTCGCCGCAGTGGGCGGAGAAGTTGAAGAGCTCCTCCGGTTCAGTAGGGCGGTTTCAGATCGCGATCGACGGGACGTTATTAAAACGTCAAAACTATTCTGGTGGTTGTCTGAGCAACATATTGAAAATGTTACTGATAGCGATTCGCCAATGGCTGGCTTGCAAAGGTTTAGAGTGTAAGACTTAGGGTATAGGGTGGGCACAGTGGCAACTAAAAAAAATTTAAAACAAAAAAAAAAAATCAAAAAAAAAAAAAAATTATAACAGTAAAGCGGCATCGAAAATCAAAAAAAAATTGTAAAAAATTAATAAATAAAAAAGAAAGGACTTAAGTAGTTTTAAGAAAAACAAAAAAAAAAAAAACTGATCAGAAAAACTAAGTTTTTTAAATTTTCTTGGGGTTAATAGTAGTTATAGTTTGAAATATATACGGTATCTTTAGGCCGAAAGGCATTAGAATTAAGTTATTGTGTAATTTAGAGTACCCGCCTAGGGTCAGTAAGTTAATTAAGTTATTATGTAAGCTAGTTTAAACATTTTTGTTAGCAAGTAAGTAGTTATAAGTGATAAAAAAAAAAAAAAATGAATTTATAACTAAATAACGAAATAATCTTTAAACGAATTGAAGAAAGTAAAATCAAAGTTTTAGATAAATTAAACATAAACAGAAAGGATGTTAGTATAGACGAAAAATATGCAAAGGTAACAGAACAAGAGAAAATAAAAAACAAAATAGCTCCGAAACATAAAAAGGTAAAAGTAATTAATAAATCAAATAAAAAGTACACGTTACAAGAAGGAAATAGATTTAAGAAAATTCCTAATCGTATTCTTCACAAAGATCAATTTACGAAAAAGAAAAAATATCAACAATCAAAATCATCCCATTCCAGATCCAATAAAGATACCTCATCAAATATCGCAACACATGGCGATAGTGCAGAAAACGATGATAATCCTGTTGATTATGACAACCCTCAACCAAGTAAAAGCGGAGTTAGAAGTACTTGATTTAAATAAAGGTAATGGTTTTACTATCATTCAACTAGATGAATACCCATTAATAAAAAGTTATGATACAATTCTTCGTATAAATTATCTAACTGAGTATGAAAAGAACATAGTAATTATGGAAAGTAATGTTAAAAGAATTCCTGAAGAAAACGAAAGTTTAGTTAGGAAAATGGAAAAAATTCGTAAAGAATTTGAAGTCCTTTTACCCCATCCTAAAACAAATAGACAGAAAAGAGGTTTAATTAATATTATAGGAACAGGTATGAAATTAGTATACGGAACCATGGACGATAACGATCGTCAAGATATTGAAGAACATTTAAAAATAATCGAAGCAAACAGTCATAATGAAATTGAAAACCTAAACAAACAAATAATAATAAATGAAGAATTTAATAAGCAAATCAAAATACTTACTGATACTCTTAACAATGAGACAAAAGAATTAATAAAGAAAATAAACAATTTTATAGGAACTTACGATTATGAAAAAGGCATAGCTAAAATCCAATATGAAATAAAATTAAGAGAAAATCTTAATTACCTACATGAAGATATTGAAAAAAATTAAAGAAATAATTATGACTTCTAGATTAGGAGTACTTAGCAGAGACATTTTAACAGAAGAAGAAATAAGTAGTTAAGGTATTAACATAAACAACTTAGAAGAGTTAATCCTTAGTTTAGCCCTTTATAAAACCAATATTATATTCATCATCAAAGTACCAAATTTCACAAATGATACATACAAAACAATATATAACCAACCAATTCCAAATATAGAAAACAATACACAGTTAAAAATAGATACAAAATTATATTTAACTAATGATAAAATTATATACCACAATACTAAATATATAAAAAATCTCACCCAAATAAATGATGATTGTATCGAAAATATACTTTAACTTATAAAAAATGAAAAAGATGAAATTATAGAAGTCGGAAACAATAATCTTGTATTAATTAATGTAAAATTACAAGAACTTGATCAAAATTGTAATAATCAAAAGATTGTAATTAAAGGCAACTACCTTATAAAATTTGAAAAATGTAAAATCAAAATAAATAACAGAGTATATGAAAGAAAAAACTAGTTAACACCTTGCACCAACATGCGCGACCATGATTTGCCAAATCAGCATTATGAATTCCCATGATTATTGTTCCCATGATTATTGGATATATCATATAACGGCGCATGGAGGTAAATGCACCGACACCATCAAGGTCGCTGACTAGGCGAATCACCATCGAAGAGCAATGCACGCCGTTAGGTGTAATGTGAGGGATTTAGGTTTAAGTTAGTTAGTTCAGTTTGGAGATGGTAGCGATTCAGTTATAATAAACGATTAAAACCGTAAACCAAGTCTTTTGTATAGTAAGTCGAACTGTTGGGCCGACCCCTCGGGGGTCGGCGTTCGCGTTTTTTAAATAAACGGACCCCGGCTCCGTTACATTAAAAAAACGCGAACGCCGACCCCCGAGGGGTCGGCCCAACAGTTCGACTTACTATACAAAAGACTTGGTTTACGGTTTTAATCGTTTATTATAACTGAATCGCTACCATCTCCAAACTGAACTAACTAACTTAAACCTAAATCCCTCACATTACACCTAACGGCGTGCATTGCTCTTCGATGGTGATTCGCCTAGTCAGCGACCTTGATGGTGTCGGTGCATTTACCTCCATGCGCCGTTATATGATATATCCAATAATCATGGGAACAATAATCATGGGAATTCATAATGCTGATTTGGCAAATCATGGTCGCGCATGTTGGTGCAAGGTGTTAACTAAACTATAAACATGAAATGATAATTTCTAATGCAATATTAGATATTAATTATACAAAAACAGAAGAACTCACATTTGAGGAAATACAATACCAAAGTATAAATAATTTGGAAGAAATCAAAGAACTCAAATATAATCACAAGAAAACAAGTTATACTATGTTTTTGATAATAGTAACGATTTTAATAACTGCAATAATTTACGTGTATGTACCTAAAAATCAAAATTTGAAAAATCAATGTAAATCTTCCAACGGTAACTTTGCTACCATTAGAAGATTCTAATAGGGGAGGAGTTATATCAGAGCTTACTTGTGCGTCTCCACCCCAATAGAAAACGCAATAACCCAAAGTCGCTTAACGACAAGTAATAAGATCCATATTTAATTACTTTGAAAGAAGTATCCATCGACGATCATGCGACGATCGACGGTACTTAGGAAATCAATGCTAAGCATTGTCTTCCTTGTAATAAAAAATGGAGCAATTATTAGTTGGATTTTATTGCTTAAAAAAAATCAAAGCGAACCATTGTATTCTTTGCCTTCAGCAGAGAATAACAAACAGAATCGAAAATAGAAACAATAAGTTGGAAAATTGTGAATTTAGATTAGACACTGAGTTAGAATAAGAGTTCAGTTGCTAAAAAAACGTCAAACAACCACATCCTCTTGTGGATTGTATAAAGTGAAAACATTTTATAGGATTGAATAAAGTGCAAATATTTTTTAAAAACGTTTTTTAGTCATTCTCAAATATAAATCTAATTTATAAATATTTGTTCAAGCATGAACATAAAATCTGCAGGCAGCCAAATGTGCGCGGTAATTAGTGTTATCTCAGATAACCTAATCACGCACAGACGGCTGCCTAAAGATAACAAAAAATATATAGAATTAGTGCAGACCGCCATAAACACACGGACGGCTGCTTTATTGCAGACCGTCATAAATATACACGGACGGCTGCTTTATCGCAGACCACCCCAATAGAAAACGCAATAACCCAAAGTCGCTTAACGACAAGTAATAAGATCCATATTTAATTACTTTGAAAGAAGTATCCATCGACGATCATGCGACGATCGACGGTACTTAGGAAATCAATGCTAAGCATTGTCTTCCTTGTAATAAAAAATGGAGCAATTATTAGTTGGATTTTATTGCTTAAAAAAAATCAAAGCGAACCATTGTATTCTTTGCCTTCAGCAGAGAATAACAAACAGAATCGAAAATAGGAACAATAAGTTGGAAAATTGTGAATTTAGATTAGACACTGAGTTAGAATAAGAGTTCAGTTGCTAAAAAAACGTCAAACAACCACATCCTCTTGTGGATTGTATAAAGTGAAAACATTTTATAGGATTGAATAAAGTGCAAATATTTTTTAAAAACGTTTTTTAGTCATTCTCAAATATAAATCTAGTTTATAAATATTTGTTCAAGCATGAACATAAAATCTGCAGGCAGCCAAATGTGCGCGGTAATTAGTGTTATCTCAGATAACCTAATCACGCACAGACGGCTGCCTAAAGATAACAAAAAATATATAGAATTAGTGCAGACCGCCATAAACACACGGACGGCTGCTTTATTGCAGACCGTCATAAATATACACGGACGGCTGCTTTATCGCAGACCGTCATTAATGTGCACTGACGGCTGTGTTAAAGGTAGAAATATGAATAGATATAAGGAAATGTTAACTATCATTCGAACGTACACAGCGAGTGGTTTTCATTCTGTTTGTAGTTATACGAATTTACACGCGTACGACTACTAAACAATATTTATATAAAAACAAAATCATGTATACATTATAAGATATTTTTATTTTTGAAATATTTTCACTTTTTTATCAAAAAATCCATATTAATCGGTACATTAATTAATAATAATTGTCAATCGGGCAGACGGCAGCCATGCTTTAAAGATTTTTGTAAAAATTTATGTAAATTGTACATTTGGGAAAAGATAATAAATCACAATCTATCTATGTATCTATTTATTTATTTATTTATTTATTTATTTATTCATCAAGTAGAGCACATAGACTCTTATAGACTACTTAATAACAATAGTTGGATAGTGATTATAATTAATACCTAGCCACCATTGTTCAATAAAAACAATAATTTTTTCTTAGAACAGTCTCTACTTAAGTACATGTTAAAATAAAGAACTCCACATACTGAATTTGCCTGTCTTAAACAGCGAGTTATAGGCTCATTATAGCCATAGTTTACTCTATGAAAGGACACTTGAAACATTCTAATTTGACGTAGTTCACGGTTGGGAACAAATAAACTCAACATGGAGAGCAAATAGGGGCAATTGATTTTATAATTTATAACATCTCTCACGAACAATACATCGAAATATTTACGTCGAGTTTCCAAAGTTTGGATGCCTAGTAATAAACACCTTCAATTATAAGAGGGCGTATCGATATTCCAACGTAAGATTCTGATAGCCATTCTCGTAAAACGTCTTTGTATTCTTTCGATTCTCACTGAATAAACCGCATATATTGGGTTCAAAATAGTACAACAATATTCTAATACAGTTCTGGCATATGAGAAGTAAAGTGATCAAAGTGTAAACGGATCTGAAAAGTCCTTGGCATTTCTGTAAATAAACCCCAGCATTGAACTCGCCTTAGACACAATATAGTCGACATGACTAGAAAAACTGAACTTAACATCAATTATAACACCAAGATCTTTTTTTACATTTAATTTAGATAGGGAAGTTCCACTCAAATTATACTCAAAATTAATTGGTGAAGCACTTCTTGAAAAAGTTATACTGTTACACTTTGAAACATTTAGGTGAAGATCGTTGTTACTACACCAAACAGATAAATTCGATAAATCTTTCTGTCGATTAATGCAATCATGGATAGATTTTATGCTTAAAAACAATTTTAGATCGTCGGCGTATATCAAGCAACGACAATTCTTTAAAAATCTTGGAATGTCATTTACAAAAATTAAAAAGAGAAGAGGTCCTAAGTGACTACCTTGGGGGACGCCGGAGGTCACATTTATGGGATTCGAAAGAACGTTATTTATTCGAACGTACTGAGTTCTGAAATTCGAAACTAAAATTTTATGATCAACTCTGTCAAATGCCTTTGAGAAGTCGGTATAGATAGCATCACATTGGAAACCTTGCTCAAGGGAACATAGCACGTAATTGCTAAATATAGTTAAGTTAGTTGTCGTTGATCTTCCACTAATGAAACCATGTTGCAATGGGGAAATAACCTCTTTCAAAAAAAAAACTAGTTTGTTATACACAATTTTTTCAAAAAGTTTTGCAATCGCAGATATCTTGCAAATAGGACGGTAGTTTGTAACCTGGTTTTTTTTTGACCCCGACTTAAAAATAGGGGTTACAAATAAATTTTTCTATACGGTCAGAAAAACACATTCTTGGAGAGAGCGATTAAAAATCACTTCAAGTGGAACTGCAAAGGCACAAGCTCATTTTTTTAATACTATTGGAGCAAGGCCATCAAACCCTGCATGTGTGTCTTCCTTCAAATTTTTCAATTCTTCTTCGATTTCACTTTTATTGATTGAGGGCGGCCGTGGTGCAGTGGTAGAGTGTTTAGTAGATAGGCCGGACGCGTGGGTTCGAATCCCGCTCTGGGCATCTACTTTTCTTTCAGCTAGTTTCATATGGACGCCGCCCTTGAGGTTATATATGTGAAATTACTAACAAGTTATTTCGAACTACTGCAACACAAAAAAAAAGGGAAGGCTGGTACTCTGGTAGTACAATGGACCGGATATTAGGTGAGTTCTCCAGATTAGCATATAAAGCTTCCTCTTAAAAAAAAAAAAAAAAAAAAAAAAAACTTTTATTGATTTGCAGGTCCCCAATGTTGACTAGCTCAGGTGAATCATCCATAATTAATGTTTTAAAATTTGCAAAGAAATTACACAATTTTAACGGTTCACTAGAGGTTTCACCCAAATAATGAACCGAATTTGGAATACCAGTAGATTGTTTTTTATTCTTTATAAACATCCAAAAACACTTACTATTAGTTTTAAGTTTTGTTTCCATACTTAAAACATATTCCTTGTAAAGGAATTCGTTTAGAAAAACGAATTCCCTTTGTAATCGAAGGTATCTATTATAGAGAATAGTAGGTCTGTTCGTTGAACTTTCCCCAGGGTTAACCCTGGGTTTTCCAGTCCTCAAAAAACGCTAAACCACAAATCGCCACACATCCCTGTCATTTAAATAAAAACACATGCCATTTGACAGCCCTCAAATCGCCACAGCAAAAAGCTAGGGCAAGTTTGGGGAAAACCTATGGCAAACCTATGGCTCAAAAAACACTCCATTTTACATTCAGGGCGAATTAATGTTTCTCAAAAAACGCTTTGTGGCGACCCTAGGGCAACCCCAGGGCTTCAACGAACAAACCTAGTATCGTTTTTTGATTCCCGAACTAATTTATAAGCTTTGTTTTTTTTTTGTGTTGGGCAAAGGAGGCGGATTAGGACTGTCAATATCTACACTAATCTCTTTATCTATGAAAACTAGATCTAAATAACGATTTAATTTATTAGGATAATTATTTATCTGACTAAGACCAAATTCGGAAAAAGTGTCAACGACAATACTTTCACACTTCCTATTTATATCGAACGGAATCAAACAATTACTGTCATCTGGATCTTGTAACCATTTTATATACGGCAGATTAAAATCTCCTAAAATAATTATATGCTGGTTCTCTTTAAGATTCTTCAAAACTGGTATACAATTATCTACATGAATTTTATATAATTCAAATGAACTTTTAGGTGGAATATTTGCAAAGCGGTGGACGATGACGGCAAATCCAATTGATAACACACAAATGATGAACGAATGACTAGCATTACACCTCCGCCTTTTAATTTTCCAGTTGTTAGTGAACATCGATCATTACGAAAAACATTAAACAGCTGGTTATTGAACATTTCTGCATTAAAATGATTCTCAGAGAGCCATGTTTCAGTGAGTGCATATATGTCAAACTGTAGTGAAGAGGAGAAGAGAAGAATATTTTGCATTTTTGTTCTTAATCCACCAACATTGTGATAGAATATTTGATATTCGGAAATGTTACTCTTGTTAGGTGAAGAGTAATGTAGTTGGGTATGCGAAAGGGAATTTGCATTTATTATGTTATTATCGGCTGGTGGAGTTGGTTGTCACTGACTTTGTGGTGGCGGTGGTGGTGGCAGTGGTTGTGGCGGAGCTGGAGTTGGTGAGGGTGTGGTTGTGGGTGGTAGCTGTAGAGATGTAAATGTGGAACGTTGGAACCCCATGCTGAGGAGTTCATTACTTCAGAGAACTTATGTGAAGGAACGCTTAGCTTGAAAGTTACAAATTTAAGAATTGATAAATCGGCATCTCTCTTCGTTAACATGAAACATTTGAATTGATCAGCAGGAATATTTGTTTTTTTGGAAATATGACTGAAGACATCTTCGGTTGTTGTATTTATATTAAATTTAGACAGATGAATCCACTTGTATTCCGGTAGGGCACGAAGAGATAATGCATTGTCAGAACCAATAATCTTTCTAGGTTTAGAATTTTCTTTTGGGACTTTTTTCTTAGGGAGTTTATTTTGAACAATTTCCCATCCACCAGAATTAATGTCTACACTGTTTGCAGGGTTAGTTTTATTACTATTGCGGATGGGAAAATTAATAAGGCTTTTATTTGATGAAGATGTTGATGGTAATGAAGGACTAGATGATGATGGTGAACGTTCAATGTTCAGAAGAGAAGTTAAATGTTGCACTGGGTCAGGGTGATTCAAGATATTGTCAACACCTGAAGAGATTGAAGCATTTTCTCTTATAGAGCATTCAACACTTTTCTTAGCGGTTTTACGCGGAGGGAATTATTATTTATTAAAATTGTTTTGAGATCAGAGAGTTCATTTATCTCACTAACCGTATTTGTTAGAATTTTTAAACTCTTTAAAAAGGAAGAGAGATTTAAATTAGCACACGGAATACATTTCCAGAAAATACTTGAATTCGACAATGCATTATAATCATTTTCGGCGATTTCAACACAATCTTTATGGAAAACCTGACCGCAGTAATAACCACACTCGATAAAATTTTGAGAACGTTTTATGATTTTGTTGCATTTAGCACAATTAGACATTTTAGAATTTTAGACTGAATATATATATAGTATGTCTAAATTGAATTTAAACAGCTCACTTAGAACTCGCAAAATACCGCGTTCCCGCAGATCATCAGAAAGTGATCTCACTCCAATTGAGTAAGATTTCTTTTTTTGCTCACTGAACAAAAAAGTAATGACTTTCAAAGTTCCTCAAGCCATAAGACTCATACCTGAGTCCAGAAGATATGGGGTGGGTGGGGTATAGACACCACCTAACTTTTCTGAGCATGGGGTGCACCCCACCTTCTGGCATTGGATATATACCAATTTTTTTTGAGGCAAAAAAAAGTTTTATGAAATTTTGAATATTGTTATACTAATTTTTCCTTGACTGACTGAGACAGACCAATTGATTTGAATTATTTCTTATCCTTTTTTTCTCCTCGATCTTAGTAATTCTTTTTTAAAAATATAATAAAGGCACGTTTCACGAAATATTCATATATATGTATACCTGGCAAGAGGCGTGACATTTTCGTTTGCGGAAACACTCAAAATAAAAACAAAAATTTGAGACTCAAATGAGACCCGCACTCCTTTCCAAGCCTTTTGGCGGCTTTCGGAAAATTGTTCATGTCATTAAATCCACCCCTATTCCATAATCTTTTTTCATTGCCCAATAAAAGGCAAGGCCAACAATATAATATATTTGTTTTCATACATCATGTTAGCCACGGAAAACATTCATAAGTTTGTATTGAATACTGATAATATTAAAAATAATATTTTTCAAAAGTTACTCTTTTGAAAAATATGTAAAGACGATATTAAATTACTAAATCCACTGTATCCACTGACTCATCAAAATCCAAAAAAATCGTTTAACTCACTGCATGAACAATCTCAAAATGAAGATTCATTCCCATTGCATCCACTGAATCCACTGTCTCAAAACAAAAAAACTATTTCACTGAATCCACTGTCGCATAAAGACAAATCAAATCCATTGAATCCACTGTCTCAAAACAAAAAAAAAACTATTTCACTGAATCCAAGAACGAATCAAACCCACTGAATCCTCTGTCTCAAAGCAGCAAATAAAATTCACTAAATTCATTGACTCAAAACAAAAAATTTAACCCATTTTGTTCACTGTCTCAAAATAAAAAACTAAATAGTCAATCTAAATCGCAATCACTGTATCTAAATAATAAATCTATTAATTCAGAACGCGAGCAAATTCCTCAACAAAATCTGTCTTCCTATATCTTCCAACTCCAATATAAATTCAACTCAAAACCCTACTTTAAAACAATTGAAACGGGATTTTGTTGGCATGTAAGGTCTATGCTGGCATGCGAGTTCCCTATATATTAGCTCGTCGGTGGGGTAGGTACTCTGACCCTGGACACCCGCCCCAAAACCAAAAATTATCATGCCAGTCTTAGCAAAGATGTAGTCTGCTTGCGGAAAATCTTCTTCTATACCCTCCCTTCCATGATACCATATCAGCCAAGGTATCCCATAACTGACATCTTAGTTTGACATTCAACTCACCCTTCTTATTCCATCATCGTCAGCCTTCTATAACCCCTTTAGTTAAATCCCATTATGTTTCTATGATTTTCATTTATCAATTTTATTTAGATCGCGATTCATGATCGATTACAGAAGATAAATTTTAATCATACAAACCTTTTATTATTTATAGGTATAATGCTTCAATTCAAAAAATATAAATACTAAAAATTTAGTTCACGAATTTAAAAATGAATATGTGGATTTAACAAAAAGACAGATATCTTCAAAAGCCTCACCCGAACTTACGCAGCCTCCTCGATGATGTGATCACAGCAAAAAGGTTGCTGTCGCACAATTTACACAATTTTATAAAACTTCTAATATTATTTCTAAATTCTCAATTGAAATTTCTTTAAAATTTGATAATCTAAACAAAAAAAAAAGGTAATCTCATTAGTGCATATGCCTGCACTAACAGATTTCTTTTAAAGTTAACTTATTCTATGCGTATGTAATGTATGTTAAATTCAAAGCAGAAGCAAATTTAGTGGTAAAAAAAAAATTAAAAATACGAGATTGATTTCGAACGTAAATGGTTTCTACGTTCGCTCGCTTCCGACGCGAACCCCTTTATCTTCGCGCTGCTCAGCTGCTGGAAATTCTATGTTCCAAAGGTGCTTGCATTGTATATAAAAACTATAGTAGGATTGTGTAGACTTTTTGACTGGTGGCGCAATGAATGGCTTTTCGTCCATATCGGGTGCAAGTTTTCTATAGGCTGAAATGTTGCTGGTTCCTTGATCACAGGAGGTAGCCACAACCTCAAGACCACATTCCATTACTGATTTTATCAGTGTAGGCAACATCCTCGATAGCATTTCTCCATTTGGTCCTCCGACGTAGTAAGCAATGGTTTGTTTCCAATTTTTGTTCAAACCTCTTAGGGTGAACACCATTACTTTGGAGGCGATTATATTACTTCGGCCAAACTCTCCGAAATCTTGAAGGCCGTATATGAGATCATCCTTAGTATTGAGCTCTAGCTCTTTTTTGATGTGAATCTCGTCAAAAAGTAAAACACATTTTTTCTCCATATTGGTCATTTCCTTGGCCTTTGCTTTAAGCATATCTACAAGGTCTTGTGTGAATCCTGCTCGTTGACGTCTTTCTGCATGCCAGCGGTGAATGGTACTAACCGCTGGCATTTTAAATCCAACTTCTAAAAGATAGCTGTAGCAGGCTGGCGATTTGTAATGTATTTTTAAGTATAAGTCTCTTTCCTCCGATTTCCAGCTTGTGCGATCTTCATGAAAGCATTGTGTTGTAATGAAAGTTCGAACTTCATCGGTCGAATCTTTCAATTTCCTCAACACAGTATGCTGTACCCAAAGATCAGATTGATTTTTTAAGTAGTTTTTAGACCTGCGCGTGCGCTTAATAAGTATATTGCGAGGCACTGGACGTTTAGCCACCTTTCTAGCCTTTCTAGTTTTATGCGCATAAGCGTAAAATCCTGAATCGTGTCGAGAGGGAGTTGTAGGATTATTCAAATCCTCATTATTAACTGCATACGAAAAATATCCAGGTGACGGAAATTGGGATGGAGATATGGGGGCGGATAGATTTACATCTCTTAGAGAATAATCTTTAAGATATGTTTTCGTAGAATCTTTGGCAAGATTTTTTAGTGAGCCGCATGGTGAAAGTGTGTAAGGCTTAGTTGGTCTAGTTGGTCTATTAAAAGACGAAGTAGAAGGCAATGCATCTTCGGTATGTATTTCTGGAGTCTGAAAAGTGATATGACTCTCTGACGTTACCGTCGCAATTGAATTTTTGAACGATTGCATTAAAAAGCGACAAGACTCGTCGCAAAGAGTTTCTGTGCAGCCAAAAATCGATGATGAAGACATCGGTAGAGCCTCTTTTTTTAACCGTTTGTCAAAAGTTCTCACAAGCAAATTTTTTGCATAAAAATGCGATTCGCAGAATGAGGGAACTTTTGCAAAATTTTGAATGTCTGAAACACCTCCATGTTTCAGCCAGACAGATCTTCTGTAATCCGAAGGGATTAAGAAGAAGGACACAGTAGGATGTGCTTCCTTATTTGCATCGCAATTGCGATAGGAGCAATTTCTCACCATTTTGAAAAACTGATGAAAATAATTTAATAGTTAATAACGTTGATTTTAATATGTTTTTTTAATTACAATGTAAATGACAATACAATATAGTTTATATTCAGATTAACTTAAAATAATAAATTTCTTAAATATTACACTTCTACAGCACTTTGCACCTTTCGATTGATATAAATGCACACAAACAACACTTTTCAATAATTTTCACTGCACTGCAATATGCACAGCACTGCCAAACACCACACACTTTAAAAACTTAGACTCAAGCAATCCCGATCGCACGAAAGTTAATTGTTTTAATAACGTTTTTTTTTTTTTTCTAAATACACCCGATTACACGAAACTTCAGATTCGAATACGTATTGAAAAAAAACTAATAAGAAATATAGACAACGCTATATTAATAATAAAAGTAATAATAATAGATGTTATGAAATGAAAAATATGTAGTACGATCAATAATAAGCTCAATAAAATGTTTAAGTATTACCATAAAAAAAAGGCTGTTGAAATAAAAGTAAATAAAATGAAATTATAAAGGCTGTTGAAATAAAAGTAAATAAAATGAAATAAAATGAAATTATAAATTTGCGTACAGAATTAACGATTTGAACTTTTAGAAAAACTCAATCGCTAATTGCAACGCACTTTACCACAAATACCAGATTCACTTGAATGGTTTTTTCTGAAGTGTATAGGTACCGCAAAAACAAAATTTACTTCAATGTTTTTTTCTTTGAGTGTATACCGCAAATAGCAAATTCACTTCAATGTTTTTTTTATTAAGCGTATATTCGCACTGCACTTTCAGCTTTTATTCAATGTTTTTTTCTTTGAGTGTATACCGCAAATAGCAGATTCACTTCAATGTTTTTTTCTTAAGCGTATATTCGCACTGCACTTTCAGCTTTTATTATCTCTGAAATCACTTTTCACTTCACTTTAAATAGCTACAAACTTTAAACTGCACCTCGAGCAATAATATCGAATCCCTTAGGAAACTTTATTTGTTATTTATAAATGATAGTAGAGCAAAGACAACTTATCTCAATGACTTCACAATTCAATTATAATGAGTTGCATTGTCCGAAAGTAACACTTTCATAGATTTAACCGCCAAAATTTACATAAAAGTAAGTACATTCAATACACAGAGCTTGATGAACAAGAAAATGATAACTAACCTACCCCTATTGATAAAACATACACCGACCATACTAACCCACATAAGGAAAAGCCACAAGCAAAACAACGAAGGTCAGTTCTCCTTTCCTTGAAAAATGTATATTTTGCTTTTCTCATTACTCGATCCATATCGTCCTATTCCTGTCTGCCTAACTATACCATACAATACATGCAAACTTAAAAACCAGATCTTCGCTTTCCTCTTTGCTTTGTGCTTATATTTTCCTTTTATCTTTACTCGGTCCATATCGTGCTGTCTGCCTATGAAAAAAACTATACACATAAAATGCATGCATTATGCATACTTAAAATCAGATCTACGCTTTCCCCTTTGCTTAGCTGATCAAAAAGAGAACTCAATGTTTACAAATTGAATTTACTCTTTGAAATCCTAGCATCCACAAATATTCTTCTTCTTCTTCTTTTCTCTCTGTAAAAATTTCATGTGGAACATATTGTTTCGAACCGCGGGCTGGTGGTGCGCCACCAGTCAAAAAGTCTACACAATCCTACTATAGTTTTTATATACAATGGTGCTTGTCACCAAAATGTAGTCACTTCAGGAACCTCTTTATTTAATAGGAAATTTCTTCCTATAATTTTATTTCCTTCACAAGTTAGTAATTCCTATAGGAACAAATTTCACTTTCAATTTTATCTTCCACATTATAAAATGTAAGCGAGTTACCTGATAGAAATTCGGTAGGAAATTTATTTGAAAATTTCTGAAATGAATTTTATTTTCCCTTCGTGGTTTCCAACTTAGGCAAGCGTAAGTTGCGCGCACTCATATTCTAGTTGGAATTTTAAACTTATCAAGTGTAATAACTTATAAAACAAAAAATTTACTTTTGCAAGCGCTTTGGTGGTTCTTCGTTCTTCTGTCTTTGTTTAGTTTAACTTTTGCACTTTCGTAAATTTTTTTTAAAGGCTACTCTGAACCGTATGGGTACCACACTGGAAATATGTACCAACGAGTGACTGTAATCAGGGGAGCTTTTGATTAACAGTCTTACAACCCGTTGGCCTCTCTTGATTCCCGCTTTTGCTTTATTTATATTGGTGCAGCTTGTCTTAGCTTAAGCATCGTGTAAATAGGTGCAGATATATCCAAAATAAAATGGGCACGACTGGGTCGCACGAACTTGCGATTGTGTTCTAAATACGATATCAAAATCTTAAGGCTGAGTGAAAGGCATTGGTATTCGCTCTTCCTAATATATTTTGTGTAAAAGGATTGCCAACTACACATTAATTATTAATTAAAATTGAATTAAATCACGCAAAATAATAAAAAAATTAAATTAAATATTCCAAAGGTTTCAAGCAAAAATCTAAACACGCCATCCTTTTGCAATTGCTAATACATATATGTACATGATGAAATTTTAATCAAAATCGTTGGACCAGTTTTTTCAAAAAACGGTTTTTTATTTTTCACTGTTTTTTACAAGTCAAGTATGCAAAGTTCTAAATCTTGCTAGAAGTTGTTTTGACAAAAAATTTAAAAAAAAATATAGTTTTGAAGTTATTTTCAAAAATCAAAATTTTTTTAAAAAATTTATAAAAATTTCCAAAATATTTTTTTTTTAAATATTGGTATGCAGTCTTTCTTTCACAGTTTACAACTTTTTAAATCCAAAATTTCGTCATGATCGTGTCAGCCATTGACGAGAAAGTCGGTTTTGAATAAAACGGTACTATGGGAGGTACCGTTTTTAGACTTTTTCTAAAAAATTTTTTAAAATCATAAGAAAAACAATCTAAAATTAATACTGCACAGAAAATCTTATCGAAATCGTTGGAGCTGTTTTCGAGAAAAATAAGTATTATCATATCGGTTGTATGGCAGGTACCGTTATTTCAAGACCTAGAGACCCAATTCCAAAAATCCCTCTGTAGGATGCCAAACAAACCCTTACTGCAAATTTTGAAGAAAATCGGTCAAGCGGTTCAGGCTGTAGATCCATATACAGACAGACACACAGCCAGACAGACACACAGCAAGACAGACACACAGACAGACAGACACACAGACAGACAGAATTGCAGGACCCACTTTTTTCGTATTCTCTATCATCGTAATGTCATGTTTAATTGTTATCTCAAAATTTTTTTTCTGCACGATTGCAAGACTTGCCTTATAGTACCTATAATCGCAAGTAAAAAAGGGATTTTTCTTGGCCCATGGGAATTTGGCAATGACGTTTAATTCTGTCATTCCCATTTTTTGTTTGTTTATAAATTGCAAATTGCAATTCGTGGGCGGCTTGTTTTTTGTAATAGTTTTAATTTTATAAATAAATTCGTAACGGGGCTTTGCTTCAAATATATTAAGTTAATATATTTCGAGCAAACGAACCCGTATAGGACGTCGCGTCGTGTATCGTGTTAGTTGCAATCGAGAACCTAAAATAAAAGTGAAAATTCAGAAATGTGTTTTGTGTTATGTTCAAGCCTCAGAGCCAGCCAGAACAACTCCTTTACCTAGTGTACCTATTGGATAAATGGAGTTCTTGTAAATAAAAACCAAAGTGCGAATAGCAAATACAGCCACCGGGCATGATAAAAGAATAAAGATTGTTTTATTAAATAAAATCGCAGTGAAATGTTCCGCAGTTATTCTCGATCTGTCGCTCTAGTCCAACAAAAGCCTATGAAAACCATTTCCAACGTGGGCCCTGAATCCCACTTAAAGCCGGGCAGAAATTGACAAATTCAGATAAGTGAAATGTGTTGACTAGCGTATGTTTCGATACTTTGTGTGTTTTTTTTTTTTGTCTTATTTTTGCAGGTATCTACTGTCGGTTGTCTTTGGCATGGAAAATGTCAATTGGTTTGCCTTGCCGTGTCTCGAGTCCGTACATACAGTTGCCGATGGCCCTACGGATACGAGACTTTAGGAATATTGGG
Organism: Melanostoma scalare; assembly: GCA_949752695.1. NCBI lineage: Eukaryota > Metazoa > Arthropoda > Insecta > Diptera > Syrphidae > Melanostoma > Melanostoma scalare. Next base: position 106,982,052 of record OX456984.1, on the reverse strand, counting down.
AGCAACTTAGCATTGACACCTTTAATGAAGCTAATTTGAGCAAAATTGCGATGAAACACCTCCTGACCAACTCGTAACCGTTCTAGATCGTTAGTTATATGTGTTTTTACTCTCAACGTATGCCCTGAATACATTGTCCGATAGTTTTTGTCTTGCTAGGGTGGTTTTAGCTTCTCGTGACGCTACTAACATTTTGGGTTCTGATAGCGCTTTAAGTCGATAAGCAGAACCATGGGAAATTGATTCATGCGTATCCGAACGCAAAGAGCATGCAATGCTGGACAGATGATCATCCCAATCGCTCTGTTCCTCGGATATAAGTACCCTCAGCTTACTTAGTAAACTACGATTAACCCTTTCAGAAATGCGCAGAGTATAACGCCGTGCGAACGTGCTTTATACCATAAGTATCCAAAAAGTGCTTAAACTCTTTAGATACAAACTGACGTCCGTATACGGTGTTGTGATCCGAGAACCACAACTATTCCCAACCTCCTTCATTCAGAACCAACTTCATTCATAAAAACACCAACCGGGCATAATTTTCATTTTCGTTCTTAATGTAGAACAGCACTTCACGTATACACGTCACTATGACTCAAGCCATATGCTCGCCATATGCGCGCCTCTATTGCAACGAAAACAGATGAGTAAACAACTGCAATGCAATAGAGTATGTCAAGTGCAATGTGTAATACGAAACCTATAAACTGCGATCGATGAAGACACACCCAGAAGTACTTGAGTGGGTCACCATACGATCGGCATAAAGGTTTAAGCGTGTTCTACATAATGACCAATGAAGTAACCATGGTGTGTGGCCTAGTTCGGATGAACTAAATGAAGTGACATGGTTCTGACGATAGTAAACGGCATCGGTTAAGTAATGAATAAAACCAATAAATAGAGAAGCGAATGGGAAGAAGGGCAGAGTTAGAATTTGAATTTTAGACAGCAAAGGTCGCAGCCCATGCATTGCGACAGCGGGCCTTTTCTGTTATACTAATAAATAATTAAAACGAATTAGTATCTTTTCATTTTTGACTCTCCGTCACCTGCTCTTCCCTTTGCTATAAGGAAGCACGGCAGAACGTAACATTGGTGGCAGCGGTGGGATTAGTCAATTTATCCCAGGATAGTTATTATCCCTACCAAAACACAAGAAGTCTATTTTTTTTACTCTTGAGGCGTACTGGGGCTAAACACCAGTAAGTTTTTTTTTGTGTGTACAGTTATTGGTGTGGTGAAAAACATCATTAAGTGATTTTTGTGTTGTGAAAATAAAAAGCCCTATAAACATAAGACCTGGCGAATTCCCAAGCGGACGCCGGAGGCAAAAATTAGGCAGTGAAAAGACCAGGCCGTAATTGACAACTATAGGGCGTGAAGCCTGCCTGGCAAGTGAAAATCAGCAGAGCAACTACATCAACACCAACATCAGCAGAAAAATCAACTTCAAACATCAACAACTTTAACAGCAGCTACAACAACCCTCAACAGCAAAACAAGTAAATTCTTTTTATTATTTACTATTTTTATTAAAATCGAAAAGATTTAAGTATAGTATATTAAAGCGAAATAAATTTTTGTTATCTATTGACCTAATTAAAGTGTTCAATTCAATTGAATTTTTTTTAAATAACAGCACAAGTGATTATTAAAGCTATTTTTCTTGTCTTCTACCCGAACCCCAAATTAAACTCTTTGTTTTCTCTCGTCTCTCGATACACTTCACGACTTCACAATTACTACCCGCAATCAAAAACTTAAAGTTAGTTTATTCGAGGTTTTGCCTTTTCATTATTTAGTCTCTGACATTTCGGAAATGACAGAATATAAAATGAATTTTAAAGATATCATTAATATTGTCCCCACTTTCGATGGAAAGTCGGAAAACTTAGGGAAGTTTATGGCATGTGGAGATATTTTGTTCCAGTCAGTGAAACCTGACGACCACAAACTTTTCCTCAGCATAGTAAAAACCAGGCTTGAGGGACCAGCTTTCGAATTAATACAATTCAAGACTGTGGAAAGATGGGCAGATCTTTGTTCAGTCTTGAAAATGGAATATTCATCGGTAAAGTCAAGGTCCTCAGCTCAAAATGAGTTGATTTCAGCTCGACAACGAGCAAAAGAAACAGTCAAAGAGTTTGGCGAACGTATAGGTCAACTCTTAAATGCCTTAAATTCGGCAACGTACGTCAGCTCAACGCAGGAGGCAGTTAGAAATTTTCTTTTCAAAGAAAACGACAAACTGGCTCTACAAACTTTCGAGGATGGCATCCGAAATCAAAATCTCAGGTTAATGGTTCAGGCTCATGGAGAAACGGATTTAAAGAAATCCATTCTCTATGCTGAGGAGCATTTGAACCGACTAGAACGCGTTGGCCCTTCTACAAGTTCTGCAAACATTTCCCCCTCGATACGTCCAACGTGTCAATTTTGTAACAAGGTGGGTCACACAAGTGCACACTGTTATACTAATCCCAACAGGACATCACAAAACACAAACCAACACACAAATATAAAAAGGGAAATACAACGGCTCACTTGTGGGTACTGTAAAAAACCCAACCATCGAGAAGCAGATTGCAGGTTAAAGCAGTCTCAACTCGGTTCGACCAAACCTAACCCATTCGCATAACAAAAACAATCAAATTTTCTCCAACATCCGGCGATACAACGCTAAACAAGGGTATAGGAACTGGAATCCTGGTGAGGAGTTTTATCCTCAAAATTCGGGAAACGGCTACGCTCGGGAGGAAGAGATGGGTCATCCGTCCCGACTAAATCTGAATACCGACCCGCAACAATAAAATCTAGTTTCTTGACTGTTTCCTTTTGTCCAGAGTTCCATGAGCCGGTAATACGAATCCAGTTCGAGCCGTCTAACAAAAGATACTCTACTTTTTTAATAGATACCGGAGCAGATATTAGTTTGTATAAGGACAAATTCGGAACAAATTCTAGCCCAGGAAAAAGACTTACTATATCTTCAATTTCTGGTGATTCTGTTTTCACTCTAGGGGAAATAACTGGTTCTTTTATTATTAATTCCAAATACAATCTTTCACTTACACATCCCTTCCATCTACTCACTCCAAATATAAACTTGCCGTACGATGGTATTTTAGGAAACGATTTTCTTTCCAAATACAGGTGTAAAGTTAACTATAAAGAAAATGTTTTAGAGGTATACGACATTCAAATCGAAAACCCTGTTATCAGAGAAAGCATCCGAAAAGCTACCCCTCACGAGGTGGTGCCTACGGGCTGTGATTTGGAAGCAAAAAGTGATGAAAAGGCTGAGGAGAATAACTTTATTCTTAAATCCAATAAAGCCACCATCAACCGAAATTCCGATAAGCTTAAATTGAATGCTGACTCCGACAACAAAGAATTAGATTTGAATGAATCACCGATCAAAGTAGAAAACAATTCAATACATAAGACTACATTAAACAGTGATGTAGCAGCTATAAATAAAAATAAGACTTTAGAAAACAACAGCCAAAAGAGCAAGGAAACTAAAGCAGCAATACATAAGACTACATTAAACAGTGGTGTAGCAGCTATAAATAAAAATAAGACTTTAGAAAACAACAGCCAAAAGAGCAAGGAAACTAAAGCAGCAATACATAAGACTACATTAAACAGTGGTGTAGCAGCTACAAATAAAAATAAGACCTTAGAAAACAACAGCCAAAAGAGCAAAGAAACTAAAGCATCTACTGATTCGTTATCAGCAATACTTAAGACTACATCAGAAATAAACCCTTTCAAAACAGATTTATGTTTTATCCTCCCACCTAGGAGTCAACAAATGATCGAAATTCCCTTCAAAAATGCTAACAAAAAGTCTGTAGATATTGTGATCAAAAAGAAACAGATTTGTCCAGGAGTATATGTTGGCGAATCCATAGTAAGGCCTATAAACAATAAAGTCAGAGTTCTAACTATGAACTTTATAACTTTAGAAACAGAGAAAATACTCTATACAAATAATCTTAATTTAAATTTTGATAGTTTAGATCAGTACGAGCAGCTCTGACATACGGTTCACAATGTTGGACAATGTACAAAAAGTATGAGAGCAAATTGACGGCAGCCGAAATGAAGATGCTTCGGATGACAGCAGGAGTAACAAAGCTTGATCGAATTAGAAGTACTAAGATCCGTGGAAGCCTTCATGTCAAAAGTACCATCTTGGACAAAATTCAGCACGACCGGCTCAGTTGGTATTGTCATGTTCAAAGGAGAGATCCGCAGAACCCCGTCCAAAAGGCAATATCGTACAACGTTTCAACAAATTCGCGACGAAAAAGAAAAGGCAGGCCAAAACACTCCTGGTACAAGCAAATGCAAAAACAGCAGCATTTGGTTGGCCTCAGACATGGAACAATCCAAAACCGGGAGGCTTGCCGACGCTTTCTGAGGTCAACGCGGCGTACCCCACAGGCGGATCACTAGTGTGAAGCAGAAAAGTGGGAGAGTTGTGATCGCTTCAAGATCACTACCCGTAACGCCGGAAATGAAGAAGAAGAAGAAAAGAAGATCAGTACGAGCAGTACAATATGAAAAATTTTAGTAGCAAAGTAGAAAAACGAATGGAAAAACTAGAGTCCATGTTGATATTAGACCATTGCAACGCTGAAGAAAAGGATTCTATCCTTAAGATTTGTAGAGAGTACAACGAATTGTTCTATCTAGAGGGTGATCACCTCACCAACACCGATTCCATGACTCATAAAATCGGTACTGATGAGAGTAAACCCGCACTTTACGTAAAGCCTTATCGACTCCCTGAAAGCCAAAAAGCAGAAATCCATAAACAAGTACAAGAGATGTTAGACGACGACATCGTACAACCAAGTTCGAGTCCCTGGAACTCACCCCTGCTACTCGCTCCCAAAAAACCTGGAAACGATGGAAGCAAACGTTGGAGAGTAGTTGTAGATTTCAGGAAACTAAATGACTTAACCGTCGGCGATGCATACCCACTACCAAATATCAGTGACATATTTGATCAATTGGGTAGAGCTAAATATTTCAGCACCTTGGATTTGGCTAAAGGATTCCATCAAATCTTAATGGATGATAAAGATCGATGCAAGACCGCATTCAGCACTCTTTTTGGCCATTATGAATATAATCGAATGCCATTCGGTTTAAAAAACGCTCCTGCAACCTTCCAACGCCTAATGAACACTGTTCTCACTGGCTTACAAGGTTTTGATTGTTTCGTTTATATGGACGATATAGTTCTATACGGATACGACCTTAAAGATCATAACTCCAAATTATTAAAAGTTCTCAACCAAATAAGCATCCACAATCTGAAATTACAACCAGAGAAATGTAATTTTCTAAAACACGAACTCATGTATCTAGGTCATCTTATTTCGGAAGATGGACTTAAACCAGATCCCGAAAAGATCAAAGCCGTTAAAACTTACCCTACACCTAAAAATGCTAAAGGTATAAAATCTTTTCTAGGCTTCGTTGGCTATTATAGGAAATTTATAGAAAATTTTTCTACGATTGCAAAACCTCTTACAAAGTTACTAAAGAAAAACTGTGTTTTCAAATGGGATGCCTTCTGCGATGAAGCTTTTAGAGATCTAAAAAATAAATTAATAAATCCCCCAGTCTTAGCTTACCCCAATTTCAAAGAAGAATTTATTGTGACCACAGATGCAAGCGATGTCGGAATCGGAGCTGTTTTGTCACAAGGTCTTATTGGAAAAGACAAACCCATATCCTTCGCAAGCAGAACGTTGAATGACTCCGAAGTCAGGTATAACACGACCGAAAAAGAACTACTTGCAATTGTCTATGCCATACAACAATTTCGTCCCTACCTTTATGGCAAGCCCTTCACTATTTGTACGGACCATCAACCTTTGCAATGGTTATTTTCTCGTACCGATCCTATGTCCAGACTAGCAAGATGGAAAATTTTACTATCCGAATATGAATATACTATCAAGCATAAACCGGGGAAAATCAACTCAACTCAACTCAACATCAATCATGCAGATGCTTTAAGTCGAAATATAGGAGAAAGCAATATATTGGTTGTAACACGAGGGCAAAAACAAAAACAGATCGAAGATAATATTCAAGCAAATGCAACTGTGGCTCCTAAAAGAAAGCCAACCTCTATCAATTCGGGAGACCTAGAATTCAAACCGAAGTCATCACAAGACTCTAAAACAGGACCCGAATGCAATGTTATCGAAAAATTCGAATCTGTCTTTACAAATAAAAATTCCAACTATAAAATCGTAATATTACCACTAATAGACTCAACAGACGAGCAATCCTTAGTAAAAAGAATTCAAAACTTTACAAAACCCACTATAGGTAAATTTAATGTACATGATTCTTTGATTGTCGTTACACTACCCTTACCGTTCCGTACGACAAAGGACGAAGAGATAACCGAAAAGAGTCTCCGAACAATTAAGGAACAAACTAAGTTTGAAAAAACTATTTCTTTTTCACTACCTGTCCCAGATAACCAAGTTAGACATACTTTCAAAAGAATATTGAATGAAGTTTTCGGAGATTTGACATTAGACATATACCTTCACATTGATGAAAGGATTTCCGTGACTGATCCAGAGATAATTTCTAAGATTCTGTCAGAATATCATGATTCCCCATTCGGAGGCCACCAAGGTGTTTCACGGATGTATAACCGAATAAAGGCGAAATACTTCTGGCCAAACATGAAAGCTGATGTACAAAAGCATGTGAGCATATGCACGTCTTGTCAACGAAATAAAAGTAGAAAAAATCCACCAGTCCCCATGAAAATTACAACTACTAGTGTTAGACCATTTGAAAGAGTCGCTCTAGACATAGTTGGACCACTTCCTGTTAGCTATGGTGGAAACAAATATCTACTCACCTTCCAGGACGATTTGACAAAGTTTTCGGAAGCTATGCCAATACAAAACGCCGAAGCTTCAACTGTAGCTAGAACGTTCGTGGAAATCATAATATGTCGCCACGGAATCCCTCTATCTCTTTTAACTGACCAAGGGACAAATTTCTTAAGTATCCTTTTCAAAGAAATGTGTAGCCTATTGAAGATAAAAAAGTTGAATACAACGCCCTGCCATCCTCAGACAAATGGAGCATTAGAACGAAGCCATAGAACATTAGCCGAATATCTACGACACTATGTGAACCAAGATCCTTTGTCATGGGATACATGGATCCCATATTCTATGTTTGTATACAATACAACACCACACAGTAGTACTGGATTTTCACCCTATGAACTCCTATACGGATTAACTGCTAATATTCCAAGCGTTCTGTCACAAAAACCCAAGATTTCTTATAACTATGATAACTACGTTAACGAACTTAAGGCTAGATTACAACACGGATATGAGACAGCAAACTCAATCCTCAAAGAAAAAAAGGAAAAATCAAAAACTCTTTACGACAAGAATGCTAGACCAAAAATATTTAACGTAGGAGATAAAGTCCTAATAAAAAATCAAACCAGACAGAATAAGCTTTCGACTCTGTGGGACGGACCATACGAAGTCATAAGAATCCATTCGGATGAAAATACTGTAGTAAGAGTAGGTAAGAATTCAAAATTAATTCACAACAACAATTTACAACCTTTTAACGAATAACTAACTAAACACATACAAAACGTTTTACACGCACAAAAAAAAAAACACTACACTCACTGGAAACTGCCTCCTAAAATCAAAAGATATCACTATACGGTTTTAAAAACGAAAAATCTACTTTTATTTATAATTCCTTCATCCCCGCTTTAAACATTTCCGAAGTTAAGAACAATTATCCGAAAAACGACGCAAAACCAGAGGTTACATTCATTAAATATTCTAGTCAGGACGAACTAAATCTTCTATCAAAAAGTATACAATTCCAAAAAACTAAAGAATTAACACCCATTTTAACAATAGACAAGCATGACGTTCACCACTATACTGTCATATATATAATCTTCACAATTCTCTTAATATCACTTTGCTATAGACGATACAATACGTATAAAGTCAAACAAGAGAAAACAAATAGTTTGGGAAAAGGTAATGTTGCCCAGATGAACAAGAAAGAAAACGAAGTACCAATTTTTGTGCTCAGCAAATAAAAAAAAAATATAGTATGTCATTATACCATTACTAACCATAAATCACTATTAATTAATACGATATAAAATTATGTAAGAAAAAAAAAAAAACAATTATTATTAATACTATATAAAATTATGAAAAAAAAATTTTTTTTAAGATGTTTAGGCACATATAACACATATACCTGTAAGACATGTAAATCTATTTAAAAAAATTTTACAACTTATAATCTATTACAAAAGCTAAATCTGTCTAGAAAATGTTTACTACTTTAAATCATAAAACAGTAAAAAACAATAAAATAAACAAATAATAAAAATTTTACTGATCCATTAAATATATCTACGTATAACTAAATAAACGAATTAGTAACAATAATAATAATTTGAAAACAAAATTTGACAAAAATTCACTGATTTATTAAATTTATCTATGTATTACCATGCTATTATCTATTATATAATCTAGTAATAAAAACAAAAGTTTTCTTCTACACGTTTTGCGAAAATTCCTAACCTTTTTATTGGCTACGAATTTTCATTTTTCAAGAGGGGGAGGATGTTGTGGTCCGAGAACCACAACTATTCCCAACCTCCAACCTTCATTCAGAACCAACTCATTCAGAAAAACACCAACCACAGGGCATAGTTTTCATTTTCGTCATGTAGAACAACGTATGCACGTCACTATGACTCAAGCCATATGCGCGCCTCTATAGCAACGAAAACAGATGAGTAGACAACTGCTATGCAATAGAGTATGTCAAGTGCAATGTGCAATACGAGACCTACAAACTGCGATCGATGAAGACACACCCAGAAGTACTTGAGTGGGTCACCATACGATCGGCATATAGGTTTAAGCGTGTTCTATGTAATGACCAATGAAGAATTGTGACCATGGTGTGTGGCCTAGTTCGGATGAACTAAATGAGGTAACATGGTTCTGACGATGGTAAACGGCTAACTAAGTAATAGTAATGAATAAAAACCAATAAATAGAGAAGCGAATGGGAAGAAGGGCAGAGTTGAAATTTGAGTTTATATAGTAAAGGTTGCAGCCAAATGCATTGAGACAGCGGGCCTTCTACTATATTCAAATATATTCAAATAAAAAGAATTTAAACAAAGTATTATCTTTTGTTTCGACTCTCCGTCACCTGCTCTTCCTTTTGAAGCACGGCAGAACGTAACATTGGTGGCAGCGGTGGGATTAGTCAATTTATCCCAGGATAGTTATTATCCCTACCAAAACACAAGAGGTCTATTTTGTTGACTCTTGATGCGTACTGGGGCTAAACACCAGTAGGTAATTTTTTTTTGTGTGTGGTGAGAAAAAAAAAAAACACCATTAAGTGATTTGTGTTGTGAAAAAAAAGCCCTATAAATATAAGACCTGGCGAATTCCCAAGCGGACGCCGGAGGCAAAAATTAGGCAGTGAAAAGACCAGGTCGTAATTGGCAACTATAGGGCGTGAAGCCTACCTGGCAAGTGAAAAACCAGCAGCAGCAACTACATCAACACCAACATCAGCAGAAAAAATCAACTTCAACAACTTTAACATCAACAACTTTAACAGCAACTACAACAACCCCCAACAGCAACCACAAAACAAGTAAATTCTTTTTATTATTTATTATTTTTATTAAAATCGAAAAGATTTAAGTATATTAAAGCGAAATCAATTTTTGCTATCTATTGACCTAATTAAAGTGTTCAATTCAATTAAATTTTTTTAAAAATAACAGCACAAGTGATTATTAAAGTTATTTACATATCTTGTCTTCTACCCGAACCCCAAATTAAACTCTTTGTTTTCTGTCGTCTCTCGATACACTTCACGACTTCACAATTACTACCCGCAATCAAAAACCTTAAGTTAGTTTATTCGAGGTTTTGCCTTTTCATTGAGTCTCTGACATTTCGGAAATGACAGAATATAAAATGAATTTTAAGGATATCATTAATATTGTCCCCACTTTCGATGGAAGGTCGGAAAACCTAGGGAAGTTTTTAGCATGTGGAGATATTTTGTTCAAGTCAGTGAAACCTGACGAGCACAAACTTTTCCTCAGCATAGTCAAAACCAGGCTTGAGGGACCAGCTTTCGAATTAATACAATTCAAGACTGTGGAAAGATGGGAAGATCTTTGTTCAGTCTTGAAAATGGAATATTCATCGGTAAAGTCAAGGTCCTCAGCTCAAAATGAGTTGATTTCAGCTCGACAACGAGCAAAAGAAACAGTTAAAGAGTTTGGCGAACGTATAGGTCAACTCTTAAATGCTTTAAATTCGGCAACATACGTCAGCTCAACGGAGGAGGCAGTTAGAAATTTTCTTTTCAAAGAAAACGACAAACTGGCTATACAAACTTTTGAGGATGGCATCCGAAATAAAAATCTCAGGTTTATGGTTCAGGCTCATGGAGAAACGGATTTAAAGAAATCCATTCTCTATGCTGAGGAGCATTTGAACCGACTAGAACGCGTTAGCCCTTCTACAAGTTCTGCAAACATTTTGCCCTCGATACGTCCAACGTGTCAATTTTGTAATAAGGTAGGTCACACAAGTGTACACTGTTATTCTAATCCCAACAGGACATCACAAAACACAAACCAACACACAAATATAAAAAGGGAAATACAACGGCTCACTTGTGGGTACTGTAAAAAACCCAACCATCGAGAAGTAGATTGTAGGTTAAAGCAGTCTCAACTCGGTTCGACCAAACCTAACCCATTCAGGGACAATTCGCATAACAAAAACAATCAAAATTTCTCCAACATCCGGCGATACAACGCTAAACAAGGGTATAGGAACTGGAATCCTGGTGAGGAGTTTTATCCTCAAAATTCGGGAAACGACTACGCTCGGGAGGAAGAGATGGGTCATCCATCCCGACTAAGTATAAATACCGACCCACAACAATAAAATCTAGTTTCTTGACTGTTTCCTTTTGTCCAGAGTTCCATGAGCCGGTAATACGAATTCAGTTCGAGCCGTCTAACAAAAAATACTCTACTTTTTTAATAGATACCGGAGCAGATATTAGTTTGTATAAGGACAAATTCGGAACAAATTCTAACCCAGGAAAAAGACTTACTATATCTTCAATTTCGGGTGATTCTGTTTTCACTCTAGGGGAAATAACTGGTTCTTTTATAATTAATTCCAAGTATAATCTTTCACTCACACATCCCTTCCATCTACTCACTCCAAATATAAACCTGCCATACGATGGTATTTTAGGAAACGATTTTCTTTCCAAATACAGGTGTAAAGTAAACTATAAAGAAAATGTTTTAGAGGTTTACGACATTCAAATCGGAAATCCTGTTATAAGAGAAAGCATCCGAAAAGCTACCCCTCACGAAGTGGTGCCTACTGGCTGTGATTTGGAAGCAAAAGGTGATGAAAAGGCTGAGGAGAATAACTTTATTCTTAAATCCAATGAAGCCACCATCAACCGAAATTCCGATAAGCTTAAATTGAATGCTGACTCCGACAACAAAGAATTTGATTTGAATAAATCACCGGTCAAAGTAAGAAACGATTCAATAAATAAGACTACATTAAACAGTGGTGTAGCAGCTAAAAATAAAAATAAGACTTTAGAAAACAACAGCCAAAAGAGCAAATAAACTAAAGCGTCTACTGATAAAGATGCAGCAATACGTAAGACTACATCAGAAACAAACCCTTTCAAAACAAATTTATGTTTTATCCTTCCACCTAGGAGTCAACAAATGATCGAAATTCCCTTTGAAAAAGCTAACAAAAAATCTGTAGACGTTTTGATCAAAAAGAAACAGATTTGTCCGGGAGTTTATGTTGGCGAATCCATAGTAAGGCCTATAAACAATAAAATCAGAGTTCTAACTATGAATGCTTTAGAAACAGAGAAAATACTCTATATTAATAATCTTAATTTAAATTTTGATAGTTTAGATCAGTACGAGCAGTACAATATGAAAAATTTTAGTAGCAAAGTAGAAAAACGAATGGAAAAACTAGAGTCCATGTTAATATTAGACCAGTGCAACGCTGAAGAAAAGAATTCTATCCTCAAGATTTGTAGAGAGTACAACGAATTGTTTTATCTTGAGGGTGATCATCTCACCAACACCGATTCCATGACTCACAAGATCGGTACTGATGAGAGTAAACCCGCACTTTACGTAAAACCTTATCGACTCCCTGAAAGCCAAAAAGAAGAAATCCATAAACAAGTTCAAGAGATGTTAGACGACGACATCGTACGACCAAGCTCGAGCCCCTGGAACTCACCCCTGCTACTCGTTCCCAAAAAACTTGGAAACGATGGGAGCAAACGTTCCATCAAATCTTAATGGATGAAAAAGATCGATGGAAGACCGCATTCAGCACTCTCTTTGGCCATTATGAATATAATCAAATGCCATTCGGTTTAAAGAACGCTCCTGCAACCTTCCAACGCCTAATGAACACTGTTCTCACTGGCTTACAAGGTTTTGATTGTTTCGTTTATATGGACGATATAGTTCTATACGGATACGACCTTAAAGATCATAACTCCAAATTATTAAAAGTTCTCAACCAACTTAGCATCCACAATCTGAAATTACAACCAAAGAAATGTAATTTTCTAAAACACGAACTCATGTATCAAGGTCATCTTATTTCGGAAGATGGACTTAAACCAGACCCCGAAAAGATCAAAGCGGTTAAAACTTACCCTACACCTAAAAATTGTAAAGGTATAAAATCTTTTCTAGGCTTCGTTGGCTATTATAGAAAATTTATAGAAAATTTTTCTACGATAGCAAAACCTCTTACAAAGTTACTAAAGAAAAACTGTGTTTTCAAATGGGATGCCTTCTGCGATGAAGCTTTTAGAGATCTAAAAAAATAAATTAATAAACCCCCCAGTCTTAGCTTACCCCAATTTCAAAGAAGAATTTATTGTGACCACAGATGCAAGCGATGTCGGAATCGGAGCTATTTTGTCACAAGGTCTAATTGGAAAAGACAAACCCATATCCTTCGCAAGCAGAACGTTGAATGACTCCGAAGTCAGGTATAACACGACCGAAAAAGAACTACTTGCAAATGTCTATGGCATACAACAATTTCGTCCCTACCTTTATGGCAAGCCCTTCACTATTTGTACGGACAATCAACCTTTGCAATGGTTATTTTCTCGTACCGATCCTATGTCCAGACTAGCAAGATGGAAAATTTTACTATCCGAATATGAATATACCATCAAGCATAAACCGGGGAAAATCAACTTAAATGCAGATGCTTTAAGTCGAAATATAGGAGAAAGCAATATATTGGTTGTAACAGGAGGGCAAAAACAAAGACAGATCGAAGATAATGTTCAAGCAAAAGAAGAACCAAACACTTATAATAGAAACAACGACCAATATGTTTAACAAATCAGAAATTACTATTGAATCCCAATTTAAAGCTATAAATTCAAAAATTGAAGACGTTAAAGATGCAGTCGATAGACTCGTCAATCAAACCTCAGATCAGTCTACAATTTTAAAAATAGAATCTCTTACCTCACTTTTAACACTCCTCATCATAAGATACCAAAATACTATTTCTGACATATACTCGATGTCCTAGTAAACGCAAAAAACGGCACACCGCATCCGACCATCATTACACCGGATCAGCTTAAAAATGTTTTGCTAAAAATAAAACAGGAACTTCCTGGTGATCTACAGTTACCGTACTTGAGAAATGAAAACGATATTCTACCACTCTACGAAATAAGCAGTATGAGTGCAACCATAAAAAAGAAAAAAGTAATTTACGAATTCAAAATTCCTTTACCTTTCAGAGACAGTTTCCAACTTTATAAAGTTATCCCCCTTCCAACTCGTTTGAATGACAAACTTGTATTTATACAACCAACTTCAAAATACCTTATCATTGATTACAAAAAGGAATACTATTACGACATAGAAAGCCAAGAGGTGAGTCATTGTAAAAATTTAAATAACAATTTCTTATGCGAAATGTCACACCCTTTATTTAGCACCAATAACAAAAACCCCAAATGTGAAATCCAACTTTTGCAAAGAATTCAATCTTTTCCGACTTCTTGTGACATTAAAGAGTCAAACGTATCAATAGTTTGGATACAAGTATCACAACACAATACATGGCTATTTTCTTCTTTAGGAAAATATACAATAGACGAAATTTGCCAGGATACTGTTCTAACACATACTCTTGAAGGAACAGCTATTTTAGAACTCACTGGAAACTGCTTCCTAAAACCAAAAGATATCACTATAGGATCTAAAAACGAAAAATCTTCTTTTGTTTATAATTCCTTCATCCCCGCTTTAAATATTTCCGAAATTAAGAACAACTATCTGAAAAACGAAGCAAAACCAGAGGTTACATTCATTAAATATTCTAGTCAAGACGAGCTAAAACTTCTATCAAAAAGTATACAATTCCAAAAAACTAAAGAATTAACACCCTTTTTAACAATAGACAAGCACGACGTACACCACTATAGGCTCATATATATAATCTTCACGATCCTTTTAATATCACTTTGCTACAGACGATACAGTACGTATAAAGTCAAACAAGAGAAAACAAATAGTTTGGGAAAAGGTAATGTTGTCCAGATGAACAAGAAAGAAAACGAAGTACCAATTTTTGTGCTAAGCAATTAAAAAAAAATATAGTATGTCATTATACCATTATTAACCATAAGTCACTATTAATTAATACGATATAAAATTATGTAAGAAAAAAAAAAAAACAAAAAAAAATCATTACTATTTAATACTATATAAAATTATGAAAAAAAAAAAATTCTTTTTTCAAAGATGTTTGTACACATATAATACATATATAATACCTGTAAGACATGTAAATCTATTTAGAAAATTTTTACAACTTATAATCTAATAAAAAGCTAAATCTGTTTAGAAAATGTACTACTATAAATCATAAAACAGTAAAGAACAATAAAATAAACAAATAATAAAATTTTTTACTGATTTACTAAATAAACGAATTAGTAACACTAATAATAATTTGAAAACAAAATTTGAAACAAAAATTCACTGATTTATTAAATATATCTATGTATTACCAACATATACCAAATTATTATCTACATATTATATAACCTAGTAATAAAAACAAAAATTTTTTGTAAAACTCTGACTTCTTCGCATTTGCTTCAACTCTACACGCTTTTGCGAAAATTCGTAACCTTTTCATTGGCTACGAATTTTCTTTTTTCAAGAGGGGGAGGATGTTGTGATCCGAGAACCACAACTATTCCCAACCTCCTTCATTCAGAACCAACTTCATTCATAAAAACACCAACCGGGCATAATTTTCATTTTCGTTCTTAATGTAGAACAGCACTTCACGTATACACGTCACTATGACTTAAGCCATATGCTCGCCATATGCGCGCCTCTATTGCAACGAAAACAGATGAGTAAACAACTGCAATGCAATAGAGTATGTCAAGTGCAATGTGTAATACGAAACCTATAAACTGCGATCGATGAAGACACACCCAGAAGTACTTGAGTGGGTCACCAAAGGTTTAAGCGTGTTCTACATAATGACCAATGAAGTAACCATGGTGTGTGGCCTAGTTCGGATGAACTAAATGAAGTGACATGGTTCTGACGATAGTAAACGGCATCGGTTAAGTAATGAATAAAACCAATAAATAGAGAAGCGAATGGGAAGAAGGGCAGAGTTAGAATTTGAATTTTAGACAGCAAAGGTCGCAGCCCATGCATTGCGACAGCGGGCCTTTTCTGTTATACTAATAAATAATTAAAACGAATTAGTATCTTTTCATTTTTGACTCTCCGTCACCTGCTCTTCCCTTTGCTATAAGGAAGCACGGCAGAACGTAACAACGGAATGAATATATTCAAGGGTCCCGAAAGCATGAAGCACCTCACTCTCCAGATATTGCACAATACGTGGCGCAGTGGCCTTCGAAAGTGCTTTGAGAAAAGGAAATTTCGAAAAATGATCCACAGCTATAAAAACACATACATTTCCTCGTTTTGTATGGATATGGTCCTAGGACATCGATAAACAATCTCTGAATAGGTCTTTTTCCCCTATTACATGATGTCTCACGAGCCCAGTTTCACATGAGTGCGAAAAAGAAAGGAGATGTGAGGAAATGAGATGCACAAAAAAATTCCCGATGAGTACCGTGCCGATTTTTAGCAGTCTCATATTGACGTTTCTCTTTTCCCATATTCGTTTTTGCTATGTTGCTTTACTGTATTTTTTGTGTTGGTCAAATGAGCGTCAACTGAATGTTTTTTCATTTTCGTTGTGGTTTTGTTTTTTATTTTTCAAATCAAAAGTTGTAAAACCAATTTGTTATTTTTGTAATTTTATCAAGCAACTTACTTTATTTAGAGAAAAATAAAACTTTGAAATTTATAAAGTGACAACAAGAAAAGGATTGAAAGAGAAATGAAGAATTGTCAAATTTGAGACGTGAGCCTTCAAAATTGAACATGTAATAGTGATTGTCTCACGGGATGGAAATTTAAAAGGAACGTCAAAAATGAGACATGTCTCGTGAGACATCGTATAATAGGGGACTTTCAGATACAACCTGTGTAGTGATCAGAGGTCGGAGAGTTGCGTTTGGAGCTTTTACGGTCTTGTACGTCTCGCACTCACTCACAAACGCTTTTACGTCCCTTACCATCTTGCAGGTTGTTTGTTTCGGCGAAACCGCTATGGCAACTCAATCTGGTATCATTGGCAGCTCGTATGCATTGCTGAGCAAGTGCTTCCTGTAACCAAAGATACCAAAGTGTATCCTCTTCACTCACTTCGCCTCTTCTAAACCTGACTCTTTTGTAGATGTACTTACTAGATACAACGAGATCCGGGGGTGCTAATTGGTTTGAAAGGATGCTTTCTCGTAATTGGGAATATTGCTCCGAATCGAACTCAACTGATTCCAGGTCAACCTCCACCCCTATAATATATACACGTCGAAACCTTCTCAAGCTCAAAATCTATATCGAACGACTTTCCCACTATCTCATCCATGTCCTTGCGTGAAAGTGTATCCGGCACAACGTTGAGAGATCCCTTTCGATGTTCGATTACAAAGTCGAATCTTTGAAGTTCTAAACTCCACCTAGCTAACCTCCCACTTAAATCCTTCATGGACATAAGCCACTTTAGACTCGAATGGTCAGTTATGACTTTAAAAGGTGATCCATCAACGTATGCACGGAATTTTCGTATGATTAGGACAGCTGCAAGACATTCGAGCTCAGTAACTGTATAGTTTTTTTTTTTAGCTTTATTGAGTTTTTTCGACATGTAGGCGATCGGTTTGTCGTTCAGATCCTCATCCAATTGGAAAATTACCCCACCTACTCCCTCGGAAGAAGCATCACACTGTATGGTAAACATCTTCTTAAAATCAGGTTGCGACAAAACGGGCGCCGAAGAAAGTGCAGTTCTGAACTTATCGAAAGCTTCATGAGCTTCAGGAGTAAATTCGAACTTACTTTTCTTTTCAGACATTCGCTGAGCGGGGCAGCCATATCAGAATAATTTTTGATGAATCGCCTGTACCATCCAGTCAAACCTCAAAATCTCCTTTGGGTCTTTGGGATCGGGAAGTTCACTATCGCTTCTCTTTTTTCAGGGTTGGTTTTCAGGACACCTTGTCCGACTATATACCCAAGGTACTTTATCTCCCGCATGCAGAACTTGCTTTTATCGAGGTTGATGGTCAAGTTCGCTCTCCGTAGACAAGCTGCTACTTCATTAAGAATCTTAATGTGGCTTTCGAAATCCGCCGTACAAATTAAAAGATCGTCGATCGATCATCGGGATCACTTTATCGATCAATCGACAGATACTTTGACTGGCATTGCTAAGCCCGAAAGGCATCACTTTGAATTGGTAAAGTGATCTCCCAGGTACTGCAAAAGCTGTCTTTTCTCCCGAACCATCGTCAAGTGTTATTTGCCAATATGCATCCTTCAGGTCAATCCTTGATATGTAATGGGTATCTTTAATTCGACTCAACAACCCTTCTATGTGCGGAAGCGGATAAGCACCTTTTAGCGTAACATCATTGACTTTTCGAAAGTCTAAACAGAGACGAGCTTTACCAGGCTTTTTCACCAACACTGCTGGGCAACACCAGGGTGAATTGCTAACCTCGATAGCCCCAAGCTCTAGCATACGGTCCAACTCCTTATACGCCTCCTCCTGACGGACTGGAGACAACGGATAGTGTCGCGATTTAATAGGAACTGCGTTTCCGGTATCAATGGTGTGAACAGCTAAGTTGGTTTTGCATAAACCCAAGGTAACAAAATTTGGCAAAGTGTTTTTGCGTGTTCTAATCGATTTTTCTTTTCAGGATCAAGAATTATCAGCTCAGCTTCACTTTTGAAATAAACTTCTTCTTCACACGCCCAGGCATCGGTTTGAATTTCACTTATTTGTGGTAGCAAACTAAACTCCCTCCAGAAATTCATCCATAGATAAAGGTTCTGGGTTAGGTTGGGAATCAGGTAAAAAGCGAGAACTTTCGTTAAAGCATTATATTTCGTTATATAATGCTTTAACTATATCATGCGACTTAAGGAGTGTTCAATGACCTGTTCTAGAACAGTTTCAGACAGAAAAGATCAGGCTTTTGGTGTTCAATGAGAAATTTTCTGTTCTTTTCTGATCTTTTTTGTGTTCAATGAGCTGTTCTAGAACAGTTTAGCACAGCATTTTCTGCACCTCCTCTTGAGCAAGTGCAAGTTTAGTGAAAACTGTCAAAAGCAGCTATTGACTTTCTGCTCGTAGTTTTTTACTAGGTTTTTTTTTTTTTTTTTCATTGTAATTTTAAATTGTTGTTAAAAGTTCAAAAAAAAATTTAAAAAATCAGGAAAATAACACCTAACCTTGTGCTGAAAATAAGATTACGAAAATATGCTAAATTAAGTTGATATCAGAAAAAGAAAAATTGGTGGCTGTTTTTTTTCGTTTTTGTTGTTGCTTATTTTGACAAGTTTGCTTGTTCTAACTTGCCTGACGCTTTTCACTGCTTCTGTGCTGTGCTGTGCTGTTCTGATCTAAAATAAAGCCATTGAACACATCATTACTGTCGGCAGTTCTAACGACGTTTTTATATGGTTTAACTTGAACTCCGATTTTCCTCACCAAATCCCAACAACTTTTACCCAGTACCGAAATCGATGCTCCGCTATTCAGGAGCCCAAAAACAGATTCATTGTTCAAATGAACATTGGCATACATACGTCCGTCTACATCTGAGGAGATAATGGTTTCAACAATCTGCTTCCGGAACTTTTTTCGATTTCTATACCTATGCCTGCATTTCTTTATGTTATTGTTAACATCGCTATTATTTTGTCCCATGATACGCGACCGAACCCGATAGTAATTTTGTTTTCGCTCGTGAAGTGACTTCAATTTCAAAAGATGGACTCGATGAAGTGGATGGGCGTCGTACTATTCGGGTAGGCTCTGACTGGTGCCAACTTGGCTGCGCGGCGCCCAGATGCTGTAACTTATACACGTCAATTGTGCTTACTATACCTCCAAGCGGTATCCACTGGGACCTGGGATGCGATGGTGGCGGATGAGCTCCTGGTGAGCCAACGGCAGCACTCACACCCCTGCAGCAGGGTACTGACACTGGATATTCCAGCCCTTTGTGTCCAAAGGGATCCAAAAGGACCTAACTACCCAACCACGGAAAAAAAATATGGTTCCGAAACAACCAATAGCTTCGGATAACGATAATGATTTCAAAGTTGACGACCCAAGCAAACGAAAAAAGGACAATGACCTCCGGATCTGCACGTGGAACGTAAGATCTCTTAAGAGACTACGTGCAGCTGGAGAATTAGCGGACGCCCTGGACTGCAGCAAAGCAGACATAACCGCCATCCAAGAAGTGCGATGGAGTGGGCCGGGCATAAAGAAGATGAAAAACTGTGACATCTACTATGGCGACTGCTATACAAACAACAGAAACAGCGCTTATTTGGGTGCGGATTTGTCGTTAGAGGAAGACTCAGGTGATTAGCCAAAATCCAGTCAATGAGCGTAATGACTATCCGCATCAGGGCTAAATTCGCCAACATTACCCTAATATGCGCCCACGCCCCCACAGAAGAGAAAGACGACGATTCCAAAGACTGTTTCTACGAGCTCCTCGAAGAAACGTATGAGCAGTGCCCTAGACACGACGTGAAAATCGTTCTTGGCGATTTTAACGCAAAGCTAGGGAAGGAGGACATCTTTGGAAACACAATCGGTAAGCATAGCCTCCATGACAAAACCTCCGAAAACGGACTGAGGCTAATCGATTTCGCTGCGGGGCTAAATCTTGTTGTATGTAGTACACGCTTCCCGCATCTCAAAATTCATAAAGGAACTTGGCAATCACCAGATCAATTAACCGTCAACCAAATTGACCATGTTGCGATCGACGCAAGGCACTCTTCCAGTGTGTTAGATTACCGAACTTTCCGAGGGGCCAACTTTGACTCGGACCACTACCTTGTTGTAGCCAAGGTACGAATAAGGATATCTTGTTCACGACCAACACGAACTAACGCTGTGAAGAGATATGACGTCAGAAAGCTACAATCGCAAGAGATTGCCAGTGCCTTTTCCAATCGAGTGTTCCTTCAATTATCCTTGAATCCCAAGCCACCAGCATTAAGCATTGAAGACCAGTGGCAGCAATGCCAAGAAGCCATCAGAACCGCTGCCTCTGAGGTTCTGGGTTTCACTCGGCCACCAAAACGAAACCCATGGTTCGATGAAGAATGCAGGCAGGCAAATACAGCCAAACAAAAAGCACGACAAATGCTGATGCAAAAACGAACAAGGGCTGCTTACGATCAGTATAACGAGGTCTACAAGGAGAAAAGAAGGGAAGAACAACGACTTCTCAAAAAGAAAAAGAAGCAGCATGAGAAGCGCTCGTTTGAAGAAATAGAGAGGTGCCATGACAGGAACCAGATCCGGAAGTTTTACGAAAAGGTAAAAAGATCCTGCCAGGGTGGCAAGCCCCGAACTCAAGCCTGTAAAGACCAGCAGGGAAACATAGTTATAGAGTCACAGTCGCTACTGAGGATCTGGAAAGATCATTTCTGCAGACTGCTTAACGGCGATGAGGACACAAATTCCGCTGTCAGGCAGATTGCCCCATTTAGCTTGGACGATGATCAAGAATGCCGTTCTCCCGACCTAGAAGAGGTTAAGCTTGCCATATGCAAACTTAAATCAAATAAGACTGCAGGTGCAGATGGCCTTGATGCCGAACTTTTCAAGGCAGCTGGAGATCAGTTGGAAAGGAGCATGCACCAGCTGATCTGCATCTGAAGCATGCCCGATGAATGGAACCTCAGTATCGTATGCCCAATCCTAAAGAAAGGAGACCCTCACAATTGCGCCAATTACAGAGGGATAAGCCTCCTTAACGTCGCTTATAAGATCTTGTCTGCTGTAATATGTGAACGTCTGAAGCCCCACGTCAACAACTTGATAGGTCCTTATCAATGTGGTTTTAGACCAGAGAAGTCCACAATAGACCAAATTTTCACATTACGGCAGATCTTGGAAAAAACCCGAGAATATAATATCGATATTCACCATCTCTTTATCGATTTCAAGGCCGCGTATGACAGTATTTGCAGAGACGAGCTGTACAGAGCCATGTCTAGTTTCGGCATCCCTGCAAAGCTCGTACGACTATGCAGGATGACTTTGGAGAATTCACGCTGCTCCATCAAGGTCGGTGAAGAACTCACCGAGACCTTTGATGTCGAAAAAGGTTTTAGGCAAGGCGACAAGCTGTCATGCGATTTCTTCAACATCATACTTGAAAAGATTGTAAGAAACTCAAACGTCAACACCAGAGGAACAATCTTTCAAAAGTCTGTACAATTACTCGCCTATGCAGACGATATTGACGTAATGGGAAGAAAAAAGCGTGATGTCATAGGTGCTTTTGCGAGTATTGAAACAGAAGCGGCAAAAATGGGTTTGATGGTTAATGAGGGCAAAACGAAATATATGCTGTCATCAAACAGGGACACAGAACATCGACGAATTGGACAAAACGTCACAATAGACAAACATAACTTCGAGGTAGTACAGGACTTCGTCTACCTAGGATCCGCTGTAGACACGGACAACAACATCAGTGCGGAGATCAAACGGAGAATAACTCTTGCCAACCGTTGCTTCTTTGGGTTAAGAAGGCAATTGAGAAACAAAACCCTCTCCAGAAAAACCAAGGTAACCTTGTATAAGACCTTAATCATCCCAGTCCTGCTGTACGGCGCGGAAGCATGGACCTTATCGAAAGCGGATGAGGAAACTCTTGGTCGTTTCGAAAGAAAAATTCTCCGAATGATCTTTGGTCCCGTATGCGAAGACAATGTGTGGAGAAGAAGATACAACAACGAGCTGTATGAGCTGTACCGCGACATGGGCATAGCCAGAAGAGTACGCATCGCGAGGCTACGATGGTTGGGACATATAGAGCGGATGGACCCAAATGCTCCGGCTCGTCGGGTGTTCGAAAGCACAGTGCAGGGAAATCGCGGAAGGGGAAGAACTCGTCTTAGGTGGCGCAATCAAGTGGATGAAGACCTCAACAGACTTGGAGTGCGAAACTGGAGAGAGCTCGCCCGAAATCGAAGTCGTTATAGAAGGATGTTGGTTGAGGCCCAGGTTCACCCCGAACTGTAATGCCCACCTAAGTAAGTAAGTAAGTAAGTAAGGACTCGATGAAAGTCACTATCTGGCTTCTGATTTCGTTCCAAGATTTTAGTAGGAACGCCTTCCGTCGTATTTTGATTTTGATTATTAATTGTTCTTGTTGAGCAGGGTTGTTGCTCCAAGGACGAAATTACCCCCTCTTTGTTTCGCCCCGAAATTGGTTTCCCGAGTGCTTCTTGCATTCAGGTGTACTAACACCTTTTGCTCCACATACGAAACAAAATAAATTTCGTACATGTGACGGACAAAAATGATAACTGTGGCCCAGTTAAAGCAATTCAAACTAGCTGAGGACAACGGTCGCTTAAATGAGGTCAAGGCCGCAATTTCTTCACTACCTTGTACGATGGGTTCTTGCTCTTCATCAGCAACCGCGATTTCGTGAACGGTTCTTTGTGAAGAAAATCGTTTCGCCAAGAACCTCTCAGCTTCCCTTGCCTTGTTTCGCAACTGCTCCAGGTTGTTTATTTGAGCAGATAATAAGATCTCCCCTAATTTGTCCTTCGCATTGTTACGAATGACATCGAGCATTTTTTTTTTTTTCATCGAATGGTTCTTTCAAACGACCGTTTAAACCGACTACTGAGTTGAAAAAGTCATCAAATGACTCTTTATACCCTTGCTTCCTTGTGAGTAACCTCATATAAATCTCTACGTCACTCTCTTGCCTACCGAACTCCTTCTTCATGCTCTCTTTCACTTCAGTGACCTTTGCTCTCGGATTTCTTCTAAGAAACCCCCAAAACCAATCATTAGCTTTACCGTTTAATAAAGTATGGAAATTAGCCGTTAATCGTTCGTCAGTGTATGCGGACGATTGTTGTAATCGGCCCACTTTAAAAAGGAAATCTCCTACGTTTTCCGTACCATCATACTTGATGTTCCATCTTTCCAACCTACAAGAATCAGGTATACTTAATACGGATGGTGAAACCGAATTTCTTGGACTTGGTGTCGGTGGAAATCTTGGAGAAGATCTAGGTTCAGTTGCTTCATTGGTGTGAGTTCGATCTTCCCTTGTCTCCGAAATATTCGGTCTGTTGATCTCTTCCAACTTCTTTACAACATTAAAGACCTGGTTGATCATCAACGTTCTTTCTATTCTCGAAGCCAAGTCATCAATCTCACTCCTACTCTGTCGTCTATTTGACGACCCTGCAACATTTCTCTCCTGCTCTTCGACATCCTCAATGGATGCAGACATCGAAAAATCCTCAAATCTGGCTTCTGAATGCGCTTGAAATTCTTCTAAATTATCTAACCACGATATACGAGTACGATTGATACTCATTACGACGAGCTATGCCCACTTGAATTTTCGAATTTGAAATCACACGGATTTAATGCAAAAATTAAATTTCGCTTTTGAATACTTGATATAAATTTTTTCCAAAATGTTGAAGATACCTACTTCGATCTTCAAAATAAAAAAGGTACGACTAAAAATATTTAATTCGTGTTAAAACTTTTCGTTTTCTAATATTTATTTGTATTTATAGATGTGAACTATTATTCATTTGGTTTAAGGATGAGGACTCGATGTGAAAGGTGCTATGTTAAAAAAAAACTAAGATGCCAAAGTGCTTGAGCCAATCAAACAAAAAAAAATGAAATATGCTACTCTATTATATAATATTAAATGTTGAAACTGAGACTAAAAATTTTCATTTTTGTTTTAAGACAATTTACACTTTATTTAACTGAAATGTTCAGCGACTCTAAAAAGTGATGTGTGAAGGACAACTGAAGACTTCTTTTACATCAAAGAGTCTCTTCACAATTGAAATTATATATATATATGTTATCTCCTGAACTTTGGTAACCTGGTATACAAATACAAAAATAACTCAAGATCTTACCATTTTTTTTTTTTTTTTTTTTTTTTTTTTAAGAGGAAGCTTATATGCTAATCTGGAGAACTCAGACTTAATATCCAGTCCATATTACTACCAGAGTAGCAGCTTTTCCCTTTTTTGATGCCCAGAGCGGGATTCGAACCCACGCGTCCGGCCTATCTACTAAACACTCTACCACTGCACCACGGCCGCCCCTAAAGGGTCTTACCATACACTTATATAAATTTTATGAACTTCGAGATTTCGAAGCATAATCGTTTTTTCGTCGCAACGCGATACCGAAAATAAATTCAGTCACCAGGACTTACGGTTCTAATCGACAATTCCAATTTCGAAATTCACTAAAAAAAATTTTAATTTAAAATTTATGAAGAAAAAAAATTTAATTTAAAACGAAATTCGATTTGACTCAATAATAAGGTCACTATCTTTGGAAGTTAGTGACCACCACGTTGTAGGCGCCATTTGAAACGGGCTTTTGTTGGCATGTCGGGTCTATCTGGCATGCGAGTTCCCTATACATTAGCTCGTCGGTGGGGTAGGTACTCTGACCTTGGACACCCGCCCCAAAACCAAAAATTATCATGCCAGTCTTAGCAAAGATGTCGTTTGCTTGCGGAAAATCTTCTTCTAAACCCTCCCTTCCATGATACCATATCCGCCAAGGTATCCCATAGCTGGCATCTTAGTTTTACATTCCACTCACCCTATTCCATCAACCTCATCCTTCAATAACCCCTTTAGTTAAACCCCATTATGTTTCTATGATTTTCATTTATCAATTTTATTTAAACTGCGATTCATGATCGATTACAGAAGATAAATTTTAATCATACAAAACTTTTATTATTTAAGGTATAATGCTTCAATTCAAAAAAAAATATGAATATATACGTATGGCGATTATTTAGATATTTCAAGTGTGAATATCAATTCACCAAAGCAATTCTTTTAGTTTTGATTGTATGTAGGTTTTTACGTTAAAAAAAGAAAGAAGTTAAATCTTCACAAAAAATAAAATTTGTGAGTGTTTCTATACACCACCTTTTGATTTCAAATTTACTTGGAACTTTCTTACTTCCTCTTTTGTCTGTATGTAATTACTACTATTAAAATCCCCTCAATAAATAAACCTTCACCCAGAAATTCAATGTTAACGAATTTAAAAATCAATATGTGAATATAACAAAAAGACAGATATCTTCAAAAGACTCACCCGAACTTACGCAGCCTCCTCGATGATGTGATCACAGCAAAAAGGTTGCTCCAACGGTGGTACCTGTCGCACACTTTACACAATTCTATAAAACTTCTAATATTATTTCTAAATTCTCAATTGCAATTTCTTTAAAATTTGATAATCTAAACCAAAAAAAATAAGGTAATCTCATTAGTGCATATGCCTGCACTAACAGATTTCTTTAAGTTAACTTCTTCTCTCGTATGTAAAAATTTTAAAATACGAAGTTTAATTCGAAAGTAAATGGTTTCTACGTTCGCTCGCTTCCGACGCGAACCCATTTATCTTCGCGCCACTCAGCTGCTGGAAATTTTATGTTCCCAAAGGTGCTTGCATTGTATATAAAAACTATAGTAGGATTGTGTAGACTTTTTGACTGGTGGCGCAATGAATGGCTTTTCGTCCATATCGGGTGCAAGTTTTCTATAGGCTGAAATGTTGCTGGTTCCTTGATCACAGGAGGTAGCCACAACCTCAAGACCACATTCCATTACTGATTTTATCAGTGTAGGCAACATCCTCGATAGCATTTCTCCATTTGGTCCTCCGACGTAGTAAGCAATGGTTTGTTTCCAATTTTTGTTCAAACCTCTTAGGGTGAACACCATTACTTTGGAGGCGATTATATTACTTCGGCCAAACTCTCCGAAATCTTGAAGGCCGTATATGAGATCATCCTTAGTATTGAGCTCTAGCTCTTTTTTGATGTGAATCTCGTCAAAAAGTAAAACACATTTTTTCTCCATATTGGTCATTTCCTTGGCCTTTGCTTTAAGCATATCTACAAGGTCTTGTGTGAATCCTGCTCGTTGACGTCTTTCTGCATGCCAGCGGTGAATGGTACTAACCGCTGGCATTTTAAATCCAACTTCTAAAAGATAGCTGTAGCAGGCTGGCGATTTGTAATGTATTTTTAAGTATAAGTCTCTTTCCTCCGATTTCCAGCTTGTGCGATCTTCATGAAAGCATTGTGTTGTAATGAAAGTTCGAACTTCATCGGTCGAATCTTTCAATTTCCTCAACACAGTATGCTGTACCCAAAGATCAGATTGATTTTTTAAGTAGTTTTTAGACCTGCGCGTGCGCTTAATAAGTATATTGCGAGGCACTGGACGTTTAGCCACCTTTCTAGCCTTTCTAGTTTTATGCGCATAAGCGTAAAATCCTGAATCGTGTCGAGAGGGAGTTGTAGGATTATTCAAATCCTCATTATTAACTGCATACGAAAAATATCCAGGTGACGGAAATTGGGATGGAGATATGGGGGCGGATAGATTTACATCTCTTAGAGAATAATCTTTAAGATATGTTTTCGTAGAATCTTTGGCAAGATTTTTTAGTGAGCCGCATGGTGAAAGTGTGTAAGGCTTAGTTGGTCTAGTTGGTCTATTAAAAGACGAAGTAGAAGGCAATGCATCTTCGGTATGTATTTCTGGAGTCTGAAAAGTGATATGACTCTCTGACGTTACCGTCGCAATTGAATTTTTGAACGATTGCATTAAAAAGCGACAAGACTCGTCGCAAAGAGTTTCTGTGCAGCCAAAAATCGATGATGAAGACATCGGTAGAGCCTCTTTTTTTAACCGTTTGTCAAAAGTTCTCACAAGCAAATTTTTTGCATAAAAATGCGATTCGCAGAATGAGGGAACTTTTGCAAAATTTTGAATGTCTGAAACACCTCCATGTTTCAGCCAGACAGATCTTCTGTAATCCGAAGGGATTAAGAAGAAGGACACAGTAGGATGTGCTTCCTTATTTGCATCGCAATTGCGATAGGAGCAATTTCTCACCATTTTGAAAAACTGATGAAAATAATTTAATAGTTAATAACGTTGATTTTAATATGTTTTTTTAATTACAATGTAAATGACAATACAATATAGTTTATATTCAGATTAACTTAAAATAATAAATTTCTTAAATATTACACTTCTACAGCACTTTGCACCTTTCGATTGATATAAATGCACACAAACAACACTTTTCAATAATTTTCACTGCACTGCAATATGCACAGCACTGCCAAACACCACACACTTTAAAAACTTAGACTCAAGCAATCCCGATCGCACGAAAGTTAATTGTTTTAATAACGTTTTTTTTTTTTTTCTAAATACACCCGATTACACGAAACTTCAGATTCGAATACGTATTGAAAAAAAACTAATAAGAAATATAGACAACGCTATATTAATAATAAAAGTAATAATAATAGATGTTATGAAATGAAAAATATGTAGTACGATCAATAATAAGCTCAATAAAATGTTTAAGTATTACCATAAAAAAAAGGCTGTTGAAATAAAAGTAAATAAAATGAAATTATAAAGGCTGTTGAAATAAAAGTAAATAAAATGAAATAAAATGAAATTATAAATTTGCGTACAGAATTAACGATTTGAACTTTTAGAAAAACTCAATCGCTAATTGCAACGCACTTTACCACAAATACCAGATTCACTTGAATGGTTTTTTCTGAAGTGTATAGGTACCGCAAAAACAAAATTTACTTCAATGTTTTTTTCTTTGAGTGTATACCGCAAATAGCAAATTCACTTCAATGTTTTTTTTATTAAGCGTATATTCGCACTGCACTTTCAGCTTTTATTCAATGTTTTTTTCTTTGAGTGTATACCGCAAATAGCAGATTCACTTCAATGTTTTTTTCTTAAGCGTATATTCGCACTGCACTTTCAGCTTTTATTATCTCTGAAATCACTTTTCACTTCACTTTAAATAGCTACAAACTTTAAACTGCACCTCGAGCAATAATATCGAATCCCTTAGGAAACTTTATTTGTTATTTATAAATGATAGTAGAGCAAAGACAACTTATCTCAATGACTTCACAATTCAATTATAATGAGTTGCATTGTCCGAAAGTAACACTTTCATAGATTTAACCGCCAAAATTTACATAAAAGTAAGTACATTCAATACACAGAGCTTGATGAACAAGAAAATGATAACTAACCTACCCCTATTGATAAAACATACACCGACCATACTAACCCACATAAGGAAAAGCCACAAGCAAAACAACGAAGGTCAGTTCTCCTTTCCTTGAAAAATGTATATTTTGCTTTTCTCATTACTCGATCCATATCGTCCTATTCCTGTCTGCCTAACTATACCATACAATACATGCAAACTTAAAAACCAGATCTTCGCTTTCCTCTTTGCTTTGTGCTTATATTTTCCTTTTATCTTTACTCGGTCCATATCGTGCTGTCTGCCTATGAAAAAAACTATACACATAAAATGCATGCATTATGCATACTTAAAATCAGATCTACGCTTTCCCCTTTGCTTAGCTGATCAAAAAGAGAACTCAATGTTTACAAATTGAATTTACTCTTTGAAATCCTAGCATCCACAAATATTCTTCTTCTTCTTCTTTTCTCTCTGTAAAAATTTCATGTGGAACATATTGTTTCGAACCGCGGGCTGGTGGTGCGCCACCAGTCAAAAAGTCTACACAATCCTACTATAGTTTTTATATACAATGGTGCTTGTCACCGAAATGCAGCCAGTTCAAGAACCTCACTGTTTAATAGGGAATTTCTTCCTATAATTTTATTTCCTTCACAAGTTAGCAATTCCTATAGGAACAAATTTTACTTTCAATTTTCATCTTCCACACTATAAAATGTCAGCGAGTTACCTGATATAAATTCGGTAGGAAATTTATTTGAAAATTTCTTAAAAGAATTTTATTTTTCCTTCGAGAAGAGACTTAGACACAACTAACTTATTTATGTAACTTATTGCCATGCTTTATTTGATTTTGTAATACATAACGATTTGAATAAGAAAATAAAATCTATTTACTACTACTTACTACTACTACTACAATTTTCCCTTCGTGGTTTCCAACTTAGGCAAACGTAAGTTGCGCGCACTCAAATTCTAATTGGAATGTTAACTTATTAAATGTACTAAATTATAAAACAAAAAAATTTACTTTGTAAGCGCTTTGGTGTTTCTTTGTCTTTCTTAACCTTTGGACTTCGATTCTTTGTTCTCGATTTTTTTGTGCAGCTTAACTTTTAGACCTTCGTAAATTTTTAAAGGCTACTCCGAACCGTATGGATACCAAACTGGAACAAACAACGAGTGTCCGTAATCGCGGGAACTTTTGCTTAACAGTCTGACAACCTACATACATCCCGTTTGCCTCTCTTGATTCCCCGCTTTTGTTTTATTTATATTGGTGCAGCTTGTACCGCAACAATCTTTCGCAACATATTGCTTAAGCATCGTGTAAATAGGTGCAGATATATCCCAAAAAAATAAAGGGAATTTTCTTCACCCATGGGAAAGGGAATTTGACAATGACGTTTAAATCTGTCATTCCTATTTTTTTGTTTACAAATTGCAAATAGCAATTCGTCCGCGGCTTTTCGTTTTAATTTTATAAATAAGTTTGTAGCAGTTTTTACAATTTTCTTAGTTTTTAATTACATATAGTTATAGTTTATAAATTCATATAGTGTCTTTAGGCCGAAAGACATTAGCATTAAGTTATTGAATAATTAAGAGTACCCGCCTAGGGTCAGTAAGTTAATTAAGTTATTATATAAGCTACTTTAAACATTTTTGTTAGCATGTAAGTAGTTATAAGATAAAGAAAAATAAAAATGAATTGAAAATGAACTCTTGTTTGATGTGAGAAACCAGTTTCCATCTTGTAGGTGAAGTCCCTCGGATTGCTTCAGCCTTGTTGTCAACGGTTGCCTTTAACAAATCTCCAATCAAGAATAGTGTTAATACGGTGAAATCATTTGGATCGTTTTACATTGCTGCTAACGGTCGTGAATTCAAAATGGCCTCAACATCTGTGTTGATTGTGCACAGCTCTTCTTCTTTTCATTTCCGGCGTTACGAGTAGTGATCTTGAAGCGATCACAACTCTCCCACTTTTCTGCTTCACACTAGTGATCCGCCTGTGGGGTACGCCGCGTTGACCTCAGAAAGCGTCGGCAAGCCTCCCGGTTTTGGATTGTTCCATGTCTGAGGCCAACCAAATGCTGCTGTTTTTGCATTTGCTTGTACCAGGAGTATTTTGGCCTGCCTTTTCTTTTCCATCGCGAATTTGTTGAAACGTTGTACGATATTGCCTTTTGGACGGGGATCTGCGGATCTCTCCTTTGAACATGACAATACCAACTGAGCCGGTCGTGCTGAATTTTGTCCAAGATGGTACTTTTGACATGAAGGCTTCCACTGATCTTAGTACTTCTAATTCGATCAAGCTTTGTTACTCCTGCTGTCATCCGAAGCATCTTCATTTCGGCTGCCGTCAATTTGCTCTCATACTTTTTGTACATTGTCCAACATTGTGAACCGTATGTCAGAGCTGGACGGACAACTGCTGTGTAGAGTCTTCCCTTCAGCATTTTTCGATCACAGAAGATAGCGGAGTTTTCTCGCCACTTCATCCACCCTACGCTTACTCGATGATTGATGTCGTCATCACAAGTTGCTTCACTATTGATTATAGATCCCAGATATTTAAACTTTTCACACTTGGAAAGCACATTTCCATTCAAATAAATTTCTGGAATAGGCTTGTCTGGATCAGAAAAAGGGCAGTACAGGTGTTCAGTCTTTTTAGTACTAATACGGCACCCATTTCCTTCCATAACTGTAACGGGCTGTTGGTTTCATCGGGGTCGTGCTGGCATGCTGGTCCGGCTCCTACTCGCCGTAGGGCATGGGAACTTGACCCCTTAAACCCGCTGACAAAAATCATGCCAGACTTTCGTGCTGTAGAGATGGTTATAACACGCGAGAAATTACCTCTACCCTCCCTACCTTGTCACCTTACTCACCTCGGTGACCCTTAACTGGCATCATCCCCTACCTAAGCGATCATCCTTTCCTCTTACGACTCCTCATCCCATACTGAATAATTTAGTTCAAACACATTTTACTTTTCATTTTTCGAATTTTTGTATTTGAATAGTTCATACTCATATTTAACAAATTAACTTTATGTCGTAATTGTGCTTATTTCTTGCTCGTAATTGTTTGGCTAGTGATGTTATTATGTGTGTATGTTTATATTGGAGTTTTAAGCAATTGGTGTATGACGTGTAGCTTTTATGTTTTCAAATGTAATCGTTCTTTTAAATGTACATGTAGCTTTTTAATTATTCAGATTTTAAACGTAGCTCTTTGTGCATGTAATCAAACAATATTAAATTATACAATTAAAGAAATTTAAAAAAAATAACGAATCCGACACTAACTTTAATACTCGCAAAACCAAAAAAAAAATACCGAGATTTAACTTCCTCTTTTTACACAATTAAATTTAACGCGAGCAATGGTCCCCACTTAACCCAAACCCCAAAAACCAGATATATATATGTAAATTTCAATATAGTAAAAAAGTGACAGGGTGCATAAAAGACTTACCAATGTTCGATGATTTATCAGTTGTGGCCACAGCATCCAAATCCTCGATGGTCTTTCCCGTCGTAAACTACTATTCGCACTTGTTTCTCGAATTTAAACAAATTAAAATTTACATATATGTAAACTGGTTATATGTATATGCAAACAAATTAAAATTACGTCGATGTATTTGTATCGGATGTACTTTACATTTACCAAATAAATTAAGGATAAAAAAAACCGAGCACACACTAAATAAAACAAGTTTTCTGGTTGCCTCCAATGGTTTCAAACCAGCCTCCTTCACTCTACATCCAAAGTCTTTCCTTCTGGATTACGAAGCCTTTATAATTTTCCTGACGAAGAGCCTACTTGCAGGATAGTTCAGACTGCAGCTCGCCACTTATTTAATTAAGTGCACTTTCTTCCCATAAACAGGTAATTCGCTTCCTATGTGAATAAATGCAGGTACTCTTGGTACCATCATTGTATATAAAAACTATAGTAGGATTGTGTAGACTTTTTGACTGGTGGCGCACCACCAGCCCGCGGTTCGAAACAATATGTTCCACATGAAATTTATTACAAAAAGAAAAAGGATATTTGTGGATGTTAAGATTTCAAAGAGCAAATTCAATTTGTAAACATTGAACTCTCTTTTTGATCAGCTTTGCACCAACCAAAGAGGAAACCGTAAAAGGGGTGTATTTATAATGTATGGCAATGGCATAGGTAAAGTACAAGGGATGACAAAAAAGATATGCAAGACAATGCTCGTAAGGATAATCATTTTCAAGGAAATGCATGTTTGAGATCTTTTCGTTTGTGAGTTAGTGAGGTAGGTCAGAAATTTTATTGGAGGCAGGCATATGAAAATTAAGTTTTGGCAAAGTCATTGCGTGTATTTTGTGATTTGTACATTTTCGTTGAAATCTTATAGGTATACCTAGTAACAAATTCTGCATCTGAAACATTGATTGATTATTTATTGATATAAATTAATTTTCAAAGTAAAATTCTAGTTTATCTAATATTATTTTGTTTTATCTATTCCGGATATTCATTATAGCAGTTTAAAGGGCGGATTAAAATTAAAAAAATGAGCATGACTGGGTCGCTGGAACCAATAT
The DNA here is from genome assembly GCA_949752695.1 of Melanostoma scalare. NCBI lineage: Eukaryota > Metazoa > Arthropoda > Insecta > Diptera > Syrphidae > Melanostoma > Melanostoma scalare. The sequence continues at coordinate 106,948,487 of OX456984.1, read as the reverse complement.
AATATATTTGGTGGTACAGGACTGCCAAGTACACATCAATTATGAAAATTGAGATAAATGACGCAAAACACTGAAAAAAATTTACTAACTATTCCAAAGGTTTCAAGCGAAAATCTAATAACCCATTGTATATAGAATTGACTATATATACAATGAATAACCCCATTATTTTTGCAGTTGTTTATACATATAAACGCTGAAAATTTAATCAAAACTATTGGACCAATCAAAGAAAAATCGTTTTTTATTTTCTTTTTTTTAAAAAGCGAGGTTTTTAGAAATCCAGTATGCAAAGTTTAAGATCTTGGTAGAAGTTGTTTAGACAAAAAATTAAAAAAAAATAAATAACATTGTTTTGAAATTATTTTAAGAATATTTAATATTTTTTAATATTTGAATAAATATTTACAGCCTGAAGCGATGGACCGATTTTCTTAAAAATTTGCAGTTATGGTTTATGTGGTAGTTTACAGAGAAGCTTTTGGAATTGGGTTTCTAGGTCTTGAAATAACTGTACCTGACGCTGCCATACAACCCATATGACAATACCTATTTTTCTCGAAAACGGCTCTAACGATTTTGATAAAATTTTACGTGAGTTTTTATTTCTGAATAGCTATTCTTATGATGTGAACATTTTTTCGGATTAAGTCTAAAAACGGTACCACCCATAGTACCGCTTTTTCAAATCCGACTTTCTCGCTAATGGCTGAGGCGATTTTGACGAAATTTTATATTTCTGATATGATATAATATATCTGATGAAAATTGTAAATTTGAAAGCCATCGAAAGACTTGAGATTTGACTTGAAGATTTGGACCTCTTTTGTTTAAATTGCGGCCAATTCGTAAATTTCTAATTTTTCACTTTTTTTAATGCCTTTTTTTTTATTTTCTTGTTACTGGTACCAGAAAAATTCAAAAAAATGCGGCAAATTGACGTCTTCTGATTTCAAGGAGTTCAAGACATGTTCCATATCTCTCTTGGATTTCAATATTTTGACTCGAAATTTCCTGACAATTTACATGAATGTTTGAATATTTTTTCACGCCTTCAAAAAATCACCTCCATTTGAGCTCGAGAAACTAGCCAAGCCCCTTAATTAAATTTTTTTATAATTATGTGTAGTTTGGGAACACTGTACCACCAAATATATAAAGAGCTAATACTGAAACCTTTTACTCAGCCTTAAGATTTTGATATAATACTTAGCACTCAATCGCGACCCAGCCTTGCCCATTTCTTCAATGTTAACATTTTAAGACAAAAGCGTTTCCCTTTCTATATTTCTAACGTTTTTCTCTTCTTCCTGCTCAAAAGAATTCCTTTAAAAAAAGTCTTCATAATACATTAGGTAGTACAAGATTGCCAACTATACATTAATTTTGAAAATTTAACTAAATCACGCAAAATATTAAAAAAATTAAATTAAATATTCCAAAGGCTTCAAGCGAAAATCTAAAAACTCCATTTTTCTGCAATTACTTATTTACATAAATTCTGAACATTTTATTAAAATCGTTGGATCAGTTTAAAAAACCGTTTTTTTATTTTTCGCTTTTAAAACGAGTTTTTTAGAAATCTTATATGCAAAGTTAAAGATCTAGAAGTTGTTTTGAAAAAAATTAAAAAAAAAACATTACAACGTTTATAATAAAAACCCTTTAAATAAGCTAAGAACATCCAAAAGTCATAAATCGTATATGAATTGGGCCTAGATAGAAAAATAAATAAATAAAAAAGCTTAATGATACTTGCCTTGAGTTTGTCACTGTTACGCCCCGCAACACCACTAAAAAGTTATATGTTGCTAGATAGGTTATTAAATAAACTACTTAGTGCACGTTCAATCAGCTGCAGAAACTTGCAGATTGATTTTTAATTAATTTTTAAGCGACCAAAGGAATTCATTATTTTTTTAACATTAATTAATTTAAAAAAACTTCTGAAGGAAGTACTTCATTGAAAAGTTTTAAAACACCTTTTTTGTAGAACATTAAATTTTCTTTAAGAAACATGTTTGCAATTTTTCGTATATTGATTTGTTCCTTAATTAAAAAAATTTAAAGAAAAAAAGCAAAATTAAAAATACTTCCCAGGTTTTTAAAGCTTGATTTCTTATAAACAGTTAGCTTGACAAACATTTTCAAAATAACTTTTTTAAAGGAAATTAAATTTCCTACAAAAATGCGTATCGATAAACTTGTTTGACTCAAAATAGTTCAACAGTTTTGACGTGTTTTCTATTTTTTGTACCTTACCTTATAAGGTATACAAAGAAGAGAAAACACTATTAGTAAACTTCTACTTTTTCTTAGCTCAAACTTTTTTGGTACCTATTTTTTCTTTGGCATTCCAAAAAATATTTTCAATGTTATTTATATTATACATATATTATATATTATTATTTATACATAAAACACTTTTTGAGAAAAGACATATTAAAAAAAAAATTATTTGAATACTTGCATAGCGAGTTGTTACTGTGTTCTGCTAAGAGCTTAATTTTTACACAATATAGTACGAACATAATGTAATAACAATAAGTATATAATATGTCAACATCCTTAGAATAGAAAAATTGAAAACAGGATTTACCTACTATCTTTTACCGGATTTTTCTAATCCCAATAGCTAAACTAAGCAAACCGATAATGAACCCTTTTACCACATTTATCTCAAGACATTGAGATGCATCAATACTGATGCAGATTCGTAATCAGAGAGCCCAAATCATTAAAGGAAAAATAGTTTTTAGATGTTATCAAGCGAGTAAGTAATTATGCTTGCCCTTATTATACACATTGGAATATAAAGACAGACAGACAAACATCGTAATATCATGTTTAATTGTTATCTCAAACATTTTTCTCTGCACGATTACAAAACTTAGCTTATACGAGTAGTACCTATAATCGCAAGTAAAAATGAAAGAAACTTTTTCACTCCAATATTTAGATGTATTTCTGATGACATGCTAGGTATGACTTCTAAAATCCAACTACCTAATGTGACCTTAAGAAAAGTAGCTCCAAAATTGGTTGCTTACATAACTGATGCATTTATTTTATTTATATTATTTTGCAGCTTTTTCTTAAGTTTTCACTTTTCCAATTCTCCGAAATATCTTACAATAGTTGCAACTTAATTGGCTCGAAAAACATAAGTAAATACATTTCTAATTCTCTATTTCCATAGTTGTTCTCCTTTAAATAGAACTGGTAAATGTACCTACCTACTAAAGTGTTTAATGCACCTGTTTTTATGGAACTTTTATAATTCGTAACAGATTGTGGCATACAATTACTTTTGACCGAACAGACTTCAATTTCATGTTTTTACAAAATTGATATCTTCAATCACTACCTATACCTACCTACATTATGTTTGCATTTTTTCAATAACTCCAGAATATGCCTACTTGATATACATTTTGCGTAATTCTTTCTTTCATCAATTGCAAAATGTATTTCAAAGTAGTCAAATTGTTTTTCAAAGCAAAATGATGCAATGTGACAATTTGCTCTACATTGGTGTAGGTAGTAAACCTTGAAGTAAAGAAGAATTACAAAATCATTTGGCTATTTCTCAAACGAGTTCTTGTTCTTCCCCTTGAGATAACGAAATTCTTTCAACCCTTTTTGCATACACATAATAAAAAAATAAAATTGCGTCATCACAGATCTTGCCAAAGTATTTTTCCTCATGTTTATGCTCTTTTGATATTTAATACTTTAAAACTAAATACGTTCCACACAAAGGACACAATTTTTTTTTTACATTTCTCAGCGTTCACAGCGCCACCATGCGCCCTCGGTTTAAAGGATTCTTAAATTGAATGATGAACTTACTATAGTTTTTATATACAATGATGATAGCTAAATATATTTTATTTTGTGCCGAAACCTCCTAGGCACCTTTACTTCTCAGCAAGTACAAAATTTTCCTAATCCCCGAGTGAAAAATCACGATACGAATCCCGACAAAAAGCAATCACAAATTCCGAACGAATTCGAAAAAAGCATTGCCTGATTGAAAAAATGAGTGTGCATTTTCGAAGTCAGCTGTCCTATGTCAAAATAAATACTCGAAGCAATAGAAACAATAATCCCTAAACTTAAAAAAAAAATCCCTTAACTTTTCCCAAACACATTTTTTACCGATTTTTGTTTTCTAGTAAAAATTGATTTATTTGCACTTTTTGTGCTTAGAATAAGTTATAATAGATCTGTATTATTGATCAAATCTTAAATGTTATATGAAATAAACAATTTTACTGTCGAATATAATCAAATATTTTCTTCATCAAGTTATAAATTACCAAAAGAGGATTTTTGTTACGTGGTCCCTGAGTACTTTCCAATCTGTCAAACACAAATTCATTCACTTGTGCTTTTTAACAAACCATAAAATAATTTGTGAAATCCAAGTTTGTTTACAGATAAAATTCAAGTGTTATTTTGGCTATCAGATAAAGTAATTTAACAATAATACGAGTACTATTTAAACACTCCAAATCTGTCAATATCGCTGCTCAAATTTGGAAACGGGCATAACGAAGACAGTCTTTTGAAAAAATGTAATTTCTTTTGGAAATAATTCTATTCATTGATATGTGTTTCTGTTTATAATAACCGATGTTCTTAAAGGGTGAAAACAACAAACAAACAACAGGTTATATGAAATGTTATCCTGTAATCCAGACGGCAAAAGGATACGCTAAACGCCTAAAAGACGAAGTTAATGACCACTGGGAGGGAATAAAAACAGAGTTGGATGTAATTTAATTTACGAGATAATTTTTGTTTTCATTGTTTTTTCTTAAGTAGAATTATATTTTGTAAAATTGTTCTATACAAATGTGTTTTTTATGTTTTAACAAATGGATTTTACCTATGGCTCTACGCTCTACGACAGAAGAAACTTGTCGTAGAAAAGGACGTCATATTTCCGTTTCATTCGGAATTCGTGATATCAAATTACGAATTTCGAAATTCGTTCCACTCCGAATGGATTATGTGATAGCAACATCGGGAAACTTAGACTTTTTTCGATTACGATGGAATCTGTGATAGGGCTGAATATCTAAAACAATTATACGTTATACACTTTGAAAAATATTTATTTGTAAAATAATCTTACCAGAACGAAATGACCTTCATCAGCAGAATAACCAATTTCTTAATTTGTTTTACTTGGAACTTCTGGTCCGTTTGACTTTGAACTTGCTAATGACGCAAACCGCACAAAGTCAAATTACGGATTCAGAATCTCAATGTTATTCTTCACCGCTTATTTGAGAGGTCATAACGTTCTCTCTTCTCCTTTCCCTGCTCTAAACATTTCCTATCTTCATTTCTAGCAACATTAGGAGTGTTCAATGACCTGTTCTAGAACAGTTTCAGACAGAAAAGATCAGGCTTTTGGTGTTTAATGAGAAATTTTCTGTTCTTTTCTGATCTTTTTTGTGTTCAATGAGCTGCTCTAGAACAGTTTAGCACAGCATTTTCTGCACTATCAAAAGCAGCCATTGAATTTTTGCTCGTAGTTTTTTAGCGCATTGTAATTTTAATTTGTTGTGAAAAGTTCAAAATTTTTTTAAAACATCAGGAAAATAATACCTTAATCTTGTGCTGAAAATAAAATACGTGACGAAAATACACTAAATTAAGCTGATTTCAGAGAAAGAAAAATTGGTGGTTGTTTTTTTTTTCGTGTTTGTTGTTTTGACAAGTTTGCTTGTTCTAACTTGCCTGACGTTTTTCACTGTTTCTGTGCTGTTCTGATCTAAAAAAAAGCCATTGAACACATCTTATAACATATACCATATCAACGATCTTAGCATATGCCTAAACCATTTTTTCTTTCTTAACCACTTTATGACTTACTTACAAAGGAATTTTTCTATGTCAAATTGACAACACCATCCTCAATCTGTCATAAGTGTTGTTTACATAAATTATTTTTCCATCTCGTGCGCGCAAGTAATTTGTTTTGTTTTTTTGTGATTTATTTAAATAAAAAACCTATTTCGTTAAGAACATCAATCCAAACGTCAAGTGCTCGTTGCAGGGATGTAGGATCCTCCATCGTCAGCAAAGAATAATTGTTGTACTTTATCGTCCGTTACTTTTCCTTCGAGCAAATAATCCAGAACAGCAATAAAGAGCAGTGGACTCAAGACACTTCCCTGATGTACACCTACTGTTATTTGGAATTCTTCGGTGACTCCAGCTGGGCATCTCACTTTTGTAACTGCTCCCTAGTACATGTCCATAATTATTCGCACATAGGCTTCAGGAACTCCTCGGTGTCTGAGGGCCACCCATATCAGATCTCGTGGTTGTCGATCGAATGCTTTTTCGAAGTCAACCAACACAATATGAAAATCCTCAAAGGCATCTCGGTGTTTTTCCATAATGATCCTTATACTTTGGATTGCGTCTGTAGTTGACTTACCCACGACAAACCCGCATTGGTCATCAGACAGCCTTATTATTTTCCGCAGTCGGCTATCCAAAACCCGCTCAACGATTTTCATAGTGTGGGACATCAAGTTGATCGAACGATAGTTGTCACAGCTTCTGGTATCTCCCTTTCACTTGTACATTGGAAGAAGAAAACTTTCCTTACATTGATTAGGCAAACTGTCACCTCTTACAAGTTTGGAGATGAGAATCGTGAGCCATCTCAACCCGATGTCGCCCATATTTTTCCAAAACTCATATGGTACCTCGTCTGGCCCAATCGCTTTGCCTTTTTTGGAGTTCTTAACTGCCTCCCTAACTTCTTCGACTGTGACGTCGGATACTTCCGTAAAGTTAGGTGCAGCTGTTGGAAAGTGGCGCCGAGGAAACTGTTCATTCAAAAGATCATCACAATACTGTCGCCATACTGTCGCCACCTGTGAAGAATTTTGTCGTCATCCACAAGTAACAGTCCTTGAGCATCATTTATGAACTTCGGCGAACGAATCTCCTGCGCATTTCTCCTTCTCATTGTGCACAGCTCGTCGTAGGTTAACGATACAGTGGCCAATTTACACTGGAGTGATTGTTTTGCTGACTTATACCACTATTACGATTGGCGAATCAAACGTTCGATGTGAGTTTTTTTCATTGGCGAACTAAGGCATTCGACATACTATTGTTGGCGAACTTCACGGTTCGAGTTCGAAATTCAGAGGTACAGTAAAAAAAAAAAAAATCCAACGTCTAACCATCACAGAGTTGATTTATTGACCAATTTTTGGATATATGTATAAGTGAAGTGGAAATCTGAACAGATTTTAACTTCACTTATTTGTCTAACCATCACAACAAATAAGAAAATTTCCAAAAATCGAAAGTTCATTTAAAGGGGAAAAAAATAATAAGAAGTGATAAGTAATATAGAAGATAGTAAATATCATAGAAAAAAATTATGAATGCTTCGACTCCGAAAGAGCATACGAGACAACTCCAACGTCTTGGAACTGCCTGGTCATCTGTAAGTAGGAACAATTATTTGTCTTTAGTGCGAATTCTTTTACAACTTTTGAATTTTTGAAGTTTCAGATCATATTTTAGGCTGAATTTGATTTTTGTGCTAAGCAATGAATTTCATGAAAAAATTAAATTCGCCGTTGAGAGAGAAAAAACAGGGCGATAGCGTTCTTGGATGTTCATATCCATCGCGAAAACAACCGGCTCTCATTCAACTGGCACAGAAGGATACAGCATCGGGAAGACTTGTTAATTTTCGCTCAAACCAAGCAAAGCATATCATTGTTAACACCGCTTCAAACTTGGTTCGGAAAGTATTTGCCGAGTGATCAGGAATTTCACTCCGCAAACGAATAAAAGATCATCCAAATCCTTCTGGACAATAGTTACCCTAGAGAACTGATACGTAGTCGTATTCTTCGACATAAAAGCATAGCTCCTGTAGAGAACAACGGGCAAAGGAGATCGGGGGTAGAGGTGTTGTTTATGTTCCAAAATTATCGAAAAATTTTAAGAATTTTATGAACCAAAACACCAAAGACATAAATATAGCATATAGGTCAAATCATACGGTTGCATTGCTGTTCACCAACTTAAAACCGAAAACAGAAAAAGACCGGCGAACAGATGTCGTTTACAAAATAAAATGTAATGGAAAAACTAATGAAAGTTGCGATCTTTACTATATTGGAACAACAAAAGAACTTCTTCGACAACGCATTTCCAATCAAAAATCTGATATTAAATCAAAAAACTCGGGGAAGACAGCACTGGCTCTTCACGCTGTAGAAACAGGACATGCTCCAGATTTTAAAAGAGTGGAAATTCTTGAAACGGAGAGACATGCATCAAAACGTTACACTCTCTAGACGCTGCATATCATCAACAACAAAAACAACATAAACCGAAAACAGAATACACAGAACATTTCAGCAGTGTATTGCTCACTGGTTTCCAACAACAAAACCCAGAGGAACAGTTGACACTAAACTGTCGAATGACAAAACCTCTCAGAAAGTGGTTTTTTCATCAAAAATTTGCAATATTAAAATCTTTCGTTTTAATGTATGTCAACTTGAGTTTAAATTTTTGTATTTGTTTAATTAAATGTAAGTCAAACAATAAGCCTTATTTGTACAACTTGTGTGTATATAAATACATTCTTTTTGTTAATAAAGCCTCCCCTGAAGAAGATGGCAACCACCATCGAAACGTTGGGAAAAGAACGAAATAGAGTTTTTCTATTCATTATACCATTACGACCAAAAGAGCCGATGAAAAACATTCATAGTTTTCTTTTATCAACTACAATTGAACTTGGTCATTAAACATCATTCAAACTTAAAAATTGTAGCCAGATCAGAAGGGGTGAAGAACTTCCTGCATCGTCTCAAGAAGCCTAAGCATTTAGCAGCGATTTTGGCGACTTCAAATATGTGGTCATTCCAACGAAGATCGTTTGCACACATACAGCTTTTCGGTTTCTTGGATGCAGGCACCATTCATGGATAATGGCAATGGGGGAATGTTAAGCTTCAACGACAAGAGACAGCATTTAGTTTTCGAAGCATTGAATTCTACTCGGTTTTTATTACCCCATGTAACAATGCTGTCAAGGTCAGAATTCAATGAGCTTATCATTTCCACATCCAAAAAGCAGGGACGTGAATTTGAAAACGAATATGAAAAGCTGAGGGTCGAGTCGTCAACAAAACCGTTGAGAGGATTAGAAGTTTCAGACAAGAGATCATTTATGAAAATAAGGAAAAGAGTCGGAGACAAAACGGAGTATTTATGAAGTGGGTATCAGATTTGAAGCTACCCAATACAACTTGTATTGAACGGTCGGAAAGGTAGTTTCTAATCCAACAAAGAAGAGACTCATCGATACCAAAAGCACGCATTTTAAACTCTATCAAATGATTTAGATATATCAAGTGCAATAATCTTACTTTCTCCAAAACAATGTAAAGATTGGTTTCACTTTTCGGTGAGATATGCCATTAAATCACCAGTGGACCGTTTGCTACGAAAGCCGTACTGACGGTCATTAAGAAGCTTTCGTTCTTCAAGATATTTCATAAGTTGACGGTTTATCAATGTTTCCATGACCTTGGAAAGAAGGGACGTTAATGCAATTAAACGGTAATTGGACGGGGAGGAAGATTCGCCTTTTTAGGGGCCGGCTGGACAAAAGCAGTTTTTCATCTGCTCGGAAAAATCCCAGCAGAATAGGAAAGATGGAAAAGTTTACGCAGTGGTTTTGCCAGCGTAGAACACCTCTTCAGAATAACGGTGGGGATACCACACAATTTGAAAGTCCGTCCACATGAATCGGCTTGTGTCCTTCAATTTAAGATCTGTCTTCACGCATTTTGATAATTCGGCAGCCAATAGAGCTGCACTTAATTCTAGGCGAGGAATTGTCTTACACTTAGCCCCTGAGGCTGATTTAGTAGGCATAGAAGACGCACTATCACTTAGCCATTTGTGTTAATGGATCTGAGTTACACTGCAGCATCAGCGAACGTGTGAATTTGAATAGATGCTGAAGGCATAGAGTTGCCGAACATATGTCGGGGAAATGCTGAACTTGTCTAGTTCCTGAAGTCCTCAATAGAACTTCTTCCACATGGTGTACAGGTCTTCCGGTAGAGCTGCTCCCATAGTTCCTGAAGAAATCACTTTGCCACAATTATCATAGGTGCTTTTTTATTCCCAGCGGATCAATAGAGCAATATCTGAAGCAACAGTAATCTTGGTGAGCTTTGTTTCTGATCTGATTCGTTTTTTATTCCAGATTATTCCAAGAGCTTTTATGACTCCTTCGTCACTTTCTTCAGTAAGTGGAACCTCCTGATCTTCCAACTAATTTAATATCTAATCTAATCTAATTTCTCCTCTCTCCCAAAGCAGAGAAGTTAATTGATTTTAGAATCTCCTTTGCTTCGATTAAACTGTCTGCACCCGTCATTACGTCATCAACGTAAAAGTCTCTCTGAAGCCCTAATGGATACTTTGTTTGGTGTTCATTGGCTAATACCTGGGAACACTTCGTTGCCAAGTACGGTGTGAGGTTGTTCCATATGTGACAGATGTCAATTCTGGATTCCGAGTCAGTTTGCGTTCTATAGCATAAAAACGGCTTATTAAGGCAATATCGCTGGAAGATCCTGGGTCATCAGAAAACAGTAATCGTGCAACGAAGACTCCCCTACTATCTCTGGAGACTGTTTGATTTAGATTTTTCTTCTGCCAGTGTTCGGTTAGATGTTGGGCTAGGTACCTCCTCGGTTTGCCAAAACTTGCTGATTGCTCCAGCGACTTCTTTTCTACATATATTCCCCAAGTTGCTGCTGGTTTTGAAGAATTTTCAGATATTTTGCCCGTGACGATCCATCCCAGCAGGGTATTATGTAGCAATACTAAATGTTCTCCTAATTTAATCTGCCCAACGCAAAGAAAATGATGGAAAAACTTTGCCCCAATAAGTAAGTAAAAATAGTTGATAAAAGAAAACTATGAATGTTTTTCATCGGCTCTTTTGGTCGTAATGGTATAATGAATAGAAAAACTCTATTTCATTCTTTTCCCAACGTTTCAATGGTGGTTGCCATCTTCTTCAGGGGAGTCTTTATTAACAAAAAAGAAAGTATTTATAGACACACAATTTCCCACTGAAGTTCAATGGATTTTATCGCTGGGAAAGAAATTTTCACTACCCACAACAAAACATACTTTCCTCTCTTCCAACTAATTGCTGATGGAGAAGAAATTATTCGTAATGTAGAAGATGATACACAGCAAGAGGTCACTAGAGCAAAATACTGCAATATGCTTCACTCTTTTCAACGCAACCTTCATAACGACAGATTCCAAAAGTACATTTTGCCGTTTTCGTTTGGTAAAACTAGAGTACCCTTTTTTTTAGAGTACCCTGATTTTTGACAACTCAAAGACTGCTATTATACGGTGAAATTTGTTGCACGAAACTACTTCGAATTCTTCTTTGTTCTGTCATCCCGTGTCGCAAGTGTTATTACATGATGAAATCCAGTTTCATGAAACTAGTTTCACATTTCTCTTTATCTTTCATTCGGTGTTTTTATTTTTGGGAAAAAATAGATATCTAGTAGTGCCTGGTTGCTTCAAAACCTCTTTTATTGGCAATTGAAAAACAAAAAAGTCATTATTATTAGTATTATTACTTATTATTGAACCAAATGAAACAGAATAAACAGAAACACGAACAAAGACAAAGGGGGCGTTCGAGAATCGTATCCGGATAGCTTGTTGTTGTTGTTGTTATTTATTGTTTTTTTTTTATTTTTATTGTTGTTATTTTTGGTATACCTTTCTATTCAAGTGATCAGCTGATAGAAAATTTATTTTTATTTCTTTCCATGTTGATTTTTTGTTTTGGTGTGCATTTATTTCAGCAAAAGAGTCTTTCAAAACGCATGGGAAATCGAAAAAAATAAGTTATAATCGTCTAGCAATGATATTTTGAATGTTTTATTGTTTTCAAAAGTCGAATTTTAATATTTCACAGCTGTTGTCTGCAGCAATCTGGAAAAAGATATCTGGATCGTTCAAAAAGGTATCCAAGATACGGCTATCCGAGATAGGCTATCCGATAGGTTCTCGAACCCACCCAAAGAGAAACGTCAAAGCTGTTTCACGAAACCATAACCCATGCGACACACGGTAGCACATTGTCCATCTCTGTTTTTCGAACTTTCGTTCTCTTTTGCACTTATGGTGTTCGAACAGTTTCGTGCAACAAATTGCACCGTATAATAGCAGTCAAACGAACATGAAATCAGAGTACTCCGTTTTTGTCAATGTATGTGTGCGTTTGACATTATAGTTTGCTTTCAATGCAATTGACTACGTTCAGAAACATATCTCTGCGTATTTCATGAGCAATTAAGTAAACATTTTTTGTATGGAGTAAAAACTGACAAAAAGAACTTATATCTAAAAAAGATACGTAATAAACTTCATAAATGTCCAGATTGATTTTATACAAAGGTAATTTTAAGCAAAAAGAATTTTTTTTTGAGCACGGATAACAAGAAAAACAGCATGGACAAGCTATGCAAACCAAACCCAATAGGTTTGTGAACGCCCGCGTTGATACCGTTACTACAAACCGTAGATTATGTGTATACAGTGTTCATTAAGTACGAAAACTAATTTGGGATCCATTTTAAACTTTAATTTAATTTTATTTACAATAAAATAAACTCGCCCGTTGAACGCAAAATTCAAAATGAAATGACAAGAATGACAAACGAGAAATGTCATTTATGTTGGTGTGAGTTTACTCTGAAAAAAATTCTAGAGTAGCAAAACTTGCTCTGAGGGTAATTTCAGATTACCCTGAGAGCAGCCAAACGAACACAAAGTCACTCTGACAGCAAAAAGAGTACCCTTAGGGTACTCTTTTTTCCCAAACGAAAACGGCATAATAAGGTACACAATGATGCTGTCAATTTTCTAAAGAAAAACAAGAACCTAATCATTGTGCTAGCTGATAAAGGCAATACAACTGTTGCAATGAACAGAAAAGAGTACGATGATAAGATGACAGAATTATTGTCTGACCGCTCTACCTACAGACTGACAAGAAAAACCCCTATCAGTTCTCTTCAGAACAAAAACAATGAGTTGGTTAAATGTCCACAAAAATAGCATGCCTCTCAGACCGATAACGTCATCAATGAAAGTGCCGTGCTATGATTTTGCAAAGTACCTTGGCAAAATACTACAGTGTGTCACACAAGAATCGCCCTACTCTGTTAAAAACACATTTGTGTTTAAAGATAAGGCCAAACACATAGTTCTCGACTCAAATGAAGTTTTAGTCTCGTTTGATGTTGTTTATTTGTTCACCAATGTTCCTATTCAACTTGCGACAACAATAAATTAAGAAGAAATGGGAAATTATAAGCATCAACACAAAACTTAATCAGAACAAATTTCTAGAGTTGTTAGATTTCTGTTTGAAAGAAAACAACTTCCTTCAATTCAAAAACAATTAGTACAAACAGATTTATGGAATGCCTATGGGTAATCCACTTTCGCCAACCATTGCGGATTTGGTATTAGATTTTTTGTTGGATGAAACTTTCAAAAAGCTTGACAAACCAAAGTTTCGTCGATGACGTTTTTCGTTAATGTCGATGACATTTTTGCTATCATTAACCAGAATGAAATTGACAATGGGCACGTTCATTGCAATTCAGATTTTAAGATTAACTGAAAAACTTATTCAGTTTTGCGTTGAACGGTTATCTAACAAGATATGTCAGGTGCGACGGTTTTGATTTGTATATGTAAAAAATATTTATTAACTTGTTGACTTTACTGCTATAAACATTTCATAATCGTAATGCTGGGTTTACATGCATCTGCAACTGCAGAAGTAAAGCGGGACGGATGAAGATTATAAAACACGAAAGTTAAAAAGAGTGCCGATCTAGTGTCAAACGCGCACACACGCGCCGCTCTTAGTGCCCGCATAATATCTCTCTTTTTTTTTTTTTTCCGTGCCACTTTTCTTTGACCACCCTAAAATTAAATTAAAATCAAAACAATCTATAATAATTTCTATACCCTTCTATGAACTATAATAATAAAACCTAGTCACGCGCGCCGCGCCGAGTGAAAAAAAAAAAAATAAAAAATCACCTGTGCAAAAACAAATCAGTGCTGTGTTGTGTGCCTGCCCATTTTATCAAGAATAAATTATTGAAAAAAAAAAAAAAAAACAATAGCCCATACACAAAAGTGCGTTACCTTTACATCATCTCCTCCCCTACACCACTCTTGCAGTCTCAGTTACTGCACACATTTTTTCGATTTGATAATTTGTTATTTTATCTGGGTGGTGTGTGCAGTAAATGAGCCTGTGGGTTTGCTAGGCGGATAGTAAGATCAACGGTGTTGATCCCGTTGGTGATCTAAAATCAAATTGCTGGCTGGGCATAACACCGCTAGTAATTTGGTTTGGATTTTCAATGGGAGTTGCACTTGTTGATTTTACTTAGATAGCGTCTGCGTTTGATTCTTTGTTTTTCAGTTTTTGTGAATTGTAATGTCGGGTAAATTCCTTGTAGAGTTTAGTAACATAAGGGGGTTGCGATCGAATTTCTTTGCTGTGTACGTTCACACTGCAAAATGCAGGCCAGCTGTTTTGGCACTGAGTGAAACACAGGTGGGTGTTGATTCTGATCCCTCAGAGTTCAACCTGCCTGGATATAGCTTAGTGCCATTATTCTTTTTTTCCCATGGCCTCGCCGTATATGTTCGGAATGATATTGCTTACCAACTTCTACCTCAATACGGCCTCTGTTCTAATACGAACTTTAATTTCATGTGGTTAAAATTCACTGTCCGTAAGCATATCATTCATTATTGTTTTATATATAGAAGCCCCAATTAAGATAGCAATTCAACTTCTAATGAGTTCGATGCGCTATCTGACTCCATAATAAGAATTATTTCCCTCTATCCTCACACTGAAATCGCAATTGCGGGCGATTTCAATGTACACAATTCTGGTTGGCTTCGACATTCTGGCCAGACAACACCCGAAGGAAAATATGTTGAGATCTTCGCTGAGTTTAACGAATTCACTCAACTTGTTGATGAGCCCACTCGGGTTCCAGATATTGAAGGCCATGCGGCCAACACTCTTGACTTATTTCTCACTTCTCATCCCGAAAAATACAGGGTTGTAGTATCATCTCCTTTAGGCACATCGGACCATTGTGTCATATCGGTAGATTTTTCATTTTCCGTCACGGTTAAAAAAGATAAAGTCCCTAAAAGAACTGTGTGGCAATACGAGAAAGCCAATTGGGACGGCCTGAATAATTTCTTTCGAAATTTTAATTGGTCATTGTGCTTTCTCGACGGAAACGTTGATGCATCAGCTGATATGATATCTAACGTAATTCTCAACGGCATGAGAAATTTTGTTCCTCACAGAACAAAAAGTATCATCCCCAAAGAAAACTCGTGGTTCGATTTAAGCTGTAAAGAGGCGATTAGGGATCGAGAAAGTAGTTTTCGAAAATTTAAAAACAACCCTACTGTAGAAAACCGAAATTTGTTCAAACGGGCCAGAAATATCTGTAATGCTCAAATACAAAGGGCTAAGTTTTTACATGACCAAAAAGTAAGGCAAAAAATACTATTGTGTCCAAAAGGAAGTAAAAACTTTTGGTCTTTTGTCAAGAACATTAAGAACTCGACCACGTCATCGGTCCCAACGCTCGTCTTCAATGACTCTCCGTATGTCAGCTCCATCGACAAAGCCAATTTGCTGGCAGCTCAATTTGCTGCCAACTCGACACTTCCTCATAGCATATTGGCTCCACCTGAGCTCGAGTATGCAAATTCTTTGATGAAGCAGATATTTTTTCGAACTCGCTCGGTTGCGAGAGTCCTCAAGGATCTCAACATACATAAATCCGCTGGTCCAGATGGTATCCCCGCCGTTATTCTGAAGAGGTGTTCTTCTACGCTGGCAAAACCACTGCGTAAACTTTTCCATCTTTCCTATTCTGCTGGGATTTTTCCGAGCAGATGGAAAACTGCATTTGTCCAGCCCGTCCCTAAAAAAGGCGAATCTTCCTCCCCTTCCAATTACCGTCCAATTGCACTAACGTCCCTTCTTTCCAAGGTCATGGAAACGTTGATAAATCGTCAACTTATGAAATATCTTGAAGAACGAAAGCTTCTTAATGACCGTCAGTACGGCTTTCGTAGCAAACGGTCCACTGGTGATTTGATGGCATATCTCACCGAAAAGTGGAACCAATCTTTACATTGTTTCGGAGAAAGTAAGATTATTGCGCTTGATATTTCTAAAGCATTTGATAGAGTTTGGCATCAGGCTCTTTTATCGAAAATGCGTGCTTTTGGTATCGATGAGTCTCTTCTTCGTTGGATTAGAAATTACCTTTCCGACCGTTCAATACAAGTTGTGTTGGATGGCTTCAAGTCTGATACCCACTTCATAAATGCTGGTGTGCCCCAGGGCTCCGTTTTGTCTCCGACTCTCTTCCTCATTTTCATTAATGATCTCTTGTCTGAAACTTCTAATCCACTTAACTGTTTTGCTGACGACTCGACCCTCAGCTTTTCATATTCGTTTCCAAATTCACGTCCCTGCTCTTCGGATGTGGAACTGGAACGGTTGCGTATGATTAGCTCATTGAATTCTGACCTTGACAGCATTGTTGCATGGGGTCTTATGAACCGAGTAGAATTCAATGCTTCGAAAACTCAATGCTGTCTCTTGTCGTTGAAGCTTAACATTCCCCCATTGCCATTATCCATGAATGGTACCTGCATCGAAGAAACTGAAAAGCTGTCAGTACTTGGTATGTGTGTAAACGATGATCTTCGTTGGAATGACCACATATTTGAAGTCGCCAAAAACGCTGCTAAATGCTTAGGTTTCTTAAGACGATGCAGGAAGTTCTTCACCCCTTCTGATCTGGCTACAATTTATAAGGCCTTCATCCGCCCAAAACTGGAGTACAACTCCCATATCTGGTCAGGTGCTTCTCAAACATCTTTGCGCCTACTTGATAGGGTACAAAATAGAGCGTTAAGATTGATAGGTGATAGTTTAATCGTAGAATCGATTGATTCTCTTGAACATCGACGAAACGTTACCTGTCTCACTCTCTTTTATCGCTTTTTTCACAAACAGTGCTCTAGTGAAATAGCCAGCTGCATTCCTCCCTTGAAACAATTTAGCCGCAACACCCGTCTCGCTAGGAATGCTCATCAGTTCTACCTTGAGCCCAACTTCGGGCGTACAGTCAAGTATAGAGATTCTTATTTCAGTCGCACCACCCGCATGTGGAATGCTCTACCCGACCCTGTTTTTCCCCTACATTACGATTTACAAAGATTTAAAGACAACGTACATCGGTGTCTCCTTTCAAATCCTCTCCTATTTTCCTAATGCTCGCACTGTGTTTTTACAACATTATAAGGGTAGTCATAACCCCTTGATGTGCGCGTAAATTATAAAAAAAAAAAAAAAAAAAAAAAAAAAATATGTATCGGCTTGACACTAAGGAGCAAAGAGCTCATTTGAGTTAAACAGTTTGCAATAATTTTGACTTGTGGCACAGACGGTTAGGCCATATGAAAACATGATGAAGATTAAAAATGAGATGGCAGAATACCTTCTTCTAAATTTTCTGAACAGTCTGAAGAAGCTTGAATAGTCGCCTTAAAGGAAAGCAGACACGTTTGTCTTTCAAAAATTCAAAAACCCGAGCAACGACGATTTTAGAGCTTGTACATTCCGACTTATGTGGACCTATACAAGTTAAATCCATTGGGGGAGCAAAATATTTTTTAACTTTCGTCGATGATTTTTCAAGATTTACTTTCGTTTATGTACTGAAATCAAAATCTGAAGTTTTTCAGAGGTTTGAAACTTTTACAAATTTTGTTGAAAAACAAACCGGTCAACATATCAAGATCTTGCGTACCGATAACGGAACAGAGTATTGCAACAAGGATTTAGTTGAATTCATAACGAAAAAAGGTATCAGACATCAAACTACAAATCCATATACTCCTGAACAAAACGGAGTTGCCGAGCGAATGAATCGAACTATAACTGAACGTGCAAGATGCTTATTATTCGATGCATCACTTTCGACAAATTTTTGGGCTGGGGCAGTGTCTACTGCAGTTTACCTCATAAACCGATCGCCAACTTGAAGTTTATCAAGTAAAACACCATTTGAGATTTGGACAGGAAAGAAACCGAACATTGCTCATTTGAAGATTTTTGGTTCCAAAGCAATGACTCATATTCCGAAAGAAAAAAGAAGGAAGTTCGACCCCAAAAGTGAAGAACTTATTATGGTTGGTTATTGTGAAGACACTAAGGTTACAGACTTTATAGACCTAATACAAAAGCAATCGTCAAAAGCAGAGATGTGTCTTTTATAGAAAATCGACTACCTAGTGAAGTGTG
Source organism: Melanostoma scalare (assembly GCA_949752695.1). Lineage (NCBI taxonomy): Eukaryota > Metazoa > Arthropoda > Insecta > Diptera > Syrphidae > Melanostoma > Melanostoma scalare. The sequence goes on along the minus strand of OX456984.1, from coordinate 106,929,979 downwards.
TAAGATTAAGCCAATAACATATGATTTTATTTTCCCAGTTTTTGGAAAAGAGTATGAAGTTTGCACAGAAAATAAAGTAATAATCGAAGAACCCGACCAGGGCGAACTGGTTTGTTCAAACCTACTTGAGAACGAGACTGCCTCTTCATCATCTGGGAGTGAATTTTTTGGATTTCCTGAAGATTCAAAAGATATGCCTAAAGTTTCAAAAGGAACAGAATATCGTCAAAGAAGGTGGATGGTTCTCAAGAAGTTCTTAGACGATCTGAACGTTTAAAAAATAAGAAGATGCCTGATTACGCTGCTTATATCTCTACAGAACTATTACAAGATCCAAGTTCTCTACAAGAAGTTCTTCAGAGACCAGATGTAAGAGAGTGGAAAGAAGCTATGAAGAAAGAACTTGATTCACTTTTTACAAAAACAAAACTTGGAGCCTCTGTGATTTACCGAATGAAAAGAAAGCACTTAATTGCAAATGGGTAATCAAGACAAAAAGAAACTCAAATGGGACAATTGAACATTATAAAGCGCGATTAGTTATCAAAGGTTGTGCTCAGAAGATGGGAATTGAATACGAGGAGACATACTCACCGGTTGTTCGATATAGTACTATTCGGTACCTCATATCTTAAGCAGTCAAGTATGATTTAGTTATCGATCAAATGGATGCAGTAATAGCATTCCTTCACGGAGATTTAAATGAAGAGATTTATATGGTACAGCCTGAAGGATTTGAAAAAGGTTCAAAAGTTTGTAGACTACAAAAATCAATTTACGGCCTTAAGGTGCCAGTTATAATATTTCCTGATTCGTTTTCCTGATCGCTATAACTGGCCCCTAAGCAGGACTTAACGGACTAGGTGCAGCTGGAGAATTAGCGGACGCCCTGGACTGCTGTAAAGCAGACATAACCGCCATCCAAGAAGTGCGATGGAGTGGACCGGGCATAAAGAAGATGAAAAACTGTGACATCTACTATGGCGACTGCTACAGGCAACAGAAACAGCGCTTATTTGGGTGCGGATTTGTCGTTAGAGGAAGACTCAGGGATAAGGTGATTAGCCAAAATCCAGTCAATGAGCGTATAATGACCATCCGCATCAGGGCTAAATTCGCCAACATTAGCCTTATATGCGCCCACGCCCCACAGAAGAGAAAGACGACGATTCCAAAGACTGTTTCTACGAGCTCCTCGAAGAAACGTATGAGCAGTGCCCTAGACACGACGTGAAAATCGTTCTTGGCGATTTTAACGCAAAGCTAGGGAAGGAGGACATCTTTGGAAACACAATCGGTAAGCATAGCCTCCACGACAAAACCTCCGAAAACGGACTGAGGCTAATCGATTTTGCTGCGGGGCTAAATCTTGTTGTAAGTAGTGCACGCTTCCCGCATCTCAAAATTCATAAAGGTACATGGCAATCTCCAGATCAATTAACCGTCAACCAAATTGACCATGTTGCGATCGACGCAAGGCACTCTTCCAGTGTGCTAGATGTCCGAACTTTCCGAGGGGCCAACTTTGACTCGGACCACTACCTTGTTGTAGCCAAGGTACGAATGAGGATATCTTGTTCACGACCAGCACGAACTAACGCTGTGAAGAGATATGACGTCAGAAAGCTACAATCGCAAGAGATTGCCAAAGCCTTTTCCAATCTAGTGTCCCTTCAATTATCCTTGAATCCAATGCCGCCAGCATTAAGCATTGAAGACCAGTGGCAGCAATGCCAAGAAGCCATCAGAACCGCTGCCTCTGAGGATCTGGGTTTCACTCGGCCACCAAAACGAAACCCATGGTTCGATGAAGAATGCAGGCAGGCAAATGCAGCCAAACAAACAGCACGACAAATGCTGATGCAAAAACGAACAAGGGCTGCTTACGATCAGTATAACGAGATCTACAAGGAGAAAAGAAGGGAAGAACACCGACTTCTCAAAAAGAAAAAGAACCAACATGAGAAGCGCTCGTTTGAGGAAATAGAGAGGTGCCACGACAGGAACGAGATTCGGAAGTTTTACGAAAAGGTAAAAAGATCCTGCTAAGGTGGCAAGTCCCGAACTCAAGCCTGTAAAGACCAGCAGGGAAACATAGTTATAGAGTCACAGTCGCTACTGAGGATCTGGAAAGATCATTTCTGCAGACTGCTTAACGGCGATGAGGACACAAATTCCGCTGTCAGGCAGATTGCCCCATTCAGCTTAGACGATGATCAAGAATGACGTCCTCCCGACCTAGAGGAAGTTAAGCTTGCCATATGCAAACTTAAATCAAATAAGACTGCAGGTGCAGACGGCCTTGATGCCGAACTCTTCAAGGCAGCTGGAGACCAGTTGGCAAGGAGCATGCACCAGCTGATCTGCATGATATGGGCGGAAGAAAGCATGCCCGATGAATGGAACCTCAGTATCGTATGCCCGATCCTAAAGAAGGGAGACCCTCACAATCGCGCCAATTACAGAGGGATAAGCCTCCTTAACGTCGCTTATAAGATCTTGTCTGCTGTAATATGTGAACGTCTGAAACCCCACGTCAACAACTTGATAGGTCCTTATCAATGTGGTTTTAGACCAGAGAAGTTCACAATAGACCAAATTTTCACATTACGGCAGATCTTGGAAAAAACCCGAGAATATAATATCGATATTCACCATCTCTTTATCGATTTCAAGGCCGCGTATGACAGTATTTGCAGAGATGAGCTGTACAGAGCCATGTCTAGTTTCGGCATCCCTGCAAAACTCGTACGACTAGCAGGATGAATTTGGAAAATTCACGCTGCTCCGTCAAGGTCGGTAAAGAACTCACCGAGACCTTTGATGTCGAAAAAGGTTTTAGGCAAGGCGACAAGCTGTCATGCGATTTCTGTCATGAGATTGTAAGAAACTTAAACGTCAACACCAGAGGAACAATCTTTCAAAAGTCTGTACAATTACTCGCCTATGCAGACGATATTGACGTAATGGGAAGAAAAAAGCGTGATGTCATAGGTGCTTTTGCGAGTATTGAAACAGAAGCGGCAAAAATGGGTTTGATGGTTAATGAGGGCAAAACGAAATATATTCTGTCATCAAACAGGGACACATATCTTAAGCAGTCAAGTATGATTTAGTTATCGATCAAATGGATGCAGTAATAGCATTCCTTCACGGAGATTTAAATGAAGAGATTTATATGGTACAGCCTGAAGGATTTGAAAAAGGTTCAAAAGTTTGTAGACTACAAAAATCAATTTACGGCCTTAAGGTGCCAGTTATAGCGATCAGGAAAAAGAGTCAGTAAAAATTTTCAAAATTAATTATCACTATGTTTTTGTTACAATTGAATAACAAATTTTATACCAATCAATAGTAAACAGCCCAGAGAATCTATTTTGCCAAGAAAATGCTCAATGGAACAAATACTTTGCCGTAAAATTGTATTTTTCTATTTTCCTGATGAAACTGAAACAGGAAAATAGAAAAATACAAATTAAACAGCAAATATTTGTTCTATTATATCTTTCTTTGGCACAAAAAATTCTTTGAGTGATTTGCCATCGATTGGTATAACATTTGTTATTCAATTGTAACGAGAACATAGTTATTATTCCATTTGAAAATATTTCCTGATTCGTTTTCCTGATCGCTATAACTGGCCCCTAAGCAGGACTTAACGGACTAGGTGCAGCTGGAGAATTAGCGGACGCCCTGGACTGCTGTAAAGCAGACTTAACCGCCATCCAAGAAGTGCGATGGAGTGGACCGGGCATAAAGAAGATGAAAAACTGTGACATCTACTATGGCGACTGCTACAGGCAACAGAAACAGCGCTTATTTGGGTGCGGATTTGTCGTTAGAGGAAGACTCAGGGATAAGGTGATTAGCCAAAATCCAGTCAATGAGCGTATAATGACCATCCGCATCAGGGCTAAATTCGCCAACATTAGCCTTATATGCGCCCACGCCCCCACAGAAGAGAAAGACGACGATTCCAAAGACTGTTTCTACGAGCTCCTCGAAGAAACGTATGAGCAGTGCCCTAGACACGACGTGAAAATCGTTCTTGGTGATTTTAACGCAAAGCTAGGGAAGGAGGACATCTTTGGAAACACAATCGGTAAGCATAGCCTCCACGACAAAACCTCCGAAAACGGACTGAGGCTAATCGATTTTGCTGCGGGGCTAAATCTTGTTGTAAGTAGTGCACGCTTCCCGCATCTCAAAATTCATAAAGGTACATGGCAATCTCCAGATCAATTAACCGTCAACCAAATTGACCATGTTGCGATCGACGCAAGGCACTCTTCCAGTGTGCTAGATGTCCGAACTTTCCGAGGGGCCAACTTTGACTCGGACCACTACCTTGTTGTAGCCAAGGTACGAATGAGGATATCTTGTTCACGACCAGCACGAACTAACGCTGTGAAGAGATATGACGTCAGAAAGCAACAATCGCAAGAGATTGCCAATGCCTTTTCCAATCGAGTGTCCCTTCAATTATCCTTGAATCCCATGCCGCCAGCATTAAGCATTGAAGACCAGTGGCAGCAATGCCAAGAAACCATCAGAACCGCTGCCTCTGAGGTTCTGGGTTCCACTCGGCCACCAAAACGAAGCCCATGGTTCGATGAAGAATGCAGGCAGGCAAATGCAGCCAAACAAAAAGCACGACAAATGCTGATGCAAAAACGAACAAGGGCTGCTTACGATCAGTATAACGAGATCTACAAGGAGAAAAGAAGGGAAGAACACCGACTTCTCAAAAAGAAAAAGAACCAACATGAGAAGCGCTCGTTTGAGGAAATAGAGAGGTGCCACGACAGGAACGAGATTCGGAAGTTTTACGAAAAGGTAAAAAGATCCTGCTAGGGTGGCAAGCCCCGAACTCAAGCCTGTAAAGACCAGCAGGGAAACATAGTTATAGAGTCACAGTCGCTACTGAGGATCTGGAAAGATCATTTCTGCAGACTGCTTAACGGCGATGAGGACACAAATTCCGCTGTCAGGCAGATTGCCCCATTCAGCTTAGACGATGATCAAGAATGACGTCCTCCCGACCTAGAGGAAGTTAAGCTTGCCATATGCAAACTTAAATCAAATAAGACTGCAGGTGCACACGGCCTTGATGCCGAACTCTTCAAGGCAGCTGGAGACCAGTTGGAAAGGAGCATGCACCAGCTGATCTGCATGATATGGGCGGAAGAAAGCATGCCCGATGAATGGAACCTCAGTATCGTATGCCCGATCCTTAAGAAGGGAGACCCTCACAATCGCGCCAATTACAGAGGGATAAGCCTCCTTAACGTCGCTTATAAGATCTTGTCTGCTGTAATATGTGAACGTCTGAAACCCCACGTCAACAACTTGATAGGTCCTTATCAATGTGGTTTTAGACCAGAGAAGTCCACAATAGACCAAATTTTCACATTACGGCAGATCTTGGAAAAAACCCGAGAATATAATATCGATATTCACCATCTCTTTATCGATTTCAAGGCCGCGTATGACAGTATTTGCAGAGATGAGCTGTACAGAGCCATGTCTAGTTTCGGCATCCCTGCAAAACTCGTACGACTAGCAGGATGAATTTGGAAAATTCACGCTGCTCCGTCAAGGTCGGTAAAGAACTCACCGAGACCTTTGATGTCGAAAAAGGTTTTAGGCAAGGCGACAAGCTGTCATGCGATTTCTGTCATGAGATTGTAAGAAACTCAAACGTCAACACCAGAGGAACAATCTTTCAAAAGTCTGTACAATTACTCGCCTATGCAGACGATATTGACGTAATGGGAAGAAAAAAGCGTGATGTCATAGGTGCTTTTGCGAGTATTGAAACAGAAGCGGCAAAAATGGGTTTGATAGTTAATGAGGGCAAAACGAAATATATGCTGTCATCAAACAGGGACACAGAACATCGACGAATTGGACAAAACGTCAAAATAGACAGACATAACTTCGAGGTAGTACAGGACTTCGTCTACCTAGGATCCGCTGTAGACACGGACAACAACATCAGTGCGGAGATCAAACGCAGAATAACTCTTGCCAAACGTTGCTTCTTTGGGTTAAGAAGGCAATTGAGAAACAAAACCCTCTCTAGAAAAACCAAGGTGACCTTGTATAGGACCTTGATCATCCCAGTCCTGCTGTACGGTGCGGAAGCATGGACTTTATCGAAAGCGGATGAGGAAACCCTTGGTCGTTTTGAAAGAAAAATTCTCCGAATGATCTTTGGTCCCGTATGCGAAAACAATGTGTGGAGAAGAAGATACAACAACGAGCTGTATGAGCTGTACCGCGACATGGGCATAGCCAGAAGAGTACGCATCGCGAGGCTACGATGGTTGGGCCATGTAGAGCGGATGGACCCAACGCTCCGGCTCGTCGGGTGTTCGAAAGCACATTGCAGGGGAACCGCGGAAGGGGAAGACCTCGTCTTAGGTGGCGCAATCAAGTGGATGAAGACCTCAACCGACTTGGAGTGCGAAACTGGAGAGAGCTCGCCCGAGATCAAAATCGTTATAGAAGGATGTTGGTCGAGGCCCAGGTTCACCCCGAACTGTAATGCCCACCTAAGTAAGTAAGGCCTTAAGCAGGCAAGTCGGATTTGGAATCAGAAGTTGGATACTGGTTTGCAAGAAATTGGTTTGACCAGATCAGAAGCTGATCACTGTCAATCACTGAATTGATCACTGTCATCACTGAAAGAAAGAAAAAGCTGTATGTGGTTGTTTAAACTGATCACCTATTGATATTTAGTAACGACATCTGTTTAAGTGTAAAAAGCCCATTTTTAATGTAATGTAAACAGCCCATTACTGGCTGGAGGAAACGAAACTCCACTACTTTCGTAATAGTATGTAGACTATTACTTTCTTGTTTCGTTTCCTCCCGTACCAAATGAAAAGGGCAGCCATTTTTTCTCTCTAGTTATTCTAACCATTCTTTTGCCAACCACCACACCAAGTAGACCAGCCACCCGCCATTTATTGACACAGAGCAAATCCATAAAGTATTGTAAAAAGTTTAATTTCTCTAAAAGATTAGAATAAAATGAAAAGATATCTAAAAGGAAAGATTGTGTGTTTGAGGAAGAAGATAAAGAACAGCGCAAACATTTGGTCCTTCGAGCCGGATCGCCAGAGCCACGGCCAATTTTTGGCAAAGCCATCGCCGCCAGAGCCACCTTTGCCACGGCCATTTTTTGCCACAGCTATCGCCGCCAGAGGCACGGCCAATTTTTGGCAAAGCCATCGCCGCCAGAGCCACCTGTGCCACGGCCAATTTTTGGCAAAGCCATCGCCGCCAGAGCCACCTTTGCCACGGCCATTTTTTGCCACAGCTATCGCCGCCAGACCCACCCGTGCCACGGCCAATTTTGCCAAAGCTATCGCCGCCAGAGCCACCTGTGCCTCGGCCAATTTTTGCCAAAGCCATTGCCATCAAGGGGTGTATTACACCGAGCCACACAACCTCTCGAGAAAGCCACTAGCAGCAGCACGAGGGAGCCACGAGCAACATCACGAGAAAGCCACTAGCAGCACGAGGAAGCCAATAGCAGCACCACGAGGGAGCCACCAACAATATCATCTAGGAGTCGACATCACATAAATTGTAGAGGTACTGTAAAATCTTATCTTTTGTAAAACACATGAGTACATATATATTCTTTAAATTACGAGTGCATTATTATGGTAGTGGTGTAAGATATATTTTGGAGGGGTTATATCCTAGGACATACTAGCGGTCATAGCGCTACGCTATTCGGGGTATATCTTATGATATATTAGCGGTAATATCGGTACACTAATCGGGTTATATCATAGGATATACTAGCGGTAAAATTGGTATGCTATTCGAACGATTTAAAGTCATACGTGATAACGGTGGTAGATAGTTTTGTCTTTTGTGGTGCATAAATATGGAGTGATAGAAATAAACTTTGTCGAATAAAATGAGTTTGGAGGATGTAATTTTAACGTGCGATTCGATGACTGAATTTCATGAAGCATACCCTGCAGAGCTTCAAGAATTATGGTTAGGCGTTGTTGAGGACCTACTATTAACACCTTACCACTGGTGGGGGGATATTAATAGCATGCACTCAATAACTTTATCAAACCGTTCTTTACCGCTGCGCTGGTGGGGAGAACTTAATGAGCAAAAACACTAGTTTGATTTGACGTTCTAACTGCAAGTGCCTTTTATTCAAATAATATTCTTCTTTTATACTAATTAAACGCTTACGCGTAACTTAGTTTAGCTTAGGAAATAATATGTACACAAAAATCAAATTGCCTAGTAGACAGAAAGTGCAATTTGTGAGAAATAATAAATTTGATATGACCTGCGTTCGTGCATCGGTGCTGTTGAACTCGTTGTTCAGTTGTTGAAATATGATTCTGGAAATGCGCTTTAATATTTGAGTTGTCATCGTTTATTAGAATTGTGATTCCGAATTCATTCATATTGTTGTCACAACATGCTGGGCCCCTTAGATTGATGATACGCAAAAGTCTATGTCTTCAAAGGAAGCTTGGCTGGTTCGTCGCTTATTAAAGGATCTCATTGGCTTGTTGAGCGATCTCATTGGTATAGCTGTTGCTGGTGGCGTAGGCTGTTGTGCTCCTTTTCGTCTGATTACAAAAATTACGATCAAGATGATTGCAATGATTACGAAAGCATTGACTCCAAGCAGTGAGTATTGGTGAATTCGATGAGTGCTTATCTCGTTCAGTATGTATTCTTGGTTTTTTTGCAGCTTTATTGAGTCTTCTAATGTAGAAATGTCCAATGAAGCGTTCGTTGGTAAGACAGCTTGTTTCTCTTTTTTGACGTGAAACGATGTTAACTGCTCAGAAAGGTTGAATGATGGTAAGAACGACGATCTCAGTTTGCTTGTCATTGTTTGTTTTCCCACAACAGTCATGGTCTGATCATTGAGCTCAACACAAAATATCAACATATCCGGCTCGAAGGACCATATGTTGAGGACCTACTATTAACACCTTACCACTGGTGGGGGGATATTAATAGCATGCACTCAATAACTTTATCAAACCGTTCTTTACCGCTGGCGCTGGTGGGGAGAACTTAATGAGAAAAAACACTAGTTTGATTTGACGTTCTAACTGCAAGTGCCTTTTATTCAAATAATATTCTTCTTTTATACTAATTAAACGCTTACGCGTAACTTAGTTTAGCTTAGGAAATAATATGTACACAAAAATCAAATTGCCTAGTAGACAGAAAGTGCAATTTGTGAGAAATAATAAATTTGATATGACCTGCGTTCGTGCATCGGTGCTGTTGAACTCGTTGTTCAGTTGTTGAAATATGATTCTGGAAATGCGCTTTCATATTTGAGTTTTCATCGTTTATTAGAATTGTGATTCCGAATTCATTCATATTGTTGTCACAACAGGCGTAAAGGAAGTATATCAGGAATTTATACGCGCGGCGGTGAAAGATAGTGATCTCAAGGTGTCACTCATTGAGGTAAAGGCAAAATATAAGCAGGCAACAACTACTTATATAGATTTTTTAAGCGGCATCGTTGAGGTTACGCGCGCATATGGGGATGGGTCAAAGGTTCGGAACGATGAAGGGCAAACGGGGAGTAAAGACAACGATGATGAGTTTTGGCATAATACACGTGTGCCGCCATGTGAAACCGAGATTTTCTGTGGGGATTACGTTAAGTGGCCAACATTTAGGGATATGTTCACGGCACTTTATATTAGACACCCAAAGCTTAGTTCGGTGCAAAAGCTTTTTCATCTGCGGGCTCGAACTAAAGGTGATGCCCAAAATATCGTTTCGAAATTGGAGTTGACCAATGACAATTTTGAAGTAGCATGGGCTGCTCTTAAGAATCATTATGAAAATAAACGCGTATTAGTGAACAGCCATTTTAATATTTTGTTCGGGCAACCAAATATAGCAGTTGAAACTGCTGATGCCTTAAAAGAGCTGCAAAGCAATATTAACGACGCGCTTATAGCCATAAAATTATACGGCATCGAAGTCGACAAGTGGGATGCGTTCGTTACATACTTATGTGCCTCGCGTCTTCCGGCACAAACTTTATCTCTATGGGAGCAATCTTTAGCGATGCCAACTGAAATTCAGGTGTGGGAAAGCCTGAATAATTTCATAACAAATAGGTATCGAGTATTAGAAAATGTGGCTGATATGCAGCAGGGAGGGAAAGTGATACGAACGTCAACCAAACCATCTTCAAGTAGTACACCGCGTGTACGCACGCACCATTCGCAGATCGATTCGCAACTAGGGTCGCAGATAGGTTCGCAATGTAAGGTGTGTCAAGGGAATCATACGCTACGATTATGCCCACAGTTTTTAAAAATGAATGTTTCGAAAAGGCGAAACATAGCAAGGAAATTTAAACACTGCTACAACTGTCTTGCATACACGCATATGGCAACAGGTTGCCAAAGCAACAATACATGCTTCCACTGTAAGGAAAAGCATCATACGCTCCTACATTGGGAACCTACAATGCAAACAGGTTCTAGGAGCAATTTTCAAAATATACAGTCCACTCCACGGTCAACAACAAGTGTTAGTTCGGGTCTCACTCCCATTACCGATGTAAGTTGCAGTCGAAGTCAGGCCAAAACATTTGATCCCAGTAGTTCCTTTACAGTTCCATCTGAAAGTCCTAGCGTCTCAACTAAGTCTTATTTTACATCGACACGATGCACGGCCCTTCTGGCGACAGCGATAGTTAGAATACGATTCCATAGAACTGAGTTTGAATGGCGGGCGCTTATCGATGCGGTTTCGGAAGTATCCTTTATATCGGAAGAGGTACAAAGCAAGTTGAAGCTGCCCACCAGATCAGTGAGAGCTTCGGTCGCCGGAGTTAATTCGTCGCTTATAGCGACTGCGTCCCGGATATGTTCATTCACTCTTAGTTCAAAGTTTGATAAAACATTTTCGTTATTAGCTGAAGCGTTGGTGTTAAAAAAGGTGGCGGATAATTTGCCGTCAAAATCCATAGAGATCGGTAACGCACAAAAACGCTTTGAGTTCCCTTTAGCCGATCCGTTTTTCAATCGTAGTTCAAAGATTGATTTGTTGATTGGCGCCGATTTGTATCCAAGTATTATACGTGAAGGATTAAAAACACAAGTGTTTCAATAAGTTATGGCACAAAATACTGTATTTGGATGGGTATTGCTGGGACCGCTAGAAAAGTCATTCTCTAGGGCTACGTCAAGTTTTTCGACGCTTCTATCTTTTTTTAATGAGGTTACATTGGATAGTGAGATTCAGAAGTTTTGGCAGCTAGAAGAGCTTCCAAAAACCACAAAGTTAACAAAAGCTGATCAACAATGTGAGAGGTTGTTTGAAGAATCAACATATCGAGACAACACCGGTCGGTATGTAGTGCGCTTGCCATTTAAAGAAGAGTTTCTTCAGAATCCCGGGTTAGGCGCTTCACGCGAAAATTTGTACGCAATGAAAAACGACTTTTTGGGAGTACGATGCAGTGTTGTCAGAATACATTGACCTCGGGCACATGAAGCCGGTTGATCAACCAGAGGAACCCGACCAGTGTCCAAATAAAGTTTTGTCTTATTTCATGCCACATCATGCGGTTTTAAAGCCAGACAGTGCAACGACGAAGGTGCGTGTGGTGTTTAATGCATCGTGTGCCTCTTCAAACGGGAAGAGTTTAAACGAGGTGTTACATCCGGGTCCGGCTTTACAGACCGATATCACGCTCTTGATATTAAACTGGCGGCATTATCGGTACGTGTTCAACAGTGATGTTGAGAAAATGTATCGGCAAATCAAGATACACCCCGATGAAACGCCGTTTCAGAGACTATGGTTTCAGTCGCACCGGGGAGATTTTCTAACTGCCTTTGAAATGGTAACTCTCACTTTTGGAGTTTCGTGTTCCCCATATTTAGCGATACGTTCGTTGCATAAATTGGCCCAAGGGGTAAGGCTTTCACATCCTCAGGCCGCCAATATTTTAATGCGAGAGCTATTTGTGGATGACGTGGTATCCGGGGCTCATACAGTTGCAGACGCGCTTTCGGCTCAATCAGAGTTGATATCGGTTATGCAATCCGAGGGGTTTCATTTGAGAAAATGGACAGCAAACTCAAAGGAGTTGTTAAGACATTTACCCCGAGAGTCACTTCTCAATGAAGATTTTCTGTATTTGGATGACAAAAGTTCCGTCAAAACTCTGGGAATACAATGGAAGGCTACTTCAGACACATTCTCATTTTCGGTTAATCCAACTGGTCAGTCAAATCTTATCACAAAACGCTCGGTGCTATCGGTAATCGCCAAATTGTATGACCCGGTAGGGTGGTTGGCCCCTGTCGTGGTCATAGCAAAAATTTTAATGCAGCAAATTTGGAAGGATAAGACTGAATGGGATAGTAGTCTTCTTCCAGAAACGGAACAATAGGTTGCCTGAAGTTGCCCGTTTGAGTATTCCGCGCTGGGTGGAATATACTACGGAAGGTGTATCGCAGATACACGGATTCTGCGATGCCTCGACAAAAGCGTATGCGGCTTGTATCTTTCTCCGCAAAAAAAAGGAAAACCAAATCACTGCCCATCTGTTGTGGGCCAAATCAAAAGTTGCTCCAGTGAACACTATATCGCTACCAAGGTTAGAATTGCAGGGAGCCGTATTGCTCTCTAAAATGTTGCACCATGTGTCGAACTCTCTCCCTATAAAGAATATGTCATCGGTCAAGTTATGGACCGACTCCACTATAGTCCTGGCGTGGTTGCAAAAGCATCCGAGTACCTGCGAAACATTTGTGGCCAATAGAACAGCCCAAATCTTAAATGTTACCTCCGTTAAGGATTGGTCACATGTCGTTTCAGCGGAAAATCCGGCAGACTTAGCAACGCGGGGCGCTTATCCCATGGAACTGGACAGAAGTTCGTTATGGTGGAAGGGTCCGCAATTACTAATGTAACCTGAGGCAGAATGGCCGACAGCTAAACAAAAGGTAGTGGATGAAACACTGTTAGAAACAGTCAACAGTCTTAACAGTATAAGTCGTGTCAGATTTCGAAGAAGATCTCCGCAAGTTTTCGAAGTGGCATAAACTCGTATGTGTGATGGCATACATACTTCGGTTTTTCTATTCTTTTAGTAGAAATGGATATGTTAAACATTCAACATCGGAACTATCTCATGCCGGAATAGTAAACGCTAAGCAAAAATTGATCATTCTTAGTCAGAAAAAATATTCAGAGTTGATAGAAGGTAAGCCCATAGCGGCAAAAAGTTGGCTCGGAAAATTTAATTCACTGGTGGATGAAAAAGGCATTATCCGTTCAAATGGTAGACTGGTCTTATCAACTTTATCCTTCAACGAAAGGTTTCCCATATTGCTACCATCTAATTGCCTTTTTTTGCAACGCTATGTTGAATACGTTCACGAACTCTCCATTCATGGTGAGATCCAAATCATGATGCGATTGGTCAGATCTGAGTATTGGACACCGCAAATTAAGAAAATTATCAAAAAATGCATTTTTCAATGCACCACTTGCTGTCGATACAAGCAAAAGGTACATACGCAATTAATGGGTGCGTTACCGCGTGAAAGAAACGTGCTAGGACACCCATTTGCAAATGTAGGAATCGATTTCGCGGGTCCCTTTTGCATTAAGACTTATTACGGAAGAAAATGTCGCCTTGATAAAGGGTACGTTTGCATCTTTGTATGTTTTGCGACCCGAGCTATCCATTTGGAGCTGGTGAGCGACCTCACCACTCAGGCGTTTTTAGCTTCATTTACAAGATTTGTGTTTCGAAGAGGAACCCCAGAACAAGTTTTATCCGATCATGGTACCAACTTTGTCGGGGCGTCGAAGGTTCTGTTACGAGAGTTTCAAAAATCAACGTTGCATTGTCAGACCGCAGCTGTCCACAACCTTTCCCAAATAAAATGGAATTTCATTCCTGCTGGATCACCACACATGGGACGGCTATGGGAAGCGGGGGTAAAAAGCTTCAAAAAACATTTTAGGAAGATGGCCGGTAACGAAAAATTTACATTTGAAGAGTTTACAACTTTGCTCACGCGAATAGAATGTAGTCTTAATTCACGTCCACCAATGATGATTTGCCACCCAATGAGTGGGGTCTCGGGAGAGTCATCAACGTGCATCCTGGTAAGGATAATAAAGTTAGAGTCGCCGACGTAAAAACAGAAAAAGGAATCATAACTCGATCAATTGCCAAACTTTATAGCCAAAGACATTCACAGGTTTAATCATGTATACTAAAACACAAAACTAACATATCATCTGTTATCAACCATTAGAACAAACAAAATAAACAAAATTTTCTTTCTAAATTAAAATATCAACCCTCTACTATGGTATATGCACCCTCATGCAAAGTAAAACCAAGTGAAATAAATTATTTCGAATACTCATACGAATTTACAAAAGGTTTATTTTAAGTATCTCTAATAATTGCAAAAAAAAAATGATTCCTAATTTATCCTGTACAATTATTGAATAATATTCATTTATATTATCAACAAGTCAAATGTTAAAAAAAAAATAGTTATCAATAGTCAATGGTGGTGGATTGGTCTGCTTCTTTCGTAGCTCTTTGATTGCACCGATAGTGCAAGACAGGCGATAATGTTTAAGTGTAAGCAGCCCATTTTTAATGTAATGTAAACAGCCCATTACTGGCTGAAGGAAACGAAACTACTCCACTACTTTCGTAATAGTAAGTAGACTTACTTTCTTGTTTCGTTTCCTCCCGTTCCAAATGAAAAGGGCAGCCATTTTTTCTCTCTAGTTGTCGTATTAGTCGTATTACACCCAGACGGTTTTGCCAAGACGCAAATGAGTGCGAAAAAGAAAGCAGATGAAATAGAAATACTTTAAAAAATCTCAACCCGCAAAGTTTTGGGTTGAGGATTGTCCAGTTGTCTTGGATGGTTTTTGACGTTTCTTTTTCTTGTCTTTCTTTGTTTCTTGTCGTTGCTTTATTGTATCTTCTAATGTTCATGAGTAAAGAAGTCTTCGGACAATTTCTTTAATTTTTCATATATTCTCATGTATTTTCCATATCCATGATGTCAATAATCATTGCTGCAAAATCTAATTAAATTATTTACCACTTCAAATGATATTTTGCTCTTTATGAGATTTTTTTTGTGGATTTATAAATAATGCAGCTGAGCTTCTTTGATTATTTTCACACTTTGACTCTGTGGGTGAGAACAAAAAATGAAAGAGAAGTGTCAAAAAACCTGCAGCCGCAAAACGTCTGAGTGTAATAATGAGAGACTGTCGGGATGAGGGTTCAAAAGAAAATATACGAAACACGCAGCAGGCAAACAGTCTGAATGTAATACGACACTTATTCTAAC
This sequence comes from Melanostoma scalare, assembly GCA_949752695.1. Lineage (NCBI taxonomy): Eukaryota > Metazoa > Arthropoda > Insecta > Diptera > Syrphidae > Melanostoma > Melanostoma scalare. The sequence goes on along the minus strand of OX456984.1, from coordinate 106,914,587 downwards.
CATTCTTTTGCCAACCACCACACCAAGTAGACCAGCCACCCGCCATTTATTGACACAGAGCAAATCCATAAAGCATTGTAAAAAGTTTAATTTCTCTAAAAGATAAGAATAAAATCAAAATATATCTAAAAGGAAAGATTGTGTGTTTTTTCCACGAGTTGAGGAAGAAGATAAAAAACAGCGCAAACAACATCAACATGAAAACCCGTGTAAAGGAAAGTCTGATGCAACGCTTTGAAATGATGGACATTGGGAAAGCAAAGTATTTTCTTGGTATACGACTTATTCACGAAGAAGGAAAAATTTCAATTGATCAAGAGAAGCATATCCAAGAAATGTTGAAAAAGTTTCACATGGAAGATTGTAATCCAGTTAGTATTCCAATGGATCCGAATCAAAAATTTACAAAAGAAAAATTATGTAGATCAATCTGAAATGCAAAAAGAAAATATGACGTGTTCTTTATCGTGAAGCAATTGGAAGTCTTTTATTTGCTGCGCAAGTTTCTAGGCCAGACATTTCGTTTGCAGTTAATTGTCTTAGTCGATTCAGTAATAATCCTAGCAAGATGCATTGGGATGCAGTGAAAATAATTTTTCGTTATTTAAAAGGCACTTCGGATTATAAATTGACATATACCAAAGATATTAATTCTTCAGTTTACGGATTTTGTAATTCTGATTGAGCTTCGGACCCAGAAGAAAGACGTTCTGTGACTGGGTACGTTTTCATTGGTCAAGGAGCTTCAATAACCTGGAATACAAAAAAACAACCAACAATTGGTTTGTCAACAACTGAGGCAGAGTATATGTCTCCAAGCAATGCTGCTCAAGAAGCATGTTGGATAAAGCAACTTCAAAAAGAACTTGATGTCACAGTTAAGACTGTTGTCACAATTTATTGTGATAACAAGAGTGCTATAAGCTTAGCATCGGCAAATATCTACCACGCAAGAACAAAACATATTGATGTTCGCCGTCACTTTATCAGGAAACATATTAATGACGGCGATCTTAAAGTCGAATACATTTCTACGAAGGAGATGTTAGCAGATGCACTCACTAAACCTGGGGCCGAATTACAGCTCACGATATCGAGTGAGTGAGTGGCATTAGAGATCGAGTGAGTGAGTAACCATTTTGGAATTACAGCATACGTGACCTCTCGTATCGTATTGCTCTTTAAAATTGTACTAGTATCATCGAATATTCACTAGCAAATTTCGAGTTTCTATTAATTCATAGATGTCGCTGGTGTCTCTTTATACTTATTTCATTATTTTTTGGTAGGTAAAATTCATGCCTTTGTAAAAAAAAGACAATATTTAGTAGGAATTTCGGAAAATTTAATCATAAAATACACTCGGATGGTGTTATTAAATGAAATATTGATAATAGATGGTTTCGATAGTCTTTCATGTATGAATTAGAGAGCACTTTATGCATCGAATGAAATTCCGATCGATTACTGATGAGAGAATGCCGAATTGTGGTACTAGATGACTCGATATCGTGAGCGGTAATACCAAATTCCCATAATTCCGATACGACTTATTCGATAGCGTGTGCCGTAATTCGGCCCCTGTTGTCAAGGAAATACACAAAAGATGTTTAACAGCAATGGGTCTAAGAAATAGTATTTGAATTTAGTGGGAGTGTTGAGTTATAAAATCAAATAATATACTTTGTATATAAACAACTTTGTGATTACAAAGTATATATTAGTAGGTTATGACATTTTGTTGTTTCTAAAATAATTTTTCTCTGAAATATAATTTATGCTATTGTGTTAATTGAATCATTCCCTCACAAGGGATGGTTGTGAGAAATGCGCTAGGCCCAGGGGCTCCTCGCTCTGTTGCGCCACCCTATTTATTTATTTATTTAGTTAATTGAATCAAGATAGTCGTTCGTTTTCTTCAATAGGTTTGTTCGTTGAAGCCCAGGGGTTGCCCTAGGGTCGCCACAAAGCGTTTTTTAAGAAACCTTAATTCGAACTGAATGAGTTTTTTAGTTGAGATATTCCACGTGTTTTTTAATCTAATAAATGAAAAGATTAGTAAAGTTTTTAACAGTTAAAACACTTATTTTATTTCCTCAGATGTACATTTCAGAAGCAATGCTTCCATCGTCAGTGAGATTTATAAAATTAAATTAAATTAAATTATTTGTCAAAAAACTAATAATAAACAAAAATGTTTCTAAACAAAATTACAGTTGAGTTGAGTTGAATCTATTAAAAATTTTTTTGAATATTGAATCTTTGATTGGTCCATCATCACTATTCATTAGATTATTTTTGTTTTTAAATATGTAAAATGATTCAAAAGCATCTAATTCATAATTGCTATTTACATTTCTTATTAGTTTTAAATTTTGCAAACTAAAGCTATGACTATTTTCTAGCATATGTTCTGCAACACTTGACTTTTCTTTTTCATTATATTTAAGATGTGCAAAATGTTCTTTAAATCTTTTTAGAATAGGTCTTCTTGTCTGTCCTATATATTCTTTTGCACAATCATTACATCCGATAGAATCAATCTTTAATAAATATAATATCCGTATGAGTGAGTGCAGCGAAATAAAAATAAAAAATCTGATTGGAGGATCTAAGGATAAAATTGACCAACTTCAAAAGTCAGGAATTTATTCTATCGGATGTAATGATTGTGCAAAAGAATATATAGGACAGACAAGAAGACCTATTCTAAAAAGATTTAAAGAACATTTTGCACATCTTAAATATAATGAAAAAGAAAAGTCAAGTGTTGCAGAACATATGCTAGAAAATAGTCATAGCTTTAGTTTGCAAAATTTAAAACTAATAAGAAATGTAAATAGCAATTATGAATTAGATGCTTTTGAATCATTTTACATATTTAAAAACAAAAATAATCTAATGAATAGTGATGATGGACCAATCAAAGATTCAATATTCAAAAAAATTTTTAATAGATTCAACTCAACTCAACTGTAATTTTGTTTAGAAACATTTTTGTTTATTATTAGTTTTTTGACAAATAATTTAATTTAATTTAATTTTATAAATCTCACTGACGATGGAAGCATTGCTTCTGAAATGTACATCTGAGGAAATAAAATAAGTGTTTTAACTGTTAAAAACTTTACTAATCTTTTCATTTATTCGAACTGAATGTCAAATTGAGTGTTTTTTGAGCCATAGGTTTGCCATAGGTTTTCCCCAAACTCGCCCTATCTTTTTGCTGTGGCGATTTGAGGGCTGTCAAATGGCATGTGTTTTTATTTCAATGGCAGGGATGTGTGGCGATTTGTGGTTTAACGCTTTTTGAGGACTGGAAAACCCAGGTTTTTTTGACAACTCATGGGGTTGTCAAGAAAACCTGGGCCAACCCTGGGGAAAGTTCAACGAACAGACCTAATATAACGATCTACAAATCCTAATACGTAGTCTTATTCTTCGACATAAAAGCATAGCTCCTGTAGAGAACAACGGGCAAAGGAGATCGGGGGTAGAGGTGTTGTTTATGTTCCAAAATTATCGGAAAATTGTAAGAATTTTATGAACCAAAACACCAAAGACATAAATATAGCATATAGGTCAAATCATACGGTTGCATTGCTGTTCACCAACTTAAAAACGATCAGCGAACAGATGTCGTTTACAAAATAAAATGTAATGGAAAAACTAATGGAAGTTGCGATCTTTGCTATGTTGGAACAACTAAACAACTTCTTCGACAAAAATCTGATATTAAATCAAAAAATTCGGAGAAGACAGCACTGGCTCTTCACGCTGTAGAAACAGGACATGTTCCAGTTTTTAAAAGAGTGGAAATTCTTGAAACGGAGAAACATGCATCAAAACGTTACACTCTCGAGACGCTGCATATCATCAACAACAAAAACAACATGAACCGAAAACAGGATACACTGAACATTTCAGCAGTGTATTGCTCACTGGTTTCCAACAACAAAACCCAGAGGAACATTGACACTAAACTGTCGAATGACAAAACCTCTCAGAAAGTGGTTTTTTCATAAAAAATTTGCAATATTAAAATCTTTCGTTTTAACGTATGTCAACTTGAGTTTAAATTTTTGTATTTGTTTAATTAAATGTAAGTCAAACAATAAGCCTTATTTATACAACTTGTGTGTACATAAATACTTTCTTTTTGGTAATAAAAACTCCCCTGAAGAAGATGGCAACCACCAAGAACGAAATAGAGTTTTTCTATTCATTACACCATTACGACCAAAAGAACCGATGAAAAACACTCATAGTTTTCTTTTATCAACTACAATTGAACTTGGTCATTAAACATCATTCAAACTTATAAATTGTAGCCAGATCAGAAGGGGTGAAGAACTTCCTGCATCGTCTCAAGAAGACTAAGCATTTAGCAGCGATTTTGGCGACTTCAAATATGTGGTCATTCCAACGAAGATCGTTTGCACACATACAGCTTTTCGGTTTCTTGGATGCAGGTACCATTCATGGATAATGGCAATGGGGGAATGTTAAGCTTCAACGACAAGAGACAGCATTTAGTTTTCGAAGCATTGAATTCTACTCGGTTTTTATTACCCCATGTAACAATGCTGTCAAGGTCAGAATTCAATGAGCTTATCATTTCCACATCCAAAAAGCAGGGACGTGAATTTGAAAACGAATATGAAAAGCTGAGGGTCGAGTCGTCAACAAAACCGTTGAGAGGATTAGAAGTTTCAGACAAGAGATCATTTATGAAAATAAGGAAAAGAGTCGGAGACAAAACGGAGTATTTATGAAGTGGGTATCAGACTTGAAGCCACCCAATACAACTTGTATTGAACGGTCGGAAAGGTAGTTTCTAATCCAACAAAGAAGAGACTCATCGATACCAAAAGCAAGCATTTTTGATAAAAGAGCCTAATGCCAAACTCTATCAAATAATATCAAGTGCAATAATCTTACTTTCTCCAAAACAATGTAAAGATTGGTTCCACTTTTCGGTGAGATATGCCACTAAATCACCAGTGGACCGTTTGCTACGAAAGCCGTACTGACGGTCATTAAGAAGCTTTCGTTCTTCAAGATATTTCATAAGTTGACGGTTTATCAATGTTTCCATGACCACCTTGGAAAGAAGGGACGTTAATGCAATTAAACGGTAATTGGACGGGGCCAGCTGGACAAAAGCAGTTTTTCATCTGCTCGGAAAAATCCCAGCAGAATAGGAAAGATGGAAAAGTTTACGCAGTGGTTTTGCCAGCGTAGAACACCTCTTAAAATAACGGTGGGGATACCATCTGGACCAGCGGATTTAAAAATTAAAAAATCAAAATTAAAAATTAAATCAATTAAATTTCATCCGACCACGTTTTACTGTTCTTATATGGTGGTGGCCAAATAGATTCCCATGCAAAAATCTCGGACCATATTTCTTATAGCAGATGATCTTGAAGTTTTTCTGGAACAATCCCTCTGGATAAGACATCTGCTGGATTACCACCAGAACTGACATGTCGCCACTGACTCGAGTCCGACAGCTTTCGTATGCTGGCAGCTCGACGTCCAACGAATGATTGCACATAAGAATTTATTTAGCTCAACACAATGTGAAAGCCCGTCCACATGAATCGGCTTGCGTCCTTCAATTTAAACTCTGTCTTCACGCGTTTTGATAATTCGGCAGCCAATAGAGCTGCACTTAATTCTAGGCGAGGAATTGTCTTACACTTAGCCACTGAGGCTGATTTAGTAGGCATAGAAAAGAGATTTGGAGCATAGAAGACGCACTATCACTGAGCCATTTGTGTTAATGGATCTGAGTTACACTGCAGCAACGTGGGTCTTTTCTGATGCATCAGCGAATGTGTGAATTTGAACAGATTCTGAAGTGATAGAGTTGCCAAACATATGTCGGGAAATGCTGAACTTGTCTAGTTCCTGAAGTCCTTAATAGAACTACTTCCACCTGGTGTACAGTTCTTCCGGTAGAGCTGCGTCCCAATCGTATTTAAGCCCCCATAGTTCCTGAAGAAATCACTTTGCCACAATTATCACAGGTGCTACTATTCCCAGCGGATCAAATAGACGAGCAATATCTGAAGCAACAGTAATCTTAATGAACTTTGTTGAAGTTGAACAGTTCGTTTTGATACAGAAAACATCTGATTTGGGTCGCCAGATTATTCCAAGAGTTTTTATGACTCCTTCGTCATTTTCTTGTTCACGTGAGTTTAATTCTTTAAGTTCAATACTATATAGAGAATATATATCTTCAACTGAAGATAAGATAAGAAGTGATAGTAGTTATTTCTGGAAATTTTTTAACTCGAAGCGCAATAGTACTGGGTTTCCTAATTGTATGAATCACTCAGGAACGACAACTAGTGATTTATCTCATATTTGTAATCTTTTTGCACAGTACTTTGAATCGGTGTACACTAATAATTCGTTTTCGCATAATCTGCCTAATGTACCGGAAAGGTTTAGCTTGGGTTGCTTAAGCATTAATAAAGATGAAGTATTAAATACCTTAAAAGATATTGATGTATCTAAATCAGGTGGTCCTGATGGTTTCTCATCATTTTTTTTTTGAAATATACTTCTGAGTCTTTAGCACTACCAATAACGATCTTATTCAATCTTTCATTGAAATATGGGTCGTTCTTAAGTGAATGGAAAGTATCGTTTATTACTCCAATATTTAAGGCGGGCTCTAGGCAAGTTATATCGAATTATAGGCCAATCAGTAAAATTTCAGTTATTCCTAAAATATTTGAAAAAATTATATGTGATAAAATTCTTTTCGTTGTTCGTGAACATATATCTGTTTTTCAGCATGGCTTCGTACCTGGTAGATCAACGGCTACTAATCTATCACTCTTTGTAAACTACGTAGTGTCGAATTTTGAAAACAACCTACAAACTGACATCATTTTCACTGATTTTGCGAAAGCATTTGATAGGGTGAATCATTCTATTCTTCTTCATAAGCTTTCTTGCCTTGGTTTTCATTCCATGTTACTCAAGTGGATAGAGTCTTATTTAACAGACCGGGTTCAAATTGTTAAAATTAACACGAATTTATCTAAACGTATTTGTGTAACATTGGGTGTCCCTCAAGGAAGCCATTTAGGGCCTTTGCTTTTTCTTCTATTTATCAATGATATATCTGATGTGTTCATTCATTCAAAATGTCTTCTTTATGCAGATGATTTGAAGTTATATAAAAAAATTGAGTCAGTTCAAGATTGCTTGCTTTTACAAGAGGATTTTTTAAGGCTTTCACAATGGTGCAAAATGAATTGTCTTCATCTGAATGTAGCTAAATGTCAGGTATTGACCTGTATCAGGAAACGAGATAGGATTAATTACAACTATTTTTTATTGAGCGTATTTTTGGAAAGGGTCTCGCTAAAGAAAGATCTGGGCATTATTTTAGATGAAAAATTATCGTTCAGACCACACATAGATTGGATTATTAGCAAAAGTAACTCCATGCTAGGTTTCATTAAAAGAAATGCTCGTGAGTTTTCTGATATCCTTACACTTAAAACACTTTACTTTTCGTTGGTACGATCAATTCTAGAGTACATATTGTTCAATTGTCTGGGATCCTTTTTATGCAACTACATCCGGCAGAATTGAAAGGGTACAAAGAAGATTCTCCAGATATACGATTTCAAAACTTACTTATTGGAATAGTGAAATTCCCTGTTATAATGCTAGGTGTTTGAGAAAATATTTTTCTATTATGTTTGTTCGTGATATTATTAGTTTTCGCGTTAAATGTTCGTTTCTTCTAAATGAATTTGGTTTTCGTATTCCCCCAAGAAATACAAGGACATCGGCTTTATTTTTTGTACGCTTTCATAGAACAAATTATGGCTATAACGAACCAGTTTCAAGGTGTATCAAGGAAGCAAACTCAGTCTGCAGTTTAGTTGACTTTTTTGAAAATTGTTCAAGACAATCTTTTAAAAATAAGCTTTTAAACACTCTTGCGAATTTGAATTATTGATATATTAAGTCAATTTTTGTAAATATTTATATATAATTTGTTGCATATTTTCTAGTTTGTAAGAGTTAATCTGATTGACAAAATAAACTAAACTAAACTAAACTAAACTAAGTGGAACCTCCTGATCTTCTAACGGCACATCTAAAAGAAGTTTTTCGTTGTGGGAACACCATTTTTTTAATTGAAATCCTCCCTCCCAAAGCAGAGAAGTTAATTGCTTTTGGAATATCCTTTGCTTCGATTAAACTGTCTGCACCCGTCATTACGTCATCAACGTAAAAGTATATCTGAAGCACTTGTGAGCCTAATGGATACTTTGTTTGGTGTTCGTTGGCTAATACCTGGGGACACTTCGTTGCCAAGTACGGTGTGAGGTTGTTCCATATGTGACAATAGTGAATATCGGCCCTTAGGACGATACGCAACGACCATACGCAACAGTATGGTGAACAGATAGTCTTGAATTGTCGGTCCGGCGTACATTATGTCGTTTAACACAGATTGGACGATGTTTTTGCTGATGCATCGAAAACTACTCGTATTTTTGTGCTGCTACTTTCTGGTTTGAGTATGCAGTGGTATGATAAAAAGTAGGTCGGCGCACAAAGAGTTTGATGATTGATTTCCTTCATATGACCCAATTGGAGATATTCATTCATGAACATCGAATACTGACCTGTCAATTCTGGATTCCGAGTCAGTTTGCGTTCTATAGCATAAAAACGGCTTATTAAGGCAATATCGCTGGAAGATCCTAGCCTCTCTGGGTCATCAGAAATGGTAATCGTGCAACGAAGATTCCCCTACTAGATTAGATGATTAGATAAATTCTTTATTTCATCAATAGTTTAACAATAAGGTTTTTTTAAGAAAAAGGACATGGCAAAACTGCCGTCTGCCTGAAATGACATTTCGTATGATTTTTAAAGAATAAAAAATAGGAATAGGAAAAATGTAAAAATACTACTAAAATAAATATAAATACAATAGTTACTTGAATAGATTAAGAATTGGTATTGGCATGAATTATGCATTTTTTAATTTAAAAAATATGGAAATAACAGTTTTCGAACGATTTGAAACTTTAATGTAAGCATTCTATCAATTTTTACATGATTTGAAACACAAAGAAAATTATTAATTAAAGTACATAGTTTGATACTTATAATAAAATAAAGTTTTCAATTTTACGTGATTTGAAACACAAAAGAATAATCAATTTTAAATGATATGTAATAGAATAAAGTTTTCAATTTTACGTGATTTGAAACACAAAAGAATAATCAATTTTAAATGATATGTAACATTCAATTTTACGTGATTTGAAACACAAACAAAAAGCAATTTAGAATATAAAACGGGATTTGTATAAAAGAAACTGCAACAACTGAAAAAGAAAATTCGCTGACTTATGGGAAACTGTTGCGATAAATAAGCGCATGTTTGCAAAACTTAAACAAAGTTATCCAACCCAGAGACCCATTTAAAACTTCATAAAGTCGTGATAATGACATGAAACTCTCCTGGAAATATAAACGACGAATTTCCTGTAACATTGGGCAAATAGCCAAGAAGTGATAAATATCTTCTTTCTCTCTTCTGTTACAAAGACTACAATTTTGCGGTAGATCATCTCGGTATGGTATGAAGTTAAGATGTAAAATTTCAACTCTAGCTCGAAAAATGGTCCCTATTTCGACAGCTGAATATTCTCTTCGAAAATAACTTGCATCCGAAGATATTTGGTGATTTAACTGCCTGTAGATATTTCTGGATGGAGACGAATTTGCTCTAGCGAGATTTTCTATAAAAGTTTTATGGTCGACTTTTGCAATCACATCTGCAAACTGAACTTGCCAATCATCAACGTTTAATTCTGTCAAATATTGAGAAGAGCCATGGCTTAGTGCTAGCTCATTCCATTCCCGGAACGGAGAGGCATTGGTTTGAAGCAATTTTATCAAAATTATTTTGTGCAGACAAGTATTATTTCTTTTCATTACTTTAATAATGAAGTCTGCGTTAGCTTTTAGGTTTTGTATGTATATTGGTGTTATCCCTGACTCTACATAAATTGCATAATTTGGGGTTGAGTTTGGTAACCGAAATAAGCGTTTGAAGAAATGTCTTTGTAGACTTTCGAAAGCTTCAAGTTTAATATATCCAAACACTTGTACACCATAGCACATACATGTATTAACCGTTGCATTAAAGACTCGGTATTTGGACCTTAAATCAATACTTTGGTTGGAAAAAAAATTTGTCCACATCATATTTAGGGCTAGTTTAGCTTGATTGCTTTTCTCATTAGCGTGTTTTACAAAACTAAGATTGTAAGTCAACAGAACTCCCAAATATTTAAACTCTTGCACAACCTCAATGTGTGTGGAATTAAGGGACCATATTTCTTCAGGGAGTCTTCTAGTGCTTCTCGCTTCAAAAATAATAATTTTAGTTTTATCTGTATTGATATGCAAACCCCAGGTTTCACAAAAAGAGTTGAGTCTGTTTATTTGCAACTGCAGTGAAAATGGGTTGTCAGCAAACATAACCAAATCGTCTGCATATAGCAAGACTTTAATCAACGTGTTAGCAAAAAGAACGCCGCCAGGAAGAAGGTCACTGATTTCATCGATGAACAGAGCGAAGAGTAGTGGGCTGAGGACACATCCTTGAGGAACACCTGCTGTAGTTTCAAATGTACTTGAGAACTCACATCCATCCCAAACCTTTGCATTTGACGATGAAACTAGTTTAGAATACATTGCAAGAAACTTTCGTGATAGACCTAAACATGATAACTTGTAGATTAAAGCCTGTCTATACTATCTCTGGAGATTTTCTCTGCCAGTGTTCGGTTAGATGTTGGGCTAGGTACCTCCTCGGTTTCCCAAAACTTGTTAATTGCTTCAGCGACTCCTCTTCTTTATATATTGCGCAAGTTGCTGCTGGTGTAGAAGAATTTTCAGATATTTTGCCCGTGACGATCCATCCTAGCAAGGTATTTTGTAGCAATAGTAAATGTCTTGTTATTTGTCTTCGACACCAATGCTTCTAACGTTTGGAAATGAGTCTCCTTGGTTGTGTTAAGGACTGTTCCCAAAGTGTTAGTGTCATTTTATCGAGCTTTTTCAGCAGAATGTTTAACAACAACGGGTCTCAGTTGCTGGTGTCAATCTGAAGACCTTTCAAGCTTAGTAGACATGTGCAGTGTCGTGCACAGTCTTGATAGTGTTTGAGCCTTCACTCTGGACAACGGGTTGTGACTTCAGTTTGTTTACTTGAGCTGTCACTAATAAACAAGGATTTTCGTACCGGTCAGTAATCACCATCCAGGCAGCGTTGTAATTATTGTTAGACGTAGTAAAATGTCTGATGAGTATTTCCGCCTCGCCGGACAGTTTCGTTTTCAAATAAAACAGCAGTCGGCTATTTGTTGTTTGTGAACAAGTTCAGTGAACAAGTCACTAAATTGTTTCCATTTAATGTAATCTCCATCAAACTTTGGTAAGGATATTTTTGGCAGATTGACTGTTGACTTGGGGTTGACCGACTGGTTTAGATCTGCCACTCCATTCAATCTGTCTGCGCGACTGAATGATTTTTGGCTTCATCCTCTAACTGGAAATATTCCTCCAAGTTCTACCCCAGCCTAGTTGGGTCTTCGGATAGTTCGTACACCAATCGATGGGCTCCGTCCACTTCTGCCCAGTATCTTTGAAGTGTGGTGAGTTTCACACTGCAGAACGGATGAGTACAAAGTTCTGAATGAGCGTCTCTCAGGTTTGATAATAACCGCTGTACTGACCTTACAGCTGTGTTCTGTCTTCGGAACACTCTGACCAGTCCATTTCTGGCCTTTCTTTCGTCTTGTTGACGTCAGAGTCTCTACTGGTCGAAGGCTCTGCTGTAGGATTTTTTACTTTAAGTTTGGTATTCTTCTATCGTAAGTGAATTGCTGTTCAGACCACAGTTCTTGTACTGTGATTGAAAAGGTGACTACAGTGGAATACTATAACACCTTGGTCACTATGAGAATAGAATTTCGAAACAGCTCCCAGCAAACTCACTGGAAGAGATAAATGATATGTCTTGTACACTGTTTCGTTGCTATCTAAGAAATCTTTATTCTTCACCACCTACTTATACACAAAAAAATGCTTACACTAACTTATTTACAAAGGTATGCTTATTCTGAAAGCACACAAAAAATTTTATTGATTGAGTTTAAAAGAATTAAATTCGGTATTAACGCTTACTCATTGATAAATGCATAAGAATGCATTATATGGCAAGCAAGATAGTGATAGTTAAATTTTTTACAGTGTGGCCAGAAAGAAGGAAAAAATATGAAACTGGAACTGATTGTTGATTCTAAACCGATATTATTTATGTAAAAATAAAAAATAAATAGGTTGGCGCAACAGAGCGAGGAGCCCCTGGGGCTAGCGCATTTCTCACAACCATGCCTTGTGAGGGAATGGAGGGGACCTACAATTTTCTGCCGGTTCCGAACGGCTAATGGAGAAAGCGCTTTTCATGGCAATGAATACTAACGAAGGACTTGCCAATTCCTCGCGAAAGGCGAAAAACATTTATGCCTCTGTTGGGATTCGAACTTAAACCTCTGGATTAACAGGCGGACATGCTATCCATCACACCACGGGTACCATTATATTATGTATTATTTATGTATGTGAACTATTTTAACTATTACTTTGCTTTCGGTTGCCAAGATATGTTTTTTGTGCTGATATCCAAAAAAAAGTGTATTGTCAAATAATCATTTACCAAAATAATGACTGAATGAGTTTCATTCATTAGTTCATTCTTTAAAATAGCAACAAAAAATGTTCATTTTAAACAAACAAACCACAACAACAATAAAAACAACATTGTTTGTTACCTTGCCCGATTACGATTAATTTCCATGTGAAAATCATGTACTATACCTTTTTTATCGGAAGTTAAATCTTTGCTTCGGAACGCTATCACATAAAAGACTGCTTGACAAACTGAGAAAAATACCAGATTAGCCTTAAGAGATCCATTCGAGCGATATTGGTCACTTCGCCGGATATACTGATGCGCCCATTCACAGAGTTCTTTTAAGACCGTTTTCAGAACCCTATACGTATAAAGAAAAATTTAACAAACCATCTATTACTATCATAGTAATACTCACGTCAATGACAATATTTTTGATCTAGCCAGAAAACTAGCCATGTATCCTACGGCTGCTTGGCGTATCACTGCTGATTCATTTGGATCTTTGATTTTACTCCATAGATATAGCAAAAAATTTTCCGCTAGAACATTCTTTGTCAAAAATAAAAAAATGTTAAAACAAGTATAATTTTTATAATAAGATCTTATTTCAACTCACCTGAAAACTACAAAAATAAAATATTAAAAACTGTACATGATGGGTATTATGGCTTCGCAATATCACGTTATCAAAGACCTGCTCCAAAATTTTTAAGAACTGAATTGCTGGCACGATATTTACGTCAGCGTCAGCTTGTTCTTTAGGATTAAACCGGTCAAGGAATGTAAACATTTTTTCCATACACATGTCTAGGGTATGCGCTATTGGATGGTTCATATGTTGTAGTTCTTGATTTGATCTTCGAGTATTGTCATTCATTTTCAACATTTCTTCCTCATTATCATCTTCTTCCATTCCATCTTCTTCAAATTCAGGTTCTTCAATTTCATCGCGCGGGGCATTTACGTCCAGAATGACTAATTTTTGTATCAAAGTTTGCATAATATATTCTGTAAGCGATGGTTGGTATTCCAGTAGCCAAAGAACATTGTGCATAAATCCAACCACAACGTGAGCAGACTTTCTGTAATACGGAAACGAAGTCTCAACATTTACTAAGATAACATCGAAGACAGCAGGAATAATTGACAGAATCCTTGCAAGAAGCGTGTGAATTGCTTGCAATGGTCCTTTTAAGCTATCATCAGGTATCCCATTTGGCCATAAGTCTACTTCACAGTCTTTTGGAATCCACAAAAGGACCAGTTTGGAGATAGCAAAGTTGATATACTTAATTTGAGCAACCAGAAGGTCAACGAAGAAATCCATATATGTTTGTACTGCTTCGGCACCACGACTTGTCCAATGCATTGAGAGCAATGTTTCCGAAATAATATAAAATTTTGGGCTCAGAAGATGGACCATAGAGTGTGCCTCAGTGATGATTCGAATGAAGTCCACATCCTTTGAAACGAGAACATTTTTTCGTAAACACAATTTTGATTCGATTAAACAAAAGATTGTATAGCCCTGAGCAACACATATGAATTATGCCCGAGGAAAAAGTTTTGTGCAAAAGGAAAGCTTTTCATTAAAGTCGAATAACAAAGATTAATAATAGTACACACAATACTTCTGTAGTGCTCATACACTACAAACGATAATAACAATGCACACTTGCCGTGTCAGCAAATTAATAGTAAATACGCATACCCAACAAAGTGCACAAACGTATCTGGTCATTTGGGAATACACGGTACATTGAACCTTCTCAAGTGACGAGATACGTTTGCCCATAACAAAAGTAATTTGACACAGTGAGTGTGATCACTTTTATGTATGAGTACATTTGTAGACTTAAGTTCTTAGTATGTAAGATATCATTTGTGTATAAATAGTCTTAGTTTGAATCAATAAAAGTCATTAATATAACAGAATTCATGCCATTAATTAGGCTCCTTAGCTGTCCTAATTTTGTGTAGCAATCAGATATGCTCTTTAGCCAATATCCTTGTTGGGAAGCCTTAACAATATCCCAAAACCAGATATAGTACACGTATGTTTTTATTAAAAGAAGGTATGCACTATAAGACTGCATATTTAGTTTTAAAAGCCCAGTGTGCAAATTGTAAAAAAGTGTATTTAAATATTTTATACAAATTTGTTCGCTATTTTGTTTCTATTTTCATGGTTTTTGTTTTTGATGCTAACAAAATACGTTTTTATTATCTACTGACATTGACCAATCGATGAAAGATTGCAACTTTGCGTAATTCAACGCGAAAAGATTTTTATTGCGTTTTAAATCGACCTCTAAATCACAACACAAATTCCTTTGGCCTAAAACACAACTTTCAACACTGATTTTCTTTTAACCTAAGATCTCTTTGACCTTCAAATTTTACCGGTTGATAGACAATCTTGTCGACTTTGCAACAAAATATTTGGTTTGGAAAAAACAGTCATTCTCAATTTTGCATTTTGAGCACGCTTTCCATACAGTGGGCCCCAGTGTGCGACGTTAACATCGATGTCTCGTGCGGTGGTTTGTGTGGAAAAATGTCAGTAAAATATTGTTAAGCAATATTGTCGACGTAACTTCGCGATTTGTTTTTTATTGTGAGGAATGTAAAAAATTATCGTTGTAACATATATTAATTTGCAATTAAGTGTGCCAATGAAAACCTTGAGTCAGCGATTGACGTCAACAATGAAAAATGTTCTGAAATACATAATGAGTTATTTAAAATTGATGACCTGATTAAACAGAATGATGACGTTCACACGATGGTCCTTAACATTACCCGTGTGTTAAATATTAATTTTGATAATTCATGTAAAAAAAAAATCACCTATATTACCCATTCTTTGAATGAACTGAATAAAACCAGTGAAGCAAAGAGTGAAGAATTGAACTATGCCATCCCATTGAAATCAATTAACTTTCTGCTTCAAGAAATGAACAACTCAGTCAAAAACATTCTCGCTGCAACTGTAATGTAACTTTAAATTAAAAACAATCGCGCACCATATTTCCGTTGACCTACTTGGAATTTTTGATTGAATTCCAGAATACATTAACTTGCATTCTGGAATTCAGCTTAACCTAAGCCATTGTGTCACAATATGTGTACCCGGAAACTGTTAGTATGCATAATATTGATAAAGCGCAATAATATGCATAATAACAGTTATGCTTACTGGCATAATAGGTAGAGGTGAAGGAACCAAATGTAGGTATAACACAACCTCGTCAATCCGATCAGACATGAACGTACAGCTACAATCATTTATTTTATTTATCTACAAGCAATTTTACAGCTAACAGATATAGCACTCCAAGAATAAATCATTAAAATATAAATAAGTACAATAAATCAGTTTTAAATTTAATTCGACTAAGGATTGAAAAATCATTTTCGGAAGGCACTTCATTGAAATCAGTTATACATCTTCATAGCGTTTCATTACATCCATAAATTGTTCTATGCATTTTTTGAAAATTCTTGTTCTCGTGGACCTGGCAGGTACATGAATAGGTAATAGAGCAAGGAGTGTTGGACCTTTATGTGGTATCATAGTAAGTTTCTTATGAGCATTACACCATGCATTTTTCTTCTTGATTCTAATGATTTAATTCCAAGCAATAAGCACCTAGCTTAGTAATCAGTACAAAAACCCCAGCTCATTGTATTGAAAACGTATTTTGTAAATCTTCTTTAAACCGATTCTACCCTGTCAGAATTAACTTTAAACGAGGGACTCCAGATTACATCAGCGTATTCCAAAAGCGATCCGACAAGAGATGTATACAAAGATAATAAAACATAAGGATTTTATGAATCCAACTAACGAGTTAGCTTTTGGTACTAAGAAATTAATGTGTTTTTTAAAATTTAGTGAGGAATCAAGAATAACACCTAAGTCCGTAATGTTTGAGACACGATTTAAGACATTAGATTCGATTGTGCAATTGAACCGAATACTGGTACATTTTCGAGTGAATGAAATAATGTTACACTTTTTTATATTAAGTGTCAAGCAATTTACGTGACACCAGTGTGAGAGAGAATCAAGGTCAGATTGAATCAATTGACAATCACCTAAGCTGTTAATTGTTAAGAATAGCTTGATATCGTCCGCAAATAACAAACACCTACAATATTTGAATACAGATATAATGTCATTCATAAAAATTATGAAGAACAATGGACCGAGGTGGCTACCTTGGGGTACACCCGATGTACACTGAATTTCCCTTGAAAAAGAATTTTCAATGTTAACCTGTTGTTTTCTACAAGAAAGGTATGAGGATATCCAACGAAGGAGCTGAGAATGAAATCCAAAAATCTCAAGTGATCTTTGGTGATTTACAGAATCGAACGCTTTACTAAAGTCCTTGTATACCGCGTCGACTTGAAAACCACTTTCCATAGCATTAGTTACAAAAGAAGTAAAATATGCCAGATTTGTTATAGTACATCTACCAGATACAAAACCATACTGTACTTCCGATAAATATTCGCTTGTGAGGAAATCTAGTTTATTTTTCAGGATACTTTCAAACAATTTGGGAATTGCAGAGAGTTTACAAATACCTCTATAATTTTGAATATTACTTTTTGAATCTGATTTATGGATAGGAACTAAATAAGAAAGTTTCCATTCTTCGATGAAGATTCCTTCATGAAGAGACTTACTAAATATCAAATGTAAGGGAGTGCAAATAGAGTTACAAAATTCCTGTGGCAGGATTGCCGTCGGGGCCAGGGCTAGAATTATATTTGAGAGATAAAAGTGCTGTATTAACTCTTCCAAACTGAACTGAATATATCCAATATTAATGCTACTGTTCAATTGTGCGAATGAACTATTATTAAATCTAGATACGGAATAAACCGATTTAAAGAAGTTAGCAAATAATTCGACTGTGGAATCTAAGTCCGAGGATTCGACGCCACTGTAATGCATAGTACTTGGAAACCCTACTAATTTTCTTTTGGAATTTATAAAAGACCAGAATGATTTCGAATTATTTTTAGAATATAAGCTATGTAGAGAAACTTGCTAAGAACCAAAAAATTTTTGCGTAACTTACTAAAGTGTTCGTAATCAGGTTGACTTTCAGTTTTACTATATTTTACGTATGCTTTTCGTTTTTTGTTTTTTTAAATCGCGGAGTTGGTTATTAATCCAAGGTGAATTCAAGGACTTCTTTTTTGCAAGAACCGGTATATAGTTATCAAAACCCAAAAACATGACTTCAGTGAAGCGATGATACATATTTTGTAAACCAAGACTTACAAATTCAGTTCGCCAATCAATATTGAAGAAATAGTCATTTAGACCGGTAAAATTAGGTTTAGAGAAATTATACGATTGTAGATCCTGTTTTACATTTTTTGATACATATGTATATGTATAAAACTCTATTTCAAAGAACAATTCCGTGTGATGAATAGAATCATTCAGCAAGGAAAAGGGAACATTAAATAAATTTACTTTTAGATCTTCACAACATATGAACACTAAATCCAATATCTTTCCTAAAGAATTGGGGATATGATTAAATTGCCTCAAACTTAAAGAATATAGATAATCTATAAAAATAATTTCAAAATTTTGTTTCATGTTTAACGGAAGTAGCATTTTCTCAGATTCTGAATATTTCCACTATAATTCGGATAAGTTAAAGTCGCCTAAGACACAAATATTGTCTGAGTCAATGCAAATACTGTTGATAAAATCAATATTGGATATATGTTTTTCATACAATTCTAAGGAGCTACTTGGAGGCACATAACTTACAATAAAGAATAGATTTGACTTATGTGGCATGTTTACTTTGAGAGAGATGCAAACCTGTTCAATGTCTTCAGATGGCAAGGTTACTTCTGTACAGCATAAATGCAAGTGAACAGCAACAATTATCCCACCTCTTATATCACTAGCTGATTGACAACGATCACGACGATAAGTTAGTATTGTAAAGTCTACAATCAAAAAGTTCTGTGGAAGCGATTCCATTGTACAGCCAGGACTCGACTATGAAGATTATATCATAATAAATATTGCTCGTATTTTTATAAAGATCAGATACTTTACTTCTGAGACCTCTAGCGTTATGTTGATATATCTTTAATGATGATAGACGGTTTAAATAAATTCGCGGTTTGAGAAAGCCGAGAAATAAAAATGCTCTTGGCAGGTGGCAAGGCCACCCTTTGGATTATTATCAGTGGGTGGTATTGCTAACGTGTTAGGAAATTTTGTTCTTAGTCTTTCCTCAGCCAATTGAATCAATATCCAAATCAAAAATAAGCTTTAGCTAATTTAAAGAAGTCTTTATTGTTCGAAAGTTTAATGTGAAGTGAAGATCAAAAATATTTATTTTGATAAATACTAAAAAGTATTCTTAGTTATTTTTGAAACTTGAAACTAAAAAGTAAAGTAAAATCTTCAAAGTTCAATACTCCCACTTTTAGTTACAAGTCAATACAAATGATAAACGTATAAATATTAAAGATTAAAGAAACAAAATTAATGTTGATTCTTCGATTCAACGTTCATCAGATCTCGAAAATGTTGATGCTTAACCTTGGGCAAAGATTTGGTCATAACATCTGCTAATTGTTCGTTTGTGGGCACATATTTAAGTTCATAATATCCTTCTTCAAATTTATCACGAATGAAGTGATATCGAATGTCAATATGGCCCCTGTTCTGATTTTCGTTCGGATACCATATCCTCCCGTTTTAGAATTTTTGCGGTTCTCAATTCCGAATCCGTACGTTTTCAATTCGCTTATCATTTTGTTAGCGGAATTGAATCCGGTTAATGAATTCTGTAGAACATTATTTATTGCTAGAAATGAAAAATAATAAACTTTTATTAGCACTAACATGTACTAAAGCTGTAAACAGTTCCAATGAACACAAAAATTTAATTTCCAACACGTTTTTGTGACATAAAACCAGTAGTGAATCCGTTCGGAAATAAGAACACACTTTTTAAATCCGTACGGATTCAATTTCGGTTTTCGTTTTGAATCCGTACGAAAATCAGAACAGCCATGTATGTTTGGTTCTCTTGCGGTACTCTGGATTTTTGATGATACGTATTGCGCTCTGATTGTCAATATAGAATATTGGTGCCTGTAATGTAGATTGTAGCAATTCTTCTATTAAATTCTTCAACCAGATCATTTCTTTGACTGCGTGAGCTGCTGCCATATACTCCGATTCTGTCGTTGATAGAGCAACAGATTTTTGACGCTCAGAACTCCAACTGATGATGCTATTTTCAAGCATGAAAACATATCCAGATGTTGATCGTCTTGTAGCAATGTCTCCGGCATAATCTGCATCACTGTAGCCAGATAAACTGATATTATTTTCGCTTTTAAATGTAATTCCCATGTCCATCGTCCCTCCCCTCTTATGTATTTAAAAATGCGTTTGACTGCATTAACATGTGCTACTGCTGGTTTCTCCATATAACGACTAACATTTCCTACTGCAAAACAGATATCTGGTCTAGTAGCTACCATCAAATACATTAAGCTACCGATAGCTTCACGATATGGAAATTTTACATCTTCTTGAGCTTCGAAATTTCCAAGATTTTGTGAAGTGTCCGATGGTGTTGTTACAGCATTACAATTTGACATTTTGAAACGATCCAAGATTTTTCTTGCGTATCCTTGTTGATGCAGATGAATAGAATCTTCTCGTTGGATTATTTCGAGTCAAAGAAAACAATTTAATGAAGATAATTTTATCTCAAATTCTTTCTGCAGATGTTCAATTACAGATACCATTGCTTCTTCTCTTTCAGCTGCAATCAAACCATCATCGACATAAATTCCCAGAATCATCATATCTTCTCTGCCATTGTACACAAATACACATGGGTCAGAGTTGCACGCTTTAAAACCAAACTTGTTTATGAAGGATGTAAACTTTTTATTCCAGCAACGTAACGCTTGCTTCAAACCATACAAGCTTTTAAATAACTTGCAAACTTGTTTTGTACCATCTTCATATCCAATCGGCTGGTTCATGTAGACATCATCTTCTAAAACACCGCTCAAGAAAGCTGTCTTCACGTCAAACTGTTTCAGTTTCATGCGTTTTGATGCTGCCAGTGCCAAAATTGTTCTAATCGAAGTGAATTTCACAACGGGACTAAACGTTTCTTCGTAGTCAATTCCATACTCTTGTGTGAAACCTCGCACCACCAGTCGCGCCTTGTATCGATCAATACTTCCATCTGGGTTCTGTTTAATTTTAAAAATCCATCTATTATCAATTACCTTCTGGTTGAGAGGACGATCAACCAAATTCCATGTTCTGTTTTTAATAAGTGATTGATATTCTTCGTCCATCGCTAGCTTCCACTGTTCGCAGTCTTTCGATATGATGGCTTCTTGATATGTTCTGGGCTCTTCTCTTACAGCTAGCACTGCAGTATGAACTTCAGATTCAATGCAAATTGATTGTTTTGGCTCACTTCTTTCACGAAGACGACGTTTGATAATGTTCTTCTTATCTACATCGCACAAAGCATCTTGCTTATCCTGAACCTCTTCTGATTCTGATACTGCTACTTCTTCATGAATTTCATTCTCATATGCATTTTCATTCATTGGTGAATCTTCAATTTCGATGGATGTTGTTGATTTCTCAAGTAAAAATACAACGTCTCTAGCAATTTCGATTCTGTTCGAAATAGGGTTCCAAACCCTATACCCCTTGGACTGGTTATCATAACCAACGAACAAGCACTTCAGAGATTTTGCATCAAGTTTTTGTCGCTTTTCTTTTGGAATATGTATGAATACTTCAGTTCCAAAAACTTGCAAATGGTCGATTTTTGGTTGCTTGTTATACCAAAGTTCATAGGGTGATCTTCCCGCAACTGTACTTGTTCCAGTTCGATTAAGAACATAAACCGCCGAATTCACTGCTTCGGCCCAAAATCGCTTGCTCATACATTTGGAATGAATCATTGTCCTCGCTGCCTCTATAATAGTACGCATGTCCCTTTCTACACATCCATTTTGCTCAGGATTAAAGGGAATGGTTCGCTGGTGTTGAATGCCCATTTCATTAAAGAAAGATTTTAACTCTCCATTCACAAATTCAGTTCCGTTGTCCGATCTGAAAATGTGAATGTTGTGACCATTTTCTTTTTGCATCATTCGAATACATTTCTTGATATTGCTTGCTACCTCAGATTTTTGCTTCAAAAAATAAACAAATCGAAAATGCGAATAGTCGTCCTTCAGAAGCAAAAAATACTTGGAGTTTCCAATAGAATTTTCTTGAAACGGCCCGCATACATCTGAGTGGATGATTTCACCGCATATTTTCAACAGATTTTTGACGCTCAGAACTCCAACTGATGATGCTATTTTCAAGCATGAAAACATATCCAGATGTTGATCGTCTTGTAGCAATGTCTCCGGCATAATCTGCATCACTGTAGCCAGATAAACTGATATTATTTTCGCTTTTAAATGTAATTCCCATGTCCATCGTCCCTCCCCTCTTATGTATTTAAAAATGCGTTTGACTGCATTAACATGTGCTACTGCTGGTTTCTCCATATAACGACTAACATTTCCTACTGCAAAACAGATATCTGGTCTAGTAGCTACCATCAAATACATTAAGCTACCGATAGTTTCTCGATATGGAAATTTTACATCTTCTTGAGCTTCGAAATTTCCAAGATTTTGTGAAGTGTCCGATGGTGTTGTTACAGCATTACAATTTGACATTTTGAAACGATCCAAGATTTTTCTTGCGTATCCTTGTTGATGCAGATGAATAGAATCTTCTCGTTGGATTATTTCGAGTCAAAGAAAACAATTTAATGAAGATAATTTTATCTCAAATTCTTTCTGCAGATGTTCAATTACAGATACCATTGCTTCTTCTCTTTCAGCTGCAATCGAACCATCATCGACATAAATTCCCAGAATCATCATACCTTCTCTGCCATTGTACACAAATACACATGGGTCAGAGTTGCACGCTTTAAAACCAAACTTGTTTATGAAGGATGTAAACTTTTTATTCCAGCAACGTAACGCTTGCTTCAAACCATACAAGCTTTTAAATAACTTGCAAACTTGTTTTGTACCATCTTCATATCCAATCGGCTGGTTCATGTAGACATCATCTTCTAAAACACCGCTCAAGAAAGCTGTCTTCACGTCAAACTGTTTCAGTTTCATGCGTTTTGATGCTGCCAGTGCCAAAATTGTTCTAATCGAAGTGAATTTCACAACGGGACTAAACGTTTCTTCGTAGTCAATTCCATACTCTTGTGTGAAACCTCGCACCACCAGTCGCGCCTTGTATCGATCAATACTTCCATCTGGGTTCTGTTTAATTTTAAAAATCCATCTATTATCAATTACCTTCTGGTTGAGAGGACGATCAACCAAATTCCATGTTCTGTTTTTAATAAGTGATTGATATTCTTCGTCCATCGCTAGCTTCCACTGTTCGCAGTCTTTCGATATGATGGCTTCTTGATATGTTCTGGGCTCTTCTCTTACAGCTAGCACTGCGGTATGAACTTCAGATTCAATGCAAATTGATTGTTTTGGCTCACTTCTTTCACGAAGACGACGTTTGATAATGTTCTTCTTATCTACATCGCACAAAGCATCTTGCTTATCCTGAACCTCTTCTGATTCTGATACTGCTACTTCTTCATGAATTTCATTCTCATATGCATTTTCATTCATTGGTGAATCTTCAATTTCGATGGATGTTGTTGATTTCTCAAGTAAAAATACAACGTCTCTAGCAATTTCGATTCTGTTCGAAATAGGGTTCCAAACCCTATACCCCTTGGACTGGTTATCATAACCAACGAACAAGCACTTCAGAGATTTTGCATCAAGTTTTTGTCGCTTTTCTTTTGGAATATGTATGAATACTTCAGTTCCAAAAACTTGCAAATGGTCGATTTTTGGTTGCTTGTTATACCAAAGTTCATAGGGTGATCTTCCCGCAACTGTACTTGTTCCAGTTCGATTAAGAACATAAAC
This sequence comes from Melanostoma scalare, assembly GCA_949752695.1. NCBI lineage: Eukaryota > Metazoa > Arthropoda > Insecta > Diptera > Syrphidae > Melanostoma > Melanostoma scalare. Next base: position 106,890,754 of record OX456984.1, on the reverse strand, counting down.
CGCCGAATTCACTGCTTCGGCCCAAAATCGCTTGCTCATACATTTGGAATGAATCATTGTCCTCGCTGCCTCTATAATAGTACGCATGTCCCTTTCTGCACATCCATTTTGCTCAGGATTAAAGGGAATGGTTCGCTGGTGTTGAATGCCCATTTCATTAAAGAAAGATTTTAACTCTCCATTCACAAATTCAGTTCCGTTGTCCGATCTGAAAATGTGAATGTTGTGACCATTTTCTTTTTGCATCATTCGAATACATTTCTTGATATTGCTTGCTACCTCAGATTTTTGCTTCAAAAAATAAACAAATCGAAAATGCGAATAGTCGTCCTTCAGAAGCAAAAAATACTTGGAGTTTCCAATAGAATTTTCTTGAAACGGTCCGCATACATCTGAGTGGATGATTTCACCGCATATTTTCGATTTTTCTTCACGGCTCTTGAAAGGACCTCTGCAATGCTTCCCATATATACAAGCCTCGAATGTGAATTCTTGGTCGGTAAAGTCGAAGTTTTTGTTTTTTAAGAATTTCCTTACGTAAGCGACGTGCTGGTGACCTAATCGTTTGTGCCATAAACTGAGTGACAATTTCTTTACTGCTACGTTTGCTGTTATTACTTGGGCTTGCGATGACTCATTCACCTTGAATATCATTTGGAACAACTTATCTCTGCGAACTCCCACTGCAACAATGTTTCCATTCTTCAGTAATTCACAACGTTTGTTGCTTGACTGCATTTGGTAACCTTGATCCATGGCCTTTCCCGAAGAAAATAAATTCAATTGAATAAAAAAGGTAATCGTAAAGATGTTCAAAACTACAGACCTATTTCTCTACTTCCGACTTTTTCAAAACTATTTGAAAAACTTGTGAAATGTCGAATGATTTCTTTTTTGCATGGTCAGAATTTTTTCTCCAACAATCAGTTTGGCTTTCGATCTGGTATGTCTACAGAAGATGCTATACTTAAATTATGTACCACATTATATGAAGGTTTTAATAACTCAAAATCTACCATGGCGCTTTTCATAGATATGTCAAAAGCATTTGATTTAGTAGATCACAATTTGCTTCTAGATAAACTGTATAACTCTGGCTTCAGAGGTGATGTTCATAAATGGTTCTGCTCTTATCTCAAAGGTAGAAAGCAAATTGTTAAAATCAACGGAAATTTTAGCAGTTCACTGACAATATTGAATGGTGTTCCACAAGGTTCTGTCCTTGGTCCACTTTTGTTTTTAATTTATATTAACTCACTTTTCGATCAAACCTTCAATGGACTACCTACAGCATTTGCGGATGATATAGCTTTTGCATATAATGAAAACACTTTGGTAGACTGCATAGTTAAAATCAAGGAAGATCTGCAGAAACTAAGGCAATGGTTTGCTTTTCACAAGCTGATTATTAGTGACAAAACTAAATTAATGGCTTTCAAAATGAAAGGAAGTGATCTAGTTGATTTTAACATAATTTTTCATTCTCACGACTGTGATAGATTTTGTTTACCTGTGCATACCTGTGGTATCAAAAACTTTGATGATAATTTTCGATGCTCGAATAAATGTTTTAATATAGATTCAGTAAAGGAATTTAAATATTTGGGGGTAACAATTGATTTTAATTTGAATTGGATCGCTCATGTACAAACAATTAAATCTGGTTTGTTACTGGTCGCAAGAAAAATGTTCCTTCTGAGACCGTATTGTTCTCGTAAGGTACTATCTATGTCTTACTACGCACTTGCTAACTCCAAACTGCAGTATGGTATAACTGCTTGGGGAGGTTCTTATGAGAGTATTTTTGATTCCTTATTCAAAGCTCAAAAATTTTTTATAGGAATCATTTGTCGCTTTGCACACTGTTGGCCGCTTTTTAGAGAATTGAGAATTCTTCCATTAAGGCATCTCTATATTTTTAAAGTTCTTAGAGAATTCTTCAAACAAAGTAGAAACACTATAAATAGAAACTCCGTTTGTTATAGCTTACGTGTAAATAATCAAGCGTTAGTTAATGTCCCAGTTGCTCATAAAACCAAATTTTGTCGTTTTTTTACCATTACTGGTCCTAAATGTTTTAATAAACTACCGATTGCTGTAAGACAAACTTCCAATTTCCATTCATTTCTCAATAAGGTCAAACAATGGTAATTTAATATCGACTATATAAGTATTGAATCAATTTTTCGATGTGTGTCTTAAAAATATTTTCTAGAGTAGCTTCATTTTGCATTCTTATTATAAATGATGTAATCTTTTCCTAATTGATTTTTCTCTCTTTTTTCTTTTGTATATATATTTTTCTACCCCACTACAATCCCGTGAATTCTTAAAATTGTAAACTTTATGAATCATTCAACACTAACTTTAAATAGTTACTGAATGATTATTTCTTCCACTTGATGTAGGTACTTAATTATTTATTACTAATATTTAAATTGTTAAGCTTTAACTTTAAGTTGGAATGAATGAAATGAAATGAAATGAAAATGAATTTCAGGAACATACAAAACATTCGTCATGAGTTTTCTGATCCAATTGTTACCATTAAATGCATGAATGTTTATGTTACCAATCCCTCGAGCAATTATCTTCTGACCATTTCCAACTGTCACATAAGTTTCCTTTTCTTCGAAATTCTCAAACCATTCAAGTCTATGGCTCATGTGGTCACTTGCACCCGAGTCAAGAATCCAAATATCTTTGTCTCCATTCGATGCTGACCCGTAACCATGACACACGAAAGCGTCGATCGATGCTTCATTTTGATGTTGCACCTTATATGAAATACTAGTCTTAGGACAGTTTCGCTTCCAATGGCCAACTTGACCACATTTGAAACACTTGCCTTTATGTTGGGGTTTGTTGTTTGTTTTTGATGAATTCTGTTTTTGTGAATTGTTCTTCTTCGGAAAAAATCGCTTGACCATAAGTGCTTCCACTTCTTCGACTTGACCTTGAGATTTCAACCGTAATTCCTCTGCCATCAACCGTGCTCGCAAATTTGCCATCGTTTGACAGTCTGAGCTTGCAGATTCCCATGCGCTATGAAAGTGATTGTATTCCGCAGGGAACGACATCAAAATTTTGGTCATTACCATGGATTCGGAAATTTCCTCATTTTGATCTCTTAGTTGCTGCACAATTTCCAAAAGCTGATAAGATGATAAGAATGTAGCAATGTTGTCTTCTTGCTCCTTAGCAAAACTGTAATACTTTTGTTGCAAGAACAAAATATTACTCTTCGATGCCTGCTCATATGTGCTCTTCAGCGTTAACCACATACTAGCAGCAGTAGCACAGTTCATAATTTGAAGGAGAGGTTGTTTCATACATGCAGTTGAGATAGTTCTTCTTGCCTTCGCATCCAACTTCTTCCATGCTATCATTTCATTCGCATAATTTTCAGAACCAAGTATTCGGTTAGCAACAGTTCAATCAACGACATCAAACAATTCAGTGGCTTCTAGAATTTGTCGCGTTTGGAACTTCCATGTAAGCCAATTACTACCACCTTCAAGTTTTTCAATGCTCATTCTTTCGTTATCCATAATAATTCTTCTTTAAAAAAAACTTATTTCGCTTGAAAATCCTGGACTTGATCAATTAATTCTTGAAAGTTGTACAAATTCGCTTCGAATTGTCTTGTACTCCGTGAAACTGGGCCTATAACCTTTTGTTCTTAGTCTTTCCTCAGCCAATTGAATCAATATCCAAATCAAAAATAAGCTTTAGCTAATTTAAAGAAGTCTTTATTGTTCGAAAGTTTAATGTGAAGTGAAGATCAAAAATATTTATTTTGATAAATACTAAAAAGTATTCTTAGTTATTTTTGAAACTTGAAACTAAAAAGTAAAGTAAAATCTTCAAAGTTCAATAGGAAACCCCTCATCCACAATGGCTGTTGGGATATCTAGTGGCCCATTAGCAATTAATCCACTGGAAAGATCACACATTGAAGGACTAGCCATGGGATCCCCCTTAAGCGGACTAATTGCCGATATTTACTTAAATCATTATGAAAACAAATATATATTATCAAATAAAAATCCACAAAAACATAAAATAATATCATACTCAAGATACGTAGACGACACTTTCATTATTTTTGATGGAACACATAGACAAATAGACATCCTAACTAATTACATCAATAACATAAATTCTAATATTAAAATAACAAACGAAATCGAAAACAACAACACAATAAACTTCCTGGATATCAGCATAACAAAAACCAACAACAAACTCACATATAAAATCTACAGGAAACCCAAAACAACAAACACAACAATACACAGAAACTCCCACCACCCGCATTCACAAAAAATGTCAGCATATAATGCATTCATCAATAGATTGATTAATATCCCTATGAACAAAAAAGATTATGACAATGAACTAAACACTATAAAACACATCGCTATAGCTAATGGCTACAACACAAAAATAATAGACAACCAACATTACAAAAGTATAAGAAAGAAAAACAGCAAAATAAACAATATAAAAAACAACGAAAAGAAATTCACATCGATAAACTACACTAACATATTACCACAAACACTCCAATACGAATTTAAAAAACAAAATATACACATAGCATTTAAAACAAACAACAATATCCAAAAAATCTTAAAACAAAAACCCAATACAGAAACTGACAATTGTTCAGGAGTATACAAATTAATATGCAACGACTGTAACAAATACTATATAGGACAAACAGGAAGAACATTCAAGGAAAGATTCAAAGAACATAAACCAAAAATAAACACTAGATCAACATATGCACAACACCTAATAGATCAGAACCATAATTACACAAATATAACAAATAATCTAAAACCATTACACATATGCAAAAAAGGGAAAATACTAGACGCCACCGAAGAATACGAAATATATAAAGCGAACAAGTTAGATAAAGACAACATTTTAAACGACAAACTAATACTAAAAACAAACCCACTATATGACACCGCTTTTAAGAAATATACAGGGTGTCCCGTAATTCGTTTTACATACTTTGGGATATGATTCTTGGTCATATTCTAAGAAAAAAATTGTTCTACAGTAAAGTCCGTTTCTCAAGTTTAACATCACTTTTTGACAATTTAAAAAAAGGCTAACTTTGGTGTACCCTGACCTTTGTTAAATTCGATATCTCTGTCGAAACTGATGATAGGAACCTAATCTTAGACTCAATTGTTTTTAGAAATAACAACCTTTAAGACTGTATTTAAATTAGGCTTCCATAGGTTTAGGGTTGCCAGATTTTCAATTTTAAGTGGTGTTCAAATTTTCTTCCCAAAACAAAGTTTTGACTTTGAGGTCATTTTTTTGGAGAAAAAGCCTGATAAACATAGAGTTTCTTTATTTTTTACAGATGAACAAAACAAAAATAAAGAAAAAACTCAGCATTAAGTTAGCTAAAAAACACATACATTTTATGATACTTGCAAAAATACGAAATTGGAAAAATTTAAAAAAAAATAAAAAAACGTTTTTGCTTTGAGGTTTGTTTGAATAAAACAATAATATGATCACTTTTAGTAGTTTTTTTATGTATTTAATACAAATACAATTATAACAAGTGCTCAAAGCGCCCTCCTTCGTTTTGAATCCATGCCAGAGCCCGTTTTTGGATTTCATTGTGGATGTTTGCTTTAAATTTGGGGTATGAATGTTCAATAGGTAAATAAGTCGTATAAAAGAATAAGAAAACAAATTTGTTCATTAGTTTGTCAAATTAAGTCACGATTGCAGTTTGATCAGAGAGTTTTTTGAAATGCTTTCATTTACGAGAGAAGAATACGCAGAAATTTTTTTTCTTATATGAGTTTTTTAATGGAAATTGAAGAAAAGCACAACAAAGGATACCAGGAACTTTATACTAACTGAAAATCTGGCAACCCTTAGCCTATAGGAGTCAAATTTAAATACAGTTTCAAAGATTACAAGACTACAAGTAAGACAAGAGTTATCGACAGCAAACACCCACAATGAAATCCAAAAACGGGCTCTGGCATGGATTCAAAACGAAGGATGGGGCTTTGAGCACTTGTTATAATTGTATTTGTATTAAATACATAAAAAAAACTACTAAAAGTGATCATATTATTGTTTTATTCAAACAAACCTCAAAGCAAAAACTTTTTTTTATTTTTTTTAAAATTTTTCCCATTTCTTATTTTTCCAAGTATCATAAAGTGTATGGGTTTTTGAGCTAACTTAATCCTGAGTTTTTTCTTTATTATTGTTTTGTTCATCTGTAAAAAATAAAGAAACTCTATGTTTATCAGGCCTTTTCTCCAAAAAAATGACCTCAAAGTCAAAACTTTGTTTTGGGAAGAAAATTTGAACACCACTTAAAATTGAAAATCTGGCAACCCTAAACCTATGGAAGCCTAATTTAAATACAGTCTTAAAGGTTGTTATTTCTACAAAAAATTGAGTCTAAGATTAGATCTATATCATCAGTATTGACAGAGATATCGAATTTAACACAGGTCAGGGTACACCAAAGTTAGCCTTTTTTTAAATTGTCAAAAAGTGATGTCAAACCTGAGAAACGGACTTTACTGTCGAACAATTTTTTTCTTAGAATATGACCAAGAATCATATCCCAAAGTATGTAAAAAGAATTACGGGACACCCTGTATAGATAAAAGAAGACAACAAAAAAACCAACAGCAACTCAACGAAAGAAGCCACAACGATCAGCCACCCGAAAAAAGAAAAACAACATCGACAACATACGAAGCTTGCGCCCGATGATGGACAGAGTCCGAAACGCGTCGCCCATTACATTTAAAAAAAAATAATTTGTGAAATTAAGCAAAGTAGCTTTACCAATAAAAAATCTAACAATTTTGTTTTTTAAAAAAATTCAAATAAGTTTATTGTTTTTATTTACATATCACACACTGGGGTTGAGGCTTAAGACGCTTTTATTTACAGAGTTTTTGAACGTTCCAGATCTTAGTAGTCGGGGTTCAAAAGTAGTTTGATGTTTTCGTTGACGTTGTTTTTGCAGTTGTTGTTGGTGTTGCTGTTGTTGTTGTTGTTGTTGCTGTTGCTGTTGTTGCTGTTGCTGTTGCTGTTGCTGTTGCTGTTGCTGTTGCTGTTGCTGTTGCTGTTGCTGTTGCTGTTGCTGTTGATGTTGCTGTTGCTGTTGCTGGTGTTGTTGTTCTTTTTGCTGCTGCTGCTGATCTTGTGGTTGTTGTTGTTGTTGTTGTTGTTGTTGTTGTTGTTGTTGTTGTTGTTGTTGTTGTTGTTGTTGTTGTTGTTGTTGTTGTTGTTGTTGTTGTTGTTGTTGTTGTTGTTGTTGTTGTTGTTGTTGTTGTTGTTGTTGTTGTTGTTGTTGTTGTTGTTGTTGTTGTTGTTGTTGTTGTTGTTGTTGTTGTTGTTGTTGTTGTTGTTGTTGTTGTTGTTGTTGTTGTTGTTGTTGTTGTTGTTGTTGTTGTTGTTGTTGTTGTTGTTGTTGTTGTTGTTGTTGTTGTTGTTGTTGTTGTTGTTGTTGTTGTTGTTGTTGTTGTTGTTGTTGTTGTTGTTGTTGTTGTTGTTGTTGTTGTTGTTGTTGTTGTTGTTGTTGTTGTTGTTGTTGTTGTTGTTGTTGTTGTTGTTGTTGTTGTTGTTGTTGTTGTTGTTGTTGTTGTTGTTGTTGTTGTTGTTGTTGTTGTTGTTGTTGTTGTTGTTGTTGTTGTTGTTGTTGTTGTTGTTGTTGTTGTTGTTGTTGTTGTTGTTGTTGTTGTTGTTGTTGTTGTTGTTGTTGTTGTTGTTGTTGTTGTTGTTGTTGTTGTTGTTGTTGTTGTTGTTGTTGTTGTTGTTGTTGTTGTTGTTGTTGTTGTTGTTGTTGTTGTTGTTGTTGTTGTTGTTGTTGTTGTTGTTGTTGTTGTTGTTGTTGTTGTTGTTGTTGTTGTTGTTGTTGTTGTTGTTGTTGTTGTTGTTGTTGTTGTTGTTGTTGTTGTTGTTGTTGTTGTTGTTGTTGTTGTTGTTGTTGTTGTTGTTGTTGTTGTTGTTGTTGTTGTTGTTGTTGTTGTTGTTGTTGTTGTTGTTGTTGTTGTTGTTGTTGTTGTTGTTGTTGTTGTTGTTGTTGTTGTTGTTGTTGTTGTTGTTGTTGTTGTTGTTGTTGTTGTTGTTGTTGTTGTTGTTGTTGTTGTTGTTGTTGTTGTTGTTGTTGTTGTTGTTGTTGTTGTTGTTGTTGTTGTTGTTGTTGTTGTTGTTGTTGTTGTTGTTGTTGTTGTTGTTGTTGTTGTTGTTGTTGTTGTTGTTGTTGTTGTTGTTGTTGTTGTTGTTGTTGTTGTTGTTGTTGTTGTTGTTGTTGTTGTTGTTGTTGTTGTTGTTGTTGTTGTTGTTGTTGTTGTTGTTGTTGTTGTTGTTGTTGTTGTTGTTGTTGTTGTTGTTGTTGTTGTTGTTGTTGTTGTTGTTGTTGTTGTTGTTGTTGTTGTTGTTGTTGTTGTTGTTGTTGTTGTTGTTTACATTCTTGCACTCTTAGTTTTTCTACGTCACTAAGATTATTTATCTTTTTTCTTTGCATTCTATTTTCAATCACACTGTATGCATTTGGTAACTTTTCTGCTGTCAGCAATAAAACAGTTATTTGTCTTTGGGATAAAATTGTATTTTTTCGTTCGTGCATTATCAGCAATAATATCATTTAATTTGTATTGTTTTCATTCACACCTTTTTTATGTTCATTACTTGTCAGCAATAATTCTTTAATGTTCAATTCAGTAACGTCATTTGATATTCGAAACTATAAATTATTTTCTTTTGTTTTTGTTTTCTTATGCACATTTGTAAATATGTAGAGTAAGCAATTTTTAGGTATAAATATTAAGTCAATCAGAAATAAAGCATGATTTTGAAATAACCAACCAAGACTTTTACACGAACCTTCAAGTGAGTCTGCTTGAAACCTCTTCATTATCATCTCAAGGTGTTATAGTGTTGCACTGTAACCACCCTTGCTAATCATAGTGATACACTGTGATCTAGCCTACATCATTCGGTAGAAGCACCGATTGAACATTTGGTGACCCCGACGTGATTATTGCTTCCCTCACCAGCAGTAAGAAGCAATTTTCGCTACCAAACGCGTTGCCAAGGCTATAACATTGGCATTTTAATTGAACGTATCTTAAAGCGTTGCCAGGGCTAAAACACTGGCAAAACTGCAACATTGAAATCTGCTCAATTCATTGAACTCATTGAAGACTAAAACTTCAGAGAGAGATCCAGAGACGACGCGACGATCCAAAAATTTAAACTATGGAGGATGAACTGGATATCTACACAAAGGGTGCCAGGCAGAAGGTCATCACCGATGAATTGCTGCGTTTGCAATCCAACATTGCAAAGGACGGACCGGAAAGGAAAACAGCAGAATATGCAAGGAAGCGGTTGGTGTTGATTGAAGATCTTTGGAGTGAGTTCGAAAAGAATCACAATGACATCGAGGAGGGGGGAAAACACGATACACCATACTTCCAGGGCGACACAGCTGGGAAGGTCAAGCAACTCTACCAATCGCTAACACAATACCTTCTGTCCGTGATGAAGGCTGGGACATCGGAAAAACAAGCTGAAAAAGAATCAGCAAAGGAAAACGTGATGAGGGCTGGGACATCGGAAGGACAAGCTGAAAAGGTATTCACAAGGGAACATTGTGAAGCTACTTCTCATTCGCTAACCTCAACACCGAACCAGGACATCGACACAACAAAGGTCTTTCGAAGGCAAAGGGCAATCCTGCAGTCATTGAAGCGATTGCTGGAAAACATAGAGGAGAGCGCAGAAGAGTATTCAAGCACGTGTTGCCGCCTAAAGATCGACCAAACAAAAGGCGTCTGGTCACAGATGGAGGAGGTTCATCAAAAAATTGCTGAGCTCCTAGAAGACCCAGAGAATGCAGGTTATGACATCGAAGAGTACTTCGCATTCGAGGACAGAGTCCAGAAAAATCTCCTCATGTTGTCAACCAAACTTGAAGGAGGCCGTCCTGATTCCCATCAAGCTGACACATTGAGGCAAACGGCAAAATTACCTAAAATAACCTTGCCAAGGTTTGACGGAAACTACCTGACCTGGAGGCAATACTGCGACTTGTTTACCGAATTGGTCCACAATCAAAAAATAGCCGATTGCCAAAAGTTGTTTTACCTAAAAACAACTCTGGAAGGTGAAGCAGAAAAACTGATACGCCACTTCCCCACCTCAGACGCCAACTACCACGCTGCTTGGAAGGTAGTTACTGAGCGGTTCGAAAACCCTCGGCTACTTGTTTCAGCACTTATCAATAAATTAATGGCGCAACCAACTTGTCATCAGGAAACAGCAAATCAAATAAAGGCATTGCACGACACTACAGTCGAATGCCTGCTGGGTCTTAAAAACCTAAAAATTGACATAGCAAACTGGGACCCACTCGTAATGAGTATTCTGATGAAAAAATTGGATCGGAATACTCTAACCCTTTGGGAGCAGTCCCTAAAACAGCCCAAGGAATTGCAGCCTTTGGATATATTTTTGAAGTTTTTGGAAACAAGGTTCCAGTCACTCGAAGCAATTGGAGGCAAGAGCAGCAAAAGAGACGAAGAAGAAAGAAGACGAGTCCATGGCTTCAAGGTGACAAGTTCTATAACCACCCAGAAGAAGGATTGCACATTGTGTAAGGCTCCACATCAATTATATGCGTGCCGTGCCTTCCTTGATCTAACACCATCGAACAGATTAAGTCACGTAAGAAACAACAAATTGTGTGTAAATTGTTTGAAGGATGGTCATACCTCCTATGATTGTCGTCACGGAAGCTGCTCAAAATGCTCAAAAAAACACAATACGTTGGTACATTTAACAAAGAGGGAGCTGCCGAACTCTAATAACCACAGTATTGGGCAACCAATTCAAGAATCCACCAACAAAAACACAACACTAGCAGCTGCAGGAATAAACAAGAAGGAGAGTTATGTATTTCTCAGCACAGTCATCGTGAACTTAGAGGGACAAGACGGTTCAACCATCAACTGCCGTGCGGTGTTGGACTCTGGGTCACAGATAAGTATCATCACAGAAAGAATGATACGAAGGCTTAAGATACCACTGTCCTTCAAGCCTATGATCATCCAAGGTGTCGGAAGCTGCAAAAGAGGTGCCCAGAAAAGGGCAAACATTAGTCTTAGGTCTAAAACTACCGATTTTACCGCCAGGCTTGAGGCCATAGTTTTGCCTCAAATCATATCACCTCAGCCAACACAAGCGTTCGATGTTTCAACGTGGAAAATTCCAGGAAATGTCAAACTAGCAGACTCTCAATTTAATAAGCCTGACCACATTGATCTCCTTATAGGAGCCGAGTTGTTCCATCAATTACTCTGCGTTGGGCAGATTAAACTTGGAAGCAATCTACCACTTCTACAAAACACATTATTGGGGTGGATAGTGACCGGAAGGGTGAAGGCTGGGTCAACAACAACTACAACATGTGGAATATTCGCTGAAGAATCTTCTCTCGAAAATGCAATTACCAAGTTCTGGCAAACCGAAGAACTCCCGTGCTCCAACTCAAAGCGAACCATCGCAGAAGAGAAATGTGAAGAATATTTCAATCAGTCAACATCAAGAAATACGAGCGGAAGATTCATTGTCAGCTTACCCTTCGCTGACGATCCAACTAAATTAGGGTCATCAAGTGACATAGCTCTCAATCGATTTCATGCCTTGGAGCGCAGGCTGAACCGTCATCCAGAATTACAGAAACAGTACACTGAATTTATGAACGAGTACATCCAGCTGGGGCACATGACGGAAATAGATTTCAAAACAGTGTCTACACCACACTACTTCTTGCCTCATCATTGTGTTCTTAAACCAGACAGTAGCAGCACAAAACTAAGAGTGGTATTTGACGCCTCTGCAAAGACATCATCTAATACTTCGTTAAATGACATCTTGTATGCCGGACCAACAATCCAAGATGACCTGTTTACGATTCTATTACGTTATAGATTGCCCCGATTTGTAATCAAGGCTGACATTCAAAAGATGTATCGCCAAATTCTCGTACGTGAAGAAGACCTACACTTCCAACTTATATGGTGGCGCTCCCATCAGAATCAACCAATCAAATGTTATAAGCTTCAAACTGTCACATATGGAACTACGTCAGCTCCTTATCTTGCGACAAGGTGCCTCCAAGCATTGGCTAAAGAATACAATACGAAGTACCCCCTAGGCTCACAAGTATTGCAGAAGGACTTCTATGTTGATGACGTCATGACAGGGGCTGATAGCATGATCGAAGCAAAGGAAATTCAGACTCAATTGTCAGCATTGCTGCGCGAGGGAGGGTTCCAGTTAAAAAAATGGTGCTCCAACAAACAACAATTGCTCGCAAACGTCCCATTAGAAGACCAAGAGATTTCACTCAGCGACGATCGTAACGAAAGCAGTGTCAAAACCCTTGGGTTAATGTGGCGACCAAAATCCGACATATTTTGCATTAAAACAAATTATCGAACATCAAAAAGATTTACCAAAAGATCTGTGGCCTCAGATATAGCACGTCTTTTTGACCCTCTCGGCATAGTCGCTCCAGTGGTAGTTGTCGCAAAACTTTTCCTCCAAGAACTGTGGGAGCTTAAATACGACTGGGATGCTGCCTTACCAGAAGAAATGCACACCAGATGGGATAAATACTACAAGGGTCTCCGAGAACTAGATACATTCCAAATTCCTAGACACGTCTTCAGTCATCACATTCCATCATCAGTGCAAATCCATACATTTGCAGACGCATCAGAAAGGGCCTACGGAGCTGCTGTATTCATCAGATCCCTCAATAAAGAAGGTACAGTCATAGTGCGGCTGTTATGCTCAAAATCTCGAGTCGCACCAACTACCAAAACAGCATCAGGTATGAGATCAATGACAATACCTCGTCTAGAATTGTGTGCGGCACTGTTAGCTGCCGAACTATCACAACGAGTAAAGGGAGACCTAAACTTGGGCAATACTAGTAGCTTTCTGTGGTCTGACTCTCAAATTGTATTGAGTTGGATCAATTCAAGTGCAGACTCCTTTCAGACTTTTGTTGGACGTCGAGTGGCCAAGATCCAATCACACACGAGCGCTGATAATTGGAGATATGTAAGATCATCAGAAAATCCGGCAGATGTCTTATCAAGAGGCATATCCCCAGAAAAATTGCAGGATCATACATTATGGAAATTTGGTCCTCGGTTTTTACATGGTTCAGAAGCAATTTGGCCACCACCATTTAAAAACAGTAAAACGTGGTCAGATGAAAGGAAGAACGCTGCCTTGGTAACCAGTAAAGTTGACACTCAAAAACACGATATTTTCGAAGGAATCAGACATTCCAATTCCTTCCCTAAGCTCAAGACAATAATGGCATACTGCTTTCGATTTACAAGTCTCGTCAAGTCAGGTAAATTAAAGGAGTCGCTAAATTCAGTGAGGCAGAACCAAAAAAGGAACAAATCTGCATGGCCAATAACAACTTCAGAACTAGAGACTTCTTTGCAATTCCTCGTCAAGGAAATTCAATTCCACGGCTTTTATAAAGACATTTGTTTCCTCAAGGCAAATAAGGAGCTGGAAAAGGATAGTCCACTGAAGGGCCTAGCTGTATTTTTAGACGCGGACGATATTCTACGTGTTGGAGGTAGACTTCAAGAGTCATCATTATCTTACGATAGCAAGCATCCGATCCTGTTACCATATTCACATCCATACGTTGAAATGATCATGACAGACTTGCACATTCAAAACAATCATATTGGGCCTCAAGGTCTTCTAGCAATCACGAGACAGCGATTTTGGCCGATAAAGGGCAAAAACATTGCACGTTCCATCACTCAACATTGCACTTTTTGCATCAGAGCAAAACCACATATGTATTCCCAGATGATGGGAAATTTGCCAGGCACAAGAGTGCAACCAGCACGTCCTTTCATTAATACTGGTGTGGACTTTTGCGGCCCATTATGGGTTCACTACCGCACAAGAGGAAGTCGTCCACAAAAATGCTATCTATCAATGTTTTGCTGCTTCGCGACAAAGGCTGTCCATATCGAAGTTGTTAGCGACTTGACAACTGAAGCTTTTTTGGGAGCCTTACGAAGACTTATGAGTCGGCGTGGACACGTAAAAAATCTGTATTGCGATAATGCCACGAATTTCGTTGGCGCCAAAAATCAACTAGAAGAACTAAAAACAAATATATACTCAGCACAGGCGCAAAATAAAATCGCAACTTCGTGCAGTTCAAAGGGTATTGATTTCCACTTTATTCCTCCCCGAGCACCACATTTCGGAGGATTGTGGGAGGCCGCAGTCAAGTCCGCCAAACGTCTTTTACAATGCAAATTGGCTAACGCTTCACTAACCTACGAAGAACTTTGCACAATCACAGCAGAAGTTGAAGCGATTCTTAATTCACGACCCTTGACAGCAATGTCCAACGATCCAAGTGATCTGAATGCATTAACACCTAGTCATTTTCTGATTGGGGAGTCACTAAGGGCAACCATTGATACCAAGGCTGAACCAGTACGTGGGAGCCTACTGACTAGGTGGAAATTAGTAGCACACATAAAACGAGAATTCTGGAATCGATGGTCTCTGGAATACCTTAACGAGCTTCAATATCGAACAAAGTGGAAAAAACAATCAAACAATATCAAAATTGGTACCATTGTTATCATGAAAGAAGACAATACGCCAACAATGAAATGGCCACTTGGCAGAATCGAGCATATCCACGTCGGAAAGGACGGCTTGGTACGTGTCGCTGACGTGCGAACTAAATCTGGCATGTTGAGGCGCCCCATACATAAGCTTGCCCCCCTCATAGAAAATGATGAAGTCGAGTTGAATCCGCCATCAACAGATCGAAAACGGAGAAGCGATAGATCCACTCCTGATGAAACAACAACGTCAAAGGCAGCGAGAAATTCTACAAATCTTAATCCGCTTACTACGATGCTTTTGATTGGTCTTCTTTTACCAGCAGTATTGACAAGTGACATTGAAGTAACAACTTTCAACAACACTTCACCAGGAATGCATTTTCACCGACACGGAACAATCAGCCTGATTCATAACAAATGGAACATCATAGTATTCTACAACCTCGAGCCTTACCGAATGGAATTTGAAGCTTTGGAAAATACAACTACAATACTTAACCACATTTGTAAAAAACTATCCGGTAACGAACTGTGTCTTCAAATGGTTCACCAGTTTCAAGTCATCAAAAACGAGCTCAATGAAGACAACCTGATCGGAACTACCAAATTATCTATAAGAAGGAGACGAGGCGCCGTCGATGTTGTTGGAAATATAGCAAACTCACTTTTTGGAGTCCTCGACTCTAAATATGCTGAAGATATATCTCAAAAATTTAAAGGCATCGAATTAAACGAAGACCATCTTATGAGACTACTAAAAAATCATACCTCCATCGTAGATTCCACTATCAACATTGTCAGATTGAGTCAAGAAGATTCAATCAAAAGAAAACAAGCACTTGACCAACAACTTAGTCAATTGTTCAACAGTTTAAGCAATGTCACCGAAGAATTGTACCAAACTAAAATGAAGGAATTATTTTTATCATGGTGCACGCATGCAACACTAGTTATCATCAACATTCAGAGAATGCAGACAGCTATAGCAGACGTTCTGACTGACACGCACCGTGGACGAGTAAATCATCTTTTAATCACTCATCAACAACTCGTAACCGAAGTAGCAAAAATAAGAAATCATCTTCCTCCAGGTCTTCGCATCGCCGTAGAACCCGATCAAATTTTACAACTCTACAACCTAATGAATGTGGAGGGTCACATCAGTTCAAATTACATAACTTTCAAAATAGAAGTACCATTACTCAGCTTAGAGGAATTTTCAATTTACAAGCTTATTCCCATTCCGGCACCAGCTAATAATACTTACATGATTATTCAACCCTCAACTGACATGCTAGCAGTAAGTGCTCATCATGACCAATATTATCCAATCACTGAAGGTGAACTTTCAAAATGTTCAACGCTCAATGGAAATCATCATTTATGTATGCAAACTCACCCGGTGTATCAATCTGGAACCAATTTGAGTATGTGCGAGATGAATTTACTCAACAATAACTCAGAGATTTCCACCTGTGAACTGAAATTTGTCAAGGCGGAATCAGTATGGACGAAACTTCCTGACACAAATCAATGGATATTTTCATTAAACAAAGAAGCTGTGCTTAATGTTGTTTGTAATCATCAAACCTCATTTTTAGCATTGAAAGGAAGTGGGCTATTGAAACTTCAGCCCAATTGCGTAGCCAAAGACAAGCACTTAACACTTCAAGGCCAACAAATTTATTCATCAACGGTTCAAGCCTCATACACCAGGATTACTAACAATAATATACACAGTGAAGACGTAATTCGCCTAGCCTCTCCTCAGTACAACATGTTTAACCTCAGTTCATTCAGTCTTGAGCTAAATAAACTTCGAGAACAAATTAAACTTCAACAGCTTGAGCTTCCTACTACAATCAGTCTTCATAACACTCCTCATGTTGTTTCGAGTTCAGTTGGATTAATTATCATTTTCATAGCACTTATTTTCTTTATTTACAAGAAAATAAAGGGACGACAGAAGCCCCCTCATCCAGTTCCGTCTCCGCGGACAACCAACTCATCAAGTTGTACCATATCCATCTAGAAACTAACCTTCTGATGAAGCCTGGGATCATCAGCGCGGGGCAGGATGTTTACATTCTTGCACTCTTAGTTTTTCTACGTCACTAAGATTATTTATCTTTTTTCTTTGCATTCTATTTTCAATCACACTGTATGCATTTGGTAACTTTTCTGCTGTCAGCAATAAAACAGTTATTTGTCTTTGGGATAAAATTGTATTTTTTCGTTCGTGCATTATCAGCAATAATATCATTTAATTTGTATTGTTTTCATTCACACCTTTTTTATGTTCATTACTTGTCAGCAATAATTCTTTAATGTTCAATTCAGTAACGTCATTTGATATTCGAAACTATAAATTATTTTCTTTTGTTTTTGTTTTCTTATGCACATTTGTAAATATGTAGAGTAAGCAATTTTTAGGTATAAATATTAAGTCAATCAGAAATAAAGCATGATTTTGAAATAACCAACCAAGACTTTTACACGAACCTTCAAGTGAGTCTGCTTGAACCCTCTTCATTATCATCTCAAGGTGTTATAGTGTTGCACTGTAACCACCCTTGCTAATCATAGTGATACACTGTGATCTAGCCTACATCATTCGGTAGAAGCACCGATTGAACAGTTGTTGTTGTTGTTGTTGTTGTTGTTGTTGTTGTTGTTAGTGTTAATAGCAATCTCGTTGGGCTCAATCATGTGTTAAATGATTTGTCTAATGACGATCGGAGAGATGTCTGATGATAGAATGAGAATAATGCAAGACGGCAGCGGTCCATCCTCTCCTTAAAAAATGGAAGGTTGGTTCCAATCCAGCAAATCTTCGGTAAATTAGTCTTCTTCCGAGTATCAGCAAGGTATTCGAGAAAGTTTTCAATAGAGCTCTGTCCACATGGGCTGAGGGCAAACATATTATTCCAGAAAATCAGTTTGGTTTTAAGGCGGGTCATAATACCATACATGCCGCGTCTAAACTAGTATCTGATATTCAATGGAACAAAGCTAAAAAGCAGTGTACGGTCTTAAAGACGGGAAGTTAAAGTCGTTTTCATACCGAAAGCCGGCAAATCCAGCCATACAGAAGCAAAAGACGTCAGACCTATAATTCTGAACTCCTTTATACTGAAAACTTTTGAAAGGTTACTTGATTTACATATCCGTAGCTTTCTGAAACCGGAAGTAATATCTACCTTTCAACATGCTTACACAAAAGGACGAAGTGTGGAAACTGCACTTCACTGTGTAGTAAGAACCATAGAGAAAACGCTGCAAGATAAGGAATACACACTGGCAGCTTTTCTGGACATTGAAGGAGCCTTCAACAATGTACAAAACAGTGCAATTAAGAAGGCCCTAAATGATCTAGAAGTAGAAGAAACAATCACAAATTGGATCATGTGTATGCTAACAAAACGTCAGATCCACAGCGAACTGGGAGGTGCAAACTTGAAAAAGTGTGTGTCACGAGGAACCCCACAAGGAGGTATCCTCTCACCCCTGCTCTGGATCCTGGTCATGAATGAGATCCTCGTAGCTCTCAAACATGATGGCGTGAAAGTGGTTGCCTACGCCGATGACCTAGCTCTTCTGGCGACGGGGAAATTCCCTACCACTATTAGCGCACAATTTAATAATACACTAACCAAGGTGAGCGCTTGGACAAAAAGAAGCGGCCTTGCAGTTAACCCCCTCAAAACAGAGCCAATACTCTTAACAAATAGAAGAAAAATACCTACTTTTGAGTTACCAAGACTAAATGCGACCCCTCTTAAGATCTCTGATCAAGCCAGACACTTGGGAGTGATTTTAGACAAAAAACTGAATTGGGGTCCCAATATACGAGAAAGACACAAGAAATCCCCAATAAACAGGATTGGGAGAATGAAACACCTTACCTGAACGAGACGTCTATATCAATCTATACCGACGGTTCAAAAATGGAAGTTGGAACAGGTGCAGGTAAGCCTAAACCAAGCCAGTTCATTCAGACTTCCAAATCACAGCAGCGTCTTCCAAGCCGAGATCTTGGCAGTTATAAACGCTGCATAACAGGTGTTCATGGTGGCGCTATCAAATGCTGATACCACTACTTTCACTGATAGCCAAGCAGCAATAAAAGCGATTCCTGCCACTCTTGTCAAATCAAAACTTGTTTCTGGCTGTCGCGAAGAGCTAAGGGTTCTTGGCACGCAGCATAACGTTAGACTCTG
This sequence comes from Melanostoma scalare, assembly GCA_949752695.1. Lineage (NCBI taxonomy): Eukaryota > Metazoa > Arthropoda > Insecta > Diptera > Syrphidae > Melanostoma > Melanostoma scalare. Next base: position 106,871,817 of record OX456984.1, on the reverse strand, counting down.
CTGGGTTCCTGGTCATAGTGGTATACGAAAAAGCGGACGAACTAGCGAGGAAGGGATCAGCACTTGACCCTTCTCGCATTGATCAGTCAATGAGGATTCCAACTTGTGAAATTAAACAGATCATTGGTAACAAAAGATGTTTAAATGGTAGACACGTGCACCCAAGAGGACCCTAGCGTTCATAGGTTTTTCTTAAAACCCACCTCTGTCTATCAACTCCTACTCTCACCTCCACGTGGTGAACATCGGGTGCCTAGTACCTCAACTGGAGATTGGGTCTCAACCCCAGTGGAAGGTTGTTGGTGGCAGCAAACGAGAGAGGGGGGGAGAGGTGTTCCCACTAAGGCACCTCTTCTTTCATCCAGACGGCAGCGGAGGAATTCCCTAGATGGAATCAACGGTGGCGTCTACAGTTCCAGTCAGGTTGAACTACTTAGTGAACACCTTATAGGGCTACTACAACATATTTGGAGCTCAGGCCTATAAGGAACGGTTTATCCGGCTCCCCATCTTTGGAGTTATACAAGGATCTGGCCCTCCAGGTTGGGGGTCGTGCTGTCGGGGTGACTTCCCGGCCACGTAAAGAAATTGTTAGTTGCGAAGCACCAACAAGCCTCGGATACGGACGGATTTACTGATGACGAACCAAGCAAACGAAAAACGGACAACGAACTTCGGATCTGTACGTGGAATGTTAGGTCCCTTAATAGACCACGTGCAGCCGAACAACTAGCGGAAGCCCTAAACTGCTACAAAGCAGATATTACCGCTATCCAAGAAATGCGATGGGATGGACCAGGTAGACGCAAATTAAAAGACTGCGATATCTACTACGGCGATTGCTACCGAGAGCAAAAGCAGCGATTGTTTGGATGTGGATTTGTTGTTGGAACTAGACTCAGGCAAAAAGTCTTGAGTTTCAACTATGTGAACGAGCGCATAGCAACAATCCGCATCAAGGCTAAATTCGTCAACATAAGCCTCATTTGCGCACACGCCCCCACAGAGGAAAAGGATGAAGACACCAAAGACGTATTCTACGAGCTCCTGGACAAAACATATGAGCAGTGCCCTGGCTATGACATTAAGATTGTTCTAGGAGATTTTAATGCCAAGCTAGGAAGAGAGGATATCTTTGGTGGAATAATCGGAAGATACAGCCTGCACGACAACACCTCCGATAACGGATTCAGGCTGATCGATTTCGCTGCGGGGCGAGATGTTCTGGTAGCTAGTACGCGGTTCCAGCACCTCAATATCCACAAAGGGACATGGAAATCTCCTGATCAATCAACCGTCAACCAGATTGACCACATTGCGATCGACGCACGACACTTCTCCAGTATAGAGGATGTCCGAACATTCCGAGGGGCCAACATTGACTCGGACCACTACCTTGTTGTAGCCAAGGTACGACTGCGGATATCCCGATCCAAGCCAACACAAGGAAATACTGTGAGAAAATTCGACGTTGGACGACTACAATCGCAAGAGATCGCCAAGTCCTTTTCCGATCGAGTCTCTTACAACCTCTTAAGGAGTCCTTTGCCGCCAGCATCAAGTATAGAGAACCAGTGGCAGCACTGCCAATCAGCCATCAGAGATGCCGCCTCTGAAGTGCTGGGTTTCACACGGCCACCACAACGAAACCCCTGGTTTGACGACGAATGCCGGCAAGCACATGCAGCTAAACAGGAAGCATACAAAGCGGCGCTGCACAAAAAGACTAGAACTGCTTACGAGCTCTACAAGCAGAAGAGGAGAGACGAACACCGGCTTCTCAGACGGAAAAAGAGAGAGCATGAGAAGCGCGCGATCGAGGAGATAGAAGGGTGCCACAGCAGGAATGAGGTTCGGAAGTTTTACCAAAAGGTAAAAACAACAGCCTCGGGCTATAAGCCCCGAGCCGAAGCCTGCAAAGACGACCAAGGGAACATCGTGGTGGAACCGCAGTCAATGCTGAGGATATGGAAAGACCACTTTTCCAAGCTCTATAACGGCGATGATGAACCCAATTCCGCTGTTAGAGAGATAGAACCATTCGATTTAGGCGACGTAGACCAACAATTCCGCCAACCCGACCTGAACGAAGTGAAGACAGCAGTATCCAAGCTAAAGTCCAACAAAGCTGCTGGAGCTGATGGCCTCACTGCCGAATTGTTTAAAGCGGCAGGCAATGACCTGGTCAGGAGTATGCACCAGCTCATTTGCAAAATATGGTCGGAAGAAAGCATGCCCGATGAATGGAACCTTAGCATTGTTTCCCCGGTCCTCAAGAAAGGAGACCCTCTGAACTGCGCCAACTACAGAGGTATCAGTCTTCTTAACATCGCATATAAGATCCTCTCTGCCGTATTGTGTGAGCGTCTGAAGCCATTCGTCAACAACCTGATAGGTCCTTATCAGTGCGGCTTTAGACCAGGAAAGTCCACCATAGACCAAATCTTCACACTACGGCAGATCTTGGAAAAAACCCAGGAGCTTCAAATCGATACCCACCACCTTTTCATCGATTTTAAGGCCGCGTATGACAGCATCTATAGAGAGGAGTTATATAGAGCCATGTCTAGTTTTGGCATCCCTACCAAACTTGTCCGATTGTGTAGGATGACGATGGAGAACGCACGCTGCTCCATCAGGGTCGGAAAAGATCTCACCGATACATTCGATGTCAAAAAAGGTTTTAGGCAAGGCGATGCACTGTCATGCGACTTCTTCAACATCGTTCTTGAAAGAATAGTGCTAAACTCCCACGTCAACACAAGAGGCACAATCTTTCAAAAATCCGTTCAATTGCTCGGATATGCCGACGATATTGACATAATTGGAAGAACGCAGCGTGATGTCAATGGCGCGTTTATGAGCATTGAGACGGAAGCGAAGAAGATGGGTTTAGTGGTAAATGAGGGCAAGACCAAGTATATGCTGTCATCAAGAAAGGACACCCAACACCGACGTCTTGGACAAAACGTCACGATTGACAGCTATAACTTTGAGGTAGTTAAGGACTTTGTCTACCTAGGCGCCGCTATTAATTCAGACAACGACACCAGCGCTGAAATCAAACGAAGAATAACTCTTGCCAATCGCTGTTTCTTCGGACTAAGAAGGCAATTGAGTAGTAAAGTCCTCTCTCGAGCAACTAAAGTGTCCCTGTATAAGACGCTTATCATCCCGGTTCTTATATATGGCGCAGAGGCATGGACCTTGTCAAAGGCAGACGAGAACGCTTTAGGATGCTTCGAGAGAAAAATTCTTCGGGTGATTTTTGGTCCCGTCTGCATAGATGGAGAGTGGAGAAGAAGATTTAACGACGAATTGTACGGGCTGTACAGCGACACTGACCTTGTCAAACGAGTCAAGGTCCAACGACTTAGATGGCTGGGTCATGTAGAGCGAATGGACACCAACGCTCCGGCCCGGAAAGTCTTCGAATCCAATCCCGAGGGACGGCGCAGTAGAGGAAGACCGCGACTCAGGTGGCGCACGCAAGTAGGAGAGGACCTCAACCAACTTGGCGTGCAAAACTGGAGGCAGCTAGCTAGGGACCGAGCTATCTGGAGAAGCATGTTGGTTGAGGCCCTAGTCCGACCCGGACTGTAGCGCCACCTTAAGTAAGTATTGGTAACAAAACAATGCGAAAATCCAATGAAAGATGGGAATGCCTAGATTCCTGTGTTATTTCCAGGAAACTATGGCCGAAATATGATAAGAACGGATCTGAAAAGCTGCTTTCATTGAATAGACCTTCATTACGAATGCTTATCAGTATCATAACTGGACAAAACCTACTAGGTTACCACAAAAAGAAAATGGGTCTTTGCACCGATGACCTGTGCAGAGCATGCAATGACGAAGATGAACATGAGGACACCACTCACTTAATTGTCAATGCCCAGCAATCTGCCACTTTAGGAAAAAATTTCTAGGCAATAACTTTTTCAATGAACTAGAAAAATTATCAGACACTCCAAGAAGCAGCCTGTTAAACTTCATTAAGGCCACAAAATGCTTAAAAACTGATCAAACATAAAACTCATAGGTTTCTAGGACGTTGCAATACTCCAGGGTATCACAATGGATCTACATTGATCTAAGTGTGACGGTAATAAGATCAACCGTCAGCCCATTCTACCTAACCTATCCTTACTACTACATTGATCTAAGTATGACGGTAATAAGATCAACCGTCAGCCCATTCTACCTAACCTATCCTAACCTACTCCCTCCACTGTCTCCTTCATTCCTACAAGTTGGAATATGGTCTCTTCCGAAGGAGAAAACTTTTGAGTTTTGTTTGGCCCACCTCCTGTACCTTTCTGATGCACTTTATTTGCTGCTGCCTTTTTTCGGACGTAGCGCATGTGCATGTGCATGTTTTCATTTTAAGCGGTTATACGTACAACAAACTTGATGCTTACTTTTCTCTACTCAAACTCACTCTTCACTGTCGGCCCTGCACTTTTTAACTCTAACGTCAGCTTCTTCCAAAATTCCGCCACTTTCTCCCGATTTTCTTTGGTGAATCCCTTGGCAATATCAGGATTCTCTAGCATTTTATTGAGCAGAATATTGCTTTGATCTATTTTTAATGTTTTGCTGCTGTATTATAACAAAAAACAAAAATTTTAACTTTTCGTATCCAAAAAAAAACCAACAAACAACTTACATTTTGCGCCTTATTGTGCTCTCGTTCGCCAAATAAAAATAAGTGAAAATTTTAGCTGTCAATGGCCCATCATTCCGCCCGAAATGATAGTTCACAATAAGGGGAATTTTTCGCACATGAACAACTTTTCGGGTGAAATTCACAATAGGCGGAAATAAAATGTCAAATTTTCCATGTGGAATGTTGTTCGGGCGAAACTCACAATAAGGCTGAATAGGTCTGTTTCTTTACTTTGTGGACAGAAATTCACAATCTGTCATATTATAAGGAGTGGGGGTAAAATTCTCTCAGAAACTCTCTGAAAGAGCGTAATTGTCCTAAAAGTAAAGAAACGCCTTGAACAAAACATTCGCACCAACGCTTGGAAAAATGTCTCTTTGACAGTTGTTGTATTTGTTTTGGCTATGCACGATTTCTGCCCACAGAAATTTAGGTGGCAGAAATTTGAAAGGTGGGGAAATATTTTATTCTCTCGTGAGCACTCTCTTTTGTGAACTGCTACGAAAAATCGCTGTGCTGGAACGGCATTAGACTGACTTTCGCCGAATTTCGGTGCATTTCGTATGAATTTTCAGTAAAGAAACACATCTATTACTACATCAATCCAACTCGAAAACATTGTACAAAATTCACGGTCTGAACTTTTTAGATTAGATTAAGTTTGCTATTTTACAACTTCATTTACATAATATCAAATATTAAATTTTCTTAAATTAAGTAATAAGTTCTAACAAATACCAATGCATCTCTTCTAAATTTTAAAATATATGTTTCTGTTTTCACATTATTTGGAAGTTCATTAAAAATTCTAGTTCCTTTATGAAATAACATGTTTCGTGCTTTTTGGTTTTTAAATAATTGCACATATAAGTTGTTGTTATTTCTTAAGTTATACGGTTGTACACTGGCTCTAGTTGTTAGTCTTCTACTAAGATAATCAGGTAACATATTACTTTTGATTTAAAATATAAAAATAAGTGTACACATAACAATTCTTTGTTTAATGTTCAACCATTTAAGCGATTCAAGCATACTTCGAATGGATGTATATCTATTACAAAATAAAATTCAACGTATTGCTTTGTTTTGTAGCCTTTGTAGACTTTCTATCATACCTGAAGAACTTTTATTGTTGGACAATACTCAAAGTGGGGTCTTAATACAGTATTATAAATTTTTATTGCCATTGGAATACATAGTTTTCTTCTTATATAACGAAAAAAACCAATTTTTTGGCAATTTTTTTATATACATATTCAAAATGCTTTTTAAAATTAAGTTTACTATCTACACTTCGCACAAAAATTAAGAGAGCAGAAAAAAAATCCAAATTTTTTGAGGATTTTCAACAGGCTGTAACTTATACAAAAATGGTCGTACAGCAAAAAAAAAAAAAAAAAGTAAATTGTAGCTCTAAAGGTGTGTCCACACCAAAGAAACATTTTTGAAACATTTCAGAAACATTTCAGGAACATTCCAAAAACATTTCAGAAACATTTCGGAAACAAAAAAACATTTCTGAAATGTTTTAAAAATGTTTCTGAAATGTTTTAGAAATGTTTCTGTAAAGTTGTTTTGGTCTGAACGCTTCGTGAAACATTTCTGAAATGTTTCTGAAATGTTTTTTGTTTCCCATTCTGAATGGAAAACTTTCTTTGTTTTTCTGAAACATTTGCGAATGAAGAGAGGGATCCACAAGATGAAGGTTATAAAAATAAAAACAAAAAGCCGATTTGAATTTGTGAAAGCCTAAATTGTGAAAAGGATGAAATAGAAAAAAAAATTAAAAAAAAATTTTTAATAATGTTTCTTCGCCACTGTCTTGGATTTTTTATTTTTTTCATGATTATAAAACACGACGCTATAATTGCTACTTCTTTACAATCCATATTCAAGCATTAAACTGAACTCGGGAAACTAAAAAAAGTTCCCATTAAAAATGGGAAACAAAAAACATTTCAGAAACATTTCAGAAATGTTTCACGAAACGTCCACACCAAAAAAACATTTCAGAAACATTTCTGAAATGTTTCTGTAATGTTTCTGAAATATTTCAGAAATGTTTTTTATACAAATGGGAAACATTTTAGAAACGTTTTTGAAACAATGTTTCCTGAAATGTTTCTCTGGTGTGGACACACCTTAAGTGTCTAGTTTTCGAATCTGAGTTTGAAAATTTTTTTTTCAAAATATTTTTCGAGAAATCATAAGAAAACCACCGAAAAAAAAATTTCGAAATTTTTTTGGTTTTTTGTTTAATCTACGGACTTGGAAAAAATTTTTTCGACTTAACCTCTATATGGACCGGAAAGCTTGTTTATTCAGCTATAATTTAATTTTTTTTAAATCTTGATACGAGCATTGCTCGCTGAGATATCGGTATTTGAATGGAAAAAGATCATTTTGTCTTTGACAATCAATATCTCAGCAACCAATGATCGTACAGAAATTTTGAGGTTGGTTTCAAAAACTTGAATAAATTCTCTACAAGGATTGGCAATCAAATTTTAAAAAAATTCCAAAATTTTTGAATATAAAATTCTTTTTTTAAATTTTTTTACCGCCGGCATAAGCGTTACCCAATGCGTACCAAATCCAAATACCGATTGTATGCGCGAGATACGACATATGAACTAAAGTCCATACGATCCCCGACTTGTCGGTAATTGTACCCTTCTTCCACTAGAGTCACTATCTGAGCGACTTGTTGCGCGGATAAATGCCGCCTAGGCATTATGAAAAAAAAAAAAAAACTAAACTCAGTTAATTTGCTTTTCAAAAATTAGAAAATACGGTAGTTTTGAGAAAAACTGTTAATTGGCTCGATTACCAAGAAAGCAGGTTAGTTTTAAGAAAAACTGTTTTTAGACACTGTTTAAATTCGCAAAAAAAAATTACTGTCCCAATATTCGTAGAACGAATATTCGACTTGCCTTGGGGGTATCAACTTTTAATTTATTCAATTAATTTGTGACTAGGAAAATTAAAGTGCGGAAGAGGAAAATCGATGAGAAAGTGAGTTGCTACATTTTTTTGATTTTGGGCCAATTGAAAAAAAAAATTATATTTAAATTTTTTCAAAAACTCAATGAAGTGGGGAAAAAACGGTTGGCTGGATTAAATTGAAACTTCGTAGGGTTTTTGTGGGTATATTGAACAGTAAAAGGCACACTTAACATTAGCGGCTTCCGCAATACTTTTGATTGGGCGCTTGATTTTCCAAAAAGCCACAAAAAGCCCTTTTTTGGTTGCTTTTTCAAACTCATGTAATTGCGTGAACACAATGGCTGCGGAGACGCAGCCGCAAGAGATGTCAAAACATTAAATACAAGCGAATACAAAAACAACACAAGACGGAGCAGGACAAGTTAACTTGATTTTAACTCTTGCGGCTCCGGCTCCGTATGCGTATGCGTATGCATTGTGTTCACGCAGTAATGATTGAAAAAAAATCCTTCCATCCTTCCCTTTTTAAGGAGAGGATGGACCGCTGCCGTCTTGCATTATTCTCATTCTATCATCAGACATCTCTCCGATCGATAATAAGTCATTAGACAAATCATTTAACACATGATTGATTCTTAAATTCGATTGCCAATCCTTGTAGAGATATTATTCAAGTTTTTGAAACCAACCTCAAAATTTCTGTGCGATCATTGGTTGCTGAGATATTGATTGTCAAAGACAAAATTATCTTTTTCCATTCAAATACCGATATCTCAGCGAGCAATGCTCGTATCGAGATTTAAAAAAAAAACCAAATTATTGCTCAATAAACAAGCTATCCGGTCATATAGAGGTTGAGTCGAAACAATTTTTTCCAAGTCCGTAGATTAAACAAAAAAACCAAAAAAATTTCGATATTTTTTTTTTCGGTGGTTTTCTTATGATTTCTCGAAAAATATTTTGAAAAAAAAATTTTCAAACTCAGATTCGAAAACTAGACACTTCTTCTGCTTCTTTTTACATGCTTAAATAATTTTTACACTTTTGATTTCATCAACGAGTTTACTCTTACACGTGCTTAGTTCAAATTCATCAATATACAGCAGTCCATCATCAGCAAAAAATTTAATTTGACAATGCTTTATTACTTTTTTTATATCATTTATATATATCAAAAACAAGAGTGGACCCAGGATTGATCCTTGGGGAACTCCTATATTCGTTTCAATCGGTAAAGATAAATTATCATTAAATTTTACAATTTGCTTTGTCCCAAAAGATATGAATTGGGACATTCATATTCAACCCCTCTTATCCCATACGTATATAGCTTTATCAATAATATCTTCCTCTCAACCGTCTCGAAAGCTCTTTTAAGGTCAAGAAACACAGCTGATATTTTTTTGTTTTCGTGCAATTTCTCTTTCCAGTCTGCTATCACAAAGTTTAGGGCCGATTCACAAGAATGCTTTTGCCTGAATCCCGATTGCTCTTCCATAAGTATTTGGTTTTCATCCATATATTTCTCGAGTTTAATTTGTACTACTTTTTCCAAAATTTTTTCATGTAACGGTAGCATATTAACAGGTCGAAAATCCTCGCATTTGTTTGTATTTTCAACTTTTGGTACAGGAACTATCATCGATGTTTTGCATTTTCTTGGAAATACTCCATTTGATAATGAGTAGTTAATTACATTTAAAAGTGCAGGGTCAATATAAACAAAAGTATCTTTCAACATATTCTTACTCATAAAATTGAAATCACTTTTATCTGGCAACATTTCAATAATCTTTAAAAGTTCTTCAATAGATTCCAATGTAAGTAATGTCGATTTCCTTTGCAAAAACAAAAGCAAAAAGCCGTTTGTTTTGTTCTTCAATTTATATAGAAAGAATGTTTTCGAAATTTTATTAATAAATGCACTAGGAAGAAGCCTCCTCATCCGAATAATGTACACAACACTTTGAACAAAATTATTCACAGAATGCCAAAATTATACCAAAAATGCAAAATAATCAAACTGCAAACTGGTAAACGTCAAAATTTGTGTTGGTGTACGTGAAAGTGCGTGTAAGGCCGTGTGTGAATTGCGTTAAAATGTGTGTTAAAATTTAACCCGCGTTAAAATTTGACACTAATGAGGTGAATAAAATGGGTTAAAATTTATTGAGCTGTGGAGCAGGTTAAAGTGTGTTAAAATTTGACGTTTCTAGGGATAGAGAAATTTGCTCTTGCTTTTGCATTCAATTCAAACCACGAAATATGAATCAAGAAAAAAAAACGAAGGCAGGCTGGAAAACCATACATTTGAAATCAATTAATTTATATAAATTCAATGCTTTTGTTTTCTAGGGTCTCACGAAGAAAAAATAAAACTAATTGAAATTAGGATAAGTCTGGATTTTCATCCAAAACAACAAGAAACAAGAATTGGTACAAAATACTTTAAATTTTTAATTTTTCTAAACCAAATACGAATTAATTGTTTTGGTTCTTTTGAAATGTATGAAAGATATCAGCCATGAAAACTAATTTTCAGTGTTACTACACCGAATAAATCAATTAATCAAAATGGGAACTTTGTTTGAATATTTTTTATTGTTGTTTTAAAATATGACATTAGAATCGAGAACAATAAATAAAAAAGATTTTTTTCAGTTTCACATACTTTTTTTTATTAACCCTGTTTTCTTAAAAATATGTTTTGTAAGAGAAATTATTTTTCCGTGAAAAGGAAAACCAATTTTTGTTCAGGGAAATTTCTTAAATTATCGAAGGAAATTTTTTTAACCTACGCAGAAATCTTGGTTAAAATAATTGTTTTAACGCAATTCACACAGCAAATGGCTAAATTTGATCCCACCTCAAACAAGACGTCAAATTTTAATCGTGGTAGAAGTTTTAACGCAAATTTTAACGCAATTCTCACACGGCCTAAATCTTGCCTCTGAATCGAGATTCATAAAAGTGCTTTTTCGGGGCAAAAAAAAGTGATCTAGTGTCTACATGAAACGTATTTCGAGCAAAAAAGCACTTTTAGAAGTGCTTTTGTGTACCACTGGAAATCGACATAAGTAAGTAAGTAAGTATTCAATTATTGATTCGATGTTTTGATACATTTGATAACAATTGAATTAATTTTAAGCTATGGTCTTGCCATCAGCTCGGTTAGCAATTTTGAATAAATGTATATAAAAGATTCTTTTCATTACAAAATAATAAAAAAGTATAACTAATTAAATTATTCTGATATTAGCAACATCCTATACTTGGATATTTCTTTCAAGAATAATGCGAGAGTTTTCCAGTTCGTTTCGTTCAAAAGTTTTGTTGTTTCATGCATTGTTAGACATCTTTTTCCATATTATGATAACCGTTGGGATGCAAAAACTGGACATATACTAATAAAATGAAAGCATTCTTCTTTGGATTTAAGATTACATAAAGAGCAGAATTGGTTGAAACTTCCATTGTAAGGTGCTCCGTTGAGTCCTAAGAGCTCACATCTTGCTTTAAATTAAAGTAATTTGCTTGATTAAAGCTCAAATTGAGTTGGGAGTACAGGTATCTACTAATGGACTGGCGAGCGTTAGCTTAAAATCCATCACGCACAGAGTTTTCGTATTTTCCAATAATGCGATAGAGCTGCTCTTTCAAAACAACCAAGTTTCTCCCATCCATCGATATATCTTCATCAAAATTGATTGCCATATCTTTACATTTCTTCATCCACCAATCTTCATTTCTTATTTCGTATCGAAGCATTTTTTTGGACAGCCGTTCACCTGGTTGATCAAAAACGTTTACGATATAGTCCGCTTGGGTCTTCAATGTACTGATAAAAAGTTTAGGAATTCCTGTTTCTATGTATAACGCGTAGCTCGGGGTTTTAAGAGGCAGGTTAAAAAGCTTTTAAGAAGTTTCTGTGGAATTTTTCGATCGCTTCGTACTCATCCATACCCCACACTTGAGCAGAATGGCAAAGTGTAGACTTAACAACAGCGTCGAATATTTTGTATTTTGCAGAGAGTGGCATTCGTTTATTTGTGAGGACATTTCTCCACGAGAGATTCAACATACTTTGGCATGAGTTGGTTTTCTCAATTAAATGTTCGTTAAAGTCCAGCTTGGCATTAAGTTTCACTCCTAAATACCTATATTCGTGAACTTTTTCCAGAAGGTTACCATTTTAGTATCAATTATAACGGTTCTGGCTCCTTGAAGATCTCAAAAATACCATAATCTTAGACTTGCTTGCAGGGGCGAACGCAGGGGGGGGTTTTGGGGGTTGAAACCCCCCCCCCCCCCCCCCCCCCCCCCTCTGTACAAAATTTCTTTTGGCGGGAGATGGTAACATAGAAAGACGAACAGACAGAGCTACTTTTGCATTTATAGTATAAGTTAGAATTGTTCCTAGCAAAACAATACAGAGTATAAAAAAAAGCATAAAAATATTATTAAGAACAAATTGTTCGTGAATATTTAATATATTTTTTCAAAACCCCCCCCGAAAAATTTTTCTGCGTTCGCCCCTGCTTGCTTGTATTAATCACAAGATCCCATTTGCAGCAATATTCTGATAGACGGTTTATCGTCAGTTGAAGTACATCGGCTGATTCAAACAATAAAACCAAATGATCGGCCTACTTACTTACTTAGGCGGGCATTACAGTTCGGGGTGAACCTGGGCCGCAACCAACAACCTTCTATAACGACTTCGATTTCGGGCGAGCTCTCTCCAGTTTCGCACTCTAAGTCGGTTAAGGTCTTCATCCACTTGATTGCGCCACCTAAGACGAGGTCTTCCCCTTCCGCGATTCCCCTGCAATGTGCTTTCGAACACCCGACGAGCCGGAGCGTTTGGGTCCATCCGCTCTACATGGCCCAACCATCGTAGCCTCGCAATGCGTACTCTTCTGGCTATGCCCATGTCGCGGTACAGCTCATACAGCTCGTTGTTGTATCTTCTTCTCCACACATTTGTCTTCTCATACGGGACCAAATATCATTCGGAGATATTTTTTTTTTCTTTCGAAACGACCAAGGGTTTCCTCACCCGCTTTCGATAATGTCCATGCTTCCGCGCCGTAAAGCAGGACTGGGATGATTAGGGTCTTATAAAAGGTTACCTTGGTTTTTCTGGAGAGGGTTTTGTTTCTCAATTGACATCATAGGTCTCAGTGAGTTCTTTACCGACCTTGGCGGAACAGCGTGAATTCTCCAAAGTCATCCTGCATAGTCGTACGAGTTTTGCAGGGATGCCGAAACTAGACACGTCTCTGTAAATATTGTCATACGCGACCTTGAAATTGATAAAGAAATGGTGAATATCGATATTATATTCTCGGGTTTTTTTCCAAGATCTGCCGTAATGTGAAAATTCGGTCTATTGTGGACTTCTCTGGTCTAAAACCACATTGACAAGGACCTATCACGTTGTTGTGGTGGGGTTTCAGACTTTCACATATGCAGCAGGCAAGATCTTATAAGCGACGTTAAGGAGGCTTATCCCTCTGTAATTGGCGCAATTGTGAGGGTCTCCCTTCTTTAGGATCGGGCATACGATACTGAGGTTCCATTCATCAGGCATGCTTTCATCCGACCATATCATGCAGATCAGCTGGTGCATGCTCTTTTCCAACTGGTCTCCAGCTGCCTTGAAAAGTTCGGCATCAAGGCCATCTGCACCTGCAGTCTTATTTGATTTAAGTTTGCATATGGCAAGCTTAACCTCTTCTAGGTCGGGAGAACGGCATTCTTGATCATCGTCCAAGCTGAATGGGGCAATCTGCCTGACAGCGGAATTTGTGCCCTCATCGCCGTTAAGCAGTCTGCAGAAGTGATCTTTCCAGATCCTCAGTAGCGACTGTGACTCTACAATTATGTTTCCCTGCTGGTCTTTACAGGCTTGAGTTCGGGGCTTGCCACCCTGGCAAGATCTTTTTAACTTTTCGTAAAACTTCCGAACTTCGTTCCTGTCATGGCACCTCTCTATTTCCTCAAACGAGCGCTTCTCATGCTGCTTATTTTTCTTTTTGAGAAGTCGTTGTTCTTCCCTTCTTTTCTCCTTGTAGATCTCGTTATACAGATCGTAAGCAGCCCTTGTTCGTTTTTGCATCAGAATTTGTCGTGCTTTTTGTTTGGCTGCACTTACCTGCCTGCATTCTTCATCGAACCATGGGTTCCGTTTTGGTGGCTGAGGCCTCATATGCACTCATCAAAAACCAAAAAGCTGAACCAGTAAATAGATGGTTTGATAATGACTGTAAGCGGCTTCGAAAGAAATCATTTCTGTTCTTAAAGCTTTTCAGATCTACCAATGCTGTTTTCTTCAAAACCCAGTATCTGTTATGTAATACGCAATACAAACAACTTTGCTCAACAAAAAAAATCGATTATCTAAAACTTGAAGCTCAAAAACTTACTTCTTGCAAGGACTCGAAAGCATTTTTGAACAAAGTGAGGGAACTAGCGACCAAAAAACTGCAAGCAATAATGCTATAGGAGAAGAAAGTCTTGCAGATCATTTCAAAAGGCTGTTAGCAACTAATGATACCAACTTTTTGCAGTTTAGCTATGCGCAACCTCACATCTGTGTAGACGAACTAGACTGCCCAATCTCAATGAACGAACTTCACACAGTTTTGGATAAGATTAAAAATAACAAGGCACCAGGTATCGACGGGATCCCTGCAGAGTTTTATAAGTTCGCTACGTTACAGTTCAAAAACTACCTTGTAAACTTCTCACAATTTATGACAATGCTCCGTACCGCTCTGTTTCAATAAAGCGATTATCCATGCCATTTTTAAGAAAGGGGATGCAAGCCTAGCTGAGAATTATAGGGCATATCAATTCTTAACTCTATGCGAAAAATGTTCAGCTCAATTCTCTATGAGAGACTTACCAAATGGATTGAGTCAACAAACCGCTTAAGTATCTTTCAAGCAGGGTTTCGGTCCGGATTCTCTACGGTAGATCATATTTTTGCGCTCTCTAGTATTGCTTCAAAGTATTTAGAGAAATCTAAGAGACTTTACGTTTGTTTCGTGGATTTTAAAGCCGCTTTTGACACAGTAAACAGGCAAGCATTGATTTACAAACTATCATCTCTGGGTGTCTCTAGAAAATTTCTTCTATTATACTCCAAGTTTCTGGATTCAACAAATGCAGCAGTTTGGAATGTAAGCAACTTATCGGAATGGTTTGGGACGTCAACAGGTGTGCCTCAAGGATGCATTCTCAGCCCAATTTTGTTTGCCCTATATATAGATGCTGTAACTGACATTCTGCCTGGAGGTGTATTATTTGCGGGCCACTTAATCAAAGTCTTACTGTATGCTGATGACCTGGTACTGATAGCTGATAATCCATTCGCTCTGCAACTGCAAATTAATAGACTCCAGAACTACTGCGAAACTTGGGGATTAAAAATCAATACCAATAAAACAAAGGCTATGATTTTTGAATCTAGACAAAGAAGAAGGCTATCGGAGGAATCATGGACCATCAATAATGAGTGCATCGAGGTAGTAAAGGAATTTAAGTACCTGGGAGTTTTATTAATATATAACCTTAACTGGAGCAAACACGCAAAAGAAAAAAGTAGGGAAGCCAAACTAGCCGTAAATCTGATGTGGCCAACGTTTTTTAGTAACAGAAACATTGATGTAGCATCAAAGTACCGGGTATTTAAAGCAACAGTGAATACTTGTATGTGTTATGGGGTGCAAGCATTTGGATATGCACAACATGAGGAATTCGAAAGTATCCAAAGGTTCTTTTTGAAACGACTATTCCGATTACCTGACGCAACACCAACGTATGCCTTACATATGGAGTCAGGTCTAGCACCGATTTACATTCAAAATCTTAAATCGCATGCGAACTATTTGAATACAGTTATGAATAGAGAAAACGGACTACATAAGTCAATATTGTTAAGACAGCTTCGAAGAAACGCTACACCTTTTAAAGAATGGAACCTTCTTGCGGTGGCACAAAATGCAACTCTTTCCCTAACAGATAATAACGATATAGAATGGCAAAGATTACTGGATGGTGTAATTGCAAAAACTGATAATGCGATATATTTGCAGCATCTAGAAAGGGCATCCTCTTCAGAAAGTAGAAACCTGTACCGGAAACTGAATCATCAATTGCCATCCGATATAAATTATTTTTGTAAAGAACTGACTGCAGAAGCTATCGGCATCATTTTTAGAGCCAGAGTGGAAATCCTGAATCTAAATTTCGTGCCTTATAGATCCGATCTTTCACAAACCTGCACCCTCTGCAATCTAAGGGAACTTGAAGGAACTCACCATTTTATAGCAGCTTGTCCAATATTGCAAGAAATTCGGCGATTATACTTCCAAACAAGTTTTTTGTCTTTGAACGAGCTTATTGATATTCTCAACGGATCAATTGGTTGGATGAAGCTCTATAAATTCTGTAAACATGCATTGTCATATCGCAATAGCTTTTGAATCTTGGAAAACATTCTGACAGTTAGAATATTAAAAATATTATTGTTTTTTTTTTTCTCAAATCTTTGTGTTTCAAATCACGTGAAAATTGTATAAAATTTATGTCGCAAATCATTAAAATTGCTTGCTTTTAAATCTAACGAAATTGCTAAAAAGTTTAATATCTTTCAAATCTTTGTGTTTCAAATCACGTGAAAATTGTATAATTTTTTATGTAGCAAATCAGTAAAATTGCTTAAAATTTTCTTTTTACTTCTTTAAAGAATTGTCTAAAGTCGAAGATGAGCATAAAACAAATCGTAAAAAAAAAAAAATATGAAAAACTATTTAGAACTTTCCCATTATATATGAATGTAGTTAAGTTTAAAAAATGTCTATCAGGCAGACGGCAGCATAGCCATGTCCTTATATTCTTAGTACTAATGGAATGTAAAACTTGAATATTGTAATAAAGAATTTTATCTATCTTTTATCTATCTGGTGGCTGAGTGAAACCCAGAAACTCAGAGGCAGCGATTCTTGGCATTGCTGCCACTGGTCTTCAATGCTTAATACTGACGACCGATTGTATTTCCAAAGATGTCCTTTTTCCCTAGTTTTGCGTCTTTCTCTTCTGTGGGGGCGTGGGCGCATATTAGGCTAATTTTGGCAAATTTAGCCCTGATGCGGATGGTCATTATACGCTCATTAACTGGATTTTGGTTAATCACCTCATCCCTGAGTCTTCCTCTAACGACAAATCCGCATCCAAATAAGCGATGTTTCTGTTGCCTGTAGCAGTCGCCATAGTAGATGTCACAGTTTTTCATCTTCTTTATGCCCGGTCCACTCCATCGCACTTCTTTTTTTTTTTTTTTTTTTTTTTTTTTTTTTTTTTTTTTTTTTTTTATAATTAACGCGCACATCAAGGGGTTATGACTACCCTTATAATGTTATTAAACACAGTGCGAGTATTTAGGAAAATAGGAGAGGATTTGAAAGGAGACATCGATGCACGTTGCTTTTGAACCTTTGTGAATCGTAATGCAGGGGAAAAACAGGGCCAGGTAGAGCATTCCACATTCGGGTGGTGCGACTAAAATATGAATCTCTATACTTGACTGTACGCCCGAAGTTGGGCTCAAGGTAAAACTGATGAGCATTCCTAGCGAGGCGGGTGTTGCGGCTAAATTGTTTCAGGGGAGGAATGCAACTGGCTATTTCACTAGAGCACTGTTTATAGAAGAAGCGATAAAAGAGAGTGAGACAGGTAACGTTTCGTCGATGTTCAAGAGAATCAATCGATTCTACGATTGAACTATCACCTATCAATTTTAACGCTCTATTTTGTACCCTATCAAGCAGATGCAAAGATGTTTGAGCGGCACCTGACCAGATATGGGAGTTATACTCCAGTTTAGGGCGGATGAAGGCCTTATAAATTGTAGCCAGATCAGAAGGGGTGAAGAATTTCCTGCATCGTCTCAAGAAACCTAAGCATTTAGCAGCGTTTTTGGCGACTTCAAATATGTGGTCGTTCCAACGAAGATCATCGTTTATACACATACCAAGTACTGACAGCTTTTCGGTTTCTTCGATGCAGGTACCATTCATGGATAATGGCAATGGGGGAATGTTAAGCTTCAACGACAAGAGACAGCATTGAGTTTTCGAAGCATTGAATTCTACTCGGTTCATAAGACCCCATGCAACAATGCTGTCAAGGTCAGAATTCAATGAGCTTATCATACGCAACCGTTCCAATTCCACATCCGAAGAGCAGGGACGTGAATTTGGAAACGAATATGAAAAGCTGAGGGTCGAGTCGTCAGCAAAACAGTTAAGAGGATTAGAAGTTTCAGACAAGAGATCATTAATGAAAATGAGAAAGAGAGTCGGAGACAAAACGGAGCCCTGGGGCACACCAGCATTTATGAAGTGGGTATCAGACTTGAAGCCATCCAACACAACTTGTATTGAACGGTCGGAAAGGTAATTTCTAATCCAACGAAGAAGAGACTCATCGATACCAAAAGCACGCATTTTCGATAAAAGAGCCTGATGCCAAACTATATCAAATGCTTTAGAAATATCAAGCGCAATAATCTTACTTTCTCCAAAACAATGTAAAGATTGGTTCCACTTTTCGGTGAGATAAGCCATCAAATCACTAGTGGACCGTTTGCTACGAAAGCCGTACTGACGGTCATTAAGAAGCTTTCGTTCTTCAAGATATTTCATAAGTTGACGGTTTATCAACGTTTCCATGACCTTGGAAAGAAGGGACGTTAGTGCAATTGGACGGTAATTGGAAGGGGAGGAAGATTCGCCTTTTTTAGGGACCGGCTGGACAAATGCAGTTTTCCATCTGCTCGGAAAAATCCCAGCAGAATAGGAAAGATGGAAAAGTTTACGCAGTGGTTTTGCCAGCGTAGAAGAACACCTCTTCAGAATAACGGCGGGGATACCATCTGGACCAGCGGATTTATGTATGTTGAGATCTTTGAGGAATCTCGCAACCGAGCGAGTTCGAAAAAATATCTGTTTCATCAAAGAATTTGCAGACTCGAGCTCAGGTGGAGCCAATATGCTATAAGGAAGTGTCGAGTTGGCAGCAAATTGAGCTGCCAGCAAATTGGCTTTGTCGATGGAGCTGACATACGGAGAGTCAATGAAGACGAGCGTTGGGACCGATGACGTGGTCGAGTTCTTAACGTTCTTAACAAAAGACCAAAAGTTTTTGCTTCCTTTTGGACACAACAGTATTTTTTGCCTTACTTTTTGGTCATGTAAGAACTTGGCCTTTTGTATATGAGCATTACAGATATTTCTGGCCCGTTTGAACAAATTTCGATTTTCTACTGTAGGGTTGCCTTTAAATTTTCGAAAACTACTTTCTCTATCCCTAATCGCCTCTTTGCAGCTTGAATCAAACCACGAATTCTCTTTGGGGATGATACTTTTTGTTCTGTGAGGAACAAAATTTCTCATGCCGTTGAGAATTACGTTAGATATCATATCAGCTGATGCGTCAACGATTCCGTCGAGAAAGCACAATGACCAATTAAAATTTCGAAAGAAATTATTCAGGCCGTCCCAATTGGCTTTCTCGTATTGCCACACAGTTCTTTTAGGGACTTTATTTTTTTTTACCGTGACGGAAAGTGAAAAATCTACCGATATGACACAATGGTCCGATGTGCCTAAAGGAGATGATACTACAACCCTGTATTTTTCGGGGTGAGAAGTGAGAAATAAGTCAAGAGTGTTGGCCGCATGGCCTTCAATATCAGGAACCCGAGTGGGCTCATCAACAAGTTGAGTTAATTCGTTAAACTCAGCGAAGATCTCAACACATTTTCCTTCGGGTGTTGTCTGGCCAGAATGTCGAAGCCAACCAGAATTGTGTACATTGAAATCGCCCGCAATTGCGATTTCAGTATGAGGATAAAGGGAAACAATTCTTATTATGGAGTCAGATAGC
This sequence comes from Melanostoma scalare, assembly GCA_949752695.1. Lineage (NCBI taxonomy): Eukaryota > Metazoa > Arthropoda > Insecta > Diptera > Syrphidae > Melanostoma > Melanostoma scalare. Next base: position 106,852,247 of record OX456984.1, on the reverse strand, counting down.
GCATCAAACTCGTTGGAGGTTGAAATGCTATCTAAATTGGGGCTTCTATAAATAAAACAATAGTGAATGATATGCTTACGGACAGTGAATTTTAACCACATGAAATTAAAGTTCGTATTAGAACAAAGGCCGTATTGTGGTAGAAGCTGGTAAGCAATATCATTTCGAACATAAACGGCGAGGCCATGGGAAGAAAAGAATAAAGGCACTAAGCTATAACCAGGCAGGTTGAACTCTGAGGGATCAGAACCAACACCCACCTGTGTTTCACTTAGTGCCAAAACAGCTGGCCTGCATTTTGCAGTGTGAGCGTACACAGCAAAGAAATTCGATCTTAGCCCCCTAATGTTGCTAAAATCGACCCGAAATCTACCCGACATTACAACTCACAAAAATACACAAAACAAAATATCAAACGTAGACGCTTACTAAGTCTAATCAACAAGTGTATATCCTATTAGAAAACAAAATCAAATTACTAGCGGTGTTATGCCCAGCTAGCAACTTGACTTTAGTTCACCAACGGGATCAACACCGTTGATTGACTATCCGCCTAACAAACCCACAGCCTCATTGACTGCACACACTGCCTAGATAAGATAAGAGATTATCAAATCGAAGAAATGTGTGCAGTCACTGGGACTGCGAGAGTGATGTGGGGGAGGAGACGATGTACTAGGTAACGCACTTTGTGTTAGGGCTATTGTTTTTGTTAATGTGTGGCTTTTTTTTCCTTTATTTTTTTTTTTTACTGTCACAGCACTGAGTAGATTTGCACAAGAATTTTTTTTTTCTCGCGGCGCGGCTGGAGGAATTTTAGTTTTTTATTGATTTGTTTTGGGTTGGAGAATTTTAATTATTATTTTTTTTTTTTTTTGCTTATTTCTTTATTTTGATTTTAATTAATTGGGTTATGGGAAGAGGCACAGGAGAGTTTATCGGACAACTAAGCGCGGCGCGTGTTGCTACGTTTGATGGCAGATCGACTTCTTGGATGGCGGTTATGTCAGCAGTCCAGGGCGTCCGCAAATTCTATAGCTGCACGTAATCCATTAAGTGATCTAACGCTCCACGTGCAGATCCGGAAGTCATTGTCCTTCATTCGTTTGCTTGGGTCGTCAACTTTAAAAATCATTATCGTTACCCGAGGCTATTGGTTGTTTCGGAACTATAATTTTTTTTACGTGGTTTTTTTTTTTTTATAATTTGCGCGCACATCAAGGGGTTATGAATACCCTTATAATGTTGTAGAACACAGTGCGAGCATTAGGAAAATAGGAGAGGATTTGATAGGAGACACCGATGCACATTGCTTTTGAATCTTTGTGAATCGTAATGCAGGGGAAATACAGAGTCAGGCAAAGCATTCCACATTCGGGTGGTGCGGCTGAAATACGAATCTCTATACTTGACTGTACGCCCGAAGTTGGGCTCAAGGTAGAACTGATGAGCATTCCTAGCGAGGCGAGTGTTGCGGCTTAATTGTTTCAGGGAAGGAATGCAACTGGCTATTTCACTAGAGCACTGTTTGTAGAAAAAGCGATAAAAGAGAGTGAGACAGGCAACGTTTCGACGATGTTCAAGAGAATCAATCGATTCTACAATTGAACTATCACCTATCAATTTTAACGCTCTATTTTGTACCCTATCAAGTAGGTGCAAGGATGTTTGAGAAGCACCTGACCAGATATGGGAGTTATACTCCAGTTTTGGGCGGATGAAGGCCTTATAAATTGTAGCCAGATCAGAAGGGGTGAAAAATTTCCTGCATCGTCTCAAGAAGCCTAAGCATTTAGCAGCGTTTTTGGCGACTTCAAATATGTGGTCATTCCAACGAAGATCATCGTTTACACACATACCAAGTACTGACAGCTTTTCGGTTTCTTCAATGCAGGTACCATTCATGGATAATGGCAATGGGGGAATGTTAAGCTTCAACGACAAGAGACAGCATTGAGTTTTCGAAGCATTGAATTCTACTCGGTTCATAAGACCCCTTGCAACAATGCTGTCAAGGTCAGAATTCAATGAGCTTATCATACGCAACCGTTCCAGTTCCACATCCGAAGAGCAGGGACGTGAATTTGGAAACGAATATGAAAAGCTGAGGGTCGAGTCGTCAGCAACAGTTAAGCGGATTAGAAGTTTCAGACAAGAGATCATTAATGAAAATGAGGAAGAGAGTCGGAGACAAAACGGAGCCCTGGGGCACACCAGCATTTATTAAGTGGGTATCAGACTTGAAGCCATCCAACACAACTTGTATTGAACGGTCGGAAAGGTAATTTCTAATCCAACGAAGAAGAGACTCATCGATACCAAAAGCACGCATTTTCGATAAAAGAGCCTGATGCCAAACTATATCAAATGCTTTAGAAATATCAAGCGCAATAATCTTACTTTCTCCAAAACAATGTAAGGATTGGTTCCACTTTTCGGTGAGATATGCCATCAAATCACCAGTGGACCGTTTGCTACGAAAGCCGTACTGACGGTCATTAAGAAGCTTTCGTTCTTCAAGATATTTCATAAGTTGACGGTTTATCAACGTTTCCATGACCTTGGAAAGAAGGGACGTTAGAGCAATTGGACGGTAATTGGAAGGGGAGGAAGATTCGCCTTTTTTAGGGACCGGCTGGACAAATGCAGTTTTCCGTCTGCTCGGAAAAATCTCAGCAGAATAGGAAAGATGGAAAAGTTTACGCAGTGGTTTTGCCAGCGTAGAAGAACACCTCTTGAAAATAACGGCGGGGATACCATCTGGACCAGCGGATTTATGTATGTTGAGATCTTTGAGGACTCTCACAACCGAGCGAGTTCGAAAAAATATCTGCTTCATCAAAGAATTTGCAGACTCGAGCTCAGGTGGAGCCAATATGCTATGAGGAAGTGTCGAGTTGGCAGCAAACTGGGCTGCCAGCAAATTGGCTTTGTCGATGGAGCTAACATATGGAGAGTCATTGAAGACGAGCGTTGGGACCGATGACGTGGTCGAGTTCTTAATGTTCTTCACAAAAGACCAAAAGTTTTTACTTCCTTTAGGACACAACAGTATTTTTTGCCTTACTTTTTGGTCATGTAAGAACTAAGCCCTTTGTATTTGAGCATTACAGATATTTCTGGTCCGTTTGAACAAATTTCGGTTTTCTACAGTAGGGTTATCTTTAAATGTTCGAAAACTTCTTTCTCTATCCCTAATCGCCTCTTTACAGCTGGAATCAAACCACGAGTTTTCTTTGGGGATGATACTTTTTGTTCTGTGAGGAACAAAATTTCTCATGCCGTTGAGAATTACGTTAGATATCATATCAGCTGTTGCATCAACGTTTCCGTCGAGAAAGCACAATGACCAATTAAAATTTCGAAAGAAATTATTCAGTCCGTCCCAATTGGCTTTCTCATATTGCCACACAGTTCTTTTGGGGACTTTATCTTTTTTTACCGTGACGGAAAACGAAAAATCTACCGATATGACACAATGGTCCGATTTGCCTAAAGGAGATGATACTATAACCCTGTATTTTCCGGGATGAGAAGTGAGAAATAAGTCAAGAGTGTTGGCCGCATGGCCTTCAATATCTGGAACCCGAGAAGGCTCATCAACAAGTTGAGTTAATTCGTTAAACTCAGCGAAGATCTCAACATATTTTCCTTCGGGTGTTGTCTGGCCAGAATGTCGAAGCCAACCTGAATTGTGTACATTGAAATCACCCGCAATTGCGATTTCAGTGTGAGGATAAAGGGAGACAATTCTTATTATGGACTCAGATAGCGCATCAAACTCGTTAGAGGTTGAATTGCTATCTAAATTGGGGCTTCTATAAATGAAACAATAATGAATGATTTGCTTACGGACGGTGAATTTTAACCACATGAAATTAAAGTTCGTATTAGAACAGAGGCCGTATTGTGGTAGAAGTTGGTAAGCAATATCATTCCTAACATATACGGCGAGGCCACTGTGTTAGGTCTATTTTTTTTTTTTGATTTGATTGAATGACACACGGCACTGAATAGGTTAAATTCACTGAATTAATTTATGTAGCGCGACGCGGCAGGAAAATAATTGTTTATTGTTTTGTAAGGGTAGGAGAATGGATGGAATATTTTTAAAATTTTTATTTTTTTTTGTTTATTTGCTTGTTGAGAGAATTGTTCACAGGTTTAACGGACACAAGCGCGGTGCGTGTTTTCGCGAACGATAGCAGATCGGCACGTAGGTTGGGTAGTTAACCCTACGCGCAACCCCCAACTTGGAGGGCATATAGCAGTACATTTATTGACATTCGGGAAATCCGAATTCCACCAGGAAGATAATTCACAATATCATTAATGAATGATGTGAACAAAAGAGCACTGAGGAGACATCTTTGCTTGACACCATTATCAGTTGGAAACCATTTTGAATAATCTGACCCATCCCAGACAGCAGCTTGTGAATCGAAATACATTTCCTCCTATTATGTTGAAATACCCATTTGCGAGAGCTTGTAAAACAGAGCATTCCGATTTATCAGGTCAAAAGCTGATTTGAAATCAACAAAGAATGCAAACACATTTTTGTTCCTAGCTTGAAATGCTTTGACAATTGAAGTTATTGTAAAAATGTGATCATTGGCTGAATAGTTTTTTCTAAAACCAGCTTGAAATTCAGTGAGGATATTGTTGGCGCCAACCCACGAATCCAACCTGGCTGCGAGAATTCCGCAAAACAATTTCGCCAGGACATTCATAAATGAGATTCCTCGGTAGTTTTCAACCTCGTCCATATCTCTTTTTTTGTGAATCGGGAAGATTACTGATGTTTTAAATGAGTTAGGGATGTCCTCGTTTTGGAATGCTTTGTTGAATAAGATCTTCAATTGGTTGATAAAGCTCGGTGGAGCGTTCTTGAAAAATTCGTATGTGATTCGATCCTCACCTGCGGCTTTTCCATTTTTCGCTCTGTGAAGAACAGCACATATTTCAGGAACCGTGATTTCTTATTCCAAGCTCTCATTGGTTACCAAAGGTTCCGCAAATTGGTAGCTCAGTATCGATTTGACATAAAAAAGGTTTTTGAAGTGCACTGATAGGACTTCAGCAGTTAGTCCTGTGCCTATCGAGAAATTAGATCCATTTTGGAAGATCACAAGGGAGATACCTTGTGATCTTCCAAAATTCCTTAGAACTTTTTGTGTGACCAAGTTTGAATGCTTGGTTATTTCCATATGCAGTTTTTTTCAGGCACATTTGTTTGTAGCGAAAGTTTGCTTCGACATACAATTCTTTTAAGGCTTGAGAGTTGGAATTCCGCATAGCATTAAAAAGAACAAATGATTTCTTACGACTTTTCATGCATTCATTGTCAAACCACTTTTGCTTGAACTTTAAGGTTCTATTAGGAGCCGTAGATGATGTTGAGTTTCTAATGCAACGCATATGTAAGTTGGTTTGAATGTACTTCAGTTGAGACATAACATACATTTAACGTTGATAGATAATGGTGATCTACATTTTGTTGGATCTTCTCAGCATCCTCCTGCTTCCATTTCAATCTAGAGATAAGTTTCAGATTTTTTTCTTGACTAGAATTTTGACTGAAACGACAGTAGTGGGCATGTGGTCGGAGAAGTTTTGGTGTTGCACCTCGAATTTTGTTATTAAATTAACCCAGTTGTTATTTGCCGCGCAATAGTCGATGACAGAACTGCCTTGTCCACCGTAAAAAGTTACCATCGTTATCACCGTTCGTACATCTATTTAGCACTAGGCAATCATACAACTGAAGCGTTTCCAGGAGATGTGTGACGTTTTGGTGGGGTACTGCGTCTTTTGATGATTTAATAAGGTGTTGTTAATACTTATGGATGTGGTGATTTGAAGATTGCTGGTTCTCGCATTAAAATCTTCTATTAATAGAACGCTTTTCCCTGCCAGGTGATGCATGATGTTTATCAAACGTTCGTAGTCGTTATTCCATTTGTTGCAGTTTATATAAAACGGTATAATGTACACATTATTTTCTCGTAACAGTTTAACAATCGTGACTCCTTCATGTTCTTCTTGAAAAAATCTACAAACAGGAGTTTATTATTTAAACCTAACACATTATAAGACAAGATACTACAATTATTAATAGTTAGTGAACTGACGGCATCACAGTTTCAATTTCGTATCATAGTACTAGAACTGTCAGAATTTCTTAGAAGTGGCATCCCTGGTCTCGACCAATTGCTATGACGTCCGCTTGACATTACTATTTGTTTGACAGCTTCAAAATCTATCTCACCAAACATCTCTCGAAGTTTTTTTTTCTCCGTCATCATTTTCGTATTTTAAAATGTTATTATTATTTAAATAAAATGATTTATTGGAAATTATAAGTGAATTGTTTTTTATTTGAATCGCTTCAGTGGGTTGTTTTGATTTTATAACCTTCTTGTAGCCAAGTAGAATTCTGATTTTGTGTTGTGACCTGGGTTGGCATGTAAGAAACTCAGCCATGTAATTTACAAATTTTTTACGTAAATTACATGAATAAATTACATGAAAATAGTGGGGTTTGTTACACGATTTTTTGTAAAACTATTTTTCGATTTTTCAAGTGAAAAGTAATTTTAAATTTTGGTTGGTTTTGAATATAATAAGAAGAATGTTATGATTTATTTCTGAATTTCATGACTTTAACATAAATAATAAGTGGTAATGATGAAGTAAAATGAACGTAAAATATTTTAATATCAATCGAATTCGGCTTCGTCGTCCTCTATTTCATTTGCAGATCGTAGAGTAAAGTAAATGTTTATGATTTTTTTTTTTTTTGATTCAACAGATAGTCTGTTTCTGATGTCACTGTGAATGTACGACCAGTTGGAGTAAAGTCGTTCTAATTGTTCTGTAGAGGCGGGAATTTTAATGAATTTAATCGCAAAGGTGGCTAGCTCTTCATGACCATGTTGCGCAGCGTAATACCAAAATGTCTTCGGGGAAGTGATTTTCTTTCGTTGCAAAGTGGCGAAAATTCCTTCGCTTTTCATGAACAAGCGAGACGATTCAATTCCATTAGCTTCAAGTTTGTCCAAAATGTAGCATGACACTTCTTTTTGTTGCTCTTTGTCCAATTTTTGACCACGATATATCGGATTTAAATAATTAGCCGTCATCGTGACGATGTTTAACACATTGCATTTCTTGATGCGATATTCAACAAAATCGCGCAATTCTTCAAGTCCTTCGACCAACATTTGCAACCATTTTTCAACGGCATCGGCAGCTGACGAATCGCTTTTCTGACAAAAGTTCGTTAATTCAACCACAGTGTTGAGTTTTGACATGACATTTGACATTTTGGTTGACAATTCAGAATATGAAAAGAATGCAACGACAACAGTAAGTCACGACCCGAATAGCGCTAAAGGAAACATAATGTAAAAGAAAGAGTCTGATATATTGTTTCACATTAACTGCTTACACACAGAACGTTGTTTATTTCCTTTTTCTGTTAAACATTTCGCTTCGCACATCAGTGATGCTGTTTATTTGATATGTATGTAAATGTGAGCAGAAAAAGTCACTAACACATTTTTGATTTAACAAATTTTGGGTTTTTGGTCGTTTTGAAGTTTCTTACATGGAATAGACTATCTTACATGTTTTACATGTAAGAAACGTAATTACAGATTCTTTCGTAAATTACCCACGCGTCTCAAAAATCATGTAATTTTGTCAACCCAGGTTGTGACTGTTTTGAAAGATCCTGTGCCTTTGAGCTTAGCGGAGTTCCGCAGCATATTCAACGCATTCATGTTAGAGCCAGTGTCAATTTTAAGTTTTATAACTGAATTGTTTTCGCTTATTTTAACGACATCCGAAATTTGATGAATTTCTCCTAGTAGAAGACGTGTGATGCCATGAATCATTTCTTGTGGATCAACATTTTCGTTCGGAATTGTAAGGATGATGTTTTTTCCTTAAATTTCGCGACTTTGTATTTCTAGTTCCTCCCCCAAAATATTGCATCTGCTCTCGAAGCGTTGAACTTTTGAGCATAGTTCTTCATTTTGTTTTTTTTTTAAGCAGTCGAAAGGATATGAGTTTCTGGTCAAAGGTAAGTCGCATTTTGTTATCCAACTTCATTCATAATTCGGTCAATTCATTAAAAGTGCTTTTAACGGACGAAACCAAAACTAATCTCTTTGATTCTGATGTCACATGTTCTTTGGCCAATTGCATTCTTAAACGACTATTCTTTTCTGACATTAACGGCTTTTTGTGCGCAACTCCGCCACTCAATTCGTTTCTCCTAAAAAACCGGCGAACTTTTTCTGCCCTTAAGTCAACATCTTAAGTGTCCTTTAACATTTTTTAAAGGCCAATGGCGGACAGCAAAGAATCACTTCTTATTTTTCTGAAAAGAAACCGCACATTTCTATCGCAAATTTTGGTATTGCTTTCAACACCTTTTGGTTTATTTTTTATTCGACCTTCCCGAAACCGTTTTATTACACTAAACACCATAGATTTACTTTTTTAACAACTTCACTTATTTTGCGAACGGATTTTCCTTTTTGGTAATTGAAAATCACAATTTGCCTTCCTTCAAAGGTTGTTTGCCTTGACATTTCGATTTTTTTTTAATGCTATCACAATGAAAGTTCTACAAAAAATGCAACTAAATAATATAGATAACGTGGCAATTACAGTTAGTTTTCTTAGAAAACAGCAGGTGTCCCACTTTGAGTGTGACCTGCATAAAAAAAAATTACTAGACAGATCATTTTAACCTTTTTTTTTTTAAACAAATCGGGGTTGTTTCTTGATATTTTTTTTTATTTTATAATAATTTGAGGTCAATATTAAGCAATAAAAATAAAAATTATTTAAAAAAGTGAGCAACTCTGCATTTTTTTCCGTAAATAAGTTTATTGAAGATTTTATTGCTTAGGTGTCCCACTTTGAGTGTGAGTGACTGTACATCGTCTTTTGTGGCCAAGTTGGCGATTGCTTATGGTATTCCGGTGTTCAGTGAAAGATCGATTATCATTTTAATCTTTTATAGATCAGATTCGGAAATCGACATGATTCGGTGTTGTTTGTTATGTTGATTGTATGCAAGCGATAAAGGTTTTTACAGGTGTAGTTTTCTTCTGGCGAAGTTTGGTTTAATTTTCATTTTGTTCTGTCATGTGACACAGCTAACAGCTTTAAGGTTTTGTTTCAAAGCTTAAACTACTTATTTTACCTGTTTATTTGACACTTTTCATAAGTAAACTAATAAGAGTACTAAATAAATAAAATTAATCAAATTTTGTGAATTAATTATTATTTGTATTTGTATTTTATTGTACTCACTTATTTCTACTCTATTCAACCATGGTTCAATTGGAATACTGTAATTTTTTTAATTTTTCACATTTAATTTTAATTCCATCGAATTCTATAAATATTTTTTTCACTGTTTATATTTCCTTTGACTAGGGTTTTTACGCATTTCCACATTGATTTTTGATCATTTGCTCCGTTTATTTGGTTTTTTATGTATTCACACTCTGTTTTATTTAAATTTCTTTTATATTTATATTATATCTGTCTTATATTTATATAAGACAAATTCAATAAACTGGAAACAGTTTCTCTGTAAACAAAGTTTATTAACAGTTTTTTTTATTACCAAAACACAAAATTTCTATAAAATTCAAATCTCACCTGTAAACAAAGAAACGACAATTCAAGTTTATTGACTATTTCTAATTTTACAGACTATTTTTTTTTATCAATGTTTAAACGTTTAATCTTCTTTAACCACAATCTGTATTATGGACTTTTTCCAAGTGCTCACTACCCATCTCTTTCTATATTCAGTCGATCGATGAACCATCTAGCGGCTACAATGATGAAAATCACATTTCTTTACATCTCCCCCCCCCTCCCCCCCTGCCACGCACAGAAAAAATGCTGCCACAGAGAAAAAAAATGACATATTTGATTTAATTATTGTGGGTGGTCCAATTCTTCTTCGGATTCATCTTCTCTCATTGGCCAACCAACGCCAATTTTCGTTACATGGAACATATCAGAGCTCTTTTTTCCTGTTTCAATTCTGTATATTGAATCTGATAATCTCTCTTTTACTTCAAAAGGACCTATAGTTATCTCATCCAATTTTTTTCTGTTAAGTTTATTTCCATTTTCTACATATACTTGGTCTCCAATTTTAAATTCATGTTGTTTTCGGTTTTTATCGAATATCGTTTTATTGTATTTGTGTGATTTTAGAGTATTTTCCAGTGCTATTTTCTTATCTTCAATCCAATTGTTTATTTCTGTCTTTTTCTACTGGTAGAGCTGATACATCTGTTCCATCCAGCAGGTATTTTGGAGCAAACCCCGTGACCGAATGCTCCGCTTCATTGTATTTATCTACACATTCTCTCGCTATCGTTGTCCAGGTCTTTTTTGCTTTCCTTCGTTCATTCTACATCTCATTTTATTGACCAATGTCTGATTCAGTCTTTTATTCAAGCCATTTGAGAAAGGTGTATTAACTGCGGTAAAGATCAGATATATTTTGTTTTCTTCTAAAAATTCTTTGAATTCCCTGGAATTAATACCCGGATATTGATCTGTGAGGATCGTTCCAATTTCATCTGTTTTTATTACATCTGTAACTAATTTAATGAAGTCATTTGCATTCTGTGTTCCTGAAGTTGAAATGAAAGCATATCTTGTGAAATGGTCTACTAAGAGGTGTAGGTACTTTTTTGTTGACCGTGATCCTCCAAAACCACCTATAGTATCTATAGATACAATTTCGAATGGTTTTGTTGCCGGTCCCAAGTGTGACATTAGTCCAAGATTTTTTCTCCTCTAGCTGTGTTTTGCTGTGTAAATTGGACTAATGTGTTTATGTAATTGTCGGATGCCTAGGTGGCACAAATCTTTATGACTGTCTTCAATAATTTTTTTGCCAGAATCTTCAGATACAATGATTTTATCTTTTTTCTGTGTCTTTTTGTAGTAAATATTTTGTCTCTTTGTTAAATTTCGTAATTTCTTTATTTCTTCATTATTTTCTTGATCAGTGATTATCTCTTCTATCTTGACTAAATTAACGATTCTCAGTTTTTCGTCTTCATTGTCTTCTGGTTCTAATACAGGGTTTCTGCTGAGACAGTCTGCTTCTACATTTTGTTTCCCAGGAATGTATTTTATTTCGAAATCATACTGAGATAGATAATATGTTAAATCACCTAGTTCTTCATCTGTTCTCACTTTTATATTCATATTTTCTAATGGTTTATGGTCTGAGTACACAGTGAATCGTTTCCCTAGAAGCCAGTGTTGCCAGTATTTCACTGCCTCTTTTATTGCCAGGCATTCTAGGTATATCGCCTTTTTCTTCTTTTGAGCCTCGTTCAATTTTCTTGAAAAATAGGCTACTGGTTTGTCTTTGTTGTCTAATTGAGTCTGTTTTAAGACAGCTCCAATACCTTCTGAAGATTTTGATAGGTAACTTGTTGTCAAACATTTCTAATACTGGTTGTGAACACAGTAGCTGTTTTATATGATTAAAAGATTCCTCACATTTTTCTGTCCAAATAAATGGTTCTTTGTTTCTCAATAGTTTGTGTAAAGGATCTAAAATGATAGCGCTGTTCATTATGTATTCATGATAGAAATTAATTTTGCCTAAAAATAGCCTCATGTTTTTTTTTGTTTTCGGAATAGGAAAATTCCTTATTGATGTCAGATTATCTTTCAGAGGTCTCACAGAATTGTTTTCGATCACATGTCCCAGGTATTTAACCGAGTTCGAAGCGAAAGTACATTTTTTAAATTTTAGCCGAAAGCCTTCTTTAATTATTGCTTCTAATACTTGTTCTACGTTTCTTATGTGTTCATCGAAAGTTTTCGAAAATATCAAAATATCATCGATATAATTCACTGTGAATTTTGTAAGATTATTTTTTCTTAAGATATTACTTAAAATTCTTTGTAAAATCGAAGGCGACGTTTTCAATCCAAAGGGTAGGCAAGTCCATTGGAAGTGTCCATTCTGAGTCACGAAACCTGTTTTCCGTCTATCTTCGATTCTTAATGGTATAGACCAAAAAGCTGAGTTTATATCGAGAGTGGTATAGTATTTACAGTTTCTTGTTAGTGGAATTATATCATCGATTAATGGAAATGGTTGTGACTGCGGTATGATGATTTTATTCAAGTCTCTGAAATCTATGCACAAGCGGGATCTTCTATTTTAATTTTTTTTAAACGCCATCGTGACTGGGGCTGCAAAAGGTCCATATGAGTCCTCTATTAAACCCCTCTCGAGTAGTTTTCCGACTTGTTCTTCAATTTCTTTTTTATCTGCTATTGTGCATCTGTAAGGTCTTTTGCTACAATATTTATCCACAAGTAAATCTATATGAGCTTCATAACCTGTCACTGTTCCAATATCATACTTGTCTTTTGCAAAAAGTGTCTTATATTTGTTTATTATTCTTTCTATTTCTCTCTTTTCTCTAGAGTCTAAGTTATATATTGTTATCTCAAATTCCTGTTACCGTATGTGTTCATTAAAATTTATTGAATAAATCTCAACTACTTCCGGATTTATTTCGATATTTGAGTGATTTTTCGTTTCTTTTGTTGATTCTTCTTCTGTTATACCTAAATTTTGTTTTATTTCTAAATTTTCGTCTTGTATCAGTTTAAATTGTTTGATCATATCTAAGCCGATTATGAAATCATCAAAATTTTCTTCTTTTATGATATAGACATCCACCTCTTTTGTTACTTCAAATATTTTAATTTTGATAGTTATCAAACCCTCCGTTTTTTTCATACCATTAACCGTTTTTATGTATGCTCTATTTTTATTTTCCTTCTCTTCATTTACTTTAACCAATTTCGAATTAATTAAAGAAATTTGTGATCCGGAGTCATACACGCCATTCACTTCCAATTTATCATCTAGCAACAGTTTGATCATAATTAATGGTGTGGATCTTAGTTTTTTTCATCAGTGTTCAACTCTACTTCCAAAACAGAATTATTATTTACGTTTCTAACCTTATCTTTTCTTTCTTGGTCTGTATTTTTTGTTTTAAAGTAGCATGCATCTTCTGGGTGGTATCTATTGAATTTACCTAAATTTTCACAAATTTTGCATGACTTCTTTTCTTCTGTTCTTTTTTTGAAATCGGGTTCATTCTCTTTTGGTTTTGTAAAGTATTTCCTATGTACCAACCCTTCATATTTTTTTATTTCGTTAAACAGGTCTCTGCTATCTTTCAAATCACCCCTGTCCATTCTATTTAATACAAATTCTGGCAGACCTATTGCGATTTGGTCAATTAATGTTTTTGCGTCTATGGATTTGTTTATATCTAATATGAGTTTTTCTTTTTTCATTGCATAGTCAATGAGTTGACCTTCTTTATATTTGAACGCATAAGCATATGTAATCATATTCCAGCCCTTATTAACAAAAGTTTCCAGGAATTTTTGCTTCCAAATTTTCCATTCAGAATTTGCGGTCAATTTTGTAGTCATTGCGCTATACCAATCTAAACAGGATTTTTCCAAAAAAAAACGGAGTTTTCTATCTTAGATTCATCTTGTGTTACACTAAATCTACCACATTCCTTCTCAAAAATTTCCATCCATTGGATGGCATTGGCATTCTTTGTTGTGAATTTATCTATAATGAATTTCTCTGATATTCGTTTCAAATCTTGTTTCTTACCTACGTCTGACACTTCAACTAACTTTTCCAAAATTTGGTGTAAACTATCATTTTTCCCTGTCGTTGCTTTTGGGGTGATTTCTTCTAAAAACTGGTCAGCAAATTGCAGGTTTCCCTCTCCATCCATATAGACGTCTTTCAGGTCATCCTCCAGTGTCATCTATATTTTGTATACTTGATGCCTTTTTTTTAAGTCACTTTTCCCTTTTTTATAGGTTTCTGTTAGGACTATTTCATGGTGATGAGCTGCTGCCCTGTAGTCTTCTGGTATTGCGTAGCATTTTTCATCCTCGGTGGTTATTGAGGTTATGGCATACAAGTTGTTTTTGGATCACTTGATGCTATTATTGTAAATTCAAACTGGAGTCTCACCATTTTTTTTCTTTTTTTATTTCTTTTATTGGTCAATTGTCTTTTTGCAATAACCAAAAATTGTCGTTTTATAAGACAAATTCAATAAACTGTAAACAGTTTCTCTGTAAACAAAGTTTATTAATAGTTTTTTTATTACCAAAATACAAAATTTCTATAAAATTCAAATCTCACCTGTAAACAAAGAAACGACAATTCAAGTTTATTGACTATTTCTAATTTTACAGACTATTTTTTTATCAATGTTTAAACGTTTAATCTTCTTTAACCACAATCTGTATTATGGACTTTTTCCATGTGCTCACTACCCATCTCTTTCTATATTCAGTCGATCGATGAACATTTATTTCTAATTCTTTTATTTATTTCCCAGTCCTCAATTTGTCCAGTCATCAGAAATTTTAAATGGCTTTGAACTTTTTGTGACTTTTGCCTTCGAAGTTCGTCGTTAAACCACTTTTGCTCACAACCATTAACAGTTTTTTCAACCACAAAAGAATTAATAATATTTATCATTTCAGTTTCAAATAAATCACAGATATGATCATTACAATGCATTGAGATACCTATTCTATTTATTGCACTTGTCCTTACTGACTGTATAAATTGGAAACTATTATATTTTACAAACTTTATCTTCTTTGATTTGTAGTACTTATTTTCATGTCTAATTTTAAACGAAATTGGTTCATGATCACTGTTTTTAATGTCATTTTGAACCTTAGCTTCAAGATTTTTTATGTCTGAAACCACATAATCTAAGAGCGACTTAGTAGTAGGAGTTATCCTTGTTGGGGAATCAATCAATTGTTTATTAAGTTTTTCAGCAAATAAACACTCAAGCTCTCTTACTATTAAAATCCACAACATTAACCCATGGAGGATGTAGTTTCACATCTTACTATGTGATAGTTTTTAGCACTTATTACTTTATTAGTTACTAGATGTCCCCGCCACTTCGTCCGCGTGGAATAGTGACTTTCGGCAGCATTTTAAATTTTTTAGGCTACTTATTTTGCAAATAAGACACATTCATGCGTTTTAGTAAACTATTGTTATATTTTAATTAAGTACAATTTTGCACACGACGTTCTTACTTTTCCATCTTTTGCGAGTTTGATACATTCTTTTAAACTAAAATGACAAATCAGTGGGAATTACAGAAATACGGGGAATCAATATTAATTTTCTCCTTTCGCTGTTCCAGTCATTATTAAAACTTTTATAATGCCGCATCCCAGATGTGTAATTTGTAGCTGTGTACAATTCTAGATTACTCATTATTGGCACTGGAAAACCAACTTGCAGCCACTCCTGATAATTCTAAGGAATTGAGAAACTCTATAGGGTATGATGTGACTTGCTCAGTGTCCATATATTGTCTTCTGATAGATATTCGACAACATCCCCCAATACGTCTAACATAATTTATTAGTTGATATGGTTAACTATCTCATTAGTCGGCGCCAAAATCGACTATTCACATCATTCTATTGCCAATATTTATTTGAAGATCAAGATAGACATTTCTTCTCAGGGCAACTGTGTAATCGACAATTTGATAGAAATCACCTCACGTTGAAAGAACTTTTGAAATCGGTCCAGTAGCTTCAAGGTTCCCGTTTACGTTGCCGTTCCCGCAGGAATATTGGGACAACAAATACAGCCCATGTCCTTCTTCAGGCTCAAGACTTTATCTGCACCAAAATTCATACAAATAGGTTCAATAATTTGGGCGGTAGATGGTAACAAAGAAAAACAGACAGACGGAGTTGATTTCGGATCTATAATGTTAGTAAGTACTTCCGCTCCCATGGGAATATGAGGATAAATTAAGGATAATTTTATTTTGAGATAGTGTAGCATTCTAACAGGGAAATAATTCTAGAAATCAGTTCAGTAGTTTCTAGGTTCCAGTTTACGTTTGCGTTCTTGTGGGAATACAGTTATAATATATATAGCCTATGTCCATCTTCAGACTCAAGACTATATCTCCATACCTACCAAAATTCATATAAATAGGTTTAATAGTTTGGGCGGTTTTTGGTAACAAATAAAAATAGACAGACAGATTTCATTTCATACTTATGATATTAGTAAAGACTCCAATTCCCGTGGGAATATAGTGACCGTTTCCGTAGGAAAACGGGGATGACTTACACTCAGGGAGAGTTTAGCATTCTAACGGTGGAAGAATTTTTGAAATCGGTGCTATGCTATATGTCAAAGTTCCCGTAAGCGTTCTCGTTCCCGTGGGGATATAGGGATCAAATATATAGCCTATGTCCTTTCTTAAATTGTAGACTATCTCACGAACAAAATTTCGTTTAAATCTTATCATTAGTTTGGGCGGGAGATGGTAACATAGAAAGGCGAACAGACAGAGCTACTTTTGCATTTATAACATTAGTGAGGACCGGTTCCCGTGGGAATATTCGAATAAAAAGGATGGCAACTCTGGCTATTTATTGAGCGACATCATTGTTAAAAAGTTCTATATTAAAGTGTTTTTATCTTTAAAATAAACAAGCTAAAAATTATTGAAAAGTTACATAGCTATTATTTAAAGTGTCGTGCATTTGAAAATGCATAAATTTTACCTCAAAAACTATAAACACTAAGTGTAAATGATTGCAAAAAGATCTCTGGCTGTCACTTCACCAGATCAATTTACAAAGCATAAAAGACAACAAAAACTAACAACAACTAAAACAATGGCAGTGGGGCAAATGTCAATCGACGATCTAAAAAGTTTCATGGGCGATCTTCTGGACACAAAAAATGCAAATTTAGCAACTAAAGAAGACGTTGCAACCATTCATGAAGAGATTCAAAAACTCCGAACCAAAAACCAAGAACTTACACAAGCACTGCAGAAAGTTCAACAACAATGCGAGTATCTCAAGAGAGGAGTTAATTTCGTCACAAAAAAATCATGTGAAAAAAATTTTATTGTACGCCTCGCCAAACAACCAAACATCGATCCTATCGAAGAAGCAAAAAAAACTACTCAATTCACTTGTTCCAGATGAGCCGGCACCTATAAGCTCAATTCGTTCGCTACCTTCGAACTTCTTAACAAGCAATGCTGTAGTTGAAACAAATTCAAAGGATTATGTGGATAAAATTATCTATAAAACAATCCAACTGAAAGGCACTGGTATGTTCATCCATAGGGATCTGCCATTGGAACAACGAAAAATAAGACAATCACTGCTGCGTGTGAGGAAGACTATAAAGAATTGCAAACCGAATGTTGACATCAAAATCAAAGGTGAGACACTGGTGGCTGACGGGAAAATCTTCAACTGGTGCAGAGAGAGGGGGCTTTTGCAGTCAGATGACGGAGTCGATGGCTGCGAAACTCTCAAACAATTGTATGCGGGGTTCAACCTGTCAAACGAAGATCTTTTGAGATCATCAAATGCATCGAATATCAGCAGAAGCAGCAACCATGGGAACAGAACAAACAACAGGTGCCCTGACATAAGGCCATACGACATAAGGCCATATTCGAACATATGGCGTTATGACGCTTTCAATTGTGACTTAAGGCCATATTCGAACATATAGTCTAATGACGCTTTGTCAAAGCGTCATAAAGCCATATTTTTTTGCGACTTTAGGCCATATAGTGAAATGCCCTAATGACGCTTTTCTGAAGTGTCATGAGGCCATATTTTTTTGTTAATAGTTGACCTTGAAACATTATACAGTTTTATGAAAGAAACAATGTGCAATCTTACAAAAAAAGCAACAGTTATGAGCTTGATGAAAAATTTCCATTGATCAGTGAAAACTTGCATTCATTCATTCATTCATACCTTCATCAAATCATTAGATTCTTCTTAATCAGTTGCACAAGCGGTCGTTACAATTTAGAAAAAAATGGAATTAAAAGAGCTTATATATAATTTTAATTTTTGCGAAGGCTTTCTATAAGGCAGCAAATGGCTTTATATTCCGGATTTCAAATAAGTTTACAAATGTAAATATCAATCCAAGTATTCAAAATACCAAATTTTAACAAAATCATTTTCTTTATCGCGTCAATTTTGCATTTATAGAAAAAAATTAATTTGTTCGTTTCTGGATAACCGTATGATAGCAAATTTCAAGAGACTTCAAGAGACAAGAGTCAAGAAAAGTGTGTCATGATTGTAAATATTCGTACGATACTAAGAAAATCTCAACAAAATTTGTGCGCACATTTTTTATGTTCACCAACTTGAACAAGCCTGTTGCTATCAGGAGGCAAATTATGTTTGTTTTGCTTTTTACTCACGATAGAATAATGAAGATAAGAGCGAAGGGGAAAAAATTTTCCCAGAGGAGTATGGATGTGTGGTGTAAAAAAAAAAATTCGCGCGTATATAATCTACTATTTACGATACCAACTACAGTGCCATAGTTCCACTCTTTTTCATTTTTTTTTTTAAATTACGCGATCACCAATATTTAAAACGGACAGAGATTTTGCGTTTCTATCAAAGTAGTGTTTTTGTTTTTGCTTTTTCGTTTCAATTTTGTTTTGAACAATCTGCTCACTTACATTGTTTCGACACAGTAATGCATTTGAAATTGGTAATTTTGTTTTCGCATTTCTTCCAAGGAATAACTCGGATGGTGAATATTGCATACTTGCAATAGGAGTCGAATTGTACTCCAAAATTCGGTATCGGAATTGATCAACGTCTCCGTTTTCGATACATTGCTTTAAAATATTCTTAGAGATAGCTACACCCTTTTCTGCAAGCCCATTACTTTGAGCGTACCGAGGACTTGAAAATTTCAAGACTATGTTGCATTCTTTTGCCAATGATTCAAATTCGTATGAATTGAATGGACTATTGTCACATTTCAAAATTGTTGGGTAACGAATGATATTGAATATACCTAAGATTACTTCAATAATATGCTTTGAGGTCTTATTTTTAAGTTGTTCCGCAAAGATAAAATTAGAATATGAATCAATTAATGATGTTCATAAACAGAATGAACATAAAAGATAGTCCTGTGTGCAGCTGTGTGTTATCTTAAATAAATAAAAAATACAGTCCACTTACGAAAGTTAAGATTATTTTCGCACACACAACACACAGCTGAACACAGGTCAATACAGAAAAGGTCAGGTCATAAAGATTATGTTATCTTTTCTTGTAAATAAGTCTTTCTAGAATAAGTTGTAAAATGTATAAATAGAATAGGTTTACAAGAAAATAAAGACAGTATCAAAAATATACTCATCGAGTGCAGTTAATTTGTACATTTGGTCCATCGAGCCACAGATATTGAGCTCAGCCATAAAAAAAAGACTTAGTAAAATTCTAAGCACAAAATAAAATTAAATATAAGTTTTCCCCCACAAGTGGTAATAGACTTTAGAATTTAAAAAAGTGTAATCAGAACTATATACTGGTTAGCGTTAAAGTGGCTATACAACGTTTAAAAAAAGAAATAATAAAGTGTAATCAGAACTTATACTGGTTAGCGTAACGTGGCTATACAACGTCAAGAAAAAATAGAAAGTGCAAATAACAAGTTGTGAGCCGAGGCACAGCTAAGCCAACGTGGCGACTAAACAAAAAACACCTCCAACGAACACCTTGAAGTAAATAAAATTAAGTTAAATTAATTAAACTCATTAGCGAGATGGAAATAAATATTAATAAATTCAAAACATCAGTAAAACATTTATTGAGTCTTATGAAAAACAAAGACACAACATTAAAGGATCTTTTGAGGTTACTAAAGCCAACTGCTCTCGATGTTGTAAACGAAGACACAATATTGAAGGATTTTTTGAGATTACCAGATCCAACTGCTCTCGATGTTATAAAAATTCTAAACTATTTGGGATCCAACCTGTTGAACCCGGAATATACTAAGAATATTGGAGTAGCATTCCAAGACTACGTTTTACTTATTTTGATGTCAAACACCAACAACGCAGAAGACGATGATGGCAAAAGCTTTGACCAGTATCAAAAGAAATGTGTCGCTCTATCTGAGCTTATGGAGCTTTCACCAAACATTCAACGATATGCCACAAAGTATTTTTTGAATAAACCTGCACCTTTTACTAGGCCCAATGATGATATTACGATAAAAAAGAAAGCCAAACTTTCACGAGTCTCTGCGGTTTCAGATTTGGAGATCGTAAAATGCTGTTACCAATTCATGTGATCCTGTCTTTTTCAAGGATCTTTGGAACTGGTCACCATTTGTTACTCAATTTCTTAACCAAGGTTGTCCTACCAAAAACTTCTTCTACAATCGTGCCATTGCCATTATCACACTCACACCGCATCAATTGAAGGATTTAAGAGATGAAGAGACAATTGTATTGTTTCCCAAAGAGAAACACCCCATTCCTAGTCTGTTGAAAATTGAAGAGAGCAAACTAGATTCAGTAATTTATTTGCCCTTTACCAGTGAAGTAGTGACCAATGTCGAGGGTGTGTCTCTTCCTATGTTCAATAATGAAAACAAAGTGTTCTACGATGAAACTGATGGTCACTACGACTCCAATGTGAACGTGGACTCTACAAAAGTCAATTTAAGGAGCATAGCATTGGGGGTTTCTTCAGGTAAAGAAGTTTGTTTGTCTGAACCAGTTGGTTGTGGTAAAACTGCCCTAGTTGAATATCTAGCCAGACGGACAGGAAGGGTTTGTCCGGAACAGCTTGAAATTGATAATTTAACAAACAAAAAAGAAAGCAAACGATCAAAGTCGAAAGCAAATAAAGAGAATATGGAAAAAGACCAACGCAATGGAAATGAGAGGAGAAGTGAAGTTGGAAATGAAGAAAATGTGGAACTCAAAAAAGTTATCAAAATCAATACGAGTGTTGCACCAATTCTGGCAAATGAAAAGGTAACCTGGCATTTTTCGCCCCCGGCAGGACCACAATTTGGTGGAATATGGGAAGCAGGTGTAAAAGCTATGAAGTACCACCTAAAAAGAAAAATTGAAGATGATGACGACAATGAAGAACCTTTTGAAGAGGAGGATGACGATGGAACTTTTGAATCTCTTGAATCAGTGGTAGTCGATAATGATGCTGAGGAGCTGTTGATTCTCCAAGAAAAAGCACGACAGCAACAAGCAAGTTCAAAGCAAGAGGAACCCAAAGAAGAAGAGTCGCCATCGTATACATCGTCACAAATAGAACCACGAGGTGGTGATCCACAGTCAGTGGATGACGACGAATTTGAAGAGGAACTCAAAAGAGCAAACGAAGAAATGCTCCGAGAGAATCTTAACTCAGCACTAACCTCGTTTGAATCATTATCCCGAAAATTCCCCGATAAACCTCAACCATTCCTTGGAAAAGCCAAAGTTCTCGACAAGTTATCAGAGATTAATCGCATCTTTGGAAATGATGTCTTTAATGATAAAGAATTCACTGAGGTTGCCGAAAGATGCTTGGATCATATGCGGTTTATGGGACTTTATGTACAAGCTGTGCCTATCCATGAAATGCTAATTGAAAGATTTCCGAAAAATGTAACTCATCGTAACCAACTGACGGTCACATATCTGATGGTAAATCGTCTTTTAGATGCTAAGCATGTCTTGGAAGGAATTTTAGCTCGTTGCCCAAGTGATGGACTTGCCATGGTTCATTATGGACTTGTACTTAAAAATCTCAACCAAAATCATACCCTTGCTGTGCAGTACTTGCGACGTGGAATTGATTCTGGACAAGAAGATACCCAGGACGGAATATTTAAGGATGAAGCCGAGAACCTTCGTGATTCGGGAGATTGGAAACAACTTGAGCTGTTTGCCCGAGGCCGGAGACGGCGGCAGAATTGCTTAAAAACGTCAATCCCATAGCAGACATCTTTCGCTGATATTAGTCATAAGTGTAATTTTGTTCTTAGGCATAATTTATATTCGAAACAAATGTAAATCAAAAAATGTGATAACAATAGATCTTTCTGGCCGCCCGCAGAATGTTCATAAACAGAATGAACATAAAAGATAGTCCTGTGTGCAGCTGTGTGTTATCTTAAATAAATTAAAAATACAGTCCACTTACGAAAGGGAAGATTATTTTCCCACACACAACACACAGCTGAACACAGGTCAATACAGAAAAGGTCAGGTCATAAAGATTATGTTATCTTTTCTTGTAAATAAGTCTTTCTAGAATAAGTTGTAAAATGTATAAATAGAATAGGTTTACAAGAAAATAAAGACAGTATCAAAAATTTACTCATCGTGTACGGTTTAATTTGTACAAATGAAATAAAATCACGACCTGCATATTGTAATAAATCCATAGCGACTATATGAAATGGGTATTCTGGTGATATTTCTTGTACTAATGGTTCCATTTGATTATTTCTCCTAAACTTTTCACAAATATCATAAGATGAAACTATTTCTTTTATTTGCTCCGACATTCCTGGCCAAAAATTCTTCATCCTTGATGATGAAAGCGTTTTTTCGATACCCAAATGTGCCTCATGAACCATTTTACATATTTTTCCTTGTAATTCCGATGGGACAACCAGTCGATGGTCCTTAATTAAGAGTCCATTTTCACAACGTAACTCATCCTTAAATTTGTGAAATTTTTGAGAGAAATTATCAAGCTGGTGGAACGTTGGCCAGCCATTCACAACATAATCTCGTATCCGACTAAATTGTTCGTCTTGTTTGAAAACAGACAAATAATATTCCAAGTTTTGCTTTGACAAGCATGCAGACTTTGTAACCATATGCACCACACCCGATAAATCAATGAATTCGGAATCATCCGACAATTGCGCTCTTGAAAGGCAATCAGCTACTAACATTTGCTTTCCAGGTTTATAAATTAATTCCATCAAAGGATATTTTAATAAAAACATAAACATTCGCTGTAATCGTGATGATACGTCATCAATACTGCGTTTGATTAGAACTTCAAGCGGTTTATGATCACTTTCGACGGTAAAATCTCGACCATATAAAAAGAAATGAAACCGCTGACACGAAAAAACGACGGCTAAAAGTTCTTTTTCAATTTGAGCCCACTTTGTTCGCTCTTGCTCAAAGTCCGCGAAACATATGCGACCGGATGACCATCTTGCATTAAAACACAACCCAGTCCATCCTTAGATGCATCCGTTTGGACGATCACAGGCATGTTTGTGTCATAAACTGACAAAATTGGATTAGATGCAATAATTTTCAAAAGATTTTCCCTTTCAGTTTCATGATCCCATGTCCAACAAAACTTGACATTATTATGTCTCAAATAAGGTAATGCAGCAGTTTTCTGGGATAAGTTTGGAATGAATTTCCCTAAGTACTTAAAGAGTCCCAACAGTCGCATAACATCATGTTTGTTTTCTGGCTTTTTCATATTTAAAATTGCCTCACAATACGTTTCTGGAGGCTTAATGTTCCCGTTTTCCAAAATATGACCCATAAATTTTACTTGTGTTTTCCTATACTGAATTTTTTCTGAATTGAACTTTATATTGTTCACGCGCGCACGTTTGATGACTATTTTTAATATACTATCATGTTCTGATTCCGTTTTCCCCGCAATTCCAATATCATCAAAATACACGACAACTCCGGGAATTTCACCAAATATCTGTACCATTTAGAGCTGAAAAATTTCAGGAGCACAATTTAAACCAAAAGGTACCCTATTGAATTTATATCTACCAAACGGAGTCATGAATGTTGTGAGATCAGAACTACTTTTGTCTAGTTTCATATGCCAGAACCCACTAGCCAAAACAAGAACCGTAAAAATTCGCTTTCCATTTAATTTACTAATAAAATCATCTATAGTTGGAATTAAAAAATGTTCCCTCTTAATACACGCGTTTAAAGGTTTGGGATCTAAGCATATACGCAACTTCCCATTAGGTTTCTCAACCACTTGTAGATTATTCACCAACTCAGTAGCGTAATCAACTGGTGAGATGACTCCTATTTTAGTCATTTCTTTTAATTCCTGCTTTAATTTTTCAACTAAACTTAATGGAATACGTTTTTTGTAATTCAATACTGGTTCTGCGTTTTCCACTAATTTAATACTTATGCTACCCGGTAATGTACCTAATCCATCAAAAAGATCTTTATTTTGAATAACGAATTCATCAACAGTTTTTGGCTGACTAACGAGAGTATTTACATCTAGTCTTGTAACTAAATTAAACGAAACAGACGTTTTCAATCCAAGTATTGGTTCACATGTATCGTTCCTTCTTAGAAATTGTATCAACACAAACTAATTTTACAGAACCAAAAACTTTTATTTCCTTTCCATTATAATCGGTAACACAAAAATTATTTTCTTCATTATTTACTTTAATATTAATTTTTTCAATTAAACTCCGAGGGATACAATTTACATCTGCACCGGTATCGATTTTAAATTCTACAACTTCATTATTAATTTGATACTTCTTGGTCCATCTTGAATTATTTGAATTATTTTTGCTTAATCTATAAATACATGAGTGTTTACTCAACTTATTTTTTAACCCATAAATATGCTTTACATTTAAAATACCTGAGTCTGATTCGATCCAAGAACTTACTCCAGAAATAGATTTTACTGCTTTTTTGTCTAATTTGTTGTCCAATTTGTTATCCAGTTTTTTCTTTTCCGTTTTGTTGTTGTTGTTTCCTTTCTTCTGCACCTTTTACTAAAATGCCCTTTTTTCCACAAGTGCTGCATACGATGTTGTTTGCTTTACATTCCCGCAAATGTGCCGTTGAAAATGGTTGATATCCACAATTATAACAGTGACGAGAAATCGCATTGACACCTTGTGATGACGTTGGTAGTTCCTTTACAACATGATGAACTTGCGTCTGTTGTTGATTGGTTTCCAAAAGTTTTTTATTGGTATAGGCAGTTTCAAATACCTTGCAGATGTCAACCACAGTTTTAAGCGATTTATTTTTCCCATCAAGAAGCTTAAACTTCTTATCTGAAATGCCAATTATAATGCGGTCTCTAAGCATTCGTTCTTCGTATGACGCACTGCAATGACATTTAAATTCACAGTATTGAATTTGTTTGCGCAATTCTGTTTCAAACTCTGCAAACGGTTGTTTTTCCCGTTGGAGGATGGTGTTATATTTAAACGACTCCATTGTAACATTTTTTAATGGAACACAATAATCGTCGAATGCTTGTAATACATCATTTAATGTTCTTTCGTTGTTTGGTGGTTCTTCTTCACCTTCTTCACCTACCACATGATTTTCATTGTTGTTGTTGCCAACTATGCCAGGAAGTGTTCCATCGTTGGGAAATAAAGTATTATATATTTCCATAGCACGAGGACAGATCAACCAGAGAAAGTTAGCAATTTTCGTGGCCTCACCTTCGTCCATCTTACCATTTACCATCATAAACATAAGGAACGTCCTCTTCCACATGGGCCATTCCTTAACAAGGTTGGAGCAGTCTAGTTCAATGGGTAATCTTGTGTTTGCAATTGACTTCTGACACCATGTGATAAATGTCTTTTATTATCAAAATTCTTACTTTAGGAGTTCTTTATTCTTTCGTGTTCACTTTATTACTAACTGACTGACACACAAAATTAACAAAGGTTTTACATGTGTCATTGATGTGTTATTTAGCTAAAATCTTAACTAAGGTTTTACATATGTCATTTATATGTTATTTAGCATATTGATAGGGATTATTTGCTGACTTCTTACAATGCACCCTCCCATCGTTAAACTAACCTCTAAACTTGCTAACTCACAAGCCACACCCAATGACTATGATAGTCGTTACTTATTAGCAAGGCTACGCGATAGTAAGCTTTATGAGAACGTTCGCCTTTACCTTGCTTTCATACATAATAAACCTGACTCTGTATGTATAAATGGCAAAATTAAAACCAATGTAATTATGTCCATATTAAAAGAAGGTCTTCCCACCGATGCGCTCTATCTTAAGAAAATCTATATCCGGTTTCACGAAGATTTCAATCTATCTCCCTCTACTGTATTGAAGGATCTCGCTACATATGCATCTCATGTTGGCTCTAAGCGTTCCTTAAATTCTAATCTATCTCAAAAGCCTCGTCTTTAACACAAGTTCTTTCTCGCATCTTGCCTCCAATGGGGTATCCTTGAACACCCTGTCTCTATATTATCAGAACGTTATAGGGCTTTGTACGAAGACATCGTCAGTATTTCTTAATTCTCAAATGCTCCCATATGATATACATGCCCTTACAGAAACAAACCTTGATTCTATTTTTCTTAATAATGAATTGTTCACTTCCGATTTTGCAGTGTTTCGTGCAGATGGCCAAATTAATGAAAATTGTCCCAATGGCCGTGGTGTTCTTCTTGCTGTTCACAACCGTTTCAATGTTACTCTAGTAGATATCTCTAAATCCCCACTCATCGAATTTGTATGTGTAAAACTTTTATCCCTCAATAGATGTTTCTATATTTTCTGTTGCTACATTCACCCATCTCAACCTACTATTGCATATCAACAATTAGTCGATTCCTTTGATTTGCTTTTTGAAGCTGCGGAATCCTGCGATGACTTATTTATCATTGGTGACTTCAATTTGCCCGACTTGCGCTGGATACCATCCGATAATGAATCATACTATGTTCCTTGCAACCTTACTTCAGAAAAAGAATGCCTTTTCTTGACCGCTTACTAGGGTCAGGCCTCTTTCAATTGAGTAATGTAACCATCTGTCATTATCTTCTCTTCGGATCCTTGTAACTCAGTAGTTACCGAAAGTTTCCATCTTCTCTCGACCCTTGACCAATTTCACCCTCCTCTTTCTCTTGTCTTTACTTTAGAACAACAAATCTCCACCATTGATTCAGAAGTCCCCCTTGTTTTCAACTTTCGTAAATCTAACTTTGATCATCTAAATATCTTACTTAATCAGGTAGATTTTAATTCTTTCACTAAAGCCCCCACCCCTATCGACATTGCTCTCACATTTTTCTATACATCTATTTTCGAATGCCTCATCCAGTGTGTCCCACATCTGAAACAAAAAAATTGCTCAGCCTCTCCCCCATTGTATACTAAAGAACTACGAACGCTTCGTAATCTTAGAAATAAATTGTGGAAAATTTTCTTAAAATCTAAATCTCCCCCTGATTACATTAATTATCAGCATGCTTTCTCCAATTTCTCATCTTTATGCGAAGTTCTGGGGAGAAACCTTGCACCCTGCAATGTACTCCTACCATATATGAAACCTTAAGGCCCCGGCCCATAGAACGCGTTGCGGGCGGTGGAAGCGGCGCGGCAACTGATGCGGTGGGGTTTGCCGCACGCAACTGATAGGGGTGACCCAATGAATGCGGCGCGGTGTTTTGACAATTGTTTATTTGCTAAAATTATTTTTCAATAAGCAACACAAACGTCAAACGAACTAGGGATGAGTCGATAATTCACTAAAACTAGAGGTGGGTGAGGTTTGCACTGGTACATGGATTATATTTTCTTGAATGCTTCAAATACCTCATTTCCACGAAGGATTGAATCCTGTTTCAGATCGAACTAGTGTCAGGCTATAACTTTTTATGATACTGTAACGTGCGCTTAGTTCGCAAAATAAAACTTCACTTTTTAATTTATTTCTACCACTTTATTCAGTATCTATACTTTATTCGAACTCAACTCGACTATTGGACTATCACTGGTTAACAACATTTCACTCTTAACTTTATCACTCTATAATCAAAACTGACTGCTCGTTGCGTCAGCGGTCCTATTTATATAGAACAACACTCATCTAGAGCGTTCCAGTTTCTTCTCCATGGTTTCCACATTTGCTGTCAAGCATCTCTACACTCACACACACTGGCTTACAAGCAATGCCTGTCATTTATACCATTCCATTATAGTGTTGCCAGTTGTGCTTTCGGTTAAACGTTTTCGATTAGGAAATTGGTATAAATGTTGGGTGTTCATTACACTGCCCCCTCCTTAAGATTGTTCGTCCCGAATAATTCCATCTGCAGCCTCGCCACTATATCGATGCAGCCGGTCACAATGAACTACTTTTAACTTGCCTCTTAATCCTCTTTGGATGCGGTAAACCACGTCGTTAATCCTCGTGACAACAGTATAAGGACCTTCCCAGTTCTGCTGAAGTTTCGGTGACAATCCCTTTTGACGATGAGGATTATAAAGCCACACACGATCTCCTGCTTGGAATCCTGCCGTTTTCGCTTTTGTGTCGTACCGTGTCTTCATCTGGTCGCTGTAGGTTTTCATCCGTTCCCTTGTTCTTTTTTGGATGTCAGCGAGTCTCTCCTTGAGGTCATCCACATACTCGTTCGTGTACTGTGGCTCCTCTGTGGGGCATCCAAATTTAAGTTCGCTGGGCAGCCGCATGGTTTTCCCGAACAGGATGTCAGATGGTGTTTGTCCTGTCGAGCTATGTACTGCACTTCTATAGGCCATCAGGAATAGCGGTACGTGCCTATCCCAGTCTCTTTGGTAGTCGCCTACGACCTTGGTGAGGTGTTCTTTCAAGGTCCGGTTGAATCTTTCAACCATCCCATCAGATTGTGGATGAAGCGGTGTGGTTCTGGTCTTCTTGATGCCAAGTAGTCCGCACACTCCTTGGAAGATGTTTGACTCAAAGTTCCTCCCTTGGTCGGAATGGAGTTCCATAGGTACGCCAAACCTACTCACCCAGTTAAACACATCTGGTCGACCACCGTTTTGACTTCTTGATTTGGGATGGCATACGCCTCAGGCCACTTGCTAAAATAGTCCATTACAACCAGAATGTACTTGTTTCCAGCGTTGGTCTCTGGAAAAGGCCCAGCCACATCTACTGCAATCCTCTCAAAAGGTGATAAAACGTTGTACTGATACATCTTACCTTGAATCTTCCTACCAGGTCCTTTGGTTGCAGCACACTTGTCACATGTTCGGCACCACTTCTCCACGTCATCTCTAGCATGTAACCAGTAGAACCGATGTCGCACCTTCTCCAGTGTTTTGTTAACTCCCAGGTGACCTCCAGAAGGTCCGTCGTGCATCTCACGAAGAACTTCACTGACTTTCGATTGCGGTACGATCAGCTGCATCACATATGATTTACCGTCAGCGGACTCCCATCTTCGCCTGAGGACACCTTCTTGCACATATAGTGAGTCCCACTGTGCCCAATAGGCTTTGAGAACTGGACTCCTGTCAGAAATGTCTCCCCATTCAGGTTTCTCTTCATTTTCTTTCCATGCAAGAATGGGTTCGATATCTGGATCCTCCTGTTGAGCGGTCCTCACTTCCTCATTGCTCCATCAATGTTGGGCCCATTATTATATATATTGTATATCAATGACTTTAAAAAGATAATACGTAATTCCCAAATAGCTTTTTTTGCCGATGATGGCCTTATATATGTAAATGATGTTGATATTAATGTTGCGTTAACAAAATTAAAAGAAGATATAGAAAATGTAAAAAGATATTTAAATATGAATAAATTGAAACTGAATAATGATAAAACAAAGGTAATGATACTACCATTAATTAGAGAAATTTATTGTGTTGAAGAATTTGAGTGTGTTCAAGAAGTTAAATATTTAGGAGTTACAGTTGATAGTAATTTAACCTTTAAAAGGCATTTTGAAAATATTTGTAAAAAGATAGCTCAAAAAATCGGTTTCTTTCGAAGAATAAGAAGGAAATTATGCATTTCAATGGCTATTAAAATATACAATACTATTATAAAACCACATTTTGAGTATTGTCCAACGATACTATTATTGGGGTCTGATGGTATGATTCGAAAACTTCAGATATTACAAAATAAAGCTATGCGGTCGATCTTAAATTGCAACAGATATACACCAATAACTATAATGTTAAATAAGCTAAATTGGTTAAGTATTAAACAAAGAATAATATTTTGCACATTGTTGTTTATATTCAAAATCATAAATAATTTAATGCCAAATTATCTGCAAAGAAGATTAACAAGAAGAGTTGATGTTCAAACATATAATTTAAGAAACAGTAACAACCTAAATGTACAATTTTTCACAAATAATAGAACTCAAAATATGCTCTTTTACAAGGGAGTTCAAATATTTAATAGTCTTCCAAATGATGTACAAATCGAAAATAATATACATAATAAGGTTTAAAAACAAAATAACTAACTTTGTCAGAAATAATTATTAAATTATATTAATTTTAAAGTGTATTTATATATTAATATTGTAAAATAGCTTTACTAATGCTAAATAAACATATATCAATCAATCAATCAATCCGCATATGGGGTCAGCTCTTAGTCGCTGAGCGGTAATATTTTCTAGAGTTGATTTATTGAACAATTTTTGAATATATTAGTGAAGTGGAAATCTGTTTTTCCGTCGGCTTTTTTTGGTCAAAGACAATAACCATCTACAAATACGGTAATGACATCTATAAACAAATTTTTGGAATGCCTATGGGCAATTCCTTATCTCCCACGATGGCAGACCTAGTTCTAGATCATGTTTTAGATGAATGTTTTAAAGACATGGAGGAAAAACCCACGTTCATCTCCAAATGCGTAGATGATATATTTTGTATTATGGATAAACAAAATGTTGATAAAGTACTGCTGATCCTCAACGGATATCATCCAAAAATCCAGTTCACGGTTGAAAACGAACATAATAAAGCGCTACCATTTTTAGATATTGAAATCCACCGGGAAGGGAGTCGCTTACTCTTTGATTGGTACCAAAAACCTACAGCGTCGGGAAGATTGATTAATTTTCGTTCTAATCAAGCACGACATATCATCATAAACACTGCATCCAATCTTGTTAACAAAGTTTTCAAAATTAGCGACACACATTTCCACTCTGCCAACGAGAAAAAAGTCACAAAAATCCTTAGGGATAATAACTATCCGGCTACAGTTATTCGCAGTCTTTTGTTGAAACACAAAATTAAAATTCCACAGAACAACAACACTGCAGAACCAATCAACGTATACCACAAAAGCATGGTATACGTCCCAGCGCTGACTGACAATTTCAAAAAAACTGTTACTAAAAATCTAACAGATACTCGTCTTTCGTTCAAATCGAATAAAACATTACACCAATGCTTCACAAAACTTAAAACAAAAACAGAAAAGGACAGACAAACTGATGTCATCTACAAAATAAATTGTAAAGGCAAACCCAACGAACCGTGCAATCTTTGTTACATTGGAACCACCAAACAATTTCTAAGACAACGTATGTCTAACCACAAGTCAGACATAAGACTTAAAAATCCGGACAAGACAGCTCTGGCGTATCACAGCATTGAGAGCGGCCATTCTCCAGACTTTGATGGCGTTAAAATCTTACAAACGGAGAAACATGTTTCAAAACGATACACGTTAGAAACATTACATATCCTCAACAACAACAACAACATGAATAGAAAACAAGACACACAAAATATTTCGGCCGTTTATTGTTCTCTCCTCTCAACCTAAATTTCTCTGTTTCTGTTAACACCGACTCAACTTCATCATTAGAAGTGCTTGAAAAGTTTTTTCTTTTTCAATGATTTAATATATCATTTTCTTTTTCTTTTATTCTTTCTTATCAAAGTGAGTGTACTGATTGTCAATTTGTCAATATTTAATTTATTTACATATATATTTGTATTTTTGTTTAAATAAAGTTCCCCTGAAGAATGCAGCAACCCCTGCCGAAACGTTGGGAAAGTTAATGTAACTTGATTGTTTCATTACCATAATTAATGTGACCAAAAAAAGCCGACGGAAAAAGGGTAATATTTTCTTTGTTTTCTTGTCGCCTACAATGATTGCAATCCTCTTTGCAAGGTCTTCGGGACAATGCGTCGGCGTTGGAGTGCAACTTTCCTCTGCGGTGTTGAATCTGGTAATCATAAGTCTGCAGTCTTTCTATCCACCTTGCGACTTGACCTTCTGGATTTTTGAAGTTCAACAGCCAGTTCAGAGCACCATGGTCTGTCCGCAGAAGGAATTTCTGTCCATAGATGTACTTATGGAAGTGCTTTGTTGCCAAGATAAGAGCTAGCAGTTCCCTTCTGGCCACGCAGTAGTTTCTTTCGGGTTTTGAGAGGGCCTTGCTGTAGTATGCCACCACTTTCTCTTCGCCATCGTGCACTTGGCATAGTACCGCCCCGATTGCATCTGCGTCGATGATGAATGTTTTTCCAGGTGTTGGATGTTGTGCCAGCACTGGAGCGTTACAGAGGCGGTATTTGAGTTCCTGAAAAGATTTCTCACACTCACCTGACCATTTAAACTGCTTCCCTTTTTCGGTGAGCTGATGCAAACTCTTTGCAACTCCAGCAAAATTCTTAACAAAACGTCGGCAATATGTGGCAAGACCAAGAAAGCTTCGGAGTTGATGTTTGTCCTGTGGTGTTGGCCAATTTTTGACAGAATCAACTTTTTCAGGATCAGTCTTCACTCCTTGGGAAGAAATAATGTGTCCCAAATACTTAACTTCAGTTTTGAAAAGTGCACATTTTTCTGGATTCAGTTTAAGGTTAGCCTCTCGAAGTCTTTGAAACACAGCTTTTGGGTTCTTGCAATGTTGGTGAAATGTTTTCCCGTAAACAATGACATCGTCCAAGTAGACTAGGCAAGCTTTCCACGTCAGTCCTTGAAGAACGCACTCCATCAAACGCTCGAATGTTGCCGGAGCGTTGCATAGTCCAAACGGCATAACTTTGAACTGCCAGAGCCCATTACCTGTAGAAAACGCCGTCTTTTCCCGATCATCGGGGTGGATGTCAACTTGCCAGTATCCACTTTTCAAATCCAGCGTCGAGAACCACTGGGCTCCCTCCATGGCATCCAGGGTATCACTGATTCTGGACAGGGGATAGCTGTCCTTCTTAGTCACATCATTCAGCCTTCGGTAGTCCACACAAAAACGAGTGCTTCCGTCTTTCTTTTTCACTAGCACCACTGGTGACGCCCAAGGACATTTGGAGTTTTCGATAAGACCGTCCTTCTTCATTGTTGTTATCATTTCCTCAACCTCACCTTGTTTGGCCAGTGGAAGGCGCCTTGCGGCTTGACGAATCGGTCTTGCATCTCCTGTGTTAATGCGATGCTGCACCAACTGTGTCCCACCATATTGTCCCTTTTGCGATGCGAAGATGTCAGTGTACTCTTGTAGGAGATTTTCAGCCATCCTTGTTTGTTGGTGATCAAGGTTGGATGAATTCAGTATTTTAGCTCTGATGGTTTTGAGCTCCTCCGGAGTTATAGTTTTTCTCAAGGCTTCGTCTGTGATCTTCGTAATTGCTGCAACCGATTCGCAACGTCCAACGACTTCTCCTTTCTTCAACCTTACATCGTACGGTCTGGTGTTTAGTAATCGTACGGGGACCATTTTGTTTTTCGGTGCTACCAGAGTTTTCCCAATGATGACGCTTTGGGAGGAACACTCTGGGTCTGGTTCCACCATGAGGTATCGAAGGCTTCCAAACTCACCTTCAAGTTTTGTCCAAACGAACACTTCAGAAGAAGGAGGCAGGATCAGATCTTCCGTGATGACAGTCCTCAGTGTTGACGTATTTTCATTCGAATAGGTCATTGGAATTTCTTTATTTTGGTATTTCAAAACTTGATTACCGATATCCAAAATAACTCCGTGCTGTTTCATAAAGTCGATTCCAATGATGCACTCGTCACATATATCTGCCACCAGGAAT
Organism: Melanostoma scalare; assembly: GCA_949752695.1. Classification (NCBI taxonomy): domain Eukaryota; kingdom Metazoa; phylum Arthropoda; class Insecta; order Diptera; family Syrphidae; genus Melanostoma; species Melanostoma scalare. Next base: position 106,818,452 of record OX456984.1, on the reverse strand, counting down.
TGATGAGTAAACACTAGATCAGCCAGTCGGATTTTAAGACACACTTCTCCATATACTCTTGCTGCTTCTCCCGTTGCGGTTCTTAGACGGTAGCTATTGGTGTTATGAAGCCACGTCGTCTTTACCAGGTCTCGACGTACTATGGAGGCTGTGGCACCGGTGTCGATGGTAACCACATGTTTGGTCCCGTTAATAGTAGTCTCCACAGTCAGACTTTTGTTGTCTCGTTTGGTCTGTGAGACCTGGATGGTGGTTCTGGGGCCATCGATACAAGAAACCCACCTCTGCCCCTCGAAGTTGGATTGATAGGCAACGCTGGTGTTGTTGTTACCTTGTTCTAGGTTGGTAGTCGGCATTGACGCTGTAAGTGCCCGGTCTTGTTGCAATTCCAACATCTTGCTAGTCCGCTCCGCTGGTTCTTTTGTATTTCAGCTCTTTGGCACGAGCATTCTTCGACTATGGCTTCTCTAAGTCGATGTACTCCATGAGAAGGCTGTTCTGCTGCTTCAATTGTCAATGCGAATGCTAAAGTTTCAGAAAGAGTACGTGTTCTAGCAGTTCGCACACACCTCTGAAGATGTATATCGGAAATGGCACGAACGAAGGACTCAACAGCAAGCTGGTTGATGATTTCTTCTCCAGCATCCGGGTATGCCAGGTGAACCAGTCTTTCGACGTCTGCTTGGAGCTGCTGTAGACTTTCACCCCTTTTCTGGACTCTGTTATTGAGTTGGACTCGGAAGACTTCTTTCAAGTGGCTATCTCCGAAGCGTTTATCTATAGCTGCCACGAGAGAACTGAAATCGCCGCTCTTACCAGCTGGAACTGTTTGAAGTAAATCAGCTGCTGGTCCTCTAAGAGCAAGAGTCAGTGCAATGTACTTGTCTTCGTCATCCCAGCCATTTGTTGTCGCGGCTGCCTCAAATTGTCTCTTGTAGACTGGCCAAGAAGACTGTCCATCAAATGTTGGCGGTTTCATCTCCTTTTTCTTTGCAAACTCCCCAGCAGACTCTCGAATTTTTATTTTCCGAATCTGGTCCAATTCCTTGGTCAGAACAGAGAACTGTTTATCACATCGGGTTTCTACGATTTCGAAACGATTCTCTACAACAGAAAGCTGTTTCTCCACACCTTCAACGCGTTCGTCTAGGGCACATACATTTTTCTCAATGTTACCCAATTTTCCTTCTAGAATGTTTTTCTGACCTTCCAAAACATTCTGTTGCGCCTCAAGTCTTTCGAGAATATTCTGTTGTTCCTTCTTTTGCTCGTTTCGTTGCTCTTCAATCAGCTTCTTTTGTTCGTTTCGTTGTGCTTCCAGTTGTTCGAGAACATTCTGCTGTTCCTTCTTTCGATCGTTTCGTTGCTCTTCCAGACGTCCGAGAATATTCTGCTGTTGCTTGTTTTGTTCTAATAAAATCTTCATTATACTAGAAAAATCTACACTTTCATTTACTTCCTCTTCTTCCACTTCTATTTCAAAAACAAAAGTGTTTATGTCTTCCCCTTGCTGTTCCAAATAGTTACGCAAGCGCAGGACGAGCTCATTTTTCGATCCCGCTCTAGAAAGATTTCGCTTACCTAACTGACTTTTAAGCTCAATGCAGTTGAGCTCTTCTAACAACTTACCCATTTTCACTGTATATTATTATTATTTTTCTTTTTACTTTTTTTTTTTTTTGTTTACACTTTACTAATCAAATAAGTTTTATTTACACTTCTGACACCAATGTAACGTGCGCTTAGTTCGCAAAATAAAACTTCACTTTTTAATTTATTTCTACCACTTTATTTAGTATCTATACTTTATTCGAACTCAACTCGACTATTTGACTATCACTGGTTAACAACATTTCACTCTTAACTTTATCACTCTATAATCAAAACTGACTGCTCGTTGCGTCAGCGGTCCTATTTATATAGAACAACACTCATCTAGAGCGTTCCAGTTTCTTCTCCATGGTTTCCACATTTGCTGTCAAGCATCTCTACACTCACACACACTGGCTTACAAGCAATGCCTCTCATTTATACCATTCCATTATAGTGTTGCCAGTTGTGTTTTCGGTTAAACGTTTTCGATTAGGAAATTGGTATAAATGTTGGGTGTTCATTACAATACGTTAAAAACTAAACAGCAAAGTTTTTGACTTTAGCAACAAAATACCCTGCCGAGATAAGAGAGTTGATATTGGAGAAGAGAAGAGCTCGAAGAAAATGGCAAAATACTAGATTTCCAGACGACAAAACAGCGTTTAACCGGCTAAGCAACGAACTGAAAAAACAAATCTACGAATTCAAAAATGATTCATTAAGTAGATTCCTGAAAAATTTAACGACTGATGCTTCAACTGATTATTCGCTCTGAAAAGCAGCTAAGCGCCTGAAAAGACCGCAGTTACAAAACCCGCCAATTAAATCTCTAAACGGGAATTGGATCGGAAATCCGAAAGAAAAAGCTAACCTGTTTGCAGAACATCTTGCGAATGTTTTTAAGCCATTCCCGGCAAATACATCTGAAATCAGCTTACAGTTTATTGATAAAGTCGATGAAGTTGACATACCAATTGTCACACTCAAAGAAATAAAAAGTGTGTGTCGAAATCAACTATCGAACAAAAAACCACCTGGGTACGATCTAATAACTGCTCAGGTTATGAAAGAAATGCCATCAAAAGCCTTCATAAAACTCCAATTCATAATAAATGCATGCCTAAAGACCCAATATGTCCCACATCATTGGAAAATTGCTGAAGTAATTGTTATACCAAAGCAAGGTAAGCCACCAACAGAAGTGACGTCTTACAGACCAATATCGCTCTCGCGGTGTTTATGGGTCACCTCTCAAATATTTCAATAATCTGACAATTTGAGCGGGGCCTTAGTAAGTAGGCGAGTCACAAAGATGTAAAAAAAATCGATCTTTTGAAATACTCGAGCGCGATAAATTTTTTTTTTATTTTGAAGCTAATTTTATCAGGATTACGGAAACATATAATCTGACAATTTGCTTGGGGCGATTGAGGTAAAATCGTTAATAAAATGTATAATATATGATGGTTAGCTTGGCACAAATCCTCGATCGAACCCTCGAAGTGGGTGCCGGGGGGGCAATGTTCACTACATATACTTATCAGTGTCTGTACGATGTCAGACGGTGACAGCCAAGGTTAGGTTGGATCGCTGGGTGGTTGTGACTTCTCAATAGCACAATCCTTAGAAATCCAATCTCACCATAGATACGAGGTTCCTAGTTTCAGTGGTGGTGTGAGCATTTATAATCCGTGCCGAAGAATTAAAGGTTGGGGGATAAACCAATCAATAACGAGCTCTACTGGATGCTTGGCAGGGTCCAGAATAGACTAGCCTTACCCCGGTACACGGCTCTGCCGGGGCTGACCTTCTCCTTCCGTAGTTACTCGTGGGACTTTTTATGGAATTTTTAAAAACAAACAAACAAACAGACAAAAAAACGAACAAAAAGACAAAAAAGAAAACTGGGGGGAGGCAACGAAAGTTGTACACATTCTCCGATTTGGCTGCAAAGTCGAAGCAGGAATGTGAGCCAACGGACAGACCTTCCACCAGTGGGATACAAGGTTCGCACACAGGCTCTGAACCAGCTGCAAAGCCAGTTCAGGTCTGTGCAGTGGGAACCAAAAATCCCGACTCTGGCGAGCAGCACAGCCCGCTGGAAACTGGTCAAGAGCAGGCTGCAAAGCTAGTTCTAGCTAGTGAATCGGAAAGCAAACGGACCGCTACTGCTAATAGATAGGATGAAGTCCCCAATATTAGCTTTGATAACAATTCGCCTGCTTTGGTGCTACCATTAAGACAGGACGAGGTGAAACCTACAAAGAGGGGAAATGGAGGGGTGATCAACGACTTTGTCTCCACCTTGAATGCCCTTAAAATAAAGGACACGGGGAAGGCCGTCCAGACTGGCAGGGTTAGAGAGGCGATTAGCAACCCTACCCCTGCGGGTCGGTACGTACCCTCGTCGAGTACAATGAATCCTCCAATTGGTGGAGCGGGAGAGGTGATTAACCACTCCAGCTCGGCCAAGGGGGGGACTCAGATCAAAAAAAAAGCCCGCTCAGATACGTCGCCAAGCTAGAAGGGTAATTGAAACGGTGGGTGGTAAGCCCGCAGTGGAGAGAACCCCGGGTGAGGTTGAAAAATTAAAGTGGGCAAGTAAAATTGCAGATGAGACCAGCCAAGACTCAATGTCGAAGCGAAACAGGTCGTTTGAGGTTGAAAAACCTCAACCCAAAAAGCCAAGAGTCGGGGTTAGCGTTCCATCGACACTGGTGCCGGGGCAATCCTTTGGTGACGTGGTAAAGGGACAGATTGTTGTCGCGGTCATCGACGGGAGCAATATGGATGGAAACATCTCTGCCGACAGGTGGGCGGACGTCAAGGCTCACCTCGCTTTCAGGTTTATACCTGTTATCGAGGCGAATCCGGGACCCCTCCCAAGAATTTGCGACGCTGGCTGGCATCAAAACCGCGTCAAGCTGATCGCCTGCCAAGACCAGAGATCGCTTCATCTATATAAACTTGCTGTCAGCGGTTTAGGTGAGATCTGGCCAGGTGCTAAGCTAGAGGTTGTGGAAAGGGAGGATATCCCAAGCAGACCGAGAGCTCGTGCCTTGGTACCGGCCTTACATGAATCGCGGGAGATGGTTCTCCAGTGGATTAAGTACAGAAACCCGGATCTGCCCACTCACGATTGGACGGTTCCGGTGATTGAAAAAAAGTGGGTCTTTATCGGTCGGCCCTTGTCATCCTGAATAAGGAGTCATAAACCTGGCAGTCAGAAACCCTGGCGGCACGCGGGGGTGTTATTCAGTACGGCTTTGACAGCCTAGTGCTGAAAATATACAAAAAAGATGAGAACGCTGCAAAGCTTCCAAAGCAAGCGTCTGAATCCGAAGCCAAGGAGTCCACTGCGAGCGTCGAATCTTCCATCATGGAGACAGACGCGGCAAGGTGCTCTGATTCTTTGGAACAGCCGTCTTGCTCGAAACTGGTTGAAAAGATTACAAAATTAGTGTCTGATCAAGACGCAACTGAAAACAAATCGTCCGGTAAGGACGACAACAACAAAGGTGGAGTCTTAGACTCCGACGATGAAATGCTTGGGGTTCTCCTTTCTGAGGATGAGTTGCTAGACTCCGCCTCAGATATAGAGCAATGCTGCAGATACCCCAGATTAGTCTCCAACACTCCATCAAAGCCTCGGCCGGACAGAGGACGAAAGATTATTCTCTGCTGTATGTGACGGACAAAGGTGAACCAAGATCCTGCATACTGGCAAAGAAAACACTTAACGTATTTTTACTACCTAATTACAGCAATTGCTACACCCCAACAGTAAAACTGCAGACCACCAGTGGGACTTACTGGCTCACGTCCGCCTATCTAGGCCATGACCAACCGGGGCCGCTACCAGGAGAGACGCTCGAGTGCGTAATAAAAAGCGCAACAAAACTCAAAGCGGATCTCATAAAAGGAAGTGACGTCAACGCACATCACGCAGTATGGGGAAGTACGGACGTAAATGAAAGAGGTGAGTCTCTTTTTAATTTTATACTAAGTACTAACCTTCTTATTTGCAATATCGGTAACGAACCAACCTTTGTCACAAAAAACAGACAAGAGGTTTTAGATGTTACCTTTGTATCTCAATCAATCTGTAACAAGATTAAAAATTGGGCTGTATCTAAGGATCACTCCTTCTCTGATCACAGATACATCCAATTTAGTCTAACAGATGACACACCAAAACCCATAGGCTTACGTAATTATAGGAAAACTGAATGGGTAAAATTCAGGGAAATCTTCAAACATTGTTACAACTACAATGACAATAGCTTCCCTTCAAACCCCAAGGATCTTGAAAGCAAAGTCGACGATCTAACTAGTGCTCTTAACCATGCCATGTGTAACTCCTGTCCTCTTACCATAGTAAGAGGGAAGAAGAAACCACACTGGTGGACCAAAGAGCTAGAACCGCTCAAGAAAAGTTGTGCGAAGCTTTTCAATCGAGCCAAATCTTCCAGAAATCCCATAGACTGGGATCTCTATAAGGAATCCCTTAGGATTTACAAAAAGTGGTTACGAATAAGCAAAAGATCCTCTTGGAGAGAATTCTGCAATAAAATTGAAGACTCCTCAGAGGCATCTAGACTTAGGAAAATCCTATCAACGAGTCCAAACATGCCAAGTTCTATAAAAGATGAAAACGGCAACTGGACCAACTCATATGAAGAAACACTAAACTTGCTACTGGATACTCATTTCCCTGGTAGCTCGTTGACAATAACAGACGAGGAGCACTTGCCTCGACTCGCAAACCAATCAGGTAAAGGTCTTATCTCTAGAGATATACTGTTATAGGCAATAAACAGCTTTGACCCTTATAAATCACCAGGGCCTGACGGAATCATCCCTGCGGAGCTGCAGCAGGTTTCAGACATCATCATGTAATAACTAAGTGAGATGATCATGAAAGGATGCATCAGCTACGCCTATATTCCCAAGGCCTGGAGAGAAGCTAGGGTCGTTTTCATACCAAAAGCTCCCATGTAAATCCAAAAGATTTAAGACCTATTAGTCTATCATCCTTCCTCCTTAAAACACTGGAAAGAATGATTGACATACACTTAAGACAAGAAATTAAACCTAGTCTGATCTCAACGGCGCAACATGCCTATACAAAAGGTAAATCAGTGGAAACTGCACTTCACTCTCTGGTTTGCACCATTGAAAAATCCCTGTACTACAAAGAATACTCTCTCGTCGCATTCCTAGACAGCAATCACTAATGCTCTTGATGGCCTGCTCATAGAGGAACACATCAAGAACATGATAACAACAATGCTCAGCAGCAGAATCATTAGTTCCGAAATGTGGAACTACAAAACAAGCAGAATGGCCAATAGAGGAACCCCGCAGGGAGGAGTTTTATCTCCCCTACTGTGGAACCTGGTTGTTAACAAATTGTTAATCGACCTAGAGGACGAAGGTTTCAAAACCATAGCCTATGCCGATAATGTAGCAATTGCCCCTTTAGGCAAGCACCCACAAACCCTAGCTGAGCTGCTACAAACAACACTTAAAAAGCTTAACAATTGGGCTGTAGATTGTGGTCTGAACATCAATCCACACAAAACGGAATTAGTTCTCTTTACGAGGAAATACAAAATTCCGGACTTCAGACCCCCAACTATTAAAGGGGTAACTCTCACACTGTCAAATCAGGCTAAATATCTAGGTCTCATTTTTGACAAAAAACTGACCTGGAAAACCAATATTGAGGAAAGTAAATAAAGCCAACGTGGCACTCTTCCCCTGTAAAAAAGCCATTGGCGGGAAATGGGGTTTCTCCCCCCAAATCACCCATTGGCTGTTTACCTCGGTAATTAGACCGATACTCACATAAGGGGTGATAGTCTGGTGGACAACACTAGACAAGATGATCAACTACAACAAGCAACAAGCAAAGTTCAAAGAACGGCTAGTCTGTGTATTAGTGGCGCACTGAGGACAACCCCACCGAACGCCCTCAATGTACTACTAGATCTCACACCCCTAGATATCTTCAGCAAACAAGTCGCAGCTAGCTCAGCTACTCGACTCAGAGCTACATCACAGTGCACCAATAATCAAATCGGCCAAACTACCACTCTAGATAACTTTAGATTCTTACCGAATCGATCCGACTACACCACCCCCAAGTTGGTGTTTAACAATAATTTCCAAGTAACCATACCTTCAAGAGAAGCTTGGGAAAATGGCACTCTTTTGGAAAATGAAGCAATACACTTTTACACCGATGGTTCAAAAACCAGCGAAGGTGTGGGAAGTGGAATCTACTCAGAAAAACTGAACATCAGTCTTTTCTTCCGCCTACCCGTTCATTGTAGTGTGTTCCAAGCGGAAATTCTGGCGGTTAAGGAGGTGCTGTCTTGGCTCAAAGAAAACGTCATATCCTCCACGGATATTCGAATCTTCTCAGACAGTTTCGTTTCTGAGATCAGTTGGTGATTAACTTGCTGATCTCTGTGGTCAGGCAATGTACTCATTGGCTGACAGCCACTTCCACCTAACCTAACCTATGATGGTTAATATCTCGGTAAATATTGATATTAGCAATTGGTCCAAAAGACTTTTTTTTGTAGAAAACTAAGTTTTTTAGAAGTTTGTAATTTACAATTTTTCTGTAGCTTTTGTTATTTACGAGATAACTGCGACAAAACGTGAATTTTATGGAAAACTCTGGTTTAGTGGCCCGTACCACCTGGCCGGTATGAGTAACGACTTTGCCACTAACAACATTTTTGTAGAGAATTCAATTTCAAGAAAAAAAACATCTTCGGTTAAAGAGATCCCATGAAATGCCGCTGAGCTATAGAAATTTAAAAATAAAAAATCTGTTAAAATTGTCAGACTAAGGGCCGGTTTGTTCAAGCTTGGTTATTTCTAATCAATGATTATTCCAAATGATAATCATGGGTTGGGTTTGTTCACGAAATATTTAATCAAGGAATCTCTGATCAGAGCTTTTAATCATAGATTTTGCTAACCAGGCCATTTTTCTGGGTTAGCTCCATTTAAACAACGATTAACTGAAATTCAGTTTGTTCAGGCTTAACTTTTGTTCAAATCACAGCTATTCCTTCAAAATAAAAAATTGTCAGGCTGACATATCACATAAAATATTTTTTTGGAAATCAATAAGCATCTTCACTGAATTGTTTGAAATAGATTAAATTCTTCTATAAATTTATTAATGAAGAGATTCTACCAGATGTGCATGAAGAAAACATAGCACTTGTTTAATCAATTGATGTCGCCAGGATGAAATTAAATTCAAATCTCGATAGTTTTGACAACCGAAAAAAAACTGACTCTATCATAAAAAAATGTATGTATTTTCAATGATTTCTTTGATTAAGTTTTGACGTATAGACTTGAAAATGGAACGATTTTTGAATAACCCAAGATTTGCTAACCAAACTATGTAAAATGTGAACAAACACTCTTTGGTGATCACAGATTCTTAATCATGGATTAAGAAGAATCCTTGATAACCAAATTGCTTATTTAACCCGCTCTGAACAAACCGGCCCTAAGAGTACGCCCCCATATAATTGTCAGATTATCATCTTGGAGGACGAAGACATCAAGTTGATCACTCTGTATAAAAATCTGACGCGCTCGAGTAATTCAAAACATCGATTTTTTTTACATCTTTGTGACTCGCCTACTTACTAAGGACCCACTCAAATTGTCAGATTATTGAAATATACACTTTTTAGAGTACACTTAACATACACTTTAAAAATCTCTCACGTCGAATAACTTTTTTTTTTAACCTCTCTTTACGCCTATTTGCCCCCAGTAAATCGTCAGATTAATATATATCGGTTATCAGAAAGACAAAGCGCGTATACTCTATGAAAATCTGACGCGCTCGAGTATTTCTCTATTGAGCTATTTATTCAATGGGTTAGCTCGTACTTGGAGCAACGCTTCTATAGGGTAGTTTTTCGTGGCTCAATATCTACTCCCATTTCTGCAACATCCGGTGTTCCCCAAGGCAGCCATCTTGGCCCACTCTTATTCGTCCTTGCTATAAATGATGTTGATAAGATTATTTCCCACTCTGATTTATCCATCTACGCAGATGACATGAAAATTATAAGGATTATATCCACACCTTCTGATTCCTCTTTCCTTCAGCAAGATTTAAATTCCTTTTTAACCTGGTATCAGAAAAATTTTCTCGAACTTAATGTCAGCAAGTGCCAATTCATGACCTTTTCCCGCAAACGCTTCCCCTCACTCCCTCGGACTTATGTCTTTTGTATACATGTATGTATACAAATACATGTATGTATACAAAGTATACATTGTATACATGTATGTATACAAAGTATACATTGTATACATGTATGTATACAAAGTATATGTAATGTATATATACTTTACATACCTGTTCCAGTAGTGTCTTCAATTCGTGATCTTGGTATTTATTGTGACAAAGAGCTCAATTTCCGATTCCACATCGACCAAATTATTGCGAAAGCAAACTCCTCCCTTGGCTTCATAAAACGCTGGTCCAAAGAATTCTCCAGCCCTTACACCACCAATTACCATTTTCATAACATTCTTCAGACCTATACTTGAGTATGCTTCTCAGGTTTGGTCTCCCTTCCAAAGTACCCACTCTCTCAGAATTGAAGCCGCTCAACGAAGATATCTTCGATTCGCTTTACGTCACCTTCCTTGGAGTAATCCTCTAATCTTAAACCTCTAACAAAGATCGGCTACTTTTAATCAATTTACATACCCTCGCAAAGCGTCGTATAGTCGCCGATATTATATTTTTGCACCAAATAATCACTGGTGTCAGTGTCCGATCAGACTGTCCCGCACTCCTAGAAAATATCTTCCTCAATGCCAATCCCCGCAACCTTAAATCAATCCCTATAACCTTCCCACTCATCGTACAAATTATGGCCATTTCAATCCTATCACTGGAACTTAGCAAACAGTGTACAGCATACCCTTGATTTTAATATAAGCGTAACTTCCGTCAGATGTTTAAATGGTAGACACGTGCACCCAAGAGAACCTTAGCGTCCATAGGTTTTTTCTTAAAACCCACCTCTGTCTATCAACTCCTACTCTCACCTCCAAGTGGTGAACATCGGGTGCCTAGTACCTTAACTGGAGATTGGGTCTCAACCCTAGTGGAAGAGAGGGGGTAGAGGTGTTCACACTAAGGCACCTCTCCTTTCATCCAGACAAGCCTCGGATACGGACGGATTTACTGATGACGAACCAAGCAAACGAAAAACGGACAACGAACTTCGGATCTGTACGTGGAATGTTAGGTCCCTTAATAGACCAAGTGCAGCCGAACAATTAGCGGAAGCCCTAAACTGCTACAAAGCAGATATCACCGCTATCCAAGAAATGCGATAAGATGGACCAGGTAGACGCAAATTAAAAGACTGCGATATCTACTACGGCGATTGCTACCGAGAACAAAAGCAGCGACTGTTTGGATGTGGATTTGTTTTTGGTACTAGACTCAGGTAAAAAGTCTTGAGTTTCAACTATGTGAACGAGCGCATAGCAACAATCCGCATCAAGGCTAAATTCGTCAACATAAACCTCATTTGCGCACACGCCCCCACAGAGGAAAAGGATGAAGACACCAAAGACGTATTCTACGAGCTCCTGGACAAAACAAATGAGCAGCGCCCTAGCTATGACATTAAGATTGTTCTAGGAGATTTTAATGCCAAGCTAGGAAGAGAGGATATCTTTGGTGTAATAATCAGAAGATACAGCCTGCACGACAACACCTCCGATAACGGATTCAGGCTGATCGACTTCGCTGAGGGGCGAGATGTTCTGGTAAATAGTACGCGGTTCCAGCACCTCAATATCCACAAAGGGACATGGAAATCTACGGATCAATCAACCGTCAACCAGATTGACCACATTGCGATCGACACACGACACTTCTACAGCTTTTTTTTTTTTTTTTTTTTGAAAGAAGAGGCTTATATGCTAATCTGGAGAACTCAGGCCTAATATCGTCCATTGTACTACCAGAGTAGCAGCCTTCCCTTTTTTGTGTGTTGCAGTAGTTGGAAATAAGTTGTTAGTAATTTCACATATATAACCTCAAGGGCGGCGTCCATATGAAACTGGGAGGCTGAAAGAAAAGTAGATGCCCAGAGCGGGATAGAGGATGTCCGAACATTCCGAGGGGCCAACATTGGCTCGGACCACTACCTTGTTGTAGCCAAGGTACGACTGCGGATATCCCGATCCAAGCCAAAACAAGGAAATACTGTGAGAAAATTCGACGTTCGACGACTACAATCGCAAGAGATCGCCAAGTTCTTTTCCGATCGAGTCTCTTACAACCTCTTAAGAAGTCCTATGCCGCCAGCATCAAGTATAGAGAACAAGTGGCAGCACTGCCAATCAGCCATCAGAGATGCCGCCTAAGAAGCGCTGGGTTTCACACGGCCACCACAACGAAACCCCTGGTTTGACGACGAATGCCGGCAAGCACATGCAGCTAAACAGGAAGCATACAAAGCGGCGCTGCACAAAAAGACTAGAACTGCTCACGAGCTCTACAAGCAGAAGAGGAGAGACGAACACCGGCTTCTCAGACGGAAAAAGAGAGAGCATGAAAAGCGCGCGATCGAGGAGATAGAAACTTCCGAACCTCATTTCTGCTGTGGCACCCACAGCAGGAATAAGGTTCGGAAGTTTTACCAAAAGGTAAAAACAACAGCCTCGGGCTATAAGCCCCGAGCCGAAGCCTGCAAAGACGATCAAGGGAACATCGTGGTGGAACCGCAGTCAATGCTGAGGATATGGAAAGACCACTCTTCCAAGCTCTATAACGGCGATGATGAACCCAATTTCGCTGTTTTTTTTTTTTTTTGCATCTCAGAGTCTTAAGCGGTACTGAACTTAGAGCAAGTTCATTTGTACACGCTTATCTACGCTCTTCATCATAAATGCAAGTGTTAGTGGTTAGTAAATAACGCCAAACACAAGCACAAAGAGAACGTATACGAGGAAAAAAATAAAAGACGTAACAATTTTTAACAAAAAAAAACAAAAAAAGTACATTAATAAGTAGAACAAAATAAACTAGGTCAACATTATAAAACAAAAATTATATCAATAAGAACAGAAATTAAATTACAATAACAAAATATCAAATATAAGTCATGCAGGTGGCACACTGGTTCTTAGCTTTAATTTTAAAGTATTTTTATTTAGGTTGAAATCGGAAACAAAAGGATAGGAGTTAGATAATCTACTCATGCGAGCTAATGGCTCATGCATGCCATAGTTAGTTCTGTGGTGGGAGCAATGTAAAAACTCTAAATTACGTAGTTGGTGAGATCTTCCACGATAGTTGAAACTAATGTGGGAAAGCAAGTCGGGGGCATCAGTTGAACCGGTTATTAATTGATGAAAAAATACTAAATCATTGTTGATTCGTCTCTGTGAGAGGGTTTGAAGATTTAATAGGCGAATACGATTTTCATAAGGGGGGAGATTGAAAGGATCTTCCCAAGGGAGACCTTTGAGAGCGAAACGTATGAATCTGTGCTGTATTGCTTCGATTCGAGATTTATGAATATCATAAAATGGTGACCACACCTGAGACGCATATTCTAGATGCGGACGAACATAACACTTGTATAAAGAGAGGGTGACATAGGGGTCATTAAATTCTTTTGCCCATCGCTTAATAAAGCCAAGCATTGAATTTGATTTGTTAATAATGAGGTTGATGTGTTCATTAAACTTTAGGTTGGTACTAAATAGAAAACGGAGGTCACGGAATCTAAAAACTTGACATAGGGATTGTTGCGATATTGAATATTCTCCAATACTTGGCGATCTTTTGCGAGAGAAGGTCATACTTTGGCACTTGGAAGCGTTCAAACTAAGTCCGTTTTTAGAACACCATAGAGCAAAACAGTCGATATCTTTTTGTAAGAAGTCTCGATCTGAAGCATTTTTGATGGTTTTAAAAATCTTCATATCATCAGCAAAGATTTAAATGTCGCTGTAGGAGATGCAAGAAATTACATCATTAATTGCAACAATGAAAAGTAAGGGACCAAGATGACTTCCTTGTGGCACACCAGACAAAGCAGTAAAAGGTTTTGATAAAAAATTTCGAAATTTGACTTCATAAGACCTATTTTTTAAGTAGGAGCTTATCCAAACAATAAATAATGGGGGAAATCCAAATGCTTTTAATTTATATAGTATAATATTATGAGACATTTGGTCAAACGCCTTAGAGAAATCAGTGTAAATGCAGTCAAGCTCGTTCCCACATTCAAGGGCGTTGGAACATTTATGATAAAAAGATAGAAGTTTGGTAGCCGTCGATCTTCTTTGCATAAATCCATGCTGCTGATGGCAGATAACATTCCTTGCAAAGAAGGATAGGCTTTCGCAGACTACTTGTTCAAATAGCTTGGGTATGCATGAGAGCTTTGAAATTGGCTTGTAGTTTTTTATATCAATTTTTTCACCCTTCTTGAAAACAGGTGTTATAAAAGATTTTTTCCAAAGAGTGGGAAATTTTCCAGATTTTAAAGAAAGCTTGAAAAGATATTCAAGTGGAGATGATAAACGTGAAGAACACTTTTTTAAAACAATTGGCGGAATTGGGGCCGGACCAGAAGAAAAATCATCTTTAAGAGAAGAAAGGAAGTAAGTAATTCTGTCTCTGTGAATAGGGATACTATTAAAGTTCACTTGCGAGGAGTGAGTTAAATACTGAAAAAAATGTTCATCAATTTCTAAATTCGTACTACAAAAAGATCCACAAAAATGGTTTGCAAAGGCATTGCAAATCTCAGGAGTATTTTTTATAGAAGTGCTATTAAAAACAAAGTTGAGGGGATACCCGTCTGATTTTTTTTTAGAGTTTACAAAGGACCAAAAACTTTTTGGGTCATTTTTTAGAGAGCACCCCATTCGATTGACATAGTTAGAGTATAGATTTTGAGAAAGCGTTTTGAAGTCTTCAAAAAGACTTATGAATAGATGGTGGTCAGTTGGAGAGAGAGTAGTTAAATAGATCTTCCAAGCTTTGTTTCTTTTGTTCCTTAGAGTCTTTAATTCCTTGGTAAACCACGGTTGACTGAAACTACTATTTCTAAGCAACTTTTGGGGAATTGTTTTTTTCATGCTATTTTCTAAAATCGAGTAGAAGCAAGCGACTGCTTCGTCAATATTTGCAATAGTTGATATATTTTCAATACCAGCAATGCATAATTCATTCGATAGCAAATCGAAATTCGCTTTTCGAAAGTCAAAAGTATATACACAGTCTTTTAAATTATTAATATCTTGAGAGACGTTGCTCAATTCTATAAAAATATCTAAAGGGGGATGGAAATCATCAATTCTAGTAATGTCTGAATTTGATTGAAGAACTACCGTGCTAATAGCTTCGGATGAGAAAACTAAATCTAACATACGATTTTGATAGTTTCTAATACAGCTAACTTGCTGTAAGTCAGTAGAAATAATATTATCTAAACAAGAAAGCTCACTCTGTGGTGACGTTGCAGAAGGTTTTTGGAAAGATCCATCGTCAGAGGGTAACCATTGAACGTATGATAGATTAAAGTCACCGACTAAAAGAATTTGGCTTTCTAAATCAGACAATTCAAAAATATGATCCAAAATCAGAGCCAGTTCAGAATAAGCTGAGGCTGAACTTTTTGGAACAATAAAAATATTTTTTAACAGTGTACAGACTTTCACACAAACAACATCAATAGACAGTTC
The DNA here is from genome assembly GCA_949752695.1 of Melanostoma scalare. Lineage (NCBI taxonomy): Eukaryota > Metazoa > Arthropoda > Insecta > Diptera > Syrphidae > Melanostoma > Melanostoma scalare. The sequence continues at coordinate 106,803,077 of OX456984.1, read as the reverse complement.
AAATGGAAAGAGTATACGAGACGACATATATGTGTTCCTGACCGAAATCAAAACACCACCCCCGACATCATCTGGTCTGTCTACGTGCCGATCTTTACGGTAGACCGAGAATTCAGGGCTCAAGATTTCGGTGTTCAAGTGACTTGAATTTAGCCAAGTTTCAGTCAAAGCAAATACGTCATGTTTAAAAACGTGGGAATTAACATACAAATCAGCAGTTTTACTGCGAAGACCTCTTACGTTTTGATAAAAGAGGGAGAATCTAATTAGTTTTTTGGAGCAGTATTAATAAGCAATTTGCTTTTAACTCTCCTGTTGATGGAAAATTCTTTAACAAGAGCACCACCAGGCCAAGAGTTACTGTCACAAATAGAGTCAAAAGACGAGGGCGGGACAAGCAATTTGAACGAAGACACAAAGCTATCGGTTTTGCTTATCTTACTACATTTAATAAAATTTTCATTAGGAATTAATTTCTTTGATTCTAGATAGCGCAAAACATCGTTTGAATTAAGATCTGGCCTAAGCCGAGACACAAAAATCAACTTAGGTTTTGGAACTGCCTCCATTGGTGTAAAATATGCACCAGATTCAGGATCAGAACTAGAATTAGATGGCAATGATCTATTTTCAAGATCCACAACTTCAACTACTGGTTCCAACGGGACAGAAGGAATATTGATTTTGGCCGAGTTGCTTCTCAAAGTCTTGCGCTTTGAAGGAGGGCTCAAATTTTTGCTAGTCACTACGCCTTCACGATTTTTTTTATATTCTGTACTTGAAATCAAGGCAGAACTTTTAGTTGCTGACGAAGTAGACTGAGCATTGAGATTATTTAAATCGAGAGCTTTCTGAGGAATTGAAGTTTCTAAGTCGTCTGTAGATGTAGATATTTCAACAGAGCTACAGGGAGAAGAAAATGATTCTAAGTTCAAAACTGATTTATTGAAAGCTTTGTGCAGCTGATCGAAACCTTTCGACAACTTTTCAATTTCTAGTTTGAACGTAGACATCTTTCTCGCTAATTGGGAAGTAGACATCTTTTTGCAATTCTCGCAATACCAGCAAGCACTTTTAAAAGCATTTATTTTATCTAAAAGTGCATTGTTGGCCCCAATACATTTAGCATGAAATGCATTACCACATGGACCATGCAAAAAGAGGTGAGTTGGAACTATCCACACATTTACCTGCCACACAAGCCATGGCTAATCAAAAAAAAAAATAATAATAATAATAATTTTAAAATAAAAAAAAAAAAAAAAAGTTAGGGATTGACTGGGAATCGAACCGGAAGAGCTTGGCTTACTTAGTATTTATTCTAAAAGAAAAGCGCGCTTTTACCGACTGCACCAAGCAGACGATAATTTACAAAGTTAAGTAAATGAACTACAAAGTTAAGGTTTTCTAAGGAGATTATGGTGTGAGGAAAAAGGATAGATTAGGAGTTTTAAAGCAGTTAAAGAGAGAAACTAATATTTATAAATGACACTCAAATTACACTCAATTAACGTGAACGGAAAAAAAAAATTTTTTTTTTTACCAATCACTGTCACTACACAATTAAGCAATTAAGGTAAACAGATAATCAAAATTAATTAAAAACAAGCTGATTTACAAATCCAAATAACACATTAGACTGTAACTCGAACTAAAAAACACTTATAGTGGAGGACCGTAAGCTTTTTACCTAGGAATCCAGGGCCAGTCCATGGATTTTCATGAAATTTTCGGAAATGTGTTTTGAATGGCGTATAGAAAAAAGTTAAAAAAAAAAATTTCACCGCTATCAAATTTTTAATTATTTTTAAAATTAATTATTAACTTTTAGAATTTTATTTTATTTATTTAGGGTGTTTAAGATACGGTTTTTCAAAGAGTAAGGATGGATAGGTTTTGTCAAGACAAAAAAAAAGTTGTATGGGAAGGGGGGTCTATATCCCTCCGTGTAGGCGCGAGGGGCAATTTTATATGAAATTTACTTCATTTTTTTTTAACTTATTAAAAATTAACTAACCCACTTACTTTCTCATACTTCAGTGTTTTTTAAAAGTTATTGCTTTGTTCTTTAATAAAAATTTTAATTTGAGTTTACTTAATGAACAGTTTCTGAGAAATCAAGCCTCAAAGTCAAAATTTTGAAAAAAGAAAATATTTTTTTCCTAATAAATTTTTTTTTACATAATTTTGCCCCATTAAGCGCCATTTTTTCTTTTCATATTCAATGCTTTTATTAGTTTTAATTCAAAAGCAAAAAACCGAACAAAAAAATTTTTCTTGGTTTAAGAGAAATTAAAAAAAACGAAAGGTACTTTTTTCTAGAAAACAAAATGTCGTTAATTTCCCGCTAATTGAACTTTTTTCCTGGAAGTGAAATATGAAATGGGTCTTAAATAGCATATAAAAAAAAGTTAAAAAAAATTTTTTCTATGATCTTAATTTTAATATAAATTATAAATAATTAATAAAATTCTAGAGTTATCTTTTAATTATATTAGTTTTAAGTAAAATTTCAAAACTAAGACCTATTACAAACTTGAACTTTGGTCTCAAAGGACAGCACATGTAATGATTTGTGCCCCAAATGCTGTTTCCGGTCAAACGTGTTGATAAAACCGAAAAAATGTGGTTTTTTCCCAAATTTTGAGTTTTCAACCAATCAAAGAGACTTAAATCAGTTAAATAAACGGCCCGAAGTTTTTTTTTTGGTGGGGAGAATGCTGATGTAGTGTTCTTTCTTTTAAATAAGAATTGATGCATCCCTTATTGATATTATGTTTGTTTGCATACTGAATGCACGTAGAAAAATTCGCGAGTATTTATTTGGCAAAAAACCATATTTTTTCGGATTCATCAACACGTTTGACCGGAAACAGCATTTGGGGCACAAATCATTACATGTGCTGCCCTTTGAGACCAAAGTTCAAGTTTGTAATAGGTCTTAGTTTTAAAATTTTACTTAAAACTAATATAATTAAAAGATAACTCTAGAATTTTATTAATTATTTATAATTTATATTAAAATTAAGATCATAAAAAAAATTTTTTTTTAACTTTTTTTTTATATGCTATTTAAGACCCATTTCATATTTCACTTCCAGGAAAAAAGTTCAATTAGCGGGAAATTAACGACATTTTGTTTTCTAGAAAAAAGTACCTTTCGTTTTTTTTTAATTTCTCTTAAACCAAGAAAAATTTTTTTGTTCGGTTTTTTGCTTTTGAATTAAAACTAATAAAAGCATTGAATATGAAAAGAAAAAATGGCGCTTAATGGGGCAAAATTATGTAAAAAAAAATTTATTAGGAAAAAAATATTTTCTTTTTTCAAAATTTTGACTTTGAGGCTTGATTTCTCAGAAGCTGTTCATTAAGTAAACTCAAATTAAAATTTTTATTAAAGAACAAAGCAATAGCTTTTAAAAAACACTGAAGTATGAGAAAGTAATTGGGTTAGTTAATTTTTAATAATTTTTTAAAAAATTGAGTAAATTTCATATAAAATTGCCCCTCGCGCCTACACGGAGGGATATAGACCCCCCTTCCCATACAACTTTTTTTTTGTCTTGACAAAACCTATCCATCCTTACTCTTTGGAAAACCGTATCTTAAATACCCTAAATAAATAAAATAAAATTCTTAAAGTTAATAATTAATTTTAAAAATAATTAAAAAATTGAGAGCGGTGAAATTTTTTTTTTTAACTTTTTTCTATACGCCATTCAAAACACATTTCCGAAAATTTCATGAAAATCCATGGACTGGCCCTGAATTCCTAGGTTTTGCCTTTTTTATGTCTAACGGTCCTCCACTATTAATCAAAATGCAATTTCTAATTACAACAAGTAAATTGCACTACAAAAATGAAATTAATCAAGACACGGTTAAAGCACAACCAAACACACAAGAACCAGTGTTACCACTGTTAGAGAGTTAGAACCATTCGATTTAGGCGATGTAGATCAACAATTCCACCAACGCGACCTGAATGAAGTGAAGACAGCAGTATCCAAGCTGAAGCCCAACAAAGCTGCTGGAGCTGATGGCCTCACTGCCGAATTGTTTAAAGCGGCAGGCGATGACCTGGTCAGAAGTATGCACCAGCTCATTTGCAAAATATGGTCGGAAGAAAGCATGCCCGATGAATGGAACCTCAGTATTGTTTCCCCGGTCCTCAAGAAAGGAGACCCTCTGAACTGCGCCAACTACAGAGGTATCAGTCTTCTTAACATCGCGTACAAGATCCTCTCTGACGTATTGCGTGAGCGTCTGAAGCCATTCGTCAACAACCTGATAGTGCGGCTTTAGACCAGGAAAGTCCACCATAGACCAAATCTTCACACTACGGCAGATCTTGACCTACTACCTTTTTATCGATTTTAAGGCGGCATATGACAGCATCTATAGAGAGGAGTTATATAGAGCCATGTCTAGTTTTGGCATCCTTACCAAACTTGTCCGATTGTGTAGGATGACGATGGAGAACGCACGCTGCTCCATCAGGGTCGGAAAAGATCTCACCGATACATTCGATGTCAAAAAAGGTTTTAGGCAAGGCGATGCACTGTCATGCGACTTTTTCAACATCGTTCTTGAAAGAATAGTGCAAAACTCCCACGTCAACACAAGAGGCACAATCTTTCAAAGATCCGTTCAATTGCTCGGATATGCCGACGATATTGACATAAGTGGAAGAACGCAGCGTTATGTCAAAGGCGCGTTTATGAGCATTGAAACGGAAACGGAGAGGATGGGTTTAGTGGCAAATGAGGGCAAGACCAAGTATATGCTGTCATCAAGAAAGGACACCCAACACCGACGTCTCGGACAGAACGTCACGATTGACAGCTATAAATTTGAGGTAGTTAAGGACTTTGTCTACCTAGGCGCCGCTATTAATTCAGACAACGACACCAGCGCTCAAATCAAACGAAGAATGACTCTTGCCAATCGCTGTTTCTTCGGACTAAGAAGGCAATTGAGTAGTAAAGTCCTCTCTCGAGCAACTAAAGTGTCCCTGTATAAGACACTTATCATCCCGGTTCTTATATATAGCGCAGAGGCATGGACCTTGTCAAAGGCAGACGAGAACGCTTTAGGATGCTTCGAGAGAAAAATTCTTCGGGTGATTTTTGGTCCCGTCTGCATAGATGGAGAGTGGAGAAGAAGATTCAACGACGACCTGTTCGGGCTGTACAGCGACACTGATCTGGTCAAACGAGTCAAGGTCCAGCGGCTTAGATGGCTGGGTCATGTAGAGCGAATGGACACCAACGCTCCGGCCCGGAAAGTCTTCGAATCCAATCCCGAGGGACGGCGCAGTAGAGGAAAACCGCGACTCAGGTGGCGCACGCAAGTAGGAGAGGATCTCAACCAACTTGGCGTGCAAAACTGGAGGCAGCTAGCTAGGGACCGAGCTGGCTGGAGAAGCATGTTGGTTGAGGCCCTGATAATCCCCGTAATTCTTAATTTCCCCTAATATTTTTACTTTTAAGATAGGTCAGTTATTAAGTTTTAAATTTTTCTATAATGTATATTAATAGTGTAAGTTTAAGTTTATGATCAAAATTGTATTAAGCCTGAATTAAGCAAACTAATAGATAAATTAAATGGGTCAATTGATTTAGAAATTTTGGGGGAGCTGACTTTTGTTGGAGGACCTGGTTCTTCTGTGGTGGATTTTTGTGGTATCGGTGATAAATGGTTTGAAAGAGTAGTTGACCTCCATGTTGGTACACAAACTTTTTCCGATCATATGCCCATATCAGTAACCCTATCTTCAGAAGAGTTGGGACTTGCTAGTGAAATGTAACTTTTACCAAGACTTTATTGGAGGGAGCATGAAAAAGAAAAGTATCACTACAAGCTTTGTCAGTTTATGGCGCAAACTGACATAAGCGATGCAAGTTCAAACCAAGAAACTGATTTTTTCATTGATGCTATAAGAAACTCAATTCTTTGAAGAAAGAAGGTATGTAGCAAAAGGAAAACAGAAGTGGTTTGATACAGACTGTGAAAAAGCAAGAGCGAAAACGCTCAAACTGATCAAACTAGCAAAACAGCGGAATGGAGAATTCTTTCGAAAAGCATACATACAAGGCAATACTTTTTACAAGAATTTGTGCAAATTTAAAAAGAAAGAGTTTTTCGCCAAATTGGCAGATGATTTAACTAAGGTAAAAGACTCCTCACAGTTCTGGAAAATAGTTCAGGTATTGAATAGTACTAAATTTAAAATTGGAAATAATTTAGATGTCAATATTTTAGCTGGTCATTTCAAAAATCTTTTGAATCCTATATCGAATAACGAGCCAATACAATTCGCTGAAAACCTAGTAACTGTAGAAGATATAGGGCAGGATATTGTATTGGAAGAGATTCGATTTGTTTTGGACAAAGCAAAGAACAATAAAGCTCCAGGAGAAGACAGAGTTCCTTATGAGTTTTTTAAAAATGCTACCAACATCTTCTTGGGTCACTTATCGAAATTTTTTTCAAAAATCCTACACACAGCAGAAGTACCGCAATGTTTTAAGAAATCAATAGTGTTTCCAATACATAAAAAAGGCGACACAAACAATGTAAAAAATTATAGGGGAATTTCATTTATGAATATTGTAGCTAACATATTTGCAGGCGTATTACTGAAAAAACTTGAACGTTGGGTAGAAGAAAACAAATTACTCAGTGAATTTCAAGCAGGTTTCCGTGCTGGATACTCAACAGTGGATCACCTTTTACCTATTCAAAATATTGTAGATCACTACTTAGAAAATAGGAAAAAATTGTATGCATTATTTATTGATCTTAAAGCGGCATTTGACAGCATTGACCGACGAGCATTATTATACAAGCTCAATTCAATTGGCATGTCTTCCAAAATTCTAAAATTATTAAAAAATATGTATGAAGAGACTGTATCGGCTGTATGGGATGGCGAACAAATGTCAGACTGGTTTGAAACAAAAAGTGGTGTTCGCCAAGGATGTTTGTTGTCCCCATTGTTGTTTGCATTGTATATAAATGACATAGTTGATTTTTTACCAAATAAAATCCATATTGCAGGGCAAACAATAAGATGTCTTTTATACGCAGACGATATAATATTATTCGCAGATTCTCCCGAAAGCCTTCAATTAATGATAAACAAATTCAGTAGTTATTGCAAAACATGGAATTTGGTAATAAATAATTCAAAATCGAAAGTCATGATTTTCCGAACTGGAGGAGGTAGACACTGCCGCTTGAAGTTGTGGAGGAATTTAATTATCTGGGTATGATACTACCACCTAATCTAAATCCAAGAAAACATCTGCAGATTAAGCTTGCAAAAGCAGTAGCTGCAATAAATTCAACATGGAAAAATCTGTTTAGAAGTAGACTCGTTGCGCATAGCGTCAAGTTTAAAGTATTCGAAGCTGCTCTGAAATCTATAATGACATATGGATCTCAAGTTTGGGGGTACGAACAATATGAGGAAGTAGAAAAACTTCAACGATTTTGCCTCAAAAAAACATTTGCTCTACCTCAGTCAACGCCGAACTACATGCTCCTTCTAGAAACTGGTCTTTCACCAACTTTACTTTACACTCTATTAATGCACTTTCAATATGTCTTAAAAATACTCACATACCCTGGCGATCGACTACCAAAGATACTTGCAAAGCATAACATACGCAAAAACATAAACTGGTTCAGTAAATGGGAAGGACTATCTCTGCTCTGTAGAACTCCACTGCCAAGCTTAAACATACAAGACGTTTATCGAAGAAATAAACTAATGAGCTATCTAGAAGTTCTGGATATAAAAATAAGATCAGATCTTATTGAGGAAGCTAAAGGCTCATCAAGGAGATCATTGTACCCAAAGCTCCAGTATAATTTAAACCGTTTGAATTATTTTTCTAATGAAAAAAGCTTGATTGAAATTTCCAATATTTTACGAGTGAGGGGAGAACTGCTAGCTCTAAACAACATGCCATACCACAAAGACCGAAACACGTACTGTTCATTATGCAATATGCAAGAACAAAAAACTTCTTTTCACTTTCTATCTATCTGTCCCATATTAAAAGAACTTCGATTCATATATTTTCAAAAAACAATTTTAAGTGAAGAAGATTCTATAAGAATTAAAGTTTAAAGATTAAAAGTAGATTTCAACCCGATCAGGTGCACACTCATCTTTCGTATACGAACACTCCATTTTTGTTAATCAATTATACAATACTTTGCATATTATTATAATTTCAAAATGTTAAAAAAAAAAAATTGTGAAATATTTTCAATAAAACTGCAGTCATGGAAAATTAAAACATTATTATTTTAAAGATAAAATAAAAAAACTCATATGTTTAAAGCAAAATTTAATGAAAAAGTTGGCATCTGGCAGACGGTTTCAAACCAAGGCCAAAAGTTATTTATATTATGAAAAATTGTAGATTAAATATATGGAATTTTAAATAAACTAAACTTAACTAAAACTATTTGAATAAAATGTATCCTATGTCTTTCTTCAGGTTCCATATCATCTCTGTATAAAATTTCATTTAAATCGGTTCTGTAGCTTGGGCGAGAGATGGTAACATAGAAAGACGAACAGACAGAGCTTCTTTCGCACTTATTATATTAGTAAGGACTCCCGTTCCCGTTGGAATATGGGGATAAATTAAAGTTCATGTTACTCGGAGATAGTGTAGCATTCTAACGGTGGGAGAACTTTTGAGATCGGTGCTTTAGATTCTAAGTTCCCGTATACGTTCCCGTTCCGTGGAAGTTTAGGGATAAAATATATAGCCTATGTCCTTCCTCAGGTTCTTAACACAATCATATCAAACTTATATTGATAAATATTATTTTGTATTTCATTAAAATTTTTGGTCAGACCTTGAATATTTAATTGAATACACTCAAAAACCTTTGGTTGCTAATAAGAATCTTTTTCAAACTCTCTTTCTACCCTTCTCAGAAACTTTTTCAAACTCTCTTTCTACCCTTTTCAGGTACACTGGACAATTAATTTTTCTAGCGACACGGGTTTATATCTAAATTTAGATTTTAATTGTTAATATGCAATTGACACACTGTTTATTTTCATTTTTATACTCCTCCAACTTATGTTCATCTTTGACAAAAGAATGCGGCTATAAGAATTGTGATCAACACTAGAATTGCTCTGCGAACAATGACTGACTGCACGAATCTCAGTGGTCTACGAGAGCTTTCGCGTATATGTCCCAGCGGATGAATTCGAATGACAGAATCAACAGTGGACTTCAGCAGTCAAAAAAGCAAAATCCCCTGAAGGAGCTACTCCAACATATTTGGTTTAAAGGTCTTTCAGGGTCTTTCAATACTAGAACAGGGTATTGAAGTTGAGATGGTGGCGGATGAGCTCCTGGTGAGCCAACGGCAGCATTCACACCCCTGCAGCAGGGTACTGACACTGGAAATTCCAGCCCTTTGTGTCCGAAGGGATCCAAAAGGACCTGGCCTTCCAGGTTGGGGGTTGTGCGTAGGGTTAACTACCCAACCACGTAAAAAAGACCTTGTTCCGAAACAACAAGCAGCCTCGGCTCAAGCAACAAAAAAGGACAATGACCTCCGGATCTGCACGTGGAACGTAAAATCTCTTAACGGACTACGTGCAGCTATAGAATTTGCGGACGCCCTGGACTGCTGACATAACCGCCATCCAAGAAGTGCGATGGAGTGGACCGGGCATAAAGAAGATGAAAAACTGTGACATCTACTATGGCAACTGCTACAGGCAACAGAAACAACGCTTATTTGGGTGCGGATTTGTCGTTAGAGGAAGACTCGGCGATAAGGTGATTACCCTAAATCCAGTTAATGAGCGTATAATGACTATCCGCATCAGGGCTAAATTCGCCAACAATAGCCTAATATGCGCCCATGCCCCCACAGAACAGAAAGACGACGATTCCAAAGACTGTTTCTACGAGCTCCTCGAAGAAACGTATGAGCAGTGCCCTAGACACGACGTGAAAATCGTTCTTGGCGATTTTAACGCAAAGCTAGGGAAGGAGGACATCTTTGGAAACACAATCGGTAAGCATAGCCTCCATGACAAAACCTCCGAAAACGGACTGAGGCTAATCGATTTTGCTGCCGGGGCTAAATCTTGTTGTAAGTAGTACACGCTTCCCGCATCTCAAAATTCGTAAAGGTACTTGGCGATCCACAGATCAATTACCCGTCAACCAAATTGACCATGTTGCGATCTTTCCGAACTTTCCGAGGGGCCAACTTTGACTCGGACCACTACCTTGTTGTAGCCAAGGTACGAATGATTATATCTTGTTCACGACCTACACGAACTAACGCTGTGAAGAGATATGACGTCGGAAAGCTACAATCGCAAGAGATAGTCAATGCCTTTTCCAAGTGTCCCTTCAATTATCCTTGAATCCCATGCCGCCAGCATTAAGCATTGAAGACCAGTGGCAGCTATGCCAAGAGGCCATCAGAGCCGCTGCCTCTGAGGTTCACTCAGCCACCAAAACGGAACCCATGGTTCGATGAAGAATGCAGGCAGGCAAATGCAGCCATACAAAAAGCACGGCAACGAACGAGGGCTGCTTACGATCAGTATAACGAGATCTACAAGGAGAAAAGAAGAGAGGAACACCGAATTCTCAAAAAGAAAAAGAAGCAGCATGAGAAGCGCTCGTTTGAGGAAATTGAGAGGTGCCATGACAGGAACGAGGTTCGGAAGTTTAACCAAAAGGTAAAAAGATCCTGCCAGGGTGGCAAACCCCGAACTCGAGCGAGTAAAGACCAGCAGGTAAACATAGTTGTAGAGTCACAGTCACTACTGAGGATCTGGAAAGATCACTTCTGCAGACTGCTTAACGGCGAAGAGGACACAAGTTCCGCTGTCAGGCAGATTGCCAAATTCAGTTTGGACGATGATCAAGAATGCCGTCCTCCCGACCCAGAAGAAGTTAAGCTTGCCATATGCAAACTTAAATCAAATAAGACTGCAGGTGCAGATGGCCTTGATGCCGAACTTTTCAAGGCAGCTGGAGACCATTTGGAAAGGAGCATGCACCAGCTGATCTGCATGATATGGTCGGAAGAAAGCATGCCCGATGAATCGAAAGCATACCCGACCGTATGCTCGATCCTAAGGAAGGAAAACCCTCACAATTGCGGCAATTATAAAAGGAAAGCCTCCTTAATGTCGCTTATAAGATCTTGTCTGCTGTAATATGTGAACGTCTGAAACCCCACGTCAACAACTTGATAGGTCCTTATCAGTGTGGTTTTAGACCAGAGAAGTCCACAATAGACCAAATTTTCACATTACGGCAGATCTTGGAAAAAACCCGAGAACATAATTTCAATATTCACCATCTCTTTATCGATTTCAAGGCCGCGTATGACAGTATTTACAGAGACGTGTCTAGTTTCGGCATCCATGCAAAACTCGCACGACTAGCAGGATGACTTTGGAGAATTCACGCTGCTCCGTCAAGGTCGGTACAGAACTCACTGAGACCTTTGATATCGAAAAAGTTTTAGGCAATGCGACAAACTGTCATGCGATTTCTTCAACATCATACTTGAAAGGATTGCAAGAAACTCCAACGTCAACACCAGAGGAACAATCTGTCAAAAGTCTGTACAATTACTCGCCTAGGCAGACGATATTGACATAATATTGAAACAGCGGCGGCAAAAATGGGTTTGATGGTTAATGGGGGCAAAACGAAGTATATGTTGTCATCAAACAAGGACACAGAACATCGACGAATTGGACAAAACGTCACAATAGACAGACATAACTTCGAGGTAGTACAGGACTTCGTCTACCTAGGATCCGCTGTAGACACGGACAACAACATCAGTGCGGAGATCAAACAGAGAATATCTCTTGCCAACCGTTGCTTCTTTGGGTTAAGAAGGCAATTGAGAAACAAAACCCTCTCCAGAAAAACCAAGGTAACCTTGTATAAGATTTTAATCATCCCAGTCCTGCTTTACGGCGCGGAAGCATGGACATTATCGAAAGCGGATGAGGAAACTCTTGGTCGTTTTGAAAGAAAAATTCTCCGAATGATCTTTGGTCCCGTATGCGAAGACAATGTGTGGAGAAGAAGATACAACAACGAGCTGTATGAGCTGTACCGCGACATGGGCATAGCCAAGAGTACGCATCGCGAGGCTACGATGGTTGGGTCATGTAGAGCGGATGTACCCAAACGCTCCGGCTCGTCGGGTGTTCGAAAGCACATTGCAGGAAAATGGCGGAAGGGGAAGACCTCGTCTTAGGTGGCGCAATCAAGTATGAAGACCTCAACCGACTTAAGAGTGCGAAACTGGAGAGAAAAAATAAATAAAAAATAAATAGGGTGGCGCAACAGAGCAAGGAGCCCCAGGGCCTAGCGCGTTTCTCACAACCAAGCCTTGTGAGGGAATGGAAGGGACCTAAAATTTTCTGCCGGATCCGAACGGCTAATCGAGAAAGCGCTTTTCATGGCAATGAATACTAACGGAGGACTTGCCAGTTCCTCGCGAAAGGTGATACCCGTGGAAAAAACATTTTTGTCTCTGTTGGGATTCGAACCACGAACCTCTGGATTAACAGGCGGACGTGCTATCCATCACACCACGGGTACCACCAAACGAAACTGCAGAAAGCTCGCCCGAAATCGAAGTCGTTATAGAAGGATGTTGGTTGAGTCCCAGGTTCACCTCGAACTGCAATGCCCACCTAAGTAAGTAAGTAACTTATGTTCATCACCACATTTAGGACAACTAATTTTGTTCGTACAGTCTTTAACCTTATGATTAAACCCACAACATTTGCAACATCTTCTTACATTAACCTTATCGTAAACCGTGCACTTATTCCATCCAATATTCAAACAAGGTCTTTCCGCTTCCAAAATGACTTTAAATAACTAACTACTGGGAGATCTTTAGGAGATCTGATCATTTGAAAAGATCTCGTAACATTAACACCGAATTTGCATTGCTTCGTGCGTTTGGTTTATTATTCTGTACCTTAGACCTTTTTTGAAATAAAACACCACACCACCTGTATGACTACTTGTACTATCACAACGCAAAGGAGTACTATAGTTTGGCAGATATATTTCACTATTTTCTATATTTTCCCCGTCAAGCGAGTCTCAGAAAATGCAATAACTTCAAATGAGTTATTATTCACTAAAAATTCTACTTAATTTAAATTGTTTATTAGACCTTGAACATTGGTATACCTATAGTTCAATTGGCTTGTTGGCTAATATTGGGTCCTTTCTTTCAGAATTTTTATTTTTCTAAGAAAAACAGGACAGTTCCTGTCACTCGCTTGATGGTCACAGTCAACATTCATTCGAAAAAATTTATTTAGTGGACGTGTCTAAATGCACCCACGGTGTAGTTCGTTTAGGTGGTGTTACACCGCACTTTTGAATAACCACTACACCGCATTTTAAATAATGAGTGGAAATAAATGGAGTAGGTTGGTGTTACACCGCATTTTTTTAGAAATCTCTAAAAAGTCATTTGACAGAAACGAATGCTTTTTATAGCTTTTCAAGTATAAAAACATTATGAGTGAAAAAACATGCGGTGTTGCACCGCATTTTTTTAGAAATCTCTTAAGTCATTTGACAGAAACGAATGCTTTAAAACAGTATGAGTGAAAAATTATTTATCGGTGTTACACCGAATTTTTAAAAAATCTCTCAAGTCATTTAACAGAAAAAATTGCTTTTTTGTAGCTTTACGGCTGAGGCCATCTAGCGCTGTATAGAAAAACAATGAAGTAGCTTTTCGCTATCATTTAGTTACAGAACCCAATTCGCTATGGCTATCTAGAGTTGTATAGAAACATGAAAGAAATAAGAAAATAGCTTTTCACTTTAACCAATCATAAAGATTAAAGTGATGCCGGATAGTAGCTTTTTTCTGCAACTTTGTTATTTTTTAAAGAATTTTTTAGAACTCGAAGGAAGTTACTTACATATATCTTCGTGACGTGTCTAAATGCACCCACGGTGTAGTTCGTTTAGGTGGTGTTACACCGCACTTTTGAATAACCACTACACCGCCTTTTAAATAATGAGTGGAAATAAATAGAGTAGGTTGGTGTTACACCGCATTTTTTTAGAAATCTCTAAAAAGTCATTTGACAGAAATGAATGCTTTTTATAGCTTTTCAAGTATAAAAACATTATGAGTGAAAAAATATGCGGTGTTGCACCGCATTTTTTTAGAAATCTCTTAAGTCATTTGACAGAAATTAATGCTTTTTATAGCTTTTCAAGTATAAAAACATTATTAAAAAATATGCGGTGTTACACCGAATTTTTAAAAAATCTCTCAAGTCATTTAACAGAAAAATATATAGAAAAACAATGAAGTAGCTTTTCGCTATCATTTGGTTACAAAACCAAATTCGCTATGGCCATCTAGAGTTGTATAGAAACATGAAAGAAATAAGAAAATAGCTTTTCACTATAAACAATCATAAAGATTAAAGTGATGCCGGATAGTAGCTATTTTCTGCTGCTTTGTTATTTTTTTAAGAATTTTTTAAAACTCGAAGGAAGTTACTTATATCTTCGTATCCTTCATCTGTGTTTTAAGTAAAAAAGAATTTTAGGCTTTCTCCTTCGCTACGCTCTTGATAAATATTTTGCCGAATCAACTTTTTTGCGGAGCTCGGCATAGGCTGACGCTTACACCTTGGTATAACTTTCGTAACTTTAATGTTTTGGGTTTTAATTTTGCTGAAATGGTAAAAAATCTATGACTTGCAGTTCCTGCATAAAAAAATATCTAACTCTGAATATGTTTCGTTCTTTCTGTTTTAAAAGCGTTATTGCTGTTTGTCCTATTCTGTGGACGTATTAGAAAGTTATTTTACTTAAACGACAATAGTGGCAACAGGAGCTTTATCATTTTACTGGTGTTTTAATAAAACGTTTACTGTAGTAAGGGTGATTTACTTACGTTGCAGACAAATCCTCCTCATTATCTGCGTCGCTGTGATATCTCGGATATCTGATAATTTAGAATCACTGTTTTCGACATATTAAGTTACAACTTACAATAACACCAAGGCACGAAAGTACTTGGTGCTGCTGCTAACAAAAAAAATACAGATGCTAATATCTGTTGGCAATTTTTGTTTCTAAATGCAAATAAAGTTGAATGTAACTTAAGGGCACTGTCACACTTGGAATGCCGAAAAAAGTCAATTTGTCTTAGTTTTTTTGTATTGCTTTTCTTTCTCTTTGTTGTCGAATTCGACGTCGTCTCCCATTAGCAAACGAGATAGTACGTCAGCATTAGCATGATGTTTTGTGTTACGGTAGTGGATCGTATAAGTGTAAGCCTGCAGAGTAATTGCCCAACGCTGGAGCCGATGGAGAGTCATAACCGGTAGTTTTTTTGATGGGTGAAACAGTGTAATGAGTGCCTGATGATCAGTGAGAAGGTCGAAGTGTCTGCCATAGAGGTAGGTACTGACGATAGAGTGACACCTAAGATAATTGACAAAGCCTCTCTCTCTACCTGCGAGTATTTTGCCTGACTATCGTTTAACGTTTTTGAAGCAAACGAAACGGGCTTTTCTATACCATCTGGATAGCGGTGTGAAAGAGCAGCTCCGATTACAGTTTTCGATTCGTCAGTTGCCAAAATTGGAGCCTTTCATCGAAATGTGATAACTGAACAGCTTTGATGATGTCACCTTTCAATATATTAAATGCAGTATTTTGTTCGTTTCCCCATATAAAGTCCCTGTCTTGTCTTCTAAGTTGATTTAAGGCTGAGGCCTTTGTCGAAAAAATGGCATCCTTTGGTACTGAAACAACCCGAATGGGGTGTTGACGACCATCAGTTTTTTTTTTGCTGTTGCGGTGAGTTCTATTTGGAGATATGCATCACTCAAATCTATCTTAGTGAACAATTGTCCTCCACTGAGCTTATGGAAAAGCTCCTCTATTCTTGGAATAGAGTAGCGATCAATTTCTATTTGGGGGTTGACAGTGACCTTAAAATCCGCACAAATTCTTATTTTCCCGTTTGGGTTTTTGACGACAACAATTGGAGCTACCCACTCACTTGCATTCAGTGGCTTCAAGACATTTTGAGATACCAAACGTTTAATTTCAGTTCAAACATCATCATAGAGGGCAAAAGGTAGAATGTATGATTTGTAGAATTTAGGATGAGCATTTTGTTTGAGTATGACGTCCGCCTTAAATGAGGAACAATGTCCAAGTTCTGTTGAAAATGTCGACTGATAATCATTTCTCAGGGCTTCGAGTGCTACTCTTAAGGATTCATGATCAACACTAAAACATTGAGGGATGTTGTTCTTTTGACATCCTCGATGCTCTTTGGCAACTGTAAGCCAAATTTTAATTTTCGAAACCAGTCCATGCCAAGTAGTAAGTAAGTAAGTAAGTAATCGTATTTTATTATTACAAAAAGTAAATTACAAAAACCCTTATGCATATGATATTTTACAAAATATTATGACAATAACTATAAAGTTGTCTGTCAGATTGGCAAACTCGTGAATTTAATGCATTTTAAACACTTTATTCTTATTATAAGATATATTACTATTATATTATATTTATGCAAATTTCAAATTTTCTTCATTATTTACATTATTTACATAAGTACCTTATACAATCATACATTATTATTATGAACATTATTTTTATTACTCTCCTTCCTTTATATTATATATAATAAACAGCGAGTAGTTCATCTTATACATGTAATGAGGCATCAGTGATATTCGTTAACTATTAAGTTTCTGTATTTTAAAGAATCAGTGACATATAAATATAGAGATCTGTAGTTTTTACCATTCATCTCATAAAAGAATTCTTCCCTACTCAAAGTATCTTTACCAAGGTAGAAACATCTGATTCTTTTGTATACAGGGCAGATTGCTACAAGGTGGAATGTATTTTCGACTTCATCCAAATTACATATAGAACAAATTCCGTTCGTATTATCCTTAAATGCTCGTGCATTTATATCAAAGAGACCGCCTCTTAGCTTGAAAAGCAATGATATTTCCTTAGCTTGGAGTACATCATTGAAGTAAGATGTAACTTTTGGGTATTGTAGATGGCAATAAACGTCATGAAATTGCGACATATGTGCCATTTCAATGTTTTTTTCCCACGAGATATTTATTAATTTTTCCAATACCATAGTATGTTTCTCATTCCAGTTTAGGTTTTGAGCGAAAAAATTAAGTTCCGTCCCAGTATCGTTGAACACTTTAATCCAATCATTCACCCAGAATTTTGACTCTTTTACCGTTTCAGCTACTAATATTTTGGGAAGCCGGTTGTTCGGATAACTATTAACTTTGCGAATATACTCAAAATGTAAATTGAGTGTAAATATAAACATTTTGTTGATACCAGTCTCTAAATGAAGCATATAGTTAGGTGTGTTTTTTGGCAGGAACAACATTTTTTTGATAAAAAAACGAAGCAGTTTTTCAACTTCTTCGTATTCACCTTGTCCCCATACAGGGGCTGCATAGCACATGATTGAACGAGAGGCAGCATCAAAGATCTTTAATTTATTGCTTTGTGATATGTACTGATTATTAATGAAAGATGACCACACAGAATTGATTGCACTTTTAGAGCTACATAATTTTTGTTCCAGATGTTTCTTGAAACGTAGGTTAAAAGTCAAAAGTACTCCGAGATATTGATAATCATTTACTTCCTCGATTTCAGAACCATAAAGATACCATTTTTGATCACGGGGGCGGCGACCACCCTTTCGAAAAACCATACACTTTGACTTTGCGAGATTGATAATCAGCTTCCATGTTGTACAGTACTCCGAAAGTTTATCAATCATAGTTTGTAGGTCTTGGGGAGTTTGTGCCATAAGCACAAGATCATCCGCATACAGTAAAACTTTCACTGTGGTAGCGCCTATTTCAACGCCCCTTGGAAGTACGTTACTGAGATCAATTAGGTATAGAGCGAATAAAATAGGGCTCAGCCTTGCTTAACGCCTTGACGAACACTAAAAAAGTCAGAGAAAGACGACCCGTCCCATACTATGGACTCAGTGTTTGAGTAGAGAGCTTGCAAAACTCTTATAATTTTATTTGACATTCCAAAATAACTCAACTTGTAGAAAAGTGCACTTCTTGGAATCGTGTCAAATGCTGACTTAAAATCAACGAAGAAAGTAAAAACTTTCTTATTTTGCTTCAGTTTTAAGTGTACAATACTACTTAGGCTGAAAATGTTATCCACAGTCGAGTATCCTTTACGGAAACCAGCTTGGAACTCATCTAAAACCTCATTGAAATCTACCCATTCATTGATACGATTAAGAAGGACACTAGTAAACAACTTGTAAAGTGAGTCTGACAGTGATAGCCCTCTATAATTTGTTACGTCGTTAACATTGCCTTTTTTGAAAATAGGAACAATTACTGAATGTCGAAAAGAGGTTGGAATGTGTTCTGATTGAAAGATGTTATTAAAGTAAAGAACTATCTCGTTTACGAAACTGAGGGGAGCGTTTTTATAGAATTCAAATGGAATTTGGTCTAGACCAGGAGCCTTATTATCTTTTGCCTGATGGAGAGCAAGGCACACTTCTACTAGCGTAATACTTGAGTCGAGCATAGTATTAAAAACTGATGGGAGTTGCTGATGGGAAAGCAAATCTAAAGTGTTATCCAAGACCAGTAAACTAGAAAAGTGAGCTTTAAAGTTATCAATGGATAAGTTCGATCCAACAACCATCTTCCTTTTTTTTTATTGTATTGGCTAAAGCCCACCAATCTTTCGAATTTCTTACAAAGTTAAGTTGCTTAAGAATACCACATTGATGCGAACGTTTTTTTTCTTTGCATAGTTTTTTAAAACTTGTAGCACTTTCTTGGTATCTTATCTTAAAGGTTTCAATTTTGTGTTTTCTGAAATTTTTCAAGCAACTGAACATTTTTCTCCTTGCATTATAACACTGAGCATCAAACCATTCATTTTTAGGATCATACTTTTTAGACAGATTTTTGGTGTCACAAGAACTTAGAATTTTGTTTTTTAGACTGTCAGTTTGAATGTCTATATTAACAAGGATGTTATAGTCATTAAAATTAACCATCTGATCCAGTTTGATTTGATATGCATCAAACATGTTCTTGTGCCAAAAGAGTTTTTTAGGTAGGGTGATTTTTTTGTCTTCTATGTCTTTATCGAAAAAGATGTCTATGTGCAAAGGCATATGGTCTGAGTATGGTTTGGATAAAACAGAAAACTTTTTTATAAATCTTAAAAAATCCACCGAACAACAACAATAGTCATTTACTGATTTACCCATAGCACCCAGAAAAGTTAATTCGCCATGTTCATCACCTTTCGTCCTCCCATTGAGAATAATGCCACCAAAATAATCAAAAAGATCAAGAAGCTTCTTACCCTTACTATCAATACAGGTATCGTGAGATTTACGAATTGATGAAATATAAGGGTAATTAAATATAATATCTTCATCTACGACTTTATTGACCTCCCCCAATACATTTCTTAGGACCTCGAAATCAGCTGCCCAATTAGTGCAGTTCAGGTACTTTGGAACAAAAACTACATTTTTACCATCAAACACCCCTTTAAGTATGATACTATCTTCCACTTTTACAAAATTTAGCTTTAATTTATTTTCAATAAGTTTTTTATAAGCGAAAATACATCCACCACTAGCACGCCCATATTTGCAAGTCTTAGTTGCGTCTACCCATTCAACGACATAATCCTTAAAATAAAAGCTATACAAACTACGTTTTTCATACAACAAATGAGTTTCATATAAAAATATAATATCGAATTCATTAATAAATTTATAAAAATTACCAAATAATCCTTTGTTACCTAGGTTAGAAACGTAATATGATAGAATCTGACAGACATCTAATTGTTATTTTCTGCTGGGAGAGCTTGGATGTTGCTGGAGCTGCTGCTGTTGATATCGTTGTTGTTGTTGATGTTGTTGTTGGTGTGAATGTACATCGTGTGGGATCTTTGCCTGTACTGTGTACTTGTTGTTGGACTTCGAGAATAGATTAACGAAGAGACGCTTGTCTTCCTCCCGACTCACAATAACTGTCGAATCAATCCATTTGATGGGATTGTTATTTATGTATAATGTGGTGCCCTTGAAGACACACTTTGCAGTAGGGTTAGACTTTACAAAGATCTTTTTGATCTGTCGCAGATGGAACCGTTGATTTCTTTCATCTAATGTGTAGTCACGTTGAAAATAGATACCTGTACCTTTTAGCTTTGAGCTGTTGTAAAGTAAATTGTTGACTTGGGAGGCTTGGTCGAGTTCGAACAGGTATTGTAGCCCAGATTTCATTTCAATAACGCGTACAATGGTTAGATTGGTGTTTAATACTGATGCGCATAACTCAATCATATTCTGTTTGGCTACCTGAGCGGACGAAGCTTTCAGATCGCAAACCACGATGTTGCATCGACGAGATTTTTGGTCCAGGAGATGTAACTTATTTTGGATAGAGGCTAGTTCTTTCTTGAGCATTGTATTGTCTTTTTTCAGTTCATTAATGTCATCGGTTAGGACGCGCAAGTCTTCTTTACGAGCCACATCTTCTAGCATAGATTTAATTTTTTTATCGAAAAAGTCCCAAGAAAAAGAATCACCCATTTTTTTTGAATTAGGGGAATTGATGACAGATGAGGAAGGGTAGTGTCTTTTGTAGGTTTGATCGACACTATTGTCAGGCGAAGTTTCGAAGAGCGCCCGCTTGTTATTTTCCATCCAGCGCAAAAATGAAATGGGGTTATGTTTCAGCACAGCTTACAAATGTGATTTTATTATTGTAAATGCCTTTTTTACTTTAAAAAACCAATAAATTGATGAAGAAAGTAGTTTCAGTTGACTTTTTTTTAAAGGAAAAACACTTATTTTAGTGAGTTTATTACTAATTTATGTAAAACCAATAAATTCAAGGCAGAGAGAGAAAAAATTTGACGTCTGCTGCCAACGAGCCAGTGCTGCCAACCATATTCGATGCATTTTCACTGTTGACAACAACTATCAACCTTAGGCTCTCCTTATTGGAGCCTAAAGCGACTTCAACTGATTTGCGCCTATCAATGGTATGATACCACCACCGTACGCTCTTAAAATTTTTGTTGTGGGTGAACAAGGTGGTTTGTTAAGCTGTCTATAAGCTTCAAGGCCAATAAGTGAACAGGACGCACGGGTATCTATTTGGAATCTCAAAACTGTCCTATTAATACTCACGTCTATGA
Source organism: Melanostoma scalare (assembly GCA_949752695.1). Classification (NCBI taxonomy): domain Eukaryota; kingdom Metazoa; phylum Arthropoda; class Insecta; order Diptera; family Syrphidae; genus Melanostoma; species Melanostoma scalare. The sequence goes on along the minus strand of OX456984.1, from coordinate 106,781,754 downwards.
ATAACTTATCTGAAGCATCCTCACTATGCTTTACTTCGATATGTGAGCATAATGAATCAAAAAGATCAACAGTATACGGTTTCAAATGGTTTAATCATATTTACATTTTCATGCTTTCTGTTCTGCCACTTCGGAAAGTCTTGTTTTGATTGTGCGCTGGAGGTGATCGATAATGTAGATGTGATCTCTGATGAGAGACGTCACAGCCAGGGCACGACTTATTACTTTCGCTTGTTGCCCTCTTACCTCCGATATAGTTGTCATTCACCCGCTTACCTTTGGATCGTTGATGCTTTGCTTGATTGACTGCATTCACCTCTGCTCCACCTTTCTGCTCGCCTTTGAGTTACTGCAAATTTTCGTTGTTTCTTCGAATAACTGTGCAATCTGTAGAACTTTATCGAGTGTTGGATTTTCTTTTTGTAGTGCAGCTGACCGAACTTTATCATGTGGGGTGTAGAGAATAATCATATCTCTAATTTTTGAGTCTATGTACGACTCCTCACAGCCACTTTTTCCGCAGACGAACTTGCATTCCTTGGCTATTCCACGCAGCTCGGCTACCCAGTCACAATAACTTTGATTAGGCTGCATAAATGTTCTTTAGAATTTGAATTTAGATGCAAGCTTGTGAGGCTTTTTTTCAAAATGATTAGTGAGCTTTTCAATTAATTGATTGAATGATACTATGAATGATGCTCGTCACCGATCCAACTAAGCAAACAAGCACGTTTTGTATTCTCTTTAACCACGTTATTTGCGATAAAGTGTTGTTCCAGTTGGAGCTGATATGTGGCCCATGCTTCCTTGGATTTTTCGAAGCTTTTGAAAGGTGAAATAAACGTCTGCTTTATAGGTTTTGTTTCCAGTATGGTCCTAAGAAATTCCTGGTTGGAGTCTTGAAGTTTTTGAAGGATATATTCAAGGGTTTGAGCATCCATAACCGCGCAGCTTTTTTCTTAACTCGTCGCCAGTTTGTTGTGATTAAAAGATGAGTTTTTAATTCACGAATTTCAAAGATTTATTTGAATATAAACTAAACTAATTACAAAAGGTAAGCTAGGTTTGCAAGTTAGATCAAGAATGACAATGTGACAGTCCAACAATAACAATAATGACAACCAATTATGTAGTAGAGTGCACCTTAAGGATGTTGTTACATCAATATTCATTACAACTGAACTTATGTGTAAATAAGTAAAGACACGTAAAAATATTTAATTTTGCCGTGAACGCGATTTCACCTTCAAAAATTATCTGAAACAAAAAATTTAAATAGATATCGTTAAATCACATATGTTTCATTCGCTTGGTTTTTAAAAATATCGATTTTTGAATTTTTGGTGACCATTTTTTTAAAAAAAGTTCGATTTTCCACCCAAAATTGGACTTCAAATCGGCTTCAAAATTGGTTTTATTCAGAAAAAATAAAAGCCCCACGATAACTTACTTTGTTTTTGTATTAACTAGTTTAAGTGTTTTTGAGTTATCGCGGTCTCCGGCTTCAAAAAAAGTGGTTTTGAGATAATCGCATTAAAAGGTAAAACAAGGAATTGTATCTTCCTGACTCTAATGTCACTTTCCATTGGACGAAAAGAACCGTCCAGGAGAGTCCAGCAGCATTCTCAAACCGTTCCATTGGTGCAAAAAGATTGTTTCTCATGATACTGAGGAGTGACAGCCGCTTCTCGATTTGAAGTGAGAATCGACTCAAGAAGCACTAACACATGTTACTCAAATGTCAAAAAGCAATTTTTTTTAAGCAATATTTTTTAAGAGCCATAGGTGTTTCACTCACACAAAGGAAATTACGTTAAACTGTAGAAACAATTTTGGGTGTTCCATTGGTTTTTAAAATTAGTGCTTCTTCGAGTGAAACCAAAGGGAAGCGACATAAGTGTCGTTGGTTAACGAAATGTTGAACTGATGAAAGTGCAATATCCCTTAAAATTATTCCATTTGTTTCCCCTTACCCCGGGAAAACGACACACACCACGGCATCTGCCCTCGAACTGACTTCACAAACACCACTATCTTTTCGGATTCCGAAATTGGTTTTGGGATCCCAAAATAAAGTGGTGTTAGTTTCGGGATCAAAAAATAAAGTGGTGTTAGTAAATTCACTTAATACGTGTATCACAGATGGATCTCGTGTTACAAAAACAACAATGTAAACAAATGGAAGTTGCGGGGCAAGAGAGGTAATGGTTTTCCCTCTTGTTCTTTATTCCTCTAAGCCCCGGGGCTACATAACAGGCCGCCTCCACTTGCAAGAATTTTCGTTATGTCGACTCGACTTGACATCAAAGACACAAATCAACGTTAGCGTGACTGGGCAAATAATGTTATGACATTTCATTTTGTACTCGAACCTCATCGATGGTGGATGCAGAATTTTGACAACGGAATGAAAGCAAAGACAAGAATTTTTACATTGAAATTTTTTATTTTTATTTTGAAATTTTCCAATCAGTCATAATTGCATTACTGTATTGCAAGCTCGAAAAAAAAAAAAAAAATGTTGAGAAAAACTTTTTTTTAGGTTGTAATATGAGCTACCCATTGACATAGTAGACTATGTCAATGGAGCTACCGATACGAACCGACACTGATGAAAGACGAAAAATTATGAGAAAAAATTACATTTTCCACTAACACGCACAAAAAACTTGCATCTGTCAAATTTGATGTCAAGCTGACTCTGTCAAGACAAAATCGAAGACAGAGATATCAGAGATTGCGACATGACGTCAAATGACCCGCCTCCACGTAACATTTGATGTTAAGTCGAGCCGACATAACGAAAATTCTTGCAGGTGGAGGCGGCCTGTAAACAATATATGGCAAGGCAGTTACAATACACTTAAACTTTTTACATACACAACTAAACTTTTCGAAACTGAAACCCAAACTGGTTCATAAAATTGACAGCTTCATCAAATTGTTTTCAAAAGTAGAAAGAAGACTCTTAAAGCAAAAAGATTGCTAATCTTTTAATCTTAAAAATTAATAACAAATTGCTTTTAATCTTAAAAATTAATAATAACAAATCGCTCAAAAACAAATTGCCTGGCAAATTGTAAGTCGCCTACGTCCGTATGATATCTTAATCGTGTAACCGCAGGGTTAACGACGCAGCCTTCCCCTTCCTCGACGCTTGGTTTTGTCTAGCCTTGTCTTTGGTACCAACTCAGATCCCTTAAATAAATCAAAATAATTTAACACTATCAAATCATTAATCTATTTTTCTACAAACCTTAACGCGCTCAATTTCGATTTCTCCAGCCTCATTTCCTTCTCTTTTTGATTCCTCCGATCTCTTTAATAGACCAAAATAATTAAATTGTATTGAATTATTAATATATTTGTGTACAAACCTTAATGCGATCGATTTCGATATCTCCAACTTCATGTTCTTTTCGAATCCGAAAATGAAACTCAGGACTCTTTAAAATTTCTTCAACAATATCAATTTCTTCTTCAATTTCCAATTTTGTCTTAGACGTTGATGGTATATCATCATGTCTACCGGAGTTTAAATTCTCAAGAAAAGTTGAGGTATTCTTTAAGTTTTTTATGCTGTTCAATGAAATGAATTTCACTAGCATTTAAAAGACTGTCGGTAATGTGTCTAAAAATGTGCTCTACTTCATCCATGTCTCTGGCTCTGTTTTGAGGAAATGGGTTAAAAATCTCATTAAATTTTTTTTATTGAAATACGTACTGGGAACAGTAGAAAAAGTCATATATAAAAATGATGCCAAAATAATTGTAATTTCTTATTCTAATTAGGCTAAAACTACAATCAGATGACACGGAAAATAAAGCTATTACAAAATTAACACATAAAAAAACACATAAAAATAATCTTTTGAGAAAACCTCCAATTAGGAAATTAGGATTTATTTAGTCTAATTGACAAAACATTCGAAACTACAGACAGCTGACGACGAAGAAGAAATTGGAGGAGAAAATTCAATGAACTATTGTACTAAAATTCAATTTGTCTATTATAAAATAGTTAATTTATACGAACCTAGATTTAGTTTTTGAAAACGGGCAGTGAAATAAGTTCTTTTTTGGCTTTGCAATAAAGCTGTTTTCGGAATTCGTCGCCTGTAATTTTTGTAATTACAAAAAATATTTAAAATTATGTTACCTCATCAAACAATTTTGTTAATTACCGCAAAGTAAGTATAATCGTGGTTTTCGTTCATTACAGTTATCTTAAGGACTTTTTCCTTTAACCCTGAATCGAAACTAGTGTCGTGTTTTTCCAAGCGAACACACTGTACTTTAATTGACGCTGGACATTGTTTTGTCTCAGAGCTTAAAAAAAAATTAAATTGTTTGGTAGTCTAGTTTTAGTTTTAATGACTTTTTTATTAAACTGTATAACATATATGTAAAAAATACAATATTCTTACAATATTATTATTAAGCATAAAGTCCTATGGTTCGGCATTGAGCCGTCTACCAGATTGACATTTTTGTATTGTTGATCATTATTGAAAATAAGAAAAGTTACATTAAAATTTAAAGAAAAGTATTCTACTTTTTTTTTTTTTTTCAAAAATTACCATCTCTAATTTTATTTCTATAATCCAATGCAGATATCTATACAGAATATTCCAACCCCAGTCGCCATTCAAAACACTCATCAGTTCCTCTTTTTGAAGTGACCTCACGCCAAAGTACATCATTCTTATTTGATTTAAAACACACCCCAATAAAATGATAGACGTCCTCCCTTTCTGCACGGTTGCAGAGATCACACAATATCGGCAGGTCTGGTCGATGTGGCATGTAGTTTAAGCTAATCAATTCGCCTCTTAGCATAAAAATTGTTCTTATCATATCAGTTGTGTTCCCGTCCAGAAAGTATGTGTTACCATTAAGATTGTAGCTAACTTTACTATAATACATCCTATGCAGTGATGATTTCGCTTCATCCAGATATTTATTGTAGAGAAATGCTCCAGTTTTTTCCAAAATGTTCTTAAATTTACTTCTGAGAGTAGTAGCTCCATCACTAGGGCAGAAGCTTAAGTCACACCCGCAGGTATTTGCCAGTTCTTGCCATTCTTTCATGCAATGTCCATTTCCTCCTAGCATATGCTTCAGGACAGCTTTCGGCAGGCGTTGATCATCCATTTCCATAACTTTTACTATACAATCAAAGTGTATCTTTAACGTTTCCAGAACAAGAGGTGGACAGCCTGTTTCCAAATGGGTCATATAATTTGGGGTAAGGTAACCTAAAGATGCGTTTTATGCAGAAACGTTGGAATTTTTCCACGGTATCAAAAGAACTATACCCCCATACTTGTGCAGCATAAAGAAGAATAGATTGGGCAGTCGCTCGGATAATATTTTGCTTTGAGCTATGCGATACAAATTTACTTTGGATGCAAGTATTCCACGTTGAGTTTAAGGCTCTTTTTGCTTCTGCTAATTTAATTTTTAAATGTTTTTCGACGTTAAGATTGGAAGTTATTAGAAAGCCAAGGTACTTATAGTCTCGGACTTCTTCAATCGAACCTGTTTGGTAAGTCCATGCTTCATTTCTCGAGAACCGCCCTCCTCCGTTTCTAAATACAAGGATTTTCGTCTTATTCAAAAGTAGTCTAGATTCAAAGTTAGATTCCATGCCTTGCAGAACCTTTCAAGTCTGTTAATTTTCAGTTGCATACTATTAACTGTGTCAGAAAGAAAAACAATATCGTCTGCGTACATTAAACCCGGGATTGTAATCTGATTGACTTCCAGACCACCTCCAACTTCTTCTGTTATGTCATTAATGTACAAAATGAATAAAAGTGTGCTCAAAATACAGCCTTGTTTGACACCCATCGTCGTTGCAAATTCTTCAGATAAAAAGTTTCCATCCCACACCGCAGCTATATTATTCTCATAAAGAGCCTTAATAATGCTAACTATCTTACTGCTTATACCCATCCTGTATAGCTTGTAGAAGAGTGCTTCACGTGGGATAGAATCAAATGCAGCTTTGAAGTCTACAAACAGTGCGTCAAGTTTTTTATGTTTTTGCTTGTATATTTGCGCGATATTGAATAAGGTGAAGATATGGTCTACTGTTGAGTACTTTTCTCTAAAGCCTGCTTGGAATTCGTGTAGTATGTTTTTGTCTCTAATCCAGTTTTCTTTTGTCTTTTGAAAACTATAGCTGTAAACAACTTATATGCAGTGTTCAGAAAGGATATTCCTCTATAATTACATGGATTCATAAAATCTCCTTTTTTATGAAGCGGATATATTATTGCCTTTTTGAAGCTCTGTGGAAAATCTGCGCTCTCAAACAGTCGATTGAATTCATTAGTAAGAGCTTGTGCAAATTCTAAGGAACAATTTTTGAAGAACTCGAAGGGGATTCCATCTTCGCCCGGCGCTTTGTTGTTTTTCGCGTTTCGAATCACTTCAAGAACCTCCGCAAGATCCAGTGGTTGATCAAGATACTCATTAATTACTTGAGGCTCTGCGCATTGAATCCTGAGTGACGTTTGTGGTAAATTCAAGAGATCTCTGATGTTCGTATATAAATCACGTGATTGGATACCTGTTGCAATGCGATTCTTTCTTCCATTTAATAGTTTTAGTTAATAGTTTGACTGCCTTCCAAAAGTCTGACGAAGTTCTACTGCTATTTAACATGAATATATTCTGTTGCATGTTCTTAGGTTTTTTGACTTTGCAGATATTTTTAGTCTTTGACAGCCTTAGCATAAAGACTTTTGAAAATATTGCTATTGTATTTTCGTAACAATTTGAGAAAAGTAAAAGACTTATTTCTTGCTTTAATGCAATCTTGGTCGAACCACTTTTGTTTACTTTTTACGTGTTTTCCTCTAAATTGTGGTGGGTTTGGAGCGGCCAAACCATGGTATAAATATGAATGTTTAAAATAGTTTTTATTTTATTAACAGCCCAATGAAATTTATATCTAAGCGGTTTGGTACTTTGGATAACACACTTATAGGGTGACTACATATTTATAATATATATTTTTATTCTCAACGTATCCCTTTGGAGTGCAGATTTAAATCCATCGATTTCCAACAAAATTGAATTTGTGTAAATCGCAGAGTTTTAAGATAGTTGGCCTGTTCGGTTGATCTTTTTTCAGCGTTTTGGATTGTTTTTGCACTGATGGAGTGACTTGATTTTTTTTTTGTTAATTTTGTTTCCTTCTTGAACACATCTGGCATGATTTAAAATACAAGTTGCTGGCACGAGTACGATAACTATGGCGACAAAAAATAATAACGGTTTTTGGTGGAGGGGTTCAATACAAGCATTTTTTACTATGGGAGGGGGGGGTCTATCTCCCCCCGTTTAGGCGGTAGGGGCAATTTTATAAAAATTGACTTAAAATCTAAAAAAAAATATTGTAGAACAACGGGAAAACTTACAGATACAATTTATACCTTTTATGAAAGCCAGAAATTTGCACTTTATAATAAATTTTAAATGAAGTGGTTTCAATTTATAGTTTTTGAAATAACTGACTTCAAAATCAAAATTTACGAAAAAAAAATTTAAAAAACCACTTTGAGTACTATGTTTCTCGTGATTACAAATGTCAATAAAAAAAATTTTGATGTAGTTAGTTGCTTCAATAAATTTTTTATCAAACGATATAAATTCCTTTTTTCTATGTCTTATAGTTTTTGAGATAATTGAAAAATAGTAAAACTATTGAAGTATGCATTATTTTCAAAAAATTATGGAAATACGTACGAATTTACGATAATGTTAGGAGATAGACTAATGAAAGTATTAAAATTCATAAAACAGGTACTTATGTGCAATTAATTTCCGTATGCAACAGCTTTTCGCATGGCCCGCTTCGCGGGGCTCATTTTTTTAACCCTTTTTCCGCAGGGTTAAGCTGCTCATGCTAAATATGAAAATAGCAATTAATTTCCGTATGCAACAGCTTTCCGCATGGCCCGCTTCGCGCGGCTCATTATTTTAACCCTTTTTCCGCAGGGTTAAGCTGCTCATGCTAAATATGAAAATAGCAATTAATTTCCGTTTGCAACAGCTTTCCGCATGGGCCGCTTCGCGGGGCTCATTATTTTAACCCTTTTTCCGCAGGGTTAAGCTGCTCATGCTAAATATGAAAATAGCAATTAATTTCCGTATGCAACAGCTTTCCGCATGGCCCGCTTCGCGGGGCTCATTATTTTAACCCTTTTTCCGCAGGGTTAAGCTGCTCATGCTAAATATGAAAATAGCAATTAATTTCCGTATGCAACAGCTTTCCGCATGGCCCGCTTCGCGGGGCTCATTATTTTAACCCTTTTTCCGCAGGGTTAAGCTGCTCATGCTAAATATGAAAATAGCAATTAATTTCCGTATGCAACAGCTTTCCGCATGGCCCGCTTCGCGGGGCTCATTATTTTAACCCTTTTTCCGCAGGGTTAAGCTGCTCATGCTAAATATGAAAATAGCATGGCCATGCGGGAAGCTGTTGCATACGGAAATTAATTGCTATTTTCATATTTAGCATGAGCAGCTTAACCCTGCGGAAAAAGGGTTAAAATAATGAGCCCCGCGAAGCGGGCCATGCGGAAAGCTGTTGCATACGGAAATTAATTGCACATAAGTACCTGTTTTATGAATTTTAATACTTTCATTAGTCTATCTCCTAACATTATCGTAAATTCGTACGTATTTCCATAATTTTTTGAAAATAATGCATACTTCAATAGTTTTACTATTTTTCAATTATCTCAAAAACTATAAGACATAGAAAAAAGGAATTTATATCGTTTGATAAAAAATTTATGGAAGCAACTAACTACATCAAAATTTTTTTTATTGACATTTGTAATCACGAGAAACATAGTACTCAAAGTGGTTTTTTAAAATTTTTTTTCGTAAATTTTGATTTTGAAGTCAGTTATTTCAAAAACTATAAATTGAAACCACTTCATTTAAAATATATTATAAAGTGCAAATTTCTGGCTTTCATAAAAGGTATAAATTGTATCTGTAAGTTTTCCCGTTGTTCTACAATATTTTTTTTTAGATTTTAAGTCAATTTTTATAAAATTGCCCCTACCGCCTAAACGGGGGGAGATAGACCCCCCCCCCCCCCCTCCCATAGTAAAAAATGCTTGTATTGAACCCCTCTATCAGAAACCGTTATTATTTTTTGTCGCCATAGTTATCGTACTCTCCCCAAGTTGCTTCCTCAGCACTGTTAAATCTTTGTCCAACTTTCAACTTGGTGTTTTCTAAAAAAATTACGTCGGACGTAACTACTTAACTATTTATTATTAATTATTGTTTTTGCAAACTTTAAAAAAAAAAAAAATATTAACTTTTGCTTCTCTATAGCATAGGCATAGAAAAGAAAATAGTGTTGTAGAAAATAGTGTTGATAGTGTTGTTCGTTAGTTAGTTATATCATGATTGAACGGTAAAAAAAACTGCACTCGGCATGCGATTGTAGTAAATTTGTTATTTGAAGCCCTGGGTTTGCCCTGTGGTGGGTTCTTAAGCGTCTTTGAACCTTAACTCGTCCTGAATTTTGCTTTCAACAAGAACTGAAATAGCACTGGAATTTGGTTCAGGGGCTAGTAGTTCAGGTATCTAACAGGGTTGTCAAATTGTACACACTTTTTTCAAATGAAAGGAATAGAAAGCCTCTGTTATATTTTCTTAGTAGCCTGGGGTGACATTCTGTATGTAAAAAGCGAACAAACGTTTCCGTGTGTGCGAACGATTTACAATATCTTTCGCCTTTAAAAACGTTTGATCGCTTTCGTTTCACTTTTTATAGAATCTGGCCCCTGGATTCCGTACCTTTTAACCACTATCGTTAAAATTTTAATTGCTGTTTAAAAAATTCAACAAATTACGAAAACTTATAAGACGATAATAAAATGCCCTGAAATCGATGTTACATGCAACAAAGAAGGCACGATTTGACAAAAGTAATGAATATGCTTAATTCAATTTCAATTTCAATTTATTACTTAGATTCGGTTGTACAAATAAGACATAATTAAGTCTTTTATAGTACTTTACAATAGGGTAAAATAATTTGATGATTTAATTTAAAATATAATAATATAATAACAAAAATAATAATAATATAATTTTTACTTTAAAATATAATAATAATATAATAACAAAATAATAATAATAATTTAATAATAATAATTTAATAATGCTTATTTTCCAACACCTCTGCTTTGTCAGCCATGTAAGCCAAGCATAAATGCTAAGTGTCGTATTACACCTAGATGGTTTTGCAAAGACGCAAATAAGTGCGAAAGAGAAAGAAGATGAAATAGAAATACTTTAAAAAGTCTCAACCCGCAAGTTTTGGATTGAGGATTGTCCAGTTGTCTTGGATGGTTTTTGACGTTTCTTTTTCTTGTCTTTATTTGGTTTTTGTCGTTGCTTTATTGTATCTTCTAATGTTCATGAGTAAAGAAATAGTATGTCGTCGGACAATTTCTTTAATTTTCCATGTATTTTCGTGTATTTTCCATATCCATGATGTCAATAATCATTGCTGCAAAATCTAATTAAATTATTTACCACTTCAAATGACATTTTGCTCTTTATGAGATTTTTTTATGGATTTATAAATAATGCAGCTGAGCTTCTTTGATTATTTTCACACTTTGACTCTGTGGGTGAGAAAAAAAATGAAAGAGAAGTGTCAAAAAACACGCAGCCGCAAAACGTCTGAGTGTAATAATGAGAGACTGACGGGATGAGGGTTCAAAAGAAAATATACGAAACACGCAGCAGGCAGACAGTCTGAATGTAATACGACACGACTACGATACGACTAGGATGAAACCACAGAGTAGATAATACAGAGTATCCACTTCCACCCCTTCAACCCGAAACACCCGCAAAAAATTTTTCAACACGAATTCAAAATGGCTTTCTATTTCCTGATAAAAAAATGGAGTAGTGGTAAGATTCTAAACGTCAATAGAGAAGTAAAAAAAAAAAACATGACATATCTTTGACATTTTTCATTTTAGAATAAAACTGGAATGAAGAAATCTTAAGATATTTTATTTGTTGCAAGTATAACTAAATTATTATGTTTCCAACTATCTTTAGATTCTCTTTCAGAAACAAGAATTCTTCTGATTCAAGCACTAAAATCATCACTACAAACCGAGCCTTCGATGAAACAACATTCTTTACAGAGTTCTAAGTGGCTGACAAACTCTATCAACCCACAGGAGTTTTGTGGGTTGTTAGATTCGTGTTCCTAAACGTTTCACTGTCGCTATCAAGAGGAGGATGGTGACACTTGTGTGTTCTCAAAAGAAAAAGAAAAACTTGTATACATCTACGTTTCCCTGAACACTGATTTTTAAAAAAAATCAGAAGTCACCAAAAATAATGTTTAGAATTTTAATAAAAAGTTTTCAAAGAGCTCTCATCATAAGTCAGACCATCAACTCAGAAGTACATCCTTTGTTCACGACTTCACTTGTACGTGCAGTTGCCACAAATGTTACGACTCCACCTAAAATCGAGGAAGCATCTACATCCGCTGTCGGTCAAAATCCTTTGGACTCTAACGAATACATTGTACTATGTTCTCGATACCCTCCGAAAGAAATTTTTACTCACAGACAATGATGTCCAAAAAGTCTTATCCGATGAAGCGGTTCACGTTAGTTACAAGCAAAAGTTTCTAACTAGATCATTAGATCTACTTATCACTCATGGAATAACTAAACCTGCGTTTCTGGAGTGCCCATAACAATCGAAACAAGTAAGTTTGTTAAAACTAATTCAATTGTTGCCTAATTCTCCATTTATTACAGAACGCCTTGAACTGAAATTACAATTCGATATGAAATGGGTCTACTAAGGATCTCGATGTGATTTACTCTTTAGGATATGGTCAAGTTAAGTTATGTTTAAATGGCTGTCAGCAAACCAACTGACTCTGACTCTAAGCGTTAGAAGTAAAGGGCATCTGTGCTCCTCAGATCGCAAAGATCATCGAGATTTCTCGGAGGTGCAGTTTTTTTTAAACAGTTTCTGCAGATGTCGTACGATGGAACGCAGAGTATTGAGGCGTGTCTGCCTACCAAGCAATTTCCGCTATTGACACCGATTACGGAGCCAATATGCAATCCATTTATAGAAGCTCACGCATTGGTACCACTGGAACAGAGACTCCGTTCTTGCCAGAAAACGAACTGCCAGCATGCGCCCGCTTATCAGGCGGACCCGACGAAAAATGGACACTGGTCTGTTTGTTTATTTTTATTATTTTAACAAACTAAATTTAATGTATTTGAATTAGATTCACCGTCGACATCAAAATCTACAAATTGGAAAAATGATGATGAAAAATTCACAGAAGCCGATGTCAATGACCTCGTCAAATTGAGTTTCAAACGGAATGATGTTATATCCGAACTACGTAAACAAAACGGAAATAAAACCCAAGCAACTGCAGCCTTAATTGCGAAGTCACTTAAGTTCTAAATTCAGTTTGCATCCAATCAACTAGATTAAATAAGAACAGCGAAATCATACAAAATCCACCAGCAATAAACAAACGAAGCCTATCATTTAAAATCTACCTCAGGATTAGCATTTATAACAACAAAACAAAGACACAAAAGACGTCTGAAATGAATGATTCATCATTGAGTGCTGATAAAGGCGATCAACCACATTTATTTACACGGTTTCTTTTAAATTTATACAAAATTGGTTTGCATAAACAGTAAAGCTATTATTTAAGGGTTTCAAGTTGTTTACTTTTTTCTTTTTTGTGTCGAAAAATGTCCCTGATGTTAAAATCTACATATTTTCTTAACTGTCGAAATCATTTGGAACCATGTTTTGAATATTTAATATAACTGCACAAATAAATCGAAGAAGTGTGCCCAACTCCGAGCAGAGAGCACGTAGGGCATGTATCTTCCCCTGATTCAAACCAAACAATTCAAGAATTACAAAAATACAACTTGAATTAAGGCTGCCGTTTTTAAAGAAAATGCTCCGAAAGATCGTTCGCTGAAGTTTATTAACGCTGCCAAAGGAATGCTTCTTGTGGATGACACTAAATTCTGTAGTTAGTGACATTATCATAATGGTCTCTTGACTGAGGTATTGACGGTATGGAAACAAAATTGGCAGAGGCTCCTGTTGTTGGATATGAATCGTATTTCTCAAGAAACCATATCTTTTCTACTAAAGCCCAAGTAGTATGTGACTTCAAACTGAGGATTCGCGACGTCGTAGTAGGAAGCACTGGCAGCAGTCATGATACTAAAATGTTTAGAAATTGCTCGATTTTCAAACAGAGAAAATCATGTATCGACCTGCCTGTCCATCAGACCAGTCTTCTTCCATCAGACCAGTCTTCTTCCATCAGACCAGTCTTCTTCCATCAGACCAGTCTCCTTCCATCAGACCAGTAGACCCGCGATGTCATAAAATTTAGATCTTTTGTTAGGATCCTTGCCAGCGGCAATGATACCCTCAGCAATGACATCACATCGTATACCTAAAAGATATAAACTAGGATAGCATGCATGTGTTTTCAGCAACAACTTTATCAATACTTACACCACCTTGCGATGCGAGGCAATGATGACTGTTCCTTGAGCTTCCAATACAAGATTTTTTGTGTTCAAGTCTTCCAATTGTCTCAGCTAGCTACGAATTTTGGTGTAGGGATATCCAACTGTTGTACGCAAAACTTAGGCTATAGGTACTCCGATACGCGATAATAATGAAACATTTTTGTTTAGATACAATTTATTTCCAAAAATATACTACGCGAACGAAATTTTTTTTTTTTTTATAATTGGCGTGCACATCAAGGGGTTATGACTACCCTTATAATGTTATAAAAACACAGTGCGAGCATTTAGGAAAATAGGACAGGATTTGAAAGGAGACACCGATGCACGTTGCTTTTGAATCTTTGTAAATCGTAATGCAGGGGAAACACAGAGCCAGGTAAAGCATTCCCCATTCGGGTGGTGCGACTAAAATAAGAATCCCTATACTTGACAGTACGCCCGAAGTTGGGCTCAAGGCAGAACTGATGAGCATTCCTAGCGAGGCGGGTGTTGCGGCTAAATTGTTTCAAGGGGGGAATGCAGCTGGCTATTTCACTAGAGCACTGTTTGTGGAAAAAGCGATAAAAGAGAGAGAGACAGGTGACGTTTCGACGATGTCCAAGAGAATCAATCGATTCTACGATTGAACTATCACCTATCAATCTTAACGCTCTATTTTGTACCCTATCAAGTAGGCGCAAAGATGTTTGAGAAGCACCTGACCAGATATGAGAGTTATACTCCAGTTTTGGGCGGATGAACCTTATAAATTTTAGCCAGATCAGAAGGGGTGAAGAACTTCCTGCATCGTCTCAAGAAACCTAAGCATTTAGCAGCGTTTTTGGCGACTTCAAATATGTGGTCGTTCCAACGAAGATCTTCGTTTACACACATACCAAGTACTGACAGCTTTTCGGTTTCTTCGATGCAGGTACCATTCATGGATAATGGCAATGGGGGAATGTTAAGCTTCAACGACAAGAGACAGCATTGAGTTTTCGAAGCATTGAATTCTACTCGGTTCATAAGACCCCATGAAACAATGCTGTCAAGGTCAGAATTCAATGAGCTTATCATACGCAACCGTTCCAGTTCCACATCCGAAGAGCAGGGACGTGAATTTGGAAACGAATATGAAAAGCTGAGGGTCGAGTCGTCAGCAAAACAGTTAAGCGGATTAGAAGTTTCAGACAAGAGATCATTAATGAAAATGAGGAAAAGAGTCGGAGACAAAACGGAGCCCTGGGGTACACCAGCATTTATTAAGTGGGTATCAGACTTGAAGCCATCCAACACAACTTGTATTGAACGGTCGGAAAGGTAATTTCTAATCCAACGAAGAAGAGACTCATCGATACCAAAAGCACGCATTTTCGATAAAAGAGCCTGATGCCAAACTATATCAAATGCTTTAGAAATATCAAGCGCAATAATCTTACTTTCTCCAAAACAATGTAAAGATTGGTTCCACTTTTCGGTGAGATAAGCCATCAAATCACCAGTGGACCGTTTGCTACGAAAGCCGTACTGACGGTCATTAAGAAGCTTTCGTTCTTCAAGATATTTCATAAGTTGACGGTTTATCAACGTTTCCATGACCTTGGAAAGAAGGGACGTTAGTGCAATTGGACGGTAATTGGAAGGGGAGGAAGATTCGCCTTTTTTAGGGACCGGCTGGACAAATGCAGTTTTCCATCTGCTCGGAAAAATCCCAGCAGAATAGGAAAGATGGAAAAGTTTACGCAGTGGTTTTGCCAGCGTACAAGAACACCTCTTCAGAATAACGGCGGGGATACCATCTGGACCAGCGGATTTATGTATGTTGAGATCTTTGAGGACTCTCGCAACCGAGCTAGTTCGAAAAAATATCTGCTTCATCAGAGAATTTGCAGACTCGAGCTCAGGTGGAGCCAATATGCTATGAGGAAGTGTCGAGTTGGCAGCAAATTGAGCTGCTAGCAAATTGGCTTTGTCGATGGAACTGACATACGGAGAGTCATTGAAGACGAGCGTTGGGACCGATGACGCGGTCGAGTTCTTAATGTTCTTGACAAAAGACCAAAAGTTTTTACTTACTTTTGGACACAATAGTATTTTTGGCCTTACTTCGAAAACTACTTTCCCGATCCCTAATCGCCTCCTTACAGCTAGAATCAAACAACGAATTCTCTTTGGGGATGATACTTTTTAATCTGTGAGGAACAAAATGTCTCATGCCGTTGAGATGCATCAACGTTTCCGTCGAGAAAGCACAATGACCAATTAAAATTTCGAAAGAAATTATTCAGGCCGTCCCAATTGGCTTTCTCGTATTGCCATACAGTTCTTTTGGGGACTTTCTCTTTTATTACCGTGACGGATAACGAAAAATCTACCGATATGACACAATGGTCCGATTTGCCTAAGGGAGATGATACTACAACCCTGTATTTTTCGGGATGAGAAGTGAGAAATAAGTCGAGAGTGTTGGCCGCATGGCCTTCAATATCTGGAACCCGAGTGGGCTCATCAACAAGTTAGTTAATTCGTTAAACTCAGCGAAGATCTCAACATATTTTCCTTCGGGTGTTGTCTGGCCAGAATGTCGAGGCCAACCAGAATTGTGTACATTGAAATCGCCCGCAATTGCGATTTCAGTGTGAGGATAAAGGGAGATAATTCTTATTATGGAGTCAGATACCGCATCAAACTCGTTAGAGGTTGAATTGCTATCTAAATTGGGGCTTCTATAAATAAAACAATAATGAATGATATGCTTACGGACAGTGAATTTTAACCACATGAAATTAAAGTTCGTATTGGAACAAAGGCCGTATTGTGGTAGAAGCTGGTAAGCAATATCATTTCGAACACAAACGGCGAGGCCATGGGAGGAAAAGAATAGTGGCACTAAGCAATATCCAGGAAGGTTGAATTCTGAGGGATCAGAACCAACACCCACCTGTGTTTCACTTAGTGCCAAAACAGCTGGCCTGCATTTTGCAGTGTGAGCGTACACAGCAAAGAAATTCGATCGCAACCTCCTGATGTTGCTAAAATCGACCCGAAATTTACAAAATTGGATAAAATGTTTGTTTTTCATTTTCTTGTCTGTCAATTATTTGGCCCACCACACCAGGTGGTATCGTGTGGGGAGTTTAAGACTATACGCACACTGGTATGTCCTGTGAAACTTAACAGAACGCCTGCATCGGTATGAAATTTTTTACTAATTTTTGTCTTTTTCAGTGAAATACTGGTCAAAATGGGAAAAAAAATAATTACTGCAACTCAAATTCATTTTTCTAAGTTCTAGGCTGTATGAAAATTAAAAATTATCGATTTTTTTGCAACCAAAAAAAAATTTTTACTTTTCAAACTCAACTGACGACCGCACACAATGGCGGCTGTGGTAAGTGAGGGCCGTTGAGGTCATCCGGGTGGGGTCATCCGGTCTAGTTTAGCTTGTAGGCAAAACGCACTATCTTGCTGAAGTTGACTCTCTGGTTATACTCTGTGACTCTGTGGATGAAACTAGCTGTAAGGGTAGTTTCGTAAAATGGTAAAGTGGTTTCACGGATCGATATTACAGTTCATCCCGGTTTCAGAAGTAGTGCGGATGAGGATGATTTGCGGAAGGGATAGAATTTGCGGATGCCATAATCACCAAGATTGTTTTATTTCTCGTAATTTCATAAGTAACAGAATTGATAGTAACATTGGTCCAATTTTTTTATATTTGTTTGCCAGTGATTGAAATATTGTCAATGAAAATTGGTGATATTGAAGTAAAGCGTATTTTTCGGTACGTGTTTTGTACTATCGCCGCATGAAGGTAATGGCGTAAATAAGACTGTTTTGATTTTAAAAACTCTAAAGTGAAATTTTTAGAGAGTCAAAGTGCGAAAATAAATCAAAGAGGCTCTGCTGTATTTTTTTTATATCAATAACAAAAAGCTCATAAGGAGCAAAATTTCAATTGAAGTGGTAAATAATTTAATTTGATTCTGCAGCAATGATTATTGACATCATGAAATTACATGAAAAAACATTATAAATTAAAGAAATTGTCCGATGACATACTACTTCTTTACTCAGGAACATTAGAAGATATGTACAATAAAGCAACGACAAGAAACAAAGAAGGACAACAAAAAGAAACGTCAAAATCCATCCAAGACAATTGGACAATCCTCAACCCAAAACTTTGCGGGTTGAGACTTTTTAAAGTATTTCTATTTCATCTGGCTTCTCTTTCGCACTTATTTGCGTCTTTGCAAAACCGTCTGGGTGTAATACCACACATACTAACACTGCTTTGTTAAAAAAATGCAATAAGAACACAGAGAAAATGAACAAACATACCAAAGAAACCATTCTTTGAATGTTCAATAGCGTTTTTTGTTTTGTATATTATTAGTTGAAAGTTTGCGATTTTTGTTTTCACAATTTTTATTACTTTGTTTGAATTTATATATCAATTTGAGTTTTTATTATACGAACAAGGTAATAATACAATCACAATATGTGCTTAAAACTCATCAATAACGAATTTGAATCGTAGCTACACGGTTTTTTCATGTGTATATACATATATACATACGGTGATTTCAAAGTCACATTGTTGTTAGATTAACGCATAATTTGTCTTTATTATTTATCTATATTTAATAATATTTTAGAAAACTATTTAATCTTTCCAATAATAGTTTGAAAAGGAAGTGGAGGGTAGTGAACAGCATTGAGAAGTTATCTGCTTATTGTGGCAAAGCTGAGGTGGTTTCTGCGAAATATGGTGAAAAGTGAAATAAATACTTTTTTCAACAACATTCAATCCAAAAACAAAATTTCAGTCATTTTATTATTATTATTATAAGTTTATTAACAATAAATTAATTACATTGCTAATAATTTTTATAGCTATAGCTGCTAGGGCTTTCAGCTAGTGATAGATTTCATATGAAATTTTCCAAATTTAGTGCTAACATTAGGTTATATACGTTATTGATATTATTATACGTGATTTCTGTTAAAAGATCTGGTAAATTTTTATTAAAAAGAGTTATACTTTTGGCATTAAGAATGTTACATGACATAAGATGACTAAGGGTAAGCGTTTGATCTCCGTCGCAGAGGTGGCAAAGTGGGGGCGTTTCTTTAGTGATGAGGTGTTTGTGGGTTAGGTTGGTGTGACCCATTCGCAATCTTATGTATATTTTAATTTTTTTATTCGATATGTCTTTCGGGTAGTTGGCTTTCTCGGCATTAGGGTTAAATTTAGTGTAAATGTGGTTGTAATTTAACCAGCTGGCTTTCCTCTTGTATTTCCATGTTTCTTATGTCTCTTTTGTTGTGGGCATAGAATGTGGTAAGCGGTTCTCTCACAGCGGATTTAGCAACAGAATCTGCGACTTCGTTTCCAGTGATACCTTGATGCCCTGGAATCCAGGCAATTTTGAGTGTACCATTTTTCGAGATGATTTTATCACGGATGGATTCGATAATTTCACTATTATTGTTGATGTTATAAATAGCTTTTACAGAGGAAAGACTGTCTGTGAATATGACAGTCTTCTTGTTCTCAGATTTGTCAATTGCACTGTGAATGGCAAAAGCTTCTGCCGTGAATATCGAAGTGAAATGTGGAAGGAGAACTTTGCAAATTGTATTTGAGTTTTCTGCGACAACTGCGAACGAGGTGCCATCTTGTGTTTTTGAGGCATCGGTAAAGATTAACTACCATTCTTGTTTTATGTGGCTTTCTGCTAACTCAAGAAACAGGGACTTAAAAACTTCTTTATTGGTTGATGTTATGGAGTGTTTGCTAAGGTTAGTGATGATAGATTCTTTTAGTAGACTCCAAGGCGGGTTAGCGGTAGAGTTTTGGTTTTGAAGTTGAATGGGTATGTCTAGATCTTTTGCTGATGTTATAGCGTGATTTAAAGTTGATTTGAGTTTTAGACTTTTTTTGCGTTTTAGAATTTTTTTGGCATCGTTGCCAAAATGGCACTGTCAACAATTCACACCAATTAATACACGTATAATGCTTGCAAAGACCCTAATCATACCAGTGCTTACTCATGGCTGTGAAATTTTTCTCAATTGTGATTCCTCTTGCAGAGCAAAATTAAAAGTCGCATTCAACAGCACTACTCGTTACATTTACGGACTTCGGAAATATGATCATGTCTCGCATTTAAGTATGAGGCTTCTTAATATGTCGTTTGAAAACTATTTAAATTTTCGCACAGTAAAAATGCTTTACAATATTATACAATCGCATAAGCCACAGTATCTTTACGAAATTCTTCGCTTCGCGGAATCAAACCGTTCGATCACAATTATTCTTCCAAGATTTAATTGTCTAACATCTGAAAGACAATTTTTCATCACCGCAATCCGTCTCTGGAACTCACTTCCCTCTAATTTGAGGAAAAATAACAACATGAAAAAGTTTCACAAAGAATTATTTGTTTACTTAAACAACCAAAGCAACTAGTTTCAGTCGTCAGCCGGATTATATGTATTTAAATTTAGTTTCTCCTCTGCCTTAATCTACTTTTATCTTTATTACTCTTTTTCTTTCTTCTATTTCTTTTTTTCGCTTTAATTTTAAAATTTTTGTAATGTATTAATTCACTAAAAGCATATGTACTTTATTATTTAAAATTTATTATAAAAAATTGGATATAACATAATACTCTTTTTGGAAAAGCACATCATTTAACACAAACTATCACTATTTAATAAGATTTATCTTAAAGTGTTAGGTTATGAATACTTAATAAACTAAACTAAACTAAATTTGTGGTAATCCAGCATCTGTCAGGAGGTTTCGAATCGGCGTTGTGCGAAAAGCCCTCATACCAGTTCTGATGGCTGTGTGGTACGGTGTTTTGATGAGTTGTGTGGGTGACTTTGAACACTTTCCATATATCGCTAAACCATAGTCGATCTTAGACAAAATAACAGATCTTATTACATTCATTATTGTATTTACATTAGAGTAGCTATTTTTAGATGAAAAATATTTGATTAAATTTACCCTAGTAGTGAGGCTCTTTTTTAAAGTTGTACAATGTTTCTTAAACGTGTAACTGGAATCGAAAAATATACCAAGTATTTTAGCAAAGCTTACATTGTTTATGTTATTATTATCTAATTGTATTAAGATATTTTTATTGCAACTATATTTTTTACAAATATGAAGGAGCTCACACTTTTGTATTGAAATTTTTGCACCTGAGTATTTTCCCCAATCTGAAAGGTTTTGAAGAATATGTTCGAAGGTTGAAGCAAGAGACGTTAAGTCCTTGCATTTTGAGTAAATTATCAAGTCGTCCGCATATAGCGCATGACCCACGATGCTGTAACGGTCTACTATAGAGTTGATTTCATTAAATGCTATTAGTTTAGTTAGTTTAGTTTAGTTTATTTTTTAATTCCATATAATTAAAGTGTACAATTGTGTATTTTGTGTATTTTATTTCAAACATAAGTATTTTAAAACAATGTGTCTTTTAAACAATACTTAGAAGCATAATGGTTACATTTATTATTATTCATTGAAAGAAAAGTAAAAAAAGTTAATAAAAAGTAAATAATAATTTTAAATAACAAATATCTTCCTATATATTTTATATTTTACAAGTTTATTGTTGTTTTTGATTTAAAGTATTTTTAAAAATGAGAAAAATTGGAAAAGACAGAAAAAAGATTTAAGTTTTGATGAGTTTATTAATTATTTTATGAATTTGAAATATTTTCAGCGTTTATATAAATTTCTTAGCGAGCTTTCAAATAACTTATAGTTGTCTTGTCCCCTCAGGTTGCTAGGCAGGGAGTTCCAAAGACCAGCAGCATGAACGAAGAACTGTTGTTTAGAAATTCTATATTTAAAAGTTGGTATAATAAGAATGTGGCTTCTTTGTGAAACAGGGAAAATGAGCTTTTCGTAGAGATAATTGGGTGTTTTCTCATAAATAAGTTTAAACAGAAAAGTTAATGTTAGAAAATCAAGATATTTGTCAAACGTCATATTAAAAACACTCATAGCGTGAACAGAAACATGGTCGAAACGTCGCAATCCGTATATGAAACGAACAACGTTGTTAAACGCTACTTGAAGTCTGCGTTTACTGGCGCTATCCATACAGCAAAAAATTGGCCAACCATATAGCAAAATGGGAAAAACAAGAGTTTTGGCAATAGTCATTTTAGTTGATACTGGAAGACAGCTTCCAGACAGATAAAGAAAGCGTAAGGTAGCGTAGATTCGGCCAATAGCACATGTCAAGTGGTTGTCCCATGATAGCGTCTGGTTGAAAACAACCCCTAGATTTTTCACTGTCGGAGCGTAATTTAACAATGTGCCATTTAGTTCTACGAGCGGTAAATTAGTTACATCAAGGACAGTTTTGCTAATGATAATTGCCTGGCATTTATTTGAATTTAGTTTAAGTTGATTTTCTCTAGCCCACACTACTATTCTCATTAGATCTTCATTTATTTCGACCGTTGCATTTTCTATCATACCAAGAGGATAACTCAAGTGAATTTGTACATCGTCAGCGTACATATGAATTTTGCTGTGCTTGAGTATCGATGGTAAGTCATTGTTAAATAGAGTAAACAAGAGTGGACCTAATATAGATCCTTGGGGGACGCCTGTATGTGTAGGAAGAAAATTGGAAAGTTTAGAGTTGGCAAATACTGCCTGGCTTCTGTGGCTGAGGTATTGTGCAATTAGCGACAATGCAGGCGACTCAAAATAGAAAAAGTTCTTTAGTTTATGCAAAAGTATTTTGTGTGAAACTGTATCGAATGCTTTTGAAAAATCTAGCAAGACCAGCGTTGTAGCATAATTTTTATCTACTTGTTCTCGTATGTCATCGACTATTTTGAGAAGTGCTGTGGTACAACTGTGTTTTGCTCTGAAACCAGATTGCGAAGGAGTAATTAGTTGAATTGTTTCTAAATAAGACGTGATCTGTTGACTTACAAGCTTTTCAAATGCTTTTGAGATAAATGGTAAAATAGATATTGGTCTGTATTCTTTTTGTTGTGAGGTAGATTTCTTAAGGATTGGAATAACTTTTGAAGTTTTCCATAGTTTTGGGCAACTTGACTTTGTTAAAATTGTATTAAAAATGTGTGTCAGGAAGGGAGATATAAAACACAGAATTAATTTAACAAACTTAGGATGCATGTTGTCTAGTCCAATAGCTTCCGATTTGATATTTTGTACAGCTTTGTAAACTTCCACAATTCTCGTAATATAAATAATCTTTGGCCTTGGTTTGAAACCGTCTGCCAGATGCCAACTTTTTCATAAAATTTTGTTTTAAACATATGAGTTTTTTTATTTTATCTTTAGAATAATAATGCTTTAATTTTCCATGAATAAAATGTTATTGAAAATATTTCACAATTTTTTTTTTTTTCTTTTTTTAAATTTTTAAATTATAATAATATGCAAAGTATAGATTATTTGCATAACAAAAATGGAGTTTTCGTATACGAAAGATGATGGTGCACCTTAATGGGTTGAAATCTACTATTAATCATTAATAAATTCTTGTCGGTATTTGAGTGTTTCTATGCAATAATGAGCCAGTTTTTTCCAATTTTCACCATTTAAGATACTTATAGAATCTTCTTCACTTAAAACTGTCTTTTGAAAGTATACGAATCGAAGTTCTTTTAAAATCGGGCAGACAGATAAAAAGTGAAACGAAGTTTCTTGTTCTTGCATATTGCATAATGAACAATACGTGTTTCGGTCTTTGTGGTATGGTCTGTAATTTAGAGCTAGCAGTTCTCCCCTCAATCGAAAAATGTTGGAAATTTCACTCAAGCTTTTTGCATCAGTAAAATAATTCGCACTGTTTAAATTATACTCGAGCTTTGGATACAATGATCTCCGTGATGAGCCTTTAGCTTCCTCAATAAGATCTGATCTTATTTTTATATCCAAAACATCTAGAAAGCTCATTAGTTTATTTCTTAGATTAACGTCTTGAGTGTCTAAGCTTGGCAGTGGAGTTCCACAGAGCAGAGTAAGCCCTTCCCATTTCCTGAACCAGCTTATGTTTTTGCGTATGCTATGCTTTGCAAGTATCTTTGGTAGTCGATCGTCAGGGTATGTGAGTATTTTTAAGACATATTGAAAGTGCATTCTTAGAGTGTATAGAAAAGTTGGTGAAAGACCAGTTTCTAGAAGGAGCATGTAGCTCGGCGTTGACTGAGGTAGAGCAAATGTTTTTTTAAGGAAAAATCGTTGAAGTTTCTCTACTTCCTCATATTGTTCATACCCCCAAACTTGGGAACCATATGTCATTATAGATTTCAGAGCAGCTTCAAATACTTTAAACTTGATGCTATGTGCAACGAGTCTACTTCTAAACAGATTTTTCCATGTTGAATTTATTGCAGCTACTGCTTTTGCAAGCTTAATCTGCAGATGTTTTCTTGGATTTAGATTAGGTGTTAGTATCATACCCAGATAATTAAATTCCTCCACAACTTCAAGAGACTCCCTGTTTACAGTCCATCTTTCATTTCGGCAGTGTCTACCTCCCCCAGTTCGGAAAATCATGACTTTCGATTTTGAAGTATTTATTACCAAATTCCATGTTTTGCAGTAACTACTGAATTTGTTTATCATTAATTGAAGGCTTTCGGGAGAATCTGCGAATAATATAATATCGTCTGCGTATAAAAGACATTTTATTGTTTGCCCTGCAATATGGATTCCATTTGGTAAAAAATCAACTATGTCATTTATATACAATGCGAACAACAATGGGGACAACAAACATCCTTGGCGAACACCACTTTTTGTTTCAAACCAATCTGACATTTGTTCACCGTCCCATACAGCCGATACAGTCTCTTCATACATATTTTTTAATAATTTTAGAATTTTGGAAGATATGCCAATTGAATTAAGCTTGTATAATAATGCTCGTCGGTCAATGCTGTCAAAGGCCGCTTTAAGATCTATAAATACTGCATACAATTTTTTCCTATTTTCTAAGTAGTGATCTACAATATTTTGAACAGAAAAAAGGTGATCCACTGTTGAGTATCCTGGACGGAAGCCTGCTTGAAATTCACTGAGTAATTTGTTTTTTTCTACCCAACGTTCAAGTCTTTTCAGTAATACGCCTGCAAATATTTTAGCTACTATATTCATAAATGAAATTCCCCTATAATTTTCCACATTGTTTGTGTCGCCTTTTTTATGTATTGGAAACACTATTGACTTCTTAAAACTTTGCGGTACTTCTGCTGTGTGTAGTATTTTTGAAAATACCTTTGATAAATGACCCAGGAAGATGTTGGGAGCATTTTTAAAAAACTCATAAGGAACTCTGTCTTCTCCTGGAGCTTTGTTGTCCTTTGCTTTGTCCAAAACACAGCGAATCTCTTCAAGATCAATATCCTGCTCTATATCTACTACAGAAACTAAGTTTTCAGCGAATTATATTGGCTCGTCATCCGATATAGGATTCAAAAGATTTTTGAAATGATCAGCTAAAATATTGGCATCTAGATTATTTCCTATTTTAAATTTGGTACCATTCAATACCTTCACTATTTTCCAGAACTGTGAGGAGTCTTTTACATTACTTAAATTTTCTGCCAATTTGGTGAAAAATTCTTTCTTTTTAGATTTGCACAAATTTTTGTAAGAAGTATTAGCTTGTATGTATGCTTTTCGGAAGAATTCTCCATTCCGCTGTTTTGCTAGTTTGAGCAGTTTGAACGATTTCGCTCTTGCTTTTTCACAGTCAGTATCAAACCACTTCTGTTTTCCTGTTGCTACATACCTTCTTTCTTCAAAGGAAGTTGAGTTTTTTATAGCCTCAATGAAAAAATCAATTTCGTGGCTTGAGCTTGCTTCGCTTAGGTCAGTTTGCGCCATAAACTGACAAAGCTTGTGGTGGTACTTTTCTTTTTCATGCTCCCTCCAATAAAGTCTTGGTAAAAGCTTCATTTCACTAGCAAGCCCCAACTCTTCTGAAGACAGTGTTACGGATATTGGCATATGATCGGAAAAAGTTTGTGTACCAACATGGAGGTCAACTACTCTTTCAAACCATTTATCACCGACACCACAATAATCCACCACAGAAGAACCGGGTCCTCCAATAAAAGTTAGCTCTCCTAAAATATCACCATCAATTGACCCATTTAATACGAATATATTAAAATTCTGGAATAATTCCAAAAGTTTCTTTCCGTTCCCATTTATAGTCTTATCTTTTGAGTGTCTTACTGCTTTAACTTGTTCACCGAAAATATTAATTTCACTTTCTATCTGTTTGTCTGCCATACGCGCGTTGAAATCCCCAATAAGCATTATGTTATTTACATTTATGTTATTAAGTAAGTTTTCAAAATTGAAAAAATCTTGCTCCCAATTATTGCAATTAAGATAGATTGGCAAAACATAGTACCATTCGCACAATATTTTTATTTTTAAGGCAGTAAAGCCTTCGATAGTAAGAAAACTACAGTTCTTAAAAGTAGATCTATACCCAAAGAGGTATCCTCCAATTGCCCGCCCACGAGAATGTACCCGTGTAGCAGGAATCCAACATAATTTGTAACCAATAAAAAACTTTTCAAAATCTCCATAATTATCTTGCATTACATGTGTTTCAAAAAGAAAAAAATAATCAAAACTATTCACATATTCAAAAAAGGATGGAAAAAGTAATTTGTTTTTTAATCCTCCTACATTATACGATAATAAATTTAAAATACTTACAGGTGCTTCTTTAATAACTTTATTTGTTTTACTAAAATTCTGGCAGACGGTACTGTCTCATGCTCGTGCTAAATAGTTTTTTTGTTGCATACGTTCAGGCAGTTGGTTATTCGTTGTTATGTTCCCATGGTTGTTGCTTCTGCTGATATTGGATGCATTTGCTGATCGTAAAAGCTCTTCGTTTGACAAGTTGAACCCCGCATACAAATGTTTGAGAGTTTCGCAGCCGTCGACTCCGTCATTTGACTGCAATAACCCCCTCTCTCTGCACCAGTTGAAGATTTTCCCCTCAGCCACCAATGTCTCACCTTTGATTTTGATGTCAACATTCGGTTTGCAAATCTTTATGGTCTTCCTCACACGCAGCAGCAATTGTCGTATTTTTCGTTGTTCTAATGGCAGATCCCTATGGATGAACATACCAGTGCCTTTGAGTTGGATTGTTTTATTGATTATTTTATCCACATAATCCTTGGAATTTGTTTCAACAACAATATTGCTAGTTTTGAAGTTCGAAGGTAGCGAACGAATTGAGCTTATAGGTGCCGGCTCATCTGGAACAAGTGAATTAAGCAGTTTTTTAGCTTCGTCGCGAGGATCGGTGTTGGGTTGTTTGGCGAGGCGTACAATAAGATTTTTTTCACATGATTTTTTGGTTACAAAATTAACTTCTCTCTTGAGATACTCGCATTGTTGTTGAACTTTCTCCAGTGCTTGTGTGAGTTCCTGGTTTTTGGTTCGGAGTTTTTGGATTTCTTCATGTATAGTTGCAACGTCTTCTTTAGTTGCTAAATTTGCATTTTTTGTGTCCAGAAGATCGCCCATGAAACTTTTTAGGTCGTCGATTGACATTTGGCCCACTGCCATTGTTTTAGTTGTTGTTATTTTTTGTTGTCTTTTATGCTTTGTGATAAATTGATCAGGTGAAGTGACAGCAAGAGATCTTTTTGCACCTTCCTTTTTAAATGCTATTATAAAAAGGACGACTGATAGGGACGACCCTTGTGGAATACCGTTTTTTAAGTTATAGGTAGAGGAATAGGTACCGTTTGCTTTAATGCGAAAATGTCGATTGCTAAGGAAGGACTTAATGTAGTTAAGTATTTTGGGTCCTATTTTCCATTTTATCAGTTGTTTCACTACTACGTGTATGCCGATTCTGTCAAAGGCTTTTTCGAAATCAATCAAAAGAACTGAGACATGATTTTTTGTTGAAAGGGAAGACGTTATGATTTCATCCAAATGAGTCAATAAAATAGTTTTTTTCAAGAAACCAAAACAATCGCCTGCAAACAATTTTTCAAGGAGCTTACCCGTACAGGGCAGGAGTGAAATAGGACGGTAACCTGCGATATCGGAAGGATCTTTATTTGGCTTGGGTATCGGAACTATTGTAGCCACTTTCCATGCATGTGGGATTATGCCTTCGTTAAATATATGGTTGAACAAATCCAAAAGTCTTAGTTTAAAGACTGCGGAACTGTTTTTTAGCATAACATAGGAAATGCGGTCGAACCCTGGTGTTGTGCCTTTTAAAATGTGTAAACAGCTTTCTAATTCTGTCATATTTAAAGGACTTTCAATTGAAGCTGCCGAGGAGCTGATAGGGTAAGGTGGTATTTTCAAATTTTGCTTCTCTCTAATGAAAGTAGGATGAAAGTTTGAGTCGTCACCGGAAAGTTTCCATGACTTAGCGAAAAATTCGACTATTTCGTGAGGACACGTGATGTTGTCTGTTTCAGCTCTAATGACTTTGATTGAGTAAGGTACATAGCTTCCAGTGATGGCTTTTATGTCAGCCCACAGTTTTTTGGATGTAGAGTTTGGATTAATGTTCGATGTAAACTTTTCGAAACTTGCAACCTTTGCTGCTTTTACTGTTTTTCGAAACTTGGCGTTAGCCTTGCGGTAGGTTACAAGGTTATTGTCGCAAGGATGTTTTCTAAAAAGTCTCCAGGCTTTTTGTTTTATGTAGCGAAGGTTGCCTAATTCTTTGCTCCACCAGGTAACAACTTTTTTGCATTTCTTGTTTGTAGATTGAGGGATAGATACGTTTGCCGCGGATCTAACACATTTTTGTAAAATTGCAGCCTCTTGGTTAATGTTCGTAGAAGGTTTTCTTTGTAAGATTTCATTTGAGAGGTTTGATTGAAACCATACCCAGTTTGCCCTGTCTAATATGAATCTTTTTTGTATTTTTATAGGTATTGTATTTTTGGTTAGGGAAATATTTGTGGTGATTGGAAAATGATCACTTCCGTGCAGGTCATCGCTGATGTCCCATATGGAGTTTGGGATCAGAGATGGTGTAACAAGGGTTAGATCAATGTGTGTGAAAGTTTTGTGTGTCGAAAAATGTGTCGGACGACCATCGTTTAAAATTGCAAGACCGGAATCATTGATAAATTGTTCGACTATTTTCCCTCGACTGTTATATGAGCTGGATCCCCATGAGGGACTCCAGGAGTTGAAGTCTCCGGTTAGGAGAATTGGATGTGTGATGCCGTTAAGAATATTATCGAGATCGTTGCGGGAGAATCGTTGCTCCGGTGGAATATAAATACTGATTATAGTGAGTTTTATTTTTAATTTTATTTGTACCGCAACTGCAGCTATATTTGAATTTACTTGAATGAAATGATGTGGAATCGATTTGTGGACTAGAAGACCAACTCCCTGCTTGGATGATATATTTGAATCTAAGTTATGGAAGCAACATGCATATTGCTTGGGGCAAGTGGGTTGAAAGTTGTGTTTACAATGGGTTTCTTGTAAGGATATGACACATGGTTTTAAATCGTTAATGAGAAGTTGTAGTTCGTGGTAGTTATTATAAAACCCTTTAAGGTTCCATTGGAGAACCTGTAATGAAGGTTTCATGAATGAGGTGGGATTTTGAATATGGTTTATTTGGGGGTGCGGGTTAGGCAAAAAGTTGGCTAAAATGTACCTTTGCCGCTGATCGAAAATCGAACAATCCGAGTTCCGGGAGGAACCCGGAGTGTTCGTTTCCCGATCAGCGGTGTTGGTTGAGGGAGAAGCATTATTTTTATTGATCGAATTCATGATTATCAGAATCTGAAGGATCGATAAAATATGAATTGTTATTTATTAGAGAGTTAGTGAACATTGATATTGGAGATTGTATATTGTTATTGTTTAGGTTAAGTTTATCACCAGGAATATTCGAGGTGATGTTTGAGTAATTTGAAGGGTAAGGTATGGGTGTATTTGTGGTGGAGGTGGTTGCTTTGGATGTGGTTGTGGCGTATGCCACAGTGGGTGCGGTTGAGATGGTTGCCTCAGAGGATTCCTCTGTGACAATTTCCATATTGGATGTGTTTGTGGCGATTGCCAAATTGGATGTTGTTGCGGTGGATGGTAAAAGAATATTTGAAGTTGTGTCTTTGGATGATGAGTTTATTTCTTGAATTTTGGTTATGTTACTTACTTTGGATGGTAATGTTGTTTTTTGAATGTTAGCATTGCTTGCTACTGCCGAAAAAGTATGTGGTAACGAGGTTTGAGGGTTTTGTTCTTTGAAAATTTGCTTGGCTTCGGCCATGCTGCATTTGCGGATAGTTTTAATTTTAAGAGTTTCTTTTGCTTGTTGGTATTTTTTACAAACCTTTGAGGAGGCTGGGTGATTCTCACCGCAGTTTGCACATAATATGCGTATGCAGTCATCGGGTTGGTGTGTAGGAAGGTTGCAATTTACACATGACGCGTCACTTTTGCATCTTTTGGCTGTGTGCCCTAATAGTTGGCAATTTTGGCAACGCATAGGGTTAGGAAAATATTCCCTAACCTGAACGTTGTACCATCCGATATTTAGATTTGTAGTCCAGTCCAGTAGCTTTTTGGGTTCCGTTTTCAGTTTTCTTAAATTTGAAAACCTCTTTTACTCCTTGAGTTTTCATTTCTTCGAGTATTTCACTTTCGAGAACGTTATTTAAATATGGAGCATACACTGTGCCTTTTGAAGCGTTTAGTTGACTGTGTAGTGACACAGAAATAGGGCATAAATTGGAAAGTGATTTCTTGGAAAGGAATAGATCTGCAAATTTTCTTTGTTCTACAGAGAACAAGGATACTTCCGTCACGTAGTTGGGTAATTTGGTCATATTGAGAACTGGTTCCATCGATTGCTTTTTTAAGCAAAAACACACTAAATGAGGTGAGAGGTTTGTTTTCATTGGAAGATGAAATTACTATGAATTTAGGGTCGTCTGGGAGAGATTGTGTAGAAAACATATTTAATGGTAAAGGATTTAGATTATTATTTTTTTTTTCTTTTAGTCTTTTGATTAAGAGGAGGATCTGTATCCAGATCTTCCAAAAGTCTAAAACGATTGCCCGAAGGCCCACGTGGCCCTGAGGCCATGGTATTTTAGTTTTAACAAATTTGTTATCAGTTTTAATTTGCACACACTTGAAAAGAATGAGATAATGTACGGTTTGTTACGAAGCTTATCGGTAACGGGATCACTCAAAACAAAAGTCAAACACTATCGGTAGAACGATGTAACCGGTGCGAGAGCTAGTCGGTGACTGTTAAATCTCAGTCATGTTTACTTATATGATATGAATATGATACCGAGTACATAATAATAATTGTGCTTTTGTTTTTTTTAACGGGATATGAACTGTTAGAAATGATGTTTTAAGATTTCTAAACCTAGTGAAAATAAAAATACATCTAATCGTTTTTTCAAGTAGATTCGACGTTTTCTAGTTGATGTTCTGTCAATATTTTTAATAAGTACATTTTTCAAGTAATTTTTCAGGTTGTCTTAAATGAGCGGATGTGATTGCACCTTTTAAAAAGGTTTATCGAATGATACGAATAGCTATAAGCCAATCTTCCTCCAGTCGGCAAGATATCTGAAAAAAGTATCAAGGCTTTTACATACAATGTATTGTAATGAACACCCAACATTTATACCAATTTCCTAATCGAAAACGTTTAACCGAAAACACAACTGGCAACACTATAATGGAATGGTATAAATGACAGGCATTGCTTGTAAGCCAGCGTGTGTGAGTGTAGAGATGCTTGACAGCAAATGTGGAAACCATGGAGAAGAAACTGGAACGCTCTAGATGAGTGTTGTTCTATATAAATAGGCCGCTGACGCAACGAGCAGGCAGTTTTGATTATAGAGTGATAAAGTTAAGAGTGAATTGTTGTTAACAAGTGATAGTTCAAAAGTCGAGTTGAGATCGAATAAAGTATAGATACTGAATAAAAGTGGTAGAAATAAATTGAAAAGTGAAGTTTTATTTTGCGAACTAAGCGCACGTTACATTGGTGTCAGAAGTGTAAATAAAACTTATTTGACTAGTAAAGTGAAAAAAAAAAAGTTAAATACAGTGAAAATGGGTAAGTTGTTGGAAGAGCTCAACTGCATTGAGCTTAAAAGTGAGTTAGGTAAGCGAAATCTTTCTAGAGCGGGATCGAAAAATGAGCTCGTCCTGCGCTTGCGCAACTATTTGGAACAGCAAGGGGAAGACGTAAACACTTTTGTTTTTGAAACAGAAGTGGAGGAAGAGGAAGTAAGTGAAACTGTAGATTTTTCTAGTATGATGAATCTTTTGTTAGAACAGCGAAACGAGCAAAAGAAGGAACAGCAGAATGTTCTCGAATAACTTGAAACACAAAGAAACGAACAAAAGAAGCTGATTGAAGAACAACGAAACGAGCAAAAGATAGAACAACAGAATATTCTCGAACAACTTGAAGCACAACGAAAGGAGCAAAAGAAGGAACAGCAGAATGTTCTCGAACAACTTGAAACACAAAGAAACGAACAAAAGAAGCTGATTGAAGAACAACGAAACGAGCAAAAGGTGGAACAACAGAATATTCTCGAAAGACTTGAGGCGCAACAGAATGTTTTGGAAGGTCAGAAAAACATTCTAGAAGGCAAATTGGGTAACATTGAGAAAAATGTATGTGCCCTAGACGAACGCGTTGAAGGTGTGGAAAAACAGCTTTCTGTTGTAGAGAATCGTTTGGAAAGCCGATGCGATAAACAGTTCTCTGTTCTGACCAAGGAATTGGACCAGATCCGGAAAATCAAAGTTCGAGAATCTGCTGGAGAGTTTTCAAAGAAAAAGGAGATGAAACCCCCAACATTTGATGGACAGTCTTCTTGGCCAGTCTACAAGAGACAATTTGAGGCAGCCGCGACAACAAATGGATGGGATGACGAAGACAAGTACATTGCACTGAATCTTGCTCTTAGAGGACCAGCAGCTGAATTACTTCAAACAGTTCCAGCTGGTAAGAGCGGCGATTTCAGTGCTCTCGTGGCAGCTATCGATAAACGCTTTGGAGATAGCCACTTGAAAGAAGTCTTCCGAGTCCAACTCAATAACAGAGTCCAGAAAAGGGGTGAAAGTCTACAGCAGCTCCAAGCAGACGTCGAAAGACTGGTTCACCTGGCATACCCGGATGCTGGAGAAGAAATCATCAACCAGCTTGCTGTTGAGTCCTTCGTTCGTGCCATTTCCGATATAAATCTTCAGAGGTCTGTGCGAACTGCTAGAACACGTACTCTTTCTGAAACTTTAGCATTTGCATTGACAATTGAAGCAGCAGAACAGGCTTCTCATAGAGTACATCGACTTGAATGAATGAATGAAAATTGGGGTTTTGTATTGTACCTCGACCTGTTTAGATCTATTGTACCCCCTACTTCTTAAGTGGTATTCCTTAATTAAAGTACTTCATCCAGATTAGTTCCTTTGATGAAACTTAGTATCTGGGTTACGCTTAGGAGTTTTAGCTCCCTCTCCTCTACATAGTAGGATCCTAGGTACTTCTTTCTTTGGTGTATTAGAGCTTCGCAGTCACCTAGGAGGTGGTCAGGAGACTCTTCCTCTTCGTTGCAATATCTTCATTGGTCGTCGCTCTCTATGCCTAGTACTTTTAGGTGTTTTCTTAGTCTGCAGTGTCCGGTTAAAAACCCGGCTAGCATTCTTACATTGTTTCTATTAAGTTTTATTACGTCTTTGTAACGTTTTTTGTTGAAAGTGCCAAGTAGAAGTTTGGCTTGGCGCATCTTGGGGAGGTCATTCCAGTGTTTAGCTCTGTTGTCTTCCTCCAACTTTTTGATTTCATTCTTAATGTGGCTTTCTGTTATTCCACAGAAAGGTTCCGGTCCAATGAGTGGTAATCCGGCTCCTGTCTTTGCCAGTTCGTCTGCCTGTTCATTGCCTATGATTCCTACGTGTCCTGGTACCCAAATTGTAACCTTGTTATTTCTGCCCAGTTTGTTCAATTTGTCAACGCATTCGCTGACAAGTTTTGAGGAGATTGTGTAGGATCGTAGGGCCTTAATTGCAGCTTGACTGTCCGTCATTATTGCAATATGTTTGTTATTATATTTCTTGTCAATGTTTACTTCCGCGCATTTGCCTATTGCATAGACTTCTGCTTGGAATATACTTGACATTCTTCCCATAGGTACTGAAATTTTTGTTCTTGGCCCAAAAATTCCTGCTCCAGTTCCCTCAGTTGTTCTTGAGCCATCTGTATACCATTTTATTGCATGGGTCTTCATTGAGTAGGTCTCTTTTTCACCTTGTCATGCCTTTTTGTTACTTAGCTCGACGCTGAAGAGTTTATCGAATTTGAATTCCTTGGTCTTGCTATCCCGAGGGAAGTCAATGAGTGCTAACTCTTTCGATATTATGCTCTTTTCGCTAGATTTCAGGACACACTCTGTCTCTTTGGCAAATCTAGCTAACGTTGCATTTGAGATGCTTCTAGATGCATCGACTTAGAGAAGCCATAGTCGAAGAATGCTCATGCCGAAGAGCTGAAATGCAAAAGAACCAGCGGAGCGGACTAGCAAGATGTTGGAACTGCAACAAGACCGGGCACTTACAGCGTCAATGCCGACTACCACCAAATAAAGCCGCTTGTGTGGAAGCAAGAGATCCAACCTAGAGCAAGGTAACAACAACACCAGCGTTGCCTATCAATCCAACTTCGAGGGGCAGAGGCGGGTTTCTTGTATCGATGGCCCCAGAACCACCATCCAGGTCTCACAGACCAAACGAGACAACAAAAGTCTGACTGTGGAGACTACTATTAACGGGACCAAACATGTGGCTACCATCGACACCGGTGCCACAGCCTCCATAGTACGTCGAGACCTGGTAAAGACGACGTGGCTTCATAACACCAATAGCTACCGTCTAAGAACCGCAACGGGAGAAGCAGCAAGAGTATATGGAGAAGTGTGTCTTAAAATCCGACTGGCTGATCTAGTGTTTACTCATCAATTCCTGGTGGCAGATATATGTGACGAGTGCATCATTGGAATCGACTTTATGAAACAGCACGGAGTTATTTTGGACATCGGTAATCAAGTTTTGAAATACCAAAATAAAGAAATTCCAATGACCTATTCGAATGAAAATACGTCAACACTGAGGACTGTCATCACGGAAGATCTGATCCTGCCTCCTTCTTCTGAAGTGTTCGTTTGGACAAAGCTTGAAGGTTAGTTTGGAAGCCTTCGATACCTCATGGTGGAACCAGACCCAGAGTGTTCCTCCCAAAGCGTCATCATTGGGAAAACTCTGGTAGCACCGAAAAACAAAATGGTCCCCGTACGATTACTAAACACCAGACCGTACGATGTAAGGTTGAAGAAAGGAGAAGTCGTTGGACGTTGCGAATCGGTTGCAGCAATTACGAAGATCACAGACGAAGCCTTGAGAAAAACTATAACTCCGGAGGAGCTCAAAACCATCAGAGCTAAAATACTGAATTCATCCAACCTTG
This sequence comes from Melanostoma scalare, assembly GCA_949752695.1. NCBI lineage: Eukaryota > Metazoa > Arthropoda > Insecta > Diptera > Syrphidae > Melanostoma > Melanostoma scalare. The sequence continues at coordinate 106,746,596 of OX456984.1, read as the reverse complement.
ATCACCAACAAACAAGGATGGCTGAAAATCTCCTACAAGAGTACACTGACATCTTCGCATCGCAAAAGGGACAATATGGTGGGACACAGTTGGTGCAGCATCGCATTAACACAGGAGATGCAAGACCGATTCGTCAAGCCGCAAGACGCCTTCCACTGGCCAAACAAGGTGAGGTTGAGGAAATGATAACAACAATGAAGAAGGACGGTCTTAACGAAAACTCCAAATGTCCTTGGGCGTCACCAGTGGTGCTAGTGAAAAAGAAAGACGGAAGCACTCGTTTTTGTGTGGACTACCGAAGGCTGAATGATGTGACTAAGAAGGACAGCTATCCCCTGCCCAGAATCAGTGATACCCTGGATGCCATGGAGGGAGCCCAGTGGTTCTCGACGCTGGACTTGAAAAGTGGATACTGGCAAGTTGACATCCACCCCGATGATCGGGAAAAGGCGTTTTCTACAGGTAATGGGCTCTGGCAGTTCAAAGTTATGCCGTTTGGACTATGCAACGCTCCGGCAACATTCGAGCGTTTGATGGAGTGCGTTCTTCAAGGACTGACGTGGAAAGCTTGCCTAGTCTACTTGGACGATGTCATTGTTTACGGGAAAACATTTGACCAACATTGCAAAAACCTAAAAGCTGTGTTTCAAAGACTTCGAGAGGCTAACCTTAAACTGAATCCAGAAAAATGTGCACTTTTCAAAACTGAAGTTAAGTATTTGGGACACATTATTTCCTCCCAAGGAGTGAAGACTGATCCTGAAAAAGTTGATTCTGTCAAAAATTGGCCAACACCACAGGACAAACATCAACTCCGAAGCTTTCTTGGTCTTGCCACATATTACCGACGTTTTGTTAAGAATTTCGCTAGAGTTGCAAAGAGTTTGCATCAGCTCACCGAAAAAGGGAAGCAGTTTAAATGGTCAGGTGAGTGTGAGAAATCTTTTCAGGAACTCAAATACCGCCTCTGTAACGCTCCAGTGCTGGCACAACATCCAACACCTGGAAAAACATTCATCATCGACGCAGATGCAAGCAACGTTGGAATCGGGGCGGTACTATGCCAAGTGCACGATGGCGAAGAGAAAGTGGTGGCATACTACAGCAAGGCCCTCTCAAAACCCGAAAGAAACTACTGCGTGGCCAGAAGGGAACTGCAAGCTCTTATCTTGGCAACAAAGCACTTCCATAAGTACATCTATGGACAGAAATTCCTTCTGCGGACAGACCATGGTGCTCTGAACTGGCTGTTGAACTTCAAAAATCCAGAAGGTCAAGTCGCAAGGTGGATAGAAAGACTGCAGACTTATGATTACCAGATTCAACACCGCAGAGGAAAGTTGCACTCAAACGCCGACGCATTGTCCCGAAGACCTTGCAAAGAGGATTGCAAGCATTGTAGGCGACAAGAAAACAAAGAAAATATTACCGCTCAGCGAGTAAGAGCTGACCCCATATGCGGATGGAGCAATGAGGAAGTGAGGACCCTTCAACAGGAGGATCCAGATATCGAACCCATTCTCGCATGGAAAGAAAATGAAGAGAAACCTGAATGGGGAGACATTTCTGACAGGAGTCCAGTTCTCAAAGCCTATTGGGCACAGTGGGACTCACTATATGTGCAAGAAGGTGTCCTCAGGCGAAGATGGGAGTCCGCTGACGGTAAATCATGTGTGATGCAGCTGATCGTACCGCAATCGAATGTCAGTGAAGTTCTTCGGGAGATGCACGACGGACCTTTTGGAGGTCACCTGGGAGTTAACAAAACACTGGAGAAGGTGCGACATCGGTTCTACTGGTTACATGCTAGAGATGACGTGGAGAAGTGGTGCCGAACATGTGACAAGTGTGCTGCAACCAAAGGACCTGGTAGGAAGATTCAAGGTAAGATGCATCAGTACAACGTTGGATCACCTTTTGAGAGGATTGCAGTAGATGTGGCTGGGCCTTTTCCAGAGACCAACGCTGGAAACAAGTACATTCTGGTTGTAATGGACTATTCTAGCAAGTGGCCTGAGGCGTATGCCATCCCAAATCAAGAAGCCAAAACGGTGGTCGACCAGATTGTGTTTAACTGGGTGAGTAGGTTTGGCGTGCCTATGGAACTCCATTCCGACCAAGGGAGGAACTTTGAGTCAAACGTCTTCCAAGGAGTGTGCGGACTACTTTGCATTAAGAAGACAAGAACCACACCGCTTCATCCACAATCTGATGGGATGGTTGAAAGATTCAACCGGACCTTGAAAGAACACCTCACCAAGGTCGTAGGCGACTACCAAAGAGACTGGGATAGGCACGTACCGCTATTCCTGATGGCCTATAGAAGCGCAGTACATAGCTCGACAGGACAAACACCATCTGACATCCTGTTCGGGAAAACCATGCGGCTGCCCAGCGAACTTAAATTTGGATGCCCCACAGAGGAGCCACAGGACACGAACGAGTATGTGGACGACCTCAAGGAGAGACTCGCTGACATCCATAAAAGAACAAGGGAACGGATGAAAACCTACAGCGACCGGATGAAGACACGGTACGACACAAAAGCGACAACGGCAGGATTCCAAGCAGGAGATCGTGTGTGGCTTTATAATCCTCATCGTCAAAAGGGATTGTCACCGAAACTTCAGCAGAACTGGGAAGGTCCTTATACTGTTGTCACGAGGATTAACGACGTGGTTTACTGCATCCAAAGAGGATTAAGAGGCAAGTTAAAAGTAGTTCATTGTGACCGGCTGCATCGATATAGTGGCGAGGCTGCAGATGGAATTATTCGGGACGAACAATCTTAAGAAGGGGGCAGTGCAATGAACACCCAACATTTATACAAATTTCCTAATCGAAAACGTTTAACCGAAAACACAGCTGGCAACACTATAATGGAATGGTATAAATGACAGGCATTGCTTGTAAGCCAGTGTGTGTGAGTGTAGAGATGCTTGACAGCAAATGTGGAAACCATGGAGAAGAAACTAGAACGCTCTAGATGAGTGTTCTTCTATATAAATAGGCCGCTGACGCAACGAGCAGGCAGTTTTGATTATAGAGTGATAAAGTTAAGAGTGAATTGTTGTTAACAAGTGATAGTCCAAAATTCGAGTTGAGATCGAATAAAGTATAGATACTGAATAAAAGTGGTAGAAATAAATTGAAAAGTGAAGTTTTATTTTGTGAACAAAGCGCACGTTACCGTATGATTTTGAAATTTATTTTACAAAACATAAACGTCTGGAATGGGCATGTCTAAATCAGAAAACGGGCAATACAAGTAATCAGTCTTTTTGAACTAATACGCTACCCACTATTTTCTAGTATAGTATATATATCTATATGCCGACGACGTCTGTAAATATGCTGGCACAATCCGGGTTAAATATGTATTTTCTCCTTTTCAAAATTTGAAAGAACATTATCTATGCTGTGCTGTGCTGTGCTGTGCATAGGGCACTACACCACCCTCTAACTACTCGAAGGTGATCCAGGAATGCAAGTTCTCTTTTTTTTTTTGGTTCCAGTTCCAAGCCATCACACCGTAACTGAAAACGAGATTGCCGATGAACTTGAAGGCAAGGATTTTAGACAGACCACATTCTGTGAATTTCAACGTAGAGATGACGAGAGCTATTAAGCTAGGCTTCTTATCATGGCCACGTTTTTGGCTTTTCAACGAGCATCTATGTGGAAAACAAAAATATTGTTATTTGGTAGTACAATGCACCATTGTTTAGCTTTGAGTGCTCCAGTTAGTATTTTTAAAACCTCCGACTGAAAAAAAAACTTGTTTACAAATCGATAAACTTCTCACATTATTTATTAGATAACAATTGAAGAATACATTTTATTGTTGAGATAGAAAAGATATATGTATGTACATTAAAAATTCTTTTTACTGTTGCAATTAAAATATGTATGTATATCTTTTATTTTCAATAATAATAATTAATGTTAAAAATTATGCGCTAATCCGACGAAAATGCGGGTAAAATTACGTCTACCATGTGTTTTAAATTTTTTTTTATAGTTTTCATACTAAAAAAAATGTATACTTCGGAGAAAGTTGTTTTTGAAGTTGGTACCCGTTTCAAAAGCTACGAAGAGTTTAAAAAAAAATTCAAACTTTATCAAGACCAGGAGAGAGAAATTTTTACTCGACGCCGTGGTGACCTCTTTAGCGAAGAAGAAAAAAAGAAAAAAATTAAATATGAAAGGGTTACCTTTGGGGTAACATAATTATAAATATTTTTTGTAATTACAAATAATACAGGCGACGAATTCCGAAAACAGCTTTATTGCAAAGCCAAAAAAGAACTTATAGATTAGATAGATTAGATTAGATAAATTCTTTATTTCATCAATAGTTTAACAATAAGGTTTTTTTTAAGAATAAGGACATGGCAAAACTGCCGTCTGCCTGAAATGACAGTTCGTATGATTTTTAAAGAATAAAAAATAGGAAAAATGTAAAAATACTACTAAAATATATAAAATATACAATAGTTACTTGAATAGATTAAGACTTGGTATTGGCATAAATTATGCATTTTTTAATTAATTAATTTTAATAATTTAAAAATGTATGGAAATAACAGTTTTCGAACGATTTGAAACTTTAATGTAAGCATTCTATTACTTTTACATGATTTGAAACACAAAGAAAATTATTAATTAACATAGTTTGATACTTATAATAGAATAAAGTTTTCAATTTTACGTGATTTGAAACACAAAAGAATAATCAATTTTAAATGATATATAGGACAGACAAGAAGACCTATTCTAAAAAGATTTAAAGAACATTTTGCACATCTTAAATATAATGAAAAAGAAAAGTCAAGTGTTGCAGAAAATATGCTAGAAAGTAGTCATAGCTTTAGTTTGCAAAATTTAAAACTAATAAGAAATGTAAATAGCAATTATGAATTAGATGCTTTTGAATCATTTTACATATTTAAAAACAAAAATAATCTAATGAATAGTGATGATGGACCAATCAAAGATTCAATATTCAAAAAAATTTTTAATAGATTCAACTCAACTCAACTGTAATTTTTGTTTAGAAACATTTTTGTTTATTATTAGTTTTTTGACAAATAATTTAATTTAATTTAATTTTATAAATCTCACTGACGATGGAAGCATTGCTTCTGAAATGTACATCTGAGGAAATAAAATAAGTGTTTTAACTGTTAAAAACTTTACTAATCTTTTCATTTATTGATATGTAACAGTCAATTTTACGTGATTTGAAACACAAACAAAAAGCAATTTAGAATATAAAACGGGATGTGTATAAAAGAAACTGCAACAACTGAAAAAGAAAATTCGCTGACTTATGGGAAACTGTTGCGATAAATAAGCGCATGTTTGCAAAACTTAAACAAAGTAATCCAACCCAGAGAGCCATTCAAAACCTCATAAAGTCGTGATAATGTCATAAAACTCTCCTGGAAATATAAACGACGAATTTCCTGTAACATTGGACAAATAGCCAAGAAGTGATAAATATCTTCTTTCTCTCTTCTGTTGCATAGACTACAATTTTGCGGTAGATCATCTCGGTATGGTATGTAGTTAAGATGTTAAATTTCAACTCTAGCTCTAAAAATGGTCCCTATTTCGACAGCTGAATATTCTCTTCGAAAATAGCTTGCATCCGAAGTTATTTGGTGATTTAACTGCCTGTAGATATTTCTGGACGTAGACGAATTTGCTCTAGAGAGATTTTCTATAAAAATTTTATGATCAACTTTTGCGATCACATCTGCAAACTGAACTTGCCAATCATCAACGTTTGATTCTGTTAAATATAGAGAAGATTCATGCCTTAGTGCTAGCTCATTCCATTCCCGGAAGGGAGAGGCATTGGTTTGAAGCAATTTTTTCAAAATTATTTTGTGCCGACACGAATCATTTCTTTTCATGACTTTAATAATGAAGTCTGCGTTAGCTTTAAGGTTTTGTATGTATATAGGTGTTATACCGGACTCTACATATATGGCATAATTTGGTGTTGTGTTTGGTAGCCGAAATAAGCGTTTAGAGAAATGTCTTTGTAGACTTTCGAAAGCTTCAAGTTTAATATATCCAAAAACTTGTACACCATAGCACATACATGTATTAACCGTTGCATTAAAAACTCTGTATTTGGACGTCAAATCAATATTTTGGTTGGAAAAAAACGTTGTCCACATCATATTTAGGGCTAGTTTAGCTTGATTGCTTTTCTCTTTAGAGTGCTTTACAAAGCTAAGATTGTAAGTCAATAGAACTCCCAAATACTTAAACTTCTGCACAACCTCAATGCGCGTGGAATTGAGGGACCATATTTCCTCTGGAAGTCTTCTAGTGCTTCTCGATTCAAAAATAATAATTTTAGTTTTTTCTGTATTGATTTGCAAACCCCAGGTCTCACAAAAAGAGTTGAGTTTGTTTATTTGCAACTGCAGTGAAAATGGGTTGTCAGCAAACATAACCAAATCGTCTGCATAAAGCAAGACTTTAATCAACGTGTTAGCAAAAAGAACTCCGCCCGGAAGAAGGACACTGATTTCATCGATGAACAGGGCGAAGAGTAGTGGACTGAGGACACATCCTTGAGGAACACCTACTGTTGTTTCAAAGGTACTCGAGAACTCAGACCCATCCCAAACCTTTGCATTTGACGATGAAACTAGTTTAGAATACATCACAAGAAACTTTCGCGATAAACCTAAACATGATACTTTATAGATTAAAGCCTGTCTATTGACCTTATCAAAGGCAGCTTTGAAGTCGATAAAGCACGTATACAGCTTCTTTTTATTTTCGATGTACTTTCTTGCGATACTGGAAATAGCAAAGATATGGTCCATGGTCGAAAACCCTGGGCGGAAACCAGCTTGAAATATATTGAAACGATTGCTCCCCTCAATCCAGTTTGTAAGCCTTTCATTTAAAATTGCAGAGAAAATTTTTCTTAACGAATTTAAAATCGAAATGCCTCGATAATTGTCTGCAACATTTGCATCACCTTTCTTAAAGATAGCGAAAATCATGGCTGAATTAAAACTGCTAGGTACGCACGCATCTTTGTATAACCTATTGAAGAGAGTAACGAGATGAGTTTTGAAGTCGGTAGTACTATTTTTATAGAACTCAGTTGGAATACCGTCTATGCCTGGAGCTTTATTGTTCTTCATCTTATGTAGTGTTGCTTCCAATTCGTTAAGCAAAATATCCACATCTAGTTCAGCAACGGTTAAGTTAGGTAATGCGTAGTCAAAAGTATGAAGGTCCTCGTCAGCTGACAGTAGAGTTTTAAAATGAGCTGCTAGCGTATCAGCTTCCAAGGAGTACTTCATACTATGGTTTCGCCCACCAAGTTCACGGACAGTATCCCAGAAAAGTTTGGAGTCCTTACAGTTTTCCAGACTTTTAGCCAATTTTTTAAGGTATTCAGTTCTTTTTTCTGAACACATCCTTTTGTAATCTTCATTAATGTGAAGGTATATATTTTTAAAAAACTGCGAGTTCGTTGATCTGAAAAGCTTGAGATAAGTAAAAGAAAGCTTCCGAAGTACTCTACAAACCATTTGTTAACAGGTATGAACGTATTTGCGCTCATGAGCGCGAAGGGAGCTGAAGCTTTAATGACTCGAACCAGGTTATCGCACGTCTCCTCAATCGTGTTAGATGATTGATGTCGCAAGGATTGCGAGTGGTGGTCTAAAAGTCTTTTGTAAAGAGGTGCATTTTTGTCAGACCATCTTAGTTTGTACGGATTGGACGAATTAGCTTGCATATTTGTTTCAATAAACTTCAATTTGACAACTATTGGAAAGTGACCCGAGAAGTTTACCAAAGCCACTTCGAAATCTTCGAACGCATTCAAAAAATTATCCGTCAACGCAGCAAAATCAATAACTGACTGCCCCTGACCACTAACAAATGTAAAATCACCTGAGACATCGCTATTTGAAGCCCCATTCAGAATAAATAGCCCAAATAATTCGAAAAATTCCATTAATTTTCGGCCATTACCGTTGAAAATTTCATCTTTAGAGTTTCTGTAACTGTTTAGCGCAACTTGCGATTGTAAGCAATGTGAAAGAGATGAGTTCTGATTTTTACCAATTCTAGCATTTAGGTCCCCAATGATCATTGCATTTTCAAAAGTTGTGCTATTCATAAAACCTACAAGTTCATCAAATTCGCTTTGCCAATTGTTACAATTTAAGTACACAGGAATAATATAATAATTTACGTTGTTACATACTACATTAAAAATAATTTTTCTTTCAATTATCTTAAATTTAACATATTTATCCAATAAACTTTTTTTGATCCCATATAACATACCCCCACTGGCTCGCCCATGCAGATTTGTTCGTACTGCAGGTGTAAACTTTATCTTGAAATCTTTAAAATATTTTAAAAATTGATTTTCGTTTTCTTGCTCTACAAATGTCTCTATAAGAATAATAATGTCAAACTGCTGCAAATAGTTAAAAAAAATCTGCTTGCAGCAATTTACTCTTGAGGCCAGTAATATTATAAGAGCATATGTTTAAATTTAAAAAATTGAATTGATTTTGGCAGACGACAGTATTTACCTATTGTTTTTTTGTAGCAACATGTTGTTTTATCCGACTGACAGGTGGTGCGCGTTGTAGTTCAGAGCAAGATGGGTCATCTGAAACCGGAGCCAACTTCATTCCCTCGCTGCAGTCAAAAAACTCGTAGCAACTGTCACCAAACGCCTCCTTCACAAATGTCAACTCAGCTGCGGGTTTGACAATCAAGCCTCGTGACATTTTGTCAACAAATAGGTGGTTGTTTATTTCAACCTTGTTGTCTCCTTTTATTAAAATTTTCACTTTTGGGTCAATTCCATCAATTTGTTTTTTAGAGCAACTAAAGATTGTCTCTTTTTGCGGTACACAAGTGATTGCTCGCGAAATACACTAATTCCGGCTGACATAAGTTCCATAATAACAGTGCCTCGTTGAGTGTTGTTTGTGCGTATTTGCCGGGCACTTTTAACATCAATGTTTTCACCTTCCTTTAACTTCAGAAGCCCCTTGCAAGTCTGTTTTGCAAATTGGATTGCATCGGTTTGTGGGTCTAAAGGAAGGTGTACCACAATAGACTTTTCGTTCATTTTGCGTGACAATATTTCCAATTGTGTTTCAAGTAGCTCGCATCGCTCTGTCATAACCATAAGTTTGTTGTTCAAGTGTGTGTTGATAGCCTTTATCGAAATTAATCCACTCGAGAGTGTCATTAGATCACCTTTGTGGCTACATCTTTGAGGTTTTCGGCAAGTGTATCGTTGAGGATGGTTTTTAGTTCTGCAACAGAGAGATTTCCTACTTCCATTATGGGTGTTTTGCTAACTGGGTTTTTTTTGCTGGTAGTGTTATGTTCTGGTGAAATTTCAGTTATAGGACGTTTGCGGTACATCTAAAGGTATTTGATGTCCAAACAGAGAATTTCTCGTGAATTGATTTATTAATAATAAAAGACCGTTTTCAGCTGAGTTTTTTATGGGGTTTCAATATTTGAGTGCTTGAAAAGGTGTTTTTGCGTACTTTTGTTTTTTAAATCAACTATTACTTTATTTAAATTCAAAACTAACGAGGAGCTATAAAAAGCTTTACACTTTCACTTTGACAGTTGAAATGTCACCCACTATAAGAACTTATATCTCTGCCCGTTTAAAAAACTAGATCTAGGTTCGTATAAATTAATTATTTTATAATAGACAAAAACAATTTTAGTACAATAGTTTATTGAATTTTCTCCTCTAATTTCTTCTTCGTCGTCAGCTGTCTGTATTTTCGAATGTTTTGTCAATTAGACTAAATAAATCCTAATTTCCTAATTGGAGGTTTTTTCAAAAGATTATTTTTATGTGTTAATTTTGTAATAGCTTTATTTTCCGTGTCATCTGATTGTAGTTTTAGCCCAATTAGAATAAGAAATTACAATTATTTTGGCATCATTTTTATATATGACTTTTTCTACTGTTCCCAGTACGTATTTCAATAAAAAAAAAAATTTATGAGATTTTTAACCCATTTCCTCAAAACAGAGCCAGAGACATGGATGAAGTAGAGCACATTTTTAGACACATTACCGACAGTCTTTTAAATGCTAGTGAAATTCATTTCATTGAACAGCATAAAAAACTTAAAGAATACCTCAACTTTTCTTGAGAATTTAAACTCCGGTAGACATGATGATATACCATCAACGTCTAAGACAAAATTGGAAATTGAAGAAGAAATTGATATTGTTGAAGAAATTTTAAAGGGTCCTGAGTTTCATTTTCGGATTCGAAAAGAACATGAAGTTGGAGATATCGAAATCGATCGCATTAAGGTTTGTACACAAATATATTAATAATTCAATACAATTTAATTATTTTGGTCTATTAAAGGGATCGGAGGAATCAAAAAGAGAAGGAAATGAGGCTGGAGAAATCGAAATTGAGCGCGTTAAGGTTTGTAGAAAAATAGATTAATGATTTGATAGTGTTAAATTATTTTGATTTATTTAAGGGATCTGAGTTGGTACCAAAGACAAGGCTAGACAAAACCAAGCGTCGAGGAAGGGGAAGGCTGCGTCGTTAACCCTGCGGTTACACGATTAAGATATCATACGGACGTAGGCGACTTACAATTTGCCAGGCAATTTGTTTTTGAGCGATTTGTTATTATTAATTTTTAAGATTAAAAGCAATTTGTTATTAATTTTTAAGATTAAAAGATTAGCAATCTTTTTGCTTTAAGAGTCTTCTTTCTACTTTTGAAAACAATTTGATGAAGCTGTTAATTTTATGAACCAGTTTGGGTTTCAGTTTCGAAAAGTTTAGTTGTGTACGTAAAAAGTTTAAGTGTATTGTAACTGCCTTGCCATATATTGTTTATGTAGCCCCGGGGCTTAGAGGAATAAAGAACAAGAGGGAAAACCATTACCTCTCTTGCCCCGTAACTTCCATTTGTTTACATTGTTGTTTTTGTAACACGAGATCCATCTGTGATACACGTATTAAGTGAATTTACTAACACCACTTTATTTTGAGATCCCGAAACTAACACCACTTTATTTTGAGATCCCAAAACTAACACCACTTTATTTTGGGATCCCAAAACCAATTTCGGAATCCGAAAATAAAGTGGTGTTTGTGAAGTCAGTTCGAGGGCAGATGCCGTGGTGTGTGTCGTTTTCCCGGGGTAAGGGGAAACAAATGGAATAATTTTAAGGGATATTGCACCTTCATCAGTTCAACATTTCGTTAACCAACGACACTTATGTCGCTTCCCTTTGGTTTCACTCGGAGAAGCACTAATTTTAAAAACCAATGGAACACCCAAAATTGTTTCTACAGTTTAACGTAATTTCCTTTGTGTGAGTGAAACACCTATGGCTCTTAAAAAATATTCCTTGAAAAAAATTGCTTTTTGACATTTGAGTAACATGTGTTAGTGCTTCTTGAGTCGATTCTCACTTCAAATCGAGAAGCGGCTGTCACACCTAAGAATCATGAGAAGCAATCTTTTTGCACCAATGGAACGGTTTAAGAATGCTCCTGGACTCTCCTGGACGGTTCTTTTCGTCCAATGGAAAGGGACATTAGAGTCAGGAAGATACAATTCCTTGTTTTACCTTTTAATGCGATTATCTCAAAACCACTTTTTGAAGCCGGAGACCGCGATAACTCAAAAACACTTAAACCAGTTAATACAAAAACAAAGTAAGTTATCGTGGGGTTTTTATTTTTTCTGAATAAAACCGATTTTGAAGCCTATTTAAAGTCCAATTTTGGGGGGAACATCGAACTTTTTTTTAAAAAAAATGGTCTACAAAAATTCAAAAATCGATATATTTGAAAACCAAGCGAACACTTGGTGTTATAGTACGTTGTAACTTAAAATGTCAAAAACAATGATTCTAAATTATCAGTTGATCCGAGATATCACAGCGACTCAGATAATGAGGATTGTCTACAACGTAAGTACATAAATCACCCTTACTACAGTAAACGTTTTATTAAAACGCCAGTAAAATTATAAAGCTCCTGTTGCCACTATTGTCGTTTAAGTAAAATAAATTTCTAATACGTCCACAGAATACCAGCCTCCTCAAAGGTTTGTAAAAAATACCAACAAGCAAAAGAAACTCTTAAAATTAAAACTATCCGCAAATGCAGCATGGCCGAAGCCAAGCAAATTTTCAAAGAACAAAACCCTCAAACCTCGTTACCACATACTTTTTCGGCAGTAGCAAGCAATGCTAACATTCAAAAAACAACATTACCATCCAAAGTAAGTAACATAACCAAAATTCAAGAAATAAACTCATCATCCAAAGACACAACTTCAAATATTCTTTTACCATCCACAGCAACAACATCCAATTTGGCAATCGCCACAAACACATCCAATATGGAAATTGTCACAGAGGAATCCTCTGAGGCAACCACCTCAACCGCACCCACTGTGGCATACGCCACAACCACATCCAAAGCAACCACCTCCACCACAAATACACCCATACCTTACCCTTTCAATTACTCAAACATCACCTCGAATATTCCTGGTGATAAACTTAACCTAAACAATAACAATATACAATCTCCAATATCAATGTTCACTAACTCTCTAATAAATAACAATTCATATTTTATCGATCCTTCAGATTCTGATAATCATGAATTCGATCAATAAAAATAATGCTTCTCCCTCAACCAACACCGCTGATCGGGAAACGAACACTCCGGGTTCCTCCCGGAACTCGGATTGTTCGATTTTCGATCAGCGGCAAAGGTACATTTTAGCCAACTTTTTGCCTAACCCGCACCCCCAAATAAACCATATTCAAAATCCCACCTCATTCATGAAACCTTCATTACAGGTTCTCCAATGGAACCTTAAAGGGTTTTATAATAACTACCACGAACTACAACTTCTCATTAACGATTTAAAACCATGTGTCATATCCTTACAAGAAACCCATTGTAAACACAACTTTCAACCCACTTGCCCCAAGCAATATGCATGTTGCTTCCATAACTTAGATTCAAATATATCATCCAAGCAGGGAGTTGGTCTTCTAGTCCACAAATCGATTCCACATCATTTCATTCAAGTAAATTCAAATATAGCTGCAGTTGCGGTACAAATAAAATTAAAAATAAAACTCACTATAATCAGTATTTATATTCCACCGGAGCAACGATTCTCCCGCAACGATCTCGATAATATTCTTAACGGCATCACACCTCCAATTCTCCTAACCGGAGACTTCAACTCCTGGAGTCCCTCATGGGGATCCAGCTCATATAACAGTCGAGGGAAAATAGTCGAACAATTTATCAATGATTCCGGTCTTGCAATTTTAAACGATGGTCGTCCGACACATTTTTCGACACACAAAACTTTCACACACATTGATCTAACCCTTGTTACACCATCTCTGATCCCAAACTCCATATGGGACATCAGCGATGACCTGCACGGAAGTGATCATTTTCCAATCACCACAAATATTTCCCTAACCAAAAATACAATACCTATAAAGATTCATATTAGACAGGGCAAACTGGGTATGGTTTCAATCAAACCTCTCAAATGAAATCTTACAAAGAAAACCTTCTACGAACATTAACCAAGAGGCTGCAATTTTACAAAAATGTGTTAGATCCGCGGCAAACGTATCTATCCCTCAATCTACAAACAAGAAATGCAAAAAAGTTGTTACCTGGTGGAGCAAAGAATTAGGCAACCTTCGCTACATAAAACAAAAAGCCTGGAGACTTTTTAGAAAACATCCTTGCGACAATAACCTTGTAACCTACCGCAAGGCTAACGCCAAGTTTCGAAAAACAGTAAAAGCAGCAAAGGTTGCAAGTTTCGAAAAGTTTACATCGAACATTAATCCAAACTCTACATCCAAAAAACTGTGGGCTGACATAAAAGCCATCACTGGAAGCTATGTACCTTACTCAATCAAAGTCATTAGAGCTGAAACAGACAACATCACGTGTCCTCACGAAATAGTCGAATTTTTCGCTAAGTCATGGAAACTTTCCGGTGACGACTCAAACTTTCATCCTACTTTCATTAGAGAGAAGCAAAATTTGAAAATACCACCTTACCCTATCAGCTCCTCGGCAGCTTCAATTGAAAGTCCTTTAAATATGACAGAATTAGAAAGCTGTTTACACATTTTAAAAGGCACAACACCAGGGTTCGACCGCATTTCCTATGTTATGCTAAAAAACAGTTCCGCAGTCTTTAAACTAAGACTTTTGGATTTGTTCAACCATATATTTAACGAAGGCATAATCCCACATGCATGGAAAGTGGCTACAATAGTTCCGATACCCAAGCCAAATAAAGATCCTTCCGATATCGCAGGTTACCGTCCTATTTCACTCCTGCCCTGTACGGGTAAGCTCCTTGAAAAATTGTTTGCAGGCGATTGTTTTGGTTTCTTGAAAAAAACTATTTTATTGACTCATTTGGATGAAATCATAACGTCTTCCCTTTCAACAAAAAATCATGTCTCAGTTCTTTTGATTGATTTCGAAAAAGCCTTTGACAGAATCGGCATACACGTAGTAGTGAAACAACTGATAAAATGGAAAATAGGACCCAAAATACTTAACTACATTAAGTCCTTCCTTAGCAATCGACATTTTCGCATTAAAGCAAACGGTACCTATTCCTCTACCTATAACTTAAAAAACGGTATTCCACAAGGGTCGTCCCTATCAGTCGTCCTTTTTATAATAGCATTTAATGAAATCAACTCTATAGTAGACCGTTACAGCATCGTGGGTCATGCGCTATATGCGGACGACTTGATAATTTACTCAAAATGCAAGGACTTAACGTCTCTTGCTTCAACCTTCGAACATATTCTTCAAAACCTTTCAGATTGGGGAAAATACTCAGGTGCAAAAATTTCAATACAAAAGTGTGAGCTCCTTCATATTTGTAAAAAATATAGTTGCAATAAAAATATCTTAATACAATTAGATAATAATAACATAAACAATGTAAGCTTTGCTAAAATACTTGGTATATTTTTCGATTCCAGTTACACGTTTAAGAAACATTGTACAACTTTAAAAAAGAGCCTCACTACTAGGGTAAATTTAATCAAATATTTTTCATCTAAAAATAGCTACTCTAATGTAAATACAATAATGAATGTAATAAAATCTGTTATTTTGTCTAAGATCGACTATGGTTTAGCGATATATGGAAAGTGTTCAAAGTCATCCACACAACTCATCAAAACACCGTACCACACAGCCATCAGAACTGGTATGAGGGCTTTTCGCACAACGCCGATTCGAAACCTCCTGACAGATGCTGGATTACCACAAATAAACGAAAGAATTGAGTACCTTACAACGGCTATGATACAAAAAATAAACAGCTCCAGAAGATCACCCATTCACAACGATGCCAAAAAAATTCTAAAACGCAAAAAAAGTCTAAAACTCAAATCAACTTTAAATCACGCTATAACATCAGCAAAAGATCTAGACATACCCATTCAACTTCAAAACCAAAACTCTACCGCTAACCCGCCTTGGAGTCTACTAAAAGAATCTATCATCACTAACCTTAGCAAACACTCCATAACATCAACCAATAAAGAAGTTTTTAAGTCCCTGTTTCTTGAGTTAGCAGAAAGCCACATAAAACAAGAATGGTAGTTAATCTTTACCGATGCCTCAAAAACACAAGATGGCACCTCGTTCGCAGTTGTCGCAGAAAACTCAAATACAATTTGCAAAGTTCTCCTTCCACATTTCACTTCGATATTCACGGCAGAAGCTTTTGCCATTCACAGTGCAATTGACAAATCTGAGAACAAGAAGACTGTCATATTCACAGACAGTCTTTCCTCTGTAAAAGCTATTTATAACATCAACAATAATAGTGAAATTATCGAATCCATCCGTGATAAAATCATCTCGAAAAATGGTACACTCAAAATTGCCTGGATTCCAGGGCATCAAGGTATCACTGGAAACGAAGTCGCAGATTCTGTTGCTAAATCCGCTGTGAGAGAACCGCTTACCACATTCTATGCCCACAACAAAAGAGACATAAGAAACATGGAAATACAAGAGGAAAGCCAGCTGGTTAAATTACAACCACATTTACACTAAATTTAACCCTAATGCCGAGAAAGCCAACTACCCGAAAGACATATCGAATAAAAAAATTAAAATATACATAAGATTGCGAATGGGTCACACCAACCTAACCCACAAACACCTCATCACTAAAGAAACGCCCCCACTTTGCCACCTCTGCGACGGAGATCAAACGCTTACCCTTAGTCATCTTATGTCATGTAACATTCTTAATGCCAAAAGTATAACTCTTTTTAATAAAAATTTACCAGATCTTTTAACAGAAATCACGTATAATAATATCAATAACGTATATAACCTAATGTTAGCACTAAATTTAGAAAATCTCATATGAAATCTATCACTAGCTGAAAGCCCTAGCAGCTATAGCTATAAAAATTATTAGCAATGTAATTAATTTATTATTAATAAACTTATAATAATAATAATAATAGATGGCCATAGCGAATTTAGTTCTGTAACCAAATGATAGCGAAAAGCTACTTCAATGTTTTTCTATACAGCGCTAGATGGCCTACAGCTAAAGCTACAAAAAAGCAATTTTTTCTGTTAAATGACTAGAGAGATTTTTAAAAATTCGGTGTAACAACGCATGTTTTTACACTCATACTGTTTTTATATTTGAAAAGCAACTAAAAAGCATTCGTTTCTGTCAAATGACTTGAGAGATTTCTAAAAAAAATGCGGTGTAACACGTGGGGGGAAATTTAAGAACCGCGAGTTAAAAAGAAAACACCGAGTTGAATGGTCGGTATGCTGATTTTTTCGAACTAAACTAAACTATATATACTGTTTGGTTCGTGATATCGATAAGTGATAACAAAAACACACACACAAGGACCCAAGCGCAAGTAATCAGTTGCTTGTTATCTCAATTTGTATGTGTGCTCATGTTTGCTAGAAAAGATATTCTAAGCAAACATAATGCCTATCACTTATCTTATCACTTCTTATTATCCTAGTGTTCAATGTTTGAACATTCTGCCCCGCCCCATAGAGCAGGCAGGGGAGAAGTCAATCTCTGATTTTTCATTCTTTCTTTTCAAACACAAAATAATTACAATAGTAATCAATAAAGATACATGGCCACTTATCTGATGAAACTTAACTAATTTAATGTTTGACTCATATTCCCGCATGTCACGAACTTGTAATATCAATTGTCGGATGCTGTTCCTAGTCTCTATTAGCGATGAGTTCGTTAAAGTCAGTTGGTTCTCAGTTATCAGATCTATGTTCTTTGTCCATGTCATCGCAAGAGGATCAGCCTTCACATTTGATCCTTGAGAAGGTAGTTCCACTAATCCTTGTTCATAATCGCTACAGTTTAGGACCACTGTTGATTGGTTGTATGTTATGAACAGTTAACGGTTGTTTCCAGACAACTCTTTCCAAAATGGGTGATAAGAAATTGCCTTGAATTGGCATTCAGCATGCTTTGAATTCTTAAAGGCTGACATTTCACAGGATCTGTCGGTAGCTGCATTCCACACCCAATTCTTTTGACACAAGAATCTTCTTTCCAGGCTCCTTTTGTAGTTATTTAGTTGTGGTTCCGTAATCAGTGTATACACAAGGTCTACTATATTGTACGCCATGTATTCTGCAGTTGGTTGAGCTATTATCATTTTTCCTCTAAATTCCATTGGTAACGGAATCAAATTGTAAACCTCTGATGAAACGTAATTAATAATAAGTGGTATATCAGCTCTAATCACTAATCGAGTACCGATAATAGTAACCTTAGCCACCATGGAGTTGTAAGTGTCTTTAACAATATTCCCTTCCTGTTTTCCCAACATTGTGAGATCACTTGGCAGATTACTTTCAATGAAGTCTATCTCTTTCATGAGTTGTGATGGTTTGAGTAAATGTGGATTTACATGACCATGATTCATGTCTATGAGCAACGTGATGATATCTGATTGGATACTATCACATTCTTCAATCATAGTATTAATTTGTATTGCCAGTGACTGAAATTGTAATGAATTAAGGATGATTTATTGACCAATGGAGTTGTATAGTAGTTTGTGGATAAGATGATAATCTTATTTTCCTTCGGCTTGAATGGTCACAATGTTTTTAACAATGAAACAATTAAGTTAACATTGGTTTTTCCCGACGTTTCGGCAAGGTTTGTTGCCTTCTTCAGGGGAACTTTTTATTGAACAAAATAGAAATAAAAATTATTAAATAACAATTATGTGACAACTTTTCAAAAATAATACAATAAACTTACAGTTTACAGAAGAAACAAAAAGATTTTTTGTAAATTAGATTAACAGTGTATGATCAACTTCAAAGTGAAGTTTAGTCTTTTTTGACAGAAAAGGGAATAAGAACAAAATTGACGTTTATTTTGAAACTAGTGAGCAGTATACAGCGGATATATTTTGTGTGTCCAGTTTTCGATTCATGTTATTTTTGTTGTTAATGATGTGTAAGGTTTCTAATGTATATCGTTTGGATGCATGCCGTTCAGTCTGGAGAACATGGACGTTATCGAAGTCTGGAGAATGGTCGTTTTCGATTGCGTGGCTCGCCAGTGCAGTTTTTCCAGGGTTGTTGGATTTTATATCAGACTTATGGTTCGAAATGCGTTGGCTGAGGAACTGTTTTGTTGTGCCAATGTAACACAAATTGCAAGGGTCATCAACTTTGCCTTTGCAGTTAATTTTGTACACTATGTCAGTGGTTTTGTCCTTCTCTGTTTTATTTTTAAGCTTCGTGAAAAGGTGGCTTAGGGTTATGTTAGGCTTATAAGCCAATAGAACGTTGTTCACTTTATCGGCGATACTTTTTTTAAAATTTTCAGTTAAGACCGGTACGTAGACAACACTTTTGTAATAGCAAATAGGATTATTTTTATTTTGGCTTGGACGAGTTATTTTTGGGTGAGTATGTTTTGCTAGAAGGCTACGAATTACACCGGATGGAAAACCATTATCTCTCAAGATATTCGTGATTTTAATTTGATTTGTATTACGGAAACATTCGTCGCTCAGTGTGAATATCTTGCTTATTAGGTTAGAAGCCGTATTAAAAATTATATGTTTTTTATGATTTGAATGGAAATTTATCAATCTCCCTGAAGCTATGTCTTTTTGGTGCCAATTGAAAATAAGGTGGTTGTTCTGTCTCCGAATTTTGACGTCGAGGAATGCTATTTCTCCTTCTATATTCTCCTGTCTCCTACCATCGCAGACTTAGTCCTTGACTATTTGCTTGATGAATGTTTAGGGAACCCATTGGAAAAACCCAGATTTGTTGCAAAGTATGTGGATGACATTTTTGCAATTATCAATAAAGATAAAATTGAAGATGTACTTAGATCTCTGAATACATTTCACCCCAAGATACAATTCACAATTGAAAGAGAACATAATTGTGAAATAGCATTCCTCGACGTCAAAATTCGGAGACAGAACAACCACCTTATTTTCAATTGGCACCAAAAAGACATAGCTTCAGGGAGATTGATAAATTTCCATTCAAATCATAAAAAACATATAATTTTTAATACGGCTTCTAACCTAATAAGCAAGATATTCACACTGAGCGACGAATGTTTCCGTAATACAAATCAAATTAAAATCACGAATATCTTGAGAGATAATGGTTTTCCATCCGGTGTAATTCGTAGCCTTCTAGCAAAACATACTCACCCAAAAATAACTCGTCCAAGCCAAAATAAAAATAATCCTATTTGCTATTACAAAAGTGTTGTCTACGTACCGGTCTTAACTGAAAATTTTAAAAAAAATTTCGCCGACAAAGTGAACAACGTTCTATTGGCTTATAAGCCTAACATAACCCTAAGCCACCTTTTCACGAAGCTTAAAAATAAAACAGAGAAGGACAAAACCACTGACATAGTGTACAAAATTAACTGCAAAGGCAAAGTTGATGACCCTTGCAATTTGTGTTACATTGGCACAACAAAACAGTTCCTCAGCCAACGCATTTCCAACCATAAGTCTGATATAAAATCCAACAACCCTGGAAAAACTGCACTGGCGAGCCACGCAATCGAAAACGACCATTCTCCAGACTTCGATAACGTCCATGTTCTCCAGACTGAACGGCGTGCATCCAAACGATATACATTAGAAACCTTACACATCATTAACAACAAAAATAACATGAATCGAAAACTGGACACACAAAATATATCCGCTGTATACTGCTCACTAGTTTCAAAATAAACGTCAATTTTGTTCTTATTCCCTTTTCTGTCAAAAAAGACTAAACTTCACTTTGAAGTTGATCATACACTGTAAATCTAATTTACAAAAAATCTTTTTGTTTCTTCTGTAAACTGTAAGTTTATTGTATTATTTTTGAAAAGTTGTCACAAAATTGTTATTTAATAATTTTTATTTCTATTTTGTTCAATAAAAAGTTCCCCTGAAGAAGGCAACAAACCTTGCCGAAACGTCGGGAAAAACCAATGTTAACTTAATTGTTTCATTGTTAAAAACATTGTGACCATTCAAGCCGAAGGAAAATAAGATTATCATCTTATCCACAAACTACTGAAATTGTAATGTCAATTTTTCAGCATTCTGGAATTGGACTGAGTGCGTGTAGAATATGTTCAGCTGTTGAGTTAACCTTTCTAGGTTGTTATTCACATCCTCAGTTGTTTTCTATAATATGTTAGTTGTAGAATCAATTAAAGATGTCTGTTTTTCACTTAGCTGTTTTAACTGTTGTTGATAATCCAACAGGGCTTTCATATTTTCCTTTATTTCTTCTCCATCGTCTGCGTCCATCTCCATCGTACCAAAGAGTACGTGTAAGATTGATCCGACAAATTCCAATGGTGCTCTTCTTTTTCTATTCTTCATCATAAACAGCTCATTGTTTGATGCCAATATAAGGAACTTCCTCCTCATTGATTGAACCATTGATTCACAGGATTCTTTGAAGTAAGTCAATTTATGGCAATGTCTCTCTAACTGTCTTGTCAGATTATTGATTCCCTGCATCTCTTTGAAGAATGGATCCAGATCGTAATAAACGATTAATTTCCAATTTGATCTTACAACATCAATTTTTCCGATATTGTCTAAATATATTGCGGAATTTTGCTGAAGCCTTGTAAGATAAGTCCCTTTAGTGCCTATTGCCAGCATTGCTCCTTCAAGAACAGCTGTCGTCATTAGTAGTAGCATTAACATAATAGCCATTTTGCTCATTTTTAGAATCCTTGTTACTAATTTCATTTTTATATTAGAATTACTTATGTCAGTATGTTTTGACTCTGTCGACTCTTGATTCCACAAATCTCTCTTCATTTTTTGAATAAGTTTCCATTTGTCGGTGGAATTAATTGTAAGATCACTTACTGATTAAGGGCAATCGATCAAGGGTCTTCCAATTAGAAAATGGCCTGGAGTCAGTACATCTAAATCCTCAGCATTGTTACTATAGAATGCACAGAGTGGCCGGGAATTCAAAACTCCTTCAATTTAGGCTAAGGGAGTTGACATTTCTTCGAAGGTTAATTTCGAATCTCCTACTACTCGCCTTAGATGATGCTTCACTGCCATTACTCCAGCATCCCAAATTCCTCCAAAGTGAGCGGCTGCCGGCGGAATAAAATGCCATTGAATACTTTCTGACTCTAGCATCTGACTAATGTCTGAATTCTGTTTGATTGCTTGTAAGAATTCCTTATCCATTTGTCTGCTTTCACTTAAAATTGGCTCCATTTTCAGAGTATAGATGAGCACTCTTTCCTCTTCTGCCGAAAAAACGTCTTAAAACTGCCATAAAAGCTTCTGTTGTCATATCGCTCACTGCTTCTAAGTGTATTGCCTTCGTTGACATACACACGAAAACACTTATATAGCCTTTGAATGATTTCTGTCCTCTTCCTTCCGAACATCTCATCAGTACAGGTCCAGCATAATCAATTCCAGTATGTTCAAATAATGGATGTGATACAGTAACTCGATATTTAAGACTTTAAGATTTAAGATTTATTTAATCGATTTTGATGCCAGAGGAGATTTCTCTCATATTTGGCTGTACATTGTGTGTGTTTACATAATGTTTTTACAGTAATTTTGAATGTTAATAGGTATAGCAATGAATAAGTAAATTAACCAGACAAAAACGTAACTTATGACAATTAATATAATAATAATAAGAAATGGATACGATATTAAAAATTTAAAGGGTGAACGTCAGACTTTATATTTTACATTTAAAGAACATCAGCAATAAGAAAGAAAAGAGACAAAATTAAGAGAATATCTTAAATCTAAGTTAATAATTATTTTGTATACTTTTAATTAAATTTACTTTGGATTTAGATGTTGATAATTCTTTTAAGTTGTCTTCGGGATTATTCTATAGCTGGACCGATTTGTATAGGAATGAGTTTGTTCCATACTTTGAAGTTCTTGGCTTAGGTTGAGGAATTTTGTTCCGATTTCGAGTATTAAGGTTGTGTTGTTGTGCTCTGGTTCTTAGTTCGACGGTTGAGTTGTGATGCCATACATCATATTTTATGCAAGTTGCACAATAGATGGAATTCGATGCAATCGCTTACAAGTAGAAGGTTAAGTTTTTTATGCATTTCTATAGTTCGTGTATACCAGTTGTAGCCAAATAGACTTTTTAGAGCCTTATTCTGGATAGTCTGTATTTCTTTTATTCTTTTGGTTCCACAGCAACTCCATACATTTATACCATATGCTATATGGCTTTGGAACAAGCTAAAGTAGAGTTGTTTTTTGATGTTATCGGGAATATGATGGGCGATTCTTCTAAATACACCGCTGATTGATGAAAGCTTTTTAGCTGTTTTGTCGACGTGTACATCGAAACTACACGACGAGTCCATCCATAGTCCCAAATATTTAAACTCGTTTACTTTTTCTATGCGGTTTCGTTTTTACATTTCAAGTCAATGCTTACTTTTTTCTTGTCGATTATCATGTACTTTGGTTTTTTTAAGATTCATGCACAGTTTTTGTGTTTCCATCCAGTTTTGAAGTTTTTCATGGTCATTTTTCATCATTTCATGCATAAGATTCGAATGTTTTACGCCATACACCGGACATATGTCATCCGCAAACATAAAGATTTCACCTTTCAGCTTGAGTTCTTTTATATCGTTGACGTATAGACAGTAAAGTGTCGGACCAAGTACACTACCCTGTGGTACTCCGAATTCTACCTCACTGTACGAGCTTTTAATTGTATCTACTTCAGTTACTTGTTTTCTTCGATTGAGATAGGATTTAAACCAGCTGAACGATGTGCCTCTAGCTCCGATCGATACCAATTTTCTGAGAAGTGTATTGTGATGAACCGTGTCAAATGCTTTAGTAATATCAATAAAAACCAAACCAAACAATATTCCCTGCATATTTTTCTTGCTGAATGACAATTAATGCAGCATTTGTGCTTGACATTTTCCTAAAACCATATAGTCGTTTGAATCCAAGCTCGTATTTATTTATGTGGTCTGTTAATTGTTGATTTACAACATTTTCGAGTATTTTTGAGATTACAGGCAGAATTGATATCGGCCTATAGCTGTTAATGTCTTTAGTATCTCCTGATTTAAATATTGGGGTAACTTTGACAATTTTCATTTCATCAGGAACGATTCCTTCTCGTAAGGATTTGTTTACTATTGTAGTTATAGGGGTATGTAAATATACAGATAGAGTTTTTACAATGTCTGTTGAGAGCCCGGAGATGTCGGTGGCCTTGGAGGATTTCATGGTGCTTATAATTTTTCGTATGTGCCATTCAGATATCTCTTGAAACTTGAAACTTCTCTGTTTTGGATCACCAGTGCGAGGTTTGTGTTATTAAATTGATAGGCGAGTTGCGTTCCTACATTTGCCAGGTGGTTATTGATATCTTCGATCTTTTTCTTCTTCTCGTCTTCTGAACAATTTTTTAGAAGAGCACAGTTGTTCTGTTGCTTACTACCATAATATGACTTCGTTTATACATTTCCAAGTTTTGGCGTTGTTACTTATACTATTAGAAAAAATTCTACCATAATATTCCTGCTTTCTCTTTCTTTTTCTGTCGTTAGAAGGTTTCTGAAGTATTTGTACTGTCTTAAGAGTAGTTCATTGTTTTGATCTTTACGCAGTTTCCATACCAGAAATTTTTAGTCCTAATAGATAGGCCGGACGCGTTTGTTCGAATCCCGCTCTGGGCATCTACTTTTCTTTCAGCCTCCCAGTTTCATATGGACGCCGCCCTTGAGGTTATATATGTGAAGTTACTAACAACTTATTTCGAACTACTGCAACTCAAAAAAAAAAAAAAAAGGAAAGGCTGCTACTCTGGTAGTACAATGGACCGGATATTAGGTCTGAGTTCTCCAGATTAGCATATAAAGCCTCCTCTTTTTTTTTTTTTTTTTTTTTTTTTTTTTTTTTTTTTTTTTTTTTTTTTTTTTTTTTTTTTTTTTTTTTTTTTTTAAGTTAATTGCTTATCAATCCAAGGTATATTTGATTTATTTTGTATTTTTCGATTTGTGTGTTGATTTGTTAACCATTTCAAGCAATTGTAATCTTCAGTACAAGATGTAGGTGATGATGATGTAAAAGTTGTATTTTCCATCATACGCTTTAAAATATCATTGTTTTTTTTATTAAAAACGGTTGGACTAGAGTCAATGTGCTGCATCTTAGATATGTGATTGGTTTTAAGCTCTGTTACTATCAGCTTGTGATCGAAGCAGTCAATGCTTCCAAAGTGGGAGTGGACCTCTAAAGTTGGATTATTGATTATTATCAATGTTGTTTTCTAGTCTGGTGTTCACAGTTTCAGTACAAATGTAATATCCAAGCGAACTCATTGTGTTAAAGTATGTATTCTTAAAGTTATCATTGTTTTCAGATATGTTAATATTTAAAGTCTCCAACTAGGAATGTATTGCCTGAAGAATTTTGTTCTAAGAATTTTTCGAATTTTTCGAATTTTTTTTTAAATTCAACTTTAGCTGGCAATGCTTTGATAGGAGGCCTATAGACACATATAACATTGAGAGTTACACTATTGCTCACAACAATTTTTGATGCGCAAATGTTATTTGTATCGTCACTCTCGTTAAAGACTTCGAAGTATTCGTGTTTCTTGTTGATAAATATTGCACACCCTCCACCTATTTTCGATGGCATGCATGAGCATACTTTCTCAAAGTTACGTATATTGAAAAAGTGTTTGTCATAATCCGAGAGCCACGTTTCACTTACACATATAACATCAATATCACAGCTGAACTGAGCTAAGAGCATCTCCACCTCCTCAATCTTGTTTCTTATCGATCTTGTATTGAAGTATAGTATTTTTGTTGTATTCTTGTTTAGTCTTATCTTGTTAATGTCATTGTGATCTGTGTTGCATGTTTTTAAGAAAACACTATGAGTGTTGTTGAACATTATCAAGGGAGCTTAAGGGCCAGTTGCCCAATCGAATCATAAATTTAAGTTCTACATAAAGTTCTAGTTTAGTATGGGGATTTTATGTAGAACTTAAGAATTCCGAAGCGTCTCATACAAAAATGAAAACTTTATGTAGAACTTAAATTTATAATTCGATTGAGCAACTGGCCCTAAATTTTGTATTTCCTTGACTTTGCTGGTTGGTGTAATTCGAGTTAACACCTTACCATCCTTCACCCACGCGAATGCAATTTTGCCTTCTCTCTTAAGGTCTCGTGCTCTTTTAAATAAAAAAGTGTTATATTTTGTCAAACGTTCTTCCAAGTAAATGGGTTCATGGCTATTGTAATTGAAAATAGAGTTAGTAAGAAATTTCTTGTTTTTTATTGTGGTCTTATATGCAGTAATAATGTCATCCCGCGTTGTTTTGCTATTAAACTCCACGATAATTTTATCGAGTTTGATCGTGTTGTTCTTAGATGTCTCCGCTGTCACGTTGTTGTTTGGTATGCAGAAGACTTCTTTTATATCAGTTGTATTAAATTCCGAATTTAAGTGTAAAGAAATTTTCGTGGCAATATCTTTGGGACTCATTTGTTTTTGATTTCGTTGTGCTTTGATTTCCCACACACATTTGAAACTGAAATACACAGTTGGTGGTTGAGCTGATTTTGTTTGTTTTTTTCGTTTTTGTTTTTCAATTCAATTAGCTGTTCTTTTATGCATTCAATTTCATTTTGCAAGTTAACGTTTTCTTCTATGAGTGTATTTGTGATGTTCTTATATTCTTGGACATTTTTCTGCATCGCCTGGAGTTCATTTTCAAGTTTTTTTTGATTTTTCAAAATTAAGTCTATTTTATGAGACAGATCTTCATTTGTGACATGTGAAATTGTGTTGGATGTAAAATTCTTGTTAGGGCTATTGTTACCTGTATTTATTTATCTGTTAGGGCTGTGTGACTGTGCTATCGTTTGACCGCGGAGTATTTGGTGTTTGGATACTACTACGCCGTCGATCTTTGGCTGCTTTGCACTTCGGACAGAACCACATTGATTTATCCTTAGTGAGATCGGCCAGGTTCTGTTTTGATAGTCCAGAGCAAGAACTATTGTTATGAAATGGTTTTTTACATTCGCCATCACAAAAAATTACGTTTTTACCGGTCAAATTTACATTTTTGTTGCACCTATTGCAAATATTTACTGAGTTGGACGCCATTTTGATGAACTCCAATATATATATATATGTTTTGGTAAGTTTCCCATTATCTGTCGTGCAACACATTGTTGATATCTTATGCATTTTGGGCATAGTCTGATGCATTTTTTTACAGCATTTTGTAATCCAACAATCCAGTACATTCGCCTTATTATGGTTTCCATGATGTAATGTTGCTTGATGTGTATCTTCAATTATTGCTGTAGTTATATTTGATATTTTTAAAATGACTGGATGCTTCTGATTGTATTGTAAGTTAGATAACTGCAACCTCCCGCCTACTCTTAGAATGTCATCTTTATCCAAGAACGGATTTAAATTGATAATTCCATTGTTTGGATTAATGTATTTCTTTTGTTGTAAACATTTTATTTCTGTTTCAAATTCGCTTTTTTGATGATGTTTTACAATGAGTTTCCAAGCTTTTCTACTTCGTCTACTGGAGAAAAGTTTAAAAATGCATTTACTCGCATCTTTTTCCGAATGAAGCGTATGATAAAGCTACTATTACTTGAAGTTTTGTAAAACTGGAGTATCTTGTCATAAGATCATCTAAAAAATGTTTATTGCTTTTGTCTGCAGCCATCATTAATACAGTTGGTTGATATGTTTCTTCACACTGTTTGGGCTACTTTTCTTTAGGTTCCTTAAGCCATTCCGGCCCGTTCCACCAGAGTGTGTGTTTGCTTAGCTGGTTCGCATATATTTACAGAATCAAAGTAAATTATCAAAACATACTTTGAGTGATGTAAACAAAGTTTCGAAAGATCTAACACCACCACCAATGTGGCTGGTGGTGTTAGATCTCTCTTATTGTCTACTCCAGTTAGTACAGGCAATAGAGACCAAATAAGGGGGGTTACCTTACAAAAGGTCCGGTAGTTCTAAATTTTTTATATGTTGTCTAGGATGGTTGTTAAGTGTTTAAAATGAAAAATGCACAATTCCCCCCCTCCGCGCCCGCCGCCATTTTGAAAAAGCCGAAAAAAATCGGCACTTTTTTTAGATTTTCACTTATATCTTTGTTTCGGTGCATTTTAGCTACAAGACAGTTCTATTCAATGTTGTAGAGAATGAAATTCCCTATAATATACGTTAAATTTTGTTTATAGGGCAGATAGTTCACGAGATATGATATTTTAAAAAAGATTAAAAGTACGCATTTTACAGAAATTTTTTCAAACTTCTAACTTTAGAACGCTGTACTTCAATTTTGACCTATTTGAGAAAAACAAGTATAAGAATAAAAATTGTAGGGAATTTAATTACCTACAAAATGGATGAATACTTTAACCAACCTTACGGAGGGGGCAGTAAGCATTAAAATGAAAACAACGGCATATTGTTTATTTGATTTTTTTTGCTATTGTGACTCCATAGTGTATTTTTAATCACTTATTATTTTAGAGTGGTGGCTTGAATTTGTAGTTTATACCAATCCTATTTGGATTTCTTACATGTTATAGCGCAATGATCATCAGAAAGGTACTATTTCACTTGAATATTTCACTATTTCACTTAACTGGTGATAGCGGATGTTCAATTTCAAATAAGCCACCAACACAGCAGATACATTTTTTAAATGTTCATTTATTTAAACATAGTGAGAACAAAAGGCAGTAATTATCATACAATAATCATTAGTAATTGAACTAAGTACTGAAAAAAAATTGTTTATAAGCGCTTCGCTCGTTTTGTAGGTGGTGAGTTCATGAAGTCGGGGTCTTCATTTTCGCAACATAGTGAAATTATGACTTCATTCCTGTTGTCACATTCTTGGCCAGCACAGGTAGGTCATCCCAAGAGTCCACTTCAACAGCGTGCTTTCAGTCATGCCCCGTCCAATTAATCCTCCCCCTATTTTCATATCCTTCATTAGCATTTGTTCGATCGTCATGTCGGTCCAAATACCGGACCAGAACTTGTCTGATCTTCGAACCGTGAAATGGCCCTCTATGGTAAACTTCTGAAATTCAGCAGGGTCCAATTTGTCTTTTAGGCACAGCATTTCTTGCAGATATAAATGCGCAGTTTTTGCATAAAACCAATGGCCAGCAGCATGGAAAAAAGGAAGCATTTTCTTAACACTGTTAAGATGAAATTCAAAATCACCCATTCGTTCTGCTTGAATGTACTGCTTTACAAGGGTTACCATCTTGAAGTACTGCACCCAAAGCTTGGCAGTTGGTCCTCTTTGCTGTAGGTTACACAAAGCAGTTTCAAATTTTGTAGCAACAGGTTTGAATTCATCACAGTTATCAGCTTGTAAAACTGTACATTGTTGCACGTCTGACAGAAAGCGGTCCACCGTTTCTTTATCTTCCTCAGTCAATTCCATGATTTGTATGATAAAATGGGACAAAGCCTGGTGGGTCAATAAGTGAGCCCGCACAGCTCGGGAATAAGCGTGCCCACTCATCATTTTGATGATGCTATTCTGAGCATAAATGGTGGTTAAAAGCTCACTGAGTCCGCTGCCAGCCATGATGGTCCCGATAGCTCCCAAGAATGACATTAGCAAGTGGAAGCCTCCAAGCCTTGGTATGACATTTTTAAGTTCTGGCTTGTCATTATGGACAATCTCTTGAGCCTTCATGTAAAGTGGCTGATCAAACGTTACAAAGCAGGTCTTCTGATTGATACTATCACATTTCTGTCGGGCGATGAGGAGAGCTGTGTATACAGTGTCGAGATTACTTGGTGGAGCATTGATGAAAGGGAGGTAAAACACTTTTGATCGTTGGTAATGTTCTTCAGATGTGGCTTTCTCCATGAATCCATTCCATCCCACCATTGGGACCTCACTTGAATGAACATTTAGTAACCACAGAATGTCAGTTGCCAATGGCAAAATAACGTCGGTAGCAACTGGGGATAAGCTATCAAGATCTTTGATAGCCACAGTTTTCAAGCCAGTGCCTGGATTTTTAACAAATGTTTGAAGTTTTGTCGAATCAGCACTTGATACCAATTGTAGTGCCGTAAGCTTCTCAGAACGTTTCACTTTTCCCCCTTCTCCCCCTGCGTCATATGGGGTCATGCATATTATTCCGCCCATGGCATGAAAAGTCCCTCGACCATCAATAGTATTGACATTGAAGTCAGCATTATCGAAAACTAGTTGGCAGAAAGCATCGTCACGGTTAGGTTTCACCAGAGGTTGTTGTGGTTGCATGATGGTAGAAACTTCAAGCAGTTGAGCTTCGTGATAAGAAGAAGAAAATCCAAGGGATGACATCAAATCTATTAAAAGTTTAGAACCAAATTTTTTGTACATAAATATACTTAATCCAGTCAGAAGGGGTGATAGAAAGGATCTTGGTCTTGCAGCAGCTATGACAGCGTGCGATAAGGTCACACATTTTTTGTTCCATTTCTCCATAGATCCTTTCTTGTTCTTCGTTATAACGGTTGTCAAGAGAGTGAGCAAAGTTTGTGGAATTACAGTTTCAACATCATTCAAAAAATTGTCAGTGGGCGGGTATTCAGTGGTATTGTACACCTGAGATCGGATGTCTTCTAAAATGATATCTGCTGCTGCTTTCACTACTCTCAGTCTCTCTTCTTCGCGATTATTGGATTTCATTGTATTGTACCAGTTGTCAGTAAGTATTTTATACCCTGTATTTTTGAAACAGATGGTCGTTTTGTTAGAAGAGTCGACAATAAGGATATCTTCTCCAAACTTCTGCAGTAGGCGGGATTTAACTGTTCTTGAATCGATTTGATATTCACCCTTGATTCGACTCTTTAATTCATCGAGTGAAAATTGAAATTCTTCAGTATTCTCAAGGAATGAATAAATATCTTCCATCGCTGTCTCCACTGTGGGAGACGGCCGATAGCCTTTCTTGAACTCTGAAGGCATGTGAAATAACTTCCTCTGACAAAAATGATGGTATTGTGCCTCAGCTGCAACGAGGTCCAAGTCAGGAGAAATCCGTTCAACAATGTTCAGTCCCCATTCGTCCCCACGTTTCTGTGCAGCATTCAAAAACGTGTCCCTTACAGAGTGCATCTCAACCATATGGACAGTGTTTCGTTTTGCAAGAGGAGTCTTCTTTTCTTTTTCCAAGAAATCAGCAGTTATTTCTTCCCCACAAAGGCAGCAATGACCCTTGAAGTGAAAACATTTCACAGCTGACCTGAGCGCAGGCCTTCCAGTGCTCGTTGGTGGCTGATGGACCGAGTCATCTATCCCGCTACTTACACGGCGTATATGCCGTTGTTTTCATTTTAATGCTTACTGCCCCCTCCGTAAGGTTGGTTAAAACAAGTATACATCCATTTTGTAGGTAAATAAATTCCCTACAATTTTTATTCTTATACTTGTTTTTCTCAAATAGGTCAAAATTGAAGTACAGCGTTCTAAAGTTAGAAAATTGAAAAAATTTCTGTAAAATGCGTATTTTTAATCTTTTTTAAAATATCATATCTCGTGAACTATCTGCCCTATAAACAAAATTTAACACGTATATTATAGGGAATTTCATTCTCTACAACATTGAATAGAACTGTCTTGTAGCTAAAATGCACCGAAACAAAGATATAAGTGAAAATCTAAAAAAAGTGCCGATTTTTTTCGGTTTTTTCAAAATGGCGGCGGGCGCGGAGGGGGGGGGGAATTGTGCATTTTTCATTTTAAACACTTAACAACCATCCTAGACAACATATAAAAAATTTAGAACTACCGGACCTTTTGTAAGGTATCAGCTCTTTATTCACTGGGTTATAAATAATATTGAGAAGAGTCAATCTAATCCGGTTAATATTAACACGGCGAATCCTGTAAATTTCGCTCTTAATGGTGAAAATGTTTTCGCTACTAATTATATTTTAATAAATGAAACTCTTAGTGCACAAGAACAATATGCATTAAATACTGATGTTGCTTGCGATGCTGTTGCTGACAATTATGATGCTTGCGATGCTGTTGCTGTTAATGATCTTCCTAGCGATGTTGTTGCTGAGCATGCTGTATCTGATGATTGTGTTCTAGTCGATACGGTTGCTGCTAAACCTAATGTTAAAATCAATAACAATCTTAATGTTGCTGCAAGCCATATGCCAATTGGTGGATCGAATCCATCAATTCGTTTCAGTTTTAAAATTGCCAAAAACCTTAAATGGTACCACTTAGGTAGTTTTCTATCATCCACCAAATCTGAAGAGATAATTGAGTTTATATCGACGAATCTAAACATCAACTCGTCATCGATCCTCTGTTACAAGCTTAACAATAACTTAAGTAATTTTCGCAGAGTTAATTTCAAAATTGGTATTCCAGCGGAAATAGCTTATAAAGTTTACAATGGGTCATTTTGGCCTGTTGGGATTAATATCAGACCATTCGTTTTTGTCCCAAAAAACTTACCAACTACGAAGCATCGATCAATAACTTAATTCCGAACTCATCTCTAAAAGTTTATTATCACAATGCAAGTGGAATTCGTACTAAAGTCGCTCACTTATATAGATCATCTACTCTTTCTGATTACGACGTCATCATTATAACTGAATCATGGTTGTACAAGGATATCTTATCGAGTGAAATATTTGACTTTACCTTATTTAATGTTTTCCGCGTCGACCGATGTATACTGCCATCTCAACGTGGAGGAGGAATTATTATTGCTGTAAGATCAACATTATGTAGCTATGAAATCAAGCTTCCTATAATGGACATTCAACAAATCTGTGTTTGTGTGAAGTTTATTAGCAATATACACATATATTTTGTTGTAAGTTATGTTACACCTAATAGTTGCTTCTCTGTATATGAAAATCATATTCAAAATATTGAATTTATCAATTGTAAGTGTTCAAATACTGAAACCTTATGTGTACTAGGTGATTTTAATTTAACAGACATTTATTGGAGTTGGTCAGAATCTGAAAAAAATTTAATTCCTTGTAAAATGTAAACAAAGATTTTGAAATTCTTTTCATTGGTTATGTTTTCTCATTAGGTCTTTTTCAATTAAATAATGTTTATAATTCTTTCAATAAATTATTAGATCTATTTTTCATTTCGTGCGATGATTTTAAAGTAAATGTTTTTGAAGCACCTTTTTCTCTTTTAAATAATAGTATCAATCACAAAGAAACGTTTTTTGAAATAACCTCATATAGTTACCAAATAACTCAATTAAATTCGACGGAATGTAATTATTTAAATTTCTCGAAAGCTAACTTCATTGAATTAGAAAATTACTTCGCATCTTTTGATTGGAACTCTGAGTTAAATCATTATGACTTAAATCATGTATATAATCGCGTTATTGAAATTATCAAAGTTGAGTTTGACCAATTTGTTCCTAGTGTGCGAAAAAGGGAATCCTTAAAACCCTTTTGGTATAATAAAAGGCTAACACATTTAAAAAACTTGAAAAACAAGGCTTTTGCTGAATATAGATTCTCAAAAAATCAAAATGATTGCTTACACTTTAGTAAGTTGAGAAAAGAATTTTCTATATTAAGTAAATTTCTGTACAAAAATTATGTCATGAACATTGAAAATAGCATAAAAATTAAAAGCAAATGTTTTTGGTCCTTCATAAATTCCAAAAGAAACTCGACAGGAATTCCAAATACAGTTCTTTTAAGTTGCTGAAGTCATCAACTATTGAGAATCATTTGGAACTCTTTGGCAGTTTTTTTGAGTCTGTATATTCAACCAATAAAAAGTCACCAGTAACACAGCTTAATGGTGAAGAGAAAGTTGATATTGGGCTAATTCAACTGTCTATTAACGATGTTTTAAGTGCTCTTTTGGCACTTAAAAGTAGCTGTAAGTGTGGATCGGATGGTATTCCTGAAATAATTTTAAAACGGTGCGGGCACTCCCTTTGCTTACCGTTATTAATAATTTTTAATAAATCTTTGGTTGACGGTTCGTTCTTACATGATTGGAAAGAATCATTTTTGGTTCCGATTTTTAAATCAGGTTCTAAAAACGATATCGAAAATTATAGAGGTATTAGCAAATTGGCGGCAATTCCAAAGCTATTCGAGAGTATAGTGAAGAATAAAATCGAGTTTTTGATAAAAGAAGGCTTATCTGAATATCAGCACGGCTTCGTTTCAGGTCGTTCTACTATCACAAATCTGGCTGCTTTTTCAAGCTATGTTATAAATGCGTTGGAGAATAAATGTCAAGTTGATGTGGTGTACACTGACTTCAGCAAAACCTTTGATTCAGTTGACCACGACATTCTTATAAGAAAACTTAAAAACTTTGGTTTTCATTCAAATATATTAGATTGGATTTTTTCATATCTTTCTAATAGATCCCAACGTGTATTAATCGACAATAAACTCTCAAGGACTATTAGTTGTATTTCTGGCGTCCCTCAAGGTAGTCATTTGGGCCCATTGCTGTTTAACATTTATATTAATGATATTATCAAAACAATAGAAAACTGTAGCTATTTGCTCTATGCTGATGACCTCAAGCTGTTTTTGAAAATCGAGTGCTTTGACGATTGCAACAAAATCCAATCAAATTTAAATCGTATCTCTCACTGGTGTCTACAGAATAACTTGAATCTCAATATCAAAAAGTGTAATTCTATATCTTTCAGTAGAAGCTCTAATGTTTTTCAATTTCCCTACCAAATTAATCCTGATAAACTAACTAATGTTATTTATTTATTTATTTATTTATTTATTTATTTATTTGAAATCGCTGTACAATGAGAACAAAAAAAAAAAGTGAAGGATCTTGGTGTCTTCTTTGATTCTACATTTTCGACAAAGATCCATGTTGATCATATAGTTGCTAAACAAATTCAATGGTAGGATTCATTAAAAGAAATACTAAAGATTTCACTGACCCACATGTGTTATTAACGCTGTTCAACTCGCTGGTAAGATCTATTATTGAATATGCAGATGTTATTTGGAATCCTTATTATAATGCCCATTCTGATAGGATAGAACGAGTTCAAAGACGATTTACAAAATTCGTTTTTATAAAATAGGCTGGAACTATGTTCCCATAGCGGGGGTATACGCTAAAGTGTCAGCAGATGTCACGGCTGCTGGCTTGGGCTTTGCGTTACGATCTCAATATCGTAAGGAGAAGTCGCCAGTGACTGACTTTTCTTATTTTATTTTTTGTTTGGTTTGTTTGACGATCTTACTTATAATTTTGGATCTTTTCCTTTTTTCTTTTTCTTTTTTCGTTCTTTTCTTTTTCTTTTTCTTTTTCTTTTCACATTTTCTTACAGATCCAACTTATAAAGTACTCAAATCAACTTCAAATAATAAAAACGAAAAAGCTGAATTAAAAATGAACAGCCAAAAGAACAACAATGTTTCGAAGATGACCGAGGAAGAGGAAAACCTCCTCCTCGACCCATTCTCCAGCTTAGGTATGGAAGATGGAGCCAGTGGTGAGCCTATCATTGTTGATGACATCAGTGATGCCAGCTCCATAGCGGACTCCGAAACCTCAAACCTATCGTGCGTGTCCAGGCGGAGTAAAATCTCCAACTGCAAGCGCACGGTCAAAAGGCTGGGGAAAGTTGACTGGAACGATATGACTGACACTGACCGGAAAAGACTCCACAACGCACGAGCCTTTTTAGACAGGGAGAACTTGGGAAAAGACGGGCCTACTGCTAGTCTAGCACCAAGCCCCCTGCAAGGTAAGACCGACAAAACTGACAAGACTGACCAAAACGAACCGCACAACACACGAGCCTTTTTGGATAGGGAGGGCTTGGGAAAGGATGGGCCTACTGCTAATCCAGCACCGAACCCTCTCTCCCTTCTAGGTAAGAGTGCTAAGACTTTGATGGGTCCGCCTGCTCCCTACGCTGATAAAATTCAGCCGAAGAAAGGGCCAACCCCATCGATGGCTGGTGCAGAGACTACAACGAATACAGGACATAACACGAAGGACAAACAGACAGACCCTAAAGTACGGAAACACAGCGGAACTCCTAACCCAGAAATGGGAAACGAAGTCCTTGCTGAGGGGAAGGAAGAACGGATGCGTGAAGGTAGTGTAGAAGGCCTTAGCCCTCCGCAAGACCTGAACGTGACTGAGGAATCCAACCCCGAAAACCCGGCACTAAACAAAACAACGGACAGTCTGGCAACTGTCATCGACAGAAATGCCGGACAACGACGACGAGCTGGGGTCCTCAGTAATAACGAACTACTACTGAGACAAAGACGCAACGCGGAAAGGATCGTCAGACGTCTGTCGAAAAAGAGCCCCGAATCCTTAGCGGTAAAGGCCAAAAGGGCTCTGGCTAGGTCCGAACAAAGACTACGGACAGTGACACCAACAGACATAACAAAACGAACTGGACAAGACCCAACAAACAAAAAACAAGCTGGCTGCGGAGCAAGTACCGGAACTGGCGAGGTGGCCTCCCTGCCCTTTGTCGACACCGGTATGCCGAGCTGCTCAAAAAGAGCAAGAAATGCCAGCTCCTCCCCAAATAACTCCTCACCCAACAGGATACCTAAGAGGATGAAGACCTCCTCAGTCCCTGCTGTAAAGGGCCACCCAGTCGCTATCGCCGACTTTGGGAAACCCGACCGCAAACTGAGTGAAGACGAATGGCAGTTACTTGAACTAAGAATCCTGGAAGAGGTAAATGAGGCGATCGTTAAGAGTAGGCAACCGCCACTCTTCGGGGACCTCACTACCGTCCATGGTTTCAAGATGATGAACTGCGAGAATGAATGGACCCTTCAATGGCTTCAGGAGTTCGTGAAGAAGACGGCAGCTCCCTGGCAGAATGCCGATTTACGGCTTGTGACTGCCAGTGAGATTAAAGATCTAAACCGACCAATAGGAAAACTATTGGTCAGAGGCCCCGCTATCCCCCGCGATCGGCTGGAAAGGTATATCCTTTCACTAAATGCCGAACTTCTGAGTGATCAATGGAAGATCATGAAGGTGGAGAAAACGGAGACAGGCACTGAAGTGATTGTGAGATTGAACCACAACTCAATACCACTTCTAAGACGAGTCAGCTTTAAAGTTCGCGTTGGCATTACCAGATGCAAGCTCAGGCTGATAGCCAGAATCAAAAAACAGGTTAGTAAGGCGTTGTATAAAAAACAAATTATGTCATGGAATTGAAGTTAATACAAATAAATCTCCAACATAGTAAAGCCGCCTCCGCCAACCAGGTCTACCTCATGGAGAGTAGACAATTTGATGTAGCCCTTATACAAGAACCTTGGGTCGCAAGAGGAAAAATTAAGGGCCTACACTCTAAAGAACTTACGCTGTACAAATCTAAATTTGTCAGCCCAGACAGTAACCTCAGAACATGCATAGTAGCTAGAAAACAGTTAAATCTTTTTCTTCTAACTACTTACTTATAGCACAATAGACCAGACCGCAATAAAGATGGAACGCGAGGGACTCCCACCTCTAATTTTGGCTTCCATCTACATGCCACATGATGGAATTGAAGGACCACCAGCGAATATTACTTACGAACTGGTAGAATACACAAGTAAGAGTAGACTAGATATTATTATGGGCTGTGACGCCAACGCACACCATGTGCAATGGGGAAGCACCGACACAAATTTTAGGGGGGAACTCTTATTTGAATTTATTTTAAGAAACAATCTTTTGGTTATCAATAGAGGTAACACACCTACCTTTGTTACGAAAAACCGTAAAGAAGTACTTTACATTACCCTCACAAACAACTCGGACACTTGTCCAGTAGAGCAGCGGAAAGTACTAGAAGAAATTTCTTTCTCAGACCATCGTCTGATAAATTTTATCATTCCCACTACAGATCGCCCAATCAAACCATTTCGTAATAATAGACGAACAGATTGGGCTACCTTTAGTAGGGAGGTAGACGATAACATAGATTCCCTCAATGCAAATAGGTACCTTGAACCGCAAAGCCTTGATAAGTTGACTGCAGAACTCACAGGGATTCTGAGAAATGCCTTGGATAAAAGCTGTCCTCTGATCACAACGGTAAAAAAGAACAAAAAACCAATTTGGTGGACCAACGAGCTGAGCAGCATTAGGAAAGAAACTAGAAGACTTTCCAATGCTGCCAAACGAACCGGCTCCGAAAATGACTGGGAACATTACAAATCCAGCCAAAGGAAATTCAAAAATGAAACTCAACGAGCAAAACGCTGCTCATGGAGAAATTTTTGTAGCGAAATTGAGTGTACGAACAAAACGGCCAGACTACGGAAAATCTTCTCTAAGGAGACCATACCTCTTGGTTCTCTGAAGAGACCGGATAACCACTGGACTGAATCCCCGGTAGAGAGTCTGGAACATCTGTTCGATTCGCACTTCCCTGGATGCAGCCCTATAGAGAACAGTGAAGTAGATACCACTAATTACTCTAGACATGAAATCCCGACAGATATCGTAACAGAAGAGAAGTTGGAATGGGCTATTAACTCCTTCTCCCCTTTTAAATCTCCGGGTCACGATGGCATTTTCCCTATGATGCTTCAAAAAAGCAGAGAAAAAGTCATCCCACATCTCAAGAACATTTTTGAAAGTAGCCTCATATGGGGCTACATTCCCAAAATATGGCGGGAAGTTAAAGTCGTTTTCATACCGAAAGCCGGCAAACCCAGCCATACAGAAGCAAAAGACTTCAGACCTATAAGTCTGACCTCCTTTATACTGAAAACTTTTGAAAGGTTACTTGATTTACATATCCGTAGCTTTATGAAACCGGAAGTAATATCCACCTTTCAACATGCTTACACAAAAGGAAGAAGTGTGGAAACAGCACTTCACTGTGTAGTAAGAACCATAGAAAAAACGCTGCAAGATAAGGAATACACTCTGGCAGCCTTTCTAGACATTGAAGGAGCTTTCAACAATGTACAGAACAGTGCAATTAAGAAGGCCCTAAACGATCTAGAAGTTGAAGAAACAATAACGAATTGGATCATGAATATGCTAACAAAACGTCAGATCCACAGTGAACTGGGAGGTGCAAACTTGAAAAAGTGTGTGTCAAGAGGAACCCCACAAGGAGGTATCCTCTCACCCCTGCTCTGGATCCTAGTCATGAATGAGATCCTCGTAGCTCTCAAACATGATGGCGTAAAAGTGGTCGCCTATGCCGATGATCTAGCTCTTCTGGCAACGGGGAAATTCCCTTCCACTATTAGCGCACAATTGAATTATACACTAACCAAGGTAAGCGCTTGGACAAAAAGATGCGGCCTTGCAGTTAACCCCCTCAAAACAGAGCTGGTACTCTTTACAAATAGAAGAAAAATACCTACTTTTGAGTTACCAAGACTAAATAAGACCCCTCTTAAGATCTCTGATCAAGCCAGATACCTGGGAGTGATCTTAGACAAAAAACTAAATTGGGGTCCCAATATACAAGAAAGATACAAAAAATCTATGATAGCACTGTATTCGTGTAACAGGATTTTTGGCAAAAACTGGGGACCAAATCCCAAAATCATCCTGTGGATGTATACTGCCATTGTAAGACCTATCCTATCTTATGGCAATTTGGTCTGGTGGAAGGCGCTGGAAAAATCCACGCATCTAAAAACCCTAACCAAAGTACAAAGATCAGCCTGTATTTGCGTAACTGGTGCAATGAGAACTACACCAACCGCGAGCTTGGAAGTAATCCTCAATCTCACACCTCTTGATCTCTATGTTCAAGAAGCGGCAGCAAACAGTGCACTTAGACTAAACCAGTGTAATGTCTGGAAAACCAGCCAAACAGGACACGCACAGATAAGCAGAAAACAACATCTGCACGGATTACATAACTCCATACCTGGACTTTAAAAAATCCTTCACAACCAGCTTCCCCAATAGACAGGATTGGGAGAATGAAACACCTTACCTGGACGAGACGTCTATATCAATCTATACCGACGGTTCAAAAATGGAAGTTGGAACAGGGGCAGGTTTCTTTTCAGAAAACCTAAAACTTGCCAGTTCTTTCAGACTTCCTAATCACAGCAGCGTCTTCCAAGCCGAGATATTGGCAGTTACAAACGCTGCAAAACAGGTGTCCATGATGGCGCTATCACATGCTGATATCACTTTTTTCATTGATAGCCAAGCAGCAATAAAAGCGATTTCTGCCACTCTTGTCAAATCAAAGCTTGTTTCTTGCTGTCGCGAAGAGCTAAGGGTTCTTGGCACGCAGCATAACGTTAGACTCTGCTGGGTTCCTGGTCATAGTGGTATACCGGGAAACGAAAAAGCGGACGAACTAGCGAGGAAAGGATCAGCACTTGACCCTTCTCTCATTGATAAATCAATCAGGATCCCACCCTGTGAAATGAAACAGATCATTGGTAACAAAATAATGCGAAAATCCAATGAAAGATGGGAATGCCTAGATTCCTGTGTTACTTCCAGGAAACTATGGCCGAAATATGATAAGAAAGAATCTGAAAAGCTGCTATCATTGAATAGACCTTCATTGCGAATGCTTATCAGTATCATAACTGGACATAACCTACTTGGTTATCACAAAAAGAAAATGGGTCTTAGCACCGATGACCTATGCAGAGGATGCAATGACGAAGATAAACATGAGGACACTAGTCACTTCCTTTGTCAATGCCCAGCACTCTGTCATACTAGGAAAAAATTTCTAGGAAATTACTTTTTAAATGAACTAGAAAAATTATCAGACGCTCCAAAAAGCAGCCTGTTAAACTTCACTAAGGCCACAAAATGGTTAAATACTGAACAGACATAAAATCATAGGTTTCTAGGACGTTACAATACGCCAGGGTATCACAATGGATCTACATTGATCTAAGTGTGATGGTAATAAGATCAACCGTCAGCCCATTTTACCTAACCTAACCTATGTTCCCAACTATAAAGCAAGATGCCAATTATTAGGTTTGAAATCCATGGAATCACGCAGAAAAACTCATGATATAATGTTTGTCAGGGATATTTTGTGTTATCATATAAGAAGCCCTTTTTTGCTTTCTTTAGTTCCTATTTACATTCCTTCAAGATACTTAAGACCAAGAAATTTCCTTTTTCAACAACCACATAGAACTAATTACGGAAAAAATGAACCTCTATCACGAGCAATTTCCTCATTCAATGAAGTAAGCAATGTTTTTGACTTACATCTAAGTCGAGATATTTTTAAAAACAAGTTGTTTTACATTTTTGTATTTTAAGTACTGCTTTATATTATATTTGCAAAATTATTATTTAAAATTGTCACCTGTATGCAATCTGTTAAGCGTTAGCTTGTAGATGATAAAATAAAATAAAATAAAAAATAAAATAAATATTCCTCTTGATGCTACATCTGCTGGGTTTTGCTTAGAGACAACATGTCTCCATTTAGCTTTAGGAATAAGTGCATTTATCTCATCGACTCTGGTTCGAACAAATTTGTCTTTGGATTTATTATTTTGCATCCAACAAAGAGTTATTGTTGAATCACTCCAAGTATGTACTTCATAATCTCACACATGCACATTTATAATTCTGTGCAAAAGTCTTCTAATAGTTGTGCCACACAGAGTTCCAATTTCGGAAGTGTTTTTCTGTTCTTTATTGGATTTACTTTGCTCTTCCCACTTATCAGTGTAGTTGATGAGTTGATCTTCATATACACCAGCGTTTGTTTTTTTGGACGCGTCAGCAAAGCCGTGTAGCTCAATTTTCGTCCCAATAGATGATTGCAGCCATCGAGGAATTTTTATTTCATTAAGACTAGATATGTGTTCTATGAAACTAATCCATTCATTCTTCAAGTTCACTATCCCATGGAATTTCTTGAATCCATAATTTCTGCATAAAAAGCTTTGCAACTACTGTGACTGGTGACAGCCAACCCAACGGATCGAATATTCGGGCAAGATTTGATAATGCAATTCGTTTCGCAATTTTATAATCAGTCGATAAATTTAAATAGAATTCGTCTTGTGTTGGATCCCAATTTAGTCCTAGAGTCTTAACTGATTCGTTATATTTAATTTCAATCAGTTGATTCTTGCCACAATTAGGAATGCTGTTAGTTATTTTTAAATCATTTGCCAACCATTTTCTTAAATGAAAACCATACTTTTTAAGTTCTGTGGATACATTCTGTTGAATGTCTACGCATTTTTCCATATTATCTGCTCCTGTCATAAGGTCATCCATGTAGAAATCTTCTCGGATTTTTTTTGCTGTATCACCGTTTATTTTACTGCAATTGTTGGCTATGTCCATTAAGGTCTGTACAGCCAAGAATGGTGCAGCTGCCGTTCCATAGGTTACAGTAGTAAGTCGATACTCCTTTAAAGCCTTGTTTTTGTTGTCTCTCCACAGGATATGTTGGTATTCTTGATCGTAGGATTAAATAAAATCTTAAATTTTGCACAAGAGGTAGCCATCTTGTACGTGTGCGTGCAACTTTATGCAATCGAAGAGAAAGTTGGGGGAAATATCTCCATCTAAATCCCCATCAAGCAAAAAATCTACACCGCTTGAAAACTTTTTACTGCATAATAAGACCAACATGCAAGCGAACGACATAAAATCCATTGTCGATGGTTGCCTGGTTGAGCATCTTAAAAATATTGCGACTAAGTCCGACATTTCCGCCATCTCCGCTGAAATACAGCTCTTGCGGTCCCAAAACGAACAACTTACGGGACGCTTGGCCGTTGTTGAGAACTATTGCGAAGCACTCGAGAGGCAACTGGAAATTCTACATGAAAAATCCAACGAAAACACTGTTGTATTACATTTGCCTCCAAACGAGAAAACAGACAAGAATTATCTAGCAAAACAAACTTGTCTTAGCCTGCTCGATTTAGATGTAAATGCAGAACTATCATTTGAAAAAACTCAAGAGTTTGTTAATCGACACAACAACAAAACCACCATGGTGTTAAACTTCACTGACAAGATCACCGCGAAGAAAATTGTAGAAGCTGCACCGAAGCTTAAAGGTACTGGCGTTGTAGTACATCGAGAACAATCTTTTCTTTACCGGAAAAAAAGGAGAGCGCTTTTTGATATGAAAACAAAACTATTGGAAAGGAACCCGAATGTAAAAATTCTAATCAGAGGATCGAAATTAAAAATAGCAGATTTTTCGTTTTCACATGATTCGTTACGAGGGCTGAAAATAACAACAAGTGATGAACTGTCATTTATTAAAACAACATTTGGTGAGGACTCAATGTGCTTTTTTGACAACATAAACGTCAGGGCCCAGAAAAATAACTCCATGGCGTTACAAGAGCCATCTGTGAGCCACTTTATGAACAACGCCCATGGTTCGGGTCCGAGGTTAGGCCAACATCATCATTCAACATAGGATAGAGTTGCCGTCTGCCATGAAACTAATTTTAATATTTTTAGTTTAAATATTTTTTGCTATAATGTTACAGGACTTAAAAACAAATTATTAATGCCAGATTTTTTTAAATTAGTTTTAAGTTATGACATATTTATATTATTGGAAACATTTGTGGAAGAGGGTAAAGAGTTACAATATCTGAAATATTTTGAAGGCTTTAATCTTCGATGGTTACCAGCTGTTAGAAATAATAGACTTGGTAGAGCTAGCGGTGGCATTCTATGCGGTATAAAAAACAACATTTTAAACAAAAATGTCAGTTTTAAAATAAGTGATAACATAATTGTAATAG
Source organism: Melanostoma scalare (assembly GCA_949752695.1). Taxonomy (NCBI): domain Eukaryota; kingdom Metazoa; phylum Arthropoda; class Insecta; order Diptera; family Syrphidae; genus Melanostoma; species Melanostoma scalare. Next base: position 106,703,150 of record OX456984.1, on the reverse strand, counting down.
AATGTGTCATTGACGCGAAACATTACTTAATAGTTCCTTTGTACCTCAATTTCAGTAATTGGAAAAGTGAATTTGAAAATTTGCAAAACTTCTTAATAAACCAAAACAATGATAACATTTTAATAATTGGAGATTTAAACAGTCGGATAGGGGATTTCCAAAACTCTCCTTTTATAAACGTGGATAAGTTTTCATCCAAAAGGGGATCTTTAGATGAATGTACAAACTTAAATGGAAAATCCCTTATAGATTTGATTGAGGATTTTGGGTTTCTTATCTTAAATGGGACCTCCATAAGTGATAGTGTTGGGAATTTTACGTTTGTTGCGAATCAAGGCTGCTCTGTAATAGATTATTGCTTAGTCAAAGGGGATTGGCTAGACATTGTGAAAGATTTTGAGGTTTTTCCGGCTAATTATTCATCCCATCTCCCCATTTGTGTGTCGTGTGAGTTCAAAACCCAGGAATGCAATATCCGACGTCAAAATGTGAATGAATGCAACAGACTACGTTGGATTAAAAATAAATCGGATGTTTATAAAAGAAACTTAAACCAGCATTCAATGAATATCACAAATCAGGTTATAAACACGATTGACGAAGCAACAGATTTGATATTGAGCACTATTAGAGAGTCAGCAGTTACCTATTCCAATAATAGAGGAAGCATTTCTAAATCTAGTTGGTATGACGGGGAATGTACGAAAAGCAGAGAAAAATCCTTCAAGTTTCTGAAACTTTTTAGGAAAACGAATAATTTGGCTTTTAAATCCCTATATTTGCAGGCAAATAATGCGTTTAAAAAGCTATGTAGCCATAAAAAACAACTTTTTCTCAATAAGTCTGCATTAAATCTCGTACACAGCAGAGATCCTAGATTGTTTTGGGCTAATGTGCGTATTTTAAGTGGACGCAATAAGTCGGCTGTTATCTGTATTAGCGCCGATCAAATGGCATCGTATTTCGAAACACTTTTACTGGCGGATCCAAAACAAATATCTATAAGCTTTGCGTTACCGTTCATTGAAATTGAAGAGTTAGATGCTCCAATCTCCATGCTTGAACTGCTTGTTGCATTAAACAAAATGAAAGATAGCAAGGCTCCGGGTTTAGATGGCATCCCAGCTGAGTTTTACAAAAATGCCAGCTCTCAATTTCTTGAACATATTTTAGTTTTGTTCAACCGAATTTTTGACAACAAGGATATCCCAAATTCTTTCCGATCTTCATCCATATCTGCAATTTTTAAAAAAGGTGACCCTAACCTTCCTGAAAACTACAGGGGAATTTCGGTCCTTAGTTCACTGCGGAAGCTATTCACTCAAATTCTTTACTTAAGACTTATTAGTTGGGCTGAAAGAAATAATAAAATAAGTTGCTTCCAAGCTGGGTTTCGAGCTAATCTCTCCACAGTGGACCAAATCTTTACCCTCACTAGTGTTGCTAGGCGCTATATAGAGAAGAAAACAAATCTTTATGCATTTTTCGTTGATTTTAAAGCAGCCTTCGATACTATCAACCGAAGCTCATTACTATTTAAACTTTCAGGTATCGGTTTATCAACAAAATTTATTAAAGTTTATGAGCAACTGCTTTCAAATACGACTGCTGTGGTTAAAAATGGCATGAACACGTCGAAACAATTTAGGTCAGAAACAGGTGTCCCACAGGGTTGCATTTTGAGTCCCTTAGTTTTCTCGCTTTTTATCAATGACATTGAAGATAATTTACCAGGTGGTGTTGTTTTTGGTGATCTACTTATCAAGGTGCTCCTTTATGCGGATGATCTTGTTATTTTAACTGATAATCCTGTGACACTTCAACTCCAAATTAACAAGTTAAAACAATATTGTGATTTGTGGGACCTTAAAATAAATACTGAGAAGTCTAAGATCATGATATTTAGACACCAGAATCGTAGTGCACGTATTGACCGTTCTTGGAACTTGAGTGGTTCAAATATTGAAGTAGTGAAGGACTTCAAATATCTAGGTTTCACAATAACACATAATCTGAATTTTCGAAGTCATGTAAGAGATAAATTGACCGCAGCAAAAGCAGCCATTAACTGTATGTGGTCAAATTTCTTCAGTAACAAAGATATAGACGCGGTTTCGAAGTTCAAAGTGTTTGATGCAACCGTTAAAAGCTGCCTTTGTTATGGAAATGAAGTATATGGCTACATGCAGTTAGATGAAATTGAGATTATCCAAAGATATTTCTTCAAGCGTATCTTTAGACTCCCATCTAATACACCCAATTATGCCATACACGTTGAGTCAGGACTACCACCAATTTTTTTAAAGAATCTTAAGGCGAATGCAGACTATATAATCAAAGTCATGAAAAGACCTAACAACAATTTGCAGAAAAAGATTCTCTTAACAGCGTTACGCTGCAGATACACACCTTTTAAGGATTGGCTGGAGTTGGCCTCAGAACATAACTTTCCTTTGACGTTTTGTTTGGATAATCTAGATTCGTGGAGGAATGAACTTTACGATTGTATTTCGGTTATAGATGACAACATATATCAGGCATTTCTCAATCGGGCAAGGGAGTCCGTCTCTAGATCACTATACAAAAAACTTAACTTCTCTTTGGGGGAAGCAAATTATTTTCGAACCGAATTCACTTCTAGCGAGATAAGTCTGATATTTAAGGTTCGCACGGAGATGCTTGAGCTTAACTACAGACCTCACAGAAGTGATATGAATCCTAATTGTACACTACGTCGCCCGAGAATTGTTTTGTCGTATCTCCCAAAAACACAATTTTGGGAAATCGCATTTAAAGGTTTACGTTACTATAAAAAGAAAACGAAGCGATTAAGTTGTTCTTTTTTTAATTAGAATATATTGTGTGGAGTATCTTCCTTTTATTTATGTATTCAGAATTGTCCTAACTGTTTTGGTTTTCAAATTATAGAGCTTTTTACCCAAAATGAGTTTGTCGTATACGCCACCAAAATAAGCTTTTTGTTTCCATCCCATACACGTACGACAAAGTGAACGCACGTACGACATTTCAATATTCAAGCGTCTTGTTTAAATCGTATAGAAATTGGTATGAGAACCAATTAAAAAAAATTAAATTTTCAATGTTAACAATTAAATTTTATTTATTTTATAAAGGTTAAAATAGGAATACATATCTACATCACAAGAGTTTTTGTGTTCATAGGCAAAATCTTGGTGTGAAAAAAATTAACTTGAATAGTAATAAGAAAAATACAATAACAAAAAGGCATCCTATGACCATAAGATATCAATGATATTTACATTTACAGGTACAAAATTTCATTAACATTTTGGTTATAAAAACTAACGAAAAAGTCATTTTCTGACTATGAAATATAAAATTAGATCTTTGAGATCGAAAATGTAATTTTTGTTAGTAAACCTAACGCTTACATAAGTAACACTGTATGATTTATAAGTACACCATAGTATAAAAGAATAGTTTCAAATAATAAATTATTGATGATTTCATTTTTATGCTCTTGATTTGAACAAGGCTTCGTAGGAGTTTTAGTCTACCTTTGGCACAAAAACAAATAAACTTTTAAGATAATTCATTTTGTCATTAAATAGTTTTGACTTGTTACCTGCTAAAAATAAGACGATTTTGAGAGAACAAATTTGTTGGAATTGCCCGGCTACTTTTGTTTGACTTTTTCTATATTAAAGCTGTTTTATACCCAATTTCTCTTCTGTTCGTTTTATAATAGAGTGTAAATTTTTCGTCCTTAATATGTTTAAGAAACTTTATTTTGCTAAATGGAATTGACGAAAAGTTTAACTGGCCCGCTCTGGTTGAAAATGCTTTGAAATCTGTTGGCAACATTTGAATTAATTTTAATTTTACGTTCTTAAAGTTCATATTTTTAAGATGTCGCAAAAGCGAAGGCAGGCTAAATATTTCCAATATTTTCTCTCTAATTCCATATTTCTGCCTCTGGAATTAGAGAATCTCCAGGCACTGAAAATTTTTGTGTAATTTATTTTAAGAATGTTGAATTTTGAATGAGAAAAATCACAGCAGTGGACATGGCCTTGTTTTAATTTTGGGGGACGCAGGAGTCACTCCAAAAAGGCAGAACTTCAACAAAAGGATTGTCAGAAAATATTTGATGCAGTATTTTTAAAACTGCGCTGGCAATATCTTTGTATTTATACTTCCTGCACCGCCGCACAAACCAAACCGCAATCCTTTTTTTTCTCATTTTTGTCGTACTTGCATACGATCAGTCCTACATTATATGTGAGTAAGTGTATGTACGACAAAGCAATTTTAAGGTTTTATTTTAAATTTTTGATCGTATGTATTAAGCCTATACACTTACGACAAAACAACAGTAAGAAAAAAAAAGAGGGAAAACACATGTAATTTTTGTCGTATATGCCAAAAAATGGCGGTTACGACAAAACAAAACTCAAGGGGTGATTATTTTGTGGATATACGACAAAATGCATACTAATTATCTCAGTAACGGTAAGAGATAGGCAAACTCTGACAACAGAAATGAAAAGAGCACCTTTGAAAACATAAGACTGCATATCCAGTTTAAAAAAACCCATTTTGGCGCTTACAACAAAACAATTCTCGGGCGACGACTATGCAACCTCAATCAAATTGAAAATGTTTTTCACTTCCTAGCGTTATGTCCAATCTTACAAGAGATCCGGCGATTCTACTTCAATAAGAGCTTCCTTTCGTTTGAGGATTGTGCTGCAGTTTTGAATGGTGAGAGTGGTTGGAAATTGCTTATCCGGTTTTTCTCTGAAGCTGTCGCATACAGAAATTCATTCATTGACATGTAATGCTCAATCTAATATAATTTTGTTTTAGCTAAACTAAAAGCCCGCTTCTCCGTTGATATTGAAAGTCTTTAATTGCTCTTCTATTTTTTATGTACCTATCTTAATATTTTTTTTTTGTTTTCTTAGTTTAAAAACAAATCTTTAAAAAAAAAAAAAATAAAATTCACTATCATTAGCTTAACTTAACAAAACTAATAATACTTTCAGTTTATGTTAGTAATTTTTTGATTTGCTTAGCAAAAAGTTCGTAATATTTGTTATTTAAAAATTAGTAAATTTTTGTTCTATCTGGCATATTCAAAAATTGTCTTAATCTTTAATTATTTTCTAAATTGTAAATTTGTATTATATATATGTATGTTTATATCTTCTCTCTCAATGTTAAAAGTTTAGATATAACCGGCAGACGGCTGAATAGCCATGCTTGTAAATCTTTGAAATGTAATTAAGCTTGTACTTATTTGAAGAAAAAATAAAGAAAATAATAATAATAATAATAATAATATATGCCTTCCATCGATGTCCACTATTTTATTATTTACGTAAGCTTCCAGGCATAGTTGGACTTCTATCCAGCCAAATTTCGTGGATTGTACCAATACTCCACCAATTTTTATTATTTTATTTTCCAGAATTTTGCCGTATAAATCACCTCCTATTACCACGTCTATTCTATCCGATTTGTTGAATAATGGATCTGCGAGCACACAATTACTCCAGTGGTTAAAATCAAAATCAAAGCTTCTGCTTGGTTGAGCCTTAGCCAATGTTGGTAACACCAATGCCGGGGCACAGAGATATCGTGGGTAACTGCAAAGCCGATGAACTCGCCAGAGAAGGAACCGTTCTACCGATCTCAACCAGCAGGTTGAATATTGGTATACCAATCGCTACATGTATAGAAGAATAATAGGTGGAACAATATCACCACGTGCGTGGCAACAAAACGGATATGGCCAGGAATAGATCCAAAACGCACAAGACATTTGTTATCCATTACCAGCTCCGTAATCAATGTCATCACCGGACATTGTCTGATAGGAAGACACGAAATAAGACTTGGCGTTCCCTCAAATGACTTCTGCAGAAGTTGCTTAGATGAGGAGGAGTAGGAGACAATCCCACACCCCCTCTGCTCATGTCCTGCACTCTCTTTAAAAAGAAAACAGCACCTAGGAAAATATTTTCTTGATGATCCAAGCGATGCGATCTGGCGAACACAGATCCCCTGCATCTCCTTCGCTTTATTAAAAGCTCCAAATGGTTTGGTTAAGTGAGATGCTTCCTCGCATAATTTTATGGTATCACAATGGACCTAATATTGGTCTAAGTGTGTCAGTTTGTTTTCCTGACAGCCATTTAAACCTAACCTAACCTAACACCAATGCCTCAACTTTGATTACATGTGTACTCAAAAAACGTGGCTTCAGTTCTAACAAAACTTTGCTCTTAGATATTCCCACTGTTGTATTTCCAATTCCTTGAAGTTCGGTTCTATCTTTAGTCCGGTGAATGGCTAATATTTATGCTGCCTCTTCGGATATTATCGTTTTTTGGGATCCTTGGTCTATTAATGCTCGCATTAGCATGAATTCACCGATTTTTGATTTCACTTGTATTTGTGCAGTTGCCAGCAAAATGGCTGATGAAGCGCCTTCCTTCGTCACTGTTGCTGTTAGTTGGTCTCCTTTTTTCTCTGCAGCAAAGTCTTTATCGTGAAGAATCGTATTGTGCTTGTGCATTTTGTGTTTATTGTGTGGTCTAAACACCCATAGCATACTTTTGATTTCCGAGTTCAGCTTCTTCGTTCCGCCACTTTCAGCTGTAAACATTTTCGACAATTTTTTGTTTGGTGACCAGACATTTGGCAATAAAAACATTTTATCTGGTCTGTAAAAAACGTGTTCTGTTTGGTTATTCTTTTGAGCGTTGTTGCTTCCACTCGCTTTTTCTTTTATTGCCTCAAGTGTTTGATACTGTTGCTCCAGGAATTGTAAAACGTCATCCAAGCTCTGGATTTCTTTCGTTTTTTTCACCCCTTGCTCGTACTGCCTTAGGGTTTCTGTGTCCAGTTTCCTTATAACCACCCTAGCTATAAATGGACATGCATCATTTAGTGGCATCTTAAGATTTTTTAGTGCTAATATGCACTCATTTGTGGTGTCTAATAACTTTTTAATAGAACTTGCTGACTCGCCATTAATTGTTGGCTGATCAAGTAATCTGTCAACCAGAGTTGTAAACAGCAATCTTCGATTCTCGAATCTCTGTTCGAGCATACTATATGCCGCTTCATAATTCGTCTCAGTAACGTTGAGATGCATGATGAGCTTTCCTGCTTCACCTTTGCCTTAAGCCTTAAGTCTGAACATCTTTTCTACGTTCGAGATATGCTTTACTTCATGAACTAATTTCACGAATAAATCACGGAAGAACATCCATTCGTTTAAATCGCCATAGGGCCGTTTTCTTCACTAAAAGTTGAAGTCAACTGGAGGATTTTTATTCTCAACTTGTGATTTTGTTTTTCTTCACTCAAATATGCAGCTTCAACTTTCGATTTTTAACTCTCGAGTTGATCAACTTCCGATTTTCTCAACTTCTGAAAAAAGCAGAAGTTGAATGAGTAAACTTGAGAGTTGTCTGTGAAATTTAATTTTGTACTACATTTTGTTGCTTCTGTCTGTTATTTTGGATTTGCATATGTAAATAAAAATATGTTTAAATTAAAAAATTATTATTTTGAGAGTCATCCATCGTCTGACAATATAAAACGTGTTCACGAGTCTGGCTTGAAAAATGGGTCCCGAATTCAATGTTATTTTCAGTCAATTTTAGACCAAGAACAAACAAGACAAAACTAAAAACCAAACATATTCAATATACATAAATGTATCTATGTCCATTATGTACATAAATTGATTTTTACTATCTAATATTTTTGTTACAAAACCAAATTTATAAATTAAAAAAAAGACTTCTTTGCAGCAGCTGTTGGGAATGGGTATTGTGGTTGCTCTCTTAGCATGTCCATGTTTTTTTTTTATTTTTTTTTTTTTCGAAATAAACAGAAGTCAACTACCGGAACTTTAATTTTCAAAGCAATCGAGCAATCAAAATTCAAATCAAAAGTTGAAAAATTTCAACTTTTGATTTGAATTTCGGTACATAAATATGTATCTGTCAAAAATATCCCAGGGAAATTTGTTAAAACACAAGTAGGCTAACCTTTGAATTTCAACTCTAGAGTTGAGATTTAAAAAGTGAAGAAAAACAGATTTCAACTTGTCACTCAACTCTCAAGTTTGCCTCAACTCTAGAGTTGGCCAACTTGAGAGTTTGCTTCAAGTTGAACAATAGTGAAGAAAACGGCCCATAAAAGACTGGAATTTTGACTTCTTCCAGCTTCAGTCTGGAGGACTTCTTCTGGATCTCGGGTTCTGTTGCTCCCTCTTCAAATATTTTTTGGACATTAGAGGAGCTCTTTGCCGATTCTTCGTAGATGTCCTCAATATTATTGTCATAATATCCGAGGTCTACCGTGCTCTTATTATAAATCAATTTCAGATCATTGAATTTTTCCACCACGTCTTTTTCTTCTCGGGATGAGATTTTTTTCTGCTCCGACCGTCTTATCCATTTGACGTTTGAAGTTTTCATGCCGTCGGTAAAACATCTTAATGAGATTTGTTTCTAATGTTCCCAATGTTGGTGCAAAGGTCGGCAGTGTTCTAGCACTTACTGTTGCCTCATCTTCTTGATTATTTGTTGAAGACTTTGGAGCTGAATCATCATCCTCTCCTGGCTGAATCGGTGTTTTTGCTGCATCAAGTAAAGCATTTATTTTGCCGACTTCACTTTCAATGCACTGGAAATAATTCATTTGAAAAAATTTTTGAGTGGCTTAGCTGGAATTCCTTCCATATAGAACTTAGTCTACTCCTTATTTCTAACTCAGATTTTCGATTGGTTTTATTTTTGAGCTTGTTACGAATAAGCACCACTTTATCCCCTATTTGTTTTTGGGATTTGTATAGTTTATCCTTTTTCTCCATTTTAATTGATTTTTGGACTTTTTTTTAACTGCACTCTTAATTTGGTGTCTAAGTCCCGATTACACTTACTTTACTGTCAGCCGTAAAGTACGCTATTGCAAATACTAATTTTGAAAGTTAATTAACTATTCTCTTATACGTTTAAGAAAGAAAACTTATTTCTTACAAAAACTTGATGTTTCGTTAAACACTAAAGTGCTTTGGAAGAACTTAAAAGACATTGGTGTCACTGGAAATAAAAATACACAACAGTGCTTGTTAGGTCCGGAAGTAATGGCGTCATTTTATGCTCCTCACTTACCAAGTATGAGCTCTTCTCTAATCTTACCAGAAAACGAAGTTGGTTTATTTTCATTCAACTGAGTAGATGAAATTGAAATCATTAGCGCTTTAAAGTTGGTGAAATCGAATGCAGTCGGCTCAGACAAAATTTCTCCAAAATTTATTCGTTTAATTTTACCAATTGTTCTTCCACCTTTGAAACAAATTGTCAATACTTGTTTGTATAGGAGTGAGTTCCCTGAACCTTGGAAGGATACAATTGTCTTACCTATTCCCAAAAAAAAGCAATTCCTGTGAGCCCTCTGACTTCAGACCAATTAGCCTTTTGCCTTTTTTTTGGTAAAGTCTTTGAACGGTTGATGGCTACTCCAACTACGTTCTTGACTTCATTCAATCTAATGATAAAATGTGTAAATGGCAATCTGGTTTTCGCAAAAACCATAGTTGTAAAACTGCGGTAGTTAAGGTCACATCTGATTTCCGTTTTGCGCTCGATAGTAATCAGTTGGGTACAATGGTACTGTTAGATTTCCCAAAAGCTTTTGACTGCATTGATCACCAAATTTTAATTTTGAAACTCTGTAACAACTTTAATTTTTCCAATACTGCTCTTAAACTTTTGAAAAACTATCTGTTAAACAGGCCCCAAAAAATTGCGACAAGTCAAGTTCTTCAAGTTCATATATTGTCAACTGCGGTGTACCACAAGGCTCAATACTAGGACCGCTTCTCTTTTCACTTTTCATAAATTACCTTCCCGCAATAGTTAAAAACTGTAATATTCATATCTATGCAGATGATGTGTTGTTATATATTTTTAGTGAATTGGGTTCAATGAGTGATTACGTTGATCGGATCAATGAAGCTTTAGTCAATATTCAAGGCTGGGTTAACTCTAATAAGCTACAACTAAATCCTTCAAAATGCTTAGTATGGTATATTCAAGACGTGAGGTTAATCATTTGGAAATACCAAGAATTGAAATACATTGAATTGAATACGTTAACAAAGTTAAATGCCTTGGTTTTATAATAAATAACAAAATGAGCTGTTGTGATGCAATATCCGAAAGCATAAGAAGAATATACAGCGGCTTACGCTCCTTGAGGTGTTCTTCTGTTATTTTGAATCCTACCTTGAAAAAACATCTGGTAAAAAGCCCAATCATGCCTTATTTCACTTTTAACTGTGCTGTTTACCCTAGTAGAGGACTTAAATTAATCCTCCCGCGATTTGCACACACTATTGCTGAACGATCTTATTTTGTATCTGTGATCAGGATTTGGAATAGTCTACCCTTTGATATTCAAAGAACTTCTGAATCGAATACTTTTAGAAAGAAGATTTTCACAAATTTTACTTCAAATTAGTGTTTTTTAGTATTGTTTAAAAAAAAAAAATAAAAAAAACAATGTCACTTATTATAATATCATGTACGCACATTTTTCTGTTATCACATTTCTTTACTTTTAATTGTATTGTTAGTCTTATTCACTTGGTAATCATTTTGTTTTATACTATAAAAAGATTATATCTTATTGTATGATGTGACTAATTCAAATACCAAATACAAATACAAATACAAATTTTCTTTGCTTTTTAGCAATTTGAGAAAATATATAATAATAAATAAATAATATTTACCAATCAAAATTTATTATAACTTCTTATTTAAAATTCCTTCGCCTCAATGACGATTGAGAAAATATAAAATAAGGATCCGTTTCGAAGGACCAAATGTTCATAAATCCCTTACCTCTGGTGGGGGGGAAATTTAAGAACCGCGAGTTAAAAAGAAAACACAGAGTTGTACGGTCGGTATGCTGTTTTATTCGAACTAAACTATAAAGTCTTAACCTACGCTTATATATACTGTTTTGTTCGTGATATCGATAAGTGATAAAAAAAACACACACACAAATTCTGGACCCAAGCGCAAGTAATCAGTTGCTTGTTATCTCAGTTTGTATGTGTGCTCATGTTTGCTAGGAAAGATATCCTAAGCAAACATTATGCCTATCACTTATCTTATCACTTATATTTTACAGGCACTGGACTTGTGGTTAAATCCTTGACATTTAAACGTGCAGGACATTTTACCCAACCTATTTTTATGTACTCCATGTCTAGAATTTTACTAAAGCTGGCACTATCAACTTCGAGAATAACGCTCAAATTCCTCCATTTGTTTTTGTTTTTAAACAAATAAATAAATAAAAAAAAAAAAAAAAATAGGGTGGCGCTACAGAGCAAGGAGCCCCTGGGCCTAGCACATTTCTCACAACCATGCCTTGTGGGGAAATGGAGGGGACCTACAATTTTCTGCCGGTTCCGAACGGCTAATCGAGAAAGCGCTTTTCATGGCAATGAATACTAACGGAGGACTTGCCAATTCCTCGCGAAAGGCGATACCCGTGGAAAAAACATTTTTGCCTCTGTTGGGATTCGAACTCGAACCTCTGGATTAACAGGCGGACATGCTATCCATCACACCACGGGTACCACAAATTTAAATTTAAACAAATGAACTAGTTTAATATTACCATCACTTAATTCCTGATTTTGTTTCTTTATTTTATTGACTATTTCACTTTCTGATTCTTCATTTTCTAAATTCATGATGCACACTTTAGGGCTATTTTTTAAAGGCACTACGACTTTGTATTGGTCTTTAAATTTGGCTTCAATTTCATTTTTCAATTTTCGGATGACATTTTGTCCGCTCATTTGATGGCAACACCGCCGTCATTATTGTTCACCACACTGTTTATGTTTACATTAGTTGTTTTTTTTTTCTTTTATTTGTTTCCGCGTTTCATTTGACTCTTGTTTTGTCGTGGGGTAGACAAGGACAGATGATTCATTTTTCTTTAGTACATCACTATATTGCCTGACAAAAATCATCGATCGAACCCTCCAAGTGGGTGCCGGGGGGGCAATGTTCACTACATATACTTATCAGTGTCTGTACGATGTCAGACGGTGACAGCCAAGGTTAGGTTGGATCGCTGGGTGGTTGTGACTTCTCAATAGCACAATCCTTAGAAATCCAATCTCACCATAGATACGAGATTCCTAGTTTCAGTGGTGGTGTGAGCATTTATAATCCGTGCCGAAGAATTAAAGGTTGGGGGATAAACCAATCAATAACGAGCTCTTCTGGATGCTTGGCAGGGTCCAGAATAGACTAGCCTTACCCCGGTACACGGCTCTGCCGGGGCTGACCTTCTCCTTCCGTAGTTACTCGTGGGACTTTCTATGGAATTTTTAAAAACTAACAAACAAACAAACAAACAAACAAACAGACAAAAAAATGAGCATAAAGACAAAAAACAAAACTGGGGGGAGGCAACGAAAGTTGTTCACATTCTCCGATTTGGCTGCAAAGTCGAAGCAGGAATGTGAGCCAACGGACAAACCTTCCACCAGTGGGATACAAGGTTCGCACACAGGCTCTGAACCAGCTGCAAAGCCAGTTCAGGTCTGTGCAGTGGGAACCAAGAATCCCGACTCTGGCGAGCAGCACAGCCCGCTGGAAACTGGTCAAGAGCAGGCTGCAAAGCTAGTTCTAGCCAGTGAATCGGAGGGCAAACGGACCGCCGCTGCTAATAGAGGGGATGAAGTCCCCAATATTAACTTTGAAAACAATTCGCCTGCTTTGGTGCTACCATCAAGACAGGACGATGCAACCTACAAGAGGTGAAATGGAGGGGTGATCAACGACTCCGTCTCCACCTTGAATGCCCTTAAAATAAAGGACACGGGGAAGGCCGTCCAGACTGGCAGGGTTAGAGAGGCGATTAGCAACCCTACCCCTGCGGGTCGGTACGTACCCTCGTCGAGTACAATGAATCTTCCAATTGGTGGAGCGGGAGAGGTGATTAACAACTCCAGCTCGGCCAAGGGGGGGACTCAGATCAAAAAAACGCCCGCTCAGATACGTCGCCAAGCCAGAAGGGTAATTGAAACAGTGGGTGGTAATCCCGCAGTGGAGAGAACCCCGGGTGAGGTTGAAAAATTGAAGTAGGCAAATAAAATTGCAGAAGAGACCAGCCAAGACTCAACGTCGAAGCGAAACAGGTCGTTTGAGGTTGAAAAACCTCAACCCAAAAAGCCAAGAGTCGGGGTTAGCGTTCCATCGACACTGGTGCCGGGGCAATCCTTTGGTGACGTGGTAAAGGGACAGATTGTTGTCGCGGTCATCGACGGGAGCAATATGGATGGATGCATCTCTGCCGACAGGTGGGCGGACGTCAAGCTTGCTCGTTTTCAGCTTCAGGTTTATACCTGTTATCGAGGCTAATCCGGAACCCCTCCCAAGAATTTGCGACGCTGGCTAGCATCAAAACCGCGTCAAGTTGATCGCCTGCCAAGACCAGAGATCGCTTCATCTATATAAACTTGCTGTCAGCGGTTTAGGTGAGATCTGGCCAGGTGCTAAGCTAGAAGTTGTGGCAAGGGAGGATATCCCAAGCAGACCGAGAGCTCGTGCCTTGGTACCGGCCTTACATGAATCGCGGGAGATGGTTCTCCAGTTGATTAAGTACAGAAACCCGGATCTGCCCACTCACGATTGGACGGTTCCGGTGATTGAAAAAGAGTCGGTGGGTCGTTATCGGTCGGCTCTTGTCATCCTGAATAAGGAGTCATTAAAACCCCTGGCGGCACGCGGGTGTGTTGTTTAGTACGGCTTTGACAGCCTAGTGCTGAAAGTATACAAAAAAGATGAGGACGCTGCAAAGCTTCCAAAGCAAGCGTCTGAATCCGAAGCCAAGGAGTCCACTGCGAGCGTCGAATCTTCCATCATGGAGACAGACGCGGCAAGGTGCTCTGATTCTTTGGAACAGCCGTCTTGCTCGAAACTGGTTGAAAAGATTACAAAATTAGTGTCTGATCAAGACGCAACTGAAAACAAATCGTCCGGTAAGGACGACAACAACAAAGGTGGAGTCTTAGACTCCGACGATGAAATGCTTGGGGTTCTCCTTTCTGAGGATGAGTTGCTAGACTCCGCCTCAGATATAGAGCAATGCTGCAGATACCCCAGATTAATCTCCAACACTCCATCAAAGCCTCGGCCGGACAGAGGACGAAAGATTATTCTCTGCTGTATGTGACGGACAAAGGTGAACCAAGATCCTGCATACTGGCAAAGAAAACACTTAACGTATTTTTACTACCTAATTACAGCAATTGCTATACCCCAACAGTAAAACTGCAGACCACCAGTGGGACTTACTGGCTCACGTCCGCCTATCTAGGCCATGACCAACCGGGGCCGCTACCAGGAGAGACGCTCGAGCGCGTAATAAAAAGCGCAACAAAACTCAAAGCGGATCTCATAATAGGAAGTGACGTCAACGCACATCACGCAGTATGGGGAAGTACGGACGTAAATGAAAGAGGTGAGTCTCTTTTTAATTTTATACTAAGTACTAACCTTCTTATTTGCAATATCGGTAACGAACCAACCTTTGTCACAAAAAACAGACAAGAGGTTTTAGATGTTACCTTTGTATCTCAATCAATCTGTAACAAGATTAAAAATTGGGCTGTATCTAAGGATCACTCCTTCTCTGATCACAGATACATCCAATTTAGTCTAACAGATGACACACCAAAACCCATAGGCTTACGTAATTATAGGAAAACTGAATGGGTAAAATTCAGGGAAATCTTCAAACATTGTTACAACTACAATGACAATAGCTTCCCTTCAAACCCCAAGGATCTTGAAAGCAAAGTCGACGATCTAACTAGTGCTCTTAACCATGCCATGTGTAACTCCTGTCCTCTTACCATAGTAAGAGGGAAGAAGAAACCACACTGGTGGACCAAAGAGCTAGAACCGCTCAAGAAAAGTTGTGCGAAGCTTTTCAATCGAGCCAAATCTTCCAGAAATCCCATAGACTGGGATCTCTATAAGGAATCCCTTAGGATTTACAAAAAGTGGTTACGAATAAGCAAAAGATCCTCTTGGAGAGAATTCTGCAATAAAATTGAAGACTCCTCAGAGGCATCTAGACTTAGGAAAATCCTATCAACGAGTCCAAACATGCCAAGTTCTATAAAAGATGAAAACGGCAACTGGACCAACTCATATGAAGAAACACTAAACTTGCTACTGGATACTCATTTCCCTGGTAGCTCGTAGACAATAACAGACGAGGAGCACTTGCCTCGACTCGCAAACCAATCAGGTAAAGGTCTTATCTCTAGAGATATACTCTTATAGGCAATAAACAGCTTTGACCCTTATAAATCACCAGGGCCTGACGGAATCATCCCTGCGGAGCTGCAGCAGGTTTCAGACATCATCATCTAATAACTAAGTGAGATGATCATGAAAGGATGCATCAGCTACGCCTATATTCCCAAGGCCTGGAGAGAAGCTAGGGTCGTCTTCATACCAAAAGCTCCCATGTAAATCCAAAAGATTTAAGACCTATTAGTCTATCATCCTTCCTCCTTAAAACACTGGAAAGAATGATTGACATACACTTAAGACAAGAAATTAAACCTAGTCTGATCTCAACGGCGCAACATGCCTATACAAAAGGTAAATCAGTGGAAACTGCACTTCACTCTCTGGTTTGCACCATTGAAAAATCCCTGTACTACAAAGAATACTCTCTCGTCGCATTCCTAGATAGCAATCACTAATGCTCTTGATGGCCTGCTCATAGAGGAACACATCAAGAACATGATAACAACAATGCTCAGCAGCAGAATCATTAGTTCCGAAATGGGGAACTACAAAACAAGCAGAATGGCCAATAGAGGAACCCCGCAGGGAGGAGTTTTATCTCCCCTACTGTGGAACCTGGTTGTTAACAAATTGTTAATCGACCTAGAGGACGAAGGTTTCAAAACCATAGCCTATGCCGATGATGTAGCAATTGCCGTTTCAGGCAAGCACCCACAAACCCTTGCTGAGCTGCTACAAACAGCACTTAAAAAGCTTAACAATTGGGCTGTAGATTGTGGTCTGAACATCAATCCACACAAAACGGAATTAGTTCTCTTTACGAGGAAATACAAAATTCCGGACTTCAGACCCCCAACTATTAAAGGGGTAACTCTCACACTGTCAAATCAGGCTAAATATCTAGGTTTCATTTTTGGCAAAAATCTGACCTGGAAAACCAATATTGAGGAAAGTAAATAAAGCCAACGTGGCACTCTTCTCCTGTAAAAACGCCATTGGCGGGAAATGGGGTTTCTCCCCCCAAATCACCCATTGGCTGTTTACCTCGGTAATTAGCCCGATACTCACATACGGGGTGATAGTCTGGTGGACAGCACTAGACAAGATGATCAACTACAACAAGCAACAAGCAAAGTTCAAAGAACGGCTAGTCTGTGTATTAGTGGCGCACTGAGGACAACCCCATCGGACGCCCTCAATGTACTACTTTGTAGATCTCACACCCCTAGATATCTTCAGCAAACAAGTCGCTGCTAGCTCAGCTACTCGACTCAGAGCTACATCACAGTGCACCAATAATCAAATCGGCCACACTACCATTCTAGATAACTTTAGATTCTTACCGAATCGATCCGACTACACCACCCCCAAGTTGGTGTTTGACAATAATTTCCTAGTAACCATACCTTCAAGAGAAGCTTGGGAAAATGGTACTCTTTTGGAAAATGAAGCAATACACTTTTACACCGATGGTTCAAAAACCAGCGAAGGTGTGGGAAGTGGAATCTACTCAGAAAAACTGAACCTCAGTCTTTTCTTCCGCCTACCCGATCATTGTAGTGTGTTCCAAGCGGAAATTCTGGCGATTAAGGAGGTGCTGTCTTGGCTCAAAGAAAACAACGTCATATCCTCCACGGATATTCGGATCTTCTCAGACAGCCAAGCTGCCCTTAAATCTCTTGCCTCTGTCTCTACAAAATCCATCACGGTCCAAAATGGTCAGATGTCTCTGAGCGAGATGTCCAATCAGTTTAACATTCACCTTTCATGGGTGCCAGGGCACAGGGACATGCCAGGCAACTGTATGGCAGACGAACTAGCCAAAAAGGGCACGACCACTTCCCTACGCTCAGAATGGAACAACATAGGTGTACCTATCGCTACATGTAAACTCCTACTTAGACAAGACGCTTCAAGGATAAAAAACACTAGATGGACTGAGAGTAACAACTGTCTTGCAACCAAAAAAGTTTGGCCGTGTGTAGACTCAAAACGCTTGAAGAGTTTGTTAGCCCTGAACCGCCTGTATCTAGGTTCTACCATAGGTGTTCTTGCAGGACACTGTCTAATAGAAAAACACGCCAAAAGACTTGGTGTGTTTTCCAATGATTTCTGCAGAAGCTGCATGGACGAGGAGGAGGAAGAAACCGTTCAACACCTTCTTTGCTCATGCCCTGCACTACTTCATAGGAGGAAAACTCATCTCGGTGAATTCTTCTTCGACGATACTAGCGACTTAGTTTACATAGACCCTAAAAGTCTTTCGAAATACATTAAAAGTTCCACGTGGTTCGACTAGCAGGTGATTAACCGGCTAGTCCCGTAATGGAAGATTAATAAATGATAAACTCGTTAATCTTACATCGGATTTCTGAGATCAGTAGGTGATTAACTTGCTGATCTCTGTGGTATCACAATGGGCCCTTGCGGCCTAAGTGTGTCAGGCAATGTACTCATTGGCTGACAGCCACTTCCACCTAACCTAACCTAGTATTGAACACAGGAGATTTTTTTTCGTAAACGTGTAACTGATTAGGGGAATTCAAAAAATAAATCCCAGCACTTGCTTGCCTGGGGTTTTCAAAACTATTGCCATTAAAACTTGTAACGCTGGTAGTATTGAACGGAGGAGATATTTTTTCGTAAGCGGGTAACTGACTAGAGGAATTCAAAGAACAAATTCCTGCACTAGGTTGTCTAGGGCTTTCAAAATAATTGCCATTAAAATTTGTCATGCTGGGATTATTATATGGGCTACTTCGTATTCAGTTGGGCTATGCAAATCATATTGCCAAGCACCTTCACTGTTAAAAGACGACGAGAAAGCATTTGGATTTTTGTACGCTAATTGAGGATCTATTAGCTCCCGCTTTAAGAATTTTTTGGATAGTTTCCGATAAGTTATTCTCATCAAGACCTAGGGCATAATGACAGAGATGTAGATTACACAGCCCTGTCTTGAAAGAGTGTATTGCAGCTAGTTCGAGATCCTTAATTATTGGCAAAGAATCTGGGCCATAACTTGTTTTGCCCTCTTCTTGGCAATCGCTCAGTAATCTATTTAATTTAAAACCAAATTGATTGAATTTGTACTTTTTCGACACTGACGTATCTCGTTTCTATTTTGTAAAGGGTTTTCCAATTTGGTGGATGGGTCAATTGTGCTTACTATACCTCCAAGCGGTATCCACTGGGACCTGGGATGCTCCGTCCACAGCTGACCTGCTAAACTAGTAAGTGCGAGTGTTGACAAAGGAATGCGGAACAAAAGAATTGTGATCAACACTATAATTGCTCTGCGAACAATGACTGACTGCACGAATCTCAGTGGTCTAAGAGAGCTTTCGTGTAAATGTCCCAGCGGATGAATTCGAAGGACAGAATCAACGGTGGACTTCAGCAGCCAAAAAAGCAGAAACCCCTGAAGGAGCTACTCCAACATATTTGGTTTAAAGGTCTTTCAGGGTCTTTCAATACTAGAACAGGATATTGAAGTAGAGATGGTGGCGGATGAGCTCCTGGTGAGCCAACGGCAGCACTCACACCCCTGCAGCAGGGAACTGACACTGGATATTCCAGCCCTTTGTGTCCGAAGGGATCCAAAAGGACCTGGCCCACCAGTTTGGGGGTTGTGCGTAGGGTTAACTACCCAACCACGTAAAAAAGACCTTGTTCCGAAACAACAAGCAGCCTCGGATAACGATAATGAATTCAAAGTTGACGACCGAAGCAAACGAAAAAAGGACAATGACCTCCGGATCTGCACGTGGAACGTAAGATCTCTTAACGGACTACGTGCGGCTGGAGAATTAGCGGACGCCCTGGACTGCTGCAAAGCAGACATAACCGCCATCCAAAAATGCGATGGAATGGAACGGGCATAAAGAAGATGAAAAACTGTGACATCTACTATGGTGACTGCTACAGACAACAGAAACAGCGCTTATTTGAGAGCGGATTTGTCGTTAGAGGAAGACTCGGGTGTTAAAGTCGGCACTAATTTGCACCGACTGGCTGGACAGGGTACATAAACCTTGACCAGACCGAAGAGGGCAATACAAAAGGTTCTTGTACCTTTGTATGCTGGAGTAGATTCGTAGTTGTGATCTATTAACACTTCATTACCACTGGTGGGGTGAAGTAATAATAACAAATGAACACAACAACCTGTTGACCGTAAATGATAATCTTTATTGGCTTACAATACTATTTATACAAAAAAAATGCTTACGATAACTTACTTACAAATGTATGCTAAAGGTATGCTTATGCTGAATGTACAAAAAATTTGTATTGATTGAGTTCAAAGGAATTATATTACAAAAGTGAATTCGGCATTAGTGCTGATTCATTGATAAATGCATGAGAATGCATATGGCAAGCAAGTTAGTATTAATTCAATTATTTACAGTATGTCAAGAAAGAAAGAAAAAGTATGATATGATTTGATTTGAAAGAAGTAACATTAAGTTATGCAGTGAAGCTGCCTAGTAATTGCGAAATTATACATATACATATAAGGTGATTAGCCAAAATCCAGTTAATGAGCGTATAATGACCATCCGTATCAGGGCTAAATTCGCCAACATTAGCCTTATACGCGCCCAAGCCCCCACAGAAGAGAAAGACGACAATTCCAAAGACGGTTTCTACGAGCTCCTCGAAGAAACGTATGAGCAGTGCCCTAGACAAGACGTGAAAATCGTTCTTGGTGATTTTAACGCAAAGCTAGGGAAGGAGTACATCTTTGGAAACACAATCGGTAAACATAGCCTCCATGACAAAACCACCGAAAACGGACTGAGGCTAATCGATTTTGCTGCGGGGCTAAATCTTGTTGTAAGTAGTACACGCTTCCCGCATCTCAAAATTCATAAAGGTACATGGCGATCTCCAGATCAATTAACCGTCAACCAAATTGACCATGTTGCGATCGACGCAAGGAACTCTTCCAGTGTGCTAGATGTCCGAACTTTCCGAGGGGCCAACTTTGACTCGGACCACTACCTTGTTGTACTACGACCTGCACGAACTAACGCTGTGAAGAGATATGACGCCGGAAAGCTACAATCGCAAGAGATTGCCAATGCCTTTTCCAATCGAGTGTCCCTTCTGTAAGAGATATATTTTAATCATTTACGATCTTAGAATTCCCAAGTAATATTCATCTGCCAGTACTCTTTTTTACGATCACATGCATGCCAACATAAAAGCTTTCTGCTGTTCGTTTGTATTAATGTAATCACATTAATGTTTATATGTTTATCGGTAAAACATAACCGAAAGATCGTGTGATCAGTTGAGACAGTTTTCTTATCTTATGTAGTAATTTACAGTACTGTAAAGCTTCTTGGCAAGCTCTTCCCAATTTGTAACATATTATCGATCAGTCTAATAAAAGCAGTCATACGTTGAAGATCTATGGTTTTGTTTTCTTTTTGCACGTTTTCTTCTTTGCATGTCATTAGTTTTTTTGCATGTTAACGATTAAGATTTTGAATCGGGTGCTTACAATCTATCAGAAGTGGGATAGAGTACTCGAGTTTAATATAGTTAATATTTGATAAATACGTGGTCAAATAACTATTTTTTTTAATGGATGCTAGTGCACGTGCAATACAGTTTTTGCAAACAGCAACCGTGCAAAAACTAAAAGACAAACTGGCCGAAATAGGTTTGGCCCCAAATGATTCTAAGGCTGCTCTTAAGGCTCGATTAAATGAGGCCATAGTTTCATTTGAAGATGTCCAAATTGATGAACTTTTCCCTGAGGACATTGATGAAGGTAATGATGAAAGCTGCGACGATGGCTCTGATGACGAAGAGAGAATTGTTTCACAACGTTTGGAGAAATTGCGAGATATGGTAAGGAAAAAAGAGGAGATTCTTTCCTTAGAGAAGCGCTTGGCTGAGCTTAATTGCCGAGAGTCTAATCCCGCATGTTCGTTCTGAGACATCGAAGATTCATTGCCAAAGTTTTCTGGGGACGACAATTATCCTATTCGAAAGTGGATTCAAAACATGGAAGATGCGAGACTTATTTACCACCTGACCGAGTCCGAGTCTTTCATATATTTTAAGAGGTTGCTCACTGGTACTGCTAGGCTATTTCTGAGTTCGACATCGTGCAGGTCATGGAGTGAGCTTAGGGCTGCTCTCATGACAGAATTTCACCACCACACATTTGCCACAGATGTTCACAATGCGTTGCGCAAAAGAACGAAACGTAAGGACGAAAGTTACCAGCAGTATTTTTTTTTTTTTTTTTTTTTGCATCTCAGAGTCTTAAGCGGTACTGAGCTTAGAGCAAGCTCATATGTACGCACTTATCTACGCTCTTCATCATTAATGCAAGTGTTAGTGGTTAGTAAAAAACGCCAACACAAGCACAAAAGAACGTATTCGAACAAGGACATAACATTTAACATAATTAACTTTTACTACATCGATAAAACAAAATCAAACTATAAACATTATTAAAAGTATATAAAAAAAAGAAGAAAAATACAATTAAAATAATAACCGTTAACTAATAATTAAATACAAATTAAATACAAATTAAATACAAAACAAAAATCATGCTTGTGGAGCACTGGTTTTGAGTTTTAATTTTAAACTACTTTTACTAAGATTGAAATCTAAAGTAAAAGGGTTAGAGTTGTATAACCTACTCATGCGAGCTATCGGCTCATGCATGCCATAGTTAGTTCTGTGGTGGTAGCAATGCAAAAACTCCAAATTACGTAGTTGGTGAGATCCTCCACGATAGTTGAATCCTATGTGGGAGAGCAAGTCGGGAGCATCAATCGAACCTGTTATAAGTTGATGGAAAAATACTAAATCATTGTTAGTCCGTCTTTGTGAGAGTGGTTGAAGATTCAAAAGGCGAATACGATTTTCATAAGGGGGGAGATTAAAAGGATCTTCCCAGGGAAGACCTTTTAGGGCAAAACGTATAAATCTGTATTGTACTGCCTCAATACGAGATTTATGAACCTCATATAGAGGTGACCAAACCTGAGAAGCATACTCGAGATAGGGACGAACATGACAGTTGTATAAGGAAAGCGTAACATAGGGGTCGTTAAATTCTTTTGCCCATCTCTTTATGAACCCAAGCATAGAATTTGCTTCACTTGTTATGGAATTGATGTGTTCATTGAATTCAAGGTTAGTACTAAAAATTACACCAAGGTCGCGGAAATTCGAGACTTGAGATAATGATTGCTGAGATATTGAATAATTTGCGATAGTGAGAATCCTTTTGCGTGAGAACGTCATACTTTGACACTTGGAAGGGTTCAAACTAAGACCGTTCTTAGAACACCACGTAACAAAACTGTCGATATCTTTTTGTAATAAATTGCGATCTGACGAATATTCTATCGATTTGAAAATCTTCATATCGTCAGCAAAAATTAGAATGTTGCTGTATGATATACAAGAAATGACGTCATTTATTGCAATAATGAAAAGCAAAGGACCAAGGTGACTCCCTTGTGGCACACCAGACAGACCATTGAAAGAATTTGACAAGACGTTACGAAATTTGACTTTATAAGATCTATTTTTTAAGTATGAACTTATCCAAACAATAAATACTGGTGGAAATCCAAATGCTTTTAGTTTATATAATATAATATTATGAGAAAGTTGGTCGAAGGCCTTAGAGAAATCAGTATAAATGCAGTCTAACTCATAACCTTTTTCGAGTGTATTAGAGCATTTATGGTAAAACGAGAGAAGATTAGTAGCCGTTGATCTTCTTTGCATAAATCCGTGTTGTTGATTGCAGATTATATTCCTTGCAAAGAATGATAAACTTTCGCAGACTACTTGTTCAAACAGCTTAGGAATGCATGAAAGCTTTGCAATTGGCCTGTAGTTTTTTATATCTATTTTTTCACCCTTCTTGAAAACAGGGGTAATAAAAGACATTTTCCACAAACTAGGAAATTTTCCGGACTTTAAAGAAAGCTTGAAAAGGTATTCGAGAGGGAAGGCTAAGCGTAAAGAACACTTTTTTAAAACTATAGGTGGTATCATATCCGGGCCAGATGAAACGTCATCATTTAGAGAAGAAAGGTAATGAATAATTCTATCACTGTAAATGGGGATACTATTAAAACTTACTTGAGAACAGTGAGTTAAATACTCAAAATAATTTTCATCAATTTTGAGAGGTGTACTACAAAAAGAGCCACAAAATTGATTTGCAAAGGCATTGCATATGTCAGAAGTATCCTTCAAAAGATTGCTATTATAAATAAAATTTGCTGGATAGCCGTCTGATTTCTTTTTGGAGTTAACAAAGGACCAAAAGCTTTTTGGATCATTTTTAAGAGAGCAACTCATTTGAGTTACATAGCTGGAATAAAGATTTTGAGAAAGCGATCTGAAGTCTTCAAAAAGACTTATGAACACTTGGTGGTCAGTTAGAGAAAGAGTGGTCAAATAAGTTTTCCAGGCCTTGTTTCTTTTATTCCGCAGAACTTTCAGTTCTTTGGTAAACCACGGCTGGCAATAATTTTCTTTTTTAATCAATTTTAGCGGAATTGTTTTATTCATGCAATCTTTTAAAATAGAGTAGAAACAGCTGACTGCTTCGTCAAGATTTGCTAGAATTGATATTTTTTCAATACCAGCCCTGCTTAATTCATCCGAAAGCAAATCGAAGTTCGCTTTTCGAAAGTCAAAGGTATATGAACAGTCATATGGACTACTTCTTTCGTCAATCACATTGCTAAGTTCAATAAAGATATCTAAAGGTGGGTGTAAGTCATCTATTCTTGTGATACCAGAATTTGATTGCATTACAACAGTCTTAATAGCGTCCGAAGAAAATA
The DNA here is from genome assembly GCA_949752695.1 of Melanostoma scalare. NCBI lineage: Eukaryota > Metazoa > Arthropoda > Insecta > Diptera > Syrphidae > Melanostoma > Melanostoma scalare. The sequence goes on along the minus strand of OX456984.1, from coordinate 106,678,936 downwards.
CTAAATCTAACATACGACTTTGATAGTTTCTAATACAGCTTACTTGCCGTAAGTCAGAAGAAATTATGTTGTCTAAACAGGAAAGCTCCTGTTGTGGTGAAGACAGGGAAGCTTTTTGAAAGGAACCATCATCAGAGGGTAGCCACTGAATGTATGGTAAATTAAATTCACCCAGTAATAGAATCTGGCTTTCAGTATGTGCTCTCTATGCAGGAGATCGCTTCGTCTGCAGAGATAGAGGAGCAAGATGTGGTAGCTTATATAATTAAAGGTATTCCAGACTCGCTGTTCAACAAACAGCTTATGCTTACAGCAAACACCGTCGCTGACTTGAAGACTACTTTGAGAAAGTACGAGAAAATGAAGGCTGATGTTCAACCGTCAATATCAGGTTACAACAGAACGGTTCCACTATCAAATCCTTCTCCACAAGTCACCGCTATCAAGTGCTATAACTGCAGCGAGAACGGCCACATTTCAACAAACTGTACGAAACCACGAAGAGAGAAAGGATCTTGTTTCCGTTGTGGAAAGATGGGTCATTTTGTTAAGGATTGCCCTTTGTCATCATCGGTTTTGTTGGTTGAAGGAGAGAAGCTGCAGAAGAACGTAAAAACCCTACTTTATGTCACGACTTCCATGAGGTTCTGGATTTTGAATTTGGGAATGTAGAAACTGACGGTGCACAAATATGCATGAATTTGACGACTATGATCGATACTGGCAGCCCAATAAGCTTCATTCAACAACGGTTTGCTCCTACTTTCCTGATTACATCTCTGGAGTCTCAATCTGAATACGTGGGTATCAATAATTCGAAATTGATTACATTGGGAAAATTAATTGGTAAAGTTAAATTTAGTGATGATTATGCTTATGTATGTTTCTATGTTGTGAAGGATAATACAATGAAAGATCCAATTTTATTAGGTCGTGATTTTTTGTATAAAACGAATAGCAAGCTTATGATTGGAAAAACGAATGTGAATTTAGTTGAAAAAAAAAGATTTGGAAATTGAAAATTTTGAAGACAGCTCATTCGATAGTGAAATTTTGAAAATTGATATGTGTGATAGACCAGACGAAAGTTTATGTTATTATGGAAAAGAAAAATTTAAAAGTTTAAGTTATGGAAGTGTTTTATATAATACTATTGTTTGGAATTGTTGTGATATGAAAATTGTTTTGAATAGGCGCTTGTTATTCACTCACAAAGCCATATTACGAATGTTTTTAGTTAGTTTTCTGAAAAATAATATCATATTTGGAAAAAGTTTATTTTATGATGTCATACAGAAGTGTTTAAAAATTTGTATATTTGATCAAGTGTTTCGAAAATTACAAAAGCTAATCAAAAAAGTCATTGAAGCAAATGTTCAACGTCAAAAACAAAAAATTTATTTTGATAGGAGTCATGATATGCAATATGTTCAAACATGAGAAGTAACACTTTTAAAAGTATCAATTTTTAACCTTGCCCTATACCTATTTACTTTTATTATAAGAAAATTTTCATTAATCAATGTAATGTTTTATGTTCATTATAAAACAACTATGTATTATGTTTATAGATTTAGATTTAGATTAAATTTATTTTTATTTGTTAACGTTGTTTTCAAGATTTTGTACAAATTAACAAAAATAACAAAAGCATGGCTTTACTGCCGTCTGCCTCGTTGACAAAACATAAAAAAAAGATTGCAACATTTTATTAAAGAAAAAAGATTTTAGCTCCTACTCTTAATACTGATACTGATATATGTAAAATTTAAAAACATTCGTTTATAATTTTGTTACGATAAGTTAAAGCTAATCTGCAATAACTGAATAATTTTTTCACCTCCATGTTATTGAGCAAGTCTACAATTTGACTTTGCGTTAAGGTATTACTTCCAAATGCATTTCTTCTTATTTCCTTAAGAATTGGACATTTTCCCATAAAGTGAAATATATCCTCTCTTTCTTCCATATTACATAAAGAGCAAATTATGGGTAAGTCCTCCCTATGTGGCACGAAGTTAAGTTGAATAAGTTCTCCTCGCAGCTTTAACATCATTGATATTTCGGCAATACTGTTACCGTCTGTAAAATAGTTCTTATGTTTATATATTCATATGAAAGTAGCTATATGTAAGATAATCGCATCTTAAATCAAAATTTTTACGAAAAGTTTGTATAATTTCGCTTTATTAAGATAATAATGTTAGAATGTTTTATATCTGTAAATGCATGCCATCGTAAATCGAGGACGATTTACTGTCAGGATTATCGAGTTGTAAGAGATATATTTTAATCATTTACGATCTTAGAAATCCCAAGTAATATTCATCTGCCAGTACTCTTTTTTACGATCACATGCATGCCAACATAAAAGCTTTCTGCTGTTCGTTTGTATTAATGTAATCACATTAATGTTTAAATGTTTATCGGTAAAACATAACCGAAAGATCGTATGATCAGTTGAGACAGTTTTCTTATCTTATGTAGTAATTTACAGTACTGTAAAGCTTCTTGGCAAGCTCTTCCCAATTTGTAACATATTATCGATCAGTCTAATAAAAGCAGTCATACGTTGAAGATCTATGGTTTTGTTTTCTTTTTGCACGTTTTCTTCTTTGCATGTCATTAGTTTTTTTGCATGTTAAAGATTAAGATTTTGAATCGGGCGCTTACACTTCAATTATCCTTGAATCCCATGCCGCCAGCATTAAACATTGAAGACCAGTGGCAGCAATGCCAAGAAGCCATCAGAACCGCTGCCTCTGAGGTTCTGGGTTTCACTCGGCCACCAAAACGAAACTCATGGTTCGATGAAGAATGCAAGCAGGCAAATGCAGCCAAACAAAAAGCACGACAAATGCTGATGCAAAAACGAACAAGGGCTGCTTACGATCAGTATAACGAGATCTACAAGGAGAAAAGAAGGGAAGAACACCGACTTCTCAAAAAGAAAAAGGAGCAGCATGAGAAGCTCTCGTTTGACAGGAACGAGATTCGGAAGTTTTACGAAAATGTAAAAAGATTCTGCCAGGGTGGCAAACCCCGAACTCAAGCCTGTAAAGACCAGCAGGGAAGCATAGTTATAGAGTCACAGTCGCTACTGAGGATCTGGAAAGATCATTTCTGCAGACTGCTTAGCGGCGATGAGGACACAAATTCCGCTGTCAGGCAGATTGCCTCATTCAGCTTGGACGATGATCAAGAATGCCATCCTCCCGACCTAGAGGAAGTTAAGCTTGCCATATGCAAACTTAAATCAAATAAGACTGCAGGTGCAGATCAACTTTTCAAGGCAGCTGGAGACCAGTTGGCAAGGAGCATGCACCAGCTGATCTGCATGATATGGTCGGATGAAAGCATGCCTGATGAATGGAACCTCAGTATCGTATGCCCGATCCTAAAAAAAGGAAACCCTCACAATTGCGCCAATTACAGAGGGATAAGCCTCCTTAACGTCGCTTATAAGATCTTTTCTGCTGTAATATGTGAACGTCTGAAACCCCACGTCAACAACTTGATAGCTCCTTATCAATGTGGTTTTAGACCAGAGAAGTCCACAATATACCAAATTTTCACATTACGGCAGATCTTGGAAAAAAAACGAGAACATAATATCGATATTCACCACCTCTTTATCGATTTCAAGGCCGCGTATGACAGTATTTACAGAGACGAGCTGTACATAGCCATGTCTAGTTTCGGCATCCCTGCAAAACTCGTACGACTATGCAGGGTGACTTTGGAGAATTCACGCTGCTCCGTCAAGGTCGGTAAAGAACTCACCGAGACCTTTGATGTCGAAAAAGGTTTTAGGCAAGGCGACAAACTGTCATGCGATTTCTTCAACATCATACTTGAACAGATTGTAAGAAACTCAAACGTCAACACCAGAGGAACAATCTTTCAAAAGTCTGTACAATTACTCGCCTATGCAGACGATATTGACGTAATGGGAAGAAAAAAGCGTGATGTCATAGGTGCTTTTGCGAGTATTGAAACAGAAGCGGCAAAAATGGGTTTGATGGTTAATGAGGGCAAAACGAAGTATATGCTATCATCAAACAAGGACACAGAACATCCACGATTTGGACAAAACTTCACAATAGACAGACATAACTTCGAGGTAGTACAGGACTTCGTCTACCTAGGATCCGCTGTAGACACGGACAACAACAACAGTGCGGAGATCAAACGGAGAATAACTCTTGCCAACCGTTGCTTCTTTGGGTTAAGAAGGCAATTGAGAAACAAAACCCTCTCCAGAAAAACCAAGGTAACCTTGTATAAGACCATAATCATCCCAGTCCTGCTTTACGGCGCGGAAGCATGGACATTATCGAAAGCGGGTGAGGAAACCCTTGGTCGTTTCGAAAGAAAAATTCTCCGAATGATCTTTGGTCCCGTATGAGAAGACAATGTGTGGAGAAGAAGATACAACAACGAGCTGTATGAGCTGTACCGCGACATGGGCATAGCCAGAAGAGTACGCATCGCGAGGCTACGATGGTTGGGCTATGTAGAGCGGATGGACCCAAACGCTCGGCTCGCTGGGTGTTCGAAATCACATTGCAGGGAAATCGCGGAAGGGGAAGACCTCGTCTTAGGTGGCGCAATCAAGTGGTAAGTTTCCAATAGGTATGATATGATTTTGCAGTGGCGTTTCGGCCTCTTATAGTATGTCATGATCACTAATTTGTTTTTTATTGCATTCAGAAGTGTCGATCTGCCATCCACCGTAGCCACACGCACCGCGCAAAAAAAAAAACCAACTAAAACAACCAACAATATTTACGTAATTACAAATCTCTCCAGCCGTGACGCGACAAAAAATAAAATCGAGTGCAATTATAATCAGTGCTGTGAAAGTTTAAAAAAAAAAAAAAAAAAAAAAAAAAGCCCATGTACTATGCAATAGCCCAAACTCTAAGTGCGTTACCTGTCCATCGTCTCCTCCCCCACAATCACTCTCGCAGTCTTAATGACTGCACATATTTCTTTGATTTGATAATCTCTTATCTTATCTGGGCAGTGTGTGCAGTCAATGAGACTGTGCGTTTGTTAGGCGGATAGTCAATCAACGGTGTTGATCCCGTTGGTGAACTAAAGTCAAGTTGCTGGCTGGGCATAACACCGCTAGTGATTAGATTTTGTTTTCTAATAGGATATACACTTGTTGATTCGACTTAGTTAGCGTCTACGGTTGATATTTTGTTTTATGTGTTTTTGTGAATTGTAATGTCGGGTAGATTACGGATCGATTTTAGCAACATTAGGGGGCTAAGATCGAATTTCTTTGCTGTGTACGCTCACACTGCAAAATGCAGGCCAGCTGTTTTGGCACTGAGTGAAACACAGGTGGGTGTTGGTTCTGATCCCTCAGAGTTCAATCTGCCTGGGTATAGCTTAGTGCCATTATTCTTTTCTTCTCATGGCCTCGCCGTTTATGTTCGAAATGATATTACTTACCAACTTCTACCATAATACGGCCTTTGTTCTAATACGAACTTTAATTTCATGTGGTTAAAATTCACCGTCCGTAAGCAAATCATTCACTATTGTTTTATTTATAGAAGCCCCAATTTAGATAGCAATTCAACCTCTAACGAGTTTGATGCGCTATCTGACTCCATAATAAGAATTGTTTCCCTTTATCCTCACACACTTGGGTTTTCAATTTGTCAAGCTTGCTCTTTCATACAGGAAAAAAATTATAGATGAACTTTTTTAAACTTTTTGTCAATAAAATAACATAAAATCTACTTTAAAGTTTATATTGTCAACTGGCAGACGGCTTAGGCCATGCTCTAATAAAATGTTAGTTTATAATTATATATACATATTAGAGCTCTTAATACCCGCATACCCGGGTACCCGGGTACCCGCAATATCGGGTATTACCCGGGTACCAAAGAACCGGGTATTACCCGGGTAACAAAGTACCGGGTACCCGTCAGATTTCGGGTACTATAAGATGTCTGGTACCCGCTATTTCTCGGGCCCTGCGTTCCTTCTGTTACATCAAAAGTAGAAAGAGAACGATTTTTTAAAACCTAAATCAAATATTTTATTTCATTATTTCACTAAAAATTATTTATAAAAATTAAATAAAGAATATATTTCACACAGTTAAATAAATAAAATAAAAATGTGAACGTGTATTTGTACATTATGTTTGTTTAGATTCAAAAGCTTGGTTGTAACAATTTTTGATTCCTCATCAAGAATGTCAACAAGCTTACGTTTTCTGGCGCAAGTGAAGACCGTTTGTTTGTTACGATGTTTCCTGCAGCGGAAAAACATCGTTCAGAGGAAATTGATGTGGCTGGAATGCACAAATATTTTTTGGATAGCAATGCAAGGTTTGGATATTTTTTAGCATTATTTTTCCACCATATGAGAATATCAGAAACATTGTGGTTGATCTGTGGTTCACCCAAATAAGTGTCAAACTCATTTGCCAATACACCGTCTGATCTAGCTTCTAATAAGAAGTCCATGGCACTGCATCTTGGAATCTCAACTTCTGTGCTTTGGATTGATTTTGAATTTTCCACTATGTTACGTACATGGTTTCTTACTACTTCCCTCACTTCTACGACTTCGATTTCCAAGTTTTTATATCTTGGGTCCAAAAAAGAGGAAACTTGTTCTATGAGAACTTCATCGCATTCCTGCCGGCCCATTTTGAACCTCTTCTTCAAACTTTCCCTCAACACTGCACTGAATTTGCTAATATTTTCACTGTCTTCGATATTTGTGGTAAGGTGTTTATTAATGAGCCCATAGATAATTGGTCGAAGAATGGAAATCGTTACGTTATCTTCACAAAGTACTTTAGTTGCAAACTGGAATGGTTTCAAAACTTTTACAATGTCTTCAATTTGCGTCCATTCACTTTCGTTAATTTCTAGCTTCCGAGCTAACATTGGTGACGTAACTTCTCTATCTGCTAAAACCGCAACAACGCCACTTCGATTTTTTAAAAGTCTTTCACACATTAAATAAGATGTATTCCATCTTGTAGCACAACTCTGAATTAATTTTAACTCTTGCAAGCCGAGTTGACGCTGTTTCTTACTTAAAGCTGAAGCAGCAACATTTGAGTGATGGAAATGACTTACTAAACTGCTCACTTTTTTTAGTACGCTCATGAATGGCCCTACTGATCCTAACGCACGTTTCACACAGATTTGCAATGTGTGTGCTGCACAACAAACACTGTTTTGAATTTCTTCAACAATATTAACTGAAGATACAATATTAGCAGCATTATCAGTAACAACAGCATGTACTTTTCCTTGCAGTTCCCATTCGGCCATTACCATTTCTAATAGCATTGCTAGGTTTTCTGCAGTGTGCTTAACATCCATGTACTCGACACACAATGTATAGTTGTTCAATTGCCAATCATCATCAATACAATGTAGGGTAACCGATATGAACGAGTCCTGAGCTCTGGACGACCAACCGTCTGTAGTTAAGCTTACGGAAGATACAGAACCTATCGCATTTTGAATATTTTCCCGAACCTGATTATAAAAGAGTCTCAACCGGGATAAAATAGTCGCAGCTACGGGAACTTCGTAATTGGGTTCAACAATAGACATAAAATGTTTAAATCCAATGCTTTCAACAAATGAAATTGGTAGTCCATTTACAGAAATCATATAGGCGGTTGCTTGTGAGATTTGTTCTTGGCGGTGAGCGTTGTAGGTACCGTCATTACGTCTTCTTTTTTTTGTCGGAGGTTGTGAACTCGTAGAAGCGGTACTAAAATAAATATACAATAAAAAGAGAATTTAACTTAAAAGCTTAAACCATTAAACCGATTTGCAAGAGAATTATCCGAAAAAAATGTATTTCTGACAAAGGCTGCGGTGTGATACCTATAATAATAGAATGTATTGATGAAGATAACCATACCTACAGTTAACATTTAAGTGCCCTGCATGATGACTTCAAAACCAGGTTTGAAGATATGCTGACGATGGATATACCACCATGGATCACAAATCCATTTAATGAAACGGAAGTGGCCAATGTTGTATTACAAGAGGAGATGCTCGAGCTAAGCACCAATGAGGAGCTGAAGGTGAAATTTAGAAAAGGCTACCAAACATTGTGGCTGCAAGCAGAAATACCCGAAAAATATCCTGGACTGTGGGAAATCGCAAGGAAATTTTGAATAGCTTTTCTCTCGTCATACCTTGCGAAAGGAGTTTTAGTGCCGTTGAAAACCCTCTTAACAAAAAAAAGAAGCAAATTAAACATCACAGAGCGGGGGTATTTGCGGTTATTGCTCACAAAAACAAAGCCAAACATTGATCGTTTGCTGACACTTCATCAAATACACCTGAACTCCATCAAATGACCTGAACCTATATTACCTTATTAATTTTTTTTTTGTAATTCTATTCTTTTAATAAATTAAGTGTTATAAAATGTACCATTTCTCGTTTTTATCTTACCTATCATAATAAAGGGACAGATCTCAGAAGCGACACAATTTTTATTTTTTGGTGACTTTAAGAATGTGGTAGAAATGTTGCAGCAGGGGGTCCACCGAAACCAGTAAAATTTTGAAAGTGGTCCACGAGAAAAATTAGTTTGGGAACCACTGCCTTATAGAAACCCTAGGAAAACTGACGGGTCTCTATAACCAAAAACTGGCCCTAACTCTCAGCCAGAACAACAATCAGCCTTTGCTTAACTGCTCAGCCATAGAGACACAGGTAAACAAGCTTACGTCAGACATAATCAATGCCTACGAAAGCTCATGCCCGCCATCCAAAGGGAAAGGTAGATCCAACCCCATATGGTGGACAAGCGAACTATCGATCCTTAGAAGGAATTCTAGGAGGCTCTTCAATAGAGCAAAATTTAGCAACCTTTCAGCTGACTGGGACATATACAAGATCAGCAAAAATGAATACAAAAATAGAACTACCTATGCAAAAAGAGCAGCCTGGCGCAACTTCTGCTCAGATATTGAGTGCACAAATGACGCAGCAAGGCTAAGAAAGGTCATGTCCGAGGTCCAAAATACCCCAAGTTTTCTTAGAAGACCTGATAACACATGGACTGACTCATGCTCTGAAACCCTAGAGTCATTTATTTATTCATTTATTCATTCATTTATTTAGCAATAAAATTTCGCTATTTACAACTTACGTTTAATATAAATAATAAAATTAAAAATAATAGATAAATCATACAAATTTTTCTTTTACAAAAGTTACTATTTGCCTCTTAAACATCTTCAAATTATTTACTGATTTTAAATCATTTGGAAGCTCATTAAACAATTGAAGGCCATTATATACAAGCATATTTTGGGCAGACTTCGTTTTTAAATATGGAAGACGAAAATCACATCTATTTCTTAGATTATAACTATGTACATCACTAACATAACTAATTTTATCACACAAGTAACTGGGAAGCATTCCATTTTTCATTTTGAAAACATAAACCAACACATTCATAACAGTTCTCTGATTTATACTAAGCCATTTTAACATTCTCAGCATGACTACAATTGGTGTTAACCAGTGACATTTCAATATTATTCTCATTGCTTTGTTTTGTAATTTTTGCAATCTGTCTAACATTAGTATAATAATTATAATATATAATTACTAGCTGAGCCGCCCGGCTTTGCTCGGGTCTGTAGTTTTAAGGTTCCAGTTCTCGTTTTTCCTCTTCCGTGGGAATTTGGTGAAGAAATATAATCTGTCTTACTGTGGGACTAAGTGTTATCCTAATGCTGAAAGAATTTTTAAAATCTATCAAGCAGTTTCTAAGTTTCCGCTGCCAACCCCGTTCCTGTGGGAATCTTCCGTTCCCATGGAAATATGTGAATGAAATGTAGGTCTATGTCACTGAGGGATAATGTAACATCCCAGAGTTGAAAGAATTTTTGAAATCGGTCAAGTAACTTTAGGTTTCCGTTCTCATTCCCGTTTCTGTTCGTTCAGGAACCATCTCTGGACTAAACTATATGTCTACCCTGAAAATTTCATAAAAATCCGTTGGGTGGTTTAGGAGTCTACACCGGACATACATTTATCCTATTTTATATATATAGATAGATAGATAGATGAAATAGAGACTGTGGAAATACCACTTCCAATCGATTAAAAATGAAAAAAAAAGAAGGAATGTCTAATGGAATTCATACATTTGACGCCACGAATGGTTGCGTTCGAGAAGATCACTTGCAATCGATTGAATGGAAACGTCGTTCAAACGAAATAACAACTTAGATTTGTTTGTTAATCATCACAGAATATGTACATATAAATACTTACCAATTGTAATTTCTGCTAAATAGGTTTAAGGTTTTCCTATATTTTCAGCCTCTCTAATTTTGTTGTTAGCCTTTTCGACTAATGTCTCATATGGGTAGAGCACAATATGATTCCTTCGAAATTAATAAATAATTTTTATTTTTTCTCTCAAGACAGCAAAAAGTCTTTTAGCTATGGATTCAAATCTCTTTAAATATTGCTATTTTACTGAGGAATATAAATATTTACCAATTGTATTTTCTGTTAATTAGGTTTCTGTTAAATTTCAAGTAGCTCTAATTTTGTTGTTAGCTTAAATATAAAGTCTATGTCGAAAAAATTTTTGAAATCGGTCAAGTAACTTTAATGCTCCCGTTTTCGTTCCCGTTCCTGTTCCCGTGGGATTACAAGGATAAAATTTATCTAGTCCTAGTTACTGATGGAGGGGGATAATGTTGCACCCCTAATGCGTGAAAGAATTTTTGAAATCTGTCCAGTAGTTTCTAAGTTTCCATTCCCAACCCCGTTCCTGTGGGAATCTTCTGTTCCCATGGAAATAAGTGAATGAAATATAAGTCTATGTCACTGGAAGATGATGTAACATCCCAGATTTTAAAGAATTTTTGAAATCGGACCAGAAGTTTTTAATTTCCCAACCCCGTTCCTGAAAGAATCTTCCGTTCCCGTGGAAATATGTGAATGAAATATAAGTCTATGTAACTGAGGGATAATGTTACATCCTAGAGTTGAAAGAATTTTTGAAATCGGTCAAGTAACTTTCAGGTTCCCGTTCTCGTTCCTATTTTTGCTCTCGTGGGATTATATAGGGATGAAAAACACAATAAGTTACTGAGGGTTGAGGGATTATGTGGCATCCCAGTGCAGAAAGAATTTTTGAAATCTGTCCAGTAGCTTCTAAGTTTCCGTTCCCAACCCCGTTCCTGTAGGAATCTTCCATTCCCATGGAAATATGTGAATGAAATATAAGTCTATCTCACTGTACCCCTCAGTGAGATAGACTTACATTTCATTCACATGTAACATCCTCGAGTTGAAAGAATTTTTGAAATCGGTCAAGTTACTTTATGGTTCCCGTCCTCGTTCCCGTTTCTGTTCCCGTGGGATTATAGGGATGAAATACACGCCAAGTTACTGAGGGATTATGTGGCATCCCAGTGAAGAAAGAATTTTTGAAATCCGTCCAGTAGCTTCTAAGTTTCCGTTCCCAACCCCGTTCCTGTGGGAATCTTCCGTTCCCATGGAAATATGTAAATGAAGTGTAAGTCTATGTCACTGAGGGATAATGTAACATCCCAGAGTTGAAAGAATTTTTAAATTGGTCAAGTAACTTTATGGTTCCCGTTTCTGTTCCTGTGGGATTATAGGGATGAAATATAGTTTAAGTTACTGATGAAGGGAGAAAATGTAGCACCCCTAGTGCTGAAAGAATTTTTGAAATCTGTGGAGTAGTTTCTAATTTTCCGTTCCCAACCCCGTTCCTGTGGAAATATGGGGATCAAACCTTGACAGGAACCATCCCTGGACTAAACTATGTCTACCCTGAAAATTTCATAAAAATCCGTTGGGTGGTTTAGGAGTTTACCCCGGACATACATACATACATACATACATACATCCTACTTTATATATATAGATAATAGTTATATAATTTAGTATAATAACTGTCTAACATTGTTTTATTTCCAAGATAAATTATAGTGGAGCAATACTCAAAATGAGGCTTAATAATTGTATTATACACCTTTATTGCACATAAAGTTGACATTATTTTCCTAATTCTTGAAAAGAAACCAATTTTTTTTGAAATGTAGTGTTGTATCTCTAAAATAATAACAAAGAGCAAAAAGTATATCTAATAAAAAAAAAAAAAAAAACAACCATCGCTGTGACAATTAAAAGTAGATACAAAGGGAGAAATACAGGTGAGTATACTTTAATGTATGTACCTATATTTTATTTTTTAGATCGTAAGTGACAAAGTTGTGTACCTATAAATTTTATTTATTTTTTTTTTTTTTTCGGTTTAGTTTTTCAAGTCAAGTTCTTAGTCAAGTTTCGTGTCTTTCATTTGTTTTTCGTAGTAACTTTAGTTGAGGTGGTCGTTTGATTTTATTTGATTTAAAAAAGAAAAAAAATTAGATCTGTTGGTTGGCGTTAGTTAATGGCCCGCACCCAAAGTGAAGCCCAACTTAACGATCTAATAGAGGAGTTAGAGTATTTTAAAAAAGAAAAGAAAGAAAATCAACGACAATTAAAGTCGGTGAATGAATTTCTTTTCACAGAATTAAGGGAAGTTTTGAATCCTGAGGTTTACAAACTGGTAAGTTTTCAGCTAACGTCTCAGTGGGGTAAATTAACTAGAGTAGAATCGACTGACGAAATCGTTAACGAATACGTCAAAGCCGTTCACGCTCTAGTAGAAAACCACGCTAAAGAGGCAGAAGACCTTAGAAAACAGCTTAAAAAGAGCGAGTTTAAGCGTAAGGAAGCTGAAAAACAACTTCTGAAAACAACAGAAGAAGCTGACCAGGAAATAGACCCTCACTATTGAGTTAAACAAAAGTTTAACAACTCAAAGGGAGCTAAGGGAAAAAGGTAAATCATCACCTTATCCTGACAGTTCAAAACACCTCATTCCGTTGCTCACTCCTCAACATACTTCTACACCAAAATCGTCTCTGGAAAGAAACCTGGTCAACACAGGAGTTCAAACCACAGTTGTAGAAGTATTTAAATCAAATAAAATCACTCAGGTAGAAATAGAAGAAATTCTCGATCAGTTCGGCAATAGTCAGTTTTTCACCACATTGGATTTGGCAAGCGGTTACCATCAGGTGTTGATCGATCCAGCCGATAGAGCAAAAACCGCGTTTAGCACCAGTACAGGGCATTACGAGTTCAATAGAATGCCTTTTGGTCTAACCGGTGCTCCGGCAACATTTCAAAGGATCATGAATCACATTCTGACAGGTTTACATGGCATTGATTGTTTCGTTTATTTAGATGATATTGTTGTCTATGGTAAAAATCTAGAAGAACATAATCAAAAACTTTCTAAAGTTTTGGGAAAACTTAGGCAGCACAATCTCAAATTAAATACCGAGAAATGTAACTTTCTACGGCGTGAAGTAACATATTTGGGACACGTATGTTCTGAAGCTGGTGCTTCACCCGACCCAGCTAAAACACAATGTGTTACAGATTTTCCTAGACCCAAAACAATAAAACAGGTGCAATCATTTCTGGGACTTACGAACTACTATAGAAAATTTATACCGCAATACGCTAAAATAGCAGCCATAATAACAAAGCTGCTGCGTAGTGAAAGTAGTTTCGAATGGTCTCCAGATTGTGAGAAATCATTTCAGTTCCTCAAGGAAGCGATTACCTCACCACCTGTTCTCATCTACCCAGATTTCACAAAGCCATTTATCCTGACTACAGATGCCAGCAACGAAGCTCTAGGAGCCGTTTTGTCTCAGGGCGAAGTAAGTGAGGATAAGCCTATTGCTTATGCTAGCCGTTCGCAAGAAAAATCTGAAAGAAATTATTCTACGATAGAAAAGGAATTGCTTGCCGTAGTTTGGGGGTGTAAGCATTTCCGAACATATCTTCTAGGTCGACATTTTACAATTTTCACAGACCATCGTCCCCTTGTAGGAGTATTTAATGTAAAGGATCCAACCACGAGACTTTTGCATTTCACCACAAATTGTCTGAATATCGAGGTAAAATCACGTATAAGCCTGGCAAAACCAACTGCAATGCAGATGCGTTAAGCAGGATACAAAAAGATAATAATTGTATCAAAATGGTTCAGACAAGGAGTAAAGTGAAATTGAACATAGAGAGCACAAAGGTACCTATAGACAAAAAGAAGAACGACCATACCGTGTCAGAACAAATTCCTGAATGGGAAATAATAACGGATTTGTCCAAAACATGGAAAATCGGTCCGCCTATAGGCATGGGAAGTCATGGTCAAATATATTCAGCGTGTAAAGCATCGAGTTCACCAAAGAAGCCGTCCGACTATGAATATGTCGTCAAAATTGAACCACATGGCAATGGGACGTTGTTTGTTGAAATGCATTTTTGTATGCAAAATGCTCGTTTCAAAGACATTACACAGTTTAAACAGCAGCGCGGACTTAAATCTTTTGGGATGCCTTATATAGTTGGTAAGGGATCACACGACATAAACGATGTGAAACATCGTTTCGTTGTAATGCCACGTTATGGAGACGATATTTGGAAGCTTTTCTTGAAAAACGGAAGAAGGATTCCAGAACACACAATTTATCGTCTTGCCTTACAGATGTTGGATGTGTATGAGTACATCCACGGCCGAACGTATGTCCATGCCGATTTAAAAGGAGCCAACATCTTATTAGGTTATGGGAAAGGTGGTGCTTCTCAAGCATATTTGGTAGACTTTGGTTTAGCTAGTCACTACACCCAAAAGGATTTCAAGCCAGATCCAAAGAAAATGCACAATGGTACAATTGAATACACATCTAGAGATGCACATCTCGGTGTAGCAACAATGCGAGGAGACTTTGAGATCCTTGGGTATAATCTAATCGAGTGGTCAGGCGTGATGCTGCCTTGGGTACAAGAAAACCTCCTTAAAGTTCCGATTAAAGTCCAGAAGTCTAAGGAAACTTTTATGAGAGATGTAAGTACTGGGTTGAAAAAACTATACCCCAGAGGAGTGCCAAATCCAATAATGGAATTCATGAAATACGTCGCTGCTCTGGAATACAATGAGACACCAGAGACCAGACTATGAAAAATGCCGAAATATATTTCAATCGGGACTTAAAGCCCTTAACGCTAACAATTCAGGAGACTTAGAATTCAAACTGAAATCATCACAAGACTCTAAAAACAGGAAAGAAAGTAATGAGCTCAATGACAAAATAGTCACTGCTCCAAACCAAAGGTTTGTCACTATAACGGATCCAGCTGATATTTTAACAGTTCTTCGAGATTTCCACAACTCCGCACTAGGAGGGCATCAGGGGATGACAAAAACTTTTGCACGGATTCGTCGTCAGTTTAGATGGAAAGGGATGAAAAATGACATTGCAAATTACATCAGGAATTGTGAAAAATGCCAAAAAAATAAGTCAGGGAAAATGACTAGAATGCCAATGGTATTGACAGATACCCCATGTTTTCCTTTCGAAAAGGTTTACATGGACATGGTCGGTGTTCTTCCACTGACGTATTCCGGTAATAGATACATTTTAACATTCCAGGACGACTTGACGAAGTATATGACCTGTGTGGCCATCCCTGATGCTGAAGCATGCACTGTAGCAAGAGCTTTTTACGAAGAGATTGTAACAAGGTTCTGTATACCCAAAGTTCTAGTCACAGATAACGGAACAAATTTTACTTCGAAGCTTTTTTCCGAAACTTGTAAGCTTCTGGGAGTTAAAAAGATCCACACTACCGCCTATCATCCACAGGCCAACGGTTCACTTGAACGCAGTCACAGACCCTTAGCGGAATATCTAAGGAGTTTTGTTGACAATGATGATCAGTGTTGGGACCAGTGGCTGAGACAGGCAATGCATGTCCACAATAACACGGTGCATACCGCCACTAAACTGACACCAACTAAGAGCTTGTATGGTTTCGAGTTCGAGATGCCGACAAATTTAAAGAGTAAACCTAAACCTCTGTATAATGATGAAGACTATCCGAAATTTCTTCAACATCAACTGCAGAAAACTCATGAACTTGCAAGAAAGAATCTCGAACTGGCCAAGCAAAAATCGAAACAGCAATACGACCGTCAAACCAACCCTGTTTCGTTTGCAGTTGGAGCAAAAGTCATGCTTAAAAATCCAACTAGGAAAAATAAGTTCTCCCCTATTTGGTTGGGTCCCTACGAGGTGGTGTCTGTAAATGATATTGTAAATACCAATATTCAAGTAGGTAGGAAAATCAAAAGGGTACACAACAACCAACTTAAGGCTTATTGTAATGATTAAATTTGATTTCTTTTATTTTTTTTTTTTCTCTCTTTCTAGATTGTGGACTGACTGGTAAAAATAATTATTTTTATTTTTTTACTCAAATATTATTATTATTATTATTATTATTATTCTTTATTTTTTCAATAAAATGTACAATATGACGTAAAGAATACGGACATGGCTAATTTGCCGTCTGCCGGATATGACATTATAATATTGTAATTTAATAAAAAAAATAACAATTTGGAAATATAAATACAAGAATTTAAAAGAGTTATATAAAGAAAAGGTTAAAAAAAAGAAAAATTATCTACCTACATGTATTCAACTATGGTTTTACATTTTCCAAATGATTTACTCAAATATAAATTATCTTTTTACATTAAATTTATAAATTTCAATTTCAAAAAAAAAAAAAAAAAAAAAAAAAAAAAAAAAAAAAAAACCAATAGAACAAAAAGTTAGACTATTCCTGTAATACAAAAAAAAAAAAGTGATAGAAGAAAAATGTATTCAATACTTAATATTAAACAAACACTTTTAAATGTTGCCTTAATGTATAAACTAATCTTTCTCGTGGCAAACATACCGAACGTCTAAACATCCCACACAACAACGACATCAGCTCCTTATCAAATAGAAAGCATTACTTTAACTCCGGCACTATTTGAAGGCATTGGGAATGCTGTCTTTTTTAATAACAAATGGACCATATTCACGAAAATAAAACCCATGGATTTTTCTGAAGTTCTCGATTTTGTAAACAAGTGTGACGCTAAGATCAAACAGCTGTGCGTTCCTCTACAATCAAAATTCCAAATAAATTGCAACATGAGAACGAACGAGTTGGAAGCTATCATTTACAACCTTCGGCAAAACAACATGCGACTAAAGCATATGGTCTCTCACCGAAGAAATAAGAGAGCTATAGAAACAATTGGACATTTCTTCCATTGGGCTTTTGGAACTATGGACAAAGAGGATTCTGATAAGATTTATGACCATCTTGACAACTTGGATACGAACGAAAAGGAAACGTTCAACTTAATTACGAAGCAGATAACGGTGGCAAATTCCAATTTTGATAGGCTCAGTAAACCTATTAAAACATTAGCAGAAGAGGTGGAAAAAATTGGAAATAGTTTCGAAAACTTCACCACGGATATGGAGAATTTCGCAACGGCTGCAATCAAAGATTTAGCTGCGACGAAATTGAAAGTGGAGATTAACGAAATGATCTAATTAGTTACTTCTAAACTACTTGAAGTCCAAAGTCGCCAAACAACTGAGCTATCAATTTTTAACGATTTGTACCAAAATAAGCTTCATCCCTTTATTTTGGACGCAAACAATATATCATCAGTGCTGAAGAATTCAAAGTATGAAAGAATGGTTCTTAATCCAGCCGCGTTGTTCCAAGTTGTTCGGCTGTTGACCTATCCACAAAGAGACTCAATCGTTTTAAAGATTACTGTTCCGCTACCTGAAGCCACCATGTTTTCCTTGTTCAAGGTATACCCAGTGCGAACAAAACTCAATAACCATTGGGACTTGGTTTTGGACGTTAAGACTCAATACATCGCAGAAGCAGACGATCATACCTTGTTTGTCACCATGTCGCGTACAGAGTTGATGCAATGTTCCGAGGTCCCGTTCAATTCGTCAATAACGATAAAGGTATGTCAACACCAAAAACCTATACATACCAGTGGAAGCTCCGAGTGCCTAGTAGAGCTGTTGCAACATTCTGCTACCTCAAAAACGAACTGCAACTACGTCGCTGCACCAACTACAAAGGGGGTAATCACGAAGATGTCAACGAAGAACCAATGGTTTTTCAATGTAAGAGAATCGATTGCTCTCAATTTTAATTGCGACGGGGAACTGTACGCTCCAGAGCTCAAAAAATTCTGAATTCTGCACATTCTACATCTTTGCGAAATAAATACGAAGGAATTGCGCATACCATACGAGCAGGTTTGGAGTTCAAAGCTTAAGATCCATCAACCGAGAGTGAACCATTCGGATCTTATTGGACTACTAAGGGAAAGATATGCCAATCTTACAGTGAGGACCTTTTCGAAACCACCACCACTATACCTTGGTAGTCATAGCGATATGATTGCGAGTTTGAAGGAGGGGAAGAAGTCGTTAGAAGATCTACAAGAGGAAGCAAATCAGGTCGAAAACAGAAAGCGTGTAAACAGTCAGCGATTGGAAGTCGACGTCCATCGATATTCTCTTGTGTCCATCAGTGTTCTCATAATAGCACTCGTATTGTTTAAATGGTATTTTTCAAGAAGTTCGTCTGAAAACACCGCCAACATACCGAGTCACATAACAACAAATGTAACAAACGTTGTCCCAGAAATATCCCATGCCGTCAAGATAGATGCCGTCGAGATGGATGCCCTGCCCGATCGTACAGCTGCAACAAGGAAATCGATACGAGAAGTAACGTTTGCCCGAGTTTAAAAAACTTATTTGCAATGTATAATGTAGTAAGAAAAAGAGAAAACAAAATAAATAATAATTAAATAAAGAATTGTAAAAATGAGATCAAAATAAAGATAAAAATCTTAAAACTGTTAATTACACGTTTATACAAATATAACGTTTTGTTCTATATATTCAAAAATATAAATAAAAACAAACTGTCCATTACCTCAGAAAAATGTATTGCTTACATAAAAAAAAGGGTTATTTTTGTATATAAAAGAAAAATTATAATACAATATATGAGAATGAATTAAAAACAAAAACAAAATTAAACCTATTTTTAAATATAATGCTGTTAATAATAATGTTCTTAAATAAAAAAGATAATAACGTTCCTAAATAAAAATAAAAAAGAATGTAATAAAAAAACAAAGTAATTCCTAGAATATAAAACTATATTTGTTAAGTATTTGTAAGAAATTGTTCAATAAAAATAATTTAATCTCGTCGATTGTCATCCGGTTGATCGTGAGTTCGTCCTCCGGGTGGGGAGGGATGTTGTATCTCCTCCTATACCTTCCAGAGGAAGTCGTCGTGCGTTGAACTCAGCACACTTCAATTGTGTTGTACTCTTTGATTGCCAATTCGATATACGGATGTTGTTTTGGGTCAATCAAAGTGCAATCATACAATAGTTGAATTGTGCTGACTCTTTTAACGTGCCGACGATGATCCACTGCGAATGTTTGGGCTTGCGGTCACCTAAATGACACGACAAGAGAGAGTCTTTGGAAAACATTCAATGAAGTCGGTCGTTTCGCATTCTTTACACGGAAAACACTTTAACAGTAGTCAATGTGTGTATTAAACTCTAACTTATTATCAAACATTATTCCAAGATATTTTATGGTTTTAACTACTTTTATCTCCTGGTTATCAATCTTTACTTCAGAGAACTTTTCTCCATTGATTATCATACACTTTGTTTTGTCTACGTTTAAACTTAATTTGTTCATATGAAACCAATTGTTTAGTTCCGCTAAACAGCATTTACTTTTTGAATACATTCCTCTACGTCTTCACCAGCAAAATATAACAAACCATCATCAGCAAACAATTTTAAAAAGGAATGTTTAACTACTCTAGGCATTTCGTTGACATAAATTATAAATAACAGTGTTCCTAATACTGATCCTTGTGGAACTTCTAAATTTACACTTATCGGTTTTGAGACAGCTTCTTCAACCTTTGTTCTTTGTGTCCGGCCCTGTAGATATGACTGGAACCACCGCAATTCTTTACCTCTTACTCCGTATTTGTACAGTTTCTTCAATAGAATTTCTCTGTCCAGAGTTTCAAACGCCCTCCTCAGGTCAATAAATACGGCAACTATTTTCATTTTTTGGTGCACTTGAGTCTTCCTGTCAGCAATGATAAGATTTATCAGACATTCACAGCTGTGTCCCTCTCTGAACCCTGATTGGGACTCAACAAACAGCTTACTTTCTTCCATATACTTTTGGAATTGTTTTTGGACAATTTTTTCAAGAATTTTTCCATCATTTGGCAACATATTTACCGGACGATAGTCCTCTTGCTTCAATGGGTTGTTATTTTGGCGATGGGAACCACCACTGACTCCTTCCAGCAATTCGGAAAAATACCTTCTTTCAGTGACTCACTAACTATTTTGCACAAACTAACACCAACTATGTGAAACGAGTCCTTTATCATACTAACAGATAACATATTCGCATCTTTTTTATTTTTCATGCTACCGATAAAAGTTTTAAGCTCGCTAAAGGTCACTAATTGAAATTTGAATATTTTATCATTGTTTTCAATACAATCACAATACGATACATTCGGAATAACTTGATTAATTTGAACAACACTATAGACGAAAAAGTTATTTAGTTTCTCTGCTAACTGTTTACTGTCACTTATTGATACATTATCAAAAATAATATTTTTCACTCATGAACACCCACTTTCCAGGGTGTTCTCAAATGACATCCCCAGAACGCGGAAACCCTAACGCTAACTAAAAAAGGCAGAGTATCCAACGTGTATTTTTTGAAGGCGTAAGCATAACTAAGAAGGAAGAGATAGCTGAAAAATTTAATGAATACTTCATCAACAGTGTTTCGGAAATCAACGAGTCGATACCGTATGTTCCGTTCGTCCAACAAAATAGTTTTTCGAATACAACGTTTAAATTTAAAAACGTAGTACTATCGGAAGTAAAAAATTCAATAAAATTACTAAAAAATAAAAGAGATTTTAACTTTTTAAACACGAAAATGCTAATGGATGGAATAAACACAATCGGGCCGATGCTTGTAAAAGTAATTAATAACTCAATGCTGAACGTATGCTTTCCCGAAACATGGAAAGAATCAATTGTCACCCCCATCGAAAAAATAAAAGGGACTGATAAATGTGAGAACTTCCGGCCAATTAACGCACTTCCTGTGTACGAAAAAGTCATTGAAAAAATAGTTCACTCGCAACTAGAAAACTATTTCGAATTCAACAATTTGTTTATTGAGAACCAGTCAGGATTTCGGAAAAAACATTCGTGTGAGTCGGCGCTAAATAATGTTCTCATAAGCTGGAAAGAAGAAATAGCTAAGAAAAAGTTCGTTTTTGCCGTTTTTCTCGATTTCAAAAGAGCTTTTGAAACAATTGATAGAGGAATTCTTATTGAAAAACTAAGTAGTTATGGTGTTAGAGGAAAAGAAGAACAATGGTTTAGCACGTATCTGTCGCATAGAACGCAAAGGACATCAGTAGATGGAATAATGTCTAAGAGCGCTGAAACAAAACATGGAGTTCCTCAAGGGTCAATATTGGGCGCACTCTTGTTTATAATCTACATAAACGATATTAAAGAAGTGCTTCGACATTCACAAATAGTACTGTTTGCAGACGATGCACTTATCTTTATCAATGGTGAAAATGGAGACGACTGCGTAAAATTAATCCAAGATGACCTTAACAGAGTAAACGAATGGCTGAAGGAGAACAAACTAAAGTTGAACGTGGCAAAATCAAAATGTATGGCTCTGAACTGTAGTGTTACACTGAATCTAGAGATCGACAACGAAAAAGTTGAACAAGTAAGATCTATTAAATATCTAGGAGTAGTCATAGATGAAAAACTAAAGTTTGATATTCATATAGATTATTTAGTTAAGAAAATATCAAAAAAAAATGGATTCTTTAACAGAATTAGAAATAAATTGTCTTTAATGTGCGCAATCAATGTTTTTAATGTAATGATAAAGCCTCATTTCGAGTATTGTTCATCAATTCTGTATCAATGTTCTGATAATGTTCTGTTAAAATTGCAACGTCTTAAAAATAAGTCCATGCGTATAATACTTAAATGTAATCGTTATACACCGATAAGAATAATGTTGAATATGTTAAAATGGTTGAGTGTAAAGCAAAGAATTTTTGTTAATGTGCTATGTTTTGTTTATAAAATTAAAAATGGTCTTCTACCCCAATATTTATGCAAATATTTAAGATATGTCGTTGAATCTCAGCCATATGACTTGAGGAATAGAGATGATTTTAGACTACCAAACTATACTAGAAATATTACCCAAAACACTATTCTATATAAAGGATGTAGGCTATTCAACACATTGCCACACGAAATAAAAAATGAAATAGATTTCAAAAAATTTAAAAGATATGTAATTGAATTTATAAAACTGAAATATCCGTACAGTAATTAAACCAATATTTAAAACATGTACACTGCTGTTCACTTAATTAGACGCACAAATTTTTTTTTACATAAACCTAATTTTTTTGTAAGTCTGGGTAGCAATTGTCAAACCATTGCATTTATTTGAAAGCTTATTAAATTCTCAACAAAATAACACTAAAAAGTCCAAGGTGTGTGGAAGTAAACGGACATTTTTTTTTACTTTTGTCTGTGCTCCAAGAAAAAGTACAGTTTTTTTTTGTTCACATGATTAGACGCACCTGTAAAATTAGTTAGTTGGTCGCGATCTACTACGTGGATTACAGATAGCTGCAAAGTTTAAGCAATAAAAAAGTGTTTGCCACAGATTTCAGTCCAAAATGTTGGAAAAAAAAGTTTTAGCTGCAGAAGAAAAAGGGAAAATTGACGTGTTGCAATCCGAAGAGTTTTCAATGAGAAGAATTGCAAAAAAATAGGCCAAAGTGACCATGTTGTGAGAAATTTTATTAAAACCAGTGACTCATACGATAAAAACTGCAAAGGAAGGACAAAAACGGCTTTAACTCCTCAGGATAAGAGAAAAATTTTAAAAACTGCATCAAATTCAGCTCTCTCTACCAGCAAAATAAAGGAAAAAGCGGGGGTAACAGCCAGCACATTAACTGTTCGTCGAGCTATTTTAGGTGCAGACCATCTTCAATTAAAAAAACAAAAAAAAAATGTCTCCACTAAACGCCATTAGAGCAAACAGCGGTTGGAGTTCGCACGCGTTCACATGACCTGGGATAGCAACTTTGGAAATGAGCTAAATTGGCAAAATGCGGTTTTTCTGACCAAAATAATTTAACCTAGATGGTCCTGATGGATACAACCACTGTTTCCCTGATTATTTTTTTGGTCAGAAAAACCGCATTTTGCCAATTTAGCTCATTTCCAAAGTTGCTATCCCAGGTCATGTGAACGCGTGCGAACTCCAACCGCTGTTTGCTCTAATGGCGTTTAGTGGAGACATTTTTTTTTTGTTTTTTTTAATTGAAGATGGTCTGCACCTAAAATAGCTCGACGAACAGTTAATGTGCTGGCTGTTACCCCCGCTTTTTCCTTTATTTTGCTGGTAGAGAGAGCTGAATTTGATGCAGTTTTTAAAATTTTTCTCTTATCCTGAGGAGTTAAAGCCGTTTTTGTCCTTCCTTTGCAGTTTTTATCGTATGAGTCACTGGTTTTAATAAAATTCCTCACAACATGGTCACTTTGGCCTATTTTTTTGCAATTCTTCTCATTGAAAACTCTTCGGATTGCAACACGTCAATTTTCCCTTTTTCTTCTGCAGCTAAAACTTTTTTTTCCAACATTTTGGACTGAAATCTGTGGCAAACACTTTTTTATTGCTTAAACTTTGCAGCTATCTGTAATCCACGTAACAGATCGCGACCAACTAACTAATTTTACAGGTGCGTCTAATCATGTGAACAAAAAAAAACTGTACTTTTTCTTGGAGCACAGACAAAAGTGAAAAAAAATGTCCGTTTACTTCCACTCACCTTGGACTTTTTAGTGTTATTTTGTTGAGAATTTAATAAGCTTTCAAATAAATGCAATGGTTTGACAATTGCTACCCAGACTTACAAAAAAATTAGGTTTATGTAAAAAAAAATTAGTGCGTCTAATTAAGTGAACAGCAGTGTATATACTTATTTTTAAGTTAAAAATTGTATTGAATTTCAATAGCAGAGTTCTGCTAAATAAATCAACTAAACTAAACTAAACTAAACTAATTAGATCCAACACAGGAAATCTATTAGTAGATAATAGGAAGGTAATGTGGGCCATTGACTCATTCTCAGCATACAAATCTGCATGTCCGGACGGTATCATTCCAATGATGCTCCAAAGCCCTAAAGACTTGATTGTGCCGATTCTAGTGGAAATATTCAGAGGTTGTCTAAACCTCACCTTTATTCCAACTAGTTGGAGGGAAGTTAAAGTCATATTTATTCCCAAAGCCGGTAAGCCCTCACACACTGAACCCAAAAATTTCAAACCAATAAGCCTATCCTCCTTTCTACTTAAGACTCTAAAAAGCCTTATAGAAACGCATATCCGAACAAAACTGAATAACAATGTGATCTCTACAGCCCAACATGCATATATAAAGGGCAAATCAGTGGACACTGCACTTAATGAAGTAGTCGGAACCATTGAACAGTCAATCCAATATAAAGAGTATACGTTGGCTGCATTCCTCGATATAGAAGGGGCCTTCAACAACGTTGAATACAGTGCTATTCGCATGGCATTAAGTTCCATAAATATCGAGCCAACGCTATCAAACTGGATCGACTCCATGCTCCAAACGAGAATAGTAAAAGCAGAAATGGGTGCAAGTACCCAAAAAGTCAAAACTTGTAGAGTTACACCTCAAGGAGGAGTGTTATCCCCGCTACTCTGGCTCCTAGTAGTTAACCAAATCCTGGTTAAACTTGACAGGAGCGGAATAAAAGCAGTAGCCTATGCCGATGACATCGTCATCATGACTTCGGGAAAATTCACAACCACTCTTTGTGAACTTCTTCAGACAGCTCTAAACAAGCTCACCAGCTGGGTAAAATACTGTGGGCTAAACGTCAACCCTACTAAAACAGAACTTGTTCTGTTTACGAGAAAACGTAACATTCCAGATATACTTCCTCCCTCCATTAATGGTATACCAATAAACTTATCTGGTACGGCAAAATATCTCGAAATTGTCCTTGATCGTAAACTTAACTGGAAAGAAAATTTAAAAGAAGGAGAAAGGAAAGCTCAAATCGATTTCTACACTTGTAGTAGAATTTTTGGGAAAAAATGGGGACCTGGTCCCAAAACCATTCACTGGATGTATACATCCTTAATAAGACCAATCCTCACATATGCCTGTCTAGTCTGGTGGCCATCATTAGAGAAAGCTTCAAACCTTAAGACCATGACCAAAATCCAAAGGCTTGCATGCATTGGCTCAACTAGTGCCATGAGAACAACACCAACTGCAGCTCTGGAAACTTACCTGTCGCTAGCCCCCCCCCCCCCCCCCCCCCTATATCTTTTTACTAAGGAGATTTTGATTGATTGATTGATTGATTCATCTTTATTTAGCTTTGAAAAATAAGCTATTTAGTTTACAATTTTATATAAATTCATAAAATTTACAATATTTAAAATCTTACATATTGTTTAGTTGTTTAGCTAAGAATTCTTGTTATACTTATATATTTTTATTATTATATCACATTTTCTTGAATGTACTGAATGAGTTTTCTTTTAAACTCTATTAAGTTATTTGCATTTTTAATTTCACTTGGTAAATTGTTAAAACCATGGAATCCCATATAATATATTGTTCTTTGACCCCTCACAGTTCTTGATCTTTCAATTCTAAGGTCATTATTGTTTCTCAGGTTGTATTCCAAACCAACATTAGTACGTACATTTTCACATAAATATTCTGGATACATATTATTTTTTATTTTAAACACAAATATCATAGATAACATAAACAGTCTTTGATTTACATTTAACCATTTCAGCGAATTTAACATCAGCCTTATTGGTGTGTATCTATTACAAAGATTTAGCTAGCCGAATTTTCCTTTTGAATTGGTTTCTACATTGCTGATACGCGTGCCATATATTTTCATCATTTGTAAGAACAGCCCTTCTATAAAGATTGACTTTTCGCATTTTTTCCACTTCTAGTTCAGAATTAAACCACTCCGCGTTATTATAAGGAACTTTTTTCTCTACAATCATGGAGTCGACAACACTTTTTAGATTATACACAAAATGATCACATAGGACGTTCAAGTTAAGTGATTGCTCAGAATCAATAACAAAAAAGGGTATTTCCAGGAGTTTTGACACAAAAAAATTTTGATTACAGGAACAGTATCTAACTGTTTTTTTATGTTTGGTCTTGTGTTGGTTTATTATAAATATGTCAATGGATTCGTGGTCACTTATTTTGTTATTATTATTCACTCTTGCAGTAACTACGTCAGTGCAGTTTGTAATCACATAGTCAATCAATGTTTTTGAGTTACTTGTTATTCGTGTAGGCTCATTTACAATCATGTTTAGACCGTTATCGTTAAAAATGTTTGAGATTTTTCGCGTGTACGTGTCCGTTTCATCAAACCAGTCAATATTGACGTCACCTACCATTATAAATCTACCACATTGGGATAGATATTCTAACCAGTTTTCTAGTTCATTACAAAATTCACTTTTCGATGATACTCGACTAGGAGATCTATATACACCACATATATGTATCACAGGATAGTTTTCATATTGCACTTTTAACATCAAACACCAATATTGCATACTAACTTTATATTTTTTCAGAAGATGACATTTAAAATTATTTTTGACATAGACAACAACACCACCGGTATGACTAGATTCACTTTCACAGCTAAAAGGGTGATAATATCCTTCAAGTTCTAAATAATTTAGGTCATTTGAATCTGTAACATGTGTCTCTGTTAGCACTAGAATATCAGCATTTTCTTTTTCCACTATGCTTTCTAATTCATCAAAATTATTTGATAGACCTTGTATATTAAAATAGATACACCTAATATCTTCTAATTGCTAGTAGTCCGTACGTTCTTCTGCAATTTTCAGTTTTCGCTGGAAAACTGGACAGATTGGATCATTCGCCGTATGATTTTCATCTAAGTCCATTCTTAAGTTTGTTTTTGCATTGTGACAATTGATGCAGCTTTCTTTCCAGTGCAAATCAATGATATCCTCCAAGCAGCATGGTTTCTGTAAGGGAAGGTCTACAACTACTAATCTAGTTGAGTTTGTTTCCTTCTCTCGTTCTGCGATGGAAAAAGGAAACGAAGTAGACGTCATTACCACAGATTTCAGCAAAGCTTTCGACAAAATCTCTCACACTTTAATCCTCTTTAAACTTTCCTTCCTCGGATTCAGCCCTATCCTACTCAAATGGATATCTTCATATTTGGATAACCGCCAATATAGAGTTCGTTTCCGTTCTACTCTTTCAGTTCCTTTCGTGGCAACCTCCGGTGTGCCCCAAGGCAGCCATCTCGGACCCCTTTTTTTCATTCTTGCCATTAATGATGTCGAACAGATCATCCAATATTCTTCTATCTCACTTTACGCGGATGACGCTAAAATTTTCAAAGTCATCACCTCCGATCGAGACTCTCTCCAGCTTCAAAATGACCTCGATTCATTCGTCTTTTGGTGTTCTAAAAACTTTCTTGAGTTAAACATTGCCAAATGCGAAGCAATAACTTTTTCTCGTAAAAGTAATAAACCTCCCCCCAGACCCTATTATCTTCAGAACATTTCCATAAACCGTGTGCAGCGTATCCGAGATTTAGGAGTTCTCTGCGACAGCGAATTAAATTTTCGTTCTCATATTGACGAGGTAATATCAAGAGCTAATTCCGCCCTTGGTTTTATCAAGAGATGGTCCAAAGAGTTCCATAACCCCCTTGTTACAAAATCCCTCTATATTGCCTATGTTCGCCCTCTCCTAGAGTATGCATCGCAAGTGTGGGCTCCATATCAAGCGGTTCATATCTCTAGGATCGAAAGTGTTCAACGTCGTTTTCTGCTGTTTGCCCTTCGGGATCTCTACGATGTTAGAAACTTTCTCACCCTGCCTCCTTACCGCGAACGTCTCGCAATCCTTAATCTCCACTCCCTAGAAAACAGAAGGAATGTCTTTGACATCATATTCATTCACCGACTTCTTACTGGTAACACTGACTGCTCCCCCCTTTTAGATCTTATCTCCTTCAACACTAATCCCCGAAACGTAAGATCTTCCCGATTTTTTTTCCTTCCTGCTCATCGTACATCCTATGGTCTCAACGAACCCCTAACCCGCATGATGAGTAAGATTAACTCTGTTCCTTTTCTTTTCGACCTTAATCTTTCAAGTTCTTGTCTGAAAGTCCTCCTTTTAAACCATTTCTCATCCCTGTAGTTTAATTTAGCTTTAATTAGTTTTAATTAGTTTAAGTTTAGTATGTTTAAGTTATTTTAAGCTTGTATTAAGCTAATAAATGGGGCGGTAGCCCCACCAAAATTAAATTAAAAGCGCACTGCGACTCAAACAATGCAACAATTGGAAAACAGGCATATCAGGCCATAGAACCATCATGAACGATACAGATATAGGCATTCAAACAGACTATACCTTTTTCTTTTTCCTACCTTTTTTCTACCTTACCTTAAGGTAGGGTTTAGGATAAGGTAGGATTTAGGAATCGAACATACCAAAGGAAACGGAAAAGGAAAAATCAGAAAAAAGGTAGGAAAAAGAAAAAGGAAAGGGACCAAAACAAGTATGGGAAAGGTAGGTATGAACGGTAGGAGAGGAAATTATGGGAATGGAAGGAATGCACAGAGAGGAGACCTGGCACGTTCGCGGAGCACGGCTTAGCTCGCCGGATGTGGGTGGGTCTTGCCTCCTCTGCTGCACCTCGCCTCGCAACAAAACATAAATCGTGCCTAAAGAAACGGAATACCACCACTAAAAGAAAACACAAAGCGAAAGCACATTGCAGGGAAATCGCGGAAGGGGAAGACCTCGTCTTAGGTGGCGCAATCAAGTGGATGAAGACCTCAACCGACTTGGAGTGTGAAACTGGAGAGAGCTCGCCCGAAATCGAAGTCGTTATAGAAGGATGTTGGTTGAGGCCCAGGTTCACCCCGAACTGTAATGCCCACCTAAGTAAGTAAGTAAGTAAAATATTCTGAAAATATACCGCAGTGTGAAGAAATTTTTCGATTTCAACAACAGCTAGCATGCTTGAAACAATTGTTAAATCAATGAATAAAAAAAATGATGGTTAGTGTTTAAATTGTAACATAATTCTTTATTGCAAAGAAGACATGTTTCCACCGCTCCTAAAAATAATTAATAATTATAATTGAGGAAACCCTTGGTCGTTTATTAGCTAGAAGAGTACCTACGCATCGCGATCTACATGGCTAGTCCATGTGAAATATAGGCCGAATTTTGAAAGAAAAATAGTACTCACTCAATCGATCACTCATGCGGTAATTTGACCCGTTGTAACAAAGGCTGATCGTATTAAAAGTATCAAAATCCTTGGAAGCCTTCACTTTAAATACACTTGGAAAAAATTGAGCCTGACGGTCTCATTTGGTATTGTCATACCAAAGGCCATATTATACAAAAATCAGAAACTATTGCGAAAGACAAAAAAAGAACGGGAAACGAAAACACTTTTGTTCGGACAAATGCAGCAAAATCTGCATCTTTTTATGAACCCAGACATGACATACTAATTCAAAGCTGAGGTTTGCCGACCCATTCTGAGGTCAACTCAACGAACCCCACAAGTGATTCACTAGTATGAAATAGTTACATGGGAGAGCTGTGAATCTTTCGATATCACAATGCTAGTAACGCCGGAAAAAAAAGAATTCTAAAATTATCAAATTTAATCCTATATTACAGAGCTTCTTGCTCATTATCATTTGTTCAATCATGCTCCTGAGTTTTTTACCTGTGCATAATTCCTCGTGTAAACTTGCGCAAAAAAATTTTAAAAGTTCACTTACATTCATAGAACATTCCTTTATATATGCACAAAATTCATTAAGTTGCAAAAAGTTGTTATGTTCAATAGCAGCTTTTAACGCATCGCCAAGGCCTTTACCACGGGGTTCTTGAAACCTAACTTTGTTGATTACGGCTGCCTTAGACTTTTCCCTGTCGGTTGATGAGTAACATTTTAAAATAGAAGACAGTCCAGTCTTTGCACTATATACGGACATTTTTACGATAAGAAATATTTTTTCAATGGAAAAACACTGTTTTTCGTACTTTTTAATTTAAAGGTTAAGTATTAATTGCACGCTTTGACTTAATGCAGATATGAGAAATTTATTATTACCTCGTTTCCACTTCAAATCGGGTAATCGAATCGGATTATGATTCAGATTTCTATGCAGGTATCTACTCACAGAGTAGATAATACAGAGTATCCACTTCCACCCCTTCAACCCGAAACACCCGCAAAAAATTTTTCAACATGAGGCCTGTTTTTTTGGGAAGATGTCCGGTACCTTGTATTGTAAATACATGTAAAGCAACAACAACAAAAGATACAGGGGATAAAAGGATGAGTAAATTTTACAAGGGATAGATTTTTCGATATCGAATAAGTTTTTCGATGTTTCATTTTTAAATGTTGGTGCGACTAGAGACTTTCATGTATCTCGAACAACAGAAAGGGTGTTCACAAGTGAATGGAAATGAATTTTGTACAAGAATAGAATAGAATAGAAAAGAATTTTGGTAACGATTTTTGAATTGTAGAAATTTATTAATTTTGATTATTTAATTTGCAGGTTCATAGGTATATAATAATATATCGTAAAAGAAACGAAAAAAGCTCTGTTAAACTATTTTTTTTGTTCTTTTTTGCATAGTTCCTTAACACATTTTTCTGTGAATGTTGACATTTTTTCCAATAATATTTACTACGTCTTATCTTAAAATAGATTTTTTTATTGATAACTAGCAGACGCGGCCACGCGTTGCTGTAGGTCGCCATCTGTGAGATGCAAGGGACAATGTTTTACAGTTCTCTGTAAAGAAATTCGCTTAAGGCGCCATCTGTTCCAGATTTATGCAATCTATGATTAATAACAACAAAAGCGCCATCTGTTCCAGACTTATTTAATCTACAATTAATAACCATTAAGGAATAGTAAACTCGATTTCGTTATTCGTTACATATATACCATGAAGCGGAAGTTGATTCTTATACAGATAAGTACCCGCTTGTGTCGTATTTCTTAAGACACTTTTAAAATACAAGTATTGAACTTTTAAACTTCTAAGTAATGTATTTTAGCGGATTACCGACATTTAAAAGTTTTCCGCACTTGTTCTCATTCACTCTCAAGTGAATTGAACCCAAGCGTGTAAACAGAGAAAAAAACCACAAGAAAATACTTGCATACTTTTGTGAACACCGCTATTTTGACATTTCCCAACTACAACTCGTCACGGACACCAACTATCAAACATAAAAACGCAAACCGTTTTTTTGGACTTACAATACAAGGTACCGGACAGCCTCCCAAAAAAACAGGCCTATGGTGTCCTATTTCTGAGTTTGAGGCTCTGTGCTCACTAGTATGAACTGTAAAAACTTAACAAAACGCCTGCATCGGTATGAAATTTTTTACTAATTTTTGTCTTTTTCAGTGAAATACTGGTAAAAATGGAAAAAAAAGTTATTTCCTGCAACTAAAATTCATTTTTCTAAATGCTAGGCTGTATGAAAATTAAAAATTATCGATTTTTTTTGCAACCAAAAAAAAATTTTTAACTTTTCAAACTCAACTGACTTTGATCTGTGGGAAGTGAAGCCCAGTGCGGGCATCCGGTGCGGGCATCCGGTTTAGTTTAGCTTGTAGGCAAAACGCACTACCTTGCTGCAGTGGACTCTCTGGTTATACTCTGTGTATCTACTTACCCACTGAATCGAGTAATCTAGGTATAAAGGACTATTCAGGACTATTCACATGAGCACGACCAACGAACGACGAATAAATCAAGAAATTAGATTTTAAGTACCTTACTAGCATAAATTCCTCACGAATTTGTTTGGAAACGATGGAAACATAGTTCATATTTATTTTTAGGTGGATAAACTTTTATGTTTGTGCCTAAAATTAAAAAAATTGAGAAAAAAAGTTTATTCGTTCCGAATAAACGTCTAGTAGGTACGAACTGTCAGACTTTATTCTCGTTCCACATACAATCAACACTCCAACGAATAAATTTTTCGCGCGTGCTTAACCTCAAAATCATTCCCCATTTTTGTTTTGCATGTAAATTTTGTTCGTTATTCGTGACGAATGTAAAACACTCATGTGAATGAAATGTCAAAATTAACGAATTTTCGTTCATTCGTCGTTCGTTGGTCGTTCTCATGTGAATACTACTTTCACATGAGCACGACTAACGAACGACGAATAAATAAAGAAATGTGATTTTAAGTACCATACAAGCATAAATTCCTCACGAATTTTTTGGAAAAGATGGAAACATAGTTCATACTTATTTTTAGGTGGATAAACATTTATGTTTGTGCCTAAAAATAAAAAAATTGAGAAAAAAAGTTTATTCGTTACGAATAAACATCTAGTAGGTACGAACTGTCAGACTTTATTCTCGTTCCACATACAATCCACACTCCAACGAATAAATTTTTCGCGCGTGCTTAACCTCAAAATCATTCCCCATTTTTGTTTTGCATGTAAATTTTGTTCGTTATTCGTGACGAATGTAAAACACAGAGTAGATAATACAGAGTATCCACTTCCACCCCTTTAACCCGAAACACCCGCAAAAATTTTTTCAATATGGCGTCCTATTTCTGAGTTTGAGGCTCTGTGCTCACTAGTATGAACTGTAAAAACTTAACGAAACGCCTGCATCGGTATGAAATTTTTTAATAATTTTTGTCTTTTTCAGTGAAATACTGGTCAAAATGTAAAAAAAAGTTAATTTCTGCAACTTAAATTCATTTTTCTAAATTCTAGGCTGTATGAAAATTAAAAATTATCGATTTTTTTTTGCAAGCAAAAAAAATTTTTTTAATTTTCAAACTCAACTGACTTTGATCTGTGGGAAGTGAAGACCAGTGCGGGCATCCGGTGCGGGCATCCGGTTTAGTTTAGCTTGTAGGCAAAACGCACTACCTTGCTGCAGTGGACTCTCTGGTTATACTCTGTGATGTAAAACACTCATGTGAATGAAATGTCAAAATTAACGAATTTTCGTTCATTCGTCGTTCGTTGGTCGTTCTCATGTGAATACTACTTTTAGTAGTAGTAGTACTTTAAGTAGTATTCACATCACAGAGTATAACCAGAGAGTCCACTGCAGCAAGGTAGTGCGTTTTGCCTACAAGCTAAATGAAACCGGAAAACCGCACCCGGAAAACCGCACTGGCCGTCACTTACCACAGCCGCCATTGTGTGCGGTCGCAGAATAAAGTCAGTTGAGTTTGAAAAGTAAAAAATATTTTTTTGGTTGCAAAAAAATCGATAGTTTTTAATTATCATACAGCCTAGAACTTAGAAAAATGAATTTAAGTTGTAGGAGTTAACTTTTTTTTCCATTTTGACCAGTATTTCACTGAAAAAGACAAAAATTAGTAAAAAATTTCATACCGATGCAGGCGTTTTGTTAAGTTTCACAGAATATACCAATGTGCACATAGCCTTAAACTCCCCACACAATTGCACATGGTGTGGTAGGTCATTTATGACATGACAGATATGAAAAGCGAAAACAAACCAACTTCGTTCGTGGTTCGTGCGCGGTATTTTTGTCGAAAAGTTTCTAAAAACGTTTGCATGCCGAGCGTATCTTAAAAATACGAAAAATAAACGACAGAGAAGACAATAAAAACAAAACTACAACAAATCTAAATGGGCCAGAAAGTCACATGCACATGGAAGACACAGCTGCGGAAGCTGAACGTCGCGAGGACGCCAAAAAGAAATTCGTAAAGTTTGTTCATAAATCATTTTCGATTGATGAAACCAAACGTGATGAGCATTCCACAAAGGTTGTTACGCTCATTGTCTAAATTTGAAAGACAAATGTGAATACACATTCAGGGTATATGCTGAAAACTCCGTGGGCCTTAGCTCACCAGCTTCTACTTATAGCATTTCATTGAAAACACACGCAAGTATGTGTGCATTTTATACAATTTCAAATCACACAAAACAAAACTCAATACTTCTTTTTTGTTAGCCGTTCCATCGCCACCAACTGGTCTATTGGAAGCAAGAGTCATTGCAGCCAATGCGCATGTCTTTGAATGGGGTATTCCCGAGTCGGATGGGGGTGCGCCACTACTTGGTTACAATATTGCCATTCGTGATCTCCGCAAGACCATGTGGATTGAGGTTGGACGTGTACAACCAGATATACAGAGATTCCAAATCAAAGACCTACAGGAGAATCACGATTACCTACATAATTCGTATTTTTGCTGGGAATGAAATTGGTCTAAGTGAACCATTAGAGTCTGAAGAACCATACAAGGTTATCACGACGGGTAGGTTTGAATCAATTCTCATTTCTTATACCCATTTATGGCATGTATGTATTTTCTTGTGTTGTATAGATCAAGAGATGTTTCCCGATGAACCACGAACTGAAATGACTGGTATGAGTACGGACAATACATCTTCCAGGCTGGAAACCACACAAATGCGATATTTGCGGATCGGAATATACCTGCAAACAAAATCTAATCGTTCACATTCGTCGACATACTGGTGAAAAACCGTTTAAATGTGATTTTTGTGATAGATGTTTTGCTTCATCTACAGAAAGAATATCCCACCACCGTATATATACAGGAGAGAGACCGTTTATTTGTAAGCCTTGTGGTAAAGGTCACACGTCCTCATCACAACTCACAGAACATATGCGCAGACAATTAGATATAAGGAACTACTCGTGCGATATATGTGATAAACGCTTTAGAAACTCATATAATTTGCGCATGCATAAACTTACTCACGATAAGGGGCCAAGGCAACCCCAGTGCCCACATTGCATAGCAACTTTCAAGACTCAAAATAGCTTAATGCAACATTCACAGATTTACGCCAAAGTTAAGAAATATACATGTCAGATTATGTGGACGGGCATTTGCACAGTATCCCGGGCTTTACAGTCATATGAAAGCACACGCAATATCGAAATAATAAAATGATCGTCATAAAGTTTAAAATTTTCTTTTTCTCCTTAGAATTATAGCACCATTATAAATATTTCTCATCATATACATTTTTTCAGAACTAGTTTCTACACTGATGTGACAGGAACTACACGTTTCCATACATTTGTAGTTGTCGCGGTGCCAGAAATGCTGTCTACAAACAATTTTGTTTCAGAAACGTGTTAAAATGAGCTGATAGCAAAGTTACATTGCATACTTAACATTATTTTGAATTTTCAAACCTACAAAGAGAGATTATCCTCTCAATTTTTTAATTCAAATATAAAATTGAATTCAACTAAAGCAAGATCGCAAGATTCACGAATTCGAAGGGATGTCATGGGACAATGCAAACAACGACGACGAGGGCCAGTGGGAATTCAACATCAACTATGTCGGCAAGCGATGCCTTCTCCAAGTATATAATACATAATACACTGCGAAGCTTACGGTACAACAAAAGAATCAAAAATACGCTTCTCTAATATTGACACACACAATTTTATTGATCAAGAGATGAAATATACACATCATAGTGAAGTTTAAAAAAAAATTTATCAATTTATTGTTGTTGTTTGAACACGTTAGATTTTTGTTTCTTTCTGGGGGGGGGGTTGCTTGTTTGGCTGGCTGCTACACCAAAACTTGCAAAACATCTCTCCGATAGCGGCTTGTTGGATTCGATTTTGAGAATTCCTTCAGTCAGTCATAATCACACGGGTTTGTGGGACTGTCGCTTGCGATCACAACAACTAACATGTCTCGGACTATTGCGGTAATGGTGATATTTGAAAAAACTAAATACTGTCCTGTTTCTGGCCTCGAACCATACGCGGCAAGCTGGTGTCTAGACGAGGCTCTCTCAGTAGTTTTTGCTACCTACCATTGAAATGACAATGGTGAATGGATGAACGTTCATACATCCGCCAATTTTCGAAAGTTAATCCCTCCATAGCCAAAGGAAGTGTTTTGGAAAGTGCACAGTTCGATGAAAACCTGCGAAAACTACGTAATCCGATGGACACTGTGTTCATTACGAGAACTTTAAGAAATTACTTTCCATTTGTGCGGCAGGAGAAGGTTTTGGATTCCATGTTGTTGGACATTGTGTCGAAGCTTCTTGTTTTGCGCGAACGCATATTGCATGCGGCACAAGCCCTTTATAGTGCGTTATGAGCTGCTGGGCGTGAATCCATGAAGAGTGCATTACAGATGACACTAATTTGATGAGAATAATTTAGTTAGAAATAATTTAGTTATAAATACTTACAAGAAATAAAACATTACAAAATTTTGCAATATTTTGCAAGTGTCAAAGATAAACGTCATCTTGCTTTTTTTTATTTATTGAAGTTTGGAACTTCACCACGACTCCATTTTTACTCAAGAAATAGGACGCCATATTGAATTCGTGTTGAAAATTTTTTTGCGGGTGTTTCGGGTTGAAGGGGTGGAAGTGGATACTCTGTATTATCTACTCTGTGATTCACATGAGAACGACCAACGAACGACGAATGAACGAAAATTCGTTAATTTTGACATTTCATTCACATGAGTGTTTTACATTCGTCACGAATAACGAACAAAATTTACATGCAAAACAAAAATGGGGAATGATTTTGAGGTTAAGCACGCGCGAAAAATTTATTCGTTGGAGTGTGGATTGTATGTGGAACGAGAATAAAGTCTGACAGTTCGTACCTACTAGATGTTTATTCGGAACGAATAAACTTTTTTTCTCAATTTTTTTAATTTTAGGCACAAACATAAAAGTTTATCCACCTAAAAATAAATATGAACTATGTTTCCATCATTTCCAAACAAATTCGTGAGGAATTAATGCTAGTAAGGTACTTAAAATCTAATTTCTTGATTTATTCGTCGTTCGTTGGTCGTGCCTTTGTATATATATCGTATAGTACTATCACTTTCCAATATTTTTTTTGGAACTTGGAAGTCGAAAGTGGTCCACAAAATTTCCAATGTGGTCCACAAGCCTATTTTTCAAGAGCAGGAGGTAAGAGTAGGAAGCAAATAACAACGTTTAAATTTCATCATATATGCATTACTTTCTAACCCATAGGAAATGCTCACCTAAATTGATACATTCCACCATGAGCATAACAGCTGATCCGCTGGTGTTGGCGCACCCTAGTGACGAACAATGTTAATAAAAAATATTGGAAAGTGATATTACTATAGTTTCTATATACAAAGGTCGTGCTCATGTGAATAGTCCTTAAGTGGAAACGAGGTATGTCATTTTCCAAAAACAAAATAGCCCTGTTCACACTGTACAATTAATTGGACAGACTTCGTTTGATGGAAGTTGGATGGTTTGATGATGATTTGATGTTTGCGTTCACACTTATCAAGCTTGGCGTCCAACTTTATGTCACATACCCTTCCACACCATCGTACTTCAAGATTTTTAAAAACTTTTGTAAAATATCCAACAAGTTGGACAAGCGGTCGTCTGAAGGGTTCACACTATCAAGCATTGGTCGTTCAAGCACAAGTCTGGCCAACTAATTGTACAGTGTGAACGGTTCTAATCCGGAGTGAATTGGAGACACAGATGAGAAATTAAGTAGATGCCTAACTTCACGTTCACATAGAAATTGAAACCTGCCTACAACAGATATAAGAAATTTATTAGATGGCAAACATTGACATATTATATATGGACTGCTGGTTGAGTGTAATCTCCATATAAGACTGGCAAAGATTTTGAAGCCAAGCGACACTAGCCCTCTTGGTTCCCCTGTCCGCCATTTACGGCAACATTACAATTTTTTCCCAAGAATTAGGTGCCATCTAAAAGTTTGCTGTGCAAACAACAATAAAAACACTTATGCTTTCACGACAATAACAAAAAAAGACAAGACAACATCTGCCAGTTTGACAACTCGAAAAACACAAGTGTTAGTTTAGTTCTAGATTCCACAACCAGTTGAACCAAGATGCAGCACTGTCGCTTATCGCTGGCTTCACTTTTAAGGAGCCAACTAGCAGTCCATATATAATATGTCAATGATGGCAAACCTTTACTTCTCTTGCCCCGCAAAAACCATTTGATTACATTGTTGTTTTTGTAATCCCATCCTCTGTCTGTGAATACGTGGAAGCTGTACTCAAAGCGGTAGTAGTGAAATTTGCTGTACTCAAAGTGGTAGTAGTGAGATTTTGTGTAAAGTAAAGGTGGAGTGGAAGCTGTACTCAAAGTAGTAGGGGTGATTTTCGGTAAATCAGCTTGTGGGCAGTTTCAATGTGTGTGTGAAGTTTGCCATCTAATTAATATCTTACCTCTGGCCTACAAGCTGATTTACGCATACATTTAACGAAAACCACCTCTACTACTTTGAATACAGCTTCCACCATTGACTTTACGCAAAATATCAATACTTCCACTTTGAGTATAGCTTCCACCACTAAGGCCACGTCCGGCTGACTTTTTGGATTTTGAAAGCGATTTGTAATCTTAAAAACTTTTTATGAAAAATTTTGTTTTCATTTTCGCATTCCACTTTTTCAATATTAGGTGCGTTTTTTTTCTCAAGCCTATAAAGGCTTGTGTTGAAACTTAACATCGTTTCACAAACATCATACATTTCATACATATCTATATTTCAATTCAAATTTGTAGACTTTGTTTTTATATTTGAATCTGGCGCTCAAATTATACCAATCGCCATAATTTCTGAATTTTGAATTCGCTCTAAATATTAATTTATAGTCACGTGAATTTTTTGTACAAATAGAAGAGAAATTGAATAAACACATGAAACCTAGAAAGGAAAGAGAACCAACAAGGAAAAAACTCAGTGGACGTCCCTAAATACATAGGTACCATCAACCTAATAGAACAACTACAAACCAGGAGAACTACAGAAAAATTCTGGGAGATAAGTATATCTTTGAATGAGGTATGTGTGGTCTAAGTTTTACTCAAATGTGCGTTCCTATCCTACTACTAAACGACATAAATTGAAGTCATTGCCAAAACGCACCTTCGACATAAAACAGACCTAAAATTTAATTATATTGTTTAAAATACAATCATATATATTAAACAAACAACATATTTCGCCATTGCCGCTTATTTTATAAAATGAAGCAACGATTTCGGTTCTCTATTTAAAACATAAAAGCCTATTAGCCCTATATCAAAATTATAGTCTTTCGATCGTTTCAATTTGATCGACAGATCGTCGCTTACACCATAGTGCGATCGCTGGAAAATTTTAGTTATAATCCACAAAAGAGTACTTACGATCCACCAAATGTGTCCAATACACACCCACATACAATCATCATTCTCTCGCTCAAAACCAGTTTTTGCATAACCGCCACCACCCACCACCACATCATTGCCTATCGTCGTTTTTCGCTTCATTCTTTCGTGGTCTCGTTGATTGCTCGCTTCTTGCATATGGTTGTAGAAGCAGCCAAAAAAAAAAAAAAAAAATCAACATTCAATGCATCGATCTTCATTTCGCCCACACATCATTCGTTCAAGCTCATAAGTTTTTTTTTCGTCGTCGTCGTCGCGGGAGATCTTGCTACATGATCAATGCACTGAAGGAAAATTGATTGGACTTTCGTCGTGGAATTGCACAGAAATAAATAATTTTGAAGTCTAATCAAAGTTAGTTATTTAAATTATAGAACTGATGTAAAATAATCTATATCAACTTCATTAGCCTCAATCTTTGGATGAACAAATAGTATCTAAATTGGTTCGTTTTGAAAAGGGTTGTCGAATGCTACTTTAGCATTAATTGAATTCAGATTCAAATTAGATTCCAGTTAAAAGAATTTCATTTATCATTGGATTGTGCTGTTGTTGCTTGAAAGTATTTGGTATTTGTAATGGCAACCAAACCAACCCTTGAAGAATTTAAGCAACAAAGAGCTTCTACTAAGGGAAGCATAACTCGTATAAAAAATTTAGTGGAATCAACTAACAATGTGTTAACGCCAACTGAACTCGAATGTCGCCTAGGAATCTTGGAGTCTTACTTCAAGCAAATTTTAGTTTATCAAACACAGATCGAATCATTAAATCCCGATGATAGTGGTCGAGGGGATATCGAAGATTTGTATGTCACTGCAAAATCAACAATACTTTCGCTTTTGGGAACTGGCAGGCGGTGTAGCGTTGCAGATATGACATAAAGTAGTGTTGCTTTACCTTCAAGAAGTCGTCTTCCTAAACAACGTTTGCCTAGATTTAGTGGAAAATACTCGGAGTATTAAAAGTTTATAGACTCATTCAATCATTTAGTCGAAAACGATTCGAGCTTATCAAAAATAGAAAAATTCAATTATTTACTTTCGTGTTTGACTGATCAAGCACTTGGTACAGTAAAGGCTTTTCAAATCACTGAAACTAACTATCAAAAAGCACTTCTTAGTTTGAAGGAGCGCTATGACAATGACTGCCTGATCTTTTTGGAAAATATTTCTGATTTAATTGACCTACCCAAAGTTACAAAATCATCTCCTGTTGCACTTCGGTCATTGGTGGACAACATTTCAGCCTTGTTTAATTCTTTAATGTCGATAGGATCGTACGAAAATATTTGCAATGCAATAATAATCCATATTGCTATGTCGAAGGTTGATTCAGAAACACTGTCCAAATACGAGGAACAAATGGAGTACAGCAAGTTACCTGATTGGAAAGGATGTGCAGCCATTCTCAATAAACGGTGTCATTATCTAGAAGCTAGAGAAAGCAAACAGTTGCGTTCGGATGTCAATCCTAAACCATCGAATAAGCCAAAGCCTACGGTTGCCAACTATCGTCCTCAAACTTCACTCGCTGCCAACCAACATTTTTGTGTCTTTTGCAACGAAAATAACCACTCAGTGGCAAATTGCAAGAGTTTTGTTGAACTGTCGGTAATGGATCGTTATTTTAAAGTGAAAAAATTAGGGCTTTGTTTGAATTGCCTAGGAAAAGGTCACAGCGTTTCGAAATGTTCTTCGGCCTATAGGTGTAAGAGTTGTAAGCAACCACACCACAGTCTTTTGCACAGACCCCAAGCTACAGATAGGGATCATTGTTTTGAAGCTTCGCTTGGTACACCTGCCCCGAATAATTCAGCAGCTGCCCACTCCGCCTTGGAGAAAGAGCGGGTTCTTCCACAAGTAATATTAGCAACAGCGTTAGCTCTCGTAAAGGATTCGTCAGGGGGCTTCCAGTTGGGTAGGATTTTGCTTGATTCTGGTTCCCAAGTCAATTTTGTTAATGAGAAGTTCGTTAAAGCACTCGGCCTTAAGAAACACAGAAGAAACGTTGATATATTGGGAATAGGAGATACAGAAACACAAACAAAATATGTAACGCAATCAACAATTCGCTCAAGATACAACAATTTCGAAGTTTCTTTGGAGTTTTTGATCTCACCCTCCATCACAGGGTATCAACCAGAAGCAACACTCAACATCAGTGACTGGAATCTACCTGCGAACTTGGAGCTTGCAGATGAAAGCTTTAATAAACCATCTCAGATAGATATGTTGGTAGGAGCCGAAGCATTCTTTGATTTGCTCGAAGTAGGTCAAGTCAAACTAAGGGAAGGACTTCCCCTCTTGCAAAAAACTGCGTTAGGTTGGATCGTATCTGGCAGATACAAATCGAAATCGGCAAAAAGCTATAAATCTTGCTTAGTTAATTCAAAGGATAATTGTTTGGATAAATATTTGGAAAAATTCTGGGAACTCGAAGAGATTCAGGGTCATCAGTCGAAATGGTCAGAAGAGCAATCTTCATGCGAGGAACACTTCAAAGAGAACATTGAAGTTCTACCTAGCGGTCAGTTGATGGTTAAACTGCCCTTTAAACAGGATCCTAGTTGTCTTGGAGCTTCTTATGACATCGCCTTCAGAAGATTTTTGTCTCTTGAGCGTAGGCTATCTAAGAACTCTTCATTAAAAACCCAATACGCTGCCTTCATGAAAGAATATGAAGCGTTGGGTCATATGTCACTCGTTGAAAATCCAAAACAAGAAATCCTTCACTATTATCTACCACATCAGTGTGTAATTCGGCCTGATAGCATATCCACCAAATTGCGTGTAGTATTTGATGCATCTTGCCGAACATCGTCGCAAATATCTCTTAACGGAATACTTATGGTCGGTCCTACAATACAGGACAATCTTTTAATCATTTTGCTTCGCTTTCGTCTTTACCGATACGCTCTGACTGCGGATATTGTTAAGATGTATCGGCAAATTCTAGTACATCCGTCGCATAGAAGTTTGCAGCTTGTGTTATGGAGAGAAGATGAAAACACTCCAATACAAACCTACCAGCTGAACACAATAACATATGGTACTTCATCGGCGCCATTTTTGGCAATTCGTTGTTTGCAGTACTTAGCTGACGTAAACCAAGAGCGTTTCAGTTTAGGTGCTTCTGTTCTAAAGTCTGATTTTTACGTTGATGACATGTTAACTGGAGCTGACAACCTAGATACTCTAACTCAGAAACAGAACGAAGTTGTTTCCATTTTGAGGTCTGCTGGACTAGAGCTCTCAAAATGGAATAGCAATCATCATTCCTTGCTTGGCG
Source organism: Melanostoma scalare (assembly GCA_949752695.1). Classification (NCBI taxonomy): domain Eukaryota; kingdom Metazoa; phylum Arthropoda; class Insecta; order Diptera; family Syrphidae; genus Melanostoma; species Melanostoma scalare. The sequence continues at coordinate 106,636,076 of OX456984.1, read as the reverse complement.
AAGTTAAACAGAAGGAAATAAGATTAACTGAATCCAATCTCATAAGTACGTTAGGTATCGCTTGGAACCCTTTCGCTGACGAGTTTAGTTTTTCTTATAAACCCAATCGAACTTACAAAATTTATACCAAGAGATCTATTTTATCTCTTTCTTCGTCTCTTTTCGACCCAATGGGCTTGATTAGCCCTATCATTATTCGAGCAAAAATAATTTTACAAAGTCTTTGGATAGATAAGGTAGAGTGGGATGCATCTATTCCACAAGCCATTGAAACTGAATGGCGTCAGTTTATGACCGACTTGCACTCAGTTGGAAATCTATCGGTACCTCGACATATATTTTCAGAAAATAGGCAAAGTTACCAAATACATGGATTCGCGGATGCTTCGATGAAAGCGTACGGCTGTTGCATCTATCTGAGAAGCATAGACACCTGTGGATCAGTAGCAGTTAAGCTTTTAGTGGCAAAGTCGAGAGTAGCACCTGCTAAGAAGAAACAACTGCCTCGACTAGAACTATGCGCCGCACATCTTTTGTCTAAGCTCTGGATAAAAATTCACAGCGTTGTAGATAAAAACTACTCAGGTGTATTCTTTTGGACTGATTCTCAAATAGTTTTGCACTGGATCTTTACACACTCTTCAAAGCTCAATACGTTTGTTGGAAATAGAGTAGCAGAAATACAGGAAACGACAAAGGAAGTAGTTTGGAGACATGTTCCAACCAACGATAGTCCTGCAGATGTCGTCTCGCGAGGATGCACCGTAGAAGATCTAAAAGACTCGATTTGGTTTACAGGACCGAAATTTTTAGTTGAAGAAGAGGAAAATTGGCCAACCGCAACAGGACTTCATCTCACTCCAGAGGACCTGGCACTGGAAAAAAGGAAAATTGTTCTGAGTTGTCGCAACCCAGACCAAAACCATTATTTGGAAAAAATAGAGAGCATCAGCTCATACACTAAACTCATTCGAATCTTTGCGTACGTATTGAGATACCTTAGCTTACGATTACGCAAAATACCATTTCGAGGTGAATACCTTACAGCTGAAGAGCTAGAACATTCCCTACAAACCATAGTAAATGTCATTCAAATGAAATATTTCGCCAAAGAAATAGTCGCAATTAAAACTAAAACATCGCTCAAGGGATCTATAAAATCACTTAGCCCCTTTATAGAAGACAAAAATGGTCTTCTTCTGTTGAGAGTTGGAGGCAGTTTGAAACACGCAAATATACCAGAAGAAAGTAAGCATCCATTGTTGCTACCAAAGGATTGCAATTTTAGCAACACTCTTGTCGAACACCTTCATTATTCCAACTATCACGCTGGACCAAAGGCTCTAGTCGCATTGACCAGACAAAGATTTTGGATGATCAATGTTCGAGAAGTAGCGCGAAGAGTCGTGCGAAAATGTCCTCACTGCGCGAGGTATCGGCCCAAGCTATATGAGCAGTTTATGGGAAATTTACCTGTTGAAAGACTAACGCCATCGCGTCCATTTCTCTGTTGTGGGGTCGACTTTTGCGGTCTGATATACACCTATTACAGAATTCGAGGTAAAGTGCCCTATAAAACGTATGTGGCAGTTTTTGTCTGCTTCTCGTCGAAAGCAGTTCATTTGGAACCTGCTTCTGATCTTTCAACAGATACATTCATAGGAGCTTTAAAAAGGATGATAGGTCGTAGAGGTCTTCCTAGAGATATCTATTGTGACAATGCCACAAATTTTGTTGGGGCACAGTCAAAACTTAAAGAATTGCGTGATATGTTGTTCCATAAGTCTAACCAACAAAATATCATTAACTTTTGTTCTAACGCATCCATAAATTTTCATTTTATACCCCCCAGGGCACCCCATTTCGGCGGACTTTGGGAGGCAGCAGTAAAGGTTGCAAAAGGCCACCTATATCGCAGCCTAGGAAATGCCAAGCTGTCATTCGAAGAATTGTCAACTGCACTGGTGGAAATCGAAGCCATAATGAATTCCAGACCAATTACTCCTGGGCGAAACGCACAATTTCTTTTTTTTTAATGGAGTAAGGTCACGGATCTCTAGATCCTCTGTCTATTTTCAATTACTCCGATGTCAACGGATCCCAATGACCTGGAAGCCATTACACCCGCACATCTACTCATTGGGTCATCGCTAAAAGCAATTTCCGAGCCAGCTTCAGAAGTATCCGACATCAATTATCTACAAAAATGGCGGCGAATAAATGCAGTAAAAACTCAATTTTGGAAGCAGTGGTCATCAGAGTACGTCCAAGAACTCCAATGTCGTACGAAATAGGTTACGTCACACCCAAATATCGTACTTGGTAGCCTCGTCATAATTCACGAGGATAACCTCCCCCCTCAAAGGTGGCTATTAGGAAGAGTCACAAAAATCATAGAAGGCCCGGATGGAAGAGTCAGAGTCGCCGATGTGAAGACGTCACGAGGAGAATTTAGGCGGCCCATCAGCAAACTAGCAGCGATGCCATCTTGAAAGGTAGTCCTTTCAGAGGAGGCGGAATGTTGAAACTTAACATCGTTTCACAAACATCATACATTTCATACATATCTATATTTCAATTCAAATTTGTAGACTTTGTTTTTATATTTGAATCTGGCGCTCAAATTATACCAATCGCCATAATTTCTGAATTTTGAAATCGCTCTAAATATTAATTTATAGTCACGTGAATTTTTTGTACAAATAGAAGAGAAATTGAATAAACACATGATTCCATTGTATTGTGCTATATTGTTCCAACCCTCACGGGCAAATCATTGCGTTTTCTTTCGTCGTATCATTTTCGTTGTCGTAACTCGCAACCGCTGACAATTGGTCAGCGCATCAACCAAGATCGTTCTATCCCTTTGCTACAGGGAATTAATAGAGATCTCAGATTGACGGTCAAATTGTTTCGTGACCGTACAGCTTGATCAAAAAGAGAAAAACAAGAAAAAAAGAACAGACCCAACGACAGCTTTCGCCATTTTCGATTACATTTCCAAAAAATAGTTTGGTAGCACATTTTTTGTTATCGGGCTAAGGAATTAAGACCGAGTAAATTATGAGGCTAATACCCTTTTCACACCGCACGAAAATCCGGATTTTGATTTTGATTTGGGTGGTACTATATTCAACCCATTCACACTGCAGCGAGGTAGTAGAGTAGATTTTGCTTGACGTTTGACACTGACACTAACTTCACACTCTAAATTTGTGGTTTATGGTTTTTCTAGAAACAAAAATAAGAGACAAAGTTTGTGTTTTTTTACTGAATTATCAGTTTTTTATTGAAACAAATAACAAGGTTTCTCTTCCGGAGTGTGTTTGAATCGAGCATTATTTTGGACCGCAAGTCCACACTTGGCCTAGATCACATGGACAAAGAATACAATGTCGATGATAGGACCATAAAAGTGAGTATCCTTTACAACGAACTAGCCCATATGACTGACGGAGGATATTTTTTTATTAGCTTCAACTTAGGGATACTGGAGGAATGGAACGTGTCGCGTCTGTAAAATCCAGTTACTATAAGTTCGCCGAAGGTGCTATTCTATAGTATTTGCTTTAGACAATGCATCATCATTTCATTCGCTATCACAACATCTGCTAAAAATTTGTTACTTATGCTGAAAATGCAAAAATCTTCATCTGTGGTAATAAGTTCGATTTAGAGGATCGAGAGCCACAGGTGAGTGATGCAGAAATGGAGGCTTTTAGTGAACAATGCCACAGTCTTATAAATGCCACATACAAAAGGTCATGAAGGACGGGCGAAGGGGTGGAAGAAATGTTTCAAGATATTTCCAACATTCTCGTCGAAGCTAATAGATCAAAAATGGAATTACAGGCTTAAGAACAGCATGGATTCAAGATTGACCAGTTCGATGAGCCACCCGAAGATGATGGCACTTGCATTTATTAGTTATTTTTCCTTTCAATTATTAATTATTTTTTGGTTTAGTTTACCCTACATAGCGTAGAAGTTTGTTTATTTATTTGTTTGAAATATTCATCCTACTGTGTGGGACTCTAATTTCTTTTTTCCCATGACAAAAATAAAGTAAAATACGAACGTAATCTCGATTTATTGATTTATTTATTTTTTTTATCGATAACTTAACTAACATACTAACATACACCCCTATTACAGATAACAACCCAACTGAAAATTGGGTTGTGTGCCCGTGTTATATATATTAGAAGACAACCCAATTTCAGTTGTGTTGTTATACATAATAGGGGTAATAGGCTTCATAATATGTCAAATGGTGAATAATAATACAAAAAAAAGGAAGGCAAACAAAGAAATCTTTCAATCTATCTTTCAGCCATTCGATGCCACTGAATTGTCTTTTATAGTTCATAGTTATTGTTCAATCCATCAGTTTTTTGCGGCTTACCCCACAGGCGGATCACTAGTGTGAAGCAGAAAAGTGGGAGAGTTGTGATCGCTTCAAGATCACTACTCGTAACGCCGGAAATGATGAAGAAGAAGAAGAAGTAGTTGTTCAATCCACTAAGTAGCATAAGGTTGAGATTAAATGAAGAGAGAATTATATTTTTTTGATCCTATTCTTAATGCTCATTTTATTGACTTCAAGTCTATACCTTCTTGCACCATTTCCCAGAGTGGTGACATCTCCCGCAATTTTGTTACGTGTGCTATGCACTTTTCAGCCGTAAAGTCGATTTCTTCGACTGTTGTAAAACGTCCAATGCCGAACCTGTAACAAAAATTTAAACATTTCCATGGAAATATCGGACAAAAAATATATTTATCAAATATGTGGGGCTGAAATAGTTTGCACACTTGTTTGACTTGCAAGTAGACATTTTTTTTTAAATCTCACCTTATCGAACTATGAGCCAAGTCGTCATCGGTTCCAATTGCACGAAGCACATATGATGGCTCCAAAGAAGCAGAAGTACACGCTGAACCACTAGACAACGCTATGTCTTTGAGCGCCATCAGTAAAGATTCTCCCTCCACATAAGCAAAAGACAGATTCAGGCATCCAGGGTAAGTGTGTTCAGGATCACCATTTCGAATGACATGTAGCAATCCTGCCATGATTTATCAAACAAGCGCTTTGATAAAAAGCTGACCCATTTTTTGTCGTATTCCATTTCTCGTTGGGCTATAGCTGAAGCAGCACCCAGTCCGATGTTATTAGATTCAGTTGCTCCCGATGTAAAAATTATCTCTTTAGGATCAGCACCAATCAAATTGGCAACCTGCTCACGAACTGTTTAAACAGCTTTTTCAGACTCCCAGCCATAGAAATGGTTGCGAGAGTGCGGATTGCCATACTGGTGAGTCAGATATGGTAGCATAGCATCCAAAACACGGGGATCCTACGGTGATATGAATAGCATTCTTTGTTTTTGTTTACTTGTTTTATTCTATTAACGTACCATCGGTGTCGTAGCTTGTGCATCCAAGTATAATGGTCTCCTTTCGTGTTGAATAAAAGGTTTATCATCTTTTTCTAGCGGCTGTTTCGATTCGTGAATGTGCAGCTCATCGCGCAGCTCAACTGCGTCTAGAATGTATTCTTTTTCGAGTGTAGATATCTGTTTCTTCGAGAGATCGTGGTGTAATTGGACTTTTCTTCGTCAACTTGGCAGGTGGTGGATTGAATTTCATCAATTCAATTTCGTAAGTATGTACTCGTAAATAGCTTTCAATGTTCTTATCGTTGTCGTATTCTGGCAACACAGCGAGAGGTTTCAAAGAGTTGGGACTCTCTTTTATTTGAGGAATAAAAGACGTTTTCCTACTGTAATCAACTGGTATACGAAACTTAGTCTGTGGACGTTGTATATTTTTTGCTGTTATTAACCTTAAAGAATGTTTTAAACTTTACATGGGTACATGAAAAACAACACTAACCTCGCAGTGATGGAACCAGGTTCATTTCTGGGTTTCGTATTGCAACTGCCAGCTCCTGTCACCGTACTTTGTAATCGTTACTCAATGACAACAGTTTTAGGATTCCTTTTGATACCAGCTAGTTCATCCAAGTTAAAATTAACTTGTTCCAGCATGGCATCATTGCACTCGGGTAGTGATTGATTGCAGAATCGAGTTCGGTGTGCCCGGGGCAGTAACCCTCAATGTATCAACTCGTATTTTATCATTTAGTTTGTGGGTATACTTGGCATCAGAGTAGGAGCAATCATCCTCACTGAGGTCATTAGACATTCCAGTTAGACTCTGAGGTGAAGCCGTCAGCATAGACCATCATGTTGCTTTAACTGTAGGAGACGATGCAGAAAATACAACACCGTTGGTTTTCGAAGATTTTGCCACTGTCTCAGTTTCATTTGATCCGAAATCTTGGGATTATAGATGGTTTTTTAAATGATTTTCAGATATCACTAGCACACATTTATGTGCCTTTATAAATTCTAAGAATAAAAACAACATTAACACGTTTAATTAAATCAAAGCGAGAGAAAAGATATAAAAATTAACAAGAGATGCAATTTTCTAGAAATGTATGTATATACTTTTCTGACACAACAACACGTCAGAAACTAAACTGTTCGATTTCTATAGTGAAATACAAAATTTCGATGACAAGTGTCAGGTTTCTTAAGCATTGTTGTTGTTTTTTGTGATAGTTCACTTTCGTTCACTGTTCTGAGGTTCGTTCTATTTCATCATTTTTCAGTTTTACTACATTTTGGAGGAGATTTTGTGGAAATCCGAAAAAAATAGACTAGAAAAAATGTAAAGTTTGTATGGCGAAACTAGTCTATTTTTTGGAGATTTCGGTTTTTTACTACTTTTTTCGCTCGAAATCCGGATTTCGGCGCAGTGTGAAACCGGTATAAGGGAAGCCCAGATAGCTAAATTTTTGTTGTATTTAGCACGTGAATTTTTTTCAGCCGTATAGGCTTGAGAAAAAAAGCGTACCTATTCTTTTCGTTTAATATGTCAGATCAACAAATGTTCGTTTGATAATAATAGATTTAGTAAATAGGGGAGTTTTTCTAGCACTGCACTGCACTGTTATCAAAATTTTTATTGTATTGTAACGTGCGCTTAGTTCGCAAAATAAAACTTCACTTTTTATTTATTTCTACCACTTTATTCAGTATCTATACTTTAATCGAACTCAACTCGACTATTGGACTATCACTGGTTAACAACATTTCACTCTTAACTTTATCACTCTATAATCAAAACTGACTGCTCGTTGCGTCAGCGGTCCTATTTATATAGAACAACACTCATCTAGAGCGTTCCAGTTTCTTCTCCATGGTTTCCACATTTGCTGTCAAGCATCTCTACACTCACACACACTGGCTTACAAGCAATGCCTCTCATTTATACCATTCCATTATAGTGCTGCCAGTTGTGTTTTCGGTTAAACGTTTTCGATTAGGAATTGGTATAAATGTTGGGTGTTCATTACACTGCTCCCTCCTTAAGATTGTTCGTCCCGAATAATTCCATCTGCAGCCTCGCCACTATATCGATGCAGCCGCTCACAATGAACTACTTTTAACTTGCCTCTTAATCCTCTTTGGATGCGGTAAACCACGTCGTTAATCCTCGTGACAACAGTATAAGGACCTTCCCAGTTCTGCTGAAGTTTCGGTGACAATCCCTTTTGACGATGAGGATTATAAAGCCACACACGATCTCTTGCTTGGAATCCTGCCGTTGTCGCTTTTGTGTCGTACCGTGTCTTCATCCGGTCGCTGTAGGTTTTCATCCGTTCCCTTGTTCTTTTATGGATGTCAGCGAGTCTCTCCTTGAGGTCATCCACATACTCGTTCGTGTACTGTGGCTCCTCTGTGGGGCATCCAAATTTAAGTTCGCTGGGCAGCCGCATGGTTTTCCCGAACAGGATGTCAGATGGTGTTTGTCCTGTCGAGCTATGTACTGCACTTCTATAGGCCATCAGGAATAGCGGTACGTGCCTATCCCAGTCTCTTTGGTAGTCGCCTACGACCTTGGTGAGGTGTTCTTTCAAGGTCCGGTTGAATCTTTCAACCATCCCATCAGATTGTGGATGAAGCGGTGTGGTTCTGGTCTTCTTGATGCCAAGTAGTCCGCACACTCCTTGGAAGATGTTTGACTCAAAGTTCCTCCCTTGGTCGGAATGGAGTTCCATAGGCACGCTAAACCTACTCACCCAGTTAAACACAATCTGGTCGACCACCGTTTTGGCTTCTTGATTTGGGATGGCATACGCCTCAGGCCATTTGCTAAAATAGTCCATTACAACCAGAATGTACTTGTTTCCAGCGTTGGTCTCTGGAAAAGGCCCAGCCACATCTACTGCAATCCTCTCAAAAGGCGATCCAACGTTGTACTGATGCATCTTACCTTGAATCTTCCTACCAGGTCCTTTGGTTGCAGCACACTTGTCACATGTTCGGCACCACTTCTCCACGTCGTCTCTAGCATGTAACCAGTAGAACCGATGTCGCACCTTCCTCAGTGTTTTTTTAACTCCCAGGTGACCTCCAGAAGGTCCGACGTGCATCTCTCGAAGAACTTCACTGACTTTCGATTGCGGTACGATCAGCTGCATCACATATGATTTACCGTCAACGGACTCCCATCTTCGCCTGAGGACACCTTCTTGCACATATAGTGAGTCCCACTGTGCCCAATAGGCTTTGAGAACTGGACTCCGGTCAGAAATGTCTCCCCATTCAGGTTTCTCTTCATTTTCTTTCCACGCGAGAATGGGTTCGATATCTGGATCCTCCTGTTGAGCGGTCCTCACTTCCTCATTGCTCCATCCGCATATGGGGTCAGCTCTTAGTCGCTGAGCGGTAATATTTTCTTTGTTTTCTTGTCGCCTACAATGCTTGCAATCCTCTTTGCAAGGTCTTCGGGACAATGCGTCGGCGTTTGAGTGCAGCTTTCCTCTGCGGTGTTGAATCTGGTAGTCATAAGTCTGCAGTCTTTCTATCCACCTTGCGACTTGACCTTCTGGATTTTTGAAGTTCAACAGCCAGTTCAGAGCACCATGGTCTGTCCGCAGAAGGAATTTCTGTCCATAGATGTACTTATGGAAGTGCTTTGTTGCCAAGATAAGAGCCAGCAGTTCCCTTCTGGTCACGCAGTAGTTTCTTTCAGGCTTCGAGAGGACCTTACTGTAATATGCCACCACTTTCTCTTCGCCATCATGCACTTGGGATAGTACCGCCCCGATTCCAACGTTGCTTGCATCTGCGTCGATGATGAATGTTTTGCCAGGTGTTGGATGTGCCAGCACTGGAGCGTTACAGAGGCGGTATTTGAGTTCCTGAAAAGATTTTGCACACTCACCTGACCATTTGAACTGCTTCCCTTTTTCGGTGAGCTGATGCAAACTCTTTGCAACTCCAGCAAAGTTCTTAACGAAACGTCGGTAATATGTGGCAAGACCAAGAAAGCTTCGGAGTTGATGTTTGTCCTGTGGTGTTGGCCAATTTTTGACGGAGTCAACTTTTTCAGGATCAGTCTTCACTCCTTGGGAAGAGATGATGTGTCCCAAATACTTAACTTCGGTTTTGAAAAGTGCACATTTTTCCGGATTCAGTTTAAGGTTAGCCTCTCGAAGTCTCTGAAACACGGCTTTTAGATTCTTGCAATGTTGGTCAAATGTTTTCCCGTAAACAATGACATCGTCCAAGTAGACAAGGCACGCTTTCCACGTCAGTCCTTGAAGAACGCACTCCATCAAACGCTAAGTCTAAACAAGAGGGGGGAAGACATTGTCCTTATCCAAGAGCCTTGGATCATCAAGTCCACCGTTCGAGGACTAAGGACTCCTGGATATACTCTACTGTATATGAAGGACAAGATCAGGACCAGATCCTGCATATTGGTAAGAAGTAGCACTAACGTATTTTTACTCCCTCATTACAGCAATCGTGATGTAACCACAATAAGATACCAGACCAGTGACAACATCTACTGGCTGGTATCAGCATACCTCGGCCATGACAATCCTGGCCCTCCTCCATGCGACTTATTTAAAAGGATTGTCGCTGCAGCAGAACGGCAGAAGATCTGCCTCATCATTGGATGCGATGCTAATGCGCATCACACAGTATGGGGTAGTACTGACATAAATGAAAGGGGTGAGTCACTTTTTGATTTTATTTTAAGTACTAACCTTATAATAAGTAATATTGGCAATGAACCAACATTCATTACCAAAAACAGACAAGAAGTTTTAGATATCACTCTTGTCTCCGACTCGGTTCATCATAGGATTACTAATTGGAAAGTATCTACTGAACACTCCTTTGCTGATCATAGATACATTCAATTTGATCTAAATGAGGAACCTCTCAAGCAACCAGTCTTCCGAAACTATCGGAAAACTGACTGGCAAAAATATCGGGTAATTTTGAAAAAGTTTATTAAACCTGAACTTTTACAAAACCCTACCAACAAACAGGATCTAGACAAAAAAGTCAATGATCTTACCACTGCCCTTAACCATTCACTGCAGAAATCCTGTTCTCTTATAAAAATAAGAGGAAAACAGAAACCACTGTGGTGGAGCTCGGGGCTAGAACCGCTCAGGAAGGAATGTAGAAAACTTTTCAACCGAGCTAAACAATCTAAAACTTTAATAGACTGGGACTCCTACAAGGAATCCCTCAAAACTTATAAATATCAACTGATGAAGAATAAAAGAACTTCCTGGAGAAACTTCTGTGGAAAAATAGAAGATACTTCAGAAGCTTCTAGATTAAGAAAAATCCTCTCAAAGAGTCCGACCATGCCTAGCAGTTTGAAAACAGCTGACGGCTGGACAGAATCCTGCGAAGAAACGCTCAATTTGCTTCTGGACACTCACTTTCCAGGGAGCTCTAAGAACTTATGCAACTATGATTCCACAGAACCAGGTAGCATAATAACAAACAACCCCGATCTGATTACAAGGGAAAAACTAGTTTGGGCCATTAACAGCTTTGACCCATACAAATCCCCTGGACCTGATGGTATAATTCCAGCCGAACTTCAAAAGGCCGCGGGATAGTAATATCCCTGTTCTTGAAGTAATTCTCATCGGCTGTACCACCTTGAACTATATCCCCACTCAGTGGAGAGAAGTCAAGGTGGTGTTTATACCTAAGGCTGGGAAATCATCCCACGTAAACCCAAAAGATCTCCGACCAATAAGTCTATCATCTTTCCTTCTTAAAACTTTAGAACGACTGATTGATATCCACCTGCGTACAGCTATAGATCCAAAATTGTTATCTACAGCACAACACGCCTACTGCAAGGGAAAATCTGTAGAAACGGCCCTACACACCCTGGTACGTACTATAGAATATTCCCTCCATCACAAAGAATTCACTCTGGCCACTTTCCTCGACATAGAGGGCGCCTTCAATAACGTCAGCAACTCTGCAATTACAAAGGCACTGAAGAAGCTCAAAGTAGATGATTCCATAGTGGAGTTGATAAATCTAATGCTAAAAAGCAGGAGAATCAACTCTACTCTAGGAAACTTCTCTGCAAAGAGATCTGTCAGTAGAGGAACACCGCAAGGCGGAGTCCTATCCCCTCTTCTATGGAATATAGTCGTCAATGAACTTCTAGTTGACTTAGAAGCTGAGGGATTCAAAGTGATTGCATATGCAGATGACGTCTCCATTGCAGTGTCCGGCAAACATGCTCACGTCCTTACGGACCTGATGCAGACCGCTCTAAATAAACTTGTAAAATGGGCGGGAAAATGTGATCTAGGGGTCAACCCTCAGAAAACTGAACTCGTTCTCTTCACCAGGAAATATAAAATTCCTCAACTAACAAATCCATCAATAAATGGAATATCACTTGTACTTTCAAACGAAGCCAAATATCTAGGTATAATCCTAGACAAAAAGCTAAATTGGAAAGCCAATATACAGGAAAGAATCAGGAAATCCACCGTGGCCTTATTTTCCTGCAAAAAAGCCATTGGTAACAAATGGGGTTTCTCCCCCCAAATCACCCACTGGCTCTACACCGCGGTCATCAGACCAATACTCACATACGGAGTAGTGGTATGGTGGACCGCTCTTGATAAAAGGACCTACTGCGACAATTTAAGCAAGGTCCAACGAACAGCCGGTTTGTGTATAAGCGGAGCACTGAGATCAACACCCTTAGCTGCACTAAATACACTTCTTAACCTCACACCACAAGATATCTTCAGCAAACAAATGGCCGCCAGTGCAGCCACTCGTATGAGAGCTATCTCCCAATGGACCGATAACAACATCGGTCACGTTACAATCCTGAATTTATTCGGATCAATCCCCTGTCACTCCGACTTCACCATCCCCCAATTGGTTTTTGATAAAAAGTTCCAAGTCTCAATCCTACCGAGAACGACATGGGAAGACGAAGAATTTTTGAGAGAAGATTCAATTCATTTCTATGCAGATGGTTCAAAAACCGAAGAAGGGGTAGGCTGTGGGGTGTACTCAAACCGACTTAACGTAAGTCTCTCGTTCCGCCTTCCAAACAATTGTAGCGTGTTCCAAGCGGAAATTCTGGCGATCAAAGAGGTCCTATCATGGCTAAAAGAAAACGTGATATCCTCAACGAATATCCGGATTTTCTCAGATAGTCAAGCAGCCCTCAAATCACTCGGCGCTGTTTCTACGAACTCAGTAACCGCCCTCAACTGTCGCTTATCTCTTAAGGAGATGGCTGAACAGTTCAATATTCACCTTATTTGGGTGCCGGGGCACAGAGATATCGTGGGTAACTGCAAAGCCGATGAACTCGCCAGAGAAGGAACCGTTCTATCGATCTCAACCAGCAGGTTGAATATTGGTATACCAATCGCTACATGTAAACTTATGCTAAAGCAAGAGGCAATGGATAGAACAAATCATAGGTGGTACAATATCACCACGTGCGTGGCAACAAAACGGATATGGCCTGGTCTAGATCTAAAACGCGCAAGACATTTGTTACCAATTGCCAAGTGCAAGTTAGCTCCGTAATCAATGTCATCACCGGACATTGTCTGATAGGAAGACACGCCATAAGACTTGGCGTTCCCTCAAATGACTTCTGCAGAAGTTGCTTAGATGAGGAGGAGGAGGAGACAATCCCACACCTCCTCTGCTCATGTCCTGCACTCTCTTTTAAAAGAAAACGGCATCTAGGAAAATATTTTCTTGATGATCCAAGCGATCTGGCACACACAGATCCCCTGCATATCCTTTGCTTTATTAAAAGCTCCAAATGGTTTTGTTAAGTGAGGTATTCCCTCGCATAATTACTTATGGTATCACAATGGACCTAATACTGGTCTAAGTGTGTCAGTTTGTTTTCCTGACAGCCATTTAAACCTAACCTAACCTAACCTCCCCACGTTATCCAGTCATCCTGCCACCGACGGAGTCTACTACGAGGTAGTCTCCTACGCCGGTGTTTTGTTGTGGATGCCTGTATGGGAAAAGAAAAAAATGGGTTAAAGTAATGTACACGAAATGTAAACAAACTTACCTTGGAAATTGTTCACCCTACGTGGCCGAGTTTTCTTTTGGGAAAGGTTCCAAAGTCTAGATAGCATACCTGCAAAATAAAATAAAGGGAATAATGAAACAAAATTCAGTATTAAATAAAGGAAAAACGCAAATAAAAATGAAAAATACTCGGCCGGAATTTCGATGTAAAAAGGTAATCAAATGTCACTTTTAGTTTTTCACACATAGGTATGCGATGAAAAGACGTCCGCGCAATGTGGAACTTGTCTTTGTAACCACCGCTAGAGGCGTTGCTATCGACCCAAAAATAATAAGAATGACAGTAGGTTAGGAATTTTTGTGTGACGTTTATTTTCTTTATATTATGTATTTATTTGTTATATTTATGTATTCTGTATTTGTTTATGTATATTTATGGTAAGTGTTATGTATTTGAGTTATTTATTTATATGTTATGTGTAAGTGTACCTATCGTTGGGTATTTCTGACGTGTGCGCATTTATTTAGGTATAAAACAAACCGTTCGACTTTGAACATGGACAACAAAGTCATGTTCAAACCAAAATCAAAAGTCGATGGACAAGTGAAAAAAAGTCAAGTGCGATAACTTAAATTTTAATAAAGTAAATTTTATGTGAGTTAGTTATTTTTGTAGGTATAAATGTGCAATTAATTTATTAAACATATATAAATTCGTTTAGTGCAGTGGTTTACCAAAAATATAAAAAAAAAAAAAGGAAACAAGGATAAACATACAGACGGCTTATTTGTGAAGCACATTATATATATGTATGTACGGTGTACCTTAATAGATATTAAGAAAATTCCACGGGTGAGTTTAAGTTTAAGTTTCTTAGTGCAATTATAAAGTAGGATTTTTGTTAGTTCTGGGGGTCTGGTCGAGGAAGTTAAAGCGGCAAAATAAAAGTTACTTGATACATAGAGGAAAAGAGCCTATACGAGGGAGAAAAATTCTCAACAGCTGGATGTGAGCCTGTGGGTACCCAGGCTATCAAGTAACCCAAAAGTTAGGTCCCAGAGCCGTGGATATTTTATTTTTTTTTTATTTATGTATTGATTACTTACACATTAAGATTTAACAATCTTTTAGCTAGTGAAGCCTTAAGGTGCAAAAACATTGACATTGAACTACAAAGTATGATTATTTACATCGTTCAGTTGCAATTTTAAACATTAAACAATATTGATGAATAAGACAAAAAAAGGAAATAAATAATAAATACTAAATAATGCATATGTACCTACATCTTCGCTTTGTATAATGCAAAAATAAAAACTAAAGTATAAAAAAAAAAAAAAAAAAAAAATTTAACAAGAGTAATATAACTTAAGTTCCTTTCTGAAGCGCCCAGTGCCACCCAATTCCCGTATGTGCCTTGGTAAAGAATTCCAAAGACGAATAGAGCATATAAAGAACTGTCGCTCAGATGTTAAACATGAAAAGCGCGGCATGATAAGTTGGTTAGCTCTGTTGGAGGTTCCAAAACGTATCTTGTCAAATAAAAAGCCAGGTTCACCAGTTTCAATTATTTTAGAAAGTAGGATCAGAGCTCTATAGGCCAGTAGGTTATCAAATGTCATGTTGAAAAGTAGTCTTGAGTGAGCAGAAATATGGTCGTAACGTCTTATGCTGAACACGTATCTTGCTGTATTGTTAAATGCTACGTTAAGTTTTCTTTTGCTAACAGCATCGCAGTTTCTAAACACTTCCGCACCGTAAGTTAAAATTGGAATAATTAGGGCTTTAGCGAGCATCAAGCGGGTTTTTTGGGGTGTGAAGTTGTGCGTCATCCACAGCTTGCGCAGTACGCCATATACTTTGCCAATGATTGCATTAATATGATCATTCCAAGTTAAATTTCTGTTGAATACAATCCCTAGGTTTTTAGCTTTATCTACATATCCAATTTTGGAGCCTTGTATGTAAATATCCGGGAAGTACGAAAGGTCAAGCGAATTCTTGCTTATTACTAAACATTTTGATTTTGATGGATTCAAAAATAATCCGTTTCTTTCAGACCACATTGCAATTTCACTTAAATCTTTATTTAATTCGTATACACCGTTTTCAATCATTCCTAAAGTGCAGCCTTTATAAAGCTGTACATCATCAGCATACATGTGTACAGGTGATTTGACGATAGAGGGCAATTCATTAACGTAAAGTGAAAATAAAATTGGACCTAGTATTGATCCTTGAGGTACACCTCTATTATTCTGTAAGAAATCTGAGGAACGATTTCCTATGCAAACTGCTTGTTTTCTACAGCGAAGGTAAGATGACATTAAATTGACTGCTGAATTGGAAAAGCGAAATTTTGATGCAAGTTTATTACACAAAATTGAATAGTCTACTGTGTCAAAAGCCTTGGAGAAGTCTAACAGAACTAGAAATGTTACTTTATCTTCATCTATGGATTCTCTGATATCGTCTACCACTTTAATAGTTGTAGATACACAGCTGTGAAATTTTCTAAAGCCTGATTGAAACGGCGACAGTAAAGAGTTTGAATGGATGTGCGAGTTTATTTGTTTTTGTAACGCTTTTTCGAAAACTTTTGACAAAAACGGAAGAATAGAGACCGGTCTGTAATCATTGCTATTTGGCTTTTTTAATGGTAAAATTTTAGCCGATTTCCACAGGGAAGGATAAACGTTTGTCGTGATAATACTATTAAATATATTGAGCAAGTATGGTAGAATGATTGGCAAAACAATTTTAATAAATTTCGGGTGAACGTCATCGAACCCAACAGCATTTGATTTAACAGATAACAAACATGAAACAAGCTCGACGTCATCGATGCAAATAAAATCAAACAAAGGCTCAGATGAAGTACGAGAAATATCTGACTCAGTATTAACATAGGACAGTGGTGTTGTGGTGGTTATAAATTTTTGATTGAGTTGATTGAGATCTATATTTTCATCAGGAATAGACACTTGTTTTCCTACCCCGAATTCTTTAAATTTTTTCCAAATTTGTCGGCGTTGAAGCGTTGGATTAAGTTTATTGCTGTAAAAAGCTTTTTTAGCTTGTTTGACTTTTTTGACAACTTCATTTCTCAGTGAACGAAACATTTGTAAGTGAGTATCTAGCCGATACTTTTTCCAAGTTGTATAGGCATGATTGCGACGGGCGATTGCAAGTCGAACTTCACTTGTAAACCATTGGCATCGTCCATGTCTTGCAGTTTTTATTCTAGTTGGTACATGTGTATTAAAAAGAAATTGAATATGTTGCGTGAAAAAATCAACTTTAAGATCTGGTGAGTTCATATAAAAAAGCTGATCCCATTCAATAGACCTAATATCCTCTTCCAAAGCATTGTAATTGATTGCGTTAAAGTCTCTATATTCGTAAGTTAATAAGTAATAATTTGTTTACATTTGTTTACAAAAATTAAACCAATTAGTGCAAAGAAAAATATATGTATGTTCGTCACAAGGCGAAAGTATAAGAGGAAATTATTAAAAACCATAAGCACAGTGCAAGTGTGCAAGAGGCCAGGTCCGGCCTGAGGTGGCAAGCGCCTGAAGGGCCCCAACATAGATTTTGTTCCTGTTTGCTGTGAATTTAGTTTTAAGTGTTCTCGGCGTGATTTTTTTTTGTGTTATTTATTAATTTATTTATTTAATTGTTTTTAATAATTTTTTTCAATATTTATTTCACTTTTTTTTTTATTTGTTCTTATACCATTTTGTTTATTTTTTTTTTTACATTTGTGTCGATATTTCTTTTTGTTGTGTGTTGAATTTGTTGGGTTTTTCTGAATTTTCGTTTGTGTAGGGCCTGCGATCGTTTTCTTCTCTGTTCTCTGGCCGTCTTAGTAGTTTTACTAGGCCACATTGCGGCCTCAATCCGTTACAGGGAGCTCCTTTTAGGCAGGAATAGCAGTAGGTGGGCGAAAACAATCCCCTAGTGGCCAAGATAGGAAAGAGTTCGGTTGTGAGTCGAATAGACCTGGAAAGGCAAACAAGTATTTGATTGGGAAGACACCACAGATACATACAATCAAAGCGACAAAATTATATAAAAACATAAAAACACTTACAAAAAAAAAACATAAAAACCTAAAAATACAAAAAAAACATAAAAACATAAAAATACAAAAAAAAACTTAAAAACATAGAAAAACTTAAAAATATAAAATAGGATTAAGGTTAAGTTTAGGATTTTTGTTATTTATTATATCTTTCTGTTAATTTATTATTTTCTGGTTTTGTTTAAATTTTAGTTTCATTTTGGTTTTCATTCGAGTTATTTATTTTTCGTTTCGCACATATGTTTTCATTTTTTGTTTGTTAGTTTTTTTTAAATAAAATGTGCATCACGCCGATAGGTTGAAGCAGAGGTTTTATTTTTGTTCTGAGCTCGTGATGGCGTGCTAAGCACGATTTCAGGGGGATGAGGAGGTTGGCGATGCATCGTTGGTAGTTGGTTTCTCCTGGCAGCAGTGATCATCTTCGGGGAACTCGACAACATGGCCGACCGAGTTCCTTGGTTGGGTGGGCTACAGGCCTCACTGCGATTTCACCATGCAGTGCCTGAAGTGTGGTAAGGTTTTTGTGGTGGTGGTTCTTTCGGCACGATTTATGTTTTTGTAATGTGGTTTGCCTCCCAAGCGTGCCAGGTCCCTTCGTCACGACACTTCCTTTTCCCTTCCTTTCCCGATTTCCGTTTCCTTCCTTTTCTTTTCACTTTTTTCTTATCCGCTTATTTTTCCTCTTCCCGCTTTCCTGCTTTTGGTTGTTCTACCTCTCCCATCCTAATGTCATCCTCCTGTCAATATCCTTTCTTTTCTTTTCCCTTTTCTTTTATCCTTTCCTTTCCTTTCCCATATTCCTTTCCTACCTTATCTTTTTGCCCTACCTATTCCAATCCTCTACCTATCCCAATCCCTTCCTTCATCCAACTACCTTCTCCCAAACTTCCTACCCCTCCATATTAAAAATGGCGCCCAGACGTGTTGTCCAAAGTGTTGTCATAACCTTAGTCGATTTTCAAAGCGGCATCAGAGTGGGTAGTATGTCATGATAAGGATAGCTTTTTAGCATGCCTTTTCATTTGCGACGACACATTCTGCTGTCACTTGGAGAATCATTCCTGCCTGGGTAAGTTATAGCTACCACAGCTTTGGATTTTAGAACCAAGTAAGTCTTCAAGTGGAAAGTCTTAAGACATACCACTTGAATCGCGACTTGGATTCGAATTCTAGAGCAGTGATAACTGACTTATCTAATCCTATACTTCCTAAATTGTGATGTAATAGCTTCTGCAGTTTCAAGGTTCAGATTCTAGTATGTCTTCTGGTGGAAAGTCTCTGACATACCGCCAGAATAGCGACTTGAATCAAGACCATGGAACAGCAGTAGCTAACCTACCCTTTATCCTATTCTATTTCGAACGTTGATGGTGTTGGTTCAAAAAAATTCGTAAGTCTTGGAAAGGGAAGCCTTTGCATGCCTGACCAATCGCGACGAGGACTTTTGAACTGAACAACATCAACAATAATCCTATGTAAAAGTTTTCTATGTTGTTAATTTTGTATTGTCTTTCTATGTCTTACCGCACTTCAGATGAGAGATACTAACGTTGAAAATATGATGCTGCTGTCGGGATCTTCACCTCAACGTTGAAGCCAACCATGGTGCATCCAAATCCGCCTTCCACATCCCCCAGATCAAATTAATAAAATAAAAACAAACAATTTAAAACAAATACAAAAACAAACAATACAAATTGATACCTTTTTTTTCGTTTAGTCCATTTTTTCTCATTACGTTTTGAGATTTTAGTGTAGTCGTTTTTTCGCTAAGATTTTCAAGTTATACTTTTTTTGTTGTCAATCTCATTCCTATTTTTATTGTGTTTAGGATTTAGTTCAACACTTGCGTTATTAGTCTTTGGTCTTCGCTGTTCTTCGTTTTGGTGTTTCCTTTTTTGATATTGTTTTTTTTGTTTTGGTTTTTGACACTTTTGCAGTCATGAAAACTGAAAAAGAAAAACAACAAGAAATTAATTTTACAATAGATACCAGAAATACTAAGCGAGGTTTTGGGGGCAGGTCTCCAGTCAAAAACCCTCAGCCTTCGGGCATGGAGGGTGCAAGCGGTGAAGCCGAAGAAACAGCCAACCAAGGCCAAACGAGCGGGACCATCTCTGAGGAGTTGCAGTCCGCTATCGACGTGGCAGTGGGAAACGCTTGTCAGGCCCATGTAAGTTCTCTCGGGGAGAAACTGACGGAGTCTCTCACAGAGTTGATGAGAGTCAGTCTCTCGGAATTCCGTAAGGGCTTAAGTTGACCTGACAACTTAGTACCACCGCCTCTAGAAAAGCAACTTCCTCAAAGTCGTGGAGCCGCATTGCAAAATGCTGGCAATGGCAACGGTCATTCTCAGCTGGATCAGTCTGCGAGGCCGTTTGTTCTGCCGAGGGAACCAAATCAAGCAAGAGATTTTAGGGGTGATAATGGAGCGTACCAAGCTCACTTTCACCCGGATCAGAACCGGTTTCGACGAAGTCCTCACGGTCACTCGAATTACCCATCAAACCCGCAAGGTGTCCCCGTCAGGGTTGACAAGTGGGGTTTGAAATTCGATGGAGTTTCCGACAAGCTGACCGTGGAGGAGTTCATCTTCCGTGTAGAGATCCTGCAAAGTCAGTACGACTGTGCCTGGGCTGAGATTTTGAGAAACTTCCATCTTCTCCTCTCAGGCGCTACCTATGAATGGTACTGGCAGTTCCAACGGTCCCTTTTTCGTCCCGACTGGCCCACTTTGCGCGACGCCCTTAAGAGGCAGTTTCAAGGCGGGCGGTCGGATTTCGACGTGGTTCGGGACATTATGGACCGCAGGCATGGCGACTGGGAGCCGGTTGATGAGTGTTTCGCTGCCATCAACCGGATGAGATCTCAGCTCAGGATGCAGATTTCCGAAGGTGAGCTGGTACGCATCCTGAAGAAAAATCTTAACCAGCATTTAGGCAGACTTGTGTACCCGCAAGCAATATTCACAATGGACCAGCTGAGAATGGCGTGTAAAGATGCCGAGTACACCTTTCCAGTGGTGAGAGATGGTCCCCGTCAAAATAGACAGGCAATAAAGCCCATGGTATACGAGCTGGAGACCGAGCCAGAGGAGCAAGTGCACCCCGAAGACCAATTGGCCGCGTTCCAGCACATGGGAGCCCGACCAAAACCAAGTCGGGGGTACAACGATACCTCCACATTGAAGTGCTGGAACTGCGAGCAGCCAGGTCACCTGTACCAGGATTGCACGGCCGCAAGAATATTGTTCTGCTATAGGTGCGGTGAGGCCGGGGTAATTACGCCAAAATGCCCCAAGTGCAATCCGGAAAACCGGTACAGGAACGTGAAGTCTTCGGGGGAGTCACGTTCCACCCAAGCCCCGCAGTAACATCAAGAGAAAACGAAACAAACAAAGTACAAATATTAAAACGCAAAGAAACTAAGCCAAAAGAAGTAAAAAGGTATGAGGTCAGACCTCTTCACGTTAGGTTAAGAGAGTATTATATAGCTAGGGATAGGATCTTTAACCAAAAGGGTAGTGCAGTATCGAAAAGAATCTTAAAAACTAGAGAAAGATTCCAGCTAAGGAAAAATATTAGAAAAAGTATTTTGTCGACGGTGGTCGACGTGTCCTCTGACCCAAGACCTTACGCTAGGGTCACTATAGGCAATACAAACCTGCTAGGTTTGCTCGATAGTGGCGCTAGCGTAAGCATTTTAGGGAAAAATTGTAAGAATCTGTTGGAGGAACTCAAGGTTCCCATTATTCCCCATCAATCAGATGTTAAGACAGCTGACGGCAAGTTGCAGTCAATAGTCGGCAAAATTAAAGTAGAAGTGCTATACAAAGGACGAAAAGCACCGATCGAATTTTATTTGGTCCTAAACCTGGATCAGGAGTTGTACCTGGGTGTAGATTTTTGGAAGGCTTTCCAAATCGCACCGGGTGTGGTGAGCAAAATTTCGATCATGGAAGAGCAGGCCGATCTGCTAAACGCTCATCAGTTGTCTCTTGAGCAACAGTCGGGGCTAGAAGCTGTCAGGATGAAGTTCCTTGACTATGACCGTCACGGCTTAGGTAAGACGTCTTTGATGGAGCACGTCATAGATACCGGAGATGCGGTACCTGTCAAGCAGCGTCACTACCCTGTTTCCCCAGCGGTGCAAGCCATATTGTACCAGGAGTTGGACAGAATGCTAGAGCTCGGCGTTATTGAGGAGAGCGAGAGCCCTTGGTGTTCACCTGTTGCCCTTATTAAGAAGATAGGCGAAAACAACGCCGTAAAATACCGGTTTTGCCTTGACGCTCGTAAGGTCAACTCGGTTACAAAAAAGGATGCTAACCCTCTTCCCCATAGACCTTTGTACCAGTTTAAGGTTATGCCTTTTGGGCTGTGTAATGCCGCTCAAAGGTTATGCCGATTAATGGACAAAGTGATCCCTGCACGACTCAGAGATAGAGTTTTCGTCTATCTAGACGATTTGCTTATCATCGCGCCGGACTTTGAGACGCATATCAGTCTGCTAGAACAAGTAGCTGATTGCTTGAGAAAAGCCAACCTAACGATTAACCTGAAAAAGTCAAAGTTCTGCTTTAAAGAGCTGAAATATTTGGGTTATATCGTAGGCGGTGGAAAGTTAAAGACTGACCCGGCCAAGGTCGAGGCAGTCGTTTACTTTCCACTTCCCAAAAACCAAAGACAGGTTCGTCGGCTACTTGGTCTAGCAAGATGGTACAGACGGTTTATCGAAGACTTCTCTACCCTGACGGCTCCGTTGACCGATACGCTGAAAAAGAAAAACACCAAGTTCGAGATGACTGATGAAGCAATTGCAGCGTTCGAGCGACTGAAAACGGCATTAACATCAGCCCCTGTTCTCACGCACCCGGATTTCAAGAAGCGCTTCTACATCCAGTACGACGCTTCTGATTCAGGTATTGGAGCAGTGCTTTTCCAAAGAAAAACCGACGATGAAGAGAGTCCAGTGTCTTACTCCTCCCAGAAGCTCAACTCGTGTCAACGAAACTACAGTGTGACCGAGAAAGAGTGCATGGCAGCAGTAATGGCGATCAAGCGTTTCAGGCCCTATGTTGAGGGTATGGATTTTACGGTCATCACCGACCACTCAAGTCTTAAGTGGCTAATGAGTATGAAAGACCTGAACGGTCGTCTGGCCCGGTGGAGTCTTGATCTCCAATCCTATACCTTCGACATAGAGCACAGAAAGGGAGCACTTAATGTTGTGCCGGATACTCTTTCTCGGGCACACTTAGAGAGTATTGAGCTGGAAGAAGTAGCGCCTCTAATTGACCTGGACTCGGAGGAGTTTAAGTCGGAAGAGTACGTTAATCTTGTCAATACAATTAAAAAAAATCAGGAGCAGTTGCCCGACTTAAAGGTAGACGGGGACTTCGTTTACAAGAAGTGGTTGCCTCCAAGTGGTGAAGAGTGGCTGGAGGAACATACTTGGCGACTCTGGATTCCTTCTGGTCTCACCGAAGAAATCATCGCCAAGTCCCATGAACCACCGAAGTCTGCTCATGGTGGCATTGCTAAAACGCTTCATAGAGTGCGGCAGTACTTTTACTGGCCAAACATGACCGTACAAATTAAAAATTTCATAAATAACTGTGCAATATGTAAGCAATGCAAGCCTACAAATCAAGTCCCATGAACCACCGAAGTCTGCTCATGGTGGCATTGCTAAAACGCTTCATAGAGTGCGGCAGTACTTTTACTGGCCAAACATGACCGTACAAATTAAAAATTTCATAAATAACTGTGCAATATGCAAGCAATGCAAACCTACCAACCAAGTTCAACGTCCCCCTATGTCTACAAATTTTTGTACAGATCGTCCGTTTCAAAAACTTTATGTAGATTTTCTTGGTCCCTACCCGAGATCAAAAATCGGTAATTGTTATATATTTGTTGTCCTTGACCATTTCTCAAAGTTAATGTTCTTCAAGCCACTAAAAGCCGCAAATTCACAAGCCATAATAAATTATTTAAAAATTGAAATCTTCAATACTTTCGGAGTGCCACAAATAATTCACTCCGACAATGGAAAGCAGTTCCTGTCAAAGCAATCCCAGAATTTGCTTCAGAAGTTCGGCATCCGCCACTTTAAAACTGCGAATTACGCGCCGCTATCCAACGCCTCGGAGAGGGTTAATCGCACATTGCTTGCCGCTTTAAGATCCTATCTTAAAGACGATCAACGCGAATGGGATATTCACTTCAACGAGATCGCGTCAGCATTGCGGAGTTCAGTGCACTCTTCTACTGGTGTGTCACCATATTTTGCCTTGTTTGGTACAAACATGATGACACACGCCAGTAGTTACGGGTTGGCTGAACAATTAGATGCGGTGGAGGACGGTGAGCTGATGACCCTTCCGAGGTACGACAGACTGCGAATTGTTAGGCAAAAGGTTAAGGAATCCATTTTGGAGTCTCAAGAAAAAAGTGCAATAAAATACAATGTAAGGTCAAGAGAGATAAACTATCAACCCGGACAAGAAGTGTTCAAAAGAAACTTCATTTTAAGTGACACTTCAAAATATTTAAGTGCAAAGTTATGTCCAAAATATGTTAAATGTCGTATTGTTAAGCCTGTGGGCAAAAATATGTATGAGGTCGAAAACCTTAACGGTAAAATGTTAGGCGTTTATCACGCAAAAGACCTAAAGCAATAAACATCTGTGATATCTGTGTGTATTTCCATTTCATGTAACTTTACATCAAACACCTGTGATATCTCTGTTTATTTATATATATTTTTTTTTTGTCCCACTATACATAAGAATTAGCTTAAGTTAAAGCAATACGTGCAATATTTACTACTGTGATATCACTTTTAAGATTTGTTTTATTTTTTTTTATTTATACATAGCACCGAACTATAGCCGAAATGGCAAAATGCAATAGTCCCTGTCCACACGTGTTATTTCAATAACGTTATATCGGTCGTTTCTGGGTAAAAGGGGTGAGGAAGAAAGAGGCTGGATGCGCAAAACGAAATTTGATTTATCTGCCTAAGAAGTACACTTTGCGTGTCCAGACGGGTTATGCTCATAACGTTATGCTTTTTTCAATACAATTTCCAAAACAAAATGGAGAATTTGTGTGAGGAATTAAAACAACGTCTGGACACTAGGTGTTAACAGCATAACGTTAACAGCATAACCCGTCTGGACAGGCACATAGACACTGTGATACTTAGAATTTTAAGATGTCCCGCTTTACGCGACTGTTTGTCCACTTAATACCTGATATTATGTTTTTTTTAACAGGTCAAAGACCTACGGTTAAGTGCAATAAACAAACTGTGATATCAAATTTATATGTTATTCTAGTCCACTTATGTGTCTATTGACCAAACGTACCTGATTTAGGTAGAAATTATAAACTTAAAATGAACTGTGATATTTACATACATGCTATTATCTCTTTTTGTTTTAACTACATCCGTAATTTGCCCGACTGCAACTCGCTTTGCTTTACACATAACTGAAAACAACTTTTCTTAAATACGAAATGCTATCAACAAGAACACTAATATGCAAAACGAACTTTTCTTAACGAATACTGCCTACTCGATATTTCCTCCCTTAGCTATGGTAATCTATAGGTCATTCAATCACTGCACTATCATAAGACTAAGTATTGTTTCTTATTTGTTATTTATTTTCATAGATTTATTTATTTATTTATTTATTTATATAGTATAGTTATTTATTTATATTTATTTATACCCGTAGGTTAGTTATTTTTAAGTATTGTGATAGCTCTAAGCCTTATATTATGTGATACTAGTTGATAAGTACGTGTTTCGTAACTTGTCAACAGATCTATGTTATTTATTTTTTTTTGGTAGTTTATTGTTAAGTTATTTTTCTGTAAATACGTATTGTTAATAAAATAGGTATGTTTTTAGGTATATGTTACGTATTTATTATTTATTAGCAGTTATTTATTAAATACAAAAGCATACAAATTTTACTAGGTCTACCGAAAAAAAAAACAACTTACATACATACGTACATATTGTAACGTGCGCTTAGTTCGCAAAAATAAAACTTCACTTTTCAATTTATTTCTACCACTTTTATTCAGTATCTATACTTTATTCGAACTCAACTCGACTATTGGACTATCACTGGTTAACAACGTTTCACTCTTAACTTTATCACTCTATAATCAAAAACTGACTGCTCGTTGCGTCAGCGGTCCTATTTATATAGAACAACACTCATCTAGAGCGTTCCAGTTTCTTCTCCATGGTTTCCACATTTGCTGTCAAAAATCTCTACACCCACACACACTGGCTTACAAGCAATGCCTGTCATTTTATACCATTCCATTATAGTGTTGCCAGTTGTGTTTTCGGTTGAACCTTTTCGATTAGGAAATTGGTATAAATGTTGGGTGTTCATTACACTGCCCCCTCCTTAAGATTGTTCGTCCCGAATAATTCCATCTGCAGCCTCGCCACTATATCGATGCAGCCGGTCACAATGAACTACTTTTAACTTGCCTCTTAATCCTCTTTGGATGCGGTAAACCACGTCGTTAATCCTCGTGACAACAATATAAGGACCTTCCCAGTTCTGCTGAAGTTTCGGTGACAATCCCTTTTGACGATGAGGATTATAAAGCCACACACGATCTCCTGCTTGGAATCCTGCCGTTGTCACTTTTGTGTCGTACCGTGTCTTCATCCGGTCGCTGTAGGTTTTCATCCGTTCCCTTGTTCTTTTATGGATGTCAGCGAGTCTCTCCTTGAGGTCATCCACATACTCGTTCGTGTCCTGTGGCTCCTCTGTGGGGCATCCAAATTTAAGTTCGCTGGGCAGCCGCATGGTTTTCCCGAACAGGATGTCAGATGGTGTTTGTCCTGTCGAGCTATGTACTGCACTTCTATAGGCCATCAGGAATAGCGGTACGTGCCTATCCCAGTCTCTTTGGTAGTCGCCTACGACCTTGGTGAGGTGTTCGTTCAAGGTCCGGTTGAATCTTTCAACCATCCCATCAGATTGTGGATGAAGCGGTGTGGTTCTGGTCTTCTTGATGCCAAGTAGTCCGCACACTCCTTGGAAGATGTTTGACTCGAAGTTCCTCCCTTGGTCGGAATGGAGTTCCATAGGTACGCCAAACCTACTTACCCAGTTAAACACAATCTGGTCGACCACCGTTTTGGCTTCTTGATTTGGGATGGCATACGCCTCAGGCCATTTGCTAAAATAGTCCATTACAACCAGAATGTACTTGTTTCCAGCGTTGGTCTCTGGAAAAGGCCCAGCCACATCTACTGCAATCCTCTCAAAAGGCGATCCAACGTTGTACTGATGCATCTTACCTTGAATCTTCCTACCAGGTCCTTTGGTTGCAGCACACTTGTCACATGTTCGGCACCACTTCTCCACGTCGTCTCTAGCATGTAACCAGTAGAACCGATGTCGCACCTTCTCCAGTGTTTTGTTAACTCCCAGGTGACCTCCAGAAGGTCCGTCGTGCATCTCCCGAAGAACTTCACTGACTTTCGATTGCGGTACGATCAGCTGCATCACATATGATTTACCGTCAACGGACTCCCATCTTCGCCTGAGGACACCTTCTTGCACATATAGTGTGTCCCACTGTGCCCAATAGGCTTTGAGAACTGGACTCCGGTCAGAAATGTCTCCCCATTCAGGTTTCTCTTCATTTTCTTTCCATGCGAGAATGGGTTCGATATCTGGATCCTCCTGTTGAGCGGTCCTCACTTCCTCATTGCTCCATCCGCATATGGGGTCAGCTCTTAGTCGCTGAGCGGTAATATTTTCTTTGTTTTCTTGTCGCCTACAATGCTTGCAATCCTCTTTGCAAGGTCTTCGGGACAATGCGTCGGCGTTTGAGTGCAGCTTTCCTCTGCGGTGTTGAATCTGGTAGTCATAAGTCTGCAGTCTTTCTATCCACCTTGCGACTTGACCTTCTGGATTTTTGAAGTTCAACAGCCAGTTCAGAGCACCATGGTCTGTCCGCAGAAGGAATTTCTGTCCATAGATGTACTTATGGAAGTGCTTTGTTGCCAAGATAAGAGCCAGCAGTTCCTTTCTGGTCACGCAGTAGTTTCTTTCAGGCTTCAAGAGGACCTTACTATAATATGCCACCACTTTCTCTTCGCCATCATGCACTTGGGATAGTACCGCCCCGATTCCAACGTTGCTTGCATCTGCGTCGATGATGAATGTTTTGCCAGGTGTTGGATGTGCCAGCACTGGAGCGTTACAGAGGCGGTATTTGAGTTCCTGAAAAGATTTTTCACACTCACCTGACCATTTGAACTGCTTCCCTTTTTCGGTGAGCTGATGCAAACTCTTTGCAACTCCAGCAAAGTTCTTAACGAAACGTCGGTAATATGTGGCAAGACCAAGAAAGCTTCGGAGTTGATGTTTGTCCTGTGGTGTTGGCCAATTTTTGACGGAGTCAACTTTTTCAGGATCAGTCTTCACTCCTTGGGAAGAGATGATGTGTCCCAAATACTTAACTTCGGTTTTGAAAAGTGCACATTTTTCTGGATTCAGTTTAAGGTTAGCCTCTCGAAGTCTCTGAAACACGGCTTTTAGATTCTTGCAATGTTGGTCAAATGTTTTCCCGTAAACAATGACATCGTCCAAGTAGACAAGGCACGCTTTCCACGTCAGTCCTTGAAGAACGCACTCCATCAAACGCTCGAATGTTGCCGGAGCGTTGCATAGCCCAAACGGCATAACTTTGAACTGCCAGAGCCCATTACCTGTAGAAAACGCCGTCTTTTCCCGATCATCTGGGTGGATGTCAACTTGCCAGTATCCACTCTTCAAGTCCAGCGTCGAAAACCACTGGGCTCCCTCCATAGCATCCAGGGTATCACTGATTCTCGGCAGGGGATAGCTGTCCTTTTTAGTCACATCATTCAGCCTTCGGTAGTCCACACAAAAACGAGTGCTTCCGTCTTTCTTTTTCACTAGCACCACTGGTGAAGCCCAAGGACTTTTGGAATTTTCAATAAGCCCGTCCTTCTTCATTGCTGTTATCATTTCCTCAACCTCACCTTGTTTGGCCAGTGGAAGGCGTCTTGCGGGCTGACGAATCGGTCTTGCATCTCCTGTGTTGATGCGATGCTGCACCAACTGTGTCCTACCAAATTGCCCTTTTGCCGATGCGAAGATGTCAGTGTACTCTTGTAGGAGATTTTCAGCCATCCTTGTTTGTTGGTGATCAAGGTTGGATGAATACAGTATTTTAGCTCTGATGGTTTTGAGCACCTCCGGAGTTAAAGTTTTTCTCGGGGCTTCGTCTGTGATCTTCGTAATTGCTGCAACCGATTCGCAACGTCCAACGACTTCTCCTTTCTTCAACCTTACATCGTACGGTCTGGTGTTTAGTAATCGTACGGGGACCATTTTGTTTTTCGGTGCTACTAGTGTTTTCCCAATGATGACGCTTTGGGAGGAACACTCTGGGTCTGGTTCCACCATTAGGTATCGAAGGCTTCCAAACTCACCTTCCAGTTTTGTCCAAACGAACACTTCAGAAGAAGGAGGCAGAATCAGATCTTCCGTGATGACAGTCCTCAGTGTCGACGTACTCTCGTTTGAATAGGTCATTGGAAGTTCCTTATTTTGGTACTCCAAAACCTGATTACCGATGTCCAAAATAACTCCGTGCTGTTTCATAAAGTCGATTCCAATGATGCACTCGTCACATATATCTGCCACCAGGAATTGATGAGTAAACACTAGATCGGCCAGTCGGATCTTAAGACACACTTCTCCATATACTCTTGCTGCTTCTCCCGTTGCGGTTCTTAGACGGTAGCTATTGGTGTTATGAAGCCACGTCGTCTTCACCAGGTCTCGACGTACTATGGAGGCTGTGGCACCGGTGTCGATGGTAGCCACATGTTTGTTCCCGTTAATAGTAGTTTCCACAGTCAGACTTTTGTTGTCTCGTTTGGTCTGAGAGACCTGGATGGTGGTTCTGGGGCCATCAATACAAGAAACCAGCCTCTGCCCCTCGAAGTTGGTTCTTACTCGTTTCCCTGATGGGAAACGGGCTGATACGTAACGCTGGTGTTGTTGTTACCTTGTTCTGGGTTGGATCTCTTGCTTCCACAATGTTGACAACCGGCTTTATTTGGTGGTAGTCGGCATTGACGCTGTAAGTGCCCGGTCTTGTTGCAGTTCCAACATCTTGCTAGTCCGCTCCGCTGGTTCTTTTGTATTTCAGCTCTATGGCAAGAGCACTCTTCGACTATGGCTTCTCTAAGTCGATGTACTCCCTGAGAAGCCTGTTCTGCTGCTTCAATTGTCAATGCGAATGCTAAAGTTTCGGAAAGAGTACGTGTTCTAGCAGTTCGCACAGACCTCTGAAGATTTATATCCGAAATGGCACGGACGAAGGACTCAACAGCAAGCTGGTTGATGATTTCTTCTCCAGCATCCGGGTATGCCAGGTGAACCAGTCTTTCGACGTCTGCTTGGAGCTGCTGTAGACTTTCACCCCTTTTCTGGACTCTGTTATTGAGTTGGACTCGGAAAACTTCTTTCAAGTGGCTATCGCCAAAGCGTTTATCTATAGCTGCCACAAGAGAACTAAAATCGCCACTCTTACCAGCTGGAACTGTTTGAAGTAATTCAGCTGCTGGTCCTCTAAGAGCAAGAGTCAGTGCAATGTACTTGTCTTCGTCATCCCAGCCATTTGTTGTCGCGGCGGCCTCAAATTGTCTCTTGTAGACTGGCCAAGAAGACTGTCCATCAAATGTTGGGGGTTTCATCTCCTTTTTCTTTGCAAACTCCCCAGCAGACTCTCGAATTTTTATTTTCCGAATCTGGTCCAATTCCTTGGTCAGAACAGAGAACTGTTTATCACATCGGGTTTCTACGATTTCGAAACGATTCTCTACAACAGAAAGCTGTTTTTCCACACCTTCAACGCGTTCGTCTAGGGCATATACATTTTTCTCAATGTTACCCAATTTACCTTCTAGAATGTTTTTCTGACCTTCCAAAACATTCTGTTGCGCCTCAAGTCTTTCGAGAATATTCTGCTGTTCCTTCTTCGTTTCGTTGCTCTTCAATCAGCTTCTTTTGTTCGTTTCGTTGTGCTTCCAGTTGTTCGAGAACATTCTGCTGTTCCTTCTTTTGCTCGTTTCGCTGTTCTAACAAAAGTTTCATCATACTAGAAAAATCTACACTTTCACTTACTTCCTCTTCTTCCACTTCTATTTCAAAAACAAAAGTGTTGACGTCTTCCCCTTGCTGTTCCAAATAGTTACGCAAGCGCAGGACGAGCTCATTTTTCGATCCCGCTCTAGAAAGATTTCGCTTACCTAACTCACTTTTAAGCTCAATGCAGTTGAGCTCTTCTAACAACTTACCCATTCTCACTGTATATAATTATTATTTTTCTTTTTACTTTTTTTTTTTTTACACTTTATTAGTCAAATAAGTTTTATTTACACTTCTGACACCAATGTAACGTGCGCTTAGTTCGCAAAAATAAAACTTCACTTTTCAATTTATTTCTACCACTTTTATTCAGTATCTATACTTTATTCGAACTCAACTCGACTATTGGACTATCACTGGTTAACAACGTTTCACTCTTAACTTTATCACTCTATAATCAAAAACTGACTGCTCGTTGCGTCAGCGGTCCTATTTATATAGAACAACACTCATCTAGAGCGTTCCAGTTTCTTCTCCATGGTTTCCACATTTGCTGTCAAAAATCTCTACACTCACACACACTGGCTTACAAGCAATGCCTGTCATTTTATACCATTCCATTATAGTGTTGCCAGTTGTGTTTTCGGTTGAACCTTTTCGATTAGGAAATTGGTATAAATGTTGGGTGTTCATTACAATATGTACATTCCATTTGGTGTACGTTGTATATCCCTCGCAGGTTGAAGCAGTCTTAGGCCCGGCGATGTTTTGTGGGTTCTTCCCCACGTTACCCAGCCATCCTGCCACCGACGCAGTCTACTACCGGGTAGTCTCCTACGCCGGTGTTTTGTTATGGATGGTGGTATTGGCTGTATGGGAAAAGAAAAAAAATGCATTGAAGTACTGCACTCAAAAATGTAAACAAACCTACCTGGGATTTGTCGATCCTACGTTGACTAGATTTTCTCGGCAAACGTCCCCAAAACTGATTACAGACACCTAAAATGTAGAAAGGAAAGGAAAAAGTTAATAAAATTGAACAATTAAAAAGGGAAAACACAAATTAAATAAAAATTAAAAATACTCAGCCAGAATTTCGATGCGACAAGTAAAAAAGTAAACAAGAAACAAGTGTCACTTGTCGCACCGATACTAGCAATAGAGGTTCGCGAAAGGTGGATTATCTCTGCAACCACCGCTAGAGGCGTTACTATCAGCCCGAGAATAATGGAAATGACAGTTGGGTAGGAATTTTTGTGCGACGTTTATTTCATTTTATATTATGTATTTATTTGTTATATTTATGTATTTAGTATTTATTTATATATATTTATGATAAGTGTTATTTATTTTCGTTATTTATTTATATGTTATGTACTAGTGTATCGTTATGTATTTCTGGTGTGCGCATGTATTTATGTATTGTATGTGCATAGGCAGTTTATGTTAAGTTAAGTATTTTATGTATTTATGTAAGTATTTATTATTGTAGTGTAAGTTTATATGTGTGCATTATGTATTGTTTTGTAATTATTTTAGATAAAAATAATTATAAGAAAAGGAACGCCACCACATCATTCCCACTAGCAATGTCACGGCATTGTGAGTCAGCACAATGGCATCATCTCGAAAAGGCTGGTGATAGTGGATGCTGTGGATGTGGATGCCAAAACAAACCGTTTGACTTTCAACATGCGAAAGAAAGTCATGTTCAAATAAGAATAATTAGTCTATGGTGAAGCAAAGAAAAAAATATTTTGGTGATAATTTTAAAATTTTGATTTAAAAGTAGATTTCGTGTAAGTAGTTTCTTTTTGCAGTTTAGGTGTGTTTAATTTGTTTAAAATATTGAAAATCGTTTAGTGCAGTGGTTTACCCAAAAATATAAAGAAAAAGAAAAAAGAGACAAAAACATACAGCCGGCTAAATTCTGCAGCACATATATATGTACGGTGTACATTCATACATATTAAGAAAATACCACGGGTGAGTTTAAATTTAAATTTTTAAGTGCAACTCTAAAGAGGACTTTTGATAGTTCTGGGGGTCAAGTCAAATTTGAACAGCGAAAATTTGGAATCTGCCCTCGAAAAATAACTTGTGAAAATTTGGGAAAAGAAGTCTCAATAGCTGGA
Source organism: Melanostoma scalare (assembly GCA_949752695.1). Lineage (NCBI taxonomy): Eukaryota > Metazoa > Arthropoda > Insecta > Diptera > Syrphidae > Melanostoma > Melanostoma scalare. The sequence continues at coordinate 106,603,225 of OX456984.1, read as the reverse complement.
TTTGAGCCTGTGGGTACCCAGGCTAACAAGTAACCTACACAAGATCCCAGAGCCGTGGGTACTTTTTTGTTTATATTTATTTATGCAATTTAAATCAATTTGAGTGCAACAATATAAAATATGTGTATGCTCGTCATAATCGTAAGGCGAAAGTCATAAGCGGCTGAAGACATAGAGTCGAACAAAATACTAGTGGCAAAGTGCAAAGGCGAATTCAGGTCCGGCCTGAAGTGAAAAGCGCCCGCAGGGCCCCAACGTAAATTTTGTTCCTGTGTTTGCTGTTTATTAGTATTGAGTGTTCGGCGTGATTTTTTTTTTTTGTTATTTATTTATTTATTTCATTTTTTTTAGTATTTTTAACATTTATTTAACATTTTTTTATTTTGTTCTTATACCATTTTGTTGATTTTCTTAACCTTTTTTTGTTGATATTTCCTTTTTTTTGTGTGTTGAATTTGTGGGTTTTCTCTAAGTTTTCTTTTGTCTTGGGCCTGCAATCGTCTCTTTTTCGGGTCTAGGCTATTTTGAATGTTGGTACGAGGCCACTTTGCGGCCATATATCCGCTACAGGGAGCTCCTTTTAGGCAGGATCCAAAGTAGGTGGGTGTAAGCAATCCCCGTGTAGCCAAGGTGATAAAGGGATCGGTTGCTAGTCAAAAAAGAGAGGACTAGAAAAAGAAAAATATCGAATCATAAAAATACAAAAATACATAAGAATACCCAAAAACCACAAAACTACTTAAGAACATAAAAACAACCAAAAATTATAAAAAAAAAACATAAAAAAACAAAAAAATCATAAAAATATAAAAAAAAAACATAAATACATAAAAATACTTACAAAAAAAAACATAAAAATACAAAAAACTTAAAAACATAAAATCATAAAAATATAAAAAAAAACATAAAAATGTAAAGTAGGATTAAGGTTAGGTTTAGGATTTTTGTTATTTATTCTTTTTTTTTCTGTTAAATTATTATCTTTCTGTTAATCTATTTTTTATGGTTAGTGTTTAGATTTTTGATTCATTTTTGTTTAAATTTTGGTTTCACTTTAGTTTTATTTGAGTGTTTATTTTTGTAATTTGAGTTTAGGGTTGTTGTTAGTTTTTCGTTGAAAATAAAATATGTGCATCACGCCGATAGGTTGAAGTAGAGGTCATTCCTTTTGTTCTGCGATAACGATGATGGCGTGCTAAGCACGATTTCAGGGGGATGAGAAGGTTGGTGATGAATCGTTGGTGATTGGTTTCTCCTGGCAGCAGTGATCGTCTTCGGGGAACTCGATAACACGGCCGACCGAGTTCCATGGTTGGGTGGGCTACAGGCCTCACTGCGATTTCACCATGCAGTGCCTGAAGTGTGGTAAGGTTTTTGTGGTGGTGGTTCTTTCGGCACGATTTATGTTTTTGTAATGTGGTTTGCCTCCCAAGCGTGCCAGGTCCCTTCGTCACGACACTTCCTTTTCCCTTCCTTTCCCGATTTCCGTTTCCTTCCTTTTCTTTTCACTTTTTTCTTATCCGCTTATTTTTCCTCTTCCCGCTTTCCTGCTTTTGGTTGTTCTACCTCTCCCATCCTAATGTCATCCTCCTGTCAAATTTCCTTTCTTTTCTTTTCCCTTTTCTTTTATCCTTTCCTTTCCTTTCCCATATTCCTTTCCTACCTTATCTTTTTGTCTTTACCTATTCCAATCCTCTACCTATCCCAATCCCTTCCTTCATCCAACTACCTTTTCCCAACCTTCCTCCCACATTACAAATGGCGCCCAACGTGTTGTCCAAAGTGTTTGTCATAACCTTAGTCGATTTTCAAAGCGGCATCAGAGTGGGTCGTATGTCATGATAAGGATAGCTTTTTAGCATGCCTTTTCATTTGCGACGACACATTCTGCTGTCACTTGGAGAATCATTCCTCCTTGGGTAAGTTATAGCTACCACAGCTTTGGATTGTAGAACCAAGTAAGTCTTCAAGTGGAAAAGACTGAGACATCCCACTTGAATCGCGACTTGGATTCGAACTCCAGAGCAGTGGTGACTGACTTATCTAATCCCATCCTTCCTAAATTGTGTTGTTATAGCTTCTGCAGTTCCAAAGTTCAGATTCTAGTATGTCTTCTGGTGGAAAGTCTCTGACATACCGCCAGAATAGCGACTTAAATCAAGACCATGGAACAGCAGTAGCTAACCTACCCTATATCCTATTCGATTTCGAACGTTGATGGTATTGGTTCAAAAAAATTCGTAAGTCTTGGAAAGGGAAGCCTTTGCATGCCTGACCAATCGCGACGAGGACTTTTGAACTAAACAACATCAACTATAATCCTATGTAAAAGTTTTTATGTTGTTAATTTTGTATTGTCTTGCTATGTCTTACTGCACTTTAGATGGGAGATACTAACGTTGAAAATAAGATGCTGCTGTCGGGATCTTCACCTCAACGTTGAAGCCAACCAAGATGCATCCAAATCCGCCTTCCACATCCCCCGGATCAACATAATAAAATAAGAACAAGCAATTTAAAACAAATACAAAAACAAATTTATACAAATCGATACCTTTTTTTTTTACAAAGTCCATTTCTCATTTTTGATTTTGTTTTGAGGTTTTGTTTTAGTGTAGTCGTTTTTTCGTTAGGATTTTTAAGATATTTTTTTTTTCTGTTATCATTTTTCACTCTATATTTTTTGTTGTTTAGGATTTAGTTCAGCATCTGCGATTTTTGTTTTTGATCTTCTCTGTTCTTCATTTTGGTGTTCCATTTTTAATAATGTTTAGTGTCATGAGTACTGGAAACGATACAGAACAGGATATTAATTTCGCAATGGATACGAGAAATACAAAACGAGGTTTTGGGGGTAGTTCTCCAGTGAAGAATCCTGGCATAGAGGGTGCAAGCGGAGACGCTGAAAAAACAGCCAACCAAGGCCAAACGAGCGGGACCATCTCTGAGGAGTTGCAGTCCGCAATCGACGCAACGTGGCAGTGGGAAACGCTTGTCAGGCCCATGTAAGTTCTCTTGGGGAGAAACTGACGGAATCGCTGACAGAGCTGATGAGGGTCAGTCTCTCGGAATTCCAGAAGAGCTTAAGTGGACCTGACAATTTAGTACCACCGCCTGTAGATAGGCAACTTCCTCCAAGTCGCGGAGCCGCATTGCAGAATGCTGGAAATGGCAACGGTCATTCTCAGCTGGATCAGTCTGCGAGGCCGTTTGTTCCGGTAAGGGAACCAAATCAAGCAAGAGATTATAGGGGTGATAATGGAGCGTACCAAGCTCACTTTCACCCGGAGCAGAACCGGTTTCGACGAAGTCCCCACGATCACTCGGTTTGAAATTCGATGGAGATTCCAACAAGCTGACCGTGGAGGAATTCGTCTTCCGTGTAGAGACCCTGCAAAGTCAGTACGACTGTGCCTGGGCTGAGATTTTGAGAAACTTCCATCTTCTCCTCTCAGGTGCCGCCTATGAATGGTACTGGCAGTTCCAACAGTCCATTTTTCGTCCCGACTGGCCCACTTTGCGCGACGCCCTTAAGAGGCAATTTCAAGGCGTGCGGTCGGATTTCGACGTGGTTCGGGACATTATGGACCGCAGGCAAGGCGACTGGTTGATGAGTTTTTCACTGCCATCAACCGGATAAGTTCTCAGCTCACGATGCCGATTACCGAAGGTGAGCTGGTACGCATCCTTAAGAAAAATCTGAACCAACATTTAGGCAGACTTGTGTACCCGCAAATAATATTCACAATGAACCAGCTGAGAATGGCGTGTAAAGATGCCGAGTACACCTTTCCAGTGGTGAGAGATGGTCCCCGTCAAAATAGACAGGCAATAAAGCCCATGGTTTACGAGCTGGAGACCGAGCCAGAGGAGCAAGTGCACCCCGAAGACCAATTGGCCGCGTTCCAGCACATGGGAGCCCGACCAAAGCCAAGTCGGGGGTACAACGATACCTCCACATTGAAGTGCTGGAACTGCGAGCAGCCAGATCATCTGTACCAGGATTGCACAGCCGCAAGAACTCTGTTTTGCTACAGGTGCGGTGAGGCTGTTGTAATTACGCCAAAATGCCCCAAGTGCAATCCGGAAAACCGGTACAGGAACGTGAAGAATTCGGGGGATTCACGTTCCACCCAAGCCCCGCAGTAACATCAAAAGAAAACGAAACAAACAAAGTACAAATATTAAAATGCAAAGAAACTAAGCCAAAAGAAGTTAAGAGGTATGAAATTCAACCTCTTCACATTAGATTAAGGGATTATTATATAGCTGGGGATAGGATTTTTAACGAGAAGAGTAGTGCAGTATCGAAAAGAATCTTAAAAACTAGAGAAAGATTCCAGCTAAGGAAAAATATTAGAAAAGGCATTTTGTCGACGGTGGTCGACGTGTCCTCCGACCCAAGGCCTTACGCTAGAGTCACTATAGGCAGTAAAAACCTGCTAGGTTTGCTCGATAGTGGAGCTAGCGTAAGCATTTTAGGAAAAAACTGTAAGAATTTGTTAGAGGAACTGAAGATTCCCATGATTGCCCATCAATCAGGTGTTAAGACAGCTGACGGCAAGTTGCAGTCAATAGTCGGCAAAATTAAAGTAGAAGTGCTCTACAAAGGACGTAAAGCACTAATTGAATTTTATTTGGTCCCAAACCTGGATCAGGAGTTGTACCTGGGTGCAGATTTTTGGAAGGCTTTCCAAATCGCACCGGGTGTAGTGAGTACAATTTCGATGATGGAAGAGCAAGCCGATCTGCTAAACGCTCATCAGTTGTCTCTTGAGCAACAGTCGAGGTTGGAAGCTGTCAGGATGAAGTTCCTTGACTATGACCGTCACGGCTTAGGTAAGACGTCTTTGATGGAGCACGTCATAGATACCGGAGATGCGGTACCTGTCTAGCAGCGTCACTACCCTGTTTCCCCAGCGGTGCAAGCCATATTGTACCAGGAGTTGGACAGAATGCTAGAGCTCGGCGTTATTGAGGAGAGCGAGAGCCCTTGGTGTTCACCTGTTGCCCTTATTAAGAAGATAGGCGAAAACAACGCCGTAAAATACCGGTTTTGCCTTGACGCTCGTAAGGTCAACTCGGTTACAAAAAAGGATGCTAACCCTCTTCCCCATAGACCTTTGTACCAGTTTAAGGTTATGCCTTTTGGGCTGTGTAATGCCGCTCAAAGGTTATGCCGATTAATGGACAAAGTGATCCCTGCACGACTCAGAGATAGAGTTTTCGTCTATCTAGACGATTTGCTTATCATCGCGCCGGACTTTGAGACGCATATCAGTCTGCTAGAACAGGTAGCTGATTGCTTGAGAAAAGCAAACCTCACGATAAACCTAAAAAAGTCAAAATTCTGCTTTAAAGAGCTGAAATATTTGGGCTATATTGTAGGCGGTGGAAAGTTAAAGACTGACCCGGCCAAGGTCGAGGCAGTCGTTGACTTTCCGCTTCCCAAAAACCAAAGACAGGTTCGTCGGCTACTTGGTCTAGCAGGATGGTACAGACGGTTTATCAAGGACTTCTCTACCCTGACGGCTCCGTTGACCGATACGCTGAAGAAGAAAAACACCAAGTTCGAGATGACTGATGAAGCAATAGCAGCGTTCGAGCGACTGAAAACAGCATTAACATCAGCCCCTGTTCTCACACACCTGGATTTCAAGAAGCGCTTCTACATCCAGTGCGACGCTTCTGATTCAGGTATTGGTGCAGTGCTTTTCCAAAGGATAACCGACGATGAAGAGAGTCCAGTGTCTTACTTCTCCCAGAAGCTCAACTCGTGTCAACGAAACTACAGTGTGACCGAGAAAGAGTGCATGGCAGCAGTAATGGCGATCAAGCGTTTCAGGCCCTATGTTGAGGGTATGGATTTTACGGTCATTACCGACCACTCAAGCCTTAAGGGGCTGATGAGCATGAAAGACCTGAACGGTCGTCTGGCCCGGTGGAGTCTTGATCTCCAATCCTATACCTTCGACATAGAGCACAGAAAGGGAGCACTTAATGTCGTGCCGGATACTCTTTCTCGGGCACACTTAGAGAGTATTGAGCTGGAAGAAGTAGCGCCCATAATTGACCTGGACTCGGAGGAGTTTAAGTCGGAAGAGTACATGAATCTCATGAAAACAATTTAAAAAAATCAGGAGCAGTTGCCCGACTTAAAGGTAGACGGGGACTTCGTTTACAAGAAGTGGTTGCCTCCAAGTGGTGAAGAGTGGCTGGAGGAACACACTTGGCGACTCTGGATTCCTTCTGGTCTCACCGAAGAAATCATCGCCAAGTCCCATGAACCACCGAAGTCTGCTCATGGTGGCATTGCCAAAACCCTCCATAGACTGCGGCAGTACTTTTACTGACCAAACATGACAGTCCAATTTAAAAATTTTATAAATAGCTGTGCAATATGTAAGCAATGCAAACCTACAAACCAAATTCAACGTCCCCCTATGTCTACCAACTTTTGTACCGATCGTCCGTTTCAAAAACTATATGTAGATTTTCTTGGTCCCTACCCGAGATCAAAAATCGGTAATTGTTATATATTTGTTGTCCTTGACCATTTCTCAAAGTTTATGTTCTTCAAGCCACTAAAAGCCGCAAATTCACAAGCTATAGTAAATTATTTGAAGAATGAAATTTTTAACACGTTTGGAGTACCACAAATAATCCATTCAGATAATGGAAAGCAGTTTCTGTCGAGGCATTTCCACAACTTGCTTCAGAAGTTCGGCATCCGCCACTTCAAAACTGCGAGTTACGCGCCGCAATCCAACGCCTCGGAGAGGGTAAATTGCACATTGCTTGCCGCTTTAAGATCCTATCTTAAAGACGATCAACGCGAATGGGATATTCACCTCAACGAGATCGCGTCAGCATTGCGGAGTTCAGTGCACTCATCTACTGGTGTGTCACCATATTTTGCCTTGTTTGGTACAAACATGATGACACACGACAGTAGTTACGGGTTGGCTGAACAACTAGATGCGGTGGAGGACGGTGAGCTGATGACCCTTCCGAGGTACGACAGGCTGCGAATTATTAGGCAAAAGGTTAAGGATTCCATTTTGGATGCACAGCAAAAGAGTGCAATAAAATACAATGTAAGGTCAAGAGAGATATCCTATCAACCTGGACAAGAAGTGTTCAAAAGAAACTTCATTTTAAGTGATACTTCCAAATATTTAAGTGCAAAGTTATGTCCAAAATATGTTAAATGTCGTATTGTTAAGCCTGTGGGTAAAAATATGTATGAGGTCGAAAACCTTAACGGTAAAATGTTAGGCGTTTATCACGCAAAAGACCTAAAACAATAAACATCTGTGATATCTGTGTGTATTTCAATTTCATGTAACGTTACATCAAACACCTGTGATATCTCTGTTTATTTTTCGTCCCACTATACATAGAATTAGCTTAAGTTAAATCAATACGTGCAATATTAACTACTGTGATATCATTTTTAAGATTTGTTTTATTTTTCGTTATACATAGTCACGAGCTCTAGCCGAAATGGCAAAATGCAATAGACACTGTGATATTTAGAAGTTTAAGATGTCCCGCTTTACGCGACTGTTTGTCCCACCTGATATTATGTTTTTTTTTAACAGGTCAAAGACCTACGGTTTGAGTGCAATATACAAACTGTGATATCTATATATATTTTATTCTAGTCAACTTATGTGTCTATTGTCCAAATAACGTACCTGATTTAGGTAGAAGTTGTAAACTTAAAATGCAATACAATACTGTGATATCTACACTCATTCTCATATATAACGTACCTGATTTATGTTTTCTTTAGTTAGCCTCGAAGGCAAAATTTTGTTTCTGTGATATTTATGTTCACTACTGTCCTATGTATACGAATTCAATAATGCACTCATCTACCTGTTACACTACATCCGTAATTTGCCCGACTGCAACTAGCTTTGTCACTTTACCGAAAACAATTTTTCTTAAACATGAAATGCCATAAACACTAACACCTTAATGCAAAACAAACTTTTTCTTAACGAATACTGCCTACTCAACATTCCCTCCCCTAGCTATGGTAATCCATAACTCACTCAATCACTGCACTATCATAAGACTAAGTATGTGTTAAGTATTGTTTCTTATTTGTTATTTATTATCATAGATTTATTTATTTATTTATTTATTTACATAGTATAGTTATTTATTTATATTTATTTATACCCGTAGGTTAGTTATTTTTAAGTATTGTGATAGCTCTAAGCCTTATATTATGTGATACTAGTTGATAAGTACGTGTTTCGTAACTTGTCAACAGATCTATGTTATTTATTTTTTTTTGGTAGTTTATTTATACGTTATTTTTCTGTTAGTACGTTTTATAATAAAATAGGTATGTTTTTAGGTGTATTTTATGTATTTATTTTATGTATTATTAGTTATTTATTGAAAACGAAAACAAAAACAAAAATGTCAACAACGTCTACTAAAGCCACAAAAACAATTTACGTACATACATAATATGTACATTCCATTGGGTACATATAGGTACATATCCCTCGCAGGTAGACGTAGTCTTATGCCGAGCTTTGTTTTGTGGGTTCTTCCCCACGTTATCACCCCCTATGAGTTGACCTTGTCGTGGTGGGGGTGCTTATGGACATCTTCTCCAGCAATCCAGCTGCAGAACCTGACCAACCAACATAACTCAAAACAAAACCTCAATGTTAGAAAACTTGAAAACTGAAAAAATGGAAAAAGTAAATAAAAGGTATAAAAAACGAACGGGGATATACGTTCAAAAGTCGGCAGGTGTCGCGACTGCCGGCGATGGCTTGGCCTCGAAAGAGGATAAGTCGCCAGTGACAAATTTATTTACGAAGAAAGAAAAAGCGATTTGCGGAAGGGCTGGGGAGCCGACTGCAGTTCAAGGAAGGCCTCACAAGCTAACCAAGAAATGTGGAGAGTCCTCTGGTTCTAACGCCCCTCCTAAGGAGGATGCCCATACCAGTGGAAGAGTTGCAGTGACTCTTTGTAGCACTTCCACTCATACTGCCCGTATTGAAGGGACCCCGGAGAAGACTGTTGCAGCAAGTAGAGGGGCCGAGACTTTCGGTTCCAACGCGAACTGTGATATGTTGACGAAAGGGCTACTCTCATCAAAAACACTGCCCCAACCTCCCACCTCATCCCATCCTATGTCAAAGGCTTCAAGGTCGACCAACCCGGACGGTACGGGTGCCGAGACTTTCGGCTCCGTGGCTGAAAGGGGAGGACCTCCTTCGAGCTCCGGAAACACTCCTTCCCTCCCCCAAGTTGTAGGCGAAATTGTGACTTACAGTGGGACAAACAACGAAAGGGTGTCCAATCCCCCTAACCCCAAAGTTGGAGGTGAAACTGTGACTTACAGTGGAACTGAAAACAAAAGGGTTTCCAATCCCCCTAACCCCCAAGTTGAATGTGAAACTGTGACTTACAGTGGAACTGAAAACGAAAGGGTTTCCAATCCCCCTAACCCCCAAGTTGAAGGTGAAACTGTGTCTTACAGTGGAACGGACAACGAAGGGCATCCCAACCTCCATACATTCCCAAACCACAAAGAAAGGTGGAATGCGGAGAAAATTGCGAAGGTGTTAGGTGCGGTACCTAAACCTAAGCTTGATTCAACGCAATCTGCCAAACTTGAGTGGGCAATGAAAATCATTGCAATAAATGAAAAACACAGCGAAGACTCAACGTCTAAGCGCCAACGCTCGTTCGAGCAGTCAACCCCGAACGCCAAAAGGCCTAAGGTGCAAAAACCAAGCACCCTCAGCTCCAAAAAAGACATGTCGTACAGTGACGCACTGAAGGACAAACCCATTTTCGCTGTCATTGACAGGAGTAACGCGGATGGTGCGATCTCTTTCGATCAATGGGCGATCATCATGAACAAGCTCCAGGCCTCCTACTGGACTCTTATGATGGAAAACCCAGGGGAACCTGCCATCTTTGAGGACGCAGGATGGTATCAGGGGCGCGTCAGGTTAATCGCGTTTGATGGAGAGAGATCGCGCGATCTGTATAAGCTTGCGATAAGCAGGTTAGAGGGACTCTGGCCTGGTGCTAAGCTTGAAGTCGTGTCAAGGGAGGATATCCCTTGCAGGCCTAGAGCTCGCGCTAGATTACCAGCAGAACTCTCCTGCAAAGAAACAATCATGAAAATGATTCAATTCGGCAATCCAGCCCTTCCCACCCATGACTGGAAAGTCGCGAAGCTGGAAGAGCCGGAGGGTCACTATAGATCGGCTATAATAGTCATCAATAAGGACTCCCTAGCTCCCCTGGCTGCGACAAAAGGCGTGATTCGGTTCGGCTGGTCAAATATTGCCTTAAAAATATACAAAAAAGATGAAGAACAGAACATCGTTCCATCTTCCATAACAAAAAGTGCGTCTTCAGTGGAAGAACCCGCAGGGCAAGTCGACCCTCCATCCATGGAGATAGACGAACTCGGCACATCCTCTGCTGAAACGTATGATAACAAACCCTCCACATCCGACTTGGATGCCCAAAACGTCGTCAAATTCTCCGACTTGGAGACTGATGACTCCGATGCCCAAAACGTCGTCAAATTCTCCGACTTGGAGACTGATGACTCCGCTAACGAGGTTTCGCTCAGCGAGGATGACCTTCTTAGGTCAAACTCTGAGAGCGAAACAGACGACGACCTCAACCAGACCGTGGTGGGGGTTAGTCTACTTAGTTGTTCCCAAGATGGTGCAGCTAACTCAGATTAACCTCTTACACTCCAAGCAGGCTTCGGCCTCCCTTCTTCTCCGTCTAAACAAGAGGGGGGAAGACATTGTCCTTATCCAAGAGCCTTGAATCATCAAGTCCACCGTTCGAGGACTAAGGACTCCTGGATATACTCTACTGTATATGAAGGACAAAGGTGAACCCAGATCCTGCATATTGGTAAGAAGTAGCACTAACGTATTTTTTCTCCCTCATTACAGCAATCGTGATGTAACCACAATAAGATACCAGACCAGTGACAACATCTACTGGCTGGTATCAGCATACCTCGGCCATGACAATCCTGGCCCTCCTCCATGCGACTTATTTAAAAGGATTGTCGCTGCAGGAGAACGGCAGAAGATCTGCCTCATCATTGGATGCGATGCTAATGCGCATCACACAGTATGGGGTAGTACTGACATAAATGAAAGGGGTGAGTCACTTTTTGATTTGATTTTAAGTACTAACCTTATAATAAGTAATATTGGCAATGAACCAACATTCATTACCAAAAACAGACAAGAAGTTTTAGATATCACTCTTGTCTCCGACTCGGTTCATCATAGGATTACTAATTGGAAAGTATCTACTGAACACTCCTTTGCTGATCATAGATACATTCAATTTGATCTAAATGAGGAACCTCTCAAGCAACCAGTCTTCCGAAACTATCGGAAAACTGACTGGCAAAAATATCGGGTAATTTTGAAAAAGTTTATTAAACCTGAACTTTTACAAAACCCTACCAACAAACAGGATCTAGACAAAAAAGTCAATGATCTTACCACTGCCCTTAACCATTCACTGCAGAAATCCTGTCCTCTTATAAAAATAAGAGGAAAACAGAAACCACTGTGGTGGAGCTCGGGGCTAGAACCGCTCAGGAAGGAATGTAGAAAACTTTTCAACCGAGCTAAACAATCTAAAACTTTAATAGACTGGGACTCCTACAAGGAATCCCTCAAAACTTATAAATATCAACTGATGAAGAATAAAAGAACTTCCTGGAGAAACTTCTATGGAAAAATAGAAGATACTTCAGAAGCTTCTAGATTAAGAAAAATCCTCTCAAAGAGTCCGACCATGCCTAGCAGTTTGAAAACAGCTGACGGCTGGACAGAATCCTGCGAAGAAACGCTCAATTTGCTTCTGGACACTCACTTTCCAGGGAGCTCTAAGAACTTATGCAACTATGATTCCACAGAACCAGGTAGCATAATAACAAACAACCCCGATCTGATTACAAGGGAAAAACTAGTTTGGGCCATTAACAGCTTTGACCCATACAAATCCCCTGGACCTGATGGTATAATTCCAGCCGAACTTCAAAAGGCCGCGGGATAGTAATATCCCTGTTCTTGAAGTAATTCTCATCGGCTGTACCACTTTGAACTATATCCCCACTCAGTGGAGAGGTGGTGTTTATACCTAAGGCTGGGAAATCATCCCACGTAAACCCAAAAGATCTCCGACCAATAAGTCTATCATCTTGCCTTCTTAAAACTTTAGAACGACTGATTGATATCCACCTGCGTACAGCTATAGATCCAAAATTGTTATCTACAGCACAACACGCCTACTGCAAGGGAAAATCTGTAGAAACGGCCCTACACACCCTGGTACGTACTATAGAATATTCCCTCCATCACAAAGAATTCACTCTGGCCACTTTCCTCGACATAGAGGGCGCCTTCAATAACGTCAGCAACTCTGCAATTACAAAGGCACTGAAGAAGCTCAAAGTAGATGATTCCATAGTGGAGTTGATAAATCTAATGCTAAAAAGCAGGAGAATCAACTCTACTCTAGGAAACTTCTCTGCAAAGAGATCTGTCAGTAGAGGAACACCGCAAGGCGGAGTCCTATCCCCTCTTCTATGGAATATAGTCGTCAATGAACTTCTAGTTGACTTAGAAGCTGAGGGATTCAAAGTGATTGCATATGCAGATGACGTCTCCATTGCGGTGTCCGGCAAACATGCTCACGTCCTTACGGACCTGATGCAGACCGCTCTAAATAAACTTGTAAAATGGGCGGGAAAATGTGATCTAGGGGTCAACCCTCAGAAAACTGAACTCGTTCTCTTCACCAGGAAATATAAAATTCCTCAACTAACAAATCCATCAATAAATGGAATCTCACTTGTACTTTCAAACGAAGCCAAATATCTAGGTATAATCCTAGACAAAAAGCTAAATTGGAAAGCCAATATACAGGAAAGAATCAGGAAATCCACCGTGGCCTTATTTTCCTGCAAAAAAGCCATTGGTAACAAATGGGGTTTCTCCCCCCAAATCACCCACTGGCTCTACACCGCGGTCATCAGACCAATACTCACATACGGAGTAGTGGTATGGTGGACCGCTCTTGATAAAAGGACCTACTGCGACAATTTAAGCAAGGTCCAACGAACAGCCGGTTTGTGTATAAGCGGAGCACTGAGATCAACACCCTTAGCTGCACTAAATACACTTCTTAACCTCACACCACAAGATATCTTCAGCAAACAAATGGCCGCCAGTGCAGCCACTCGTATGAGAGCTATCTCCCAATGGACCGATAACAACATCGGTCACGTTACAATCCTGAATTTATTCGGATCATTCCCCTGTCACTCCGACTTCACCATCCCCCAATTGGTTTTTGATAATAAGTTCCAAGTCTCAATCCCACCGAGAACGACATGGGAAGACGAAGAATTTTTGAGAGAAGATTCAATTCATTTCTATACAGATGGTTCAAAAACCGAAGAAGGGGTAGGCTGTGGGGTGTACTCAAACCGACTTAACGTAAGTCTCTCGTTCCGCCTTCCAAACCATTGTAGCGTGTTCCAAGCGGAAATTCTGGCGATCAAAGAGGTCCTATCATGGCTAAAAGAAAACGTGATATCCTCAACGAATATCCGGATTTTCTCAGATAGTCAAGCAGCCCTCAAATCACTCGGCGCTGTTTCTACGAACTCAGTAACCGCCCTCAACTGTCGCTTATCTCTTAAGGAGATGGCTGAACAGTTCAATATTCACCTGATTTGGGTGCCGGGGCACAGAGATATCGTGGGTAACTGCAAAGCCGATGAACTCGCCAGAGAAGGAACCGTTCTATCGATCTCAACCAGCAGGTTGAATATTGGTATACCAATCGCTACATGTAAACTTATGCTAAAGCAAGAGGCAATGGATAGAACAAATCATAGGTGGTACAATATCACCACGTGCGTGGCAACAAAACGGATATGGCCTGGTCTAGATCCAAAACGCGCAAGACATTTGTTATCAATTGCCAAGTGCAAGTTAGCTCCGTAATCAATGTCATCACCGGACATTGTCTGATAGGAAGACACGCCATAAGACTTGGCGTTCCCTCAAATGACTTCTGCAGAAGTTGCTTAGATGAGGAGGAGGAGGAGACAATCCCACACCTCCTCTGCTCATGTCCTGCACTCTCTTTTAAAAGAAAACGGAATCTAGGAAAATATTTTCTTGATGATCCAAGCGATCTGGCACACACAGATCCCCTGCATATCCTTTGCTTTATTAAAAGCTCCAAATGGTTTTGTTAAGTGAGGTATTCCCTCGCATAATTACTTATGGTATCACAATGGACCTAATACTGGTCTAAGTGTGTCAGTTTGTTTTCCTGACAGCCATTTAAACCTAACCTAACCTAACCTCCCCACGTTATCCAGTCATCCTGCCACCGACGGAGTTTACTACGAGGTAGTCTCCTACGCCGGTGTTTTGTTGTGGATGCCTGTATGGGAAAAGAAAAAAATGGGTTAAAGTAATGTACACGAAATGTAAACAAACTTACCTTGGAAATTGTTCACCCTACGTGGCCGAGTTTTCTTTTGGGAAAGGTTCCAAAGTCTAGATAGCATACCTGCAAAATAAAATAAAGGGAATAATGAAACAAAATTCAGTATTAAATAAAGGAAAAACGCAAATAAAAATGAAAAATACTCGGCCGGAATTTCGATGTAAAAAGGTAAACAAATGTCACTTTTAGTTTTTCACACATAGGTATGCGATGAAAAGACGTCCGCGCAATGTGGAACTTGTCTTTGTAACCACCGCTAGAGGCGTTGCTATCGACCCAAAAATAATAAGAATGACAGTAGGTTAGGAATTTTTGTGTGACGTTTATTTTCTTTATATTATGTATTTATTTGTTATATTTATGTATTCTGTATTTATTTATGTATATTTATGGTAAGTGTTATGTATTTGAGTTATTTATTTATATGTTATGTGTAAGTGTATCGTTAGGTATTTCTGACGTGTGCGCATTTATTTAGGTATTGTATGTTTGTAGGTAGTTTATGTCAAGTTAAGTATTTTATGTATTTATGTAAGTATTTATTATTGTAGTGTAAGTATATATGCGTACATTATGTATTGTTTTGTAAATATTTTAAATAAAAATAAATATAAGAAAAGGAACGCCACCACATCATTCCCACTAGCAATGTCACGGCATTGTGAGTCAGCACAATGGCATCATCTCGAAAAGGCTGGTGATAGTGGATGATGTGGATGTGGATGGCAAAACAAACCGTTCGACTTTGAACATGGACAACAAAGTCATGTTCAAACCAAAATCAAAAGTCGATGGACAAGTGAAAAAAAGTCAAGTGCGATAACTTAAATTTTAATAAAGTAAATTTTATGTGAGTTAGTTATTTTTGTAGGTATAAATGTGCAATTAATTTATTAAACATATATAAATTCGTTTAGTGCAGTGGTTTACCAAAAATATAAAGAAAAAAAAAGGAAGCAAGGATAAACATACAGACGGCTTATTTGTGTAGCACATTATATATATGTATGTACGTTGTACCTTAATAGATATTAAGAAAATTCCACGGGTGAGTTTAATTTTAAATTTCTTAGTGCAATTATAAAGTAGGATTTTTGTTAGTTCTGGGGGTCTGGTCGAGGAAGTTAAATCGGCAAAATAAAAGTTACTTGATACGTAGAGGAAAAGAGCCTATACGAAGGAGAAAAATTCTCAACAGCTGGATGTGAGCCTGTGGGTACCCAGGCTATCAAGTAACCCAAAAATTAGGTCCCAGAGCCGTGGATATAATTTGTTTACATTTGTTTACAAAAATTAAACCAATTAGTGCAAAGAAAAATATATGTATGTTCGTCACAAGGCGAAAGTATAAGAGGAAATTATTAAAAACCATAAACACAGTGCAAGTGTGCAAGAGGCCAGGTCCGGCCTGAGGTGGCAAGCGCCTGAAGGGCCCCAACATAGATTTTGTTCCTGTTTGCTGTGAATTTAGTTTTAAGTGTTCTCGGCGTGATTTTTTTTTTGTGTTATTTATTAATTTTTTTATTTAATTGTTTTTAATAATTTTTTTCAATATTTATTTCATATTTTTTATTATTTGTTCTTTTACCATTTTGTTTATTTTTTTTTTACATTTGTGTCGATATTTCTTTTTGTTGTGTGTTGAATTTGTTGGGTTTTTCTGAATTTTCGTTTGTGTAGGGCCTGCGATCGTTTTCTTTTCTGTTCACTGGCTGTTTTGGTAGTTTTACTAGGCCACATTGCGGCCTCAATCCGCTACAGGGAGCTACTTTTAGGCAGGAATAGCAGTAGGTGGGCGAAAACAATCCCCTAGTGGCCAAGATAGGAAAGAGTTCGTTTGTGAGTCGAATAGACCTGGAAAGGCAAACAAGTATTTGATTGGGAAAACACCACAGATACATACAATCAAAGCGACAAAATTATATAAAAACATAAAAACACTTACAAAAAAAAAACATAGCCTAAAAATACAAAAAAAACATAAAAACATAAAAATACAAAAAAAAAACTTAAAAACATAGAAAAACATAAAAATATAAAATAGGATTAAGGTTAAGTTTAGGATTTTTGTTATTTATTATATCTTTCTGTTAATTTATTATTTTCTGGTTTTGTTTAAATTTTAGTTTCATTTTGGTTTTCATTCGAGTTATTTATTTTTCGTTTCGCACATATGTTTTCATTTTTTGTTTGTTAGTTTTTTTTTTTAAATAAAATGTGCATCACGCCGATAGGTTGAAGCAGAGGTTTTATTTTTGTTCTGAGCTCGTGATGGCGTGCTAAGCACGATTTCAGGGGGATGAGGAGGTTGGCGATGAATCGGTGGTAGTTGGTTTCTCCTGGCAGCAGTGATCGTCTTCGGGGAACTCGACAACATGACCGACCGAGTTCCATGGTTGGGTGGGCTACAGGCCTCACTGCGATTTCACCATGCAGTGCCTGAAGTGTGGTAAGGTTTTTGTGGTGGTGGTTCTTTCGGCACGATTTATGTTTTTGTAATGTGGTTTCCGTCTGGCGAAGGGGAAAGATCCCCCCCTAATCCGGCGAGCTGAGCCGCGCATCGCAAGCGTGCCAGGTCCCTTCGTCACGACACTTCCTTTTCCCTTCCTTTTCCGATTTCCGTTTCCTTCCTTTTCTTTTCACCTTTTCCTTATCCGCTTATTTTTCCTCTTCCCGCTTTCCTGCTTTTGGTTGTTCTACCTCTCCCATCCCAATGTCATCCTCCTGTCAATATCCATTCTTTTCTTTTCCCTTTTCTTTTATAATTTCCTTTCCTTTCCCATATTCCTTTCCTACCTTATCTTTTTGCCCTACCTATTCCAATCCTCTACCTATCCCAATCCCTTCCTTCATCCAACTACCTTTTCCCAAACTTCCTACCCCTCCATATTACAACATTTTTTTGAAAAACTTATCTCAGTCAAAATATTGAAATGCAGCAATCTTGTAGACATTATGGAGAGCTCAGAAAGCCTTCATTCATCTCTGTAGCGCAATTATTAACGAAGCACCAACACTTTAAGTTTTACTTTTTTTTGAACAAATTGAAAGTGGACATGAAACTATGTATACACATTTTTTGAAAAACTTATTTTAGCCAAAATCTTTAAATGCAGCAATCTTGTAGACATTATGGAGAACTCAGAAAGCCTTCATTCATCTCTGTAGCACAATTATTAACAAAGCACCAACACTTTTAGTTTTGATTTTTTGTTTTTATTAAAAGCTCGGTAGAAAATTTTTTGAAAACTCTTCTCAATCAAAATCTTTAAATGTGGAATTTTTGTCTACGTTCTGTTGAGCTCAGAAAGCCTTCATTCATCTCAGTAGCACAATTATTAACAAAGCGCTAACGCTTTAAGTTTTAAATTTTTCTTAACATAAAAAAAAAATAAAACTAAAAGTGTTGGTGTTTTGTTAATAATTGTGCTACAGAGATGAATGAAGGCTTTCTGAGCTTTCCATAATATCTACAAGATTGCTGCATTTCAATATTTTGACTGAGATAAGTTTTTCAAAAAATGTGTACATAGTTTGATGTCCGCTTTCAATTTGTTCAAAAAAATTAAAACTTGAAGTGTTGGTGCTTCGTTAATAATTGCGCTACAGAGATGAATGAAGGCTTTCTGAGCTCTTGATAATATCTACAAGATTGCTGCATTTCAATATTTTGGCTGAGATAAGTTTTTCAGAAAATGTGTACATATTTTGATATCCGCTTTCAATTATTTTACTTTTGTTTTTTTTTTAAATTCAATTAGTTAACTTCTTAAATTTTCAACACAGCTTCAATAAGAGAATCGAAAACTTAAGTTTGAATCTCTTTCATCAAACAAATGAAAAATGAATTAATATTTAATTGTCACTGTTTTGCTTTAGTACATATTTTTTAAGCAGTCATACTTTTCTGTCTATTTCTCTTAAGAAACGTTAAAAAAAAAAAAATAGAAGGGAGGAGAGTACTCATAGAAAACTTTAACAAAAAAGAAAATATTTTGATGCCTAAATTTTTATTTCCAAATCCTTTAAAAAGTATATAATCACAAATAAATTTTATTTACAAACCAAAAAAAAAGTTTCAATTCCAAAAACTCTGCCAGACGTAGCCTTAAGGTGATTAAAAGTAAAAAAAAAAAAAAAAACCGGCTCCCAGACGAGAATAAAGTAAAGTAGATGTAGTGAAATTTTGTGAATGAGTGCGTGCACCAGCTTGTGGGGAGGTATCAATGTGTTAGTGTGGTTTTCCATCTTGTTCTTTATTCATCTAAGATTCAGTATCCATACCACAGAGTAGATAATCAGAGTATCCACTTCCACCCCTTCAACCCGAAACACCCGCAAAAAATTTTTCAACACGAATTCAAAATGGCGTTCATTTCCTAATAAAAAAAATGGATTAGTGGTAAGATTCTAAACGTCAATAGAGAAGTAAAAAAAAAACGTGACATCTTTGAAATTTTTCATTTTAGAAGAAAACTTGGAATTCGAAACTGGCCACAAATGTTACTGCCAGAACAGATAAGAATGTATCAGCTGCAAGGCAAATTTGTTCCATAAAGTTGCGTGAGTATAATCTTCTGCGTACCTTCTGTCTCAATAATTGATTGACTCCTTGTTTAGCCGATGAAATCGATGTTGCTGCATTTAATAGCGATCTGCCTGAAGTGATTCGTGTTTTTGCCGTCAAGCGTGTAACGAAAAGCTTTAATGCAAAAGATAAATGCAATGCCAGGACCTATACGTACACTTTGCCTTCAGTGGCCTTTGAAGATTATTCCAAAGAACCTAACATGGAAACCTATCGCATATCAAAGGAGGTGCTGGATAAAGTGATCTCGGTTTTGAAACTCTGAGGGAACAAAAAATTATCACAACTTTACAAGCAAAAAGTAAGACTGGGCTGATAAAAGATGCGTAAGAGATTGACCTAATTTAATACTTTTCATTCTAGAAACTTCTTTGACCCCTCTTGGAAACGATTCATGATGTCGTTTACATGCAGTGAACCTTTCCTCAGTCCGCAGGGCATTGAGTTTCTTACCCTTAAAGTTAAAGGTCAGAGCTTCATGCTCGATCAGATAAGAAAAATGGTTGGGGTAGCCATTTCCGTGGCGAGAGGCAACACAACAGAGTCGACTATCACAAGAGCTTTTACAGAGGAACGTTTGGATCTACCAATGGCTCCTGGGTTAGGTCTCGTTCTCAGTCAAGTGCACTACTATAGCTACAATGATCGATATGGTGAGGACGGAATCCATCAACCCCTTACGTGGGATGAACTCGAACCAGAAATAGAAAAATTTGTCGAAAAGTATATTTATTCAAATATCTACGGGACAGAACTCAAAGAAAAATACATAATCGAGTGGCTGGATACGCTCAAGTATCATTCATATGATGTTAGGGATAACAAAGATGAGGAAACAACTGAATCTGAAGAAAATGTTGACGCCAATGATGACGAGGATGTGAATAAATCTGAGAAAAAAGTAGATGTCAACAATGACGATGAAGCAGCAATTGAATGTGAGAAAAAAGTTGATGCCACAGAGAAAGTGGCACAATAAGTAGGGCGTACGATGTGTAAAATTTTATTTTTAACAAACCGAACTGTCTCGGATGTTTCATAAATAAAATGTTACTCTTAACTTGAAGACAACAAAACGGATATGGCCTGGTCTAGATCCAAAACGCACAAGACATTTGTTATCAATTGCCAGATTGCAAGTTAGCTCCGTAATCAATGTCATCACCGGACATTTTCTGATAGGAAGACACGCCATAAGACTTGGCGTTCCCTCAAATGACTTCTGCAGAAGTTGCTTAGATGAGGAGGAGGAGGATGCTCATGTCCTGCACTCTCTTTTAAAAGAAAACGGCACCTAGGAAAATATTTTCTTGATGATCCAAGCGATCTGGCACACACAGATCCCCTGCATATCCTTCGCTTTATTAAAAGCTCCAAATGGCTTTGTTAAGTGAGGTATTCCCTCGCATAATACTTATGGTATCACATTGGACCTAATATTGGTCTAAGTGTGTCAGTTTGTTTTCCTGACAGCCATTTAAACCTAACCTAACCTAACCATGTCTACCCTTCTTCTTCTTCTTGTTGTAGCCACCAACCTTACGATGTTGTTGGCGTGGTCCGGGAGCAGCCTCCTGAACAACAGGGGTCACTGTAGAGTTTTTGCTCAAGTTCTGCACCTTTGACATATCACTGAAAAAAAAAGACCAGTTACAACAAATGTTCTTGACATTGATTATGAAAAAAACTTACTATTGATCTGCAGCAAAATTACCTGAATGCTTTGCTGTTCTATGTTAGGTTAAAGCATTTTTTTGTATAAAAGAACAATCGCACATTGTACATTTGTGTGGTTTTTTGTTACGATACAAAGCGTCTACGTGTATCCTTAAATGAGCTTCCCGCTGGAACGATTTTGAACACAAGGTACATCGAAACGGCCTATACTCATCGTCAAATCTTTTGTGTTTTTCAAGTTGTGTAGACACAACAAACGCATCAGGTTTCAAAAGAAACCCAAAGTTCTTTTACATATTGGACACTCTCTGTCGTTTTCGTTGTGATGATATTCATCATGCTGGGCCATCATTAGAGTGCCTCCTCTTATTTTTTTACTGCATTTATTGCATTCGGTAACTATTTTGTAATGAATTATGGCATGACTATTTCTCTTCGCTCTGGTTGTAAAGCATTTACTACACTTGGGGGAAGGATATGGAAGTTCTGAAGAATGCAAATTATTTATATGCTGATTGATTAACTTTGATTTACACAATTTTCAATTTAGAATTTTCATTTCTATTTGCAAATTCACACAAATATATGTAATATTTGCTGTCACTAGTTTCAGGTTTCACCACACCAGACTATCGAGTGGGGAGTTTGAGGCTCTGTGCTCACTAGTACGAACTGTAAAAACTTAACAAAACGCCTGCATCGGTATGAAATTTTTTCCTAATTTTTGTCTTTTTCAGTGAAATACTGGTCAAAATGGAAAAAAAAGTTAATTCCTGCATCTTAAATTCTTTTTCTAAGTTCTAGGCTGTATGAAAATTAAAAATTATCGATTTTTTTGCAACCAAAAAAAAATTTTTTACTTTTCAAACTCAACTGACTTTGTTCTGTGGACACACACAATGGCGGCTGTGGTAAGTGAAGGCCAGTGAGATCATCCGGGTGGGGTCATCCGGTTTAGTGTAGCTTGTAGGCAAAACGCACTACCTTGCTGAAGTGGACTCTCTGGTAATACTCTGTGATCTATACTTTATTCGAACTCAACTCGACTATTGGACTATCACTGGTTAACAACATTTCACTCTTAACTTTATCACTCTATAATCAAAACTGACTGCTCGTTTTTTTTTAGATTAGATTAAGATTTGTTTTTATTTCGCTAAGTTTTATATACAATTGACTTAAAACTAGGCTTATGACTAACTATTACTAGATTGTTGGCACAGAAGGGGCCTAACTTATTTCTACTGTCTAAAGGGATGGTTTATATAAAATATAATACATATTTTTGTCTACTTAATCTATTACATGAAAATAAAATAAAATAAAATAAAAATGGCGTGACTTAAAGTCTTGAAAAATAAAAAATAAAAATAAAAATAAAAATAGAAATAATATGAGCTCCACGGCTCATCCCCTGTCGTATCCACTGTCTGCTTTTTCGTAGAAAGGCCTTCCTTCGTTAAACAATACATCATGGAATCTGGCATCGATGATTGCTCTTGGGAGTAGATACCTATGGCTGGTGTTAATTTCTTCCTGCAGTAGCTGTTGCACTTCTGGGTTTGAATGTCCTTCAAGGTTCCTCAAGATTCGGCTGGATAGCTCCATCATGTATTGGTCTATTGGTACCATGTCAGCTGCCTCGTGTACCATCTTAGTTGGCCAGTACTTCCTCGTGAGAGGGTTCCTATGAAGTCCAGTGCAAACTCTGAGTATTTTCCTCTCGAAGAGCTTGATTTTCTTCATGGTTGACGGTGAGATGGTGAACCAGACCGGGCAGGCATATGTGATGACGGGCCTGATGAGCTGCTTGTACAGGAGTAGTTTTGTTGTCTTGCTGAGTCCATACTGTTTCCTTAGTAGAGGATATACCAGGTGAAACGCGAAACTGGCGCGTTTCAAGATAGCTGTGGCGTGTTTGTTGAACTTCATCCGTTGGGTGAAGTTTACACCCAGGTATTTGGCACTGTCCTTTGTTGTGACAACTGTGTTATCTGGAAATCCGATGGTGATTCTCCTGCTCCTTTCAGCGATTCTTCTTCGGGCCCTCGTCCTTGTCTGTGGTGGTCTGAAGCAAATCAGTTCCGTCTTACTGGCGTTGATCTTCAATCCCCATTTGAGGTAGTAGTTCCAGAGGTTATTGACGTGCTCCTGTACTCTACGGGCTGCTATCTCAGGCGATGGAGACGTTGAGTAGGTGATGGAGTCATCTGCATACAGCTTAGTCCTTGTGCCTGGTGGGTTTTCTGGTTGGTATGCGGTGTAGATGTTGAATAAAAAGGGGCCTAACTTTGACCCTTGCGGGACTCCGGCCTTGATGTGTCGTAGTCCTGATTTTTCGCTGGAAACCTGTACAAAAAAGAGGCGATTAGTAAGAAAATTTTGAATTATTTTTACCAAATATCCTGGAAAGCCAAATTCCATTAGCTTGTAAATGAGTCTATTGATCCAGACGCTGTCAAATGCCTTTTCGATGTCTATCAGACATGCTACAGTGTTTTCCTTTTTGTTCAATCCCACGGTGATGTTGCTGTGAAGTCCAAGAAGAGGATGTATCGTCGAGTGTTTGGCTTTGAATCCATACTGGAAGTCAGGTATTATATTTCTTTCCAAGCAGAAATTTTTTACCTTGCTCAGTACTAGACTCTCAAGTACTTTGCTAATACAGCAAAGTAGTGAGATAGGCCTGTAACCTTCCACGGTGTGTCTGTCAGTCTTCTTGGGTACTGGAACAATCTTTGCTGCTTTCCATGCTGCAGGAAAATAGCCGTTGTTTAGACAGTTGTTGAAGATGACTGTCAACAGGAAGAGGGCGATGTTCGGCAACTTTTTCAAAACAAAGTTGGATATGCCGTCCGGTCCAGTTGACTTTTTCGAGTTTCCTGCGCTGATGGTCTCACATATTTCCTCTGTATTGGTGAATACGTCGTCGTTGTTGGGGTTGTGGGCAGGATTCTCTTCGTTGAATTCCGTGATTGTTTCTGATGTCTGGTGTCCTGCATGCGCTCTTGATTCGACTTCCATCAGGAATTCTGGGAGATGAACTGGTGGATTGTCCGTAAAATTTCCATCGAAGTGGTTTGCAAAAACTTTGGCTTTTTCTGTTGGGGTATGTGCTGTTGTCTGTCCATGTCTGATAGCATCCGGAAGGTTTCGTCTTCTTCCCACGATGGCATTTATCTTTTTGAAGCAGTCAGGTCCAGGCTTGATGTCTTGTAGTCTTCTTTGTAGCTGGGAATCCTGGAAATGTTTAACCGCCCATTCAAACATAACTTGGGTACACTTCAGTTCTGAATGGGTCCTCCTGTATTCTTGGTTCTCGGTATTGTAGGTCCGGTGCAGTATCCGCTGGAGCTTTTTTCTTAGCCTTTGCCTGTGGTTGTTTATGGCGATGATGTTATCGGGAAGGTTCATAAATCTATCCCTTGATGTCTTCTGAGTCTTTTGGTTGTCCAAAGCACTGTTGACTGCAATCTTGTTACGGCTGTTGTATAGCACCACGTTACCCCAACCGAAAATTTGAATAGTAAGACACAAACCGGTGGTGATCTCAGAAAAAAAAACCTTCAAGAAAAATATTAGCTACTGATCATCTATTTGACATTTGGTGGTCGGTAGGGTAGGTTTTTGAAATTTGGGACACGTAGGCCATTCAGGGGTAAGGTAGAGGCGGGGGAAATGCCAAGTGAAGCGGTCGGGGAACAGGAAGAGGGATAGCCAATGGGAAGAGAGGAAATAAGGAAAAACGGGTATGGAGGAATACGGCAAAATTGCGTGATCAGGTGGATTGAACTCCAACGGGTATCGAGTGGGCTCATCGATTAGCGGGAAAAATAGATTAGACAGAGGTGATGAGTGCCAGCTGATCGAGGAGGATCGTAAAATAATCCTCAGCATTGGTGACGAACAGTCAACCTCGGACATAGAAAAGAAAAATCGAACTTTTAACTTGGCGAAGTAACGTCCCGGTAGAAACGTATAAAGAAAAGAAAAAAATATATAAATCAAGTATAGGAATCGGAAGTGATCGCGCCGAGCGTCAGTTTAAATATTGGAACGTTTTTGTTTAAATCGCAGCACGGATCATAATACGTAAAGTACGGCTAACGTCGGGTAAAAGCATGTGAAAGAAAGAAAAAAAAGGATAAAAGGAAAAGTTAAGAAAAAATACAGAAAAAAACAGAAAGAAACCCTCAAAAAGGAAAAAAAAGGGTATAAGTGTTTTAATTGGAAAAAGAGAAAAAGAAAAAGTGTAGGTTTTCTTAATAGAAAAGTAATAATAAAAGTGTTAAAGATTGTAACTTATTGCAGTGATAGTGAGGTGCTATTTTTTGTATTAGAAGATACCTAATAACCAATAAGTCTGGAGGATATAAGAGAAGGTGGTGAGTGGTAACCGACACCCCATGAAACCCCACATATGTAATGTAAGTCATATTTTTTATTACGTATTTAGCGCCACACAAACAAAAATTAAAGAGGAGCCGGAAAGGAACAGGCCCAAACAAGGCGGCGGTTACAGGCCAGACCAGAGGTCTGAACCGCAGAATTTTTTTGGGAGCTGACCACCAAAACCAGGCTGCTCAGCCATTAAATACTTAAGCCAGGCGTGATAGTTTTTTTGTTTGTTTTTTTTTGTGATTCAAATTACCTTTTTTTTCGTGATTATATTATTTAATTTTTTTTGTAGTATAAGGTTGATAGGGCGTAAGTTCACTTGGATTTTAATATCTTTTTTGTTGAAAAATTATTAGTTCGGGATAGTGGAACTTTAAGAGGGATTATCGTCCGTAGAACCGGTTCCCATAGTGCTTTCTTTTGTTGTTTTTTTTTCTATCGTTGTGTTGGTACGTGAAGAAATTTATGCCACGACCTACGAACTCCTACAAAGAGCTCTTTATAGGTAGGGTGATTTTGTGTTAGCTGTTTAGCCCAGAAAAGGGGTTGTGTCAGAAGGCTGTATTGGGAGTGGGTGAAAGGGAGTTAAGGCCCCAAAAACCATGCCCCACGTTAGCTTAATCGGAAGCTACTTATAAAAAAAAGGAGGAAACTCAAGCTAGCTACACGCCTTGTCGAACTTCAGGGTTGCCGATATAATTGTTAGTTAAGTATTCCAAGAAATATTAGTCAAAACAGGCTATCGTTTAGGATAAGCTCGTTTAATTTTGATTATATTTTTTTTCATTTTTTTTTGTGTCATTTGGTAAACCTTAATATTAGAATAAGGATTAACAAGTTTATTTGTTAAGTGTAGGTTAGTTTTTGTCGTACTTTGAACACGGCAACCCATTTGTTTTGCCCTATATTATGGTTGTTGAAGTTAACAAAAATATGATTAAATAAAGTAAAAAGTTTTGTGAATCACGTCCTGTGAAGGGAAATATATGGTGCATTTCATTGTGTGGCTTGAAAGAAGCTGCATGGCGTGCTAAGGAGATTTTGAGGGGGTGGAAGATGGTGCACAGACGATGATCTTCAGTGAAGGGGGTTGAAGGTCCTTTTTTTCAGGATCCAACGGAGAAGGGGGAGTTCTAGACACTGGCCACAGAATTCCTAGGTAGGGAGGGCGAACCAGGCCATGCTGCGCTACATCTGCAGCCCAAGCGTGTGGTGAGTCGAACTCAGGTGGTGGGGAAAAAAAATGTATGTTTTGTCTTGGCACGATTTATGTAATTTGTTGTAGGCGTTTTCTGCAAGGAGAGGTAAGATCCCCCCCACATCCGGCGAGCTTAGCCGAGCTTAACGAGCGTGCCATTTCCTCTCGATGCAGATCATCCTGTTTCTCACAGCTCCCAATTCCAATCCGTCGTTTCCGTTCCTGTGGGTTTCCTTTTTCTTTCTCTCGTTTCCCTTTCCGATTACTGGTGTTTCCTAGTCCTGACCTGCAACAAATTTGGCGCCCAACGTTTTTTTTGTAGTCGTTTAGTGTTTTGTCTTATAACAAATAACTGATGTTGACGTCCAGATTCCAGGTCCGTATGTCTTTGACTGGAAGGCCCAAGGCGTACCAAGTCAAATTGCGACGGATACCTGGATGATGACGAAAGCAGCGTTAATCTTCCAATATACGAAATTTTTCCAATTTTGTTTTTACTCGTCTGCAATCAAATATTGCCACAGGACTTTGTGGGCCTTTTCGTATCCTGCGCGTTCTAGTCGTCGTCCAAAGGCGGTTACAACGCCAGCCAAGTCCCTAACGGATTGAGCGTGCATAGGGTCGGAGGAGAAGTTCTTATGTATGTAACAATTCGTTTTCTTTGTATTTACATATTTTGTTAACGAGTAACTGATGTTGACGTCCAGATCACAGGTCCGTATGTCTTTGACTGGAAGGCCAAGGGCGTACCAGGTCAAACTGCGACGGATACCTGGAGGGTGACGACGACAGCGTTAATCGTTCAATATACGAAATCTTTCAAATCTATTTTCGGGGACTTTAAGTCCATAATCTAAGTCTCTGTGGACTATTTCTGTAAGCATCACCAAATCCGTATGTCTTTACTTGGAAGGCCACTGGCGTACCATAGTAAATCGCGACGGAGGCGGAGATGAAGACAGCAGGCGCAGTTATTTTTCCCACTTTTTTTCCTTTCCTTTTGTCGACTATAGTATCGTGAAGCAATGGCCCGTAAGATAAGTGTTTTCTACGCGTAGCATTGTTTCGTGATACGGTGGTTGAGTTAGTTAGTTTGTGTTAGTATTGTCTTTATATGTGTTTACGTAAGTTCAAAGTCACCACACGCTCGGAAGCAATTGAATCCTGAAGGAGAGGCGAGAGCACCTCGATGGTTAAAAGTACCACTGAAGATAGCCACCATATACACCCCCGTATGTTTATGAGAATTTAGTATCATTTTTGTTGAGAGATTGTAGGTATTGTTGTAGTTTTTTTCGTTTTAATTTTTTCAAATTGTTTTTTTTTGAAACAGGTTTTTTTGAAATAATCAAAATTTTTTTTTGGTGAAGCTGACCATATTTGGGACAGATTCAACAGTATTTTTTTTGTTTTGCTTCCAGTTTTGGTTCTCTTTTTTGATTTTGTTTTTTTTGTTTTCTTTTTTTCTATTTTTTTTTTGTTTCTTTTTCGGAATTATTCGTTTACATTGATAATTTTTTTTGTATTACATCACACAATCGTATTATACGAACGTCTACATAATTCGTGTAAGGAGGTTTTGTTATCGTTTTTGTCTGAACGAAGTTTGTTCATTTAACTTTTTTTTATTTAATACATTTTGCTCCGAATCTAAAGATTTAAATAAAAAGTTCGAATCATGGTGGGTGAGGAACAAGATCCGTTAAAGAAAGTGAGAGGCGCGGTTATAGAGGGGGCATCAGGCATGCAAACTAGGTCATCGAGTCGGGTTCAGGCAAGACGCGGTGGGCTAATTCACACCCCCATTCGAAAACCAGAATCTGGAGACATCGCACCGATGAGTGGGTTGTCGGTCAGCACCTACATCCCATGGTCAGATGCGACAGTGACCCGGTCTAACGAGTCTCTCACCACAAGGTCTAAAGAGCGGGAATTCGAATCCCAGTCGGTTGAGGTTAGTGGGTCGAGACACTCATTGAATGGTGATCAATACGAGCAGCCACCACCGCACATTAACATGTCTCCGTCACAGAGAGTGTTGTCCAAGTATTGGTTACCCAGCCACCTTACCGGTGTGCAAGGACAGGGTGGGCCAGGGATTGAGCGAACAGAGGATAATCAGCTACCTTCATATGGTAGCTTGAAAGATCAGTAAACCGTGGAGAAAACATCGTCCAACTCTCTGAACGCACAACCCGCAATAGGAGACAAGGTTACAGAGCCAACAGCTAGAGATACTTCCAGGGGGCTAGGTTAGGAGAAGAGGGGGCAAAGGTACCAGAAGACCTGAAAGCCTATATTAACCTGGCTTTGGTTAATGCTTTTTCTTCCTATAAGAGCTTGTTGAGGGAAGAGATTTCGGAAGACTTAGGAAAGAAGGTACGGGATAGCTTAATCGAATTCATGGGGGAAATCAACGCGGTAACGCGACCTCCACCTCCAGTTGAAGAATCTAATCAGCGGCCGTCGAAAGCTCAAGGAGCCATCCCTAAGCAACACTTGGCACAACTGGCGCAACCAGCTGGTCCCGGCATTGGTCAGACCCAGCAGAACAGGGATAGGGGTTTAAATGATGAGGGTGGCAGACAGTACCAGTGGCATCACCAAAATAGGTCAGGGGAGGGGGTTAACCAAAAGGTAGGTTGGCAACATTCGGCTTATGCTCATCGGGAGAGATATCAACCGAATGACTTCATAAGTCCGCCTCAAGGTCAACCACAGAGAAGTCCACCTGGGGGAGTTAGAGGTCAAATTCGGATTGATAAATGGGGCATTAACTTTGATGGGAAGCCCGAGACTCTGACGGTAGAAGACTTTATCTTCCGCTTAGAGACGCTTCAAGGACAGTATGTGTTCCCTTGGGAAGAAATATTGAGGGATTTCCACTTGTTGCTCTCAGGCAACGCGTATAATTGGTTCTGGCAGTATCAACGTGCGAACTTTAGGCCGGACTGGCTGACCTTGCGCGATGCATTGATGCGACAATTCCGAAACTCTAGATCGGACTTTGAGATAATCAGAGATCTGATGGATAGAAAGCAGGCGGCCTGGGAGACAAGTGACGAGTATTTCGGGGCGATCGCAACTCTTCGTTCACAGCTTCGGGTTCAGATACCTGAAATGGAGCTCGTAAACATCTTAAAGAGAAACCTGTGTGAGCGAATTGGTAGACTGGTCTATCCAATGTCCCTCTTCACGTTAGATCAGCTCCGATATGCGTGTAAGGACGCGGAAAATGCCTTCCCAAAGCGCGAGAACTCCAGTTTCTTAAAACCAACGCCACCAAGGGTCGCAAAGGTAACCGAACTGGAATACGAGGACACGGGACCTCCGTACCATGACTCGATTGCAGCTTTCCAGCAAGGTGGCGGCAGGCCTAGAATTCCGAAACCACCAGACGACGTCAGAAGTCTGAAGTGCTTAAATTGTAGGGTAGAAGGGCATTCGTTTATGGATTGTCCAGTGCCACAGCGTAGCATTTTCTGCTATAGATGTGGGCTAGAGGGAGTGGTAACACCTAAATGCCAGCGTTGCCACCCGGAAAACGTGAGTCGGAACGTGAACTCTCGGGGCGAGTCTCGTTCGACGCAAACGGCCCTATGAAGGTGAACGAAGAGAGTTCGCAGACAGAAAAGGTAGATGGTAAAATAAAAATATTAGTAAGGGATGAGGGGATAAATCGTAAGAATATAGTAAAATTTGAGGGAATAAAACCGCTTCATGTTAGGGTAAAAGAGTACTATGAAACTCGGGAGAGGATATTTGCTGATAACAAAGTAATAACAAAAAAAGTAGAAAAAGCTAGGAATAGGTATAGGATAAGAAAGGACATAAGAAAAAAGGTTACGTCAACAATAGTAAACACCGATACTGACCTTCGACCTTACGCCAAGGTTAAAATAGCGGGGAAAGATGTCCTGGGTCTGCTGGATAGTGGGGCGAGTGTTAGTATTCTGGGGAAAGATTGTAAAGAGTTGGTGCGAGAACTTAACCTTCCGATCCTTCCATACCAATCGGGAGTGAGAACCGCAGATGGCAAGAGACAGGACATTGTAGGAAAAATAGAAACGTCAATTCAGTATAAGGAGGAGGTAAAAAGAATAACCTTGTTTTTGGTTCCGTCCTTGGAACAAGAGCTCTATTTGGGAGTCGATTTTTGGAGCAGCTTCAGGATAGTTCCTAGTATAGTGAGCTCTGTAAATCTAATGGATGATTCGGAAGTCACCAACGAGCATGAGCTCAACCCAGAGCAAAAATTAAAGCTGGAGTGGGTTAAAGGTAGATTTAGGAGTTCGGACAGACATGGTCTGGGAAGGACAGCGTTGATGGAGCATGTCATCGATACTGAAGACACCATACCGATAAAGCAGCGTCACTACCCGGTTTCCCCAGCGGTGCAAGCCATCTTGTATGCCGAAATAGACCGAATGCTAGAGCTTGGAGTGATTGAGGAAAGCGAAAGCGCCTGGTGCTCGCCAGTTGCCCTTATAAAGAAGCCAGGTAAAGATAACACCGATAAGTACCGGTTTTGCCTGGATGCTCGTAAGGTCAACTTGCACAGCAAAAAGGACGCGAATCCTCTCCCCAATATAGAAGGACTTATTAGCAGGCTACCCGACACCGTATTTATAAGTAGCGTCGATCTGAAGGAAGCATTTTGGCAGATACCGTTGGAGAGATCAAGTAGGGAAAAAACTGCGTTTGCGGTTCCGGGAAGACCCTTGTATCATTTCACTGTTATGCCCTATGGGTTGTGTAATGCGGCTCAAAGGCTATGCCGTCTTATGGACAAGGTAATTCCTGCACGATTGAGGGACCGTGTCTTCGTGTACCTCGATGATCTGCTCATCATAGCACCTGACTTCGAAACGCATATGACCCTGCTAGAAGAGGTAGCCGAGTGTTTGAGGAAAGCCAATCTCACCATCAACATGGAAAAATCGAAGTTTTGCTTCAAAGAATTGAAGTACCTGGGTTTCATTGTTGGAGGGGGAAAACTAAAAACAGATCCAGCAAAGGTGGAAGCCATATCTGATTTTCCTGTGCCAAAATCACCAAGGCAAGTCCGTCGGTTGCTAGGTCTAGCAGGGTGGTACAGACGCTTTATCAGAGACTTTTCCACACTTACCGCACCTTTGACCGATCTTCTTAAAAAGAAAAACTCAAAGTTTCAGATGACGGAAGACGCTTTAAAAGCATTTGAACTTCTTAAAACAGCCCTTACGACAGCTCCAGTTCTATCCCATCCCGACTTTTCCAAAAGGTTCTACATCCAGTGTGATGCTTCAGATTCGGGAATAGGGGCTGTGCTATTCCAAAAGAATGAAAACGATGAAGAATCCCCGATAGCGTACTTTTCACAGAAATTAAACAAGTGCCAAAGAAACTACAGTGTGACCGAGAAGGAGTGTATGGCGGCGGTAATGGCAGTGCAAAAATTCAGACCTTATGTCGAAGGCATGGATTTCACGGTAATAACAGACCACTCCAGTCTTAAATGGCTCATGGGAGTTAAAGACCTGAGTGGAAAACTGGCGAGGTGGAGTCTGAAGTTACAAGCATTTGCGTTCGACATACAGCACCGCAAGGGTACACTTAATGTGGTTCCCGACACTCTTTCTCGGGGTCACATTGAAGCTTTAGAAATCGAGCAGATTGCTCCACTGATTGATTTGGACTCACCGGAATTCCAGTCAGAAGAATATATAGGTCTTATCAAAACAATAGGGGACCACAAAGAAGAACTGCCGGACTTAAAAGTAGTTGAAGGGTTCATCTACAAGAGATCTTTTCCGTCCCAGATGCAGGGTGAGTTGGTAGAACACCAATGGCGATTATGGGTTCCCTCGTGTCTAACTGAGGAGCTTATTGCAAATGCCCATAATCCTCCCCAAGCTGCACACGGAGGCATAGCAAAGACCTTGGAAAGAGTTAGGCAGAACTTCTACTGGCCTAATATGTCTGTTCAAATCAAACAGTTTGTAAATCGGTGTAGTACGTGTAAAGAGTCTAAGTCCAACAATCAAGTAACCCGTCCACCTATATGTACGTCATATTGCTCAGATAGGCCTTTTCAGAAATTATATATTGATTTTCTGGGTCCCTACCCACGATCAAAAACAGGTAACGCCTATGTATTCGTGGTATTAGATCACTTCTCAAAATTTGTTTTTCTTAAGTCCATGAAGAGTGCCAACAGTGGCAACGTAATAAAGTTTTTGTTAAACGAAGTGTTCAACCTGTTTGGTGTGCCAGAGATCATCCATTCCGACAATGGCAAACAATTTACGGCAAAGGAATTCGGAGATCTACTATCCAAGTTCGGGATTCGACACTTCAGAACGGCAAGCTATTCTCCCCAATCAAACGCGTCGGAGAGGGTGAACAGAACACTGCTAGCTGCTATACGCTCTTATCTCAAAGATGACCAAAGGGACTGGGATCTACATCTTAGCGATATAGCGTGCGCTCTGAGAAGCTCTGTCCATTCGTCCATAGGAGTGTCACCATATTTCGCTCTTTTTGGGATGAACATGATGACACATGGAAGCGGATATGACTTGGCCAAGAAACTCGACGCAGTAGCTGACGGTGAACTGCGCACTCTGCCTAGACACGTACGGTTGCGGACCTTACGGGAAAAGATTCGTGAGAACATTTTGAAAGCCAACCAGAAAAGCGCGCGTACCTATAACCTACGCACGAAAAAGATTCGTTTCGCCGCTGGCCAAGAAGTGTTTCGAAAAAACTTTGTATTAAGTGACTCGTCAAAGAATCTGTCTTCAAAACTATGTACCAAATATGTTAAGTGTCGTATAGTCAAACAAATTGGCAACCATATGTTTGAGGTAGAAAACTTGGCTGGAAAGAAAATAGGGGTTTTCCATGCCAAAGATTTGAAGCAGTGAATTCCAGATCCAATCCGACAATACCAAATTCCCTAACGATTTTTTTTTGCATGTTGAATGTTATCCTTAAGTATGTATTTATATTGGTATTAATGTTAATTTATTTCTTTTTGCTTTAGGCTAACTTGTTAAACTCTTCGGTGTTTTAGTAGGTTTTTTGATCATTCGTTATCGTTACGGCATGTTAAAGTATTTCTATCATTTATGAATAGGTATATTATTACTAGTCAAATCGGTTCGCGGCAATATTTACACTCATTTTGAGAGCAGGTTAAGTATTTGGTAGGTCTGTGATAGCTAGAGTTAAGGAGAAAGATTTATTTAATAGGCATATATTTATTTATTTAGTTATTTATTTATTTATTTATTAAATTATTTATATATTTATTTATTTATTTAGTTATTTATTTATTCGAGTATTCAGCATTCCATTTTTGTTTACTTTCGATTGGTTTCATGTACACACCAGTCGGTTGTTTACTTTTTGTTTCTTTATGGTGCCCTTCTAACATTCCCTTATCTCTACTAACTGTCGCATCTATTTGTTTACCTTTGTCAATCATCAAATCATATGGTCATCTATATTTACACATAAGTATAGCTATAATAAGTATTATTATCGTAAGCACTTTTGAGATATGCATGTGACATCCCTAATCCACTATTGTCAACTTCCACCTCCTATCCAATGATAATTCCCATGTCCTATTGAATCCATTCGTGAATTGAAGATGGAATTGCCCGGCTACAAGTCGTGGGTTCTTCCCCACTGTGCCCAACCTATGAAGAATATGAAGTCGTACCATGATCGCAAACAGCCATCTCCGTCCATGTCTTTATATATAAGGTCCAAGAACGGAGTTTTGTTACGGCTGTTGTATAGCACCACGTTACCCCAACCGAAAATTTGAATAGTAAGACACAAACCGGTGGTGATCTCAGAAAAAAAAACCTTCAAGAAAAATATTAGCTACTGATCATCTATTTGACATTTGGTGGTCGGTAGGGTAGGTTTTTGAAATTTGGGACACGTAGGCCATTCAGGGGTAAGGTAGAGGCGGGGGAAATGCCAAGTGAAGCGGTCGGGGAACAGGAAGAGGGATAGCCAATGGGAAGAGAGGAAATAAGGAAAAACGGGTATGGAGGAATACGGCAAAATTGCGTGATCAGGTGGATTGAACTCCAACGGGTATCGAGTGGGCTCATCGATTAGCGGGAAAAATAGATTAGACAGAGGTGATGAGTGCCAGCTGATCGAGGAGGATCGTAAAATAATCCTCAGCATTGGTGACGAACAGTCAACCTCGGACATAGAAAAGAAAAATCGAACTTTTAACTTGGCGAAGTAACGTCCCGGTAGAAACGTATAAAGAAAAGAAAAAAATATATAAATCAAGTATAGGAATCGGAAGTGATCGCGCCGAGCGTCAGTTTAAATATTGGAACGTTTTTGTTTAAATCGCAGCACGGATCATAATACGTAAAGTACGGCTAACGTCGGGTAAAAGCATGTGAAAGAAAGAAAAAAAAGGATAAAAGGAAAAGTTAAGAAAAAATACAGAAAAAAACAGAAAGAAACCCTCAAAAAGGAAAAAAAAGGGTATAAGTGTTTTAATTGGAAAAAGAGAAAAAGAAAAAGTGTAGGTTTTCTTAATAGAAAAGTAATAATAAAAGTGTTAAAGATTGTAACTTATTGCAGTGATAGTGAGGTGCTATTTTTTGTATTAGAAGATACCTAATAACCAATAAGTCTGGAGGATATAAGAGAAGGTGGTGAGTGGTAACCGACACCCCATGAAACCCCACATATGTAATGTAAGTCATATTTTTTATTACGTATTTAGCGCCACACAAACAAAAATTAAAGAGGAGCCGGAAAGGAACAGGCCCAAACAAGGCGGCGGTTACAGGCCAGACCAGAGGTCTGAACCGCAGAATTTTTTTGGGAGCTGACCACCAAAACCAGGCTGCTCAGCCATTAAATACTTAAGCCAGGCGTGATAGTTTTTTTGTTTGTTTTTTTTGTGATTCAAATTACCTTTTTTTTCGTGATTATATTATTTAATTTTTTTTGTAGTATAAGGTTGATAGGGCGTAAGTTCACTTGGATTTTAATATCTTTTTTGTTGAAAAATTATTAGTTCGGGATAGTGGAACTTTAAGAGGGATTATCGTCCGTAGAACCGGTTCCCATAGTGCTTTCTTTTGTTGTTTTTTTTTCTATCGTTGTGTTGGTACGTGAAGAAATTTATGCCACGACCTACGAACTCCTACAAAGAGCTCTTTATAGGTAGGGTGATTTTGTGTTAGCTGTTTAGCCCAGAAAGGGGTTGTGTCAGAAGGCTGTATTGGGAGTGGGTGAAAGGGAGTTAAGGCCCCAAAAACCATGCCCCACGTTAGCTTAATCGGAAGCTACTTATAAAAAAAAGGAGGAAACTCAAGCTAGCTACACGCCTTGTCGAACTTCAGGGTTGCCGATATAATTGTTAGTTAAGTATTCCAAGAAATATTAGTCAAAACAGGCTATCGTTTAGGATAAGCTCGTTTAATTTTGATTATATTTTTTTTCATTTTTTTTTGTGTCATTTGGTAAACCTTAATATTAGAATAAGGATTAACAAGTTTATTTGTTAAGTGTAGGTTAGTTTTTGTCGTACTTTGAACACGGCAACCCATTTGTTTTGCCCTATATTATGGTTGTTGAAGTTAACAAAAATATGATTAAATAAAGTAAAAAGTTTTGTGAATCACGTCCTGTGAAGGGAAATATATGGTGCATTTCATTGTGTGGCTTGAAAGAAGCTGCATGGCGTGCTAAGGAGATTTTGAGGGGGTGGAAGATGGTGCACAGACGATGATCTTCAGTGAAGGGGGTTGAAGGTCCTTTTTTTTCAGGATCCAACGGAGAAGGGGGAGTTCTAGACACTGGCCACATAATTCCTAGGTAGGGAGGGCGAACCAGGCCATGCTGCGCTACATCTGCAGCCCAAGCGTGTGGTGAGTCGAACTAAGGTGGTGGGGAAAAAAAATGTATGTTTTGTCTTGGCACGATTTATGTAATTTGTTGTAGGCGTTTTCTGCATGGAGAGGTAAGATCCCCCCCACATCCGGCGAGCTTAGCCGAGCTTAACGAACGTGCCATTTCCTCTCGATGCAGATCATCCTGTTTCTCACAGCTCCCAATTCCAATCCGTCGTTTCCGTTCCTGTGGGTTTCCTTTTCCTTTCTCTCGTTTCCCTTTCCGATTACTGGTGTTTCCTAGTCCTGACCTGCAACAATCTCCAGTCCGTGGATCGCTCCGTCAATTTCGGTGTTTGTTAAGTTGGCGATGTTGGTCACTTCTGGTAGTCTTGCCTCGGTGTCATTGCAGAATTGCCTCCAATTGACTCGATCATACCTGATATGGAGGTCCGGATCAGGTTGAGTAGTCAGTATCCTGTGTCT
This sequence comes from Melanostoma scalare, assembly GCA_949752695.1. NCBI lineage: Eukaryota > Metazoa > Arthropoda > Insecta > Diptera > Syrphidae > Melanostoma > Melanostoma scalare. The sequence continues at coordinate 106,566,447 of OX456984.1, read as the reverse complement.
GAGACGGATATCAAGCTCCACAGCAAGATGATCTGAATCCGATGGGTGAGCCACACACCGGTAGTTCTCAAACTGTGGGAGTATACTGACGATGTTTGAAGATGCCAAGAAAAAGTCCAGCGTTGATGGTGTCCGCGGGAAGGTAGGTGTTGGTTGTGAAACAATGGCCATTGAGTGCAGATGTGGATTGTTGTCCAGCCAATCCACAATAGCTTCTCCTTGCGCTGTGCTCATGTGGTCCAGCCATCTTGGGTGTCTGGCGTTAAAGTCTCCTCCTATGATGCACTGGGTGTGTTGCTCTGCGATGTCCATTAGTCTTCTAAGATCCTCCTGGATATTTCCCTTAGAAGATGCTCCTTTCATGTAAATTGACATCACAATTAAGGTATCCGCGTCCGATGTTTTGATGATGATGCAGGTTACTTCTGTGGTTTTGAGTCCGGTGATTTTAATCTGTTCTCCTTGAAACAGATTCTTTATCAGTATGGCAGTTCCTCGTCCTTCGTTGTTAGTTTTGTCTTCTCTGAAAAGTTGGTATCCATCTGGGTGGTACTGGTTCCTCGTCTGTAAATTAGTTTCCTGTAAGAAAAGAATATCGGGTTTCTTTGACTTTAAAAACAAGTTTAAAGAAACCCGTCTGGTTATGGAGTAAATAGAGTTTACATTGTAGGTTAAAATTTTAAGGGTTTTTATATACATAATTGGCAGATAAAACGGCCAATTATTAATGTTTTTGCCTTATTATTTCAGGCTTGCGTAATTGCTTGGGACTATCTGCTTGGCCTTTTGCACTAAGGTGAAAAGGTCAGCTCCAAATAGTCTTTCAGCATCCGCGAAGACGTCACCGTTGTTCTGGATCTTTGTTGTTGGTTTTGTTGCATGTTGCCGCTTAGTGGATTCAGCTGCTGGTGCTTGTGGAGCTGTTTCCTGGGGTTTGGTGGCTTTGGTAGGTGGCCGTTTTACTGTTCCACGAGCAGCAATAGCTGCAAAACTCAATCCTTGTTGGATGGATTCCACCGTTGTCTTCTTCAATGCTTTCGATTGTTCAACATTCTTTTCGTTGGATTTCCTCCTCTCTTCCATTTTTCGTTTTAGGATGGGGCAGCCTTTCCAGCTAGCAGGGTGTCCGATTTTCTGGCAGTTTACGCAGTAGACGTTGTCATCCTTCACATTGTTCTTGGTTCTTGGGCACTCTCCAGGTAAATGCTGGTCCTTGCATTTGACACATCTGTATCGCATGCCACAGTTGCTGGCAACGTGTCCGAAACCCTGGCAGTTCTTACACTGAGTGATGGTGGTTGATCTGAATTTCTCCCAATGGATTTTCTGGTTCAACAGGAGAGTTTACTTGAAAACATTTGGAATGTCACAATCCTTGTTAAGCTCTACCACGAAGTTGTTGTATTCTTTGTCCTTCCTTAGCTTCTGGGGGCTTACTTTGATCGCTGAAATTCCCTCGTGCTTCAGCTCATCCATGATGTCCTGGACTTCAAAAGTACTGTGAACGCCTTTCAGCATCAACAGAACTTTTTTGTCTTCTTTTGGAGTGTAGGTGTTGAACTCCGTCTTCCTTTCCCTGAGGTATTCGGTGATCTTTTGGTGGTTGTCCTTGGTCTTCGTTAGTATGATGGTTTTTCCGTTGTTGTAGTTCTGAGCCTTGTAGCTTATGTTCTGTCCTTTCAAGTGCCGGTTGAGTTCTGCAACGTTGAGCTTGAAACAAACTATGGGTGGCATTAGTTTTGTCCTTGAGGAACCTTCAAACGTAGTTGTTGTTGTTGCTTTCCTGGCATTTGTATTTAGGGAATGCGGCTGAGTCCATTGGGGTTGGTGTAGCTGATGAGGTTGTTGGCGGTGATTGTGTAGCTGATGAGGTTGTTGGAGATGATTGTGTAGCTGATGGGGCTGGTTTTTTTGCTTCTGACTGCTCGGGAGTTGTTCTCTTCTTTTTCCTCTTTATCCTTATGACTTTAATAAAGTCAGACTGGGACTCCTGTCGTTGCTCAGCGTCTGTCATGTTGGCGTCATTGATTTCTTCAGATGCTTCTTCTGCGTCTGCCATTTTGGGTTGGTTGCTGTCCTCATCTGATTCTCTCCTTGATTCTTGGATGTCCTCCAGATCCTCGAAGTCCGATTGTAGTGCATCTTTTTCTTCTACTTCTTCATCGCTGTAGAGATCTTCAAAGTCGCTGAGTTTCTCATGGACTTGAAGAAGAAACTCTTTTCCATGCGACTTTATCCCGTCCTTGACTTTGGAGATGAATTCGTCATAGGTAGCGGCGGCTTCGTCCTTCCTTTTTTCTTTTCTACCCATTTTATAATGAGCTGATGATCCTGTTCTCGTAATTGATAATCTGGTGATTATCGTTTTTATTGCCCCACACAATATTTTGAGAAAAACCTTGTGCAGGCAAGTTGATGATGGTGGAAAAGGTGATTAGTCCGTCGGGGGAAATTCAATTTTAATTACCATAGGGTAATAAAAATTAATCGCCTTCCAGAAAATGACCCTTCGGTGATTTGTCGGGATGTCCTTTCAGGTAGCTGGCAGGTAGTTCGGGCTCAATCCGTTTTTGGTGGTTGATTTTTAAAGTATTCGTACACACGTCCGTATTGTCTGACTGACTGCGACTGACTCCTGTCATGAACTGACTGTGACTGTGACTGTGATGATCTGACTGCTCGTTGCGTCAGCGGTCCTATTTATATAGAAATACACTCAACTAGAGCGTTCCAGTTTCTTCTCCATGGTTTCCACATTTGCTGTCAAGCATCTCTACACTCACACACACTGGCTTACAAGCAATGCCTCTCATTTATACCATTCCATTATAGTGCTGCCAGTTGTGTTTTCGGTTAAACGTTTTCGATTAGGAATTGGTATAAATGTTGGGTGTTCATTACAGTATTTTATTTCAAATAAACTAGCTGTTAGAAACAGTGAATTAAATTAATAGTTTTGGATTGGAAATGTGTCAAAAAGGTATGCTAAAGCTAAAATAAGAGTAATTACTATTAGGATTGTTATTATAAAGGCCACAGCCCATAGAACGCGTTGCGCGCGTGCGGCACCGCTTCCAACTGACAGCTCGATTAAATACACACGTTCTTATGAGAGGTGACCCATAAGCACCACGAGTATCGCGCCGAACGCGCCGAGTAGCCCAACTTTCTACTTTGCCGCGGCTCTCACGCGGTGACAGAAGAGAGACATGCGCAGTCACAACCAATTTGAAGTTTTCTCTTATATGGAAAAAGTGACAATGGGCGCGTTCAAGAACCGATCGGATAGCCTATCTCGGATAGCCGTATCTTAGATACCTTTTTGAACGATCGACAACAGACAACAGCTGTGAAATATTAAAATTCGACTTTTGAAAACAGAAAAACATTCAAAATATCATTAAATAAATAAATAGGGTGGCGCAACAGAGCGAGGAGCCCCTGGGCCTAGCGCATTTCTCACAACCATCCCTTGTGAGGGAATGGAGGGGACCTACAATTTTCTGCCGGTTCCGAACGGCTAATCGAGAAAGCGCTTTTCATGGCAATGAATACTAACGGAGAACTTGCCAATTCCTCGCGAAAGGCGATACCCGTAGAAAAAACATTTTTGCCTCTGGTGGGATTCGAACTCGAACCTCTGGATTAACAGGCGGACATGCTATCCATCACACCACGGGTACCACATTCAAAATATCATTGCTAGACGATTATAACTTATTTTTTTCGATTTCCCACACGTAAGCAACAACAACAAGATATCCGGATAAGATTCTTGAACGCCCCATTTTGACTAAATTTATCTGTCAAAACACCCCAACGGATTCTATGGGTCACCCTAATCAGTTGGGCGCGGCAAAACCCACCGCATCAGTTGCCACGCCGCTTCTACCGCACGCAACGCGTTCTATGGGTCGGGGCCTTAATTCTTATCATCATTGCCAGAGAACAGTTACAAAACACAAAAAGAGTAGCATTAATCAGAAATCGAAGCAGTACTAGCTTAAATTTGTGTATGAAAAATGCATTGACATATGTACTGACTGCTAGTATTCACATTCATGCTTTTCCAAAACTAAGCAAACATTTCGAAATTAATATAAATCGTGCTTCTACATACGAACTTTAAATCATAGCTTTCAAATGAGCTTCAAAAGAAAAAGTATGAATAAAAATCTATTTACAGCAGTAATAATAAATTCATTACAAAATATATCAAAAATGTAACTCCCAGTTCGGAAAAACTACGGGAGCAATTTTTTCAGTTATTCACAAAAGCTAACTAATGTCTAGCCTTACCCTTACCTTTTGCTTTGGTTTCCATCACAGAGTAGATAATACAGAGTATCCACTTCCACCCCTTCAACCCGAAACACCCGCAAAAAATTTTTCAACACGAATTCAATATGGCGTCCTATTTCTAAAAAAAAAAAAATGGAGTAGTGGTAAGATTCTATTCCCGTGCAGTGTCGGGTTAGAATAGCACTGCAGCGCCTCCCCGCTTGTCGTAAAAGGCGACAAAAGGAGCAATCATATCTAGACGACTAACATCAAAGTGAGTCTAGCGACACACATACCACCTAAAAACTCTCCCCAAGTATGCATGCAGATCCCGGGGTTTACACGACTGGAGATTACCGGTGTAGTAAAAGGGAAATCAAACTCATTAAATGGAGCATGCATGTGTCGAAAAGGATGAAAGGAAAATTTTTGAAAAATTTTGAGCATTATGGAAGTACTTGCAAACATAAGAAGCACTACCCCGCCAGGCACCTCCATTGCTATGCATGGAGCTGATCCTGGACCGAGCAGCAATGTTCGGGTCAGAGCTATACGGATTCCGGGGGCTAGCAAAGTAATGCGACGAGTTGGACGAAAATTTAGAGTTGCGAGTTGGAACGTTGGAAGTATGACTGGTAGAAGTCTTGAACTCGAAGAGATGATGAGAAGGAGGCGAGTGGACATCTTGTGTGTTCAGGAAACGAAATGGCGAAACACAGCAAACAAAGCCCGTTTCTTAGATGTAAAGACCAAGGCTTACAAGATGTTCTACTATGGAACAGAACAAGGTAGGAACGGAGTCGGTATCATCCTTGACCAAAGTTTATGTAACAGCGTGTTGACCATTTTGAAGTCCAGTGACCGTTTGATGTCTCTTAAATTGGTGATGGAAGGAAAGGTCTGGAATATAATCAGTGCATATGCTCCCCAAATAGGGTGTGAGCAGGAGGAAAAAGATGCATTCTGGCTTGATTTTCATAACCTAATTAAGAACATCCCAAGGAAGAGTGTTTGTTTGTTGGAGGAGATTTGAATGGACATGTCGGGAAGACAAACGAGGATTATGAAGACTGCCATGGAGGTTTTGGATTCGGCACCAGGAACACACCTGGTGAAGATATTCTAAATATGTGCAAGTCATACGGTCTAATCCTACTAAATACCATGTTCATCAAACAAGACCGACACCTTATCACTTACAGCAGTGGAGGAAATGAAACCCAGATTGATTACCATTTGGTAACCAATTACATGAAATCTCGGGTGAAAGACTGCAAAGTGATTCTAGGAGAAGCTGCCGCTCAACAACACCGTCTTCTTTTAACAGAATTTTTTACGGATGCGGTGAAGGAAGTCAAACAAACAAAGGCTCCTAGGAGAATCAAGTGGTACAATCTGGAGAAAACCAAAGGACAGCAATTCATTTCGTATATGCGAAGTCAGCTGTGTAATACCATCGGCGCAGTTTCAAATACAATGACGGCACAAAATATGTGGGATCGCCTACAACGAACCTGCTTAGAGAGAGCCAAATCACTGTTAGGAGTCTCAAAAGGACACCACCAACAAGCTAAAGAGACCTGGTGGTGGGATGATGAAGCTAAAGCAGTGATTAGAAAGAAGAAAGCAGCTTTCCAAGCTTGGTCGAAGTGCCCCTCAAGAAATACAAATGAAAAAGCGCGTCTCAAAATGGAATACAAGAGCTGCAGAAAAGAAGCGAAGAAAAAGTGCGCCCAACTTCAAGCAAGAAGCACGGAGGGCCTGTATCGAGAGCTGGAAGAGATTTCTGCCCCAGCTGCTGAAGCAAATCAGGCAATCCAAGAGCTAAGACAAAGTAACTTGAATAAGGGAGCAACCATTTTCAAAATAGCCGCTCAGAGAAGGAGAAATGCGCAGGAGATTCGTTCGCCAAAGTTCATAAATGATGCTCAAGGACTGCTACTTGTGGATGACGACAAAATTCTTCACAGGTGGCGACAGTATTGTGATGATCTTTTGAATGAACAGTTTCCTCGGCGCCACTTTCCAACAGCTGCACCTAACTTTACGGAAGTATCCGACGTCACAGTCGAAGAAGTTAGGGAGGCAGTTAAGAACTCCAAAAAAGGCAAAGCGATTGGGCCAGACGAGGTACCATATGAGTTTTGGAAAAATTTGTAGACATCGGGTTGAGATGGCTCACGATTCTCATCTCCAAACTTATAAGAGGTGACAGTTTGCCTAATCAATGGAGGGAAAGTTTTGTTCTTCCAATGTACAAGGGAAAGGGAGATACCAGAAGCTGTGACAACTATCGTTCGATCAAGTTGATGTCCCACACTATGAAGATCGTTGAGCGGGTTTTGGATAGCCGACTGCGGAAAATAATAAGGCTGTCTGATGACCAATGCGGGTTTGTCGCGGGTAAGTCAACTACAGACGCAATCCAAAGTATAAGGATCATTATGGAAAAACACCGAGATGCCTTAGAGGATTTGCATATTGTGTTGGTTGACTTCGAAAAAGCATTCGATCGACAACCACGAGATCTGATATGGGTGGCCCTCAGACACCGAGGAGTTCCTGAAGCCTATGTGCGAATAGTTATGGACATGTACGATGGAGCAGTTACAAAAGTGAGATGCCCAGCTGGAGTCACCGAAGAATTCCAAATAGCAGTAGGTGTACATCAGGGAAGTGTCTTGAGTCCACTGCTCTTTATTGCTGTTCTGGATTATTTGCTCGAAGGAAAAGTAACGGACAATAAAGTACAACAATTATTCTTTGCTGACGATGGAGCCATCATAAGCGAGGATCCTACATCCCTGCAACGAGCACTTGACGTTTGGATTGATGTTCTGGAAGGAAATGGGTACCGTATTAGCGCAAAAAAGACTGAATACCTGTGCTGCCCTTTTTCTGATCCAGACAAGCCTATTCCAGACATTTATTTGAATGGAAATGTGCTTCCCAAGTGTGAAAAGTTTAAATATCTGGGATCTATGATCAATAGTGAAGCAACTTGTGATGACGACATCAATCATCGAGTAAGCGTAGGGTGGATGAAGTGGCGAGAAAACTCCGCTATCTTTTGTGATCGAAAAATGCCCCCTAAGCTGAAGGGAAGACTCTACACAGCAGTTGTCCGTCCAGCTCTGACATACGGTTCACAATGTTGAACAATGTACAAAAAGTATGAGAGCAAATTGACGGCAGCCGAAATGAAGATGCTTCGGATGACAGCAGGAATAACAAAGCTTGATCGAATTAGAAGTACTAAGATCCGTGGAAGCCTTCATGTCAAAAGCACCATCTTGGACAAAATTCAGCACGACCGGCTCAGTTGGTATTGTCATGTTCAAAGGAGAGATCCGCAGAACCCCGTCCAAAAGGCAATATCGTACAACGTTTCAACAAATTCGCGACGAAAAAGAAAAGGCAGGCCAAAACACTCCTGGTACAAGCAAATGCAAAAACAGCAGCATTTGGTTGGCCTCAGACATAGAACAATCCAAAACCGGGAGGCTTGCCGACGCTTTCTGAGGTCAACGCGGCGTACCCCACAGGCGGATCACTAGTGTGAAGCAGAAAAGTGGGAGAGTTGTGATCGCTTCAAGATCACTACTCGTAACGCCGGAAATGAAGAAGAAGAAGAAGAGTGGTAAGATTCTAAACGTCAATAGAGAAGTAAAAAAAAACATGACATATCTTTGACATTTTTCATTTTAGAACAAAACTTGGAAGTCGAAACTCGAATGAAGTAATATTAAGATATTAAAGAGCCTCCTAGAGCAACTATAATCTAAAAAAGACAAGCTCAAGGCAACTAAAACCATCAAGTCTTCTTCCAATAGTGAAAAACTCTTCCTCAAAGAGTAGATTTTATTTTATTTTCGTCGCAATTTATGCAGCGAACTGAGACCCTGGCTTCACCATATTTATCAGTATCAGTTGGCCTCTGTATGGAATCTAAAATGTCAGGAACTAAAGGTTAGTTTAATTTCATTTAATCGCATCTCAGTTTAAATTTAACATAATTTTAGTTCAACAGAGAAAAAGCCCAAAACGGTCCTGTTGTTCTACATTTCACAAAGCCTTTTCAAAAGCAAACGCCTTAAACGACGTCTCGCCGGTAAAGATCAAAGAAGCGCACGAAAAACAAACCTAAAACTGTTGTTACCAATGGCCGTCCAACTCAAGAATATGTACCACCATTACTCTCGGAAACAATTGAAATTATTTCAACCGACGACGAGAAAGTAGAAGATCAGCCATCAATTCAGCAAGATGTAGAAACCAGCATAGTGCTCTCATCGGGTGATGAAGATAATATCGCAACTCAGGCAAGAATTTTTCCAATGCTAACAAGCGAAACGACAGTTCAGACAGCAGTAGGCAATGCCGTATACGAGCTTTCACTTACCCAGCTCAAAGAGAACCTGGAGACGATAACAAAGAAGAAGAAAAAGAAAAGCAGAGGAGAACGGTTCAGCAAAAGACCGAAGAACAACAACACGTCTGTGGATCTCAGCATTATCACTTTTATCAGACGACGACGAAGACAATAATCTAAATAAATCATCGGCAACAACTGCAGCGGCCCAGGTCTAACAACAACTGTTATTGTTGAGTACAAAATAAAGTTTTAAAATTGAAACGCTTTTATTGGTTAAGAACTCTGTGTTTATTTTCTCATAGAGCCGCGTTTTTTTTGCGTAATCGATGTCGGAACAAAGCAGTGGGTTGTCCTGCAGGCTTTGGTATGTTGACTTCGCTGATGAGAAACTCTTGAATTGTTTGACACTCTGATGTGTCGTTCCACTCGCCAAGCACTTCAGAGCCTTGGGCATAATGTACTCAGGGACATGCGACAAATGAGGCTGTATCTTGACTATTTTCAATGGTTTGTCGTGATGCAGAACTTGTAGCTCTCGATTGTTGTCGGCGAAGAAGCTTTTCAGCTTCTCGTTATTGAATATTTCCGTTTTGATCTCTCGTAGACGAGCTTCATGAACTGCAATGCGTGTTATCACCCTCCAAATTGGCAGTTCTTGATGATGGCGTCTTCACTCATGTAGCCATTTTTGAGACGGTCCTCCACACCGTCGTTGATTTTCTGGTCCGTCATGCTTACAAAGGACAATACGCAACCCTACAAGGAAATTCACAAAGTCAAATGATTTCTTGAGAAATTTTCACTTTTACTGACCTTATTCGTTCCCCTTGCTGTTCTGCCTGCTCGGTGGATGCACGAGTTTACATCCAAGGGAAAGTCAACGTTGATTACGTTCGACACGCAATGGAAATCGATTCCTCTCGATGCTTCCGATTCTGTATCGCTTTTCATTCGCCCTGGGTTCTCCAACATGTGTTCGTCGAAGGCAATGATGAAATCGTAGTTACCTTGGTCGAACTGGTTGATCGTGTGAATGCGGATTTTAGTTGGCAGTTCTGAGTTTAGAACGCACGGCTTGATGCTGAACTGCTCGAGAAACAGCTTCAGTCTGGAAATATAGAAAACCGTCAAAGAATTTGCTTTTGGATTAGAAGGATAGAAACACAGTATTTCCCAACATTGGTTAGATTGTAAGTCGTAAGAAATAAAGAAAAATTTCAAAACCAATTCGTTTGCAAAATATTGTCCAATTGTTGCCGTTCTGTGCCTAAATGCAAATAGAAAAATTTTCTACAAAATTTTGCACGCACGAAGTTGATTTGTTTTTATTTTGCTATCTGCCATTTTACATTTGACTTACCACACCAGGTGCTATCGTGTGGGGAGTTTAAGGCTATGTGCACATTGGTATATTCTGTGAAACTTAACACAACGCCTGCATCGGTATGGAATTTTTTACTAATTTTTGTCTTTTTCAGTGAAATACTGGTCAAAATGGAAAAAAGAGTTAATTCCTGCAACTTAAATTCATTTTTCTAAATTCTAGGCTGTATGAAAATTAAAAATTATCGATTTTTTTGCAACCAAAAAATTTTTTTTTACTTTTTAAGCTCAACTGACTTTGTTCTGTGGCCACACACAATGGCGGCTGTGGTAAGTGAAGGCCAGTGCGGGCATCCGGTGCGGGCATCCGGTTTAGTTTTAGCTTGTAGGCAAAACGCACTACCTTGCTGCAGTGGACTCTCTGGTTATACTCTGTGGTTTCCATCTTAGATGAATAAAGAACAAGATGGAAAACCACACTAACACATTGATACCTCCCCACAAGCTAGTGCACGCACTCATTCACAAAATTTCACTACCTCCACTTTATATTCGGATCTCAACACTGGGCTTACACAAAATCTCACTAGCTCCACTTTATATTCAGATCTCAACACTGGGCTTACACAAAATTGTACCAATACTACTTTATTCTCGTCTGGGAACCGGTTTTTGTGTTTTTTTTTTTACTTTTAATCACCTTAAGGCTACGTCTGGCAGAATTTTTGGAATTAAAACTTTTTTTTTGGTTTGTAAATAAAATTTATTTGTGATTATATACTTTTTTAAAGATTTGGAAATAAAAATTTAAGCATCAAAATATTTTCCTTTTTGTTAAAGATTTCTCTGAGTACTCTCCTCCCTTCTATTTTTTTTTTAAACGTTTCATAAGAGAAATAGACAGAAAAGTATGACTGCTTAAAAAATATGTACTAAAGCAAAACAGTGACAGTTAAATATTAATTCATTTTTCATTTGTTTGATGAAAGAGATTCCAGCTTAAGTTTTCGATTCTCTTCTTGAAGCTGTGTTGAAAATTTAAGAAGTTAATTAATTGAATTAAAAAAAAGACAAAAGTAAAATAATTGAAAGCGGATATCAAACTATGTACACATTTTTTGAAAAACTTATCTCAGTCAAAATATTGAAATACAGTAATCTTGCAGACAATATAAAGAGCTCAGAAAGTCTTCATTCAGCTCTGTAGCGCAATTATTAACGAAGCACCAACGCTTTAAGTTTTAATTTTTTTGAACAAATTGAAAGTGGACATCAAACTATGTTCACATTTTTTGAAAAACTTATCTCAGTCAAAATATTGAAATGCAGCAATCTTGTAGATACTATGGAGAGCTCAGAAAGCTTTCATTCATCTCTGAAGCACAATTATTAACAAAGCATCAATACTTTAAGTTTTAATTTTTTTTTTTGTGTTAAGAAAAATTGAAAACTTATAGCGTTGGCGCTTTGTTAATAATTGTGCTACTGAGATGAATGAAGGCTTTCTGAGCTCAACATAACGTAGACAAGAATTCCACATTTAAAGATTTTGATTGAGACAAGTTTTTCAAAAATTTTCTACAGAGCTTTTAATAAAAACAAAAAATCAAAACTAAAAGTGTTGGTACAGATTGTGCTACAGACATGAATGAAGGCTTTCTGAGCTCTCCATAATATCTTCAAGATTGCTGCGTTTTAATATTTTGGCTGAGATAAGTTTTTCAAAAAAGTCTACTTAGTTTGATATTTACGTGAGTTTCTAAGAAACTATAACTTTGGTGTTGTTCAAACCTTGCCCTTAAGAATTTTTCAGTAGTGTGGTGAAAATTAAATTTCAGGTTTTGTTTTAAATTGACAAGCAAAAACAAGTGTTTCAAAAATGAAGGCTGATTTTTATGATCCAAATACAAAAAGCAAAAACATCTATTTTCAATGGGATATCAACGGGTAAAAAATAAAAACTCCGTGTAAATATTGTTTTTGAATATATATCACTGTTTCAGAACTCCAAATTAAGCTGTGTAAACGAGATTATGACTTCTCGAGATGTAAAACAATTCTTTCGGATTGCGATCGACGCGACACAAGGATGAACAGAAGAAAAAACAAAGTGACAATAAATGTGAACAGGAAGAAACCAAGACGGAGAAAGATATTATCAAAACAGATGAAACCAGCGATAATATCAAAGACGTGGCAATGGAAGCAGATGAAACTGAACAAAATGTAGAACCTAATCAAACTAGGGGCGCTGTGGAAGCGAATGGAAATAAAATGTCTGTTGGATCTAAAGCTGTCCTTTTTCCCTTCGCAAAACTAGGGAAGAAGAAGATTCGCATTATTGAGCGTTTAAGTGTTGCATTGAGTGTTGTAGTCTCTCTGTCAATACTCGCACTTCTAGCACTCACTAGTTTAGCTAGTAGTGCGAGTACTGTACCCAGCGGTTACTGTGTGTAGACGTGTGACTTGACAACGTGATAAGTTGAAACATCTGGGCACCGACCGGAGCGAGTAGGAGTCATTCTATCGCTACATCCCAGCCGGTCTGTTAGAAAATCCTCCTCAGAAAATCAACCAAAGACCACAAAAATGTCGTGGGCGTGATGAAATGGAAACATTGCTATCTTCTCCTAACTCTTCTGACTGGATTAAGATCAGTGAAATGTTACTCGGACCAGTTCCAGATGGTTTCACCTTTTTACCAATAAAGCACAAAACAAATTCTTATTAGTGTTATGTTGTTGTAATATTTCTACTACAACAACACGAAATTATCCTACTTGTAGTAACCCGTGTAGGACGAGAACCCTTATTCTGGTCAGGGGGCACCCGACAACCAATGTACTTTTGGATCCATACACATGGACCTGTTGTGTATTATTGTATAACACACGAAAATCCTAACCAACCCTAATTTCATTCCAGCTACAAGGCCAAGGTCAGCACTAAAGCATTCGAATTGTAAACAAACATTCGATCGCTAAGTGTATGACGCAGAACAAAAAGCGCAACTATCTGGGTGAGGATTCAGTTAATTCATATACTGAAGCGTCATCAGAAAAGTGCAAACAAATTATTGCGGTCAAATAATGAACTGGAATGAACTCTCAGAAAACAGATAATGCTGACAAGTGGTAAAGAAAATGTGTGACGAATATTTTATAGGGCAAATTGTTTTGATGACTGAGGAATAATTATAGAAACATTTAAGAAATACCGAAGTCGAAATTTCATGATTTCGACATCAGGAATTTACCAACATTTCATGACATAGTTTAAGTTTATCTATGTAAGCTATTTTAAGGTACAAATAGTTAATGAAAAATGAATGATATGAAGAGTAATAAAGTGAACAGTAAGTGAGAAATACCCATAGGACTTTTCTTGGCTGATAAACTTTTGAACAAGAAGAAGACTTTTCTTTGCTGATAAATTAAGGTGAGTATAATTAAATCTGGCTCTTTAGCCTAGAATTCCGGGATGGTGCGCCATTAAAACCCACCAAGCAAACTCCCATTCCCAATCCTCAATTAAGAACGACGACAAGACGCTACATTTGTAGTGTCCGTCTAAGTTAAGAACGACAGTTCTTAACGATTTTCTAAGCTTCCTGTGTAACGAAAAAATACACAACATTTGGCGCAGCCGGTAGGATGGTGCGTCACTTTGGAGTTTAAACTCCGACTTAAAATCCTGAGGATCACTCCACTTCAGGTACACCATTCGACCTTCCCTTGTACACTTAAAAGTTTCTGATCAAAAAAAAAAAAACTTTTATATACCTATATATCATAAAACATTCAATAAGGAACATTTCCAAATAATACAAATGTATTTTTCTTGTGGTTGAAATAAATTTTCGGATTTTTGGGTGGAAGTATTTTTCTCTTGTCTTGTTGTCGAAGTTTTAAAATCCGGTTGTTGCAGTTTCCTATTTTCTTAGAAAATTTTTTGTTTTTCTCTCGCAAATTGTTCCTTTTTTTGTATGGACTTTAATCCTGAACAATTGTTCGGTGAAATCCAACAACTACAAAAACAAATAAAGGAACAGGCACAAGAAATAAAGAACTTCAACAACATCCTACTTGGTGAACTAAAATCACTAGTTGGAAGAGAAGTTTTTGCCCTAAGGTTTGCCCAGATAAGCTCTCAGTGGGGACAGTTTACACGACTGGAAACCACTGACGAAATCTTATATACTTATGTAGAAGCAGTTAAAGAGCAACTGACAAAACAAGAAAGAAAAATCTCGGAGTTAGAACTGCAGTATAGAAAACAAACCGATGTTCTGGCTCAACTGAGATCAAGACAATCAGAAGCAGAACAAATAAATGAACAAGCCGAGGTTTCGATAGAGAAGTTTAACCAACAAGTAGACTCTTTGCAAACCAAATTAAAAGAAGCGCAAAAGGAAATACGTCTCCTTAAGGCTAAGGAGCTAAACTTCTTCTTCTATGAAGCCGAAAAATTGAACTCCCAGGAAAAGTACTACGTTTGCACCATACAACGTCTGCAAAACGATTTAAAGGAGTTAAGAGGAGTAAAATTAAATTCTTCACAAAATTTTGTATTTGACACTGAAGAAAAAGCTAACACCAAAATCGAAAAGCCGAAAACAACCAACATGTCTCTAGGTTTTGAAAAACTCCTCAAGCTTTCCGTCGGCATCCCTGAATTCTCTGGGGGTACCGATTCCAAAGTTGCTCAAAAACTCCAGACCTTCTTAACATGCATAAGGCCCATTATAGAACATATCCCAAACGAAGATGAAAAACTCTTCCTTCAACTTCTCCAAACAAAGTTGAGAGAAGATGCCTTGGATTTGATTCAAACGGCAAAACCAAAAGATTTTAAGGAATTTGAAGATGTACTCAACCGAGCATACCTTCCAATAGAAGACTACAACGATCTTGTTAATTGTTTGATAACAAGTCGCCAGAGTCAATTCGAAACCTTAAATACCTTCATTAGTAGGTTACGCCACTCTCTTACACAATGTAGAGATGCAACCGAAATCAAGTATGGGGAAGAAGCAGAAATTGTAAAAACTCAGTTATCTGATTTTGCAAAATCATCTCTCGCATCAGGTATATCTAACAAACAACTAGGCCAGTATCTGTTCACGTTGGAGAATAAAAACTTTGAAGATTTAATACGAATTGCTCTCAGCATGGAAAAACATGTATAAAGGGTGGAAACAATCCCAGCAATGTCTTGTAATGCAGCCTTCACGGGAAATGAGTCCAATTCGAGTAACCCCCAGGCACTTCAGATATCGAACGAGAAAGCAAACATCATTTGTAACTTTTGTAACCTCAAAGGCCATACATATAGTGAATGCCTTAAAAGACAAAATACCCCTATATGCCAAATCTGCAAGTATTATGGACATGAAGCTATAAATTGCAGAAGAAAAAATTATCAAAATAATAAAAACTATAATAATAATGGCCAAAGTTACAGTGGAAACAATAATAACAAAACTCAGGATCATGCTCACAACAATAGAAATAGTAATACACAAAATCGAAATTTTAATAACAACCAGAATTCCCAACAACACAAGGAAAATCCTTTTAGACGGCATTCCCAGAATAATAGTAATAACCAGAGCAACAATAACGCACCTGGAGTAAATAATGATAATATAAATAATGCTCAACCAGGAGTATTTCATATGACGACAAAATGTGACTGGTGTGGGAGGTATACCCATTCAGTAGACCAATGTCATTTCAAAAACAAATGGCAAAACAGTAGAGCAAAAAACTCCCAATAGTCGATCGAAAGATCCCCGACTCGACTCAAAAGAAATTTAAAAAGAGAATCTCCGGGCACCCTTTTAAACAAGAGAAATTAAATAAAATTTCTTTACCCTCAATTGAAATTGAAATTGAGCTAGGCGGAATAAAACACATCAAATTATTAGTAGATACAGGATCAGAAGTCAGCCTCTTAAAAAAGAGCGCTATTAGAGATATAAGCCTCCTCAGACCACATAAAAGAATGACTATTAATACGCCTTGTGGTGTTGGTTTTACGTTCGGAGAATGCATTGGCACTATACAAATGCCTTCATTTCCTCGTTGCGCTTTTCAAGTAGTGGAAAATGACCTAGCCATCCCTACAGATGGAATACTAGGATATAATTTCCTAGGGAACTATTGTAATATAGACGACCCTAACAAATTATTAACTTTTCCAGCACTACCGGCGCGAGACTCGAAGGTGTATAGCATACCACTGGTACATTCTTTCGAAAACAACATACATGAGTCAACCATTTCGCACAATGGATGTTGCTATACAGGGCTTGACACAAATGTGGCAACCACAAACTGTCAGCAAACTCATATTTACAAACTATTAACTTTTCCAGCACTACCGGCGCGAGACTCGAAGGTGTATAGCATACCACTGGTACATTCTTTCGAAAACAACATACATGAGTCAACCATTTCGCACAACGGATGTTGCTATACAGGGCTTGACACAAATGTGGCAACCACAAACTGTCAGCAAACTCATATAATATATACCTTAAATCACGAAGAGATACCTTAAATCACGAAGAGAAGGCAGGACATGAATTGAATGTTAAGGATTCACAAGAAGAAAAATGTAAACTGCAGTATAAAAATGCAAGTCAATGCACTAAATTCGAATCTTTATCCGCTTCAATGAAGGATTGTTCAAACACTGAAACCAAAGCATCTCAAATTTCACCTCGCAAAGTGGAATCAAGGGAAAATCTGCGAAAGGTCCAAGTAAATGAAGAAAAATTCCAGAACATACCATTTACCCTTTAGCGTTACAGATATTAGATGTGTACGAATACATACACGGCAGAACCTATGCCCATACAGATTTAAAAGGAACAAACATCTTATTAGGTTGTGAAAAAGACAATACCACTCAAGCGTATCTGGTAGATTTCGGCTTAGCAAGCCACTACACCCAAGAAAATTTCAAACCAAATCCTAAGAAAAAGCACCACGGTACAATTGAGTACACATTTAGAGATGCTCACCAAGGTGTAATCACCACGCGAGGAGATTTCGAGATCCTTGGACATAACCTTATAGAGTGGTCAGGAGTGATTTTGCCCTGGGAGCAAGAAAATCTTCTTAAAATTCCTTTAAGGGTCCAAAAGTATAAAATATAATATAAAATATATATATAAAATATGTCGCTTCTTTGAAGTACAATGAGACACCAGACTATAATAAATGTCGACAAATATTCCAATCAGGACTTAAAATTCTTAAAGCTATTAACTCAGGTGATCTAGAGTTCAAATTAAGCCCAACACAAAAATTTATATCTTTACCAAGATGGGAGTCTGACCAAGAAAACAAAAACAAAGACGAAGGGTTGAAAATTCCCTCTAGATCGAGAATGACTGTAGAACTACCGTACAGAAGAAGCCATGATCTGTCTATCCAAACAAATTGAGGACGGAGTGTTCTTGGGTAGCTGTTTGATAGGAGACAATAAAAGACACGTTGTAGTACTCATAATAAATACACATCAACATGAAATCAAGATAACACATATCGAGCTGGAAATGGCCCCCCTAAAAGATTTCGATGTAGTAGATATTAATACCCACCAAAAAGATTTTGGTACTGACGAGGTAGAATGTTATCATACAATAACTCAAAATGGTATCGTAAACAATAGAATGCAAGAATTAACAACCAAATTGAACAAAGATGATAGCCTAAACGAAGAAGAAAAAGAAAGAACTTAGCAAGAAAACGTATCGTTAATATAATTTATTTCTTTTTAGTTATAAAATGGTACAACAAAATACCCTAAAAGTCTTGATTATATCGTTGGCAATATACATGGGAGACTGAACTTTCGAGACACATTCGACACAAACGCTTAACAATACAGGAGTACTCTTGGAAGACATAGGAAAAGTAATTTTCTACCACGATACCTGGAATCTTATAACAGAACTTAAAATAGAA
This sequence comes from Melanostoma scalare, assembly GCA_949752695.1. NCBI lineage: Eukaryota > Metazoa > Arthropoda > Insecta > Diptera > Syrphidae > Melanostoma > Melanostoma scalare. Next base: position 106,548,489 of record OX456984.1, on the reverse strand, counting down.
GAAATAGAAGCAATCACATCTATAATAAATAGGGCAGAGGAATCCTGGTTCATAATTTGCAAATCAATGGAAAAAAATGACATATGCGAAAGACAGACACCATTACTTAAAAACCTGATCACATCAGTAAGAAGACATACTGAAATTATAGAAACAATATTCAATACAAAACGCTCAAAGAGATCTTTATTCGATGGAATTGGAAGAGGACTACATTATTTATTTGGAACAATGGACAACGAAAATGAGAACCAAATATACAGCAAGATAGAAGAGCTTCAAAGCGACACAGAAATAATAAGCAAACTTCAAAAAAAAATCAGATAACGGTAATAAAATCAACACTAGGCAAATTACAGGTACCCCTAGTCAATTTAGAAGAAAATCAGAAAAATATAACGGACAGTATAAACAAACTGCTCAAAATCAACAACGTAACCATGAAGGTACAGAAACTCCACGACATGCTAAGTACAATAACTCCTCTCATCATGAATATACAAACAAGACAACAAACAATAATCGAAATATTGACATCTCTATCAAATAATAAATTCCAGCCATTTTTATTCACTTCCGAAACACTTCTAGAAAAATATCTGGAAGCATGTCCTAACCCAACAGTAAAAAATAGAAAGGTACTACTATTACTTTTAAACAAGACAATGGAAATAAGAACCCATTATATGAATGGATCAGTTGTCATTCGAATAATAGTGCCTGCTTTTAATGTTGAAGCATTTGATCTCCAACAAATACATCTATTCCCAATTCAAAATAGTGATACAGTAACAACAATTTTAGATATACAAGAAGATTACTAAGCAACAAATTCATTATCAAAAGAAATTGTCCTCCTCACTAGACAAGACCTATTAAAAAAAGTACCGATGGAAATGAACAAAACATGGTACGTCGGTCCATTGAAGTCAACAATAACTACTGGACCCAGCACCCCGAGTTGTCCGATTTCATTAATTTTTAATCCATACAATGAGGAAAATAACTGTAAATACTTAATTCAACCAAATCAAATGAACTATTTGATAAAATTGACTCATCAAAATTCATGGCTTTATTCCGTGAGAAATTCAACTAAGATTAAAATTCAATGCCCTGGAATGGTAGATGGTACAATTCTGAGAGGAACTGGTATTATATCATTACTCCAACCCTGCTTGTTCCATATTGGAGAGCAAACAATACTTTATGAAAAAACCGACCACATTAACTTAACATTTAAATAACCAGAAATAGAAATACCTAAAATTTCCTTTAACCACACAAGTGAATACACAGTAAATAAGATTATGGATAAGAAAATAATAATATTGAAAGGAGTAAACGCAAACAAATCCATTAAAGAAAATACATTGGACATTGAAACACTAGAGAAAAACATTGTAGACTTCGAGACAAGACGTAATGAAAGAAACAAACACAAAATTGTGGCAATAACATCAGTTTCATTAAGTACAGTCATTTTTCTTACAACATTAGTTTTAATAATATTATTCCTGTCAAGACGCAAAAGAAACAACAAACCAGACTACGAAATACCTAGACTAACGACACCTATTAGTATAATACACCACCCAAATGAATTGCCACTAAAAACATTAAAACCCCCCGTTATACCACCACCACCAAAACCAATTACCAATCCAAAGCACAACCAAAACCTCGACAAATTTAGATCAATGAAAAGATCTAAAAAATTACAACTATATTGATGAAATTTTCCTTACAGTTACAATGGCAAGTTTACAAAAACAATCCCGTCCATCATCATACAAAATGACCAATCAATTAACTCAGAGGGAAAATAACTTCGTCGACCAACAAAAAATGTACAACTGCATGAACAAATTAGAATACCCACCAGGAGACACTGTTTTTAATTTACAATTTGTAACTAACCGTATTTTAAAAAGAGAGTATAATGTACATATAACGAGGTGGATCGGAGACAGAAACATTTTTCAATACAGACTTCTCTTTTTACCAATAGAAGTACGGGGACTGCACTGGACCTTGATCGTAGTCAATAATGAAAATAGAACTATAAAAAGTTATAACGGTCTAGGAGTCTCGTGCTCTGGTGCAATGGTTGCAGTATATCAATTTTTAAACAAAGAATGGGAAAGAAAAAACAAAGATCAAGAGTTCCCGGATTATGTATTGAAAAATGTTAGAATCCCGGAAGAATTAAAAACTATCTATTGAAATTTAAGAAGTTAAATACAAATTAAATACAAGATTCTCAATAATACTTATATATATGAACGCTAAATGGCAACACTGACGAACTATACTTCTGTCATACTATTCTATTACTTTAACCTATAATGTATGTTTAAGTGGATAATAAAATCAGTCTGAATTTATACGCTTAAAGATAAACTTGTCTCTCTCTACTTCAATTTTTTCTCCTTGAATATCTAACATAGGTTATGGGCCTACGTTTTCCCGCGTGTTCTTGATTCTAATATTTTTTTTTTTTTTCAAATAAAAGTAAAATGTCGAACTCTATTTATCAAATCGAGATATTAAGCGAAAACAATTACGATTCGTGGAAAATATTAGTTCGAAGTGTGTTAATACACACCGACCTGTGGAGCTTTGTCTCTGGTGGTTCTGTGAAGCCAGAACCAGAAAAGGTAGCGGAGTGCACACTATGGTGCACAAAAGATGAAAAGGCTCTCGCGACTATACTGCTGTGCGTTAAACCTTCACAGATCAATTACATTAAGAATTGCAAGACGTCCGCAGAAGCTTGGATTAGTTTGGAAAAAATCCATCAACCCAAAGGACCGGCAAGGAAAGTTACATTATTCAAGCAACTACTTCAATTGAAAATGGAAGGTAATAATGTTAAACAGCATATTAATTCTTTCTTCGATTTAACAGAAAAAATCAAGGAACTTAATATCGAATTGCAAGATGAACTATTGGCGATAATTTTACTGTCTAGTTTACCCAGTGCATACGAGAATTTTATCATTGCAATCGAGTCACGAAATAATCTACCATCAATCGAAAATTTGAAGGTTAAATTACTAGAAGAGGGTCATCGTCGTGAAGAAAATGAACCAAGTAATAGTTTTGCAGAACGAGCATTATTCATGCACAATAAAAAAAATAAATATGCACAAAATAGTTCTAAGCATCAATTACATACTCCCACTCATGGAAAAGGTTCGACAGAGAGAGGATCTTTCAAAGGAAGGTGTTATCGCTGTAAGCGCCAGGGTCACGTGGCTACGAATTGTCACGAGAAGATAAAGTATTATCCAAGTTCGGTCACATCGGCATTTGCATTGTTAAATTCTTTCCATGTTAAAACATTTGATAAGAACATATGGATTTTAGACAGTGGGTCAACGAGCCACTTATGCTGTGACCGAAACAGGTTTTCTTGCTACAGTGATCACGTGGAAAAAATTGAATTGGCTGTTGGGAATTATATTAGTTCAGTAGGCATAGGCGATATAGATCTTGTAGCAAATAATAATATACTCACTTTGAAGAATGTCTTATTTGTACCTGCTATACAAATGAATTTCATTTCAGTAGGTAAAGCAACTACTGCTGGAAATGAAGTAGTTTTTTCAGACAAGAGTGCCAAAATTTTTAATAGCTCAACTGTTGAGCTTATGTGTGCTATCAAATACAACAATGTATACATTTTTGAAGAAAAACAATTTAATGCTCTTCCTACTGGTGTTCGAGGTGATGGTGGTGCTGGAGGGGTAAATGTTTCTGAAGGTGATGGAGTAGCTGGTTGTTCTAAGAACGCTGACTGCGCAGGTAATTCAATGGGTAGTAGAAGTATTGTTGGAGCTGGCGAGTGGGACAAAACGTTTGTACTATGGCATCAGAGGTATGGTCATTTGAATGGTCAATGTTTGCACAACTTGTTTAATAAAAGCATGGTTCGAGGTGTGAGCTCCCACAAAATCAACAAAGCTGTCATTAAGTGCGAGATTTGCTTCAAAGGAAAAATCTCATCTTTACCGTTCGCGCTGTCGGAGAATCGTAGTAAGTCTGTTTTATGAATAATCCATACGGATATATGTGGACCGATAAGAAATAAGTCAAATGGTGGTGCCAAATACTTTTTAACATTCATAGATGACCACTCACGAATGATTTTTGTTTATTTTTTGCACCAAAAAAGCGAGGCGTTAAATTATTTTAAGATGTTTAAGGTAATGGCGGAGAAACAGACTGGTAATAAAATTAAAATCTTGAGAAGCGACAACGGGAGAGAATATGTCAATAAAGATTTTAAAAGTTTCTTAGAACATAATGGTATAAGACATCAGTTAACTACTCCTTATACTCCACAGCAGAACGGATGCGCCGAACGAGCGAACAGAACACTGGTGGAGATGGCTCGCTGCATGCTGCTTTCATCTGGATTGAATCAAGGTTTCTGGGCCGAAGCGATAAATACCTCTGCCTATTTAAGAAACCGATCACCAACGAAGTTATTAGGTCAACAAACACCTTTTGAAGCCTGGTATGGATACAAACCAAATGTATCACACCTTAGAATTTTTGGATGCAAGGCGTTCATGTTAATTAAAAAGCCAGGTAATTGCAAGTTTAGTGCTAAGGGCATAGAGTGTTTAATGGTGGGCTACTCTGATGAGGCCAAAGCCTATAGATTATATGAAAGAAAAACCGGTAAGATTCATACAAGCCGAGATGTTAAATTCATTGAGAACCCTTCAAAAATGTGTCGTACAGAATCTGATTTCATAGTTATTGAATCACCGAAAGAAGATAATGATGACGCCAAATTTAAAGATACACTCACAAAAGAAGAAGATTTTTACTTATGTAAAATTGAAGATCCTGTTGTCAATTCTGCTGCAAACGATGTTGTTGTTGATGCTATTGTTGAAGCTGTAAATGGAGCTGAAGAAAAGGCATATGAGGATGAGGCCGTTGAAGATGGAGCTACTGACTCTGGTGGTGAGAATGCTGTTGAAGGAGAGGACTACTACGAAGATTGTGACAGTGAAGAATTACAGGTAAATACTAATGAAATGCCTCTTGTAAACCCCAATGAAAGAGAAAACCAGATAAGCGCCGGTATGTTAAGAAGTGGCAAAATCAGAAACTTGAATAGAATGAGATCAAATTCGTTGAGTTTTATGAATAACGTTGGTTCAAGTTGTCACAGTACCCCAAATTGCGTTAACGAAGCACTTGAGGGTAAAGATTTCAAAATGTGGAAAGACGCTATGGAAGCAGAGTATCGTTCATTGATCGAAAATAGAACTTGGGATCTAGTAGATCTCCCAGCTGATCGTAAGGCCATAAAATCGAAGTGGGTCTTTAATATCAAAAAGAACAAAAATGGTGAGATAGAACGATACAAGGCGAGGCTTGTGGCTAAAGGCTGCAGCCAAAAGTTTGGCCTAGATTTCACAGAAACTTTTTCTCCTGTCACTAGGTATTCAACAATAAGACTTGTAGTGGCGTTAGCAGTAAAGTTTGAATTACTGCTACATCAAGTAGATATCACATCAGCATATCTCAATAGTGAACTGGATCAGAGTATATACATGGAACAACCCGAAAATTTTGTGGATAAGACACACACAAGAAAAGTGTGTAAGCTTAATAAGGCGCTATATGGACTTAAGCCGTCTGGAAGGCAGTGGAACCAGAAACTTAATAATGTCCTTCTTAAAATTGGTTTCACGCGATCATCGTACGATAACTGCGTTTACACTATTAATCAAAATGGAGTGATAAATATTTTAGTAGTATATGTCGATGACATTATTCTTGCTTTTAAAGACAAAAATAATTTGAAGAATATAAAATTGAAACTTGCAGCTGAGTTCAAACTAGACGACAAAGGACCTATAAACTATTTTTTGGGAATGGAGTTCGAGAGAGAAGGCGATAGAGGTTCAATCAAATTAGGGCAGCAGAAAATGATTGCCGACGTTTTGGCTGATTTTCAAATGACTCATTGTAACCTGGTTAAGACACCTTTGGATCCAGGATCGAAATGGCAGAAATGCACACAATGTCCAAACTGTGCAAATACGGTTAATGTTAAAATGTTTCAATCACTCATGGGGTCTCTAAATTTTGTTAGCCTGACAACTCGACCTGATATATCCCACTCTGTGATTAAGTTATCACAATTCAATATAAATCCCCATAAGGAGCATTTGACTGCAGCAAAACATTTACTTAGATATCTAAATAGACAATAAATTTTAAACTCATTTTCAGAAAATCTGCAGATGAACTAGTTGGTTATGCTGATGCTGACTGGGGTGGAGATTCTAACGATAGACGATCTTTCACAGGGTTCGTGTTTATGCTTGCTGATTGTGCGGTTTCATGGGAATCGAAAAAGCAACCTACAGTGGCACTCAGCAGTACTGAAGCAGAGTACATGGCCCTTTCGTCCGCATCCAAAGAACTTTTGTATTTGCGAAACCTGCTTGGTGAAATTGGATATTGTAGCGTTGCTTCTAGCCCCATTACGCTATATGGAGACAACTTAAGTGCTCAACAGCTGGTAAAAAACCCAGTTTACCATGCGAGAAGTAAGCACATAGATATAAAAGTGCATTTTGTGAGAGAGATATATGAAAAAGATTTTGTAAATTTAAGATATATTTCAACAAACAATATGATTGCCGATATATTAACAAAAAACTTGAATAGAATCAAACATTTACACTTTGTTAACTTATTAGGCTTTAATAATGAAATTTAATTTGAGGAGGTGTATTGAAATTTAAGAAGTTAAATACAAATTAAATACAAGATTCTCAATAATACTTATATATATGAACACTAAATGGCAACACTGAAGAACTAAACTTCTGTCATACTATTCTATTACTTTAACCTATAATGTATGTTTAAATGGATAATAAAATCACTCTGAATTTATACGCTTAAAGATAAACTTGTCTCTCTCTACTTCTATTTTTTCTCCTTGAATATCTAACACTATCGATAAAGGGACCCTTATATGTACAGTAGCCAAACATTTAAAAAATAGAATAAACCTGCCATCGAAAGACGAACTCCTAGAGATAGAGACGATTCAAAATGTATAATTAATTATATTACAAAAAAAAAAAAAAAAAAATATAAAAGTAAATTTTCTGAAAAGAGGGAAATATGCCCACTGAAAAAAAAAAAAAAAAAAAGGGATAAATCCCCAACACAATAAAATAAATAAAACAAAACGAGAAATAAAAAAAAAAAAAGAGAGAAAGAAAAAATATAAAAGTTAATTTTCTGAAAAGAGGGAAATACCCCCACTGAACTGAAAAAAGAGGGATAAATCCCCACATCCTAATTATATTACTTTTTCAGGACAAACAAAAATTTAATTCGACTAGGACCCATGTTCCATGACACTCACCAAGGACACAAAAGATTACTACTTTAAACTGCAATCAACACTTAACAACAATATAAAAAAAAAGAGATCTTAATTCTAAATTTATAAAAAAAAAAATTAAATACCACATGTATGACATGAAAAATTGAAATTAAAAACAACATGTATCATGAAAAACAAGTGATTTGCAAAAAAAAAAAAAATTAAGAATAAAAATTTATTTTGTCCTTTATAAAATTGTACCTTATGAGTTAATATTCAGTAAACTGGCATTTTTATTTTACACATATTGTTTTCAAGTAAACAACATTATATAATGATTCTCTAGTTAATATTTTTCTTGTAAGTCATTAGAAAAGCTTTTTTCAATAAAATTCTTATTCCCCAACCAATTTTATATCAACCGATTTTTAATCAAATGAACTATTTGATAAAATTGACTCATCAAAATTCATGGCTTTATTCCGTGAGAAATTCAACTAAGATTAAAATTCAATGCCCTGGAATGGTAGATGGTACAATTCTGAGAGGAACTGGTATTATATCATTACTCCAACCCTGCTTGTTCCATATTGGAGAACAAACAATACTTTATGAAAAAACCGACCACATTAACTTAACATTTAAATAACCAGAAATAGAAATACCTAAAATTTCCTTTAACCACACAAGTGAATACACAGTAAATAAGATTATGGATAAGAAAATAATAATATTGAAAGGAGTAAACGCAAACAAATCCATTAAAGAAAATACATTGGACATTGAAACACTAGAGAAAAACATTGTAGACTTCGAGACAAGACGTAATGAAAGAAACAAACACAAAATTGTGGCAATAACATCAGTTTCATTAAGTACAGTCATTTTTCTTACAACATTAGTTTTAATAATATTATTCCTGTCAAGACGCAAAAGAAACAACAAACCAGACTACGAAATACCTAGACTAACGACACCTATTAGTATAATACACCACCCAAATGAATTGCCACTAAAAACATTAAAACCCCCCGTTATACCACCACCACCAAAACCAATTACCAATCCAAAGCACAACCAAAACCTCGACAAATTTAGATCAATGAAAAGATCTAAAAAATTACAACTATATTGATGAAATTTTCCTTACAGTTACAATGGCAAGTTTACAAAAACAATCCCGTCCATCATCATACAAAATGACCAATCAATTAACTCAGAGGGAAAATAACTTCGTCGACCAACAAAAAATGTACAACTTCATGAACAAATTAGAATACCCACCAGGAGACACTGTTTTTAATTTACCATTTGTAACTAACCGAATTTTAAAAAGAGAGTATCATGTACATCTAACGAGGTGGATCGGAGACAGAAACATTTTTCAATACAGACTTCTCTTTTTACCAATAGAAGTACGGGGACTGCACTGGACCTTGATCGTAGTCAATAATGAAAATAGAACTATAAAAAGTTATAACGGTCTAGGAGTCTCGTGCTCTGGTGCAATGGTTGCAGTATATCAATTTTTAAACAAAGAATGGGAAAGAAAAAACAAAGATCAAGAGTTCCCGGATTATGTATTGAAAAATGCTAGAATCCCGGAAGAATTAAAAACTATCGATAAAGGGACCCTTATATGTACAGTAGCCAAACATTTAAAAAATAGAATAAACCTGCCATCGAAAGAAGAACTCCTAGAGATAGAGACGATTCAAAATGTATAATTAATTATATTACAAAAAAAAAAATAAATATAAAAGTTAATTTTCTGAAAAGAGGGAAGTATCCCCACTGAAAAAAAAAAAAAAAAAAGAGAGAAAGAAAAAATATAAAAGTTAATTTTCTGAAAAGAGGGAAATACCCCCACTGAACTGAAAAAAGAGGGATAAGTCCCCACATCCTAATTATATTACTTTTTCAGGACAAACAAAAATTTAATTCGACTAGGACCCATGTTCCATGACACTCACCAAGGACACAAAAGATTACTACTGGAAACTGCAATCAACAGTTAACAACAATTTAAAAAAAAAGAGATCTTAATTCTAAATTTATAAACAAAAAATTAAATACAACATGTATGGCATTATTAATTAATTACTTATTAATTAATTATTAATTAAATACTACATGTATCATGAAAAAAAAAAAAAAAAAAAAAAGTTAAGAATAAAAATTTAATTTGTCCTTTATAAAATTGTACCTTATGAGTTAATATTCAGTAAGCTGGCATTTTTATTTTACACATATTGTTTTCAAGTACACAACATTATATAATCATTCTCTAGTTAATATTTTTCTTGTAAGTCATTAGAAAAGCTTTTTTCAATAAAATTCTTATTCCCCAACCAATTTTATAACAACCGATTTTTAATCTAAATGAAAGTTGATATCAATTCCTAAAAAAGTATATAAACATAACAAGGTACTAAAATTAAAAAAAAAAGAAAAAAAAAAAAAAAAAAAAAAAAGAAAAACAATAGATATATGTAAAATTAATTTTAGAAATCAATAAACAAATAATTAGAGTATATAAGGAATACAAATATATAATATATAAGAAATACTAAAAATGTATATAAACATAACAACGTACTAAAAAAAAAAAAAAAAAAAAAAAAAAAAAAAAAAAAAAAAAAATTATATATATAAAATTAATTAGAATACAAATTGAAAAACAATAACAATTGTATAAAATAATTACAAAAAATGTTCCTATAACCTATGACTGTGTCACCGACAGTTCCCAAACTTTAAACGCACAAAATAATAATTGATTACCGCACATATTTTCAATCCCACTTGAAAGACGGAGTTAGCATTTTTGGTCTCTTCCAAACAAAACAAAAAAATTATCTGCTTTAAAGGGGGGAGGTGTTGTGTATTATTGTATAACACACGAAAATCCTAACCAACCCTAATTTCATTCCAGCTTCAAGGGTTTCCTGGTTTCCACCTACCAGGGTCTTTTTGACGCCTGCCGTTTCCACCTACCAGGGTCTTTTGACGCCTGCCGTTTCCACCTACCAGGGTCTTTTGACGCCTGCCGTTTCCACCTACCAGGGTCTTTTGACGCCTGCCGTTTCCACCTACCAGGGTCTTTTGACGCCTGCCGTTTCCACCTACCAGGGTCTTTTGACGCTTGCCGTTTCCACCTGCTAGGGTCTTCGGACGCCTACGCGCTTCGACTTACCTGCGGCTACCTATAGGGTGAATGTGCCGCACGGGATCGTGCCACTAAAGGCATTAACTACCTATATTGACAATTATTAATCCTTTATTCCCCTAGCTTTTCCGAACCCGAGAATACTTCAACCGTAACCCGCAACTGCCGTACCTGACCAAGAATACGTAAGCTGTTAAGAACCTCAGACGTCATACGAAAACGTACGAGCCTGCCAACCGGCAGCAACAGTATTTAACTTATTTACCTAAGACCTTTGTTAGTTGTAGTAGTAACTAAAAGAGAGTTCAAATAAAAGAGAGTTTCTGACCTTGTGAAGCTTTAGTGTTTTTCTTCACTATACCCTGGCTAGCCGTGAGTAGTACCTCGGCTGGGAAATTAAAAACACGTCACAATTTGGCGCCCGAGCAGGGACCATTAAAGGTCCACTCCGTGATATAGAAACTCTCTTTGAACTATAAACCAAACCGAAAAATAATTTAAACATGTCCGACTCCGAAGAAAGCTTCGACGTGTTCGCTAGCATTGGAGCAATATACTTGCTCAGCAAGCCAGAGCTAGTGACGTGTATGAGTCAGTTAGGACTGGACACTGAAGGCACCTTGTCTGTACTGCGCGCCCGTTTCAGCGGCTACATTAAAAAGGCCAGGCTCCGTAAATCCACACAGGATCTGTGTGCCGATTTGGAGAAGGCCGTGACTGAAAGGGAGTACAAGCAAGTGCCAATGCCAGAAAACGAAACCGAACCAAAGTCACCGATGTATACTGAAATCTCCTTTCAGGTACCATCTTATGTACCACCTCCTGCCATGTCACCCACCACAGACGAACCACCAAGGGACCAACCAGAGTCCAATGTCACGTTCTCCGATGAAGTTGTTGCACCTCGCCCAATCGAACCCGCGCCAACTAGACCGGTAGATTCATACTCAGCTACGAGGCTGAGTTAATGAATAACGTTCGCAAGTGGGGACTGAGGTTTGACTCATCGGGGAACGCAGTTGAATTTCTAGACCGGCTAGAGGAATTAACCGCTTGTTATGATATACGCCCCGACGACATAATCAAAGCTTTGCCAGAGATCTTACGCGGTACTGCTTTAGAAAGGTTCCGCATAAATAAAGAGCGCCTAAAAACATGGACTCAATTCCACGCTGCTTTCCTAGACCATTATTTACCGGCTAGGTACCTCTGCAAGTTAGAGGAAGAAATAATGAGGAAAAAGCAAGGGCCTCGCGAAAAAGCGAAAGATTTCATACAGGCCACCCAATACCTGATCTACCGCCATCCGCGTATACATATCGAAGATAGTATCGACAGAATATATGATAGCTTGAGGCCTGAATACCATCTGTATATTAAGAGACGCGACTTCAATACGCTAGACGAACTCATGAAGCTGGCAGAGGAGTATGAGTACATACGAAGGGAAGACCATACATTCCGCCAAGCACCGCCCCGTGATGCTCCTACGCCTAACCAATTTTCTTTTCCAAACCGACCAGTAACCGACCGCCGAGCTGTATTGCTTTCACCGCGACCAAATTTTAACCGTACCGACCAGATTCAGATGCTATCGCACGCTAACAAGTACCACCGGAGAACTCACTGCTGGAACTGCAAACAGCGGGGTCACACTAGGAGTAACTGCCGAAGACAGTTCCATCTGTTTTGCTCTTACTGTGGAGGAGATGGGCGATAGACAAGGGATTGTAATTGCCATCCACATAGAGTTGCAGTAATGTACAGCCAGTCCCGTAGACCTAAATACCAGCATCCCAGATACTATAAGTCTAACTCTGGTGTTGCCGCTTCATGCACACCACCGCCGCCTGTAACAACGCAGCCAGTAAACCCACTACCACTTAACCAGAATGAGTTGTTGATTCGGTGTAGCCCCGTGTATGATTGGAAAGGACGACGTGCCAGACAAGTAGAACTCAACCCCGCTAAGTATCCCGGATTTCAAATACCAGTTCCAAGACCGCCGTCAGTTAGTCCCTGCAATCAGATGCTACAGTTTAAAGTGGAAGGAGAAGGGGACTCCGCCCAGCAAAGGCAACAGACTATGCCTAGGAGGGTTACTTGTTCAACATGTACCAGTATTTCGTTATCAAAGCTGCCTACCACTAGTAATGCGCAACCCAAACCCATCATGATCCAGACTACAGAAAAGGACCTTAACAGACAAGTAGCCCGAGTTCCGCACACCGTTGCCAGCCGAACCACCGTCAGGTCCAGAACACCCCTCGCCAGTACCAGCCAGAATATCACCGTGAAGACCAGTACCAAGCGAACCACCGCCGCCGCCGCCAATAAGAAAACCACCACCAGCCGAACACCGACCGTTACCTGTATACCAGCCACCGTTGCCGCTACAACTAACTACCCGAGCCGACCGACTGAAATAACGACTACTACAAGAGGCCAAGTTACCGCTCCAAAGAGAAGTCAGGAGAAATTAGCCGGACTAGGGCCAACGAAAACGAAGAAAGCCAACGAACCTAAGTCAACGCGTGTGACAGTGTCGGAGGAGACATTTCCCACCAAACCACTTCCTTCGACACACGCATAAAAGAACTCGCCGTCCACATTATCGACGCTGAAGGTCGACAAACCGCCGCAGCGAAAGCCAGAACCCCGAGACAAAAAGGAACAAGAGCAAACATAATGAGATATAGGAATTACATGGGAATGGTTGCTATCCCATTAGTTTATATGGATTTGCGCACGGCACTACCCTGAGCTGCGGGTATAAAAGGAGCAGCTCAGCGCCAGAAAAACTCAGTTCGCCGGCACCAGTCAAATGGTGTAGTCCCTCTTAAAAGCAAAGGTAAAAGATAAATGTTAAGCAGTGGTTTGAGTAAGTTTTTTAAATAAAATAAATTTATTAAGTATTGTGCCACCAGGGGCAAAGACTAATGCCTGTGTATCCCCCAGAGCAATTGCCTGTTGAGCCTTACCTACCAGGGTCTTTTTGACACCTGCCGTTTCCACCTACCAGGGTCTTTTTGACGCCTGCCGTTTCCACCTACCAGGGTCTTTTGACGCCTGCCGTTTCCACCTACCAGGGTCTTTTTGACGCCTGCCGTTTCCACCTACCAGGGTCTTTTGACGCCTGCCGTTTCCACCCACCAGGGTCTTTTTGACGCCTGCCGTTTCCACCTACCAGGGTCTTTTGACGCCTGCCGTTTCCACCTACCAGGGTCTTTTGACGCCTGCCGTTTCCACCTACTAGGGTCTTTTTGACGCCTACCGTTTCCACCTACCAGGGTCTTTTGACGCCTGCCGTTTCCACCTACTAGGGTCTTTTTGACGCCTACCGTTTCCACCTACCAGGGTCTTTTGACGCCTGCCGTTTCCACCTACCAGGGTCTTTTGACGCCTGCCGTTTCCACCTACCAGGGTCTTTTCGACGTCTGCCGTTTCCACCTACCAGGGTCTTTTCGACGCCTGCCGTTTCCACCTACCAGGGTCTTTTTGACGCCTGCCGTTTCCACCTACTAGGGTCTTTTTGACGCCTACCGTTTCCACCTACCAGGGTCTTTTGACGCCTGCCGTTTCCACCTACCAGGGTCTTTTGACGCCTGCCGTTTCCACCTACCAGGGTCTTTTGACGCCTGCCGTTTCCACCTACCAGGGTCTTTTGACGCCTGCCGTTTCCACCTACCAGGGTCTTTTGACGTCTGCCGTTTCCACCTACCAGGGTCTTTTTGACACCTGCCGTTTCCACCTACCAGGGTCTTTTTGACGCCTGCCGTTTCCACCTACCAGGGTCTTTTGACGCCTGCCGTTTCCACCTACCAGGGTCTTTTGACGCCTGCCGTTTCCACCTACCAGGGTCTTTCGACGCCTGCCGTTTCCACCTACCAGGGTCTTTTGACGCCTGCCGTTTCCACCTACCAGGGTCTTTTGACGCTTGCCGTTTCCACCTGCTAGGGTCTTCGGACGCCTACGCGCTTCGACTTACCTGCGGCTACCTATAGGGTGAATGTGCCGCACGGGATCGTGCCACTAAAGGCATTAATTACCTATATTGACAATTATTAATCCTTTATTCCCCTAGCTTTTCCGAACCCGAGAATACTTCAACCGTAACCCGCAACTGCCGTACCTGACCAAGAATACGTAAGCTGTTAAGAACCTCAGACGTCATACGAAAACGTACGAGCTTGCCAACCGGCAGCAACAGTATTTAACTTATTTACCTAAAACCTTTGTTAATTGTAGTAGTAACTAAAAGAGAGTTCAAATAAAAGAGAGTTTCTGACCTTGTGAAGCTTTAGTGTTTTTCTTCACTATACCCTGGCTAGCCGTGAGTAGTACCTCGGCTGGGAAATTAAAAACACCACAAAGCATTCGAATTGTAAACAAACATTCGATCGCTAAGTGTATGACGCAAAACAATAAGCGCAATTATCTGGGTGAGGATTCAGTTAATTCATATACTGAAGCGTCATCAGAAAAATGCAAACAAATTATTGCGGTCAAATAATGAACTGGAATGAACTTTCAGAAAACAGATAACGCTGACAAGTGGTAAAGAAAATGTGTGACGAATATTTTATAGGGCAAATTGTTTTGATGACTGAGGAATAATTATAGAAACATTTAAGAAATACCGATGTCGAAATTTCATGACTTCGACATCAGGAATTTACCAACATTTCATGACATAGTTTAAGTTTATCTATGTAAGCTATTTTAAGGTATAAATAGTCAATGAAAAATCAATGATATGAAGAGTAATAAAGTGAACAGTAAGTGAGAAATACCCATAGGACTTTTCTTGGCTGATAAACTTTTGAACAAGAAGAAGACTTTTCTTTGCTGATAAATTAAGGTGAGTATAATTAAATCTGGCTCTTTAGCCTAGAATTCCGGGATGGTGCGCCCTTAAAACCCACCAAACAAACTCCCTTTCCCAATCCTCAATTAAGAACGACGACAAGACGCTACATTTGTAGTGTCCGTCTAAGTTAAGAACGAGAGTTCTTAACGATTTTCTAAACTTCCTGTGTAACGAAAAATTACACAACAGACCCAAGATTAATCAAAAAAGGAGAGGGAAAGGGGATGGTCAGCGGTTAAAGGCGCACTGGGGCCAATTTAAATGAGAGGCGACGAGGCCTACTTAACAGAGATACCATTTGGTATCTCTGAATGTACCTGGGAAAGTAAGGGGAATGATTAAAATATGTTATTATGTTTAAGGGAACTTACATCTTTATTTTTTGATGAATACTGATTACAAAATATACAAAAAGCTAACAGCAATGCGGTTGTCCAGTTACTGATTGATTACTGATCTCTTATAACAAGTTTCTTAAGCCTATTTATACAAAATTAATTGTCAATGAATTGATATCGATGTTATCGACATCAATTCATTTTTTGCTAAGTCAAGAATTTACTTTAACTGTTTTGCAAGTATTTGTTCTTTGCAAAACCGAATTTCGTCACTGCCCGACTTTCATGAGTGCAATTCAACTCGTCAGCATTAGGTCTTTTGTTGCTTTATATTGTGGCCATATGAACCAGCAACTAGGTTATCATTATTATTTTTACCCTTCTGTTTCGGTTTGGCAACAAGCCGATGACCGGGCATTTGTGAATTATTAATGGTCTATCAAGCGTGCTCGTTTGTTTGTTTACAAACGAACCGCTTGATGACCTTGATTCGTATACTTTATTTTTTAATCAGTTTGAAGTGGGTTATGGTTAATGGTGTTGTTTGAGTTTTTTATGAAACTCTTATTGCGTTTCCCATACAACACAACATTAGAAATAAAACCACATTTTTTTCTTGTTAAAGATAATAATCCTATTTATTAAGATAACTTAAAGCTTCCTCAACGTCTTTCTTGGAGCCCAAGAATATCGGCTGTCTCTCGTGGATCTTAGTTGGTACCACGTCCAAGATGTTAATTTTTCCATTGCTGGCTAAACCGCCGGCTTGGGTGATCAGGTAAACAATTGGATTGCACTCGTTGAGCGGGGTATAGAAAGATTCCACCGTACTTTATTGTTCTGTGTACATCAGCAACCATACTGCCAACATACCGAGCGCCGTATGGGGTTCCCTTACTGGGATCTTTTTTGGCTTCAATATAGTTGCGAACTCCCACCTCCCATGTTGCACAATAGCCCTCATTGATTGAGTAGATTTTTCCTTGCTCTGGTATCCTCAAGTGGAATTGATGTGATAAATAGTGTGACATCTGGAGTACAGCATGATTTATCTCCAAACAATCGGAAATACTTAATGATTAGGTTAGTAAAATCGCCTAGAAGTTCATGTGCATTCATGTGGTTAGCTCGCATACGTTTGTGCAGCTCAAGACGAGCTAGATATGGTCCGCGTACACGCTTGCCGTCATCTTCAATCAGCTATAGAAATAAAAGAGAGTGTTAAACATGACGAAATATTTTTAACTATTCCAATATGAACCTACTTGACAAAGATAGTCGTGACACTCATCCATGTTTGATATGCCATCTTCGGTGCTTTCAGTACCACTTTGTGATTTGTGAAGCTCAAAACAACTGGTTAAAAAATCTTGATAATAGTCCCAACCTTATAGAGGAATAAAGAACGAAAACGATCGAAGAAGAATTTTTTCTGAAAGAAAATTATTTTTGAAGATAAATAGTTGAGTCTCTTCTTTTTGGGTATCTTATTTTATTCCATGTTTTCTGTAAAAAAATAAAAATTGAAAAAGAGTTTCACTTCCACATTCTTCAAATCACTGAACTTAAGCAGCCAAAGCAGAGGCTGTCTTTAATTCGTATTTCCAGTTTGGTGTCAGAACACTCTTGGGCTTGTAGTAACTGGCCAGACTGTGGATTCTTGATTCAACAGGAATCAAACGGAACTTGCCATCCTTGTTTTTATGATTACGTTCCAAATGCTTGCGCATAGCAACAGCCCTCTTAATCAAATGGTGCAGATCCTCTGGGATGTCGGGTTTAAGGCCAACCGACTTCATGATACGAAGAATCTTGTTTCCATTTACGAAGCGCACTTGTGCAACACCATAAGAATCACGAAGGATAATACCTGTGTAAGGAATAAGTATGCGCTTGTTTATTTGTTACCAACGACATAACCTTAACTCTACAATGCTTACCGATTTTGGATGGAGTCATACCCTTCTTGCCCAATTTCTTGATTTGTTCTCTGACATCCTCGGCGTTAAGTTTAAGCCATGAAAGAACTGTTCTTCGGTATGAGAGAGCGGATTGGGAAATACCCTTGCTGTGAAATTATACAAAATAAAATAAAAATTGCCGATTAGTATGAGGGCAGGCGATGAAGCACATGTATGATAACTTCAAAATTCACATCAAAAATGCAACTTTGACACGGAATTTTTATTTTCGATTGTCGAAGATAGAATAATGGTCACTTTAATATACAATTTTAACACAATTTATGGTACATATTTTATTAGGAAAAAATGCATTACTATCCCGACTAAAAAGAAATTCCTTATCTGAAAATAAATAAAATGACTGAAATCTGAAACGTCAAATGAAAATAAACTCACCACACATATACTTCCACAACTTTTTTGCGCCATTTTTTTTCAGCTCACACGTATTCACAGATGGATGCTGCGATTACAAAAACAACAATGTAAACAAACGGAAGTTGCGGGGCAAGAGAGGTAATGGTTTTCCATCTTGTTCTTTATTCATCTAAGGTGGCCATTTCTTTCGTGGTGAAAAGCCCTGTTCACACTGTACAATTAGTTGAACAGACTTGTGCTTAAACGACCAATGCTTGATAGTGTGAACCCTTCAGACGACCGTTTGTCCAACTTGTTGGATGGTTTTCAAAAGTTTTTGAAAATCTAGAAGTACGATGGAGTGGAAGCGTATGTGACATAAAGATGGACGACAAGCTTGATAGGTGTGAATGCAAACTGCATCAGACCATTGACGTAATAGATATGGACTGCTACTAACCAACTTTACGAGGGGTCCATTTAAGAGCAGCGCTTTAGTTTTGGGTGGTATTTTCATGAAGCTACCAGTTTGACAGTAAACGTCAAGATTTATTTCTAATGTCATTCTCTCTTCGTGTTTCTTTATAAAGTGCGATTTCGATTAAAAAGTTAGAAGTAGAGAAAAAAACATTTTGTGATTATACTTGGTATATATTCTTTAAAATTATGAATTGCTGCATATTTGGATGTTCTAATTTTCCTTCTATGGACCGCATTTCTTTGCACAGGTAAGAAATATCAAATCATTTCACTTAAGAAAAAAAAAAAAACAATTTGAAACTCTTTCCCAACTTGATTTGAGTGTGTTTGAACAAATTTCCGCTCGACAAGTCGAAAGGCTTTAATTCAATAAAGAAAAATTAACAAATCTGTTCTTTTTATCAACGTACAGGCATTGCGTACATGGCTTACGAAAGCAACACCTACCTGGATTATAGTTTTGAAAGCAGTAAACTTTTTGCTAGGGAGTCTTTCACATGTTTCGTGTAACCCCTGGCAAGTTCGAAAGGTGTTATTAAATTAAGAATAGTTAAGTATGGCTAAGCTTAGAGTACCCGATTCAGGGCAGTAAGATAGTTTAGTTCATTAATAGGCTATTTTATATTCTTTAGAATAGTGTACTGTAAATAGTAGACATAAGATTGAGTTTACAAAACTAAGCCAAAAATAAACAAAAATACACAGATGTATGTATAAGTAATTCAATTTTATGAATTAAAACCAAAACTTGAAATGAGATTATTTATGTTTAATGCAGTTCAAATATCTTCATGTTTTGAGTTTGAAAAATAAAAGTCGAGACTGATTTGAAGCGTTGATACCTTTCATAACTATAAGACTTTCTTAAATATAAAATCAAACAAATAGCGTGTTAATACAGGTCTCGGAGAATGATTGGGCTTGCGGATTTTTCTCAATCGTACCTTGTGGGTAAGTTTCTGGCGATTTCAAACGGCTAAGTTAAAGTATATACTTTCGGAGAACATCTTTATTCCTCTCAAAAGACCATGGAAAATAATTTGATGTTTCTGATATTCTAACTACAGATATGACAGCCATTACGACACAGATATGTGGTTTTTGACCGTTAATTTGTTTAACTTAAATTTCTCACAGTTCTTCAGTTATTGTATAGGTCATTCAGAGTCGTTACCGATACGGCCAAAACCTATAACGACTTTTATTCAAATTTAACAGATCTCAAAATGGAGAGCCCTTCTTTTTAATGAATTTTCAACAAAATGGTCGTTAAAACTTATTTTTATTCAATAAAAGTTTATAATATTCACTTAGTGCCTCGTTAGTTACAAAAATACGCTGGTCCAAAGTTTGCGGGCAAAAAGGCTCAATCCTTTTGCCCATATTTCAAACCTTCTGTATTCTCAAATTTGAATATATCACACAGTCACGGTTATGCCATGCTCAATGAAGGCTTCCTGCATTCCCATATGTACAACGATATTAGACAACGATTTCCATCCTAAAGATTGGGAAAATTCAACAGGTACTCGTTACACACGAGTAGATCAGGATGTATTGTCATGATCTTTTCCACCTTCCCATAAATTTAAACTGCATTCAAAAATTAGTACTGAAATTAAAGATTATAGTTTATTTTCATAGTTATCAATAAGACACTAGCTCATATTTATATACTGTAACGTGCGCTTAGTTCGCAAAATAAAACTTCACTTTTTACTGTATATTTCTACCACTTTTATTCAGTATCTATACTTTATTCGATCTCAACTCGACTTTTGGACTATCACTTGTTAACAACAATTCACTCTTAACTTTATCACTCTATATTCAAAACTGCCATCTGGTTGCCTCGGGCGGCCTATTTATATCAAATGACATTTCATCTAGAGCTCTCCAGTAATTTCCACATGGTCTCCACTCTCCACTCTGCTGTCAAACATTTTCTCTCCTAGGTATTTTTACACTTACACTAGTGTTGCCAGTTGTGTTTTCGGTTGAACATGTTCGATTAAAAAAATTGGTGTTAAATGTTGGGTTCGCGTTACACTGCCCCCTCTTTAAGATTGTTCGTCCCGAGTAATTCCATCTGCAGCCTCGCCACTATATCGATGCAGCTGGTCACAATGAACTACCTTTAACTTGCCTCTTAGTCCTCTTTGGATGCGGTAAACCACGTCGTTAATCCTCGTGACAACAGTTTAAGGACCTTCCCAGTTCTGCTGAAGTTTCGGTGACAATCCCTATTGACGATGAGGATTATAAAGCCACACACGATCTCCTGCTTGGAATCCTGCCGTTGTTATTTTTGTGTCGTACCGTGTCTTCATCCGGTCGCTGTAGGTTTTCATCCGTTCCCTTGTTCTTTTATGGATGTCAGCGAGTCTCTCCTTGAGGTCGTCCACATGATCGTTCGTGTCCTGTGGCTCCTATGTGGGGCATCCAAATTTAAATTCGCTGGGCAGCCGCATGGTTTTCCCGAACAGGATGTCAGATGGTGTTTGTCCTGTCGAGCTATGTACTGCACTTCTATAGGCCATCAGGAATAGCGGTACGTGCCTATCCCAGTCTCCTTGGTAGTCGCCTACGACCTTGGTGAGGTTTTCTTTCAAGGTCCGGTTGAATCTTTCAACCATCCCATCAGATTGTTGATGAAGCGGTGTGGTTCTGGTCTTCTTGATGCCAAGTAGTCATGTTTGACTCGAAGTTCCTCCCTTGTTTGGAATGGAGTTCCATAGGCACGCCAAACCTACTTACCCAGTTAAACACAATCTGGTCGACCACCGTTTTGGCTTCTTGATTTGGGATGGCATACGCCTCAGGCCATTTGCTTAAATAGTCCATTACAACCAGAATGTACTTGTTTCCAGCGTTGGTCTCTGGAAAAGGCCCAGCCACATCTACTGCAATCCTCTCAAAAGGCGATCCAACGTTGTACTGATGCATCTTACCTTGAATCTTCCTACCAGGTCCTTTGGTTGCACAACTTCTCCACGTCATCTCTAGCATGCAACCAGTAGAACCGATGTCGCACGTTCTCCAGTGTTTTGTTAACTCCCAGGTGACCTCCAGAAGGTCCGTCGTGCATCTCACGAAGAACTTCACTGACTTTCGATTGCGGTACGATCAGCTGCATCACATATGATTTACCGTCAACGGACTCCCATCTTCGCCTGAGGACACCTTCTTGCACATATAGTGAGTCCCACTGTGCCCAATAGGCTTTGAGAACTGGACTCCTGCCAGAAATATCTCCCCATTCTGGTTTCTCTTCATTTTCTTTCCATGCGAGAATGGGTTCGATATCTGGATCCTCCTGTTGAGCTGTCCTCACTTCCTCATTGCTCCATCCGTATATGGGGTCAGCTCTTAGTCGCTGAGCGGTAATATTTTCTTTGTTTTCTTGTCGCCTACAATGCTTGCAATCTTCTTTGCAATGTCTTCGGGACAATGCGTCGGCGTTGGAGTGCAGCTTTCCTCTGCGGTGTTGAATCTGGTAGTCATAAGTCTGCAGTCTTTCTATCCACCTTGCGACTTGACCTTCTGGATTTTTGAAGTTCAACAGCCAGTTCAGAGCACCATGGTCTGTCCGCAGAAGGAATTTCTGTAAATAGATGTACTTATGGAAGTGCTTTGTTGCCAAAATAAGAGCCAGCAGTTCCCTTCTGGTCACGCAGTAGTTTCTTTCAGGCTTCAAGAGGACCTTACTGTAATATGCCACCACTTTCTCTTCGCCATCATGCACTTGGGATAGTACCGCCCCGATTCCAACGTTGCTTGCATCTGCGTCGATGATGAATGTTTTGCCAGGTGTTGGATGTGCCAGCACTGGAGCGTTACAGAGGCGGTATTTGAGTTCCTGAAAAGATTTTTCACACTCACCTGACCATTTGAACTGCTTCCCTTTTTCGGTGAGCTGATGCAAACTTTTTGCAACTCCAGCAAAGTTCTTAACAAAACGTCGGTAATATGTGGCAAGACCAAGAAAGCTTCGGAGTTGATGTTTGTCCTGTGGTGTTGGCCAATTTTTGACGGAGTTAACTTTTTCAGGATCAGTCTTCACTCCTTGGGAAGAGATGATGTGTCCCAAATACTTAACTTCGGTTTTGAAAAGTGCACATTTTTCCGGATTCAGTTTAAGGTTAGCCTCTCGAAGTCTCTGAAACACGGCTTTTAGGTTCTTGCAATGTTGGTCAAATTTTTTCCCGTAAACAATGACATCGTCCAAGTAGACAAGGCACGCTTTGCACGTCAGTCCTTGAAGAACGCACTCCATCAAACGCTCGAATGTTGCCGGAGCGTTGCATAGCCCAAACGGCATAACTTTAAACTGCCAGAGCCCATTACCTGTAGAAAACGCCGTCTTTTCCCGATCATCAGGGTGGATGTCAACTTGCCAATATCCACTCTTCAAGTCCAGCGTCGAAAACCACTGGGCTCCCTCCATGGCATCCAGGGTATCACTGATTCTCGGCAGAGGATAGCTGTCCTTCTTTGTCACATCGTTCAGCCTTCGGTAGTCCACACAAAAACGAGTGCTTCCGTCTTTCTTGTTCACTAGCACCACTGGTGAAGCCCAAGGACTTTTGGAATTTTCAATAAGACCGTCCTTCTTCATTGTTGTTATCATTTCCTCAACCTCACCTTGTTTGGCCAGTGGAAGGCGTCTTGCGGGTTGACGAATCGGTCTTGCATCTCCTGTGTTGATGCGATGCTGCACCAACTGTGTCCTACCATATTGCCCCTTTGCCGATGCGAAGATGTCAGTGTACTCTTGTAGGAGATTTTTAGTTATCCTCGTTTGTTGGTAATCAAGGTTGGATGAATTCAGGATTCTAGCTTTGATGGTTTTGAGCTCCTCCGGAGTTATAGTTTTTCTCGGGGCTTCGTCTGTGATCTTCGTAATTGCTGCAACCGATTCGCAACGTCCAATGACTTCTCCTTTCTTCAACTTTACATCGTACGGTCTGGCGTTTAGTAATCGTACGGGGACCATTTTGTTTTTCGGTGCTACTAGTGTTTTCCCAATGATGACGCTTTGGGAGGAACACTCTGGGTCTGGTTCCACCATTAGGTATCGAAGGCTTCCAAACTCACCTTCCAGTTTTGTCCAAACGAACACTTCAGAAGAAGGAGGCAGAATCAGATCTTCCGTGATGACAGTCCTCAGTGTCGACGTACTCTCGTTCGAATAAGTCATTGGAAGTTCCTTATTTTGGTACTTCAAAACCTGATTACCGATGTCCAAAATAACTCCGTGCTGTTTCATAAAGTCGATTCCAATGATGCACTCGTCACATATATCTGCCACCAGGAATTGATGAGTAAACACTAGATCGGCCAGTCGGATCTTAAGACACACTTCTCCATATACTCTTGCTGCTTCTCCCGTTGCGGTTCTAAGACGGTAGCTATTGGTGTTATGAAGCCACGTCGTCTTCACCAGGTCTCGACGTACTATGGAGGCTGTGGCACCGGTGTCGATGGTAGCCACATGTTTGTTCCCGTTAATAGTAGTTTCCACAGTCAGACTTTTGTTGTCTCGTTTGGTCTGAGAGACCTGGATGGTGGTTCTGGGGCCATCAATACAAGAAACCAGCCTCTGCCCCTCGAAGTTGGTTCTTACTCGTTTCCCTGATGGGAAACGGGCTGATACGTAACGCTGGTGTTGTTGTTACCTTGTTCTGGGTTGGATCTCTTGCTTAAACAATGTTGACAACCGGCTTTATTTGGTGGTAGTCGGCATTGAGGCTGTAAGTGCCCGGTCTTGTTGCAGTTCCAACATCTTGCTAGTCCGCTCCACTGGTTCTTTTGTATTTCAGCTCTTTGGCACGAGCACTCTTCGACTATGGCTTCTCTAAGTCGATGTACTCCCTGAGAAGCCTGTTCTGCTGCTTCAATTGTCAATGCGAATGCTAAAGTTTCAGAAAGAGTACGTGTTCTAGCAGTTCGCACAGACCTCTGAAGATTTATATCCGAAATGACACGGACGAAGGACTCAACAGCAAGCTGGTTGATGATTTCTTCTCCAGCATCCGGGTATGCCAGGTGAACCAGTCTTTCGACGTCTGCTTGGAGCTGCTGTAGACTTTCACCCCTTTTCTGGACTCTGTTATTGAGTTGGACTCGGAAGACTTCTTTCAAGTGGCTATCTCCAAAGCATTTATCTATAACTGCCATGAGAGAACTGAAATCGTAAGACAGCTGGAACTGTTTGAAGTAATTCAGCTGCTGGTCCTCTAAGAGCAAGAGTCAGTGCAATGTACTTGTCTTCGTCATCCCAGCCATTTGTTGTCGCGGCTGCCTCAAATTGTCTCTTGTAGACTGGCCAAGAAGACTGTCCATCAAATGTTGGGGGTTTCATCTCCTTTTTCTTTGCAAACTCCCCAGCTGACTCTCGAATTTTTATTTTCCGAATCTGGTCCAATTCCTTGGTCAGAACAGAGAACTGTTTATCACATCGGGTTTCTACGATTTCGAAACGATTCTCTACAACAGAAAGTTGTTTTTCCACACCTTCAACGCGTTCGTCAATGGCACATACATTTTTCTCAATGTTGCCCAATTTACCTTCTAGAATGTTTTTCTGACCTTCCAAAACATTCTGTTGCGCCTCAAGTCTTTCGAGAATATTATGTTGTTCTTTCTTGTGTTCGTTTCGTTGTGCTTCCAGTTGCTCGAGAACATTCTGCTGTTCCTTCTTTTGCTCGTTTCGTCGTGCTTCAAGTTGTTCGAGAATATTCTGCTGTTCCTTCTTTTGCTCGTTTCGCTGTTCTAACAAAAGTTTCATCATACTAGAAAAATCTACAATTTCACTTACTTCCTCTTTCTCCACTTCTGTTTCAAAAACAGAAGTGTTTACGTCTTTCCCTTGCTGTTTCAAATAGTTGCGCAAGCGCAGGACGAGCTCATTTTTCGATCCCGCTCTAGAAAGATTTCGCTTACCTAACTCACTTTTAAGCTCAATGCAGTTGAGCTCTTCCAACAACTTACCCATTTTCACTGTATTTAACTTTTTTTTTTTTTTACACTTTACTAGTCAAATAAGTTTTATTTACACTTCTGACACCAATGTAACGTGCGCTTAGTTCGCAAAATAAAACTTCACCTTTCAAATTATTTCTATCACTTTTATTCAGTATCTATACTTTATTCGAACTCAACTCGACTATTGGACTATCACTGGTTAACAACATTTCACTCTTAACTTTATCACTCTATAATCAAAACTGACTGCTCGTTGCGTCAGCGGTCCTATTTATATAGAACAACACTCATCTAGAGCGTTCCAGTTTCTTCTCCATGGTTTCCACATTTGCTGTCAAAAATCTCTACACTCACACACACTGGCTTACAAGCAATGCCTGTGATTTTATACCATTCCATTATAGTGTTGCCAGTTGTGTTTTCGGTTAAACGTTTTCGATTAGGAAATTGGTATAAATGTTGGGTGTTCATTACACTATGATCATACGTTGAGGGTAACACAATGAAATACCAGATTTGACAGTAAATTATAGTATATTGTTGAAAACAACTCTCAATCGATATATTGAAGTCTTAAGAAAAGCCTACACAGCAACACTAACTAGCATAGAAACAAGCATAATACATGCATCATCTGCATATATCATAGTACATAACACTTTGTATAAATATCACCTACTCTTCTATATTTCTACCAGTCGTCTAATAAAGTTTATAACGTTAGAATAAAGTCTTGTGTTTGCATTTGAGTAACAAGAAGTCTTAAGAAAAGCCTACTTAGCAACACTAACTAGCATACAAACAAGCATAATACATGCATCATCTGCATATATCATAGTACATAACGCTTTGTATAAATATCACCTACTCTTCTATATTTCTACCAGTCGTCTAATAAAGTTTATAACGTTAAAATAAAGTCTTGTGTTTGCATTTGAGTAACAAAGGTTATGGGCCCAGATAACGATCGCCATAATGAGTAACGGGCTATACCAAATTGAAAACCTGGACGACGAAAATTATGATTGCTGGAAGGTTCAAATGCAATCCATATTGGTTCATAGTGAACTGTGGGATTATGTATCCGGAGCGATTGCCATACCTACGGTTCCAGCTGAAGCTGCTGTATGGAGTACTAAGGATAAAAAGGCACTGGCGACGATGCTACTTTCTGTTAAACCATCCCAAGTACTTCATATAAAAAATTGCCAAAGGTCCGCATTAGCATGGCATAAATTGGAGGAGGTACATGCTCCACGTGGACCTGCCAGAAAGGTAACATTGTATAGACACCTATTAAATCTAAAAATGCAAGAAGGTACATCAGTTGTCAACCATTTAAATAATATTTTTGATTTGTTCGAGAAACTTAAAGAGGTAGATATAAAAATGCAAGACGAGTTGGTTTCAATCATTCTTCTATCGAGCTTGCCCAAAAGCTATGAGAATTTTGTCATTGCTATTGAGTCTCGCGATGAGCTACCCAAGCCCCATGTAATAAAAACGAAGATAATAGAAGAAGGGAAGAGAAGAGAAGGAGATGAACTATATGACACACACACATCCGAAGTAGCATTTTTCTCCAAACAACACCGGTATAAAAATCCACATCATCAACAGCATCCACCATCAAATACGTCACAAGCCGCACATTCCAATTCGCAATCACAAGCACAAGTGAATAAGCGGGGTAAATGTTATAAATGCCAAAAAAGGGGTCACTATGCATCTGCATGTCGAACGACGGTATCAAAACCAACGGCGAATTTTGCAATGTTGAACGCAGCACACACACAACTTACAAAATCGATTTGGGTTCTTGACAGCGGCACTACCAGTCATATGTGTTGTGATAGAGAAATGTTTGTGTCAATGACAACACACGTTGAAGAAATACAGTTGGCAGCGAACAACTATATATCTTCAGAGGGGATCGGTGACGTATGCATTAGTACGAAAGAAGTTGAAATAAAACTACATAGCGTTCTTTTTGTGCCGTTACTTAGCACAAACTTTATTTCAATAAGTAAAGTAGCGGAAAATAATAACATAGTTGTATTCAAAGAAAAAGTCGCGGTTATTAAAGAGTCAAGTGGAAAAACCATTATGACTGCAGTAAAGGTGCATAACTTATATTTGTTTCAAAATAAAGAGCATTTATTCCATATGCAATCGGGCATTGAGAAATCTATAAAATGGCACCAGCGTTTTGGCCACATAAATATACAAGACCTGAATTTAATGAACACAAACCAAATGGTGCAGGGGATGAATTTGAAGGCCTTAAAACCATTTGTTTGTGAAACATGTCTAAAAGGTAAGATGTGTTCCCTTCCGTTTCCTAAAAATGCTTCAAATAGGAGCACAAAATTATTGGAAATCATCCATAGTGATATTTGTGGACCCATGAGGACACCCACTCCAGGGGGATATAAATATTTTTGTCTTTTTATAGACTATTATAGCCGAAAAATATTTATCGACCTTCTTAGAAATAAAAGTGATATTTTTAATTCGTTTAAAGGTTTCAAAGCGAGGGTCGAGCGGGAAACATCAATGAAAATTAAAATTCTCCGAACGGACAATGGGTGTGAGTACCTAAGCACGCAATTTTCAACGTTCCTGAATGCGGAGGGCATACAACGACAATTAACCGTGCAATACACTCCACAGCAGAACGGCGTCGCCGAACGCGCCAACAGGACCATTGTTGAGATGGCAAGATGCCTGATGTTGAATTCATGTGTACCGGAGATGCTATGGGGCGAAGCAGTCAAAACGGCTACATATCTGCGGAATCGTTCATACACGAGGGCCTTAGATGCAATGACGCCCTATGAAGCTTGGCATTTGAGAAAACCTTCAGTTGAACACCTCAAAGTATTCGGGTCAAAAGCAGTAATGTTGGACAAAAAGCCTGGTAAGTCAAAATTTAGTGCCAGGGGTTTCGAATGTTTCATGGTGGGATATTCTCCGGAATCAAAGGCGTATAGGCTATATGAACCGATTCAGCGAAAAATTTTCAAGAGCCGTGATGTCAAGTTCATGGAAAACACCGGTAGGAATGTTTTATCAATGCCAAGTGATTACAATTTCATAGAAGAAGTATCCTCTCGGAAACAAGACGATGGTGAAATCAAAAGAATAAAAACTTTGCCTATAGAAAGTGTCAGTTGTGGTGGTGATGGTTTCGGCGGTGAAACCCAGCGAGACGAAAATTTTATTGATGGCAATCAATTTGATGATGGTTTTTCGAGTGACGGTTTTGCTGAAGTAGATGCTAGTGAAGAAGTTAATGGAGCTAATGTGAGTGCTAGATCCGACGAACTTTACATTGATGCAAACGGAAATGATGATTTGACTAAAACTAGGAGTCGTAGTCCACATATGCTTCGTTCACGTCAAATGCTTAATGCACAAGTAAGTGATTCTTACCAGTTTATTAATAACCCTTTGACAGCAACAGACGCACTGAACCGGAAGGATGGTAAACTGTGGCTAGAAGCGATGAAACATGAATATGACACGTTATTGGCCAACAACACGTGGAAACTAGTTGATAAACCAAAATTTCAACAAATCATCAAGTGCAAATGGGTTTTTAACATAAAAAGGGACAAATGTGGGAAGATTGATCGTTACAAATGCCGGCTAGTAGCAAAGGGTTGCGGCCAAAAGTACGGAGTGGATTTCACTGAGACATTTTCACCTGTTGTGCGTTTTTCATCATTGCGATTGATATTGGCAATCGCTGCTGAATATGGTTTGGAGGTACATCAAATGGACGTGACTGCTGCCTATTTAAACGGAGACCTTAAAGAAGAGATCTTTGTGAGTCAACCTGAAAAATTTGTTGAAGCAGGAAAGGAACAAAAGGTGTGCAAGCTTAAGAAAGCTTTATACGGTTTGAAGCAGGCGGGTCGAGTATGGAATGCAAAACTGCACAGGGTGTTATTTAAACTGAAATTTAAACATTGCAATGCTGACGCTTGCGTGTACACACTAAACGAAAACAATGAAATAAACATAATCGCAGTGTATGTGGACGACATTCTATTAGCCTGCTCCAACCCGAACACTCTAGCCCACATCAAGATTCAAATAAGCTTGGAATTCGATTTGGTGGACAAAGGGCCTGTTGACCAGTTTTTGGGAATAGAGGTAGTCCGTGAGAAGGATGTAAGTATCAGCATTTCACAGCAGAATTTTATACGTAGCCAGTTGGAAAAACACAAAATGGTTCAGACCCGAAAATGTAGCACTCCGTTGGATCCGGGTCAAAGATTTGTAAAGTGCAGTGGCTGTTCAGGATGTGGAGGGATCGACAAAACATCATACCAGTCAATAATTGGTTCATTGCTCTATTTGAGTGTGTCAACGAGACCTGACATCTCACATTCAGTAAATAAACTATCGCAGTTTAACGTTAATCCACATGACGAACATCTTACAGCTGTCAAACACATCTTAAGGTATCTTAATAATACACTAAAATTTAAACTTTATTACAGAAAAACTGGTGGGCAACTAAAAGGTTTTGCTGATGCTGACTGAGCTTGTGGTAGCGATGACCGAAGATCTTACACCGGATATGCTTTTTCTATTGGTGATAATTCAGCAGCCATTACTTGGGAGTCCAGGAAGCAGCCTTCAGTGGCCTTAAGTACCACTGAAGCCGAATACATGGCACTATCGGCGGCAGCAAGAGAAGCCGTTTACTTACGGTCTTTCATCAAAGAACTTGGTTTTCCTGAACAGGTAAAAGACCTTGTTGAGCTGAACGGCGACAACTTGAGCTCGCAGCAGTTGGTTAAGAATCCAGTATACCATAGTCGCAGTAAACACATCGACATCCGTGTGCACTATATACGAGAAGTTTTTCAACAGAATATAATTTCACTTAAATATGTCCCTACAGATGAAATGCTCTCTGATATTTTAACAAAAAATTTATCTAAAGTAAAACATTTGAAATTTGCTAAAATGTTAGGTTTAGATTTTTAATATTTTGAATTTTGTTTAATTTTGAAATATTGTACGAGTAGCCATAAATTGTTAATATGCACTAGTTTAGTTTTGAGAGGTAGTATTGAAGTCTTAAGAAAAGCCTACACAGCAACACTAACTAGCATACAAACAAGCATAATACATGCATCATCTGCATATATCATAGTACATAACACTTTGTATAAATATCACCTACTCTTCTATATTTCTACCAGTCGTCTAATAAAGTTTATAACGTTAGAATAAAGTCTTGTGTTTGCATTTGAGTAACACGATACAAGAAATTAGGAAAAGAAAGTTTTCCAAACAAAGGAAACGCGCAACAGGAAAATGACAAGAGTGAATTAATTAAAGCCAAAGAAAACTTTTCGGAACTCAAAATTCTAAACACATTTTTTTTTAAATAGAAGTTATTTTTATTGCTGTTTCTCAGAAAATATATAATTGTCTTTTTTTTTTTAATTTTCATTTGTGCTTGTGGTTGTTGTGTTGTTGTCCCATTATTCTCTTTTTGGCCTTCCTTGTGGTCTCCTGTTTCTTCCAGAGGTTTGCTTCCTTTAGGTATCGTCGTTTCTCCTCGCCACGGCAGAGGCCTGCCAACCGATATAATCTTCCTAGCTCCTGCCGGACCCAGACTTGGTGTCCCCCTCTTTTCTTCTTTCCCTCGTATCCTCCGAATGGGGTTTTTTGTAGGGTCACTGGTTGGTTTGGGCAAAGTCGGTTCGTTGGCTTTGGTTTGTTGCCGACGCCGATATTCCTCCAAGGTTATGGGCTTTGGTCCTGCTTGGGGCTGCTGCTTAGTTGCTTCCGGTTTTGATTGGTACTCCATTCTCTAATGGAGAGAACCAAAAAAATGAAACATTCTTTTTCTTAAAAAAAAAAAAAAAATAGAAAAAGAAAAACTGAAATGTACTAGCGAAACCTTTGGTAAAGGTGAATAAGTTCGTAAGATAATACGTTGAAACATGGAGGGTGTTTCATTTAACCATGTTTATTCTCCAAACTGGTCGTATTATCCTACCGGCTGCGCCAATGTTATGTTGTTGTAATATTTCTACTACAACAACACGAAATTATCCTACTTGTAGTAACCCGTGCAGGACGAGAACCCTAATTCTGGTCAGGGGGCACCCGACAACCAATGCACTTTTGGATCCATACACATGGACCCAAGATTAATTAAAAAAGGAGAGGGAAAGGGGATGGTCAGCGGTTAAAGGCGCACTGGGGCCAATTTAAATGAGAGGCGACGAGGCCTACTTAACAGAGATACCATTTGGTATCTCTGAATGTACCTGGGAAAGTAAGGGGAATGATTAAAATATTTTATTATGTTTAAGGGAACTTACATCTTTATTTTTTGATGAATACTGATTACAAAATATACAAAAAGCTAACAGCAATGCGGTTGTCCAGTTACTGATTGATTACTGATCTCTTATAACAAGTTTCTTAAGCCTATTTATACAAAATTAATTGTCAATGAATTGATATCGATGTTATCGACATCAATTCATTTTTTGCTAAGTCAAGAATTTACTTTAACTGTTTTGCAAGAATTTGTTCTTTGCAAAACCGAATTTCGTCACTGCCCGACTTTCATGAGTGCAATTCAACTCGTCAGTATTAGGTCTTTTGTTGCTTTATATTGTGGCCATATGAACCAGCAACTAGGTTATCATTATTCTTTTTACCCTTCTGTTTCGGTTTGGCAACAAACCGATGACCGGGCATTTGCGAATTATTAATGGTCAATCAAGCATAAGTTTTAAAACAATTTTCTTCTTATAGTAGTAGAAGTCTATTATATTCTTTATTCTTTGATTTCTTTTCATTTAATTTTAGTGTATTTGTAGCTTAAATATTATAATTTTTATTTAAATTAGTTTATTGTATTCTTTGCTTTTTTTTTTTTATTTCTTACTAAGTTTCTTAATAGAATTTCTTAATATATATTTATAGTAACTCAAGTTTGAGTTTATTTTTTCATAAAACATGGTTTTAAAATATTTTTTTTTTGTTTTTTATTTAAAAATGGTTTTTAAGTTTTTAAATGGGTGTCATAAATTTTCTTAATAAATCTTAATAAATTTTGAATGAGCTTTTATTGTATTATTATTATACTTGTATTTTATGTTTAAAGCATTGACGGGGTGTAAGGGTTTGTTTGTGTATGAAATGTTGTGTATACTTTTCGTATTTTAAGTGGAGGTATGTTGGATATCGGTTGAGTGTGTAAAATTGTTTTGGGGCTCACTATCTCCCATCTTTTAAATTTTTTTTTTATGTGTTGGCGCTTTAATTCTTATCCTCAATTTTTTTTCTGTTTATGTATTTTATAATTCTTGTTTTTTTTTTTTATGTTTCTTTTTAATAATGTTTTTTATTTACTTTTTTTTTATTTATTATTATTTTTTCAAAATTTTGTATCGAAATGCGGGATAACCCCGAATCTCATCCTTCAGTGTCTCTGTGAATTTCTTCACATCGTCCTCTTTGGCTGACAATTTTCTTTCCTTCGTTATGTAGCTGGCCACCATGCATGTAATGATTCCTCTGTCCCACCCCGATAGTAGGTCCGGCACCTTTACGTTGGAGCATTTATACTGCGGGAATTCAGCCGTTGGGTTGCGTTTAGTCCATTCCCTTTTTAGGAATGTGCTTATGGCATTCATTGCCATAAGTCCCGATACTCCTATAGTATTGTACGTTTTTATAGTTCTGTTGACATTATTTACCACTATCAGGTGCCAATGTAGTCCCCGGACCTCTATCGGGAACATCAGTAGTTCATAATTGAATGGGTGGCCACTACCTGAATGGCATTTGTAATCTTTATTATTTAATATTTCTATTATCTCTTCTTGGTAATTTTTTATGTTGTAATTTATTTCTAACTTCTTAAATACGAAATATAACTGTTCACTTGTTATATACTCCATTGTACAAATATTATAGTTATATTGGTTTGTTGTCCTAAAAAAAAAATAAATATAAAAACGGTTAATGTTACAATTGCAGTTTTTTAATTCCATAATAGTCCTTTAAATCACTTAGAGGTTTTTGAATTGAAAATGCAGATTCTATTTTATTTCTACATTAAATTCCGTAGTGATTCATTACTCCAAAAAAAAATCATTGGGCTAATGGTTACTACTATTACAAAGAAAACAGACAGCGATTGCCGATTTATACAAAAATTTTGTTTCGTATTTTCGGTTTTCGTTCAAGAGGTTTAGTGGCCGTGAATGTAATTTGATCGTTTATTGAAACTGTTTGCTGTTGCGCATTTGGCGTGTGCCGTTGATTTTTATCATGTTAATTTCAATGCGGTCTTTCTTTGATGAATTTAAACCAGAGCTCGAAAGTTAATGTTTACCACTTTCATTGGTCTTCAAATAACTCTTATTTGTTGTGATTTATTTAAAAGCTCTCTATATAACCGGTTATGATGAGTTTTATTTTTATTGGTTTCTATCTGAGATATACACTTATCTGAGATATACACTTAACTCAATGAGCCGCCCGGCGTTACTCGGGTCTGTAGTTTTAAAGTTAAGTAACTTTAATATTCCCGTTCTTGTTCCTGTATCTGTTCCCGTGGGATTATAGGGATGAAATCTACGCTTAGTTATTGAAGGATTATGTTTTATGTGGCATCGCAGTGCTCAAAGAATTTTTGAAATCTGTCCAGAAATTTCCAATTTTCCGTTCCCACCCCCCTCCTGAGGGAATCTTCCGTTCCCATGGAAGTATGTGAACGAAATATATGTCTATGTCACTTAGGGATACTGTAACTCCTAGAGTTGAAAGAATTTTTGATATCGGTCAAGTAACTTTAATGTTCCCGTTCTCGTTCCCGTTTCTGTTCCCGTCGGATTATAGGGATGAAATAAAGTTTAAGTTACTAATGGGGGGGGGGGGGGGGGGGGGGGTGGATATTTAGCACCTTCTAAATAGTCCAGCAGTTTCTTATTTTCCGTTCCCAACCCCGTTCCTGTGGGAATATAGGTATCAAACCTTGACAGGAACCATCTTTAGACTTAACTATGTCTACCCTGAAAATTTCATAAAAATCCGTTGGTTGGCTTAGGAGTCTATACCGGACATACATACATACATATGTACATACATACATACATGAATAGTTGACAGAATAAGTTGTTAATTAACTCCTTGCCGCTGGTGGGAGGAAGTCAATGAAGAGAAAACTTAAATGTCTTTTGGCTCGCTGGTTTACTAGCAAGTGAATTATTTATTTCCTATTCAAGATATTTATACAACTTAACTGCTAACTAGGCAATAAATAATTCGAGATACAGACAAACAATATATACATAATTGAAATGGAAAGAAATGCAATGCAAGCAATACAATGCAATGCACTGCAACGGCTCCGAGCACGAGAACGCTGATAGTTGCAGGAGGTGTCATATTTATTCGCCAACTGGTGGTGACGTTCATTAACCTGTTGGTCATTCACCTGCTGTTGTTTACTTGGTTTGTAGTGTAGAATTCGGTCGTTTGCATTTGTTGTCACAACATGCTGGGCCCCTCAAAATGAAGATACACAGAAGTCGATGTCGTCAAAGGATGTTTGTGTGTTACGTCGTTGTTGAGACTTCGTCTTGTTGAGACTTCGCATTGGAATAGTGGTGATGGTTGGTGGTGCAAGTGGCTGATCTCTTTTTCGACAGATGATGAAGATGATAACAGCTACGATAACTATTATAGTAAGACAGCCAGTGACTCCAAACAGTGAATATTGGTGAACTCGATGGGTACTGAATTCATTCAATATATATTCCTGATTTTTTTGAAGTTTTATTGCATTTTCCAATGTAGCAAACTCTATCGAAGTGTTTGATGGCAGCATCGACTGTTTCTCTCTTTTGAAGTTAAACGAAGTTAACGTCTCAGAAAGATTGAATGACGGTAGAAATGATGATTTTAGTCGGCTTGACATTGTTTGCTTTCCAACAATTGTCGTGGTTTGGTCATGAATTATACATTTTGCTGGTAGCTTAATCAGCCCACTCCCTCGCAGTGTAAAGGGCTCAGTATTGTAATCACAGTTAATATTAACTGTGGTTGAATTTGGAGTGCTGTATATCCATGCGTTTGGTTGATGCATCTCAATCCAGTACAGCCTTGGTGATATGTCCTCAATCGTGCATGAGTCCATAATTTTCTTGTGTTGTATAATGTTTGTTTCACAAACACTAGTTGACGCTCCGGTTGTATACAGAGGATGCTGAAGTGGGCACCAGAAGATGTCGGAAGGCCTTATTTTACAAAGTAGGAATTCATCTTTGTTGATTGGATAAACATGGTTGCCTTGTAAGTTTACCATTAAATAGTCCGATGATGGAACAATTCGTGTAAAGCGTTCATTGTGATTTGTTGGAACTGACAATACTTTGTATAGCTTGAATTCTTCATTATACAACAACGGGAGACTGATCTCAATTATGATATTGTTTTTCGTCACTCTAGCTCTTGGGCTTACAATTTTATACAGCTGCAGTATGGATTCGTGATGTCTTTCGCCAGGAATCATTAAAGACTTAGGGATATTCTCATGAATCTTAGTCAACTCATTTTTGAATTGTCGGACTGAAAGGATAAGAGGGTGTATTCTTCCAGCATGCGTTGATAGCAGAATATTAAGCAATATGCTCTGGGTTGCTTTATAATTGATCATAATAAGTATCCCGTTAAGAGCAGTTGCTGAAAATCTCTCCATGTACTCGAATTTACTTGTTTCGTTTTCCAAATTCGTGACAATAGAACTTAGTAACATAATTTGATTAGAATTTTTCGATTGTTCTTTCTTGAAAATATTGACCGTGGAATCAACAATAGTTGTTTGATTTTTCATGAGTTGTAGCAAGTGTTTTTCATTTTCTTGAACAGCTTCTATTGTTTGCTCATATTTCTCAGCAAATCTTTGATCAAGTATTCCGAACAATTCATTAGTGACTGTTCCAATAAAGTCAAATGGTGATCGTCTTTGCCTTTTTAATGAATCGTCGTTTGCGTGTAAGAGAATTTCATTGTTGAGCTCTATTTGTTGAAGTTGATATTCAAATTGGTTCAGTATTCCTTCGCACTCAATAGAATCTAGTTCCTCCATTCCCGATGACGAACATACTCTCTCCATTTTTGAAACAATTTCCTTGTATGCTTCGTATTCCTGCCAATAGTTCGTCAAATTAAAGAAAACAATTGTCTTCCATGAGCTTGAAATCAAATTTGCCTGTCCCACATCTTCGAAGTATATTCCAGGGTGTGTTTGAAATGGAACTATCTCGACATCGTAGGGGACTGGAGTGGAGCCGACTATGTTGAGAAAGGCAAACAAAGTGCATAAAGAAAGAATTTTATGTGAGCGATTTGTGGATGTATTGACTTGTCTCACTTCCCTATCTTCCTCATCATTTTCTATTGGTAATTTACATAACTTTGTTATGGGTCGCTTGAACTGTTTATTGTTACTAAATACAGTTGCAGCCCGAACACCGTTGTCACTCCCAGGATGAACTTCTGATATCCTTCCCATCATCCAGGTGGTCGGTGGTAGCCGGTCTTCCTTGATAAGAACTATATCGCCAGTTTGAATGTTGTCTTCTTTTTGTTTCCATTTAGGCAATTGTTGAAGCTGTGACAAATATTCTGATGACCAGATTTTCCAAAAGTCTTGAGTCATTTTTTGTATTAGTTGCCAGCGTGAGCGGAACGTTTTCTTTTCATCAATGGGTTGTTCGGGTACAGCATTCAGAGAACTTCCGATTAGAAAATGTCCCGGAGTAAGTATCGTAGTGTTGTCAATATCGTTTTCGATTGCCGTAAGTGGTCGGGAGTTTAGGCATGCTTCTATTTGAGTCAACAATGTCGAAAGTTCCTCAAATGTTAACATGGTGTCTCCAATTATTCGTTTTAGGTGAAATTTTGTGGATTTAACGCTTGACTCCCACAAACCGCCAAAGTGCGGTGCTGCTGGTGGTATGAAATGCCATTGCATTTCATGTTTCGTAAGCATTGATGATGCGTCTACTACACCGTACTTAATGGCTGCTCTCACTTGTTGTTGGATTTCCTTGTTAGCTCCAATGAATGTAGTTCCATTGTCACTGTAGAAATGTGAACATATACCTCTTCTTGATGTGAACCGCTTCAATGCTGCTATGAATGCTGCAGAAGTGAGGTCACTCACAAGCTCGATGTGAACTGCTTTTGTAGCAAAGCAGACAAATATAGCGATGTAGCCCTTAGTTGACCGGTTTCCTCGTCCTTTTGAGATCAGTATTTGAATTGGTCCAGCATAGTCAACACCCGTATGTGTAAAGGGTCTTGATTGTGTCACTCTTGCTGCCGGAAGTAGCCCCATTTGTTGAGTATTTGGTTGAGCAGCAAATCTAAAGCATCTTATACATTTATTTATTACTTGTCGGACACATCTTTTTGCTTGTATAATCCAGTAGCGTTGTCTCAATTTAGCCATTGTAAGTCGAATACCACCATGCAGTGTGCGTTCATGGGCATCTTCTACTAATAGTTTTGTGAACCACTCTTGATGTGATAAAATGATAGGATGTTTCTCTGAGCTAGACAGATCCGCGTTTTGTAGCCGCCCGCCCACAACAAGGATGTTCTCGTTGTTCAGAAACGGGTTCAGAGATTGTCCCTTACTCTTTTTGTTGATCGCCTTCCCATCTCGTAAAGATTCTAGTTTCTTGGAATACACCTTCTCTTGTAGATACCGTATGATTCCTTTACTTCCATCGCTCAATTCCCTTGTTGTTAGGTTACCCGTTTCCGATGGTTTCTTCTTTAGTTTGTTTTTGCAGTTCGATATGAATCGTCTGCAATAAGCAGCGATTCTTATTAGTTTTGTGTATGAAGAAAATCTCTTAGTCAGGTCGTCAATTTCTTCAACTCTAATTGTTAAAACCCTTTTTGCTTCGGGTATATCGATCACTGCGATTGGCTGTTGGTTATTTAACGGCCATTGTTCAGAATCGAATTTCAGCCAATAAGGTCCATTCCACCATAAATCATTGGTTGCCATCTGTTCTGGAAGGCATCCTCTTGAACCATCATCAGCTGGATTATCAGTTGACCGAACATGTCTCCAGCAGCTAACGTTTACTGCCTCTTGTATTTCTGAGACTCGGTTCGCAACAAATGTTTTCCAGGTCGACGGACATTTTTGTAGCCAGGCCAACGTTATTCTCGAATCTGTCCAAGCAAATATGTTTTTAACTTGGCACCCAAATGTCTTCATTGTTTCTGCCAGCAGCTTTGATAACAGGTGAGCACCACATAGTTCCAATTTCGGAAGAGATATTTTTTTTCGGATTGGGGCCACCTTTGTTTTTGCAGCTACAATTGTTGTAGCAAAGAAACCCGTTGGTAGAGCTATCCTGGCATAAACTACTGCTGCATATGCTTCCTCTGAAGCATCACAAAATCCGTGAAGCTCAAATTCTTGAACCTTTGTGGAGTTTATCCACCTTGGAATTCGAATGTCTTCCACTGCAATCAGGTTTATCCTTAGTTTGTTCCACTGTTTTTGCAGTTCGGTTGGAAGTGGTTCGTCCCATTGAAGCTCTGCTTGCCAAATACGTTGCATTAAAATTTTGGCACTGACAGTTACTGGAGCCAACCATCCAAGAGGATCGAATAACTTGGCTATTTCGGACAATGTTTTGCGTTTGGTAAGTATTTCCTTAGTTATTTTTGTATCGACGTTCACCTTGAATTGAAATGTGTCACTTAAAGGATTCCAGTGTATACCCAAAGTTTTTATAGTTTCGTCTTTCATCACGTCTTTGTTTTGTTGATTTCGTAACTCAATCGGTATATGTTGTAGTAGTTTTCTGTTGTTTGCAGCCCATTTTCGAAGCTGAAAGCCTGCTCCCTTAAGCATCTCGTCAAGTTCTTTCTGAGCTGCCCTGCACTCCGCGATGGTATCTCCTCCAGACATAACATCATCAACATAGAAGTCATTGTTAATTATTTCTGCAGCGGTCGGATAGTTGGATTGTTCGTCCTTAGCTAGTTGTTGAAGAGTCCTAATAGCCAGATAAGGTGCTGATGCTGTACCATACGTGACAGTCGTTAGTTTGTACTCTTTAATAGGTTGGTTGTTAGAACTGCGCCATAATATCCTCTGGTAATCTTGGTGTTCTTCGTGTAATTCAATTTGGCGGTACATTTTTTCAATGTCCGAAGAAAAAACATATTTATATTTTCTCCAACGCGTCAAAATTGTAGTTATGTCGTCTTGGAGCTTAGGGCCTATCAGCATTAGTTGATTTAAGCTTACTCCAGTCGTTGATTTTGCTGACCCGTCAAAAACAACACGAAGTTTGGTTGTTGTACTTGTAGGTTTAATAACGGCATGATGTGGCATATAGAAGATATTGTTTTTGTTGGATGAGTTGTTACTGACTTCTACCATGTGCCCCAGGTTGAGAAACTCGTTTATAACTTGTGTATAATCGTTTTTTAGTGTAGGATTCCTGTTAAGCTGCAACTCCAGCTGTCGAAATCTAGCTGTAGCTCTATTTCTTGATTCACCAAGTGGATTTGTTTGGATTAATTCTTCGTCGAATGGGATCTTCACAACATATCTCCCATTGTCCTTTCGGTAGTGTGTATCCTTATAGATTTGTTCGCACCGTTTATCTTCCGGCTTTTGGAATTTTGGTTGATTAACCTCTTCTATCTCCCAAAATTTTTCTAGTTGTTGATCAATTGATGTAAGTGCTACTAGTCCAGTAACCCTGTATGTGTCGGGTATGTCGTTTGATGTTCGTCCAGAGATCAGCCAACCTAACTGTGATCTTTGAGCGATTAGTGATCTAGCAGCGACTCGTTTAATACCACTTAACATGATGTCGCCATATGTATCAGCTCCAATTATCATATCAATTGGCCCAGGAATATTGAATGTTGGATCAGCAAGCTCTAGACGATCGAACTTTTCAACTTGTTTAGTATTTGTTTGCTTCGAAGGTAACTGCCTTGTCAATTTTGACAGCACCAGAGCTTCTATTTTTAGCTTAAAACTCGAAGCAAAATGTGGCATTATGGTCACATCTACCTTATTGGTGGCAATTCCTGCTTTTGTTGCTCCTAGTCCGCTGACTTCAACACAAACGTCCTGTCTCTTAAGTTTCAGTGTCTGTACAACCGACTCGGTGATTAGCGAGGCTTGGGATCCAGGATCGATAAGTGCTCTGACTGTAACGTACTGTCCCTTGTCATTATTAACTTTTAGAATTGCCGTTGCGATTAAAACATTCTGGTTCTGTTCGCTATGATTTATTTGTGCGGATGATCTTGCAGCTTCTATCAATTCTGTTTGTTTTGGCTTATCAGTCCATTCCATGTGAAGAAGTGAATGATGTTTCTTGTTGCAATGTTGGCAATTTTTCTTGCTAAAACATTGGATCTGTTTGTTATGCCTCAAACAGTTCAGGCAAAGCTTTGCCTGCTTGCACTGTGTCCATCTTTCTTTTGGCGATAATTTTAAAAACTTTTGACATGCGTATATTTTATGGTCTCCTTTGCATATTGGACACTGAATAACTTTTGCATCTATGATGAAGTTACGGACTCCAGATCTTGGTTCCTCAAATGAGTTCTTTTGTTTTTTGTTTGTTGACATTACTTCAAGAGCTTGGTAACGTCTTTCCAGAAAGTCGAGGAGCGTCTTCATTTTCGCCATTTTATTTGGCTCCTCTAAACCTTGTTCAAACAAATTTCTTGATTCTGTGTCAAGTGACTTTGTAGTCATATGAACAATCATAGGACCCCATGAAGAAGTGTCGTAGCCCAAATTTTTTAGTGCCGCTAGTCCCTCTTTAATGGCATCCAAGCTGTTTTTAATGGAAGACGCTGTTGGAGCGCTATTGTGTCCAGATTTGAGCATCTTCTCTATATGCATAGACACTATTTTTCGCTCATTGTTGTATCTACTTTTTAAGATCTCCCAAGCGCTATTATAGTTTTCACTTGAAAACGTTAGATGCTTTATGAGTTGCAGGGGCTCTCCTTCCAAATGAGTTTTTAAATACTCCATTTTTTCAGTCGTTGTTAAATTGGCCTTGGCGTGTATTATATTGAGGAACAGGTCATAAAACTGCTGCCACTCCAAATAATTACCCTTAAATGTCGGTATTTTAAGTCTTGGAAGCATTGATTCAGTCTTATGTTCCTTCGGCTTGTTGTTACTACTGGAGAGTTTTGATGCCATTGTATTGAGAAATCTGTTGACCTCTTGTTTGACATTTTTATATTCCTTATTCGTTACATAAGGTTTCTCAAGGTCTTCTTCAGATGAATTGCAGATGAAGTCTTCATGTAATTCAGTGAATGTTCGCAACTGCTCCAGCAGTATTTTTTGTTGAAAGTCGTAAATGTCCTTGGAATATTCATCGAATGTTTGTTCAAATTCTTCTATGTTCTCGATAATGGCCGTTATCCTCAGCTTTAACTTTGTCAACCGTTGACCTTGTACGGTAGTTTGAATTCTTGTCCGGCTTTGCGGTGTCGGCTTTGTAGGCAGAAGCATTAGATGTCTTTTCAATTTTCTTTGAAGTTTCTGCAGTGGTAGCATCTTGAGGGACTTTAGGCCTTTCCATTTCCTTCGAAGCTTGTGCGATGTTCTTTGAAGTTTCTGCAGTGGGAGCATCTTGAGGGACTTCAGGCCTTTCCATTTCCTTCGAAGCTTGTGCGATGTTCTTTGAAGTTTCTGCAGTGGGAGCATCGTGAGGGACTTCAGGCTTTTCCATTTCCTTCGAAGCTTGTGCGACACTTGGATCTATATTTTCCAATTCTCGTTTGAAACTTTCGTACAATGATTTTACTCTGTTGTACGTATCCCTTTGTATGTAGGGTGTATCAAATTTTACAAAGGGAACTATTTGAATATGGTTTGCGTGAAATTCAGACCAACATTTTTCGAGGCGTTCTAGCCTTTCTTCTTTGTATTTCTGTGTTTTTCTGGAGGCACTATCCTTGCCGAAGTTTCGACATTGCTTTTCGATTTCTTCTCTCAAGGCCTTTTGCTTCGAGCTTATAATAAACACATCTGTTTCGTCCAACATCTTAGTTTTTTGTTTGAATTGTCTTGTTCTATATTGTAGATAATCTTATAGATAGCGACAGTAGTTTTTTCGTACTTTGATTGCGTTGTTTTTGTAACTTTACTTTTCACTAGCCAATGTTTGAAGCCCTGGCTACGCTTTTCACTAGCCAATGTCTAAGCCCTGGTTACGCTTATTTGCTCACTTTTCACTAGCCAATGTTTGAAGCCTTGGCTACGCTTTTCACTAACCAATGTCTAAGCCCTGGTTACGCTTATTCGCTCACTTTTTACTAGCCAATGTTTGAAGCCCTGGCTACGCTTTTCACTAACCAATGTTTGAGCCCTGGTTACGCTTTCTTGTTCATTTCCTCGAAGGACCATGAATAGTTGACAGAATAAGTTGTTAATTAACTCCTTGCCGCTGGTGGGAGGAAGTCAATGAAGAGAAAACTTAAATGTCTTTTGGCTCGCTGGTTTACTAGCAAGTGAATTATTTATTTCCTATTCAAGATATTTATACAACTTAACTGCTAACTAGGCAATAAATAATTCGAGATACAGACAAACAATATATACATAATTGAAATGGAAAGAAATGCAATGCAAGCAATACAATGCAATGCACTGCAACGGCTCCGAGCACGAGAACGCTGATAGTTGCAGGAGGTGTCATATTTATTCGCCAACTGGTGGTGACGTTCATTAACCTGTTGGTCATTCACCTGCTGTTGTTTACTTGGTTTGTAGTGTAGAATTCGGTCGTTTGCATTTGTTGTCACAACAATACATGCATGCATTACATACAAACATACATGCATCCAATTTTATATATATACATGTTTTTTGTTGGTATAGACTGACGTTCTTTATAATAGTGTAGAGATGTTCTTTTAACCATTTAACCACTTTGTTGCACCTTTCCTTCCACAGAGCTTTATATTTCTTAATATATTTATTGTAATTACTTTACAAGTTAGAAATTAAGATAGTAAACAAAATAATAAACCGCGGACTAGAACAAAACAAAAGGAATATACGATTATAAAGAAATTAAAAGAAAAACAATTGCACGACCGATGTGCACGCGAGGGAAAATTTTCGATAAATGACGTTTGATAGAAAAAAGGTATGTTTGTTGTCTGGAAAGGAAAAGTGCGTCCAGCAACAATTTATGCTGATACCACGGCCGCTCAGCTGGGGGTGTGTTCGATGGAAAAGTTTTTGATTGATTGTTATTTGAGGTGA
The DNA here is from genome assembly GCA_949752695.1 of Melanostoma scalare. NCBI lineage: Eukaryota > Metazoa > Arthropoda > Insecta > Diptera > Syrphidae > Melanostoma > Melanostoma scalare. The sequence goes on along the minus strand of OX456984.1, from coordinate 106,504,594 downwards.
GTAATAATTTAATTGATAGAAGGTAATAAAATTTTCGTTAGTACGAGAGCTAACGAGAAAATAAAAAAAAAAAATATTAATGGGCGCCAGAAAATTTTTATTAAAAGTAATTTTCAAACCTTTGCTGAAAAGTAAAGAAAAAGGAAAATACGACCCAGAATAGGAACGAATTTGAGTGGAAAACAAAAGATAGTTTTGTTACGTATTGTAACGTGCGCTTAGTTCGCAAAATAAAACTTCACTTTTCAATTTATTTCAACCACTTTTATTCAGTCTCTATACTTTATTCGATCTCAACTCGACTTTTGGACTATCACTTGTATTTACTCTTAACTTTCTCACTCTATAAACAAAACTGCCCTCTGGTTGCCTCGGGCGGGCTATTTATATCGAATGATATTTCATCTAGAACTCTCCAGTAGCTTCCACATGGTCTGCAACTCTCCACTGTTTAGGCTGTCAAACATTTTCTCTCCTAGAATTTCTACACTTACACTAGTGCTCCCAGATGTGTTTTTCGGTTGAACGTTTTCGATTAGGAAATTGGTATTAAATGTTGGGTTCACGTTACACTGCCCCCTCCTTAAGATTGTTCGTCCCGAATAATTCCATCTGCAGCCTCGCCACTATATCGATGCAGCCGGTCACAATGAACCACTTTTAACTTGCCTCTTAGTCCTCTTTGGATGCGGTAAACCACGTCGTTAATCCTCGTGACAACAGTATAGGGACCTTCCCAGTTTTGCTGAAGTTTCGGTGACAATCCCTTTAAACGATGAGGATTATAAAGCCACACACGATCTCCTGCTTGGAATCCTGCCTTTGTCGCTTTTGTGTCATACCGGGTCTTCATCCGGTCGCCATACACTGTGGCCCATGTCCCTGTTCTATTAGGTCTATCTGTAAGCCTACCCACCTCTATGTTTGAATCACAGACATAACAATTTCGGAACCACTTCTCCACGTCACCTCTAACATGCAGCCAGTAAAAGCGTTTTCGCACGTTCTCCAGCGTCTTGTTGACTCCCAGGGGGCTTCCTGTAGGGTTTCTATGCATCTTTTGTAAAACCTCCTTGATTTTCGATTGAGGAACAACAAGCTGCATTACAAAAGATTTACCGTCAGGAGATTCCCATTTGCGCTGGAGTACTCCTTCTTGCACGCGAAGCGAATCCCACTGTGCCCAAAAGGCTTTGACAACAGGGCTTTGGTCAGAAATGTCGTCCCAGTCAGGTTTCGTGTTGTTCTCTTTCCATTTGAGAATCGGTCCGATGTCTGGATCCTTCGTTTGAGCAGACCTCAATTCTTCCTTGTTCCATCCGAATATGGGTTCCATTCTCATCCGCTGAGTCTTGGTCTCTACTTTCCCCCAGCAATTATATTGGGGGTTTTTTTCTACCTGATGTCCAATTCGGTATTGATAAGTCTGCGGTCTTACTCTACAGCTCACGGATTGATTTTCTTGGACTTCACAACGTCGACAAGAAGTTTCAGTTTTAATTGGTGGAAACCGGCATTGTCGCTGTAAGTGCCCCGTCTTATTACAATTCCAACATCTGGCAAGTCCGTTCCGCTGGTTCCTTTGTAGCTTAACTCCTGGGCATGATCCAGCCTCGAATATGGCTTCTCTTTGACAATGTACCATTTGAGAAGCTTGCTCAGATGCATCCATCATTAATGCAAACTCTAGAGTTTCAGAATGAGTTCGTGTTCTAGCAGTTCGCACAGATCTCTGAAGATGTTTGTCAGAAATGGCACGAACGAAGGACTCAACAGCCAGATGGTTGATGATTTCTTCTCCAGCATCCGGGTATGCCAGGTGAACCAGTCTTTCGACGTCTGCTTGGAGCTGCTGTAGACTTTCACCCCTTTTCTGGACTCTGTTATTGAGTTGGACTCGGAAGACTTCTTTCAAGTGGCTATCACCAAAGCGTTTATCTATAGCTGCCACGAGAGAACTGAAATCGTTGCTCTTACCAGCTGGAACAGTTTGAAGTAATTCAGCTGCTGGTCCTCTAAGAGCAAGAGTCAGTGCTGTGTATTTGTCTTCGTCAACCCAGCCATTTGCTGTCGCAGCTGCCTCGAATTGTCTCCTGTAAACTGACCAAGACGACTGTCCATCGAATGTTGGTGGTTGTACTTCTCTTTGCTTTAGACAATCTCTACAAGTTTTCCGTAGCTCCATTTTCCGCATCTGGTCTAGTTCCTTAACCATGTTTTCGATTCGTTTCTCCAAAGTGGCAAGCTGACTTTCGCATTGACTCTCAAGCTTGGAAAATCGTTTCTCAACACATTCAATGCGTTTTTCTAGGCCACAAACATTTTTCTCAATGTTACCCAATTTGCTTTCTAGAATGTTTTTCTGACCTTCCAAAACATTCTGTTGCGCCTCAAGTCTTTCGAGAATATTCTGTTGTTCCTTCTTTTGTTCGCTTCGTTGTGCTTCAAGTTGTTCGAGAACATTCTGCTGTTCCTTCTTTTGCTCGTTTCGTTGTGCTTCAAGTTCTTCGAGAACATTCTGCTGTTCTTTCTTTTGCTCGTTTCGTTGTGTTTCAAGTTGTTCTAGAACATTCAGCTGTTCCTTCTTTTGATCGTTTCGTTGCTCTTCCAGACGTCCGAGAATATTCTGCTGTTGCTCTTCAATCAGCTTCTTTTGTTGTTCTAATAAAAGCTTCATCATACTAGAAAAATCTACACTTTCACTTTCTTCCTCTTTTTCCACTTCTGTTTCAAAAACAAAAGTGCTTACGTCTTCCCCTTGCTGTTCCAAATAGTTGCGCAAGCGCAGGACGAGCTCATTCTTCGATCCCGCTCTAGAAAGATTTCGCTTACCTAACTCACTTTTAAGCTCAGTGCAGTTGAGCTCTTCCAACAACTTACCCATTTTCACTGTATTTAACTTTATTTTTCCTTTTACTTTTTTTTTTTTTTTTTTACACTTTACTAATCAACTCGTTTTTTTTTTTTTTTTTCCAATTAAGTTTTATTTACACTTCTGACACCAATGTAACGTGCGCTTAGTTCGCAAAATAAAACTTCACTTTTCAATTTATTTCAACCACTTTTATTCAGTCTCTATACTTTATTCGATCTCAACTCGACTTTTGGACTATCACTTGTATTTACTCTTAACTTTCTCACTCTATAAACAAAACTGCCCTCTGGTTGCCTCGGGCGGGCTATTTATATCGAATGACATTTCATCTAGAACTCTCCAGTAGCTTCCACATGGTCTGCAACTCTCTACTGTTTTGGCTGTCAAACATTTTCTCTCCTAGAATTTCTACACTTACACTAGTGCTCCCAGATGTGTTTTTCGGTTGAACGTTTTCGATTAGGAAATTGGTATTAAATGTTGGGTTCACGTTACAGTATGAAATTTTTTTTTTTTTTTTTTTTTGTCAGGAGTAAATCTTCAAAAGACACTTAGTAGTATTCGATACCAAGTAGTGTGGGATTCTTACCCACTAAAAACTCCTCATAATCAGAACCAATCTATAACGATCGACAACAGATTTTTCTTTCTCAATAATATTATCTCTTTAAGGGAAGCTTAAACTTTTAATGCTTCCCATGACTTTTAGGCCATTAGCTCGTGTGGCTTGGTTCTTCTTAATCTCCGAACATTGCCTCTCGTATTTAATACGGACTCCATTTCAGAGTTGATATGACTATGCAGTCGCTGATTGTGTGATACAGCATGTTTTCTTACAACTTCTGTAACCGTTTCTATTTGTAGGTCACGATGTAAATCGCTATTTCTTATATACCATGGTGCATTTACTATTCCACGAAGGACTTTGTTTTGGAACTTTTGGATGATTTCAGTATTTGTTTTCTTTGAACAGCCCCATAATTGGATTCCATAGGTCCAAACAGGTCTAAGTACTTGTTTATAAAGCATTATTTTATTTTCGACAGATAAGTCCGAATTTCTACCGAGTAACCAGTACATTTTTCTATATTTCAAGTTGAGCTCTTCCCTTTTCTTTTTGATATGCTCTTTCCATTTTAGCTTTGCATCCAAATTCATCCCAAGGTATTTGGCCGTATTGGCGTAGGGTACAGCTTGATTGTTGATGAATATTTGAACGTAGCTTAACTTTTTATTTGTAAAGTTTATATGTGCAGATTTAGCTTCATTGAGCTTGATACGCCATTTTTTGGTCCAATCACTAACGGTGTCGACGGCATTTTGCAATTTCTCAGCAGCCTTGACGACGCACTTACTGGATGCCAAAATTGCGGTATCATCCGCAAAAGTAGCCATAATGGTGTTGTTATCCACTGGAATATCCCTTGTATATAGCAAATACAGGGTAGGTCCTAGGACGCTTCCTTGTGGAACACCGGCTTGTATATTACATAGCTTTGAATATTCTTGATCATACCGTACTCTGAAGAGCCGGTTTGAGATAGAAGATTTTAGTATTTCGTAGTACTGCCTGGGTAGGTCCCTTTGCAGTTTGTACGCTAGCCCCTCATGCCATACCTTGTCGAATGCTTGAGCAACATCTAAAAATATAGCCGAACATACTTGTTTTTCTTCTAATGCTTTTTCAACTGTATCCGTTATTCTATGAACTTGGTCTATCGTGGAATGTTTATTTCTAAATCCAAACTGATGATTTGGGATTAGATTTCTTTCTTCTATGACCTTGCTCAGTCTTTTCAGTAGCAATTTTTCAAAGACTTTTGCCATTATTGGTATAAGCGATATTGGTCTGTAAGACGTCACTTCTGTTGGTGGCTTACCTTGCTTTGGTATAACAATTACTTCAGCAATTTTCCAATGATGTGGAACATATTGGGTCTTTAGGCATGCATTTATTATGAATTGGAGTTTTATGAAGGCTTTTGATGGCATTTCTTTCATAACCTGAGCAGTTATTAGATCGTACCCAGGTGATTTTTTGTTCGATAGTTGATTTCGACACACACTTTTTATTTCTTTGAGTGTGACAATTGGTATGTCAACTTCATCGACTTTATCAATAAACTGTAAGCTGATTTCAGATGTATTTGCCGGGAATGGCTTAAAAACATTCGCAAGATGTTCTGCAAACAGGTTAGCTTTCTCTTTCGGATTTCCGATCCAATTCCCGTTTAGAGATTTAATTGGCGGGTTTTGTAACTGCGGTCTTTTCAGGCGCTTAGCTGCTTTCCAGAGCGAATAATCAGTTGAAGCATCAGTCGTTAAATTTTTCAGGAATCTACTTAATGAATCATTTTTGAATTCGTAGATTTGTTTTTTCAGTTCGTTGCTTAGCCGGTTAAACTCTGTTTTGTCGTCTGGAAATCTAGTATTTTGCCATTTTCTTCGAGCTCTTCTCTTCTCCAATATCAACTCTCTTATCTCGGCAGGGTATTTTGTTTCAGTTTGCTTCCTACTCGAGCAAGTTGGTGTACTTTCTTCTGCAGCTTGTTGAACATCGGCAATGAATTGTTCTACTTCAAGGTCGATTTGCTCTTTTGTTTCCATAGGGGATCTGAGATTTATATAGCTTTCAAGCTTTTCTCTGAATTTACTCCAGTTTGTTTTATTGTTTACTAGCTTAGGATTACTTTTTTCCATTATCTCCGATTCATTAAGTGATAAAATCACCGGTGTATGATCTGATGATAAGTCATAATTACCTTCGACTCTTATATGGTTTCGTTTGATACCTTTAACTATGAAAAGTATGAAAATGAGAATTTTTAATGTTCAAAAAAAGTGTTGGGAAAACCTTAAAATTCAGGATTAAAAACCCAAATCTTTTCGGAATAACAAAGTTATAATAATTTTTAGAAGATGAAAAAAAAAAGGTAAAAGAACAAACAGTAGTTTCGCCAAAGGAAAAAAAAAGAAGCAAGAAAAGCCCGTTATCGTGCTGTCTTGAAAATGCCGTATGGCAATGAAAAAAAAAGGTCGCGAGTCCCTCAAAATACGGGAAATTATCGGCACAAAAGACAACCAGATTTTAACGCACAATTGAAGCAAAATTCAACAATTTTCAACGCACACTTTACACAATAACTTTCACTGTACTTATCTTCAAATTTCAACCAATTGCTCCTCCGTGCACTTCTGTGTTATGTGTCCTCTGACACTTCCTTATATTTTTCTTGTGAGAAATTCCGTCGCTGGCCCGTTCTGCCACAACCCTTTATCCACACGCGAGAAAAATACTCAAATTGTACAAGAAAGTTACTAATTTTCCAACAAGTCACAAAACTTGTATCTTGGACTTTTGTAGAACAAAATCTCAAAAATTAACCAATATGGCTGATCCAAAAATTAATTTCTCCAAATCGTTTATCGCTTTTTCAACAAAACCTCTATGTTCTATAGCCAACAATGAAGTGACTTCCCCAACTCTCTTGTCAAGCTGTCTCATGTTCGTCGATTTGCTCTGGCCGTTCATTCAGCCACAGTGGGTTCCATTACGGATATTTAGCACCAATCAGCATTTCGCGTGAGAGGACTACCGTTTTATTTGGAATACCCTACTGTCTTTCAATATTCCCCTTAGCCACCAAATTTCCACGATCTTGGGAAACTATGGTCGGCTTACAGCTGACGGAAGAGTTCAGTGCCTTTTTTGTAGCGAAAGTGATAAATCGAAGACATGCACCATTTTGTGCAACTAAAAGGTAAGCTACATCGGTGTTCGGAAAAGTTATGTGCAGAACGGGTCTGCAAACAATTTTTCTAGTAACGACGTAGCAAAATGTTTTGAAGAGAAGGAGGAAAAATTGTTAACGCGTATTTTTACAACTTAGGTCTGGTGGACTTTTGTTCAGATTTTTAACAGGGGAAGACTGACAAATAACGTGGTTTTCTTGCAACAAAATTTAAGTGGCGATTAGTAAAATTAAAGTTACAGTTAAAAGTTGGGCACTCGGCCATAGAAAAGTATGTTCGTTGGGTACTTTGCCATTGATGATTTGGTGTTGATCAACTAGTGTATCAGTGTTGTTGTATGTGGGTGATGACTGATTTGTGTGTATATGTGTGATGGATGATTTGTGTATCAGTGTAAGTGTGTGTATGTGGAAGATGACTGATTTGTGTGTATATGTGTATGCGGTGATTGATGTGTATGGATCAGTGTAATTATGCACGTACGTATGATGGTGATTGTGTATCAATGTAGGTTTGTGTATATTATGATAGAGAACAGACTCCTTCTGTCCTTTAGCAGTATGCATGCATGTGTTGCGTGCGAGTCTCCAGCCAACCTGCTGGCTCGACACGATTGATGAAAATCCAGGTGGAAAGATGGGGTAGGTATAAGGAATCAGGAAGTGATTAGGAGGGGTAAAGAGTTTTACAGAACCGCCCGTTATGTTCTGTTGTGGTTGGTTGTTTTTGCAGGGTTCTCTGTGAGTACGCCATTGGTTGATGGGACCATGGCTGCCCTCAACTCACTCAGAACCATGCAGCTGCGACCAAAATCAAAAGAATAAGGCTTTCGGACAAACTATCGTAAGATGGTTTTTGTTGCGGTAAATTTTACCGCAACAAATCGTGATTTATTTTTTATCTTAAAGGTTTTAGGTCAACCAAATCCATTTATTTTATGTGAAAAAGTCAACCAAAGAGAGATATTTTTTTAAATAAATGATAAATCTCAACCAAAGACCTAAAAAATTATTTTATAAAAATAAATCTCAGTAAAAGAGCAAAATTTTGGTCGACAATGTGATATCTCTCAGTGAGAAACCGAATGAGGCAATATGGTTTCCAATTATTTTCGAGCTCTGATTTAAACATGTGTTATTGAATGAATGTGAAATTCAAGAAGTGGTTTTAGGTAGTGACCTTGATATTTATTATTGTTATATATTTTTTTTTTTTCAAATCGACAGTTTTCGATTTTAAGGTAGGTTCAGTTTAACTTTTGCCTTGCCATTTTCACTTTATGAATGAAATGGAAACATGAATACAGACTTTCGTGGGGTTAGTAATATGCATTTGTAGGCATTGTATATATTTTTGGTTTTAGGGGAGCGTTGCTTAGCAAAAAAAAAATTTATAGTAGGAAAAAGAGTAGCTGTTATTCGTAATAATGTTTGAGACGATTATTATGAATGGTTACCTGTTTTCTCTTAATTAATATTACACTATCTGTGGGACTCGTAATTAGTACAACAGGATATGGTCCTGTCCATATTTCAGATAATTTGTGTTGTCTATTCTCGTTTTTCAAAAGTACTTTGTCTCCTACGTGAAAAGTTATAGTTCTTATTTTCTTGTCGTAATAATTTTTTGAATTCTTTTTACTAATAATCAAATTTTTCCCAGCTAAAGAATGTATTTTCTGTAACTTATACCGTAAAGTATAATAGTAATTTTCGTGGTCGTATATGGGTTCGGGTTCTTTTTTAAGGTTTGAAGGTATGTCGGAGGTGTAACCAAAAAGACAGTCCATAGGGGTAAACTTAGTCCCCTCATGAATGCTGTTGTTATAAACAAGCGCGGCGGTTCTAAGAAATTGATCCCAAGATCTTGGATTTTCATCGCAGATCGTTCTTAAATATTCTACTAGTGGTCTATGTGCCCTTTCCAATGCACCATTCGATTGAGGGTGATAGGCGGTAGTTTGCAGTTTTTCAATTTTAAGTAATTTGCATACTTGTTTAAATAACTTGCTTAAGAAATTTGTCCCTTGGTCTGTAACTAGTTTGTTGGGTATTCTGTATCTTGTTATGATTTGTTCAAAAAATATCTGGGCTATTGTTACGGCTTCCTGGTTAGGTATTGCGTAGAAGTCTACGTATTAAGTCAAGTTGTCTTGAAACGTCAAAATGTACTTGTTTCCTGAGTATGATTCTTGCAGTGGTCCTACTATGTCTAAATAGACTTTGTCAAAAGGAATTTGACTTGTGTCAGTAATTATCATTGGCATTTTTGTTTCTGGACTTGATTTCATTTTTTGGCATTTTGGGCATTTCCTTATGTATTTGGATATGTCCTGGAACATTTTTGGCCAAACGTATTTCTTTCGGATTCTTTTATATGTGTTTATGACACCTTGGTGTCCGCCAAACGGAGAGTCATGATAATCTCTGAGTACATTCAATATTTCTTCGGGCTTATCGATCTTCGGTCTGTTATATTTGAAGTCTTCGATTTCATTTATTGTCGATGTGTTTTGTTGGGTAATTTTCACGTCACTACAAGATTCGTCAGAGTCGTGTTGTTTAATATTAGTGTCTTCTTTATCTAGTAATTGTAAAGCTCTCTGAGCTCTTGTTACGGCTAAACAAGTTTTCTCACGTTCTTGGTTCTTGTCCTCATCAGATACCTTTAGTGGTATTCTACTCAGTGCATCTGCATTGACGTTAGTTTTACCTGCTTTATATTTTAAACAACAGTCATGCTCGGATAGTTTGTGGTGGAACCTTATTAACCTTGACGTGGGGTCTCTTACTCTAAAATTACCTGTCAATGGTTCGTGATCTGTGAACACTATAAATTTTCTTCCAAACAAGTAACATCTAAAATTTTTAGTCGCCCAAACAACAGCTAACATTTCTTTTTCTATAGCGGAGTAGTTTCTTTCTGCTTTGTTTAATGCACGACTAGCGTATGCAATAGGTTTGCCTTTCCCTACTTCTCCTTGCGAGAGAATTGCCCCTATCGCTTCATTGCTAGCGTCAGTTGTGAGAATGAATGGTTTTTTAAAATCGGGATAAATTAATAACGGGGGTGTTACCAGCAAGATCTTTATTGTTTGGAATGCTTCTTGACATCTGTCTGTCCAAGTGAATTTAACGTCCTTTCGAGTAAGATTTGTCAGTGGTCGAACTATTTTCGAAAAGTTTGGAATAAATTTCCGGTAGTAATTGGCCAAACCTAGGAAGGATTGTGTTTGCTTCATCGTGCGAGGTACAGGGAAGTTCTGCACACAAATAGTTTTTCCTGGATCGGGAAGTGCTCCTTCTGCGGAACATTTGTGTCCTAAATATACTACTTCTCGTCTGAGAAATTGACATTTTTCTACGTTCAATTTTAAGTTATGTTCTCGCATTCTCTCGAAAATTAACTCCAATTTTCTGTTATGGTCTACCAGATTTTTTCCATAGACGACTATATCATCTAAATAGACAAAGTATTCTAGTCCTTGTAGACCAGTAAGGATATAGTTCATAAGTCTTTGAAATGTCGCTGGAGCTCCTTTGAGTCCAAAAGGCATTCGCTTAAATTCATAGTGGCCATAGGCCGTACTGAAAACTGTTTTTTCCCTATCTTCTGGATGGACAAGAACTTGATGGTAACCACTGGCAAGATCCAGTGCTGTGAAATATCTAGCATGACCAAGTTGGTCAAGTATGTCTTCGATACGAGGTAGCGGGAAAGCATCTCCTATCGTGCATTTGTTCACCTTACGGAAGTCGACTACTACCCTCCAATGTACCTCTCCGTCGGGTCCTGCCTTTTTGGGTACCACTAAAAGTGGTGAGTTCCAAGGACTTTTGCTGGGTTGGACTATGTCGTTTTCTAACATTTCAGCAAGTTGTTCATTTATTATTCCCAGTTGTTTCTCAGGGAGCCTATACATTTTGGTGTTTATAGGGGCTTGGTCTTGGTTAATTGGGATTTTATGCAGCATGGTTGTGGTGTGAGTGAGTCTGTCACCCGGTATGTCATTGTATTTTGAACAAAGGTCTAATATAGATTTTTTTCTTCTTCGTTTAGGCTATCATCTTTGTTCAATTTGGTTGTTAATTCTTGTATTCTATTGTTTACGATACTATTTTGAGTTATTGTATGATAACATACTACCTCGTCAGTACCAAAATCTTTTTGGTGGGTATTAATATCTACCACATCGAAATCTTTTAGGGGGGCCATTTCCAGCTCGATATGTGTTAGCTTGATTTCATGTTGATGTCAAACAGCTACCCAAGAACACTCCGTCCTCAATTTGTTTGGATAGACAGATCATGGCTTCTTCACTTCTGTACGGTAGTTCTACAGTCATTCTCGTTCTAGAGGGAATTTTCAACCCTTCCTTTAGATTGAGTTGAATTGTTTTATTGCTTTTTGGTTGGTTTTTTATTACTAAATTTATTTCAGAGTTATTCTTTTCAAATGTGCTACTGTTTGCGTCTTTGTTTTTGTTTTCTTGGTCAGACTCCCATCTTGGTAAAGATATAAATTTTTGTGTTGGGCTTAACTCTAGATCACCTGAGTTAATAGCTTTAAGAATTTTAAGTCCTGATTGGAATATTTGTCGACATTTACTATAGTCTGGTGTCTCATTGTACTTCAAAGAAGCGACATATTTTATGAACTCCAGAATTGCATTTGGTGTTTGATTGTGGTATAGTTGTTTCAAACTTATAGTTACATTACCCATAAAGGTTTCTTTTGACTTTTGGACCCTTAAAGGAATTTTAAGAAGATTTTCTTGCTCCCCAGGCAACATCACTCCTGACCACTCGATAAGGTTATATCCAAGGATCTCGAAATCTCCTCGCATGGTGATTACACCTAGGTGAACATCTCTAGAGGTGTACTCAATTGTACCGTGGTGCATTTTCTTAGGATTTGGTTCGAAATTTTCTTGGGTGTAGTGGCTTGCTAAGCCGAAATCTACCAGATACGCTTGAGTGGTATTGTCTTTCTCACAACCTAATAAGATGTTTGTTCCTTTTAAATCTGTATGGGCATAGGTTCTGCCGTGTATGTATTCGTACACATCTAATATCTGTAACGCTAAACGGTAGATGGTATGTTCTGGAATTTTTCTTCCGTTTTCAAAGAAAAGTTTCCAGATATTATCTCCGTACCGTGGCATGACCAAAAAACGATGTAAAACATTATCATAGTCGTGTGATCCAGTACCTACTAGATAGGGTATTCCTTAAGATTTTATATCGTGAAGTTTTTTGAACTGTGTAATGTCCTCTGAATGAGTATTATTCATATAGAAATGCATCTCCACAAAGAGTGTCCCACTATCGTGTGGTTCAATCTTCGCGACGTACTTATAGTCAGATGTTTTCTTTTGTGAGTTTGAGGCTTTACATGCTGAGTATACTTGACCAAAACTTCCTATGTATTTCTAAATGAATCTGTAATAATTTCTCCATTGGGAATCGGGCTTACCTCCGAGTTCTTGACTTGTAAGCTGTACTCAATTTTTATTGGGTGTTTCACTATCTTAATTGTATTATCTAAATTTGACCTAACTAGTTTATATGCTTGTCCTATTGTATTTATTTCAACATTATTTAAATCTAATCTCTTTTGATTAATTTTATTTAGTATTTTGCAAACTATCTCTTTTAATATGCCCGAGAGCATTATCATCATAAGAGTTATAAAGTAGAGGAAATATGCTTTAATTGGGTTGAACATTTGCAAGTTCAATTTTTCTTTTGTTTGTATATATTGCAGGTCTTGCTGCTGTGATTCATTTTCGGAGTTAATTTGTGGGCCTGCAGTGTGCAGTGTCATATTATTTGTTTTGCTTTCGGTTGTATACCGAGTTTTATTTTTATTTTTTGGTTTGTTTATATCGGAGATGTCGATAGTCATTATTCTATTTACTTCGTTTTGAAGGTTTCTTCTATTATAAGCCTGCACGTCTCTTTGTCTGAGAATTTGTTTTTTCTGCTCATGCGAAGATACGTTTTGCACATTTTCAGTCATTCTTCCTTTTTGTTTTCTTCTCTCGTTTTCACTTTGCGAGGTGAACTTTGAGACTGCAAAGCCGAAGTTGAGTTAAAAACATTTAAATTTTTTGAAGAGTCGATGTCTAGGCCGGTCGCGTTACAGCGCCGCAAAATACATTGCTCTTCCGGTGAATTGCTTGCAAAATTTAGTTTGGTTGGTTTTGGCTTCACCTTTTGGTCGTGGTTGTTATGAATTATCTGTTTAATTTCAATCGAGTTGTTCACATTTGAGTGATTCCCCGTGAAACAGCTACCATTGAGCGAAATGGGTAATTCATAATTTTCGGTCATGTTTGAATATCTCAGTGGTACACAATATTCCTTCGAATTTTGTCCAAGAATTGTTGGGAATGTTAATAATCTATTAGGACCTTCTACGTTACAGTATTTTCCTAAGAAATTATACCCTAGAATTCCATCACCAGGGATGGCTAGGTCATTTTCTACGACTTGAAATTGACAAGAGGGGAGCGAGGGAATTTGTATAGTACCAGTGCATTCTCCTAGAGTATAACCGATACCACAAGGTGTGTTGATGGTAAGTTTTTTTTTGGTATCTACAAAAATCTTACTATCTATCATTCTTCTTTTGAGGAGGCTGACCTCTGAGCCCGTATCTATTAGTTGTCGGGTCAGTTATTTTTCTCCTAGCTCAATTTCGATTTCGATTGAGGGTAGGGAAATTTTCTTTTTTGGTTGCCATAATTTTTTTGTTTCATTGTTTAAAGTCGAGGGAGGGACTTTTCGCCCGACTAACGGGAGTTTCCCGAGTGGTTTGATTGCCACTTAGTCCTTAATGTACATAGGTCAGTCGAATGGGTGTTCCTTCCACACCATTCGCATAGTGCCCCCATATTGTATACTTTGTGCTCATTATTATTAGTATGAACTGTTGTATTATTTGGAAAATTTTGGTTATTGGTTCTAAATGGGTTGATTCGATTTGTTTCCGAACTCACTCCATTATATTGTCGGGGGTAGTTAGTTTTATAATACCCGTTTTGGTTACTACCCCTTTGATTTGGGAAAGTTCTAGGTTCGTTGAGATTATTTAAATTATCTCTCCTAGGTGCTTCATTCCTACTGAATCGGGGATTTGTATTTGCTCCATTGTTTGTGTTTGTTCTGCAGGTCGTTGCTTCATGACCGTACAGTTTGCATAATTGACAAACCGGAGTATTCTGTCTTTTAAGGCAGTCACTATATGTGTGTCCCTTTTTTTTTTACAGAAATTACAAGTAATGTTTAATTTAATTCTATTTTCTGGGTGTTCATGTACCGATTCACGTTTTTGGTAAGAAATGGGATTACTTTTCTCGTTTGTTGAATATGTCGAGTTACAAGCCATTTGCGAAAATGGTATAGTTTCTACTCTTTGAACATGCTTCTCCATACTGAGAGCCGTTCGGACCAATTCTTCGAAATTTTGTGTTCCCAGGGTAAATAGGTATTGACCCAACTGTTTGTTTGCAACGCCTGATGCGAGAGCCGATTTTGCGAAATCTGAGAGCTGGGTTTTCACAATCTCAGAGTTATCGCCATATTTAATTTCTGCAGCTTCGCGGCATTGTGATAGGGCATGCCTTAACCTGCTTATAAAAGTATTCAAAGTCTCAAATTGACTTTGGCGACTAGTTATTAAACAATTTAATAAGTCGTTATAGTCCTCAATGGGTAAGTAGGCCCGGTTGAGTGTATTCTCGAATTCTTTGAAATCTACTGGCTTAGTAGTTTGGATGAGATCGAGCGCATCTTCTCGCAACTTTGTATCGAGAATTTGGAGGAAAGGTTTCTCGTCCTCAGCAGGTATATGATTTATTATTGGGCGAATGCATATCAAAAATGTTTGTAATTTTTGAGCTACCCTAGCATCGGTTCCTCCTGAAAATTCAGGTATTCCGTGCGACAATTTAAGGAGCTTCTCAAATCCTAACGACATTTTGACTTCCCTTTTCGCGTCTTTGGGTTTGGTAATTTCCAATGGAGGTGTTTCCAATGGGGGTGTGCCGGCTTGTATAGAGGTTTGAGTGACTATGGTTTTACGAATGGTTTTATTTTTTCGTAAACTGACAGCTTCGTCATTCAATGATTGAATTTGAGATTCGAAAATTTCCTCGTGCCTTCTTAATTTTTCTATCCCACTTTGAAACTCTGTCTCCTTATTTTTTAAAATAGCTTGCTTCCGTTTGACTTCCTCTTCTCTAGCCTCAAGGATAGCTATACGCTTGGACAGGTCTGAAATTATTTCTTCAGCCTGGCTGTTCGTATTTTCAGCTTCCTGTTGACTTTTCTCTAATTTTTTGCGAGCTCTTAGGTGGTTGCTTACCTCAAGCTTGAGGTCTCGGATGTCTTTTTCAAGTTTCGATTCGAGGGACTTGACGGATTCTATATACTCAAAGAGTATAGCATCCGTTGCTTCCAGCCTCGTGAGTTGTCCCCACTGTAAGCTTATTTGATTGGTTTTAGATTAAAAACTTCTTTTCCCACAAGAGCTTTCCACTCTGCTAGTAGGGTATTATTGAAGTTTTTAATCTCTTGACCTTGCTCTTTCTTTTCCTTATTTAACTGCTGGATTTCCTCGAGCAGTGCCTCTACCTCAGAGGGTTTAGGATCCATAAACAGTAGTTAGGAAAAGAAAGAAAGAGAAAGAGAAATAAGGAAAAGAAAGTTTTCCAAACAAAGGAAACGTGCAACAGGAAAATGACAAGAGTGAATTAATTGTAGGAACTCAAAATTGTAAACACACATTTTTTTTTTTTTTTTTTAAATGGAAGTTAGTTTTATTGTTGTTTCTTTTTCTTTGGTTTTTTTTTTTGTAAACTTTTCATTTATGCTTGTGGTGGCTGTTATTGTTGTCCCATCTTTTAGGCCTTCCTGGCGTACTCCAGTTTCTTCAGGAGGTTTGCCTCCTTCAGATAACGCCGTTTCTCTTCGCCACGGCAGAGGCCTGCCAACCGATATAGCCTTCCTAGCTCCTGCCGGACCCAGACTTGGTGGCCCCCTCTTTTCTTCTTGCCTTCGTATCCTCCGAATGGGATTTTTGGAGGATCACTGGTTGGTTTGGGCAAAGTCGGTTCGTTGGCTTTGGTTTGTTGCCGACGCCGATATTCCTCCAAGGTTATGGGTTTGGGTCCTGCTTGGGGCTGCTTCTTAATTGCTTCGGTTATTTTAGGTAGTGATTGGAACTCCATACTCTAATGGAGAAAAAAAAAAATGAAACATTCTTTTTCTTTTAATAAAAAAAATAGAAAAAGAAAAACTGAAATGTACTAGCGAAACCTTTGGTAAAGGTGAATAAGTTCGTAAGATAATACGTTGAAACATGGAGGGTGTTTCATTTAACCATGTTTATTCTCCAAACTGGTCGTATTATCCTACCGGCTGCGCCAATGTTATGTTGTTGTAATATTTCTACTACAACAACACGAAATTATCCTACTTGTAGTAACCCGTGCAGGACAAGAACCCTAATTCTGGTCAGGGGGCACCCGACAACCAATGTACTTTTGGATCCATACACATGGACCCAAGATTAATTAAAAAAGGAGAGAAGGAGAAAAGGGGATGGTCAGCGGTTAAAGGCGCACTGGGGCCAATTTAAATGAGAGGCGACGAGGCCTACTTAACAGAGATACCATTTGGTATCTCTGAATGTACCTGGGAAAGTAAGGGGAATGATTAAAATATTTTATTATGTTTAAGGGAACTTACATCTTTATTTTTTGATGAATACTGATTACAAAATATACAAAAAGCTAACAGCAATGCGGTTGTCCAGTTACTGATTGATTACTGATCTCTTATAACTAGTTTCTTAAGCCTATTTATACAAAATTAATTGTCAATGAATTGATATCGATGTTATCGACATCAATTAATTTTTTGCTAAGTCAAGAATTTACTTTAACTGTTTTGCAAGAATTTGTTCTTTGCAAAACCGAATTTCGTCACTGCCCGACTTTCATGAGTGCAATTCAACTCGTCAGCATTAGGTCTTTCGTTGCTTTATATTGTGGCCATATGAACCAGCAACTAGGTTATCATTATTCTTTTTACCCTTCTGTTTCGGTTTGGCAACAAGCCGATGACCGGGCATTTGTGAATTATTAATGGTCTATCAAGCGTGCTCGTTTGTTTGTTTACAAACGAACCGCTTGATGACCTTGATTCGTATACTTTATTTTTTAATCAGTTTGAAGTGGGTTATGGTCAATGGTGTTGTTTGAGTTTTTTATGAAACTCTTATTGCGTTTCCCATACAACACAACATTAGAAATAAAACCATATTTTTTTCTTGTTAAAGATAATAATCCTATTTATTAAGATAACTTAAAGCTTCCTCAACGTCTTTCTTGGAGCCCAAGAATATCGGCTGTCTCTCGTGGATCTTAGTTGGTACCACGTCCAAGATGTTAATTTTTCCATTGCTGGCTAAACCGCCGGCTTGGGTGATCAGGTAAACAATTGGATTGCACTCGTTGAGCGGGGTATAGAAAGATTCCACCGTACTTTATTGTTCTGTGTACATCAGCAACCATACTGCCAACATACCGAGCGCCGTATGGTGTTCCCTTACTGGGATCTTTTTTGGCTTCAATATAGTTGCGAACTCCCACCTCCCATGTTGCACAATAGCCCTCATTGATTGAGTAGATTTTTCCTTGCTCTGGTATCCTCAAGTGGAATTGATGTGATAAATAGTGTGACATCTGGAGTACAGCATGATTTATCTCCAAACAATCGGAAATACTTAATGATTAGGTTAGTAAAATCGCCTAGAAGTTCATGTGCATTCATGTGGTTAGCTCGCATACGTTTGTGCAGCTCAAGACGAGCTAGATATGGTCCGCGTACACGCTTGCCGTCATCTTCAATCAGCTATAGAAATAAAAGAGAGTGTTAAACATGACGAAATATTTTTAACTATTCCAATATGAACCTACTTGACAAAGAAAGTCGTGACACTCATCCATGTTTGATATGCCATCTTCGGTGCTTTCAGTACCACTTTGTGATTTGTGAAGCTCAAAACAACTGGTTAAAAAATCTTGATAATAGTCCCAACCTTATAGAGGAATAAAGAACGAAAACGATCGAAGAAGAATTTTTTCTGAAAGAAAATTATTTTTGAAGATAAATAGTTGAGTCTCTTCTTTTTGGGTATCTTATTTTATTCCATGTTTTCTGTAAAAAAATAAAAATTGAAAAAGAGTTTCACTTCCACATTCTTCAAATCACTGAACTTAAGCAGCCAAAGCAGAGGCTGTCTTTGATTCGTATTTCCAGTTTGGTGTCAGAACTCTCTTGGGCTTGTAGTAACTGGCCAGCCTGTGGATTCTTGATTCAACAGGAATCAAACGGAACTTGCCATCCTTGTTTTTATGATTACGTTCCAAATGCTTGCGCATAGCAACAGCCCTCTTAATCAAATGGTACAGATCCTCTGGGATGTCGGGTTTAAGGCCAACCGACTTCATGATACGAAGAATCTTGTTTCCATTTACGAAGCGCACTTGTGCAACACCATAAGAATCACGAAGGATAATACCTGTGTAAGGAATAAGTATGCGCTTGTTTATTTGTTACCAACGACATAACCATAGCTCTACAATGCTTACCGATTTTGGATGGAGTCATACCCTTCTTGCCCAATTTCTTGATTTATTCTCTGACATCCTCGGCGTTAAGTTTAAGCCATGAAAGAACTGTTGTTCGGTATGAGAGAGCGGATTGGGAAATACCCTTGCTGTGAAATTATACAAAATAAAATAAAAATTGCCGATTAGTATGAGGGCAGGCGATGAAGCACATGTATGATAACTTCAAAATTCACATCAAAAATGCAACTTTGACACGGAATTTTTATTTTCGATTGTCGAAGATAGAATAATGGTCACTTTAAAATACAATTTTAACACAACTTATGGTACATATTTTATTAGGAAAAAATGCATTACTATCCCGACTAAAAAGAAATTCCTCTTCTGAAAATAAATAAAATGACTGAAATCTGAAACGTCAAATGAAAATAAACTCACCACACATATACTTCCACAACTTTTTTGCGCCATTTTTTTTCAGCTCACACGTACTCACAGATGGATGCTGCGATTACAAAAACAACAATGTAAACAAACGGAAGTTGCGGGGCAAGAGAGGTAATGGTTTTCCATCTTGTTCTTTATTCATCTAAGGTGGCCATTTCTTTCGTGGTGAAAAGCCCTGTTCACACTGTACAATTAGTTGAACAGACTTGTGCTTAAACGACCAATGCTTGATAGTGTGAACCCTTCAGACGACCGTTTGTCCAACTTGTTGGATGGTTTTCAAAAGTTTTTGAAAATCTAGAAGTACGATGGAGTGGAAGCGTATGTGACATAAAGATGGACGACAAGCTTGATAGGTGTGAATGCAAACTGCATCAGACCATTGACGTAATAGATATGGACTGCTACTAACCAACTTTACGAGGGGTCCATTTAAGAGCAGCGCTTTAGTTTTGGGTGGTATTTTCATGAAGCTACCAGTTTGACAGTAAACGTCAAGATTTATTTCTAATGTCATTCTCTCTTCGTGTTTCTTTATAAAGTGCGATTTCGATTAAAAAGTTAGAAGTAGAGAAAAAAACATTTTGTGATTATACTTGGTATATATTCTTTAAAATTATGAATTGCTGCATATTTGGATGTTCTAATTTTCCATCTATGGACCGCATTTCTTTGCACAGGTAAGAAATATCAAATCATTTCACTTAAGAAAAAAAAAAAAACAATTTGAAACTCTTTTCCAACTTGATTTGAGTGTGTTTGAACAACTTTCCGCTCGACAAGTCGAAAGGCTTTAATTCAATAAAGAAAAATTAACAAATCTGTTCTTTTTATCAACGTACAGGCATTGCGTACATGGCTTACGAAAGCAACACCTACCTGGATTATAGTTTTGAAAGCAGTAAACTTTTTGCTAGGGAGTCTTTCACATGTTTCGTGTAACCCCTGGCAAGTTCGAAAGGTGTTATTAAATTAAGAATAGTTAAGTATGGCTAAGCTTAGAGTACCCGATTCAGGGCAGTAAGATAGTTTAGTTCATTAATAGGCTATTTTATATTCTTTAGAATAGTGTACTGTAAATAGTAGACATAAGATTGAGTTTACAAAACTAAGCCAAAAATAAAGTTTGAAAGACAAAAATACACAGATGTATGTATAAGTAATTCAATTTTATGAATTAAAACCAAAACTTGAAATGAGATTATTTATGTTTAATGCAGTTCAAATATCTTCATGTTTTGAGTTGGAAAAATAAAAGTCGAGACTGATTTGAAGCGTTGATACCTTTCATAACTATAAGACTTTCTTAAATATAAAATCAAACAAATAGCGTGTTAATACAGGTCTCGGAGAATGATTGGGCTTGCGGATTTTTCTCAATCGTACCTTGTGGGTAAGTTTCTGGCGATTTCAAACGGCTAAGTTAAAGTATATACTTTCGGAGAACATCTTTATTCCTCTCAAAAGGCCATGGAAAATAATTTGATGTTTCTGATATTCTAACTACAGATATGACAGCCATTACGACACAGATATGTGGTTTTTGACCGTTAATTTGTATAAGAAAATTAATTAAGACGAAACACGTTTATTACACGATGAGTGATACAGATAGAGAGAGTTATTATAAGAATAGAAAGTATTTACATAAATTAACATTTTGACATATAACCGAAGGGTTACATTTACATTACACTTGATAGGGTAAACCAACACTCCTCCTTAACCTGAGTGTTACGGTCTAATCCCCATGGAGTCTCGGAATGATGAAATTTTGATTCTGTCCAAAGGTTTAGTAAGAGCATCAGCGATTTGATGATCGGTCCTGATGTTATCGAGTTTGATGTTGCCTTTATTAATCGTGTCTTGTACAAAGTAGTGACGAATGTCAATATGCTTTGACCTTGGATGAAAACCACCATTTGTTGCAATCGCGATAGCACTCTGGTTGTCACACAGTATTCGGAGCGGCTGCTGTCGTTTACTAAGCTGATGTTTCAGTCCATTCCACCAAAGAGCTTCTTGGACGGTGGCGGAAAGGGCCATGAATTCAGCCTCACATGATGAAAGAGCCACGGTGCTTTGCCTTTTGGAGCACCAAGATATAGCTCCACCTTGAGCTATAAAAACGAATCCGGTTGTGGATTTGCGGTCGTCAATATTTGATGCCCAGTCCGCATCGGTATAGCCAACGATGTCATCATGTCCACCTTTGTTGAATCGAAGTTTCAGTGATGATGTTCCTCGCAGATATCGTAATAGATGCTTCACGGCAAGCCAATGACGGGGCCCAGGATTTGAATTGAATCGGCTGAGACAGTTGACAGCAAAACATATGTCTGGGCGTGTACATTGAGAAAGGTACATTAGACAGCCGATGGCTTCTTGGTATGGAATGCTTTTCATTTCTTCAGCTTCTTCAGAATTAGCTGGACCATCTTCTAAGCACGGTTTTTCACTTGAGTTCATGGGAGTTTTCACTGGATTGGCATTTTTCATGTTGAACTTCTCAAGAATCTTTTCAATATATTGCTCCTGGTCCAGTGCAATCGATTCTTGGCTGTAGGTTATGCGCATTCCGAGCACTTGCGTTGCTAAACCAAGTTCCTTCATTTGAAACACTCTATGTAATTCATATTTAATCACTTTTAATTGTTTCTCGTTGTTTGTAAAAAACAAGAGATCGTCAACATATACTGCAACGAAGAGTATTATATGTTCATCTGTTGAATGGTATACGCAATGGTCATATTTGGATCTCTGTAGTCCTAAAGATTGGAGTACAGCGTCTAATTTTTGATTCCAGACTCTGCTGGACTGTTTAAGGCCATAGAGAGCCTTATTCAATCGACAAACCATGGAAGGGTTATTTTTGTCTTTGTAGAATTTGGGTTGTTCCATGTAAATCTCTTCTGTGAGTTGTCCTTGCAAAAAGGCTGTGATGGCGTCCATTTGTGAGATGTTTAATCCAAACTCAGCAGCCAGAGCAAAAAGGTAGCGCAGCGAACTGTGACGAACGACAGGGGAGTACGTTTCGTCGTAATCTACCCCCTTTCGCTGTGAGTAGCCTTTTATCACTAGCCTTGCTTTATAGCGATCAATTTGTCCAGTAACATCGAGCTTAGTGCGTAAGACCCATTTGCACTTTATTGCTGTTCGGTTCCTTGGTAACTCTTCCAGCGTCCAGGTGTCGTTTCCAATTAACGACTGCATTTCTTCCTCCATAGCTAGTCTCCACATATGCGCATCTGGTCGAAGCATTGCTTCTTCAGGAGTTTCTGGATCATTCTGTTTAAAATCAGGAGCAGTAAATGGAACTTTTTTAAGATTTTCATTTTTAGGGTATTTGCCTTGTAATGTGCGCCTCACATCGCTGGGCTTAGACACATTCTGGTTCGTAACCAAGTTTGGTCGATTCTGGTGCGATGGAGACGCGACAAGTCCTGAGAAACCATGAAGTGATTCCATTTCGTCCAATGAACTCTCCATCGTATGCTGTGGTGACATGTTAAACTCTGGATTTTCGCTATTTTGAGGGTTAGAAAATGAGGAAGAATCATCGTTTTCTAAAACAAAACCATTGTACTTGCCTGGTATTTTGCGCTCCCTTTCGCAGCGCCTCAACACCTGCTGCTGCAGTGGGTTAGAGTTAGATTGCTGAGGGAGCGCAGAAATATCTGCTTCATCTGGCGTATCACTGGAAATAGCATCTTCAAAAATGCTTGTATCGATCAGCTGCGACTCGTCTTTCTCGTCGTCGATCTGGTGCATAACAGGTTCTGCAACAATTTTTTCGGCGACCTCGTGATGATGAAATTTAACCTGAAGTGGTTTTGACTTCTCTGATGTTAAAGTTTCGGCAACGCTGGAGTCTTCGTTGATGAAGGAAACGTCTCTGCTTTTGAACACACAATTCTTTACTGGATCGTAAAGACGGTAGCCTTTTGTGTGCTCGTCATATCCGACAAGAATGGTTTCTTTGGCTTTTGGATCCCATTTTCTTCGATTGGCTTTTGGGATGTGTGCCATCGTCGTAGTGCCAAACACTTTAATGTGTGCTAAGTTGGGTACTTTACCACTCCACGCTTCTACCGGTGTCTTACCTGTTCCCTTTGACGGCGATCGGTTCAGGAGGTACACCGAGTATCCAACAGCTTCGGCCCAAAATATCTTAGGCAATTTAGAATCAGCGAGTAAACACCTTGCCTTTTCAACAATCGACCGATTGTTTCGTTCGGCCAGGCCATTTTGTTCCGGAGTGTGCACATTACTTGTTTGGTGATGAATTCCATTTTTTTGAAGTAAGTCTTGGAATTTTTTGTTTAAGAACTCTTTTCCGTTATCAGAACGTAGGGTTTTAATCTTATGGCCACTTTGATTTTCTGCGAGCGCACGGAAATCTTCAAATTTTGACAGCACTTTCCAATCCATTTTTGTTTTGAGAAGATAAACAAAAATTTTTCGTGATTTGTCATCCACGAAGGTCAGGAAATACCTATTTCCACCAAGCGATGTATTTTCCATCGGTCCACAGATATCTGTGTGGACGACCTCAAGCAGCTGACTGGCTCTGCTGCCGCACTTGTTGAACGGCAACCTCGTCTGCTTTCCGATAGCACAAATTTTACAATCTTTTTCAGTTTTATTCGTGAAACTGATTCCAGTGGCCAGTCCACTGTTCAATTTGTCTAGACTTTCTTTGTTGAGGTGACCCATTCTTCGGTGCCATAGCTCTTTGGAGCTTTTCGATCCACACGTAAACGCAACATCTTTGGACGGCTCTGTGTCAAGTTTAAACAGGTCATCAACGTTCGTACCAGTTGCTATCACTTGATTTTTCGAGTTTTTAACTTTGACACTTTTATTGTTGAACTCCACCGTGTGTCCCTGCTGGACGATGCGACCGACTGACAAAAGGTTGACTGATAAATCAGGGATGAATTTGACGTCGTTCACTTTGAGTGCTGACGAACTGCATGCTGGTCTCAGTGTAGTCGTACCACTACCTTTTACCTGCATCTTGCCACTGTTTGCCGCAACCACTGTTCCACCATCCACACGAAGCTCATCAAACAAGTTTTTGTCGAAACTCATATGTGATGTGGCCCCCGAATCAAAGTACCATGCGTCTCTTTTATCCTGTGAACACGCTGCGGAGGCGGACAAAACACAACTTAAAGCTTCGTAATTTTTGCTTTTATTTGTTTGACCTTGGCTTTTTCGACAGTTCTTCGCAATGTGACCAAAATTGTTGCAGATTCTACACCTGGGACCTTTTTTCTGATGTTTTGATTGCATATGGCGACCATATGTGTGAAAGGCCGATGAGACTTCGCTACCAGGTCGCACATCTTGCAGCAATTTTGTTTTAATAACATCACCATTTATTTTTGTATTCGAATTTTCCAAAGCCATTATCATAGGACGATAGCCGTCCGGCAAACCAGCGAGAAGCAAAGAGCCAACCCACTCTTCATTGATAGGAAAACCAATACCATTTAGCGATTGAGCTGTAGTTATGATCTCCTTTACAAAAATATCCATGGAGCCGCAATTAGCAAGGGATGTTGTAATTAGCTTACGCAAAAGTGCTACCCGACGCGTTAACCCACTATCCTCGTAGGCACTTGCTAGCTGTTGCCACAACTCCTTCGCCGTATTTGCCCCCTGAATGTGGACGTAGCACAAGGGATCCATCATTAGTGTTAATTTGCTTCTTGCTTTTCTGTCTTTCTCGGGATCCACAGCCGTTTTAGGACTTCCATCTGCATCCAGCTCATAGGCAATTGTAGTTGTCCAGAGGTTGTCCAGATCCAAGAATGCCTGCGCCGTGATTTTCCACGTTGGGTAGTTTTCCCTACCTCGCAGTCTGTCAATGGAAATGCTACCACTTGCTTCCGATTTAAACATTTTACCTTTTTTTTTTTTTTTTTTTTAATTTAATACAAAAAATAACGATGAGTGATACAGATAGAGAGAGTTATTATAAGAATAGAAAGTATTTACATAAATTAACATTTTGACATATAACCGAAGGGTTACATTTACATTACACTTGATAGGGTAAACCAACAATTTGTTTAACTTAAATTTCTCACAGCTCTTCAGTTATTGTATAGGTCATTCAGAGTCGTTACCGATACGGCCAAAACCTATAACGACTTTTATTCAAATTTAACAGATCTCAAAATGGAGAGCCCTTCTTTTTAATGAATTTTCAACAAAATGGTCGTTAAAACTTATTTTTATTCAATAAAAGTTTATAATATTCACTAAGTGCCTCGTTAGTTACAAAAATACGCTGGTCCAAAGTTTGCGGGCAAAAAGGCTCAATCCTTTTGCCCATATTTCAAACCTTCTGTATTCTCAAATTTGAATATATCACACAGTCACGGTTATGCCATGCTCAATGAAGGCTTCCTGCATTCCCATATGTACAACGATATTAGACAACGATTTCCATCCAAAAGATTGGGAAAATTCAACAGGTACTCGTTACACACGAGTAGATCAGGATGTATTGTCATGATCTTTTCCACCTTCCCACAAATTTAAACTGCATTCAAAAATTAGTACTGAAATTAAAGATTATAGTTTATTTTCATAGTTATCAATAAGATACTAGGTCATATTTATATACTGTAACGTGCGCTTAGTTTGCAAAATAAAACTTCACTTTTTACTGTATATTTCTACCACTTTTATTCAGTATCTATACTTTATTCGATCTCAACTCGACTTTTGGACTATCACTTGTTAACAACAATTCACTCTTAACTTTATCACTCTATATTCAAAACTGCCATCTGGTTGCCTCGGGCGGCCTATTTATATCGAATGACATTTCATCTAGAGCTCTCCAGTAATTTCCAAATGGTCTCCACTCTCCACTCTGCTGTCAAACATTTTCCCTCCTAGTATATTTCTACACTTACACTAGTGTTGCCAGTTGTGTTTTCGGTTGAACATGTTCGATTAAAAAAATTGGTGTTAAATGTTGGGTTCGCGTTACACTGCCCCCTCTTTAAGATTGTTCGTCCCGAATAATTCCATCTGCAGCCTCGCCACTATAACGATGCAGGCGGTCACAATGAACTACCTTTAACTTGCCTCTTAGTCCTCTTTGGATGCGGTAAACCACGTCGTTAATCCTCGTGACAACAGTTTAAGGACCTTCCCAGTTCTGCTGAAGTTTCGGTGACAATCCCTTTTGACGATGAGGATTATAAAGCCACACACGATCTCCTGCTTGGAATCCTGCCGTTGTTATTTTTGTGTCGTACCGTGTCTTCATCCGGTCGCTGTAGGTTTTCATCCGTTCCCTTGTTCTTTTATGGATGTCAGCGAGTCTCTCCTTGAGGTCGTCCACATACTCGTTCGTGTCCTGTGGCTCCTATGTGGGGCATCCAAATTTAAATTCGCTGGGCAGCCGGATGGTTTTCCCGAACAGGATGTCAGATGGTGTTTGTCCTGTCGAGCTATGTACTGCACTTCTATAGGCCATCAGGAATAGCGGTACGTGCCTATCCCAGTCTCCTTGGTAGTCGCCTACGACCTTGGTGAGGTGTTCTTTCAAGGTCCGGTTGAATCTTTCAACCATCCCATCAGATTGTTGATGAAGCGGTGTAGTTCTCGTCTTCTTAATGCCAAGTAGTCCGTACACTCCTTGGAAGATGTTTGACTCAAAGTTCCTCCCTTGGTCGGAATGGAGTTCCATAGGCATGCCAAACCTACTCACCCAGTTAAACACAATCTGGTCGACCACCGTTTTAGCTTCTTGATTTGGGATGGCATACGCCTCAGGCCACTTGCTAAAATAGTCTATTACAACCAGAATGTACTTGTTTCCAGCGTTGGTCTCTGGAAAAGGCCCAGCCACATCTACTGCAATCCTCTCAAAAGGCGATCCAACGTTGTACTGATGCATCTTACCTTGAATCTTCCTACCAGGTCCTTTGGTTGCACAACTTCTCCACGTCATCTCTAGCATGCAACCAGTAGAACCGATGTCGCACCTTCTCCAGTGTTTTGTTAACTCCCAGGTGAGGTCCGTCGTGCATCTCCCGAAGAACTTCACTGACTTTCGATTGCGGTACGATCAGCTGCATCACATATGATTTACCGTCAGCGGATTCATCTGCGTCGATGATGAATGTTTTGCCAGGTGTTGGATGTGCCAGCACTGGAGCGTTACAGAGGCGGTATTTGAGTTCCTGAAAAGATTTCTCACACTCACCTGACCATTTAAACTGCTTCCCTTTTTCGGTGAGCTGATGCAAACTTTTTGCAACTCCAGCAAAGTTCTTAACAAATCGTCGGTAATATGTGGCAAGACCAAGAAAGCTTCGCAGTTGATTTTTGTCCTGTGGTGTTGGCCAATTTTTGACGGAGTCAACTTTTTCAGGATCAGTCTTCACTCCTTGGGAAGAGATGATGTGTCCCAAATACTTAACTTCGGTTTTGAAAAGTGCACATTTTTCCGGATTCAGTTTAAGGTTAGCCTCTCGAAGTCTCTGAAACACGGCTTTTAGGTTCCAGTAATGTTGGTCAAATGTTTTCCCGTAAACAATGACATCGTCCAAGTAGACAAGGCACGCTTTCCACGTCAGTCCTTGAAGAACGCACTCCATCAAACGCTCGAATGTTGCCGGAGCGTTGCATAGCCCAAACGGCATAACTTTAAACTGCCAGAGCCCATTACCTGTAGAAAACGCCGTCTTTTCCCGATCATCAGGGTCGATGTCAACTTGCCAATATCCACTCTTCAAGTCCAGCGTCGAAAACCACTGGGCTCCCTCCATGGCATCCAGGGTATCACTGATTCTCGGCAGGGATAGCTGTCCTTCTTAGTCACATCAATCAGCCTTCAGTAGTCCACACAAAAACGAGTGCTTCCGTCTTTCTTTTTCACTAGCACCACTGGTGACACCCAAGGACTTTTGGAATTTTCGATAAGGCCGTCCTTCTTCATTGCTGTTATCATTTCCTCAACCTCACCTTGTTTGGCCAGCGGAAGGCGTCTTGCGGGTTGACGAATCGGTCTTGCATCTCCTGTGTTGATGCAATGCTGCACCAACTGTGTCCTACCATATTGTCCCTTTTGCGATGCGAAGATGTCAGTGTACTCTTGTATTAGATTTTCAGCTATCCTTGTTTGTTGATGATCAAGGTTGGATGAATTCAGTATTTTAGCTCTGATGGTTTTGAGCTCCTCCGGAGTTATAGCTTTTCTCGGGGCTTCGTCTGTGATCTTCGTAATTGCTGCAACCGATTCGCAGCGTCTAACGACTTCTCCTTTCTTCAACCTTACATCGTACGGTCTGGTGTTTAGTAATCGTACGGGGACCATTTTGTTTTTCGGTGCTACCAGTGTTTTCCCAATGATGACGCTTTGGGATGAACACTCTGGGTCTGGTTCCACCATTAGGTATCGAAGGCTTCCAAACTCACCTTCCAGTTTTGTCCAAATGAACACTTCAGAAGAAGGAGGCAGGATCAGATCTTCCGTGATGACAGTCCTCAGTGTTGACGTATTTTCATTCGAATAGGTCATTGGAATTTCTTTATTTTGGTATTCCAAAACTTGATTACCGATATCCAAAATTACTCCGTGCTGCTTCATAAAGTCGATTCCAATGATGCACTCGTCACATATATCTGAGACCATGAATTGATGAGTAAACACTAGATCAGCCAGTCGGATTTTAAGACACACTTCTCCATATACTCTTGCTGCTTCTCCCGTTGCGGTTCTTAGACGGTAGCTATTGGTGTTATGAAGCCACGTGCGTCGTCTTTACCAGGTCTCGGCGTACTATGGAGGCTGTGGCACCGGTGTCAATGGTAGCCACATGTTTGTTCCCGTTAATAGTAGTCTCCACAGTCAGACTTTTGTTGTCTCGTTTGGTCTGAGAGACCTGGATGGTGGTTCTGGGGCCATCGATACAAGAAACCAGTCTCTGCCCCTCGAAGTTGGTTCTTACTCGTTTCCCGGGCTGATAGGCAACGCTGGTGTTGTTGTTACCTTGCTCTAGGTTAGATCTCTTGCTTCCACAATGTTGACAACCAGCTTTATTTGGTGATATTGACGCTGTAAGTGCACGGTCTTGTTGCAGTTCCAACATCTTGCTAGTCCGCTCCGCTGGTTCTTTTGTATTTCAGCTCTTTGGCACGAGCATTCTTCGACTATGGCTTCTTTAATTCGATGTACTCCATAAGAAGCCTGTTCTGCTGCTTCAAATGTCAATGCGATTGCTAAAGTTTCGGATAAAATACGTGTTCTAGCAGTTCGCACAGACCTCTGAAGATGTATATCGGAAATGGCACGAACGAAGGACTCAACAGCAAGCTGGTTGATGATTTCTTCTCCAGCATCCGGGTATGCCAGGTGAACCAGTCTTTCGACGTCTGCTTGGAGCTGCTGTAGACTTTCACCCCTTTTCTGGACTCTGTTATTGAGTTGGACTCGGAAGACTTCTTTCAAGTGGCTATCTCCAAAGCGTTTATCTATAGCTGCCACGAGAGAACTGAAATCGCCACTCTTACCAGCTGGAACTGTTTGAAGTAATTCAGCTGCTGGTCCTCTAAGAGCAAGAGTCAGTGCAATGTACTTGTCTTCGTCATCCCAGCCATTTGTTGTCGCGGCTGCCTCAAATTGTCTCTTGTAGACTGGCCAAGAAGACTGTCCATCAAATGTTGGCGGTTTCATCTCCTTTTTCTTTGCAAACTCCCCAGCAGACTCTCGAATTTTCAGTTTCCGGATCTGGTCCAATTCCTTGGTCAGAACAGAGAACTGTTTATCACATCGGCTTTCCAAACGATTCTCTACAACAAGCTGTTTTTCCACACCTTCAACGCGTTCGTCTAGGGCACATACATTTTTCTCAATGTTACCCAATTTACCTTCTAGAATGTTTTTCTGACCTTCCAAAACATTCTGTTGCGCCTCAAGTCTTTCGAGAATATTCTGTTGTTCCATCTTTTGTTCGTTTCGTTGCTCTTCAATCAGCTTCTTTTGTTCGTTTCGTTGTTCTTCAATCAGCTTCTTTTGATCGTTTCGTTGCTCTTTCAGACGTCCGAGAATATTCTGCTGTTGCTTGTTTTGTTCTAATAAAATCTTCATTATACTAGAAAAATCTACACTTTCATTTACTTCATCTTCTGTCACTTCTATTTCAAAAACAAAAGTGTTTATGTCTTCCCCTTGCTGTCCAAATAGTTACGCAAGCGCAGGACGAGCTCATTTTTCGATCCCGCTCTAGAAAGATTTCGCTTACCTAACTCACTTTTAAGCTCAATGCAGTTGAGCTCTTCCAACAACTTACCCATTTTCAGTGTATTTAACTTTTCTTTTTTTACACTTTACTAGTCAAATAAGTTTTATTTACACTTCTGACACCAATGTAACGTGCGCTTAGTTCGCAAAATAAAACTTCACTTTTTACTGTATATTTCTACCACTTTTATTCAGTATCTATACTTTATTCGATCTCAACTCGACTTTTGGACTATCACTTGTTAACAACAATTCACTCTTAACTTTATCACTCTATATTCAAAACTGCCATCTGGTTGGCCGCGTTCAAGACAAATTTCGAAATTTCGAAGAGATCTTTCAGTCCATGAACGACTATCTGAACTTTTTTTTTGTCTTAAAGTGGTGGTGTGATTCACCTCTCGATTCTCCATAGTTAGTAGTAAAATTAATTGTAAAAACACAGATTTTTCAGTTTAAAGTTCAACAATTTGACTTCTAAGTACTTGTGTTTAGCAGTTTTGAAATTACTTTCATTTAACTTTATTTTAATGAAAAAAAAAAAAGAAAATCGTGTGCCTTCAAGAATGTATTTTCTTTGTTGAGAAACTCACTATTCAAATTAATTTACAAAACAGAATATCCAAACACCAATAATTATCAATTTCAATTCAACAAATAAGCGAAAAGAAATAACCCAAGAATACCGAGTAAAGTTCGATTGTCATGTACGTTGTTTTCCTTTGATTGATTTGACTTTGTTGATTTTCCATCTGAAAATCTATGTTCGAAAATCTGAAAATCTGAATGTCATCTGAATTGTCATCTGAAAATCTGAAACTTTTTACATGGGAAAATTGACAGCATCTTAAGTTAAGATTTTCGAAGATAGGTGCCAGGAACGCGGCCGTTGCCTCGGTCGGCCTATTTATATCGAATGACATTTCACCTAGAGCTCTCCAGTAATTTCGCATGGTCACCACTCTCCACTCTGCTGTCAAACAGTTTCTCTCACAGTATATTTCTACACTTACACTAGTGTTGCCAGTTGTGTTTTCGGTTGAACATGTTCGATTAAAAAAATTGGTGTTTTATGAAAAGATTAGTAAAGTTTTTAACAGAGAGATTTATAAATCTCACTGACGATGGAAGCATTGCTTCTGAAATGTACATCTGAGGAAATATAAAAAGTGTTTTAACTGTTAAAAACTTTGCTAATCTTTTCATTTATTAGATTAAAAAACAAGTGGAATATCTCAACTAAAAAACTCATACATTCTATCTTAAAAAAATGAAAATATCTCGTGGATCTCCGCTCATTTGCCCTCACACTACATTTTTATAGCCCTCGAGAATACAGCTATGTAAGGTCCTTTTCAAAAAATAAATTGCCAGCCTTAAGTACTTTAAGATCGTGGTAAAGCCAAACTGAGGTATCGGCTGGTTTCACAAGAAAATCGCTAGATGTTTTGACCATGAAAAGCTTATCTTTGGCAAGGCAGAATAGTGAACTCGTCGCCTGTTTAATGATGGATGAAATGGCAATTTGAAAGCACCAGCAATATGACAGCTCAAGAGGAGTATATGTAAGCACTATTGTCTATGGTAGCGACTTCTCATCAACTGAGGAACTACCACCAGCTAAAAAAGCTTTGGTCTATTTATTAGTCGGCTTAAATGGGGCATGGAAGCTTCCGGTGGCATTTTTTTTGTCCAACGGATTAAGCTCCTCTGAAAAAGCTAATCTTACGAAACAAGTTATAAATTTTTTAAGTTCATCAAACGTCAAAATAGTTGGACTTACTTTCACGGACACGCGAGTAATATAGGAATGATTAGACATTTGGGGTCCAGTTTGGAAAATTTTGAACCAAAATTGTTACATCCGGAAGAAAATCCAAATATCTCCATATTTCTTGACGCGTGCCACTGTCTCAAGCTAGTAAGAAACACATTTGGTACTAAAAAAGTGTTATATGACGAAGATGGAGAGGCCATAAGATGGGAATATATTGAAAAGCTGGTCGAATATCAAGGCGAGTTAGGCCTACATTTCGCTAATAAATTGATCAAAAGGCATGTTGACTTCCATCAAAAATTTATGAACGTTAAACTAGCAGCTGAAACATTACGTGAAAGCACTGGAAATGCGCTTTTGTTTTTATTGAAAACTAGAGTTTCAGGCTTTGAGGGATGTGAGGAAACGATAGTTTTTATACAAAAAATGAACTACATCTTTGATTGCCTCAATACGAAAACTAAATTTGCTTTCGGTTTAAAACAAGCCTTGAGCGAAAAAAACAAAAACGAAATTTTTGAATTTTTCGAAGATGCTATTTCATATATTTCGGGTTTGAGGTTGGGAAAAGAATGGCTTATAAATTCAAGAAACAAGGTAGGATTTATAGGTTTTATAATAGGGATGAAAAATTTGAGGAAAATGTACGAAAAATACGTTGAAGAAACTAAAATGCTTGATTATATTTTGAGCTACAAGCTTTCTCAAGACCACCTTGAGCTTTTTTTTCAAGTATGAGGTCTAGAGGGGGTTTCAATAAAAATCCGACCTCGGTGCAGTTTGCCTCAGCATATAAGAGACTTCTAATACATAATGAAGTTAAGTCTTCTGCTGACGCGAATTGTATTTAATGTGACGAGACCAGTATTTTAATGACATCCGCATCGGCAAAAAGGGCGAATAAAGAAATATGGAAAACAGTGATCCTGATGTCTTCATTTTGAACGCTATCACCGAAAACTATTTCAAAATCTCGCCAATAGATGAAATTACGATAGTGCAAAAATGCATTGCAAATTTAGAAGTTCAAAAAAAAATTAACAAACAAAAATTTAATGAACTTAGTTGTAATAAACTCATTGAGAAGCCTAGATTTAAGTAAAATTTATGTTGAACTTGACAATCAAGTTTTTGAATGTTCAATATTGGACAACCACAAATATAACTTAACAAAATGTGTTATAGAACAATGTTCTAAAGTGCTATTGCACTGTAAAGCAAAAAAAGCGAATATTGCAGAACACAAGAAGGTAGTCTTAGTTAACAAAAATTGTTCAATTTATGGGACAATAAATATGTAAAACTGAATTTTTTGGTCATTTTTATTTCGAATTTATTAAACCTAATAAGAACAATTTCCTTGTGGTTCTTTGCATTATTACTACCCATTGAAAAAATTTGTTTTTGTTTCTGTCTGTAGAAAGTCAGCTGTCAGATAGATTCATTAGAAGCTAGTTTTTCTATTTTACATGCGGAATAATAATCACCTTTTGCCTTTGTTTAATGGTGTAGTGGTCACAACAGCCTCATTAACATCAATACCATTTGCCTGCTCAAGCAATTCTAGAGATTTATCAATCTCTTATTATTATTTCTTACTTATGGCGTAAAATAAGAGTATTATTCTTCAGTTCATTCTGAAAAAATTATTATTTCATCAAATTAATTATTTCATCGATGTGACCAAAGATAGCCTGCCCTCTTTGTAGACGTCCGATTATAGCTTCGATTTTGTAAATTCCTTCAACCAGCTCAATTTGTTCAATTAACTTAATTGAATTAAGGGTTTCGATTTCAGCTTGACACCGATTTACTTTCTCGTGAATACGACGTCTTAGTTTATCTTCCACGGCACTAATGAGGGATGCTTCCCCGCCAACAGAGGGAGTAGCTTTCACCTCACACCTTTGCAGCCATCATTAAATTTTCAATCTGCGTCCATCTTTTCAACTCGTTTTTTTTTCCGACAGAGATTGAGACGACCACGAGCTGCTGTCCGCCAATTCGCTTTAAGTTACCAATAAGAAGTATTTAAGAACTAAGTGAATATTAATTAAGCATACCATGGTTAATATAATTGTAATACCTTGTATTTATCTTACAAATAAAGGATTTGTAACCTCTGTCAAGAGTAAAAAAGTGTTTTACTGAGGTTGACAAATAAGTTTCGGTTGCGACCGAAATAGCCGCAACATTTTACAAATCTTACGGAAAATTTTTCATATTATAAGAACATTCTTCGTCTCCTGAGGAGCATACATACGCCATCAATAAGCCGCCAATATGCCACCCAAGAAGAAGACGACAGCATTTAATCCAACTCGTCATCAAGAAGAGGAATTCAACTGCTGCTGCTGCAACGAACCCGACTCAGCCGGTGATATGGTTCAGTGCGATCGATGCAAGTCGTGGAACCATTTTAGCTGTGCCGGTGTAAACAGCAGCATTGCCGAAAAATCGTACACGTGTGAAAAATGCAGAGGTAAGAGTATCTGCTTAAATAATAGTTCTTTAGCCAATTAGAGAAACCAACACGACGCAAACATCCTCAGCCACAATCACCTCAATATTAACACAAAGCACTGTCACGGTTCCTGTCAACTATGCAGCCACATTTGCTGCCACTTACGGAAATACAACCGAAACATCAATTTCAAATGAAGGTTGTTTCCCGCCAACTGCGCCGTCGATTCCGGTGTTCCAACAAACTGCTGTGCCTTTACCTGCGTATAGTGCGGCTGAAGCTGCCGCCGTGCGTGGGGACACAGCCAACAAATTATCACACCATGCTCAACATGAACAAGCGCAACCAATGTCTGTTAAAGTTTCTGCGCACAGTGCGGCCGAGGCTGCCGCCGTGTGTGGAAATCTTTCTCACCCCGCCTGTTACAAGGTCGAACCAACCATACTCGGTTGCAACATTTCAAAACATGTTCAGTCTGCCAATTGCGCCAACCATCGCCGAATCATGTCCAGTAAAAGCACCATCCATGACCTCAACCCAGAATGTTCAACCATCCTCCCTGGTCATACACGAACATTTCTCAGGAGCAAATAAATTTTCACAAGAACCTCAAGCGAAAGGAGTACCGGTTCCTAAACTGTCATCCGACAAGCCAATGGTCGATTCGAGCTGTTCAAAGTCTTCCAAATCCTCGTCAAATAAGCGCCTTCAAATTCAGTTGCAGAAAATTGAAGAAGAACACAAATTGCGATAGGAAAGAGAGGCCGAGTACATTTCTCAAAAATATGAAGCTATGAATAGAGCTCTTGATTCTTCGGAGGAGGACGAAGAGATCGACCACAACAGTGAATTGAAACTGAAAGCTGCAAATGCAAGCATACACCATTGGGTTGAAGGAATGTCTGGGAGATACTACTCGCACCCTACAGTGAACGTCAAGTCGAATATTCCGGAGTTTGCATCCACCGTTTTGCAATCGCAATGCGCTGATGGACACTTGGTTAAAGGCGCAGCTAGAAAGCCATCACTTGGTGACAACCAACAACCAGCATGCTCAACCGACGTTCCAGGTGCAGCTGTTCAATCATTTGAAATTCACCATCGCCAACTACCGCATTTCTCGGAGAACACCTTTACACGTCCGGCCCCACCGCAAAGCTTTCAAGACCATCCAGCCAATCAACATCTCAACGCTCGGGTGAGCGAACACCTGCCTCCCACCTACCATCTGCCCTCGTCCACCAATACGCAGCAAGGTACGCACTCAAATACTTTTTTAACTACAAATAATCTAGCAGCGCGGCATCTGACACGAGACTTGCCTGTTTTCGACGGAGATTCCTAAGGAAATCAGACGAGGTTCAGTTGCCAATTAGCTACCCCATGGCCAGAAAGCGGCTAGTTTGTCTCCAAAGGCGAATGCAACGCGATCGAGTCCTAGCCGAGAAGCTTAAGAATAAGATCGGGGAATATGTCACGAAAGGTTACGCTCGAAAGATAACGCAAGAAGAGATTTTGGAAAATCAAGACAGCTCATGGTACCTACCAGTGTTCCCAGTGGAAAATCCAAATAAACCTGGAAAGCTAAGGATTGTACGGGACGCTACGGCTACAGTCCACGGCACGTCGCTCAACTCTCTACTGCTTAAAGGACCACACCAACTTACCCCCTTGACATCCGTCATCTACAAGTTCAGACAAAACAAGATTGCAATCTGTATGGACATTATGGAAATGTTTCACCAGATTGGTATTCGAAAGGAGGATCAACACTATCAGCGTTTTTTATGGGGCTGTGACGAGAGTGGGAATCCAGACACATATGTGATGATGGTGATGACGTTTGGTGCGACGTGTTCTCCAGCCACCGCACACTTCGTCAGGAACATCAACGCCGATCAGTTTGCTTCTGAGTTTCCGAATGCTGCCCTGTCAATCAAGGAAAACCATTGCGTGGACTTGCCTGTTTTCGAAGGAAATTCCTCGGAGTGGCCAATTTTCATCGCAAGTTATAATCGAAGCACAGAATTGGGCTGCTTTAGTGATGATGAAAATCTCATAAGATTGCATAAAGCTCTTAAAGGCGGAGCGTTAGAAGCGGTACGGAGTTTGATAATACAACCGAACTGTGTCGGACGTGTAATTAGCACTCTTAGAATGCTATACGGTAGGCCAAAATTAATAATCAACACCCTTATTCGTAATGTAACGTGCGCTTAGTTCG
The DNA here is from genome assembly GCA_949752695.1 of Melanostoma scalare. NCBI lineage: Eukaryota > Metazoa > Arthropoda > Insecta > Diptera > Syrphidae > Melanostoma > Melanostoma scalare. The sequence goes on along the minus strand of OX456984.1, from coordinate 106,468,135 downwards.
CAAAATAAAACTTCACTTTTTAATTTATTTCTACCACTTTATCCAGTATCTTTACTTTATTCGAACTCAACTCGACTATTGGACTATCACTGGTTAACAATATTTCACTCTTAACTTTATCACTGTATAATCAAAAAACTGACTGCTCGTTGCGTCAGCGGTCCTATTTATATAGAACAACACTCATCTAGAGCGTTCCAGTTTCTTCTCCATGGTTTCCACATTTGCTGTCAAGCATCTCTACACTCACACACACTGGCTTACAAGCAATGCCTCTCATTTATACCATTCCATTATAGTGTTGCCAGTTGTGTTTTCGGTTAAACGTTTTCGATTAGGAAATTGATATAAATGTTGGGTGTTCATTACACTGCCCCCTCCTTAAGATTGTTCGTCCCGAATAATTCCATCTGCAGCCTCGCCACTATATCGATGCAGCCGGTCACAATGAACTACTTTTAACTTGCCTCTTAATCCTCTTTGGATGCGGTAAACCACGTCGTTAATCCTCGTGACAACAGTATAAGGACCTTCCCAGTTCTGCTGAAGTTTCGGTGACAATCCCTTTTGACGATGAGGACTATAAAGCCACACACGACCTCCTGCTTGGAATCCTGCCGTTGTCGCTTTTGTGTCGTACCGTGTCTTCATCCGGTCGCTGTAGCAGCCGCATGGTTTGGGCAGCCGCATGGTTTTCCCGAACAGGATGTCAGATGGTGTTTGTCCTGTCGAGCTATGTACTGCACTTCTATAGGCCATCAGGAATAGCGGTACGTGCCTATCCCAGTCTCTTTGGTAGTCGCCTACGACCTTGGTGAGGTGTACTTTCAAGGTCCGGTTGAATCTTTCAACCATCCCATCAGATTGTGGATGAAGCGGTGTGGTTCTGGTCTTCTTGACGCCAAGTAGTCCGCACACTCCTTGGAAGATGTTTGACTCAAAGTTCCTCCCTTGGTCGGAATGGAGTTCCATAGGCACGCCAAACCTACTCACCCAGTTAAACACAATCTGGTCGACCGCCGTTTTGGCTTCTTGATTTGGGATGGCATACGCCTCAAGCCACTTGCTAAAATAGTCCATAGCAACCAGAATGTACTTGTTTCCAGCGTTGGTCTCTGGAAAAGGCCCAGCCACATCTACTGCAATCCTCTTAAAAGGTGATCCAACGTTGTACTGATGCATCTTACCTTGAATCTTCCTACCAGGTCCTTTGGTTGCACAACTTCTCCACGTCATCTCTAGCATGCAACCAGTAGAACCGATGTCGCACCTTCTCCAGTGTTTTGTTAACTCCCTGGTGACCTCCAGAAGGTCCGTCGTGCATCTCCCGAAGAACTTCACTGACTTTCGATTGCGGTACGATCAGCTGCATCACATATGATTTACCGTCAGCGGACTCTGATCTTCGCCTGAGGACACCTTCTTGCACATATACTGAGTCCCACTGTGCCCAATAGGCTTTGAGAACTGGACTCCTGTCAGAAATGTCTCCCCATTCAGGTTTCTCTTCATTTTCTTTCCATGCGAGAATGGGTTCGATATCTGGATCCTCCTGTTGAGCGGTCCTCACTTCCTCATTGCTCCATCCGCATATGGGGTCAGCTCTTAGTCGCTGAGTGGTAATATTTTCTTTGTTTTCTTGTCGCCTACAATGCTTGCAATCCTCTTTGCAAGGTCTTCGGGACAATGCGTCAGCGTTTGAGTGCAGCTTTCCTCTGCGGTGTTGAATCTGGTAATCATAAGTCTGCAGTCTTTCTATCCACCTTGCGACTTGACCTTCTGGATTTTGGAAGTTCAACAGCCAGTTCAGAGCACCATGGTCTGTCCGCAGAAGGAATTTCTGTCCATAGATGTACTTATGGAAGTGCTTTGTTGCCAAGATAAGAGCTAGCAGTTCCCTTCTGGTCACGCAGTAGTTTCTTTCAGGCTTCGAGAGGACCTTACTGTAATATGCCACCACTTTCTCTTCGCCATCATGCACTTGGGATAGTACCGCCCCGATTCCAACGTTGCTTGCATCTGCGTCGATGATGAATGTTTTGCCAGGTGTTGGATGTGCCAGCACTGGAGCGTTACAGAGGCGGTATTTGAGTTCCTGAAAAGGTTTTTCACACTCACCTGACCATTTGAACTGCTTCCCTTTTTCGGTGAGCTGATGCAAACTTTTTGCAACTCCAGCAAAGTTCTTAACAAAACGTCGGTAATATGTGGCAAGACCAAGAAAGCTTCGCAGTTGATTTTTGTCCTGTGGTGTTGGCCAATTTTTGACGGAGTTAACTTTTTCAGGATCAGTCTTCACTCCCAGAGATGATGTGTCCCAAATACTTAACTTCGGTTTTGAAAAGTGCACATTTTTCTGGATTCAGTTTAAGGTAAACCTCTCGAAGTCTCTGAAACACGGCTTTTAGGTTCTTGCAATGTTGGTCAAATTTTTTCCCGTAAACAATGACATCGTCCAAGTAGACAAGGCACGCTTTCCACGTCAGTCCTTGAAGAACGCACTCCATCAAACGCTCGAATGTTGCCGGAGCGTTGCATAGCCCAAACGGCATAACTTTAAACTGCCAGAGCCCATTACCTGTAGAAAACGCCGTCTTTTCCCGATCATCAGGGTGGATGTCAACTTGCCAATATCCACTCTTCAAGTCCAGCGTCGAAAACCACTGGGCTCCCTCCATGGCATCCAGGGTATCACTGATTCTCGGCAGAGGATAGCTGTCCTTCTTTGTCACATCGTTCAGCCTTCGGTAGTCCACACAAAAACGAGTGCTTCCGTCTTTCTTGTTCACTAGCACCACTGGTGAAGCCCAAGGACTTTTGGAATTTTCAATAAGACCGTCCTTCTTCATTGTTGTTATCATTTCCTCAACCTCACCTTGTTTGGCCAGTGGAAGGCGTCTTGCGGGTTGACGAATCGGTCTTGCATCTCCTGTGTTGATGCGATGCTGCACCAACTGTGTCCTACCATATTGCCCCTTTGCCGATGCGAAGATGTCAGTGTACTCTTGTAGGAGATTTTTAGTTATCCTCGTTTGTTGGTGATCAAGGTTGGATGAATTCAGGATTCTAGCTTTGATGGTTTTGAGCTCCTCCGGAGTTATAGTTTTTCTCGGGGCTTCGTCTGTGATCTTCGTAATTGCTGCAACCGATTCGCAACGTCCAATGACTTCTCCTTTCTTCAACTTTACATCGTACGGTCTGGTGTTTAGTAATCGTACGGGGACCATTTTGTTTTTCGGTGCTACCAGAGTTTTCCCAATGATGACGCTTTGGGAGGAACACTCTGGGTCTGGTTCCACCATGAGGTATCGAAGGCTTCCAAACTCACCTTCAAGTTTTGTCCAAACGAACACTTCAGAAGAAGGAGGCAGGATCAGATCTTCCGTGATGACAGTCCTCAGTGTTGACGTATTTTCATTCGAATAGGTCATTTGAATTTCTTTATTTTGGTATTTCCAAACTTGATTACCGATATCCAAAATTACTCCGTGCTGTTTCATAAAGTCGATTCCAATGATGCACTCGTCACATATATCTGAGACCAGGAATTGATGAGTAAACACTAGATCAGCCAGTCGGATTTTAAGACACACTTCTCCATATAGCCTTGCTGCTTCTCCCGTTGCGGTTCTTAGACGGTAGCTATTGGTGTTATGAAGCCACGTCATCTTTACCAGGTCTCGACGTACTATGGAGCCTGTGGCACTGTTGTCGATGGTACCCACATGTTTGGTCCCGTTAATAGTAGTCTCCACAGTCAGACTTTTGTTGTCTCGTTTGGTCTGTGAGACCTGGATGGTGGTTCTGGGGCCATCGATACAAGAAACCCACCTCTGCCCCTCGAAGTTGGATTGATAGGCAACGCTGGTGTTGTTGTTACCTTGCTCTAGGTTGGATCTCTTGCTTCCACAATGTTGACAAGCGGCTTTATTTGGTGGTAGTCGGCATTGACGCTGTAAGTGCCCGGTCTTGTTGCAATTCCAACATCTTGCTAGTCCGCTCCGCTTTTTCTTTTGTATTTCAGCTCTTTGGCACGAGCATTCTTCGACTATGGCTTCTCTAAGTCGATGTACTCCATGAGAAGCCTGTTCTGCTGCTTCAATTGTCAATGCGAATGCTAAAGTTTCGGAAAGAGTACGTGTTCTAGCAGTTCGCACAGACCTCTGAAGATGTATATCGGAAATGGCACGAACGAAGGACTCAACAGCAAGCTGGTTGATGATTTCTTCTCCAGCATCCGGGTATGCCAGGTGAACCAGTCTTTCGACGTCTGCTTGGAGCTGCTGTAGACTTTCACCCCTTTTCTGGACTCTGTTATTGAGTTGGACTCGGAAGACTTCTTTCAAGTGGCTATCTCCAAAGCGTTTATCTATAGCTGCCACGAGAGAACTGAAATCGCCGCTATGACTAAGAATCCAATAACGAAAAAAAAACTTAAAAAAAAATTTTTTTTGAAAAGTCGTTTTTGTAATTTTTGGTTTTCTCAAAAACTACAGGTTATTTTGGCATCCGGGTTTTTGTGTTTGATCAAAAATAAGTAAGAGCATTGAAAATAAGCCAGAAAAATACTACTTAATTACGTAAAATTTTGAAAAAAAAAGGTTTGAAGAAAAAAAATTATGTTTTTTTTTTTCAAAATTTTGACTTTGAAAATTAATATTTTAAAAACTATTCAAATGAACAACTTAATTTTAAATTTTATTGAATGTATAGGTTTTTGGCTTTTCAAAATACTATAGCACGACTCTGTAGGTATTACCGTTATTTTTAAATAATATTTTTTCCATTTTTAGTGATTTTTTTCTTAAATGGCCCTCCCGCCTAAACGGGGGAAAATGGACCCCCCCCTCCCATACGATTTTTTGCTTGTCTAGGTCCAACCTACACACCCTATCTTTTTGTCACACCTTATGCGAATCACCCTGTATAATAAAAAATAATAAATAACACAAAATAAACAACGATTTCACAACGATCTTTCACAAACTGTCAAAAGAGACAGCTGTCAATCGCCAGGCAATTACATAACAAGCCATCTATTGACAAACACAAATAATACGAAAAATACCAGCGCCGTCTCCCAAAAAGTAAAAAGTAATATTTATTTGAGTTGTAGGTAAATAAAAATGGCTATTACCCTATATGCTTTAAAATCACTACTAAAGGAGCAAAAAGATGAGATTTTTAAGCATATCAGTGAATCTACTGAAAAAGTTAACAAAAATACGGATGAGAAAGTGGGAATTCTTTCTGAAAAAGTTGAAAAGCTTGAAGAAATAGTTGAAACTCAAGGAAAAATAATTGAAAAACAAGGAGTTACATGCGCCAATCAGGAAAAACGTATATCTGAACTCGAAATAGGAATGAGGCGAAATAATACTATAATCTTTAAAGTCGAAGAGGAAGAAAACACTCCGGAAGAACTGCTCTCAATGGTAATTAAAAATCTTAAGAAAAGCAACGAACAATTTCAACTTACAGCAAATGACTTCGATAGCTGTTATCGTTTATGGAAAAAGTCCGAAGGCAAAATAAGACCCATACGCCTTATCTTTAAAAGCTAGAGAAGAAACAAAATATACTCTTATCAAAAAAAAAAAACAAACAGCTTAAATATATCGGAAGACCTTCCTAAATCAATTGTTGAAGCAAGGAAACCACTAGTCCCAAAGTTATTGGAATTCAAAAAACAAGGCAAAAAGCGTTTTTTAAACTAGATGAACTTATAGTAGATGGAAAAGTTTGGAATGAGAATATAAATACTGAACAGGAAAACCCAAGAAAAAGAACAAGCTCACAGGAAAACTCACCAACAAACCCAATGAAGAAAGATGACAAAAATAAAATAAAAACAACTATTATTGGTTCAACCAACATTACTCCCAAAGGAAAACAAACATCAAACCCAGTAAGAAAGTTCCTGATTCAACAAAAATTAAACGACACTATACATAAGACTTACACATCAAACAAAACTAATAGTGAAATCCAAAAACCAACTAGTAGCAAAACACGAAGCTTAGAATAGCAAATACAGCTTAACAACTACGCATTAAATATTACTTTCGAAAAATCGACAAATAAGAAAACAGATCACAATCACAAACAAACAAATCACAACACCTCAAAACAACAATCCCCCTCAACAAGGTTGATCACCATAGGGAGAATAAATCACAACCCCTCTACCCCAAAACCAAAATCTTTTTTAAAACAGAAAACAGAACTGATCAAAAAAAACATTCTCATATATACACCAAGAAAGAAAAAAAAGCAAACAACAACAACAACAACAACAACTCCCTCAAGCCGGCTTGCCACCGTGAGGGATGTAGGCTTAAACCCCCCAAATTACTTAAAGAAATCAACACTAAAATCTATAAACATATGCTCATTCAATGTAAGAACTTTATCTACAGACGAAAAAATGGAAGAACTTAAACAAGCAATATCATGCATCGAATGGGACATTATCGGGCTAACTGAAACAAGAATATATGGACAACAAATAAATGAAAATGACATTGGGATATTCTGTTACATAGGCGAAACCAAAGGACTGTACGGAGTTGGCTTTCTCATCAAAAAAGATCTCAAAAGTTATATAACAGAAATACGACTCTTTAATGAGAGAATATGTAGTATCACTCTACAAATCAGTAAAGCGAAATTGACCGTAATACAAATATATGCCCCAACAGATAGAGCTACCGACGAAGAAATCGATCAATTCTATGACTGTCTGGAACAAGTGTATGAAACAACAAAAACAGAAGTTATGTACGTCATAGGAGATTTCAACGCAAAGTTGGGTTTGCAAAACGAAGGTGAAGAAAACATCATTGGGCGTTTCGTATATGGACAAAGAAATAGACGTGGAAACAGATTACTTAGCTGACTACAAGAATGTTAGATTAAGTGACATTTGCAAACTCATTTTTAAAGAAAAAGGACAAATTCAAATGGACTTGGATATCTCCAGCTAATAAAACAAAAAACGAAATTGATCTAGTACTGACAAATAAAATAAAAACAATCATGGACGTTTCAACGATAACCACGTTAAAGTTTGATAGTGACCATAGGATGATACACGCAAAAATCAAAATCAACCACAGAACTATGAACAGGAATCATCAGAAATATTTTACACCTAGAGAAATTACTTCAGAGCAACAAACAACGTATAACATACAACTTGGAAGAAAAATAAATGAAATAAAAAACACCACTTACACTTCAGAAAATATTCAAAACATTTATGATATCTTCGAAACTATCATAAGAACTTCAGCAAAGGACACTTTAATGAAACCAAAGTCGAAAAAATCTCACAGAATACAAAAATAATGATAAACAAAAGAGAAGAATTGAGAGCAAAAACACATCTGACAGCACATTAAAAACAAGAACTGAAAGAATTAAGAAAAACAATTAAATTACAGTCAAAAACAAATATCCAAAACTACAACGAATCGAAGGTGAAAGACTTATTAGAAAATACAAAATCAATAAAAAAGACAAAACAATTTTTGTGGGATGATGGAAAAGAATGGATCATTTCTATAAAAAATGATAAAAAAATACTCACCAAAACGATAGATATAAATAAAACAGCTACAGATTTCATTGAATCCCTGTTTTCATCAACAAACAATGAAGCAGACAACAACAACATTTTCCTTGACAACAACTTTGATGACGATTCGATACTTTTCAACGAAATGGAAATCACACACTGCATCGACGAATTGGGACAAGAGAAAAGTTCAGGCAGTGATGGTATCGAGGCAGAAATTTTAAAATTCGGAAAACAATTTGTCACACCATTTCTGACAAAACTTTTCAACGCCATTCTTAAGACTCAACAGATACCAAAACAATGGAAACAAAGCATCATATCATAGCATTATTACATAAAAAAGGAGACAAAGAACATATAAATAATTACAGACCAATCAGCTAAATATCGACAGTGTATAAACTTTTCTCAAAAGCATTATACAAAAAATTAAAAATATCACTAAATGACAAACAGCCAAGAGAGCAAGCCGGATTTAGAGAAGGATTTTCAACTACTGACCACTTACAGACCATTAACCAACTAATAGTGTAAGGTATAAATAAAATGCATGCAGACCTTTAGAATTATTAGACATAACTATTGTAACTAGACCTTAAGAATAATGGGTGATGAGCAAACGCCATCTGCCGAAGAATAAAAGTAAGAAAGAAAGAAGAGAAAGAAAGAATGAAATAAAGCAATGGCCGGAGTTCACTTCCGCCCTGACAGAAATCAAGTAAAGACGTGTTTATTTTTAATCGAGTTTGTATCTTTCAGGTGTGGGGTAATCCAAGGAGAAAAAAATGCCGAAATCAAACAGAATGGAAATTGTGAACCTTCTGCAGGATAAAAGAATTGAATTTCCCCAAACAGCTACTATAGCACAACTGCGTTCATTACTAAATGACGCACAAGTTAATACAAGAACAATTGATGACACTGCCGAAAAATATGCCGATTCCGCTGCCACAACTGATGCCATTGCTGTAAAAGATGCCGAACATGCTGCTCCTGCCACCAAAGTTATTGTTCCCGCTGCCTCTACTGCCACTGCTGCTCATCCTGCTGAATGTGATGAAACTTTATCTACCGCTGCACATGCTGCCCACACTGCTGCTTCTGCCGCCAAAGTTATTGTTCCCGCTGCCTCTGCTGCCACTGCTGCTCATCCTGCTGAATGTGATAAAACTTCATCTATCGCTGTACCTGCTGCCTACACTGCTGCTTCTTCCGCCAAAGTTATTGTTCCCGCTGCCTCTACTGCCACTGCCGCTCATCCTGCTGAATGTGATGAAACTTCATCTATCGCTGTACCTGCTGCCTACACTGCTGCTTTTATCGCCGACATTCCTACACACGAATCTGATTATGAGCTGGCTGCTCTTGAGGAGCAGATAAATATCCTCAAAAAGAAGAAGGAACTCCTAACACTCACACGTCAGTTTGAACAAATGAAGTCCGAGCCTGTAAATCGTGTTCGTGTCGACGACATCGTTCGAGTTGTCCCAAAGTTCAGCGGTGACCGTATGTCAGGTTACGATGTCAAACATTTCATAAATGACCTGGAGCAAATCTCCAAAACATACCAATGTGACGAGGCGTTTATGTATATATGTCTTCGAAGTTTGTTGGCTGGTGCTGCTGCCGATTGTGCTAGCCAAAGTGAGGCGCGTGACTATAAGGGATTGAAAGCAGTTTTGACCAAGGAATTTGACTAAGTGTTCAGCTATATCGAGGTGATAAATCGACTACGCAAGCGCCAATGGAACCGCAGCTCCGAGGACATGCATCATTACATCCTCATTATGAATGGTTTGGCTAGACAAAGCCAGCTAAGAGAACACGAAGTCGTTGGCATAATTGTAGATGGCATGCGTCTGCCAGCCGAAGATGCCACTTTACTATTAAGCGGAACGTCTACAATCGACCAACTAAAAGTCGCAGTTGGAATACATCGTGATCGCATATCGGATCATATCAAAGAAAATGCTGCAAGTCGTTTCCGATCCCAGACAGGCGCTTCAAGTAACGCTCCTAAGGCTATTCAACAGAAGAAACACCAAGACGTCGAGCAGCCTCGCTGCTTTAACTGCAGCAAATTGGGACATTATCAGAGTAAATGTCCATACGAAGTACGAGCACCAGGTTCATGTTTCAAATGTTGGAAAATGGGTCACGACCATCGAAGTTGTCCTAACCCCCCGAAGAATCTGATGTACCGCAGTCTGGTTGCTGCTGTTGACGATGGAAATTTTGCCAGAGAAGAATCTGATACAGATTTTATTGATGCTGTTAATTATGTAAGTGTTGCTTTTAATCCTAAGTCTGCCGAGCACTGCAAATTTACGAGTTTTTTCTCTTTGTTTGATACCGGTAGTCCGGTTAGCTTTGTTCGACATTCAATGCTCACAAGAAATGTTTCCAACGAGAAACATGAAACATCATTCCGTGGTTTGGGAAATAAATCCCTCTCGTCATTCGGCCGTATCAGTTGCATTATAAAATTCAAGAACTTGTGCTTCCAGCACGAATTAATAATCCTTCCAAACGAGGAAATGAATATACCACTTATTTTAGGAAGAGACTTCTTAAACAAATGTAATATTGTTTTGTGTTTAAAGAATAATAAAAATGTTTTTGAAACCGATGATACGGATGAATCAGAATTTATAAACAAAAACTCGTATTTTTGTATTGCCGGAAAAGATAGAATTTCATCAGCCATTCTCAGTTGTTCAAATAATATTATGAATATTGATGATAGCGTTGTGTCGAATGGGCAGATGAGTGGGTTATTTGATAGTGTCCAATTTTGCGATAGAAATTGTTATGACTCGATGTATAAATCGGTTTCTCCAGACGTGTGCACAATTCAATTACGCGAGCAAGATGAAATTGAGATGCATTTAGATATAAATAAGTCATTGAAGGATAATACTATTCAGATGATTAAGCACACTATTTGTGAAGAGTATTTATGCCCAGTTGATTTAGAAGTAAAACCGCATAATTCCGAAATGCATATCAGACTTACCAATAATACTCCTTTCCATACGATGCCTAGACGCCTTTCGTATTTTGAGAAAGTAGAGGTACAGAAAATATTAGACGATTTGTTGAAGCAAGGGGTCATTAGGTCGAGTCAGTCCTCATACGCGTCTGCCATTGTTCTAGTAAAGAAAAATCAGGAGAGATTCGTTTGTGCGTTGATTTTAGAAATCTTAATAAGATCACAGCACGGGATAATTATCCACTGCTGTTAATAGAAGATTGTTTAGGTTATTTAGGAGGAAAAAAATATTTCTCCACCCTAGACCTTAAGAATGGATTTTTCCACGTAGCAATGGCACCCGATTCGATCCAATATACTTCTTTTGTCGTACCAAATGGACAGTACGAGTATACGCGTATGCCGTTTGGTTTAAAAAACGCCCCAGCTGTTTTCCAACGTTATATATGTGAGATTTTTGCTGATTTTATTTCTTCTGGACAAATTTCGGTTTATATTGACGATATTGTTTTGGCCACTATAACACTTGACGAGCATGTAGCATTATTAAAAAGGGTTTTGCGACGCATGGCTGAAAAGGGGTTGATCTTACGACTTTCTAAGTGCTGATTCGCTTATGAACGAATTGAGTATCTCGGCTATTCAGTTACCACAGAAGGTATACGTCCAAATGATGACCATATTGAAGCCATAAAGAAGTTGCAAGTACCTCGGAATTTGAAAGAACTGCGAACTGTTTTGGGTATGTTTAGTTATTTTAGAAAATTTATTGAAGGACATAGTAAGTTGACCAAACCTTTGTCAGAATTAACCTGTCAAGGAGCAGTTTTTTCCATAACCCCTGTTCGGGAAGATGCTTTTAATGTATTGAAAAATAGGCTTATAAATAGTCCGGTTTTAGCAATATATGATCCATCAAAAGAAACGGAGTTGCATTGTGATGCCAGTTCTTTGGGTTTTGGGGCCGCTCTTATGCAGCGACAAAGTGACGGGAATTTTCACCCTGTATCATACTTTCGAAGACGGCTACCGCCGCTGAACAACGTTATCATAGTTTTGAACTGGAGTCATTGGCCATAGTGTATGCCCTTAGGCGCTATCGAGTTTATTTAGAAGTCATAAAGTTTAAAATTGTGACGGATTGCAATTCACTTAAGTTAACTTTAGAACGGGAACGAATGAATACTAGAATTGCAAGGTGGGCCCTTGAATTGCAGTCATATGACTACACCCTGCAACATCGCCACGGTGTTTCAATGGGGCATGTAGATGCCCTAAGTCGATTGCACTCTAAGTCGGAGGGACATTCAAATTCAATAAAAGAGCCTACCGATATAAACGGTATTGTGGCTGCTGTCGAATCCGATTGTTTTGATCCCGGGGCAATTCAGGGTATCTTATGTCGCACTATACATCTAACCGATGATAACGATGTCTGTTTCAGAATTCAACTTACACAGGGTCGAGATGAACGTATTGTCAAAATACGTGGCGAGTTAGAAGAAGGACCGGTTCCAGGTTTTGATATGAAAGATGGTCTAGTATTTAAGGTCAATGAAAAGGGTAGGAATCTGTTATACGTAGCCAGAGAAATGGAAGAAAACGTGATAAGATTGATCCATGAAAAGTTAGGTCACATGGCAGTGGACAAAACTTTGGAGGGTCTTCGAAAGCATTACTGGTTTCCTGGTATGAGGGAAAAGATCGGTAACTTTATAAGCAACTGCATTCGGTGTATCATGTACGCTGCTCCCGTTAGGGCATCCGAGAGAATGTTGTACAGTATAGTGAAGAAACCTGAACCGTTCGATTCTTTGCACGTGGATCATTTTGGACCGTTGCCGTCTGTAAATTCGAAGAGAAAACATATACTGTTAGTAACTGATGCTTTCACTAAATTTAATAAGTTATACGCTGTAAATTCTACCAGTTCTAGGGAGGTTCAAGCTTGTCTTGAAAAATACTTTCAATATTATAGTCGTCCGAGACGTATCATTTCCGATCAGGGCGCGTGTTTTACGAGTTTAGAGTTTGCTGGTTTCCTAAAGAAACACAATATTGAGCATGTAAAAATAGCAGTAGGATCTCCACAGGCAAATGGTCAAGTAGAACGAGTAAATCGGACATTGAAATCGATGTTAGGGTAACTTTGTGAACCGATCGATCATGCTGATTGGGTTCAGGTACTTCCTGAAATAGAATTTGGGTTGAACAATTCAAAACATAGTTCAACAAAACATTCACCAAGTGAACTGTTGTTTGGGATAGTACAGAGAGGTAAGATTATCGATGAACTCTCCGAATATTAAGACGCAAGCTTCAATTTAGGAGAAGAGCGAGATTTGGTGGCCATGCGTGCCAGTGCTCATGAGGCGATTCAAAAGTCCCAAACATATAATGAAAATTATTTAGCTAAGCGGAGTTCGCCGGCAAAGGTCTATTCTGTAGGTGATTTTGTTGTAGTTCGAAATGTCGATGCCACGCCAGGAGTAAACAAGAAACTAATTCCGAAATATCGCGGTCCGTATGTAATACACAAAATAATGGGTAATGATCGGTATGTAATACGAGATTAGAGCTGTGTCAATCGCGATTGATTCGGTCTTTTTGACCCGTTCACTGGAAATGATTGATGATTGCAATCATACAAAACTAAAACAATCAATCACCATTTCAATCATTACCATAGAACGCCACTTGTATGAGATGGGTGAAGACGTCCGAAACCGAAACCAATGATTTGATAGAAACGAACGACCGAAACCGAAACCAATCATTTGTACGAGCCGAACGTCTGAAAATGAAACCAATCATTTGAACGTTGAACCTTGAACGATAGGCGAACGACCGAAATTGAAACCAATCGTTTGAACGAAATGAACGACCGAGACTGAAACCAATCACCAATCACTTGAACCAAACGACCGACCGAGATTGAAACCAATCGTTTGAACGAAACGAACGAACGAGACTGAAACCAATCACCAATCACTTGAACCAAACGAACGACCGAAACTGAAACCAATCGTTTGAACGAGACCCGAAGCGATTGACCGAAACTCAAACCAATCAAACAAGTACTACAGTACTCTGTCTACTTTGATGCTCATAGAATGGTGCTATTGCTGAGTAGGTGGGCGATGTTTTTCATTTCAGATGAAGCACATATGTATACATACTTAAGTTTGTTTTATATTTTCAGCTTTAAGAATTTCATAGATATAGAACTTTTCTAGTCCTTGTTTTAAAGCGATATGGAAAGATTTCTACTTCAAATTTTTTAAGGCGATTCTCACTGAAAATGTAAAATGAATGTAATGTGTGTATGTATATGCACATCTAAAAAAGAAAACCATCCCCTATCTACAACTCAGTACCATACTATTGGTTCTTGCCTACGTTTCTGTTTCGATGTTGACTCGACTGCACCTATGTAGATATGTATGTAGGTAGACACGAAGCGCAAACAGAGAGTAATACAAATTAAAAAATACAACGCTGCACTGCAAATGATTGGTTTCAATTTCGGTCGTTCCTCGTTCTCGTGGGTCTATTGGTTTCAGTTTCGGTCGATCGCCTCGGCCAGTTCAAGTGATTGAATGATTGATTGAAATGACCGAATCTTTCCATTGAACGATTGATGATTGATTCGTTCACTGGAAATGAACGATTTACACAGCATTATACGAGATGTGGATAACTGTCAAATAACGCAACGTCCGTATAATAATGTCGTCGAGGCCGCTCGCATACGGAGATGGATTGCGAAAAAGAATGATAACGTTACTGAGAATGGTTGTACGAGCGACACCATATTGATTAAGTCTAAAAAAAAAAAAAAAAAAAATAGGTATATCGAGGTCGATTTGTTTTGTAGGTCGGCCGAGGTTGTAAGGTATAAATATAATGCATGCAGACCTTTAGAATTATAAGACATAACTATTGTAACTAGACCTTAAGAATAATGGGTAATGAGCAAACGCCATCTGCTGAAGAATAAAAGTAAGAAAGAAAGAAGAGAAAGAAAGAATGAAATAAAGCAATGGCCGGAGTTCACTTCCGCCCTGACAGAAATCAAGTAAAGACGTGTTTATTTTTAATCGAGTTTATAATAGAAAAATTTATTGAGTACAAGAAACCTCTCTATCTTTTATTCGTTGACTTTAGTAAAGCTCTTAATACGATAGAACATAAAAGCATTTGGGCAGCACTAAAGAATCAAAATATCAATCCAATATTAACAACGAAACTGAGCACATACAAACAGAAATAGACAGCTTAAAACTACAACTCCAAACAATCGCGATCAATAACATTGCAGCTGATGCTATCTTAATAGGCATACCGTACACTCCGAATGAACAACTAAAAAACACTTTCAACTTAATTTGTCATTGCATTAATTACCAACCTCCGCATATTTCTGCAATATTCAGATCAAAAGTAAAAACCAACTCCGTCATAATAATTAAATTCCTAAGTGCAACCGACAAAATTAAAACCATAAAAGCACTTTCTGATTTTCGAAAATTGTCTTCCCGGAAATTAAGTCTGAATGATATCGACCCGAATCTAAACTCAGATCTCAGACACCCCCTTGTATATATAATCTATAGTACTATTACTTCGGCCTTACTAGCGCCATTTAAAGACTGTGAATCACGCTACTAAAATCGCTTAAGAGCAGGAAATCACAAGAGAAATTAATTCTCTTGCCATTTCGCTTGCTATTATAAATTCGGAGGAGTAGTAGGTTGAGATGCTCAAGAATACAATTAATTAACTTTGATTGTGTATAATTAAATTAGAATAATTGGTGGATGGGCGTCGTACTATTCGGGTAGGCTCTGACTGTAACTTATAGTACACGTCAAATAATATAATATAAAATAATAATTAAATTCCTAAGTGCAACCGACAAAATTAAAACCATAAAAGCGCTTTCTGATTTTCGAAAATTGTTTTCCCGGAAATTAAGTCTGAATGATATCGACCCGAATCTAAACTCAGATCTCAGACACACCCTTGTATATATAATCTATAGTACTATTACTTCGGCCTTACTAGCGCCATTTAAAGACTGTGAATCACGCTACTAAAATCGCTTAAGAGCAGGAAATCACAAGAGAAATTAATTCTCTTGCCATTTCGCTTGCTATTATAAAATCGGAGGAGTAGTAGGTTGAGATGCTCAAGAATACAAATAATTGACTTTAATTGTGTATAATTAAATTAGAATAATTGGTGGATGGGCGTCGTACTATTCGGGTAGGCTCTGACTGGTGCCAACTTGGCGGCGCCCAGATGCTGTAACTTATAGTACACGTCAATTGTGCTTACTATACCTCCAAGCGGTATCCACTGGGACCTGGGATCCTCCGTCCAGAGCTGACCTGCTAAACTAGTAAGTGCGAGTGTTGACAAGGGAATCCGGAACAAAAGAATTGTGATCGATCAACACTATAATTACTCTGCGAACAATGACTGACTGCACGAATCTCTGTGGTCTACGAGAGCTTTCGTGTAAATGTTCCAGCGGATGAATTCGAAGGACAGAATCAACGGTGGACTTCAGCAGCCATAAAAGCAGAAATCCCTGAAGGAGCTACTCCAACATATTTGGTTTAAAGGTCTTTCGGGGGCTTCCAATACTAGGACAGGGTATTGAAGTAGAGATGGTGGCGGACGAGCTCCTGGTGAGCCAACGGCAGCACTCACATCCCTGCAGCAGGGTACTGACTCTGGATATTCCAGCCCTTTGTGTCCGAAGGGATCCAAAAGGACCTGGCCCTCCAGGTTGGGGGTTGTGCGTAGGGTAAACTACCCAACCACGTTAAAAAAGTACAGTTCCGAAACAATTAATAGCCTCGGATAACGATACTGATTTTAAAGTTGACGACCCAAGCAAACGAATAAAGGACAATGACCTCCGGATCTGCACGTGGAAAGTTAGATCACTTGATGGATTACATGCAGCTGGAGAATTAGAGGACGCCCTGGACTGCTGCAAAGCAGAAATAACCGCCATCCAAGAAGTGCGATGGAGTGGACCGGGCATAAAGAAGATGAAAAACTGTGACATCTACTATGGCGACTGCTACAGACAACGGAAACAGCGCTTATTTGGGTGCGGATTTGTCGTTAGAGGAAGACTCAGGGATAAGGTGATAAGCCAAAATCCAGTCAATGAGCGTATAATGACCATCCGCATCAGAGCTAAATTCGCCAACATTAGCCTTATATGCGCCCACGCCCCCACAGAAGAGAAAGACGACGATTCCAAAGACTGTTTCTACGAGCTCCTCGAAGAAACGTATGAGCAGTGCCCTAGACACAACGCAAGGCTAGGGAAGGAGGACATCTTTGGAAACACAATCGGTAAGCATAGCCTCCATGACAAAACCTCCGAAAACGGACTGAGGCTAATCGATTTTGCTGCGGGGCTAAATCTTGTTGTAAGTAGTACACGCTTCCCGCATCTCAAAATTCATAAAGGTACATGGCGATCAACATTAGGCAAGGTGACAAACTGTCATGCGATTTCTTCAACATCAAACTTGAACAGATTGTAAGAAACTCAAACGTCAACACCAGAGGAACAATCTTTCAAAAGTCTGTACAATTACTCGCCTATGCAGACGATATTGACGTAATGGGAAGAAAAAAGCGTGATGTCATAGGTGTTTTTGCGAGTATTGAAACAGAAGCGACAAAAATGGGTTTGATGGTTAATGAAGGCAAAACGAAGTATATGCTGTCATCAACAAGGACACAGAACATCGACGAATTGGACAAAACGTCACAATAGACAGACATAACTTCGAGGTAGTACAGGACTTCGTCTAACTAGGATCCGCTGTAGACACGGACAACAACATCAGTGTGGAGGTCAAACGGTGAATAACTCTTGCCAACCGTTGATTCGTTGGGTTACGAAGGCAATTGAGAAGAAAAACCAAGGTAACCTTGTATAAGACCTTAATCATCCCAGTCCTGCTGTACGGCGCGGAAGCATGGACCTTATCGAAAGCGGATGAGGAAACTCTTGGTCGTTTCGAAAGAAAAATTCTCCGAATGATCTTTGGTCCCGTATGCGAAGACAATGTGTGGAGAAGAAGATACAACAACGAGCTGTATGAGCTGTACCGCGACATGGGCATAGCCAGAAGAGTAAGTATCGCGAGGCTACGATGGTTGGGACATGTAGAGCGGATGGACCCAAAGGCTCCGGCTCGTCGGGTGTTCGAAAGCACATTGCAGGGAAGTCGCGGAAGGGGAAGACCTCGTCTTAGGTGGCGCAATCAAGTGGATGAAGACCTCAACCGACTTGGAGTGCGAAACTGGAGAGAGCTCGCCCGAGATCGAAATCGTTATAGAAGGATGTTGGTTGAGGCCCAGGTTCACCCCGAACTGTAATGCCCGCCTAAGTAAGTAAGTAATTGTGTATAATGCAAAAATGCGAAATGTGTATTCAATGGAGTATGGCTTATGGGTTTTCATTCCTTCATTCTCCACAGCAAATGTGAGCATTTATTCTGACTATTGCATGGGGCATGGGTAACGTGACCATGCGTCCCGCTTTGGGTGGGACAGTCCCGCTTTCAGGCAGTCTGTCCCGCTGTCCCCCGCGAGGCTGAAACTGTCCCGCTTTTGCAATTTCTGTGATGGTTGAGTTTCTTTTGATTCAACTAAATTTAAACAAAAACTTTTTCATTCTGTTGTATATTGCTATTAACGCGGAATGCGAGCTGTCAAAATACTCGAGGTTAAAATTTAAAAAAATTTTAAGTGGAAAACAAAAATATGTTTCAGAAATCACGTTTTAGGCGAAGTGAAATCTGAAGTATTGGTGACATCTGAAGTTGTGGTCAAAGCTGACAAATCCAGTTTTTTCACTAACTCAACTAATGCAGGACACAGCGAAATGAAAGTTGTGCAAGTAATTTTCGTGAAGTTTTGTGTGAGCAGCTTGTGGACAAATGCCACCATGGCCAGAGATTGCCATCTTATAAATTAGTTATCGATAGTTTTGTTTTAGTTCAAGTAGTGTTTTGTTACAAAACAATAATGCCTAAACGCAAGTGTTCCTTTAATATTAGTTTGCAACAGAAGTATCCATTTATAAAACTAAGAAAAGATGACACCGCAGACGTTACATGTGAAAAATGTCGTACAGATTTGAGTGTTGGGCATGTTGGTGCCACTGATACAGAAAAACATTTAAAATCAGAAAAACATAGACTTGCCGATCAAGCCGCTGCGCGCTGCTTCAAGCTCGTCAATGCTTAATTTTTGTAAGAAATCCGAGTCGCCGACTCCTAAGAATTTGGATTTAGCTGCAGCTGGGGGTACGTGGGCGTATCACATAATGACAGTTTTCAACATAATGACAGTTTTCGCTCAAATGACTGTTCTTTTTCTTTAATTTAAGCATGTTTTGAACAAAAATTTAGATGTGCACGTACAAAGTTTCAAGCTATTGTTGTAAAGCCAATTGCAAAACTTTACTAATGGATGCTTCAAATCATGGCTCAGTCAAATTATTCCCAGTTTTAATTTGCTATTTTTTACCATAGGAAGGCGTAAAAGTTGAGGTTTAAGAATTTCGGGAGCAGCCAGGCGAAACATCGGATATTATTGTACTTATTGTATTATTATTGTATTGAAGGAAGTCTTGTCTTTTAATGACTTAAATAAAAAAATTGTTGCGTTTTGTGGAGATAACACAAACTGCAACTTCGGGGGAAAGAATAGGAGAGGAAATAATAATGTTTACTCAAAGTATAACCAATCACTCGGCAGAAAGATAATTGGGATTGGGAATGCATCATAGTTAGAACTTACTCATTTTTCTACATCTACAGCGTTCGAGTAGAAGCTTTGAAAGAGTTTTGTATTTCTACCGAGACAGAAATCTGCTATAGTAAAACTAAGTGGCTTGCGTTAATGCCCGCGCTTGAGAGAGTTATCAAAATGTTTCAGCCTTTGAAAAACTATTTTCTGAGTATCGACAAATGCCCAAATATTTTAAAGACGTTTTTCGATAATCCCAGCTCAGAATTGTGGCTATATTTTTGGCAAGCACAAGCTGCAACCTTTCACGAAGTTGTTTTGAAAATTGAAGCGCAAAATGTATTGGCTGTAGAGTCTGCCAAGGAAATTGATCGTCTCTAAGATAACCCAACACTAAAAGAGAATACGATTTTCCTTCCTCACATGGTCCGTAGCCTGATGGTAGAATTACAAGAAAGAGTAGAAGAAAAAGCAGCAGTAAGCCAGAACCTAAAAACTACAGCGGCTGAGTTTTATAAAGTAAGCAAGGAATACCTGGACCAGTGCCAGTGGTGTCAATTTAACACAGAACTAGAAGTGTTTGAAAGGGCAAATTTTACAAAAGTGCTTACATGAGAAGAAGTACCGAAAGTGGTTGATTTACTAATCACGCAAGGATTTATTAGCAGCAGCCTAGATGCTAAAGTCTTTGACGAGTTTTCACTTATTTTAAACTTTGTGACAGATGAAAACATTTCTGGCTGGAATACCGAGAATGTGTCAACTCAAATCGTTGGGTCGATTTATTCCAGCACTTTCGTGCCAATAATCTATTTTTAACAAATTTTTCTACTAGTATTGAGTACATTATGTGTCTGCCTGGAAGTAACGCAAGGAAGAGTTTTTTCCCAAATGAACAATGTTTGGACAAGTGATAAAACTCAGTTGAGTGTCTCAGTAATGAAAGCTACTTTGATAACGAAGATAAATATAAATAAATCATGTACTGAGCTTCACACTTTTCTAAATACAAGACTCGATATTTTAAAACAAATTTGTTCAGCCGATAAATATAAAAATACAAACTAGAATTCACGCCACTACTTATTATTAAAAAAAACTTGTAAAACACTAGTAAATTTTTTTAATTACATAATTTTCGAAGTAAATGGTCACGTTAGGCATGGGGTAAGACAGTAGAGCATGTTAAGATGTGTGTGTATGTGCTGTTTATATAGGCCATGATCTCATAAACTCATGATCATATGACATGACTTGTGTGAATTATCTGTATGGATGCAATGAGGTAGTGAAGAAGGATATGAAAATTCGTTTGTAGGCTTTTTTTGTGTGGTTTTTGTGTGGGGTAGAATAAATGAGTTTGCAATGTATTATTGAATGTATATTATTTTTGGCAGTTACAACTTTTTGGCGCGTACATAAAATATTCTGCGTACAAATCGTAAGTTAAGAACATTATTCGTTGTGATCTCAATTGAATAAGTTTAAGAGCCAAATTAAGTGATTAAAATCCAAACAAATCAAAACAAAAACAAATTTTACCAAAGCAATAAAAAAAAAAAATAAAAAAAAAAAAAAAAAACAAACAAACAAGAGTGTAAAAAACAGTGTTGTGTAGTGATAGTGCGTCGATTAACTTTCATCTGCATCAGCCATATCTTCATTATTAACAAAATCAAGTGTGCAGAATAAACAAAAACAATATTTGAAAAAAAAAAAAATTAAAATAGTGATCTGTCTTTGAATTGTGTTGGTTTTGTTTCACTGTTTTACGAGACAAATATTTCAAGACGTTAAAAACTGGAGAGTATCTAATCTATAATATTTCTTTTTCTTTTCAGCATTCTACTATTATTATTATTATTATTATTATTATTATTATTATTATTATTATTATTATTATTATTATTATTATTATTATTATTATTATTATTATTATTATTATTATTATTATTATTATTATTATTATTATTATTATTATTATTATTATTATTATTATTATTATTATTATTATTATTATTATTATTACTATTATTATTATTATTATTATTATTATTATTATTATTATTATTATTATTATTATTTTTATTATTATTATTATTATTAAACTGCAAACTTTATATTACGCGTTACGAATTCGATATCGTTAGAACAGGGATTTTCGTGAAATAATAGTCGATTTTGTTAGGTGTCTTATCGCGACTTGAGTGAAGTTATAGTGAAAAGTAATAAGTGAATCATAAGATAGTGATATTTTGGTGAAGTTAAGTGTGTATATTCACTATATTTGTAATACTCTGTGTAATTTTTTACTATTAAATTAATTAAATACTTCCAAATATACCTTTTACTTCTGAACAGATATGTCGAAGTGCGTTTTCAAAGGCTGTGGTCAGTTTAAGACCTATCCGAGCCGTATATCTTTCTTCCTTATACCAAAGGATTGTGGAAGGCCAATATGGCTGAAACATGGAAAAGTTTCAACCATCAAGCCATTGCCAAAAACGGAAAGTATGTGCTCAAAGCACTTTCATGAAAAAGACTTAGCTGTTCAAGCGTTTCGATGTGTTCTGTCAAAGAAAGCACTTCCAATGTCTTCGCCAGCTATTTGCTGTTGCACGGATGTTGCTGTTGACCATTCATGTCAAAGAATTATGGATGCTGAAGCTCTTAAAGCTCAAACCATTAAAACAGCAATTTCTGCACAAAAATCAGCAACAACTTCTGCACAAAAATCGGCTACGAGCTCTGTCGATACAAGTGCTTCTAATTCTAATGTTACTTTTGAAACCCCTTGCACCAGTTCAAGCCCGTCTACTTCTTTTATTTCAAATGAGGCCTTAGATACAATTTTGGAGAATTTTCCTGATTCTTCTTCTAAAACTCCCCAAGCCCCAAAAATGCCGAAAAAACTTCAACCCACTACTTCCAGAACGTGTTTGAATACACAGTTCGAAAACATACCAGTAAGTCCAAATGTTCCTCTTCATAATTTAGCATCTACATCCACTAAGACTTATAGCTGGGACCATAACTTTCAAGATCTTCCGGAGGATACTCCGCTTTCACCCTCACACCTTCCGTCTCCCATTCATAGACGTTTTGCAAAGTCCCCATCCCCTCAGAAATCTACGACCCCCAAAAAACCTCTCGGGGTAACCATTTACACCCCTCGCCATATTCGAAAGAGCAAGAGTTTTTGATTAGTTCGGGATTTAAGCTACCAGCAGTGAGTACCATATGCCGATGGCACTCAGAAATACGACTCAAGGCTGGCCTGACTGAGACTGTGATGCACATGCCCAAACAGAAAGCGGAAGATATGACGGAAATGGAGCGGAAATGCGTACTCTTGTTCGACGAAATGGTTGTTGAACAGGAGAAAGAGTACAACAACAAGGACGACATTCAGTACGGATACACTGATTTTGGAGAGAATGGACGGACGAATCTGATAGCCTCCAAAGTAATGGTATTTACTTTGCGAGGGTTTAACAGAAACTGGAGACAATCTATCTCCTACTATGTGGGATCACCGAAAGGAGACATGCTTGCAAGGATTATAAAAGAGACCTTAAAAAAAGTACTGAAATGTGGGCTGAACGTTGTTGCGACAAGTTGCGATCAGGGATCGAACAACGTTCTCACATACAAGAAGCTCGGAGTCGACTGGGATGCAATAGATAGGCCCTACATAGAAGTAGACAATCATAGAGTGTTTCTACTTTATGATTACTGCCATCTATTCAAGAGCATCCGTAATATATTAGTAAAACACAACATAAAAATCAATGACGATGTTGTGTCGTGGAAAACCATCGAAGAACTTTATAACGAAGACTCGAAAGGGGACTTTCAAGTCTGTTATAAACTTAAAGCTTCTCACATCAGTCAGAAACCATTTGAGAAGTTCTCCTTGAAGCTGGCCACTCAAATCTTCAGCTTCAAAATACTAACGTTTTCCACCCTTTTTCAGATTTGTTTTTATCTACCATAACCTTGAATTTCTATACTTACTTTTACCAACTATAATTCCAACATTTCAGAAAAAATGTTCTTCAATATCATTTTTTACATATATTTATTTACATATTTCTGCTCATTAATACAAATTTCAATTTTTTATGAATTTGAAATGAAATTTGCTTGCAACATAGCAATCTCATTTTATCCCTTCAAATTGAAATTTCAGTTTCAATCACAACAGTATGATCAGATGTTCAATTGTACGTAAAATCTTTCTTGACCTACTACCACCACTATACCCCACCCTAAAAGAAAGACAAAACAATTCATGTAATTATTTTTTCATACCTATTCTGCTTTGCTTAACCATAAGATTACTGATTCACTACACTTTGTCTTGTGTTTTCGATTCTCCTCCCCACCTTAAATAATTTGCTTTGATTTTGGTTCTCTCGGCACTTTTTGAAATTTAAGCGCTTAATTCTCTCTTGTCTGTGTCTCTTTGCTTAAGCAATTTCAGCGCACCACTCGGTGAATAATGGTCTCAGAAAAAGCTATCTGATGATAGTACTATAGATAATATATATGCAATGGACACACCAATTTTCATACACGAAAGCTTAACGACTGAAAACCGAGAGATTCTACGAACCGCAATTGAAATGAAAAGAAAACGTCTTATTTATGCCGCCTTTACGATGCGCGGACTAGTGAATATTTTGATAGGCAAAAACGAGGGAGCCATCTGCATCAGAAGTTTACCTGAACTAAATGAAATCGCCTCAGCACGACTAAACAACAATATCTCTGACCTTGAATCATAGCGCAGCTAATATTATTTTATTATGAACAACGATCAAAACAAATAAAAACATGCACTTTATAAAGAGAGCCCACCAGTGCTCCCACTTGTTATTTATATTTACACTTATATATTTTTCTTTAATTACATATTTTCATTATTGTATTATATAATTACTTAGTTTTTATTTATTGTGTAAACTTTTCTTCTTTTCTTCTTCTTAAATTTTTTATCTATTTATCGTTTATTTCCGGTAATTTTCCTATTTTGGTTGTTATTTGCTGTTACTGTTCTCTTGTTTGGTGCATTCTGTTTACTCTAAATGTTATTTTAAAATTTAATGTCACAGTTTTATGATGCTGTGTATGGCAATGCTGAGTTCAAATCCGCACAACTAGTGTTGAATTATTTATCTAAAGCGAGGTCTGGTTTCAAGGTATGCCACTTCAATGCTAGAAGTTTGAATGATCAAAAGTTTGACTACATAAAAAGTGTTTTCGATGGTACAAATGTAGATGTTATTTGTGTGAGTGAGACCTGGTTTGATCCTGAAATTCCTGACCACATTCGTAATTTAAGTAACTACACCCTAATACGGAATGATAGGGTCACTTCTACAACGGGCGGTGGTGTTACAATTTATTGTAGATCGAGTCTAAAATGTAAAATATTATAAAGTTCAGATAATAATGGCATAGAATTCATTATAATAGAAATCTCTGATTCTAATACAAAATGTTTGCTAGCATGTGTCTATAACCCTAAAAGAACCTGTTCGTTCACTCCTTTCTTCACAGCACTAGAATCTTTCATTATATCATATGAACACATAATTGTCTGTGGTGATTTCAATGTTGATCTTCTTAAAAGGGACTCTACTTCTTTTCAACTTCTTGATGCTATTGCTGGTTCAGGTCTTAATGTTATAAATAAATACCCAACTAGATACGCTCCAAAAATAAAAAACAAAACGCTCCAAATTGTTCCCCAAGCCTACTTGACCTCATTATTGTATCTGTACCAACAAACATTATTCTCAATGATCAATTATGTCTTGATGGAATATCAGACCACGACTTAGTTTTTTGTACTTATGATATTGATTTCTCTCATTCCAAAGTGCCTTCCACATTTACTTTTAGAAATTTTAAAGCCCTCGATGTAGAAGCTTTTTATATTGATGCCAACAGCGTGGCCTGGCATAACTTAACTTCATTTACAATCATGTGAAGAGATTGTTCGAAACGCATGTTCCTTTGAAAACTGTAAGAATTCTAAACGATCAGCTATTCACCGTAGCCACACACACCGCGCTTAGTGCCCGAATAATTCGTGACCTGTTCCACCTCCTACCACCCAAAAAATCAAAATTGATAAAAAAAAAATTAAAAAAAAAAAATTAAAAAAAAAAAAATCCAACTAAAACAACCAACAATATTACCAATCTCTCCAGCCGCGCCGCGAAAATAAAATCGAGTGCAATTATAATCAGTGCTGTGAAAGTGTAAAAAAAAGCCCATGTACTACTCAATAGCCCAAACACTAAGTGCGTTACCTGTCCATCGTCTCCTCCCCCACATCACTCTCGCAGTCCCAGTGACTGCACACATTTCTTTGATTTGATAATCTCTTATCTTATCTGGGCAGTGTGTGCAGTCAATGAGACTGTGCGTTTGTTAGGCGAATAGTCAATCAACGGTGTTGATCCCGTTGGTGAACTAAAATCAAGTTCCTAGCTGGGCATAACACCGCTAGTAATTTGATTTTGTTTTCTAATAGGATATACACTTGTTGATTCGACTTAGTTAGCGTCTACGGTTGATATTTTGTTTTATGTGTTTTTGTGGATTGTAATGTCGGGTAGATTTCGGGTCGACTTTAGCAACATTAGGGGGTTGCGATCGAATTTCTTTGCTGTGTACGCTCACACTGCAAAATGCAGGCCAGCTGTTTTGGCACTAAGTGAAACACAGGTGGGTGATGGTTCTGATCCCTCAGAATTCAACCTGCCTGGATATAGCTTAGTGCCACTATTCTTTTCCTCCCATGGCCTCGCCGTATATGTTAGACATGATATTGCTTACCAACTTCTACCACAATACGGCCTTTGTTCTAATACGAACTTTAATTTCATGTGGTTAAAATTCACCGTCCGTAAGCAAATCATTCATTATTGTTTTATTTATAGAAGCCCCAATTTAGATAGCAATTCAACCTCTAACGAGTTTGATGCGCTATCTGAGTCCATAGTAAGAATTGTCTCCCTTTATCCTCACACTGAAATCACAATTGCAGGCGATTTCAATGTACACAATTCTGGTTGGCTTAGACATTCTGGCCAAACAACACCCGAAGGAAAATATGTTGAGATCTTCGCTGAGTTTAACGAACTAACTTAACTTGTTGATGAGCCCACTCGGGTTCCAGATATTGAAGGCCATGCGGCCAACACTCTTGACTTATTTCTCACTTCTCATCCCGAAAAATATAGGGTTATAGTATCATCTACTTTAGGCAAATCGGACCATTGTGTCATATCGGTAGATTTTTCGTTCTCCGTCACGGTAAAAAAAGATAAAGTCCCCAAAAGAACTGTATGGCAATACGAGAAAGCCAATTGGGACGGCCTGAATAATTTCTTTCGAAATTTTAATTGGTCATTGTGCTTTCTCGACGGAAACGTTGATGCATCAGCTGATATGATATCTAACGTAATTCTCAACGGCATGAGAAATTTAGTTCCTCACAGATTAAAAAGTATCATCCCCAAAGAGAATTCGTGGTTTGATTCAAGCTGTAAAGAGGCGATTAGGGATCGAGAAAGTAGTTTTCGAAAATTTAAAGACAACCCGACTGTAGAAAACCGAAATTTGTTCAAACGGGCTAGAAATATCTGTAATGCTCAAATACAAAGGGCTAAGTTTTTACATGACCAAAAAGTAAGGCAAAAAATACTATTGTGTCCAAAAGGAAGTAAAAACTTTTGGTCTTTTGTCAAGAACATTAAGAACTCGACCACGTCATCGGTCCCAACGCTCGTCTTCAATGACTCTCCGTATGTCAGCTCCATCGACAAAGCCAATTTGCTGGCAGCTCAATTTGCTGCCAACTCGACACTTCCTTATAGCATATTGGCTCCACCTGAGCTCGAGTCTGCAAATTCTTTGATGAAGCAGATATTTTTTCGAACTCGCTCGGTTGCGAGAGTCCTCAAAGATCTCAACATACATAAATCCGCTGGTCCAGATGGTATCCCCGCCGTTATTCTGAAGAGGTGTTCTTCTACGCTGGCAAAACCACTGCGTAAACTTTTCCATCTTTCCTATTCTGCTGGGATTTTTCCAAGCAGATGGAAAACTGCATTTGTCCAGCCCGTCCCTAAAAAGGGCGAATCTTCCTCCCCTTCCAATTACCGTCCAATTGCACTAACGTCCCTTCTTTCCAAGGTCATGGAAACGTTGATAAACCGTCAACTTATGAAATATCTTGAAGAACGAAACCTTCTTAATGACCGTCAGTACGGCTTTCGTAGCAAACGGCCCACTGGTGATTTGATGGCTTATCTCACCGAAAAGTGGAACCAATCTTTACATTGTTTTGGAGAAAGTAAGATTATTGCGCTTGATATTTCTAAAGCATTTGATAGAGTTTGGCATCAGGCTCTTTTATCGAAAATGCGTGCTTTTGGTATCGATGAGTCTCTTCTTCGTTGGATTAGAAATTACCTTTCCGACCGTTCAATACAAGTTGTGTTGGATGGCTTCTGATACCCACTTAATAAATGCTGGTGTGCCCCAGGGCTCCGTTTTGTCTCCGACTCTCTTCCTCATTTTCATTAATGATCTCTTGTCTGAAACTTCTAATCCGCTTAACTGTTTTGCTGACGACTCGACCCTCAGCTTTTCATATTCGTTTCCAAATTCACGTCCCTGCTCTTCGGATGTGGAACTGGAACGGTTGCGTATGATAAGCTCATTGAATTCTGACCTTGACAGCATTGTTGCATGGGGTCTTATGAACCGAGTAGAATTCAATGCTTCGAAAACTCAATGCTGTCTCTTGTCGTTGAAGCTTAACATTCCCCCATTGCCATTATCCATGAATGGTACCTGCATCGAAGAAACCGAAAAGCTGTCAGTACTTGGTATGTGTGTAAACGATGATCTTCGTTGGAACGACCACATATTTGAAGTCGCCAAAAACGCTGCTAAATGCTTAGGTTTCTTGAGACGATGCAGGAAGTTCTTCACCCCTTCTGATCTGGCTACAATTTATAAGGCCTTCATCCGCCCAAAACTGGAGTATAACTCTCATATCTGGTCAGGTGCTTCTCAAACATCTTTGCGCCTACTTGATAGGGTACAAAATGGAGCGTTAAGATTGATAGGTGATAGTTCAATCGTAGAATCGATTGATTCTCTTGGACATCGTCGAAACGTCACCTGTCTCTCTCTCTTTTATCGCTTTTTCCACAAACAGTGCTCTAGTGAAATAGCCAGCTGCATTCCTCCCATGAATCAATTTAGCCGCAACATCCGCCTCGCTAGGAATGCTCATCAGTTCTGCCTTGAGCCCAACTTCGGGCGTACAGTCAAGTATAGAGATTCTTATTTTAGTCGCACCACCCGAATGTGGAATGCTTTACCTGGCTCTGTGTCTCCCCTGCATTACGATTTACAAAGATTCAACGTGCATCGATGTCTCCTTTCAAATCCTCTCCTATTTTCCTAAATGCTCGCACTGTGTTTAACAACATTATAAGGGTAGTCATAACCCCTTGATGTGCGCGTTAATTATAAAAAAAAAAAAAAAAAAACCAGAAATGTCCATGGTACAAGAAGTAAAGAATGCGATTAAAAGTCGCAGAAAATACTACCTCAAGTGGCGGCGTTCTCCAAATCCTACAACTTGGCGACAATACTGCTACTTCCGCAATCAAGCAACTCTCATCACCCGTTGCGCCAAACGTAACTTTTTCACCTCGAAACTCAATACAGATCTTTCTTCTAAACAGCTCTAGAAAAATCTTCGTGATATTGGTATTGGTAAAAAGCCAATTTCTAAGTGTGAACTTGATCCTAATGACCTCAACAATCAGTTTACTCAAACAAATCAATTAGCTACTAGCCTTGAGCCCAAGGCTGGCTTACTTTACGATGGAGCTGATGATTTTTGATTTGAGACGGTAACTGAAGACGAAATTATATGCACTTTTAAATCCTTGAGGTCCGAAGCTATAGGCGAAGACGGTATTCCACTAAGATTTTTGAAACTTGTCCTACCCTGCTTGATTAACGCATGTTTTTAATCACTGTATTGTCACTTCTACGTTTCCTACTGCGTGGAAAGCAGCCAGGATAACTCCTGTTCCGAAAAAGCCCACACCTTCCGAACTCGCCGACTACCGGCCAGTAAGCATTTTACTTTGCATATCCAAAGTTCTCGAAAAATCCTTAAAAAACAAATTATTGACCATTTTACATCCAAAAGATTGCTGTCTCCATACCAATCTGGATTATGAGCTAACCATTCCTGCTCTACAGCAATGGTAAAGATCTTAGAGGACATAAGACTCGAATACGATAAAGACAATATCTCAGTACTGTGCCTATTGGACTTCTCGAAGGCTTTTGACAAAGTTGATCATCGAGTCCTTTGTCAAAAACTTGAGCACTACTTTGGTTTTTCGAATTCAGCTGTTCGTCTTATCGGTAGTTATTTGTGTAACAGAACTCAGCGTGTATATGTTGGAAACAATTCTTCAGCACATACGTACTTGAAGATGGGCGTGCCACAAGGCTCTATTCTGGGTCCAATTTTGTTTTGTGCCTTTATCAACGATTTGCCTTCGGTTTGTGAGCACGTCTCTTTTCATTGGTATGCAGATGATACACAAATTTATCTCTCACGTAGAATTGGTTTAATAGAGGATCTTGTTTTTCGCGTTAATGAAGATCTTGAGAGAATCTCTAACTGGGCTAAGGAAAACGGTCTAGTGCTCAATCCCAATAAAAGTCAAGCCCTATTAATTTCTAAGAAGACATACAACTATAGAGATCTACCTTCGATTACTTTAAATAGTGCCCATGTTAGTTTTGTAAATTCCGTGACCAGTCTTGGATTCAAAATCTCTAGGGATCTCTCTTGTAGAGACCATATAAATTCTGTCATTACTCGTATTTATGGAACTCTAAGAAAACTGTGGGTATCTAGTTCTTTTACTCCTCAAGAAACAAAACTTCGTCTTATGAGAACTCTACTCGTACCAATTATTTCCTTTTCTGAAGTCGTGTATCCGAAGCTGGATTCTTTATCTGAACATAAACTACGTGTGGCGTTTAATGACATGACTCGTTACGTTTATGGTATTCGACGATATGATCATATCTCTGCTTTCAGCAAAAAAATTCTTAAGTGCACTATGGTCGAATACGTAAATTTCCGTAATTGTATCTTTCTCCACAGAATTATTCACACAAGAACACCTGAGTACCTTTATGAAAAAATTGAGTTGTGTACATCGTCAAGAACAAATAATCTAGTTATTCCAACTTTTAGATATCTAAACTCCTCACGGTTGTTCTTTGTTCACAGCATTCGTCTTTTTAACTCTTTGCCAGTTAGCATTAATAGGATAACGGATGCTGTAAGTTTCAAGACCGAGGTTTTTAAACATTTTTCAAACAAGTAGGATGATAAGGGGGAAATAGGAAAGAAGAAGAGAGGAAAAGTCTTATGTGTATTTTTAATTTAAAAAAAAAAATAAAAAATTATAATATTTATAGCAACCTAAGTATTATCTCATTCTATATAGAATCAAACTACAACTAAATTGTTCAACCAAAGTATAACGTTGCAGATGAACATGTTCATCTGCACCCATAATTTTTCATCTGCAACCATAACTAGGAAGTTCGTTCCCTCTCTATCAGACAAGTATGAATTTTACATCTTGTGTCTTTTTCCGATTTTCATCTGCACTTGCAGATGCTTGTAAATCCACCATTAGATTTGCAGATGACATTGTTCTTCTATCAGACAAACCAGAGGACTTTGAAAAAATGGTGAACAAACTTGCAGATGAATGTAAAATCCACGAACTCTTATTAAATCTTAGCAAAACTAAAGCCATGACAATATAAGATAGGAAATCTTGCTTCAAAATAATAAAATAGAGTATACTGATGACTACATTTATTTAGGACAACTGAAATCATTTGATAACCAGGAAGAAAAGGAAATAAATAGAAGAATATCTAATAGCTGGAAACAATTTTGGAACGTTAAACAGATTCTAGATGCAAAAATTGGAAAAGACACACAAAAATACATCATAGATTCAACAATACTTCCTGTAATGACATACGGTTTACAAACAATGGGACTAACATCGAATTCTATTGAAAAATTAGGAATCTGTCAATGTAAAATGGAAAGAAAACTACTAAATATAAGGACTATTCAAAAAATTAAGAACGAAGAAATAAGAAGAAGAACTAACATAACAGACGGAACTCAAAGAATAAAACAACTTAAATGGAGCTGGACCGGTCACATTTCGAGAACCCAAGACAACAGATGGACAAAAATTTTAACAAAATGGATTTAGACGAAATTAGACCTAGAGGTAGACCAAAGAAGAGATGGGAAGACGATCTGAAACAATTCAACAACAACAGGTATAATGACGGAAAGAACAGAAATCTATGGGCAGCAATGGGGGAGGCTTACGCCAGATCGACATAAATCTATCTAACTATTATTAACTTAAAAAACATTACTTAACTTAACTTTGAATATATGTATGTATCAGTGACGAAGCGTCCATATATTGAGTGGAATGAGTGCTTCCGTTAACGAATTTAAAAAAATCTTAGGTAGCCTGCAAAATTTAAATTCAAAATTCCAAAACTTATTAATTTTTCTATTATATTTTTGATATTATATCATACCATTCTGTTCTTATCCAATCTATCTCGTTAAATAAATGTCAACCTCATTTTGAGAACATTATAATATTGTAACGTGCGCTTAGTTCGCTAAATAAAACTTCACCATTCAAATTATTTCTATCACTTTTATTCAGTATCTATACTTAATTCGATCTCAACTCGACTTTTCCACTATCACTTGTATACAACAATTTACTCTTAACTTTATCACTCTATAATCAAAACTGACTGCTCGTTGCGTCAGCGGTCCTATTTATATAGAACAACACTCATCTAGAGCGTTCCAGTTTCTTCTCCATGGTTTCCACATTTGCTGTCAAGCATCTCTACACTCACACACACTGGCTAACAAGCAATGCCTGTCATTTTACCATTCCATTATAGTGTTGCCAGTTGTGTTTTCGGTTAAACGTTTTCGATTAGGAAATTGGTATAAATGTTGGGTGTTCATTACACTTCCCCCTCCTTAAGATTGTTCGTCCCGAATAATTCCATCTGCAGCCACGCCACTATATCGATGCAGCCGGTCACAATGCACTACTTTTAACTTGCCTCTTAGTCCTCTTTGGATGCGGTAAACTACGTCGTTAATCCTCGTGACAACAGTATAAGGACCTTCCCAGTTCTGCTGAAGTTTCGGTGACAATCCCTTTTGACGATGAGGATTATAAAGCCACACACGATCTCCTGCTTGGAATCCTGCCGTTGTCGCTTTTGTGTCGTACCGTGTCTTCATCCGGTCGCTGTAGGTTTTCATCCGTTCCCTTGTTCTTTTATGGATGTCAGCGAGTCTCTCCTTGAGGTCATCCACATACTCGTTCGTATCCTGTGGCTCCTCTGTGGGGCATCCAAATTTAAGTTCGCTGGGCAGCCGCATGGTTTTCCCGAACAGGATGTCAGATGGTGTTTGTCCTGTCGAGCTATGTACTGCACTTCTATAGGCCATCAGGAATAGCGGTACGTGCCTATCCCAGTCTCTTTGGCAGTCGCCTACGACCTTGGTGAGGTGTTCTTTCAAGGTCCGGTTGAATCTTTCAACCATCCCATCAGATTGTGGATGAAGCGGTGTGGTTCTGGTCTTCTTGATGCCAAGTAGTCCGCACACTCCTTGGAGGATGTTTGACTCGAAGTTCCTCCCTTGGTCGGAATGGAGTTCCATAGGCACGCCAAACCTACTTACCCAGTTAAACACAATCTGGTCGACCACCGTTTTGGCTTCTTGATTTGGGATGGCATACGCCTCAGGCCATTTGCTTAAATAGTCCATTACAACCAGAATGTACTTGTTTCCAGCGTTGGTCTCTGGAAAAGGCCCAGCCACATCTACTGCAATCCTCTCAAAAGGCGATCCAACGTTGTACTGATGCATCTTACCTTGAATCTTCCTACCAGGTCCTTTGGTTGCAGCACACTTGTCACATGTTCGGCACCACTTCTCCACGTCATCTCTAGCATGTAACCAGTAGAAACGATGTCGCACCTTCTCCAGTGTTTTGTTAACTCCCAGGTGACCTCCAGAAGGTCCGTCGTGCATCTCCCGAAGAACTTCACTGACTTTCGGTTGCGGCACGATCAGCTGCATCACATATGATTTACCGTCAGCGGCCTCCCATCTTCGCCTGAGGACACCTTCTTGCACATATAGTGAGTCCCACTGTGCCCAATAGGCTTTGAGAACTGGACTCCTGTCAGAAATGTCTCCCCATTCAGGTTTCTCTTCATTTTCTTTCCATGCGAGAATGGGTTCGATATCTGGATCCTCCTGTTGAGCGGTCCTCACTTCCTCATTGCTCCATCCGCATATGGGGTCAGCTCTTAGTCGCTGAGTGGTAATATTTTCTTTGTTTTCTTGTCGCCTACAATGCTTGCAATCCTCTTTGCAAGGTCTTCGGGACAATGCGTCGGCGTTTGAGTGCAGCTTTCCTCTGCGGTGTTGAATCTGGTAATCATAAGTCTGCAGTCTTTCTATCCACCTTGCGACTTGACCTTCTGGATTTTTGAAGTTCAACAGCCAGTTCAGAGCACCATGGTCTGTCCGCAGAAGGAATTTCTGTCCATAGATGTACTTATGGAAGTGCTTTGTTGCCAAGATAAGAGCTAGAAGTTCCCTTCTGGTCACGCAGTAGTTTCTCTCAGGCTTCGAGAGGACCTTACTGTAATATGCCACCACTTTCTCTTCGCCATCATGCACTTGGGATAGTACCGCCCCGATTCCAACGTTGCTTGCATCTGCGTCGATGATGAATGTTTTGCCAGGTGTTGGATGTGCCAGCACTGGAGCGTTACAGAGGCGGTATTTGAGTTCCTGAAAAGATTTTTCACACTCACCTGACCATTTGAACTGCTTCCCTTTTTCGGTGAGCTGATGCAAACTTTTTGCAACTCCAGCAAAGTTCTTAACAAAACGTCGGTAATATGTGGCAAGACCAAGAAAGCTTCGGAGTTGATGTTTGTCCTGTGGTGTTGGTCAATTTTTGACGGAGTCAACTTTTTCAGGATCAGTCTTCACTCCTTGGGAAGAGATGATGTGTCCCAAATACTTAACTTCGGTTTTGAAAAATGCACATTTTTCTGAATTCAGTTTAAGGTTAGCCTCTCGAAGTCTCTGAAACACGGCTTTTAGATTCTTGCAATGTTGGTCAAATTTTTTCCCGTAAACAATGACATCGTCCAAGTAGACAAGGCACGCTTTCCACGTCAGTCCTTGAATGACGCACTCCATCAAACGCTCGAATGTTGCCGGAGCGTTGCATAGCCCAAACGGCATAACTTTAAACTGCCAGAGCCCATTACCTGTAGAAAACGCCGTCTTTTCCCGATCATCTGGGTGGATGTCAACTTGCCAGTATCCACTTTTCAATTCCAGCGTCGAGAACCACTGGGCTCCCTCCATGGCATCCAGGGTATCACTGATTCTGGGCAGGGGATAGCTGTCCTTCTTAGTCACATCATTCAGCCTTCGGTAGTCCACACAAAAACGAGTGCTTCCGTCTTTCTTTTTCACTAGCACCACTGGTGACACCCAAGGGCTTTTGGAGTTTTCGATAAGACCGTCCTTCTTCATTGTTGTTATCATTTCCTCAACCTCACCTTGTTTGGCCAGTGGAAGGCGTCTTGCGGCTTGACGAATCGGTCTTGCATCTCCTGTGTTAATGCGATGCTGCACCAACTGTGTCCCACCATATTGTCCCTTTTGCGATGCGAAGATGTCAGTGTACTCTTGTAGGAGATTTTTAGTTATCCTCGTTTGTTGGTGATCAAGGTTGGATGAATTCAGTATTTTAGCTCTGATGGTTTTGAGCTCCTCCGGAGTTATAGTTTTTCTCAAGGCTTCGTCTGTGATCTTCGTAATTGCTGCAACCGATTCGCAACGTCCAGCGACTTCTCCTTTCTTCAACCTTACATCGTACGGTCTGGTGTTTAGTAATCGTACGGGGACCATTTTGTTTTTCGGTGCTACCAGAGTTTTCCCAATGATGACGCTTTGGGAGGAACACTCTGGGTCTGGTTCCACCATGAGGTATCGAAGGCTTCCAAACTCACCTTCAAGTTTTGTCCAAACGAACACTTCAGAAGAAGGAGGCAGGATCAGATCTTCCGTGATGACAGTCCTCAGTGTTGACGTATTTTCATTCGAATAGGTCATTGGAATTTCTTTATTTTGGTATTTCAAAACTTGTTTACCGATATCCAAAATAACTCCGTGCTGTTTCATAAAGTCGATTCCAATGATGCACTCGTCACATATATCTGCCACCAAGAATTGATGAGTAAACACTAGATCGGCCAGTCAGATCTTAAGACACACTTCTCCATATACTCTTGCTGCTTCTCCCGTTGCGGTTCTTAGACAGTAGCTATTGGTGTTATGAAGCCACGTTGTCTTTACCAGGTCTCGACGTACTATGGATGCTGTGGCACCAGTGTCAATGGTAGCCACATGTTTGTTCCCGTTAATAGTAGTCTCCACAGTCAGACTTTTGTTGTCTCGTTTGGTCTGGGAGAACTGGATGGTGGTTCTGGGGCCATCTATACAAGAAACCAGCTTCTGCCCCTCGAAGTTGGTTTTTACTCGTTTCCCTGATGGGAAACTGATTGATAAGCAACGCTGGTGTTGTTGTTACCTTGCTCTGTGTTGGGTCTCTTGCTTCCACAATGTTGACAACCTGCTTTATTTGGTGGTAGTCGGCATTGACGCTGTAAGTGCCCGGTCTTGTTGCAGTTCCAACATCTTGCAAGTCCGCTCCGCTGGTTCTTTTGTATTTCAGCTCTTTGGCACGAGCATTCTTCGACTATGGCTTCTCTAAGTCGATGTACTCCATGAGAAGCCTGTTCTGCTGCTTCAATTTTCAATGCGAATCCTAAAGTTTCAGAAAGAGTACGTGTTCTAGCAGTTCGCACAGACCTCTGAAGATGTATATCAGAAATGGCACGAACGAAGGACTCAACAGCAAGCTGGTTGATGATTTCTTCTCCAGCATCCGGGTATGCCAGGTGCACCAGTCTTTCGACGTCTGCTTGGAGTTGCTGTAGACTTTCACCCCTTTTCTGGACTCTGTTATTGAGTTGCACTCGGAAGACTTCTTTCAAGTGGCTATCTCCAAAGCGTTTATCTATAGCTGCCACGAGAGAGCTGAAATCGCCGCTCTTACCAGCTGGAACTGTTTGAAGTAATTCAGCTGCTGGTCCTCTGAGAGCGAGAGTCAGTGCAATGTACTTGTCTTCGTCATCCCAGCCATTTGTTGTCGCGGCTGCCTCAAATTGTCTCT
Source organism: Melanostoma scalare (assembly GCA_949752695.1). Classification (NCBI taxonomy): domain Eukaryota; kingdom Metazoa; phylum Arthropoda; class Insecta; order Diptera; family Syrphidae; genus Melanostoma; species Melanostoma scalare. The sequence goes on along the minus strand of OX456984.1, from coordinate 106,431,279 downwards.
TGTAGACTGACCAATAAGACTGTCCATCAAATGTTGGCGGTTTCATCTCCTTTTTCTTTGCAGACTCTCCATTAGATTCTCGAATTTTGATTTTCCGGATCTGGTCCAATTCCTTGGTCAGAACAGAGAACTGTTTATCACATCGGCTTTCTACGATTTCAAAACGATTCTCTACAACAGAAAGCTGTTTTTCCATACCTTCAATGCGTTCGTCAAGGGCAAACACATTTTTTTCAATGTTACCCAATTTTCCTTCTAGAATGTTTTTCTGACCTTCTAAAACATTCTGTTGCGCCTCAAGTCTTTCGAGAATATTCTGCTGTTCCTTCTTTTGCTCATTTCGTTGCTCTTCCAGCTTCTTTTGTTGTACTTCGAGTCGTTCGAGAACATTCTGCTGTTCTTTCTTTTGCTCGTTTCGTTGTTCTAACAAAAGTTTCATCATACTAGAAAAATCTACATTTTCACTTACTTCCTCTTCTTCCACTTCTGTTTCAAAAACAAAAGTGTTCACGTCTTCCCCTTGCTGTTCCACATAGTTACGCAAGCGCAGGACGAGCTCATTTTTCGATCCCGCTCTAGAAAGATTTCGCTTACCTAACTCACTTTTCGAACAACTTACCTATTTTCGCTGTATATAATTATTGTTTTTCTTTTTACTTTTTTTTTACACTTTACTAGTCAAATAAGTTTTATTTACACTTCTGACACCAATGTAACGTGCGCTTAGTTCGCAAAATAAAACTTCACCTTTCAAATTATTTCTATCACTTTTATTCAGTATCTATACTTAATTCGATCTCAACTCGACTTTTGCACTATCACTTGTATACAACAATTTACTCTTAACTTTATCACTCTATAATCAAAACTGACTGCTCGTTTAACTGTTTAACTATTTTTATTGAACAGGTATATATGCAATTGGTTCTTAATTCTAAGATTACATTACATTTAGATATATTCTGTTTTGTTGGCACAGAAGGGGCCTAACTTTAAATAATGTGTTGTTTGCTAAAATAATTATAATTATTGCCTATGATAAAAAAAAATGTATTTATAAGGTTATTAAAAAAATCTCGGGTTGTTCAGATCCGGTTGTCTCTATGTTGAAGGGGGTTTGTGTGGCCTCTAGCCACGGTGATAAGCTGAGGCTGCTACCTCGTAAAAGGGTATTGCCTCTTCGTCATTGATTGAAATGATTTCTTGGTCCAGTAATGCCATCATATCTTAGTATTGCGGCTCGGGATGTCTCTCTTCGCTTGTCATGCTTCTCACCAGTGGATTGGGATGGTTGCTCAGGTTGTGGGTTATTTTCCTTGCAGCGTTCAAAAGGAATCTGTCGATGGGAAGGACTCCTGATGCTTCGTATAGCTTTTTGTTGCTGAAGTACCTCTGTCGTTGACGGTCAAAGTTGAGTCCTGTGCAAATCCTCAGAATTTTCCTTTCAAATGCTCCGATTTTTTTAATGCTGGTTTTGGATATACTAAACCAAGCAGGGAAGCAGTAAGTGATGATTGGTCTGAGGAGCTGTTTGTAGAACAGCAACTTTGTCTTCTGGCTGAGTCCGTTCCTTCTTCGCATTAGAGGGTGTATGAGGTGGAAGGCGTAGCTTGCCTTTTTAAGAACTGCTGTTGCATGTGGGTTGAAGCGTAATCTTTCCTCGAAGTTTATGCCAAGGTACTTGATGCTTTTTTTCGTCTTCAGCTGTGTTCCATCGGGTAGTTTGATGGTTGTTTTGTGACAGTTTGCGGCTGATCTTGTGTTTCGACGTCTTGTGGGTCTCCTGAAGCAGGTTAATTCGGATTTGGACAAATTAACTTTGATGCCCCATTTGGTGTAGTATTCCCAGAGACGTCTAACGTGATCCTCGACTCTTTGGGCTGCAATTGCTGGCGACATCGATGTTGCGTAAGTAAGGGAATCATCTGCATACAGCAAGTTCTTGGCGTTGTTTGGCTGAGGCTGATCTGAGGTAAAGATGTTGTAGAGATAGGGCCCGAGCTTTGATCCTTGAGCTACTCCTGCTCTGATACCTTTGGTTGCTGATTGGCTGTTTTCAATTTGGACGAAGAATGACCTGCAATTGAGAAAACTGAAAATTATTTTGATTAATGTACCTGGAAAATTAAGAAGAGTTAGTTTGTGAATTAGCCCTTGGATCCAGATGCTATCAAATGCTTTCTCGATATCAAGGAAGCATCCCACAGCAATCTGGTAGCTGTTCAGAGTCCTTACGACGTCCTTTTGAAACCTCAAGATCGGATGAAGGGTGGAGTGGTTCTCCCGGAACCCGAACTACATACTTGGGATGATGTTGTTGTGGTTGCAGAATGCCTTTAGTCTCCGGAGAATTATTCCCTCCAGGATTTTGCTGGTGTTGTTCAGTAGTGAGATAGGACGATATCCAGAGTCAGTACTTCTATCACCTTTCTTGGGGATTGGCACGATTTTTGCAGTCTTCAATCTCTTTGGGAAATAGCAGTTGTTGATGCAGTTGTTGAATATGATTGCCAGGAATAGCATCAGAACTTGGGGAGAAACCTTCTTATGATGTAGTTGGAGATCATGTCAGGTCCGGATGATTTTTTAGGTCGTCCGCCGTGGATCATTTCAGCTACTTCTTCTGGATTCGTGAAGTTTTCTGCAGGTATCGGGTCACTTGCAAGGTTATCATCGTTGAATAACATGACTTGAGTGTCCGCTTGCTGCAGTTGTCGTAGAGTTGCCTCAACTTCTTCGATAAACCCTGGATCGTTGGGTGGTTTTGGCACAAAGTTTTCCTTGAAAAAATTGGCAAACGCATCTGCTTTGTCCTGGGTTGTCTCGACTTCCCCTTGTCCGGTGCTAATTTTTTCTGGCATTTTTGGCTTTTTCCCGATGATGTTGTTGATGGCCTTGAATGCGTCGGGTCCAGGCTTGATGTTCTGCAGCCTTTGTTGGAACTGGCTGTTGTTGTGATGTTGAAAAGCGTTCCTCAGCATGATGTGGGTGCATTGGAGCTCACTCTTCACCATTTGGTAGGTGTTGCTCACGGTATTCCAATCTCTTTGCTGAATCCTTTGCAGCTTCTTCCTCAGCCTTTGGCGGTGTTCGTATAGCCGCACAATCCCTTCTGGGAGGTGCTGGTATCTGTCTCCGGATGTTCTCGGTCTCTTCTGATTATCTAAGGCGTTTGTTATTATGCCCTCCATTGATTCAATAGCCTCATCGATCTCGTCGTTGGAGAGGTTCCTGTTTGCTTCCGGCAAAACTGACTGCTCGTTGCGTCAGCGGTCCTATTTATATAGAACAACACTCATCTAGAGCGTTCCAGTTTCTTCTCCATGGTTTCCACATTTGCTGTCAAGCATCTCTACACTCACACACACTGGCTAACAAGCAATGCCTGTCATTTTACCATTCCATTATAGTGTTGCTAGTTGTGTTTTCGGTTAAACGTTTTCGATTAGGAAATTGGTATAAATGTTGGGTGTTCATTACAATATTATACCAAAATAACTACATAAAAGAAATCATGGTCTGTCTGCTAATTACATACAACTTAAAATACCCCCACAGCAAACCAACAGAGAATGCTCAACATCATTGCACTATTTTTACGAATGTACGAAGTGACTAAAATGCGTAACACATATGCATATGCATTCTCTTTAATTGTCTTCTTTTCTTAGTTCAATCTCAAAATACCCACACCAACAGAAAGTACACAACATCACTCATAAATGTTGATAAGCGAAAATGCTTTGCAAAAAATAATCATAATGCGCAATGGCTAGGCATTCCATTATTTGGCTTTATTAACTCAGATATCAACCCAAAGTGGAACACATTTTTTTAGGTTTCTTGCCTTTGGACCAAGGTGTGAATAATGAGTTGAGCGAATGCATTACGAAAATGCCATGACATAAAACAGGAGATAGAGAGAAAACAAAGATGTATATGAGTTGTTTCTTGTTCTTAACAGTTCACTGTTAATGAGTTTGATTTCATGAAAAAAAAGTGGTAGGTAGTACTTATTTTATTGACTAGGTCAGTTTTTTCGCTATCAGAAAACAAAGAGTGCATTGGTTTTAAAGTTTGTGGTTTTTAAACTATTTTCGTGGCTGTGGGTGACTTATAAAGATTTAAACTATTATTTAATATGAATGCGTGTAATTGTGTAATAGAAAGTTTTTTCCATAAACCATTCTCGGCTAGGTCGTTCGAAGAAAAAAAAAATAATAATAGATGTTGGCAGACCGAAACCATCCTTAAATATGTATAAACACCGCTACAAAGCGTTGTACTTCACATTTTTCAATACAAACTTGTGAAAGTTTTCCGTGGCTAACAGGATGTACGAAAACAAAAAGAAAATATTGTTGGCCTTGCCTTATTAGCAATGAAAAAATGTTTGGAAAAGTGGTGGATTTACTTTTGGCGGCTTTCGAAAAATTGTTCATTTTTTCGAAAGCTGCCAAAAGGCATGGAAAAGAGTGCGGGTCTCATTTGAGTCTCAAATTTTTGGTTTTATTTTGAGTGCTTCCGCAAACGAAAATGTCACGCTTCGTGCCTGGTATGTATAAACTTTTAAAAATTATATTAATTTAAATAATGTAAACAAAAAGATTAACTATATATGTACAAACAATTTTTGTTTTTTAATTGGCAAATAAAGCTTTTAATAATATAATAATAATGATCCGCAACAGCTGCGATTTCAAATTCAGAAATCGCATGAAATAGCTAGAAAAAATTTGGACAATGCTAATTTTATGTCTAAAAAGTTTTACGATCGGCATGTTAACTCCGCATCATTTGCTCCATGGCAAAAGGTATTACTGAAAAACCCGACCCGTAAAAACAAGTTTTCTTCAATTTGGTTGGGACCATATGAAATTATTACACTGATAAGCCCTAATTAATCTTAACTTAATTGTTTTCAGGCTTCACAGATGCTAAGACATTTTGAAAATATATATATACAGGGTGATTCGCATAAGGTGTGACAAAAAGATAGGTTGTGTAGGTTGGACCTAGACAAGCAAAAAATCGTATGGGAGGGGGGGGTCCATTTTCCCCCGTTTAGGCGGGAGGGGCCATTTAAGAAAAAAATCACTAAAAATGGAAAAAATATTATTTAAAAATAAAGGTAATACCTACAGAGTCGTGCTATAGTATTTTGAAAAGCCAAAAACCTATACATTAAATAAAATTTAAAAATAAGTTGTTCATTTGAATAGTTTTTGAAATATTAATTTTCAAAGTCAAAATTTTGAAAAAAAAACATAATTTTTTTTCTTCAAACCATTTTTTTTTCAAAATTTTACGTAATTAAGTAGTATTTTTCTGGCTTATTTTCAATGCTCTTACTTATTTTTGATCAAACACAAAAAACCGGATGCCAAAATAACCTGTAGTTTTTGAGAAAACCAAAAATTACAAAAACGACTTTTCAAAAAAAATTTTTTTTTAAAGTTTTTTTTTCGTTATTGGATTCTTTTTTTTGACTTTGAAAATTAATATTTTAAAAACTATTCAAATGAACAACTTATTTTTAAATTTTATTTAATGTATAGGTTTTTGGCTTTTCAAAATACTATAGCACGACTCTGTAGGTATTACCGTTATTTTTAAATAATATTTTTTCCATTTTTAGTGATTTTTTTCTTAAATGGCCCCTCCCGCCTAAACGGGGGAAAATGGACCCCCCCCCTCCCATACGATTTTTTGCTTGTCTAGGTCCAACCTACACACCCTATCTTTTTGTCACACCTTATGCGAATCACCCTGTATATATCTTGATTGAATAAATAATCAAATATGTTTATACTACACATAAACTCCCAACGGACTTATAACTAAGAACTAATATTATCAGATATTTGGCTTGTAAAAGGAGTAATGTACACATTAATACTCTTTCAAATATTACAAAAATGTTAGTTTTAAGTAAAATAGACTACGGATTATGCATATATGGACAATGCCCGAAATCAACACTAAACATTATCAAACCTGTCTACCACCAAGCCGCTCGGAGAAGCATAAACGCATTTCCCACTTCACCTATCAAAAATATCCTTGTTGAAGCAGGACTCCCAAGCATCGAGGAACGAAGAGATTCGGCAACATTAAAACTCTTTGCCAAACTCATGTTCTCTAGAAACTCCATCATAGATACCGATATCAATAGAGCAAACTTGCAAAGAGAATCCCATCCGCAATCGCTACCTAGAATGACAAAAAGATAATCAATCTTTCACCAACGCGACACCAGTATGCCACTCCACGACACCCTCCATGGGATCTCAATCTCAATTCCTTGATACTAACCTTAGCCGAATATAGGCAAATAAATTCAAGTAATACAACCTATCGCCAACTATTCGCAAGCGTCTCATCGGAATTTAAATCTGTAGGGTGGAATTTTGTATTCACGGACGGATCAAAGACCTCGACAAACACATCGTATTCTGTAGCTCTCGGAAACGGTACGATCGCCTCCATTGGCAGTCTCCCAAACATCGCTTCAATCTTTACAGCAGAAGCATTCGCAATTCTGCAAGCTACGAAAACGGTAACTAATAAACCAGGCAAACATATCATATCGTCGGTTGACAAGTAAAACTCACTAAGTGCATTTAAGACTATATGGAGATAATGAAACTACAATGATGAAAAAATCATTGCAATTCTATTTATTATTAAATCGAATAGATTTTCTTAGATTTAGATTAGATTTATTATTTCGTAAATTTGGGTACATAATTAACAATATCAGTTTAAAAGCTTGGCTTTATGCCGTCTGCCTGGTTGACAAAACATAATTATTTCTATGAATTAGAAGAAAAAAAAGAAAATCTTCATAAATTTAAATTGATTGATTTTACTATTGAATAGATATGTGTACTATAAAAGCAGTATAAGTTCAGAAAGTTTCAGTCATAATTTTGTGTCTATAATTTAAAGCAAGTTTGCAGTAGAGGTATAATTTTGGTACTTCAACTTCATTAAGCATTCGTATAACTTCGTTTTCCGTTATGAAATCGCTTCCAAAAGTGTTACGTCTGATCTCTTTCAGGACAGGACATTTTCCCATGAAATGAAAAGTATCTTCTCTTTCGTTTAAATTGCAGAGCGAGCAGATAATAGGTAAATCTGGTCTATGTGGCATAAAGTTTAGCTGCAATAGTTCACCTCGTAGCCTGGCCATCATCGCAATTTCGTTGACTCCATTTATGTCCTGAAAATAACTCCTCTCATTCAAATTGTGATTGAGTCTACAATAGAGTTCTCTATGCAGCGATCCTGTTGCGTTATTCAGAAATCTTTCTCTACACTTGAGGTCCACTGAAGAAATAAGCTGATAAAGCGTTTTTTTCCAATTAATGACATCATAATTATCCAGATTCAGGTCAACCTCACAATCTCTGGCTAAGTGCATCCATTCTGCATACCAACTTGTCTTAGAATTTATGACTTGAAGAGCTGCTATTTTAGGAAGTCGATGATTTTCCATTTTCATAACTTTTAAAACATAGTCAACTTGCATTTTTAGTGTTTCTATGAAGAGAGGCGATAAACCTGTTTCCAACATAACCATATAGTTGGGCATGTTTGGTGGCAGTCCAAAGATTCGTTTTATACAGTAGCGCAGAAGCTTCTCCACCGTTTCATATTGCTGAGCTCCCCAGATTTGTGCTGCATAAAGCAATATTGATTTTGATACCGCTTGAAACACTTGGAATTTGCTACTATGGGCAATATTTTTATTATAAAAGCATTGTTTCCACGATGCGCTGATCGCACATTTGGCCTTCGCCAGCTTCTCCTTCAAGTGCTTCTCCATATTTAAGTTCTTTGTGAGGTAAAGTCCAAGATATTTGTATTCGGTAACAATTTCAATGGCTAGGTCATTGTAATACCATTTTTCATTGGCACAGTTTCTACCCCCTCCATTCTTAAAAATCATAATTTTTGACTTTTCTAAATTCACTGTCAAGTTCCAAAGTCTGCAATACTGCGAAAGCCGATTTATCATGAGCTGCATAGATAAAGGTGAAGAGGCCAAGATAACGATGTCATCAGCGAAAAGAAGAGCCTTAATCGTTTGACCTGCGTATTCGATTCCACTGGGCAAGTTTGTAACTAAGTCTTCTATGAACAGTGCAAAAAGACTTGGGCTTAATGTACACCCCTGTCTTACTCCTGATTCCGTCCTAAACCACTCAGACATCTCTTCCCCATTCCATACTGAAGCCATTGTGTTCTCATACAAGTTCTCAATAACTCTCCCAAACTTTCTCGACAAACCGATACCATATAGTTTATAAAAAAGACTTTGTCTATCAATGTTATCGAGCGCTGACTTAAAATCGACAAAAAATGTATATAATTTTTGACTTTTGTTGAGAAACGATTCAGCTATACTCCTTAAAACAAAGATATGGTCTATCGTTGAATAACCTGGTCTGAAACCTGCCTGGAACTCGCTCAGAAGGTTATTATCATTGATCCAGGTGATGAGTCGTCTTTGTAGCATCGAAGTGAAGATTTTGTATGATGCATTTAGAAAGGATATGCCCCTGTAGTTAGACACTTCAGCCAAGCTACCTTTTTTGTAGATTGGAAAAATAATCGATTGACAAAAGTCCTGAGGAATCGTCCCGGTTTCTAATACATTGTTGAATATTACTGTTAGCCAACCAATTAACTCCATTGTGCCACGCTTATAAAATTCAACTGACAACCCATTCGCTCCTGCTGCTTTTCCTTCTTTAAGCTTTTCCACTGCTAGAATAACCTCTTGCTGTGTTATATTGGCATCCAAAACATCATTCCTGAAATTAGGAGCAGCATAATGAAAGCTAACTGCTTCCTGAGTTGGATTCAACAAGTTTCTGAAGTGTTCAGCCAGAAGATTTGCGGTTATATCACAATGAATGGTGAGTCGTTTGCCATTTAGATTCCTTACCAAGGTCCAAAATTCCTTCGAATTTCTGCATTGTGCTAATCTGTTGGACTCAGCTTCAAAATACTCCATTTTCTTACGTTTACACAACATCTTGTAGTCGCTATTTGCTTGTAAGTACTGGTTCTTGATATATTAGTCAGACGCATTCTTATAAGCTTTAAGCCAAGCAAATGATGAGTCTCTGGCTTTTTTGCACTCAACGTCAAACCATGGGGCCGTATGACTTCCTCGAACATCCCTGTTCGAAATGGTGGTCGGATATGACGCCTTGATAGTTTTATCTAACTGTCTTAAATTGAGTGTACGCTGAGATTGACTAAGAGCCCTGCTAAGCTGTGCTTGATACTCAATCGCATTAGATTCTTTCCATTTAAGCTTTGGTAAAACGCTCATTGTTCTAGTTGATTCGGGTATCCTGGCCGAAAGTTCAAACGTTACCACTACAGGAAGATGGTCCGAAAAAAGTACATCTTCAACCTCGAAATCAGAAATATGTTCATTCCAATTTGCACCAACGAGGCTGTAGTCAATAACCGAGCTACCTTGTTTGCCGACAAAAGCAAGTTCCCCCATTTTGTCTGATGAGCTTGTTCCGTTATGAATTCGTAGCCCGTATGAATCACACAAATCAATCAGTTTATGACCTCTTGCATTACACACTTTATCTTTAGACCTTCGTTCGATACCCGCCATTCTATTTTCATTTCCAACTTCGTTTCCTATCCTCGCATTCAAGTCACCAACTACCAGCACATTTGAATTTCTACCCCTCGCCATGAAGCCTTCCATCTTTTCAAAATCATTCTCCTATCGATTGCAGTTAACGTAAGTCGGGAGTATTCGATAACTTGTATTATTAAACTGAAGATTCAAGTATGTAACGTCTTCAAATACTGCGAATTCACACTTAATAAGTTTTATATATTTCTTGAATCCATAAAAACACCCTCAACTTGCTCTTCCTCTAGACTGAGTCCTAATAGCTGGTATCCACTTAAAATTTAAATTATTAAATTTATTTTCAAAATCAATAAAGCTACTTTCTGTTACAAACGTTTCGTACAAAGAAACAAAATCGAACTGATTCACAAACTTATAAAAATCAATAAAAATGTGTTTGTTACTTAATCCTGCAACTTAAATCGAATATATTTCGCTGATGAAGTTAGGATACAGGAGTTTTCTTTTATAATCTTTCTGATTTAAAATAATTCTTTCAACAATATGCGAAATAAATAGCGTAATGAATTTGTGGGCAAACTTTTATACCAAGGAACTATTTCTTCTGGAATCAGACCAGCATTGCAAAGCTTTTCAAGGTCGGACTTTTTTGCAGATGAAATGGGTAAATTGCTCAAGTATGCTGGTTTCAATATGACTTTCTTTCGGCGCCCCCTTCCATATAAATTTACCATTTTATAATCCGAAGAATGGAAAGTAATCTGAAAAATCCGAAATTTCTGAATCTTTGCGAGCTAGATTAGGCTGAAAAGTTGGATCTTGATTGGAGTCATCACTGAAATCCATCTCTTTATCACTTGTGCAATCGTATTCGAGAAGCCGAAGAGAGTTGTTTTGCACTTGCTGCAAGTTAAAGTTTTAGTTTTATTTTCAAGCAATAATAAGAAATTGAGTTTTCATTTACAGATTTTTCAATTGGTTCAATATTCTCATCTTCGTTAATGTCATTCCAAACTTCCTGAGCAGCATCACAACTAGTAACGACCTTTGAAAATAATGCATCAACAAATTAAATTCAAACGGCTTTTTTAATAGAATCTTTTTTTATTACATACGTTTGAATTCAAAACATTGCTTATACTTACTTCGTTGTATGTTTCAAAACTACTTGTAGCAGCTGATGTCGATGGTTCCATCGTAGTTTCTGGTCTCCCATCAAAGTCCTCTAGCATAATCTTAGACTTATGGTTCTAAAGCAAGCATGTTTACTTTAAAACAACTTCAAAGGACGGCATTATAAGTTAATACTTACAAGATTCTTTATAGTTGTATAAATTTTTTTATTTTTTAATGCCAATTCGGCCAAATATTTTCCCCTTGAAAAATAACTCATTACCACGTCTTAACTTTGCACTTTTACGAGTAATGTTTCAAATTCCAAACACGCTTATAGCGAATAATGAAACAAAAGTCATGGCATAGGTACTTCGTTTTAAAATTCAAAATATTTGTAAAGCTAATTAAGTGCTTCGATGGTATAAAAGTCGGAAAGTAAAAATCACTAAGTACTCTCATGATCTGTTCCTGCCGTAAAAATTGGATCAACTGCAGTAACTGAATTTTAAAATTCTTAAACTTGTATTAAAGGTCGTTTAATTGATATAATGAGTTTTTCAAGCAATAGAGAAAAAAAATATACTAAATGAATATATTAAGTCGTTTTAGCTCCGATGTGGAGTTAATGAGTTTTACCTGTCAACCGACGATATGCTCCGATAGTATCTCCGTACTAAACGCGATAAAAAATCCAAACAGCATAATGAGCTTATATCAGAAATCCGACACCAACCTACAAAATCACCAAACAGCATTAAACTGATGTGGACTCCTGGTCACGTTGGGATTGTCGGTAATGAAAATGCTGACCTTGCTGCAAACCTCGCCAACAACGCTCCTGTATTTCTATTTGATACATACACAAAACTGGATGTTATAAAATATATACAGAAAGTAACAACATCAAATTTAAAGCATGACTGGAGTCTTTACCATCACTACCAAAAAGCAAACCCCGAAAGACTTCAACCACGTTATCCCATAAATACTCCTAAAAAAAAATCCAAACTTCGTTCGCCTCAGACTTGGTCACACTGCTGCTTCACACCAGAGATAAGAAATTAATTAGATGGCAAACCTTTACTTCTCTTGCCCCGCAACAACCATTTGTTTACATTGTTGTTTTTGTAATCACATCCTCTGTCTGTGAATACGTGGAAGCTGTATACTCAAAGTGGTATTAGTGACATTTGCTGTACTCAAAGTGGTAGTAGTGAGATTTTGTGTAAAGTAAAGGTGGAGTGGAAGCTGTACTCAAAGTTGTAAAGGTGATTTTCGGGAAATCCGCTTGTAGGCAGTTTCAATGTGTGTGCGAAGTTTGCCATCTAATTAATTTCTTATCTCTGCTTCACACGAACATCTTCTCACAAAAAACAGTCCACCAACTTGCAATTATTGTAATGTCATCTTAGATTTAATACATATATTTGAAAATTGTTCTGTACTAACTCCTATATTTATAAACTTATCGAGAAACAAACCTATTTATGATATTTTGAAAGAACCAAACTATTGCTGAATTTATAAGTAAAACCAATATTAACATCTAAGTTGTATATAATCAGAACCAATAGCCCATGTACTTTTAATTACTTGTGAATAAATTTTACAAAAAACTTTTAATTTTTTAGAATTAAATAAAAAAAAAAATTTTGTTTTATAAATTTCGGGAAAAGATTTGAATAGTGTAAAAATTTCATTATATAACTTCGAATTAGATTAAATAGTAACCAAGTAATATTTAAAAAAATTATAAATTAAGAATGGGTTTAGTATAAAAAGTTCGTTCGGAGATATTCCATCCATTCCATTTCCATTTCCGGCGTTACGAGTAGTGATCTTGAAGCGATCACAACTCTCCCACTTTTCTGCTTCACACTAGTGATCCGCCTGTGGGGTACGCCGCGTTGACCTCAGAAAGCGTCTTCAAGCCTCCCAGTTTTGGATTCTTCCAGGTCTGAGGCCAACCAAATGCTGCTGTTTTTGCATTTGCTTGTACCAGGAGTGTTTGGCCTGCCTTTTCTTTTTCGTCACGAATTTGTTGAAACGTACGACATTGCCTTTTGGATGGGGTTCTGCGGATCTCTCCTTTGGACATGACAATACCAACTGAGCCGGTCGTACTGAATTTTGTCCAAGATGGTACTTTCGACATGAAGGCTTCCACGGATCTTAGTACTTCTAATTCGATCAAGCTTTGTTACTCCTGCTGTCATCCGAAGCATCTTCATTTCGGCTGCCGTCAATTTGCTCTCATACTTTTTGTATATTGTCCAACATTGTGAACCGTATGTCAGAGCTGGACGGACAACTGCTGTGTAGAGTCTTCACTTTAGCTTAGGGGGCATTTTTCGATCACAGAAGATAGCGGAGTTTTCTCGCCACTTCATCCACCCTACGCTTATTCGATGATTGATGTCGTCATAACAAGTTGCTTCACTATTGATCATTGATCCCAGATATTTAAACTTTTCACACTTGGGAAGCACATTTCCATTCAAATAAATGTCTGGAATAGGCTTGTCTGGATCAGAAAAAGGGCAGCACAGGTATTCAGTCTTTCTTTCTTTCAAACGTCAAGTGCTCGTTGCAGGGATGTAGGATCCTCGCTTATGATGGCTCCATCGTCAGCAAAGAATAATTGTTTTATTTTATTGTCCGTTACTTTTCCTTCGAGCAAATAATCCAGAACAGCAATAAAGAGCAGTGGACTCAATACACTTCCCTGATGTACACCTACTGTTATTTGGAATTCTTCGGTGACTCCAGCTGGGCATCTCACTTTTGTAACTGCTCCCTCGTACATGTCCATAATTATTCGCACATAGGCTTCAGGAACTCCTCGGTGTCTGAGGGCCACCCATATCAGATCTCGTGGTTGTCGATCGAATGCTTTTTCGAAGTCAACCAACACAATATGCAAATCCTCTGAGGCATCTCGGTGTTTTTCCATAATGATCCTTATACTTTGGATTGCGTCTATAGTTGACTTACCCGCGACATCCCGCATTGGTCATCAGACAGCCTCATTATTTTCCGCAGTCGGCTATCCAAAACCCGCTCAATGATCTTCATAGTGTGGGACATCAACTTGATCGAACGATAGTTGTCACTGCTTCTGGTATCTCCCTTTGCCTTGTACATTGAAAGAAGAAAACTTTCCCTCCATTGATTAGGCAAACTGTCACCTCTTATAAATTTGGAGATGAGAATTGTGAGCCATCTCAACCCGATGTCTCCCATATTTTTCCAAAACTCATATGGTACCTCGTCTGGCCCAATCGCTTTGCCTTTTTTGGAGTTCTTAACTGCCTCCCTAACTTCTTCGACTGTGACGTCGGATACTTCAGTAAAGTTAGGTGCAGCTGTTGGAAAGTGGCGTTTTGAGATATTCCAAATTACCATAAATTATATATAGCAATTAGTGTATGCTAAATTATGAATATAAAATATTTAAATTTTAAAAGTTTTGATTTAGATTTAAGTAATTATTTATTTTGTAATTATTAGACATAATTGCTATTTTTGTAATAAAAGTAAGTCGATAATCGTGTGTCAGTCGCGAACTTTTCCCAGATAGGGAGCGATGTTGTGCTTTGATTTCTAACACCTTCAGAGGAAGTCGTCGTGCGTTGAACTCAATGCAATTTGAGTTGACTCGTTGCACATCGATTGCCCAAGGCCTTGCATTGGGTAAAACGAGTATGCATTTTAGTCATCAAATTGTGGTGAGTTTTCAAACGCATCGGCTATCCAATGTTGAACTTGGAGTTCGCGATCGGTTCTATGACACGATAAGTTCGAGTTGTAGTTAAACCATTCAAGTGCGCGGTTGTTTGTCTTTTAATTTCAATATTATACATAACATCTATGAAGGTGGTTCAGACAAGGAGTAAAGCGAAATTGAACGTAGAGACCACAAAGGTACTTATAGACAAAACGTGGAACGACCATGCCATGTCAGAACAAATTCCTGAAGGTGAAATAATAACTGATTTGTCCAAAACATCATGGAAAATTGGACCATGGTCAAATATATTCAGCGTGTAAAGCATCGAGTTCACCAAAGAAGCCGTCCGACTATGAATATATCGTCAAAATTGAACCACATGGCAATGGGACGTTGTTTGTTGAAATGCATTTTTTAAAGCACAATGCTCGTTTTGAAGACATTACACAGTTCAAACAGCAGCGCGGACTTAAATCCTTTGGGATGCCTTATCTAGTTGGTAAGGGATCTCACACGACATTAACGATGTGAAACATCGCTTCGTTGTAATGCCACGTTATGGAGACGATATTTGGAAGCTTTTCTTGGAAAACCGAAGAAGGATTCCAGAACACACAATTTATCGTCTTGCCTTACAGATGTTGGATGTGTATGAGTACATCCACGGCCGAACGTATGTCAATGCCGATTTGCATACATGCCTTTTGCTAGCGTACATGCTTTTTGCATATTAGCATACATGCCCGGACCAAGGTAGCTCCAATCAAGGGCGCTACCATGCCCCGACTCGAATTATGTGCCGCGCATCTCTTGGCACATACATACGACAATGCCTGTCGTGCACTTGGACTTCGGACGTCTCCATACTACATGTGGTCGGACTCCAGCATTGTGCTTTGCTGGTTGCGTAACGATCCGTCTACACGGTGTTTGCAGGCGCTACCATCAAGCGTCCAGAACTTACAACGAGACGTCAAGACGGGGTCGTCATTCCCCTAGTTGACCGATTCAGTTCCCTCCAGCGGCTACTACACACAGTAGCTTATATGTTCCGATGGCGAGACCAGAAGTCCCGTAAGCAGACCGCCGTAGACGCAGACGAGCTACAACATGCAATGAAACGGCTCATTCTCCCAGAGCAAGCGACGGCATTCCCTGACGAGCTTCAAGCAGTACGTAAGCGGGCTACCTTGGCGAGCACTATCCCCTTACTCTCTTTCTTCCCGTACCAGGAGCCCAGTGGAGTGCTCCGAGTTGGAGGACGACTCACTCATGCCGCACTCCAACATGAGCAACGGTTCCCAATCGTGCTTCCGAAGTTCGGGGCCCTGGTTTGGCTCCTCATCATGCACACCCACAAGACGACGATGCATGGTGGAGACCAATTGATGCTGCAAACGCTCAGGCAACAATATTGGATTTTGAGCGGCCGACAACTGGTCCGGACGGCCCTACACAAATGCGTCATCTGCTGACGCCATCGAGGGAAGTTGATCAAGCAACAGATGGCTCCACTGCCTAGCCATCGAGTCAATTCCACCCGCCCCTTCCTGGCCTCTGGGGTGGACTACTGTGGCCTTTTAATGCTTCTCATTGGATTGAAGAGATCTTTATCTGCATGGCCACGAAGGCTGTCCATTTGGAAGCAGTCGAGGACTGCTCCGCGCAGGCACTTTTAGATGCGTTTACTCGGTTCGTCAGCAGACGTTCTCATTGGCACCCCACTACTGGCCATTCCTCAACCCCATATTCCGGATGTTCCTCTGAACAGCCTTAAACAGTACCAGTGGCTCCGGCAGATATATCAGGAATTCTGGAAGCGTTGGTCTGACGAATACTTGGTAACCCTTCAGACACGCAACAAATGGGAAAAACGGGAGCCGAATTTCCAAATCGGGGACATCGTTCTGGTACGACATGACAACCTACCTCCCACTCATTGGCGAGTTGGTCGAGTCACAGCCGTGCATACGGGCAGCGATGGGCTGACCCGGAATGCCACCTTACAGACAGCATTTGGAGAATGTCGACGACCGGTGCAGGAGCTTTTCCGGCTCGTTGATGTAGAAGCTGACACCATAGTTCCCATAGGAAAATTCTCTGGGAAGCGATACATCAAATACGATGGGTGGATTGTTTGAAAGCCACGAATCCGTACGCATTAACTTGTGCGCTACCCTCCGCAGAGAAGAAGGTCCGGCTCATATCGCCACCGGATATCCCGGGCCGACCAGTTCCTTGAACCATCCGGTTCAACCGGGCAGGATGTTCGGTCAGTCACACGATGACCGAATTAATTCTTCAAAGGAATGCTGACAACGCATTCCATTTATCAATCGAAGGCAACAGTCACAACCACCATCCTCATAACATGGATAATCGGTCGCATCAAATATCCACAATTGACGACCCAACTATCAACCATAACAACACCCACTCAAAGCACAGAGAAATGTATCTGCCAATGGCTTGGCTCAGATACGATCGTTCGTCTGAAGGTATTTACTACTTGGTGTGGATACCCGATACACACCGCTGTCGATGATGTCATACGATGGCAGTATTAATGATGTATAAATACTGTTGCATCTATGACCTGCCACTACTTTTTCGTTTGCAGTATGATATCTCTCCCACGGATTGTGGCATTAGTTGCAGGGGTCGGCACATTCTTTCTGTTGTGCCGTTTGACAGCCAGTGCATGGCACTGGTATCAGTTACTGGACTCCCTAAACGTGTGGGAGTTTTGGTTGTAACGTCGTCTACCTCACCTACTGAGCTATGGGGGATATTGAATGGCTTCCCCAAGCCGAATAAGGTTGATGGCTAGAAAGTCTATCTGTTTGAAATAAAATCGAGGCTGAAGAGCCAAAGTGTACTTTTCTACTTCCAAACTTAAAGTGAGTTTATTCGACTAACACGCACTAACATCCTAATCCTATATCAAATATACACATTATAACTTAAACATAGAAATATTTGGTATTCCGAATTCTGTGGGAAATGAACGAACAACGGAACCAGGCAGCATACTTGCTATGTCATCAAATTAATAGCCGATGCCAATATGCATAGCCCTTCTAATACAATGCACAAATGTATCCAAATACGTCCAGCCATATGCACTACACAGTATGCAGTGCATTGAACCTTAGCGAGTAGGTAGATACACTTGACCAAAGTAATCTGAAGCGTCGCGTCCCGTCATCGTCAGTGGCATTGAAATTATTACTTAATAATTTAGTGCATGAGGTTGATACTCATGACCATGAATGAAATACGAGTTCAAGGTCGGCTATCGTGAAGTGGATTAACGTCAATGACCGGAATTAATGTATAATGAAGTGGTCGCTAGTGTGATCCCTTCACACCAACCTTCCTGGGGAAAAGGAGAAATCATGACATATCTTGATTTCTTCTTTTAAGCGATACTAACTTGCACAATAGGAATATATTTTTTTTTTTCGGAATAACAATATTTTTGTTTTTAAACATTATTTTCTTTTGTATTTATTGTAATATGTAGTACATACTTAGTGTGTATCATTACTTACGCATATTTTATAATATAATTTTTTTTTTCTATTCATTCATACAAGTAACTTATTTTTCTTATATTCTAGTTGTGTACACAACAATATAATTTATTCTTATTAAAAATTAAGTTAATTAATTAAAAGAAGAAGTTATCTTGTATGTATATATGTGATATCACAATTCACACCATTTTGATACAAAACTTCGTATGGTCCTATAAATATTGGATCTAATTTTTTTCTGGCTTCGTTTCTTAATAAAACTAAACTTCCTTTTTCGAAACTACTACTCTTTGTTTGTCCCTCTTTATCATATCTATCTTTCCTAATATTTTTCTTCTTTATAAGCGTTTCTCGGGCATCTCTATGGGCAACTTGTCATTTATGTTTAAGGTCAATTACGTAATTGTCATAGTTGTACACCGGTTCCATTTGTTTTGTTAGATTGTTGGGTAAGCTACATTGCTTTCCGAATATCAACTCGAATGGTGTGTAACCCGTTTCTGAGTGTACGGAAGTGTTATAACAGAAAACGTAATATGGCAACCAAGTGCTCCAGTCCGTGTGTTTTTCTGAGACGTAACTTCTAAGATATGCTCCTAAAACCTTATGTGAATTTTCTAAAGCTCCTATGCTCTCATGATGGTACGCTGTAGATTGTAATTGTTCTATTCTCAAAAGCTTACAGATACTTTTGAAAACCTGGTTTAGAAATTCGGTTCCCTGATCAGATGCTATTGTATGTGGTACTCCGTACCTTAGAATAAAACCTTCTACTAGAGCTTTAGCTACCGTGCCTGATTCTTTATTTGGGAGTGGTATAGCTTCGATAAACTTGGTAAGCTCATCTTGAATGGTGAGTATGTATTTAGATCTTTCTTCTGATTCTTCTAAAGGTCCTACTAGATCTATAAATATTTTGTCAAAACCTGATTCGGCTGTTGATGTGATAGTCATTGGTTGTTTCTTCGGTTGGTTATATTTGTTTCGTTGGCATACTGGGCAGTGCTTAACGAATGTCGTCACATCGTTTTGCATTCCTGTCCAAAAGTATTTTTTCTTTATATTTTGAATCATACGGCTTATACCTGCATGTCCACTGGTTGGAAGTATGTGAAAGTCGTTTAGTATTAATTTCTTCTTACAAGGATCGGTAATTTCAATAACATTATCTATGAGGTATACCTTTATATTACTTTCTTTAAACATTTCTCCTAATATATTTTTTAATTCATTAATTTTATATTCTCGACGGCCGTCCGAGAGTTTCTTTATTTCATTTTTAGTAATTTATATTCTCTTAATTGATTTGGGCCCGCAGAATTTTTGCACATCCCTCGACAATATTTTGCCAAATAATGTCGATTGGGTTGTAGTGCTGTCCTTGGGCTTCTTTAGGAGTAAACTATTCCCTTTTGGAATATACGCCAAAACTTTGTTTGGTCCTATAATTATGTCGTCCTTGAAATTATCTAAATCTTCCGTAAAATTGCTAACGATTTTTAATTCTATAATTTTTAGTCCACTTTCGGGTGGTTTCAGAAGTTCTGTTATCATTTGTTCATTGGTTTGTATCTTATTATCTTTAGGTGTAATTTTAACTTTATTATCTACTTTCGACTGGGCTCTTGTTACTACACAGATATATAATTGTTTTAATTCTTCAGACTCTACTTTAATGCGACTAAGCGCGTCAGCGGTACAGTTGTCTTTACCGGGTGAATATTCTACGTAAAAATTGTATTCTTCTAATAATAGTCTGAATTTAGTTAGTCTACTACTAGGTTCTTTTAGTGAGAACAAGTATACTAGGGGTCTGTGGTCTGTCAAGATTTTGAACTTTCTTCCGAACAAGTATGGCCGATAGTATTTTACTGCCCAAACTATAGCAAGTAATTCTTTCTCAATAGTACTATAGTTTTTCTCTGCCTTATTAAGAGTTTTGCTTGCGTAAGCAATTGGCCTGTCATCGGAATTAGACAAAACAGCTCCTAAAGCGAAACCTGAGGCGTCTGTACGCAGAATGAATTCTTCACTAAAATTTGGAAATTGGAGAATTGTATTACTTATAAGGATTTCTTTAAGGAAATTGAATGATTTTTCGCAATCTTTATTAAAATTGTTTTAAATTAATGGGATGCAAATGGTAGCAATATTTTTAATGAATTTTCGATAATAATTTGCGAATGCTACGAATCTTCTTACTTCGTCCGCGTTAGTAGGAGTTGGATAATTTTTCATTGCGGCAGATTTAGTGGGGTCAGGTAAAACTCCTTTGTCCGATATAAGGTGTCCGAGGTATAATACTTCTTTTCGCAAGAAAGAACATTTTCTCGGGTGTATTTTGAGATTTACTTCTCTCAGACGTTCAAAGACTTGGATCAAGTTTTTGTTGTGTTCCATTAAATTTTTACCAAAAATTATAAGATCGTCAAGGTAGACGAAACATCGTGAATATGTTAGTCCTGACATGGCTATAGACATCATTCTTGAAAACTTACTGGGTGAGATCTTTAAACCCATTGGTAGACGTTTTAACTGGTAGTGACCATCCTCTATTGAGAATGCCGTTATTGGTCTACTATTGGCATCTAGCTCCATTTGGTAATGCCCTTGACTTAGACCTATACATGAGAAGTTAGTTGCTCCTCCGATCATATCATAGATGTCCGTTATGTTTGGCAGTGGAAATTTATCATCTTCGATTCGATCGTTAACGTGACGATAGTCGATCACCACTCGGAATTTCTGAAGACCGGTAACTGGGTCTTTCTTTTTCGGCACAATAAGTATTGGAGAATTCCAAGGGGAGACGGATGGTTCTATTATGTCATCTGACAACATTTTTTTTTATTTCCTCCTTTATATCTTCCTTCTGAGTATGTGGTAATCGATACGGCTTGGTATATTTCGGTGAAGATTAATTTTTAAGTTTAATGTCTGCCTTTCCAATATGGGTATACGTGAGTTTGTCACCATCTTCGTGAAAAATATCTTGGAATTTTGTACATATTGCTTCGATCTCGGTTTTTTCTTCGCTATTTAATGTCTCAAAACTTATTTCATTTAGAATTTCCTGAACTCGTTTGTTTATTGATTTATCTATATGGTTATAATGTAAAATAAAATGTTCTGAAGGAGAGAATGATGTGGGTTCAATCCATTTTAGAGTTACAGATGAATCACGTGTATTCAGAATTTTTACGGGTATTTTTCCCTCTTTAACAGTTGATAGTGAACCTGCCATGAAAACATTTTCACATAATTCTTGTGGATAAAATATTCGAGAATCAGAATGTTTTGTAGTCATCCAATAAGTTGCTTCACACCGTGGAGGTAAGGAAACAGCATGTGTTTTGTTGAGTATATATAGGTAGAATGACTGGTTGGTTATCTACTTTTAACTCAAACGAAAATTTCTCCAGATTTATAATGGCACTGAATTCTGTTAGGAAATTCTCTCCGATTATACCATCCATTGGGATCGGAAAAGAATCACTTACTACATGAAATTCATATGGAATGGAAAATTCTCCTAGTTGTAATACGTAGATACATGTCCCTAAAGTTTCTAGATTTCCTGAGATCCCTAATACTTTTGTATTTTTTCTTTCATCAATATCAATGTTTTTAGTAAGTGAACATTTTTTGATAACGCATATTGAGGCTCCTGTGTCTAGTAAGAATTGTTTGTTTATGTTGTTTTTTAATGGGATCTGTATGTAAATGCCGTTTGATATTCCAACAGTACAAATGGCATCTGTTGTCTGTGGATTTAATAAATTCCCTCCGATGGGTCGGCTTCCCCTTCGGTGGGTTGCTCGTTTCCCATTACCAACACCTGATTATGATTTCTATTATTATTAGGTTGACTTACATTATTCGACCTATTGGTATTATTATTGTTGTTACTGTGATTATTACTGTTATTATTAGTATATCTTTGTCTATCATTATTGCTTGTATATCTGGACCTGTTGTCGTTATTATAATAGTTATTGTTATTATTTCTATAGTTATTAAAATTCCAAGAGTTTTGTTGGTTCTGATATGAAGGCCTAGTTGAGTTGTTATTCTGTGGGTGCGAATTTCTAGCTTGGTTATTGGAATTAGTATGCGAGAATCTAGCTCGAGTGTTGTTAGAATTATTATGTCCATTATAGTTTCTACCTCTATTATTCATGAACCTAACAGTGTTTGATGTAGATGCAGAGGTTTGACTTTCGCGCGGCAGACACCTTGACGTGGTGCGGAGGCTTAAGTTTTTCAATGACTCACCTGCTCAACCGATCTAGTTAAAAGCTGGTAGGATGAGCAATTGAGGAGTTAAACGAACTAAGAGCTGACAACCCCCTAAGGTGTAATGCGATCCGTGCCCATTGGTTGGTTTGCAGTCAGGGGTTATACCGACTGTAGTATAACGGAACCTTCGTGACACCGGGTCGAATCACGAAGTAACTCAGACCTTACTGTGTTATGCGGAGCTCTGACACAGCTGACCTATTTTTCTCTAGCTACTCGTGGGAACTTATGAAAAGGAATAACAACAAAAAATTTAAAAACTTTTATCTTCCGCAGGGAACATCTGCAAGAGATATGGCGGATCGTATGGAGAAAGATTTCCGGGGTGACAAACCTGTCATCAGAGATCGCGCCGATAGTAGGGTCAAACCTAGCACCAGCAAGAGGAGGTATTCCGAGCTAGTGCATAGGGTAGTCCCAGACGTAAGGAAGAAGCCAGTGGGTGCTACCACGGACACATCTGAGGAAGAAAGTGCTAAAAGAGCAATCTCAGAAAGGACACTTGGGGAAACCCATAAGTCCAGCACTAGTATTCCGAAGAAGAAAGTATGGAAGAGGAAAACCATCCCTCGTTCGGCGCTGGGTGAACCAGGTGGGTTGGACGATCCAAACAGACATGGTCTGAGCGGTGCGGGGGTGAAATGGTACCTCAGATTTATGAAGCAAGGTCTCTAGCAGATAGAAGCGAGGAAGAAGATCGACGAGAGAAGGTCGGCACAAGCAGAAGGCAGGCCAGTCGAAAGTAGCGGGGGTAAGAGAGATAGCAAACACATATCTCCCCCCCCCAACAGGCAGCCCAGAAGAAAAGAAGGACCGAGACCGAGACATATGCCTCAGTCAGCAAGGGTCCGGCTGTAATAAGTAGGGCAGTCTCATATGCGACGGCTGCCAGAACCATACGGGTAGCGATTTTACTGAAGGAGTACCCCCGAATCACTCTCTCGCAGAGTGAGCTCTCTAAACTCGAAGACGCCATGGTGGACGAGATGAGAATAGGGTGGGAAACAGAAATGAAATTTGAAGGCATATCCTTCAAACCCGGTATGATTCTAGTAGACTGCACCAATCAGGTAACAGCTGACTGGATCAAGAAGACAGTCCCAAAGCTGAGTGGTTGGAAAGGCTGTGAGCTTACCACAAGACAAGGGGACGACATACCCAAGCCGTATAACATCACCATCTATGTACCCAGAAGCAGTGGACAAGACCACTGCATGGTTCTAGCTCTGATAAAGCAGCAGAATGCAGAACTGAATACCCAAGTCTGGAAGGTTCTTTCTTGCAAGGAGGAGGGTAACGGCCAACTGCTTAACATTGGAGTAGATGAAAAGTCTGTGGAGGCGATTGTTAAGAACAACCACAGTATCTACTACCGTTTCGGTAAGGTCCAGGTGCATGGCCTGAAGAAAAGAAGTGGTACAGAGGACAAGCCGCCTACTGATACCAAACCAGCTGAAACTCTGCCGACTCCCTCAATCCCCAGCACACCCACCCTCATCCCAATGCAGGAGAAACCGGTGACACCACCGAAACCTCTCCTAGCAAAACCCATCCCAGTACTATCCCAATCCCTTATCCTACCACCCAACCCACTAGCCAACCCTATCCCGGCCCCTAAACCATCACCATTACCGATGGAAATAGCAGAGGAAGGTCTAGAAGTTCCCCTCACGATGGAGGAGGAAAACGACCTGTTAACAGGTCCGGGGCAGAAACCCCCGACGAAGAAGATTTTTAATGGAGGAACGCGGGATCAGTACCAAGCTAGTCCAAGTAAACATACATCATGCCATAGCAGCCTCAGCAATCACAGCGAGGAAAATTACAAGAGAAGGCATTGGACTAGCACTGATCCAAGAACCCTGGACCTTTGGGGGACAAATTAAAGGTCTATCCATTAAAAATACGAAGGTAATATGGGATAAAGAGTCAATTTCTCCTAGAACAGCAATCATAGTAAGGAACGATATTAATCATTTCTGCCTTTCAGAGTTCATGACGAGAGACCTGGTTGCAATTCAGGCCTCAATCAACATCGGAGGCCAAACCAGGTGGGTGGTAATCGCATCAGGGTACTTTCCGGGAGATGAAGCCAACATCCCTCCCTCTGAGGCAAAGAATCTGGTAGATTACTGCCGGAAGAAGAAGCTACCAATACTGGTAGGCTGCGACGCAAACGCACACAACAGCATCTGGGGTAGTACAGACACAAATCAAAGGGGTGAGTATCTTTTAGAATTCTTTTTAGAAAAAAGTCTAGAAATTTACAATATAGGGAACACTTCTACTTTTGTCACTAGAAATAGGAAAGAAGTACTAGACATTTCTTTCGGTTCTACAGTCCTGAAAAACTGTATCAGTAACTGGAAGGTCTCGAATGAGCCTTCTCTATCAGATCACAGGATAATTGAATTTTTTCTGGATGGAATCCTATGTGGAAATACTCCTAGGAGAAATCCAAAAAGAACCAACTGGGATCTCTATAGAGATAATCTCACATACAATATAGGAAACATATCTACAAACAGGGAACCTAAAAGTCGTCTGGAGCTTGAAAATACGGTAAACGAGCTTAATACAGCTATGATTGATGCATATGAATCAAGCTGCCCTCTAAGCTCCGCTAACAAGAAAACAGATGCCCCCTGGTGGAACAAAAACCTAGAAGCGCAAAGGAAGAGGGTAAGAAAACTCTTCAACAATGCGAAAAGTAACAGCAACTGGCATGCTTACCATGCGGAACTTACAGCATATAGTAAAGAAGTGAGGAAAGCTAAAGCAAAGCTTTTGACAAAATTTCTCACTCTGTAATGCTCTTTAAACTTTCTTTCCTCGGTTTTAGTCCTATCCTACTTAAATGGATCTCTTCATATCTTGACAACCGCCAATATAGAGTTCGTTTCCGTTCTACTCTTTCAGTTCCATTTGTGGCTACCTCCGGTGTGCCCCAAGGAAGCCATCTTGGACCCCTCTTATTCATCCTGGCCATTAATGATTTCGAAAAGATCATCCTATATTCTTCTATCTCACTTTACGCTGATGACGCTAAAATTTTCAAAGTCATAACCTCCGATCGAGATTCTCTCCAGCTTCAAAATGACCTCGATTCATTCGTCTTTTGGTGTTCTAAAAACTTCCTTGAATTAAACATTGCCAAATGCGAGGCAATAACTTTTTCTCGTAAAAGTAATAAACCTCCCCCCAGGTCCTATCATCTTCAGAACCTTCCAATAAACCGTGTGCAGCATATCCGAGATTTAGGAGTTCTCTGCGACGGCGAATTGAATTTTCGTTCTCATATTGACGAGGTAATATCAAGAGCTAATTCCGCCCTTGGTTTTATCAAGAGATGGTCCAAAGAGTTCCGCAACCCCCTTGTAACAAAATCTCTCTATATTGCCTATGTTCGCCCTCTCCTTGAGTATGGATCGCAAGTATGGGCTCCATATCAAGCGGTTCATATTTCAAAAATCGAAAGTGTTCAACGTCGTTTTCTGCTCTTTGCCCTACGGGATCTCTACGACGTAAGAAACTTTCTCAACTTGCCTTCTTACCGCGATCGTCTTACAATAACTAATCTTCACTCCCTAGAAAACAGAAGGAATGTCTTTGACATCATATTCATTCACCGACTTCTTACTGGCAACACTGACTGCTCCTCCCTTTTAGACCTTATCTCCTTCAACACTAATCCCCGAAACGTAAGATCATCCCGATTTTTTTTCCTTCCTGCTCATCGTACATCCTATGGTCTCAACGAACCCCTAACCCGCATGATGAGTAAGATTAACTCTGTTCCTTTTCTTTTCGACCTTAATCTTCCAAGTCCTTGTCTGAAAGTCCTCCTTTTAAACCATTTCTCATCCCTGTAGTTTAATTTAGCTTTAATTATTTTTAATTAGTTTAAGGGGTAGATGGGATCTTTCCTGCATTATTACAAATGGGAAAAGAAGTGATCCTACTACACTTACTTAAAATTATCAGAAGCAGTCTGGCTCTAGGGTACATACCTAGTCCATGGACACGAGCAAAGATTATCTTTATACCAAAAACAGGTAAGAAAGACACAACTCATCCTAAATCTTTCAGGCCAATAAGCTTAACATCCTTTGTACTGAAAACTATGGAGAAGGTGATCGATAACTTCTTAAGATCGGAAATTCTAGTGAGCAATCCACTAAACACTAGACAGCATGCATACAGAGCAGGTAGATCTACGGAAACTGCCTTATACCATCTCTCAACCACTATCCAAAAAGTAATCGACTCAAAGGAAACAGCGATCGGCTGTTTCTTGGATATTGAGGGTGCCTTTGATAATACCTCACACGAGGCGGTTAACAAAGCACTTCAGAGGAAGGACACTCCGATTACAATAATAAAGTGGGTTAGTGCAATGCTTAGTACAAGAACGGCAGAAACACACTCTAGCCAAACTATTCAGAGAATCATCACTACGAGAGGCTGCCCACAAGGAGGGGTCTTATCACCTCTACTCTGGAGCTTAGTAGTAGATGAATTACTAGAAAAATTTACCACGCAAGACATAAGATGCATTGGCTATGCTGATGACATCACATTATTAGCCAGTGGGAAATATGAAGAAACCCTATGCGATATAGTACAGAGGGGTCTGGCAATCACGAAGAAGTGGTGTACATCTGTAGGACTGAACATCAACCTCACAAAAACTACAATTATACCATTCACCAGAAGAAGACTCCTGCCACGTATGAAAGATATTACACTGGATGGAGTAACCATAATACCCACAACTGAGGTTAAGTATCTAGGCGTAATTCTAGACAGTAAACTCATGTGGAAAAAACAAGTAGAAGCAACAACTGAAAAGGCTAAGAAAACCCTAATGAATTGCAAAAGTATAGCAGGAAAATCATGGAGTTGTAAACCGAGCATTATTCGGTGGATGTACCTAATGATGTTAAGGCCGGTCCTTACCTATGGAGCGGTAGTCTGGAATAAGAGAACTGACCAGGTGACCACTAGAAAAGCATTAGAAAAAGTACAAAGACTTGCGTGCATATGCATATCAGGAGCAATGAGAAGCTGTCCAACTGCGGCTTTGGAAGTATTGCTAAATCTGACACCTATGCACCTGGTAATAAAAAACATCTCAAAAGCAACGATAGCTAGATTTGCCAAAGAGACTGAGTGTGTCCTGAGATCTAGCGAAAAGAGCATAATATCGAACGAGTTACTACTCATTGACTTCCCTCGGGATAGCAAGACCAAGGAATTCAAATTCGATAAGCTCTTCGGCGTTGAGCTAAGTAACAAAAAGGCATGGCAAAGTGAAAATGAGACCTACTCAATGAAGACCCACGCAATAAAATGGTATACAGATGGCTCAAGAACAACTGAGGGAACTGGAGCAGGAATTTTGGGGCCAAGAACAAAAATTTCAGTACCTATGGGAAGAATGTCAAGCATATTCCAAGCAGAAGTCTATGCAATAGGCAAATGCGCGGAAGTAAACATTGACAGGAAATATAATAACAAACACATTGCAATAATGACGGACAGTCAAGCTGCAATTAAGACCCTACGATCCTACACAATTACCTCAAACCTTGTCAGCGAATGCATTGACAAGTTGAACAATGCCCAGTGGCAGTAACAACAAGGTTACAATCTACTGGGTACCAGGACATGTAGGAATCATAGGCAATGAACAGGCAGACAAACTGGCAAAGACAGGAGCCGGATCACCACTCATTGGACCGGAACCTTTCTGTGGAATAACAGAAAGCCACATTAAGAGAGAAATCAAAAAGTCGGAGGAAGACAACAGAGCTAAACACTGGAATGACCTCCCCAAGATGCGCCAAGCTAAACTTCTACTTGGCACTTTTAACGAAAAACTTTACAAAGAAGTAATAAAACTTAATAGGAACAACGTAAGAATGCTAGCCGGGTTTTTAACCGGACACTGCAGAATAAGAAAACACCTAAAAGTACTAGGCATAGAGAGCGACGATCAATGCAGATATTGCAACGAACAGGAAGAGTCTCCTGACCACCTCTTAGGTGACTGCGAAGCGCTAATACACCAAAGAAAGAAGTACCTAGGATCCTACTATGTAGAGGAGAAGGAGCTAAAGCTCCTAAGCGTAACCCAGATACTAAGTATCATCAGAGGAACTAATCTGGATGAAGTACTTTAATTAAGGAATACCACTTAAGAAGTAGGGGGTACAATAGATCTAAACAGGTCGAGGTACAATACAAAACCCCATATTTTCATTCATTCATTCAGAGGTTTGATCTAATTCCACTATATGCCGGATAGCGTCTTGAAGATTAGTGTGTCTGGCGCTATCTAATACTATTTTTAACCTATCGTTTACCCCCTTTTTTAGAAATGCTAAGCCTCTTCTCTCATTAGCTTTTGTTAGGATTTCCCTTGCTTCTTCACCATGGCAAGAAACTTCTAGTTCTGTCTTTTTTGTAATAAGTGTTTCGATGTCTGTTACGAATTATCGCACAGATCGATTACCCTGATATGTCTTACTAAGTTTGGTTTGTATCGTTTCTTTTCTTTTGGTCCACTTTTTTCTATTAAAATTTTTTTAATGAAACAAAATTCTCTGGTTTTTGATTACCTAGTTCAGTAAGAGCTTTACCTTGAATTTTGCATTTTAATATAAATTTTATTAGTGTGGGTTTTGAGGTCTCATTAAGGGTGTCATGGTAGAATTCTACGCTGTTAATAAAATCCCTAATGTGTTCAGTTCAGTTTTTTTTGTTCGTAAAAATTTTAAACTGCTACATTTTTAATTTCATTAGTAATAATTTTCTGGACATTTTGTTTAAAAAAAAATTTTATTTATTTTTTTTTTGACAAATTACGTCATTCGAACGATTATTGCAATATTCCTTATTTTGCAAAATAAAAGCACTCCAAAAATTCTGCTTAATATTCTTTTATACAATTTTTAAAACTGCCTGCTTCGTAGCTGATATACGCATTTATTTATAAACAAAGATAAAGCAATGGCTGATAGAATAATAAAAATCCTTATAATTGGAGAGAGTGGTGTTGGAAAATCAAGCTTAATTCGTCGTTTTGTCGACGATGAGTTCGATGACAATCACGATGTCACAATTGGCGTTGATTTCAAAACAAAACTGATGAACATTGACGGTTTTGATTTTAAGCTCGCCATATGGGACACGGCCGGTGCTGAGAGATTTCGCAGTTTAACTCCAAGTTTTTATCGAAATGCTAAGTGCGCTATTCTAGTCTATGATATAACGAGTAGAGAATCTCTGCAAAAGCTCGAATCATGGCTGCTGGAGTTGGAGAACTACAGTAATAACTGGAGTGTACCAACAATGGTTGTGGGGAACAAAATCGATATGGAGCGTGCGATAACCAGAGAGGAGGGTCTTAAGTTTGCGAGGAAGCACCGCTCTCTATTCCTAGAAACATCGGCCAAAAATAATGTCTCCGTTGCTGATGCATTCGAGGAAATCGTTCGAAAGACGATAAACTCGGACGACTTCAACACGAACTTCGTCTACGTCCAAACGTGGCACCTTGTTTTTATCGAATTTAAGAATTTCAGCCAACTGCTTAACTAGCTGTTAACTGGCAAGATCGCCATGTAACGTCGTCTATCTCACCTACTGAGCTATGGGGGATATTGAATGGCTTCCCCAAGCCGAATAAGGTTGATGGCTAGAAAGCCTATCTGTTTGAAATAAAATCGAGGCTGAAGAGCCAAAGTGTACTTTTCTACTTCCAAACTTAAAGTAAGTTTATTCGACTGAACTTAAGCTATTTATACAAAATAATCAACTTACACACTAACATCTTAACCCTATATCAAATATACATATTATAACTTAAACATAGAAATATTTGGTATTCCGAATTCTGTGGGAAATGAACGAACAACGGAACCAGGCAGCATACTTGCTATGTCATCAAATTAATAGCCGATGCCAATATGCAAAGCCCTTCTAATACAATGCACAAATGTATCCAAATACGTCCAGCCATATGCACTACACAGTATGCAGTGCATTGAACCTTATTGAGTAGGTAGATACACTAGACCAAAGTAATCTGAAGCGTCGCGTCCCGTCATCGTCAGTGGCATTGAAATTATTACTTAATAATTTAGTGCATGAGGTTGATACTCATTACCATGAATGAAATACGAGTTCAAGGTCGGCTATCGTGAAGTGGATTAACGTCAATGACCGGAATTAATGTATAATGAAGTGGTCGCTAGTGTGATCCCTTAACATGGTAAGTCAGCAGTTCGGACGCTGTGGACTGAAGGATGGTGGTCGGTGGCTTGGGATTGCCACTGCAAGTCTTACTCGAATCTTCATTGCGACGAATTTTAAGCTATTATTAGTTTTGTGGTTGAAAATAAAACTTTTTTATAAATTTCTAACCACAAAACTAATAATAGCTTTAGATTTGCGCGAATTTTAAGCTATTACTAGTTTTGGGGTTAGAAATTTATAAAAAAGTTTCATTTTCAACCACAAAAAGTGTCATTATCTAACCTCAAAACTAATAATAGCTTAAAATTCGTGCGAATTTTTAGTTATTATTAGTTTTGAGGTTAGAAAATGACACTTTTTGTGGTTAGAAATTCATAAAAACGTTTCATTTCTAAACCACAAAAATCCCACTTGCACCATTTTTAATTAAAAATTTCCCACTCAAAAATAACGTCTGGCATCACTTTAACAAGTAATGTCAAAGTAAACTTTTATAAATAGTTAAAAGTGTAAACTAATAATAGCTTAAAATTCGCTCGAATTTTAAGCTATTATTAGTTTTCTGGTTGAAAATAAAACTTTTTTATAAATTTCTAGCCACAAAACTAATAATAGTGTAACGTGCACTTAGTTCGCAAAAATAAAACTTCACTTTTCAATTTATTTCTACCACTTTTATTCAGTATCAATACTTTATTCGAACTCAACTCGACTTTTGGACTATAACTTGTTCACAACAATTCACTCTTAACTTTATCACTCTATAATCAGAACTGCCCTCTGGTTGCCTCGGGCGGGCTATTTATATCGAATGACATTTCATCTAGAACTCTCCAGTAGCTTCCACATGGTCTGCAACTCTCCACTGTTTTGGCTGTCAAACATTTTCTCTCCTAGAATTTCTACACTTACACTAGTGCTCCCAGATGTGTTTTTCGGTTGAACGTTTTCGATTAGGAAATTGGTATTAAATGTTGGGTTCACGTTACACTGCCCCCTCCTTAAGATTGTTCGTCCCGAATAATTCCATCTGCAGCCTCGCCACTATATCGATGCAGCCGGTCACAATGAACTACTTTTAACTTGCCTCTTAGTCCTCTTTGGATGCGGTAGACCACGTCGTTAATCCTCGTGACAACAGTATAAGGACCTTCCCAATTTTGCTGAAGTTTCGGTGACAATCCCTTTTGACGATGAGGATTATAAAGCCACACACGATCTCCTGCTTGGAATCCTGACGTTGTCGCTTTCGTGTCGTACCGTGTCTTCATCCGGTCGCTGTAGGTTTTCATCCGTTCCCTTGTTCTTTTATGGATGTCAGCGAGTCTCTCCTTGAGGTCGTCCACATACTCGTTCGTGTCCTGTGGCTCCTATGTGGGGCATCCAAATTTAAATTCGCTGGGCAGCCGGATGGTTTTCCCGAACAGGATGTCAGATGGTGTTTGCCCTGTCGAGCTATGTACTGCACTTCTAAAGGCCATCAGGAATAGCGGTACGTGCCTATCCCAGTCTCTTTGGTAGTCGCCTACGACCTTGGTGAGGTGTTCTTTCAAAGTCCGGTTGAACCTTTCAACCATCCCATCAGATTGTGGATGAAGCGGTGTGGTTCTCGTCTTCTTAATGCAAAGTAGTCCACACACTCCTTGGAAGATGTTTGACTCAAAGTTCCTCCCTTGGTCGGAATGGAGTTCCATAGGCACGCCAAACCTACTCACCCAGTTGAACACAATCTGGTCGACCACCGTTTTGGCTTCTTGATTTGGGATGGCATACGCCTCAGGCCACTTGCTAAAATAGTCCATTACAACCAGAATGTACTTGTTTCCAGCATTGGTTTCTGGAAAAGGCCCAGCCACATCTACTGCAATCCTCTCAAAAGGCGATCCAACGTTGTACTGATGCATCTTACCTTGAATCTTCCTACCAGGTCCTTTGGTTGCAGCACACTTGTCACATGTTCGGCACCACTTCTCCACGTCATCTCTAGCGTGTAACCAGTAGAACCGATGTCGCACCTTCTCCAGTGTTTTGTTGACTCCCAGGTGGCCTCCAGAAGGTCCGTCGTGCATCTCCCGAAGAACTTCACTGACTTTCGATTGCGGTACGATCAGCTGCATCACATATGACTTACCGTCAGCGGATTCCCATCTTCGCCTGAGGACACCTTCTTGCACATATAGTGAGTCCCACTGTGCCCAATAGGCTTTGAGAACTGGACTCCTGTCAGAAATGTCTCCCCATTCAGGTTTCTCTTCATTTTCTTTCCATGCGAGAATGGGTTCGATATCTGGATCCTCCTGTTGAGCAGTCCTCACTTCCTCATTGCTCCATCCGCTTATTGGGTCAGCTCTTGTTCGCTGAGCGGTAATATTTTCTTTGTCTTCTTGCCGCCTACAATGCTTACAATCCACTTTGCAAGGTCTTCGGGATAATGCGTCAGCGTTTGAGTGCAACTTTCCTCTGCGGTGTTGAATCTGGTAATCATAAGTCTGTAGTCTTTCTATCCACCTTGCGACTTGACCTTCTGGATTTTTGAAGTTCAACAGCCAGTTCAGAGCACCATGGTCTGTCCGCAGAAGGAATTTCTGTCCATAGATGTACTTATGGAAGTGCTTTGTTGCCAAGATCAGAGCTAGCAGTTCCCTTCTGGTCACGCAGTAGTTTCTTTCAGGCTTCGAGAGGAACTTGCTGTAGTATGCCACCACTTTCTCTTCGCCATCATGCACTTGGGATAGTACCGCCCCGATTCCAACGTTGCTTGCATCTGCGTCGATGATGAATGTTTTGCCAGGTGTTGGATGTGCCAGCACTGGAGCGTTACAGAGGCGGTATTTGAGTTACTGAAAAGATTTTTCACACTCACCTGACCATTTGAACTGCTTCCCTTTTTCGGTGAGCTGATGCAAACTCTTTGCAACTCCAGCAAAGTCCTTAACGAAACGTCGGTAATATGTGGCAAGACCAAGAAAGCTTCGGAGTTGATGTTTGTCCTGTGGTGTTGTAACGAGGCAAATTTCAAACACAGAAATATCCCTCGTCACATGCTTAAGAAAACAGGGCGCCGCCATCTAGCGCCAAAACTGAAAACAGGAAAAGTTCACCCGAGACAACACCCGCGACAACAACCACCAATTAAGCTCTTAGTCAAGGCATGGTACCTAGTGGCGAAAAGTACGCAAGTTTACCACGGAGGTAGAAAGCTAACCGCGCCAGCATCGATGGTAGACATTGGGTAGGTGGAAATACCACCCAACAACCAACTCCCCATGCACAAGCAGTGCAAAGTACGACGACTGGCAGAGCTCGATGGTGAGTTGGCATATGAATGAAGTGGTAGCATATGAACAAGCATATGGGAATATCATGAGTAGGTATAGCAATTACTAGGGAATAGGGAATATTATATGGGATTTGCGCACGGTACCACAACGAGCGATTTAGTATAAATAGGGCAGCTCAGTGCATGGAAAATCACAGTCCGCCGGCACCGGTTCTACGGTGCACATCATCTCCAGGAAAAGGAAGAAGGAAGAGTAAACCAGCAACCAGCTAAGCAACCTAGCTAACAACAAAGGTAAAAGGTAAAGCGTATGAGTAAGTTTGAACTATTAAATATATTTCATACGTATCGTGCCACCAGGGGCAGAGACTAATTCCTGCCGATCCCGCAGCCATTGCTGTTACCGAGTTCTTAGGACGCTTGTAGTTTCACCCCACCAAGGTCTTCGGACGCTTGTAGTTTCACCCCACCGAGGTCTTCGGACGCTTGTAGTTTCACCCCACCGAGGTCTACGGACGCTTGTAGTTTCACCCCACCGAGGTCTTCGGATGCTTGTAGTTTCACCCCACTGAGGTCTACGGACGCTTGTAGTTTCACCGCACCGAGGTCTTCGGACGCTTGTAGTTTCACCCCACCAAGGTCTTCGGACGCTTGTAGTTTCACCCCACCGAAGTCTACGGACGCTTGTAGTTTCACCCCACCGAGGTCTTCGGACGCTTGTAGTTTCACCGCACCGAGGTCTACGGACGCTTGTAGTTTCACTTCACCGAGGTCTTCGGACGCTTGTAGTTTCACCCCACCGAGGTCTACGGACGCTTGTAGTTTCACCCCACCGAGGTCTTCGGACGCTTGCAGTTTCACCGCACCGAGGTCTACGGACGCTTGTAGTTTCACCGCACCGAGGTCTACGGACGCTTGTAGTTTCACCGCACCGAGGTCTTCGGACGCTTGTAGTTTCACTTCACCGAGGTCTACGGACGCTTGTAGTTTCACCGCACCGAGGTCTTCGGACGCTTGTAGTTTCACCCCACCGAGGTCTTCGGACGCTCGTAGTTTCACCAACCAGGGTCTTACGACGCCTGTACGCTCTGATTTACCTGCGACTGCCTATAGGGCGAATGGTCAGAAGGGATCCTGTCAGTAAAGGCAGCCAATTCATTTTACTCCACAAATATTAACGACTTCTCTCCCCTAGCTACCGTGAGACCAGAAGAGTTTCTTAGACCGAGACGACTAACCCGACTAGAACCGTAGAAGTTCCGAAGGATACCAGTTCCACTACAATAAACCCGACCAGAAGTTGTTTTACAGCAAGCGTTACGACAAATTATAAATATATTGATTCGTTTGTGAATTATATTTGAATTATATTAAGTTCTAATAAAAGAGAATTTCTTTAACCTTTGTGAAGTTTGGTGTTTTTCTTCACCTGACCTTGGCTAGCCGTGAGCGATACCTCGGCTGGAAAACTAAAAACACGTCACAATTTGGCGCCCGAGCAGGGACAATTAAGGTCCACCGTTGAAAAAGAAATTCTCTTAGAACTATAAAATTAAACCTCCGGGAAAAAAAAATCCAGACATGTCCGACGCCGAAGATAGCTTCGACGTGTTCGGCAGCATAGGGGCAATATATTTGCTCAGCAAAGCAGAACTAGTGACTCGGATGAGCCAGCTAGGGCTTGACTCCGAGGGCACTTTGTCTATGCTGCGAGCCCGTTTCAGCAGCTATATTAAAAAGGCCAGACTCCGGAAATCCACACAAGATTTGTGTGAAGATTTGGAGAGGGCCGTAACCGAAAGGGAATATAAGCTCGCACCAACAGACGAACATGAAAACGAACCCAAATCACCGGCATACACGGAGGTTTCCCTCCGAGTACCATCCTATGTACCGCCGTCCGCCGCTCCGTCCGCCGAAGATGAACCGTCAAGAGAACCAACACCGTCAAACGTGGTGTTCACCAGCGGAGGTATTACTCCACGACCCGTCGAACCACCGTTGACTAGGCCAACCATCCGGCCAACAGGTCGCTTCATACTCAGTTATGAAGCGGAACTAATGAACAACGCTCGGAAATGGGGGTTGCGGTTCGACTCATCAGGGAATGCGATCGAATTCATGGATCGGCTCGAGGAGTTGACCGCGTGCTATGATATACGCCCTGATGATATGATCAAAGCTTTACCGGAAATACTACGCGGCACCGCTCTAGAGTGGTTCCGCATAAACAAAGAACGTATGAAATCCTTTGCCCAGTTCCGTACCGCTTTCCTAGACCATTATCTACCGGCTAGCTACCTCTGCAAATTAGAGGAGGAGATATTGCGGAAAAGGCAAGGGCCACGCGAAAAGGCAAAGGATTTCATACAGGCCACTCAATACCTGATCTACAGACACCCGCGCATCAGTATCGAGGATAGTATCGATCGCATTTATGACAGTTTGCGATCGGAATATCACTTATACATTAAAAGACGAGACTTTGTTAACTTGGATGAACTTATGAAGCTGGCGGAGGAGTATGAATACATACGCGGAGAAGACCGTACACCCCGCCAAGCGCAGCCGTACGTTGCTCCTACACCCCGCCCAGCACCGCTTCGTAACCCTCAGAACCGTTTTTCTTCCGACCGACCGATAGTAGAAAGCCGGGCAGTATTGCCGCCACCCCGACCAAATTTCCACCGTTCCGACCCGCCTCAGACGTCATCACCTTTCGGTCAATACGACAGAAATACGCACTGCTGGAACTGCAAGCAGCGAGGGCATAATGAGAGTAACTGTCGAAGGCCGTTCCGTCTCTTTTGCTCCTACTGTGGAGAGGACGGACGGCTGACGAAAGACTGCAGTTGTCACCCTCATAGAGCCGCTATCATGTCCAGTCAGCAGCATATGCACGAACCACAACAACAAGGTCCCCTCCCGACTCAGGCGAATGCGCTAGTGGAGACGACCCCAGTATTTGCGCAGTCCAAGGGCATAGACGGAGACACCGACCCCAGATGTTTCGTGAACATAAGAGTGGGCAGTCAGGCCATCAAAGCCTTACTAGATACCGGAGCCACGAAGTCGTTCATCAACGCAACCACCCGCCGTTTATTACGTGGCTTTAATGCCCCAGTCCAATATCAACCTCACCGTACGCATTTAGCCAATGGCAAAGTAGTGGTCAGCCATGAGCACTATCCACTGGCATTTGTTATCAAAGATCGGACTATCCACGGCAAGGTGACGTATATGGAACAGCTCACAGAGGAAATGGTGATAGGAGTGGACATATTACGGGACGCAGATTTTCGAATGAGCATAGACGGTACCGACATACCGTGGTTACCTACTACGTCAGACCCGCCGATCGTCAACTCGACCGAATGCCGCGAACATCTCTGTGCGTTGGGGGTTAAGCCATTGGCCGTCTCGCAAGAAGAGGCGTTGAAAGCGTTGTTGGATGAGGAATTACCAAAGTTTGAGGACCTGCCGAAAGTCACGGATGCCGCCGTACATCACATCAAGTTGAGAACTGATCAGCCGTTCAAACAAAGGCATTACCCCAAGAACCCAGCCATGCAGAAGGTAATCGATGACGAGATCAATGAGCTGCTCCAGGACGATAAAATAGAACCTTCAAAGAGTCCGTACAGCTCACCCATAGTTCTTGTAAAAAAGAAGACCGGCTCGTGGAGGGTATGTGTCGATTACCGACAGTTAAATAGTATAACAATCATGGACGCATATCCTCTACCGCAAATAGTGGCCATTTTAGACAAGTTGAAGCGAGCAAATTTCATCTCCACGATCGACCTCAAACAAGGTTACTGGCAGATCCCTTTGCATCACGAATCCCGCGCTTACACCGCTTTCACCGTACCAGGGCGCGGACTATACCAATGGAAGGTCATGCCGTGCGGACTGAACTCAGCTGCTGCCACATTTCAACGCATGCTAGACTGCATCATTGGCCCTGATATGGACCCATATGCGTTCGCTTACCTGGATGACATAATCGTTGTAAGTGGCACATTCGAGGAACACTTAAAGCACCTGAGGGAAGTTTTCGCCAGACTGCAGGCGGCGAATCTGCGCATCAACCGTGAGAAGTGTGAGTTTTGCAAAAGCCAGTTGAAGTATTTGGGGCATGTGGTGAGCGAGCAAGGCATCAGTACCGACCCTGATAAAATCGCGGCCGTCCAAGATTTGAGCGCCCCGCGAAACGTAAAAGAATTAAGACGAGTGATGGGAATAACATCCTGGTACCGCCGATTCATACGAAATTTCTCCCAAGTAGCTACGCCCCTGACTAAGTTATTGAAAAAGAATCAAGAGTGGACCTGGGGACCAGAGCAGGAACAGGCATTTGCCGAGTTAAAGAAACGTCTAACAGAAGCGCCAGTCCTGATGTGTCCCAATTTTGACTTACCTTTTACGTTGCAAACGGACGCTAGTCAGTACGGACTAGGGGTGGTTCTGTCGCAACTAACAGAGAAGAAAGAAAGGGTAATTGCCTACGCCAGTCGTACACTCACTGACTTGGAAAAAAAGTATTCAGTAACCGAAAAAGAATGTCTGGCCATACTGTTTGGAATAAGAAAGATGAGACCTTACCTGGAGGGCTATCACTTTTCGGTCGTTACTGATCGTCATTCATTGAAGTGGTTACACTCACTTGATAACCCTTCCGGCCGGCTGGCGCGATGGGCAATAGAGCTACAGCAGTACGATTTCGATATCAAATACCGCAAAGGAGCCATGAATGTCGTTGCCGATGCTCTATCAAGAGACCCCTTGCCATTTAACCCAAGCGATCTGTCAATCTTGTGTAGTATCACCGACGATTGGACTGAACGACGCGCCAGGCAAGTAGAATGCAACCCCTCGCAATATCCCGAATACCGAATTATGAACGACAAACTATACCGTAAATTCTCCGCTCATCCGCTCGCCAGCCAAGAAGAGGACTGGAAATTGTGTGTAACATTTACCGACCGAAACAAAATATTGTTTGAGAACCATGACGCCACGACCGCTGGGCATCTCGGTGTTGCTAAGACAGCCGATCGTATAATGAAAAAGTATTACTGGCCGGGGATGTATCGCGACATTGCGCGATATGTTAGGAAATGTTCCGTATGTCTAGCCTACAAGGCACCCCAGCAAAAGCCTAGCGGACTTATGTATACCACCATACCCAACACTCCTTGGGATACGGTATGCGTAGATTTCGTCGGTCCGCTTCCACGTTCCATGAAAGGTCACACCATGATGTTGGTAATGGTAGACCGCTTTACTAAATGGGTGGAGGTGGTGCCGTTGAGATCAGCAACCAGTCAGGCAGTAATCAAAGCATTGCGAGAGCGCATTTTAACACGATTCGGAGTTCCCCGCATTTTACTCTCCGACAACGGTAGTCAGTTCACCAGTACAATCCTCACTGATTTTTTATGTGACATGGGTATACAGCAACGTTTCACCGCCCCTTACTCTCCGCAAGAAAACCCGACAGAGCGTGTCAATCGTGTGCTAAAAACGATGATAGCGCAGTATGTACACACCAACCACCGCACATGGGATGAGCATATACCTGAGTTGTCGTTTGCCATTAATACAAGCAAGCACGAATCAACCGGTTTTACCCCAGCCTTTCTCAATTTTGGCAGAGAGATCACCGCCCCTCACCAACCGACCGCAGCTACCATCGACAGCAACGAAACACCCTCAGTGAGGAAAGAAAGAATGCAAATGCTATACCAGCTGGTGGTTAGCAATTTGCAGGCCGCCGCACACAAGCAAGCGCGCTACTATAATTTAAGGAGAAGGGCGTGGCGTCCCAGTATTGGCGAACTGGTGTATAAGAGAGTTAGAGTACTCTCATCTGCCGTCAACCACTTCACAGAGAAATTAGCGCCGCGGTATGAGGGCCCGTATGAGGTTGTTCGTTTCGATTCCCCTGTTATCGTTGTGCTAAGGTGCGGGAAAAGAAAAGGGAGTCTCATTCGCTTCCATATAAAGGACTTGAGAGGTTTCGACACACCAGACGAAAATCATATAAAAGAGGACGATCGGGCGAATGCAATTCAGTCCGTCGTGAACCGTCAAAGTGGCCAGATGACAACGCATCTAACGATCGAAGACACCACCGAGGAAGAAATGGACGCTGCGCAGCCGTGGAAGAGGAACCATACAAACCCGTGCAAAGTAGCTGCTCCGCCGCGCACGGCCATCTTACTACAGGAATTGCCAACTGCACCAGGGAAGACGTTCACCCGCAACACCGCAGTCCACGAGGGTGGGACACGAAAGCGGGAGCTGCCAGATACAACAGAGAAGGCAATCCCTACTACCATTTTTACCAACACCGGAGGAACACGGAAACGGGTGGCACACACCCCGGGTGCCATACCAAAGCCTACCGAACCAATGACGAGTACCAGCCGAGGACATAGTGGCAGAGGCGATGCGATTCCTAAGCATGTGCCGATCATCAGGCCAGTCAAGCCTCCAAATAAAGCTGTCAGCCAAGCGACCACTACTCAGCCAGGCAAGGAGAAGAACACCACCACGGTTTCCAACAAAGGTACGGACCGGAGTACCCAGGTAAGGCCAGCCCGGAAGGCCCCCGTCGCTAAAGGCCCCACTTCAGACCTTCAAAGAATGAGGCGGTCCCAAACAACCTGTTCCAGCACAGTGGCCACCAAACCAAACCCAAACATAAGAGACCGAATTCCGAGGACTAGCAGGCCCAGCCCCGTGACCACCGAACCAGGCATAGAAGAAAGAACCTTAACTGCAGTATTCGAATTGCCGCCGGCCAACCCACAAATCCCGCCATTGGCCTGTGCCACCGCCAAGGGCGACCAGGAAAGGCCCCCGGTCCACGGTCCAGAGTCCAGACCCCGAGAGGTATCCCGACCCCCAGAGGATCCGTTCCTGGGGTTCGATATCCACCGCCACGCTCAATATAACCCGTTGTGGCGGCGACAACGGCTTATCTTCAAGCGCGGTGAAGCGGTCCTCGTCCACCAACCAACGGGGCTGTCCAAGAGGATCCATTTCAAGCCTTAGGCTTTTATTTTGCGTTGATTTTGTTTTTTTTGCCAAGAGGGCCTTTTATTTTGTTTTTCGCCAAGAGGGCTTGTTGTTACGTTTTTGTTGCCAAGAAGGTTTTGTTACGTTTTTTAAAATAATATTATAGAAAGAAAGAAAAAAAATATAAAGAAAAAAATATATAAAATGAAAGTAATGAATTACCCAACGAAATGTTTTTTTAATGGAGATTCACTGAGCTCACAATAGGAAGACCGAGGTTCAGACGAGGAGGTCCTCGTCTCCGAAGAAGGGGGAGTATGTAACGAGGCAAATTTCAAACACAGAAATATCCCTCGTCACATGCTTAAGAAAACAACAAGAAACAGCCATCTAGCGCCAAAACTGAAAACAGGAAAAGTTCACCCGAGACAACAACCACCAATTAAGCTCTTAGTCAAGGCATGGTACCTAGTGGCGAAAAGTACGCAAGTTTACCACGGAGGTAGAAAGCTAACCGCGCCAGCATCGATGGTAGACATTGGGTAGGTGGAAATACCACCCAACAACCAACTCCCCATGCACAAGCAGTGCAAAGTACGACGACTGGCAGAGCTCGATGGTGAGTTGGCATATGAATGAAGTGGTAGCATATGAACAAGCATATGGGAATATCATGAGAAGGTATAGCAATTACTAGGGAATAGGGAATATTATATGGGATTTGCGCACGGTACCACAACGAGCGATTTAGTATAAATAGGGCAGCTCAGTGCATGGAAAATCACAGTCCGCCGGCACCGGTTCTACGGTGCACATCATCTCCAGGAAAAGGAAGAAGGAAGAGTAAACCAGCAACCAGCTAAGCAACCTAGCTAGCAACAAAGGTAAAAGGTAAAGCGTATGAGTAAGTTTGAACTATTAAATATATTTCTTACGTATCGTGCCACCAGGGGCAGAGACTAATTCCTGCCGATCCCGCAGCCATTGCTGTTACCGAGGTCTTAGGACGCTTGTAGTTTCACCCCACCAAGGTCTTCGGACGCTTGTAGTTTCAACCCACCGAGGTCTTCGGACGCTTGTAGTTTCACCCCACCGAGGTCTACGGACGCTTGTAGTTTCACCCCACCGAGGTCTTCGGACGCTTGTAGTTTCACCCCACCGAGGTCTACGGACGCTTGTAGTTTCACCGCACCAAGGTCTTCGGACGCTTGTAGTTTCACCCCACCAAGGTCTTCGGACGCTTGTAGTTTCACCCCACCGAGGTCTACGGATGCTTGTAGTTTCACCCCACCGAGGTCTTCGGACGCTTGTAGTTTCACCGCACCGAGGTCTACGGACGCTTGTAGTTTCACTTCACCGAGGTCTTCGGACGCTTGTAGTTTCACCCCACCGAGGTCTACGGACGCTTGTAGTTTCACCCCACCGAGGTCTTCGGACGCTTGTAGTTTCACCGCACCGAGGTCTACGGACGCTTGTAGTTTCACCGCACCGAGGTCTACGGACGCTTGTAGTTTCACCGCACCGAGGTCTTCGGACGCTTGTAGTTTCTCTTCACCGAGGTCTACGGACGCTTGTAGTTTCACCGCACCGAGGTCTTCGGACGCTTGTAGTTTCACCCCACCGAGGTCTTCGGACGCTCGTAGTTTCACCAACCAGGGTCTTACGACGCCTGTACGCTCTGATTTACCTGCGACTGCCTATAGGGCGAATGGTCAGAAGGGATCCTGTCAGTAAAGGCAGCCAATTCATTTTACTCCATAAATATTAACGACTTCTCTCCCCTAGCTACCGTGAGACCAGAAGAGTTTCTTAGACCGAGACGACTAACCCGACTAGAACCGTAGAAGTTCCGAAGGATACCAGTTCCACTACAATAAACCCGACCAGAAGTTGTTTTACAGCAAGCGTTACGACAAATTATAAATATATTGATTCGTTTGTGAATTATATTTGAATTATATTAAGTTCTAATAAAAGAGAATTTCTTTGACCTTTGTGAAGTTTGGTGTTTTTCTTCACCTGACCTTGGCTAGCCGTGAGCGATACCTCGGCTGGAAAACTAAAAATACGTCACAGTGTTGGCCAATTTTTGACGGAGTCAACTTTTTCAGGATCAGTCTTCACTCCTTGGGAAGAGATGATGTGTCCCAAATACTTAACTTCGGTTTTGAAAACTGCACATTTTTCCGGATTCAGTTTAAGGTTAGCCTCTCGAAGTCTCTGAAACACGGCTTTTAGATTCTTGCAATGTTGGTCAAATGTTTTCCCGTAAGCAATGACATCGTCCAAGTAGACAAGGCACGCTTTCCACGTCAGTCCTTGAAGAACGCACTCCATCAAACGCTCGAATGTTGCCGGAGCGTTGCATAGCCCAAACGGCATAACCTTAAACTGCCAGAGCCCATTACCTGTAGAAAACGCCGTCTTTTCCCGATCATCAGGGTGGATGTCAACTTGCCAATATCAACTCTTCAAGTCCAGCGTCGAAAACCACTGGGCTCCCTCCATGGCATCCAGGGTATCACTGATTCTCGGCAGGGGATAGCTGTCCTTCTTAGTCACATCGTTCAGCCTTCGGTAGTCCACACAAAAACGAGTGCTTCCATCTTTCTTTTTCACTAGTACAACTGGTGACGCCCAAGGACTTTTGGAATTTTCGATAAGACCGTCCTTCTTCATTGTTGTTATCATTTCCTCAAACTCACCTTGTTTGGCCAGTGGAAGGCGTCTTGCGGGCTGACGAATCGGTCTTGCATCTCCTGTGTTGATGCGATGCTGCACCAACTGTGTCCTACCGTATTGTCCCTTTTGCGATGCGAAGATGTCAGTGTACTCTTGTAGGAGATTTTCAGCCATCCTTGTTTGTTGGTGATCAAGGTTGGATGAACTCAGTATTTTAGCTCTGATGGTTATGAGCTCCTCCGGGGTTAACGTTTTTCTCGGGGCCTCGTCTGTGATCTTCGTAATTGCTGCAACCGATTCGCAACGTCCAACGACTTCTCCTTTCTTCA
Source organism: Melanostoma scalare (assembly GCA_949752695.1). Taxonomy (NCBI): domain Eukaryota; kingdom Metazoa; phylum Arthropoda; class Insecta; order Diptera; family Syrphidae; genus Melanostoma; species Melanostoma scalare. Next base: position 106,387,379 of record OX456984.1, on the reverse strand, counting down.
ACCTTACATCGTACGGTCTGGTGTTTAGTAATCGTACGGGGACCATTTTGTTTTTCGGTGCTACCAGTGTTTTCCCAATGATGACGCTTTGGGAGGAACACTCTGGGTCTGGTTCCACCATGAGGTATCGAAGGCTTCCAAACTCACCTTCCAGTTTTGTACAGGAGAAGGAGGCAGAATCAGATCTTCCGTGATGACAGTTCTCAGTGTTGACGTATTTTCATTCGAATAGGTCATTGGAATTTCTTTATTTTGGTATTTCAAAACTTGATTACCGATATCCAAAATAACTCCGTGCTGTTTCATAAAGTCGATTCCAATGATGCACTCGTCACATATATCTGCCACCAGGAATTGATGAGTAAACACTAGATCGGCCAGTCGGATCTTGAGACACACTTCTCCATATACTCTTGCTGCTTCCCCCGTTGCGGTTCTTAGACGGTAGCTATTGGTGTTATGGAGCCACGTCATCTTTACCAGGTCTCGACGTACTATGGATGCTGTGGCACCGGTGTCAATGGTAGCCACATGTTTGTTCCCGTTAATAGTAGTCTCCACAGTCAGACTTTTGTTGTCTCGTTTGGTCTGGGAGACCTGGATGGTGGTTTTGGGGCCATCGATACCAGAAACCAGCCTCTGCCCCTCGAAGTTGGTTCTTACTCGTTTCCCTGATGGGAAACGGGCTGATAGGCAACGCTGGTGTTGTTGTTACCTTGCTCTGGGTTGGGTCTCTTGCTTCCACAATGTTGACAACCTGCTTTATTTGGTGGTAGCCGGCATTGACGCTGTAAGTGCCCGGTCTTGTTGCAGTTCCAACATCTTACTGGTCCACTCCGCTGGTTCTTTTGTATTTCTGATCTTTGGCACGAGCATTCTTCGACTATGGCCTCTCTAAGTCGATGTACTCCATGAGAAGCCTGTTCTGCTGCTTCGATTGTCAATGCGAATGCTAAAGTTTCAGAAAGAGTACGTGTTCTAGCAGTTCGCACATACCTCTGAAGATGTATATTGGAAATGGCACGAACGAAGGACTCAACAGCAAGCTGGTTGATGATTTCTTCTCCAGCATCCGGGTATGCCAGGTGAACCAGTCTTTCGACGTCTGCTTGGAGCTGCTGTAGACTTTCACCCCTTTTCTGGACTCTGTTATTGAGTTGGACTCGGAAGACTTCTTTCAAGTGGCTATCTCCAAAGCGTTTATCTATAGCTGCCACGAGAGAACAGAAATCGCCGCTCGTACCAGCTGGAACTGTTTGAAGTAATTCAGCTGCTGGTCCTCTAAGAGCAAGAGTCAGTGCAATGTACTTTTCTTCGTCATCCCAGCCATTTGTTGTCGCGGCTGCCTCAAATTGTCTCTTGTAGACTGGCCAAGAAGACTGCCCATCAAATGTTGGGGGTTTCATCTCCTTTTTCCTTGCAAACTCTCCAGCAGATTCTCGAAGTTTTATTTTCCGTATTTGGTCTAATTCCTTGGACAGAACAGAGAACTGGTTATCGCATCGGCTTTCCAAACGATTCTCTACAACAGAAAGCTGTTTTTCCACACCTTCAACTCGTTCGTCAAGGGCACATACATTTTTCTCAATGTTACCCAATTTTCCTTCTAGAATGTTTTTCTGACCTTCTAAAACATTCTGTTGCGCCTCAAGTCTTTCGAGAATATTCTGTTGTTCCTTCTTTTGTTCGCTTCGTTGTGCTTCAAGTTGTTCGAGAACATTCTGCTGTTCCTTCTTTTGCTCGTTTCGTTGTGCTTCAAGTTCTTCGAGAACATTCTGCTGTTCTTTCTTTTGCTCGTTTCGTTGTGTTTCAAGTTGTTCGAGAACATTCAGCTGTTCCTTCTTTTGATCGTTTCGTTGCTCTTCCAGACGTCCGAGAATATTCTGCTGTTGCTCTTCAATCAGCTTCTTTTGTTGTTCTAATAAAAGCTTCATCATACTAGAAAAATCCACACTTTCACTTTCTTCCTCTTTATCCCACTTCTGACACCAATGTAACGTGCACTTAGTTCGCAAAAATAAAACTTCACTTTTCAATTTATTTCTACCACTTTTGTTCAGTATCAATACTTTATTCGAACTCAACTCGACTTTTGGACTATCACTTGTGCACAACAATTCACTCTTAACTTTATCACTCTATAATCAGAACTGCCCTCTGGTTGCCTCGGGCGGGCTATTTATATCGAATGACATTTCATCTAGAACTCTCCAGTAGCTTCCACATGGCCTGCAACTCTCCACCGTTTTGGCTGTCAAACATTTTCTCTCCTAGAATTTCTACACTTACACTAGTGCTCCCAGATGTGTTTTTTTCTGGTTGAACGTTTTCGATTAGGAAATTGGTATTAAATGTTGGGTTCACGTTACAATAGCTTAAAATTCGCGTGAATTTTAAGCTATTATTAGTTTTGGGGTTAGAAATTTATAAAAAAGTTTCATTTTCAACCACAAAAAGTGTCATTTTCTAACCTCAAAACTAAAAATAGCTTTTGAGGTTAGAAAATTACACTTTTTGTGGTTAGAAATTCATAAAAACGTTTCATTTTCAAACCACAAAAATCCCACTTCCACCATTTTTAATTAAAAATTTCCCACTTAAAAATACCGTCTGGTATCACTTTAACAAGTAATGTCAAAGTAAACTTTTATAAATAATTAAAAGTGTAAAAAAACTGTTTTATTAGCAATAAAATATTACAATAAAACAAACTGGAGTAAATTCAGAGAAAAGCTTGAAAGCTATATAAATCTCAGATCCCCTATGGAAACAAAAGAGCAAATCGACCTTGAAGTAGAACAATTCATTGCCGATGTTCAACAAGCTGCAGAAGAAAGTACACCAACTTGCTCGAGTAGGAAGCAAACTGGAACAAAATACCCTGCCGAGATAAGAGAGTTGATATTGGAGAAGAGAAGAGCTCGAAGAAAATGGCAAAATACTAGATTTCCAGACGACAAAACAGCGTTTAACCGGCTAAGCAACGAACTGAAAAAACAAATCTACGAATTCAAAAATGATTCATTAAGTAGATTCCTGAAAAATTTAACGACTGATGCTTCAACTGATTATTCGCTCTGGAAAGCAGCTAAGCGCCTGAAAAGACCGCAGTTACAAAACCCGCCAATTAAATCTCTAAACGGGAATTGGATCGGAAATCCGAAAGAAAAAGCTAACCTGTTTGCAGAACATCTTGCGAATGTTTTTAAGCCATTCCCGGCAAATACATCTGAAATCAGCTTACAGTTTATTGATAAAGTCGATGAAGTTGACATACCAATTGTCACACTCAAAGAAATAAAAAGTGTGTGTCGAAATCAACTATCGAACAAAAATCACCTGGGTACGATCTAATAACTGCTCAGGTTATGAAAGAAATGCCATCAAAAGCCTTCATAAAACTCCAATTCATAATAAATGCATGCCTAAAGACCCAATATGTCCCACATCATTGGAAAATTGCTGAAGTAATTGTTATACCAAAGCAAGGTAAGCCACCAACAGAAGTGACGTCTTACAGACCAATATCGCTTATACCAATAATGGCAAAAGTCTTTGAAAAATTGCTACTGAAAAGACTGAGCAAGGTCATAGAAGAAAGAAATCTAATCCCAAATCATCAGTTTGGATTTAGAAATAAACATTCCACGATAGACCAAGTTCATAGAATAACGGATACAGTTGAAAAAGCATTAGAAGAAAAACAAGTATGTTCGGCTATATTTTTAGATGTTGCTCAAGCATTCGACAAGGTATGGCATGAGGGGCTAGCGTACAAACTGCAAAGGGACCTACCCAGGCAGTACTACGAAATACTAAAATCTTATATCTCAAACCGGCTCTTCAGAGTACGGTATGATCAAGAATATTCAAAGCTATGTAATATACAAGCCGGTGTTCCACAAGGAAGCGTCCTAGGACCTACCCTGTATTTGCTATATACAAGGGATATTCCAGTGGATAACAACACCATTATGGCTACTTTTGCGGATGATACCGCAATTTTGGCATCCAGTAAGTGCGTCGTCAAGGCTGCTGAGAAATTGCAAAATGCCGTCGACACCGTTAGTGATTGGACCAAAAAATGGCGTATCAAGCTCAATGAAGCTAAATCTGCACATATAAACTTTACAAATAAAAAGTTAAGCTACGTTCAAATATTCATCAACAATCAAGCTGTACCCTACGCCAATACGGCCAAATACCTTGGGATGAATTTGGATGCAAAGCTAAAATGGAAAGAGCATATCAAAAAGAAAAGGGAAGAGCTCAACTTGAAATATAGAAAAATGTACTGGTTACTCGGTAGAAATTCGGACTTATCTGTCGAAAATAAAATAATGCTTTATAAACAAGTACTTAGACCTGTTTGGACCTATGGAATCCAATTATGGGGCTGTACAAAGAAAACAAATACTGAAATCATCCAAAAGTTCCAAAACAAAGTCCTTCGTGGAATAGTAAATGCACCATGGTATATAAGAAATTGCGATTTACACCGTGACCTACAAATAGAAACGGTTACAGAAGTTGTAAGAAAACATGCTGTATCACACAATCAGCGACTGCATAGTCATATCAACTCTGAAATGGAGTCCGTATTAAATACGAGAGGCAATGTTCGGAGATTAAGAAGAACCAAGCCACACGAGCTAATGGCCTAAAAGTCATGGGAAGCATTAAAAGTTTAAGCTTCCCTTAAAGAGATAATATTATTGAGAAAGAAAAATCTGTTGTCGATCGTTATAGATTGGTTCTGATTATGAGGAGTTTTTAGTGGGTAAGAATCCCACACTACTTGGTATCGAATACTACTAAGTGTCTTTTGAAGATTTACTCCTGACAAAAAAAAAAAAAAAAAAAAAAAAAAAAAAAAATAGTGAAATATAGTATACATATAAATTGTTGTCTTATTCCGTAGTTTATGTTTTTATTCAACTTTTCCTGTTTTGAAAGAAAAAAAAATTTTAAGTGAGGTTAAAACCGAATAATTAAAAAGTGTTTTTTGTCTTTTTCAAAATTTATTTTAATGCAATGCTTCCCTACCTGCTAAATGTTAGTTTAAGCCCCAACTCGGTATGTCCTAGACTAAAGTTCAGCCAAGTTTAATTGCAAGAGTACCCAAGGAAAATTCTGAATATCCTCTACTGGGTCGATTTTGGTTTCATTTAGACACGGAGTGCTGGCCTCTTTTGCTATTTTGTGTAAGTTATGCTTTTTGTTTGGTTTAAGTAGTAAAATTTGGTTGCATTTTAATTGTATAGCAGTTGAAAAAGTGAAAGTATTTTTATAGAATTTCTTTTACAGTACATTGAAATCCAGTTCAATCCATTGGATGCTGCACGGGCTCAGTTATTAACAGCTGGTGCAGGATTACCTTGTGCCTTGGTTGCTATATGAGGCTCCGGAGTTACATCGGCAATGGGTAAGTTAAAAATTTGAATGCGCCCAAACAGAATTTCGGTTTGAATTGTTTGATCTCCACTAAAATTTTTTTTGTCTTTTTACTTTGCAGAAGCCAGACCGTCTTGGACTATGCATTTCACAATTCACATTTGTTTTTATATCAATTATGTGTATGATATAACACTTCATGCCTACATACATAAATATAGTTTACTATTTATAAAAGCAATTGCGTAAGTTTCTCGTGTATGATTTTTAGTGTGTGCTTTTTCAAATCTCTTTTGAATTCATATGTAATGATGCAGCTTCTCTATGATAGTAGACATTCAGCAAAACATAATTATTTTCTAATTAGATCTCGAATTTCCTACAAACCTGCATCATAACATTTTCAATTAAAACAAAATTTGAAAAAATTCCCAATCAAAAGTGATTTTTATTATGCTAACTTATTAAATGGCAAGTGAAATCACTTTTCATCGGGAATTTTTTCAAATTTTGTTTTGATTGAAAATGTAATGATGCTGTTCTGTAGCAAATGCAATATCTAATCAGAAAATGTATACAGTCAAACTTCTTTATAACGAACCTTCAAGGGAACAAAAAATTGCTTTGTAATAAAGAAGATTTATAAAAAATTCGTTATATAGAAAATCTATTTTGTTAACACTGTATGTATTCTTTTAAATTAAAAAAAACAATGGTACAAAAAGGAACTCATTTTAAGAAAATTTATTATTTTTAATTTTTTAGATAATAACTGTGACGTAGTGGACGAAGGATGAATCGGTGGCCAGACAGGGTTCACGAAATGCGCCTTGTCCACCTCAGAATATATCGGAGTCCTGGTCCTGTTAGGGTTGGTACGATGGGGATGCATGGAGTCAGGAGATTAGTATGTAAAGAAAAAACCTAGAAATCAAAGAGGAACCAAATTAGAAAAAAAATTTTAATAGAAAAATAAGAAAGATTGTCACAGGAGCTGTCTATTGATGGCACATAGGCAAGAACCTCTATGAGTACTTGTTTACAAAGGAAAAGACAGTCAAAGACAGTTCCTGGTGACAATTTTATCACTTATCATATGAATGGAAGTCCACTGGAAACATGAGTAGCGACTTGAAACCTAAAAACAAATATAGGAAACTAACCTGATCAAAAGAAAATATTAGAAAATATTAGAAAGAATAGGAGAAGAAACTCACCTTTGGGCCCCTTGAAGTCCCATTGAAACTCCTCAAAGAGACTCAAAACTTTAGGTATATTTTAGTTGAAATGTCCCATTGAAACTCCTCAAAGAGACTCAAAACTTTAGGCGTATTTTAGTTGACCGAGAGTTAAACAAACACCGAAAATAAACTTTGTTTTTGGCGAAATAAACATTTTTACTCGTAAGCCAAACGTTGGTTAAATAAATGACACGAGAAAAGAAAAAACGAAATGTCATAACAAAGTAAAAAGCAAATGGTGCAAGCGCGATCTAGTGATGAATAGTCGCAATTTAGAATATAGAAACACCAGCAGCCAAAAGACTACCAAACTACTATGTGGAATCCATTCGGACATAGCCGGTGATTAATTTTGTGCAATATTTTTATTATTTATATATATTAGGTATAGTATATGGAGGGAAAGACTGATTAGAGTAGGAATGGACTAGGTTTAGTATTTATATTAATATATATATCAGAAAAGACGAACATTACTCCGACGACAAGAAAATAGTACGTACTACTAGTATTCACTGACTTACATACTAACGTAGGAGACAGCACAGACCTAGAATATTAAAGAAACTACGAATAATTAAGGAAGTAAAGATAACTAGGACACTAGGTCAATGAACGTATTGTAATGAACACCCAACATTTATACCAATTTCCTAATCGAAAACGTTTAACCGAAACACAACTGGAAACACTATAATGGAATGGTAAAATGACAGGCATTGCTTGTAAGCCAGTGTGTGTGAGTGTAGAGATGCTTAACAGCAAATGTGGAAACCATGGAGAAGAAACTGGAACGCTCTAGATGAGTGTTGTTCTATATAAATAGGACCGCTGACGCAACGAGCAGTCAGTTTTGATTATAGAGTGATAAAGTTAAGAGTAAATTGTTGTATACAAGTGATAGTGCAAAAGTCGAGTTGAGATCGAATAAAGTATAGATACTGAATAAAAGTGATAGAAATAATTTGAAAGGTGAAGTTTTATTTTGCGAGCTAAGCGAACCTTACATTGGTGTCAGAAGTGTAAATAAAACTTATTTGACTAGTAAAGTGTAAAAAAAAAAAAAAGTAAGAAGAAAAATAATAATTATATACAGCGAAAATGGGTAAGTTGTTAGAAGAACTCACTTGCATTGAGCTTAAAAGTGAGTTAAGTAAGCGAAATCTTTCTAGAGCGGGATCGAAAAATGAGCTCGTCCTGCGCTTGCGTAACTATGTGGAACAGCAAGGGGAAGACGTGAACACTTTTGTTTTTGAAACAGAAGTGGAAGAAGAGGAAGTAAGTGAAAATGTAGATTTTTCTAGTATGATGAAACTTTTGTTAGAAAAACGAAACGAGCAAAAGAAAGAACAGCAGAATGTTCTCGAACGACTCGAAGTACAACAAAAGAAGCTGGAAGAGCAACGAAATGAGCAAAAGAAGGAACAGCAGAATGTTCTCGAAAGACTCGAAGTACAACAAAAGAATCTGGAAGAGCAACGAAACGAGCAAAAGCAGGAACAACAGAATATTCTCGAAAGACTTGAGGCGCAACAGAATGTTTTGGAAGGTCAGAAAAACATCCTAGAAGGCAAATTGGGCAACATTGAAAAAAATGTGTTTGCCCTTGACGAACGCGTTGAAGGTATGGAAAAACAGCTTTCTGTTGTAGAGAATCGTTTTGAAATCGTAGAAAGCCGATGTGATAAACAGTTCTCTGTTCTGACCAAGGAATTGGACCAGATCCGGAAAATCAAAATTCGAGAATCTAATGGAAGGTCTGCAAAGAAAAAGGAGATGAAACCGCCAACATTTGATGGACAGTCTTCTTGGTCAGTCTACAAGAGACAATTTGAGGCAGCCGCGACAACAAATGGCTGGGATTGCGCTGACTCTTGCTCTTAGAGGACCAGCAGCTGAATTACTTCAAACAGTTCCAGCTGGTAAGAGCGGCGATTTCAGTTCTCTCGTGGCAGCTATAGATAAACGCTTTGGAGATAGCCACTTGAAAGAAGTCTTCCGAGTCCAACTCAATAACAGAGTTCAGAAAAGGGGTGAAAGTCTACAGCAGCTCCAAGCAGACGTCGAAAGACTGGTTCACCTGGCATACCCGGATGCTGGAGAAGAAATCATCAACCAGCTTGCTGTTGAGTCCTTCGTTCGTGCCATTTCCGATATACATCTTCAGAGGTCTGTGCGAACTGCTAGAACACGTACTCTTTCCGAAACTTTAGCATTCGTATTGACAATTGAAGCAGCAGAACAAGCTTCTCATGGAGTACATCGACTTAGAGAAGCCATAGTCGAAGAGTGCTCGTGCCAAAGAGCTGAAATTTAAAAGAACCAGCGGAGCGGACTAGCAAGATGTTGGAACTGCAACAAGACCGGGCACTTACAGCGTCAATGCCGACTACCACCAAATAAAGCCGGTTGTCAACATTGTGGAAGCAAGAGATCCAACCCAGAACAAGGTAACAACAACACTGGCGTTACGTATCAGCCGAGGCAGAGGCTGGTTTCTTGTATCGATGGCCCCAGAACCACCATCCAGGTCTCTCAGACCAAACGAGACAACAAAAGTCTGACTGTGGAGACTACTATTAACGGGAACAAACATGTGGCTACCATCGACACTGGTGCCACAGCATCCATAGTACGTCGAGACCTGATAAGGACAACGTGGCTTCATAACACCAATAGCTACTGTCTAAGAACCGCAACGGGGGAAGCAGCAAGAGTATATGGAGAAGTGTGTCTTAAGATCCGACTGGCCGATCTAGTGTTTACTCATCAATTCCTGGTGGCAGATATATGTGACGAGTGCATCATTGGAATCGACTTTATGAAACAGCACGGAGTTATTTTGGATATCGGTAATCAAGTTTTGAAATACCAAAATAAAGAAATTCCAATGACCTATTCGAATGAAATTACGTCAACACTGAGGACTGTCATCACGGAAAATCTGATCCTGCCTCCTTCTTCTGAAGTGTTCGTTTGGACAAAACTTGAAGGTGAGTTTGGAAGACTTCGATACCTCATGGTTGAACCAGACTCAGAGTGTTCCTCCCAAAGCGTCATCATTGGGAAAACACTGGTAGCACCGAAAAACAAAATGGTCCCCGTACGATTACTAAACACCAGACCGTACGATGTAAGGTTGAAGAAAGGAGAAGTCGTTGGACGTTGCGAATCGGTTGCAGCAATTACGAAGATCACAGACGAAGCCCCGAGAAAAACTATAACTCCGGAGGAGCTCAAAACCATCAGAGCTAAAATACTGAATTCATCCAACCTTGATCACCAACAAACAAGGATGGCTGAAAATCTCCTACAAGAGTACACTGACATCTTCGCATCGCAAAAGGGACAATATGGTAGGACACAGTTGGTGCAGCATCGCATCAACACAGGAGATGCAAGACCGATTCGTCAACCCGCAAGACGTCTTCCACTGGCCAAACAAGGTGAGGTTGAGGAAATGATAACAACAATGAAGAAGGACGGTCTTATCGAAAACTCCAAAAGTCCTTGGGCGTCACCAGTGGTGCTAGTGAAAAAGAAAGACGGAAGCACTCGTTTTTGTGTGGACTACCGAAGGCTGAATGATGTGACTAAAAAGGACAGCTATCCCCTGCCGAGAATCAGTGATACCCTGGATGCTATGGAGGGAGCCCAGTGGTTTCGACGCTGGACTTGAAGAGTGGATATTGGCTAGTAGACATCCACCCTGATGATCGGGAAAAGACGGCGTTTTCTACAGGTAATGGGCTCTGGCAGTTTAAAGTTATGCCGTTTGGGCTATGCAACGCTCCGGCAACATTCGAGCGTTTGATGGAGTGCGTTCTTCAAGGACTGACGTGGAAAGCGTGCCTTGTCTACTTGGACGATGTCATTGTTTACGGGAAAACATTTGACCAACATTGCAAGAATCTAAAAGCCGTGTTTCAGAGACTTCGAGAGGCTAACCTTAAACTGAATCCAGAAAAATGTGCACTTTTCAAAACCGAAGTTAAGTATTTGGGACACATCATCTCTTCCCAAGGAGTGAAGACTGATCCTGAAAAAGTTGACTCCGTCAAAAATTGGCCAACACCACAGGACAAACATCAACTCCGAAGCTTTCTTGGTCTTGCCACATATTACCGACGTTTTGTTTTTGCATCAGCTCACCGAAAAAGGGAAGCAGTTCAAATGGTCAGGTGAGTGTGAAAAATCTTTTCAGGAACTCAAATACCGCCTCTGTAACGCTCCAGTGCTGGCACATCCAACACCTGGCAAAACATTCATCATCGACGCAGATGCAAGCAACGTTGGAATCGGGGCGGTACTATCCCAAGTGCATGATGGCGAAGAGAAAGTGGTGGCATACTACAGCAAGGTCCTCTCGAAACCCGAAAGAAACTACTGCGTGACCAGAAGGGAACTGCTAGCTCTGATCTTGGCAACAAAGCACTTCCATAAGTACATCTATGGACAGAAATTCCTTCTGCAGAAATTCATGGTGCTCTGAACTGGCTGTTGAACTTCAAAAATCCAGAAGGTCAAGTCACAAGGTGGATAGAAAGACTGCTGACTTATGATTACCAGATTCAACACCGCAGAGGAAAGCTGCACTGAAACGCCGACGCATTGTCCCGAAGACCTTGCAAAGAGGATTGCAAGCATTGTAGGCGACAAGAAAACAAAGAAAATATTACCGCTCAGCGACTAAGAGCTGAATCCATATGCGGATGGAGCAATGAGGAAGTGAGGACCGCCATGGACAGTACATCTATGGACAGAAATTCCTTCTGCGGACAGACCATGGTGCTCTGAACTGGCTGTTGAACTTCAAAAATCCAGAAGGTCAAGTCGCAAGGTGGATAGAAAGACTGCTGACTTATGATTACCAGATTCAACACCGCAGAGGAAAGCTGCACTCAAACGCCGACGCATTGTCCCGAAGACCTTGCAAAGAGGATTGCAAGCATTGTAGGCGACAAGAAAACAAAGAAAATATTACCGCTCAGCGACTAAGAGCTGAAACCATATGCGGATGGAGCAATGAGGAAGTGAAGACCGCTCAACAGGAGGATCCAGATATCGAACCCATTCTCGCATGGAAAGAAAATGAAGAGAAACCTGAATGGGGAGACATTTCTGAAAGGAGTCCAGTTCTCAAAGCCGATTGGGCACAGTGGGACTCACTATATGTGCAAGAAGGTGTCCTCAGGCGAAGATGGGAGGCCGCTGACGGTAAATCATATGTGATGCAGCTGATCGTGCCGCAATCGAAAGTCAGTGAAGTTCTTCGGGAGATGCACGACGGACCTTCTGGAGGTCACCTGGGAGTTAGCAAAACACTGGAGAAGGTGCGACATCGTTTCTACTGGTTACATGCTAGAGATGACGTGGAGAAGTGGTGCCGAACATGTGACAAGTGTGCTGCAACCAAAGGACCTGGTAGGAAGATTCAAGGTAAGATGCATCAGTACAACGTTGGATCGCCTTTTGAGAGGATTGCAGTAGATGTGGCTGGGCCTTTTCCAGAGACCAACGCTGGAAACAAGTACATTCTGGTTGTAATGGACTATTTTAGCAAGTGGCCTGAGGCGTATGCCATCCCAAATCAAGAAGCCAAAACGGTGGTCGACCAGATTGTGTTTAACTGGGTAAGTAGGTTTGGCGTGCCTATGGAACTCCATTCCGACCAAGGGAGGAACTTCGAGTCAAACATCTTCCAAGGAGTGTGCGGACTACTTGGCATCAAGAAGACCAGAACCACACCGCTTCATCCACAATCTGATGGGATGGTTGAAAGATTCAACCGGACCTTGAAAGAACACCTCACCAAGGTCGTAGGCGACTGCCAAAGAGACTGGGATAGGCACGTACCGCTATTCCTGATGGCCTATAGAAGTGCAGTACATAGCTCGATAGGACAAACACCATCTGACATCCTGTTCGGGAAAACCATGCGGCTGCCCAGCGAACTTAAATTTGGATGCCCCACAGAGGAGCCACAGGACACGAACGAGTATGTGGATGACCTCAAGGAGAGACTCGCTGACATCCATTAAAGAACAAGGGAACGGATGAAAACCTACAACGACCGGATGAAGACACGGTACGAAACAAAAGCGACAACGGCAGGATTCCAAGCAGGAGATCGTGTGTGGCTTTATAATCCTCATCGTCAAAAGGGATTGTCACCGAAACTTCAGCAAAACTGGGAAGGTCCTTATACTGTTGTCACGAGGATTAACGACGTGGTTTACCGCATCCAAAGAGGATTAAGAGGCAAGTTAAAAGTAGTTGATTGTGACCGGCTGCATCGATATAGTGGCGAGGCTGCAGATGGAACTATTCGGGACGAGCAATCTTAAGGAGGGGGCAGTGTAATGAACACCCAACATTTATACCAATTTCCTAATCGAAAACGTTTAACCGAAAACACAACTGGCAACACTATAATGGAATGGTAAAATGACAGGCATTGCTTGTAAGCCAGTGTGTTTGAGTGTAGAGATGCTTGACAGCAAATGTGGAAACCATGGAGAAGAAACTGGAACGCTCTAGATGAGTGTTGTTCTATATAAATAGGACCGCTGACTCAACGAGCAGTCAGTTTTGATTATAGAGTGATAAAGTTAAGAGTAAATTGTTGTATACAAGTGATAGTGCAAAAGTCGAGTTGAGATCGAATTAAGTATAGATACTGAATAAAAGTGATAGAAATAATTTGAAATGTGAAGTTTTATTTTGCGAACTAAGCGAACCTTACAATATGGTAGGCAACAATTCTTGTGCCACTGAAAAAATGTAAGAACGGGGAAATCGTTTCATACCGTAACAGTATGACGAAAAGCAGTGCTTGACCAAGGGTTTAGTGAACAAAAAGATTAATTTGAATTGTGCACTTGCCGAGTGGTGTAGTTGATATTCCAAGTGAAAGAGTTCGTATTTTAAAAAACTCAATTATCAAAAAAAAAAAAAAAGAGAGAAAAAGGTTAATAAAGTAATTCTACACTGTTAAAAATGTAAAAAAAAAAAAACAAAAAGGAAATTAGAGTTTTATAGTAATAAAAGGCAATTTTAGAAAGAAATTCCATAGTGAAGAAGTTCGACTACACCGGAAGGTCGGTGAGAGGTTTAAGTTTAAACCGAGGCAAGGATCTTCGTCTCCTTAATTGGTTAGATGGGCTGTAAAGGACTTCAAAATACAAGGAGATCTACACCTAAACCAATACACAGACCCCTGATCCAATTTATTCTTTAAGATCGACTCCGGCAAAGTGAAACTCTTACCTCGGCAGAATTGGTGGCGGATTGACCTTCAACCCCGAATTTCTTTTGTGGAGGTTGTCGTCGACCACTGTCTTACTGGCTGGGTGCTCTGGAGGAGGTGCAACAACGAGGCCTTTGAACATCATAGAATCTCACGATTTGTAACGTCAGTGGATAGAATTTTTTGTTGAATTAATTGGTTTATTTTGAATTCCTAAAAGTTTGAAAAGTGGTAGAAACAAAAAAAAAAAAAAAAGTATAGAAAAAAAAAAAGGAAAGAGATAATTTTAATCCAAAAGTGTAAATATCCGTGCGGGGATAGTGTTGTGAATGTGGTGTAAGATATATGAATACACATATAAACCCCTATTATATTAGAAAATACACCGAGGAGTATAAAATTGACTTGGAACACCATCCTACACTGGAATATGCTGCCGGTAGGACTCCGTGGGATCTTGAAAACGTGAGTGGTTTTATTTTGAACATTTTGTTTTATATTTGTATTTATATCCATTTACTTTCTGGCAATACAGAACCCTCCATATTGAATTTTTACGGAATTTTGAATATCAAAGTAGAAAGATAATTATAAATCGATTTGAAATATCTCGTTCCTTTAAATAGAACTGAATACAGTTTTTATGCTACTTTGAATTTGTTAAGAGTCATTGCAATAAATAATTTTAATCATTTTGGAGTATAAAAAGTGAAATTTTTTTATGATGATTTGCTAAAAATCTTATTAAGGTATGTGAAACCCGAATAGGCCGGCGTCAAGAAAGGAGTGACTATAGGTGAGACAATGACTCCAGAGGACAATATGAACAGACAAGACTAGGGATGTGACAACGACAACGCTAACGAAGAGAAATGTGACCGTAGGTAAAGCAAGGGGCTACCACCCAAAATTTTAATAGTAGAGGTGGTAGCAAAGGTTGTATCTATGAAACAAGGGAGGGGTTGCTAAATAGTGAAACTAACATCTGTCAGAGTTCTCTGTGATTTGGCGAACCATTGTCTAGGAGAGACGGTGAGTTGAAGTCTAGTATAGGTTTTGGTTTAGATCAGATATATTTACATATGAGGAAATATATGGATATATGTTTATTCATATTAATATATATACGTATATATATATATATATACAGATATATAACGAGGTAGATTATTATGGTAAGTTTCTTTCATATATTCGCTCAGATTTGCTAGAATGAAAAAGCAGGTGAGTGCATATAGTGAATATAGTAATAATAGTTAATTTTAGTGTATAATTTGAAATAGAAAACACAACTTTCTTCTGACTTCACTCTTTCTCCTGGACAGTGGCAGAGGTTTCCAGTTACACACTTAAACTCTTCCTTTTTTTGTTCCTCATCCTATATCCTATGATCCTTTCCTCTTCCCCTTTCAAAGGCATGATAAATTTTGTTAAGAGAGTAGGAGATGGCTGGTAAAGGCGCAAGAACCACCAGATCCTTCGAGCTAAGCCAAGCCTTCAACA
Organism: Melanostoma scalare; assembly: GCA_949752695.1. Lineage (NCBI taxonomy): Eukaryota > Metazoa > Arthropoda > Insecta > Diptera > Syrphidae > Melanostoma > Melanostoma scalare. The sequence goes on along the minus strand of OX456984.1, from coordinate 106,371,992 downwards.
AGCATGCCTAAGCTTTTAACCAGCATCTAAGTAATGCCTCTGTGGTAACCCTTAACTCATAACATAACATATCAATTTTTGATTGAAAATGTTGATAGTGTACTAAACAACACACTAAATTTCCCAGTCACATCTGTTTTCTATTCTCCACTTTTAACTTTTTCAATAATCGCCAATTTCTCTGATAGCGAAATAGCCTTGCGTTTCGACATTTTTGTATGCATAAGTGATTCGCGAACTTAAAATGTAAACTTAAGCGATTCACCTGTCATTACATACATTAACTTTTAGAAAATTCTTACCAAAACCGGGAGTTCCCTATTAAATCTAGGATTAAAAATCTTAGTAAGCTTTGTATTCAAATTTGAAAATTGACATTTTGTTATAAAGAAACAAATTTGCTTTTGGGTCAAAAAAAATTGTGTTCCTTATAAAGAGAATTTCGTTATTTGGAACTTCGTTATAAAGAACCTAATTCGTATGGGATATTTTTTAAGGGGAAGGGGAACGAAATGAAATTCGCTATAGAGAGAATAACGTTATAAAGAAGTTTGACTGTACCTTGTAGCTGTATGTCTATTCATGTAGACATGACGCTACCAAATACAAGAAGAATTCTTCAATTTCTGATTTTGTCCGAAATTCTTTGTAAATTTTTTGAGGTTGTATCTGTATATAATCGTTGTATCTATATGTATCGTCACCTCCAAGATACCCGCTAGATAACCAACTAACGACGAGCGTTGGATCAATTGACCCAAGAGCTGTGTCACCTGAGTTATCTTTTCAGGAACTAGGAGCAAAGAATGAAAAATATCACTCTGAATGTACCAGCCCAACAATAAATCCATGAGCGTCTGACACATATTGTGCGGCACACTGGTCAGCATCTGATCCCAGTGGGACGGCTGAATATAAAATGCGAATAGAAGTAAATGCCCTATTTGTATCATATAAAAAAAAAGTTTAAATAATTTATGGCAATGAACAAAACAAACAGATTTACTACCCCAGGTGGCACTCCAGCAAAACTGGAAAATCCACTTTCTAAAGAGATCGGTCCTACGGATTCTGGGGAGGACCACTTATTGCTTAAAAATTTTGAAAAACGGAGTACAAAAATACAGAGAACTCCCCCAAAAAACTATTCTTAAAGGGTTATAAGGGTTACACCATCGAAAACCCCAACTAAGACAAATGACGTAAAAGTCATTAGTCAAAATGAAACCAATGTCTCTGAAATGATCGACACTTCAGGACAACAGAGTTTCAAAGAAAACTGCCCAACCGAATCAAAAGATTACTTTGATGAATGGCAAAAGGAAATAGCAGCAAGAAAGAAACTTGAAACCTTAGTTCAAAGTCTTCAGGAGCAAGTAAAAAGACTCTAAGAAAAAGTGTCCCTATTTGACAAGGAACACAAGTCTACGGTTCAGACAAGTCAACAAGATACTGTTACTGTCTATCAAACTGACGAAGAAGAACTTTTATTTGAAACTGAAAGAAAAAGAAATAAGCGCACTGCTATAAAACGAAAAGCGGAAGGTAGCCCCGAATTGCATACAAAGAACCAGCAAACCTCGAAAACTGAAAATAAAAAAGACTTGGGTACTACAAAGAATAATACAAATAATGTGCTAGCCAATGCTAAACCGAAGTCTTTGTCTAAAGGCAACAGAAAAACTGTACCACCACCAATTATGATCACAGGATTCCCAAATTTTGGAGATCTTAAGAAAATTATTGAGAAATGTACTAAAAAAGCATGCAAATATACATCGTATAACAAAGACAATTGGAAAGTCAATGTCGAGGAAGATGATGACTATAGACTGGTCACTGAGGAACTAAGCAAACATAAAATTCAGTGGCACTCGTATGAAAACAAATCCATAAGACCAATAAAAGTAGTAGCCAGAGGCCTACATTCCTCATGTTCTCCAAAAAAATTAGTAGAAGACCTTGTTCAAGCAGGCTTCCAAGCCCTTGATGCAGTCAATCATATTAAGAATGAGACTACTAAGAACTCTGCTGGGAACCAATAACAATAAAGAGATCCCTGCCTTTATTGACGCTATTTTTCGACAGCAAACAAAGTCTTCAAAATGTCTATAGTATTCGATCAATCTTGGGCATAAAAGTAAAAATTGAACCACTGCGAAAATCAAAAATTGTTCCGCAATGTAAACGATGCCAAGCATTTGGCTACACCCAAAAATATTGCAACCGCGAGTTCGCTTGTGTTAAGTGTGAAGTGTGGTACCCGTGGTGCGATGGTTAGCATGTCCACCTGCTAACCCAGAGGTTCGAGGTTCGAATCCCAGCAGAGGCAAAAAAATGTTTTTTCCCGGGTATCGCCTTTCGCGAGGAATTGGCAAGTCCTCCGTTAGTAAATTCATGCCATGAAAAGCGCTTTCTCAATTAGCCGCTCGGATCCGGCATAAAATTGTAGGTCCCCTCAATTCCCTCACAAGGCATGGTGGTGAGAAATGCGCTAGGCCCAGGGGCTCCTCGCTCTGTTGCGCCACCCTATTTATTTATTTATTTAAGTGTGAAGGAGAAAACACGCAACTAAAAACTGTCCATCAAGCAAAGAACAGAAAGCAAAATGTGTAAACTGTCAAGGTAATCACCATGCAAGCTATGGAGGCTGTCCAGTAGCTAAAAGTTTTAAAAAATCCAAAAGCAAAATGACATCCGGTGAAATTAAGCCTAGCAATTCAGCAAACACGAAAAGAACTCCTGAAGCTGAAGATAAAGGTAAGAAAGAACCTCCGAAGGAAGCTGTTAAAAGCAAAAGCGACGAAAATAAATCCTATTCACTGATTGTTAAAAACGTGAGGAAGAAAGAAGAAACTTCCATTAAAGAAATTCTTGAACTTATTTTTAAAAGAATTGACAATCAGGATTTGAACATCAAACGGCTAAGTGAAGAAGTCGCTCTTAAAAAACAATGATGGACAGAACACTAAAAATTGTAACATGGAATGCAAACGGTCTCTTACACCATTTATCAGAATTAAAAATCTTCTTAGACATCGAACACATAGATATTTGTCTGGTGTCCGAAACTCATTTCTCAAGTGGACTGGGTGGACTGGTTCTTGATGATTTAATATCAAACTATATTTGCTACTTTAAGGCCCTTCTCAACCCTCTAAACACTTCGAAAGTGATCCAGGAATGCAAGAGCTCTCTGAATGCGATCGGAAGATTAAATTCCTTGAGTCTCATTTGGGTTCCAGGCCATCACGGCATAACTGGAAATGAGATCGCCGATGAACTCGCTAGGCAGGGATCTCAGACAGCTTTCTCAGGACCTGAACCGTCGCTAGGTCTGCCAGCGTCCTCAGTGAGGGCTTCAATCAACGATTGGATCTGTGAAGAGCACAACCGTAGATGGCATGCCTCCATTGGATGCAGACAAACCAAGCGTATGCTCCCCAACGTTAGTAAGAAGACTGCAACATTTTTGCTAGCTCGTAGCAGAAAAGACTGTAGGAAGCTTATTGGCGTTGCCAGCGGGCACTTCTCTTTTGCCAAGCATTTAAACGTGTTAGGCTTAAGTGATACCACACTCTGTGAATCTTGTGGAGAAGATGAGGACACCGCAGAGCACTTCCTCTGTGAATGTCCTGCTTTTTCTCGCATGAGGTTACAGATACTCGGCGCAGACATGGTGAGAGCTGGTAACTTAGGCTCCTTGCCATGGCAGCGTCTTTTGGCTTTTCTCCGAACATCTGGAAAGCTATAACAAATAGAAGGTTGCTATCTGGTAGTACAATGGACCGGTATTTAGGTCTGAGTGCTCCAGCTGGTATTTTAAAAACCTCCAAAAAAAAAAAAAAAAATATTTGCTACCACGCTCCTCATCCAGCTGATAAGGCTAGAGGTGGATCGGCAATCCTGATAAAAAAGAGCTTAAAACACCATGAAGAAGCTATGTTTACAAACGAGAATATGCAAGTAACAATAATTAGTATTGGTAAGAAAAAGAAAGACTTCAAGTTGGCATCAATATACCAAGGCGTTCCCCGACTGAAGATGATTATACAGAACTGCTAAATCTACTAGGACATAACTTCCTTGTTGGCGGTGACTTCAATGCTAAGCACACCCATTGGGGATCCAGACTTATAACAACAAAGGGCAGAAGGCTTTACAAAGCATGCCTCAAATACAATTGCGAGTTTTATTCTTCCAGATCACCAACTTACTGGCCATCGGATACTAGTAAAATACCAGACCTTGTTGACTTTTTCATAGTTAAAGCATCAAACGAAACCACATAAGAGTCGAAGGTAATTATGACCTATCATCAGATCATACACCGGTGATTTTATCACTTAATGAATCAGAGATAATGGAAAAAAGTAATCCTAAGCTTGTAAATAATAAAACAAACTGGAGTGAATTCAGAGAAAAGCTTGAAAGCTATATAAATCTCAGATCCCCTATGGAAACAAAAGAGCAAATCGACCTTGAAGTAGAACAATTCATTGCCGATGTTCAACAAGCTGCAGAAGAAAGTACACCAACTTACTCGAGTAGGAAGCAAACTGAAACAAAATACCCTGCCGAGATAAGAGAGTATATATTGGAGAAGAGAACAGCTCGAAGAAAATGGCAAAATACTAGATTTCCAGACGACAAAACAGCGTTTAACCGGCTAAGCAACGAACTGAAAAAACAAATCTACGAATTCAAAAATGATTCATTAAGTAGATTCCGGAAAAATTTAACGACTGATGCTTCAACCGATTATTCGCTCTCGAAAGCAGCTAAGCGCCTGAAAAGACCGCAGTTACAAAACATGCCATTAAAATCTCTACACGGGAATTGGATCGGAAATCCGAAAGAATTTTTTTATTTATCAAAGCAGAACATCTTGCGAATGTTTTTAAGCCATTCCCAGCAAATACATCTGAAAACAGCTTACAATTTATTGATAAAGTCGATGAACTGGGTACGATCTAATAACTGCTCAGGTTATGAAAGAAATGCCATCAAAAGCCTTCATAAAACTCCAATTCATAGTAAATGCATGCCTAAAGACCCAATATGTCCCACATCATTGGAAAATTGTTGAAGTAATTGTTATACCAAAGCAAGGTAAGCCACCAACAGAAGCGACGTCTTACAGACCAATATCGCTTATACCATTAATGGCAAAAGTCTTTGAAAAATTGCTACTGAAAAGACTAAGCAAAGTCATAGAAGAAGGAAATCTAATCCCAAATCATCTGTTCCGACAAGGTTTATTTTCTAAATTGAAAAAAAATAGGAAAAAACTAATTTAAGAAAAACACACAACTTCACTTTTTCACTTATAAATTGGTTGTATTTAATTCTCGAACTTTTTCTAGTCATATGACTTCAGGTACATTAACTTCATTACTTTTTCATAAACATTCTATGTTTTTGTTTACGTTTACAATTTGTGGAACGTATGTTTAGTATTGTTTATTTCCGTTGTAAATGTTTCCATCCAGTTCCAAACATTCTCCCGCCTCCAAAAAAATTTGAAATCCCATCCTTTGCTTGTGGTGCACCCTGTCCAGAAATCCGCACTGTAGTACCGACGAAGTTTTGCGAGTTCTCCATATGGCTTTTGACATTTGACTTTCTGTAGTTGACTGATGACGTTGGTACTCTTCTTTCTCATGGTGTACATGGAATGAGACATAAGAGAAATTAGTACATTAAATAAACATAAATGGACAACATGATAGACTAGCACAAAAGACACCAAACAGAAATTTTAGAATGTTGCCTCTCATTTTGACATCCATACTGTACTGGTTGTATGAGTAGTCAGGAATTTCATTCAATCGTGTGTTTCGTTCTTACGTATGTTTTGCATTTCGATGCGTAAGAGTAGCGTAGTAGCTGATGTTGTTCATCGTCATTATGTACATAATTCGTTTTCGCGAGCATGATGCCGGCATGCTTTTGCTATGTGTAAATTTTATTCGCGAATTTTTGCTAGTGAGTTTTGTGTAATGTTTATTTTGTAAATTACGTGTTGCTGTTGTTTTTTCTTTTATTAACTTGGTGTTTTTTTGTTGCGTGTGATAAGTGCTTCCCGCACTATAAAAGTTTACGAGATGTTTCGACGAGGGATGATGCTGGATATGGATATATATTATATATATGTGTGCCTATACCCACATTATACTGATGAGTTTTTTGTTCATTTTCCTTTGATTATATTGTTTAATTTCATTATAAATTGAGTTTATTGGTTTTTATCATATTTTTTTTGCGTATGTATGAAATTTGTATATATCTATTAATATATATATTTGTTAATGTTATTGTTGTTGGTGACGTTGTCGCGCGTTTTCGGGTATTTATCGATGTAAGCGATCGCGGTTTTGTGTGTATGTGTGAATGTGTGTGTGTATAACTCTTTTCTATTTGTTGCTTGAGACTTGCTACGATTTCGGTCTCTTTCTAGTTGGAAATTTTCGGTTCCAATTCCAACTAGGATTTTGTTTACATTTTGTGTTGTAAACAAGCGCGAATTTTATTTTATTTTCTATGAAAATATACGAAACGATTCGCGTTTTTTAAAGAATGTTCAGTTTTAATAGTGTTTATGTGCTATTAATTAAAGTGAAGTTGACTTTGTGTTTTTTAGTTGCCAGTGGACTTTATAAGTAAATATTTGTCAAATGCATTTTGCCGACGGCGTTTGACATGTCGCGATTTTGATATGGTTTGCGATGTGGATCGTGTTAATTTTTTTTTTGTTTTTTATTGATGGCAAAGTGTTTCATTCGTTTAATGTTTTGTAAATGTAGTGATTTAAATTTCCAAAATATTTTCATTAAATTTTGTTGAGTTTATGCAGTGTTTTCCTTTTTAATTAATATGTATCGTGTGTTTTGTCGACGACAACGATTTTTTTTTTATTTTATTTTAACGACGGGATGTGACATTTACGTTCGGCTGTGGATCTACATATATTCGATGTTTTTCTTTGACAGAGAATTTTTAATTATTGTTTGTTTTTTTTTTTTTTTGAAATTTCGTGGATTTTAATTTAGGTTTTAAGAAATTTTTGTAATGATTTTTACTCAATAAATTATGTTTATTGTAAAGTTGGTTTTCCATTTATTCTGGTGTTAAAGCTCTGTTGATTGATGGTAGTATGTTGTGTTGATTGCTGAGTTATGTTGAACTTATATGGTTAATGATCTTTCGTAAAAGGATCACTTTAACCAATTCATTGTTATTTCTTAATTTCTTCAGCAAATGTCTCGGTGAAACGATTCCTGTTTATTATTGGGTTTTTGTTGCTTCAGCGAATTTTTCGGTGAAAAGATTGCTGAAGTGATGCGGTTTGAAATTCGTTTGAAATCTCCATTCGCGTTCAATTTTTAAAGTAATGATAAGTGAGTTTTCGTAGAAAGACTCTGGTATCCTTTTGTTCAGCTTTTAATGAAGTGGTTGAAATGAAATTTCGATTTTTGTTTTGCGGTCGATTGCTAGCGACGGTTCTTTAAATTAGCGTACTATCCTCGGTGGCTTGGTTAGACGGAAGCCAACATAATTTTGCTATTGGACGCTTTAAGCATCCGTTCTTTGTCTTCAAGGTGACGACTCGGATGAGTCCGTCTGATCCGGGATGCGTCTCAGTGATTCTGGCCATGTTCCAGTACGTTGCTGGTAGACGCTCATCCTTGATTAGAACCAAGTCACCTACGTTTGGGACTTTTTCCGTTTTCGTCCATTTCGGGCGTTGTTGAAGCCTGCACAGGTACTCGGAATGCCACTTCTTCCAGAATTGGTCAGCCAGGACCCGAATTCTTTTACAGCGTTCCAAGTGGGTGATGTTATGGGTAAGTTCCCCTTGCGGTACTGCATGAATTGGTTCTCCGATGAGAAAGTGAGCGGGAGTTAAGACGTCCAAATCGTCTACGTTGTCGGTCAGTGGACACAAGGGTCTCGAATTGAGACATGCTTCTACTTGTGTTAGAAGCGTCGCGTCGCGAGAGCTCCTCAAATGTGAGTATCTCATTTCCAACAACCCGTTTGATGTGGTACTTTCACACCTGCTTCCCATAAACCTCCGAAATAGGGAGAAGCGGGAGGAATAAAGTGCCATTCAGTACCGTCGCGTCGTTTGAAAGTTCTTCCGCTACTTCCTTCCAGCAATGCTTTGCACTCTCAAACATTCTGCCGAGTTCTGCGTTAGCACCAACAAAATTTGTTCCGCAATCACTGTGGAGCCTCCTACATACACCTCTACGTCCGGTAAAGCGTTTGAACGCTGCTAAAAATGCCTGTGTAGTCGGTCCGAAACCACTTCCAAATGTATTGCCTTTGTGACGAGGCATATAAAAATAGCAAAGTACCCCTTGATAATCTTTGCCCCACGAGCCTTCCAAGTTTTGATGTCGATTGGGCCTGCATAGTCGACACCTGAATGAACGAAAGCTCGTGCCATGCGTACTCTCGGTGCAGTTAAGTTACCCATCAATTGCTTCATTCCATCAGCTTTCTGACGGAAACATTCCAAGCAGTTGTGTATCTGGAACTTGATACTACTACGTATTTGTCCTATCCAGAACCTCTCTCGTATAAATGCCATCATCTGCTGTATTCCGCCATGTAATGTGCATTTGTGGGCGTTTTGCACTACCAGCTTCGTAAAATGATGCGTTCCTTGAAGAAGCATTGGGTGTTGAGCATCGTATGAGAGAAGAGATTTCTGCAAACGACCTCCGACTCGTAAGACTCCATTGGCGTCTATAAACGCGTTTAACGATCGTTGATTTTTTGAAATTCTTCCATTTACAGACAATTGCTCCAGATCGTCCTTGTACATTTCCCGTTGAGATGCTTTGACCACGATCTTAAGTCCAGATTCCAGCTCCTGTGGTTCCAGCGGAGCAGCGTTTCTCGATTCCTTGACCTTACGGCAGTTGGATGCAAATCTGAGACATGCTGCAATCACCCGGATCACTCGTAACAGCTTCCAGAATTTGTGCACCACCTCAAGTATCCTGTCCTCCTCCATCTGCACGGCGTGCGTTTGGATTGAGCGTTCCTCTTCTGCGGTTGCAACCTCTTCAGGAACACGGAGGAGGACAGGATACTCGAGAATTTGTGCACCACCTCGAGTATCCTGTCCTCCTCCGCGTTCATCTGCACGGCGTGCGTTTGGATTGAGCGTTCCTCTTCTGCGGTTGCAACCTCTTCAGGCTGCTCAGGACAATCGAAACTCCAACATTCCTTGAGGAACTGTGGGCCACTCCACCACAGTGTCAAGGTTTCCATCGCCGATGGAAAAACTCCACGTGACGCTAAATCAGCAGGATTGTGTTGCGTTGGTACATGTCGCCAGCACTCCGGTTCTACAAGACGTCTCACTTCCAAGACTCTGTTGGCGACAAAGGTGGTCCATTTCGATGGAGTGCCTTGAATCCATGCCAACGTGATCATGGAATCCGTCCACGCAAAAACCTGTTCATCTGGAACATCCAAAACTTTCTTTGTATTGCTGAGCAATTCGGCGGTTTGTTTGGGGCAACCTTCGTTTCGACATCAGCAAATGAACATGCGTGTTGCCTTCTGCATCTAGACACCGAACATATACTGCTCCACCATACGCCTTCTCGGATGAGTCGCAGAATCCGTGCAATTCGATCTCCTTCATCGCCTTGGTCGTATGAATCCATCGAGGTATTTTTATTCTTTCAATTTCAGGGAGTTCTCGACGAAAAGCTTCCCATTTCTGACGAATCTCGTCCGGTACCGGGTCATCCCACGTTGAATCACCATCCCAGAGATGCTGCATCATCATTTTGGCTGTGACGACACAAGGTGAAATCCATTCCATAGGATGAAACAGCTTGGCGATTGCAGATAGCACCGTTCGCCTGGTTATCTCCCGCCCATCAACTTCCAAATTCCAGAATGAGAAGTAATCTCCGCTTGGAAACCACTTTATTCCAAGTGTCTTCACCGCGGGTTCGGAATCGAACGGTAAGTCGAAGTCCACCTCTCGATCTTTAACTGCGATGTCCACCAAGAGCTCCATCTCGTTGGTCGTCCACTTCCGTAGATTTAAGCCTGCTGATGCTAAAAGCTGCCGTGATTCGTCTCGTTTTAGTTTCGCTTCTCCTATGGTATCCGCTCCACTAATTAGATCGTCCACGTACATCTCGTCTCGTACAACCTCCGCTCCGACGGGAAAGTTAGTAGCTTCGTCACTACATAGCTGCTTCAACACCCTAATGGCTAGGTATGGGGCACAGGCGGTGCCGAAAGTGACGGTGTTCAGCTTGAACACCCGTATCGGCAACCCAGTATCTTCCCTCCAAAGGATGAGTTGGTAGTAACGATCTTCTGGAGCTACCGTAATTTGTCGATACATTTTTTTCGATATCGGCCGTAAATGTAATCCTATACGTCCTCCATCGTAACAGCATATCGAGAATGCTAGTCTGCAATTTCGGACCCACATGCAACTTATTGTTAAGCGAGAAGCCATTTGATGTTCTGGCCGCCGCATCAAAAACAACCCTAAGTTCTGTCGTCGAACTCGCTTCCTTTATCACGGCGTGATGAGGGACAAAGTAGTGGTGCGGGGTTTTAAGCACCTTCTCCGACGCGTCGACCTCTTTCATATGATGAAGCTCATCATACTCCCTTATGCACTTTGCATAATCTTCTCGCAATTTCGAGTTCGCCGCAAGCTTCCTCTCCAGATGCGCAAATCTTCGGAGAGCACCCTGTCGGCTCGATCCCATGGCTGGCTGATCTGCACATCAGAACGGCAATTTGACCTGGTACCGTCCATTCGTGAGGCGTTTAGTGTGACGGGTGAAATGCTCCTCGCATACCTTTGCTTCGTCACATTCTAAAGGCTTAAACGCCTCCTCTTCAACTTCCCAGAATTTTCGTACTTCCGACCCTAAGTCCGCGAACTGCGTAAACGTACGGACATGAGCGGGGGTTTCGGTCGGAACTTTTCCGAAAATTATCCAGCCGAGTTGTGTTTTTTGGGCCACTGGACCTTGGCCGTCTTTACTCCGTACTATCTGTGGAAGGAGTATGTCAGCGAAAAAGTCACTTCCCAGTAGTAGGTCCACCGGAGCAGGTAAACAGAAGGTGGGATCTGCTAAGCAGAGACCCTCTAGATGTTGCCATCTCTTTGGTTCAATTCGGTGGGCTGGCAGATGCCCAGTCAGTGACTTGAACACAAGTGCTTTTACAGCACCTTCAAACGTCGAGTGCTGCGACGCAAGCGTTAAATCGACGCTGCTATACGTTGTGCCACCGCTGACCAAACCCAACCCACTTACTCTCGCCACGGTCTGACACCGTTTTAGCTTCAGCAATTGTGCAGCTGCTGCTGTTATAAAAGTTGCTTCAGAACCTGGGTCGACCAGGGCTCTTAGCATATGGAACCTTCCATCTGCTGCCATGACTTTGACAACGGCTGTTGCCAACAAAACCTTCGCCGATGCACAGCTGCCTACTGACGCATGGAAGGTGTTTAAATTTCTACCGCTCGAGCTAGCTCTGCCGTCCATATGGAACTCAGGCGCGTCTGGGTTGACGGAGACCTGAGTAGCGGTGAAACTTGTCTGTCTTCTTGGCTGGCTAGGTTGTGGTGGTGTATTGATTTGCAGCAACGAGTGATGGCGCTTCGAACAAAACGTGCAATTTTTGTCGCTTGGGCAGTTTGAGGCAAAATGACTGTACGCCAGACAGTTATTGCACACCTTTGCCGTCTTAACTACCTGTGCACGCCTTTGGACATCCATATTCAGGAACTTTTGACATTTCCTTAGTGAGTGCTGGCTCTGGTGGCATACCTGGCACACAAACTCCGTTCTGGTAGCAGTCTTCACATGGAACACCTTTCGCACCTCCGTACCGGCTGGTTTCCGCACATCGTTCTTGAAAGAAGTCGGTTGCGCTGTGTCTGTACTCACTGCTTCCAAGGTCCTGAAGCGTGCTTCCAAAAACTCCAGAAAATCGTTCCAGCTTGGCAACTCTTTCTGGTTCCCCAACTTCTCTTCCCACAACTGCTGCAAATTACCGGGTTACTTGTTGTACACGATGTGCACCAATATGACGTCCCACTGATCGACAGGTACATCCAGGTTCCTGAGTGCATGGATACACTCTTGCGAGGTGAATATCACTTCCTTCAGTCCATCAACCGACTCCTTCACACGGCACTTTTGACTGAAAAGTAGTTTCAGTTGCGCGTTTACTAAAACACGCTTGTTGTCATATCGCGCTGTTAGTAACTCCCATGCCTTGTCAAAATTACCCGCGACACAGGGTAAATGCTGGAGCAAACGATCAGCCTCACCTTCTAGACTCGACTTCAAGAAGTGCATCTTGTCGATATCCGTTAAATTATTGTTTGAACAGACCAGCGAATCAAACCTGTCGTGAAACGACCGCCATTTTGTATATTCCCCATTAAACTTAGGGAGATCTATTTTGGGTAACCTCAGTTCGGTACGAACCATACCTGACTGGCCTAAACTCTGACCAGCCTGACCTGCTGCCAGCGCTGACGTTGCAGGAAGCGAAGACAAACTTTCCAACAACTCAGTTAAATCGAACCTGTAATCTAGGTAAGTATCGTTAATTTTATCATACCCCTCTAAATAATCCTCCTTTTCAGTTCCAGCTTCCAACTTCAAACCCCCAACGACGTTCTGGTGGTAGATTTTTGCTGAAGCCATATTTTCTTCCAGCAATGCTAAACGGCTGCTCGAAATTGCACGCGTACGACCTGCATTGGGCTCCTTCTTAAAATTCCTATAATTCCTCTCGATTTGCTCCAGGAGGCTTATTTGGAGAGCTCCGTAAAACAAGGAAGAACCAAGAGCAGGAACTGGATTCGACATTTTTATTTTTGTTTGGGTATAAATTATTCGTATTGTAATGAACACCCAACATTTATACCAATTTCCTAATCGAAAAGGTTCAACCGAAAACACAACTGGCAACACTATAATGGAATGGTATAAAAATGACAGGCATTGCTTGTAAGCCAGTGTGTGTGAGTGTAGAGATTTTTGACAGCAAATGTGGAAACCATGGAGAAGAAACTGGAACGCTCTAGATGAGTGTTGTTCTATATAAATAGGACCGCTGACGCAACGAGCAGTCAGTTTTGATTATAGAGTGATAAAGTTAAGAGTGAAATGTTGTTAACCAGTGATAGTCCAATAGTCCAGTTGAGTTCGAATAAAGTATAGATACTGAATAAAGTGGTAGAAATAAATTAAAAAGTGAAGTTTTATTTTGCGAACTAAGCGCACGTTACATTGGTGTCAGAAGTGTAAATAAAACTTATTTGACTAATAAAGTGGAAAAAAAAAAAAAAAAAAGTAAAAAGAAAAATAATAATTATATACAGCGAAAATGGGTAAGTTGTTAGAAGAGCTCAACTGCATTGAGCTTAAAAGTGAGTTAGGTAAGCGAAATCTTTCTAGAGCGGGATCGAAAAATGAGCTCGTCCTGCGCTTGCGTAACTATTTGGAACAGCAAGGGGAAGACGTAAACACTTTTGTTTTTGAAATAGAAGTGGAAGAAGAGGAAGTAAGTGAAAGTGTAGATTTTTCTAGTATGATGAAACTTTTGTTAGAACAGCGAAACGAGCAAAAGAAGGAACAGCAGAATGTTCTCGAACGACTCGAAGTACAACAAAAGAAGCTGATTGAAGAGCAACAGCAGAATATTCTCGGAAGTCTGGAAGAGCAGAGAAACGATCAAAAGAAGGAACAGCAGAATGTTCTCGAACAACTGGAAGCACAACGAAACGAACAAAAGAAGCTGATTGAAGAGCAACGAAACGAGCAAAAGAAGGAACAACAGAATATTCTCGAAAGACTTGAGGCGCAACAGAATGTTTTGGAAGGTCAGAAAAACATTCTAGAAGGTAAATTGGGTAACATTGAGAAAAATGTATGTGCCCTAGACGAACGCGTTGAAGGTGTGGAAAAACAGCTTTCTGTTGTAGAGAATCGTTTCGAAATCGTAGAAACCCGCATAGCGACTGCATAGTCATATCAACTCTGAAATGGAGTCCGTATTAAACACGAGAGGCAATGTTCGGAGATTAAGAAGAACCAAGCCACACGAGCTAATGGTCTAAAAGTCATGGGAAGCATTAAAAGTTTAAGCTTCCTTTAAAGTGATTATATTATTGAGAAATAAAAATCTGTTCTCGATCGTTCATAGATTGGTTCTGATTACGAGGAGTTCTTAGAGAGGTAAAAGTCCTTGGTGTCGAATACTGCCAAGTGTCTTTTGAAGATTTCCTCCTGACAAAAAAAAAAAAAAAAATCTATATTAATAGTGTAACGTGCGCTTAGTTCGCAAAATAAAACTTCACCTTTCAAATTATTTCTATCACTTTTATTCAGTATCTATACTTTATTCGAACTCAACTCGACTATTGGACTATCACTGGTTAACAACATTTCACTCTTAACTTTATCACTCTATAATCAAAACTGCCCTCTGGTTGCCTCGGGCGGGCTATTTATATCGAATGACATTTCATCTAGAACTCTCCAGTAACTTCCACATGGTCTGCAACTCTCCACTGTTTTGGCTGTCAAATATTTTCTCTCCTAGAATTTCTACACTTACACTAGTGCTCCCAGACGTGTTTTTTTTTTCGGTTGAACGTTTTCGATTAGGAAATTGGTATTAGATGTTGGGTTCATGTTACACTGCCCCCTATTTAAGATTGTTCGTCCCGAATAATTCCATCTGCAGCCTCGCCACTATATCGATGCGGCCGGTCACAATGAACTACTTTTAACTTGCCTCTACCGCCCCGATTCCAACGTTGCTTGCATCTGCATCGATGATGAATGTTTTGCCAGGTGTTGGATGTGCAAGCACTGGAGCGTTACAGAGGCGGTATTTGAGTTCCTGAAAAGATTTCTCACACTCACCTGACCATTTAAACTGTTTCCCTTTTTCGGTGAGCTGATGCAAACTCTTTGCAACTCCAGCAAAGTTCTTAACAAAACGTCGGTAATATGTGGCAAGACCAAGAAAGCTTCGGAGTTGATGTTTGTCCTGTGGTGTTGGCCAATTTTTGACGGAGTCAACTTTTTCAGGATCAGTTTTCACTCCTTGGGAAGAGATGATGTGTCCCAAATACTTAACTTCGGTTTTGAAAAGTGCACATTTTTCCGGATTCAGTTTAAGGTTAGCCTCTCGAAGTCTCTGAAACACGGCTTTTAGGTTCTTGCAATGTTGGTCAAATGTTTTCCCGTAAACAATGACATCGTCCAAGTAGACAAGGCACGCTTTCCACGTCAGTCCTTGAAGAACGCACTCCATCAAACGCTCGAATGTTGCCGGAGCGTTGCATAGCCCAAACGGCGTAACTTTAAACTGCCAGAGCCCATTACCTGTAGAAAACGACGTCTTTTCCCGATCATCAGGTTGGATATCAACTTGCCAATATCCACTCTTCAAGTCCAGCGTCGAAAACCACTGGGCTCCCTCCATGGCATCCAGGGTATCACTGATTCTCGGCAGGGGATAGCTGTCCTTCTTAGTCACATCGTTCAGCCTTCGGTAGTCCACACAAAAACGAGTGCTTCCGTCTTTCTTTTTCACTAGTACAACTGGTGACGCCCAAGGACTTTTGGAATTTTCGATAAGACCGTCCTTCTTCATTGTTGTTATCATTTCCTCAACCTCACCTTGTTTGGCCAGTGGAAGGCGTCTTGCGGGCTGACGAATCGGTCTTGCATCTCCTGTGTTGATGCGATTCTGCACCAACTGTGTCCTACCAAATTGCCCTTTTGCCGATGCGAAGATGTCAGTGTACTCTTGTAGGAGATTTTCAGCCATCCTTGTTTGTTGGTGATCAAGGTTGGATGAATACAGTATTTTAGCTCTGATGGTTTTGAGCACCTCCGGAGTTAAAGTTTTTCTCGGGGCTTCGTCTGTGATCTTCGTAATTGCTGCAACCGATTCGCAACGTCCAACGACTTCTCCTTTCTTTAACCTTACATCGTACGGTCTGGTGTTTAGTAATCGTACGGGGACCATTTTGTTTTTCGGTGCTACTAGTGTTTTCCCAATGATGACGCTTTGGGAGGAACACTCTGGGCCTGGTTCCACCATGAGGTATCGAAGGCTTCCAAACTCACCTTCCAGTTTTGTCCAAACGAACACTTCAGAAGAAGGAGGCAGAATCAGATCTTCCGTGATGACAGTCCTCAGTGTCGACGTACTTTCGTTCGAATAGGTCATTGGAAGTTCCATATTTTGGTACTTCAAAACTTGATTACCGATGTCCAAAATAACTCCGTGCTGTTTCATAAAGTCGATTCCAATGATGCACTCGTCACATATATCTGCCACCAGGAATTGATGACTAAACACTAGATCGGCCAGTCAGATCTTAAGACACACTTCTCCATATACTCTTGCTGCTTCTCCCGTTGCGGTTCTTAGACGGTAGCTATTGGTGTTATGAAGCCACGTCATCTTTACCAGGTCTCGACGTACTATGGATGCTGTGGCACCGGTGTCGATGGTAGCCAGATGTTTATTCCCGTTAATAGTAGTCTCCACAGTCAGACTTTTGTTGTCTCGTTTGGTCTGGGAGACCTGGATGGTGGTTTTGGGGCCATCGATACAAGAAACCAGCCTCTGCCCCTCGAAGTTGGTTCTTACTCGTTTCCCTGATGGGAAACGGGCTGATAGGCAACGCTGGTGTTGTTGTTACCTTGCTCTGAGTTGGATCTCTTGCTTCCACAATGTTGACAACCGGCTTTATTTGGTGGTAGTCGGCATTGACGCTGTAAGTGCCCGGTCTTGTTGCAGTTCCAACATCTTGCTAGTCCGCTCCGGTTCTTTTGTATTTCAGCTCTTTGGCACGAGCATTCTTCGACTATGGCCTCTCTAAGTCGATGTACTCCATGAGAAGCCTGTTCTGCTGCTTCGACTGTCAATGCGAATGCTAAAGTTTCAGAAAGAGTACGTGTTCTAGCAGTTCGCACAGACCTCTGAAGATGTATATCGGAAATGGCACGAACGAAGGACTCAACAGCAAGCTGGTTGATGATTTCTTCTCCAGCATCCGGGTATGCCAGGTGAACCAGTCTTTCGACGTCTGCTTGGAGCAGCTGTAGACTTTCACCCCTTTTCTGGACTCTGTTATTGAGTTGGACTCGGAAGACTTCTTTCAAGTGGCTATCTCCAAAGCGTTTATCTATAACTGCCACGAGAGAACTGAAATCGCCACTCTTACCAGCTGGAACTGTTTGAAGTAATTCAGCTGCTGGTCCTCTAAGAGCAAGAGTCAGTGCAATGTACTTGTCTTCGTCATCCCAGCCATTTGTTGTCGCGGCTGCCTCAAATTGTCTCTTGTAGAATGGCCAAGAAGACTGTCCATCAAATGTTGGGGGTTTCATCTCCTTTTTCTTTGCATACTCCCCAGCAGACTCTCGAATTTTAATCTTCCGGATCTGGTCCAATTCCTTGGTCAGAACAGAGAACTGTTTATCGCATCGGCTTTCCAAACGATTCTCTACAACAGAAAGCTGTTTTTCCACACCTTCAACGCGTTCGTCTAGGGCGCATACATTTTTCTCAATGTTACCCAATTTACCTTCTAGAATGTTTTTCTGACCTTCTAAAACATTCTGTTGCGCCTCAAGTCTTTCGAGAATATTCTGTTGTTCCTTCTTTTGTTCACTTCGTTGTTCTTCAAGTTGTTCGAGAACATTCTGCTGTTCCTTCTTTTGCTCGTTTCGTTGTGCTTCAAGTTGTTCGAGAACATTCTGCTGTTCTTTCTTTTGCTCGTTTTGTTATTCGCTCGAATTTTAAGCTATTATTAGTTTTCTGGTTGAAAATAAAACTTTTTTATAAATTTCTAGCCACAAAACTAATAATAGTGTAACGTGCTCTTAGTTCGCAAAAATAAAACTTCACTTTTCAATTTATTTCTACCACTTTTATTCAGTATCAATACTTTATTCGAACTCAACTCGACTTTTGGACTATCACTTGTTCACAACAATTCACTCTTAACTTTATCACTCTATAATCAGAACTGCCCTCTGGTTGCCTCGGGCGGGCTATTTATATCGAATGACATTTCATCTAGAACTCTCCAGTAGCTTCCACATGGTCTGCAACTCTCCACTGTTTTGGCTGTCAAACATTTTCTCTCCTAGAATTTCTACACTTACACTAGTGCTCCCAGATGTGTTTTTCGGTTGAACGTTTTCGATTAGGAAATTGGTATTAAATGTTGGGTTCACGTTACACTGCCCCCTCCTTAAGATTGTTCGTCCCGAATAATTCCATCTGCAGCCTCGCCACTATATCGATGCAGCCGGTCACAATGAACTACTTTTAACTTGCCTCTTAGTCCTCTTTGGATGCGGTAGACCACGTCGTTAATCCTCGTGACAACAGTATAAGGACCTTCCCAATTTTGCTGAAGTTTCGGTGACAATCCCTTTTGACGATGAGGATTATAAAGCCACACACGATCTCCTGCTTGGAATCCTGACGTTGTCGCTTTCGTGTCGTACCGTGTCTTCATCCGGTCGCTGTAGGTTTTCATCCGTTCCCTTGTTCTTTTATGGATGTCAGCGAGTCTCTCCTTGAGGTCGTCCACATACTCGTTTGTGTCCTGTGGCTCCTCTGTGGGGCATCCAAATTTAAGTTCGCTGGGCAGCCGCATGGTTTTCCCGAACAGGATGTCAGATGGTGTTTGCCCTGTCGAGCTATGTACTGCACTTCTAAAGGCCATCAGGAATAGCGGTACGTGCCTATCCCAGTCTCTTTGGTAGTCGCCTACGACCTTGGTGAGGTGTTCTTTCAAAGTCCGGTTGAACCTTTCAACCATCCCATCAGATTGTGGATGAAGCGGTGTGGTTCTCGTCTTCTTAATGCAAAGTAGTCCACACACTCCTTGGAAGATGTTTGACTCAAGGTTCCTCCCTTGGTCGGAATGGAGTTCCATAGGCACGCCAAACCTACTCACCCAGTTGAACACAATCTGGTCGACCACCGTTTTGGCTTCTTGATTTGGGATGGCATACGCCTCAGGCCACTTGCTAAAATAGTCCATTACAACCAGAATGTACTTGTTTCCAGCATTGGTTTCTGGAAAAGGCCCAGCCACATCTACTGCAATCCTCTCAAAAGGCGATCCAACGTTGTACTGATGCATCTTACCTTGAATCTTCCTACCAGGTCCTTTGGTTGCA
Source organism: Melanostoma scalare (assembly GCA_949752695.1). Taxonomy (NCBI): domain Eukaryota; kingdom Metazoa; phylum Arthropoda; class Insecta; order Diptera; family Syrphidae; genus Melanostoma; species Melanostoma scalare. The sequence goes on along the minus strand of OX456984.1, from coordinate 106,352,748 downwards.
GCACACTTGTCACATGTTCGGCACCACTTCTCCACGTCATCTCTAGCATGTAACCAGTAGAACCGATGTCGCACCTTCTCCAGTGTTTTGTTGACTCCCAGGTGGCCTCCAGAAGGTCCGTCGTGCATCTCCCGAAGAACTTCACTGACTTTCGATTGCGGTACGATCAGCTGCATCACATATGACTTACCGTCAGCGGATTCCCATCTTCGCCTGAGGACACCTTCTTGCACATATAGTGAGTCCCACTGTGCCCAATAGGCTTTGAGAACTGGACTCCTGTCAGAAATGTCTCCCCATTCAGGTTTCTCTTCATTTTCTTTCCATGCGAGAATGGGTTCGATATCTGGATCCTCCTGTTGAGCAGTCCTCACTTCCTCATTGCTCCATCCGCTTATTGGGTCAGCTCTTGTTCGCTGAGCGGTAATATTTTCTTTGTCTTCTTGCCGCCTACAATGCTTACAATCCACTTTGCAAGGTCTTCGGGATAATGCGTCAGCGTTTGAGTGCAACTTTCCTCTGCGGTGTTGAATCTGGTAATCATAAGTCTGTAGTCTTTCTATCCACCTTGCGACTTGACCTTCTGGATTTTTGAAGTTCAACAGCCAGTTCAGAGCACCATGGTCTGTCCGCAGAAGGAATTTCTGTCCATAGATGTACTTATGGAAGTGCTTTGTTGCCAAGATCAGAGCTAGCAGTTCCCTTCTGGTCACGCAGTAGTTTCTTTCAGGCTTCGAGAGGAACTTGCTGTAGTATGCCACCACTTTCTCTTCGCCATCATGCACTTGGGATAGTACCGCCCCGATTCCAACGTTGCTTGCATCTGCGTCGATGATGAATGTTTTGCCAGGTGTTGGATGTGCCAGCACTGGAGCGTTACAGAGGCGGTATTTGAGTTACTGAAAAGATTTTTCACACTCACCTGACCATTTGAACTGCTTCCCTTTTTCGGTGAGCTGATGCAAACTCTTTGCAACTCCAGCAAAGTTCTTAACGAAACGTCGGTAATATGTGGCAAGACCAAGAAAGCTTCGGAGTTGATGTTTGTCCTGTGGTGTTGTAACGAGGCAAATTTCAAACACAGAAATATCCCTCGTCACATGCTTAAGAAAACAGGGCGCCGCCATTTAGCGCCAAAACTGAAAACAGGAAAAGTTCACCCGAGACAACACCCGCGACAACAACCACCAATTAAGCTCTTAGTCAAGGCATGGTACCTAGTGGCGAAAAGTACGCAAGTTTACCACGGAGGTAGAAAGCTAACCGCGCCAGCATCGATGGTAGACATTGGGTAGGTGGAAATACCACCCAACAACCAACTCCCCATGCACAAGCAGTGCAAAGTACGACGACTGGCAGAGCTCGATGGTGAGTTGGCATATGAATGAAGTGGTAGCATATGAACAAGCATATGGGAATATCATGAGTAGGTATAGCAATTACTAGGGAATAGGGAATATTATATGGGATTTGCGCACGGTACCACAACGAGCGATTTAGTATAAATAGGGCAGCTCAGTGCATGGAAAATCACAGTCCGCCGGCACCGGTTCTACGGTGCACATCATCTCCAGGAAAAGGAAGAAGGAAGAGTTAACCAGCAACCAGCTAAGCAACCTAGCTAGCAACAAAGGTAAAAGGTAAAGCGATGAACCGTCAAGAGAACCAACACCGTCAAACGCGGTGTTCACCAGCGGAGGTATTACTCCACGACCCGTCGAACCACCGTTGACTAGGCCAACCATCCGGCCAACAGGTCGCTTCATACTCAGTTATGAAGCGGAACTAATGAACAACGTTCGGAAATGGGGGTTGCGGTTCGACTCATCAGGGAATGCGATCGAATTCATGGATCGGCTCGAGGAGTTGACCGCGTGCTATGATATACGCCCTGATGATATGATCAAAGCTTTACCGGAAATACTACGCGGCACCGCTCTAGAGTGGTTCCGCATAAACAAAGAACGTATGAAATCCTGGGCCCAGTTCCGTACCGCTTTCCTAGACCATTATCTACCGGCTAGCTACCTCTGCAAATTAGAGGAGGAGATATTGCGGAAAAGGCAAGGGCCACGCGAAAAGGCAAAGGATTTCATACAGGCCACTCAATACCTGATCTACAGACACCCGCGCATCAGTATCGAGGATAGTATCGATCGCATTTATGACAGTTTGCGATCGGAATATCACTTATACATTAAAAGACGAGACTTTGTTAACTTGGATGAACTTATGAAGCTGGCGGAGGAGTATGAATACATACGCGGAGAAGACCGTACACCCCGCCAAGCGCAGCCGTACGTTGCTCCTACACCCCGCCCAGCACCGCTTCGTAACCCTCAGAACCGTTTTTCTTCCGACCGACCGATAGTAGAAAGCCGGGCAGTATTGCCGCCACCCCGACCAAATTTCCACCGTTCCGACCCGCCTCAGACGTCATCACCTTTCGGTCAATACGACAGAAATACGCACTGCTGGAACTGCAAGCAGCGAGGGCATAATAAGAGTAACTGTCGAAGGCCGTTCCGTCTCTTTTGCTCCTACTGTGGAGAGGACGGACGGCTGACGAAAGACTGCAGTTGTCACCCTCATAGAGCCGCTATCATGTCCAGTCAGCAGCATATGCACGAACCACAACAACAAGGTCCCCTCCCGACTCAGGCGAATGCGCTAGTGGAGACGACCCCAGTATTTGCGCAGTCCAAGGGCATAGACGGAGACACCGACCCCAGATGTTTCGTGAACATAAGAGTGGGCAGTCAGGCCATCAAAGCCTTACTAGATACCGGAGCCACGAAGTCGTTCATCAACGCAACCACCCGCCGTTTATTACGTGGCTTTAATGCCCCAGTCCAATATCAACCTCACCGTACGCATTTAGCCAATGGCAAAGTAGTGGTCAGCCATGAGCACTATCCACTGGCATTTGTTATCAAAGATCGGACTATCCACGGCAAGGTGACGTATATGGAACAGCTCACAGAGGAAATGGTGATAGGAGTGGACATATTACGGGACGCAGATTTTCGAATGAGCATAGACGGTACCGACATACCGTGGTTACCTACTACGTCAGACCCGCCGATCGTCAACTCGACCGAATGCCGCGAACATCTCTGTGCGTTGGGGGTTAAGCCATTGGCCGTCTCGCAAGAAGAGGCGTTGAAAGCGTTGTTGGATGAGGAATTACCAAAGTTTGAGGACCTGCCGAAAGTCACGGATGCCGCCGTACATCACATCAAGTTGAGAACTGATCAGCCGTTCAAACAAAGGCATTACCCCAAGAACCCAGCCATGCAGAAGGTAATCGATGACGAGATCAATGAGCTGCTCCAGGACGATAAAATAGAACCTTCAAAGAGTCCGTACAGCTCACCCATAGTTCTTGTAAAAAAGAAGACCGGCTCGTGGAGGGTATGTGTCGATTACCGACAGTTAAATAGTATAACAATCATGGACGCATATCCTCTACCGCAAATAGTGGTTATTTTAGACAAGTTGAAGCGAGCAAATTTCATCTCCACGATCGACCTCAAACAAGGTTACTGGCAGATCCCTTTGCATCACGAATCCCGCGCTTACACCGCTTTCACCGTACCAGGGCGCGGACTATACCAATGGAAGGTCATGCCGTGCGGACTGAACTCAGCTGCTGCCACATTTCAACGCATGCTAGACTGCATCATTGGCCCTGATATGGACCCATATGCGTTCGCTTACCTGGATGACATAATCGTTGTAAGTGGCACATTCGAGGAACACTTAAAGCACCTGAGGGAAGTTTTCGCCAGACTGCAGGCGGCGAATCTGCGCATCAACCGTGAGAAGTGTGAGTTTTGCAAAAGCCAGTTGAAGTATTTGGGGCATGTGGTGAGCGAGCAAGGCATCAGTACCGACCCTGATAAAATCGCGGCCGTCCAAGATTTGAGCGCCCCGCGAAACGTAAAAGAATTAAGACGAGTGATGGGAATAACATCCTGGTACCGCCGATTCATACGAAATTTCTCCCAAGTAGCTACGCCCCTGACTAAGTTATTGAAAAAGAATCAAGAGTGGACCTGGGGACCAGAGCAGGAACAGGCATTTGCCGAGTTAAAGAAACGTCTAACAGAAGCGCCAGTCCTGATGTGTCCCAATTTTGACTTACCTTTTACGTTGCAAACGGACGCTAGTCAGTACGGACTAGGGGTGGTTCTGTCGCAACTAACAGAGAAGAAAGAAAGGGTAATTGCCTACGCCAGTCGTACACTCACTGACTTGGAAAAAAAGTATTCAGTAACCGAAAAAGAATGTCTGGCCATACTGTTTGGAATAAGAAAGATGAGACCTTACCTGGAGGGCTATCACTTTTCGGTCGTTACTGATCATCATTCATTGAAGTGGTTACACTCACTTGATAACCCTTCCGGCCGGCTGGCGCGATGGGCAATAGAGCTACAGCAGTACGATTTCGATATCAAATACCGCAAAGGAGCCATGAATGTCGTTGCCGATGCTCTATCAAGAGACCCCTTGCCATTTAACCCAAGCGATCTGTCAATCTTGTGTAGTATCACCGACGATTGGACTGAACGACGCGCCAGGCAAGTAGAATGCAACCCCTCGCAATATCCCGAATACCGAATTATGAACGACAAACTATACCGTAAATTCTCCGCTCATCCGCTCGCCAGCCAAGAAGAGGACTGGAAATTGTGTGTAACATTTACCGACCGAAACAAAATATTGTTTGAGAACCATGACGCCACGACCGCTGGGCATCTCGGTGTTGCTAAGATAGCCGATCGTATAATGAAAAAGTATTACTGGCCGGGGATGTATCGCGACATTGCGCGATATGTTAGGAAATGTTCCGTATGTCTAGCCTACAAGGCACCCCAGCAAAAGCCTAGCGGACTTATGTATACCACCATACCCAACACTCCTTGGGATACGGTATGCGTAGATTTCGTCGGTCCGCTTCCACGTTCCATGAAAGGTCACACCATGATGTTGGTAATGGTAGACCGCTTTACTAAATGGGTGGAGGTGGTGCCGTTGAGATCAGCAACCAGTCAGGCAGTAATCAAAGCATTGCGAGAGCGCATTTTAACACGATTCGGAGTTCCCCGCATTTTACTCTCCGACAACGGTAGTCAGTTCACCAGTACAATCCTCACTGATTTTTTATGTGACATGGGTATACAGCAACGTTTCACCGCCCCTTACTCTCCGCAAGAAAACCCGACAGAGCGTGTCAATCGTGTGCTAAAAACGATGATAGCGCAGTATGTACACACCAACCACCGCACATGGGATGAGCATATACCTGAGTTGTCGTTTGCCATTAATACAAGCAAGCACGAATCAACCGGTTTTACCCCAGCCTTTCTCAATTTTGGCAGAGAGATCACCGCCCCTCACCAACCGACCGCAGCTACCATCGACAGCAACGAAACACCCTCAGTGAGGAAAGAAAGAATGCAAATGCTATACCAGCTGGTGGTTAGCAATTTGCAGGCCGCCGCACACAAGCAAGCGCGCTACTATAATTTAAGGAGAAGGGCGTGGCGTCCCAGTATTGGCGAACTGGTGTATAAGAGAGTTAGAGTACTCTCATCTGCCGTCAACCACTTCACAGAGAAATTAGCGCCGCGGTATGAGGGCCCGTATGAGGTTGTTCGTTTCGATTCCCCTGTTATCGTTGTGCTAAGGTGCGGGAAAAGAAAAGGGAGTCTCATTCGCTTCCATATAAAGGACTTGAGAGGTTTCGACACACCAGACGAAAATCATATAAAAGAGGACGATCGGGCGAATGCAATTCAGTCCGTCGTGAACCGTCAAAGTGGCCAGATGACAACGCATCTAACGATCGAAGACACCACCGAGGAAGAAATGGACGCTGCGCAGCCGTGGAAGAGGAACCATACAAACCCGTGCAAAGTAGCTGCTCCGCCGCGCACGGCCATCTTACTACAGGAATTGCCAACTGCACCAGGGAAGACGTTCACCCGCAACACCGCAGTCCACGAGGGTGGGACACGAAAGCGGGAGCTGCCAGATACAACAGAGAAGGCAATCCCTACTACCATTTTTACCAACACCGGAGGAACACGGAAACGGGTGGCACACACCCCGGGTGCCATACCAAAGCCTACCGAACCAATGACGAGTACCAGCCGAGGACATAGTGGCAGAGGCGATGCGATTCCTAAGCATGTGCCGATCATCAGGCCAGTCAAGCCTCCAAATAAAGCTGTCAGCCAAGCGACCACTACTCAGCCAGGCAAGGAGAAGAACACCACCACGGTTTCCAACAAAGGTACGGACCGGAGTACCCAGGTAAGGCCAGCCCGGAAGGCCCCCGTCGCTAAAGGCCCCACTTCAGACCTTCAAAGAATGAGGCGGTCCCAAACAACCTGTTCCAGCACAGTGGCCACCAAACCAAACCCAAACATAAGAGACCGAATTCCGAGGACAAGCAGGCCCAGCCCCGTGACCACCGAACCAGGCATAGAAGAAAGAACCTTAACTGCAGTATTCGAATTGCCGCCGGCCAACCCACAAATCCCGCCATCGGCCTGTGCCACCGCCAAGGGCGACCAGGAAAGGCCCCCGGTCCACGGTCCAGAGTCCAGACCCCGAGAGGTATCCCGACCCCCAGAGGATCCGTTCCTGGGGTTCGATATCCACCGCCACGCTCAATATAACCCGTTGTGGCGGCGACAACGGCTTATCTTCAAGCGCAGAACTGGCACCATCCTATGCAGGATACTAAAACGAGGTGAAGCGGTCCTCGTCCACCAACCAACGGGGCTGTCCAAGAGGATCCATTTCAAGCCTTAGGCTTTTATTTTGCGTTGATTTTGTTTTTTTTGCCAAGAGGGCCTTTTATTTTGTTTTTCGCCAAGAGGGCTTGTTGTTACGTTTTTGTTGCCAAGAAGGTTTTGTTACGTTTTTTAAAATAATATTATAGAAAGAAAGAAAAAAAATATAAAGAAAAAAATATATAAAATGAAAGTAATGAATTACCCAACGAAATGTTTTTTTAATGGAGATTCACTGAGCTCACAATAGGAAGACCGAGGTTCAGACGAGGAGGTCCTCGTCTCCGAAGAAGGGGGAGTATGTAACGAGGCAAATTTCAAACACAGAAATATCTCTCGTCACATGCTTAAGAAAACAACAAGAAACAGCCATCTAGCGCCAAAACTGAAAACAGGAAAAGTTCACCCGAGACAACACCCGCGACAACAACCACCAATTAAGCTCTTAGTCAAGGCATGGTACCTAGTGGCGAAAAGTACGCAAGTTTACCACGGAGGTAGAAAGCTAACCGCGCCAGCATCGATGGTAGACATTGGGTAGGTGGAAATACCACCCAACAACCAACTCCCCATGCACAAGCAGTGCAAAGTACGACGACTGGCAGAGCTCGATGGTGAGTTGGCATATGAATGAAGTGGTAGCATATGAACAAGCATATGGGAATATCATGAGTAGGTATAGCAATTACTAGGGAATAGGGAATATTATATGGGATTTGCGCACGGTACCACAACGAGCGATTTAGTATAAATAGGGCAGCTCAGTGCATGGAAAATCACAGTCCGCCGGCACCGGTTCTACGGTGCACATCATCTCCAGGAAAAGGAAGAAGGAAGAGTAAACCAGCAACCAGCTAAGCAACCTAGCTAGCAACAAAGGTAAAAGGTAAAGCGTATGAGTAAGTTTGAACTATTAAATATATTTCTTACGTATCGTGCCACCAGGGGCAGAGACTAATTCCTGCCGATCCCGCAGCCATTGCTGTTACCGAGGTCTTAGGACGCTTGTAGTTTCACCCCACCAAGGTCTTCGGACGCTTGTAGTTTCACCCCACCGAGGTCTTCGGACGCTTGTAGTTTCACCCCACCGAGGTCTACGGACGCTTGTAGTTTCACCCCACCGAGGTCTTCGGACGCTTGTAGTTTCACCCCACCGAGGTCTACGGACGCTTGTAGTTTCACCGCACCAAGGTCTTCGGACGCTTGTAGTTTCACCCCACCAAGGTCTTCGGACGCTTGTAGTTTCACCCCACCGAGGTCTACGGACGCTTGTAGTTTCACCCCACCGAGGTCTTCGGACGCTTGTAGTTTCACCGCACCGAGGTCTACGGACGCTTGTAGTTTCACTTCACCGAGGTCTTCGGACGCTTGTAGTTTCACATCACCGAGGTCTACGGACGCTTGTAGTTTCACCCCACCGAGGTCTTCGGAGGCTTGTAGTTTCACCGCACCGAGGTCTACGGACGCTTGTAGTTTCACCGTACCGAGGTCTACGGACGCTTGTAGTTTCACCGCACCGAGGTCTTCGGACGCTTGTAGTTTCACTTCACCGAGGTCTACGGACGCTTGTAGTTTCACCGCACCGAGGTCTTCGGACGCTTGTAGTTTCACCCCACCGAGGTCTTCGGACGCTCGTAGTTTCACCAACCAGGGTCTTACGACGCCTGTACGCTCTGATTTACCTGCGACTGCCTATAGGGCGAATGGTCAGAAGGGATTCTGTCAGTAAAGGCAGCCAATTCATTTTACTCCATAAATATTAACGACTTCTCTCCCCTAGCTACCGTGAGACCAGAAGAGTTTCTTAGACCGAGACGACTAACCCGACTAGAACCGTAAAAGTTCCGAAGGATACCAGTTCCACTACAATAAACCCGACCAGAAGTTGTTTTACAGCAAGCGTTACGACAAATTATAAATATATTGATTCGTTTGTGAATTATATTTGAATTATATTAAGTTCTAATAAAAGAGAATTTCTTTGACCTTTGTGAAGTTTGGTGTTTTTCTTCACCTGACCTTGGCTAGCCGTGAGCGATACCTCGGCTGGAAAACTAAAAATACGTCACAGTGTTGGCCAATTTTTGACGGAGTCAACTTTTTCAGGATCAGTCTTCACTCCTTGGGAAGAGATGATGTGTCCCAAATACTTAACTTCGGTTTTGAAAACTGCACATTTTTCCGGATTCAGTTTAAGGTTAGCCTCTCGAAGTCTCTGAAACACGGCTTTTAGATTCTTGCAATGTTGGTCAAATGTTTTCCCGTAAGCAATGACATCGTCCAAGTAGACAAGGCACGCTTTCCACGTCAGTCCTTGAACGTTGCATAGCCCAAACGGCATAACTTTAAACTGCCAGAGCCCATTACCTGTAGAAAACGCCGTCTTTTCCCGATCATCAGGGTGGATGTCAACTTGCCAATATCAACTCTTCAAGTCCAGCGTCGAAAACCACTGGGCTCCCTCCATGGCATCCAGGGTATCACTGATTCTCGGCAGGGGATAGCTGTCCTTCTTAGTCACATCGTTCAGCCTTCGGTAGTCCACACAAAAACGAGTGCTTCCATCTTTCTTTTTCACTAGTACAACTGGTGACGCCCAAGGACTTTTGGAATTTTCGATAAGACCGTCCTTCTTCATTGTTGTTATCATTTCCTCAAACTCACCTTGTTTGGCCAGTGGAAGACGTCTTGCGGGTTGACGAATCGGTCTTGCATCTCCTGTGTTGATGCGATGCTGCACCAACTGTGTCCTACCGTATTGTCCCTTTTGCGATGCGAAGATGTCAGTGTACTCTTGTAGGAGATTTTCAGCCATCCTTGTTTGTTGGTGATCAAGGTTGGATGAACTCAGTATTTTAGCTCTGATGGTTATGAGCTCCTCCGGGGTTAACGTTTTTCTCGGGGCCTCGTCTGTGATCTTCGTAATTGCTGCAACCGATTCGCAACGTCCAACGACTTCTCCTTTCTTCAACCTTACATCGTACGGTCTGGTGTTTAGTAATCGTACGGGGACCATTTTGTTTTTCGGTGCTACCAGTGTTTTCCCAATGATGACGCTTTGGGAGGAACACTCTGGGTCTGGTTCCACCATGAGGTATCGAAGGCTTCCAAACTCACCTTCCAGTTTTGTCCAAACGAACACTTCAGAAGAAGGAGGCAGAATCAGATCTTCCGTGATGACAGTTCTCAGTGTTGACGTATTTTCATTCGAATAGGTCATTGGAATTTCTTTATTTTGGTATTTCAAAACTTGATTACCGATATCCAAAATAACTCCGTGCTGTTTCATAAAGTCGATTCCAATGATGCACTCGTCACATATATCTGCCACCAGGAATTGATGAGTAAACACTAGATCGGCCAGTCGGATCTTGAGACACACTTCTCCATATACTCTTGCTGCTTCCCCCGTTGCGGTTCTTAGACGGTAGCTATTGGTGTTATGGAGCCACGTCATCTTTACCAGGTCTCGACGTACTATGGATGCTGTGGCACCGGTGTCAATGGTAGCCACATGTTTGTTCCCGTTAATAGTAGTCTCCACAGTCAGACTTTTGTTGTCTCGTTTGGTCTGGGAGACCTGGATGGTGGTTTTGGGGCCATCGATACAAGAAACCAGCCTCTGCCCCTCGAAGTTGGTTCTTACCCGTTTCCCTGATGGGAAACGGGCTGATAGGCAACGCTGGTGTTGTTGTTACCTTGCTCTGGGTTGGGTCTCTTGCTTCCACAATGTTGACAACCTGCTTTATTTGGTGGTAGCCGGCATTGACGCTGTAAGTGCCCGGTCTTGTTGCAGTTCCAACATCTTACTGGTCCACTCCGCTGGTTCTTTTGTATTTCTGATCTTTGGCACGAGCATTCTTCGACTATGGCCTCTCTAAGTCGATGTACTCCATGAGAAGCCTGTTCTGCTGCTTCGATTGTCAATGCGAATGCTAAAGTTTCAGAAAGAGTACGTGTTCTAGCAGTTCGCACAGACCTCTGAAGATGTATATCGGAAATGGCACGAACGAAGGACTCAACAGCAAGCTGGTTGATGATTTCTTCTCCAGCATCCGGGTATGCCAGGTGAACCAGTCTTTCGACGTCTGCTTGGAGCTGCTGTAGACTTTCACCCCTTTTCTGGACTCTGTTATTGAGTTGGACTCGGAAGACTTCTTTCAAGTGGCTATCTCCAAGGCGTTTATCTATAGCTGCCACGAGAGAACAGAAATCGCCGCTCGTACCAGCTGGAACTGTTTGAAGTAATTCAGCTGCTGGTCCTCTAAGAGCAAGAGTCAGTGCAATGTACTTTTCTTCGTCATCCCAGCCATTTGTTGTCGCGGCTGCCTCAAATTGTCTCTTGTAGACTGGCCAAGAAGACTGCCCATCAAATGTTGGGGGTTTCATCTCCTTTTTCCTTGCAAACTCTCCAGCAGATTCTCGAAGTTTTATTTTCCGTATTTGGTCTAATTCCTTGGACAGAACAGAGAACTGGTTATCGCATCGGCTTTCCAAACGATTCTCTACAACAGAAAGCTGTTTTTCCACACCTTCAACTCGTTCGTCAAGGGCACATACATTTTTCTCAATGTTACCCAATTTTCCTTCTAGAATGTTTTTCTGACCTTCTAAAACATTCTGTTGCGCCTCAAGTCTTTCGAGAATATTCTGTTGTTCCTTCTTTTGTTCGCTTCGTTGTGCTTCAAGTTGTTCGAGAACATTCTGCTGTTCCTTCTTTTGCTCGTTTCGTTGTGCTTCAAGTTCTTCGAGAACATTCTGCTGTTCTTTCTTTTGCTCGTTTCGTTGTGTTTCAAGTTGTTCGAGAACATTCAGCTGTTCCTTCTTTTGATCGTTTCGTTGCTCTTCCAGACGTCCGAGAATATTCTGCTGTTGCTCTTCAATCAGCTTCTTTTGTTGTTCTAATAAAAGCTTCATCATACTAGAAAAATCCACACTTTCACTTTCTTCCTCTTTATCCCACTTCTGACACCAATGTAACGTGCACTTAGTTCGCAAAAATAAAACTTCACTTTTCAATTTATTTCTACCACTTTTGTTCAGTATCAATACTTTATTCGAACTCAACTCGACTTTTGGACTATCACTTGTGCACAACAATTCACTCTTAACTTTATCACTCTATAATCAGAACTGCCCTCTGGTTGCCTCGGGCGGGCTATTTATATCGAATGACATTTCATCTAGAACTCTCCAGTAGCTTCCACATGGCCTGCAACTCTCCACCGTTTTGGCTGTCAAACATTTTCTCTCCTAGAATTTCTACACTTACACTAGTGCTCCCAGATGTGTTTTTTTCCGGTTGAACGTTTTCGATTAGGAAATTGGTATTAAATGTTGGGTTCACGTTACAATAGCTTAAAATTCGCGTGAATTTTAAGCTATTATTAGTTTTGGGGTTAGAAATTTATAAAAAAGTTTCATTTTCAACCACAAAAAGTGTCATTTTCTAACCTCAAAACTAAAAATAGCTTTTGAGGTTAGAAAATTACACTTTTTGTGGTTAGAAATTCATAAAAACGTTTCATTTTCAAACCACAAAAATCCCACTTCCACCATTTTTAATTAAAAATTTCCCACTTAAAAATACCGTCTGGTATCACTTTAACAAGTAATGTCAAAGTAAACTTTTATAAATAATTAAAAGTGTAAAAAAACTGTTTTATTAGCAATAAAATATTACAATAAAACAAACTGGAGTAAATTCAGAGAAAAGCTTGAAAGCTATATAAATCTCAGATCCCCTATGGAAACAAAAGAGCAAATCGACCTTGAAGTAGAACAATTCATTGCCGATGTTCAACAAGCTGCAGAAGAAAGTACACCAACTTGCTCGAGTAGGAAGCAAACTGGAACAAAATACCCTGCCGAGATAAGAGAGTTGATATTGGAGAAGAGAAGAGCTCGAAGAAAATGGCAAAATACTAGATTTCCAGACGACAAAACAGCGTTTAACCGGCTAAGCAACGAACTGAAAAAACAAATCTACGAATTCAAAAATGATTCATTAAGTAGATTCCTGAAAAATTTAACGACTGATGCTTCAACTGATTATTCGCTCTGGAAAGCAGCTAAGCGCCTGAAAAGACCGCAGTTACAAAACCCGCCAATTAAATCTCTAAACGGGAATTGGATCGGAAATCCGAAAGAAAAAGCTAACCTGTTTGCAGAACATCTTGCGAATGTTTTTAAGCCATTCCCGGCAAATACATCTGAAATCAGCTTACAGTTTATTGATAAAGTCGATGAAGTTGACATACCAATTGTCACACTCAAAGAAATAAAAAGTGTGTGTCGAAATCAACTATCGAACAAAAATCACCTGGGTACGATCTAATAACTGCTCAGGTTATGAAAGAAATGCCATCAAAAGCCTTCATAAAACTCCAATTCATAATAAATGCATGCCTAAAGACCCAATATGTCCCACATCATTGGAAAATTGCTGAAGTAATTGTTATACCAAAGCAAGGTAAGCCACCAACAGAAGTGACGTCTTACAGACCAATATCGCTTATACCAATAATGGCAAAAGTCTTTGAAAAATTGCTACTGAAAAGACTGAGCAAGGTCATAGAAGAAAGAAATCTAATCCCAAATCATCAGTTTGGATTTAGAAATAAACATTCCACGATAGACCAAGTTCATAGAATAACGGATACAGTTGAAAAAGCATTAGAAGAAAAACAAGTATGTTCGGCTATATTTTTAGATGTTGCTCAAGCATTCGACAAGGTATGGCATGAGGGGCTAGCGTACAAACTGCAAAGGGACCTACCCAGGCAGTACTACGAAATACTAAAATCTTATATCTCAAACCGGCTCTTCAGAGTACGGTATGATCAAGAATATTCAAAGCTATGTAATATACAAGCCGGTGTTCCACAAGGAAGCGTCCTAGGACCTACCCTGTATTTGCTATATACAAGGGATATTCCAGTGGATAACAACACCATTATGGCTACTTTTGCGGATGATACCGCAATTTTGGCATCCAGTAAGTGCGTCGTCAAGGCTGCTGAGAAATTGCAAAATGCCGTCGACACCGTTAGTGATTGGACCAAAAAATGGCGTATCAAGCTCAATGAAGCTAAATCTGCACATATAAACTTTACAAATAAAAAGTTAAGCTACGTTCAAATATTCATCAACAATCAAGCTGTACCCTACGCCAATACGGCCAAATACCTTGGGATGAATTTGGATGCAAAGCTAAAATGGAAAGAGCATATCAAAAAGAAAAGGGAAGAGCTCAACTTGAAATATAGAAAAATGTACTGGTTACTCGGTAGAAATTCGGACTTATCTGTCGAAAATAAAATAATGCTTTATAAACAAGTACTTAGACCTGTTTGGACCTATGGAATCCAATTATGGGGCTGTACAAAGAAAACAAATACTGAAATCATCCAAAAGTTCCAAAACAAAGTCCTTCGTGGAATAGTAAATGCACCATGGTATATAAGAAATAGCGATTTACATCGTGACCTACAAATAGAAACGGTTACAGAAGTTGTAAGAAAACATGCTGTATCACACAATCAGCGACTGCATAGTCATATCAACTCTGAAATGGAGTCCGTATTAAATACGAGAGGCAATGTTCGGAGATTAAGAAGAACCAAGCCACACGAGCTAATGGCCTAAAAGTCATGGGAAGCATTAAAAGTTTAAGCTTCCCTTAAAGAGATAATATTATTGAGAAAGAAAAATCTGTTGTCGATCGTTATAGATTGGTTCTGATTATGAGGAGTTTTTAGTGGGTAAGAATCCCACACTACTTGGTATCGAATACTACTAAGTGTCTTTTGAAGATTTACTCCTGACAAAAAAAAAAAAAAAAAAAAAAAAAAAAAAAAATAGTGAAATATATACATATAAATTGTTGTCTTATTCCGTAGTTTATGTTTTTATTCAACTTTTCCTGTTTTGAAAGAAAAAAAAATTTTAAGTGAGGTTAAAACCGAATAATTAAAAAGTGTTTTTTGTCTTTTTCAAAATTTATTTTAATGCAATGCTTCCCTACCTGCTAAATGTTAGTTTAAGCCCCAACTCGGTATGTCCTAGACTAAAGTTCAGCCAAGTTTAATTGCAAGAGTACCCAAGGAAAATTCTGAATATCCTCTACTGGGTCGATTTTGGTTTCATTTAGACACGGAGTGCTGGCCTCTTTTGCTATTTTGTGTAAGTTATGCTTTTTGTTTGGTTTAAGTAGTAAAATTTGGTTGCATTTTAATTGTATAGCAGTTGAAAAAGTGAAAGTATTTTTATAGAATTTCTTTTACAGTACATTGAAATCCAGTTCAATCCATTGGATGCTGCACGGGCTCAGTTATTAACAGCTGGTGCAGGATTACCTTGTGCCTTGGTTGCTATATGAGGCTCCGGAGTTACATCGGCAATGGGTAAGTTAAAAATTTGAATGCGCCCAAACAGAATTTCGGTTTGAATTGTTTGATCTCCACTAAAATTTTTTTTGTCTTTTTACTTTGCAGAAGCCAGACCGTCTTGGACTATGCATTTCACAATTCACATTTGTTTTTATATCAATTATGTGTATGATATAACACTTCATGCCTACATACATAAATATAGTTTACTATTTATAAAAGCAATTGCGTAAGTTTCTCGTGTATGATTTTTAGTGTGTGCTTTTTCAAATCTCTTTTGAATTCATATGTAATGATGCAGCTTCTCTATGATAGTAGACATTCAGCAAAACATAATTATTTTCTAATTAGATCTCGAATTTCCTACAAACCTGCATCATAACATTTTCAATTAAAACAAAATTTGAAAAAATTCCCAATCAAAAGTGATTTTTATTATGCTAACTTATTAAATGGCAAGTGAAATCACTTTTCATCGGGAATTTTTTAAAATTTTGTTTTGATTGAAAATGTAATGATGCTGTTCTGTAGCAAATGCAATATCTAATCAGAAAATGTATACAGTCAAACTTCTTTATAACGAACCTTCAAGGGAACAAAAAATTGCTTTGTAATAAAGAAGATTTATAAAAAATTCGTTATATAGAAAATCTATTTTGTTAACACTGTATGTATTCTTTTAAATTAAAAAAAACAATGGTACAAAAAGGAACTCATTTTAAGAAAATTTATTATTTTTAATTTTTTAGATAATAACTGTGACGTAGTGGACGAAGGATGAATCGGTGGCCAGACAGGGTTCACGAAATGCGCCTTGTCCACCTCAGAATATATCGGAGTCCTGGTCCTGTTAGGGTTGGTACGATGGGGATGCATGGAGTCAGGAGATTAGTATGTAAAGAAAAAACCTAGAAATCAAAGAGGAACCAAATTAGAAAAAAAATTTTAATAGAAAAATAAGAAAGATTGTCACAGGAGCTGTCTATTGATGGCACATAGGCAAGAACCTCTATGAGTACTTGTTTACAAAGGAAAAGACAGTCAAAGACAGTTCCTGGTGACAATTTTATCACTTATCATATGAATGGAAGTCCACTGGAAACATGAGTAGCGACTTGAAACCTAAAAACAAATATAGGAAACTAACCTGATCAAAAGAAAATATTAGAAAATATTAGAAAGAATAGGAGAAGAAACTCACCTTTGGGCCCCTTGAAGTCCCATTGAAACTCCTCAAAGAGACTCAAAACTTTAGGTATATTTTAGTTGAAATGTCCCATTGAAACTCCTCAAAGAGACTCAAAACTTTAGGCGTATTTTAGTTGACCGAGAGTTAAACAAACACCGAAAATAAACTTTGTTTTTGGCGAAATAAACATTTTTACTCGTAAGCCAAACGTTGGTTAAATAAATGACACGAGAAAAGAAAAAACGAAATGTCATAACAAAGTAAAAAGCAAATGGTGCAAGCGCGATCTAGTGATGAATAGTCGCAATTTAGAATATAGAAACACCAGCAGCCAAAAGACTACCAAACTACTATGTGGAATCCATTCGGACATAGCCGGTGATTAATTTTGTGCAATATTTTTATTATTTATATATATTAGGTATAGTATATGGAGGGAAAGACTGATTAGAGTAGGAATGGACTAGGTTTAGTATTTATATTAATATATATATCAGAAAAGACGAACATTACTCCGACGACAAGAAAATAGTACGTACTACTAGTATTCACTGACTTACATACTAACGTAGGAGACAGCACAGACCTAGAATATTAAAGAAACTACGAATAATTAAGGAAGTAAAGATAACTAGGACACTAGGTCAATGAACGTATTGTAATGAACACCCAACATTTATACCAATTTCCTAATCGAAAACGTTTAACCGAAACACAACTGGAAACACTATAATGGAATGGTAAAATGACAGGCATTGCTTGTAAGCCAGTGTGTGTGAGTGTAGAGATGCTTAACAGCAAATGTGGAAACCATGGAGAAGAAACTGGAACGCTCTAGATGAGTGTTGTTCTATATAATTAGGACCGCTGACGCAGCGAGCAGTCAGTTTTGATTATAGAGTGATAAAGTTAAGAGTAAATTGTTGTATACAAGTGATAGTGCAAAAGTCGAGTTGAGATCGAATAAAGTATAGATACTGAATAAAAGTGATAGAAATAATTTGAAAGGTGAAGTTTTATTTTGCGAGCTAAGCGAACCTTACATTGGTGTCAGAAGTGTAAATAAAACTTATTTGACTAGTAAAGTGTAAAAAAAAAAAAAAGTAAGAAGAAAAATAATAATTATATACAGCGAAAATGGGTAAGTTGTTAGAAGAACTCACTTGCATTGAGCTTAAAAGTGAGTTAAGTAAGCGAAATCTTTCTAGAGCGGGATCGAAAAATGAGCTCGTCCTGCGCTTGCGTAACTATGTGGAACAGCAAGGGGAAGACGTGAACACTTTTGTTTTTGAAACAGAAGTGGAAGAAGAGGAAGTAAGTGAAAATGTAGATTTTTCTAGTATGATGAAACTTTTGTTAGAAAAACGAAACGAGCAAAAGAAAGAACAGCAGAATGTTCTCGAACGACTCGAAGTACAACAAAAGAAGCTGGAAGAGCAACGAAATGAGCAAAAGAAGGAACAGCAAAATGTTCTCGAAAGACTCGAAGTACAACAAAAGAATCTGGAAGAGCAACGAAACGAGCAAAAGCAGGAACAACAGAATATTCTCGAAAGACTTGAGGCGCAACAGAATGTTTTGGAAGGTCAGAAAAACATCCTAGAAGGCAAATTGGGCAACATTGAAAAAAATGTGTTTGCCCTTGACGAACGCGTTGAAGGTATGGAAAAACAGCTTTCTGTTGTAGAGAATCGTTTTGAAATCGTAGAAAGCCGATGTGATAAACAGTTCTCTGTTCTGACCAAGGAATTGGACCAGATCCGGAAAATCAAAATTCGAGAATCTAATGGAAGGTCTGCAAAGAAAAAGGAGATGAAACCGCCAACATTTGATGGACAGTCTTCTTGGTCAGTCTACAAGAGACAATTTGAGGCAGCCGCGACAACAAATGGCTGGGATTGCGCTGACTCTTGCTCTTAGAGGACCAGCAGCTGAATTACTTCAAACAGTTCCAGCTGGTAAGAGCGGCGATTTCAGTTCTCTCGTGGCAGCTATAGATAAACGCTTTGGAGATAGCCACTTGAAAGAAGTCTTCCGAGTCCAACTCAATAACAGAGTTCAGAAAAGGGGTGAAAGTCTACAGCAGCTCCAAGCAGACGTCGAAAGACTGGTTCACCTGGCATACCCGGATGCTGGAGAAGAAATCATCAACCAGCTTGCTGTTGAGTCCTTCATTCGTGCCATTTCCGATATACATCTTCAGAGGTCTGTGCGAACTGCTAGAACACGTACTCTTTCCGAAACTTTAGCATTCGTATTGACAATTGAAGCAGCAGAACAAGCTTCTCATGGAGTACATCGACTTAGAGAAGCCATAGTCGAAGAGTGCTCGTGCCAAAGAGCTGAAATTTAAAAGAACCAGCGGAGCGGACTAGCAAGATGTTGGAACTGCAACAAGACCGGGCACTTACAGCGTCAATGCCGACTACCACCAAATAAAGCCGGTTGTCAACATTGTGGAAGCAAGAGATCCAACCCAGAACAAGGTAACAACAACACTGGCGTTACGTATCAGCCGAGGCAGAGGCTGGTTTCTTGTATCGATGGCCCCAGAACCACCATCCAGGTCTCTCAGACCAAACGAGACAACAAAAGTCTGACTGTGGAGACTACTATTAACGGGAACAAACATGTGGCTACCATCGACACTGGTGCCACAGCATCCATAGTACGTCGAGACCTGATAAGGACAACGTGGCTTCATAACACCAATAGCTACTGTCTAAGAACCGCAACGGGGGAAGCAGCAAGAGTATATGGAGAAGTGTGTCTTAAGATCCGACTGGCCGATCTAGTGTTTACTCATCAATTCCTGGTGGCAGATATATGTGACGAGTGCATCATTGGAATCGACTTTATGAAACAGCACGGAGTTATTTTGGATATCGGTAATCAAGTTTTGAAATACCAAAATAAAGAAATTCCAATGACCTATTCGAATGAAATTACGTCAACACTGAGGACTGTCATCACGGAAAATCTGATCCTGCCTCCTTCTTCTGAAGTGTTCGTTTGGACAAAACTTGAAGGTGAGTTTGGAAGACTTCGATACGTCATGGTTGAACCAGACTCAGAGTGTTCCTCCCAAAGCGTCATCATTGGGAAAACACTGGTAGCACCGAAAAACAAAATGGTCCCCGTACGATTACTAAACACCAGACCGTACGATGTAAGGTTGAAGAAAGGAGAAGTCGTTGGACGTTGCGAATCGGTTGCAGCAATTACGAAGATCACAGACGAAGCCCCGAGAAAAACTATAACTCCGGAGGAGCTCAAAACCATCAGAGCTAAAATACTGAATTCATCCAACCTTGATCACCAACAAACAAGGATGGCTGAAAATCTCCTACAAGAGTACACTGACATCTTCGCATCGCAAAAGGGACAATATGGTAGGACACAGTTGGTGCAGCATCGCATCAACACAGGAGATGCAAGACCGATTCGTCAACCCGCAAGACGCCTTCCACTGGCCAAACAAGGTGAGGTTGAGGAAATGATAACAACAATGAAGAAGGACGGTCTTATCGAAAACTCCAAAAGTCCTTGGGCGTCACCAGTGGTGCTAGTGAAAAAGAAAGACGGAAGCACTCGTTTTTGTGTGGACTACCGAAGGCTGAACGATGTGACTAAAAAGGACAGCTATCCCCTGCCGAGAATCAGTGATACCCTGGATGCTATGGAGGGAGCCCAGTGGTTTCGACGCTGGACTTGAAGAGTGGATATTGGCTAGTAGACATCCACCCTGATGATCGGGAAAAGACGGCGTTTTCTACAGGTAATGGGCTCTGGCAGTTTAAAGTTATGCCGTTTGGGCTATGCAACGCTCCGGCAACATTCGAGCGTTTGATGGAGTGCGTTCTTCAAGGACTGATGTGGAAAGCGTGCCTTGTCTACTTGGACGATGTCATTGTTTACGGGAAAACATTTGACCAACATTGCAAGAATCTAAAAGCCGTGTTTCAGAGACTTCGAGAGGCTAACCTTAAACAGAATCCAGAAAAATGTGCACTTTTCAAAACCGAAGTTAAGTATTTGGGACACATCATCTCTTCCCAAGGAGTGAAGACTGATCCTGAAAAAGTTGACTCCGTCAAAAATTGGCCAACACCACAGGACAAACATCAACTCCGAAGCTTTCTTGGTCTTGCCACATATTACCGACGTTTTGTTTTTGCATCAGCTCACCGAAAAAGGGAAGCAGTTCAAATGGTCAGGTGAGTGTGAAAAATCTTTTCAGGAACTCAAATACCGCCTCTGTAACGCTCCAGTGCTGGCACATCCAACACCTGGCAAAACATTCATCATCGACGCAGATGCAAGCAACGTTGGAATCGGGGCGGTACTATCCCAAGTGCATGATGGCGAAGAGAAAGTGGTGGCATACTACAGCAAGGTCCTCTCGAAACCCGAAAGAAACTACTGCGTGACCAGAAGGGAACTGCTAGCTCTGATCTTGGCAACAAAGCACTTCCATAAGTACATCTATGGACAGAAATTCCTTCTGCAGAAATTCATGGTGCTCTGAACTGGCTGTTGAACTTCAAAAATCCAGAAGGTAAAGTCACAAGGTGGATAGAAAGACTGCTGACTTATGATTACCAGATTCAACACCGCAGAGGAAAGCTGCACTCAAACGCCGACGCATTGTCCCGAAGACCTTGCAAAGAGGATTGCAAGCATTGTAGGCGACAAGAAAACAAAGAAAATATTACCGCTCAGCGACTAAGAGCTGAATCCATATGCGGATGGAGCAATGAGGAAGTGAGGACCGCCATGGACAGTACATCTATGGACAGAAATTCCTTCTGCGGACAGACCATGGTGCTCTGAACTGGCTGTTGAACTTCAAAAATCCAGAAGGTCAAGTCGCAAGGTGGATAGAAAGACTGCTGACTTATGATTACCAGATTCAACACCGCAGAGGAAAGCTGCACTCAAACGCCGACGCATTGTCCCGAAGACCTTGCAAAGAGGATTGCAAGCATTGTAGGCGACAAGAAAACAAAGAAAATATTACCGCTCAGCGACTAAGAGCTGAAACCATATGCGGATGGAGCAATGAGGAAGTGAAGACCGCTCAACAGGAGGATCCAGATATCGAACCCATTCTCGCATGGAAAGAAAATGAAGAGAAACCTGAATGGGGAGACATTTCTGACAGGAGTCCAGTTCTCAAAGCCGATTGGGCACAGTGGGACTCACTATATGTGCAAGAAGGTGTCCTCAGGCGAAGATGGGAGGCCGCTGACGGTAAATCATATGTGATGCAGCTGATCGTGCCGCAATCGAAAGTCAGTGAAGTTCTTCGGGAGATGCACGACGGACCTTCTGGAGGTCACCTGGGAGTTAGCAAAACACTGGAGAAGGTGCGACATCGTTTCTACTGGTTACATGCTAGAGATGACGTGGAGAAGTGGTGCCGAACATGTGACAAGTGTGCTGCAACCAAAGGACCTGGTAGGAAGATTCAAGGTAAGATGCATCAGTACAACGTTGGATCGCCTTTTGAGAGGATTGCAGTAGATGTGGCTGGGCCTTTTCCAGAGACCAACGCTGGAAACAAGTACATTCTGGTTGTAATGGACTATTTTAGCAAGTGGCCTGAGGCGTATGCCATCCCAAATCAAGAAGCCAAAACGGTGGTCGACCAGATTGTGTTTAACTGGGTAAGTAGGTTTGGCGTGCCTATGGAACTCCATTCCGACCAAGGGAGGAACTTCGAGTCAAACATCTTCCAAGGAGTGTGCGGACTACTTGGCATCAAGAAGACCAGAACCACACCGCTTCATCCACAATCTGATGGGATGGTTGAAAGATTCAACCGGACCTTGAAAGAACATCTGACCAAGGTCGTAGGCGACTACCAAAGAGACTGGGATAGGCACGTACCGCTATTCCTGATGGCCTATAGAAGTGCAGTACATAGCTCGATAGGACAAACACCATCTGACATCCTGTTCGGGAAAACCATGCGGCTGCCCAGCGAACTTAAATTTGGATGCCCCACAGAGGAGCCACAGGACACGAACGAGTATGTGGATGACCTCAAGGAGAGACTCGCTGACATCCATTAAAGAACAAGGGAACGGATGAAAACCTACAACGACCGGATGAAGACACGGTACGAAACAAAAGCGACAACGGCAGGATTCCAAGCAGGAGATCGTGTGTGGCTTTATAATCCTCATCGTCAAAAGGGATTGTCACCGAAACTTCAGCAAAACTGGGAAGGTCCTTATACTGTTGTCACGAGGATTAACGACGTGGTTTACCGCATCCAAAGAGGATTAAGAGGCAAGTTAAAAGTAGTTGATTGTGACCGGCTGCATCGATATAGTGGCGAGGCTGCAGATGGAACTATTCGGGACGAGCAATCTTAAGGAGGGGGCAGTGTAATGAACACCCAACATTTATACCAATTTCCTAATCGAAAACGTTTAACCGAAAACACAACTGGCAACACTATAATGGAATGGTAAAATGACAGGCATTGCTTGTAAGCCAGTGTGTTTGAGTGTAGAGATGCTTGACAGCAAATGTGGAAACCATGGAGAAGAAACTGGAACGCTCTAGATGAGTGTTGTTCTATATAAATAGGACCGCTGACTCAACGAGCAGTCAGTTTTGATTATAGAGTGATAAAGTTAAGAGTAAATTGTTGTATACAAGTGATAGTGCAAAAGTCGAGTTGAGATCGAATTAAGTATAGATACTGAATAAAAGTGATAGAAATAATTTGAAAGGTGAAGTTTTATTTTGCGAACTAAGCGAACCTTACAATATGGTAGGCAACAATTCTTGTGCCACTGAAAAAATGTAAGAACGGGGAAATCGTTTCATACCGTAACAGTATGACGAAAAGCAGTGCTTGACCAAGGGTTTAGTGAACAAAAAGATTAATTTGAATTGTGCACTTGCCGAGTGGTGTAGTTGATATTCCAAGTGAAAGAGTTCGTATTTTAAAAAACTCAATTATCAAAAAAAAAAAAAAAAGAGAAAAAGGTTAATAAAGTAATTCTACACTGTTAAAAATGTAAAAAAAAAAAAACAAAAAGGAAATTAGAGTTTTATAGTAATAAAAGGCAATTTTAGAAAGAAATTCCATAGTGAAGAAGTTCGACTACACCGGAAGGTCGGTGAGAGGTTTAAGTTTAAACCGAGGCAAGGATCTTCGTCTCCTTAATTGGTTAGATGGGCTGTAAAGGACTTCAAAATACAAGGAGATCCACACCTAAACCAATACACAGACCCCTGATCCAATTTATTCTTTAAGATCGACTCCGGCAAAGTGAAACTCTTACCTCGGCAGAATTGGTGGCGGATTGACCTTCAACCCCGAATTTCTTTTGTGGAGGTTGTCGTCGACCACTGTCTTACTGGCTGGGTGCTCTGGTGGAGGTGCAACAACGAGGCCTTTGAACATCATAGAATCTCACGATTTGTAACGTCAGTGGATAGAATTTTTTGTTGAATTAATTGGTTTATTTTGAATTCCTAAAAGTTTGAAAAGTGGTAGAAACAAAAAAAAAAAAAAAAGTATAGAAAAAAAAAAGGAAAGAGATAATTTTAATCCAAAAGTGTAAATATCCGTGCGGGGATAGTGTTGTGAATGTGGTGTAAGATATATGAATACACATATAAACCCCTATTATATTAGAAAATACACCGAGGAGTATAAAATTGACTTGGAACACCATCCTACACTGGAATATGCTGCCGGTAGGACTCCGTGGGATCTTGAAAACGTGAGTGGTTTTATTTTGAACATTTTGTTTTATATTTGTATTTATATCCATTTACTATCTGGCAATACAGAACCCTCCATATTGAATTTTTACGGAATTTTGAATATCAAAGTAGAAAGATAATTATAAATCGATTTGAAATATCTCGTTCCTTTAAATAGAACTGAATACAGTTTTTATGCTACTTTGAATTTGTTAAGAGTCATTGCAATAAATAATTTTAATCATTTTGGAGTATAAAAAGTGAAATTTTTTTATGATGATTTGCTAAAAATCTTATTAAGGTATGTGAAACCCGACTAGGCCGGCGTCAAGAAAGGAGTGACTTTAGGTGAGACAATGACTCCAGAGGACAATATGAACAGACAAGACTAGAGATGTGACAACGACAACGCTAACGAAGAGAAATGTGACCGTAGGTAAAGCAAGGGGCTACCACCCAAAATTTTAATAGTAGAGGTGGTAGCAAAGGTTGTATCTATGAAACAAGGGAGGGGTTGCTAAATAGTGAAACTAACATCTGTCAGAGTTCTCTGTGATTTGGCGAACCATTGTCTAGGAGAGACGGTGAGTTGAAGTCTAGTATAGGTTTTGGTTTAGATCAGATATATTTACATATGAGGAAATATATGGATATATGTTTATTCATATTAATATATATACGTATATATATATATATATACAGATATATAACGAGGTAGATTATTATGGTAAGTTTCTTTCATATATTCGCTCAGATTTGCTAGAATGAAAAAGCAGGTGAGTGCATATAGTGAATATAGTAATAATAGTTAATTTTAGTGTATAATTTGAAATAGAAAACACAACTTTCTTCTGACTTCACTCTTTCTCCTGGACAGTGGCAGAGGTTTCCAGTTACACACTTAAACTCTTCCTTTTTTGTTCCTCATCCTATATCCTATGATCCTTTCCTCTTCCCCTTTCAAAGGCATGATAAATTTTGTTAAGAGAGTAGGAGATGACTGGTAAAGGCGCAAGAACCACCAGATCCTTCGAGCTAAGCCGAGCCTTCAACAAGCATGCCTAAGCTTTTAACCAGCATCTAAGTAATGCCTCTGTGGTAACACTTAACTCATAACATAACATATCAATTTTTGATTGAAAATGTTGATAGTGTACTAAACAACACACTAAATTTCCCAGTCACATCTGTTTTCTATTCTCCACTTTTAACTTTTTCAATAATCGCCAATTTCTCTGATAGCGAAATAGCCTTGCGTTTCGACATTTTTGTATGCATAAGTGATTCGCGAACTTAAAATGTAAACTTAAGCGATTCACCTGTCATTACATACATTAACTTTTAGAAAATTCTTACCAAAACCGGGAGTTCCCTATTAAATCTAGGATTAAAAATCTTAGTAAGCTTTGTATTCAAATTTGAAAATTGACATTTTGTTATAAAGAAACAAATTTGCTTTTGGGTCAAAAAAAATTGTGTTCCTTATAAAGAGAATTTCGTTATTTGGAACTTCGTTATAAAGAACCTAATTCGTATGGGATATTTTTTAAGGGGAAGGGGAACGAAATGAAATTCGCTATAGAGAGAATAACGTTATAAAGAAGTTTGACTGTACCTTGTAGCTGTATGTCTATTCATGTAGACATGACGCTACCAAATACAAGAAGAATTCTTCAATTTCTGATTTTGTCCGAAATTCTTTGTAAATTTTTTGAGGTTGTATCTGTATATAATCGTTGTATCTATATGTATCGTCACCTCCAAGATACCCGCTAGATAACCAACTAACGACGAGCGTTGGATCAATTGACCCAAGAGCTGTGTCACCTGAGTTATCTTTTCAGGAACTAGGAGCAAAGAATGAAAAATATCACTCTGAATGTACCAGCCCAACAATAAATCCATGAGCGTCTGACACATATTGTGCGGCACACTGGTCAGCATCTGATCCCAGTGGGACGGCTGAATATAAAATGCGAATAGAAGTAAATGCCCTATTTGTATCATAAAAAAAAAAGTTTAAATAATTTATGGCAATGAACAAAACAAACAGATTTACTACCCCAGGTGGCACTCCAGCAAAACTGGAAAATCCACTTTCTAAAGAGATCGGTCCTACGGATTCTGGGGAGGACCACTTATTGCTTAAAAATTTTGAAAAACGGAGTACAAAAATACAGAGAACTCCCCCATAAAACTATTCTTAAAGGGTTATAAGGGTTACACCATCGAAAACCCCAACTAAGACAAATGACGTAAAAGTCATTAGTCAAAATGAAACCAATGTCTCTGAAATGATCGACACTTCAGGACAACAGAGTTTCAAAGAAAACTGCCCAACCGAATCAAAAGATTACTTTGATGAATGGCAAAAGGAAATAGCAGCAAGAAAGAAACTTGAAACCTTAGTTCAAAGTCTTCAGGAGCAAGTAAAAAGACTCTAAGAAAAAGTGTCCCTATTTGACAAGGAACACAAGTCTACGGTTCAGACAAGTCAACAAGATACTGTTACTGTCTATCAAACTGACGAAGAAGAACTTTTATTTGAAACTGAAAGAAAAAGAAATAAGCGCACTGCTATAAAACGAAAAGCGGAAGGTAGCCCCGAATTGCATACAAAGAACCAGCAAACCTCGAAAACTGAAAATAAAAAAGACTTGGGTACTACAAAGAATAATACAAATAATGTGCTAGCTAATGCTAAACCGAAGTCTTTGTCTAAAGGCAACAGAAAAACTGTACCACCACCAATTATGATCACAGGATTCCCAAATTTTGGAGATCTTAAGAAAATTATTGAGAAATGTACTAAAAAAGCATGCAAATATACATCGTATAACAAAGACAATTGGAAAGTCAATGTCGAGGAAGATGATGACTATAGACTGGTCACTGAGGAACTAAGCAAACATAAAATTCAGTGGCACTCGTATGAAAACAAATCCATAAGACCAATAAAAGTAGTAGCCAGAGGCCTACATTCCTCATGTTCTCCAAAAAAATTAGTAGAAGACCTTGTTCAAGCAGGCTTCCAAGCCCTTGATGCAGTCAATCATATTAAGAATGAGACTACTAAGAACTCTGCTGGGAACCAATAACAATAAAGAGATCCCTGCCTTTATTGACGCTATTTTTCGACAGCAAACAAAGTCTTCAAAATGTCTATAGTATTCGATCAATCTTGGGCATAAAAGTAAAAATTGAACCACTGCGAAAATCAAAAATTGTTCCGCAATGTAAACGATGCCAAGCATTTGGCTACACCCAAAAATATTGCAACCGCGAGTTCGCTTGTGTTAAGTGTGAAGTGTGGTACCCGTGGTGCGATGGTTAGCATGTCCACCTGCTAACCCAGAGGTTCGAGGTTCGAATCCCAGCAGAGGCAAAAAAATGTTTTTTCCCGGGTATCGCCTTTCGCGAGGAATTGGCAAGTCCTCCGTTAGTAAATTCATGCCATGAAAAGCGCTTTCTCAATTAGCCGCTCGGATCCGGCATAAAATTGTAGGTCCCCTCAATTCCCTCACAAGGCATGGTGGTGAGAAATGCGCTAGGCCCAGGGGCTCCTCGCTCTGTTGCGCCACCCTATTTATTTATTTATTTAAGTGTGAAGGAGAAAACACGCAACTAAAAACTGTCCATCAAGCAAAGAACAGAAAGCAAAATGTGTAAACTGTCAAGGTAATCACCCTGCAAGCTATGGAGGCTGTCCAGTTGCTAAAAGTTTTAAAAAATCCAAAAGCAAAATGACATCCGGTGAAATTAAGCCTAGCAATTCAGCAAACACGAAAAGAACTCCTGAAGCTGAAGATAAAGGTAAGAAAGAACCTCCGAAGGAAGCTGTTAAAAGCAAAAGCGACGAAAATAAATCCTATTCACTGATTGTTAAAAACGTGAGGAAGAAAGAAGAAACTTCCATTAAAGAAATTCTTGAACTTATTCTTAAAAGAATTGACAATCAGGATTTGAACATCAAACGGCTAAGTGAAGAAGTCGCTCTTAAAAAACAATGATGGACAGAACACTAAAAATTGTAACATGGAATGCAAACGGTCTCTTACACCATTTATCAGAATTAAAAATCTTCTTAGACATCGAACACATAGATATTTGTCTGGTGTCCGAAACTCATTTCTCAAGTGGACTGGGTGGACTGGTTCTTGATGATTTAATATCAAACTATATTTGCTACTTTAAGGCCCTTCTCAACCCTCTAAACACTTCGAAAGTGATCCAGGAATGCAAGAGCTCTCTGAATGCGATCGGAAGATTAAATTCCTTGAGTCTCATTTGGGTTCCAAGCCATCACGGCATAACTGGAAATGAGATCGCCGATGAACTCGCTAGGCAGGGATCTCAGACAGCTTTCTCAGGACCTGAACCGTCGCTAGGTCTGCCAGCGTCCTCAGTGAGGGCTTCAATCAACGATTGGATCTGTGAAGAGCACAACCGTAGATGGCATGCCTCCATTGGATGCAGACAAACCAAGCGTATGCTCCCCAACGTTAGTAAGAAGACTGCAACATTTTTGCTAGCTCGTAGCAGAAAAGACTGTAGGAAGCTTATTGGCGTTGCCAGCGGGCACTTCTCTTTTGCCAAGCATTTAAACGTGTTAGGCTTAAGTGATACCACACTCTGTGAATCTTGTGGAGAAGATGAGGACACCGCAGAGCACTTCCTCTGTGAATGTCCTGCTTTTTCTCGCATGAGGTTACAGATACTCGGCGCAGACATGGTGAGAGCTGGTAACTTAGGCTCCTTGCCATGGCAGCGTCTTTTGGCTTTTCTCCGAACATCTGGAAAGCTATAACAAATAGAAGGTTGCTATCTGGTAGTACAATGGACCGGTATTTAGGTCTGAGTGCTCCAGCTGGTATTTTAAAAACCTCCAAAAAAAAAAAAAAAAATATTTGCTACCACGCTCCTCATCCAGCTGATAAGGCTAGAGGTGGATCGGCAATCCTGATAAAAAAGAGCTTAAAACACCATGAAGAAGCTATGTTTACAAACGAGAATATGCAAGTAACAATAATTAGTATTGGTAAGAAAAAGAAAGACTTCAAGTTGGCATCAATATACTGCCCGCCAAGGCGTTCCCCGACTGAAGATGATTATACAGAACTGCTAAATCTACTAGGACATAACTTCCTTGTTGGCGGTGACTTCAATGCTAAGCACACCCATTGGGGATCCAGACTTATAACAACAAAGGGCAGAAGGCTTTACAAAGCATGCCTCAAATACAATTGCGAGTTTTATTCTTCCAGATCACCAACTTACTGGCCATCGGATACTAGTAAAATACCAGACCTTGTTGACTTTTTCATAGTTAAAGGCATCAAACGAAACCACATAAGAGTCGAAGGTAATTATGACCTATCATCAGATCATACACCGGTGATTTTATCACTTAATGAATCAGAGATAATGGAAAAAAGTAATCCTAAGCTTGTAAATAATAAAACAAACTGGAGTGAATTCAGAGAAAAGCTTGAAAGCTATATAAATCTCAGATCCCCTATGGAAACAAAAGAGCAAATCGACCTTGAAGTAGAACAATTCATTGCCGATGTTCAACAAGCTGCAGAAGAAAGTACACCAACTTACTCGAGTAGGAAGCAAACTGAAACAAAATACCCTGCCGAGATAAGAGAGTATATATTGGAGAAGAGAAGAGCTCGAAGAAAATGGCAAAATACTAGATTTCCAGACGACAAAACAGCGTTTAACCGGCTAAGCAACGAACTGAAAAAACAAATCTACGAATTCAAAAATGATTCATTAAGTAGATTCCGGAAAAATTTTACGACTGATGCTTCAACCGATTATTCGCTCTCGAAAGCAGCTAAGCGCCTGAAAAGACCGCAGTTACAAAACATGCCATTAAAATCTCTACACGGGAATTGGATCGGAAATCCGAAAGAATTTTTTTATTTATCAAAGCAGAACATCTTGCGAATGTTTTTAAGCCATTCCCAGCAAATACATCTGAAAACAGCTTACAATTTATTGATAAAGTCGATGAACTGGGTACGATCTAATAACTGCTCAGGTTATGAAAGAAATGCCATCAAAAGCCTTCATAAAACTCCAATTCATAGTAAATGCATGCCTAAAGACCCAATATGTCCCACATCATTGGAAAATTGTTGAAGTAATTGTTATACCAAAGCAAGGTAAGCCACCAACAGAAGCGACGTCTTACAGACCAATATCGCTTATACCATTAATGGCAAAAGTCTTTGAAAAATTGCTACTGAAAAGACTAAGCAAAGTCATAGAAGAAGGAAATCTAATCCCAAATCATCTGTTCCGACAAGGTTTATTTTCTAAATTGAAAAAAAATAGGAAAAAACTAATTTAAGAAAAACACACAACTTCACTTTTTCACTTATAAATTGGTTGTATTTAATTCTCGAACTTTTTCTAGTCATATGACTTCAGGTACATTAACTTCATTACTTTTTCATAAACATTCTATGTTTTTGTTTACGTTTACAATTTGTGGAACGTATGTTTAGTATTGTTTATTTCCGTTGTAAATGTTTCCATCCAGTTCCAAACATTCTCCCGCCTCCAAAAAAATTTGAAATCCCATCCTTTGCTTGTGGTGCACCCTGTCCAGAAATCCGCACTGTAGTACCGACGAAGTTTTGCGAGTTCTCCATATGGCTTTTGACATTTGACTTTCTGTAGTTGACTGATGACGTTGGTACTCTTCTTTCTCATGGTGTACATGGAATGAGACATAAGAGAAATTAGTACATTAAATAAACATAAATGGACAACATGATAGACTAGCACAAAAGACACCAAACAGAAATTTTAGAATGTTGCCTCTCATTTTGACATCCATACTGTACTGGTTGTATGAGTAGTCAGGAATTTCATTCAATCGTGTGTTTCGTTCTTACGTATGTTTTGCATTTCGATGCGTAAGAGTAGCGTAGTAGCTGATGTTGTTCATCGTCATTATTTACATAATTCGTTTTCGCGAGCATGATGCCGGCATGCTTTTGCTATGTGTAAATTTTATTCGCGAATTTTTGCTAGTGAGTTTTGTGTAATGTTTATTTTGTAAATTACGTGTTGCTGTTGTTTTTTCTTTTATTAACTTGGTGTTTTTTTGTTGCGTGTGATAAGTGCTTCCCGCACTATAAAAGTTTACGAGATGTTTCGACGAGGGATGATGCTGGATATGGATATATATTATATATATGTGTGCCTATACCCACATTATACTGATGAGTTTTTTGTTCATTTTCCTTTGATTATATTGTTTAATTTCATTATAAATTGAGTTTATTGGTTTTTATCATATATTTTTTGCGTATGTATGAAATTTGTATATATCTATTAATATATATATTTGTTAATGTTATTGTTGTTGGTGACGTTGTCGCGCGTTTTCGGGTATTTATCGATGTAAGCGATCGCGGTTTTGTGTGTATGTGTGAATGTGTGTGTGTATAACTCTTTTCTATTTGTTGCTTGAGACTTGCTACGATTTCGGTCTCTTTCTAGTTGGACATTTTCGGTTCCAATTCCAACTAGGATTTTGTTTACATTTTGTGTTGTAAACAAGCGCGAATTTTATTTTATTTTCTATGAAAATATACGAAACGATTCGCGTTTTTTAAAGTATGTTCAGTTTTAATAGTGTTTATGTGCTATTAATTAAAGTGAAGTTGACTTTGTGTTTTTTAGTTGCCAGTGGACTTTATAAGTAAATATTTGTCAAATGCATTTTGCCGACGGCGGGCGTTTGACATGTCGCGATTTTGATATGGTTTGCGATGTGGATCGTGTTAATTTTTTTTTGTTTTTTATTGATGGCAAAGTGTTTCATTCGTTTAATGTTTTGTAAATGTAGTGATTTAAATTTCCAAAATATTTTCATTAAATTTTGTTGAGTTTATGCAGTGTTTTCCTTTTTAATTAATATGTATCGTGTGTTTTGTCGACGACAACGATTTTTTTTTTATTTTATTTTAACGACGGGATGTGACATTTACGTTCGGCTGTAGATCTACATATATTCGATGTTTTTCTTTGACAGAGAATTTTTAATTATTGTTTGTTTTTTTTTTTTTGAAATTTCGTGGATTTTAATTTAGGTTTTAAGAAATTTTTGTAATGATTTTTACTCAATAAATTATGTTTATTGTAAAGTTGGTTTTCCATTTATTCTGGTGTTAAAGCTCTGTTGATTGATGGTAGTATGTTGTGTTGATTGCTGAGTTATGTTGAACTTATATGGTTAATGATCTTTCGTAAAAGGATCACTTTAACCAATTCATTGTTATTTCTTAATTTCTTCAGCAAATGTCTCGGTGAAACGATTCCTGTTTATTATTGGGTTTTTGTTGCTTCAGCGAATTTTTCGGTGAAAAGATTGCTGAAGTGATGCGGTTTGAAATTCGTTTGAAATCTCCATTCGCGTTCAATTTTTAAAGTAATGATAAGTGAGTTTTCGTAGAAAGACTCTGGTATCCTTTTGTTCAGCTTTTAATGAAGTGGTTGAAATGAAATTTCGATTTTTGTTTTGCGGTCGATTGCTAGCGACGGTTCTTTAAATTAGCGTACTATCCTCGGTGGCTTGGTTAGACGGAAGCCAACATAATTTTGCTATTGGACGCTTTAAGCATCCGTTCTTTGTCTTCAAGGTGACGACTCGGATGAGTCCGTCTGATCCGGGATGCGTCTCAGTGATTCTGGCCATGTTCCAGTACGTTGCTGGTAGACGCTCATCCTTGATTAGAACCAAGTCACCTACGTTTGGGACTTTTTCCGTTTTCGTCCATTTCGGGCGTTGTTGAAGCCTGCACAGGTACTCGGAATGCCACTTCTTCCAGAATTGGTCAGCCAGGACCCGAATTCTTTTACAGCGTTCCAAGTGGGTGATGTTATGGGTAAGTTCCCCTTGCGGTACTGCATGAATTGGTTCTCCGATGAGAAAGTGAGCGGGAGTTAAGACGTCCAAATCGTCTACGTTGTCGGTCAGTGGACACAAGGGTCTCGAATTGAGACATGCTTCTACTTGTGTTAGAAGCGTCGCGTCGCGAGAGCTCCTCAAATGTGAGTATCTCATTTCCAACAACCCGTTTGATGTGGTACTTTCACACCTGCTTCCCATAAACCTCCGAAATAGGGAGAAGCGGGAGGAATAAAGTGCCATTCAGTACCGTCGCGTCGTTTGAAAGTTCTTCCGCTACTTCCTTCCAGCAATGCTTTGCACTCTCAAACATTCTGCCGAGTTCTGCGTTAGCACCAACAAAATTTGTTCCGCAATCACTGTGGAGCCTCCTACATACACCTCTACGTCCGGTAAAGCGTTTGAACGCTGCTAAAAATGCCTGTGTAGTCGGTCCGAAACCACTTCCAAATGTATTGCCTTTGTGACGAGGCATATAAAAATAGCAAAGTACCCCTTGATAATCTTTGCCCCACGAGCCTTCCAAGTTTTGATGTCGATTGGGCCTGCATAGTCGACACCTGAATGAACGAAAGCTCGTGCCATGCGTACTCTCGGTGCAGGTAAGTTACCCATCAATTGCTTCATTCCATCAGCTTTCTGACGGAAACATTCCAAGCAGTTGTGTATCTGGAACTTGATACTACTACGTATTTGTCCTATCCAGAACCTCTCTCGTATAAATGCCATCATCTGCTGTATTCCGCCATGTAATGTGCATTTGTGGGCGTTTTGCACTACCAGCTTCGTAAAATGATGCGTTCCTTGAAGAAGCATTGGGTGTTGAGCATCGTATGAGAGAAGAGATTTCTGCAAACGACCTCCGACTCGTAAGACTCCATTGGCGTCTATAAACGCGTTTAACGATCGTTGATTTTTTGAAATTCTTCCATTTACAGACAATTGCTCCAGATCGTCCTTGTACATTTCCCGTTGAGATGCTTTGACCACGATCTTAAGTCCAGATTCCAGCTCCTGTGGTTCCAGCGGAGCAGCGTTTCTCGATTCCTTGACCTTACGGCAGTTGGATGCAAATCTGAGACATGTTGCAATCACCCGGATCACTCGTAACAGCTTCCAGAATTTGTGCACCACCTCGAGTATCCTGTCCTCCTCCATCTGCACGGCGTGCGTTTGGATTGAGCGTTCCTCT
This sequence comes from Melanostoma scalare, assembly GCA_949752695.1. Classification (NCBI taxonomy): domain Eukaryota; kingdom Metazoa; phylum Arthropoda; class Insecta; order Diptera; family Syrphidae; genus Melanostoma; species Melanostoma scalare. The sequence continues at coordinate 106,318,508 of OX456984.1, read as the reverse complement.
TCTGCGGTTGCAACCTCTTCAGGAACACGGAGGAGGACAGGATACTCGAGAATTTGTGCACCACCTCGAGTATCCTGTCCTCCTCCGCGTTCATCTGCACGGCGTGCGTTTGGATTGAGCGTTCCTCTTCTGCGGTTGCAACCTCTTCAGGCTGCTCAGGACAATCGAAACTCCAACATTCCTTGAGGAACTGTGGGCCACTCCACCACAGTGTCAAGGTTTCCATCGCCGATGGAAAAACTCCACGTGACGCTAAATCAGCAGGATTGTGTTGCGTTGGTACATGTCGCCAGCACTCCGGTTCTACAAGACGTCTCACTTCCAAGACTCTGTTGGTGACAAAGGTGGTCCATTTCGATGGAGTGCCTTGAATCCATGCCAACGTGATCATGGAATCCGTCCACGCAAAAACCTGTTCATCTGGAACATCCAAAACTTTCTTTGTATTGCTGAGCAATTCGGCGGTTTGTTTGGGGCAACCTTCGTTTCGACATCAGCAAATGAACATGCGTGTTGCCTTCTGCATCGAGACACCGAACATATACTGCTCCACCATACGCCTTCTCGGATGAGTCGCAGAATCCGTGCAATTCGATCTCCTTCATCGCCTTGGTCGTATGAATCCATCGAGGTATTTTTATTCTTTCAATTTCAGGGAGTTCTCGACGAAAAGCTTCCCATTTCTGACGAATCTCGTCCGGTACCGGGTCATCCCACGTTGAATCACCATCCCAGAGATGCTGCATCATCATTTTGGCTGTGACGACACAAGGTGAAATCCATTCCATAGGATGAAACAGCTTGGCGATTGCAGATAGCACCGTTCGCCTGGTTATCTCCCGCCCATCAACTTCCAAATTCCAGAATGAGAAGTAATCTCCGCTTGGAAACCACTTTATTCCAAGTGTCTTCACCGCGGGTTCGGAATCGAACGGTAAGTCGAAGTCCACCTCTCGATCTTTAACTGCGATGTCCACCAAGAGCTCCTTCTCGTTGGTCGTCCACTTCCGTAGATTTAAGCCTGCTGATGCTAAAAGCTGCCGTGATTCGTCTCGTTTTAGTTTCGCTTCTCCTATGGTATCCGCTCCACTAATTAGATCGTCCACGTACATCTCGTCTCGTACAACCTCCGCTCCGACGGGAAAGTTAGTAGCTTCGTCACTACATAGCTGCTTCAACACCCTAATGGCTAGGTATGGGGCACAGGCGGTGCCGAAAGTGACGGTGTTCAGCTTGAACACCCGTATCGGCAACCCAGTATCTTCCCTCCAAAGGATGAGTTGGTAGTAACGATCTTCTGGGGCTACCGTAATTTGTCGATACATTTTTTTCGATATCGGCCGTAAATGTAATCCTATACGTCCTCCATCGTAACAGCATATCGAGAATGCTAGTCTGCAATTTCGGACCCACATGCAACTTATTGTTAAGCGAGAAGCCATTTGATGTTCTGGCCGCCGCATCAAAAACAACCCTAAGTTCTGTCGTCGAACTCGCTTCCTTTATCACGGCGTGATGAGGGACAAAGTAGTGGTGCGGGGTTTTAAGCACCTTCTCCGACGCGTCGACCTCTTTCATATGATGAAGCTCATCATACTCCCTTATGCACTTTGCATAATCTTCTCGCAATTTCGAGTTCGCCGCAAGCTTCCTCTCCAGATGCGCAAATCTTCGGAGAGCACCCTGTCGGCTCGATCCCATGGCTGGCTGATCTGCACATCTGAACGGCAATTTGACCTGGTACCGTCCATTCGTGAGGCGTTTAGTGTGACGGGTGAAATGCTCCTCGCATACCTTTGCTTCGTCACATCCTAAAGGCTTAAACGCCTCCTCTTCAACTTCCCAGAATTTTCGTACTTCCGACCCTAAGTCCGCGAACTGCGTAAACGTACGGACATGAGCGGGGGTTTCGGTCGGAACTTTTCCGAAAATTATCCAGCCGAGTTGTGTTTTTTGGGCCACTGGACCTTGGCCGTCTTTACTCCGTACTATCTGTGGAAGGAGTATGTCGGCGAAAAAGTCACTTCCCAGTAGTAGGTCCACCGGAGCAGGTAAACAGAAGGTGGGATCTGCTAAGCAGAGACCCTCTAGATGTTGCCATCTCTTTGGTTCAATTCGGTGGGCTGGCAGATGCCCAGTCAGTGACTTGAACACAAGTGCTTTTACAGCACCTTCAAACGTCGAGTGTTGCGACGCAAGCGTTAAATCGACGCTGCTATACGTTGTGCCACCGCTGACCAAACCCAACCCACTTACTCTCGCCACGGTCTGACACCGTTTTAGCTTCAGCAATTGTGCAGCTGCTGCTGTTATAAAAGTTGCTTCAGAACCTGGGTCGACCAGGGCTCTTAGCATATGGAACCTTCCATCTGCTGCCATGACTTTGACAACGGCTGTTGCCAACAAAACCTTCGCCGATGCACAGCTGCCTACTGACGCATGGAAGGTGTTTAAATTTCTACCGCTCGAGCTAGCTCTGCCGTCCATATGGAACTCAGGCGCGTCTGGGTTGACGGAGACCTGAGTAGCGGTGAAACTTGTCTGTCTTCTTGGCTGGCTAGGTTGTTGTGGTGTATTGATTTGCAGCAACGAGTGATGGCGCTTCGAACAAAACGTGCAATTTTTGTCGCTTGGGCAGTTTGAGGCAAAATGACTGTACGCCAGACAGTTATTGCACACCTTTGCCGTCTTAACTACCTGTGCACGCCTTTGGACATCCATATTCAGGAACTTTTGACATTTCCTTAGTGAGTGCTGGCTCTGGTGGCATACCTGGCACACAAACTCCGTTCTGGTAGCAGTCTTCACATGGAACACCTTTCGCACCTCCGTACCGGCTGGTCTCCGCACATCGTTCTTGAAAGAAGTCGGTTGCGCTGTGTCTGTACTCACTGCTTCCAAGGTCCTGAAGCGTGCTTCCAAAAACTCCAGAAAATCGTTCCAGCTTGGCAACTCTTTCTGGTTCCCCAACTTCTCTTCCCACAACTGCTGCAAATTACCGGGTTACTTGTTGTACACGATGTGCACCAATATGACGTCCCACTGATCGAAAGGTACATCCAGGTTCCTGAGTGCATGGATACACTCTTGCGAGGTGAATATCACTTCCTTCAGTCCATCAACCGACTCCTTCACACGGCACTTTTGACTGAAAAGTAGTTTCAGTTGCGCGTTTACTAAAACACGCTTGTTGTCATATCGCGCTGTTAGTAACTCCCATGCCTTGTCAAAATTACCCGCGACACAGGGTAAATGCTGGAGCAAACGATCAGCCTCACCTTCTAGACTCGACTTCAAGAAGTGCATCTTGTCGATATCCGTTAAATTATTGTTTGAACAGACCAGCGAATCAAACCTGTCGTGAAACGACCGCCATTTTGTATATTCCCCATTAAACTTAGGGAGATCCATTTTGGGTAACCTCAGTTCGGTACGAACCATACCTGACTGGCCTAAACTCTGACCAGCCTGACCTGCTGCCAGCGCTGACGTTGCAGGAAGCGAAGACAAACTTTCCAACAACTCAGTTAAATCGAACCTGTAATCTAGGTAAGTATCGTTAATTTTATCATACCCCTCTAAATAATCCTCCTTTTCAGTTCCAGCTTCCAACTTCAAACCCCCAACGACGTTCTGGTGGTAGATTTTTGCTGAAGCCATATTTTCTTCCAGCAATGCTAAACGGCTGCTCGAAATTGCACGCGTACGACGTGCATTGGGCTCCTTCTTAAAATTCCTATAATTCCTCTCGATTTGCTCCAGGAGGCTTATTTGGAGAGCTCCGTAAAACAAGGAAGAACCAAGAGCAGGAACTCTACTCGACATTTTTATTTTTGTTTGGGTATAAATTATTTGTATTGTAATGAACACCCAACATTTATACCAATTTCCTAATCGAAAAGGTTCAACCGAAAACACAACTGGCAACACTATAATGGAATGGTATAAAAATGACAGGCATTGCTTGTAAGCCAGTGTGTGTGAGTGTAGAGATTTTTGACAGCAAATGTGGAAACCATGGAGAAGAAACTGGAACGCTCTAGATGAGTGTTGTTCTATATAAATAGGACCGCTGACGCAACGAGCAGTCAGTTTTGATTATAGAGTGATAAAGTTAAGAGTGAAATGTTGTTAACCAGTGATAGTCCAATAGTCCAGTTGAGTTCGAATAAAGTATAGATACTGAATAAAGTGGTAGAAATAAATTAAAAAGTGAAGTTTTATTTTGCGAACTAAGCGCACGTTACATTGGTGTCAGAAGTGTAAATAAAACTTATTTGACTAATAAAGTGTAAAAAAAAAAAAAAGAGTAAAAAGAAAAATAATAATTATATACAGCGAAAATGGGTAAGTTGTTAGAAGAGCTCAACTGCATTGAGCTTAAAAGTGAGTTAGGTAAGCGAAATCTTTCTAGAGCGGGATCGAAAAATGAGCTCGTCCTGCGCTTGCGTAACTATTTGGAACAGCAAGGGGAAGACGTAAACACTTTTGTTTTTGAAATAGAAGTGGAAGAAGAGGAAGTAAGTGAAAGTGTAGATTTTTCTAGTATGATGAAACTTTTGTTAGAACAGCGAAACGAGCAAAAGAAGGAACAGCAGAATGTTCTCGAACGACTCGAAGTACAACAAAAGAAGCTGATTGAAGAGCAACAGCAGAATATTCTCGGAAGTCTGGAAGAGCAGAGAAACGATCAAAAGAAGGAACAGCAGAATGTTCTCGAACAACTGGAAGCACAACGAAACGAACAAAAGAAGCTGATTGAAGAGCAACGAAACGAGCAAAAGAAGGAACAACAGAATATTCTCGAAAGACTTGAGGCGCAACAGAATGTTTTGGAAGGTCAGAAAAACATTCTAGAAGGTAAATTGGGTAACATTGAGAAAAATGTATGTGCCCTAGACGAACGCGTTGAAGGTGTGGAAAAACAGCTTTCTGTTGTAGAGAATCGTTTCGAAATCGTAGAAACCCGATGTGATAAACAGTTCTCTGTTCTGACCAAGGAATTGGACCAGATTCGGAATATAAAAATTCGAGAGTCTGCTGGGGAGTTTGCAAAGAAAAAGGAGATGAAACCCCCAACATTTGATGGACAGTCTTCTTGGCCAGTCTACAAGAGACAATTTGAGGCCGCCGCGACAACAAATGGCTGGGATGACGAAGACAAGTACATTGCACTGACTCTTGCTCTTAGAGGACCAGCAGCTGAATTACTTCAAACAGTTCCAGCTGGTAAGAGTGGCGATTTCAGTTCTCTCGTGGCAGCTATAGATAAACGCTTTGGAGATAGCCACTTGAAAGAAGTCTTCCGAGTCCAACTCAATAACAGAGTCCAGAAAAGGGGTGAAAGTCTACAGCAGCTCCAAGCAGACGTCGAAAGACTGGTTCACCTGGCATACCCGGATGCTGGAGAAGAAATCATCAACCAGCTTGCTGTTGAGTCCTTCGTTCGTGCCATTTCCGATATACATCTTCAGAGGTCTGTGCGAACTGCTGGAACACGTACTCTTTCTGAAACTTTAGCATTCGCATTGACAATCGAAGCAGCAGAACAGGCTTCTCATGGAGTACATCGACTTAGAGAGGCCATAGTCGAAGAATGCTCGTGCCAAAGATCAGAAATACAAAAGAACCAGCGGAGTGGACCAGTAAGATGTTGGAACTGCAACAAGACCGGGCACTTACAGCGTCAATGCCGGCTACCACCAAATAAAGCAGGTTGTCAACATTGTGGAAGCAAGAGACCCAACCCAGAGCAAGGTAACAACAACACCAGCGTTGCCTATCAGCCCGTTTCCCATCAGGGAAACGAGTAAGAACCAACTTCGAGGGGCAGAGGCTGGTTTCTTGTATCGATGGCCCCAAAACCACCATCCAGGTCTCCCAGACCAAACGAGACAACAAAAGTCTGACTGTGGAGACTACTATTAACGGGAACAAACATGTGGCTACCATTGACACCGGTGCCACAGCATCCATAGTACGTCGAGACCTGGTAAAGACGACGTGGCTTCATAACACCAATAGCTACCGTCTAAGAACCGCAACGGGAGAAGCAGCAAGAGTATATGGAGAAGTGTGTCTTAAGATCCGACTGGCCGATCTAGTGTTTACTCATCAATTCCTGGTGGCAGATATATGTGACGAGTGCATCTTTGGAATCGACTTTATGAAACAGCACGGAGTTATTTTGGACATCGGTAATCAGGTTTTTTTAAGTACCAAAATAAGGAACTTCCAATGACTTATTCGAACGAGAGTACGTCGACACTGAGGACTGTCATCACGGAAGATCTGATTCTGCCTCCTTCTTCTGAAGTGTTCGTTTGGACAAAACTGGAAGGTGAGTTTGGAAGCCTTCGATACCTAATGGTGGAACCAGACCCAGAGTGTTCCTCCCAAAGCGTCATCATTGGGAAAACACTAGTAGCACCGAAAAACAAAATGGTCCCCGTACGATTACTAAACACCAGACCGTACGATGTAAGGTTGAAGAAAGGAGAAGTCGTTGGACGTTGCGAATCGGTTGCAGCAATTACGAAGATCACAGACGAAGCCCCGAGAAAAACTTTAACTCCGGAGGTGCTCAAAACCATCAGAGCTAAAATACTGTATTCATCCAACCTTGATCACCAACAAACAAGGATGGCTGAAAATCTCCTACAAGAGTACACTGACATCTTCGCATCGGCAAAAGGGCAATTTGGTAGGACACAGTTGGTGCAGCATCGCATCAACACAGGAGATGCAAGACCGATTCGTCAGCCCGCAAGACGCCTTCCACTGGCCAAACAAGGTGAGGTTGAGGAAATGATAACAACAATGAAGAAGGACGGTCTTATCGAAAATTCCAAAAGTCCTTGGGCGTCACCAGTTGTACTAGTGAAAAAGAAAGACGGAAGCACTCGTTTTTGTGTGGACTACCGAAGGCTGAACGATGTGACTAAGAAGGACAGCTATCCCCTGCCGAGAATCAGTGATACCCTGGATGCCATGGAGGGAGCCCAGTGGTTTTCGACGCTGGACTTGAAGAGTTGATATTGGCAAGTTGACATCCACCCTGATGATCGGGAAAAGACGGCGTTTTCTACAGGTAATGGGCTCTGGCAGTTTAAAGTTATGCCGTTTGGGCTATGCAACGCTCCGGCAACATTCGAGCGTTTGATGGAGTGCGTTCTTCAAGGACTGACGTGGAAAGCGTGCCTTGTCTACTTGGACGATGTCATTGTTTACGGGAAAACATTTGACCAACATTGCAAGAACCTAAAAGCCGTGTTTCAGAGACTTCGAGAGGCTAACCTTAAACTGAATCCGGAAAAATGTGCACTTTTCAAAACCGAAGTTAAGTATTTGGGACACATCATCTCTTCCCAAGGAGTGAAGACTGATCCTGAAAAAGTTGACTCCGTCAAAAATTGGCCAACACCACAGGACAAACATCAACTCCGAAGCTTTCTTGGTCTTGCCACATATTACCGACGTTTCGTTAAGAACTTTGCTGGAGTTGCAAAGAGTTTGCATCAGCTCACCGAAAAAGGGAAGCAGTTCAAATGGTCAGGTGAGTGTGAAAAATCTTTTCAGGAACTCAAATACCGCCTCTGTAACGCTCCAGTGCTGGCACATCCAACACCTGGCAAAACATTCATCATCGACGCAGATGCAAGCAACGTTGGAATCGGGGCGGTACTATCCCAAGTGCATGATGGCGAAGAGAAAGTGGTGGCATATTATAGTAAGGTCCTCTCGAAGCCTGAAAGAAACTACTGCGTGATCAGAAGGGAACTGCTGGCTCTTATCTTGGCAACAAAGCACTTCCATAAGTACATCTATGGACAGAAATTCCTTCTGCGGACAGACCATGGTGCTCTGAACTGGCTGTTGAACTTCAAAAATCCAGAAGGTCAAGTCGCAAGGTGGATAGAAAGACTGCAGACTTATGACTACCAGATTCAACACCGCAGAGGAAAGCTGCACTCCAACGCCGACGCATTGTCCCGAAGACCTTGCAAAGAGGATTGCAAGCATTGTAGGCGACAAGAAAACAAAGAAAATATTACCGCTCAGCGACTAAGAGCTGACCCCATATGCGGATGGAGCAATGAGAAAGTGAGGACCGCTCAACAGGAGGATCCAGATATCGAACCCATTCTCGCATGGAAAGAAAATGAAGAGAAACCTGAATGGGGAGACATTTCTGACCGGAGTCCAGTTCTCAAAGCCTATTGGGCACAGTGGGACTCACTATATGTGCAAGAAGGTGTCCTCAGGCGAAGATGGGAGTCCGTTGACGGTAAATCATATGTGATGCAGCTGATCGTACCGCAATCGAAAGTCAGTGAAGTTCTTCGGGAGATGCACGACGGACCTTCTGGAGGTCACCTGGGAGTTAACAAAACACTGGAGAAGGTGCGACATCGGTTCTACTGGTTACATGCTAGAGACGACGTGGAGAAGTGTTGCCGAACATGTGACAAGTGTGCTGCAACCAAAGGACCTGGTAGGAAGATTCAAGGTAAGATGCATCAGTACAACGTTGGATCGCCTTTTGAGAGGATTGCAGTAGATGTGGCTGGGCCTTTTCCAGAGACCAACGCTGGAAACAAGTACATTCTGGTTGTAATGGACTATTTTAGCAAATGGCCTGAGGCGTATGCCATCCCAAATCAAGAAGCCAAAATGGTAGTCGACCAGATTGTGTTTAACTGGGTAAGTAGGTTTGGCGTGCCTATGGAACTCCATTCCGACCAAGGGAGGAACTTCGAGTCAAACATCTTCCAAGGAGTGTGCGGACTACTTGGCATCAAGAAGACCAGAACCACACCGCTTCATCCACAATCTGATGGGATGGTTGAAAGATTCAACCGGACCTTGAAAGAACACCTCACCAAGGTCGTAGGCGACTACCAAAGAGACTGGGATAGGCACGTACCGCTATTCCTGATGGCCTATAGAAGTGCAGTACATAGCTCGACAGGACAAACACCATCTGACATCCTGTTCGGGAAAACCATGCGGCTGCCCAGCGAACTTAGATTTGGATGCCCCACAGAGGAGCCACAGGACACGAACGAGTATGTGGATGACCTCAAGGAGAGACTCGCTGACATCCATAAAAGAACAAGGGAACGGATGAAAACCTACAGCGACCGGATGAAGACACGGTACGACACAAAAGCGACTACGGCAGGATTCCAAGCAGGAGATCGTGTGTGGCTTTATAATCCTCATCGTCAAAAGGGATTGTCACCGAAACTTCAGCAGAACTGGGAAGGTCCTTATACTGTTGTCACGAGGATTAACGACGTGGTTTACCGCATCCAAAGAGGATTAAGAGGCAAGTTAAAAGTAGTTCATTGTGACCGGCTGCATCGATATAGTGGCGAGGCTGCAGATGGAATTATTCGGGATGAACAATCTTAAGGAGGGGGCAGTGTAATGAACACCCAACATTTATACCAATTTCCTAATCGAAAAGGTTCAACCGAAAACACAACTGGCAACACTATAATGGAATGGTATAAAAATGACAGGCATTGCTTGTAAGCCAGTGTGTGTGAGTGTAGAGATTTTTGACAGCAAATGTGGAAACCATGGAGAAGAAACTGGAACGCTCTAGATGAGTGTTGTTCTATATAAATAGGACCGCTGACGCAACTAGCAGTCAGTTTTGATTATAGAGTGATAAAGTTAAGAGTGAAATGTTGTTAACCAGTGATAGTCCAATAGTCGACTTGAGTTCGAATAAAGTATAGATACTGAATAAAGTGGTAGAAATAAATTAAAAAGTGAAGTTTTATTTTGCGAACTAAGCGCACGTTACAGTATATTAAATAACGTACACAACAAGAACGAACTTACTTAAATTCTTCTTCTCTTTTCAGTGGCGACCTTGTATGACCTTGTTGTCCTGGATGTCTCGACTTCTGCAGCAGTTTTTAGTTTTAAGTCTTAAACTTATGTTTTAATCGAATGGCGTTTTATCGCGCGCGATTGATTAGTTTTAAGTAAAGTTAAGTCGATAAACTTTACTTAATTTTCAACTCTGACGGAGTTCTTTATATAAGTATATACATATATATAAGCACTTGATTTCGTTAAACGACTAAGCACTTCACACACTTTTTGTTCTTAAAAATGTTAATGTTTTACACACTAATTTTTAAACACTGTTCGTTGAACGGCGTCGTCAAGGCTGCTGAGAAATTGCAAAATGCCGTCGACACCGTTAGTGATTGGACCAAAAAATGGCGTATCAAGCTCAATGAAGCTAAATCTGCACATATAAACTTTACAAATAAAAAGTTAAGCTACGTACAATTCATCAACAATCAAGCTGTACCTTACGCCAACTTGGCTAAATACCTTGGGATGAATTTGGATGAAAAGCTAAAATGGAAAGAGCATATCAAAAAGAAAAGGGAAGAGCTCAACTTGAAGTATAGAAAAAAGTACTGAATACTCGGTAGAAATTTAGACCTATCTGTTGAAAATAAAATAATGCTTTACAACCAAGTACTTAGACCTGTTTGGACCTATGGAATCCAATTATGGGGCTGTTACAAAGAAAACAAATACTGAAATCATCCAAAAATTCCAAAACAAAGTCCTTCGTGGAATAGTAAATGCACCATGGTATATAAGAAATAGCGATTTACATCGTGACCTACAAATAGAAACGGTTTCAGAAGCTGTTAGAAAACATGCTGTATCACACAATCAGCGACTGCATAGTCATATCAACTCTGAAATGGAGTCCGTATTAAACACGAGAGGCAATGTTCGGAGATTAAGAAGAACCAAGCCACACGAGCTAATGGTCTAAAAGTCATGGGAAGCATTAAAAGTTTAAGCTTCCTTTAAAGTGATTATATTATTGAGAAATAAAAATCTGTTCTCGATCGTTCATAGATTGGTTCTGATTACGAGGAGTTCTTAGAGAGGTAAGAGTCCTTGGTGTCGAATACTGCCAAGTGTCTTTTGAAGATTTCCTCCTGACAAAAAAAAAAAAAAAAATCTATATTAATAGTGTAACGTGCGCTTAGTTCGCAAAATAAAACTTCACCTTTCAAATTATTTCTATCACTTTTATTCAGTATCTATACTTTATTCGAACTCAACTCGACTATTGGACTATCACTGGTTAACAACATTTCACTCTTAACTTTATCACTCTATAATCAAAACTGCCCTCTGGTTGCCTCGGGCGGGCTATTTATATCGAATGACATTTCATCTAGAACTCTCCAGTAACTTCCACATGGTCTGCAACTCTCCACTGTTTTGGCTGTCAAATATTTTCTCTCCTAGAATTTCTACACTTACACTAGTGCTCCCAGATGTGTTTTTTTTTCGGTTGAACGTTTTCGATTAGGAAATTGGTATTAGATGTTGGGTTCATGTTACACTGCCCCCTCCTTAAGATTGTTCGTCCCGAATAATTCCATCTGCAGCCTCGCCACTATATCGATGCGGCCGGTCACAATGAACTACTTTAAACTTGCCTCTACCGCCCCGATTCCAACGTTGCTTGCATCTGCATCGATGATGAATGTTTTGCCAGGTGTTGGATGTGCAAGCAATGGAGCGTTACAGAGGCGGTATTTGAGCTCCTGAAAAGATTTCTCACACTCACCTGACCATTTAAACTGTTTCCCTTTTTCGGTGAGCTGATGCAAACTCTTTGCAACTCCAGCAAAGTTCTTAACAAAACGTCGGTAATATGTGGCAAGACCAAGAAAGCTTCGGAGTTGATGTTTGTCCTGTGGTGTTGGCCAATTTTTGACGGAGTCAACTTTTTCAGGATCGGTTTTCACTCCTTGGGAAGAGATGATGTGTCCCAAATACTTAACTTCGGTTTTGAAAAGTGCACATTTTTCCGGATTCAGTTTAAGGTTAGCCTCTCGAAGTCTCTGAAACACGGCTTTTAGGTTCTTGCAATGTTGGCCAAATGTCTTCCCGTAAACAATCACATCGTCCAAGTAGACTAGGCAAGCTTTCCACGTCAGTCCTTGAAGAACGCACTCCATCAAACGCTCGAATGTTGCCGGAGCGTTGCATAGCCCAAACGGCATAACTTTAAACTGCCAGAGCCCATTACCTGTAGAAAACGCCGTCTTTTCCCGATCATCAGGGTGGATATCAACTTGCCAATATCCACTCTTCAAGTCCAGCGTCGAAAACCACTGGGCTCCCTCCATGGCATCCAGGGTATCACTGATCCTCGGCAGGGGATAGCTGTCCTTCTTAGCCATCGGTAGTCCACACAAAAACGAGTGCTTCCGTCTTTCTTTTTCACTAGCACCACTGGTGAAGCCCAAGGACTTTTGGAATTTTCGATAAGACCGTCCTTCTTCATTGCTGTTATCATTTCCTCAACCTCACCTTGTTTGGCCAGTGGAAGACGTCTTGCGGGTTGACGAATCGGTCTTGCATCTCCTGTGTTGATGCGATGCTGCACCAACTGTGTCCTACCATATTGTCCCTTTTGCGATGCGAAGATGTCAGTGTACTCTTGTAGGAGATTTTCAGCCATCCTTGTTTGTTGGTGATCAAGGTTGGATGAATTCAGTATTTTAGCTCTGATGGTTTTGAGCTCCTCCGGAGTTAAAGTTTTTCTCGGGGCTTCGTCTGTGATCTTCGTAATTGCTGCAACTGTTTCTGACTAGGTTTATTTATTGTAAAAAAACTAGGGAAAAAAAATTACTTGTAAAAACTTTCCAGAAAAAGTAAAACACGTCCACTTGCAATCGTTATAAAATCGGTTGTATTTATTTACATTATGTACAATTCAGAGGTCAAAGTGACAAATTCTATGTTTTTATTTACATATTTCAGTTGACATTTGTATATTGTGGATTGTATTTAAACTTTAAGCATTGTTCGTTTTAATAATTATAGTTTAACATTTCTCATTTAACTATTTGAATTACATTGTACATTCGTACATTCTCCCGCCTCTAAATGTTGAGTTTTAAGATTTCAGCTCGATGTAGCGGAGACGTTAAGAAATTATTTGGCATCACTGTTTCCCATTATTTTCATCATTGACCTCTTTTCCAATACGTTTCACGATAGTGGGACCACTAAGTTACATGTAAAGAGACAATAGTATTAGTGCATTATAAAAATAACATAATCCCATATACACCCATGAAAAAGAAATTTTGAAGCCTACATGGTACATGCATACTACTAAGTACACTGACCATTGATGAGTTATCTCATTCACGCTCGAATGGAATGTTCTTTTGTTGCTGGGTGTGAGTATAGTACAGCAATACTATAGATGAATGACATTCACACCGGTGGTGGTTGTGGTTCCATTTCCCATTCTGGTTTATTAATTCCAGTGTATTGCATTCTGCATATTGTATTGAAGTGAAAAGTGTGAAGATGGAGAAGCATGGTGCCGGCTTGCCTTCTTCGAGAATTTTAATCGCGATTTTTGTTGTTAAGAGTGAGTTTTGTGTTAATTGTGTATTTACTTTATATATTTAGTGTTAAGTTGCCGGGTGCTGCTATTTTGATGAGGCTGCTGCGATGGGCTGAAGAAATCAGGAATTTCCATCGTGGTTAAAGGTTAATGGATGACCTGTGTGTGCCGAGGCCGACCCACATAAATTCGAGGATGAGTGTTCTTCCCTTTACAATTATATGTTTGATTTTATATTATATTTTATTGAAATTTATTCGTTTTGGGTGTTTGTAGTGTTTATGCTATGTGTGTTTAATATCATGCAATTTTATTTTACATAATTTGAATTTCAATTTTGTAGCGTGCGTAGATTTGTGTGTATGTGTGTGTGGCGTTGTGCAAAGTTTTGCATTTAATTTAATTCGCGGATTTCGTTGTCGCGCGTAGGTTATTCGTTTTGATACTGGATATATATGTGTGTGTGTGTGTGTACTTGTTCGATGGCAAGGCATATTTGTCGTGACCAAGTGCCATCCTTTTCTAGTCGGAAAAGTTCGATTTTCGACTAGAAATTGTTGTTTACATTTTTTGTAAACAACTCGCGATTTTGCTTCGGAAATTTTCGCGAATATTATAAGTTTTATTAAGTGTTAGGAGTGTTTAAATTTTGAAAATTATGAAGTGATTTTGTATTCATTCAGTGGACTGTATAATTTTGATCTTAAAATTAATCAGATCTGTGTGTAAAATGGTCAAATGCATTTGCCGACGGCATTTGACATTTCGTGTTTTATATTTTCTATGTTGTGTGGATCGTGTTCTTTTTTTTTTTTTTGTTTTAAAATGGCAGTGCATTTTGTGTTTTATGCCGGTAATAATTTGTTTAATCTATTAGAGTACGAGCATGTTTTGATATCAATTATATTGTGTATGCGTTTGTTGCAGTGCACAAAAAATTTTATTAAAATGTGTCTTGTCGACGACGATTTTTTTTGTTTTGCCGACGGGAATTTGTCTTCGACGTGCGGTGTTTCTTGGTTTTCGATGTTCTCCTTGAACATGTCGAATTTTTTTTTTTTTTTTTAAAACTGCTGTATTTTCAAAATTTGATTTTGTATATTAAGTTTTGTACAATAAATTGTGTTTTGCAGTTCATTTTATATTTTAAGTTTGATTTTGTGTGTGCATTGTTGCAGCACAGTATTAAAGATGAACTGCTTTGATTGCCTTTCGGGCAATTTTGTAAATTGTTATAGCTTTAAATAAAGATGATTTCTAAAAAGTTCTTGTTTGATTTATTCTTCTTCTTCAGCCTTCCAGGTGGTTTGAACAGCTTGCGAATTTTTAAAGATGAGTTGATTGATGTTGTTTTAACAGCTTTGCAGATGGTTTTAAAGATGTGTTGATTGGTGTTTTTTGAACGATGATGTGTTTTAACTTTTCGCAAATGTTTTAAAGATGTGTTGATTGTTGTATTGACTGATGAGTTGTATCAAATTTTAATTAGAGTTTAAATTGAAAACCAGCGTATACTCCTTTTGTTTACAGGTTTAGAGTATTATGCTTTTGAAAACAGCATAGGTACTCCGTTTGTTTACAGGTTTAGAGTTTTATGCTTTTGAAAACAGCATAGGTACTCCTTTTGTTTGTCGATGTTTCAGTGAGCAACAGATGTTTAAGTGATTCATCTTCTAGACTCGCGCAGATTGTTCCGGGTGTTTGTTTGACGGTAAAGAACAAATCTTCGCGATAGGTCGTTTGAATTTTCCATTTTGTGTCTTCACTGTGACAACACGTATAAGACCATCCGTTCCCGCGTGAGTGTCCTCGATTCGGGCAAGGCTCCAATACGTCGGTGCTAGTCGCTCATCCTTGAGCAAGACTAGGTCTCCTATTTTGGGAGCTTCTTGAACTTGAGTCCATTTCGGACGTTGCTGCAACCGTGCAAGGTATTCGGAATTCCACTTTTTCCAAAATCCTTCCACCAGCGCTTGTACCCTTTTCCATCGGTCGATATACGTGATGTCGTTGTTGAGTTCGCCTTGTGGCACAGCGTGTAAAGATTCGCCTACAAGAAAATGCGCAGGAGTAAGCGCATTCAAATCATCTAAGCTGTCGGAGAGTGGGCATAAGGGTCTCGAATTCAGACACGCTTCTATCTGAGCTAGAAGCGTTGTGAGCTCCTCAAAAGTAAGCCTTTCGGTTCCAACGACTCGTTTTAAATGGAACTTCACCGATTTCACTCCCGCTTCCCATAATCCACCAAAGTGTGGAGAAGCTGGGGGAATAAAGTGCCAATTTGTTCCGTGATTTGCTAGGTTTTCGGCAATTTCTTTAAAATCGTGCTTCGCGTCCTTCAACATTTTGGCTAATTCGTTATTAGCGCCGACGAAATTTGTTCCACAATCGCTGTAGATTTGTTTGCAGCTACCTCTCCTGGCCGTAAACCGTCGAAATGCTGCTAAAAATGCTTGGGTGGTCAGGTCAGACACGACTTCCAAGTGAATGGCCTTTGTTGCCAAACAGATAAATACTGCAAAATAGCCTTTTAGTATTTTGGCACCTCGAGCTTTCCAGCTTTTCATTTCGATGGGTCCTGCGTAGTCAACTCCAGTATGACTGAACGGTCGTGACATCTGGACTCTAGGTGCAGGTAGATTCGCCATCAACTGCTGCATTTCCGATGCCTTTTGCCGGTAGCAAGAAGTGCATCTATGAAGCTGGTATTTCACGCTTCTTCGTATCTGGCCAATCCAGTACATTTGACGGATGTAACTGATCATCTGTTGGATGCCGCCATGCAAGGTGTTCTTATGGGCATCTCTGACAACCAGGTTCGTAAAATGGTGACTATTTTGAAGTAGTATCGGATGTTGCGCGTCGTAGGGGAGGAGAGAATTCTCCAAGCGTCCTCCAACTCTCAAAAGTCCATCAGCATCAACGAATGCGTTCAAAGTCTTGAGTGACTTGGGTATCTTCGAGGTTTCCACGATTTGTTGAAGCTCTGATTTGAACATCTCCTTCTGTGCGGCCTTCACGACGATGATACGCGCTGCTTCTAATTCGCTTGGGCTAAGCGGGCCATCAAAAACTGCTTTTCGTCGACATTTTGTTGCGAAACGGCAACATGTGGCGATAACTCGAATCACCTTCAACAAACTCGAACAGTCGCAGATGGTTTGAAGTATACGATCATCCTGATTGACTTGAGCACTTAGTACCTTAACCGTACGTCGTTCCTCGTCAGTTTCGATGTCAACAGGTTGATGCGGAACATCGAAAGTCCATTGACTGCGTAAAAATTCAGGACCAATCCACCAAGTTTGCAGTGACGTCAGTTCTGCTGGATACACACCTCTAGACGCCAGATCGGCTGGGTTATGAAGCGTTGCAACATGTCCCCAGCAATCGATCCCCACTAACCGCTGAATTTCGGACACTCTGTTGGCCACGAAAGTAGTCCATTTGGCGGGAGTAGCTCGTATCCACGCGAGCGCGATGGTTGAGTCGGTCCATGTGAACATCTTGATGTCGGGAACAGCCAAAACGTCCTTCGTATACTGCATCAGCTGCGCTAACACTACTGCTCCGCAAAGTTCCAAACGTGGAAGCGTGATCGTACGCTGACTTGGAGCTACCTTCGTCTTTGCCAGGAGCAAGTTGACCTGTATACTCCCATCACTGTCAAGCACACGAACGTATACTACCGCACCGTATGCTTTCATCGACGCATCACAGAATCCATGTAGCTCGATATCCTTGTTGGTTTTGCTTATCTGAGTCCAGCGTGGTATTCGAAGCGTCTCGATCATAGGAAGTTCTCCATGAAAAGCATCCCAATCCTTCTTCAAAGTAGCTGGAACCGGATCATCCCAATCACAACTTAGTTCCCAAAGCCGCTGCATCATTAACTTTGCCGTGATGACGCATGGTGATATCCAGCCAAGGGGGTCGAACAGTTTGGCTATGGTGGACAACATTGACCTTTTTGTTGTGGCTTCTGATGACTGTTGCACATTTTGGTAAGAAAAGTAGTCGTCTACCGGGAACCATTTTATGCCAAGGGTTTTGACATGATTTGACATGTTGAACGGCACCTCAAAATCTAACTCTCGATCTGCTACAGGTATGTCTTCGACGAGTTCCTTCACGTTGCTTGTCCATTTTCTTAAATTGAAGCCCGCGGACGCCAGAAGTTGATTCGCTTGGTCGCGTTTTGTTCGTGCTTCTTCCACAGTATCGGCACCACTGATGAGATCGTCCACATACATGTCCTCTCGGACAACCTTTGCGCCTTCCGGCAGGTGCGATTCTTCCTCTTCGGCTACACGCTTCAAAATTTTGATGGCAAGATACGGTGCACTTGCTGTGCCAAACGTTACCGTTTTAAGCCGATACATTTTGATTGGAGATAACCGATCGTTTCTCCACAGGATCAACTGATAGTAAGTATCCGGTGTATCCACTAACACCTGCCTATACATCTTCTCGATGTCAGCCGTAAACGTGATTCTGTGGGTTCGCCATCGAAGAACCAGATCAATAATGCTCGACTGTAATTTTGGGCCCACCAAAAGTCGATCATTGAGCGAACTTCCATCCAAAGTCTTCGCTGTTGCGTCGAACACGACCCTCAGTTTCGTGGTGGAACTCGATTCCTTGAAAACTGCATGGTGAGGCAAAAAATAGTGGTATGGGGTTGCCAACACCGAGTCGCCGACGTGAATTTCTTCCATATGCCCTAGGGTTGCATATTCCTGTATGCATTTGGCATAGTCTGCCCGAAGAGTTGGGTTTGCCTCCAGCCTCTTCTCCAAGTGCAGGAATCGTCGGACCGCGCTCTGCTTACTGGATCCCATCGCTGGAAGACATCCACCCTTAAACGGCAGTTTCACTTCATAACGCCCGTCAGGAAAGCGTATCGTGTGTTCGTTGAAATGCGCGTCGCATGCGATGTTCTCCTCAGTTTCATGTGTCTGGAACGGCAATTCTTCCATCTCCCAGAATCTCTGCAGCTGAGAATTCAGGTCAGCAGTCTGCACAAAACTGCGTATTTGCCGGGGATGTTCCGCTTGAACTTTCCCTAACACAATCCACCCTAACTGCGTCTTCTGAGCGGTTGGTCCGACTCCATCTGCAGGTCTTCTCACTTCTGGAAGGAGTATATCAGCATATACTTCGCTGCCGAGAAGTAAATTAATAGGTCCAGGAACGTGGAGATTTGGATCTGCCAACGTTAACCCTTTAAGATGTTGCCATTTGTCAGGTATCATTTGTTGGGCCGGGAGATGGCCAGTCAGCGACTTGAAGACCAGTGCCCGCACCGCGCCTCCATAGGTTGAGTTGCATGACGCAAGCTCAATATCCACGCATGTTTGAGTTGTGCCACTGCTGACCAACCCTAACCCTGACACCTCGACAAAGGTACGTTGCTTTTTCAGCTTCAACTGTTGTGCGGCATCTTCCGTAATGAAACATGCTTCCGATCCTGGGTCGATCAAAGCTCGGAGATGGTGTTGACGACCATCGGCTGCTCGCACCTTAACAATTGCTGTCGCTAAAAGTACCTGGTGAGTTCTGCTACCATGCGACGTGTGGTAATTTAAAACTTGACCACTTGTAGAAGCTTGTTGCACCTCTCGTGGTTCAAACTCCAGCGCGTTTGCATTGAACGAATGAGAAATTGCATTGTTACCTCTAGAAGTTGTTGTTGACCTCGACGGTGTAATGCTATTTGCGCGCACAGTTGCGTGTTGGGCCACGTTTTTGGCAGAAGTAGCAGCAGCCAGGTGATGGGCAATCCTGTGCGAAATGTCCTGAAGAAAGGCAGTTGTCGCAAACTCTCATGCGTCGAGCAGTCTGCTTCCTTTCCGCTGTGTCCATGTTCAGGAACCGCTGACACTTCCTTATGGAATGCTGTTGCAGATTGCACAAACTGCACATTCCCGACTCCCTGTTAAAAGTTGGCCGAACTGCTGGCCTACCTACTTGCCTACTGGCTGGCTTACCTGTTGGCTTAGATGCTGGCGTCGCAAACATCACTTTAGTGCTCTGAAAGCGAGAACGATTGGTAGCGAATGTCTCAGCTTTCATTTTTGACGCGGAGCACATCTCTTGCTGGTCAACAACCTCCAAAGTGCGGAAACGAGTATCTAAAAAGTCCGAAAACTCCACGAATTTCGGCAAATCTTTCCTGTTTCCCATCTTCTCTTCCCACAGCTTCTGCGTTGATGACGGCAACTTCTGGTGCAGGAACCAAATGAGCACCGTATCCCACTGATCGACCGGAACGTCCATGTTCTCCAGCGCTGACATACACTCCCGTGTAGTGAACAACAACTCCTTCAAACCTGTTGCAGTTTCCCGGGCCATAGGAGACTGCCCAAACAGAGCCTGCATCTGTAAATGCACCAGGATGCGTTTATGATCGTAGCGCTCCTTCAACAACTCCCACGCCTTTTCATAATTGGCCGCCTCGACCGACAAGTTTTGCAGGAAACGCTCGGCGTCACCAACCAAGCACGACTGTAGAAAGTGCAGCTTATCTATGTCGGCCAGACTACTGTTGTTGTGCACCAACGCACCAAAACGATCGTGGAATGCTCGCCAACTGGTGTACGCACCATCAAATTTGGGCAAGTCGATGCGGGGGAGCCGTATCTCCGACCGAGATGACGACTGTTGCGATGTTGCGTCCGAACATGCTGCATTGACGTCTGCTGTGGGCACAGGTTTGTGTCTTTCCGACGCCTCCATGAGCTCCACACGATAATCCATGGAAATGTCCAAAATCTGGTCGTATACATCCAGAAGATCTTCCTTCTTCATTGTCGTCTCCAGATGGTTTCCTCCTATTATGGCCTCATTATACACCTTTGACGTGGCGATGTCTTGCTCCAACTTAGCCAACCTTGCAGCCACATATGAGTGGTCAGACGCTCTTTTGGAGACTTTTTAAAGTTGACTAGGTCTTTCTTTATGGTCGTAAGTAAACCACTTTGAAGTTCCCCATATTTATACGACATTTTAACCAATATATTTGTTTTTTAGAATACAACAGAGATTAAAAAGAATATGTGCAAACTCACGTTTAAAATCAGCTGCAGCTGCCGTCAGTTTCTGTATCTTCTGAAGATGATAATTTTGTCGCGCGACGCGACGTTGTTTCGGTTTAGGTAACGCGAAATCAGATTTAACTTACAAAAGTTAGTTATTAAATCACTAAAATGATTTTGTACAATGCACTTTCGTGTATATATATATGTATATATATGTTTTAACTATTTAAGTTCTCACTTTATTGTCTAAAGTTATTGTTCTAACACACACACACTGTTTGTTAAAAGTTCAATAGTTGTTTTTGAAAAAGACGGATCGATAGGACCAATGTTTCTGACTAGGTTTATTTATTGTAAAAAAACTAGGGAAAAAAAATAACTTGTAAAAACTTTCCAGAAAAAGTAAAACACGTCCACTTGCAATCGTTATAAAATCGGTTGTATTTATTTACATTATGTACAATTCAGAGGTCAAAGTGACAAATTCTATGTTTTTATTTACATATTTCAGTTGACATTTGTATATTGTGGATTGTATTTAAACTTTAAGCATTGTTCGTTTTAATAATTATAGTTTAACATTTCTCATTTAACTATTTGAATTACATTGTACATTCGTACAGCAACCGATTCGCAACGTCCAACGACTTCTCCTTTCTTTAACCTTACATCGTACGGTCTGGTGTTTAGTAATCGTACGGGGACCATTTTTTTTTCGGTGCTACCAGTGTCTTCCCAATGATGACGCTTCGGGAGGAACACTCTGGGCCTGGTTCCACCATGAGGTATCGAAGGCTTCCAAACTCACCTTCCAGTTTTGTCCAAACGAACACTTCAGAAGAAGGAGGCAGAATCAGATCTTCCGTGATGACAGTCCTCAGTGTCGACGTACTTTCGTTCGAATAGGTCATTGGAAGTTCCATATTTTGGTACTTCAAAACTTGATTACCGATGTCCAAAATAACTCCGTGCTGTTTCATAAAGTCGATTCCAATGATGCACTCGTCACATATATCTGCCACCAGGAATTGATGACTAAACACTAGATCGGCCAGTCAGATCTTAAGACACACTTCTCCATATACTCTTGCTGCTTCTCCCGTTGCGGTTCTTAGACGGTAGCTATTGGTGTTATGAAGCCACGTCATCTTTACCAGGTCTCGACGTACTATGGATGCTGTGGCACCGGTGTCGATGGTAGCCAGATGTTTATTCCCGTTAATAGTAGTCTCCACAGTCAGACTTTTGTTGTCTCGTTTGGTCTGGGAGACCT
This sequence comes from Melanostoma scalare, assembly GCA_949752695.1. Classification (NCBI taxonomy): domain Eukaryota; kingdom Metazoa; phylum Arthropoda; class Insecta; order Diptera; family Syrphidae; genus Melanostoma; species Melanostoma scalare. The sequence goes on along the minus strand of OX456984.1, from coordinate 106,296,766 downwards.
GGATGGTGGTTTTGGGGCCATCGATACAAGAAACCAGCCTCTGCCCCTCGAAGTTGGTTCTTACTCGTTTCCCTGATGGGAAACGGGCTGAAAGGCAACGCTGGTGTTGTTGTTACCTTGCTCTGAGTTGGATCTCTTGCTTCCACAATGTTGACAACCGGCTTTATTTGGTGGTAGTCGGCATTGACGCTGTAAGTGCCCGGTCTTGTTGCAGTTCCAACATCTTGCTAGTCCGCTCCGGTTCTTTTGTATTTCAGCTCTTTGGCACGAGCATTCTTCGACTATGGCCTCTCTAAGTCGATGTACTCCATGAGAAGCCTGTTCTGCTGCTTCGACTGTCAATGCGAATGCTAAAGTTTCAGAAAGAGTACGTGTTCTAGCAGTTCGCACAGACCTCTGAAGATGTATATCGGAAATGGCACGAACGAAGGACTCAACAGCAAGCTGGTTGATGATTTCTTCTCCAGCATCCGGGTATGCCAGGTGAACCAGTCTTTCGACGTCTGCTTGGAGCAGCTGTAGACTTTCACCCCTTTTCTGGATTCTGTTATTGAGTTGGACTCGGAAGACTTCTTTCAAGTGGCTATCTCCAAAGCGTTTATCTATAGCTGCCACGAGAGAACTGAAATCGCCACTCTTACCAGCTGGAACTGTTTGAAGTAATTCAGCTGCTGGTCCTCTAAGAGCAAGAGTCAGTGCAATGTACTTGTCTTCGTCATCCCAGCCATTTGTTGTCGCGGCTGCCTCAAATTGTCTCTTGTAGAATGGCCAAGAAGACTGTCCATCAAATGTTGGGGGTTTCATCTCCTTTTTCTTTGCATACTCCCCAGCAGACTCTCGAATTTTAATCTTCCGAATCTGGTCCAATTCCTTGGTCAGAACAGAGAACTGTTTATCGCATCGGCTTTCCAAACGATTCTCTACAACAGAAAGCTGTTTTTCCACACCTTCAACGCGTTCGTCTAGGGCGCATACATTTTTCTCAATGTTACCCAATTTACCTTCTAGAATGTTTTTCTGACCTTCTAAAACATTCTGTTGCGCCTCAAGTCTTTCGAGAATATTCTGTTGTTCCTTCTTTTGTTCACTTCGTTGTTCTTCAAGTTGTTCGAGAACATTCTGCTGTTCCTTCTTTTGCTCGTTTCGTTGTGCTTCAAGTTGTTCGAGAACATTCTGCTGTTCTTTCTTTTGCTCGTTTTGTTCATACGACTCCAGTGTGAACAGTGCCTAACTCAAAAATCTAGGCAACTGATAGTTCGCCCTCTAAAATAATTTAATCTATGTAAAATTCTACTACATTTTGCCTGAAAAGTGTTTCGTCGCATAGCGACGGCACGGCATTCTCTTGTCAACCACCAACCTATCAACACATATCTTTAAATTAAAATCGTCTTTGGGCCTTCAGCCATTTTCTTGGTTGGTTTTTATTCAGCAAGTAAATCGTATTTTTACCAAATTTAACAATTTTGCCCTTCTGGCCTAAAATATTAATTTTTTTTATAACAAAATTTCATCAAAACCAAAATAAAGAAAATAAAATCACTACGAGCTACATATATAAAAGGAAAACGAAATACAAGGCATTTTTTTTTTTGGACAAGAAAGAAGGTGGAAATTTTGAAGGAGCATAAGCGTAAGTGTGTTATACATTAATCGAGGTGGACATTTTGAAGGAGCATAAGCGTAAGTGTGTTATACATTAATCGAGGAAATACAGCGTAAGTTCGGGTCTGTATGATCATTTGGTCCATCCGAGCGGATAATTGCGAGCCACACCACGCTGCATAGCGCGCCACACCGCGCTGTTAGCGCGCCACACCACGCTGTTTGCGCTCCACATTGCGCCACACATTGCGCTCCACTGCTTTACGAGGCACACCATGCTGCTTGGCAAGCCACATCACGCTGCATAGCGCGCCACACCACGCGGCATAGCGCGCCACACCACGCTGCATAGTGCGCCACACATTGCGCTCCACTGCTTTACGAGGCACACCACGCTGCTTGGCAAGCCACATCACGCAGCATAGCGCGCCACACCACGCTGCATAGCGCGCCACACCAAGCTGCTTTGCGCTCCACATTGCGCCCCACTGCTTTGCGAGCCACACCACGCTGCTTGGCGAGCCACACCACGCTGCATAGTGCGCCACACCAAGCTGCTTAGCGCTCCGCATTGCGCTCCACATTGCGCTCCACATTGCGCTCCACTGCTTTACGAGGCACACCACGCTGCATAGCGCGCCACATCACGCTGCATAGCGCGCCACATCACGCTGCATAGCGCGCCACACCACGCTGCTTGCGCTCCACGTTGCGCTGACCAGCGCTCGACATCACGCTGCTTTGACCATCCTAGCCACGCGGAAGTGTGCCCATCGTCAACGTGGGACCAGAGCGGAGTTTTCCTGTTTTTTTTTTGGCATTTTTCTTTTTTAACACCGTGTAAAGGGTAAGTGAACATTTTTTAATTGGCAATTTTTTTTTTATATACATTTCAATCTCTTTGTGTTGCACCCTGACCACCAAACGCGTCATTTTCCTTTTTTTTAACACGCAAATATATATATACGGTAGTTCTTTGTTTTGAAGTGGTTCCTAGGTGATCGCTTTCCATCGCGGTAGTGGTAGTTTTTTGTAGCTTCGATATTGGCAAGTGGTTTTGTTCCCCAGCCTATTTTTTGGTTTTTTGTGATTTTTAATAGACTGTCTTCCTCTTGGAAGGAGTCTGCGTTTTCTTTAACATTTTTTACTTTTGAAAAGCCGGGGTGGTTGGCCCCCAGTAGAATCTGTCAAGCCATTTGAAGATTCTAGAGCTTCGAAATTTTGATTTTTTTTTAATATTTAAATTTAAATTTTGACTTTTTACTTTTGAAATTTTTTATCACGTGCGTGCTGCACATACCGCTCGTAACGGTGTATTCAAGCCGGGGTGGTTGGCCCCCAGTAGAATCTTCAAACCTTTTGAAGATTCTTGCGCTTTAAAATTTTAATTTTTTTTTGAAATTTTTAGATTCTCTCAAAGCCGTTTGAAGAGTCTTGCGCTTTAAAATTTTGATCTTTTGAAATTTTTTTTCTCATTCGTGCCGCACACACCGTTCGTAACGGTGTATTCAAGCCGGGGTGGTTGGCCCCCAGTAGAATATTTCAAACCTTTTGAAGATTCTTGCGCTTTAAAATTTTAATTTTTTTGTTGAAATTTTTAGATTCTCTCAAAGCCGTTTGAAGAGTCTTGCGCTTTAAAATTTTGATCTTTTGAAATTTTTTTTTCTCATTAGTGCCGCACACACCGTTCTTAACGGTGTATTCAAGCCGGGGTGGTTGACCCCCAGTAGAATCCTTCAGGCCTTTTGAAGATTCTTGTGCTTCAAAATTTTGAATTTTGAAATTTTTAAATTTAAATCTTGACCTTTTTTGAGAGTCTGCGTTTTTGAGTGCTGTAAGCCACGAGTTAGTTTTAAATTTTCTTGGTTTCGTGTCGCTTTCTTGTCATTTATACAATCTGAAAATCACTTTCTGTGATGGCTTTGATGGAAGACTTCTTTTTCTCGTCTGATCAATTGGTCAAGTTTCACCAAGCGGCGAAAGAGGTGCCAGATCACGGGCACACACTTTCCGCTCTCCAAGTCAGAAAGTCAGAATTAAGAGAACGGTGGCTCGCAGTCAAAGAAGCGTATGCGCTATGCATAAAATTCAGGCCAAAGACAAGAGAAGCCGCCTTAGACATTGAAGCCATAGAAACCAAGTATAAACTGTGCAACGAAAATTATGTGGCATGCTCAGCTTTTTTTCTCGATCACGAAGCACGACTGAAACCTGAGGGTATTGGCAAAAATTCGATATCTGAACAAACATTCGCTCCTCGCCACCTCAAATTACCTCCATGTGAGGTATTCAAGGGGGATTATATTTCCTGGCCGGTTTTCCGAGATATGTTTGAGGCAGTCTACATTAAACACCCCCAGTTGGGTGAAGTAGAAAAACTCTTCCATCTTAGAGCCAAAACCAAAGACGAGGCTTATCGGATTGTCAGCCAATTTCCGCTAACCAATGCCAGCTTTTCACTAGCCTGGGAAGCGTTGCGGGCTACGTATGAAAATACTCGAATCTTGGTCAACAATCAGGTAAAAAATATCTTTAACTTGCCAACAGTACATGAAGAGTCGGCCAAATTGATCCGCACCCTTCAGATTACTGTAAATGATTCGGTATCAACGTTGCAAGCGCATAAGGTTATAACGCAAAACTGGGATCCGATTCTCGTTTTTGCGTGTTCAAGTAGACTGCCCAAAACTACATTGACTCTATGGGAACAATCCCTGGAAGACCCGACGAAAGTTCCGACCTGGCAGCAATTAGACTCGTTCTTAACGTCTCGCTTTCAGGTGCTGGAGTCCATTTCGGACACCACGTCGACAAAAGGCACAGGGCTTAATAGACTTCCCAAAAAGGAGACGAATGTTTGAAACAATAATAGAGTCAACACATACCTTGCCAAAACAGGGGGGGGGGAATGCAAAATCTGTGCGGCTGCGCACTCTATTTATGAGTGTGCCAAATTTTCGGCAATGTCGATCCCAACGAGAATCCAAACGGTACGGCAGCACAAACTGTGCAACAACTGTTTAAGCGCGAGTCATACAAAGGTCGCTTGAACGAGCAAATATTCTTGTAGCCACTGCAAAAAACGGCATCACTAACTGTTGCACCTCAACGCTAACGAAAACGGAAATAAAATGCAGTCCACTAATCTCCCTAGTGCAACAACAGCTCCTCAAATATCGGCGTCGTCACTTCCATTCGTACCTCAAGCGTCGTTTCAAAACTTTCATGTCGGTGCTCCCAAGAAAATATTGCTTGCAACGGCACTAGTTTGCATTGTTGGCAAAGAATCCAAACACATAGTTCGCGCTCTTATCGACCCTGGTTCCGAAATATCGTTTATCTCAGAGGCAGTACAAAAGCGTTTGAACTTGCCCGTAACGGATAAGAATACAACCATTTCCGGAATCAGTGGTAATCTCGCCATAACGTCGAAAAAACTCTGTTCGTTTGCAATCACGTGCTTAGATGAAACCCAGATCACCATATCCGCTCAGGTAATTGTGCTTAGATCATTGACGAACAACCTGCCAAGTTCATCGTTTAGTGTCATCGATCCCAACCTTTTTGGCGGCCTCAAACTGGCTGATCCGACGTTTAATAAATCGTCCCAGGTTGATTTGCTGATCGGTGCGGATTTATACCCATCGATCATAAGGAACGGTCTCCAGCTCATCGCAGATTCCCTCGTGGCTCAGAACACAATGTTTGGCTGGGTACTGTCCGGACCAGTTCCGGAGTCGTTCCAATCGTTCAATACATTCGTAGTATCGAACAGTTCGAGTACTTCCAATTTGGATACTCAACTACGAAAATTTTGGGAACTCGAGGAACTGCCGTCCACAGTCATTCGGTCAACAGAGGACTGCTACTGTGACGAACTATATAAAAACACAACTTCGAGACGTTCGGATGGGAGGTATGTTGTTCGTCTGCCATTCAAGGCACAATCGTCAAAGGGCAAGTTAGGGTTCTCTAGGCATATCGCACTAAGGCAGTTCTCTAGAGTCGAAAGATCGTTAGCCATGAAGGCGGAGCTCAAGTCTCAATATTCAAGCGTTATTTCGGAATACCTCGCCCTCGGCCATATGCGGAAAGCGCCTCCGGTCGAAAAGATTTCCAGAGGTCAAGTAAACTCGTTCTATCTGCCACATCATGCGGTCATAAAGCCTGAAAGCACGACCACCAAAGTGAGGGTTGTTTTTAATGCGTCTCAATCGTCATCGAATGGGGTAAGTTTAAACGATTTGTTGTATCCAGGGCCCGTATTGCAGCAAGATTTACCATCTCTCATTCTCCGCTGGAGATTTTATAAATTTGTCTTTAATGCGGACATTGAGAAAATGTACCACCAAATCTTGGTCGACCCTAGAGATACTCCATTTCAACGAATCCTCTTTCGCAGTTCGCCAGAGTCCGAAATCGAAGACTTTGAACTTCAGACCGTCACTTTTGGTGTCAATTGTGCTCCATATCTGGCCATCCGCACCCTCTTGCAATTGGCAAAAGAAGGCAGAACCGTGTATCCCCTAGCGTCTAGAATCATTCAATCGGAGTTCTATGTCGACGATGTTCTATCTGGTGGTCATTCTCTCAGTTCGGCTAAACAGGCACAAATCGAACTTATAGCGTTGCTTAACTCAGCTGGGTTTCCACTACGTAAGTGGACCGCAAATTCGTCTAGCTTACTTAACCATTTGCCACCAGAACATGTGCTGAACGAAAGTTTCTTGAAGCTCGATGCTGACAGCACCACAAAAACACTAGGGGTACGATGGAATGCCAAAGGAGACAATTTTTACTTCACCACGCAACGCATTTCACTGTCGACAAATCCGACCAAAAGAGAGGTCTTCTCTCAAATTGCTCGTCTTTTCGATCCTGCGGGGTGGTTGGCCCCCGTAGTGATAATTGCCAAAACGTTGATGCAACGCATTTGGGCGGAGCACACTGAGTGGGACGAGCGTATCAGCCCTGAATCATTTGCCACTTGGAAAGAGTTTGCAGAGTCATTACCTTAAATACAGGTTATAGAAATCCCACGTTGGGTTGAATACTCCCCCACTGTGGAGATTCAGTTTCATGGCTTCTGTGACTCTTCCGAGAAAGCATATGCGGCAGCGCTTTATATACGCGCAAGTCACCCTAAAGGAGAAGCATCCTCCTACTTGATGTGTGTGAAGTCCAAAGTTGCCCCTCTAAAGACGGTCTCTTTACCGCGCCTTGAGCTGTGCGGAGCAGTTTTGCTTTCAAAAATGATCAAATTTTACCTACCCAATTTTCCAATTCAGACATATCAAATCTTTTTATGGACAGACTCATCCATAGTCTTGGCCTGGCTCAAAAAACCTCCGTGCGTTTGGAAAACCTTTGTGGCAAACCGTACCAGTGAAATACAGGACAATGTCGGCAACGCAGTATGGAAGCACGTCAGATCTGCCGCAAATCCTGCGGACTTGGCCACTCGAGGTGTATTGCCCTCCGATCTGAAGCAGAATCGTATGTGGTGGCGAGGCCCATCATGGCTCTGTGAACCAGCCTCTCAATGGCCGGTGGCATTACCAGAAGCTCCACGTACTGAAGATCTCGAACAGAAAGAGGTTTCCTCGTTAGTGGTCCAGCCAAATTTTCAGAGTCCTCTAGTGGGACTAATAGGCATTTCTCTCGACGACTCCGGACAAAACACCAACTCATTGGTAGTTCAACAAGAACCGGAAGACTTTCTTGATCGTTTTTCGACTTTATCCCGCGCTATGCGCGTATTGTGCTATGTTTTTCGCTTCTTCGGGTCTATCTCAAAGCAACAACGCAAATACAAGTCTCGTGACATCTCGCAACCAGAAATGGAGTTTGTGAAAATTCGTCTGATTCGATTGGCTCAAGAAGCTCATTTTTCGACAGAATATTCGCGGCTTGCAGCTGGCAAGCCAGTGTCAACAAAAAGTTCTATTTTGTCCTTTAATCCATTTTTGGATTCAAACAAGCTTCTTAGAGTCAATGGGCGACTCTCGAACTCAGACATTTCGTACAATGAACGTCATCCTATAATACTACCATTTAAATCCCGTTTTGCGTGTCTCCTGGTTCAATTCACTCATGAGATTTCAATGCACGGTGGCAACTCTTTAATGGTGCGACTAACGAGACAATGTTTCTGGGTGCCAAAACTCCAAATTCTGGTTAAGTCTTGCATTCGTCGTTGCACCACATGCGTGACCAACAAAAAAGACTTAAGCAAGCAGATGATGGCAGCCCTACCGCCCGAAAGAGTTACATTTTCGCCACCGTTCACATTCACTGGAATCGACTTCGCGGGTCCCTTCATAATCAAGAGTTTCAATGCACGAAATTGTCGTATGACCAAAGGGTATGCATGCGTGTTTGTCTGCTTTTCCACCAAGGCAATTCACCTCGAAGCTGCAAGTGATTTGTCATCTGAAGCGTTCCTCGCGGCCTTTGCCAGGTTCACCTCAAGACGAGGCTTACCTAAAGAAGTGTTTTCCGACAATGGAACGAACTTTACAGGTGCCGATGCAATTTTACGCAAGGAGTTTAAGAAGTTTGTAAACACGATTCCCAAAGAAACGAGCCTTAAGTATGGCGTTCAGGGTTTGAAATGGAATTTTATTCCACCCGGGGCACCTCACATGGGAGGTCTATGGGAAGCCGGCGTTAAAAGTTTCAAAAGCCATTTAAGAGGGCTGGGGACCAAGGCCAAGTTTACGTTCGAAGAATTTGCAACGGTTTTAGCACGTATCGAAGCGTGTTTGAACTCACGTCCAATATCGTCCATGTCCACAGATCCTTCTGATCTGTTGGCATTGATGCCAGGGCATTTTTTACGCGGCGGTCCGCTTTTATCTTTTCCGGAACCGAATCTGGCCGATGCAAATTTATCGTTAATCAATCGGTGGGAAAAAGTAAAATGCCTACAACAACAGTTCTGCCACAGATGGAAAGATGAATATCTCAAGGAACTACATCAACGACACAAATGGAAAACACCTCAAACCAACATTAAAGTTGATGATTTGGTCGTCATTAAAAACGAAAATCTGCCATCCACCGAATGGCGTCTAGGCCGTGTTATAAATATACACCAGGGTTCCGATGGTCGAGTCAGAGTTGCAACACTAAAGACCCAAAACGGAGAAATAGTCCGACCCATAGTAAAACTGTGCCTATTGCCTATTAACTAAATTGCCAATTAATCAATTTTCACTTACTTTATTTTCAGTAATATTTTTTTTGGCGTATTTCGCCAAGGGGGGCGGTAATGTTCATACGACTCCAGTGTGAACAGTGCCTAACTCAAAAATCTAGGCAACTGATAGTTCGCCCTCTAAAATAATTTAATCTATGTAAAATTCTACTACATTTTGCCTGAAAAGTGTTTCGTCGCATAGCGACGGCACGGCATTCTCTTGTCAACCACCAACCTATCAACACATATCTTTAAATTAAAATCGTCTTTGGGCCTTCAGCCATTTTCTTGGTTGGTTTTTATTCAGCAAGTAAATCGTATTTTTTCCAAATTTAACAATTTTGCCCTTCTGGCCTAAAATATTAATTTTTTTTATAACAAAATTTCATCAAAACCAAAATAAAGAAAATAAAATCACTACGAGCTACATATATAAAAGGAAAACGAAATACAAGGCATTTTTTTTTGGACAAGAAAGAAGGTGGAAATTTTGAAGGAGCATAAGCGTAAGTGTGTTATACATTAATCGAGGTGGAAATTTTGAAGGAGCATAAGCGTAAGTGTGTTATACATTAATCGAGGAAATTCAGCGTAAGTTCGGGTCTGTATGATCACGTTTCGTTGCTCTTCAATCAGCTTCTTCTGTTCGTTTCGTTGTGCTTCCAGTTGTTCGAGAACATTCTGCTGTTCCTTCTTTTGCTCGTTTCGTTGTTCTTCAGTCAGTTTCTTTTGTTCTAATAATAGCTTCATTATACTAGATAAATCTACACTTTCACTTACTTTCTCTTCCTCCACTTCTGTTTCAAAAACAAAAGTGTTAACGTCTTCCCCTTGCTGTTCCAAATAATTGTGCAAGCGCAGGACGAGCTCATTTTTTGATCCCGCTCTAGAAAGATTTCGCTTACCTAACTCACTTTTAAGCTCAATGCAGTTGAGCTCTTCTAACAACTTACCCATTTTCACTGTATATAATTATTATTTTTCTTCTTTTTTTTTTCACTTTTTTTTTACACTTTACTAGTCAAATAAGTTTTATTAACACTTCTGACACCAATGTAACGTGCGCTTAGTTCGCAAAATAAAACTTCACCTTTCAAATTATTTCTATCACTTTTATTCAGTATCTATACTTTATTCGAACTCAACTCGACTATTGGACTATCACTTGTGCACAACAATTCACTCTTAACTTTATCACTCTATAATCAAAACTGCCCTCTGGTTGCCTCGGCCGGGCTATTTATATCGAATGACATTTCATCTAGAACTCTCCAGTAACTTCCACATGGTCTGCAACTCTCCACTGTTTTGGCTGTCAAATATTTTCTCTCCTAGAATTTCTACACTTGCACTAGTGCTCCCAGATGTGTTTTTTTCCGGTTGAACGTTTTCGATTAGGAAATTGGTATTAGATGTTGGGTTCATGTTACAATAGACATACAGCCATGAAGTTTTAATTTTTTGATCAGAAATTATATTTATCACAAAGCTGTATAATTTTTTTCTTAATAATAATTTTTTTGAAGAAATTTTCTATCTAAAGCTGTTTTCATTGGTTCTTACCAAAAAAAAGTAAAAAATTATAACTTTTGAAATAACCTTTTTTAATTGATCTGTGTAGCACAATTATTAACCAATTGCCAACAGTTTAAGTTTCCACTTTTTCTTAACACAAACAAAAGTATAAACTTAAACTGTTGGTAATTGGTTAATAATTGTGCTACAGAAATCAATGAAAGCTTTCTGAACTCAGCAGAATATGGACAAGAGACTGGAATGTAAAGATTTTGATTGTGCCAAGATTTTTAAAAATTGTTGACATATTTTGATGTAAACTTGTAGCAAAAAAAGTTGTTAACAAATTTTGAAAATAAAATACTTTAGTACGAAACCAATCAGATATAAAACATAAATACACATACAAAGAAGGATAAAAATTTGACTCTTTGACCCGCAACTCATGCAGTCATCTTTGTTCTCCAGGGAACCAGGAAGAAACACTGATTTGACCATTTTGGTTATTTAGTGTTAAATTGTATTGCATGTGCGGCTGGTTATGGTTCGGCCGCTTCTTATTCATCGAAATCTGCATCCTAAGTGAAGATGACATGTTGATCAGTCAACAAATATCATTACAAAACAATTTGTTGGCACTCACCTTAGTCTGTTGATTGATTTCCCTGTCTATCACCTCAACCTTCTCCAAATGCTTTAAATGTAAAAATATTCGCTGTCTCTGAAGACCCTTGCAGTTTCCCAGCATGCTTGCGATAACCGAAATTGCATGTTTCTCGTACACGTCGGAACTAAGTACTCGGTTCTTGTTCTTCTTTGGAGTGTTCATGGAGTTGTCAGTGGATACTTGATAATGTTGTTATTGGGTGAAAGTCTTGCATCTGAAATGTAAAATATTTTATATGTAGCTCTCACCATTATTATATATATCATAATGGTGAGAGCTACAGACTAGACGTGTTTTGTAATCGGGCAGTTTTATCTTGTGTTTTCTTCCATATTTGAGTTCCCAATCACAAAATTTTTTTGACATCATTATCATTGAAGTCAGTTTAATAAAGATCAGTGAAAAAAGACACTTATAAATACGTAGAAATCGCCGAATTAATAAATTTAATATTTCTTTCTTTGCCAATTGTAAAACCGCAAATAAAAGGCGTGTTTTTTTTTATGCTAGTATATAGTACAGTAAAAATTTCCCTTGGGGAACAACAACAAATCATTTTACTGTCGTAATTTTCCACAGTGAAAACGGGGATGGCATTGCTGTGGATTGATAGTTTCCAGCTTTGAAAATAAGATGGCACCACCATTGATTTCAGTTCAACAAAGCTTTTTCGAAAGGACGTGTTCAAAAAAAATGTGGTATTTGCAAAGAAATTTTTTCTCTCGATTAAAATTAAAGAAATAAAAACTATATTCATATTGAATTTTCGCCCTGTTTCTTACCTGGTGGTGTATATAATACAGGATTTTGCACTAGTTCTTTTAAACTGAAGCTAATAGCTTTTCTCATGGAATTATTTGACTAAAAAATATAGCCCAATCTAAGAAAAAAACAAAATAAAACAAACAAACAAAGCAGTAAAAAATGATCAAAAGGGAAAGATATATGTATAAAAATTAAACATTCTTTAATAGAAATTCAAGTTTGGGACTAGCAGTACGTGTTTCAACTTAATTTAATTTGGGTTGTGTTTATTTGTGCGGTAGTATTATAGTTCAATTTCACGGTTTTGTAAATAGAAACAACTTATTTTCCTTCTTAACCTATCGAAAAGACTGGTCGATAGTGTAAAATTGCTTTCTCAAAGATTTGGATAAAAAATAAATTGATTCTGTTTGCCAATGGAAAATCTCATCAAAGACTAGTTTTTAATATCTTTTTACATACTCCCCGAACATACCCGAAAGTTTTTTTCAACAAAACAGCTGACTTTGACATAGAGCTTTCTTCACTGCTGGACGATGCCTCCAAAAATAGTAAAAAAAAAAAGCGCTGTAAGAGAGAATCTGATGTATGGAAAATAAGAAAAAAATACAAATTCATAGATACCTGGCTTTGTATCGTTATTCATTTGATAGAACAATTAACGAAACAAACCTGGTATGAATTTGATTTTGTTTCATCTTGAATTTCACAGATAGCTTTAAAAAGTAACAGCAAGCTTTGACGTTGAGCTCCATCTTGTTGCTGAAAATAGAACTGAAAATACTGTGGACAGATCGTTTTTTTTTAACTCGAATGCTGTACTATATACTAGCATAAAAAATAACACACCTATAAATTCCTTTGTCTCTCTTCGAACCCCAATTGAACCACACCTATTCAATTGCTGCATTTACATATGTCTGAATCATACAACAAACGAAGTCGCCCATCAGACAACTCGACCAAGCTAGTTACAGACCCTAAAAACTCACCTCGAACGTCACCACAGCAAAAATAAAAAAAAATGGCTTACGACGATAGTGCTTTATTGTCCAAATTAGATGCCAAACTAAGTGAATAAAGTCAACTAATAATAACTCTATTATCCCAACAAATGAAAAATGATAATGAAAATCTTTCAAAAAAGATTCAAGATCAATTTGATTTCGTCAACATGAATATAAGTGTTATTAGGTTTGTTCGTTGAAGCCCTAGGGTCGCCATAGGGTCGCCACAAAGCGTTTTTTTGAGAAACCTAAATCCACCCTGAATGTCAAATTGAGTGTTTTTTGAGCCATAGGTTTGCCATAGGTTTTCCCCAAACTCGCCCTAGCTTTTTGCTGTGGCCAAGATTTTTATTCGCGAATCGTTATCAAAAAAGAATAACCATTTAGTTCGGCACGCGACTCAATTAAAAAAGTAAACAAAATTGCGGCTGTGTTTACCATTCGGGGCAGAGTTTATGTCAAGTGACTGCTGTCAGATGTCAAAGGAGTTTGCGTCGATAACGTAGAGGATCTAGATGGAATTGCCAGTCAAACACCTCAGGAAAACTAAAACATTTATTTATATATCAGTTATAAATCAGTTCAACTTGAGAACGTGTGGGGTGCATATCTCGTGTTTACGACTCTATCTATTTTAATCATAATGTCTTGCATTTGTAAACTTAAAGTTGAGCGAAACGCTCCCAAAATTCAATGCATTATATGCAATCTAGTTTTTCATTTGAAGTGTGTTAATCTTAAAGCTAGTGACATAGAATACTTGAAAAGTAATAACATTGGGTATCAGTGCGATTCTTGCAAAAAAACAAGACGAAATTCACTTCGTTCCTCACCACCACCACCTAATAGAAATAGACACGATCACATGCCATCTGTAACAGCTGTAATACAACAAGAACTACAGCATCAACATAATATACCGCCACCACAACATTCATCAGCATTATCTTTAGCTACTACACCACAGATAAGCAACACATCAGCTGCCTACCATGCCCACACTGCCCCGAAAGCACAAACAGCTATCTCTCTCACCACCAACACCAACAACACATCTAATGTAACAACGGAGATACCAACTAACGTCACCTTGGAGATGATCTATAAGGAAATTCTACAAATAAAATAAATTCACAAAGATCAGATCGATAAATTAAATCAAATTATGGAAGAGAAGGAAGATAAAATTTTTGTTCTGGAAGAAAAAGTAAACTATCTTGAACAACAACTTCTCTCAAATAGTGATAGATAAATAGATAGATAGATAGATTTTTATTGAATATCAGTAAAATTTACATTATATCACATAGTTTTTTCATTTCATTTTTTTTACAAGAAATCATTTTAGCATGGCAATTGCCGTCTGCCAGATTGACAATAAAACACAAAAAAGTAAAAAGCTCTCATTATATAAGGGGCATATTGCAATAGTATGATAAGCCACATTTTCAAAATATCGAGTAAATTGCATTTTTAGTTAAAAAAAAATTAGACAAATCTAGGGAGCACGATTCACATCCAATTTTTTTTTATATATATGTGACATAGTATTCCTTAATATTATCCCCAAATAGTGTGGGAAAGAAACATGGAAAGCACGAAAAAAAAATAAAAGAAGAAAAATCTGGTGGCTTATCATGTTTTTGCACAAACAAAAAATATAAATTTAAATTTGAAAAATAAAAAAGTGTAATGTTTTTTTTTAAGAAAAAAGAATTTATTGTCGTTATAATGTTATTTATGAAAAATGTATGTTAGTATTAAAAAAATATATTTTCGTGAGACATAAGTTAATTTTCGAGATCTTCAATTTCGACTTCTGTTTCGTTTTCAATGTCGTTCGATAATAAACCGTTGTAAAAAGGATGGTGAATAGGAGGAATATAAGGCAACAAGGACTTAAGATTGAGTAACTTTGCCTTAGATATTTTAACAGGCTCAATATATTTTTTTTTATACTACTCAAACTTGTGGCCACAGGTCTACCCCTTTTTAAAATGTTTACTTCCTTATATTGTTCATTAATGCAATGTTTCACAAAAAAAGATTTTGGGCACGTTTCCTTGAAATGAAAGCTTAAAACAGAAGCGAAATCCAAATTTATTTTGTCAGTGAATCGAGCTTTTTTATTAACGCCTGCCAAAAGACTGTCAAAGCTGAAGAAGTCATCTTGTTGCATTATATTCAACTCAAAAGGTGTTTTTTTGTTTGATTCCTTGATGACTTTATGCCAACCTTCAGGCGAGTAGATTTCATTCGCATATTTCCTGTGGCGCTTTTCTATTAATGCGAAGTCCCTGTCAGATGGTAAATGCGTGTGTCCGCTTACTAGAAAGTGGTGCGTTATGCTTTTAAATTTTTTTTCCCGGACTAGATGATGCCAAAACGCCATTAAAAGCCAATTTTTGTTTTGTCCTGGACAGTTGTCAGTAAATATGACTAGGTCTTCAACATCGGTTATATTATTTAGAAACTTCATCAAAACAGAAGCAACCTCATCAGCTCCACGTCTGGCCTGATTTTCTGTCCATACGTACATATGTCCTGTGCCAGATGTACAATCATGTATCCCAAGATTGTACAGCCAAATTTTTCGGCAATAAAACGCAGGCCCAGTGCTTAGCTTCGGAATGGGCATGGCTTGTTGCAAATCAAAAGAAATAACACACTTTTTTATATTGCTCTTAGAGGTTTCTGTTTCAGATTTAAGCAAATCTTGCATTGCCCTAGCTCGACCCTTGTGTAAGTTTATTATTGTTTCAAGAGCAAGCACTTGTTGTTCGTCATTATTTTCCTTAGCTGTATTTATCTTAATGAGTGTTTCATCACAAGTTTTACAGGTGTCCGACTTTGGTAGTTTGAAACCGATATTAAACTCGGTACAAAATATTTGACGATATGCACTTTCTTTTACAGGATCAATACCTTGCTCGTTGCACCAAGGCACAAAGTGATCTCTATAAAGGCTTGCAATAGTCATGTCGCAGTTAAGATATGTTTTCTGAAGGTTATCTGATCTACTGTAGTGGCTCTGGTACTTTGGAATCAGGTTTATGTGATCCCTGACAGATTGTTTTTTGTCCAATGAAATTTTGTTTGGTCTATTTTCGTGAGTACCCCGTCTATCTTTTAATGGAACATCACATCCTCCGCTCTTTTTCTTTATTATGCGATCTACTCTTCCTCGGGAATTTTGAAGACAAAAAAAAAAAAACAAAATTCAACCTTGCAAACTTCAACATTTTCCCCATCCACATTTACCGCATACGTAGCAGAAAACTTTCTAATAGACTCTTGACGCTTCTGTTTTTTGGGATAAGACCTTTTTTTCCTACCCACTTTTATACACCCGAAAAGATAACTATTCTGTAAATCGTAACATCCCAGATCCCAAAACTTGTTAAAAATAGTTTCTTGAGTATTAGAAAGCTTTTCACGACACTTATTCTTGCATCTACAAGGAGAACCCAATTCACGAGGAGAAATAATTTGTTTCGACTTCACCGAAACATATTCTTGACCTTTGTTGCGTCTTCTCTTGCTTTTAACCCGATGGTAATTTGTGACACGTCTTTGTCTCCAACGAGATGAGGAGGCTTTTTCTGGTGTTACCTCATTTAGTCTTCTTGGTTTTTGTGGTGGCGATGGAGTTCCGTGCTCGGATTCTGAACTAGTTGTCGGCTCCTGAAAAATGATTCTAATAAACTATGACATGTAACGGAAAACAGAAAAAAAACTTGGCTGTGTTTCATAGGTATCTTCCCAAAACTTGTTTTTTACTTTTTCCAAGCAAGAGCTTTTGACATAGAATATTAATTTATATTATTGATTACAAACACAAAATCAAAAAGGTCTTGCCTAAAATTTACTCAAACTTTTTCCCTAGCTTTATCAAAAAAAAAAAAAAAATACTTAGGAACATGATAAGCCACAAGCCACAAAGGAAATTAGTTGACTTTTGTTTATAATAAGATGATAAGCCACAAAAATATATATTTTGCACATACCATATCTATTTCAGATGATATTCCACCGTCCGATGGTATAAAATCTCCATCAAGTATGCTATCATCATTATCTTCCGAAAAATCAGAGCTTTCCATACTTTTAAACAATTTTAATGATTTTATAAAAAAAATACTTATTTAAATCGATGCCATTTAACAAGTGGCTTGTCACGTTATTACAGTAAAATTCAATGCAAAATCTTAATGGAAAAAGTATATTTAATGCATACTAGCGACACCTGATGAAAAATAGATATATGCTTAAAAGTTTATGTAGGTATTCTATTTGCCAATAGACTGAGTCAATAAAAACCATTTTTCAAAAAGTGTGGCTTATCATACTATTGCAATAAGCCCTTCATATGTATAGGTACATTTCATTATATAATAAAAAATTATTAACAATTCTATTTAACAAAATAAAGTTAACAAACAATAGTTAAAAACTCTAAGGGAATTGAACAGAAACATAATTAGAAATCTTCATTCGTAATAGCAATTCTATATCTGAGCGCAATTTTGCAAAATTCATACAGTTTAACAACATCCATCTCATTCAATAAACTTATAACTCGATCTTCGGATAAAAAGTCTTCTCCAAATATATTCCTTCTGATTTCTCTGAGAATTGGACATTTTCCAACGAAGTGCACCGTATCCTCTCTTTCAGCCAAATTACACATGTAAAACTAAAATTAATTTGGCATCCTTCAGCTAAATCTTGCCACTCACGGTACCAACTATTTTGGTCTTGTATCGCTTTTATGGCCACTCTTTTCACGACTCGAGAATCGTTCATTTTAAAAATTTTAAGTAAGAAGTCAGCTTGTAACTTCAATGTTTTTATAAACAAAGGTGAGAGAGAGACCAGTTTCCAACATGATGACGTAATTCGGTGTATTCTGCGGTAAACGAAATATTCTTTTGATGAAATGCGTGAGGAGTTTTTCAACCGAGTTGTACTTTTTGCATCCCCATACCTGTGACCCATATAAAAGTATGTTTTCAGCAACTGCTTCAAAAACCTTAAATTTGCTACTGTGCGCTATAAACTTACTCATGAAGCATTGTTTCCATGTCAAATTAATAGCAGTTTTCGCCTTAACCAGTTTCTCCTTTAGGTGTTTCTCCATATTAAAATTATTTGTTACAGTTATGCCAAGGTATTTGTAGTCCCGTACACATTCAATATTTTCGCCATTAGAATTCCATTTTTCATTTGCTGCATTGCGTCCACCACCACTCTTAATGATCATAACCTTCGATTTATCGATGTTGACTGTTAAATTCCATAGCTGGCAATACAGATAAGCTTTATTAATCATAAGCTGCAGGGTTTCCGGAGAATACGCAAACATGACTATATCGTCTGCGAACAACAGTGCCTTAATTTTTATTCCAGCGAAATCTACTCCGCCAGGCAAGTAGTCAAGAAGGTCATCTATGAAGAGTGCAAACAGGGTAGGGCTTAATGTACAACCTTGTCGCACTCCCGATGCGGTTTCAAACCACTCCGATAACTCTTCGCCTGTCCATACTGCCGACCTGGTTCCTCTATATAAGTTTTCCAAAACACGTCCAAACTTCAATGAAACCCCAAGACTATACAGCTTATAAAACAGCGCACCTCTATCGATTGTATCAAAAGCTGCTTTAAAGTCGATGAAAAAAACATATAAATTTTTCTTTTGTTTCAGAAAGTGCTCAGCCAAGCTTTTGAAAACAAAAATGTTGTCGATAGCTGAATATCCTGGTCTAAAACCAGCCTGGAACTCTTTCAGCAAGTTACCGGTCTCAATCCAATTAACGAGACGCTTATGCAACATCGTTGTTAGTATCTTGTAAGATGCATTTAAAAAGGAAATCCCTCTGTAGTTTGCTGCATCCAATAGTGATCCTTTCTTGTGGATTGGGAATATTATGGCATCACGAAATTCATTAGGGGAAAGATCTCCCTCCAAAACTGCGTTGAATAGTGATAAAAGATGTTCTTTAAGCAAGGCAGTTCCATATTTAAGAAATTCCACTGGAATACCATTTGAACCGGCTGCTTTCCCATCTTTAAGGGTAACAAGAGTTTCTTCCAACTCACTACCTGTAAATGCAGCGTCCAAAGAGTCAACTATGAATCCCGGTGTTGCAAAGTGCCACATAGTTGGCATTGTTTTAGGGTTCAAAAGAGCATTGAAATGGGAACCCAGTACATTCGTCGAGAGTTTTGTGTGGATGGTGAATTGCTTTCCATTAAGTTCCCTTGCCAGTTTCCAAAACTCACCCGAATTTTTACAGGAAGCCAATTTTGTTGCTTGCATAACCGCGTATGTTTTTTTTTTTTTTTTGATTTTACAAAGCTCTTTAAATTTCTTATTGGCTTCTAAATAGAAACCCTTAAATAATCCTTGGGTGGAGTTGCGAAAAATTCTCAACCACGCAAAAGATGTTTTTCGAGCCTTTTCACATTCATCATCAAACCAAGGTTCTTTTCTTATTATTATTCTGTTTTGGTTGAATTCTTCTTGTGGGAAAGAAGCCTTTATAGTCTGTTCCAACTTAGAAAAGTCTTCGATTTGTTGTGATTGGAGTTGCATATCAAGAGATAGTCGATATTCTTGCGCCTTAGTCTCCTTCCATTTGAGTTTGGGCAGGAGGTGCATATTGGTTACTTCATAAATGGTCAGAGTATGGCACTCCCCTTATCTCAAAATCCTTCAAGAAGTGTTCCCAGTCTTCCCCTATGACAGCGTAATCGATCACTGATGTTCCTTGACCTCCAACAAACGTAAAGTGTCCAGCTGAATCACCGGTACTGGTTCCATTTATTATACGCAGATCAAACGTATCACAAAACTCTACCAATTAAATACCTCTTGCATTAGAGCAAACATCTTTCGATTGTCTGAAAAAGCCTCTAAAATCATTCATCGCTCCTTGATATGTTCAAATCTCCAATTAGCATCACTTTCGATGCATCTATAACATTAAACACATCTGTTAATTTTTCGAAGTCTTCTTCCCAGTAGTTACAATTCAAATACGTCGGAAGTATTGAAAGACAGTTGTCGCATGTTTTTAATTCTATAGTCGTTATATCGTTGTGGGTTTTAAAGGCACAGCTTGCATTAAGTTTTTTCTTGAATCCCAGGAAACATCCTCCACTGGCTCTCCCTCGTGAATGAATTCTCCTAGCTGGTATCCATTTAAACGTAAAATCTAAAATTTTGTTCTCAATTTTTGCAAAGTTATCCTCGGTAATGAACGTTTCATACAAAAAAAATCAAGTCAAAATTATTGATGAATTTATAGAAGTCGTTATACAGAGATTTATTATTTAGTCCTGATACATTATAAGATAAAATTTTTAAATATTCATTTTTTAAATTTAAGCTACTTTGTAATTTGTTACTATTTTTATCTTGGCAGACGGCTTTAATACTAAACTTTATATTTTCTACTAATACCGGCAGCACTGAAGTCGTGGTACTGAACTGCATTACCGACGATGTTGGTTTGTAAACTTGGTGTCATCCCCTTGGTGTCACCCCTTCAACCCGAAACACCCGCAAAAGATTTTTCAATATGGCGTCCTATTTCTGAGTTTGAGCCTCTGTGCTCACTAGTATGAACTGTAAAGACTTAACTAAACGCCTGCATCGGTATGAAATTTTTTACTAATTTTTGTCTTTTTCAGTGAAATACTGGTCAGAATGAAAAAAAAAGTTAATTTCTGCAACTTAAATTCATTTTTCTAAATTCTAGGCTGAATGAAAATTAAAAATTATCGATTTTTTTTTTTTAATTTTCAAACTCAACTGACTTTGATCTGTGGGAAGTGAAGGCCAGTGCGGTTTTCCGGGTGCGGTTTTCCGGTTTGATTTAGCTTGTAGGCAAAATGGCACTACCTTGCCGGAGTTGACTCTCTGGTTATACTCTGTGGTGTCATCTGAGCACTGACATTGCCATCTGTCATTATATTTTTCAGCATGCTTAAACCATCTTCATCTTCACACTTCAAGGTGTTGTTTTCGTCCAGATAAAAAGATTTATGTTCCATTAGAAGTGTTTGTCCTCGAATTAGTACTTTAATGTTTTGGTTTTTAGCATTAATCTTTGCTTTAATTTGTAGCAGTTGTTTTCGTTTTTCTCTCGCCGCTTTGGCGTAGTCACGGTGAATGGATATTCCGATACCCCGCAATTTGAAAGCTGACTTTTGTTTTTGTTATTACTGCTGGATTATTATCTTGCAGTAGGTCCAAGCAAACACTTTTGGCTTTCTCCATTGCGCGCTGATCATCACCTTGAGATGGAATGTGGAGCACCAGGTTGTTTTCCTTTGATTTCTTTTCGAGAAAATCAACTTGGCGTTCAAGTACTAAACATTTGCTTTCAACATGTTGTAGTTTAGCCTGAAGAACTTCGTTGCTGCGTTCAAGTGACTCCATTTTTGTTTTGACTTCAAGCAAATCAGATTTTGTGGGTAGATTCTTAAGTCGATCATCAAGCAAAGTTGCTAGAGATTTTTCAAGTGTTTTTAAATCCACTATCTGCATATTTCCGATGTTCGCATTTGTTTCACTGGCGGCTGAATTTTCCTCCGGGGAGAGTGCAGAACAAGGTCTTTTGGACATAGGCAGTTGGGTGTTATAGCTGCTTTTGTTCTCAGAACTATTGTTGTTGTTGACATTAATTCTACTTGGAGGAGTTCTTTGTATGCTTTTAATTTTTTTCTTTTTTTTGTGCTGTTTTTCGAACAAAAGAAAAGTATAAACCTTCTCACCTTGGAATATATGAGTTCCTTGTGTTATTTTAATCAAATAAAAACTTTTTAAACACAAAATTAACTTTTTTAACAACTAATTAAAGAATATTTTTTGGAGCTTAAATACAATTTCAACCAAACTCAATGACAGTCAATATGTCATATAGTGTGGAAGTAGTAAATGTTCCAATCAGAAAAGACATTCCGCTCATTGAGAGAATCCGATATTGATAAATGTTATGTAACGCAAATAAGGAAAAGGAAGAAGAGTTCCACAAACACAAATGTATTGCATGTAAAATTTGTCTCACACCTTATGAAGGAGAAAATTATGAAACTAAAACGTGAAAAGAAAGAACAATTAAATACAAAACATCTGTTTGGAGCTTTGAAACCAGAGAATGTGTACATAAACGAATGCTTATCACACCAGAGACGTCAACTGTACAAAACAGCACTATCTATGAAAACTACGAAGGGAGTAAAATACGTCTATACTAGAAATGGGAATATTTTTATGAGGAAAAGTGAGGCAATTCAGTAAGGATTAATAGTAAATCTGATTTTGGAGAAATATGAGTATTGTTAATCCTATATTTCCCTTAGTTCAAAATACTTGTGATATGCCCGATTTCAGTAGTATTTTTGATAGCTGTTTTTGCATTCAACAAAACATTCGTAGTTTAAGAAAAAAATTTTCAGTGTTTCTTACACACATTGAGTCCTTAAGGAAATTGCCAACTATAATTATTCTAACAGATATTTGGGTTTTTGAAAATGAAGTTTCTAATTATAATATACCGGGTTATGCACTTGTCAGCTTCTGCAATGAATCTTATTCATCAGGTGGCGTGGCAGTATATATTGATGAACATTTTAGTCACGAATTTATAAGAATTGAGGTTCAAAGTGCAGATATCTTAAAGTTATCATTCTGCTTTCAAAAAGAAAACTATACTATGCTATGCATTTATAGATTACATGCTTTTAGTAAAGGTTTCTTTGTGGATGAACTAAGTTATATTCTCGAAGCATGTAAATCCAAAAATTTAATATTAATTGGTGATATGAACATTGACACCCTTGACTCGTTTGATAAACATTCGGAAAATTATCTTTTTTTGATGGCAGCACACGGCTTAAAGTCTTTCATAAATGAAGCTACTCGAGTAACTGAATCTTCGAGCACTTGCATAGACCATATTTTTTCTCGCTCGAGCAAAAACAACAA
This sequence comes from Melanostoma scalare, assembly GCA_949752695.1. NCBI lineage: Eukaryota > Metazoa > Arthropoda > Insecta > Diptera > Syrphidae > Melanostoma > Melanostoma scalare. Next base: position 106,274,012 of record OX456984.1, on the reverse strand, counting down.
CATTAATTTTATTGGCAATGTTCTCGATTTAAATATTACAGATCACAAGCTCGTTGCCCTTCATTATGATTTTCAAGAAGCCACAAAACCTTCTAACTCATCGCATCGAACTTCAATCGATTACATCAAATTAGAAAGCGCTTTAAAACATGAATTTTGGGAATCGGTATTTTTTGAAAATGATCCAACAATAGCTTATGCAATGTTTAGTTCTATCTTACAAGATCACACTAAAACTTGCTCTTCAACATCAGTAAAACAGTCTAGTAAAAGAAATTTTTGAAACCTTGGATGAACTCAAGCCTTCTTAGTTTAATTAATAAAAAGAGTAAAGTGTGTTTAAAGTTAAGAAAACATGTAACGAATACAAAATTAAAAACGTATTACAATAAACTTAGCAAAAGTGTCAAGTTAGAAGTAGAGTTATGTCGCGAGACGTATTATTCAACTCTTTTGCTACAGAATAAAGGTAATCCCGAAGAAGAGTGGAAAATTATTGACAACATTTCAGGTAAAAATATAAAATCCAATGCAATGGATTCTGTAGTGGTCAATAATACTTCCTTTACGGATTCCCGTTCAATTGCAAACAAATTCAATGAATATTTTACAAACATAGCTGATAATCTCAGGCCTACGATGAATTCTAATTATAATTGTAACTGTTTTAATGGCAACAAATTTACTTGTGAGCAGTCACAACCTCATAGCTTCGCCTTCGAACCAATTTCTTCTTTCGAAACTTATAGAACCATTTCATCTTTGAGGAATAAAGCATCTTGTACTTCAGATGGATTTTCTAGTATTATACTGAAAAAAGTGGCATTTTATATATCTGATGTTTTGAGTTACATTTTCAATCTAAGTGTTGAACAAGGATGTTTCCCTCAGCAATTGAAAAATGCAGAAGTGATTCCTCTTTATAAGAAAGGCGATCGTAAAAATATGGTTAATTTTAGACCGATTTCACTTCTTCCCACCACCTCTAAAATCTTTGAAAAACAAATTATTAAAAGAATATCTGCTTTTCTAAATAAAAACAATTACTTAAGTATAATTATCAATTTGGGTTCCGTTCCGGCAAGTCTACAGAAGATGCGATTCTTAGGATATGTTCTCAACTTTTTGAAAGTTTAAACAAAAATAAACCTACTTTTGCTCTTTTTATCGACATGACAAAAGCTTTTGATATGGTTGACCACGATTTGCTTCTTAGTAATATGTATAGCATAGGATTCAGAGGCGTAATCTTTCAATGGCTTCAGCCTTATTTGAAAGGTAGAGTACAAAGAGTAAGCGTAAACGGTGAAATTAGCGATGCTTGTACTCTGAAAATAGGAGTACCACAAGGTTCCGTTCTTGGACCAATGTTTTTCTTAATTTATATTAACTCACTTTTCACTCTTCCGTTTAATGGCCTATCAACTGCTTTTGCAGATGATATCTCCTTCACGTATAAATCTAGTTCTGTATTAGATTGTATCTCGATGGTTGAACATGATCTTGAACTGTTAAGGGGGGACGCTGGTCTAGAATTTTGAAGAAACCAAAATTTTTTTTTTACCTGAAAAGGTGCTTTAGGGTCTTAAAAATAACATACCAAAGGATGGATGCCGGCAAAAATGTCTAAATGCCCAAACTTTCCATTCTGCGGCAGTGCCCCTCTGGTATGCCGTATGATTTTATAGTATTTAAAACTTTAAACGCGTTTTTCTCGAAATCACTTTTTTTTGACTGGCCGAAAACATAACTCGAGCAAATCTTCACCGATCTATACGAAATTTTGACAGTACATTCAAAATACCTTTCTCCAGAGCCGTACGTAGGATTTTTTTTTTATATTGCCTAGTTTTTTTTTAATCAACAGTTTTCTCGATTTTTTTTAGTGAAAATCTGAATTTTTTGTTCAAACGTGAACCATTTCGCCAAAAAATATTGAAAAAATCCTACGTACGGCTCTTGCTGTTGTTATATAGAATTAAAAATTTTCAGGATTTTATTCCAGGATCAAAATTAAGGAGGTTACATTTTCGGCCATGGACCCATCTAAAAAAAGAGGTGCCTCCGAAGAAATGCTGGACAGCCGCCATTTTGAATTTGATTGAAACGAAAAAATTTGTATTTGTATATTAAAACTTAAACTATAAGACCTCTTTCACAGATTTTCGATAGATCTTTTTTTGAGTCATAAAAAATTCATATGTTATGCACATTTTTTAACGCTCTAGACCAGCGTCCCCCCTTAAGGAAATGGTTTTTTGTGCATAAGTTGGTCATTAGTGAAAAAACTAAAATAATGTCATTCAAGACCTCTGGTCAGAATAATTGCCATCACGATTTCATTTTCCATGGGACTAATTGCAGTAAATTTAGTTTCCCTGTTCATGTTTGCGGCAATGAAAACTTTGTGCATAGCAATTTGTGTTGTGATTATTGTTTTAAAATCGAAATGGCTTTTCACAATCGATCTAAAGAACATTGAAAATTATTAATTGTTAATTGTACACTTCTAAATGTACCTGTTAAGCTGATAATTGTAATGTCTGCTAATTAATAATAATTATAAATAACAAACAAATTGTATACTATTTCATTTCTTCTCACTACTGTTTTTCCATTTGTGATTTATTGTTCCAAACTGTTGTCACCCCACACCAGTTTATATCAGTTTATTTAGCCTTTGTATGTATGTTTCATTCAACACTAACTTCTGTTAATGAATGATAACTATTATTTATTCTTTTATGTTAAGAGTCTTCACTAAAAATTGAAAATATTATTAATTATGTAATGAATAAATAAATATGTCTCTCTGTCTATCTACCTATTTATTATTCGTCGTAACATATTAAATTTTTTTCTTTTTCTTCCTTTTCTCAACTATTCTTTTTTTTTAATACAATTCAGTTCTCCTTCTTGTTTTACTTTGTATACTCTTTTTAAATATATAAATAATGAAAATAAAAAAATAGACACTTATGGAGTTTATACAGACGGTAGCAGAGACGGTTTTTTGCGTTTAATGATCAAAATTTTAAATAGCATTAATCAAACAACAGGTCTTCGTGTGTGTCATTCAAATGCACAGAGTCTATACTGTAAAATAGATGAATTTAGGGATGTGTTTGAGAGTTCTGATACCGACATCGTTTGTGTTTCCGAAACCTGGTTTCTGGATACTAATGGTGACGAAATGTACAACTTAAACAATTTTAAGCTATATCGCAGCGATAGATGTGGGAGAAGAGGTGGCGGAGTAGCTATATATGTACGAAAAAATATAAAATGTAAACTCGACTGGAAGTCTGAAATTGGAGTATATTTTTATTGATATCATCGGTGAAGGCAGTTCCATAACATTAGGTGCCGTATACAGACCTAACAATGACGTTGCTTTAAGTCCACTGATCACACTCTTAGAAACTCTTTCTTTAAACACGTCAAAATTACTCATCTGTGGTGACTTTAACAGCAACCTCCTAGCTGATAGCGTTTTAGTCAATGAAATGAGAACATTTGATTTATACCCAGTGAACACAACCACTCCCACTCATTTTGTAGGTAGATCGCAGACACTCTTAGATGTATTTTTTATACATGACTTAAGTGATGTCTGGCATTATGATCAACTATCAGCACCAGCGTTCTCAAAACACGATGTTATTTACTTGAAGATTAATTTTAGGATGAATAGAGTTGAAACTACGTAAATGAGTATCGAGATTTTAAAAGAGTAGATTATTCTCGGTTAGAACAAAATGTACAGAGTATTGAGTGGGATAGAGTTTTCCGTTTGCCCTCACCCAACGAGCAGGTAGAATTTCTGAATGCAAATATCTCGAATCTGTTTAATACCCACGTTCCAATCAGAAGAATGAACACAAATCATTATCAACGTCCTTGGTTTTCCAATGAAATTCGAAGGCTTTTATCTCAGCGGGATCAGGCTTACAAACAGTGGAAAAGACATAGACTAGAGATTCACCATCAGATATATCGTACTCTTCGTAACCAAGCAACCAGTAAAATAAGATCCGCGAAAATAGAAATGTATCGAGCATAGCTAGGAACAGCTAACAAACGCCAATTAAGGAAAAATCTGCGAGAAATAGGGATAGGTAAGCAAAAAATGGAATGTAAAGAGAATATCGATGTGGATGTACTAAATTATAACTTTGTTTCGCTTCCTTTTCCACATCTTTCTCATTCTTCATCTGATGTTCATGAACCATCTAATGCTTCCTATTCGGACACGGCATTTTACTTTATTTGCGTGGACAGTACAGAAGTTGTAGAAAGCCTGCTTAGTATAAAATCAAATGCGGTTGGCATTGACGGTATCCACCCAGTTTTTGTGAAGGCAATTTTGCCATATATTCTACCTCACTTAACACATTTATTCAATACAATTATTATGACTGGCGTTTTTCCAAGTGTCTGGAAACAAGCAAAAGTTTTTCCAGTTCTAATGGATCGAAACAAAAATGAATACAGACCAATTTCCATATTACCGTATTTGTCCAAAGTACTTGAGAAAATCCTTCAAAAACAACTCAATGTGTACCTAAGGGCGCAAAACTTATTGTCATCTAAGCAATTTGGCTTCCGCGAAAAACATAGCTGTACGACAGCTATATTAAACGTAGTTGAAGATATAAGACTGGCATTAGATGATGATCAAGTAACTTTCTTAGTATAACTAGATTTCTCAAAGGCCTTCGATACGGTGGACCATCATAACTTATGTGATAAACTCTATGGTAAGTTTGGTTTATCATCTCCAACGGTTCGTTTGATAAAAACAAATTTGCAAGATAGACTTCAAGCGGTCTCTGTTGATAACAAAACTTCTGGCTTTCTTCCCACAGTTAGAGGAGTTCCCCAGGGTTCTATTCTGGGACCCCTCCTTTTTTCCCTGTACATAAACGAACTTCCAACAAAGATATCTGGGTGCCATATTCAAATGTATGCTGATGTGCAATTGTTTAGAAGCTGTAACCTCGGACTTATCGAAGATTGTGCGCACACAATTAACAATGATCTTGCGCAGATATTTAGTTGGTCCCAGGAGAATGGACTCTTTCTAAATCCACTCAAGACCAAATGCATTATAATCAGTAGGACAGTGCTAGACCTAGATTATTTTCCAAGCATCTCCTTGAATGGTACACCAATCAAATATACATCTAGTACGAAAAATTTAAGTTTGTTACTTAATAGGACGCTAACCTGTGACAGTCACATAAATGCGGTGGTGGGAAAGGTCTATGGAGTTCTTAGAATGCTATGGTCATCGCAACAATTCACACCTTTGAATATTCGGATGATGCTAGCCAAAACTGTAGTAATTCCTATTTTAACTTATGGTTTCGAGGTCTTTTGCGATTGTGACGCTAGTAGTAGGAGAAAACTGAACGTTGCTTTTAATGACACAGCTCGTTACATGTTTGGCCTACGTCGGTTTGATCGGATATCTAGTTTCTCGAATCAAATTTATAATATGTCCCTTGACCATCCTTTTCGGTACAGAACTTTACTATTACTCTGCAACATCATTCTCACACAACAACCCTGCAGCTTATTCAATAGGGTACGTTTCAGCTCCTCAAACAGATCCTTAATGCTAATACACCCTCGGTATTCTTGTCGGACCTCTGAACAACAATTCTTCGTCAACGCTATCCGTCTGTGGAATCTTCTTCCAAGAAACTTGAAAATGAAACGTGGCCAAGCTAAGTTTAGCATTGAACTTCGAAACAATTTTCAAAGGGACTAAAATAAATTAATACAATATGCATTGGCTCTTAAGTGCTTTAATTTAACATTAGATGAGATGTTTGTATAAAAATTAGAGTCTACTTAAAATAAAGAACTGAAATGCTTAAAGTTATTGTAATGAACACCCAATATTTATACCAATTTCCTAATCGGAAACGTTTAACCGAAAACACAACTGGCAGCACTATAATGGAATGGTATAAATTACAGACATTGCTTGTAAGCCAGTGTGTGTGAGTGTAGAGATGCTTGACAGCAAATGTGGAAACCATGGAGAAGAAACTGGAACGCTCTAGATGAGTGTTGTTCTATATAAATAGGCCGCTGACACAACGAGCAGTCAGTTTTGATTATAGAGTGATAAAGTTAAGAGTGAATTGTTGTTAACAAGTGATAGTCCAAAAGTCGAGTTCAGATCGAATTAAGTATAGATACTGAATAAAAGTGGTAGAAATAAAGTAAAAAGTGAAGTTTTATTTTGCGAACTAAGCGCACGTTACATTGGTGTCAGAAGTGTAAATAAAACTTATTTGACTAGTAAAGTGTAAAAAAAAAAAAAAGTTAAATACAGTGAAAATGGGTAAGTTGTTGGAAGAGCTCAACTGCATTGAGCTTAAAAGTGAGTTAGGTAAGCGAAATCTTTCTAGAGCGGGATCGAAAAATGAGCTCGTCCTGCGCTTGCGCAACTATTTGGAACAGCAAGGGAAAGACGTAAACACTTTTGTTTTGAAATAGAAGTGGAAGAAGAGGAAGTAAATGAAAGTATAGATTTTTCTAGTATAATGAAGATTTTATTAGAACAAAACAAGCAACAGCAGAATATTCTCGGACGTCTGGAAGAGCAACGAAACGATCAAAAGAAGGAACAACAGAATATTCTCGAAAGACTTGAGGCGCAACAGAATGTTTTGGAAGGTCAGAAAAACATTCTAGAAGTTAAATTGGGTAACATTGAGAAAAATGTATGTGCCCTAGACGAACGCGTTGAAGGTGTGGAGAAACAGCTTTCTGTTGTAGAGAATCGTTTCGAAATCGTAGAAACCCGATGTGATAAACAGTTCTCTGTTCTGACCAAGGAATTGGACCAGATTCGGAAAATAAAAATTCGAGAGTCTGCTGGGGAGTTTGCAGGGAAAAAGGAGATAAAACCGCCAACATTTGATGGACAGTCGTCTTGGCCAGTTTACAAGAGACAATTTGAGGCAGCCGCGACAACAAATGGCTGGGATGACGAAGACAAGTACATTGCACTGATTCTTGCTCTTAAAGGACCAGCAGCTGAATTACTTCAAACAGTTCCAGCTGGTAAGAGCGGTGATTTCAGTTCTCTCGTGGCAGCTATAAGTAAACGCTTTGGAGATAGCCACTTGAAAGAAGTCTTCCGAGTCCAACTCAATAACAGAGTCCAGAAAAGGGGTTAAAATCTACAGCAGCTCCAAGCAGATGTCGAAAAACTGGTTCACCTAGCATACCCGGATGCTTTAGAAGAAATCATCAACCAGCTTGCTGTTGAGTCCTTCGTTCGTGCCATTTCCAATATACATCTTCAGAGGTATGTGCGAACTGCTAGAACACGTACTCTTTCTGAAACTTTAGCATTCGCACTGACAATTGAAGCAGCAGAACAGGCTTCTCATGGAGTACATCGACTAAGAGAAGCCTTAGTCGAAGAATACTCGTGCCAAAGAGCTGAAATACAAAAGAACCAGCGGAGCAGACTTGCAAGATGTTGGAACTGCAACAAGACCGGGCACTTACAGCGTCAATGCCGACTACCAGCAAATAAAGCCGCTTGTCAACATTGTGGAAGCAAGAGATCCAACCCAGAGCAAGGTAACAACAACACCAGCGTTGCCTATCAGCCCGTTTTCCATCAGGGAATCATCGAGAGGCAGAGGCTGGTTTCTTGTATCGATGGCCCCAGAACCACCATCTAGGTCTCACAGACCAAACGAGACAACAAAAGTCTGACTGTGGAGACTACTCTTAACGGAAACAAACATGTGGCTACCATCGACACCGGGGCCACAGCCTCCATAGTACGTCGAGACCTGGTTAAAAAGACGTGGCTTCATAACACCAATAGCTACCGTCTAAGAACCGCAACGGGAGAAGCAGCGAGAGTATATGGAGAAGTGTGTCTTAAGATCCGACTGGCCGATCTAGTGTTTACTCATCAATTCCTGGTGGCAGATATATGTGACGAGTGCATCATTGGAATCGACTTTATGAAACAGCACGGAGTTATTTTGGATATCGGTAATCAAGTTTAGTATTTCACTAAAATAAAGAAATTCCAATGACCTATTCAAATGAAAATACGTCAACACTGAGGACTGTCATCACGGAAGATCTGATTCTGTCTCCTTCTTCTGAAGTGTTCGTTTGGACAAAACTGGAAGGTGAGTTTGGAAGCCTTCGATACCTAATGGTTGAATCAGACCCAGAGTGTTCCTCCTAAAGCGTCATCATTGGGAAAACACTGGTAGCACCGAAAAACAAAATGGTCCCCGTACGATTACTTAACATCAGAACGTACGATGCAAAGTTGAAGAAAGGAGAAGTCGTTGGACGTTGCAAATCGGTTGCAGCAATTACGAAGATCACAGACGAGGCCCCAAGAAAAACTATAACTCCGGAGGAGCTCAAAACCATCAGAGCTAAAATACTGAATTCATCCAACCTTGATCACCAACAAACAAGGATGGCTGAAAGTCTCCTACAAGAGTACACTGATATCTTCGCATGGTGGCCAGGGTCTTTGGACCCAGGAATAGGTGAAGCGCAATAAAAGTCTGGTATTCCATGAAACTCTAGCCTCTCCCTCTTCAAGACCGTTATGCGTTAGCAAATAACATCCTGCTCGAGGTGCCACTGCAACTTGCTTACGCAATAACCGAACATAACGGATCTAGACCAGTTAAGGTCGATAAGCAATCCTCAAGCCAGTGGTTGAACAGCGACGCCGAAGGCTGAATGGCTAAGGAGTTCTTAGTCGCTAGTTGCGAACTCTGGATACCTAGGCAAACCCAGTTTTAATTATAAGTCCTTTATGTTGGCATAGGGCTCTGCCAATGGTGACCTCCTTTCCCTATTACTAGTGGGTACAAAATTGACAATCTAAATATAAACTTTAAAGAGAATGATGCTGCTCTAAGTGCATCCACTCCAATGGAGACTGGTCTTGACGACCTTCCACCTATTGGTTCTTTGGAGGAGGCGAAACTTCTTGACGAGGCTGCCCCTTCAACACACACTGATCAAACGATCAAAACAACTTTAAAAGCGCGCGTCAAGCTTAGTGGAGCTGCTCGCAAACGCCTTCAATTATTTCTTGCTAGCGGCCTTAACGAAGCCGAAGCCAGGGAAAGAGCCAGAACGGCTGTTCCAAAGGGAGAAAAAAGGAATCGCTCTGAATCCTTCCCTAGGGACACAAATCGTGCCAAAATATCAAAACCCAACATTGCTCACAAGCAGAGGTCTGTTGATGTGCCTTCCGCATCAAATCCGCCTCCAAATCAACAAAAAATACAGCAACAAAATTTTGAGCAAGCGCTGGAGAGTTACAAAATAGGTATCCTTGCCTCAGACTTCCCGGAAACGCTACTTAACACTGACCAAATGACAGTAGTGCAAGACACCATCTTTGGTTTGATTTGCAGCCAAAAGACAGGGGATATCAGCCCCAAATTCTTTGGCACCAATTTCAGACCAGATGGCTTGTCTTCAACTGCAAAAATTGGCTAAAAGGTGAAATACCAAAAATAAAGCCTTGGGAGAATGCCTCACTGAAGGCAGTTGAAGAGGAAGAAATTCCCAAAAACCAAATTCTGGTGGGTCGTTTCCCCGTTGGCCCCACCTGCACGAACGAGCAGATTCTCACGGCAATCAAGGTCCAGAATGAGGGTCTCCCCGTTCCTGAATGGAGAATCATAAGAAGAGAGGCCAAAGGTGCAGCCTCCATTCTTACCTTTTCAGTAGACCACAAATCCGCGGCTCTACTGAAAACCAAAAAAGAAGTCATAGACTTAAGGTTTGGCGATGTTCAACTCCGCCATCTTAAAGTGACTCACAGAACTGGTGCCCCCAAACCCCCATCTAACTCCCCTGTCAAGACAGCCTGTACGACTCTAACGACAGGTAATAGTGCTCCACAGCCTTCACCAACGTCAGATCTACAAAACAGGCTGACAGCTCCAATAACCCTAGATCCTCCTCCCTCAGTTGTTATTTCCACAACTACCTTACCAAAGGAGTCAGCCGTGAGGCCCTCCTCACCAAAAGGTACCTCTGGCAATGAAACAACAACTCCCCCCTCCCTGCTCAACTACCGTTGCCAAACCATCACCAAAAAGCGGTGATGCAACACCAACTGCAAAAAGCAGCACAGCCAAATTCATGGCTCAAAAACGGGACCCCAGGCCCAAAGGTAAAGCTCGGCAGAGGCTATTAAAAGCACCAGCGAGCTTTACCTCAACCCCAAAATCAAAATGAGTTACACCACCCTAAAATTCCTGCAGATAAATCTCATGCACGCCAAAGCTGCCTCAGCTGCGGCAAGCAGGGGATTTATTAAGCAGGATCTGGACTGCTTACTAGTCCATGAACCATGGGTGGTAAGAGGCCAAACAAAAGGCCTTCCAACACAATCGTGTAAGTTAATATACGACAACACGCAACTCCAACCACGAGCTGCGCTTCTTATCCATAAAAGAACTAACTTTCTTCCCATTCCAGAATTCATCACAAATGATCTCTTTGCGGTACTAGCTGAGATCCCCACGGCAAGAGGCTTACAAAACATTGTAATAGCCTCAGCCTACTACCCGGGTGATACTACCTCCGCACCACCTGAAGAGGTTAAAAAACTTGTTAGCTACTGAAACGCAAGGGGAAGACAGCTACTACTTGGTTGTGATGCCAACTCCCATCACACCATATGGGGAAGCAAAGACATCAACAAAAGAGGTGAGTCACTTTTAGATTTTCTCATGCATTCAAACTTAGATATTCTAAATAAGGGAAATGAACCTACTTTTGTCACCTCCACTAGGAAAGAAGTGTTGGATATGACAGTGGCAAGTTTTGCCATAGCCAACAACATTCTCAATTGGCATGTCTCGAAAGAGATATCATTCTCGGACCACCGGCACATCAGATTTGATCTGTCAAGGCCGAATCACAACAATATAGAAAACAATAGGGTACCAAGACACACGGACTGGAATCTCTACACAGAGACACTTCGTTTTGAATTTGAACCATCCTATCCAAACATTGACTCTCCTTATCAACTTGAAAGGGAAGCAACACGCTTAAGCTCACAAATCACAAGCGCATACGAGTCCAGCTGTCACATTAGACAGTCCAACTCAAATCGCGATGTTCCCCACTCATTTTCCTGACTGTATACATACCACTGATCAATCTCTAACCGCAAATGTGAGTTACACTACACCTAATAGCACAACAAGAAGTCTAACAATAAAAAGTTTTAACGAAGACTCCATCAAATGGGCAATATCCTCCCAACAGCCTTTCAAGGCGCCCGGGGAGGATGGTATCTTTCCTGCTCTCTTGCAGTATGGAATTGATACCATAATCTGCTCACTCACACTTATCTATAGATCTAGTTTTGAATTAAGCTACATTCCTCAAACTTGGAGAAAGGTGAGAGTAGTATTCATACCAAAAGCTGGCAATAGATCAAACTCAGACCCAAAATCCTTCAGACCAATCAGTCTCACATCCTTCTTCCTAAAGGTCATGGAAAAAGTAATTGACTTACACATTCACAGTACGGCCTTAATAGCAAATCCTCTCAATGCTAACCAATTCGCTTACCAAACTGGTAAGTCCACAGTTACAGCTCTCCATCAGCTGGTCAGCAAAATTGAGAATGCGTTTGCTAAGAAAGACATCATACTCTGCTCTTTTCTTGATATTTCTGGCGCCTTTGACAATACTACGTACTTGTCAATTCAAACCGCTGCAACTGTCAAAGGAATTGACACACCAACCATTAAAAGGATTGACTCTATGTTAAGTGGCAGAATCATCTCCACCACACTAGGTCAAACATCAATAACAGTTAATGCTGTTAAAGGCTGTCCCCAAGGGGGTGTTTTATCTCCCCTACTCTGGTCAATTGTAATAGATCAGCTCTTGGACGACCTCAATAAGCTGGGCCTTGATACACAAGGCTACGCTGATGACCTAGTCATCTCTATTCAAGGCAATCAAGAAGCACAAACCGTATGCAAAGTGCCCTGAACAAAGTTAATGACTGGTGCAATAAAGAAGGGCTTAAGGTCAACCCCACCAAAACAGTCATCATTCCATTCACTAGGAGACGTAAAATCGATCTCCAAACACTATCCCTAAATAATGTTCAAATTAATTTTTCCAAAGAGGTCAAATATCTAGGAGTAACCCTGGATAATAAACTCAATTGGAAACCACATCTAGACAAAACCATAGCAAAAGCAACAAATGCTTTCTGGGCCTGTTCTAGACTCTTTGGTAAAAAGTGGGGACTTAGGCCAAAAATGATTTACTGGACTTATCTCACTATTATCACACCCATCATAACCTATGCTTCGCTGATCTGGTGGCAAAAAACAGAGCAAGTTTATGCCCGCAAATCTTTGCAAAAGTTACAAAGACTAACCTGTGTAGGTATCACAGGCGCAATGCGCACCTGCCCAACTTTAGCGTTAGAAAGTTTACTAAATTTTCCTCCGCTACATCAAAGAGTAAAGAAGACTGCTGCACTAAGCGGACTAAAGCTTCTTCTCACTAACCACTCGAGAAAGGAAAACTTACAAGGACATATGAGTGTTCTGCAGGTGCTCCCAATACTGGAATCGCCTGCAGCCCACTCCTCGGACTTTATGCCTAAACGCATACTGTTACACCACCCCTTTGAAGTAATCTTTCCAAACCGCTCAGCATGGAAGAACCCTGTAACTCTTACTAATAACTTCCAATACATCTGGTATACTGACGGTTCAAAAACAAACAACGGTGTAGGTGCAGGGATTTATGGTCCCAACTTTAAATCATCTACATCCCTTGGTAACACAACTACTATCTTTCAGGCAGAGGTAATGGCTATAGAATTCTGTATTAGGGAATGCATTAGAAGAAACCTCCGAAGATCAAGCATACTAATCTGCTCTGACAGTCAGGCAGCACTAAAGGCTCTGTCCTCGACAAAAATCGAATCCAAACTAGTTTGGAACTGCCTGACATGTTTATTTCAACTAGCTACTCACAATAAAATAACTCTTTCATGGGTGCCTGGTCATGAAGGTGTACCGGGTATCGAAGAGGCTGACCGCCTTGCTAGGCTTGGCTCTCAGTCCCAATTCGAAGGCCCTGAACCCTACTGTGGTCTCCCAATCAGTAGCCTTAAAAACAAATTAACTACCTGGGAACGACAGAACATGATCAGCACCTGGAACAACTCAAATGGCCATCGTCAGTCAAAACTATTCATTGACTTATCCCACAAACGTATGAAAGAAATTCTTGACATGAGCAAACGTGACGCAAAGTTACTTACGGACTTCTTCACTGGACACTGCTCTCTCAAGTATCTGTCTTGAAGACATAGAAACAGCTGAACGCATCTTATGCGAATGCCCTGCCTTAGCTAGATCCAGGCTAAAAATATTCAATAAAGGGTTCCCCTGTCCCCTTGATATCAGAAACACCTCTTCCTCGAAGATTCTTAGGTTCTAACATGACCTCAGCTTCGAATGAACAAACCTATACACTACGTGTTTTTAAACCTAAGGGAACAGCACAAAAGATCTTTCAGGTCGACGTGCTTGTAAAGGTAATTTTCACCTTCACCCTATATAATAAAAAAAAAAAAAAAAAAAGATATCTTCGCATCGCAAAAGGGGCAATATGGTAGGACACAGTTGGTGCAGCATCGCATCAACACAGGAGATGCAAAACCGATTCGTCAACCCGCAAGACGCCTTCCACTGGCCAAACAAGGTGAGGTTGAGGAAATGATAACAGCAATGAAGAAGGACGATTTCATCGAAAATTCCAAAAGTCCTTGGGCGTCACCGGTAGTGCTAGTGAAAAAGAAAGACGGAAGCATTCGTTTTTGTGTAGACTACCGAAGGCTGAATGATGTGACTAAGAAGGACAGCTATCCCCTGCCCAGAATCAGTGATACCCTGGATGCCATGGAGGGAGCCCAGTGGATCTCGAAGCTGGACTTGAAGAGTCGATATTGGCAACTTGACATCCACCCTGATGATCGGGAAAAGACGGCGTTTTCTACAGGTAATGGACTCTGGCAGTTCAAAGTTATGCTGTTTGGGCTATGCAACGCTCCAGCAACATTCGAGCGTTTGGTGGAGTGCGTTCTTCAAGGACTCACGTGGAAAGCTTGTCTAGTCTACTTGGACGATGTCATTGTTTATGGGAAAACATTTGACCACCATTGCAAGAACCTAAAAGCCGTGTTTCAGAGACTTCGAGAGGCTAACCTTAAACTGAATCCGGAAAAATGTGCACTTTTCAAAACCGAAGTTAAGTATTTGGGGACACATCATCTCTTCCCAAGGAGTGAAGACTGATCCCGAAAAAGTTGACTCCGTCAAAAATTGGCCAACACCACAGGACAAACATCAACTCCGAAGCTTTCTTGGTCTTGCCACATATTACCGACGATTTGTTAAGAACTTTGCTGGAGTTGCAAAGAGTTTGCATCAGCTCACCGAGAAAGGGAAGCAATTCAAATGGTCAGGTGAGTGTGAAAAATCTTTTCAGGAACTCAAATACCGCCTCTGTAACGCTCCAGTGCTGGCACATCCAACACCTGGCAAAACATTCATCATCGACGCAGACGCAAGCAACATTGGAATCAGGGCGGTACTATCCCAAGTGCATGATGGCGAAGAGAAAGTGGTGGCATATTACAGCAAGGTCCTCTCGAAGCCCGAAAGAAACTACTGCGTGACCAGAAGGGAACTGCTAGCTCTTATCTTGGCAACAAAGCACTTCCATAAGTACATCTATGGACAGAAATTCCTTCTGCGGACAGACCATGGTGCTCTGAACTGGCTGTTGAACTTCAAAAATCGAGAAGGTCAAGTCGCAAGGTGGATAGAAAGACTGCAGACTTATGATTACCAGATTCAACACCGCAGAGGAAAGCTGCACTCAAACGCCGCCCGACGCATTATCCCAAAGACCTTGCAAAGTGGATTGCAAGCATTGTAGGCGGCAAGAAGACAAAGAAAATATTACCGCTTGGCCACTAAGAGCTGACCCAATAAGCGGATGGAGCAATGAGGAAGTGAGGACCGCTCAACAGGAGGATCCAGATATCGAACCCATTCTCGCATGAAAAGAAAATGAAGAGAAACCTGAATGGGGAGACATTTCTGACAGGAGTCCAGTTCTCAAAGCCTATTGGGCACAGTGGGACTCACTATATGTGCAAGAAGGTGTCCTCAGGCGAAGTTGGGAGTCCGCTGACGGTAAATCGTATGTGATGCAGCTGATCGTATCGCAATCGAAAGTCAGTGAAGTTCTTCGGGAGATGCACGACGGACCTTCTGGAGGCCACCTGGGAGTTGGAATGAGAAGAACGTGAAGAGAGATAGGTAGCAACACGTAATTGATTTGGCTTGTGATTTAATATTAAAATTTAACAAACAAACAGTGTGAGAATTGATGATTTAGATTATTCTAAAGAATATATTTAAAAGTGATTAAATTAAAGTGAAAAAAGGCACAAAATTTGGAAAGACCATTATAAAAAAGTGAACTTAAAATATTTTTAATTTCAAAAGTGACATCGAAACAGTTGAATAGAGACCATAAAACAAGTGTTACCTTGTATTTAATTGAGTACATAATGAGTGAATAGTTGTGAAGAGTGCAAAAAATCTGTCGGTAGAAATGAGAGCTTTGTATTATGCTCAGCGTTCTGCCAGAATGTTTATTTCCAAAAATGCACTGAATTAGGAAAATTTGAACTTGGTTTGCTTAAACACAAAAATATTTTATTCGTGTGCGACAATTGCAAATCGTATATTAATAATATAATGGAAAAAATTGATTCATTGCTAGATGTAGTGAAAGAAAATAGAATAACTTTGAACAAGTAAGAGGAAGACATCAAAACAATTATAAAAAGTGTATAGAGTGTTAGTGAAAAAGAGACAGCAACTGTTGAAAAAAAGAAAACATATGCTGAAATTGCAATTAAAACATACCGCCGGTTATAGTTAAGCCTAAGGTGAATGAAGGTCAAAACAGCGAAAAGACAAAAGAAGACATAAAAGAAAATATTGATCCAGCTGATCTTGCAGTGCAAATTAGTGGAATAACAAAAAATGGAAATGGTGCGGTCACAATAAAGTGCGGGAATGAAGAATCCACGAAAAAAATTGAAACGAAATTGAAAGAAACATTAGGAGAAAAATACAATGTTAAAATACCATCATTAATATCGCCAAAAATTGTTATAATTGGTATTGAAAAAGAAATTAAGGAAGAATTTCTAATACAAACTATAAGTAAAAAAAATAAAATTAATGGAACTATGAAAATAATAAAATGTTACGAGAGATTTCAACATAAATCTCAGTATAATGCAATAATTGAAATAGAAAGTAAATTATTCAAAGAAATTTTAGAAGTAGACAAACCGTGTTGAAATGTGGGGTGGAATAAGTGTGCTGTGTACGACAAGGTCAATGTGAAAAGATGCTTCCATTGCTGGGGTTTCAATCATATGGCTAAAGAATGCACAAAAAAAGGTTGTTGTCCTAAATGCGGTATGGAGCATAAAATGAAAGAGTGTTTAAATGAGGTGCTTACGTGTAATTATTGTGTACAGACAATAGAACATCTTGGCATAGAAATAGATCCAAATCATGATGCCAGATATGCGAATTATCCAGTGTACTTAAGAAAAGTAAATCAAGAAAGAACCAAATTTGACTATTAGCAATCAAAGTCATTCGACTGTGTGATGTTAAATATTCAAGGACTAGCTAATAACTTAACTGAAATAAAACATTTAATAATTGAAAAGAAATATGATATGATTGTATTAACAGAAACACACTTAGGACAATGGGTACTAGATAGTGAAGTGAACATTAAAAACTATCAAATCATAAGATGCGAAAGTTCTTTTACTCGAACAGGAGGAATAGTGGTATATTTAAAGAAGTGTTGGGAAATAAAGATGTTAAACAGTATTCAAATAGAACTAAGCATTTGGATTTTAATCGTAGAAGTACAAATAATAAATAAAAAACTGATATTTTTTAGTATATACCGGTCACCAAGTACATCTATCAGAAGTTTTTGTGATAACATGAACGAATGGTTAGATGAACTGGAAGGAAAAGATAATGTGGTAATAATAGGTGATTTGAACATAGACTGGCTTGAAAATAACATTTATAAACAAGAGCTAGAATGTATGTTTAGGCAAAACTTGTGAAAGCAACTGGTTGTGGAACCTACAAGAATAACCCTAGTTGATAAAGAGCTTAAAATTAGTGACCATGAGACTAAAACTTTCAAATTGGGTATTAGCTCTATAAAAAAATGTGATGAATATATAAAAATAAAATACTTAAAATATAACAGTTTTCAATTCGTCCAAAATATAAGAAGTGGTGCAATAAATTACATCAGTATATCAACCCAATTAAATGAGGAAACGAGCGATCTATTTGAAAAGGAAATGCTTAGTGTAATAAGCCAATTTATAGTGCAAAAGAATGTGAAACGTGAAAATCGGGTGAACAGGTATAATCAAGATCTTGCACGTCAAAAATCTGAAAAAATTCAAAATTACATGAGGTTCATTTTTACTGGTTTAAGTGAAGATTGGGAATCTTATAAAATATTAAGAAACAGATATAAAAAAAAGTTTAGATAAAGCAGATCGCGTTTACATAGAAAATAAAATAAATGAATCTGACAGTCAGAAAATGATGTGGAAAACACTTAAAACACTGGTTAAATACTGATAAAACAAAAATTATGTTACTACCACAAGAAAGCAATATTTTATACATAGAAGAATTTGAGTGTGTCAAAGAAATTAAGTATTTAGGAATATTAATAGATAATAGTTTAAGCTTTAAAAAACACTTTGAAAATTTATGCAAAAAGATAGCCAAGAAAATCGGTTTCTTTCGTAGAATAAGAAAGAAACTTTGTCATACTCATAACCCAACCATGCCGGGACAAAACCCATGAAACTAACAAAGAACATCAGATACCAACCATAGGCCATAACCCATAAGAGAATCAAAGAACATCAAAACAAATATTTTTTATCGGATTATATTTATCTCAGATTTATAATGTACAACATAAAGTATTGCTATTGTTCCCGGTTCTCCCTAGTCCTTAGTTTATTGAATGCCGCCTCCTGCTTCCTGCAGAATTCGGCCATCCGAATTTCCCGAGCCTTGGCCAATAACTCCTTTTTGTTTTGATCGGTGGCTAAGGCTACTAACCGGTACACCTCTCCTAAGGCACGCCTGACTCTCACTCGGTGTCCACCTCTGTGCTTGCGGGGCACTGGTGCGACCGGGGGTTGTACACCCTTGGGGACGTCTTGAGTCTGTCGTCGGCGGTATTCCTCTAGGGAGATGGGTTTAGGTCCTGCTTCGGGATTTCTTCGGATAACTTCGGCAAGGGGGCAGTTGGTGTTAGTGCGGTTACACTCTTTAGTGGATTCGGGTTTCATGCTAGAAACACCGAATTAATTAAAAATCTTGCCTATTGTTAAAAGGATGGGAATGGAGGATGGGGAGCAACATATTTTACGCAGCCTGTTGCGAGGCTAAAATGTTAGGCCCTTGGTGAGGCCGATTTGTTTGTCATACTTACTTGATTTACGGTGGATATTGTTCCTTCTCTTATGAAATATTCCAAACTCCGGGTTAATTTTCAAATGCTTTTATTTAACTGTGCTAATTGCGCTACTTCACTGACATAATTTTCTCACTTGCTTTACTGACCTCATTTTCATAATCTACTTTGGTTTATATAGCTTATTCTACTTACTTTATTTGACCTCATAACCGCCAGCTGGTGTCGTCATTCGCCAGTCATCGTTTTAGTTCGCAGTCATCAGTTCGCAGTCATCATTTTTGTTTTTCAAACCACTGTGCCAATTGCATATATGGGCTGCAGGTGTTTCATTTAAACCAATGTGTATTTGGGTCATAGTCGATTGGTTGTTTACGTTTTTGTATTCCCACAATGTCTTTTGTTTGACATGTGGGTCAATCAATTAATCGAACTATGACTATACAACATTCCTCCCCATCGTAAAAAAGTGTCTAATTTCCGTTTTGGAGAGACGGAAATTGTTTCTTTGGGTGGTTGTTAGTGATCTACACTTTTGTTAGACAAGGTTTAATTTTGAGAAAACTGGCAGGGTTCTTTTGTTTTTGTAAACTGGCGATCTCTCATGGAGAGTTTATTAGTGGTTGATGAATACTGGACTTTTGGCTTCTGTATGTTCTTCCTTCTAATTCTTGTCTTTGGCGCGAATTCAGCTTAGGTTGGAATAGGTCTATGAGGTGTCAAATAAAGTTCCCTTATTTTAGTCACTTAAATTGTTGTTTAATTTTTATTTAATATACATTAAATTATAACATAAATTTCTTTCTTAGATTAATTTGAATATCAATTATTGCATTTATTTGATTTTTTTCGTACTTAAATTGTTGTTTATTTTAATATACATTAATTTATAACATAATTTTTTTTTTCTAAGATTAATTTGAATATACACGAATTTATTTAGTTAATACTAAGTTTACAACTATATTTAATTATCATTAATTTAATAAAAATTTTATTTTACATTATTGTATGTTTATCATTATATTCGTTTCTTATGTTTTATATTTTTTGTTTATATGTATATATTTTCATCTTAAATAAGTGCAAAGATTATCTGTTGAGCTCTTTTTTACAACTCTTGGATTTGTCAATGTAATTTTATTTATGACTTTTTAGAACATTATTTTTAACTTTAAATTATGTAGTATTTGTGGTATAATTTGACACTGGAGTTTGGTTTATTTTTTGTTCAAGTTACATTCTTTTTTTTTTTTTTGTTTTAAGTAAATAAATTTCCTTATTCTTCTTTTTTTTTTTTTTTTAATGTACATATATGTATTTATGTTTATTGAATATTTTTGGGTACAATAATTTTACAAGAATTTGGGTTTTTAAATATTGTTATTATTTTTTAAAAAGTGTAAATTTAGGTATATTTGTATTTTGTATCAAAAAAATATATAAAAATTAGTTTTTTTTTTTTTTTTTACAAGTGTGTATTCATTTATTAAATTTTCTATAATATCCTTAACTCTATTGTTACATTTATTAATGAAAGTTTATTTTTTAATTAACATAACATAATACAAGTTTTAAAATTTCTTTTTGATAGTATGTAGATATGTAACAAAGTATATTTAAATTTAAACTATTACAAAAGTTTTATTCTGTTCATTTAAATATTAAGTCCTATGATATATTTTTATTCCTTGTAATTTATTGTGAATTTATCTTGTGTTTACTTATAGTGAAAAGGTTTAAGAAAAAAAAACTTTAACCAACAAAAAAAATTTGTTGATGATAAATTGTTTATATGTATAAAAAAAATTTTTGTATGCATATATATATGTGCATATGTATGTTTGAAGAATATTAATTTCTTTTAAATTTAACTTTTGTGGTTTATTTGTATACAGATATATTTTTAATATATATTAAATTCAATTTTAATTTTTGATGTTTGGTATATTTGTATACAAATATAAAAATTTTTTGTCTTCTCAAAAAGAAAGAATTTTATTTTTGAAGATGTTAATCTGTGTGTGTTATTTTGTATGTGTATATGTTTAATGTGTGTGTATTGTTGTTTTAAGTGTATGTTTCTTGGAGCTCCTTAGGTCTCTCTTTTATTTATTATGAAATTTTTTTTTTTTTTTTTATTTTGGGGAATATGTTGAGATCATGTTTGAGAAAAATTAATTTCATATTTCTTTTTTGTTTTTTTTTTTTTTTTTTTTTTTTTTTTTTAATTTGGGGAATATGTTGATATCATGTGTGAGAAATATTAAATTTTTGTTTTGGTTTTTTTTTTTTTGATCTCGTTAGAATATTTTTTTTCTTTTTTTTTTTTGTTTCCCTCTTTTTTCCCTCTTTTCAAAAAAACTTTTATTTTTTACATTTGGAACTTTTTATCTGGTAAATCTTTTTTATTTTGAACTCTGGGTAGTCTTTTATTCTGGTGAGGTTTTACTATATCTTCTATCTATCTCCTTGTTTCTTTGGTAAGTATTACTTCGAATATTTGTAATTCATCGATTAGTGGACTTTCGTTTTTTTTTTTTTTAAATTCCAATTTTCTTCTGCGGACTTTACTATGTTCGTGTGTTTTGTTATGTCATCTTTATATATTTCCGTTGTTGGGCTAGTGTTAAGATTGTGTTGAATAAACTAAACGTGTAGAATAATATTAATATGATTCATATCTTAAATGAACAAAATTTGTATGTTGAGTCCTACACTGCTTCCCTTTTCTTCTTTCTATATCTCTATATCTAATTCATTTCAAAATATTTGTTTGTCGTAATCTTCTCATTGCATTACATAACAACATGAACATAAAAACTGTCAACGTTTTTGGTGTGTGCCCTAGTATTCATAAACCTAAATGCGGTGTTGCATCACATTTCATATGACACCATGACACTCAATTGCCCGACATAAAAAATGTCAATGTTTTTGGCGTGCGCCCTAGTAATCAAAAACCTAAATGCGGTGTTGCATCACATTCCTATGACACCATGACACTCAAATGTCCGACATAAAAAATGTCAATGTTTTTGGCGTGCGCCCTAGTAATCAAAAACCTAAATGCGGTTTCTTTGATAAAAATGTTCTGGTTACTTGAGCTTCAATATTGTCATGGGTTAAATGAATAGTATTTAGTCAACAATTTTTTTTTTGTTTATTTTGTAGTAGGTTAAACAACTTAAGCTTGCTTTTTTTTTTTTTTTTTTTATGTGTTGAACTTGAGCTGCTTCATTCTGAATGAAAAAATTACCTTTGGTGATTGAACGTAAAAAATGTCTTGAACTCGTTGAATATGAGTGAATTTTGCTGATTGGAAATTTAACAAGGTGAAGTTCGTTTTTTTTTTTGTTATTCGTAGAAATGTTTTAAACGGTTATTATGAACAGTCACCTGTTTTTTCTTTATTTGAACTACACTATTGACGTCATTGATGATTTTTACTATTGTGTATGGGCCTTTCCAAACTTCGTCCAACTTGTGGTTTTTATTTGGATTCTTTATTAGGATTTTATCTCCTATATGGAAAATATTGGGTCTTAGTTTTGCATCATGGTAGTTTTTGGAAGTTATTTTGCTCTGGAGAAGGTTTTTCCTAGCTATAGCGTAAGTTTTTTGGAGTTTGTGTCTTAGAACATAATAATAATTTTCGTGGTTGTATAGGGGTTCGGGATCCCTTTTTAGATTAGAAGGTACACTAGAAGTAAAACCGTAAAGGCAATCCATTGGGGTTAGTTTGGTTCCCTCATGTATACTATTATTGTATACGAATGCCGCAGTTCTGAGATACTGATCCCAAGTTCTTGGACTGTCGTCACATATAGTACGGAGATATTCCACTAAAGGCCTATGAGCACGTTCAAGCGAACCATTTGATTGTGGGTGGTATGCAGTAGTCTGAAGCTTCTCGATCTGTAGGAGTTTACACACCCTTTTGAATAGTTTCCCTACGAAGTTCGCACCTTGGTCGGTTACTAGCTGCTTGGGTATTCTATATCTTGTAACTATTTGTTCAAAAAATATGTGTGCCACTGTTTCAGCTTCGGCGTTGGGCATAGCATACCAATCGACGAATTTTGTCAGATTATCTTGGAAAGTTAGAATGTACTTGTTTCCGATTTGAGAATCTGGAAGTGGTCCTACAATGTCGAGGTATACCTTGTCAAAAGGTAAATTACAGATGTCTGTAATTACCATCGGCATTTTGGTTTCGAGACTTGACTTCATTTTCTGACATTTTTTGCATTTTTTGATGTAGTTGGCTATATCTTTGATCATATTGGGCCATTTATATTTTACTCGGATTCTCTTGTAGGTCTTAATAACACCTTGGTGTCCGCCAAATGGAGAGTTGTGGTAATCATTGAGAATTGTGGAAATCTCTTCTTGAGATTTTATGGTTTCATATCTTTTCTCTGTTAGTTCTTCTACTGGGTTTATTATAGGAGGGGTATCTAAATTGGTTTTTTCCGGTTCTTCATCGTTTTTTCGCGTTTGTGCTCGGGTTACAGCGAGAACAATATTGTTTGAGTTTTTGTCTTCACTATTTCCGGATTTAAAAGTTATTTCTGTCTTTTTGTCAAACGTGTGTTCAACCGAATTATTGGGAATTCTACTAAGCGCGTCAGCGTTAGTATTATACTTCCCTGGTTTGTATTCGATTTTATAATCGAACTCTGAAAGTTTGTGATGAAACCTAACCAATCGGGATGTTGGGTCCTTGACGCTAAAAATGCCTTTCAAAGGTTTGTGATCGGTATATATAGTCACTTGTCTCCCTAGCAGGTAGTACCTATAGTTTTTGGTTGCCCAAACGATAGCTAAAAGTTCCTTTTCGATTGTTGAATAATTTCTTTCGGCTTTGTTTAGGGTTCTACTTGCGTATGCGATTGGATGGTCTTTACCGACTTCTCCTTGAGACAATACTGCACCAATTGCGTCATTACTTGCATCAGTGGTTAGGTTGAAAGGTTGTTTAAAATCGGGATATATAAGTATCGGGGGTGAAATGAGCAGGTCTTTAACTTTCTGAAACGATTCTTGACATTTTTCTGTCCAGGTGAATTTTACGTCTTTTCTTAACAGATTTGTCAAAGGTTTAACTACTTTTGAGAGATTCGGAATGAACTTTCGATAGTAATTTGCTAGGCCCAAAAAGGAGTGCATTTGTCGAACAGTTTTTGGTACGGGAAAATCTTGTACACAACTGGTTTTACTGGGGTCAGGCTGTGCTCCGGCGGCGGAACATTTATGTCCCAAGTATACCACTTCTTTGCGCAAGAATTGTCATTTCTCCAGCTGTACCTTTAAACTGTGCTCTCGCAACCTATCGAGAACTAGTTGTAGTTTTCTGTTATGATCTACCAAATTATTTCCGTAAACCACGATATCATCTAGGTAAACAAAGCATTCCAGACCTTGCAGGCCGGTTAAAATATAGTTCATTAAACGTTGAAATGTTGCAGGAGCACCTTTTAGACCGAACGGCATCCTTTTGAACTCATAGTGCCCGTAAGATGTGCTAAATGCTGTTTTTGCCCTGTCCTTCGGGTCGACAAGCACTTGATGATATCCACTCGCCAAATCTAGCGTGGAAAAATATCTGGCATGTCCTAATTGGTCGAGAATGTCTTCGATTTGGGGTAGAGGAAAAGCATCTCCTATTGTAATTTCGTTGATTTTTCTAAAATCTACAACTACCCTCCATCGTACCTCACCGTTTGGGCCTGCCTTTTTTGGAACTACCAAAAGTGGAGAATTCCAAGGGCTTTTACTGGGTTGCACTATGTCGTTATCAAGAATCTCGGCTAGTTGGTCATTGATGATATCTCGTTGCTTTTGAGGTAACCTATACATTTTGGTGTTGATAGGTGGTTGGTCTTGTTTGGTAGGTATACTGTGTTTTATTGTAGAAGTATACGTTAGCTTATCACCTGGTAGAAAAAATATATCGTTATATTCCATGCATAAGTTAATGATGGCATTTCTTTCCTCGTCATTTAGTGTTTCATCTAAAATAAGTTGCTCTCTAAGATTCTTTTCTCTGGTATTGTTCGTTGCCACGTTAGTATGGTAACACTTCGGTTCAGGAATATTTGCAATATTATTTGTTGATGTGTTTTCCAAAGGTACGTAATTTTTTAACTCTATTAGATGTAGTACAACTTGTTTGATAGTTGCATTGTGTTCTAGAGTGTTTATGATCGGAACAGACACCTTTTCTCGTCCTCCTGCTACTATACAATTTCCAAGGAGGACTCCTTTTTGGATATGATTTGATAAGCAAATCATATCTTCGTTAAGTTTGACCGGTAGTTCTACGATCATTTTTGATCTTTCTGGTATGTGTATTTTTTCTTTTAAAATTATTTTTATTTTACTACTAGTTTCTTCAGAAGTTTTTTCATTTTTATTTTTATTAACCGAGCCTCCTAGGGCTGGTTTTTCAATTTTAATTTTACAGTCAGATCCGCTTTGGGTTGACTTATCATTTACATGAATGTTTGAATCAGAGCCGCGTTGGGTTGATATATTATTTATTTTTGAGTCAGATCCGCTTTGGGTTGACTTATTTTTGATTTTTTGATCAGAGCCGCGTTGGGTTGACATATTATTTATTTTTGAGTCAGATCCGCTTTGGGTTGACTTATTTTTGATTTTTTGATCAGAGCCGCGTTGGATTGATTTTATGTTATTTATTTTTGAGTCAGATCCGCTTTGGGTTGACTTATTATTAATGTGTATTTTTGAATTAGAGCCATGATTAATTTGATTAATTTCTGCAAGGTCTATTTTCCTCTTTCCACAAGTGTCTTCGTTACTATGGGAATTGCCATGATTAATACCAGAGCCTCTACGGGTTGGCATTTGTTTCTTTGTTCTGTCGATTACTAACTTTGTAAAACTTGGTTCATCTTGTGTAACGATTGAGGAGGTCTTAGCCAATTCAGAAAATCTTTCTGCAAGGTCTATTTTCCTCTTTCCACAAGTGTCTTTTTCCTGATGGTTATAATGAGGTCGATAGGAGTTATCTCCATTTTTTGTACTTGGTAATTCGTGAACCCCTGTTTTTGAATTTAACAGTGGAGTTATATATTCTTGCTTGTTGGTGATGAATTTTAAAATCTTGTTGGGGCCCTCCACGTTACAGTGTGGCCCAATGAAATTATATCCCAATATTCCGTCATCTGGAATGGGTAATTCATCTTCAACTACTTGAAAGTTGCAAGAAGGTTCCGTGGGTATTTTGAATTTTCCAGTACATTGTCCAAGTGTTTTACCTGAACCAAATGGAGTATTTATGGATACGTTTCTGGTTTTGTAAATTTTTGTGTTTTGTTTTAACACCTTCCTCCTAATGCGGCTGACTTCAGATCCAGTATCCACTAACAGACGAACGGTTTTATTTTTAGTAAAATCTGTTGGGATTTCAACAGAAGGCAATTCATAGTTTCCGGAAAACTGTTGTGTTTCAGAATACCCTTTAAATATTTTACTATCTATCGTCGAGCCGGGGTTTTTTCGGTCGACGATGAAGCGTTTCCCGAAGTTTTGTTTTCCCACCTGAGTTTTAAACTACATTGATTAATGGAGTGTGAGTTTCTTCCGCAAAAATCACATTCAGAATTCATTTGAAAAACCCTTGCCCTAGGATTTAATTCGTTCCTATTTTGGGCTGAGAAGTTGGGTTTGAAATTTGGCTCGTTATGAGTATTCCTAAATGGATTTGTGTGGTTTTGCTTTGGAACATACTCGTCTCTATTGTTTCTATTCCAGTTGTGATCTGGGAATTTTGTGCTTTGATATGTTGAATTACTTTTTCTACGGCAGAGTCGGGTCTCATGTCCGTAGGTTTTACAGTTTTCACATACGGGTGTATTTTTCCTTTTCAAACAATCCTCGTATGTGTGGCCTTTAAATTTGCAAAAACTGCAAGTAATTTGAGGTTTTGTTTTGTGTTTTTTACTTTGGCTTTTCTCGAAGTCTTTATCTATAGGAATCGTTTCCTCTGACAAGTATGGTTGAAACATTTGCTTCTGTGCCGCCCCTTTTTGCAGTTTTTCCATCATGAAAGCTTTTTGTAGAATGCCTTCAAAAGTGGGTTCGGATAACCCTAATAAGTACTGCCCTAGATGGGGATTTAGAACCCCACTAGCGAAAGAGGATATGGCAAAGTCTTCTAACTGCGTTTTCACAGTGTCCGCATTTTTCAGATACTTTATCTCTGCTGCTTCGCGGCACTGTGCCAACTTGTGGCGAAGTCTTGAAGCAAACTCTATTGTACTTTCTTGTCTTTCCTGTTTGCACGATATCAATCTCGTGACTAACTCGTTGTAATTTTCAACAGGGAGGTACGTCCTACTGAGGAGATCCTCGGCTTCCCGAAAAGTTTCGGGTCTGGCTGTATCTATTAAATCGTACGCTTCACCTCGCAATCTCGTGGTAAATAAGCTTGCAAAAGCTTCCTTTTCCTCCTCTGAGAGACAAAACATCACCTGCCTACAACATCCGATGAATGTTTGTAGTTCTTGGGAGATTTTTGGATGTCTCTCTCCGGAAAATAAAGGAACGACCTGGGCCGTAAGCTTAATAATTTTCGTGTAATCCACCGCCATGTTTAAATTAATGGTCTCACTTTCTGGATCAGAAAAGTCTTGGTATTCCAAGTTAGTTGGAGACTGGTCCGTAAAGGAGATTTGGGGTGGAGTTTTTATTTGGGCTATACGATCAGTTAGCTTAGTACTACTTTGATTTAGAAGGATTCCCTGGAAAACAAGAGAATCTGTCTTTAGCTTTGCTATTTGTTTCAGCCGTTCAAGCCTTTGTTTTTCTGAGGATGCTTCGAGTTGGTCTAATGCCAGTAGGGATATATTTCCCGTGGATTGAGCCTTTTCATGTAGTGCTTTGACTTGCTCCAATACGGTCTTTTGTTTGCCGGGTTGGAGAGCAGTAGCTGTTGAGGTTGACGCTTTATAGACTTTGCGTTGCCTCAGAGTAAGGTAGGTCTCGTTATTTGACTCCTCTGAGTCCGAATTTGACATTTGTTAGGAAAAAAAAACTTTTTGTTTGGTACGGAAATGATGCCTGTTCTGACTAGGTTTTGTTTAGTATAAAAAAACTAGGGAAAAAAAATTACTTGTAAAAACTTTCCAAAAAGAATTAAAACACGTCCACTTCCAATCGTTATAAAATCGGTTGTATTTCTTCACATTATTTACTTGTATCCAATTAGAGGTCAAAGTGACAAATTCTATGTTTTTATTTACATTAGTTTTGACATATAAATATTTTGTGGATTCTATTTTAGATATTAGCATTGTTCGATTAACGAATTAATATTTACTCATATTTCATTCATTCTTTACTTTAACATTAAATAATCAAAAAGAACATTGTACTTTCGTACATTCTCCCGCCTCGGAATGGTGAATGGTAAAAATTTGGTGTCGCAGAAATATACAGTAGTATGGCATCACCGTTCCATTGATTTCAGCCACAAAGTATACTACATTTATCTACTCTGGTGTTTCAGCATTGAGATCGATTCCAATATGTTCCACGATAGTGAGACCACTCAGGTGTACATGCAAATAGATAACAATGTTAGTGCATAATAAAAATGTAATCCCATATACACCCATGCCCAAATAGAGTAACAAGACTATCATTACAGACATGCATATGCATACTACGTAAACACATTGTACAAACGAAGTAGTGTTTTTTCATTCACGCTTGAATGAAATTCTGATGGGTTGCTGGGAGTTAGCGTAGTACAGCAATATCATTGATGAATGGTGTTCACTCACACCGGTGGTGGTTGTGGATTGTGGTTCCAGTTTCCATTCCGTCATTTAGTAATTGTAGCAGTAGCCAGTAGGTTAGGTATAATTAATTCAATTGTTGAAGGTGTGAAGAAGAATCATGGTGCCGGCATGTTTTCTTCGAGAATTTTTATTCGTAGATAATTGTTGAAGTGAGTTTTGGTTTTTGAAAGTGAAGTTTACAAATTCATTGTGTTAAATGTTGCTGGAGTTTGACGCGAGTTGATGCTGGAATACATAGATGGATTAAGTTGCGACGAATTTCCCGCAACTTTTATGTTTGATAATGGTCAATGGAGGCCATGTGTTCCAGGTTTATATTTATTGTTGTTTTTATTCAAAGATTTGATTTTATATTATATTTTATTAAATTCTATTTGTTTTGTGTGATTTGTATGTTATTGGTGATCAGTCTCGTGCATGTTCAATTTTATTTTAATTTTTAATTTCGATTTTGTTCAGCGTGCGTAGATTTGTTTGTATGTGTGTAATTGTGCAAGGTTTGCCATTTAATTCGCGGATTTCGGTATTCAGTATTCGGTGTCGCGCGTGAAAGAGGTTCTTGTTTTAATATATGAATATATATTGTGTGTGTGTGTGTGTGTGTGTATGGGTATACGCGGTGTGCTAGAAAGAATGCACAATAGTAATGGCCAATTTAACGTGGCCAAGTGCCATCCTTCTTTAGTTGGAAAACTAGAGTTGTTGTTTACATTTTGATGATAAACAAACCGCGATTTATTTCGGAAATGTTTCGCGAATTTTATAACTTTGATTAAGTTGTAGGTGTGTTTAAAGTATGAGAACTGTGAAGTGCTATATTAAATTTAAATTCAGTGGACTGTATATTTGGTCTTAAGATTAATCAGACCTGTGTACAAAATGGTCAAATGCATTTGCCGACGGCATTTGACATTTCGTGTTTTATATTTTTCTATGTTATGTGGATCGTGTTCTTTTTTTTGTGTTTAAAATGGCAGTGCATTTTGTGTTTTGCATAATAAATTGTAAATTTAATAAATGTGTGCATTGTTTCAGCTATATCATTATTAATTAATGTTAATATTGCGTATGCGGTGTTGCAGTGCACAAATTTATTTTATGAAACTGTGTCATGTCGACGACGATTTTTCCTTGTTTTGTTTTGTTTTGCCGACGGGAAATCGACTTTGACGTGCGGTGTTCCTCGGTCTTCGATATTCTCTTTGCAGAGGTTTTTTTTTTTTTTAAATGTGTTTTAAAATTGAATTTGATTTTATATCGTAGCTTAAGTTTTTTAGAATAAGTTGTTTTAGTTCCTTTTAGAGTTTAAGTTTGAATTTGTGTGTGCGTTGTAGCAGCACAGTATTAAACATGAACTGCTTTGATTGCCTTCGTGCCTTTTTTTGTAAAGTTTTATAGCTTTAAATAAAGATGATTTTAAAAAAGTTCTTGTTTGATTTTTCTTTTTTTTTTTTTTGAACAGCTTTCAGGTATTTAAAGATGTGTTGATTGATGAGTTGTGTGATGATGATTAGGTTTGAATATATGGTACAGATGTGTTGATTGCTGGGTTTTGCGAAACTTTATAGGTGCTTTAAAGATGGGTTGATTGTTGTGTTGAATTAAGAATTGAATGAAAATGTGTTGATTTACTTCGTAATTCAAGTTCCGCGTTTTGAAAACAGCATATTCGTTTTTTCTGACGATGTTTCAGTAAACAACAGATGTTTTAATGATTCATCATCTAGATTCTAGATTAACGCAGATTGTTCCGGGTGTTTGTTTGACGGTAAAGAACAGATTTTTGCGATAGGTCGTTTCAGGTTTCCGTTTTGTGTCTTGACCGTGACAACGCGTACGAGTCCGTCCGTTCCCGCGTGAGTGTTCTCGATTCGGGCAAGGTTCCAATACGTCGGTGCAAGTCGCTCATCCTTGAGCAACACTAGGTCTCCTATTTTGGGAGCTTCTTGAACTTGAGTCCATTTCGGACGTTGCTGCAACCGTGCAAGGTATTCGGAACTCCACCTTTTCCAAAATCCTTCCGCCAGCGCTTGTACTTTTCTCCATCGGTCGATATACGTGATGTCGTTGTTGAGTTCGCCTTGTGGCACAGCATGCAAAGATTCGCCTACGAGAAAATGCGCAGGAGTTAGCGCATTCAAATCATCTAAGCTGTCGGAGAGTGGGCATAAGGGTCTCGAATTCAGACACGCTTCTATCTGAGCTAGAAGCGTTGTGAGCTCCTCAAAAGTAAGCCTTTCGGTTCCAACAACTCGCTTCAAATGGTATTTCACCGATTTCACTCCCGCTTCCCATAATCCACCAAAGTGTGGAGAAGCTGGGGGAATAAAGTGCCAATTTGTTCCGTGATTTGCTAAGTTTTCGGCAATTTCTTTAAAATCGTGCTTTGCGTCTTTCAACATTTTGGCTAATTCGTTATTAGCGCCGACGAAATTTGTTCCACAATCGCTGTAGATTTGTTTGCAGCTACCTCTCCTGGCCGTAAAACGCCGAAATGCTGCTAAAAAGGCTTGGGTAGTCAGGTCAGACACTACTTCCAAGTGAATGGCCTTTGTTGCCAAACAGATAAACACTGCAAAATACCCTTTTAGTATTTTAGCACCTCGAGCTTTCCAGCTTTTTATTTCGATGGGTCCTGCGTAATCAACTCCAGTATGACTGAACGGTCGTGATATCTGGACTCTAGGTGCAGGTAGATTCGCCATCAACTGCTGCATTTCCGATGCCTTTTGCCGGTAACAAGAAGTGCATCTATGAAGCTGATACTTCACGCTTCGTCGTATCTGGCCAATCCAATATTTTTGGCGGATGTAGTTGATCATCTGTTGGATGCCGCCATGTAAAGTGCTCTTATGGGCATCTCTGACAACCAGGTTCGTAAAATGGTGACTATTTCGAAGTAGTATCGGATGTTGCGCGTCGTAGGGGAGGAGAGAATTCTCCAAGCGTCCTCCAACTCTCAAAAGTCCATCAGCGTCAACGAATGCGTTCAAAGTTTTGAGTGACTTGGGTATTTTCGATGTTTCCACGATTTGTTGAAGCTCTGATTTGAACATCTCCTTTTGTGCGGCCTTCACGACGATGATACGCGCTGCTTCTAATTCGCTTGGGCTAAGCGGGCCATCAGAAACTGCTTTTCGTCGACATTTTGTTGCGAAACGGCAACATGTGGCGATAACTCGAATCCCCTTCAACAAACTCGAACAGTCGCAGATGGTTTGAAGTATACGATCATCCTGAGTGACTTGAGCACTTAGTACCTTAACCGTACGTCGTTCCTCGTCAGTTTCGATGTCAACAGGTTGATGCGGAACATCGAAAGCCCATTGACTGCGTAAAAATTCAGGACCAATCCACCAAGTTTGCAGTGACGTCAGTTCTGCTGGATACACACCTCTAGACGCCAGATCGGCTGGGTTATGAAGCGTTGCAACATGTCCCCAGCAATCGATCCCCACTAGCCGCTGAATTTCGGATACTCTGTTGGCCACGAAAGTAGTCCATTTGGCGGGAGTGGCTCGTATCCACGCGAGCGCGATGGTTGAGTCGGTCCAAGTAAACATCTTGATGTCGGGAACAGCCAAAACGTCCTTCGTATACTGCATCAACTGCGCTAACACTACTGCTCCGCAAAGTTCCAAACGTGGAAGCGTGATCGTACGCTGACTTGGAGCTACTTTCGTCTTCGCCAGAAGCAAGTTGACATGAATATTGCCATCACTGTCAAGTACACGAACGTATACTACGGCACCGTATGCCTTCATAGACGCATCACAGAACCCATGTAATTCGATGTCCTTGTTGGTTTTGCTTGTCTGAGTCCAGCGTGGTATTCGAAGCGTCTCGATCATCGGAAGTTCTCCATGAAAAGCATCCCAATCTTTTTTCAGTGTAGCTGGAACCGGATCATCCCAATCACAACTTAGCTCCCAAAGCCGCTGCATCATTAACTTCGCCGTGATGACGCATGGTGATATCCAGCCAAGTGGGTCAAACAGTTTGGCTATGGTGGACAACATTGACCTTTTTGTTGTGGCTTCTGATGACTGCTGCACATTTTGGTAAGAAAAGTAGTCGTCTACCGGGAACCATTTTATGCCAAGGGTTTTGACATGATTTGACATGTTGAACGGCACCTCAAAATCTAACTCTCGATCTGCTGCTGGTATGTCTTCGACGAGTTCTTTCACGTTGCTTGTCCACTTGCGCAATTTGAGACCCGCGGACGCCAGAAGTTGATTCGCTTGGTCGCGTTTTGTTCGTGCTTCTTCCACAGTATCGGCACCACTGATGAGATCGTCCACATACATGTCCTCTCGGACAACCTTCGCGCCCTCTGGCAAGTTTGATTCTTCATCTTCGGCTACACGTTTCAGAATTTTTATGGCAAGATATGGTGCACTTGCTGTGCCAAACGTTACCGTTTTAAGCCGAAACATCTTGATTGGAGAGGAACGATCGTCTCTCCACAGGATCAACTGATAATATGTGTCCGGTGTATCCACCAACACCTGTCTGTACATCTTTTCGATGTCAGCCGTAAACGTGATTCTGTGGGTTCGCCATCGAAGAACCAGATCAATAATGCTCGACTGTAATTTTGGACCCACCAAAAGTCGATCATTGAGCGAACTTCCATCCAAAGTCTTCGCTGTTGCGTCGAACACGACCCTCAGTTTCGTGGTGGAACTCGATTCCTTGAAAACTGCATGGTGAGGCAAAAAATAGTGGTATGGGGTTGCCAACACCGAGTCGCCGACGTGAATTTCTTCCATATGCCCTAGGGTTGCATATTCCTGTATGCATTTGGCATAATCTGCCCGAAGAGTTGGGTTTGCCTCCAGCCTCTTCTCCAAGTGCAGGAATCGTCGGACCGCACTCTGCTTACTGGATCCCATCGCCGGAAGACATCCACCTTTGAACGGCAGCTTCACTTCATAACGCCCGTCAGGAAGGCGTCTCGTGTGTTCGTCGAAATGCGCGTCGCATGCGATGTTCTCCTCAGTTTCATGTGTCTGGAACGGCAATTCTTCCATCTCCCAGAATCTCTGCAGCTGAGAATTCAGGTCAGCAGTCTGCACAAAACTGCGTATTTGCCGGGGATGTTCCGCTTGAACTTTCCCTAACACAATCCACCCTAACTGCGTCTTCTGAGCGGTTGGTCCGACTCCATCTGCAGGTCTTCTCACTTCTGGAAGGAGTATATCAGCATATACTTCGCTGCCGAGAAGTAAATTAATGGGTCCAGGAACGTGGAGATTAGGATCTGCCAACGTTAACCCTTTGAGGTGTTGCCATTTGTCAGGTATCATTTGTTGGGCCGGGAGATGGCCAGTCAGCGACTTGAAGACCAGTGCCCGCACCGCACCTCCATACGTTGAGTTGCATGACGCAAGCTCAATATCCACGCATGTTTGCGTTGTGCCACTGCTGACTAACCCTAACCCTGACACCTCGACAAAGGTACGTCGCTTTTTCAGCTGCAATCGTTGTGCTGCATCTTCAGTGATGAAGCATGCTTCCGAACCTGGGTCGATCAAGGCTCGGAGATGGTGTTGACGACCATCGGCTGCTCGCACCTTCACAATTGCTGTCGCTAAAAGCACCTGGTGCGTTCTGCTACCATGCGACGTGTGGTAATTTAAAACTTGACCACTTGTAGAAGCTTGTTGCACTTCTCGTGGTTCAAACTCCAGCGCATTAGCGTTAAATGATGTAGAAACTGCATTCTGACCTCTTGACATTGTTGTTGACCTCGACGGTGTCGTGCTATTTGCACGCACAGCTGCATGTTGGGCCACGTTTGCATGCAAAAGCGTGTGGTGACGCTGTTGACAGAAGTAGCAGCAGCCAGGTGAGGGGCAATCCGGCGCAAAATGCCCTGAAGAAAGGCAGTTATCGCAAACTCTCAGGCGTCGAGCAGTCTGTTTCCTTTCGGCGGTGTCCATGTTGAGGAACCTCTGACACTTCCTTATGGAATGTTGCTGCAGATTGCATAAACTGCACATTCCCGACTCCCTATTAAAAGTTGGCCGAACTGCTGGCCTACCTACTTGCCTACTGGCTGGCTTACCTGTTGGCTTAGATGCTGGCGTCGCAAACATCACCTTCGTGCTCTGAAAGCGAGAACGGTTGTTGGCGTGTGTCTCAGCTTTCGGTTTTGACGCGGAGCACATCTCTTGTTGGTCAACAACCTCTAAAGTGCGGAAACGAGTGTCCAAGAAGTCCGCAAACTCGACGAATTTTGGCAAATCCTTCCTGTTTCCCATCTTCTCTTCCCACAGCTTCTGCGTTGATGACGGCAACTTCTGGTGCAGGAACCAAATGAGCACCGTATCCCACTGATCGACCGGAACGTCCATGTTTTCCAGCGCTGACATACACTCCCGTGTAGTGAATAACAACTCCTTCAGACCTGTCGCAGTTTCCCGGACCATAGGAGACTGCCCAAATAGAGCCTGCATCTGTAAGTGCACCAGAATGCGCTTGTGGTCGTACCGCTCCTTCAGCAAGTCCCACGCCTTTTCATAATTTGCCGCCTCGACCGACAAATTCTGCAGGAAACGCTCGGCGTCACCAACCAAACACGAATGCAGGAAGTGCAGCTTATCTATGTCGGCCAGACTGCTGTTGTTGTGCACCAACGCACCAAAACGATCGTGGAATGTTCGCCAACTGGTGTACGCGCCATCAAATTTGGGCAAGTCGATGCGGGGGAGCCGTATCTCCGACCGAGATGACGACTGTTGCGATGTTGCGTCCGAACATGCTGCATTGACGTCTGCTGTGGGCACAGGTTTGTGTCTTTCCGACGCCTCCATGAGCTCCACACGATAATCCATGGAAATGTCCAAAATCTGGTCGTATACATCCAGAAGATCTTCCTTCTTCATTGTCGTCTCCAGATGGTTTCCTCCTATGATGGCCTCATTATAGACCTTTGACGTGGCGATGTCTTGCTCCAACTTAGCCAACCTTGCAGCCACATATGAGCGGATCAGACGCTCTTTTGGAGACTTTTTAAAGTTGACTAGGTCTTTCTTTATGGTCGTAAGTAAACCACTTTGTAATTCTCCGTATTTATACATTTTTATTTCAATATATTTGTTTTTCAGATAAAGAAAATAATTAAAATGTTCAAACTCACGTACTATATCAGCTGCAGATGCCGTCAAGTTCCTGTTTTCTTCTTGCTGGTGATAATTTTTGCGCGACGCGACGTAACTTCGGTTTATGTAACGCGAAATTAGATTTGTTTAACAAATAGTTAATTTTATTATCGCTAAACGATTTTCTAAATACACTTTGTGTCTATATATATGTACATATATGTTTAATCAATTATTTAATGTTACACTTTAATGTCTAAAGTCTTAGTCTTTGCACACACACACTGTTTTTTAGCAAAAGTTAAATAATTGTTCTTAAAAGACGGTTCAGAAGGACCAAATGTTCTGACTAGGTTTTGTTTAGTATAAAAAAACTAGGGAAAAAAAATTACTTGTAAAAACTTTCCAAAAAGAATTAAAACACGTCCACTTCCAATCGTTATAAAATCGGTTGTATTTCTTCACATTATTTACTTGTATCCAATTAGAGGTCAAAGTGACAAATTCTATGTTTTTATTTACATTAGTTTTGACATATAAATATTTTGTGGATTCTATTTTAGATATTAGCATTGTTCGATTAACGAATTAATATTTACTCATATTTCATTCATTCTTTACTTTAACATTAAATAATCAAAAAGAACATTGTACTTTCGTACAATGCCTCCTTTTATTTTTTATTGTTTAAACAACATGCGAGTTGCTAAACGAAAATCTAAAATTTGGATTTACTGAGATAAATCTCTAGCACCATCCTACCGGCTGCGCCATTTGTTATATTTCTTCCTTACAAGTCATACTCATAACCCAACCATGCCGGGACAAAACCCATGAAACTAACAAAGAACATCAGATACCAACCATAGGCCATAACCCATAAGAGAATCAAAGAACATCAAAACAAATATTTTTTATCGGATTATATTTATCTCAGATTTATAATGTACAACATAAAGTATTGCTATTGTTCCCGGTTCTCCCTAGTCCTTAGTTTATTGAATGCCGCCTCCTGCTTCCTGCAGAATTCGGCCATCCGAATTTCCCGAGCCTTGGCCAATAACTCCTTTTTGTTTTGATCGGTGGCTAAGGCTACTAACCGGTACACCTCTCCTAAGGCACGCCTGACTCTCACTCGGTGTCCACCTCTGTGCTTGCGGGGCACTGGTGCGACCGGGGGTTGTACACCCTTGGGGACGTCTTGAGTCTGTCGTCGGCGGTATTCCTCTAGGGAGATGGGTTTAGGTCCTGCTTCGGGATTTCTTCGGATAACTTCGGCAAGGGGGCAGTTGGTGTTAGTGCGGTTACACTCTTTAGTGGATTCGGGTTTCATGCTAGAAACACCGAATTAATTAAAAATCTTGCCTATTGTTAAAAGGATGGGAATGGAGGATGGGGAGCAACATATTTTACGCAGCCTGTTGCGAGGCTAAAATGTTAGGCCCTTGGTGAGGCCGATTTGTTTGTCATACTTACTTGATTTACGGTGGATATTGTTCCTTCTCTTATGAAATATTCCAAACTCCGGGTTAATTTTCAAATGCTTTTATTTAACTGTGCTAATTGCGCTACTTCACTGACATAATTTTCTCACTTGCTTTACTGACCTCATTTTCATAATCTACTTTGGTTTATATAGCTTATTCTACTTACTTTATTTGACCTCATAACCGCCAGCTGGTGTCGTCATTCGCCAGTCATCGTTTTAGTTCGCAGTCATCAGTTCGCAGTCATCATTTTTGTTTTTCAAACCACTGTGCCAATTGCATATATGGGCTGCAGGTGTTTCATTTAAACCAATGTGTATTTGGGTCATAGTCGATTGGTTGTTTACTTTTTTGTATTCCCACAATGTCTTTTGTTTGACATGTGGGTCAATCAATTAATCGAACTATGACTATACAACATTACAACAGCGATTGAAATATATAACGCCATAATAAGGCCCCATTTTGAGTATTGTCCTACAATACTATTACTGGGATCTATTGGCATGATTCAAAGTCTTCAAAAATTGCAAAACAAAGCTGTGCGATCGATTTTATATTGCAGTAGATACACACCAGTTTATCAAATGCTTGATTGCTTAAAATGGCTTAGTGTAAGACAAAGAATAATTTTTAGTTCATTGTTGTTTATATTCAAAATAAAAAATAATTTACTACCCCATTACTTACAAAGACGGTTACGTATAAGAGCTGATGTGCAGCCTTATAATCTAAGAAGTAATAACAATTTTAATATTAAATTTGTTAGAAACAACAGATCACAAAACATGTTATTTACAAATTTTCAATAATCTTCCGAACACCGCAAAAACGGAAACAAATATTAACAGACTTAAAAATGAGATATTACCTTATGTTAAAAACAATTATTTTTAAAAAAGCAATGTGATAAATGTGATAAACCCTCTCATCTTATATTTATTTGTAATATTATAAACTTTTATGTTATAAATAATTTTATAAGAATGTTAAATAGCAAAATTTTTTATGCTAAATAAACTTAATCAATCAATCAAAAAGTTAACAGAACACTGGAGAAGGTGCGACATCGGTTCTACTGGTTATATGCTAGCGATGACGTGGAGAAGTGGTGCCGAACATGTGACAAGTGTGCTGCAACCAAAGGAACTGGTAGGAAGATTCAAGGTAAGATGCATCAGTACAACGTTGGATCGCCTTTTGAGAGGATTGCAGTAGATGTGGGTGAGCTTTTTCCGGAGACCAACGCTGGAAACAAGTACATTCTGGTTGTAATGGACTATTTTAGCAAGTGGCATGAGGCGTATGTCATTCCCAATCAAGAAGCCAAAACGGTGGTCGACCAGATTGTTTTTAACTGGGTGCCTATGGAATTATAGAAGTGCCTATAAAATTGCAGTACATAGCTCCACAGGACAAACACTATCTGACATCCTGTTCGGGAAAACCATGCGGCTGCCCAGCGAACTTAAATTTGGATGCCCCACAGAGGAGCCACAGGACACGAACGAGTATGTGGATGACCTCAAGGAGAGACTCGCTGACATCCATTAAAGAACAAGGGAACGGATGAAAACCTACAACGACCGGATGAAGACACGGTACGAAACAAAAGCGACAACGGCAGGATTCCAAGCAGGAGATCGTGTGTGGCTTTATAATACTCATCGTCAATAGGGATTGTCACCGAAACTTCAGCAGAACTGGGAAGGTCCTTATACTGTTGTCACGAGGATTAACGACGTCGTTTACCGCATCCAAAGAGGACTAAGAGGCAAGTTAAAAGTAGTTCATTGTGACCAGCTGCATCGATATAGTGGCGAGGCTGCAGATGGAATTATTCGGGACGAACAATCTTAAGGAGGGGGCAGTGTAACGCGAACCCAACATTTAATACCAATTTCCTAATCGAAAACGTTCAACCGAAAACACAAGCGGCAACACTAGTGTAAGTGTAGAAATATAGCAGGAGAGAAAATGTTTGACAGGAATGAAGACCATGTGAAAATTACTGGAGAGTTCTAGATGAAATGTCATCCGATATAAATAGGCCGCCCGATGAAACCAGATGTCAGTTTTGATTATAGAGTGATAATGTTAAGACTTAAGAGTGAGTTAATGAGATTATTGGTAGAGTTGAGATCGAATAAAGTAGATACTGAATAAAAGTGGTGGAATTCAATTGAAAGGTAAAGTTTTATTTTTGCGAACCAGGCGCACGTTACAATATTTTAGGTGCATGAATGTAACCACATGCCCCTAGAAATATAAAGTTTACAGTGTGTTTGCACTATTCTTAGACGGTAGCTATTGGTGTTATGAAGCCACGTCAACTTTACCAGGTCTCGACCTACTATGGATGCAAGTCATTCGACTGTGTGATGTTAAATATTCAAGGACTAACTAATAACTTAACTGAAATAAAACATTTAATAATTGAAAAGAAATATGATATGATTGTATTAACAGAAACACAC
This sequence comes from Melanostoma scalare, assembly GCA_949752695.1. Taxonomy (NCBI): domain Eukaryota; kingdom Metazoa; phylum Arthropoda; class Insecta; order Diptera; family Syrphidae; genus Melanostoma; species Melanostoma scalare. Next base: position 106,234,449 of record OX456984.1, on the reverse strand, counting down.
TTAGGACAATGGGTACTAGATAGTGAAGTGAACATTAAAAACTATCAAATCATAAGATGTGAAAGTTCTTTTACTCGAACAGGAGGAATAGTGGTATATTTAAAGAAGTGTTGGGAAATAAAGATGTTAAAAAGTATTCAAATAGAACTAAGCATTTGGATTTTGATCGTAGAAGTACAAATAATAAATAAAAAAGTGATATTTTTTAGTATATACCGGTCACCAAGTACATCTATCAGAAGTTTTTGTGATAACATGAATGAATGGTTTGATGAACTGGAAGGAAAAGATAATGTGGTAATAATAGGTGATTTCAACATAGACTGGCTTGAAAATAACATTTATAAACAAGAGCTAGAATGTATGTTTGGCAAAACTTGTGAAAGCAACTGGTTGTTGAACCTACAAGAATAACCCTAGTTGATAAAGAGCTTAAAATTAGTGACCATGAGACTATAACTTTCAAGTTGGGTATTAGCTCTATAAAAAAATGTGATGAATATATAAAAATAAAATACTTAAAATATAACAGTTTTCAATTCGTCCAAAATATAAGAAGAAGTGCAATAAATTACATCAGTATATCAACCCAATTAAATGAGGAAACGAGCGATCTATTTGAAAAGGAAATGCTTAGTGTAATAAGCCAATTTATAGTGCAAAAGAATGTGAAAAGGGAAAATCGGGTGAACAGGTATAATCAAGATCTTGCACGTCAAAAATCTGAAAAAATTCAAAATTACATGAGGTTCATTTTTACTGGTTTAAGTGAAGATTGGGAATCTAATAAAACATTAAGAAACAGATATAAAAAAAAGTTTAGATAAAGCAGAACGCGTTTACATAGAAAATAAAATAAATGAATCTGACAGTCAGAAAATGATGTGGAAAACACTTAAAACACTGGTTAAATGCTGATAAAACAAAAATTATGTTACTACCACAAGAAAGCAATATTTTATACGTAGAAGAATTTGAGTGTGTCAAAGAAATTAAGTATTTAGGAATATTAATAGATAATGGTTTAAGCTTTAAGAAACACTTTGAAAATTTATGCAAAAAGATAGCCAAGAAAATCGATTTCTTTCGTAGAATAAGAAAGAAACTTTGTATTACAACAGCGATTGAAATATATAACGCCATAATAAGGCCCCATTTTGAGTATTGTCCTACAATACTATTACTGGGATCTATTGGCATGATTCAAAGTCTTCAAAAATTGCAAAACAAAGCTATGCGATCGATTTTATATTGCAGTAGATACACACCAGTTTATCAAATGCTTGATTGCTTAAAATGGCTTAGTGTAAGACAAAGAATAATTTTTAGTTCATTGTTGTTTATATTCAAAATAAAAAATAATTTACTACCCCATTACTTACAAAGACGGTTACGTATAAGAGCTGATGTGCAGCCTTATAATCTAAGAAGTAATAACAATTTTAATATTAAATTTGTTAGAAACAACAGATCACAAAACATGTTATTTTATAAAGGGTTACAAATTTTCAATAATCTTCCGAACACCGCAAAAACGAAAACAAATATTAACAGATTTAAAAATGAGATATTACCTTATGTTAAAAACAATTATTTTTAAAAAAGCAATGTGATAAATGTGATAAACCCTCTCATCTTATATTTATTTGTAAAATTATAAACTTTTATGTTATAAATAGTTTTATAAGAATGTTAAGTAGCAAAATTTTTTATGCTAAATAAACTTAATCAATCAATCAAAAAGTTAACAGAACACTGGAGAAGGTGCGACATCGGTTCTACCGAACATGTGACAAGTGTGCTGCAACTAAAGGACCTAGTAGGAAGATTCAAGGTAAGATGCATCAGTACAACGTTGGATCGCCTTTTGAGAGGATTGCAGTAGATGTGGGTGGGCTTTTTCCAGAGACCAACGCTGGAAACAAGTACATTCTGGTTGTAATGGACTATTTTAGCAAGTGGCCTGAGGCGTATGTCATTCCAAATCAAGAAGCCAAAACGGTGGTCGACCAGATTGTTTTTAACTGGGTGCCGATGGAACTATAGAAGTGCCTATAAAATTGCAGTACATAGCTCGACAGGACAAACACTATCTGACATCCTGTTCGGGAAAACCATGCGGCTGCCCAGCGAACTTAAATTTGGATGTCCCACAGAGGAGCCACAGGACACGTACGAGTATGTAGACGACCTCAAGGAGAGACTCGCTGACATCCATAAAAGAACAAGGGAACGGATGAAAACCCACAGCGACCGGATGAAGACACGGTACGACACAAAAGCGACAACGGCAGGATTCCAAGCAGGAGATCGTGTGTGGCTTTATAATGCTCATCGTCAATAGGGATTGTCACCGAAACTTCAGCAGAACTGGGAAGGTCCTTATACTGTTGTCACGAGGATTAACGACGTCGTTTACCGCATCCAAAGAGGACTAAGAGGTAAGTTAAAAGTAGTTTATTGTGACCGGCTGCATCGATATAGTGGCGAGGCTGCAGATGGAATTATTCGGGACAAACAATCTTAAGGAGGGGGCAGTGTAACGCGAACCCAACATTTAATACCAATTTCCTAATCGAAAACGTTCAACCGAAAACACAAGCGGCAACACTAGTGTAAGTGTAGAAATATACCAGGAGAGAAAATGTTTGACAGGAGTGGAGACCATGTGAAAATTACTGGAGAGTTCTAGATGAAATGTCATTCGATATAAATAGGCCGCCCGAGGCAACCAGATGTCAGTTTTGATTATAGAGTGATAATGTTAAGACTTAGGAAAGAGTTAATGTGATTATTGGTAGAGTTGAGATCGAATAAAGTAGATACTGAATAAAAGTGGTAGAATTAAATTGAAAGGTAAAGTTTTATTTTTGCGAACTAAGCGCACGTTACAATATTTTAGGTGCATGAATGTAACCACATGCCCCTAGAAATATAAAGTTTACAGTGTGTTTGCACTGTTCTTAGACGGTAGCTATTGGTCTTATGAAGACACGTCATCTTTACCAGGTCTCGACCTACTATGGATGCTGTGGCACCGGTGTCGATGGTAGCCACATGTTTTTCCCCGTTAATAGTAGTCTACACAGTCAGAATTTTGTTGTCTCGTTTGGTCTGAGAGACCTGGATGGTAGTTCTGGGGTCATCGACACAAGAATTCAGCCTCTGCTCCTCGAAATTGGTGTTGTTGTTACCTTGTTCTGGGTTGGATCTCTTGCTTCCAAAATGTTGACGCTGTAAGTACTCGGTCTTGTTGCAGTTCCAACATCTTGCAAGTCCGCTCCGCTGGTTCTTTTGTATTTCAGCTCTTTGGCACGAGCATTCTTGGACTATGGCTTCTCTAAGTCGATGTACTCCATGAGAAGCCTGTTCTGCTGCTCCAATTGTCAATGCGAATGCTAAAATTTCAAAAAGAGTACGTGTTCTAGTAGCTTGCACAGACCTCTGAAGATGTATATCGGAAATGGCACGAACGAAGGACTCAGCAGCAAGCTGGATGATGATTTCTTGTCCAGCATCCGGGTATGCCAGGTGAACCAGTTTTTCGACATCTGCTTGGAGCTGCTGTAGACTTTCACCTCTTTTCTGGACTTTGCTAATGAGTTGCACTCGGAAAATTTCTTTCAAGTGGCTAACTCCAAAGCGTTCTGCAGTGCCACTAGAGAACTGAAATCACCACTCTTACCAGCTGGAACTGTTTGAAGTAATTTAGCTGCTGGTCCTTTAAGAGCAAGAGTCAGTGCAATGTACTTGTCTTCGTCATCCCAGCCATTTGTTGTCACGGCTGCCTCAAATTGTCTCTTGTAGACTGGCCAAGAAGACTGTCCATCAAATGTTGGCGGTTTCATCTCCTTTTTCTTTGCAAACTCTCCAGCAGATTCTCGAATTTCGATTTTCCGATTTCGAAACGATTCTCTAAAACAGAAAAATGTTTTTTCATACCTTCAACGCGTTCGTCAAGGGCACATACATTTTTCTCAATGTTGCCCAATTTGCCTTCTAGAATGTTTTTCTTACCTTCCAAAACATTCTGTTGCGCCTCAAGTCTTTCGAGAATATTCTGTTGTTCTTTCTTTTGTTCGATTCAATGTGCTTCCAGCTGTTCGAAAACTGTTCCTTCTTTTGCTCGTTTCGTTGCTCTTCAATCAGCTTCGTTTGCTCGTTTTGTTTCTCTTCAATCAGCTTCTTTTGCTCGTTTCGTTGTGCTTCAAGTTGTTCCAGAACTTTCTGCTGTTCCTTCTTTTGCTCGTTTCGTTGTTCTAACAAACGTTTCATCATACTAGAAAAATCTACACTTTCACTTACTTCCTCTTCCTCCACTTCTGTTTCAAAAACAAAAGTGTTTACGTCTTCCGCTTGCTGTTCCAAATAAATGCGCAAGCGCAGGACGAGCTCATTTTTCGATCCCGCTCTAGAAAAACTTCGCTTACAAAACTCACTTTTAAGCTCAATGCAGTTGAGCTTTTCTAACAACTTACCCATTTTATATAATTATTATTTTTTTTTTTTTTTGTTTTTTTTTACACTTTGCTAGTCAAACTCGTTCTTTTTTTTCAATAAGTTTTATTTACACTTCTGACACCAATGTAACGTGCGGCTTGTTCGCAAAAATAAAACTTTACCTTTCAATTTAATTCTACCATTTTTATTCAGTATCTACTTTATTCGATTTCAACTCTACCAATAATCACTTTAACTCACTCTTAAGTCTTAGCATTATCACTCTATAATCAAAACTGACATCTGGTAGCCTCGGCGGCCTATTTATATCGAATGACATTACATCTAGAACTTCCCAGTAATTTCCACATGGTCTCCACTCTCCACTAAAATAAAAATAAATAAATAGTGTGGCGCAACAGAGCGAGGAGCCCTTGGGCCTAGAGCATTTCTCACAACCATGCCTTGTGAGGAAATGGAGGGGACCTACAATTTTCTGCCGGTTCCGAACGGCTAATCGAGAAAGCGCTTTTCATGGCAATGAATACTAACGGAGGACTTGCCAATGCCTCGCGAAAGGCGATACCCGTGGAAAAAACATTTTTGCCTCTGGTGGGATTCGAACTCGAACCTTTGGATTAACAGGCGGACATGCTATCCATCACACCACGGGTACCACACTCCACTCTCCACTCCTGTCAAAAACTTCACTCCTGGTACATTTCTACACTTACAATAGTGTTGCAGCTTGTGTTTTCGGTTGAACGTTTTCGATTAGGAAATTGGTATTAAATGTTGGGTTCGCATTACAATTTGTATCAGAGAATTCTTGTTTCTGAAAGAGAATCAAAAGATGGTTGGATACATAATAATTTAGTTATACTTACAATAAATAAAATGTCTTAAGATTTCTTCATTCCAGTTTCGACTTCCAAGTTTTATTCTTTTGTCGTTCTCCATTGGTAGTACGGAAAAACTCTCCGATCCGGGATGCCAAAGTAAAGCCTTCTGCAAACCAACGCGTTGAGTGCGTGCGATGGGATTGCGTTAAGTCAAACCTCCGTAAGGTTACATGGAAGATTGACTTAACGCAATCGCATCGCACGCACTCACCGCGCTGGTTTGCGCACGGCCTAACACTTTTATTTGTTTTCATGTTTCGTTGCTTGTATTGTGTATCGGTGTGAAACGTCGAGCGCTATTTTTTTTTTATTCACTTTTTTCATTTTTTTCATAATTCACTTAAAACCACAGGAATATGTCTTAAAATGTTTTTAGAACTCATCTCACAAAATTAATTAATTAATAATTGTTTTCAGGTCACTTTTTTCAATTTTTAGAGGTGTCAAATGATATTTGTCAGTTTTGACGTCAACAGTAGGCGTCTTTTTTTCACAATGTTTTTGCGGGTGTTTTTTATGTTGAAGGGGTGAAAGTGGATACTCTGTCTAATCCACTCTGTGGTTATTACTTATCACCCACAGAGTAGATAATACAGAGTATCCGCTTCCACCCCTTCAACCCGAAACACCCGCAAAAACTTTTTCAACACGAATTCAATATGGCGTCCTATTTCTGATAAAAAATGGAGTAGTGGTAAGATTCTAAACATCAATAGAGAAGTAAAAAAAAAAACATGACATGTCTTTGACATTTTTCATTTTAGAATAAAACTTGGAAGTCGAAAGTAGCCACAAATGTTACTCCACATAAAATTGAGGAAGCATTTACATCCGCTGTCAGTCAAAATCCTTTGGACTCTGACGAATACATTGTATCATATCCTATAGACGAAGAATCACGAAAAAAGAACAACAACTGTGTTCTCGATACCCTCCGAAAGAAATTTTGACTCAGAGAATGATGTCCAAAAAGTCTTATCCGATGAAGCGGTTCACGTTAGTTACAAGCAAAAGTTTCTGTTGGTGATAATTATTTTCTATGACTGAAAGAGAGAAGCATATAGCTCTAGCGCATATTGCTCCGTCTCTGCCATTCCGAGTAGTTGGCGAAAATTATTTTTCAAGTCACATGTCATAAGTCATTCTAAGTCAAAATTCGAGTTGAAGTCAGTAGAATTAATATTCAGTATTAAAAATTATAAATATTTCTTTTGTGAATATTAAACCTTTAAAAAGGTACTATTCTCTTGTAAATTCTTATTTTTACTTTTGCCTGCAATACAAAACTCTTTTCTTTTCTTTATTTATGTTGCAGGCGCCTTTTTTGATACTTGTTAGTTTTTTTCTTTTGTTACAATCAAAACTGGAGTTATTACGAATGTAACAATTTGTCAAATAAAAGAAAACTTAAAATCAATAACCTCAAGGCAAAACAAGTTATTTAATAACAAATATGGAACGATGGAAAGCATACGCTCTCAACTTGAGTCCCTAACAGAAGATTCAAATGGAAACGTTAATTATGAGTCATGGAGGTTCAAGTTAAATCTAACCCTAAAAGGTAAGAAAATTTTCAATGTGGCTTCTGGAGACACTGTCAAGCCAGAAGAAGATGAAAGTAGCCAAAGTATAGCGACCTGGATTAATAAAGATATGGAAGCTCAAACACTCATCGGTTTAAATTGCAGCAGTTCAATTGCTATGAAAATTTCGAAATGTACATCTGCTTACAGCATGTTATCAAAACTAGACACTTTATATGGAAAGAAATCTGATGTATCCATTGAAGGCTTACAACGACAATTTTTTGGGTACAAATACAATGAAGGTAAGTCAGCTATTGAAAATTGTATGCATATTCAACAGATAGCAGACAGTCTAGCAGCGGAAGGAGAGGAAATGAAAGACTCCTGGATCATGCAAAGAATTTTGGGCATATTACCACCGAAACCATACCACTTTCGAACAGCTTGAGACAACGTCAGTAAGACAGACAGGAATATGAGCAATTTATTTGATCGGCTAAGACTAGAAGAGGACAGATTAAATGAAGGCCAGTCACCAAGTAAGTCCACATCTCAAAATGCTCTTATATCAAAACACAGAAGCAAGTCAGATACAGCAAATGGAAGTCAGAAAAATAAATCTCTAGAATGTTTTAAATGTGGAAAGATTGGCCACGTAAAGTCACAATGTCGTGGAAAACCATGTGCAAAATAAGAATACTGTAAGAACACGTATGGCTGTAACAAATGTAAGTGCAAAGGACATTTTTCCAAAGATTGTCCAAATATCGACTCAAATCAGCTAGAAGACAGGTCAAGTGAACAAAATAAGAATGGTAGCAATCGACGCGTGCTCATGACAGCAAGTTTATCTTCAATAAATTCATTCAACTAGAGCTCTGAAGATGGTTGGTACCAGGACTGTGCTGCAACACAGCACATGAGCTAACGTAAGGAGTGGTTCAGAAACTATGAAACTCTTAAACAACCAACTCTGGTCGTAATCGGCGATGCAACAGAGCTAGAAGGCATTGGCGTGGGTGATATAGAAATTGAATCTTTTGATGGTCAGGCGTGGCAGAAAGCAGTTCTAGAAGATATACTACATACTCCAAAAATGCCATTTAACCTTTTCTCAGTCAGTTCAGTATTAGATAAGGGCTACAGACAGACAGCAAATGCAAATAAATCAGTATTCATAGACAAAAATGGCAATATAGGTGCAATAGTCGAAAGAGAAGGAAAACTGTATAAAATGAAATTTCGTCAAGAGTCTGAAAAATGTTTAGTCAATATTTCTTTAAGAAAATGGCATGAGAAGCTTGCACATCAAAATGTTATACAAATTCGAGATGTACTGATGAGAAGTGGAGTCAAGTTTTTTGACGACTGGGATGGATATGTTTGCCCAGGATGCACATATGGAAAACCACATCGGGTATCACATCCTCAAAATCCAAAAACGTCACAAAATTTGCTCGATCTAATACATGTAGAGCTATGTGAAATGAATATCTTGGAATGCAGATTGTAGTGTCTGAAAACAAAATCTTTATGTTAAACCAATCGAAATCTATTTGTTTATCTATTTATTTAATTCAGTCAATCAGAATTACAAAATTCTTACAGACTATTCAATACAAAACATGGATTATATATATATACCTAGTTAACCACCAGAGTGCAAAATAGACTTCAAATTTGATTTAAAAATATTTCTACTGTAAGAAAAGTTCAAAATATCAATACCTGCATTATCACATACTGAGTTTGCTTGTCTTAAGCAACGCGCAATAGGTTCATTGAAACCATAATTAGTTCTATGATATGGTACAAAAAATAAATTATTGAATCTGAAAGAATATTGAAAAATTGTAAGAATTTTTACAAGTTAGCTCTTATTTCGAGCTTAAATATACGAAAAAAAAAGATAAGTTTAAAAACTTCGAAAATAACGAAAAAGGCGACAAATAAAATGACCGTTCGGTTTCAATATCAAAACGAAGTGTGTGTTTTATTGTTCTTCTTCTTCTTCTTCTTCTTCTTATTTTCATGAACAAAATAACGAGATATTAAATATGGCCGGAAGGGCGCGAAATTTAAAAGTTAGACCAATTCGTCTATGAATTGTGGCTCGTCAAAACACCGGCCACGTTGATAGGCTGCAAGGCTTCAATTATCTTCGATTGGGAGTACGGCCAGTTTTACTATTGGACGTCTCAGGATCCCTCTGGAGGTTCTGACGTCGGCGACCCTGACCTTGCCGTCCTGCCCTTCGACGACCGCCACGACTCGTCCGGTTCTCCACTGCTGGGGAGGCGTATTGTCCTCGTGGATAAGGACGAGCTTGCCCACGGTAAGATTGGGTTGATCCAGTACCCATTTGGATCTGGCTTGAAGGCCAAGCAGATACTCCTTGGACCACTTCTGCCAAAACTGCTGCTTGAGCCAGCATAGAAGCTGCCATCTTCTCAAGCAACCCGTTTGCTGTTCCGGCACTGGTTCTGGGGGCAGCGACCGTAAACTGCTGCCGATCAATAGGTGCGCTGGAGTTAGCGCTTCGCCGTCGCTGGGATCGGCGCTTAACGGTCCGATTGGCCTTGAATTGAGGATGGCCTCGACCTCGATGAGGACCGTGAGTAGCTCTTCGGCTGTGAGCAGAGCGTTGCCCACGGTACGCTGTAACAGCGTTTTCGCCGACTTCACCGCCGCTTCCCATAGGCCTCCGAAATGCGGTGCCCTGGGCGGTATCAAGGCGAAGCTGAAGCCTTCCTCTGCTGCGAACTGTTGAAGGTGTTCTCTCCCTCGCTCGACCTCTTCCTGGACTTCCTTCAGAATTCGTTGGGCTCCCACGAAGTTCGTCCCGTTGTCGCAGTACAGCGTCCTTGGAAGTCCTCGGCGACATATGAACCTTTTAAGGGCGAGAATAAAGCAATCAGAAGACAGATTAGTAGCTAATTCTAAATGTATTGCTTTTGATGCGAAACAAACAAAAACAACTATATACGTTTTGTTCGGTGGCCTGCCACGAATTTTTAGCGTGGTATATACCGGACCACAGAAATCTACTCCACATGTTAAGAACGGTCGTTGTGCTCGCAATCGATCCGCTGGTTTTGGTTTGTACTCAAAACAATGTATGCACTGTCGTACAACCTTTTGACAAGCTTCTTTGGCGTTTATTAGCCAAATCTTTTCTCGAAGCAATGCCACCATCGCTTGAGAACCAGCGTGGTAATTCTTTCGATGGAGATACGTTAAGTATGTTTTTGCAAACGGCGAGTTTTTGGTCAGCAAAAGTGGGAATTTGGCATCATATTCAATTGGTGCGTTTAACAAACGACCGCCAACTCGAATTAACGAAAACGAAAAATTCTCTTCACTATAATTGTGAATGAATGGATTTAATTTTTGAATACTGGGTTGTAATGAAACTTTCTTCCTAAGTTTTTGAATTTCATCTACAAATTCATAATTTTGGATAGTTTCGACTATTTTAAGAAACGCCAGATTTAACTCTTTTGCCGTTGGCGATTCTTCGAGAATTTCTGTTTTGTTTTTTAATCTTTTTAAGAATCGCATTGCATACGCAAATGTATTTACCAAGTCGATATATGAAGATTCTTCTTCAATAACTTCTAAAAGTTTGGTTCGAGGTTTTTCTACTGCTAGTAGAGCTATTTTTGTTTTCCGTTTTTCAAGGGCTTTATGCTCTGGAGACAACTCAAAATGCGTATTGACCGGCCACGATGATGGTTCTTGCAATAAGAACTTTGGACCGTTAAACCAAATGGACGCATTTAGTTCATCCACATTACAGCCTCTTGACACAATGTCTGCTGGATTTTGTTTTGTTGGTACATGTTTCCATGATACTTTTTGGGTCAACTCTTGGATGTCGGACACTCGATTTGCAACAAAGGTTGCAAAGGCAGTTGGATGTGTTTTTATCCAATGCAGTGTTATTTCGGAATCCGTCCAGAAAATAACTTCTTCAACGTCAAGATTCAACATCGCCTTTACTCTTGTCCATAATTTGGCAAGAGTATGCGCTGCGCAAAGTTCTAATCGCGGAAGCGATTTTGTTTTCAAAGGGGCCACCGTAGACTTTGCTGTTAGGAGCGTCGACTTGATACCGTCTGAGCTTTGGCTGCGAATGTAAATGCAACAACCATAAGCTCTTATCGAAGCATCGGCAAACCCATGAACTTGTATTTTTGCGTTCGAATGAGTTTCGACAAACCTTGGAATTTTTATCTCGCCAAGTTGAGATAAATTGGTTTTGAAATTTTGCCAACTTGTATCAAGGCGCAATGGAATCGACTCATCCCAATCAATTTTTTCAATCCAAAGCTCTTGCAGTAAGATTTTTGCTTTGGTGACTATGGGGCATAACAAACCAAGAGGATCGAAAAGACGAGCGGAAACTGATAATATGTTTCGCTTGGTAGCTCGTAGATCATGAAAATTATTTTCCAAATTGAAGCTGAAAGTATCTTCTTTTGGATGCCAACAAGTTCCTAGAGTTTTGGTCGAGTCTGAATCATTAAATTTGATAGATTTTTCAGTACTCGCAGTGTTATAAAACTCTGGATGGTTTGAGAACCATTTAGCCAGTTGAAACCCGCCTTTTTTGAGGACTTCTTGAATTTCAAACTTTATTATTTTTAGAGTTTCAAGATCATTGGCACCGGTTAAGAGATCATCTACATAGAAATCTCTTCGAACTATATTTGAACCAGTAGGGTATATTTTCTCATTAGCATCGCCCAACATCTTTAAACACCGTATTGCTAAAAATGGCGCTGGAGACGTGCCATATGTTACAGTGTTTAGACGAAAATGTTGTAGTGGTTGGGACGGATGCTGCCTCCACACTATGAGCTGATAAATCGAGTGCTCTTCAGCAATGCATACTTGCCGGTACATTTTCGTAATATCAGCCGTAATGGCGTATTTGTGTATTCGAAAACGGAGCAACGTCGAAAATAGCTCCTCTTGAATGGTTGGCCCAACCATTAAGATGTTATTCAAAGATAATTGAGATGAAGTTCGACTTGAAGCGTCGAAAACAACTCGCAGCTTAGTACTTGTGCTTTGCGGGCGCAAAACACACTGATGTGGAATGAAATAGTGCGGGCTTTTCGGGATTTCATTATTTGTCGGCGACATATGTCCTAACAAAAGATACTCTTTTATGAAATCTATGAAATCTATCTTTGGATAGTTTTCGCTCCAGTGCGAGAAACCTTCGTTTCGCAGTTTCAAACGATGATCCAAGCGAGTTTGGAGACGATTTAAACGGTAGTTTAACCTCGAAACGACTGGAAGGCAAAAGTTTTGTATTGTCAACAAAGTGTTTTTCGCACAACTGTTGTTCTGGCGTTAGAAACTTTTTCGTTTCTCCAGGAATTTCTTCCAGTAACCAAAACTTTTGCACAATTTTGTCTAAGTCTGGTAGCTCTTCAGACTGACATACCAAATTACATTGTTTGGTATTTGAATTTGTACCTTTGGGATATTTTCCGGATATAATCCAACCCAAAAGTGTTTTTTGAATAGTGGGATATTCAGGGCCTTGTTTAATTTGACCAACCGACAATAATTCGAAGAATGTTTCCGCTCCTATTAGTAAGTCAATTTTTTGAGGTTTATTGAAGTAAGGATCAGCTAATTGAATGTTGGAAGGTATATTCCAATTCGTAATATTTATGGCTTGATCCGGCTGATATGACGATATTGAGTTCATTACCCAATAGTCAGCAGAAAACGAATGATCGTTAAATCTTGACTTTACTTCTGCATGTACCTTTTTGTTTACATTAGTACTTGCTTTACCGATACCGAAAAGATTTAAGGTTTTTTGTTCCTTTCGCAGCTTCAATTTTTGTGCAAGCTCTTCAGTTACAAAATTGATTTGCGAGCCTGAATCAAGTAACGCTCGAGCTAGCGTATATTCACCACTACTGCCTTTAATTTGAACGATAGCAGTAGCGAGAATAACTTGATCTTTTGGAACTGAGGCATGCATAGCTTGAAAGCTCGAAGCTCCTTGTGATGGTGTGCTATTGAACGTAGTTTGATATTGGTGCAATAATGTGTGATGCGATTTATTGCAAACACTGCACCGAGCTAATTTGCACTTTGAAACTGTGTGTCCTTTTTCGAAGGCAGTTTATGCAAACAGGCACACTTCGCGCACTCGAATCGTTGCATCACAGGTATTGAAGCATAGGTTTGGCATGTCGTTATAAAATGATCACTTGAATTGCAGTATAAGCATTTCGATTTATTTGCTTGTTGGTTAACACAAGCAAATGAAGCCCTTTGGTTTCTGTTATGGTTCATTTCATATTTTGGTTTTGATGACCTATCAGAAATTTTATGCTTTGAAGACGATGCTTCTTCAGCAGAAAGATGCTGATATCGCTTATTCAGCGCGGCTTCACAGTCACTCCATAAAGGAAGTGTACTGAAATCTAGTTGCTCTTCCCACTTTGATCTTGTCATTGAATCAACCTTTGACATTACTAAATGAATTATGATCGCGTTTGTGATATTCTTTTCATCACCATGTGAAAGAAGCGAATCATAAATTGCGGAAACAGTGTCTATCATGCTGCGCAATGCAGAAGCTGATGGCTTTTGAATTTCTTTTAGTTCGAAAAGAGTAGACACATTGTCGAAAAATATAAGGCAATTATTGTCATAAACCTTTTTTAAACTTGCTAAAGCTTTTGGATAATTTTGCTCCGTTATTTGGAAAGCTTTAACTGTTCCTAAAGCTTCACCCGATAAACACGATATTAAATGATTGAACTTTTCAATATCGGGAAGCATTGGATCATTGTCTACTAGACTCTCAAAAAGGCTAATAAAATTTTTGTATTCGGAATATTTCCCACTGAATTTCGGGAGAGACATTTTTGGAAGGCGCGAGTGATGTGGATTACTAAAAGAATATTCAATTCCACTTGGTTTACGACCCTTATTTACTTTAGAAACAAGTAAAGCTTTTGCACTGACGCAAATGTCTTCTAACTCTCCGCGGAATACGTCGCTATGATCAGCTGATTCAATCTCAGTTTGACAGACCATGATCTGATCGACGTATGAATTCAAAATATCTAACCGACATTCCAATTCTATTGGATTAAGTGACATCGTTTTTTCCTCTAAGGCCGTTCTAATTCGCAAAACATTATTTTTAAGAACTTGACGCTGATGTCTTAATTGTTCTAATTCTGCGTTTTGTTTAGGTGAAGCCTGCCGTTTCTTGCTCGTCATTTTGATAAACTTTTAGTTACAATTCGCTTAAAAACTTTCGAAATAACTTTCTTTCCGAGAATTAGTTTATCCGGAAATTGTTCACTTTACCACAGTTTATGAATTGGAAATATATGGAAATCGTTGAAAATTTAGTTTATTTTCATACGAAATTCCACGAAAACGAAAATTAATTTCAATAAACTGGTTCAGAACTGTTGAAAGTTTTTAGTTATTCGTAAAGCGAAATAAGTTTAAAAAATAAACAAAAAAAAATATTAATCAAAATTTGATCGCTGAACACACTCTTCGCACGAAAAATTTCAAATCAATTTTTGATCACTGACTACGATCACTCTTGACAGCTGGAAACTCAGCGAAATTCAGCGAGTGAGTGAACTGTCAAAAAATTAAATTTGAAATGTCAAATAAATGTAAACAAATGTCTATTGCATTCAATTAATCGGCTTTTTTATTACGATTTGATTAATTAAATTCGGATTCGGATTCGGAGGACTAATCTTACATAAGCAAATTACAAACATTTGAGAGTGAACGGATCTTTAAATTCTTTCGAATTTCGAATCACAAATCCCAACATAGAATTGGCTTTCGCTCCGATGTAGTCTATGTGGCTATTAAATGTAAGCATCGAGTCAAATATAACTCCGAGATCTTTTTTTTCGCTAATTTTACTAAGAGGCACATTTCCTATAAAGTAAATAAAATTTACACAAGACTGACGACGACAGAAAGTTAAACTTTGGCATTTTGAAATATTTAATTGCAATTTGTTTTGTTCACACCACATAGATAAGTTTAATAAGTCTTTTTGCAATTTTAAACAATCACATATGCTATTAACAGTGCAGTAAATTTTTAAATCATCAGCATACATAAGACATTGGGATTGAACAAGAACATTAGGAATATCATTAACAAGTAACAGAAATAATAAAGGCCCAAGATGGCTTCCTTGAGGAACACCGGATGTTACATTCATGACACGCGATAAGCACTTGTCTATATGAACATATTGAGTTCGACCACTTAGATACGAACTGAGCCATTCCAACATGTTTGAGTGAAAGCCATATCTTCGCAGCTTACAGATAAGAACGGCGTGATCTACTTTATCAAAAGCCTTCGAAAAGTCTGTGTAAATTACGTCGCACTGTGAACCACTTTCAAGAGTCCTTAGCACAAAATTAGAAAAAATAGCAAGATTGGTGGTAGTAGATCTGCCGCTAACAAAACCGTGCTGATATGGTGAAATTAATTTTTTTAGTGAAATAGTAAGTTTTTTATAAATAATTTTTTCAAACAGTTTTGGGATTGTTGATATTTTACATATTGGTCTATAGTTTGTTACTTCGTTCTTAGATCCAGCCTTGTGAATAGGAGTAACAAATGAGCACTTCCAACAATCTAAGAAGGAGCCTGCCTCGAGTGAACGATTGAAAATTATAGTTAGAGGGAGGGCAATAGCCTGCGCACAATTTTTTAAAAGTATAGGAGGAAAACCATCCATGCCCGGTTGCTTATCTAAGTTCAATGCACACAACTCTTCTAACACTTCATCAATAGAAATATTTAAAAAGCCGTTATCCATCAAACTCGAAGAACCATTTCTATCAAGCACTGTTGCATCATTTAGGGGAACATACACTGAACTAAAAAACTGCGCAAACAGATTGCAAACTGTTGGAAGGTCGGATGAAGTTATGCCCGACATGTGCATAGTGCTAGGAATGCCCACCGATTTCTTTTTGCTGTTAATGAAATTCCAAAAACATTTTGCATTGCTTTTCAGTTTGCTTTCAATACAAAAAATGTGATGCTTGTACAAAAAATTATTTAGAAAATCAAACCTCTTTTGAACACTGCAATATTTTTCATATTGTAACGTGCGCTTAGTTCGCAAAAATAAAACTTCACTTTTCAATTTATTTCTACCACTTTTATTCAGTATCAATACTTTATTCGAACTCAACTCGACTTTTGGACTATCACTTGTTCACAACAATTCACTCTTAACTTTATCACTCTATAATCAGAACTGCCCTCTGGTTGCCTCGGGCGGGCTATTTATATCGAATGACATTTCATCTAGAACTCTCCAGTAGCTTCCACATGGTCTGCAACTCTCCACTGTTTTGGCTGTCAAACATTTTCTCTCCTAGAATTTCTACACTTACACTAGTGCTCCCAGATGTGTTTTTCGGTTGAACGTTTTCGATTAGGAAATTGGTATTAAATGTTGGGTTCACGTTACACTGCCCCCTCCTTAAGATTGTTCGTCCCGAATAATTCCATCTTTGGTAGTCGCCTACGACCTTGGTGAGGTGTTCTTTCAAGGTCCGGTTGAATCTTTCAACCATCCCATCAGATTGTGGATGAAGCGGTGTGGTTCTCGTCTTCTTAATGCAAAGTAGTCCACACACTCCTTGGAAGATGTTTGACTCAAAGTTCCTCCCTTGGTCGGAATGGAGTTCCATAGGCACGCCAAACCTACTCACCCAGTTGAACACAATCTGGTCGACCACCGTTTTGGCTTCTTGATTTGGGATGGCATACGCCTCAGGCCACTTGCTAAAATAGTCCATTACAACCAGAATGTACTTGTTTCCAGCATTGGTTTCTGGAAAAGGCCCAGCCACATCTACTGCAATCCTCTCAAAAGGCGATCCAAAGTTGTACTGATGCATCTTACCTTGAATCTTCCTACCAGGTCCTTTGGTTGCAGCACACTTGTCACATGTTCGGCACCACTTCTCCACGTCATCTCTAGCGTGTAACCAGTAGAACCGATGTCGCACCTTCTCCAGTGTTTTGTTGACTCCCAGGTGGCCTCCAGAAGGTCCGTCGTGCATCTCCCGAAGAACTTCACTGACTTTCGATTGCGGTACGATCAGCTGCATCACATACGACTTACCGTCAGCGGATTCCCATCTCCGCCTGAGGACACCTTCTTGCACATATAGTGAGTCCCACTGTGCCCAATAGGCTTTGAGAACTGGACTCCTGTCAGAAATGTCTCCCCATTCAGGTTTCTCTTCATTTTCTTTCCATGCGAGAATGGGTTCGATATCTGGATCCTCCTGTTGAGCGGTCCTCACTTCCTCATTGCTCCATCCGCATATGGGGTCAGCTCTTAGTCGCTGAGCGGTAATATTTTCTTTGTTTTCTTGTCGCCTACAATGCTTGCAATCCTCTTTGCAAGGTCTTCGGGACAATGCGTCGGCGTTTGAGTGCAGCTTTCCTCTGCGGTGTTGAATCTGGTAGTCATAAGTCTGCAGTCTTTCTATCCACCTTGCGACTTGACCTTCTGGATTTTTGAAGTTCAACAGCCAGTTCAGAGCACCATGGTCTGTCCGCAGAAGGAATTTCTGTCCATAGATGTACTTATGGAAGTGCTTTGTTGCCAAGATAAGAGCCAGCAGTTCCCTTCTGGTCACGCAGTAGTTTCTTTCAGGCTTCGAGAGGACCTTACTGTAATATGCCACCACTTTCTCTTCGCCATCATGCACTTGGGATAGTACCGCCCCGATTCCAACGTTGCTTGCATCTGCGTCGATGATGAATGTTTTGCCAGGTGTTGGATGTGCCAGCACTGGAGCGTTACAGAGGCGGTATTTGAGTTCCTGAAAAGATTTTTCACACTCACCTGACCATTTGAACTGCTTCCCTTTTTCGGTGAGCTGATGCAAACTCTTTGCAACTCCAGCAAAGTTCTTAACGAAACGTCGGTAATATGTGGCAAGACCAAGAAAGCTTCGGAGTTGATGTTTGTCCTGTGGTGTTGGCCAATTTTTGACATAGTCAACTTTTTCAGGATCAGTCTTCACTCCTTGGGAAGAGATGATGTGTTCCAAATACTTAACTTCGGTTTTGAAAAGTGCACATTTTTCCGGATTCAGTTTAAAGTTAGCCTCTCGAAGTCTCTGAAACACGGCTTTTAGATTCTTGCAATGTTGGTCAAATGTTTTCCCGTAAACAATGACATCGTCCAAGTAGACAAGGCACGCTTTCCACGTCAGTCCTTGAAGAACGCACTCCATCAAACGCTCGAATGTTGCCGGAGCGTTGCATAGCCCAAACGGCGTAACTTTAAACTGCCAGAGCCCATTACCTGTAGAAAACGCCGTCTTTTCCCGATCATCAGGTTGGATGTCAACTTGCCAATATCCACTCTTCAAGTCCAGCGTCGAAAACCACTGGGCTCCCTCCATGGCATCCAGGGTATCACTGATTCTCGGCAGGGGATAGCTGTCCTTCTTAGTCACATCGTTCAGCCTTCGGTGGTCCACACAAAAACGAGTGCTTCCGTCTTTCTTTTTCACTAGAACCACTGGTGACGCCCAAGGACTTTTGGAATTTTCGATAAGACCGTCCTTCTTCATTGTTGTTATCATTTCCTCAACCTCACCTTGTTTGGCCAGTGGAAGACGTCTTGCGGGTTGACGAATCGGTCTTGCATCTACTGTGTTAATGCGATGCTGCACCAACTGTGTCCTACCGTATTGTCCCTTTTGCGATGCGAAGATGTCAGTGTACTCTTGTAGGAGATTTTCAGCCATCCTTGTTTGTTGGTGATCAAGGTTGGATGAACTCAGTATTTTAGCTCTGATGGTTATGAGCTCCTCCGGGGTTAACGTTTTTCTCGGGGCCTCGTCTGTGATCTTCGTAATTGCTGCAACCGATTCGCAACGTCCAACGACTTCTCCTTTCTTCAACTTTACATCGTACGGTCTGGTGTTTAGTAATCGTACGGGGACCATTTTGTTTTTCGGTGATACCAGTGTTTTCCCAATGATGACGCTTTGGGAGGAACACTCTGGGTCTGGTTCCACCATGAGGTATCGAAGGCTTCCAAACTCCCCTTCCAGTTTTGTCCAAACGAACACTTCAGAAGAAGGAGGCAGAATCAGATCTTCCGTGATGACAGTTCTCAGTGTTGACGTATTTTCATTCGAATAGGTCATTGGAATTTCTTTATTTTGGTATTTCAAAACTTGATTACCGATATCCAAAATAACTCCGTGCTGTTTCATAAAGTCGATTCCAATGATGCACTCGTCACATATATCTGCCACCAGGAATTGATGACTAAACATAGATCGGCCAGTCAGATCTTGAGACACACTTCTCCATATACTCTTGCTGCTTCCCCCGTTGCGGTTCTTAGACGGTAGCTATTGGTGTTATGGAGCCACGTCATCTTTACCAGGTCTCGACGTACTATGGATGCTGTGGCCCCGGTGTCAATGGTAGCCACATGTTTGTTCCTGTTAATAGTAGTCTCCACAGTCAGACTTTTGTTGTCGCGTTTGGTCTGGGAGACCTGGATGGTGGTTTTGGGGCCATCGATACAAGAAACCAGCCTCTGCCCCTCGAAGTTGGTTCTTACTCGTTTCCCTGATGGGAAACGGGCTGATAGGCAACGCTGGTGTTGTTGTTACCTTGCTCTGGGTTGGATCTCTTGCTTCCACAATGTTGACAACCGGTTTTATTTGGTGGTAGCCGGCATTGACGCTGTAAGTGCCCGGTCTTGTTGCAGTTCCAACATCTTACTGGTCCACTCCGCTGGTTCTTTTGTATTTCAGATCTTTGGCACGAGCATTCTTCGACTATGGCCTCTCTTAGTCGATGTACTCCATGAGAAGCCTGTTCTGCTGCTTCGATTGTCAATGCGAATGCTAAAGTTTCAGAAAGAGTACGTGTTCTAGCAGTTCGCACAGACCTCTGAAGATGTATATCGGAAATGGCACGAACGAAGAACTCAACAGCAAGCTGGTTGATGATTTCTTCTCCAGCATCCGGGTATGCCAGGTGAACCAGTCTTTCGACGTCTGCTTGGAGCTGCTGTAGACTTTCACCCCTTTTCTGGACTCTGTTATTGAGTTGGACTCGGAAGACTTCTTTCAAGTGGCTATCTCCAAAGCGTTTATCTATAGCTGCCACGAGAGAACAGAAATCGCCGCTCGTACCAGCTGGAACTGTTTGAAGTAATTCAGCTGCTGGTCCTCTAAGAGCAAGAGTCAGTGCAATGTACTTGTCTTCGTCATCCCAGCCATTTGTTGTCACGGCTGCCTCAAATTGTCTCTTGTAGACTGGCCAAGAAGACTGCCCATCAAATGTTGGGGGTTTCATCTCCTTTTTCCTTGCAAACTCTCCAGCAGATTCTCGAATTTTTATTTTCCGTATTTGGTCTAATTCCTTGGACAGAACAGAGAACTGGTTATCGCATCGGCTTTCCACACGATTCTCTACAACAGAAAGCTGTTTTTCCACACCTTCAACTCGTTCGTCAAGGGCACATACATTTTTCTCAATGTTACCCAATTTTCCTTCTAGAATGTTTTTCTGACCTTCTAAAACATTCTGTTGCGCCTCAAGTCTTTCGAGAATATTCTGTTGTTCCTTCTTTTGTTCGCTTCGTTGTGCTTCAAGTTGTTCGAGAACATTCTGCTGTTCCTTCTTTTGCTCGTTTCGTTGTGCTTCAAGTTCTTCGAGAACATTCTGCTGTTCTTTCTTTTGCTCGTTTCGTTGTGTTTCAAGTTGTTCGAGAACATTCAGCTGTTCCTTCTTTTGATCGTTTCGTTGCTCTTCCAGACGTCCGAAAATATTCTGCTGTTGCTCTTCAATCAGCTTCTTTTGTTTTTCTAATAAAAGCTTCATCATACTAGAAAAATCTACACTTTCAATTTCTTCCTCTTTTTCCACTTCTGTTTCAAAAACAAAAGTGCTTACGTCTTCCCCTTGCTGTTCCAAATAGTTGCGCAAGCGCAGGACGAGCTCATTCTTCGATCCCGCTCTAGAAAGATTTCGCTTACCTAACTCACTTTTAAGCTCAGTGCAGTTGAGCTCTTCCAACAACTTACCCATTTTCACTGTATTTAACTTTTTTTTTTTTTTTGCACTTAACTAGTTTTTTTTTCTTTTTTTTTTATCAAATAAGTTTTATTTACACTTCTGACACCAATGTAACGTGCGCTTAGTTCGCAAAAATAAAACTTCACTTTTCAATTTATTTCTACCACTTTTATTCAGTATCAATACTTTATTCGAACTCAACTCGACTTTTGGACTATCACTTGTTCACAACAATTCACTCTTAACTTTATCACTCTATAATCAGAACTGCCCTCTGGTTGCCTCGGGCGGGCTATTTATATCGAATGACATTTCATCTAGAACTCTCCAGTAGCTTCCACATGGTCTGCAACTCTCCACTGTTTTGGCTGTCAAACATTTTCTCTCCTAGAATTTCTACACTTACACTAGTGCTCCCAGATGTGTTTTTCGGTTGAACGTTTTCGATTAGGAAATTGGTATTAAATGTTGGGTTCACGTTACAATATAATAAAGAACTGTTGTTAGAGTTTCGATATAATTTATATGCTCTATTTTTACGGTTGTTTCGATTCAGCAGTTCTCTATTGAACCACGGCGGTTTGTTAGAGACATTCTTAATAGTCTTCGGAATGAATAAATTGACTGCCTCTTTAAGCTTATCTGTAAAGTTGAGGTATGCATTATTAAGATCTGAGTTGCTTAAGACAGACATCCAATCAAAAGAAACAAGAAAATATGACATTGAAACAAAATCACCTTTAGTATAATCATAAGTGCTAATGTCTTGAGCAGCAGCTTAAAAATAAATATAGTATTTGAAACTTATATCTAATGCTACATGGTGGTCTGATTTTGACAGCAAGTTAGAGGGAAGATTAACATCAGCGCAAAGTTCTTTGTCAATAAAAATCAAATCAAGAATACGATCAAGGTTATTAGGGAAGCTATTTATTTGCTGAAGATCATACGCTTTCAATCTGTCGACAGCTTCACTATCACAATCATTCCTTACATTGAAGGGTAATAAGCAGAGATCGTCTTCATCAAAAACCCACTTAACAAATGGCAAGTTAAAATCTCCAACTATAACAATATGTTGGTTTTCTTTCAAATTTTTCAATACTTCGCAACAATTATCAATGTGAAGTTTGTAAATTTCAACAGAACTCTCTGGTGGTATATAACTTACAGCAATGTACACATCATGAATTTCATTTAAATTTACTTTAATAATTAGCTGATCAATATCCTACTGCAAATCTGTACCTTTTGATGGCAATGGAACTTCAGTGGATGAAAACGATGATCGCACTGCAATCATAACACCTCCACCTCTGTCCTTTCCAGTTGTATCAGAACATCGATCTTTCCGAAAAACGTTGTATCGCTGACTGTTGAACATTTCAGCTGTGTGATGGTTCTCACGAAGCCAAGTTTCTGTGAGAGCAATCACATCATATAGTGATGACGAGGAAAAAAGAAGCATTCTATGAAGTTTGGTTCTTAGACCACCAGCGTTAAGGTAATATAAAAGAAATGATTTTTCTTGCGCAGGTTGTTCTACTTTTTCTATGTTCCCAATGGCATTTTCCGGCTGTTCAGGTTTTTTGGAGTGAAAATAAATTCACGAACTTCTACTCCCATAGGCCAAACAGAGGGATTGAGAGCTTGTTTCAACAGATTCTCCGGAATGGCTACTTTGAAGTTCAAAAATGAAAGTTCATTAGTATCAGCATCTCTTTTTAGAAGTTTTTTGCACTTTATGGAGGTTGAAGAGATTTTAAGCCTACTTGCCATATATGCAGTTATTGATTCTTCAGAAGTGTTGATGGCGAAACGTGACAAGTGTAACCACTTCATGCTTGGTACTACTTGCAATGACGTATCCGAAGAGTCGACTCCCACTATTTTTCGATGGCGTTGAGCTAAAATCCTTTCACTTGGTTCAATGGATGTGGCAATGGATACTGTTTCGTTGGTATTGTTGCTTGCAGGTGAATTTTTATTTACGCTTCGAATGGTAGCAGTAGTTAGTGGACCACTGTTGGCTTCGGCTTCAAATGAGCAGGAAGGATCACATGGGCGAGAATCCATTATTGGTAGCGCCAATGGTTCATCTCTTCTAGATATAGAAAGTGGCAAAACTGTATATGTCGGTTTGGGAACTAACGGGTTAGAGCACCCCTCATCCGCAATGGAAGCTATTGGAGAGTCCAGTGGTTCGCTAGTAACCAATCCACAAATACCAGTATTGCTTCCAGCGGTTTTGATAGCGCCTGAGCGTAGTGTTCTCGGCTCTAAATTTGCAGACACATTACGTTGACGTGATTTTTTTTTTGCTGTTGTTGTTGTTGTTGTTGTTGTTGTTGTTGTTGTTGTTGTTGTTGTTGTTGTTGTTGTTGTTGTTGTTGTTGTTGTTGTTGTTGTTGTTGTTGTTTTTGTTGTTGTTGTTGTTGTTGTTGTTGTTGTTGTTGTTGTTGTTGTTGTTGTTGTTGTTGTTGTTGCTGTTGCTGTTGTTGTTGTTGCTGCTGTTGCTGTTTTTGCTGTTGTTGCTGTTGTTGTTGTTGCTTCTTTTGTTGCTGCTGCTGTTGGGGTTGTTGCAGCTGTTGTTGTTGTTGTTGATACTCCAATTCCAAACTTTGCGTGTTGCAATTTGACTGTTTTGCATGTGATAGTTTGTTTTTCGGTAAACTACTTAAGTCGCTCCAACAACAAACCAATGAAAAGTAATTGGAAACTGGTCAAACTCTGTCAGTATATAGTGACTCGGATTATGGAGGAGATCTGGAAACGGAACAGTCCACAAGTGGTGTTCTCCTGCTACGCGGAGGCCCAATAGTTTGGCTCACTCAAAAACAGAACACTGATAGAAAGATAGATAGATAGATAAATTAATTTTATTTTCTTTAAAAAGTAGTAAAAGATTATGCTGGTCTACAAAATTAGTTGAGACAATAACTTGTTAAAGTTGTCTGTCAAGTCATAATTTTACTATTTACATTTTGGCTTAGCTTGAATTTAAATTAATTATATTCATTTACAATTAAGTTGCGATAATTAAGAGCATATTTTAAGAATCTATAAAGGTTTAAATAACATTTGCCATTCAATATTTGAAGAAATTCATTTCGATCAATTGTTTCGGCACCTAGAAATATTCTTCTGTAGGATTTGAAAATAGGACAAACGCTGACGAAGTGGTAGGTGTTCTCAGTTGCATCAAGATTGCATAACGTGCATAAGCCAACAGTGTCACGCTGAAATGCCCTAGCATTCAAATTAAGTAGCCCACACCGTGTTCTTAAGAGCAGACTTATCATTTTTCGTGAGTTCGAGTCATCAAAATAATTGGGTACCTCTGTGAAGGATAGATTGCAGTATTCGTCATGAAATTGTGATTGTAAAGCCCGTTCGGTAGAAGCATTCCACTGTTGCTCCTTAAGCTTAGTTAAAATAAAGTTGTGAGTCTGTTTCCATTCGAAATTGCTGGTTTCACAGTCAACAAGGATGCCAGTCTCGCGGAAAAGGCCTGACCATTCCTGGGCCCAATAAATATTTTTGCGGAGTACTGCTGTTGAAAGTATTCGTGGTAATCTAAAGCTGGGTAGACTCAAAACTTTACGCATATATGTAAAATGTATTTCAAGAGTAGTAAGAAACGATTTTGGTCGACCAGTTTCGATGTGTACAACGTAGTCTGGTGTATTATGAGGTAGATTAAAGCATCTTTTGACAAAAAATCTTTGAAGTTTCTTACATTGTATGTACATACTCTTTGTACCCCCATACTTGTGCACAGTAGTACATTATGGATCTAACGGCTGCATCTTGAACTTTAAACTTAGCTGAATGAGGTACGGATTTATTTTTTACGAATTTGGACCAGGTTGCGTTTACAGCATTTTTTTTATGTTGCCAGCCTCTTTGTGAGATTTTCGGACCAGGACATGTTATACGTAAAGACTACACCAAGATATTTATACTGATTTGTAATTTTTATTTCTGTGCCGTTAAAATACCATTTTTCACAGACCGCTCTTCGTCCTCCAT
Source organism: Melanostoma scalare (assembly GCA_949752695.1). NCBI lineage: Eukaryota > Metazoa > Arthropoda > Insecta > Diptera > Syrphidae > Melanostoma > Melanostoma scalare. The sequence goes on along the minus strand of OX456984.1, from coordinate 106,209,428 downwards.
TCCTAAAGATAACAATTTGCGACTTCTCAGATTGACTTCAAGGTTCCATTCCTCGCAATAGGTGCTGAACTTGTTTATAATAGCTTGAAGTATTAAAGGACTCTCAGCTAAAACTACTATGTCATCAGCGTATAAGAGGACATTTATGCCAATTCCTTCTACAAATATTCCAATGGGGAGTTCAGAGTGGAGATCATTTAAAAACAAGGCAAAAAGGAGAGCATTCAGTACACAACCTTGCTTAACACCTTTGTTCGTTCGAAAAAAAAATCAGATGCGCTGTTTCCATCCCAGACTGCTGCAACTGTATCTTTATATAGTAGTTTGATGATTTGAACCATTTTCGTTGAAATTCCCAATGTGACAAGTTTGCGAAAAAGAGCTTCTCTATTGATGATGTCAAATGCGGCCTTTAAATCTACGAAGCAAGCATAAATTTTTTTTTTCTGACTTAATTGCAGTTGAATTAGGCATGAAAGGTTGAAGATCTGATCGACAGTGCTATAATTGTTTCGATAAGCAGCTTGGTATTCATTGAGTATGTTCTTACTTTCAATCCAAGTTGTAAGACGATTTAAGAGGACCGTGGTGAACGGGTGTCTAAAAACGAAAGACCTCAATAATTAGATACAAGGCTAGGATCACCTTTTTTAAAGAGGGGAAAGATAATTGCTTTATTGAAGGATGATGGTATCGTTGCTGTTGTATACCGTTATTCTTAGGATTACCGCGTATCTCTTTGGCAAGTTTCCACCAATCCTTTGCTGAGGTAATACTTGAAGGTTGAACAGAAATGCGCTGGTAGTATTCACGTTGTTTTGCTTTACAAAGGACTTTATACTTTTTATTAGCATCGCATCTAGATCTAGAGGCGTGAGTTTTTCCGCAGCAACTTCATCAATTTTTTGGTTGTATTCTGCACATCTATTGGTAAACCATTTAAGTCTTGGGAGCAAGATGGAAGTGGGGTGTCTAGTCGTATCTTCGAAAGCTTTTATACCCAAAACTAGCGGCATGTGATCAGAAAAGGTTGCTCTATCAACTGAGAAACTTGCAATACTTTCTAAAGCACTGTACGAAGGACAGCAATATTCAATCACAGATGATCCTCTAGTTGATACAAAAGTATACTCGCCGGTTGTATCTCCGAAGCCCCTTCCGTTAAGTATAAACGCGCCAATGTCTTCAAAGAGCTCGCAGAACTTATTACAGTTGCTGTCACTTACAACATCTTTAGAGTACCTTTTGTCAGTGATAAACTGTGATGTTCGTGAATCAATTGATCCTTTTTGTCCAGTTCTGACGTTAAGATCACCCATAAGGATGAAGTGGTTAGATTGAAGCTCTTCGAAAAAGGATTTTAATTTTTCAAAATCACGTGAATTAATTATTGCAGTTTAAATAGCTTGGTATTAGATTAAGAATGGACCCAGAAAAATTGCCTTTTAAAATGACTGTATCGAAAAAATTTGTGAATCTTAGTTGGTATGTGGACTCAATAGTTTTACGGAAACCGTATAAGCAACCGCCACTAGCTCTGCCAAAGTTTTGGGTTTTTGTTGCCGCAATCCAGAACAGTTTGAATTCTTTAAAATAAATTTCATAATGGTGTATATGCTCTGATAACAACTTGATAGGTCCTTATCAATGTGGTTTTAGACCAGAGAAGTTCACAATATACCAAATTTTCACATTACGGCAGATCTTGGAAAAAACCCGAGAACATAATATCGATATTCATCACCTCTTTATCGATTTCAAGGCCGCGTATGACAGTATTTACAGAGACGAGCTGTACAGAGCCATGTCTAGTTTCGGCATCCCTGCAAAGCTCGTACGACTATGCAGGATGACTTTGGAGAATTCACGCTGCTCCGTCAAGGTCGGAAAAGAACTCACCGAGACCTTTGATGTCGAAAAAGGCTTTAGGCATGGCGACAAACTGTCATGCGATTTCTTCAACATCATACTTGAACAGATTGTAAGAAACTCAAACGTCAACACCAGAGGAACAATCTTTCAAAAGTCTGTACAATTACACGCCTATGCAGACGATATTGACGTAATATGAAGAAAAAAGCGTAATGTCATAGGTGCTTCTGCGAGTATTGAAACAGAAGCGGCAAAAATGGGTTTGATGGTTAATGAGGGCAAAACGAAGTATATGCTGTCATCAAACAAGGACACAGAACATCGACGAATTGGACAAAACGTCACAATAGTCAGACATAACTTCGAGGTAGTACAGGACTTCGTCTACCTAGGATCCGCTGTAGACACAGACAACAACATCAGTGCGGAGATCAAACGGAGAATAACTCTTCCCAACCGTTGCTTCTTTGGGTTAGGAAGGCAATTGAGAAACAAAACCCTCTCTAGAAAAACCAAGGTGACCTTGTATAAGACCTTAATCATCCCAGTCCTGCTGTACGGCACGGAAGCATGGACCTTATCGAAAGCGGATGAGGAAACTCTTGGTCGTTTCGAAAGAAAAATTCTCCGAATGATCTTTGGTCCCGTATGCGAAGACAATGTGTGGAGAAGAAGATACAACAACAAGCTGTATGAGCTGTACCGTGACATGGGCATAGCCAGAAGAGTACGCATCGCGAGGCTACGATGGTTGGGACATGTAGAGCGGATGGACCCAAAGGCTCCGGCTCGTCGGGTGTTCGAAAGCACATTGCAGGGAAGTCGCGGAAGGGGAAGACCTCGTCTTAGGTGGCGCAATCAAGTGGATGAAGACCTCAACCGACTTGGAGTGCGAGACTGGAGAGAGCTCGCCCGAGATCGAAATCGTTATAGAAGGATATTGGTTGAGGTCCAGGTTCACCCCGAACTGTAATGCCCACCTAAGTAAGCAAGTAAGTATATGCTCTGATAAAACAAAAGTTTCGTACAAAAAGAAAATATCAAATTTACAAACGTATTTAAAAAAGTTACATAATATATTTTTATTAACAAGACCAGCTACATTATGTGACAAGACTTGACAGACTTTCGTTTGCTAATGGTTATTATTGTTTGGGTTATTGACACTTGAGTCCTGCATGTTTGTAAGAGTATCCAGAAAAACAGAGTAATTTGAGTCTGTTCCTAAAAACTGTGTAAGAAACTCTCGGTCATTTTCGTTGAAGGCTCTTACAATTCCATCTTTGTTGCACTTAAAGCGACGACGTCCATCTACCAAAAGAGACCAGCGTTTGATTTCGATGCGTAGACTGCTATTAGCCTTCAGAAGACAACGTTTTAACTGGCGGAGGTGATGTTGCTCAGATCTTTCACTTGACGTTAAATCCTTATTAATAGAAATCTGGGTATTTGAGAGATGTTTGGTTGCTGACATAAAGGAGTGAACTTCATCCGTATTAGAAAGTTCGAATACATAGGCAGTTCTGGCGTTTTTTGATGAATTAATTTTTCGGGCGCTATTAGCTGTTGCAGTAACTCTAAGGGTTGTATTGCAAACCTGTTGAAATTGTTCTTTAGCTTCTTCAATATTATCCGCGTTTAATCCGCTGACTATCACGTTCAATCTCTTACTGAATTTCTCCGCATCTTCCATTCTTTTATGAAGCACGCGTTCGCCATCTTTTAAATTTTCGATTTCGTTTTTAAGTATTTTGTTTTCTTCTTGTAGAGCGGCAACTTCTATTTTGATACTATTGGTGGATTTACATGCATCTGCAAGTGCAGATGAAAATCGGAAAAAGACACAAGATGTGAAATTCATACTTGTCTGATAGAGAGGGAATGAACTTCCTAGTTATGGTTGCAGATGAAAAATTATGGGTGCAGATGAACATATTCATCTGCAACCATAATTTTTCATCTGCAACCATAATGCTGGGTTTACATGCATCTTCAACTGCGGAAGTGCAGAAAAGTAAAGCGAGACGGATGAAGATTACAAAGCAAAAAAGTTAAAAAGAGAGACGAATAGGATTATGGTTGCAGATGAAAAATTATGGTTGCAGATGATCATGCTCATCTGCACCCATAATTTTTCATCTGCAAGCATAACTAGGAAGTTCGTTCCCTCTCTATCAGACAAGTATGAATTTTACATCTTGTGTCTTTTTCCGTTTTTCATCTGCACTTGCAGATGCAGGTAAATCCACCATAATCCTATTCGTCTCTCTTTTTAACTTTTGTGCTTTGTAATCTTCATCCGTCTCGTTTTACTTTTCTGCACTTCCGCAGTTGCAGATGCATGTAAACCCAGCATTAATATCCTCTTTTGTAGCTATTTTAACTAGTTTCTGATCCAAAAGCTTATCCATTTCATCAATGAGAGCAGTTAAAGAGAATGTTTCGGTCATATCGGTCGAAGTGCAGCTTTTTTTAAAAAAAAAAAAAATTTTCGGGCTCGGGTGAAGTTTCGCCAAAAGATCTTTTATTTTTTAATTCGCGATTCATGGACAAAGCTGTGACTCACTGTACTTTCAGCTAGAGAGTTTGAGCTTCGCCTATAATAACTATCAGCCGGTTTGTGTATTGACTATGTTGTGGTGAAATTTTTAATCCACCAAAATTGAGAGAGCTTTCTTTGATGCAAAAAAAAAAATACAATCACCGATTTTGTGGAGTGGGACAGCTGGGGCTGAATCACAGCTCACGATATCGAGTGAGTGAGTGGCATTAGAGATCGAGTAAGTTAGCAACCATTTTGGAATTACAGCATACGTGACCTCTCGGATCGTATTGCTCTTTAAAATTGTACTAGTAGCCGCGTTTTATTATCACAATGATCCAATCCGGATCAGATCTTGATAATAAAACAGCTTTAGATCATCATATTTCCAGTTGGAAGCTGTGAGAGACTCGCACTTTCAACTGACATTTCAAAAGAGTTGCAGAGTTGCCCTACGAACTTTTTTTTCAATGGTTAATTTTTTGTTCTTTTTTTTTAGGGAAAAATGATACTCATGCACTTTGTCAAATATACTCTTTTTTTCACTAATTCTTATTCATTTCACGAATATATGTTTTGTTTTGTAAAACTTTTTTACTATGTCATGTATTATACAAAAATGAATAAATGTGAAGTTTCTCGCTATCTATCTAAAATATATTTCATTTCACACAGATAAAAAAGTTCATGTGGCAATACTGTTGTTGTTGGAAATATTGGAAATGATACCAACGTTTTCAATGGAAAGTCTCCTCTTGTGTGAAATAGAAGAACTAATTTTTAGATCACAAAAATAGATCCAACTAAAAAGCAGGATTTCGCTTTGTTGTTGTAACGCTAATAAACCCATGATCTGATCCGGATCAGATCAATAATAAAACGCGGCTAGTATCATCGAATATTCACTAGTAAATTTCGAGTTTCTATTAATTCATAGATGTCGCTGGTGTCTCTTTATTATTATTTCATTATTTGTATTTGAACTAAAGGTGTTTCAAGTAAATATTCCACGTTGGTTAACCGATCAGAATTAAGGGAATTTTCGAAGTGTGACATAAACTCAATAGCCGTGATTTGTATACCGTTATTCTTAGGATTACCGCGTATCTCTTTGGCAAGTTTCCACCAATCCTTTGCTGAGGTAATACTTGAAAGTTGAACAGAAATGCGCTGGTAGTATTCACGTTGTTTTGCTTTACAAAGGACTTTATACTTTTTATTAGCATCGCATCTAGATCTAGAGGCGTGAGTTTTTCCGCAGCAACTTCATCAATTTTTTGGTTGTATTCTGCACATCTATTGGTAAACCATTTAAGTCTTGGGAGCAAGATGGAAGTGGGGTGTCTAGTCGTATCTTCGAAAGCTTTTATACCCAAAACTAGCGGCATGTGATCAGAAAAGGTTGCTCTATCAACTGAGAAACTTGCAATACTTTCTAAAGCACTGTACGAAGGACAGCAATAGTCAATCACAGATGATCCTCTAGTTGATACAAAAGTATACTCGCCGGTTGTATCTCCGAAGCCCCTTCCGTTAAGTATAAACGCGCCAATGTCTTCAAAGAGCTCGCAGAACTTATTACAGTTGCTGTCACTTACAACATCCTTAGAGTACCTTTTGTCAGTGATAAACTGTGATGTTCGTGAATCAATTGTTCCTTTTTGTCCAGTTCTGACGTTAAGATCACCCATAAGGATGAAGTGATTAGATTGAAGCTCTTCGAAAAAGGATTTTAATTTTTCAAAATCACGTGAATTAATTATTGCAGTTTAAATAGCTTGGTATTAGATTAAGAATGGACCCAGAAAAATTGCCTTTTAAAATGACTGTATCGAAAAAATTTGTGAATCTTAGTTGGTATGTGGACTCAATAGTTTTACGGAAACCGTATAAGCAACCGCCACTAGCTCTGCCAAAGTTTTGGGTTTTTGTTGCCGCAATCCAGAACAGTTTGAATTCTTTAAAATAAATTTCATAATGGTGTATATGCTCTGATAACAACTTGATAGGTCCTTATCAATGTGGTTTTAGACCAGAGAAGTTCACAATATACCAAATTTTCACATTACGGCAGATCTTGGAAAAAACCCGAGAACATAATATCGATATTCATCACCTCTTTATCGATTTCAAGGCCGCGTATGACAGTATTTACAGAGACGAGCTGTACAGAGCCATGTCTAGTTTCGGCATCCCTGCAAAGCTCGTACGACTATGCAGGATGACTTTGGAGAATTCACGCTGCTCCGTCAAGGTCGGAAAAGAACTCACCGAGACCTTTGATGTCGAAAAAGGCTTTAGGCATGGCGACAAACTGTCATGCGATTTCTTCAACATCATACTTGAACAGATTGTAAGAAACTCAAACGTCAACACCAGAGGAACAATCTTTCAAAAGTCTGTACAATTACACGCCTATGCAGACGATATTGACGTAATATGAAGAAAAAAGCGTAATGTCATAGGTGCTTCTGAGAGTATTGAAACAGAAGCGGCAAAAATGGGTTTGATGGTTAATGAGGGCAAAACGAAGTATATGCTGTCATCAAACAAGGACACAGAACACCGACGAATTGGACAAAACGTCACAATAGTCAGACATAACTTCGAGGTAGTACAGGACTTCGTCTACCTAGGATCCGCTGTAGACACAGACAACAACATCAGTGCGGAGATCAAACGGAGAATAACTCTTCCCAACCGTCGCTTCTTTGGGTTAAGAAGGCAATTGAGAAACAAAACCCTCTCTAGAAAAACCAAGGTGACCTTGTATAAGACCTTAATCATCCCAGTCCTGCTGTACGGCACGGAAGCATGGACCTTATCGAAAGCGGATGAGGAAACTCTTGGTCGTTTCGAAAGAAAAATTCTCCGAATGATCTTTGGTCCCGTATGCGAAGACAATGTGTGGAGAAGAAGATACAACAACAAGCTGTATGAGCTGTACCGCGACGTGGGCATAGCCAGAAGAGTACGCATCGTGAGGCTACGATGGTTGGGACATGTAGAGCGGATGGACCCAAAGGCTCCGGCTCGTCGGGTGTTCGAAAGCACATTGCAGGGAAGTCGCGGAAGGGGAAGACCTCGTCTTAGGTGGCGCAATCAAGTGGATGAAGACCTCAACCGACTTGGAGTGCGAAACTGGAGAGAGCTCGCCCGAGATCGAAATCGTTATAGAAGGATGTTGGTTGAGGTCCAGGTTCACCCCGAACTGTAATGCCCACCTAAGTAAGCAAGTAAGTATATGCTCTGATAAAACAAAAGTTTCGTACAAAAAGAAAATATCAAATTTACAAACGTATTTAAAAAAGTTACATAATATATTTCTATTAACAAGACCAGCTACATTATGTGACAAGACCTGACAGACTTTCGTTTACTAATGGTTATTATTGTTTGGGTTATTGACACTTGAGTCCTGCATGTTTGTAAGAGTATCCAGAAAAACAGAGTAATTTGAGTCTGTTCCTAAAAACTGTGTAAGAAACTCTCGGTCTTTTTCGTTGAAGGCTCTTACAATTCCATCTTTGTTGCACTTAAAGCGACGACGTCCATCTACCAAAAGAGACCAGCGTTTGATTTCGATGCGTAGACTGCTATTAGCCTTCAGAAGACAACGTTTTAACTGGCGGAGGTGATATTGCTCAGATCTTTCACTTGACGTTAAATCCTTATTAATAGAAATCTGGGTATTTGAGAGATGTTTGGTTGCTGACATAAAGGAGTGAACTTCATCCGTATTAGAAAGTTCGAATACATAGGCAGTTCTGGCGTTTTTTGATGAATTAATTTTTCGGGCGCTATTAGCTGTTGCAGTAACTCTAAGGGTTGTATTGCAAACCTGTTGAAATTGTTCTTTAGCTTCTTCAATATTATCCGCGTTTAATCCGCTGACTATCACGTTCAATCTCTTACTGAATTTCTCCGCATCTTCCATTCTTTTATGAAGCACGCGTTCGCCATCTTTTAAATTTTCGATTTCGTTTTTAAGTATTTTGTTTTCTTCTTGTAGAGCGGCAACTTCTATTTTGATACTATTGGTGGATTTACATGCATCTGCAAGTGCAGATGAAAATCGGAAAAAGACACAAGATGTGAAATTCATACTTGTCTGATAGAGAGGGAATGAACTTCCTAGTTATGGTTGCAGATGAAAAATTATGGGTGCAGATGAACATGTTCATCTGCAACCATAATTTTTCATCTGCAACCATAATGCTGGGTTTACATGCATCTTCAACTGCGGAAGTGCAGAAAAGTAAAGCGAGACGGATGAAGATTACAAAGCACAAAAGTTAAAAAGAGAGACGAATAGGATTATGGTTGCAGATGAAAAATTATGGTTGCAGATGATCATGTTCATCTGCACCCATAATTTTTCATCTGCAACCATAACTAGGAAGTTCGTTCCCTCTCTATCAGACAAGTATGAATTTTACATCTTGTGTCTTTTTCCGTTTTTCATCTGCACTTGCAGATGCAGGTAAATCCACCATAATCCTATTCGTCTCTCTTTTTAACTTTTGTGCTTTGTAATCTTCATCCGTCTCGTTTTACTTTTCTGCACTTCCGCAGTTGCAGATGCATGTAAACCCAGCATTAATATCCTCTTTTGTAGCTATTTTAACTAGTTTCTGATCCAAAAGCTTATCCATTTCATCAATGAGAGCAGTTAAAGAGAATGTTTCGGTCATATCGGTCGAAGTGCAGCTTTTTTTCAAAAAAATTTTTTTTTCGGGCTCGGGTGAAGTTTCGCCAAAAGATCTTTTATTTTTTAATTCGCGATTCATGGAAAAAGCTGTGACTCACTGTACTTTCAGCTAGAGAGTTTGAGCTTCGCCTATAATAACTATCAGCCGGTTTGTGTATTGACTATGTTGTGGTGAAACTTTTAATCCACCAAAATTGAGAGAGCTTTCTTTGATGCAAAAAAAAAATACAATCACCGATTTTGTGGAGTGGGACAGCTGGGGCCGAATCACAGCTCACGATATCGAGTGAGTGAGTGGCATTAGAGATCGAGTAAGTTAGTAACCATTTTGGAATTACAGCATACGTTACCTCTCGGATCGTATTGCTCTTTAAAATTGTACTAGTAGCCGCGTTTTATTATCACAATGATCCGATCCGGTTGGAAGCTGTGAGAGACTCGCACTTTCAACTGACATTTCAAAAGAGTTGCAGAGTTGCCCTACGAACTTTTTTTTCAATGGTTAATTTTTTGTTCTTTTTTTTAGGGAAAAATGACACTCATGCACTTTGTCAAATATACTCTTTTTTTCACTAATTCTTATTCATTTCACGAATATATGTTTTGTTTTGTAAAACTTTTTTACTATGTCATGTATTATACAAAAATGAATAAATGTGAAGTTTCTCGCTATCTATCTAAAATATATTTCATTTCACACAGATAAAAAAGTTCATGTGGCAATACTGTTGTTGTTGGAAATATTGGAAATGATACCAACGTTTTCAATGGAAAGTCTCCTCTTGTGTGAAATAGAAGAACTAATTTTTAGATCACAAAAATAGATCCAACTAAAAAGCAGGATTTCGCTTTGTTGTTGTAACGCTAATAAACCCATGATCTGATCCGGATCAGATCAATAATAAAACGCGGCTAGTATCATCGAATATTCACTAGTAAATTTCGAGTTTCTATTAATTCATAGATGTCGCTGGTGTCTCTTTATTATTATTTCATTATTTGTATTTGAACTAAAGGTGTTTCAAGTAAATATTCCACGTTGGTTAACCGATCAGAATTAAGGGAATTTTCGAAGTGTGACATAAACTCAATAGCCGTGATTTGTATACCGTTATTCTTAGGATTACCGCGTATCTCTTTGGCAAGTTTCCACCAATCCTTTGCTGAGGTAATACTTGAAAGTTGAACAGAAATGCGCTGGTAGTATTCACGTTGTTTTGCTTTACAAAGGACTTTATACTTTTTATTAGCATCGCATCTAGATCTAGAGGCGTGAGTTTTTCCGCAGCAACTTCATCAATTTTTTGGTTGTATTCTGCACATCTATTGGTAAACCATTTAAGTCTTGGGAGCAAGATGGAAGTGGGGTGTCTAGTCGTATCTTCGAAAGCTTTTATACCCAAAACTAGCGGCATGTGATCAGAAAAGGTTGCTCTATCAACTGAGAAACTTGCAATACTTTCTGAAGCACTGTACGAAGGACAGCAATAGTCAATCACAGATGATCCTCTAGTTGATACAAAAGTATACTCGCCGGTTGTATCTCCGAAGCCCCTTCCGTTAAGTATAAACGCGCCAATGTCTTCAAAGAGCTCGCAGAACTTATTACAGTTGCTGTCACTTACAACATCTTTAGAGTACCTTTTGTCAGTGATAAACTGTGATGTTCGTGAATCAATTGTTCCTTTTTGTCCAGTTCTGACGTTAAGATCACCCATAAGGATGAAGTGGTTAGATTGAAGCTCTTCGAAAAAGGATTTTAATTTTTCAAAATCACGTGAATTAATTATTGCAGTTTAAATAGCTTGGTATTAGATTAAGAATGGACCCAGAAAAATCGCCTTTTAAAATGACTGTATCGAAGAAATTTGTGAATCTTAGTTGGTATGTGGACTCAATAGTTTTACGGAAACCGTATAAGCAACCGCCACTAGCTCTGCCAAAGTTTTGGGTTTTTGTTGCCGCAATCCAGAACAGTTTGAATTCTTTAAAATAAATTTCATAATGGTGTATATGCTCTGATAACAACTTGATAGGTCCTTATCAATGTGGTTTTAGACCAGAGAAGTTCACAATATACCAAATTTTCACATTACGGCAGATCTTGGAAAAAACCCGAGAACATAATATCGATATTCATCACCTCTTTATCGATTTCAAGGCCGCGTATGACAGTATTTACAGAGACGAGCTGTACAGAGCCATGTCTAGTTTCGGCATCCCTGCAAAGCTCGTACGACTATGCAGGATGACTTTGGAGAATTCACGCTGCTCCGTCAAGGTCGGAAAAGAACTCACCGAGACCTTTGATGTCGAAAAAGGCTTTAGGCATGGCGACAAACTGTCATGCGATTTCTTCAACATCATACTTGAACAGATTGTAAGAAACTCAGAGGAACAATCTTTCAAAAGTCTGTACAATTACACGCCTATGCAGACGATATTTATTTATTTATTTATTTATTTCATTTATCTACAAGCAGTTTTACAGCTAACAGATATAGTGCTCCAAGAATAAAATATTAAAATATAAGTAAGTACAATAAATCAGTCTTAAATTTACTTCTACTAAGGATTGAAAAATCAATTTCTGAAGGCACTTCATTGAAATCAGCAATACATCTTGATAACGTTTCATTACATCCATAAACTGTTCTATGTATATTTTGAAATAGGAAAATCCTTGTTCTCGTGGACCTGGCAGGTACATGTATAGGTAATAGAGCAAGGAGTGTTGGACACTTTATGTGGTAGCATAGTAAGTCTCTTATGAGCATTACACCATGAATTTTTCTTCTTGTTTCTAAGGATTTTATTCCAAGCAATAGGCACCTAGCTTTGTAATCAGGACAGAAACCCCAGCTCATTTTGTTGAAAACATATTTCGTAAATCTTCTTTGAACCGATTCTACCCTGTCAGAATTAACTTTAAACGCGGGACTCCAGATTACATCAGCGTATTCCAAAAGCGATCTGACAAGAGATGTATACAAAGTTAATAAAACATAGGGATCTCGAAAATCTTTGCTATTTCGTTTTATGAATCCAACTAACGAGTTAGCTTTTGGTACTAAGTAATTAATGTGGTTCCTAAAATTTAGTGAGGAATCAAGAATAACACCTAAGTCCTTAATGTTTGAGACACGATCTAAGACATTAGACTCAATTGTGTAATTGAACCGAAAACTGGTACATTTTCGAGTAAATGAAATAATGTTACACTTTTTTATATTGAGTTTCAAGAAATTTTCGTGACACCAGTGTGTAAGAGAATCAAGGTCAGATTGAATCAATTGACAATCACCTAAGCTGTTAACTGTCAAGAATAGCTTGAGATCATCCGCATATAACAAACACCTACAATATTTGAATGCAGATATAATGTCATTGATAAAAATAGTGAAAAACAATGGACCGAGGTGGCTACCTTGGGGTACACCCGATGTACACTGAATTTCTCTTGAAAAAGAATTTTCAATTTTAACCTGTTGTTTTCTACAGGAAAGGTACGAGGATATCCAACGAAGGAGTTGAGAATGAAATCCAAACATCTCAAGTTTAGCAAGGAGTATTTGGTGGTTTACAGAATCGAATGCCTTACTAAAGTCCGTGTATACCGCATCGACTTGAAAACCACTTTCCATAGCATTGGTTACAAAAGAGGTAAAATATGCCAGATTTGTTATAGTGGATCTACCAGATACAAAACCGTGCTGTACTTCCGATAAATATTCGCTTGTGAAGAAATCTAGTTTATTTTTCAGGATACTTTCAAACAATTTGGGAATAGCGGAGAGTTTGCAAATACCCCTATAATTTTGAATATCACTTTTTGAGCCCGATTTATGGATCGGAACTAAATAAGAAAGTTTCCATTCTTCGATGAAGATTCCTTCTTGAAGAGACTTGTTAAATAACATAAGTAAGGGAGTGCAAATAGAGTCACAACATTCCTTAAGCACTGTGGCAGGAATGCCGTCGGGACCAGAGCTAGAACTAGATTTGAGAGATAAAAGTGCTGTATTAACTTCTTCGAAACTAAACTGAATGGATCCAATATTAATGCTACTGTTCAATTGTGTGAGTGAACTTTTATTAAATCTAGATACGGAATAAACCGATTCAAAGAAGTTAGCAAATAATTCGACTGTGGAATCTAAGTCCGAGGATTCGACGCCACTATAATGCATAGTACTTGGAAACCCTACTGATTTTCTTTTGGAATTTATAAAAGACCAGAACGATTTCGAATTGCTTTTGATATTACTTTCAATGTTTAGAATATAAGCTCTATAAAGAAACTTGCTAAGAACCACAAAATCTTTGCGTAACTTACTAAAGTGTTCGTAATCAGGTTGACTTTTAGATTTACTATATTTTACGTATGCTTTTCGTTTTTGTTACTTTAGATCGCTGAGTTGTTTATTAATCCAAGGTGAATTCAAGGACTTCTTTTTTGCAAAAACCGGTATATAGTTATCAAAACCCAAAAACATGATTTCAGTGAAGCGATGATACATATTTTGTAGATCTAGACATACAAATTCAGTTCGCCAATCGATATAGCAGAAATAGTCATTTAGACCGTTAAAATTAGCTTTAGAGAAATTATAAGATTTTAAATCCTGCTTTACATTTTTTGATACATATGTATAAAACTCTATTTCAAAGAACAATTCCGTGTGATGAATAGAATCATTCAGCAAGGAAAAGGGAACATTATATAATTTAACTCTTAGATCTTCACAACATATGAACACTAAGTCCAATATCTTTCCTAAAGAATTGGGGATATGATTAAATTGCATCAAATTTAAAGAATAAAGATAATCTATAAAAATAATTTCAAAATTTTGTTTCATGTTAAACGGCAGTAGCATTTTCTCAGATTCTGAATATTTCCACTTTAATTCAGATAAGTTAAAGTCACCTAAGACACAAATATTGTCTGAGTCAATGCAAATACTGTTGATAAAATCAATATTGGATATATGTTTTTCATACAATTCTATAGCGCTACTTGGAGGCACATAACTTACAATAAAGAATAGATTTGACTTATGAGGCATGTTTACTTTGAGAGAGATGCAAACCTGTTCAATGTCTACAGATGGCAAGGTTACTTCTGTACAACACAAATGCAAGCGCACAGCAACAATTATCCCACCTCCTCTATCACTCGCTGATTGACAACGATCACGACGATAAGTATTGTAAAGTCTACAATCAAAGAGTTCTGTTGAAGCAATTCCATGGTACAGCCAGGACTCGACAATGAAGATTATATCATAATAGATATTGCTTGTATTTTTAAAAAGATCAGATACTTTAGTTCTGAGACCACTAGCGTTATGGTAATAAATCTTTAATGATGAAAAGCGAAGATTTTGAGGAGACGACGGTTTTAATGAAACCGCATGTAGAGCATCGTATGATTCCCCTTCAGTTAAGGTGGGGTCTTCGTTTCTTGCTACGAAAAAAATCGTGGACAACCGTATGTAAGGGCCAAAGCGAGCTGTCATTTAGCATATTATATAAGTCGAGATCCCTTCCAACTTTAATCTCGAAAGAAGAATAATCCTTATCAGGAGACATATTAAACTTCCTTATGTTGATGTTTGATAAATTTGCAGTTGATGGAAGTTTTTTTGAAATATAATTTTTTATCAGATCCACTGAAGTGGCTTGGGAGAGCCGAGAAATAAAAATGCTCTTGACAGGTGGCAAGGCAATGAGTTCTTCCATGTAAGATACGTTCAACGCTGGATTATTATCAGAGGGTGGTATAGCTAATGTGTTAGAAAACCCCTCATCCACAATGGAAGCTGTTGGGGTATCTAGTGGTCCATTAGCAATTAATCCACTGGAAAGATCACACACTGGGGTTGAGGCACTTACGATGCCTTTATCTACAGAGTTTTTGGACGTTCCAGATCTTAGTACTCTGGGCTCAAAAGTAGTTTGCTGTTTTCGTTGACGTTGTTTTTGCATTTGTTGTTGAAGTTGGTGTTGATGTTGGTGTTGATATTGTTGTTGTTGTAGTTGCTGTTGCTGTTGTTGTTGTAGTTGCTGTTGCTGTTGTTGTTGCTGTTGATGTTGCTGTTGCGGTTGCTGTTGTTGTTGTTGTTGTTGTTGTTGTTGTTGTTGTTGTTGTTGTTGTTGTTGTTGTTGTTGTTGTTGTTGTTGTTGTTGTTGTTGTTGTTGTTGTTGCTGTTGCTGTTGCTGTTGCTGTTGCTGTTGCTGTTGCTGTTGCTGTTGCTGTTGCTGTTGCTGTTGCTGTTGCTGTTGCTGTTGCTGTTGCTGTTGCTGTTGCTGTTGCTGTTGCTGTTGCTGTTGCTGTTGCTGTTGCTGTTGCTGTTGCTGTTGCTGTTGCTGTTGCTGTTGCTGTTGCTGTTGCTGTTGCTGTTGCTGTTGCTGTTGCTGTTGCTGTTGCTGTTGCTGTTGCTGTTGCTGTTGCTGTTGCTGTTGCTGTTGCTGTTGCTGTTGCTGTTGCTGATGAATAAGCAGTTGTTGTTGTTGTTGTTGCTGGTGCTGGTGTTGTTGTTCTTTTTGCTGCTGTTTTTGGTGTTGTTGTTGTTGTTGTTGTTGCGGTTGCTGTTGTTGTGGTTGCTGTTGTTGTGGTTGCAGTTGTTGTGGTTGCTGTTGTAGTGGTTGTTGTTGGTGCTCTTTTTGCTGCTGTTGTTGTTGTTGTTGGTGCTGTTGTTGTTGGTTGGGATGTTGTTTAAGCTTTTGAAACTGTGGTGAAGAAGTCAATTCATCCAAATCACGAGGTGATGTCAAAATAATGAGAGGTTGTCCGACCGGCGGCGGCAGTGGGTTTGGAGAAAATGTATTATTTTCAATACTTATATATCCCTTATTCAAGATGCTTTTCTCCATAGCATCAAAATCGAACGTACTTTGCAGTTCGACGAAGATTGACGAGACAGATTTAAATAATTTCTGCAACTTCACAATTTTCCAGTGAAGATTATCCACTGACAGTTTTTCATGCTTGCTGCAATAAAAACGCAGACCGGAGATCGATGTTACTTTGTCTACATCCTTCCCTTTGATTCCAAGACATTTAGCATGAAATTGGAGAAAACACACTGCACACGACAAAGTTAACTCATTAGAGATTTCCTTATTGCAAATTGTGCAATCCATGATCCTTTTTTAATTTGGGCGTTTTACGTGAGCGACACAAAAAAAAATTTACTTAATTTACAAAAAAGCAAATAGGCAACTCTATAAAAGTTTAAGAATATTCACTCAATGAGCAAAAAGTGCAATATCTTCAAAAGTATGTGCTTCACAGGATTTTTTTACCCAGCTTTGGAAAGCTCACACTATTATCAATCAAATGCACGTAACACCAATCACAATTTCGATTAATTGGGGAAAAAATGTATTTTACCGTTTTATGGGTACAAATCAAATTATACACTAAGAAGAATTAGTCACTTAACGTCAAAATGTTGAGATGCCAATATAAGCTGAACTACACCAGTAATTGATTAAACATTTACAAGGAATCGACACTTGTTTGGTTACGAATCACTATTCAATGTTTTTAATACTCGATACGATCAAATTATATTGCAAAAAGAAAAAATATATAGAGCGATAAAAGACACTTGTTGTATACACTAGGGTTGCCAACTTTATTGACGTAATATGAAGAAAAAAGCGTAATGTCATAGGTGCTTCTGCGAGTATTGAAACAGAAGCGGCAAAAATGGGTTTGATGGTTAATGAGGGCAAAACGAAGTATATGCTGTCATCAAACAAGGACACAGAACATCGACGAATTGGACAAAACGTCACAATAGTCAGACATAACTTCGAGGTAGTAAAGGACTTCGTCTACCTAGGATCCGCTGTAGACACAGACAACAACATCAGTGCGGAGATCAAACGGAGAATAACTCTTCCCAACCGTTGCTTCTTTGGGTTAAGAAGGCAATTGAGAAACAAAACCCTCTCTAGAAAAACCAAGGTGACCTTGTATAAGACCTTAATCATCCCAGTCCTGCTGTACGGCACGGAAGCATGGACCTTATCGAAAGCGGATGAGGAAACTCTTGGTCGTTTCGAAAGAAAAATTCTCCGAATGATCTTTGGTCCCGTATGCGAAGACAATGTGTGGAGAAGAAGATACAACAACAAGCTGTATGAGCTGTACCGCGACATGGGCATAGCCAGAAGAGTACGCATCGCGAGGCTACGATGGTTGGGACATGTAGAGCGGATGGACCCAAAGGCTCCGGCTCGTCGGGTGTTCGAAAGCACATTGCAGGGAAGTCGCGGAAGGGGAAGACCTCGTCTTAGGTGGCGCAATCAAGTGGATGAAGACCTCAACCGACTTGGAGTGCGAAACTGGAGAGAGCTCGCCCGAGATCGAAATCGTTATAGAAGGATGTAATGCCCACCTAAGTAAGCAAGTAAGTATATGCTCTGATAAAACAAAAGTTTCGTACAAAAAGAAAATATCAAATTTACAAACGTATTTAAAAAAGTTACATAATATATTTTTATTAACAAGACCAGCTACATTATGTGACAAGACCTGACAGACTTTCGTTTGCTAATGGTTATTATTGTTTGGGTTATTGACACTTGAGTCCTGCATGTTTGTAAGAGTATCCAGAAAAACAGAGTAATTTGAGTCTGTTCCTAAAAACTGTGTAAGAAACTCTCGGTCTTTTTCGTTGAAGGCTCTTACAATTCCATCTTTGTTGCACTTAAAGCGACGACGTCCATCTACCAAAAGAGACCAGCGTTTGATTTCGATGCCTAGACTGCTATTAGCCTTCAGAAGACAACGTTTTAACTGGCGGAGGTGATATTGCTCAGATCTTTCACTTGACGTTAAATCCTTATTAATAGAAATCTGGGTATTTGAGAGATGTTTGGTTGCTGACATAAAGGAGTGAACTTCATCCGTATTAGAAAGTTCGAATACATAGGCAGTTCTGGCGTTTTTTGATGAATTAATTTTTCGGGCGCTATTAGCTGTTGCAGTAACTCTAAGGGTTGTATTGCAAACCTGTTGAAATTGTTCTTTAGCTTCTTCAATATTATCCGCGTTTAATCCGCTGACTATCACGTTCAATCTCTTACTGAATTTCTCCGCATCTTCCATTCTTTTATGAAGCACGCATTCGCCATCTTTTAAATTTTCGATTTCGTTTTTAATTATTTTGTTTTCTTCTTGTAGAGCGGCAACTTCTATTTTGATACTATTGGTGGATTTACATGCATCTGCAAGTGCAGATGAAAATCGGAAAAAGACGCAAGATGTGAAATTCATACTTGTCTGATAGAGAGGGAATGAACTTCCTAGTTATGGTTGCAGATGAAAAATTATGGGTGCAGATGAACATGTTCATCTGCAACCATAATTTTTCATCTGCAACCATAATGCTGGGTTTACATGCATCTTCAACTGCGGAAGTGCAGAAAAGTAAAGCGAGACGGATGAAGATTACAAAGCACAAAAGTTAAAAAGAGAGACGAATAGGATTATGGTTGCAGATGAAAAATTATGGTTGCAGATGATCATGTTCATCTGCACCCATAATTTTTCATCTGCAACCACAACTAGGAAGTTCGCTCCCTCTCTATCAGACAAGTATGAATTTTACATCTTGTGTCTTTTTCCGTTTTTCATCTGCACTTGCAGATGCAGGTAAATCCACCATAATCCTATTCGTCTCTCTTTTTAACTTTTGTGCTTTGTAATCTTCATCCGTCTCGTTTTACTTTTCTGCACTTCCGCAGTTGCAGATGCATGTAAACCCAGCATTAATATCCTCTTTTGTAGCTATTTTAACTAGTTTCTGATCCAAAAGCTTATCCATTTCATCAATGAGAGCAGTTAAAGAGAATGTTTCGGTCATATCGGTCGAAGTGCAGCTTTTTTTCAAAAAAAATTTT
The DNA here is from genome assembly GCA_949752695.1 of Melanostoma scalare. Lineage (NCBI taxonomy): Eukaryota > Metazoa > Arthropoda > Insecta > Diptera > Syrphidae > Melanostoma > Melanostoma scalare. The sequence continues at coordinate 106,190,382 of OX456984.1, read as the reverse complement.
TTTTCGGGCTCGGGTGAAGTTTCGCCAAAAGATCTTCTATTTTTTAATTCGCGATTCATGGACAAAGCTGTGACTCACTGTACTTTCAGCTAGAGAGTTTGAGCTTCACCTATAATAACTATCAGCCGGTTTGTGTATTGACTATGTTGTGGTGAAATTTTTAATCCACCAAAATTGAGAGAGCTTTCTTTGATGCAAAAAAAAAAATACAATCACCGATTTTGTGGAGTGGGACAGCTGGGGCCGAATCACAGCTCACGATATCGAGTGAGTGAGTGGCATTAGAGATCGAGTAAGTTAGTAACCATTTTGGAATTACAGCATACGTGACCTCTCGGATCGTATTGCTCTTTAAAATTGTACTAGTAGCCGCGTTTTATTATCACAATGATCCAATCCGGATCAGATCTTGATAATAAAACAGCTTTAGATCATCATATTTCCAGTTGGAAGCTGTGAGAGACTCGCACTTTCAACTGACATTTCAAAAGAGTTGCAGAGTTGCCCTACGAACTTTTTTTTCAATGGTTAATTTTTTGTTCTTTTTTTTAGGGAAAAATGACACTCATGCATTTTGTCAAATATACTCTTTTTTTCACTAATTCTTATTCATTTCACGAATATATGTTTTGTTTTGTAAAACTTTTTTACTATGTCATGTATTATACAAAAATGAATAAATGTGAAGTTTCTCGCTATCTATCTAAAATATATTTCATTTCACACAGATAAAAAAGTTCAAGTGGCAGTACTGTTGTTGTTGGAAATATTGGAAATGATACCAACGTTTTCAATGGAAAGTTTCCTCTTGTGTGAAATAGAAGAACTAATTTTTAGATCACAAAAATAGATCCAACTAAAAAGCAGGATTTCGCTTTGTTGTTGTAACGCTAATAAACCCATGATCTGATCCGGATCAGATCAATAATAAAACGCGGCTAGTATCATCGAATATTCACTAGTAAATTTCGAGTTTCTATTAATTCATAGATGTCGCTGGTGTCTCTTTATTATTATTTCATTATTTGTATTTGAACTAAAGGTGTTTCAAGTAAATATTCCACGTTGGTTAACCGATCAGAATTAAGGGAATTTTCGAAGTGTGACATAAACTCAATAGCCGTGATTTGTATACCGTTATTCTTAGGATTACCGCGTATCTCTTTGGCAAGTTTCCACCAATCCTTTGCTGAGGTAATACTTGAAAGTTGAACAGAAATGCGCTGGTAGTATTCACGTTGTTTTGCTTTACAAAGGACTTTATACTTTTTATTAGCATCGCATCTAGATCTAGAGGCGTGAGTTTTTCCGCAGCAACTTCATCAATTTTTTGGTTGTATTCTGCACATCTATTGGTAAACCATTTAAGTCTTGGGAGCAAGATGGAAGTGGGGTGTCTAGTCGTATCTTCGAAAGCTTTTATACCCAAAACTAGCGGCATGTGATCAGAAAAGGTTGCTCTATCAACTGAGAAACTTGCAATACTTTCTAAAGCACTGTACGAAGGACAGCAATAGTCAATCACAGATGATCCTCTAGTTGATACAAAAGTATACTCGCCGGTTGTATCTCCGAAGCCCCTTCCGTTAAGTATAAATGCGCCAATGTCTTCAAAGAGCTCGCAGAACTTATTACAGTTGCTGTCACTTACAACATCTTTAGAGTACCTTTTGTCAGTGATAAACTGTGATGTTCGTGAATCAATTGTTCCTTTTTGTCCAGTTCTGACGTTAAGATCACCCATAAGGATGAAGTGGTTAGATTGAAGCTCTTCGAAAAAGGATTTTAATTTTTCAAAATCACGTGAATTAATTATTGCAGTTTAAATAGCTTGGTATTAGATTAAGAATGGAACCAGAAAAATTGCCTTTTAAAATGACTGTATCGAAGAATTTTGTGAATCTTAGTTGGTATGTGGACTCAATAGTTTTACGGAAACCGTATAAGCAACCGCCACTAGCTCTGCCAAAGTTTTGGGTTTTTGTTGCCGCAATCCAGAACAGTTTGAATTCTTTAAAATAAATTTCATAATGGTGTATATGCTCTGATAACAACTTGATAGGTCCTTATCAATGTGGTTTTAGACCAGAGAAGTTCACAATATACCAAATTTTCACATTACGGCAGATCTTGGAAAAAACCCGAGAACATAATATCGATATTCATCACCTCTTTATCGATTTCAAGGCCGCGTATGACAGTATTTACAGAGACGAGCTGTACAGAGCCATGTCTAGTTTCGGCATCCCTGCAAAGCTCGTACGACTATGCAGGATGACTTTGGAGAATTCACGCTGCTCCGTCAAGGTCGGAAAAGAACTCACCGAGACCTTTGATGTCGAAAAAGGCTTTAGGCATGGCGACAAACTGTCATGCGATTTCTTCAACATCATACTTGAACAGATTGTAAGAAACTAAAACGTCAACACCAGAGGAACAATCTTTCAAAAGTCTGTACAATTACACGCCTATGCAGACGATATTGACGTAATATGAAGAAAAAAGCGTAATGTCATAGGTGCTTCTGCGAGTATTGAAACAGAAGCGGCAAAAATGGGTTTGATGGTTAATGAGGGCAAAACGAAGTATATGCTGTCATCAAACAAGGACACAGAACATCGACGAATTGGACAAAACGTCACAATAGTCAGACATAACTTCGAGGTAGTACAGGACTTCGTCTACCTAGGATCCGCTGTAGACACAGACAACAACATCAGTGCGGAGATCAAACGGAGAATAACTCTTCCCAACCGTTGCTTCTTTGGGTTAAGAAGGCAGTTGAGAAACAAAACCCTCTCTTGAAAAACCAAGGTTACCTTGTATAAGACCTTAATCATCCCAGTCCTGCTGTACGGCACGGTTGCAGATGAAAAATTATGGTTGCAGATGATCATGTTCATCTGCACCCATAATTTTTCATCTGCAACCATAACTAGGAAGTTCGTTCCCTCTCTATCAGACAAGTATGAATTTTACATCTTGTGTCTTTTTCCGTTTTTCATCTGCACTTGCAGATGCAGGTAAATCCACCATAATCCTATTCGTCTCTCTTTTTAACTTTTGTGCTTTGTAATCTTCATCCGTCTCGTTTTACTTTTCTGCACTTCCGCAGTTGCAGATGCATGTAAACCCAGCATTAATATCCTCTTTTGTAGCTATTTTAACTAGTTTCTGATCCAAAAGCTTATCCATTTCATCAATGAGAGCAGTTAAAGAGAATGTTTCGGTCATATCGGTCGAAGTGCAGCTTTTTTTCAAAAAAAATTATTTTTCGGGCTCGGGTGAAGTTTCGCCAAAAGATCTTTTATTTTTTAATTCGCGATTCATGGACAAAGCTGTGACTCACTGTACTTTCAGCTAGAGAGTTTGAGCTTCGCCTATAATAACTATCAGCCGGTTTGTGTATTGACTATGTTGTGGTGAAATTTTTAATCCACCAAAATTGAGAGAGCTTTCTTTGATGCAAAAAAAAAAAATACAATCACCGATTTTGTGGAGTGGGACAGCTGGGGCCGAATCACAGCTCACGATATCGAGTGAGTGAGTGGCATTAGAGATCGAGTAAGTTAGTAACCATTTTGGAATTACAGCATACGTGACCTCTCGGATCGTATTGCTCTTTAAAATTGTACTAGTAGCCGCGTTTTATTATCACAATGATCCAATCCGGATCAGATCTTGATAACGAAACAGCTTTAGATCATCATATTTCCAGTTGGAAGCTGTGAGAGACTCGCACTTTCAACTGACATTTTAAAAGAGTTGCAGAGTTGCCCTACGAACTTTTTTTCAATGGTTAATTTTTTGTTCTTTTTTTTTAGGGAAAAATGATACTCATGCACTTTGTCAAATATACTCTTTTTTTCACTAATTCTTATTCATTTCACGAATATATGTTTTGTTTTGTAAAACTTTTTTACTATGTCATGTATTATACAAAAATGAATAAATGTGAAGTTTCTCGCTATCTATCTAAAATATATTTCATTTCACACAGATAAAAAAGTTCATGTGGCAATACTGTTGTTGTTGGAAATATTGGAAATGATACCAACGTTTTCAATGGAAAGTCTCCTCTTGTGTGAAATAGAAGAACTAATTTTTAGATCACAAAAATAGATCCAACTAAAAAGCAGGATTTCGCTTTGTTGTTGTAACGCTAATAAACCCATGATCTGATCCGGATCAGATCAATAATAAAACGCGGCTAGTATCATCGAATATTCACTAGTAAATTTCGAGTTTCTATTAATTCATAGAGGTCGCTGGTGTCTCTTTATTATTATTTCATTATTTTTTGGTAGGTAAAATTTATGCCTTTGTAAAAAAAAGACAATATTTAGTAAGAATTTCTTAAATTTAAACATAAAATACACTCGGATGGTGTTACTAAATGAAATATTGATAATAGATGGTTTGGATAGTCTTTCATGTATGAATTAGAGAGCACTTTATGCATCGAATGAAATTCCGATCGATTACTGATGAGAGAATGCCGAATTGTGGTACTAGATGACTCGATATCGTGAGCGGTAATACCAAATTCCCATAATTCCGATACGACTTATTCGATAGCGTGTGCCGTAATTCGGCCCCTGATAATCCGTATGGAAGTAGGGGAATAGCTTTTTTCTGGTCTTGTTTGGCTTAGTATTACTTTGTAAATACTGTAACGTGCGCTTAGTTCGCAAAATAAAACTTCACCTTTCAAATTATTTCTATCACTTTTATTCAGTATCTATACTTAATTCGATCTCAACTAGACTTTTGCACTATCACTTGTATACAACAATTTACTCTTAGCTTTATCACTCTATAATCAAAACTCACTGCTCGTTGCGTCAGCGGTCCTATTTATATAGAACAACACTCATCTAGAGCGTTCCAGTTTCTTCTCCATGGTTTCCACATTTGCTGTCTAGCATCTCTACACTCACACATACTGGCTTACAAGCAATGCCTGTCATTTTACCATTTCATTAAAGTGTTGCCAGTTGTGTTTTCGGTTAAACGTTTTCGATTAGGAATTGGTATAAATGTTGGGTGTTCATTACAATATTAAGAAAATACCACGGGTGAGTTTAAATTTAAATTTTTAAGTGCAACTCTAAAGAGGACTTTTGATAGTTCTGGGGGTCAAGTCAAATTTGAACAGCGAAAATTTGGAATCTGCCCTCGAAAAATAACTTGTGAAAATTTGGGAAAAGAAGTCTCAATAGCTGGATTTGAGCCTGTGGGTACCCAGGCTAACAAGTAACCTACACAAGATCCCAGAGCCGTGGGTACTTTTTTGTTTACATTTATTTATGCAATTTAAATCAATTTGAGTGCAACAATATAAAATATGTGTATGCTCGTCATAATCGTAAGGCGAAAGTCATAAGCGGCTGAAGACATACAAAATTTAAGTGTCAAAGTGCAAAGGCGAATTCAGGTCCGGCCTGAAGTGAAAAGCGCCCGCAGGGCCCCAACGTAAATTTTGTTCCTGTGTTTGCTGTTTATTAGTATTAAGTGTTCGGCGTGATTTTTTTTTTTTTTTGTTATTTATTTATTTATTTCATTTTTTTTAGTATTTTTTAACATTTATATTACATTTTTTTATTTTGTTGATTTTTTTAACCTTTTTTTGTTGATATTTCCTTTTTTTTTGTGTGTTGAATTTGTGGGTTTTCTCTAAGTTTTCTTTGTCTTGGGCCTGCAATCGTCTCTTTTTCGGGTCTAGGCTATTTTGAATGTTGGTACGAGGCCACTTTGCGGCCATATATCCGCTACAGGGAGCTCCTTTTAGGCAGGATCAAAAGTAGGTGGGTGTAAGCAATCCCCGTGTAGCCAAGGTGATAAAGGGATCGGTTGCTAGTCAAAAAAGAGAGGACTAGAAAAAGAAAAATATCGAATCATAAAAATACAAAAATACATAAGAATACCCAAAAACCACAAAACTACTTAAGAACATAAAAACAACCAAAAATTATAAAAAAAAAAACATAAAAAAACAAAAAAATCATAAAAATAAAAAAAAAAAACAAAAAAACATAAAAACTTAAAAACATAAAATCATAAAAATATAAAAAAAAAAACATAAAAATATAAAGTAGGATTAAGGTTAGGTTTAGGATTTTTGTTATTTATTCTTTTTTTTCTGTTAAATTATTATCTTTCTGTTAATCTATTTTTTTATGGTTAGTGTTTAGATTTTTGATTCATTTTTGTTTAAATTTTGGTTTCATTTTAGTTTTATTTGAGTGTTTATTTTTGTAATTTGAGTTTAGGGTTGTTGTTAGTTTTTCGTTGAAAATAAAATATGTGCATCACGCCGATAGGTTGAAGTAGAGGTCTTTCCTTTTGTTCTGCGATAACGATGATGGCGTGCTAAGCACGATTTCAGGGGGATGAGGAGGTTGGCGATGAATCGTTGGTGATTGGTTTCTCCTGGCAGCAGTGATCGTCTTCGGGGAACTCGATAACATGGCCGATCGAGTTCCATGGTTGGGTGGGCTACAGGCATCACTGCGATTTCACCATGCAGTGCCTGAAGTGTGGTAAGGTTTTTGTGGTGGTGGTTCTTTCGGCACGATTTATGTTTTTGTAATGTGGTTTCCGTCTGGCGAAGGGGCAAGATCCCCCCCTAATCCGGCGAGCTGAGCCGTGCCTCGCAAGCGTGCCAGGTCCCTTCGTCACGACACTTCCTTTTCCCTTCCTTTTCCGATTTCCGTTTCCTTCCTTTCTTTTCACTTTTTTCTTATGCGCTTATTTTTCCTCTTCCCGCTTTCCTGCTTTTGGTTGTTCTACCTCTCCCATCCTAATGTCATCCTCCTGTCGAATTTCCTTTCTTTTCTTTTCACTTTTCTTTTATCCTTTCCTTTCCTTTCCCATATTCCTTTCCTACCTTATCTTTTTGTCTTTACCTATTCCAATCCTCTACCTATCCCAATCCCTTTTCCTTCATCCAACTACCTTTTCCCAACCTTCCTACACCTCCCACATTACAGAACGACCATCTAACAAGAAACGTAAATTTTTTTTTTACTCAAAAACATCTTATTTACTTGTCGATTTTACTTCAATTAGTTGTGGCAACGTCGAGAGATACATTTTTATGGTCGTGCATCAACGCCAGACTCTCCCTTATAGTTGTACCAGTAACGTTGCATTTTATAAAACAAAAATAAAAACAAGGACACACAATTTCATCCACTTAGGAGAACACATTCAAAGGTAGTTTTTATTGCGTCTTTAATTTTGTCATTGCAATTAAACTAAAAAACAAGGGGCAAATTACACAAATTTCATAAATAGAACACAAGAACTCTTCACAGAAGATATTTGTACAAGTTTTGATTTTAACTGTGAGGGAATACCACGTTTATGTTTATGCAACTTCACAACCAAACACGATAAAGTTTCAATAGTTAGTGAAAAAACATATGTTTTGACAAGTACAAACTGAAGTTAAGATTTTCAGCTGCTTTTTTTCATCTGAAAATCTATTGTAACGTGCGCTTAGTTCGCAAAATAAAACTTCACTTTTTAATTTATTTCTACCACTTTATTCAGTATCTTTACTTTATTCGAACTCAACTCGACTATTGGACTATCACTGGTTAGCAACATTTCACTCTTAACTTTATCACTCTATTATCAAAACTGACTGCTCGTTGCGTCAGCGGTCCTATTTATATAGAACAACACTCATCTAGAGCGTTCCAGTTTCTTCTCCATGGTTTCCACATTTGTTGTCAAGCATCTCTACACTCACACACACTGGCTTACAAGCAATGCCTCTCTGTTATACCATTCCGTTATAGTGTTGCCAGTTGTGTTTTCGGTTAAACGTTTTCGATTAGGAAATTGGTATAAATGTTGGGTGTTCATTACACTGCCCCCTCCTTAAGATTGTTCGTCCCGAATAATTCCATCTGCAGCCTCGCCACTATATCGATGCACCCGGTCACAATCAACTACTTTTAACTTGCCTCTTAATCCTCTTTGGATGCGGTAAACCACGTCGTTAATCCTCGTGACAACGGTATAAGGACCTTCCCAGTTCTGCTGAAGTTTCGGTGACAATCCCTTTTGACGATGAGGATTATAAAGCCACACACGATCTCCTGCTTGGAATCCTGCCGTTGTCGCTTTTGTGTCGTACCGTGTCTTCATCCGGTCGCTGTAGGTTTTCATCCGTTCCCTTGTTCTTTTATGGATGTCAGCGAGTCTCTCCTTGAGGTCATCCACATACTCGTTCGTGTCCTGTGGCTCCTCTGTGGGGCATCCAAATTTAAGTTCGCTGGGCAGCCGCATGGTTTTCCCGAACAGGATGTCAGATGGTGTTTGTCCTGTCGAGCTATGTACTGCACTTCTATAGGCCATCAGGAATAGCGGTACGTGCCTATCCCAGTCTCTTTGGTAGTCGCCTACGACCTTGGTGAGGTGTTCTTTCAAGGTCCGGTTGAATCTTTCAACCATCCCATCAGATTGTGGATGAAGCAGTGTGGTTCTGGTCTTTTTGATGCCAAGTAGTCCGCACACTCCTTGGAAGATGTTTGATTCGAAGTTCCTCCCTTGGTCGGAATGGAGTTCCATAGGTACGCCAAACCTACTCACCCATTTAAACACAATCTGGTCGACCACCGTTTTGGCTTCTTGATTTGGGATGGCATACGCCTCAGGCCACTTGCTAAAATAGTCCATTACAACCAGAATGTACTTGTTTCCAGCGTTGGTCTCTGGAAAAGGCCCAGCCACATCTACGGCAATCCTCTCAAAAGGCGATCCAACGTTGTACAGATGCATCTTACCTTGAATCTTCCTACCAGGTCCTTTGGTTGCAGCACACTTGTCACATGTTCGGCACCACTTCTCCACGTCATCTCTAGCATGTAACCAGTAGAACCGATGTCGCACCTTCTCCAGTGTTTTGTTAACTCCCAGGTGACCTCCAGAAGGTCCGTCGTGCATCTCCCGAAGAACTTCACTGACTTTCGATTGTGGTACGATTAGCTGCATCACATATGATTTACCATCAGCGGACTCCCATCTTCGCCTGAGGACACCTTCTTGCACATATAGTGAGTCCCACTGTGCCCAATAGGCTTTGAGAACTGGACTCCTGTCAGAAATGTCTCCCCATTCAGGTTTCTCTTCATTTTCTTTCCATGCGAGAATGGGTTCGATATCTGGATCCTCCTGTTGAGCGGTCCTCACTTCCTCATTGCTCCATCCGCATATGGGGTCAGCTCTTAGTCGCTGAGCGGTAATATTTTCTTTGTTTTCTTGTCGCCTACAATGCTTGCAATCCTCTTTGCAAGGTCTTCGGGACAATGCGTCGGCGTTGGAGTGCAGCTTTCCTCTGCGGTGTTGAATCTGGTAGTCATAAGTCTGCAGTCTTTCTATCCACCTTGCGACTTGACCTTCTGGATTTTTGAAGTTCAAGAGCCAGTTCAGAGCACCATGGTCTGTCCGCAGAAGGAATTTCTGTAAATAGATGTACTTATGGAAGTGCTTTGTTGCCAAGATAAGAGCCAGCAGTTCCCTTCTGGTCACGCAGTAGTTTCTTTCAGGCTTCAAGAGGACCTTACTGTAATATGCCACCACTTTCTCTTCGCCATCATGCACTTGGGATAGTACCGCCCCGATTCCAACGTTGCTTGCATCTGCGTCGATGATGAATGTTTTGCCGGGTGTTGGATGTGCCAGCACTGGAGCGTTACAGAGGTGGTATTTGAGTTCCTGAAAAGATTTTTCACACTCACCTGACTATTTGAACTGCTTCCCTTTTTCGGTGAGCTGATGCAAACTTTTTGCAACTCCAGCAAAGTTCTTAACAAAACGTCGGTAATATGTGGCAAGACCAAGAAAGCTTCGGAGTTGATGTTTGTCCTGTGGTGTTGGCCAATTTTTGACAGAATCAACTTTTTCAGGATCAGTCTTCACTCCTTGGGAAGAAATAATGTGTCCCAAATACTTAACTTCAGTTTTGAAAAGTGCACATTTTTCTGGATTCAGTTTAAGGTTAGCCTCTCGAAGTCTTTGAAACACGGCTTTTAGGTTTTTGCAATGTTGGTCAAATGTTTTCCCGTAAACAATCACATCGTCCAAGTAGACTAGGCAAGCTTTCCACGTCAGTCCTTGAAGAACGCACTCCATCAAACGCTCGAATGTTGCCGGAGCGTTGCATAGTCCAAACGGCATAACTTTGAACTGCCAGAGCCCATTACCTGTAGAAAACGCCTTTTCCCGATCATCGGGGTGGATGTCAACTTGCCAGTATCCACTTTTCAAGTCCAGCGTCGAGAACCACTGGGCTCCCTCCATGGCATCCAGGGTATCACTGATTCTGGGCAGGGGATAGCTGTCCTTCTTAGTCACATCATTCAGCCTTCGGTAGTCCACACAAAAACGAGTGCTTCCGTCTTTCTTTTTCACTAGCACCACTGGTGACGCCCAAGGACATTTGGAGTTTTCGATAAGACCGTCCTTCTTCATTGTTGTTATCATTTCCTCAACCTCACCTTGTTTGGCCAGTGGAAGGCGTCTTGCGGCTTGACGAATCGGTCTTGCATCTCCTGTGTTAATGCGATGCTGCACCAACTGTGTCCCACCATATTGTCCCTTTTGCGATGCGAAGATGTCAGTGTACTCTTGTAGGAGATTTTCAGCCATCCTTGTTTGTTGGTGATCAAGGTTGGATGAATACAGTATTTTAGCTCTGATGGTTTTGAGCTCCTCCGGAGCTATAGTTTTTCTCAAGGCTTCGTCTGTGATCTTCGTAATTGCTGCAACCGATTCGCAACGTCCAACGACTTCTCCTTTCTTCAACCTTACATCATACGGTCTGGTGTTTAGTAATCGTACGGGGACCATTTTGTTTTTCGGTGCTACCAGAGTTTTCCCAATGATGACGCTTTGGGAGGAACACTCTGGGTCTGGTTCCACCATGAGGTATCGAAGGCTTCCAAACTCACCTTCAAGTTTTGTCCAAACGAACACTTCAGAAGAAGGAGGCAGGATCAGATCTTCCGTGATGACAGTCCTCAGTGTTGACGTATTTTCATTCTAATAGGTCATTGGAATTTCTTTATTTTGGTATTTCAAAACTTGTTTACCGATATCCAAAATAACTCCGTGCTGTTTCATAAAGTCGATTCCAATGATGCACTCGTCACATATATCTGCCACCAGGAATTGATGAGTAAACACTAGATTGGCCAGTCGGATCTTAAGACACACTTCTCCATATACTCTTGCTGCTTCTCCCGTTGCGGTTCTTAGACAGTAGCTATTGGTGTTATGAAGCCACTTTGTCTTTACCAGGTCTCGACGTACTATGGATGCTGTGGCACCAGTGTCAATGGTAGCCACATGTTTGTTCCCGTTAATAGTAGTCTCCACAGTCAGACTTTTGTTGTCTCGTTTGGTCTTGGAGGCCTGGATGGTGGTTCTGGGGCCATCTATACAAGAAACCAGCCTCTGCCCCTCGAAGTTGGTTCTTACTCGTTTCCCTGATAGGAAACTGATTGATAAGCAACGCTGGTGTTGTTGTTACCTTGCTCTGGGTTGGATCTCTTGCTTCCACAATGTTGACAACCTGCTTTATTTGGTGGTAGTCGGCATTGACGCTGTAAGTGCCCGGTCTTGTTGCAGTTCCAACATCTTGCCAGTCCGCTCCGCTGGTTCTTTTGTATTTCAGCTCTTTGGCACGAGCATTCTTCGACTATGGCTTCTCTAAGTCGATGTACTCCATGAGAAGCCTGTTCTGCTGCTTCAATTGTCAATGCGAATCCTAAAGTTTCAGAAAGAGTACGTGTTCTAGCAGTTCGCACAGACCTCTGAAGATGTATATCAGAAATGGCACGAACGAAGGACTCAACAGCAAGCTGGTTGATGATTTCTTCTCCAGCATCCGGGTATGCCAGGTGCACCAGTCTTTCGACGTCTGCTTGGAGTTGCTGTAGACTTTCACCCCTTTTCTGGACTCTGTTATTGAGTTGCACTCGGAAGACTTCTTTCAAGTGGCTATCTCCAAAGCGTTTATCTATAGCTGCCACGAGAGAACAGAAATCGCCGCTCGTACCAGCTGGAACTGTTTGAAGTAATTCAGCTGCTGGTCCTCTAAGAGCAAGAGTCAGTGCAATGTACTTGTCTTCGTCATCCCAGCCATTTGTTGTCGCGGCTGCCTCAAATTGTCTCTTGTAGACTGACCAATAAGACTGTCCATCAAATGTTGGCGGTTTCATCTCCTTTTTCTTTGCAGACTCTCCATTAGATTCTCGAATTTTGATTTTCCGGATCTGGTCCAATTCCTTGGTCAGAACAGAGAACTGTTTATCACATCGGCTTTCTACGATTTCAAAACGATTCTCTACAACAGAAAGCTGTTTTTCCATACCTTCAACGCGTTCGTCAAGGGCAAACACATTTTTTTCAATGTTGCCCAATTTGCCTTCTAGAATGTTTTTCTGACCTTCCAAAACATTCTGTTGCGCCTCAAGTCATTCGGAAATATTCTGTTTTTCCTTCTTTTGCTCGTTTCGTTGCTCTTCCAGCTTCTTTTGTTGTACTTCGAGTCTTTCGAGAATATTCTGTTGTTCTTTCTTTTCCTCGTTGTTCTAACAAAAGTTTCATCATACTAGAAAAATCTACATTTTCACTTACTTCCTCTTCTTCCACTTCTGTTTCAAAAAAAAAAGTGTTCACGTCTTCCCCTTGCTGTTCCACATAGTTACGCAAGCGCAGGACGAGCTCATTTTTCGATCCCGCTCTAGAAAGATTTCGCTTACTTAACTCACTTTTAAGCTCAATGCAAGTGAGTTCTTCTAACAACTTACCCTTTTTCGCTGTATATAATTATTATTTTTCTTTTTCCTTTTTTTTTTACACTTTACTAGTCGAATAAGTTTTATTTACACTTCTGACACCAATGTAACGTGCGCATAGTTCGCAAAATAAAATTTCACCTTTCAAATTATTTCTATCACTTTTATTCAGTATCTATACTTAATTCGATCTCAACTCGACTTTTGCACTATCACTTGTATACAACAATTTACTCTTAACTTTATCACTCTATAATCAAAACTGACTGCTCGTTGCGTCAGCGGTTCTTTTTATATAGAACAACACTCATCTAGAGCGTTCCAGTTTCTTCTCCATGGTTTCCACATTTCCTGTCAAGCATCTCTACACTCACACACACTGGCTTACAAGCAATGCCTGTCATTTTACCATTCCATTAAAGTGTTGCCAGTTGTGTTTTCGGTTAAACGTTTTCGATTAGGAAATTGGTATAAATGTTGGGTGTTCATTACAATACTTACAGTAATAATAATTTTTGTTCTGTTTAGATGACAAAGACAGATGATCGATGACTTTCACCACTAAGAACTTACCAACATCGATGTACCACACCACGAATAAACTATTTTTATTATCGTTTTAAACAGAGATCTAATAAAGCTTTCTTCTTTTTGTTGAAAGACACTTATCAAGCTTTCCAAACTTGTTTATGTAAGCAATTCTTAAGTTTTATGGTTATTAATTGAACTGATGTAAACTGAACTTAATACAGTGCTACACAAAAACACTTCCGTACTCCAAGCTAAGCAGAAAGCTTTTTCACTTTCACACTGTAGCGAACTCAACCGCTGAAGCTGAATATCGAGCTACAGTACTGGCTATCGATGAAGTTTGCTGGATTCGTAGATTAGCTACAGAACTAAAACTGTCGGATACAAGTCAGCCTTCATTACACTACATTGTCAACCAGTCTGCCATCCACATGCTGAATAATACACATGAAGAGAAAATAACGAAAGGCAAGAAACATATTGAAATCTCCAGAAAGTTCATTCAACAACATATCGGATCTACAGTTAGACCAGTCCATGTCAGGAGTAAGGATCAGCTCGCCGACATCTTAACCAAGCCAATACCACGCAAACCTTTCGAATATTTGAGAAGTAAAATAATTAAGGAGGAGTGTTGGTGATAATTAATTTTGATACTTGTTAGTTTTTTTCTTTTGTTACAATCAAAACTGGAATTATTACGAATGTAACAATTTGTCAAATAAAAGAAAACTTAAAGTCAATAACCTCAAGGCAAAACAAGTTATTTAATAACAAAAATTCATCAGTTTCTAACTAGATCATTAGATCTACTTATCACTCTTGGAATAACTAAGCCTTCGTTTCTGGAGTGCTCATGACTTATAACAATGGAAACAAGTAAGTTTGTTAAAACTAATTCAATTGTTGTCTAATTCTCCATTTATTACAGAATGCCTTGAACTGAAATTACAAGATTTGAACGAAATGAATCTTCGTAACATTAACGATATTGCTCCTTTGCTTCGACTTAACTATCCGCGTTTCACTTAACTTTGGAACTCATTCTGACGTGAATCAAACCGTGTACCGAGTGAGAATCGTATCTACTATATTAGTGACAAACTGAATTTGCCACCATTCACTTTGATCAAGTATGTTGGTGATATCAATAAACTGTCTGGGTTATGTTATGATAGTACTGCTGGAAGTTAAAGCACAGAATACCAAAGTACATCAACTTTTCTTTGCTGACGTTGGAGCCATCATAAGCGAGAATCCAACATTTTTCACCTCGCACTTCCCCACGTGTGTGTTTACGTTCATATCTTTGAAGTTTGAAGAACACCGATTCGAATAATGACGAAAAGAAATCCGGAATTTTTAATTAAAACCCTAATTTCTTTAAAAAGTAATGCTTAATAGAGCCGCTATATTTTGTCTGTTCAAGGCAGGTAAATTCACATTTTACCAACATCTTTCGCATCACGCTAAGAATACCTTTAATGACCAAACAATTTGTCTCTTGCAGATCGCTTAACCAGATACACAAGTAGTTTTTCTACCGCGATGTCAGAAGCAATCGATGCATTTAATAAACGACTAGAAGAACAAAAACAGCAAAAAGCTGATCACAAATCACGTAGCATTAAAAAATGGCAATGGGTCGAAGAAAAATTTAATGAAGAAATCGCTGTAAAACGAGCTAACTTTGACCCGGCTGACCGAATTAAAAGGAAGAAGAGTATTATTCTTATTTGTTATTCTGGTGCTGACTATTATGGTATGCAACGTAATCCGGGAATGCGCACTATCGAAGAAGACCTATTTACGGCGATGTTGAAACACAAATGGATATCAGAGCAGGGTTTCAATCAAGCTCAACTATGTCAATTCCAACGAGCTGCCAGAACAGATAAGGGTGTATCAGCTGCAAGGCAAATTTGTTCCATAAAGTTGCGTAAGTATAATCTTCTGTGTACCTTCTGTCTCAATAATTGAGTGACTCCTTTCTTAGCCGATGAAATCGATGTTGCTGCATTAAATAGCGATCTGCCTGAAGTGATTCGAGTTTTTGCCATCAAGCGTGTGACGAAAAGCTTTAATGCAAAGATAAATGCAATGCCAGGACCTATACGTACACTTTGCCTTCAGTGTCCTTTGAAGATCATTCCAAAGAACCTAACATGGAAACCTATCGCATATCAAAGGAGGTGCTGGATGAAGTGATCTCGGTTTTGAAATTCTATGAACGAACAAAAAATTATCACAACTTTACAAGCAAAAGTAAGACTGGGCTAATAAAAGATTGACCTAATTCAATACCTTTCATTCTAGAGACTTCTTCGACCCCTCTTCGAAACGATTCATGATGTCATTTACATGCAGTGAACCTTTCCTCAGTCCGCAGGGCATTGAGTTTCTTACCCTTAAAGTTAAAGGTCAGAGCTTCATGCTCCATCAGATAAAGAAAATGGTTGGGGTTGCCATTTCAGTGGTGAGAGGCAACACAACAGAGTCGACTATCACAAGAGCTTTTACAGATTAACGTTTGGATCTACCAATGGCTCCTGGGTTAGGTCTCGTACTCAGTCAAGTGCCGATAGCTACAATGATCGATATGGTGAGGACGGAATCCATCAACCTTTTACGTGGGATGATTTCGAACCAGAAATAGAAAAATTTGTCGAAAAGTATATTTATTCAAATATCTACGAGACAGAATTCAAAGAAAAATCCATAATCGAGTGGCTGGATACGCTCAAGTAACATTCACATGATGTAAGGGATAACAAAGATGAGGAAACAACTGAATCTGAAGAAAAGGTTGACGCCAATGATGACGAGGATGCGATTAAATCTGAGAAAAAAGTATGTCAACAATGATGATGAAGCAATTGCTGCTTCATCATGTGAGAAAAAAGTTGATGCCACAGAGAAAGTGGCACAATAAGTAGGGCGTACGATGTGTAAAATTTTATTTTTAACAAACCGAACTGTCTTGGGCGTTTCATTAATAAAATGTTACTTTTAACTTGAAGACTTAAAATTTGTTCATTTTATGGAGCTTTATTTACTTTTTTTTAAATTTATTTTCTGAACTGATCGCCATGATGCAGAGGTTTGTTCTGAACTCCACAAAGCGATAGAAGGGCAAAGTGCAATTCCATTTGGATCTTGTTGCAACAGCTTTTAGGTTTAGTCGAAGTGCTTCAAGGAATTTTTTTTGGAATTGAAGATGAATTTAAAAAGGTTATCATTTCTTCCAGTTCCAAGCGGCTAATCGAGAAAGTGCTTTTAATGGCAATTAATTCACTAACGGAGCCACGGAGGACTGTTAGTTCCTCGCGACCCATGAAAAACGCTTTTGCCTCTGTTTGGATTCGAACCGCGATCCTCTGGGTCAACAAGCGGAGATGCCAACCATCACGCCACGGGTACCACTCTACAATTTAAGCAAAGAAGATGTGGTCTAAACTATCCGCTGTCTGTAAAAAGGAAAACCCAGCCTACTATAAAAGAAGAAGTTTTCACTAGGAGAACATACTACGTAAATGCATTTTCCTGTTTAATGTCGACCCTTCTTCTTGTTGCGGCCACTAACCTTACGATGTTGTTGGCGTGGTCCGGGAGCAGCCTCCTGAGCAACAGGGGTCACTGGAGAGTTTTTGCTCAGGTTTTGCACCTTTGACATATCACTGAAAAAAATGACTAGTGACAGCAAATGTTCTTTACATTAGGCGTGTTTTATTGGGAGGCTGTCCGGTACCTTGTATTGTAAATACATGTAAAACAAAAACAACAAAAGAGACAGTGCCCCTGTTCTGTAACTATCGCCTTGGCGATAAACGGTGCAAAATGGAACGAAATTCTATCAGTCGTATTTATAAAATTTGCTTAGAACATCCTTAGACAACTGTCCAACTAGACGGTGTCTAAAGAGTTGGACAACCCTTAGCCAATTACGTATTTATAAATGGATTCCTACAATTGTCTAAACAACCCCTCAAACTGTCAACTTCGAATGAAAAACTAACTGGTGGCGTTCATGATGTATCCGTGCAGTACCATTTTTTGTGTTTTGATATACGAGTGCAACAACTAAATGGCTCTGAAAGAGTGTGGCGTAGCACTTGAACCAGACCAAAAAAGCAGCTGATTTGACTTTGAGTTACAGCTTTTCCAAGTCTCATAAAACGATGAAATTTGTGCAATTTATAAATTAAATTGTTGGAAGTAGTATTTTTGCACCTCAAACTACTTATTTTTTCGATCTAAGAGCTCTCAACAGTGTTTTTTAACATGTTCAACAAAATTGTTTTTTGCTGTAGCAAATGCCACTTAAGCCATAGTTTAGACAACCAATTTCGGTGTCTAAAGTTAGACGTTCCTTAGACAGCGATGAAAGTGTTTATAAATGCGATTTGGAGTTGGACACTGTTCTAAGAGCTGTCCAAAGTTAGACATCCTTTGGAATGGGATTATAAATACGACTGTATGAGTTTAGTAGGATTTCGTTCCATTTTCCACCCTTTATCGCCTGCTTTTATCGAGGCGATAATTACAGAACAGGGGCACAGGGGATAAAAGGATGAGTAAATCTTACAAGGGATAGATTTTTCGATATCGAATAAGTTTTTCGATGTTTCATTTTTAAATGTTGGTGCGACTAGAGACTTTCATGTATCTCGAACAACAGAAAAAGGGGGTGTTCACAAGTGAATGGAAATGAATTTTGTACAAGAATAGAATAGAATAGAAAAGAATTTTGGTAACGATTTTTGAATTGTAGACATTTACTGATTTTGATTATTTAATTTGCAGGTTCATAGGTATATAATAATATATCGTAAAAGAAACGAAAAAAGATCTGTTAAACTATTTTTTTTTGTTCTTTTTTGCATAGTTCCTTAACACATTTTTCGGTTAATGTTGACATTTTTTTCCAATAGTATTTACTACGTCTTATCTTAAAATAGATTTATTTATTGATTACTAGCAAACCCGGCCACGCGTTGCTGTAGGTCGCCATCTGTGAGGTGCAAGGGACAATGTTTTACAGTTCTCTGTAAAGAAATTCGCTTAAGGCGCCATCTGTTCCAGATTTATGCAATCTACAATTAATAACCATTAAGGAATAGTAAACTCGATTTCGTTATTCGTTACATATATACCATAGAGCGGAAGTTGATTTTTATACAGATAAGTATCCGCTTGTGTCTAGTTTCTTAAGACACTTTTAAAATATAACAGCCGTATTTATTAGATTTTCTTAAGACGGCTCTTAGACGTTGATTAGTTAAGTTTCAATTAAAACTTAATTGGAACTTAAGAGAGGTTGATTAAATTCTTATCGATAATCGATTCTGCGCTGATGCTAAACTAATTGATAGTTGTGTCAAAATAAAGTAGTAAAAACAGAAATCTAGTCCAATTTAATCTGCGTTTTGACAACCATTCGTTTGTAATACCCTTGTTAATCATTTTTAAACGAAAGGTTGCTTCTAGACACAAGCAAATCGTGCTTAAAAAGACAATAACTAGGTAACAATTTTATTTCTTATTTATTGGTGTTTGCTGACCTACCCAGCCAGAGTCTGATAACTCAAAATATGACGACCTCTGCAGTCACTGGATGTAACAGTTTGCTCCCAATCATCGCAGCAACAATTTGGTAATCAATGTAAGTATGTAACCAGGTTTTGCTTTGTAAAATGATTTAGTTGATATCTCTATTAACAGATCTACAAACAGTGTCGAGAAAGCAAACTTTTGTAGCCTCCCTGGAGCCTATTATTTCACTTCAGAAGATCGCAACACTCGTTTACACTCCAGTGTCGAACTCTCAGTCGCAGAAGTATAGCCCTTACGTGAATGCAACTCAGCGATATGCCGTCGGTAGTCCCTCTCAGCGCAACACCACGTCAAATCAGACCGATTCCCATGAACAAGTCATTTTCCACGGCTAAACTTGGAGCTTGGATGAATGCAACATGTATCAGTATATGAGCACTAAATCTGCCAATGTGCCAACTACTTGGGCACTTAACGCATAATTTCTTATCTAAGATTTTTGGGACAACTCGCTAGGTCACGCAGCACATTTTTCAGTACATAATATGAGAGTTTTTTAAAATTATTCTTCTCTTGTTTTTTTTTAGGTAGTAACAAATGGGTTCAACATACTTGATGCCGAGATAAATGCTATTGCAACGGTAATTTATTTGGTCGTTTCCGTTACAGACTATAGTTGTAAGCCTAATGCTGTTGCTACTTTTGAGGGAACAACATTACATATTCATGCAATAGAGGATATGGAATGTGTTAACTGGTCAAAAGTAAGAGATATGCAATAACTTGTTTTACTTACTTTTAATTCGAATTTTTTTTTCCTAGATTTTTACCAGCTACGTTGATCTTCTAAACACTCCAGAACAGAGGAGACAAGACTTGAAAGACAATTACTTATTCCTTTGTATTTGTTCCAAATGCACAGATCAACAAGAAACAGTTGAAATGAACGCAGGGGTGTGTCGTAATAAAAATTGTAGTGCGATGGTATGTCATTTAACAATTGCTCCAAATGTGGAACTCGAATCAGTCCTAACCATAGGAAGACTTTTAATGAAGTAATGGAACTGACAAAAAATTATTTGGAAAAGATGAAGGAAACAACTTGTGAGCGATATTTAGTTAAAAAAAAAATCAGTTGATTACAAATAATGTGTTCTCTACTCTTGCAGATCTTGATATTTGTAAAATGTGTCTGCCACGGCAGAAAGGAGTTTTGCATCCTCTATGGCATGTCAAAACCCTCGATGCTGCCGTAGAAAGTGCTTTTGATGTCAAAAATGGAATGATGCATTAGAATTTTCGATTCAATTAATTCCAGGATTCAACTTCGCACCATATTTTTGTATAGTTTCTTGAATAGAAGATTCACAAGTTTCTTTTTTAGAAAATATTATTATTATATTATTATATTTTACAAAGAAACTTTAAATTCATTAATGTTGCAGATTACTTATGAACTATCCAAGTAGAACAAGATGATGATGATAATATTAATAAACATTCAGTGCTGTCCGACAGAGGCAAAAAGACTTTTAATATTCAAACTATTGAAGCCAGCGCATTCGGCTCTATCGAGGTAACCGTCAGAGCGAAGTTTTCTCCGCAACGCATCTTTTTTCGGAGATTCAATTTTGTTTCGATTGCATTCCCAAAACTAAAATCTCCGCAACAAAAACTTATCGTAGAACGTCGGATCGTCCGATCGGAGAACTACCACGAAGCAAAATGTCTCCGATCGGAGTGAATTCCGCTCCGACGGTTACCTTGATGGGCTCGTCGATCTGTGTTTTGGAATAGTGCTCGTATTAAGTGATTAATTTCTTCTGCCTTGTAGTTTGCCGTTAGAATACCATGACCTTCGCACCATTGTTCGGTGATTTGAACCAGGGAAGCTGCTCCTAGAATCATTTTCAACTGTTGAAGTTTCATCCACGCCTTCACGTGAATTATTTGATGTTTGTTCTGAAATATATATAAAAAAAAAATGCTCACAACCATCCAAACAAATTATGAATAAACAAATCTTGAACAACGTAGGTGCCTTTTCGAGAATAACTTCAATCAACTCGGCCAATTGGTCACCGACTTTGGCAGATATGTCTTCCATAACCATGATTTTTGAAACGACGCGACGTCCAAGCAAAAGTCGTTGATAGGCCCGCATGTGGTTTTGTTGTAGACTTCATCTGGTAATATGTTTTGCCATACGTTTTTAAGTAAATCCAGCTGCCTCAGACATTGACGAACAAGTTTTTGTGGTGCTATTCCGAGAGCAGTAATAGCATCTGACAAATCTGAAAACCATCAAGAATGCCGATTGAGAAACCTTTCCTGTACATCTTTTTTTCTTACCTAGTTCCAAAAGTATACCCATAAGCAAACTTTTTTGACTTCTTATTTGACTATTGAAGTGTTCCTATGCCAGTCCGTGAAGTGATTTGACTGAAGTAGCAAAAGTTGGTATACCCTTGTCTGAGTTCTTGGTCACCCAATAGGCCAAAAACATGGTGTTGTTGTAAAACAATGCCGACTGCTGTGGTATATTTTGTAAAAACTTCTCATGGTATTAAAGTAGCCTTCTTAAGATTGCCAAATGGAAAACGGTAGCAAAAGGCATAGAGAGAGATCCCAGAATTACAATTATTAATTATATTACCAAAACAACAGATGAAAATTTACACCGATTTTCCCGAAACGTCAGAATGAGTTTTTAATTTGGATTTAATAGACCTTTAAACTTAATTGGCATTTAAGTTGAGAGGGCTCTTAGCAAGGTTACTTAAATGTGAAATTTGATTATCGATACGGATTCGTTACTTAAGTGTTACTTAAAGGGCAATTAAATCTAATCGATGATTAAAAGTTCTTTATAGATACGGCTGTAAGTATTGAACTTTTAAACTTCTAAGTAATGTATTTTAGTGGATTACCGACATTTAAAAGTTTTTCGCACTTGTCCTCATTCACTCTCAAGTGAACTGAGCCCAAGCGAGTAAGCAGAGAAAAAAAAACACAAGAAAATACTTGCATACTTTTGTGAACACCGCTATTTTTGACATTTCCCAACTACAACTTATCACGGATACCAACCATCAAACATAAAAACGCGAACCGTTTCTTTGGATTTACAATACAAGGTACCGGACTCCCTCCCAAAAAAAAAACACCCCTATTGGCTGCGTTCTGACGCACCATCTTCGAAAATCTGAACTTAAGTTGCTGTCAGTTTTCCATACAAAAGTTCAGCTGACAATTCAGATTTTCGAATTTAGATTTTCAGATTTTCGAACATAGTGTAATGAACACCCAACATTTATACCAATTTCCTAATCGAAAACGTTTAACCGAAAACACAACTGGCAACACTATAACGGAATGGTATAACAGAGAGGCATTGCTTGTAAGCCAGTGTGTGTGAGTGTAGAGATGCTTGACAGCAAATGTGGAAACCATGGAGAAGAAACTGGAACGCTCTAGATGAGTGTTGTTCTATATAAATAGGACCGCTGACGCAACGAGCAGTCGGTTTTGATTATAGAGTGATAAAGTTAAGAGTGAAATGTTGTTAACCAGTGATAGTCCAATAGTCGAGTTGAGTTCGAATAAAGTATAGATACTGAATAAAGTGGTAGAAATAAAATAAAAAGTGAAGTTTTATTTTGCGAACTAAGCGCACGTTACATTGGTGTCAGAAGTGTAAATAAAACTTATTTGACTAATAAAGTGTAAAAAAAAAAAGTAAAAAGAAAAATAATAATTATATACAGCGAAAATGGGTAAGTCGTTAGAAGAGCTCAACTGCATTGAGCTTAAAAGTGAGTTAGGTAAGCGAAATCTTTCTAGAGCGGGATCGAAAAATGAGCTCGTCCTGCGTTTGCGTAACTATTTGGAACAGCAAGGGGAAGACGTAAACACTTTTGTTTTTGAAATAGAAGTGGAAGAAGAGGAAGTAAATGAAAGTATAGATTTTTCTAGTATAATGAAGATTTTATTAGAACAAAACAAGCAACAGCAGAATATTCTCGGACGTCTGGAAGAGCAACGAAACGATCAAAAGAAGGAACAACAGAATATTCTCGAAAGACTTGAGGCGCAACAGAATGTTTTGGAAGGTCAGAAAAACATTCTAGAAGGTAAATTGGGTAACATTGAGAAAAATGTATGTGCCCTAGACGAACGCGTTGAAGGTGTGGAGAAACAGCTTTCTGTTGTAGAGAATCGTTTCGAAATCGTAGAAACCCGATGTGATAAACAGTTCTCTGTTCTGACCAAGGAATTGGACCAGATTCGGAAAATAAAAATTCGAGAGTCTGCTGGGGAGTTTGCAAAGAAAAAGGAGATGAAACCCCCAGCATTTGATGGACAGTCGTCTTGGCCAGTCTACAAGAGACAATTTGAGGCAGCCGCGACAACAAATGGCTGGGATGACGAAGACAAGTACATTGCACTGACTCTTGCTCTTAGAGGACCAGCAGCTGAATTACTTCAAACAGTTCCAGCTGGTAAGAGCGGCGATTTCAGTTCTCTCGTGGCAGCTATAGATAAACGCTTTGGAGATAGCCACTTGAAAGAAGTTTTCCGAGTCCAACTCAATAACAGAGTCCAGAAAAGGGGTGAAAGTTTACAGCAGCTCCAAGCAGACGTCGAAAGAATGGTTCACCTGGCATACCCGGATGCTGGAGAAGAAATCATCGACCAGCTTTGCTGTTGAGTCCTTCGTTCGTGCCATTTCCGATAAACATCTTCAGAGGTCTGTGCGAACTGCTAGAACACGTACTCTTTCCGAAACTTTAGCATTCGCATTGACAATTGAAGCAGCAGAACAGGCTTCTCAGGGAGTACATCGACTTAGAGAAGCCATAGTCGAAGAATGCTCGTGCCAAAGAAATACAAAAGAACCAGCGGAGCGGACTAGCAAGATGTTGGAACTGCAACAAGACCGGGCACTTACAGCGTCAATGCCGACTACCAGCAAATAAAGCCGCTTGTCAACATTGTGGAAGCAAGAGATCCAACCCAGAACAAGGTAACAACAACACCAGCGTTACGTATCAGCCCGTTTCCCATCAGAGAAACAAGTAAGAACCAACTTCGAGGGGCAGAGGCTGGTTTCTTGTATCGATGGCCCCAGAACCACCATCCAGGTCTCTCAGACCAAACGAGACAACAAAAGTCTAATTGTGGAAACTACTATTAACGGGAACAAACATGTGGCTACCATCGACACCGGTGCCACAGCCTCCATAGTACGTCGAGACCTGGTAAAGACGACGTGGCTTCATAACACCAATAGCTACCGTCTAAGAACCGCAACGGGAGAAGCAGCAAGAGTATATGGAGAAGTGTGTCTTAAGATCCGACTGGCCAATCAAGTGTTTACTCATCAATTCCTGGTGGCTGATATATGTGACGAGTGCATCATTGGAATCGACTTTATGAAACAGCACGGAGTTATTTTGGACATCGGTAATCAGGTTTTGAAGTACCAAAATAAAGAAATTCCAATGACCTATTCGAATGAAAATACGTCAACACTGAGAACTGTCATCACGGAAGATCTGATTCTGCCTCCTTCTTCTGAAGTGTTCGTTTGGACAAAACTGGAAGGTGAGTTTGGAAGCCTTCGATACCTAATGGTGGAACCAGACCCAGAGTGTTCCTCCCAAAGCGTCATCAATGGGAAACACTAGTAGCACAGAAAAACAAAATGGTCCCCGTACGATTACTAAACACCAGACCGTACGATGTAAGGTTGAAGAAAGGAGAAGTCGTTGGACGTTGCGAATCGGTTGCAGCAATTACGAAGATCACAGACGAAGCCCCGAGAAAAACTATAACTCCGGAGGAGCTCAAAACCATCAGAGCTAAAATACTGAATTCATCCAACCTTGATCACCAACAAACAAGGATGGCTGAAAATCTCCTACAAGAGTACACTGACATCTTCGCATCGCAAAAGGGACAATATGGTAGGACACAGTTGGTGCAGCATCGCATCAACACAGGAGATGCAAGACCGATTCGTCAAGCAGCAAGACGCCTTCCACTGGCCATACAAGGTGAGGTTGAGGAAATGATAACAGCAATGAAGAAGGACGGGCTTATTGAAAATTCCAAAAGTCCTTGGGCTTCACCAGTGGTGCTAGTGAAAAAGAAAGACGGAAGCACTCGTTTTTGTGTGGACTACCGAAGGCTGAATGATGTGACTAAAAAGGACAGCTATCCCCTGCCCAGAATCAGTGATACCCTGGATGCTATGGGGGGAGCCCAGTGGTTTTCGACGCTGGACTTGAAGAGTGGATATTGGCAAGTTGACATCCACCCTGATGATCGGGAAAAGACGGCATTTTCTACAGGTAATGGGCTCTGGCAGTTTAAAGTTATGCCGTTTGGGCTATGCAACGCTCCGGCAACATTCGAGCGTTTGATGGAGTGCGTTCTTCAAGGACTGACGTGGAAAGCGTGCCTTGTCTACTTGGACGATGTCATTGTTTACGGGAAAACATTTGACCAACATTGCAAGAATCTAAAAGCCGTGTTTCAGAGACTTCGAGAGGCTAACCTTAAACTGAATCCGGAAAAATGTGCACTTTTCAAAACCGAAGTTAAGTATTTGGGACACATCATCTCTTCCCAAGGAGTGAAGACTGATCCTGAAAAAGTTGACTCCGTCAATAATTGGCCAACACCACAGGACAAACATCAACTCCGAAGCTTTCTTGGTCTTGCCACATATTACCGACGTTTTGTTAAGAACTTTGCTGGAGTTGCAAAAAGTTTGCATCAGCTCACCGAAAAAGGGAAGCAGTTCAAATGGTCAGGTGAGTGTGAAAAATCTTTTCAGGAGCTCAAATACCGCCTCTGTAATTTAATTTAATTTAATTTAATTTTTTAATTTTGGTGGGGCTACCGCCCCATTTATTAGCTTAATACAAGCTTAAAATAACTTAAACATACTAAACTTAAACTAATTAAAACTAATTAAAGCTAAATTAAACTACAGGGATGAGAAATGGTTTAAAAGGAGGACTTTCAGACAAGAACTTGAAAGATTAAGGTCGAAAAGAAAAGGAACAGAGTTAATCTTACTCATCATGCGGGTTAGGGGTTCGTTGAGACCATAGGATGTACGATGAGCAGGAAGGAAAAAAAATCGGGAAGATCTTACGTTTCGGGGATTAGTGTTGAAGGAGATAAGATCTAAAAGGGGGGAGCAGTCAGTGTTACCAGTAAGAAGTCGGTGAATGAATATGATGTCAAAGACATTCCTTCTGTTTTCTAGGGAGTGGAGATTAAGGATTGCGAGACGTTCGCGGTAAGGAGGCAGGGTGAGAAAGTTTCTAACATCGTAGAGATCCCGAAGGGCAAACAGCAGAAAACGACGTTGAACACTTTCGATCCTAGAGATATGAACCGCTTGATATGGAGCCCACACTTGCGATGCATACTCTAGGAGAGGGCGAACATAGGCAATATAGAGGGATTTTGTAACAAGGGGGTTATGGAACTCTTTGGACCATCTCTTGATAAAACCAAGGGCGGAATTAGCTCTTGATATTACCTCGTCAATATGAGAACGAAAATTTAATTCGCTGTCGCAGAGAACTCCTAAATCTCGGATACGCTGCACACGGTTTATGGAAATGTTCTGAAGATAATAGGGTCTGGGGGGAGGTTTATTACTTTTACGAGAAAAAGTTATTGCTTCGCATTTGGCAATGTTTAACTCAAGAAAGTTTTTAGAACACCAAAAGACGAATGAATCGAGGTCATTTTGAAGCTGGAGAGAGTCTCGATCGGAGGTGATGACTTTGAAAATTTTAGCGTCATCCGCGTAAAGTGAGATAGAAGAATATTGGATGATCTGTTCGACATCATTAATGGCAAGAATGAAAAAAAGGGGTCCGAGATGGCTGCCTTGGGGCACACCGGAGGTTGCCACGAAAGGAACTGAAAGAGTAGAACGGAAACGAACTCTATATTGGCGGTTATCCAAATATGAAGATATCCATTTGAGTAAGATAGGGCTGAATCCGAGGAAGGAAAGTTTAAAGAGGATTAAAGTGTGAGAGATTTTGTCGAAAGCTTTGCTGAAATCTGTGGTAATGACGTCTACTTCGTTTCCTTTTTCCATCGCAGAACGAGAGAAGGAAACAAACTCAACTAGATTAGTAGTTGTAGACCTTCCCTTACAGAAACCATGCTGCTTGGAGGATATCATTGATTTGCACTGGAAAGAAAGTATTTCATACAGAATGCTTTCGAAAAGCTTAGGGATATGAGAGAGTTTGGCTATGGGTCTATAGTTAGAAATTAGGTTTTTGGGGCCTTTTTTATGGATAGGTGAAATAACAGATATTTTCCATAAGTCCGGAAAAACACCACTTGAAAGGGAAAGTTTGAATAGGTTAGTGATAGGAAGGGCTAAACTCGAACAACATTTTTTAAGCAAAATAGCAGGAATGCCATCTGGACCTGGATTATACTCGCCTTTGAGTTTGAGGAGACCATTAAGAACAGTTGACTGATTAAAGCTTAGATTAGAAGGCCCTGTAGAGAAATGGCGAAGATAGGAAAAGTAAGTCTGGTCTAGATCTGGGGTTTTTTGGGCAAAAGACAGTTTAAAGTAACTTGCAAAAAAATTTGCGATTGTTGTTGGTTCGTTGGAAGATTGGCTTTCGTAGTGCAGAGAAGGAGGGAAACCATCATTTTTCTTTTTATAATTGATAAACTTATAAAACGATTTTGGCTCCGAGATTAGATTAGCTTGGGTGGTGGATGTAAAGTCATTGTAAAGAGCTTCATTGAGGTTGGAAAATTTATAAAACACTCCAATGTAATCAGAGTAATCAAAAACTGAACGGGAGCGTAGAAATTTATTCCAGAGCTTTTTTTTCTTGTTTCGTAGCTCACGTAGTCTATGATTGTACCAGGGAGGGGATGTTGAGTAGGACTTATCACGCGAAAGGGGAACATAGAGATTTATGCAGTGCAACAATTTCTCGTAAAACTGACTAGTTGCGTCATTCATTGAGAGATTATTAAAGTCGAATGAGGTATTAGAGAGGATTTCATTGATTTTCTTCAAATTAGCTTTACGAAAGTTGAACGAATACTTATTTGGGCTAGGCAGATGAAAAGGTAAGGTTATAAAAAAAGAGAGAGTGAGAGGCGGGTGAAAGTTGTCAATAGTAGATAATGGAGATGTGGTTTCTGAGACAGATGAGTTAATGGGGTCGGAAGTGAAAATAAGATCAAGCTGCCGGCCCATATAGTTTTTGATACCACTCATTTGGGAAAGGCTTGAATCAGTAAGACCGTCCACGAAGACACATTCTTTGAGGGAAACGGGTGAGGGAGTGAAAGCAATTTGATCTTCTGAAGTGTTCCATTGAAGATAGGGAAGATTGAAGTCACCGAAAATGATTATCTCATCTTGTGCTTCTGAGATGTCAAGCACTGTATCGATAGCAGCAACAACCAATTTGTACGAGTCTGTTGGTTCGCCGAGAAGGATGTAGAAACACATCAGGAAGATGGACTGATTAGAGAATGTTAGTTTGATAGAGATGTAGTCTAGTAGTTTGGAAGAGGAGGATGAAACGAAGGAAGATTCGTATTTATTATGGACAGCGATTAGGACGCCTCTATTTGGGGTTTCGCTATGAGGTTGCTCATCATCACGAAAGACATTGAAAAACGAAGGAAACAGCTCTTGACTTTTGATGTCCTGGGAAAGGTTTGTTTCAGTAAGTGCAAATATGTCAAAGGGAAGATTGTGAGACTGCAAGTAAACTGAGTGAGTTTTTGAACGAAGACCTCTTACGTTTTGGTAATAAAAAGACAGAGGGTGGAGATTAGAAGGGGGAAAACTGGATTCAGTGTTAGGAGCGATAGAACTTTTCTGTTTCGGAACGGATTCTTTGCAGGTAAGAGATTCTTTTGGACTGAACGTACCGAGAGAAAGCTAAGAGATCTTTGGAGACTTGCGACGAAGAGATATTCAAGAGCTCGTGGTATTTATTGTAGAGCTGCCGTAGGTGTTGAGGATCAGAAGGAAGTCCTTCCTTTTGAATAGACGCTAATACGTAGCTTTTCGTTTTACCGTCTACACACATGTCGTCTGGTTTGTCGTGAAGATATGCCAGGAACAGACGAATGTTGTCAAACACCTTACTATCTCTAAGTTTTGAGAGAGCATAACGGGACTCGGTAGACTCAGTAAGGGACTGTTGCGTGAGTTTAACAGTAGGTGGTAATAGAGGATCGAATATTGGTGGGGAATCGAGCGGAGAGCGGGATGGGCTTGGGTTTAAAATGTGTGAACTAATAAAGTTTGGATATTTGGCGCCTGAGGTGAGGTCAAAACTAGGGACAGAAGGAGATTTTATTGGATTCGAAAAATTTAATGGAGGGGTCTGTTGATCCGCGTTAATATTGAAGGATACGCGTTGTTGAGGATGTTTCTGTGGGGGTGCGGATTGTTGTTCGTTAATTCTACTAAGAGGAACTCTTTGCTGAGAAATAGATGGGCCATGGTTATTTTTCGGATTGGGATAGGGACTGTTTGGAATCGACTTAAAAGCTGCTGGAGGTTTTAAGAGCAAGTTTGTCTTTGGCCCGGAGAAATTTGGGAAGATTTTCGTTTTGAAAGTCCAATTGGGATTAGAACTTTTTTTAGGTTTAGGAGCATAATTAGGATTTGGTGATATTTTCGGATTAAGGGGTTTAATTGACATATTAGATATTCTTAATTCTATACCAGAAGGGTGAAGGAATAGCCATTCGTATTTGTTAGGGATATTTATTACAAAGGATTGGGATTTACTACGTTTCTTAGATTTACAAACGACATTCAATAAATTAATACCATAATGATTTTTAAAATAATTGCGGATCCACTTCGAGTCGGCATGGGACGGAACGTTCTTGATAATGAAGGGGTTGGTTAGATCCGTTGGGTTGTTATCTTTGATTTTATTTAGTCTGCTATTCCATTCCGATAGCTTCCATATGGCGCCAAAACGATTAATAGTAGGTTCATTGGATGAAGAGGAAACAAGATCTTGAGGAGGCGGAGGAACATCTGGGGTATCTGCAGCGTCATCGCAGGCGTCCAAAATTTCCTCTAAAATAGATGTGTTGTATTGAGGTCTTGGGAGTGGTTCGGGGTCTTTGGAGGTGGCAATGTTCAGGTCTTCGAAAGTTCGCTTGATGACCGTCGGGGTTTCCTTTATATGCTCCTTAAGGTCTTCCAAATGGGACGCAATATCAAGGAGAATATTATCGTTGATTACCGGTGGGGGAGTATAGGTGTTGTAGATATGGTTTGAGACTTGCTTTCGATGGTGGAACGTATCGAACTCAAGGAAGAATTGAAAACGGACATATTGGTTTTAAAGTTTTTTTCCACTATTTTTTTCATTTCGATTATTAAATCATATCCATTATCTGGCGATTTTGCATTGTTCAACGAATTAATCTGATTTTCAAGACACTTCATTCGGTTTTTGAGGTAGGTCGCGGATTGTTGACAATTATTACTTAGTTCATCGAATGCTTTGATGAGCTCATCGAATTTTTCGAACTGTGTCATACACTGCTTGTGGTAAAGTTTGTTTTTTTCTGCAGTCGTTGAAATTGAGTCACTCAAGCATTTAATCGCAAGCATTATATGCGAGAGTGAAATATTTTTGCATTCGTCACAGTTGAAAACAAAATTATTGGAGTCTTTAAGGAAAACAAATGTTCTTTTACTTATGCCAACACAAGTCGTATGGAAACGCTTACCGCACAGACCACTACATATAACAGACTCAGCAAGATTTTCGTTGTTGACACAGTTTGGATTCGCGCACTGATGAGACATTTTGTTATGAATTGAGAATAAATTTATTTGTGACACAGAATAAAGTTATTGGCAGCGAGATTGATGTTGAAATTTGGGAGTTTTGAAAGATGGGAAAATAGCGCAAAGGTAAAAAAACACGTCCGAATGGTATGAAAGCCAAAACTGAACTTGTAACGCTCCAGTGCTGGCACATCCAACACCTGGCAAAACATTCATCATCGACGCAGATGCAAGCAACGTTGGAATCGGGGCGGTACTATCCCAAGTGCATGATGGCGAAGAGAAAGTGGTGGCATATTACAGTAAGGTCCTCTCGAAGCCTGAAAGAAACTACTGCGTGACCAGAAGGGAACTGCTAGCTCTTATCTTGGCAACAAAGCACTTCCATAAGTACATCTATGGACAGAAATTCCTTCTGCGGACAGACCATGGTGCTCTGAACTGGCTGTTGAACTTCAAAAATCCAGAAGGTCAAGTCGCAAGGTGGATAGAAAGACTGCAGACTTATGATTACCAGATTCAACACCGCAGAGGAAAGCTGCACTCAAACGCCGACGCATTGTCCCGAAGACCTTGCAAAGAGGATTGCAAGCATTGTAGGCGACAAGAAAACAAAGAAAATATTACCGCTCAGCGACTAAGAGCAGACCCCATATGCGGATGGAGCAATGAGGAAGTGAGGACCGCTCAACAGGAGGATCCAGATATCGAACCCATTCTCGCATGGAAAGAAAATGAAGAGAAACCTGAATGGGGAGACATTTCTGACAGGAGTCCAGTTCTCAAAGCCTATTGGGCACAGTGGGACTCACTATATGTGCAAGAAGGTGTCCTCAGGCGAAGATGGGAGTCCGCTGATGGTAAATCATATGTGATGCAGCTAATCGTACCACAATCGAAAGTCAGTGAAGTTCTTCGGGAGATGCACGACGGACCTTCTGGAGGTCACCTGGGAGTTAACAAAACACTGGAGAAGGTGCGACATCGGTTCTACTGGTTACATGCTAGAGATGACGTGGAGAAGTGGTGCCGAACATGTGACAAGTGTGCTGCAACCAAAGGACCTGGTAGGAAGATTCAAGGTAAGATGCATCTGTACAACGTTGGATCGCCTTCTGAGAGGATTGCAGTAGATGTGGATGGGCCTTTTCCAGAGACCAACGCTGGAAACAAGTACATTCTGGTTGTAATGGACTATTTTAGCAAGTGGCCTGAGGCGTATGCCATCCCAAATCAAGAAGCCAAAACGGTGGTCGACCAGATTGTGTTTAACTGGGTGAGTAGGTTTGGCGTACCTATGGAACTCCATTCCGACCAAGGGAGGAACTTCGAATCAAACATCTTCCAAGGAGTGTGCGGACTACTTGGCATCAAGATGACCAGAACCACACCGCTTCATCCACAATCTGATGGGATGGTTGAAAGATTCAACCGGACCTTGAAAGAACACCTCACCAAGGTCGTGGGCGACTACCAAAGAGACTGGGATAGGCACGTACCGCTATTCCTGATGGCCTATAGAAGTGCAGTACATAGCTCGACAGGACAATCAACATCTGACATCCTGTTCGGGAAAACCATGCGGCTGCCCAGCGAACTTAAATTTGGATGCCCCACAGAGGAGCCACAGGACACGAACGAGTATGTGGATGACCTCAAGGAGAGACTCGCTGACATCCATAAAAGAACAAGGGAACGGATGAAAACCTACAGCGACCGGATGAAGACACGGTACGACACAAAAGCGACAACGGCAGGATTCCAAGCAGGAGATCGTGTGTGGCTTTATAATCCTCATCGTCAAAAGGGATTGTCACCGAAACTTCAGCAGAACTGGGAAGGACCTTATACCGTTGTCACGAGGATTAACGACGTGGTTTACCGCATCCAAAGAGGATTAAGAGGCAAGTTAAAAGTAGTTCATTGTGACCGGCTGCATCGATATAGTGGCGAGGCTGCAGATGGAATTATTCGGGACGAACAATCTTAAGGAGGGGGCAGTGTAATGAACACCCAACATTCATACCAATTTCCTAATCGAAAACGTTTAACCGAAAACACAACTGGCAACACTATAACGGAATGGTATAACAGAGAGGCATTGCTTGTAAGCCAGTGTGTGTGAGTGTAGAGATGCTTGACAGCAAATGTGGAAACCATGGAGAAGAAACTGGAACGCTCTAGATGAGTGTTGTTCTATATAAATAGGACCGCTGACGCAACGAGCAGTCAGTTTTGATTATAGAGTGATAAAGTTAAGAGTGAAATGTTGTTAACCAGTGATAGTCCAATAGTCGAGTTGAGTTCGAATAAAGTATAGATACTGAATAAAGTGGTAGAAATAAATTAAAAAGTGAAGTTTTATTTTGCGAACTAAGCGCACGTTACAATAGATTTTCAGATGAAAAAAAGCAGCTGAAAATCTTAACTTCAGTTTGTACTTGTCAAAACATATGTTTTTTCACTAACTATTGAAACTTTATCGTGTTTGGTTGTGAAGTTGCATAAACATAAACGTGGTATTCCCTCACAGTTAAAATCAAAACTTGTACAAATATCTTCTGTGAAGAGTTCTTGTGTTCTATTTATGAAATTTGTGTAATTTGCCCCTTGTTTTTTAGTTTAATTGCAATGACAAAATTAAAGACGCAATAAAAACTACCTTTGAATGTGTTCTCCTAAGTGGATGAAATTGTGTGTCCTTGTTTTTATTTTTGTTTTATAAAATGCAACGTTACTGGTACAACTATAAGGGAGAGTCTGGCGTTGATGCACGACCATAAAAATGTATCTCTCGACGTTGCCACAACTAATCGAAGTAAAATCGACAAGTAAATAAGATGTTTTTGAGTAAAAAAAAAATTTACGTTTCTTGTTAGATGGTCGTTCTGTAATGTGGGAGGTGTAGGAAGGTTGGGAAAAGGTAGTTGGATGAAGGAAAAGGGATTGGGATAGGTAGAGGATTGGAATAGGTAAAGACAAAAAGATAAGGTAGGAAAGGAATATGGGAAAGGAAAGGAAAGGATAAAAGAAAAGTGAAAAGAAAAGAAAGGCAATTTGACAGGAGAATGACATTAGGATGGGAGAGGTAGAACAACCAAAAGCAGGAAAGCGGGAAGAGGAAAAATAAGCGGATAAGAAAAAAGTGAAAAGAAAAGGAAGGAAACGGAAATCGGAAAAGGAAGGGAAAAGGAAGTGTCGTGACGAAGGGACCTGGCACGCTTGCGAGGCACGGCTCAGCTCGCCGGATTAGGGGGGGATCTTGCCCCTTCGCCAGACGGAAACCATATTACAAAAACATAAATCGTGCCGAAAGAACCACCACCACAAAAACCTTACCACACTTCAGGCACTGCATGGTGAAATCGCAGTGAGGCCTGTAGCCCACCCAACCATGGAGCTCGATCGGCCATGTTATCGAGTTCCCCGAAGACGATCACTGCTGCCAGGAGAAACCAATCACCAACGATTCATCGCCAACCTCCTCATCCCCCTGAAATCGTGCTTAGCACGCCATCATCGTTATCGCAGAACAAAAGGAAAGACCTCTACTTCAACCTATCGGCGTGATGCACATATTTTATTTTCAACGAAAAACTAACAACAACCCTAAACTCAAATTACAAAAATAAACACTCAAATAAAACTAAAATGAAACCAAAATTTAAACAAAAATGAATCAAAAATCTAAACACTAACCATAAAAAAATAGATTAACAGAAAGATAATAATTTAACAGAAAAAAAAGAATAAATAACAAAAATCCTAAACCTAACCTTAATCCTACTTTATATTTTTATGTTTTTTTTTTATATTTTTATGATTTTATGTTTTTAAGTTTTTTGTATTTTTATGTTTTTTTTTTGTAAGTATTTTTATGTTTTTTTGTTTTTATTTTTTTTTATTTTTATGATTTTTTTGTTTTTTTATGTTTTTTTTTTATAATTTTTGGTTGTTTTTATGTTCTTAAGTAGTTTTGTGGTTTTTGGGTATTCTTATGTATTTTTGTATTTTATGATTCGATATTTTTCTTTTTCTAGTCCTCTCTTTTTTGACTAGCAACCGATCCCTTTATCACCTTGGCTACACGGGGATTGCTTACACCCACCTACTTTTGATCCTGCCTAAAAGGAGCTCCCTGTAGCGGATATATGGCCGCAAAGTGGCCTCGTACCAACATTCAAAATAGCCTAGACCCGAAAAAGAGACGATTGCAGGCCCAAGACAAAAGAAAACTTAGAGAAAACCCACAAATTCAACACACAAAAAAAAAGGAAATATCAACAAAAAAAGGTTAAAAAAATCAACAAAATAAAAAAATGTAATATAAATGTTAAAAAATACTAAAAAAAATGAAATAAATAAATAAATAACAAAAAAAAAAAATCACGCCGAACACTTAATACTAATAAACAGCAAACACAGGAACAAAATTTACGTTGGGGCCCTGCGGGCGCTTTTCACTTCAGGCCGGACCTGAATTCGCCTTTGCACTTTGACACTTAAATTTTGTATGTCTTCAGCCGCTTATGACTTTCGCCTTACGATTATGACGAGCATACACATATTTTATATTGTTGCACTCAAATTGATTTAAATTGCATAAATAAATGTAAACAAAAAAGTACCCACGGCTCTGGGATCTTGTGTAGGTTACTTGTTAGCCTGGGTACCCACAGGCTCAAATCCAGCTATTGAGACTTCTTTTCCCAAATTTTCACAAGTTATTTTTCGAGGGCAGATTCCAAATTTTCGCTGTTCAAATTTGACTTGACCCCCAGAACTATCAAAAGTCCTCTTTAGAGTTGCACTTAAAAATTTAAATTTAAACTCACCCGTGGTATTTTCTTAATATTGTAATGAACACCCAACATTTATACCAATTTCCTAATCGAAAACTTTAAACCGAAAACACAACTGGCAGCACTATAATGGAATGGTAAAATGACAGGCATTGCTTGTAAGCCAGTGTGTGTGAGTGTAGAGATGCTTGACAGCAAATGTGGAAACCATGGAGAAGAAACTGGAACGCTCTAGATGAGTGTTGTTCTATATAAATAGGACCGCTGACGCAACGAGCAGTCAGTTTTGATTATAGAGTGATAAAGTTAAGAGTGAAATGTTGTTAACCAGTGATAGTCCAATAGTCGAGTTGAGTTGAATAAAGTATAGATACTGAATAAAGTGGTAGAAATAAATTAAAAAGTGAAGTTTTATTTTGCGAACTAAGCGCACGTTACATTGGTGTCAGAAGTGTAAATAAAACTTATTCGACTAGTAAAGTGTAAAAAAAAAAAGTTAAGTACAGTGTAAATGGGTAAGTTGTTAGAAGAACTCACTTGCATTGAGCTTAAAAGTGAGTTAGGTAAGCGAAATCTTTCTAGAGCGGGATCGAAAAATGAGCTCGTCCTGCGCTTGCGTAACTATTTGGAACAGCAAGGGGAAGACGTGAACACTTTTGTTTTTGAAACAGAAGTGGAAGAAGAGGAAGTAAGTGAAAATGTAGATTTTTCTAGTATGATGAAACTTTTGTTAGAACAACGAAACGAGCAAAAGAAAGAACAGCTGAATGTTCTCGAACGACTCGAAGTACAACAAAAGAAGCTGGAAGAGCAACGAAATGAGCAAAAGAAAGAACAGCAGAATGTTCTCGAAAGACTCGAAGTACAACAAAAGAATCTGGAAGAGCAACGAAACGAGCAAAAGAAGGAACAACAGAATATTCTCGAAAGACTTGAGGCGCAACAGAATGTTTTGGAAGGTCAGAAAAACATTCTAGAAGGCAAATTGGGCAACATTGAAAAAAATGTGTTTGCCCTTGACGAACGCGTTGAAGGTATGGAAAAACAGCTTTCTGTTGTAGAGAATCGTTTTGAAATCGTAGAAAGCCGATGTGATAAACAGTTCTCTGTTCTGACCAAGGAATTGGACCAGATCCGGAAAATGTCTTGGCCAGTTTACAAGAGACAATTTGAGGCAGCCGCGACAACAAATGGCTGGGATGACGAAGACAAGTACATTGCACTGACTCTTGCTCTTAGAGGACCAGCAGCTGAATAACTTCAAACAGTTTCAGCTGATAAGGGCGGCGATTTCAGTTCTCTCGTGGCAGCTATAGATAAACGCTTTGGCGATAGCCACTTGAAAGAAGTCTTCCGAGTCCAACTCAATAACAGAGTCCAGAAAAGGGGTGAAAGTCTACAGCAGCTCCAAGCAGACGTCGAAAGACTGGTTCACCTGGCATACCCGGATGCTGGAGAAGAAATAATCAACCAGCTTGCTGTTGAGTCCTTCGTTCGTGCCATTTCGGATATACATCTTCAGAGGTCTGTGCGAACTGCTAGAACACGTACTCTTTCTGAAACTTTAGCATTCGCATTGACAATTGAAGCAGCAGAACAGGCTTCTCATGGAGTACATCGACGTAGAGAAGCCATAGTCGAAGAGTGCTCGTGCCAAAGAACTGAAATACAAAAGAACCAGCGAGCGAAGCGGACTAGCAAGATGTTGGAACTGCAACAAGACCGGGCACTTACAGCGTCAATGCCGACTACCAGCAAATAAAGCCGCTTGTCAACATTGTGGAAGCAAGAGATCCAACGCAGAGCAAGGTAACAACAACACCAGCGTTGTCTATCAGCCGGTTTCCCATCAGGTAAGAGCCAACTTCGAGAGGCAGAGGCTGGTTTCTTGTATCGATGGCCCCAGAAGCAACATCCAGGTCTCTCAGACCAAACGAGACAACAAAAGTCTGACTGTAGAGACTACTATTAACGGGAACAAACATGTGGCTACCATCGACACCAGTGCCACAGCATCCATAGTACGCCGAGACCTGGTAAAGAGGACGTGGCTTCATAACACCAATAGCTACCGTCTAAGAACCGCAACGGGAGAAACAGCAAGAGTATATGGAGAAGTGTGTCTTAAGATCCGACTGGCCGATCTAGTGTTTACTCATCAATTCCTGGTGGCTGATATATGTGACGAGTGCATCATTGGAATCGACTTTATGAAACAGCACGGAGTTATTTTGGACATCGGTAATCAGGTTTTGAAGTACCAAAATAAGGAACTTCCAATGACCTATTCGAACGAAAGTACGTCGACACGGAGGACTGTCATCACGGAAGATCTGATTCTGCCTCCTTCTTCTGAAGTGTTCGTTTTCTAGAGCGGGATCGAAAAATGAGCTCGTCCTGCGCTTGCGTAACTATTTGGAACAGCAAGGGGAAGACGTGAACACTTTTGTTTTTGAAACAGAAGTGGAAGAAGAGGAAGTAAGTGAAAATGTAGATTTTTCTAGTATGATGAAACTTTTGTTAGAACAACGAAACGAGCAAAAGAAAGAACAGCTGAATGTTCTCGAACGACTCGAAGTACAACAAAAGAAGCTGGAAGAGCAACGAAATGAGCAAAAGAAAGAACAGCAGAATGTTCTCGAAAGACTCGAAGTACAACAAAAGAATCTGGAAGAGCAACGAAACGAGCAAAAGAAGGAACAACAGAATATTCTCGAAAGACTTGAGGCGCAACAGAATGTTTTGGAAGGTCAGAAAAACATTCTAGAAGGCAAATTGGGCAACATTGAAAAAAATGTGTTTGCCCTTGACGAACGCGTTGAAGGTATGGAAAAACAGCTTTCTGTTGTAGAGAATCGTTTTGAAATCGTAGAAAGCCGATGTGATAAACAGTTCTCTGTTCTGACCAAGGAATTGGACCAGATCCGGAAAATGTCTTGGCCAGTTTACAAGAGACAATTTGAGGCAGCCGCGACAACAAATGGCTGGGATGACGAAGACAAGTACATTGCACTGACTCTTGCTCTTAGAGGACCAGCAGCTGAATAACTTCAAACAGTTTCAGCTGATAAGGGCGGCGATTTCAGTTCTCTCGTGGCAGCTATAGATAAACGCTTTGGCGATAGCCACTTGAAAGAAGTCTTCCGAGTCCAACTCAATAACAGAGTCCAGAAAAGGGGTGAAAGTCTACAGCAGCTCCAAGCAGACGTCGAAAGACTGGTTCACCTGGCATACCCGGATGCTGGAGAAGAAATAATCAACCAGCTTGCTGTTGAGTCCTTCGTTCGTGCCATTTTGGATATACATCTTCAGAGGTCTGTGCGAACTGCTAGAACACGTACTCTTTCTGAAACTTTAGCATTCGCATTGACAATTGAAGCAGCAGAACAGGCTTCTCATGGAGTACATCGACGTAGAGAAGCCATAGTCGAAGAGTGCTCGTGCCAAAGAACTGAAATACAAAAGAACCAGCGAGCGAAGCGGACTAGCAAGATGTTGGAACTGCAACAAGACCGGGCACTTACAGCGTCAATGCCGACTACCAGCAAATAAAGCCGCTTGTCAACATTGTGGAAGCAAGAGAT
Organism: Melanostoma scalare; assembly: GCA_949752695.1. Taxonomy (NCBI): domain Eukaryota; kingdom Metazoa; phylum Arthropoda; class Insecta; order Diptera; family Syrphidae; genus Melanostoma; species Melanostoma scalare. The sequence goes on along the minus strand of OX456984.1, from coordinate 106,151,246 downwards.
CCAACGCAGAGCAAGGTAACAACAACACCAGCGTTGTCTATCAGCCGGTTTCCCATCAGGTAAGAGCCAACTTCGAGAGGCAGAGGCTGGTTTCTTGTATCGATGGCCCCAGAAGCAACATCCAGGTCTCTCAGACCAAACGAGACAACAAAAGTCTGACTGTAGAGACTACTATTAACGGGAACAAACATGTGGCTACCATCGACACCAGTGCCACAGCATCCATAGTACGCCGAGACCTGGTAAAAAGGACGTGGCTTCATAACACCAATAGCTACCGTCTAAGAACCGCAACGGGAGAAACAGCAAGAGTATATGGAGAAGTGTGTCTTAAGATCCGACTGGCCGATCTAGTGTTTACTCATCAATTCCTGGTGGCTGATATATGTGACGAGTGCATCATTGGAATCGACTTTATGAAACAGCACGGAGTTATTTTGGACATCGGTAATCAGGTTTTGAAGTACCAAAATAAGGAACTTCCAATGACCTATTCGAACGAAAGTACGTCGACACGGAGGACTGTCATCACGGAAGATCTGATTCTGCCTCCTTCTTCTGAAGTGTTCGTTTGGACAAAACTGGAAGGTGAGTTTGGAAGCCTTCGATACCTAATGGTGGAACCAGACCCAGAGTGTTCCTCCCAAAGCGTCATCAATGGGAAAACACTAGTAGCACAGAAAAACAAAATGGTCCCCGTACGATTACTAAACACCAGACCGTACGATGTAAGGTTGAAGAAAGGAGAAGTCGTTGGACGTTGCGAATCGGTTGCAGCAATTACGAAGATCACAGACGAAGCCCCGAGAAAAACTATAACTCCGGAGGAGCTCAAAACCATCAGAGCTAAAATACTGAATTCATCCAACCTTGATCACCAACAAACAAGGATGGCTGAAAATCTCCTACAAGAGTACACTGACATCTTCGCATCGCAAAAGGGACAATATGGTAGGACACAGTTGGTGCAGCATCGCATCAACACAGGAGATGCAAGACCGATTCGTCAACCCGCAAGACGCCTTCCACTGGCCAAACAAGGTGAGGTTGAGGAAATGATAACAGCAATGAAGAAGGCCGGTCTTATCGAAAACTCCAAAAGTCCTTGGGCGTCACCAGTGGTATTAGTACAAAAGAAAGACGGAAGCACTCGTTTTTGTGTGGACTACCGAAGGCTGAATGATGTGACTAAGAAGGACAGCTATCCCCTGCCCAGAATCAGTGATACCCTGGATGCCATGGAGGGAGCCCAGTGGTTTTCGACGCTGGACTTGAAGAGTGGATATTGGCAAGTTGACATCCACCCTCATGATCGGGAAAAGACGGCGTTTTCTACAGGTAATGGGCTCTGGCAGTTTAAAGTTATGCCGTTTGGGCTATGCAACGCTCCGGCAACATTCGAGCGTTTGATGGAGTGCGTTCTTCAAGGACTGACGTGGAAAGCTTGCCTAGTCTACTTGGACGATGTGATTGTTTACGGGAAAACATTTGACCAACATTGCAAGAATCTAAAAGCCGTGTTTCAGAGACTTCGAGAGGCTAACCTTAAACTGAATCCAGAAAAATGTGCACTTTTCAAAACCGAAGTTAAGTTAGGTATTTGATTTCCCAAGGAGTGAAGACTGATCCTGAAAAAGTTGACTCCGTCAAAAATTGGCCAACACCACAGGACAAACATCAATTCCGAAGCTTTCTTGGTCTTGCCACATATTACCGACGTTTTGTTAAGAACTTTGCTGGAGTTGCAAAAAGTTTGCATCAGCTCACCGAAAAAGGGAAGCAGTTCAAATGGTCAGGTGAGTGTGAAAAATCTTTTCAGGAACCCAAATACCACCTCTGTAACGCTCCAGTGCTGGCACATCCAACACCTGGCAAAACATTCATCATCGACGCAGATGCAAGCAACGTTGGAATCGGGGCGGTACTATCCCAAGTGCATGATGGTGAAGAGAAAGTGGTGGCATATTACAGTAAGGTCCTCTCGAAGCCTGAAAGAAACTACTGCGTGACCAGAAGGGAACTTCTAGCTCTTATCTTGGCAACAAAGCACTTCCATAAGTACATCTATGGACAGAAATTCCTTCTGCGGACAGACCATGGTGCTCTGAACTGGCTGTTGAACTTCAAAAATCCAGAAGGTCAAGTCGCAAGGTGGATAGAAAGACTGCAGACTTATGATTACCAGATTCAACACCGCAGAGGAAAGCTGCACTCAAACGCCGACGCATTGTCCCGAAGACCTTGCAAAGAGGATTGCAAACATTGTAGGCGACAAGAAAACAAAGAAAATATTACCGCTCAGCGACTAAGAGCTGACCCCATATGCGGATGGAGCAATGAGGAAGTGGGGACCGCTCAACAGGAGGATCCAGATATCGAACCCATTCTAGCATGGAAAGAAAATGAAGAGAAACCTGAATGGGGAGACATTTCTGACAGGAGTCCAGTTCTCAAAGTCTATTGGGCACAGTGGGACTCACTATATGTGCAAGAAGGTGTCCTCAGGCGAAGATGGGAGGCCGCTGACGGTAAATCATATGTGATGCAGCTGATCGTGCCGCAATCGAAAGTCAGTGAAGTTCTTCGGGAGATGCACGACGGACCTTCTGGAGGTCACCTGGGAGTTAACAAAACACTGGAGAAGGTGCGACATCGGTTCTACTGGTTACATGCTAGAGATGACGAGGAGAAGTGGTGCCGAACATGTGACAAGTGTGCTGCAACCAAAGGACCTGGTAGGAAGATTCAAGGTAAGATGCATCAGTACAACGTTGGATCGCCTTTTGAGAGGATTGCAGTAGATGTGGCTGGGCCTTTTCCAGAGACCAACGCTGGAAACAAGTACATTCTGGTTGTAATGGACTATTTAAGCAAATGGCCTGAGGCGTATGCCATCCCAAATCAAGAAGCCAAAACGGTGGTCGACCAGATTGTGTTTAACTGGGTAAGTAGGTTTGGCGTGCCTATGGAACTCCATTCTGAACAAGGGAGGAACTTCGAGTCAAACATCTTCCAAGGAGTGTGCGGACTACTTGGCATCAAGATGACCAGAACCACACCGCTTCATCCACAATCTGATGGGATGGTTGAAAGATTCAACCGGACCTTGAAAGAACACCTCACCAAGGTCGTGGGCGACTACCAAAGAGACTGGGATAGGCACGTACCGCTATTCCTGATGGCCTATAGAAGTGCAGTACATAGCTCGACAGGACAATCAACATCTGACATCCTGTTCGGGAAAACCATGCGGCTGCCCAGCGAACTTAAATTTGGATGCCCAACAGAGGAGCCACAGGACACGAACGAGTATGTGGATGACCTCAAGGAGAGACTCGCTGACATCCATAAAAGAACAAGGGAACGGATGAAAACCTACAGCGACCGGATGAAGACACGTTACGACATAAAAGCGACAACGGCAGGATTCCAAGCAGGAGATCGTGTGTGGCTTTATAATCCTCATCGTCAAAAGGGATTGTCACCGAAACTTCAGCAGAACTGGGAAGGTCCTTATACTGTTGTCACGAGGATTAACGACGTGGTTTACCGCATCCAAAGAGGATTAAGAGGCAAGTTAAAAGTAGTTCATTGTGACCGGCTACATCGATATAGTGGCGAGGCTGCAGATGGAATTATTCGGGACGAACAATCTTAAGGAGGGGGCAGTGTAATGAACACCCAACATTTATACCAATTTCCTAATCGAAAACGTTTAACCGAAAACACAACTGGCAACACTATAATGGAATGGTATAAATGACAGGCATTGCTTGTAAGCCAGTGTGTGTGAGTGTAGAGATGCTTGACAGCAAATGTGGAAACCATGGAGAAGAAACTGGAACGCTCTAGATGAGTGTTGTTCTATATAAATAGGACCGCTGACGCAACGAGCAGTCAGTTTTGATTATAGAGTGATAAAGTTAAGAGTGAAATGTTGTTAACCAGTGATAGTCCAATAGTCGAGTTGAGTTCGAATAAAGTATAGATACTGAATAAAGTGGTAGAAATAAATTAAAAAGTGAAGTTTTATTTTGCGAACTAAGCGCACGTTACAATATGTATGAATGTACACCGTACATATATATGTGCTGCAAAATTTAGCCGGCTGTATGTTCTTGTCTCTTTTTTCTTTTTCTTTATATTTTTGGGTAAACCACTGCACTAAACGATTTTCAATATTTTAAACAAATTAAACACACCTAAACTGCAAAAAGAAACTACTTAAACGAAATCTACTTTTAAATCAAAATTTTAAAATTATCACCAAAATATTTTTCTCTTTGCTTCACCATAGACTAATTATTCTTATTTGAACATGACTTTCTTTCGCATGTTGAAAGTCAAACGGTTTGTTTTGGCATCCACATCCACATCATCCACTATCACCAGCCTTTTCGAGATGATGCCATTGTGCTGACTCACAATGCCGTGACATTGCTAGTGGGAATGATGTGGTGGCGTTCCTTTTCTTATAATTATTTTTATCTAAAATAATTACAAAACAATACATAATGCACACATATAAACTTACACCACAATAATAAATTCTTACATAAATACATAAAATATTTAACTTAACATAAACTGCCTATGCACATACACATCCTTATTTATAAACCAATAATAGGGAGTGAATAGCGCTATGTTCCTCTTATAATATCTCTGAACAAGAAAACCTTATTTATAAAACTTTCTGAACGTAACATAGACTGAACGCCGATTTAGGTAATATAGAGACTGAATAAATTTGTGTCTTCGCTATTTTGAAATGACAGGGGACTGGTAGTACGACGGCGGATACATAGGTGGCTTTCAATTACCGCTTTGTTTTCGATAGTGAAGTATACCTGGGATTTTTTTTTGTGGTTTTCTTACGCACCAGCTGTTCAATAGGTAGAAAATACACATCATTGCTATTGTAACGTGCGCTTAGTTCGCAAAATAAAACTTCACCTTTCAAATTATTTCTATCACTTTTATTCAGTATCTATACTTAATTTGATCTCAACTCGACTTTTGCACTATCACTTGTATACAACAATTTACTCTTAACTTTATCACTCTATAATCAAAACTGACTGCTCGTTGCGTCAGCGGTCCTATTTATATAGAACAACACTCATCTAGAGGGTTCCAGTTTCTTCTCCATGGTTTCCACATTTTCTGTCAAGCATCTCTACACTCACACACACTGGCTTACAAGCAATGCCTCTCATTTATACCATTCCATTATAGTGTTGCCAGTTGTGTTTTTGGTTAAACGTTTTCGATTAGGAAATTGGTATAAATGTTGGGTGTTCATTACACTATAATAGGTTTATAAATAAGAATTTCTGCAACGTAGAATAGAGTGCTATTCACTACATAACTATTCATCCGTTCAGAGCTATTTAGGGAAATCTAATTAATACGGCTGACAATACATAAATACATGCGCACACCAGAAATACATAACGATACACTAGTACATAACGTATAAATAAATAACGAAAATAAATAACACTTATCATAAATATATATAAATAAATACTAAATACATAAATATAACAAATAAATACATAATATAAAATGAAATAAACGTCGCACAAAAATTCCTACCCAACTGTCATTTCCATTATTCTCGGGCTGATAGTAACGCCTCTAGCGGTGGTTGCAGAGATAATCCACCTTTCGCGAACCTCTATTGCTAGTATCGGTGCGACAAGTGACACTTGTTTCTTGTTTACTTTTTTACTTGTCGCATCGAAATTCTGGCTGAGTATTTTTAATTTTTATTTAATTTGTGTTTTCCCTTTTTAGTTGTTCAATTTTATTAACTTTTTCCTTTCCTTTCTACATTTTAGGTGTCTGTAATCAGTTTTGGGGACGTTTGCCGAGAAAATCTAGTCAACGTAGGATCGACAAATCCCAGGTAGGTTTGTTTACATTTTTGAGTGCAGTACTTCAATGCATTTTTTTTCTTTTCCCATACAGCCAATACCACCATCCATAACAAAACACCGGCGTAGGAGACAAGGAGACTACCCGGTAGTAGACTGCGTCGGTGGCAGGATGGCTGGGTAACGTGGGGAAGAACCCACAAAACATCGCCGGGCCTAAGACTGCTTCAACCTGCGAGGGATATACAACGTACACCAAATGGAATGTACATATGTACGTATGTATGTAAGTTGTTTTTTTTTTCGGTAGACCTAGTAAAATTTGTATGCTTTTGTATTTAATAAATAACTGCTAATAAATAATAAATACGTAACATATACCTAAAAACATACCTATTTTATTAACAATACGTATTTACAGAAAAATAACTTAACAATAAACTACCAAAAAAAATAAATAACATAGATCTGTTGACAAGTTACGAAACACGTACTTATCAACTAGTATCACATAATATAAGGCTTAGAGCTATCACAATACTTAAAAATAACTAACCTACGGGTATAAATAAATATAAATAAATAACTGTACTATATAAATAAATAAATAAATAAATAAATCTATGAAAATAAATAACAAATAAGAAACAATACTTAACATATACTTAGTCTTATGATAGTGCAGTGATTGAATGACCTATAGATTACCATAGCTAAGGGAGGAAATATCGAGTAGGCAGTTCGTTAAGAAAAGTTCGTTTTGCATATTAGTGTTCTTGTTGATAGCATTTCGTATTTAAGAAAAGTTGCAGTCGGGCAAATTACGGATGTAGTGTAACAGGTAGATGAGTGCATTATTGAATTCGTATATATAGGACAGTAGTGAACATAAATGTCACAGAAAAAAAATTTTGCCTTCGAGGCTAACTAAAGAAAACATAAATCAGGTACGTTATATAGGAATGAGTATAGATATCACAGATTTGTATTGCAGTGTGTTTTTCGAAAACAGAAGTCAGGTACTTATGTTAAAACAAAAAGAGATATAAGGCGTGTTTTTTTTATGCTAGTATATAGCACAGCATTCGAGTTAAAAAAAAACGATCTGTCCACAGTATTTTCAGTTCTATTTTCAGCAACAAGATGGAGCTCAACGTCAAAGCTTGCTGTTACTTTTCAAAGCTCTCTGTGAAATTCAAGATGAAACAAAATCAAATTCATACCAGGTTTGTTTCCTTATTTGTTCTATCAAATGAATAACGATACAAAGCCAGGTATGAATTTGTATTTTTTTTCTTATTTTCCATACATCAGATTCTCTCTTACAGCTCTTTTTTACTATTTTTGGAGGCATCGTCCAGCAGTGAAGAAAGCTCTATGTCAAAGTCAGCTGTTTTGTTGAAAAAAACTTTCGGGTATGTTCGGGGAGTATGTAAAAAGATATTAAAAACTAGTCTTTGATGAGATTTTCCATTGGCAAACAGAATCAATTTATTTTTTATCCAAATCTTTGGGAAAGCAGTTCTACGCTATTGACCAGTCTTTCGATAGGTTAAGAAGGAAAATAAGTTGTTTTTATTTACAAAACCGTGAAATTGAACTATAATACTACCGCACAAATAAACACAACCCAATTTAAATTAAGTTGAAACACGTACTGCTAGTCCCAAACTTGAATTTCTATTGAAGAATGTATAATTTTCATTTATATATCTTTCCCTTTTGATCATTTTTTGCTGCTTTGTTTGTTTGTTTGATTTGTTTTTTTTCTTGCATTTAGCTATATTTTTTAGTCAAATAATTCCCCAAGGAAAGCTATTAGCTTCAGCAAAAAAGAACTAGTGCAAAATCCTGTATTATATACACCACCAGGTGAAAAACAGGGCGAAAATTCAATATGAATATAGTTTTCATTTCTTTAATTTTTAATCGAGAGAAAAAATTTCTGTGCAAATACCACATTTTTTTTGAACACGTCCTTTCGAAAAAGCTTTGTTGAACTGAAATCAATGGTGGTGCCATCTTATTTTCAAAGCTGGAAACTATCAATCCACAGCAATGCCATCCCTGTTTTCACTGTGGAAAATTACGACAGTAAAATGATTTGTTGTTGTTCCCCAAGGGAAATTTTTACTGTACTATATACTAGCATAAAAAAAAACACGCCTATAGCATGTATGTAAATATCACAGGTCATTTTAAGTTTATAATTTCTACCTAAATCAGGTACGTTTGGTCAATAGACACATAAGTGGACTAGAATAACATATAAATTTGATATCACAGTTTGTTTATTGCACTTAACCGTAGGTCTTTGACCTGTTAAAAAAAACATAATATCAGGTACTAAGTGGACAAACAGTCGCGTAAAGCGGGACATCTTAAAATTCTAAGTATCACAGTGTCTATTGCATTTTGCCATTTCGGCTATAGTTCGGTGCTATGTATAAATAAAAAAAAAATAAAACAAATCTTAAAAGTGATGTCACAGTAGTTAATATTGCACGTATTGCTTTTTTTTTTTTTTTTTTTTTTTTTTTTTATAATTAACGCGCACATCAAGGGGTTATGAATACCCTTATAATGTTATAGAACACAGTGCGAGCATTTAGGAAAATAGGAGAGGATTTGAAAGGAGACACCGATGCACGTTGCTTTTGAACCTTTGTGAATCGTAATGAAGGGGAAATACAGAGCCAGGAAAAGCATTCCACATTCGGGTGGTGCGACTGAAATACGAATCTCTATACTTGACTGTACGTCCGAAGTTGGGCTCAAGGCAAAACTGATGAGCATTCCTAGCGAGGCGGGTGTTGCGGCTAAATTGTTTCAGGGGAGGAATGCAACTGGCTATTTCACTAGAGCACTGTTTGTTAAAAAAGCGATAAAAGAGAGTGAGCTTTAACTTAAGCTAATTCTTATGTATAGTGGGACAAAAAAAAATATATATAAATAAACAGAGATATCACAGGTGTTTGATGTAAAGTTACATGAAATGGAAATACACACAGATATCACAGATGTTTATTGCTTTAGGTCTTTTGCGTGATAAACGCCTAATATTTTACCGTTAAGGTTTTCGACCACATACATATTTTTGCCCACAGGCTTAACAATACGACTTTTAACATATTTTGGACATAACTTTGCACTTAAATATTTGGAAGTATCACTTAAAATGAAGTTTCTTTTGAACACTTCTTGTCCAGGTTGATAGGATATCTCTCTTGACCTTACATTGTATTTTATTGCACTCTTTTGCTGTGCATCCAAAATGGAATCCTTAACCTTTTGCCTAATAATTCGCTGCCTGTCGTACCTCGGAAGGGTCATCAGCTCACCGTTGTGGAGGACCGCATCTAGTTGTTCACCCAACCCGTAACTACTGGCGTGTGTCATCATGTTTGTACCAAACAAGGCAAAATATGGTGACACACCAGTAGATGAGTGCACTGAACTCCGCAATGCTGACGCGATCTCGTTGAGGTGAATATCCCATTCGCGTTGATCGTCTTTAAGATAGGATCTTAAAGCGGCAAGCAATGTGCAATTAACCCTCTCCGAGGCGTTGGATTGCGGCGCGTAATTCGCAGTTTTAAAGTGGCGGATGCCGAACTTCTGAAGCAAGTTGTGGAAATGCCTCGACAGAAACTGCTTTTCATTATCTGAATGGATTATTTGTGGTACTCCAAACGTGTTAAGAATTTCATTCTTCAAATATTTTAATATAGCTTGGGAATTTGCGGCTTTTAGTGGCTTGAAGAACATAAACTTTGAGAAATGGTCAAGGACAACAAATATATAACAATTACCGATTTTTGATCTCGGGTAGGGACTAAGAAAATCTACATATAGTTTTTGAAACGGACGATCGGTACAAAAGTTGGTAGACATAGGGGGACGTTGAATTTGGTTTGTAGGTTTGCATTGCTTACATATTGCACAGCTATTTGTAAAATTTTTAATTTGGACTGTCATGTTTGGCCAGTAAAAGTACTGCCGCAGTCTATGGAGGGTTTTGGCAATGCCACCATGAGCAGACTTCGGTGGTTCATGGGACTTGGCGATGATTTCTTCGGTGAGACCAGAAGGCATCCAGAGTCGCCAAGTGTGTTCCTCCAGCCACTCTTCACCACTTGGAGGCAACCACTTCTTATAAACGAAGTCCCCGTCTACCTTTAAGTCGGGCAACTGCTCGTTATTTTCTCTAATTGTTTTCATGAGATTCATGTACTCTTCCGACTTAAACTCCTCCGAGTCCAGGTCAATTATGGGCGCTACTTCTTCCAGCTCAATACTCTCTAAGTGTGCCCGAGAAAGAGTATCCGGTACGACATTTAGCGCTCCCTTTCTGTGCTCTATGTCGAAGGTATAGGATTGGAGATCTAGACTCCACCTGGCCAGACGACCGTTCAGGTCTTTCATGCTCATCAGCCACTTAAGGCTTGAGTGGTCGGTAATGACCGTAAAATCCATACCCTCAACATAGGGCCTGAAACGCTTGATCGCCATTACTGCTGCCATGCACTCTTTCTCGGTCACACTGTAGTTTCGTTGACACGAGTTGAGCTTCTGGGAGAAGTAAGACACTGGACTCTCTTCATCGTCGGTTTTCCTTTGGAAAAGCACTGCACCAATACCTGAATCAGAAGCGTCGCACGGGATGTAGAAGCGCTTCTTGAAATCCGGGTGCGTGAGAACAGGGGCTGATTTTAATGCTGTTTTCAGTCGCTCGAACGCTGCTATTGCTTCATCAGTCTTCTCGAACTTGGTGTTTTTCTTCTTCAGCGTATCGGTCAACGGAGCCGTCAGGGTAGAGAAGTCCTTGATAAACCGGCTGTACCATCCGGCTAGACCAAGTAGCTGACGAACCTGTCTTTGGTTTTTGGGAAGCGGAAAGTCAACGACTGCCTCGACCTTGGACGGGTCAGTCTTTAACTTTCCACCGCCTACAATATAGCCCAAATATTTCCGCTCTTTAAAGCAGAATTTTGACTTTTTTAGGTTTATCGTGAGGTTTGTTTTTCTCAAGCAATCAGCTACCTGTTCTAGCAGACTGATATGCGTCTCAAAGTCCGGCGCGATGATAAGCAAATCGTCTAGATAGACGAAAACTCTATCTCTGAGTCGTGCAGGGATCACTCTGTCCATTCATCGGCATAACCTTTGAGCGGCATTACACAGCCCAAAAGGCATAACCTTAAACTGGTACAAAGGTCTCCCCGGTACCGCAAACGTAGTTTTCTCCCTACTCTGTTCCTCCAGCGGTATCTGCCAGAATGCCTCCTTCAGATCCACGCTACTTATAAAGTAGGTGTCTGGTAGACGACTGAGGAGCCCTTCGATATGGGGAAGAGGGTTAGCATCCTTTTTGTAACCGAGTTGACCTTACGAGCGTCAAGGCAAAACCGGTATTTTACGGCGTTGTTTTCGCCTATCTTCTTTATAAGGGCAACAGGTGAACACCAAGGGCTCTCGCTCTCCTCAATAACGCCGAGCTCTAGCATTCTGTCCAACTCCTGGTACAATATGGCTTGCACCGCTGGGGAAACAGGGTAGTGACGCTGCTAGACAGGTACCGCATCTCCGGTATCTATGACGTGCTCCATCAAAGACGTCTTACATAAGCCGTGACGGTCATAGTCAAGGAACTTCATCCTGACAGCTTCCAACCTCGACTGTTGCTCAAGAGACAACTGATGAGCGTTTAGCAGATCGGCTTGCTCTTCCATCATCGAAATTGTACTCACTACACCCGGTGCGATTTGGAAAGCCTTCCAAAAATCTACACCCAGGTACAACTCCTGATCCAGGTTTGGGACCAAATAAAATTCAATTAGTGCTTTACGTCCTTTGTAGAGCACTTCTACTTTAATTTTGCCGACTATTGACTGCAACTTGCCGTCAGCTGTCTTAACACCTGATTGATGGGCAATCATGGGAATCTTCAGTTCCTCTAACAAATTCTTACAGTTTTTCCCTAAAATGCTTACGCTAGCGCCACTATCGAGCAAACCTAGCAGGTTTTTACTGCCTATAGTGACTCTAGCGTAAGGCCTTGGGTCGGGGGACACGTCGACCACCGTCGACAAAATGCCTTTTCTAATATTTTTCCTTAGCTGGAATCTTTCTCTAGTTTTTAAGATTCTTTTCGATACTGCACTACTCTTCTCGTTAAAAATCCTATCCCCAGCTATATAATAATCCCTTAATCTAATGTGAAGAGGTCGAATTTCATACCTCTTAACTTCTTTTGGATTAGTTTCTTTGCATTTAAATATTTGTACTTTGTTTGTTTCGTTTTCTTTTGATGTTACTGCGGGGCTTGGGTGGAACGTGACTCCCCCGAAGACTTCACGTTCCTGTACCGGTTTTCCGGATTGCACTTGAGGCATTTTGGCGTAATTACAACAGCCTCACCGCACCTGTAGCAAAACAGAGTTCTTGCGGCTGTGCAATCCTGGTACAGGTGATCTGGCTGCTCGCAGTTCCAGCACTTCAATGTGGAGGTATCGTTGTACCCCCGACTTGGCTTTGGTCGGGCTCCCATGTGCTGGAACGCGGCCAATTGGTCTTCGGGGTGCACTTGCTCCTCTGGCTCGGTTTCCAGCTCGTAAACCATGGGCTTTATTGCCTGTCTATTTTGATGGGGACCATCTCTCACCACTGGAAAGGTGTACTCGGCATCTTTACACGCCATTCTCAGCTGGTTCATTGTGAATATAATTTGCGGATACACAAGTCTGCCTAAATGTTGGTTCAGATTTTTCTTAAGGATGCGTACCAGCTCACCTTCGGTAATCAGCATCCTGAGCTGAGAACTTATCCGGTTGATGGCAGTGAAAAACTCATCAACCAGTCGCCTTGCCTGCGGTCCATAATGTCCCGAACCACGTCGAAATCCGACCGCACGCCTTGAAATTGCCTCTTAAGGGCGTCGCGCAAAGTGGGCCAGTCGGGACGAAAAGTGGACCGTTGGAACTGCCAGTACCATTCATAGGCGGCACCTGAGAGGACAAGATGGAAGTTTCTCAAAATCTCAGCCCAGGCACAGTCATACTGATTTTGCAGGGTCTCTACACGGAAGACGAATTCCTCCACGGTCAGCTTGTTGGAATCTCCATCGAATTTCAAACCGAGTGACCGTGGGGACTTCGTCGAAACCGGTTCTGCTCCGGGTGAAAGTGAGCTTGGTACGCTCCATTATCACCCCTAAAATCTCTTGCTTGATTTGGTTCCATTACCGGAACAAACGGCCTCGCAGACTGATCCAGCTGAGAATGACCGTTGCCATTTCCAGCATTCTGCAATGCGGCTCCGCGACTTGGAGGAAGTTGCCTATCTACAGGCGGTGGTACTAAATTGTCAGGTCCACTTAAGCTCTTCTGGAATTCCGAGAGACTGACCCTCATCAGCTCTGTCAGCGATTCCGTCAGTTTCTCCCCAAGAGAACTTACATGGGCCTGACAAGCGTTTCCCACTGCCACGTTGCGTCGATTGCGGACTGCAACTCCTCAGAGATGGTCCCGCTCGTTTGGCCTTGGTTGGCTGTTTTTTCAGCGTCTCCGCTTGCACCCTCTATGCCAGGATTCTTCACTGGAGAACTACCCCCAAAACCTCGTTTTGTATTTCTCGTATCCATTGCGAAATTAATATCCTGTTCTTTATCGTTTCCAGTACTCATGACACTAAACATTATTAAAAATGGAACACCAAAATGAAGAACAGAGAAGATCAAAAACAAAAATCGCAGATGCTGAACTAAATCCTAAACAACAAAAAATATAGAGTGAAAAATGATAACAGAAAAAAAAATATCTTAAAAATCCTAACGAAAAAACAACTACACTAAAACAAAACCTCAAAACAAAATCAAAAATGAGAAATGGACTTTGTAAAAAAGAAGGTATCGATTTGTATAAATTTGTTTTTGTATTTGTTTTAAATTGCTTGTTCTTATTTTATTATGTTGATCCGGGGATGTGGAAGGCGGATTTGGATGCATCTTGGTTGGCTTCAACGTTGAGGTGAAGATCCCGACAGCAGCATCTTATTTTCAACGTTAGTATCTCCCATCTAAAATGCGGTAAGACATAGCAAGACAATACAAAATTAACAACATAAAAACTTTTACATAGGACTATTGTTGATGTTGTTTAGTTCAAAAGTCCTCGTCGCGATTGGTCAGGCATGCAAAGGCTTCCCTTTCCAAGACTTACGAACTTTTTTGAACCAATACCATCAACGTTCGAAATCGAATAGGATATAGGGTAGGTTAGCTACTGCTGTTCCATGGTCTTGATTTAAATCGCTATTCTGGCGGTATGTCAGAGACTTTACACCAGAAGACATACTAGAATCTGAACCTTGGAACTGCAGAAGCTATAACAACACAATTTAGGATGGATAGGATTAGATAAGTCAGTCACCACTGCTCTGGAGTTCGAATCCAAGTCGCGATTCAAGTGGTATGTCTTAGGACTTTCCACTTGAAGACTTACTTGGTTCTACAATCCAAAGCTGTGGTAGCTATGACTTACCCAAGGAGGAATGATTCTCCAAGTGACAGCAGAACGTGTCGTCGCAAATGAAAAGGCATGCTAAAAAGCTATCCTTATCATGACATACGACCCACTCTGATGCCGCTTTGAAAATCGACTAAGGTTATGACAAACACTTTGGACAACACGTTGGGCGCCATTTGTAATGTGGGAGGAAGGTTGGGAAAAGGTAGTTGGATGAAGGAAGGGATTGGGATAGGTAGAGGATTGGAATAGGTAAAGACAAAAAGATAAGGTAGGAAAGGAATATGGGAAAGGAAAGGAAAGGATAAAAGAAAAGGGAAAAGAAAAGAAAGGAAATTTGACAGGAGGATGACATTAGGATGGGAGAGGTAGAACAACCAAAAGCAGGAAAGCGGGAAGAGGAAAAATAAGCGGATAAGAAAAAAGTGAAAAGAAAAGGAAGGAAACGGAAATCGGGAAAGGAAGGGAAAAGGAAGTGTCGTGACGAAGGGACCTGGCACGTTTGTTTTTTTTTTGTAAGTATTTTTATGTTTTTATGTTTTTTTTTTATATTTTTATGATTTTTTTGTTTTTTATGTTTTTTTTTTATATAATTTTCGGTTGTTTTTATGTTCTTAAGTAGTTTTGTGGTTTTTGGGTATTCTTATGTATTTTTGTATTTTTATGATTCGATATTTTTCTTTTTCTAGTCCTCTCTTTTTTGACTAGCAACCGATCCCTTTATCACCTTGGCTACACGAGGATTGCTTACACCCACCTACTTTTGATCCTGCCTAAAAGGAGCTCCCTGTAGCGGATATATGGCCGCAAAGTGGCCTCGTACCAACATTCAAAATAGCCTAGACCCGAAAAAGAGACGATTGCAGGCCCAAGACAAAAGAAAACTTAGAGAAAACCCACAAATTCAACACACAAAAAAAAAAGGAAATATCAACAAAAAAAGGTTAAAAAAAATCAACAAAATGGTATAAAAACAAAATAAAAAAATGTTAAATAAATGTTAAAAAATACTAAAAAAAATGAAATAAATAAATAAATAACAAAAAAAAAATCACGCCGAACACTTAATACTAATAAACAGCAAACACAGGAACAAAATTTACGTTGGGGCCCTGCGGGCGCTTTTCACTTCAGGCCGGACCTGAATTCGCCTTTGCACTTTGACACTTAAATTTTGTATGTCTTCAGCCGCTTATGACTTTCGCCTTACGATTATGACGAGCATACACATATTTTATATTGTTGCACTCAAATTGATTTAAATTGCATAAATAAATATAAACAAAAAAGTACCCACGGCTCTGGGATCTTATGTAGGTTACTTGTTAGCCTGGGTACCCACAGGCTCAAATCCAGCTATTGAGACTTCTTTTTCCAAATTTTCACAAGTTATTTTTCGAGGGCAGATTCCAAATTTTCGCTGTTCAAATTTGACTTGACCCCCAGAACTATCAAAAGTCCTCTTTAGAGTTGCACTTAAAAACTAAAATTTAAACTCACCCGTGGTATTTTCTTAATATGTATGAATGTACACCGTACATATATATGTGCTGCAGAATTTAGCCGGCTGTATGTTCTTGTCTCTTTTTTCTTTTTCTTTATATTTTTGGGTAAACCACTGCACTAAACGATTTTCTATATTTTAAACAAATTAAACACACCTAAACTGCAAAAAAAAAACTACTTACACGAAATCTACTTTTAAATCAAAATTTTAAAATTATCACCAAAATATTTTTTTCCTTGCTTCACCATAGACTAATTATTCTTATTTGAACATGACTTTCTTTCGCATGTTGAAAGTCAAACGGTTTGTTTTGGCATCCACATCCACAGCATCCACTATCACCAGCCTTTTCGAGATGATGCCATTGTGCTGACTCACAATGCCGTGACATTGCTAGTGGGAATGATGTGGTGGCGTTCCTTTTCTTATAATTATTTTTATCTAAAATAATTACAAAACAATACATAATGCACACATATAAACTTACACTACAATAATAAATACTTACATAAATACATAAAATACTTAACTTAACATAAACTGCCTATGCACATACAATACATAAATACATGCGCACACCAGAAATACATAACGATACACTAGTACATAACATATAAATAAATAACGAAAATAAATAACACTTATCATAAATATTGTAACGTGCGCTTAGTTCGCAAAAATAAAACTTCACTTTTCTATTTATTTCTACCACTTTTATTCAGTATCAATACTTTATTCGAACTCAACTCGACTTTTGGACTATCACTTGTTCACAACAATTCACTCTTAACTTTATCACTCTATAATCAGAACTGCTCTCTGGTTGCCTCGGGCGGGCTATTTATATCGAATGACATTTCATCTAGAACTCTCCAGTAGCTTCCACATGGTCTGCAACTCTCCACTGTTTTCAGAATTTCTACACTTACACTAGTGCTCCCAGATGTGTTTTTCGGTTGAACGTTTTCGATTAGGAAATTGGTATTAAATGTTGGGTTCACGTTACACTGCCCCCTCCTTAAGATTGTTCGTCCCGAATAATTCCATCTGCAGCCTCGCCACTATATCGATGCAGCCGGTCACAATGAACTACTTTTAACTTGCCTCTTAGTCCTCTTTGGATGCGGTTAACCACGTCGTTAATCCTCGTGTCAACAGTATAAGGACCTTCCCAGTTTTGCTGAAGTTTCGGTGACAATCCCTTTTGACGATGAGGATTATAAAGCCACACACGATCTCCTGCTTGGAATCCTGACGTTGTCGCTTTTGTGTCGTACCGTGTCTTCATCCGGTCGCCATACACTGTGGCCCATGTCCCTGTTCTATTAGGTCTATCTGTAAGCCTACCCACCTCTATGTTTGAATCACAGACATAACAATTTCGGAAACACTTCTCCACGTCACCTCTAACATGCAGCCAGTAAAAGCGTTTTCGCACGTTCTCCAGCGTCTTGTTGACTCCCAGGTGGCTTCCTGTAGGGCTTCTATGCATCTTTTGTAAAACCTCCTTGATTTTCGATTGAGGAACAATAAGCTGCATTACAAAAGATTTACCGTCAGGAGATTCCCATTTGCGCTGGAGTACTCCTTCTTGCACGCGAAGCGAATCCCACTGTGCCCAATAGGCTTTGACAACAGGGCTTTGGTCAGAAATGTCGTCCCAGTCAGGTTTCGTGTTGTTCTCTTTCCATTTGAGAATCGGTCCGATGTCTGGATCCTTCGTTTGAGCAGACCTCAATTCTTCCTTGTTCCATCCGAATATGGGTTCCATTCTCATCCGCTGAGTCTTGGTCTCTACTTTCCCCCAGCAATTCCATTGGGGGTTTTCTACCTGATGTCCAATTCGGTATTGATAAGTCTGCGGTCTTACTCTACAGCTCACGGATTGATTTTCTTGGACTTCACAACGTCTACAAGAAGTTTCAGTTTTAATTGGTGGAAACCGGCATTGTCGCTGTAAGTGCCCCGTCTTATTACAATTCCAACGTCTGGCAAGTCCGTTCCGCTGGTTCCTTTGTAGCTTAACTCCTGGGCATGATCCAGCCTCGAATATGGCTTCTCTTTGACAATGTACCATTTGAGAAGCTTGCTCAGATGCTTCCATCATTAATGCAAACTCTAGAGTTTCAGAAAGAGTTCGTGTTCTAGCAGTTCGCACAGATCTCTGAAGATGTTTGTCAGAAATGGCACGAACGAAGGACTCAACAGCCAGATGGTTGATGATTTCTTCTCCAGCATCCGGGTATGCCAGGTGAACCATTCTTTCGACGTCTGCTTGGAGCTGCTGTAAACTTTCACCCCTTTTCTGGACTCTGTTATTGAGTTGGACTCGGAAGACTTCTTTCAAGTGGCTATCACCAAAGCGTTTATCTATAGCTGCCACGAGAGAACTGAAATCGCTGCTCTTACCAGCTGGAACAGTTTGAAGTAATTCAGCTGCTGGTCCTCTAAGAGCAAGAGTCAGTGCTGTGTATTTGTCTTCGTCAACCCAGCCATTTGTCGCAGCTGCCTCGAATTGTCTCCTGTAAACTGACCAAGACGACTGTCCATCGAATGTTGGTGGTTGTACTTCTCTTTGCTTTAGACAATCTCCACAAGTTTTCCGTAGCTCCATTTTCCGCATCTGGTCTAGTTCCTTAGCCATGTTTTCGATTCGTTTCTCCAAAGTGGCAAGCTGACTTTCGCATTGACTCTCAAGCTTGGAAAATCGTTTCTCAACACATTCAATGCGTTTTTCTAGGCCACAAACATTTTTCTCAATGTTACCCAATTTGCTTTCTAGAATGTTTTTCTGACCTTCCAAAACATTCTGTTGCGCCTCAAGTCTTTCGAGAATATTCTGTTGTTCCTTCTTTTGTTCGCTTCGTTGTGCTTCAAGTTGTTCGAGAACATTCTGCTGTTCCTTCTTTTGCTCGTTTCGTTGTGCTTCAAGTTCTTCGAGAACATTCTGCTGTTCTTTCTTTTGTTCGTTTCGTTGTGTTTCAAGTTGTTCGAGAACATTCAGCTGTTCCTTCTTTTGATCGTTTCGTTGCTCTTGACGTCCGAGAATATTCTGCTGTTGCTCCTCAATCAGCTTCTTTTGTTGTTCTAATAAAAGCTTCATCATACTAGAAAAATCTACACTTTCACTTTCTTCCTCTTTTTCCACTTCTGTTTCAAAAACAAAAGTGCTTACGTCTTCCCCTTGCTGTTCCAAATAGTTGCGCAAGCGCAGGACGAGCTCATTCTTCGATCCCGCTCTAGAAAGATTTCGCTTACCTAACTCACTTTTAAGCTCAGTGCAGTTGCGCTCTTCCAACAACTTACCCATTTTCACTGTATTTAACTTTTTTTTTTTTTTTGCACTTAACTAGTTTTTTTTTTTCTTTTTTTTTTTTTTTTATCAAATAAGTTTTATTTACACTTCTGACACCAATGTAACGTGCGCTTAGTTCGCAAAAATAAAACTTCACTTTTCTATTTATTTCTACCACTTTTATTCAGTATCAATACTTTATTCGAACTCAACTCGACTTTTGGACTATCACTTGTTCACAACAATTCACTCTTAACTTTATCACTCTATAATCAGAACTGCCCTCTGGTTGCCTCGGGCGGGCTATTTATATCGAATGACATTTCATCTAGAACTCTCCAGTAGCTTCCACATGGTCTGCAACTCTCCACTGTTTTGGCTGTCAAACATTTTCTCTCCTAGAATTTCTACACTAACACTAGTGCTCCCAGATGTGTTTTTCGGTTGAACGTTTTCGATTAGGAAATTGGTATTAAATGTTGGGTTCACGTTACAATATATATAAATAAATACTAAATACATAAATATAACAAATAAATACATAATATAAAATGAAATAAACGTCGCACAAAAATTCCTACCCAACTGTCATTTCCATTATTCTCGGGCTGATAGTAACGCCTCTAGCGGTGGTTGCAGAGATAAGTTCCACCTTTCGCGAACCTCTATTGCTAGTATCGGTGCGACAAGTGACACTTGTTTCTTGTTTACTTTTTTACTTGTCGCATCGAAATTCTGGCTGAGTATTTTTAATTTTTATTTAATTTGTGTTTTCCCTTTTTAATTGTTCAATTTTATTAACTTTTTCCTTTCCTTTCTACATTTTAGGTGTCTGTAATCAGTTTTGGGGACGTTTGCCGAGAAAATCTAGTCAACGTAGGATCGACAAATCCCAGGTAGGTTTGTTTACATTTTTGAGTGCAGTACTTCAATGCATTTTTTTTCTTTTCCCATACAGCCAATACCACCATCCATAACAGTTCATAAACTGACAGATAGCAACTTAAGTTCAGATGGTGCGTCAGAACGCAGCCATTGATTATGAAAAAACTTACTATTGATCTGCAGCTCCAGTGGATATTCCCTGTGATCCCTTGATTATATCCTTAGCTCTGCGATCCCTCATCTTACGGAAACCAGTTCTCTCATACTTCGGCAACCAACTCTTTGGGTCTGGTCCCACTTCAGCGTTGTAGCTCTTCCGCATCTTACCCTTCCTTTTGCGGTTAGCTATTTTTTTTCTGACTTGGATTCATTTTGTTTTGCTTTCTGTCATAGTGCTTTGTTGCAAAATTGTTTTTTGTAATCTTAAATTTAAAATATGGTGCTCCTAAATAGTCTAAACGACGTTGTTTAGATATCATATACAGATACCTAATCTTAGTCGTTCGAAAACTTACCCGGATACAAAGGTATCCTAGTTATGCTACCCATTTTTTTCGAACGCACCCAATACTACTTTATTCTCGTCTTGGAACCGGTTTTTGTTTTATTTTTAGTTACCTTAAGGCTACGTCTGGCAGAATTTTTGGAATTAAAACTTTTTTTGGTTTGTAAATTAAATTTATTTGTGATTATATACTTTTTTAAGGATTTGGAAATAAAAATTTAGGCATCAAAATATTTGTTAAAGATTTCTCTGAGTACTCTCCTACCTTCTATTTCTTTTTTTTTTAACTTAAAGTGTTGGCGCTGTGTTAGTATTTGTGCTACAGACATGAATAAAGGCTTTCTAAGCTTGGCATAATATCTACAAAATTGCTGCATTTCAATATTTTGACTGAGATAAGTTTTTCACAAAATGTCTACATAGTTAGATATCCAACTTTTGGTATTAATAAAAAGTTAAGACAAATAACCGCGCAACTTCTTCGCGAATTACAATATAATGAGTCCCAATAAAATCGGTATAGTTGAATGTTTATGAGTTTTCACATCTTGCCCAGCGTTACAAGAAAAAATAGAATTTTAAAAAACAATAACTTTGGTGTTGTTCAAACCCTGCCCTTAAGAATTTTTCAGTAGTGTGGTGAAAACTAAATTTCAGGTTATGTTTAAAATTACCAAGCGTCAAATGAAAATAAACTCACCATGCATATACTTCCACAATTTTTCGCGCCTCTTTGCTGCAGCTCACACGTATTCACAAATGGATGCTGCGATTACAAAAACAACAATGTAAAGAAATGGAAGTTGCGGGGCAAGAGACGTAATGGTTTTCCCTCTTGTTCTTTTTCCTCTAAGACCAGGTGCTATCTAGTGGGAGTTTAAGGCTATACGCACACTGGTATATTCTGTTTAACTTGATTACTTTGGCTCATCAACCACCGCGAGCCTCGCATGGGGGGGGTAGCAAAAACGCTATATCGGTTGCGGAATCAGTTTTTTTGGCCCAGCATGGCTGCTCAGGTTCGAGAGTATGTCGGAAACTGCGAGGTGTATAAAGGGTGTAAAGCCTTGCGCAAACCAATGCGGTGAGATCGTACGATGCGATTGCGATAAGTCAAATCCCTATGCATTAAGTCAAACGTTTATGGACGTTTGATTTAATGCATAGGGATTTGACTTATCGCAATCGCATCGTACGATCTCACCGCGTTGGTTTGGCCAAGGCTTAAAGCTCCAAATCAGACGCTCAGACCACCGATGGGGAAAGCATTTGAAGTAGATAGACCATTCCAAATGTTGTATATGGACTTCCTCGGACCATATCCGCGTTCAAAGAACGGAAACACGTGTTGTATCTCCTCCTATACCTTCCAGAGGAAGTCGTCGTGCGTTGAACTCAGCACACTTCAATTGTGTTGTACTCTTTGATTGCCAATTCGATATCATATTACGGATGTTGTTTTGGGTCAATCAAAGTGCAATCATACAATAGTTGAATTGTGCTGACCCTTTTAACGTGCCGACGATTATCCACTGCGAATGTTTGGGCTTGCGGTCACCTAAATGACACGACAAGAGAGAGTCTATTGTTAACTACTGAAGTGTGAGGTCGTGTTTTATTTAAAGTAATTACAGAATATTACATTTGGCGCAGCCGGTTCGCGAACCTTAAAAAAAAAAAAAAAAAAAAAAGTCATTTGTGTTTTTGTTGTGTTTCTAATGTGGAGTAGTAAATTAGATAAATATATAAAAAATACCTATTGTGCGTTCTCGCGATTGTGATTGTGTAGTGTGCACTAGCGAAAAGAAAAGAAAAAAAAAACTACGACATACATACTACTGATACTCAAAGAGAAGAATTGAATTGAAAAAAAAAAAAAAAAAAAAATCGTGAATCGTGACAACTGATACTGATTGTGGACTGGTAAAAATAAATCCATCGCTGTGACAATTAAAAGAAGATACAAAGGGAGAAATACAGGTGAGTATACTTTAATGTATGTACCTATATTTTATTTTGTAGATCGTAAGTGACAAAGTTGTGTACCTATAAATCTTATTTATTTATTTTTTTTTTTCTCTCTTCGGTTTACTTTTTCAAGTCAAGTTTTTAGTCAAGTTTCGTTTCTTTCATTTGCTTTTCGTAGTAACTTTAGTTGAGGTGGTCGTTTGATTTTATTTGATTTAAAAAAAAAAAAATTAGATCTGTTGGCGTTAATTAATAATGAATTTCTTTTCACAGAATTAAGGGAAGTTTTGAATCCTGAGGTTTACAAACTGGTAAGTTTTCAGCTAACGTCTCAGTGGGGTAAATTAACTAGAGTAGAATCGACTGACGAAATCGTTAACGAATACGTCAAAGCCGTTCACACTCTAGTAGAAAACCACGCTAAAGAGGCAGAAGACCTTAGAAAACAGCTTAAAAAGAGCGAGTTTAAGCGTAAGGAAGCTGAAAAACAACTTCTGAAAACAACAGAAGAAGCTGACCAGGAAATAGACCAGCTCACTATTGAGTTAAACAAAAGTTTAACAACTCAAAGGGAGCTAAGGGAAAAAAGTAAATCATCACCTTATCCTGACAGTTCAAAACACCTTATTCCGTTGCTCACTCCTCAACATACTTCTACACCAAAATCGTCTCTGGAAAGAAAACTGGTCAACGCAGGAGTTCAAACCACAGTTGTAGAAGTAATTAAATCAGATAAAATCACTCAGGTAGAAATAGAAGAAAATTGCGAAATGCCACTTGAGAGTATAAGCAAGGTAGTTTCAAGGTTAGTCCCCATATTCAACTGGGAGAGAAATCATGAACTTTCACGAAGAGTTCATGAATTCTTAAACGCATGCGATCTGGCTTTGAAAATGGTAAAGCCTGAAGAAGAGGGGATCTTAGTGTCTCTAATCTCAACCCGATTGCAAGGCGATGCGTTTGAGTTAATTCGTTCAAACAATGTGAACACAATAGAGGGTTTGGCAAAACTGTTTAAAGACAGTTATTTGGTGCCAAAAACTCTGGACAATGTGATGAACGAATTAAAACAATGCCATCAATTGTTAGGCGAAGATGTAAAAGCGTTCGCTAGACGTCTAGCGAAACTGAAAGCTACATCTGTTGAGATTATTGACTCAAGATATTCCGCAACTGAGTCAGTAGGCCTCAAAAAAGAAGTTGAAAACACGGTGTTGACAATTTTTAAAAAAGGGCTAGTCGATCCAGCTCTTCGACAGTTTATGCTGGGGAGCAAAAGCAAAGATCTCAACGAAATCTCTGAGGAAGCCTTGAAAACTTCCTTGCTACTACAGCCAAACTCGATGGGCTATATGGGAGTTGGAACAACACCAAACTTACCTTTTGATCATATTAGCTCAATGTACCAAATTCCCGGTATTTTCCAACAAAATTACAATAGCCTGACTCAAGCATATCCATCTATGCCTTCCATGCCTCAACTTTTTAACAATTATACTACACTACCTCACAATTTACCTCAAGTGACACAAGACTACACATCTAAACCCGCACAACATCCTTCACACATCACACATAATGAAACACCTCCATACATCCAGAATTTTCAAGACCCTCCCCACTCCAGCAATAGACAGTCAACAAGGTCTGCAAATCCCAATAAAAACCTGTGGATTCTGTGGTAAGCAAAATCACAGCTATGTTGATTGTAATATTCGTTAAAGAACGCCATACTGCGACACTTGCGAGGACTATGGGCATGCTCAAAACAGTTGTCCCCGCTCACAAATACGAGCTACTCAGACAATAAGTCAAAGGCCTAGAGTCAAATGCAAGTGGTGTTCTAGGGTGGGTCATGTGGAGGACGATTGTTTCTCTAAGAGAAATTACCTCAAAGACCAATCGGGAAACGCCCTGGGGGCCAATTTGAATCACTAAATTGTGCCCCAGAGAATTCGCTTTCCACAAAATCAACAACGAAAAATAAAAAAAGCAATGTAGACGAAGTAAAGCCATTAGCGCCTGTATTAAATGATCGACAAAAAGAAAAAAGAACACAAAACATTGACTCGGAGGAGTTAAATTTCTTTACTTTTGAGTCGATTCGTAAAACGAAGCAGAAATCAAGGCCACTAGTTTCTGGGACAAAAATAAACCTAGGTCAGTTTGGTTTCTTATTTCTGATTTTCAATCTTCGTTTCGTTTGGAGTAAGTGCTATTCAAAGGTGAAATTCATCTATAACTTTTTGAATGATTATTTTAAGTGTTTTGTTTTGAAGTGTTTCAACCAGTATGCTTTGCCGAAAAGTAAGAAAAAAATATTATATGCATTTAGGAATCTTCGTAAGCATGACGTGTTCGTCGAGCTGCCTATGTCAATGGCCAAGTCCGAAAAGGTACTTCTTCTGGTCGACACAGGAGCAGACTCGAGCTTACTAAAAAGAAACTCATTAAAAAATGCTACCAATATAAATATAAATGAAACAAAGCAACTGGGTGGGGTTTTCGGTGGAGTAGGTATGACATTGGGTACAATTAAAACCAATTTACTTTTTCCAAGAAAATTTTTTACTAAGTGGAATGTTGTAGATGGACTGGAAGATATACCTGCTGATGGTATACTGGGTCGTGATATCCTTTGGAATCACTCAATCATCGACGCAGTTTCCAAAAGAATAAAATTTTTGAATGAAAAAAAAGAAATTTTAATTGATCTACCTCTAAAATGCCTGCCAACAAATCCTCCTCCTATTTCTTTACTAAACGTTGTCAAGTGTAGGATTGGAGCTCGTACGCAAACTATTGTTAAAATAAAAATTCCGAATTCCAAGTCAAACGAATTCCTGATACATTCACAGGAAATTGATGATGGAATTTATCTAGGAAACACAATAGTTAAGGCACACGACAACTACGTCCATGTCCCTAATTTGAACAGTACAAGAGAGGACTATTTTATGGATACAAGCTTCATACCTACACACTCAAATCTTAAAAATTATACAATAGTAAAAAATAATCCGGGATCGAAAATATATGCGAATTTTAAACAAATCCACATTAAGGAACATTAGATGAAAACCTGAATAGGGAAGAGAAGGAGTCAATAGAAAAGCTATGCTCCAAATTTAATGACGTTTTCTTACTAAAGGGTGATAACTTAAGCTTCACACCTGTCTTAGAACACAGTATACCCACTAAATCTGACCAAAGACCGATTAACACTAAGCAATATCGAACTCCGGAGATTCATAAGAAAGAAATTGAAAGACAAGTACAAGAGATGCTTGATCAAAACATAATTTCGGAAAGTAAATCTCCATGGAATTCACCACTGCTTATTGTACCTTAGAAATCCATTGAAGGTCAGAAAAGGTGGAGGGTCGTTGTGGATTTCAGAAAACTAAACGAAATCACGATAAAAGATGCTTTTCCCTTACCAAGAATCGAAGAAATTCTTGACCAATTGGGACACTGCCAATTTTTTACCACATTGGATTTGGCAAGTGGCTACCACCAGGTAATGATCGATCCGGCTGACAAGGCAAAAACCGCGTTTAGTACTAGCAAAGGGCATTACGAATTCAATAGAATGCCGTTTGGGCTAACCGGTGCCCCAGCAACCTTCCAAAGGATCATGAATCACATCCTGACTGGCTTGCATGGCATTGATTGTTTTGTTTATTTGGATGATATTGTCGTGTATGGCAAAAATCTTGAACAACACAACGAAAAGCTTGAAAAGGTTTTGGATAAGTTAAAGCAACACAACCTGAAGTTAAATATTGAAAAATGTAATTTTCTTCGCCGTGAAGTAACGTATTTAGGGCACGTGTGCTCTGAAAACGGATCTACTCCAGACCCATCAAAAATTCAATGTGTCTCCGATTTTCCCACCCCAAAGACAGTAAAGCAGGTACAATCATTTTTGGGGCTTGCGAACTACTATAGAAAGTTCATACCTCATTTCTCTCAAATAGCCGCTCCAATCACGAAGCTGTTGAGAAAAGAGGAGGTGGTCCAATGGTCCCCAGATTGCGAAAAATCATTTAGATTTCTTAAAAAAGCTATTTCTTCACCACCTATTCTGATATATCCAGATTTTTCGAAGCCGTTTATCTTGACAACCGATGCGAGTAACGAAGCTTTGGGAGCCGTTTTGTCTCAGGGCAAAGTTGGTGAAGATAAACCTATAGCTTTTGCTAGTCGATCTTTAAATAGGGCCGAAAAAAATTACTCAACCATAGAAAAAAAATTGCTTGCCATAGTTTGGGCCTGTAAGCATTTCCGAACATACCTACTTGGTCGTAATTTTACTATCTATACGGATCATCGCCCTCTGATTGGTGTTTTTAATGTTAAGGACCCAACAACAAGACTAGTAAAGTTCCATCATAAGCTGTCGGAATATGATTATAAGATAATGTATAAGGCAGGCAAAACTAACTGTAATGCGGATGCACTAAGTAGGATCCCAATAGTTACACATCCAATACAAGCTGTAGAAACTAGGAGCAAGGCAAAAATAATTGAGAACAAAAAACCTCAAGAAGGTAATAACCAACTCAATGACAAAATAGTCACTGCTCCAAACCAAAGGTTTGTCACTTTAACGGATCCAGCTGATATTTTAACAGTTCTTCGTGATTTCCACAACTCCGCACTAGGAGGGCATCAGGGGATGACAAAAACTTTTGCACGGATTCGTCGTCAGTTTAGATGGAAAGGGATGAAAAATGACATTGCAAATTACATCAGGAATTGTGAAAAATGCCAAAAAAAAATAAGTCAGGGAAAATGACTAGAATGCCAATGGTATTGACAGATAACCCATGTTTTCCTTTCGAAAAGGTTTACATGGACGTGGTCGGTGTTCTTCCACTGACGTATTCCGGTAATAGATACATTTTAACATTCCAGGACGACTTGACGAAGTATATGACCTGTGTGGCCATCCCTGATGCTGAAGCATGCACTGTAGCAAGAGCTTTTTACGAAGAGATTGCAACAAGGTTCTGTATACCCAAAGTTCTAGTCACAGATAACGGAACAAATTTTACTTCGAAGCTTTTTTCCGAAACTTGTAAGCTTCTGGGAGTTAAAAAGATCCACACTACCGCCTATCATCCACAGGCCAACGGTTCACTTGAACGCAGTCACAGACCCTTAGCGGAATATCTAAAGAGTTTTGTTGACAATGATGATCAGTGTTGGGACCAGTAGCTGAGACAGGCAATGCATGTCCACAATAACACGGTGCATACCGCCACTAAACTGACACCAACTAAGAGCTTGTATGGTTTCGAGTTCGAGATGCCGACAAATTTAAAGAGTAAACCTAAACCTCTGTATAATGATGAAGACTATCCGAAATTTCTTCAACATCAACTGCAGAAAACTCATGAACTTGCAAGAAAGAATCTCGAACTGGCCAAGCAAAAATCGAAACAGCAATACGACCGTCAAACCAACCCTGTTTCGTTTGCAGTTGGAGCAAAAGTCATGCTTAAAAATCCAACTAGGAAAAATAAGTTCTCCCCTATTTGGTTGGGTCCCTACGAGGTGGTGTCTGTAAATGATATTGTAAATACCAATATTCAAGTAGGTAGGAAAATCAAAAGGGTACACAACAACCAACTTAAGGCTTATTGTAATGATTAAATTTGATTTCTTTTCTGTTTTCAGAGTCTTGTGATGATTTCAGTTTGAATTCTAAGTCTCCTGAATTGTTAGCGTTAAGGGCTTTAAGTCCCGATTGAAATATATTTCGGCATTTTTCGTAGTCTGGTGTCTCATTGTATTCCAGAGCAGCGACGTATTTCATGAATTCCATTATTGGATTTGGCACTCCTCTGGGGTATAGTTTTTTCCACCCCGTACTTACATCTCTCATAAAAGTTTCCTTAGACTTCTGGACTTTACTCGGAACTTTAAGGAGGTTTTCTTGTACCCAAGGCAGCATCACGCCTGACCACTCGATTAGGTTATACCCAAGGATCTCAAAGTCTCCTCGCATTGTTGCTACACCGAGATGTGCATCTCTAGATGTGTATTCAATTGTACCATTGTGCATTTTCTTTGGATCTGGCTTGAAATCCTTTTGGGTGTAGTGACTAGCTAAACCAAAGTCTACCAAATATGCTTGAGAAGCACCACCTTTACCACCTAGATCCAAAACGCACAAGACATTTGTTATCCATTACCAGATTGCAAGTTAGCTCCGTAATCAATGTCATTACCGGACATTGTCTGATAGGAAGACACGCCATAAGACTTGGCGTTCCCTCTAATGACTTCTGCAGAAGTTGCTTAGATGAGGAGGAGGAGGAGACAATCCCACACCTCCTCTGCTCATGTCCTGCACTCTCTTCTAAAAGAAAGAGGCATCTGGGGAAATATTTTCTCGATGATCCAAGCGATCTGGCGCACACAGATCCCCTGCATCTCCTTCGCTTTATTGTAAGCTCCAAATGGTTTTGTTAAGCGAGGTACTCCCTCGCATAATTTTTATGGTATCATAATGGACCTAATATTGGTCTAAGTGTGTCGGGTGTATTCCTGGCAGCCATTTTAACCTAACCTAACCTAACCACCTTTCCAATAACCTAATAAGATGTTGGCTCCTTTTAAATCGGCATGGACATACGTTCGGCCGTGGATGTACTCATACACATCCAACATCTGTAAGGCAAGACGATAAATTGTGTGTTCTGGAATCCTTCTTCCGTTTTCCAAGAAAAGCTTCCAAATATTGTCTCCATAACGTGGCATTACAACGAAACGATGTTTCATTTCGTTAATGTCGTGTGATCCCTTACCAACCAGATAAGGCATCCCAAAAGATTTAAGTCCGCGCTGCTGTTTAAACTGTGTAATGTCTTTGAAACGAGCATTGTGCATACAAAAATGCATTTCAACAAACAACGTCCCATTGCCATGTGGTTCAATTTTGACGACATATTCATAGTCGGACGGCTTCTTTGGTGAACTCGATGCTTTACACGCTGAATATAATTGACCATGACTTCCCATGCCTATAGGCGGACCGATTTTCCATGTTTTGGACAAATCAGTTATTATTTCCCCTTCAGGAATTTGTTCTGACACGGTATGGTCGTTCTTCTTTTTGTCTATAGGTACCTTTGTGCTCTCTATGTTCAATTTCACTTTACTCCTTGTCTGGACCACCTTAATTTCTTCGGGATCCGTCTGAACTGTTTGTATGTCTTCCGGATTTTCAAGAATTTGGAAGTCATCTCTATTTCCTCGATTGTTCTTACCTTTCTTACCATTTTGTCTTACGATGTCGTTTTCAATGCTTATGTTGTTTCTAATGCTAGGAACTTCCCTATACTGTTTGGCCTTACTCCTTGTCTGAACCATTTTGATACAATTATTATCTTTTTGTATCCTGCTTAACGCATCTGCATTGCAATTGGTTTTGCCAGGCTTATACGTGATTTTACCTCGATATTCAGACAATTTGTGGTGAAAACGCAAAAGTCTCGTGGTTGGATCCTTTACATTAAATACTCCTACAAGGGGACGATGGTCTGTGAAAATTGTAAAATGTCGACCTAGAAGATATGTTCGGAAATGCTTACACCCCCAAACATTGACATATTATATATGGACAGCTAGTTGGCTCCTTAAAAGTGAAGCCAGCGATAAGCGACAGTGCTGCATCTTGGTTCAACTGGTTGTCGAATCTAGAACTAAACTAACACATGTATGTCTCTTTCTTTAATTAGTTAAAAAGAGAAAAATATAAGTTGGTCTTGTAGATAGCACCTAATTCTTGGGAACAAATTGTAATGTTGCCGTAAATGGCCGCATGGTGCTCCAAGAGGGCTAGTGTCGCTTGGCTTCAAAATCTTTGCCAGTCTTATATGGAGATTACACTCAACTAGCAGTCCATATATAATATGTCAATGCCCCCAAACTACGGCAAGCAATTCCTTTTCTATCGTAGAATAATTTCTTTCAGATTTTTCTAGCGAACGGCTAGCATAAGCAATAGGCTTATCCTCACCCACTTCGCCCTGAGACAAAACGGCTCCTAGAGCTTCGTTGCTGGCATCTGTAGTCAGGATAAATGGCTTTGTGAAATCTGGGTAGATGAGAACAGGTGGTGAGGTAATCGCTTCCTTGAGGAACTGAAATGATTTCTCACAATCTGGAGACCATTCGAAACTACTTTCACTACGCAGCAGCTTTGTTATTGGGGCTGCTATTTTAGCGTATTGCGGTATAAATTTTCTATAGTAGTTCGTAAGTCCCAGAAATGATTGCACCTGTTTTATTGTTTTGGGTCTAGGGAAATCTGTAACACATTGTGTTTTAGCTGGGTCGGGTGAAGCACCAGCTTCAGAACATACGTGTCCCAAATACATTTCTCGGTATTTAATTTGAGATTGTGCTGCCTAAGTTTTCCCAAAACTTTAGAAAGTTTTTGATTATGTTCTTCTAGATTTTTACCATAGACAACAATATCATCTAAATAAACGAAACAATCAATGCCATGTAAACCTGTCAGAATGTGATTCATGATCCTTTGAAATGTTGCCGGAGCACCGGTTAGACCAAAAGGCATTCTATTGAACTCGTAATGCCCTGTACTGGTGCTAAACGCGGTTTTTGCTCTATCGGCTGGATCGATCAACACCTGATGGTAACCGCTTGCCAAATCCAATGTGGTGAAAAACTGACTATTCCCCAACTGATCGAGAATTTCTTCTATTCTAGGAAGGGGAAATGCATCTTTGATTGTGACTTCATTTAGTTTACTGAAGTCAACAACCACCCTCCACCGTTTTTGACCTTCAACCATTTTCTTTGGCACAATGAGCAATGGTGAATTCCAAGGTGATTTACTTTCGGAAATTATGTCTTGGTCAAGCATTTCTTGCACTTGCCTTTCAATTTCCTGTTTGTGAATCTGCGGAGTTCTATATTGCTTTGTATTGATTGGTGCTTGGTCAGATTTGGTGGGTATGTTGTGGGCTAACACGGGTGTATAACTTAAACGATCACCTTTTAGTAAAAATACATCATTGAACTTAATGCATAAATTTTGTATAGATTTTTTTTCTTGCTTTGTTAAGTTATGATCTAGTTTAATTAAAGATAGAAGGTTCTTTTCCCGTTCCTTAATGTGGATTTGTTTAAAATTCGCATATATTTTCCCTACGAGGTGGTGTCTGTAAATGATATTGTAAATACCAATATTCAAGTAGGTAGGAAAATCAAAAGGGTACACAACAACCAACTTAAGGCTTATTGTAATGATTAAATTTGATTTCTTTTATTTTTTTTTTAGATTGTGGACTGACTGGTAAAAATAATTATTTTTATTTTTTTTACTCAAATATAAATTATCTTTTTACATTAAATTTATAAATTTCAATTTGTTCACTAAATTCAAAAAAAAAAAAAAAACCAATAGAACAAAAAGTTAGACTATTCCTGTTATACAAAAAAAAAAAGTGATAGAAGAAAAATGTATTCAATACTTAATATTAAACAAACACTTTTAAATGTTGCCTTAATGTATAAACTAATCTTTCTCGTGGCAAACATACCGAACGTCTCAACATCCCACACAACAACGACATCAGCTCCTTATCAAATAGATAGCATTACTTTAACTGCGGCACTATTTGAAGGCATTGGGAATGCTGTCTTTTTTAATAACAAATGGACCATATTCACGAAAATAAAACCCATGGATTTTTCTGAAGTTCTCGATTTTGTAAACAAGTGTGACGCTAAGATCAAACAGCTGTGCGTTCCTCTACAATCAAAATTCCAAATAAATTGCAACATGAGAACGAACGAGTTGGAAGCTATCATTTACAACCTTCGGCAAAACAACATGCGACTAAAGCATATGGTCTCTCACCGAAGAAATAAGAGAGCTATAGAAACAATTGGACATTTCTTCCATTGGGCTTTTGGAACTATGGACAAAGAGGATTCTGATAAGATTTATGACCATCTTGACAACTTGGATACGAACGAAAAGGAAACGCTCAACTTAATTACGAAGCAGATAACGGTGGCAAATTCCAATTTTGATATGCTCAGTAAACCTATTAAAACATTAGCAGAAGAGGTTTAAAAAATTGGAAATAGTCACCACGGATATGGAGAATTTCGCGACGGCTGCAATCAAAGATTTAGCTGCGACGAAATTGAAAGTGGAGATTAACGAAATGATCTCATTAGTTACTTCTAAACTACTTGGAGTCCAAAGTCGCCAAACAACTGAGCTATCAATTTTTAACGATTTGTACCAAAATAAGCTTCACCCCTTTATTTTGGACGCAAACAATATATCATCAGTGCTGAAGAATTCAAAGTATGAAAGAATGGTTCTTAATCCAGCCGCGTTGTTCCAAGTTGTTCGGCTGTTGACCTATCCACAAAGAGACTCAATCGTTTTAAAGATTACTGTTCCGCTACCTGAAGCCACCATGTTTTCCTTGTTCAAGGTATACCCAGTGCGAACAAAACTCGATAACCATTGGGACTTGGTTTTGGACGTTAAGACTCAATACATCGCAGAAGCAGACGATCATACCTTGTTTGTCACCATGTCGCGTACAGAGTTGATGCAATGTTCCGAGGTCCCGTTCAATTCGTCAATAACGATAAAGGTATGTCAACACCAAAAACCTATACATACCAGTGGAAGCTCCGAGTGCCTAGTAGAGCTGTTGCAACATTCTGCTACCTCAAAAACGAACTGCAACTACGTCGCTGCACCAAATACAAAGGGGGTAATCACGAAGATGTCAACGAAGAACCAATGGTTTTTCAATGTAAGAGAATCGATTGCTCTCAATTTTAATTGCGATGGGGAACTGTACGCTCCAGAGCTCAAAGGATTCGGAATTCTGCACATTCTACATCCTTGCGAAATAAATACGAAGGAATTGCGTATACCATACGAGCAGGTTTGGAGTTCAAAGCTTAAGATCCATCAACCGAGAGTGAACCATTCGGATCTTATTGGACTACTAAGGGAAAGATATGCCAATCTTACAGTGAGGACCTTTTCGAAACCACCACCACTATACCTAGGTAGTCATAGCGATATGATTGCGAGTTTGAAGGAGGGGAAGAAGTCGTTAGAAGATCTACAAGAGGAAGCAAATCAGGTCGAAAACAGAAAGCGTGTAAACAGTCAGCGATTGGAAGTCGACGTCCATCGATATTCTTTTGTGTCCATCAGTGTTCTCATAATAGCACTCGTATTGTTTAAATGGTACCTTTCAAGAAGTTCGTCTGAAAACACCGCCAACATACCGAGTCACATAACAACAAATATAACAAACGTTGTCCCAGAAATATCCCATGCCGTCAAGATAGATGCCGTCGAGATGGATGCCCTGCCCGATCGTACAGCTGCAACAAGGAAATCGATACGAGAAGTAACGTTTGCCCGAGTTTAAAAAACATATCCGTAATGTATAATGTAGTAAGAAAAAGAGAAAACAAAATAAATAATAATTAAATAAAGAATTGTAAAAATGAGAAATATAACGTTTTGTTCTATATATTCAAAAATATAAATAAAAACAAACTGTCCATTACCTCAAAAATGTATTGCTTACATAAAAAAAGGGTTATTTTTGTATATAAAAGAAAAATTATAATACAATATATTAGAATGAATCAAAAACAAAACCAAATTAAAACCTATTTTTAAATATAATGCTGTTAATAATAATGTTCCTAAATAAAAATAAAAAAGAAAATGAAACAATTGTAATGTAATAGAAAAACAAAGTAATTCTTAGAATATAAAACTATATTTGTTAAGTATTTGTAAGAAATTGTTCAATAAAAATAATTTAATCTCGTCGATTGTCATCCGGTTGATCGTGAGTTCGTCCTCCGGGTGGGGAGGGATGTTGTATCTCCTCCTATACCTTCCAGAGGAAGTCGTCGTGCGTTGAACTCAGCACACTTCAATTGTGTTGTACTCTTTGATTGCCAATTCGATATCATATTACGGATGTTGTTTTGGGTCAATCAAAGTGCAATCATACAATAGTTGAATTGTGCTGACCCTTTTAACGTGCCGACGATTATCCACTGCGAATGTTTGGGCTTGCGGTCACCTAAATGACACGACAAGAGAGAGTCTATTGTTAACTACCGAAGTGTGAGGTCGTGTTTTATTTAAAGTAATTACAGAATATTACACACGTATATATTTATAGCATTAGACCAGGGGCTAGATTCCACAAGAGTGAGTATAAAAAACTCACACTCACGGCCCACTGAAAACTCACGCTCTGAAAGACCGTGAGTAAATTTGAAGTATAGTGTACACGTCTTCTGTCAAAAAAACTCACCCTCACCCTAGCGGAATCCAAATTAGAGAGTGTGCACAAATTTTCGTGTACACAATAAAAATTCACTCTTGCGGAATCTAGCCCCAGCTGACGAAATTCGTGTTGATCAAATCAGTCCGGAAAGCAACTAGTGAAGTGGTGATTAAATTTTTGAAGGAAGGAATCTTTTGTATTTATGGGGTACCAGAGACCGTCTTTACAGACAACGGCAAACAGTTCACCAGCAAGGAGTTTGACAAGCTGATGACCTCGTACGGAGTTCACCATGTCAGAACGGCAGTGTACTCTCCCCAGGCGAATGCAAGCGAGAGAGTCAATCAGTCCATTTTAGCAGCCATTCGTTCGTATATAGCTCCAGACCAACGGAATTGGGATGCCAATCTTTTCAGCATAGCGTGCGCTCTCCGTACGGGAGTGCATTCGGCGACGGGAATGGCTCCGTACGAGGCTCTGTTTGGTCAACCCATGGTAGAACATGGTTCGGATTACCGATTGCTGCGTGAACTGGACTGCCTAAACAACGCCGAGGTAAGGGTACTGTCAAAAGCATCCCAAATGAATATTTTACAAACCCACATTAAGGGAACGCTTGAAAACGCTCACAAGGAATACGAAAGCCGGTACAACACTAGAAGTAAAAGCATAAAATTTTCACCAGGCGAGATAGTGTACAGGCGAAACTTCATTTTGAGTGATGCGACGAAAAGGATCAACGCGAAGCTGTGTCCAAAGTTTTTAAAAATGCGAGTGAGAAAGCCTATAGGGAATAATTTGTACGAGATCGAAGATTTGAGTGGAAAGCGGATTGGGGTGTACCATTGTAAGGATTTAAGAAAGTAACAGTCGAATCATCTGCCCGGCTAACTCAGCCTGTGCATGAGAGCTCAAATGAGATACCTTTCTGCTCCTTTTAACTCACGGGGTTCGAGAAAAGTACCAGGTTTGTAAGGAGTTCAACTTCAGGTAAATAATAATTAATGGTAGTTCGCCATAGGAGGTTTAGGTGTTGGGCAGAGGCGAACATAGCATCCACAATCCACTTACACATTTCTTTGCGAATAAGAGGTTCGAGTCTAGGAGAATATGTTCTCATACATAAATTGAAAAATGGGTGATGTACCAGGTGAACCGGTTCGTTTGGAGAAAGTGTTATAGGGGAGTAGATGGTAGGAGATAAATTCAAATCAAGAGTGTGTGTGTGTACGTGGTAGAGTGATTTGGGGAATTGGGATGGATTTTAATTAGAAAGGGCAAAATTTGTCACACCTATTTTTAGAAAATTCGAATTTGAATTTAGAAATCAAAATTGTTATGGTCTAGTTAAAATCCAGTGCAAAAATCCAAAAAATCATCGAGCGGAAGCACTTCCATCTTGGAAAGCCAAGCCAAGCTATTTTAAGCGAGATAAGGAGAAAAGTGGAGAAAAATAGTTCAGTTGGGGTTAAGATTCGGAGAGGTCTGGTCGTAGTAATCATTAAGTCGGGTGCTAATAATTTTTTGCCTGTACAGTCATAAGCATAAATTTTTGTTTCATCGATTGTGGAATGAAATTGGGTATTTGGCGAAAGCAAACCAACTGGGAAAATGATTCTCAAGCGAGATTTGCCTAAATGTTTGACGTGTTAACTAATTTTCTTTTGCACGGTAACTTTTGCGCCTGCCCAGAATCGACGCGGTGAGGATATTCGGGGGGTCTAGAGACGTATACGCACGGTCACACAAACAAAAAAAAATTTAAATCACGTGCACCGAACTGTGTAAATTACACATCATACACGCGATACCATCACTCGATCAAACACACTGCAAATCGATATATAGATCACGTGCACAAAAATGTGAATTTTTTATTATCATACAACCACACCGAAATCAATCAAGCATATCTTCAATCACCCTGAAGACTTACATGTCTCGGACTTCCATACGACACTTACATGATCACACCTCCAAACACTCGTCAAGCGAACTACTATAGCCGCTTCCTCTTTTTATGGACACTTCTCTACGAGACGTCATATAGCAGAAGAAAATAAAAAAAAAAAATTAACAAGTCAGAGACATCAACCATAAATCAGCTACAAACAATTCGCTACCTGGGACAGGTACGCACACACACAATCTGGAGTGCCGTCGAACGTATGGGCAAGCCATCTAAGTGCCGGTTACCAGGGCCGGACTCACCAGGGACGATAGTGGGATTACGTCATTATACGAGAATCAACCTAATGGTTTTTTTTTTTATCAGTATAAATTTTTTTTGATTATTTTAATCAGTGCTAAATGCATACTAATTCAAAAATATTTACCTTTCTCCATAAATTTTTTTTTTTTTTGGTTAACACTTTTGTTTACATATTTAATGCGCAAGTGATTGAGAAGTTAAGAGTTAATGCCTTGAGCCCAAAAGTGGAATAAGTGTTTCTTTTTCAAATTTCCTAACAGAGATCTTCTGAACAATCTATTCCCAGGGTAAGTCGTTGGAAAATTTTAACTATTATTATTTTTATACACACGATTACATATGAGGCGAAAGAAAAATGAGGAAACTTATTCCACGTCGCAGGCGAAATTGGTGAACAGTTTTCCCGGTCACTTATGAGTAAATAAAAAAAAAAAAAAAAACCATCAGGGTTCCGTTACAGGTGGCACCCAACGTGGGGCCGAATTCGTCCTTTATTGTGAAGAAGGACATACCGAAAAAAAAAGAAAAAAAAAAAAAACTTAGCAAAACGCCTGCATCTGTATGAAATTTTTTAACTAAATTTTGTCTTTTTCAGTGAAATACTGGTCAAAATGAAAAAAAAAAGATAATTCCTTCAACTTAAATTCATTTTTTCTAAGTTCTAAGCTGTATTGCTGTATAAAATTAAAAATTATCGATTTTTTTGCAACCAAAAAAATTTTTTTTACTTTTGAAACTCAACTGACTTTGTTCTGTGGCCACAAACAATGGCGGCTGTGGCAAATGAACGTCAGTGAGGGTTTCCGGGTGCGGTTTTCCGGTCTAGTTTAGCTTGTAGGCAAAACCATAGTATAAGGAATCTATAGAAGCACCATAGCGGGGAAAGCACTGGTATCGTCCCCTGTCGTCACCATTAAACGTACTACTTTCTCAATCGGAACAAGTTTATCGTAGAACCCTGCCAACATGCTGTCAATACGTCATATAAATAAATAAATAAATAAATAGGGTGGCGCAACAGAGCGAGGAGCCCCTAGGCCTAGCGCATTTCTCACAACCATGCCTTGTGAGGGAATGGAGGGGACCTACAATTTTTTGCCGGTTCCGAACGGCTAATTGAGAAAGCGCTTTTCATGGCAATGAATACTAACGGAGGACTTGCCAATTCCTCGCGAAAGGCGATACCCGTGGAAAAAACATAATTTTTTGCCTGTACAGTCATAAGCATAAATTTTTGTTTCATCGATTGTGGAATGAAATTGGGTATTTGGCGAAAGCAAACCAACTGGGAAAATGATTCTCAAGCGAGATTTGCCTAAATGTTTGACGTGTTAACTAATTTTCTTTTGCACGGTAACTTTTGCGCCTGCCCAGAATCGACGCGGTGAGGATATTCGGGGGTCTAGAGACGTATACGCACGGTCACACAAACAAAAAAAAAATTTAAATCACGTGCACCGAACTGTGTAAATTACACATCATACACGCGATACCATCACTCGATCAAACACACTGCAAATCGATATATAGATCAGGTGCACAAAAATGTGAATTTTTTATTATCATACAACCACACCGAAATCAATCAAGCATATCTTCAATCACCCTGAAGACTTACATGTCTCGGACTTCCATACGACACTTACATGATCACACCTCCAAACACTCGTCAAGCGAACTACTATAGCCGCTTCCTCTTTTTATGGACACCTCTCTACGAGACGTCATATAGCAGAAGAAAATAAAAAAAAAAAATTAACAAGTCAGAGACATCAACCATAAATCAGCTACAAACAATTCGCTACCTGGGACATGTACGCACACACACAATCTGGAGTGCCGTCGAACGTATGGGCAAGCCATCTAAGTGCCGGTTACCAGGGCCGGACTCACCAGGGACGATAGTGGGATTACGTCATTATACGAGAATCAACCTAATGGTTTTTTTTTATCAGTATAAATTTTTTTTGATTATTTTAATCAGTGCAAAATGCATACTAATTCAAAAATATTTACCTTTCTCCATAAAATTTTTTTTTTTTTGGTTAACACTTTTGTTTATATATTTAATGCGCAAGTGATTGAGAAGTTAAGAGTTAATGCCTTGAGCCCAAAAGTGGAATAAGTGTTTCTTTTTCAAATTTCCTAACAGAGATCTTCTGAACAATCTATTCCCAGGGTAAGTCGTTGGAAAATTTTAACTATTATTATTTTTATACACACGATTACATATGAGGCGAAAGAAAAATGAGGAAACTTATTCCACGTCGCAGGCGAAATTGGTGAACAGTTTTCCCGGTCACTTATGAGTAAATAAAAAAAAAAAAAAAAAACCATCAGGGTTCCGTTACAGGTGGCACCCAACGTGGGGCCGAATTCGTCCTTTATTGTGAAGAAGGACATACCGAAAAAAAAGAAAAAAAAAAACTTTGCAAAACGCCTGCATCTGTATGAAATTTTTTTACTAAATTTTGTCTTTTTCAGTGAAATACTGGTCAAAATGAAAAAAAAAGATAATTCCTTCAACTTAAATTCATTTTTTCTAAGTTCTAAGCTGTATTGCTGTATAAAATTAAAAATTTTTTACTTTTGAAACTCAACTGACTTTGTTCTGTGGCCACAAACAATGGCGGCTGTGGTAAATGAACGTCAGTGAGGGTTTCCGGGTGCGGTTTTCCGGTCTAGTTTAGCTTGTAGGCAAAACCATAGTATAAGGAATCTATAGTAGCACCATAGCGGGGAAAGCACTGGTATCGTCCCCTGTCGTCACCATTAAACGTACTACTTTCTCAATCGGAACAAGTTTATCGTAGAACCCTGCCAACATGCTGTCAATACGTCATATAAATAAATAAATAAATAAATAGGGTGGCGCAACAGAGCGAGGAGCCCCTAGGCCTAGCGCATTTCTCACAACCATGCCTTGTGAGGGAATGGAGGGGACCTACAATTTTTTGCCGGTTCCGAACGGCTAATTGAGAAAGCGCTTTTCATGGCAATGAATACTAACGGAGGACTTGCCAATTCCTCGCGAAAGGCGATACCCGTGGAAAAAACATTTTTGCCTCTGTTGGGATTCGAACTCGAACCTCTGGATTACGTCATATATTATTGTTTTTTGTTAGGGCAGCTTTGCTTCGTAAATGTGTTAGCAATAAAAAAGAGTGATGTGCGAGTGATATGCTTTTTGATTCTAAATTATAAAAAGTTTGTTGTTTTGCATTTGGCGTGTCATGACATTGTTTGAAAATCATTTAAACACATTTATTAATTGATGAAAATACCATCCACAACCATTAAAGCATGTAATGGACACCAGTGACAAAGAGGAGAAGTTAGCGACAATGGTTCGTGGAAATAAAAACACCTTCTTTGTTGTGGTCAATTCTCACTGCAATTGATAGATCTAAATCAATCTCGTGTGGTGATTTGATTTCAATGAACCTGTGTTCATTGTGCTTCTCCACGAAGAGTGTCTGAGGATAGTTAGTGATGTGCTTCAGGAATTCACCCTTCTCCGTCGGAAGTTTGAAGGCTTTTGGTAGAAACGGTAGTGAAGTCATAGATAGGTCAACCTTTTTGTGGTAAACCCACTGCCAGGAAAGTGATTTACCTTCTTGTATGGCTGGAGATTCTTTGGGGATAGTCATGCGCCTACAGCAGATTCCAATCACCTTCGACAGTAGTTCGATCGTAGCCAAGTCTCTGCAGCACTGCAATCACATGATAGATGTGCTCTTCGGTTCTACTGAGGCGATATATAGCGTATTTGGGTCGAGTTAGCAGCTGACTGGATGTGTCATTCTTCGTTTCGGAAGGAGAGACTGGGTCGTTTTTGGGGGAATTCCATTTCACGAGTGCACAACACACAGTTGCTACTAGCCAGATAAGGACACTTTCAATTGGCACATTGAAGTTGCTTCCTCTGGTCGAAGGTCCTTCTGAAATTGGACTTGATTCATTTTCATCATTTTTTTTATGTTTTTTTTTGCTGTCATCGGCATCGCTGGCGGCTGATGTCATAGGGCTAAAATTTCATTTGTTTTGACGTTTAGACGTCGAGTTCGAATTCGAATATCGAATCTCGAATAGGAACTGACTCTCGTCGGATGTCGTAGTGGTCAACAGAGAGAAGCCAAGGTTGAGCGCATCCAATAATAGAATAGGATGCAAAATTGGTTGTAGATTTGACGTGGACACTTTTGATTGGTTTTCGCGGGGTCGAATGATGACTGATGAGTGTTGCTATCGCGAAACGGAACCTTTGACAGTTCTAGCGGTCCGGTGATAGGTATGTAGGAACAGACAGTCACAGTTGAACACTCGTAATACGAACGCCACCACTAGAACGTCGCACGTCGGAATACCACCTCGTTGATAGGTTGGGAAAACTTAAGCAAAATAATTTATTAAAAAGAGTTTTTCGCTTTGATTAGAATTTATATTTCTCATTATTAAAACTAGAAAAATCGTTTTGGAATTTTAATAATAAAAGAGTTAAACAAAAATGAATACGGCGTGAAACACAGCGCAACAAAAAAAAAATGAAAATCAGCCTTAAAAGGGCCAAAAACAATAAGAAGTGATTTCCCAAAGGGAGGAAAAATCTCACAAAAAGTGCCGTGCAAATTGTTCGTCTTTTAAGTAAGAGTATTAAATATAGTCGGTGAGTGTATTCTTGTTCCATGTGTATAGTTTTCGTACATCTTATAGTTTTGTCAAGTTCCTTCATGTTTTCCTTTTTTTTTACACCATAGAAACCTCGACCTCGGCGATCACCGACCGTCCTCCGGAAGTCGGGATCGCCTCTCTATGTTTAATCACGACCTTCTAACAAGATTAAAAAAAAAATCAAGAAAAGGAGAAAATACTTAATCGCAACAGATCTGCAATCAAGAGATTTTCCGTTCAAGAAATCAAGAAATCTAGACCTTCAATCAAGTTTTTTTTTAAAGATATCAGCCAAGCGTGATTTTCAATGCAAATTTCAAAAGACATGGTACTTGTTCGAAACTAAATTGTAGATACTTTTAACGATTTGTTACTTATTTGAATTTTAATTAAGATAATTATAAAGAATAATACTTGTTTGAAACTAAATTGTAGATACTTTTAAGGATTTATTACTTGTTTGAAACTAAAGATAAAGTCAATTGTAAAAATTTGTAGTAATTGGTCGATAGATCGAAATAGAGATAGAGGCGTAAGTATCTGGTTTCTCCCTGATTGTTCTTAACCTGAAATAACAAGAGCGTTTTTGCGCGTGTCTGTATCCGTAGCCCCCCATTGAGCTCAATTGAGGTAGGATAAAATTGGACATTTATAATTCTGAGACACTAAGAGTGTATAGTGGAAGGGCAGAAGCTGGGTAAGGCCCAAGCATTAAGTCCTTGTCCCAATTACTTGAATTTATCCTACTCTCTATTTACATTCTATAAAGTGTACTACTTGTTTAAAACTAAAGCATAATACTTAAATAGAAGTATAATGTTTGTTTATAACTCAATTATAATACTTATAACATAGTATGCTACTGGTTCAAAACTTAAATTACAATGCTTAAAACATAGTATGCTACTTGTTTAAAACTATATAAAAACATTTCTATGCTATTTGTTTAATGCAAATCTACGATATATATATGTAATAAAGAGTAATATGTTTGTATGCCGTCATGGTTGAAATTATGTTTTTTTCTCAAGCGTATAGCTTGAATATGTGCTAATTTTCCATTTCAGGGGATGTGAAAGGTGACGTTTTCGGTGATGATATGATGAACTGAGCAATTGCAGAGCTAAGCGAAGGTAAAAGGGAGAGGTGAAAATCTGCCGACACCTCTCAAGGTAGGGTGGGATATAGGCAACGTCGAAAAAGACCTCGACGCCCTCTGGTGGTAACGTCTGTCCGCTTTAAACAAATATCCATATTTTTTTTAATGTTCGTATTCAAGGTTTGGATCGATGATAAAGGCATGATTTTTTTTGTTGATAGGTTGATTCCTTAGTGGTTGTGGACAAGATCCCGCACCGTCCGGCGAGCTCGAGCCGAGCCCATACAAGCTAGCCAGTCCATGACCACGGGAAATAAAAGTTTTTTTTTTTGGTTCACTCAACCCCAGCCTATTACAAATGGCGCCTATTTTGGGGCCTGTGTTTCCGTCTACCTTTTCCCAATTTTAGCATTCCCTAATTGTTTGTGTTATCCTCTTTGGAAACTCGTATGTCATGATCGGGAAAGTTTCAAACATACCACTTTCATTTGCGACGAGATAACAAGAAGAGGATAACAACAACAATTAACCTTTGTTTAATTGTAATTACCCATCCCTTAACTTCACAAATTTTACTTTTCTATCTTCTTCTTTTTACTTTTCCATCGCTTATTTTTTTATTGTTTTCTTACAAAGTTTTGTGTCCTGTCGATGACGTAGTGTCGCACAGTTGCACAATTACTTTCCTTTTGTGTTCTGCGTATCCAAATGTATTATGTCTTCTATCTAAGGTCTCAGGCCAGAATAGAATTGCGAATACATTTGGATAGCAACAACTTTTGTCTTTTGTCTCGAATGTTTGTTTGCTCCTACTTACCACTCAGAGGGAATTTCAAAAAAAAAAAAAAAAAAACCAGTCCGTCCGAAAGTCTTATAATCAGAATACGATTACTTACCTCGCTCAGTTCACACACGACAAATCATCAAATCATCAATCACCAGATAAGTTGCCCGAAGCATCCCCACAATGTCACATGAAATAAACAACACAAGTTATTTTGAAAAATATTTTTTTGATTTAATTATTTGAGTTATAATTCTTAAATTTATTTACAATTTGGATTTTGTTTGAAAAAGTTTCAGATTTCGGGCTACGAAACCCGTCGTGAAAATTTTTTTGTTGCTTTGTTGTCTTTGTTAGTTCGAAGACTTAGAAAAAACTTTATTTTTTTTAGAAAATAAATTTTTTTTTCTTTTAAGTTTTTGATTTTTTATGTATTTACGTTGAAAAAAAAAAACAGGTTTACAATTTTTTTTTTCGATTGTTACCTAGTTTTTTTTTAAATTTGCTTCATTACTTTTTTTTTGTTGTTTTTGATTACTTTTGGTTTTGGATTCTTTTAAATTTTCGTTATTTTTGTTATTATATTATTTTGCTTTGTTTTTTTTTTGGCTTTCATTTTTTCTAGTTATTTATTTACTATTTTTTTTGTTGTTTATTTACATAATTCTTTTTTCTGATTACAAAATCCTTTTTTTCGTTTCTTTTGTTCATTTACATAATCATTTTTTTTTTGAATCGTTCCTCTTGGTCACCTCATTGAAGTTACCTAAGTAACATTTATATAGATGCAAACATGGAAAATCGCGAATTTAGTTCAGTCCCCAATGATCTAAAAGCATATATCAATTATGCGATAGTAAATGCTTTCAGTTCCTATTCCCGATCCTTGAGTTTAAGCATATCCGAACAGGTTCAGAAAAGTATTAGGGATAATTTTATCGAATTTCTCGGTGATATTAGAGAGACTACTTCTCCCTTGAGAGGAGAAGAACCTATAAATAATACCGACCAAAATTATTCCGCTAGTAGGATACCCTCTACGCAAAACCCTCACCGACAAAAAACTATACCGCATCAACCAAAATCAAACCAGCAGAA
Source organism: Melanostoma scalare (assembly GCA_949752695.1). Classification (NCBI taxonomy): domain Eukaryota; kingdom Metazoa; phylum Arthropoda; class Insecta; order Diptera; family Syrphidae; genus Melanostoma; species Melanostoma scalare. Next base: position 106,106,477 of record OX456984.1, on the reverse strand, counting down.
ATCAACCCTCCAACATAAACCTCAATCCCAAACAACCAACAACAAAATTTCAATAACAACCCCACCACAACCTCAAATAACACCTGGAGTGAGGACACGTGTCCTAATGATGTATCATTCCCAAGTGTAAGTATATCTGCACCAATGATAGCATCTGTGCAAGATGATAACGATGACGATCAGACTTCAAAGGCAATTGACCAGTTATCGTTCCGAAACAAGGACGAAATGTACGACTTTGCGGAGATAACTCCCACGAACGAAATCCAACCCTTCGAGTCATTGTCAATGCAGACTATGCATACTTTGGAGGAAGTCGGAACATCCCACCCAAATTCTTTGGAAACAGAAACATACACTTTGGTCAACGACGAGATAGCAGCCATCGTTTCAGAAAACGAGCAGTGCCATGAACTATCACGTGAGGGCATTGAATTCCAGGTGGGCGAAGAAGTGAAACGCGTTCCATTACAAGTACCCACTGCAAACACATGCTTATCATCGGGAATTCCGTTTGTCATAACCAACTCAACCATTATCGCATCCGAGGCCAATCGGTTAACGGACAATTTGCTGCAAGACATGACTCAAAGTACTCACAGTCTGGACTTGTATAATATTCGTCCACCTTCATGCATGGTATCGCTGAGTATGTCCGGATGCTTTGAAGTTCCACTAAGCCCACAGTTGTCGCGCTTAAGAAAAAAATGCTTACCACCAGGCATTGTGGCACGAAGAGCACTTACCCCAAAACAGAAAAGGAAACTGGTTAAAGATCGCTTCAATACCTACACGATTGCAGCAGACCTTGCTCTCAATGAGAACTACAACGGAGAGTTGCAAGAACCCGATTTCGATGCGGAGGACGATGAAGTGTACCAAATTGAAATTGAGGAAATTTAAGATGTGGCTGAACACGCAACACAAGAAAACCGACAACTACAGAAGAAGAGTCCGTCTTCGATTCAAAAAAGAACATCTAATCCCGACCGTTACCGCACACGCACCATAAATTATGCATGTGATCAGGAAGTGAATGGTTGTGATATCCAGTCTATTGGTGCGAGCCATTACCACCGGAGTCTTACATCGACTGACGACTTATCTGAAGAAATGTCTTCTATAAAAACAATGACAAAGCAATTCAAACTTATAACATCTTCTGATTTGATTGGTGACAAAGACTCTGGAACCAATGATAACGGCAGTGAAGATGGTCTTACGTTACCAGAGTCAAGAGTTAAAGGGGTGCGTGTTCACAAAAAGCCTCAATACATATCACCATATCGCTGGACGGCACGCCCAACAATTCCCAGCAAAGCACAGATTAGCAATATCACAAACATCGCAGTCAATAAGACGTCACAATTGAAGAAACTGCCCGTGACCAGCATCAAGCAAAAGAACTTAAAACCGCCGAGCACTACTTGTACTACCGTTCTAAAGAAATCTGATGTTCCATCCAAATTGAGTTTAGGCTCAAATACATGTTTGGTTAAGAAAGCAAATCAAGCTGATATGGTTGCAGAACTAGCGCCTCCACCGTCACTTGAACGCCAGGGAACTTTTGTTCAAGACGAACCAACAAACACTGATGTACCAATACCGGTTGCAGATGTTGTGTTCTTACCCTCACGTGCTTCTAAGCTACCTTCGAAAAAGGCGATTGCTAAAAAGTTGAAGCCACCCTGGTTAAAAGTTGCTCCCTTAGTTGGGAAGCTTCCGAGACAAGTATCTATCCCCACTCGACCTAGCACAGCAGGCATCGATAACAAACGCAAGGGCCTTACAGGCGTGCGAAAATCGCCTAGTGTACCAACGGTACTGCAACGTTTGAACAGCAATGCGACAATTCGTGCCACGCCGTCGATACAATCGCTGCGGGCAAACATTCCATCAACAACCCCACCATCACGCAGCAATTCTAGTTTGATAACTACAACAAAAATAAATCAAATAAGCAGTCGTAAAGCAGGTATATGGAAGAAGGTCGATGGAGCCAAACGCTACGCAACAAAGATATCGACAGTGCCATCGAAAAGGCAGTCAGCTTTCGCGGCTAAAACGTCTTCCCAGCCAAAATCGATAGGAAAGCTGAATCGTAGTTTAACGCTTGACAACAGTCCCCAAGAGATAGCCAAAAATGCAATCTCCAATAGCATCAAAGTCGACAAAGTTTCGTAAACTCGATAATTTTTTTTTTCTGCTAACCTATCCATAATTCCACCTAGTTATTCGCTACGAATAATTGCTGTGACCGTAAGTCAGTAGCCCGGCTTTCGAGGGTTCTTCCCCACATAAACAATTAGTTTTTATGCGCAGGGATAATCTACTTGCCAGAGTTAACTTCCAAAAAAATTAAAAATCGTCTATTACGAAGGTACTTGAAACTATGTATTTAAAACTAAAAGGTACACAAATTTTTTTTACATGCTTTTAAATGACGCCGTTGAAACTCGAAAAAAAAATAAATAGCCGTCCTTTTCACTGTCTTTGATGTAGTGAGGTCCTCCACCTAGTCCAGTGATTTGTAATGGACACCTGTGACAAAGAGGAGAAGTTAGCGACAATGGTTCGTGGAAATAAAAACACTTTACCTTCTTTGTTGTGGTCAATTCTCACTGCAATTGATCGATCCAAATCAATCTCGTGTGGTGATTTGATTTCAATGAACCTGTGTTCATTGTGCTTCTCCACGAAGAGTGTCTGAGGATAGTTAGTGATGTGCTTCAGGAATTCACCCTTCTCCGTCGGAAGTTTGAAGGCTTTCGGTAGAAACGGTAGTGAAGTCGTAGATAGGTCAACCTTTTTGTGGTAAACCCACTGCCAGGAAAGTGATTTACCTTCTTGTATGGCTGGAGATTCTTTGGGGATAGTCATGCGCCTACAGCAGATTCCAATCACCTTCGACAGTAGTTCGATCGTAGCCAAGTCTCTGCAGCACTGCAATCACATGATAGGTGTGCTCTTCGGTTCTACTGAGACGATATATAGCGTATTTGGGTCGAGTTAGCAGCTGACTGGATGTGTCATTCTTCGTTTCGGAAGGAGAGACTGGGTCGTATTTGGGGAAATTCCATTTCACGAGTGCACAACACACAGTTGCTACTAGCCAGATAAGGACACTTTCAATTGGCACATTGAAGTTGCTTCCTCTGGTCGAAGGTCCTTCTGAAATTGGACCTGATTCATTTTCATCATTTTTTTTATGTTTTTTTTTTTGCTGTCATCGGCATTGCTGGCGGCTGATGTCATAGGGCTAAAATTCCATTTGTTTTGACGTTTAGAAGTCGAGTTCGAATTCGAATATCGATTCTCGAATAGGAACTGACTCTCGTCGGATGTCGTAGTGGTCAACAGAGAGAAGCCAAGGTTGAGCGCATCCAATAATAGTGTAACGTGCGCTTAGTTCGCAAAATAAAACTTCACTTTTTAGTTTATTTCTACCACTTTATTCAGTATCTATACTTTATTCGAACTCAACTCGACTATTGGACTATCACTGGTTAACAACATTTCACTCTTAACTTTATCACTCTATAATCAAAACTGACTGCTCGTTGCGTCAGCGGTCCTATTTATATAGAACAACACTCATCTAGAGCGTTCCAGTTTCTTCTCCATGGTTTCCACATTTGCTGTCAAGCATCTCTACACTCACACACACTGGCTTACAAGCAATGTCTCTCATTTATACCATTCCATTACAGTGTTGCCAGTTGTGTTTTCGGTTAAACGTTTTCGATTAGGAAATTGGTATAAATGTTGGGTGTTCATTACACTGCCCCCTCCGTAAGATTGTTCGTCCCAAATAATTCCATCTGCAGCCTCGCCACTATATCGATGCAGCCGGTTACAATGAACTACTTTTAACTTGCCTCTTAATCCTCTTTGGATGCGGTAAACCACGTCGTTAATCCTCGTGACAACAGTATAAGGACCTTCCAAGTTCTGCTTAAGTTTCGGTGACAATCCCTTTTGACGATGAGGATTATAAAGCCACACACGATCTCCTGCTTGGAATCCTGCCGTTGTCGCTTTTGTGTCGTACCGTGTCTTCATCCGGTCGCTGTAGGTTTTCATCCGTTCCCTTGTTCTTTTATGGATGTCAGCGAGTCTCTCCTTGAGGTCATCCACATACTCGTTCGTGTCGTGGCGGTACGTGCCTATCCCAGTCTCTTTGGTAGTCGCCTACGACCTTGGTCAGGTGTTCTTTCAAGGTCCGGTTGAATCTTTCAACCATCCCATCAGATTGTGGATGAAGCGGTTTGGTTCTGGTCTTCTTGATACCAAGTAGTCTGCACACTACTTGGAAGATGTTTGACTCGAAGTTCCTCCCTTGGTCGGAATGGATTTAATGTAAAAAGATAATTTATATTTGAGTAAAAAAAATAAAAATAATTATTTTTACCAGTCAGTCCACAATCTAAAAAAAAAATAAAAGAAATCAAATTTAATCATTACAATAAGCCTTAAGTTGGTTGTTGTGTACCCTTTTGATTTTCCTACCTACTTGAATATTGGTATTTACAATATCATTTACAGACACCACCTCGTAGGGAAAATATATGCGAATTTTAAACAAATCCACATTAAGGAACGGGAAAAGAACCTTCTATCTTTAATTAAACTAGATATCCACATTAAGGAACGGGAAAAGAACCTTCTATCTTTAATTAAACTAGATCATAACTTAACAAAGCAAGAAAAAAAATCTATACAAAATTTATGCATTAAGTTCAATGATGTATTTTTACTAAAAGGTGATCGTTTAAGTTATACACCCGTGTTAGCCCACAACATGCCCACCAAATCTGACCAAGCACCAATCAATACAAAGCAATATAGAACTCCGCAGATTCACAAACAGGAAATTGAAAGGCAAGTGCAAGAAATGCTTGACCAAGACATAATTTCCGAAAGTAAATCACCTTGGAATTCACCATTGCTCATTGTGCCAAAGAAAATGGTTGAAGGTCAAAAACGGTGGAGGGTGGTTGTTGACTTCAGTAAACTAAATGAAGTCACAATCAAAGATGCATTTCCCCTTCCTAGAATAGAAGAAATTCTCGATCAGTTGGGGAATAGTCAGTTTTTCACCACATTGGATTTGGCAAGCGGTTACCATCAGGTGTTGATCGATCCAGCCGATAGAGCAAAAACCGCGTTTAGCACCAGTACAGGGCATTACGAGTTCAATAGAATGCCTTTTGGTCTAACCGGTGCTCCGGCAACATTTCAAAGGATCACGAATCACATTCTGACAGGTTTACATGGCATTGATTGTTTCGTTTATTTAGATGATATTGTTGTCTATGGTAAAAATCTAGAAGAACATAATCAAAAACTTTCTAAAGTTTTGGGAAAACTTAGGCAGCACAATCTCAAATTAAATACCGAGAAATGTATTTGTGACACGTATGTTCTGAAGCTGGTGCTTCACCCGACCCAGCTAAAACACAATGTGTTACAGATTTCCCTAGACCCAAAACAATAAAACAGGTGCAATCATTTCTGGGACTTACGAACTACTATAGAAAATTTATACCGCAATACGCTAAAATAGCAGCCCCAATAACAAAGCTGCTGCGTAGTGTAAGTAGTTTCGAATGGTCTCCAGATTGTGAGAAATCATTTCAGTTCCTCAAGGAAGCGATTACCTCACCACCTGTTCTCATCTACCCAGATTTCACAAAGCCATTTATCCTGACTACAGATGCCAGCAACGAAGCTCTAGGAGCCGTTTTGTCTCAGGGCGAAGTGGGTGAGGATAAGCCTATTGCTTATGCTAGCCGTTCGCTAGAAAAATCTGAAAGAAATTATTCTACGATAGAAAAGGAATTGCTTGCCGTAGTTTGGGGGTGTAAGCATTTCCGAACATATCTTCTAGGTCGACATTTTACAATTTTCACAGACCATCGTCCCCTTGTAGGAGTATTTAATGTAAAGGATCCAACCACGAGACTTTTGCGTTTTCACCACAAATTGTCTGAATATCGAGGTAAAATCACGTATAAGCCTGGCAAAACCAATTGCAATGCAGATGCGTTAAGCAGGATACAAAAAGATAATAATTGTATCAAAATGGTTCAGACAAGGAGTAAGGCCAAACAGTATAGGGAAGTTCCTAGCATTAGAAACAACATAAGCATTGAAAACGACATCGCAACACAAAATGGTAAGAAAGGTAAGAACAATCGAGGAAATAGAGATGACTTCCAAATTCTTGAAAATCCGGAAGACATACAAACAGTTCAGACGGATCCCGAAGAAATTAAGGTGGTCCAGACAAGGAGTAAAGTGAAATTGAACATAGGGAGCACAAAGGTACCTATAGACAAAAAGAAGAACGACCATACCGTGTCAGAACAAATTCCTGAAGGGGAAATAATAACTGATTTGTCCAAAACATGGAAAATCGGTCCGCCTATAGGCATGGGAAGTCATGGTCAATTATATTCAGCGTGTAAAGCATCGAGTTCACCAAAGAAGCCGTCCGACTATGAATATGTCGTCAAAATTGAACCACATGGCAATGGGACGTTGTTTGTTGAAATGCATTTTTGTATGCACAATGCTCGTTTCAAAGACATTACACAGTTTAAACAGCAGCGCGGACTTAAATCTTTTGGGATGCCTTATCTGGTTGGTAAGGGATCACACGACATTAACGAAATGAAACATCGTTTCGTTGTAATGCCACGTTATGGAGACAATATTTGGAAGCTTTTCTTGGAAAACGGAAGAAGGATTCCAGAACACACAATTTATCGTCTTGCCTTACAGATGTTGGATGTGTATGAGTACATCCACGGCCGAACGTATGTCCATGCCGATTTAAAAGGAGCCAACATCTTATTAGGTTATGGGAAAGGTGGTGCTTCTCAAGCATATTTGGTAGACTTTGGTTTAGCTAGTCACTACACCCAAAAGGATTTCAAGCCAGATCCAAAGAAAATGCACAATGGTACAATTGAATACACATCTAGAGATGCACATCTCGGTGTAGCAACAATGCGAGGAGACTTTGAGATCCTTGGGTATAACCTAATCGAGTGGTCAGGCGTGATGCTGCCTTGGGTACAAGAAAACCTCCTTAAAGTTCCGAGTAAAGTCCAGAAGTCTAAGGAAACTTTTATGAGAGATGTAAGTACGGGGTTGAAAAAACAATACCCCAGAGGAGTGCCAAATCCAATAATGGAATTCATGAAATACGTCGCTACTCTGGAATACAATGAGACACCAGACTACGAAAAATGCCGAAATATATTTCAATCGGGACTTAAAGCCCTTAACGCTAACAATTCAGGAGACTTAGAATTCAAACTGAAATCATCACAAGACTCTGAAAACCGAAAAGAAATCAAATTTAATCATTACAATAAGCCTTAAGTTGGTTGTTGTGTACCATTTTGATTTTCCTACCTACTTGAATATTGGTATTTACAATATCATTTACAGACACCACCTCGTAGGGACCCAACCAAATAGGGGAGAACTTATTTTTCCTAGTTGGATTTTTAAGCATGACTTTTGCTCCAACTGCAAACGAAACAGGGTTGGTTTGACGGTCGTATTGCTGTTTCGATTTTTGCTTGGCCAGTTCGAGATTCTTTCTTGCAAGTTCATGAGTTTTCTGCAGTTGATGTTGAAGAAATTTCGGATAGTCTTCATCATTATACAGAGTTTTAGGTTTACTCTTTAAATTTGTCGGCATCTCGAACTCGAAACCATACAAGCTCTTAGTTGGTGTCAGTTTAGTGGCGGTATGCACCGTGTTATTGTGGACATGCATTGCCTGTCTCAGCTACTGGTCCCAACACTGATCATCATTGTCAACAAAACTCCTTAGATATTCCGCTAAGGGTCTGTGACTGCGTTCAAGTGAACCGTTGGCCTGTGGATGGTAGGCGGTAGTGTGGATCTTTTTAACTCCCAGAAGCTTACAAGTTTCGGAAAAAAGCTTCGAAGTAAAATTTGTTCCGTTATCTGTGACTAGAACTTTGGGTATACAGAACCTTGTTACAATCTCTTCGTAAAAAGCTCTTGCTACAGTGCATGCTTCAGCATCAGGGATGGCCACACAGGTCATATACTTCGTCAAGTCGTCCTGGAATGTTAAAATGTATCTATTACCGGAATACGTCAGTGGAAGAACACCGACCATGTCCATGTAAACCTTTTCGAAAGGAAAACATGGGGTATCTGTCAATACCATTGGCATTCTAGTCATTTTCCCTGACTTATTTTTTTTGGCATTTTTCACAATTCCTGATGTAATTTGCAATGTCATTTTTCATCCCTTTCCATCTAAACTGACGACGAATCCGTGCAAAAGTTTTTGTCATCCCCTGATGCCCTCCTAGTGCGGAGTTGTGGAAATCACGAAGAACTGTTAAAATATCAGCTGGATTAAAGTGACAAACCTTTGGTTTGGAGCAGTGACTATTTTGTCATTGAGTTGGTTATTACCTTCTTGAGGTTTTTTGTTCTCAATTATTTTTGCCTTGCTCCTAGTTTCTACAGCTTGTATTGGATGTGTAACTATTGGGATCCTACTTAGTGCATCCGCATTACAGTTAGTTTTGCCTGCCTTATACATTATCTTATAATCATATTCCGACAGCTTATGATGGAACCTTACTAGTCTTGTTGTTGGGTCCTTAACATTAAAAACACCAATCAGAGGGCGATGATCCGTATAGATAGTAAAATTACGACCAAGTAGGTATGTTCGGAAATGCTTACAGGCCCAAACTATGGCAAGCAATTTTTTTTCTATGGTTGAGTAATTTTTTTCGGCCCTATTTAAAGATCGACTAGCAAAAGCTATAGGTTTATCTTCACCAACTTTGCCCTGAGACAAAACGGCTCCCAAAGCTTCGTTACTAGCATCGGTTGTCAAGATAAACGGCTTCGAAAAATCTGGATATATCAGAATAGGTGGTGAAGAAATAGCTTTTTTAAGAAATCTAAATGATTTTTCGCAATCTGGGGACCATTGGACCACCTCCTCTTTTCTCAACAGCTTCGTGATTGGAGAGGCTATTTGAGAGAAATGAGGCATGAACTTTCTATAGTAGTTCGCAAGCCCCAAAAATGATTGTACCTGCTTTACTGTCTTTGGGGTGGGAAAATCGGAGACACATTGAATTTTTGATGGGTCTGGAGTAGATCCGTTTTCAGAGCACACGTGCCCTAAATACGTTACTTCACGGCGAAGAAAATTACATTTTTCAATATTTAACTTCAGGTTGTGTTGCTTTAACTTATCCAAAACCTTTTCAAGCTTTTCGTTGTGTTGTTCAAGATTTTTGCCATACACGACAATATCATCCAAATAAACAAAACAATCAATGCCATGCAAGCCAGTCAGGATGTGATTCATGATCCTTTGGAAGGTTGCTGGGGCACCGGTTAACCCAAACGGCATTCTATTGAATTCGTAATGCCCTTTGCTAGTACTAAACGCGGTTTTTGCCTTGTCAGCCGGATCGATCATTACCTGGTGGTAGCCACTTGCCAAATCCAATGTGGTAAAAAATTGGCAGTGTCCCAATTGGTCAAGAATTTCTTCGATTCTTGGTAAGGGAAAAGCATCTTTTATCGTGATTTCGTTTAGTTTTCTGAAATCCACAACGACCCTCCACCTTTTCTGACCTTCAATGGATTTCTAAGGTACAATAAGCAATGGTGAATTCCATGGAGATTTACTTTCCGAAATTATGTTTTGATCAAGCATCTCTTGTACTTGTCTTTCAATTTCTTTCTTATGAATCTCCGGAGTTCGATATTGCTTAGTGTTAATCGGTCTTTGGTCAGATTTAGTGGGTATACTGTGTTCTAAGACAGGTGTGAAGCTTAAGTTATCACCCTTTAGTAAGAAAACGTCATTAAATTTGGAGCATAGCTTTTCTATTGACTCCTTCTCTTCCCTATTCAGGTTTTCATCTAATGTTCCTTAATGTGGATTTGTTTAAAATTCGCATATATTTTCGATCCCGGATTATTTTTTACTATTGTATAATTTTTAAGATTTGAGTGTGTAGGTATGAAGCTTGTATCCATAAAATAGTCCTCTCTTGTACTGTTCAAATTAGGGACATGGACGTAGTTGTCGTGTGCCTTAACTATTGTGTTTCCTAGATAAATTCCATCATCAATTTCCTGTGAATGTATCAGGAATTCGTTTGACTTGGAATTCGGAATTTTTATTTTAACAATAGTTTGCGTACGAGCTCCAATCCTACACTTGACAACGTTTAGTAAAGAAATAGGAGGAGGATTTGTTGGCAGGCATTTTAGAGGTAGATCAATTAAAATTTCTTTTTTTTCATTCAAAAATTTTATTCTTTTGGAAACTGCGTCGATGATTGAGTGATTCCAAAGGATATCACGACCCAGTATACCATCAGCAGGTATATCTTCCAGTCCATCTACAACATTCCACTTAGTAAAAAATTTTCTTGGAAAAAGTAAATTGGTTTTAATTGTACCCAATGTCATACCTACTCCACCGAAAACCCCACCCAGTTGCTTTGTTTCATTTATATTTATATTGGTAGCATTTTTTAATGAGCTTCTTTTTAGTAAGCTCGAGTCTGCTCCTGTGTCGACCAGAAGAAGTACCTTTTCGGACTTGGCCATTGACATAGGCAGCTCGACGAACACGTCATGCTTACGAAGATTCCTAAATGCATATAATATTTTTTTCTTACTTTTTGGCAAAGCATACTGGTTGAAACACTTCAAAACAAAACACTTAAAATAATCATTCAAAAAGTTATAGATGAATTTCACCTTTGAATAGCACTTACTCCAAACGAAACGAAGATTGAAAATCTGAAATAAGAAACCAAACTGACCTAGGTTTATTTTTGTCCCAGAAACTAGTGGCCTTGATTTCTGCTTCGTTTTACGAATCGACTCAAAAGTAAAGAAATTTAACTCCTCCGAGTCAATGTTTTGTGTTCTTTTTTCTTTTTGTCGATCATTTAATACAGGCGCTAATGGCTTTACTTCGTCTACATTGCTTTTTTTATTTTTCATTGTTGATTTTGTGGAAAGCGAATTCTCTGGGGCACAATTTAGTGATTCAAATTGGCCCCCAGGGCGTTTCCCGATTGGTCTTTGAGGTAATTTCTCTTAGAGAAACAATCGTCCTCCACATGACCCACCCTAGAACACCACTTGCATTTGACTCTAGGCCTTTGACTTATTGTCTGAGTAGCTCGTATTTGTGAGCGGGGACAACTGTTTTGAGCATGCCCATAGTCCTCGCAAGTGTCGCAGTATGGCGTTCTTTAACGAATATTACAATCAACATAGCTGTGATTTTGCTTACCACAGAATCCACAGGTTTTAATGGGATTTGCAGACCTTGTTGACTGTCTATTGCTGGAGTGGGGAGGGTCTTGAAAATTCTGGATGTATGGAGGTGTTTCATTATGTGTGATGTGTGAAGGATGTTGTGCGGGTTTAGATGTGTAGTCTTGTGTCACTTGAGGTAAATTGTGAGGTAGTGTAGTATAATTGTTAAAAAGTTGAGGCATGGAAGGCATAGATGGATATGCTTGAGTCAGGCTATTGTAATTTTGTTGGAAAATACCGGGAATTTGGTACATTGAGCTAATATGATCAAAAGGTAAGTTTGGTGTTGTTCCAACTCCCATATAGCCCATCGAGTTTGGCTGTAGTAGCAAGGAAGTTTTCAAGGCTTCCTCAGAGATTTCGTTGAGATCTTTGCTTTTGCTCCCCAGCATAAACTGTCGAAGAGCTGGATCGACTAGCCCTTTTTTAAAAATTGTCAACACCGTGTTTTCAACTTCTTTTTTGAGGCCTACTGACTCAGTTGCGGAATATCTTGAGTCAATAATCTCAACAGATGTAGCTTTCAGTTTCGCTAGACGTCTAGCGAACGCTTTTACATCTTCGCCTAACAATTGATGGCATTGTTTTAATTCGTTCATCACATTGTCCAGAGTTTTTGGCACCAAATAACTGTCTTTAAACAGTTTTGCCAAACCCTCTATTGTGTTCACATTGTTTGAACGAATTAACTCAAACGCATCGCCTTGCAATCGGGTTGAGATTAGAGACACTAAGATCCCCTCTTCTTCTGGCTTTACCATTTTCAAAGCCAGATCGCATGCGTTTAAGAATTCATGAACTCTTCGTGAAAGTTTATGATTTCTCTCCCCGTTGAATATGGGGACTAACCTTGAAACTACCTTGCTTATACTCTCAAGTGGCATTTCGCAATTTTCTTCTATTTCTACCTGAGTGATTTTATCTGATTTAATTACTTCTACAACTGTGGTTTGAACTCCTGCGTTGACCAGTTTTCTTTCCAGAGACGATTTTGGTGTAGAAGTATTTTGAGGAGTGAGCAACGGAATAAGGTGTTTTGAACTGTCAGGATAAGGTGATGATTTACCTTTTTCCCTTAGCTCCCTTTGAGTTGTTAAACTTTTGTTTAACTCAATAGTGAGCTGGTCTATTTCCTGGTCAGCTTCTTCTGTTGTTTTCAGAAGTTGTTTTTCAGCTTCCTTACGCTTAAACTCGCTCTTTTTAAGCTGTTTTCTAAGGTCTTCTGCCTCTTTAGCGTGGTTTTCTACTAGAGTGTGAACGGCTTTGACGTATTCGTTAACGATTTCGTCAGTCGATTCTACTCTAGTTAATTTACCCCACTGAGACGTTTTTTTTTTTAATCAAATAAAATCAAACGACCACCTCAACTAAAGTTACTACGAAAAGCAAATGAAAGAAACGAAACTTGACTAAAAACTTGACTTGAAAAAGTAAACCGAAGAGAGAAAAAAAAAAATAAATAAATAAGATTTATAGGTACACAACTTTGTCACTTACGATCTACAAAATAAAATATAGGTACATACATTAAAGTATACTCACCTGTATTTCTCCCTTTGTATCTTCTTTTAATTGTCACAGCGATGGATTTATTTTTACCAGTCCACAATCAGTATCAGTTGTCACGATTCACGATTTTTTTTTTTTTTTTTTTTTTTTTTTTTTCAATTCAATTCTTGTCTTTGAGTATCAGTAGTATGTATGTCGTAGTTTTTTTTTCTTTTCTTTTCGCTAGTGCACACTACACAATCACAATCGCGAGAACGCACGATAGGTATTTTTTATATATTTATCTAATTTACTACTCCACATTAGAAACACAACAAAAACACAAATGACTTTTTTTTTTTTTAAGGTTCGCGAACCGGCTGCGCCAAATGTAATATTCTGTAATTACTTTAAATAAAACACGACCTCACACTTCGGTAGTTAACAATAGACTCTCTCTTGTCGTGTCATTTAGGTGACCGCAAGCCCAAACATTCGCAGTGGGTAATCGTCGGCACGTTAAAAGGGTCAGCACAATTCAACTATTGTATGATTGCACTTTGATTGACCCAAAACAACATCCGTAATATGATATCGAATTGGCAATCAAAGAGTACAACACAATTGAAGTGTGCTGAGTTCAACGCACGACGACTTCCTCTGGAAGGTATAGGAGGAGATACAACACGTGTTTCCGTTCTTTGAACGCGGATATGGTCCGAGGAAGTCCATATACAACATTTGGAATGGTCTATCTACTTCAAATGCTTTCCCCATCGGTGGTCTGAGCGTCTGATTTGGAGCTTTAAGCCTTGGCCAAACCAACGCGGTGAGATCGTACGATGCGATTGCAATAAGTCAAATCCCTATGCATTAAATCAAACGTCCATAAACGTTTGACTTAATGCATAGGGATTTGACTTATCGCAATCGCATCGTACGATCTCACCGCATTGGTTTGCGCAAGGCTTTACACCCTTTATACACCTCGCAGTTTCCGACATACTCTCGAACCTGAGCAGCCATGCTGGGCCAAAAAAACTGATTCCGCAACCGATATAGCGTTTTTGCTACCCCCCCCCCATGCGAGGCTCGCGGTGGTTGATGAGCCAAAGTAATCAAGTTAAACAGAATATACCAGTGTGCGTATAGCCTTAAACTCCCACTAGATAGCACCTGGTCTTAGAGGAAAAAGAACAAGAGGGAAAACCATTACGTCTCTTGCCCCGCAACTTCCATTTCTTTACATTGTTGTTTTTGTAATCGCAGCATCCATTTGTGAATACGTGTGAGCTGCAGCAAAGAGGCGCGAAAAATTGTGGAAGTATATGCATGGTGAGTTTATTTTCATTTGACGCTTGGTAATTTTAAACATAACCTGAAATTTAGTTTTCACCACACTACTGAAAAATTCTTAAGGGCAGGGTTTGAACAACACCAAAGTTATTGTTTTTTAAAAATTCTATTTTTTCTTGTAACGCTGGGCAAGATGTGAAAACTCATAAACATTCAACTATACCGATTTTATTGGGACTCATTATATTGTAATTCGCGAAGAAGTTGCGCGGTTATTTGTCTTAACTTTTTATTAATACCAAAAGTTGGATATCTAACTATGTAGACATTTTGTGAAAAACTTATCTCAGTCAAAATATTGAAATGCAGCAATTTTGTAGATATTATGCCAAGCTTAGAAAGCCTTTATTCATGTCTGTAGCACAAATACTAACACAGCGCCAACACTTTAAGTTTAAAAAAAAAGAAATAGAAGGTAGGAGAGTACTCAGAGAAATCTTTAACAAATATTTTGATGCCTAAATTTTTATTTCCAAATCCTTAAAAAAGTATATAATCACAAATAAATTTTACTTACAAACCAAAAAAAAAGTTTTAATTCCAAAAATTCTGCCAGACGTAGCCTTAAGGTAACTAAAAATGAAACAAAAACCGGTTCCAAGACGAGAATAAAGTAGTATTGGGTGCGTTCGAAAAAAATGGGTAGCATAACTAGGATACCTTTGTATCCGGGTAAGTTTTCGAACGACTAAGATTAGGTATCTGTATATGATATCTAAACAACGTCGTTTAGACTATTTAGGAGCACCATATTTTAAATTTAAGATTACAAAAAACAATTTTGCAACAAAGCACTATGACAGAAAGCAAAACAAAATGAATCCAAGTCAGCTGTTCTCAAATTTCAAAATTGGGTAGCTTGCTATACCATGATTTATAAGGTACCTTTGGATCGCTTTCCCCTCAAAAGATGTTTTGCAGTCAGCTGCTTTTTAACATGGGATTACACTAACAACAAATGTCACGAAAGGAATCTAGTTCGTCTTAGGTAAAAATCCGAACGCCCCCATTGGTACGATTTTGTGTAAGCCCAGTGTTGAGATCCTAATATAAAGTGGAGCTAGTGAAATTTTGTGTAAGCCCAGTGTTGAGATCCGAATATAACGTGGAGCTAGTGAAATTTTGTGAATGAGTGCGTGCACCAGCTTGGGGGTAGGTATCAATGTGTTAGTGTGGTTTGCCCTCTTTCTGTTTTTCCTCTAAGCACCTGGTGTGGTAGGCCAATTAATGACATTTCTACGTAAATAAATAATGAACCGAAATCGATTAAGCCAATAATTTATATCCAGCCGAGGTACTCCTGGAGATGTCCAGAAAAAAAATAGCTAACCGCAAAAGGAAGGGTAAGATGCGGAAGAGCTACAACGCTGAAGTGGGACCAGACCCAAAGAGTTGGTTGCCGAAGTATGAGAGAACTGGTTTCCGTAAGATGAGGGATCGCAGAGCTAAGGATATAATCAAGGGATCACAGGGAATATCCACTGGAGCTGCAGATCAATAGTAAGTTTTTTCATAATCAATGGCTGCGTTCTGACGCACCATCTGAACTTAAGTTGCTATCTGTCAGTTTATGAACTGTTATGGATGGTGGTATTGGCTGTATGGGAAAAGAAAAAAAATGCATTGAAGTACTGCACTCAAAAATGTAAACAAACCTACCTGGGATTTGTCGATCCTACGTTGACTAGATTTTCTCGGCAAACGTCCCCAAAACTGATTACAGACACCTAAAATGTAGAAAGGAAAGGAAAAAGTTAATAAAATTGAACAATTAAAAAGGGAAAACACAAATTAAATAAAAATTAAAAATACTCAGCCAGAATTTCGATGCGACAAGTAAAAAAGTAAACAAGAAACAAGTGTCACTTGTCGCACCGATACTAGCAATAGAGGTTCGCGAAAGGTGGAACTTATCTCTGCAACCACCGCTAGAGGCGTTACTATCAGCCCGAGAATAATGGAAATGACAGTTGGGTAGGAATTTTTGTGCGACGTTTATTTCATTTTATATTATGTATTTATTTGTTATATTTATGTATTTAGTATTTATTTATATATATTGTAACGTGAACCCAACATTTAATACCAATTTCCTAATCGAAAACGTTCAACCGAAAAACACATCTGGGAGCACTAGTGTAAGTGTAGAAATTCTAGCGGCCATATTATTCACTCTTTAAATTTAAACCCAATAGAAATAAACCCAGTTGTCAAATTTTGACCCCAGGTTTAAATTTTGATCCCAGGTTTAAAATAAACCCAGTTGTCAAAGTGAGAAACGTCAAATTGTTGAAAGTGCTGATAGTATAGCATTTATAATCAAATATGATTAAAATATATTCAAACACTTCAAAATTATACTGATGTCTTTTTATTTTTTAATGAATATTTCCAGCAAAATGCTTCGGCATTGCGGATGAACAAACTGCGCGAAGCACCGCACCTGATATTACCAACGAATATTACTTCCCAACGCTTGGCGCCGCACGAGGCACGACCCGAGGAGCAAAAGAAAAAGAAGAGCGAGCATCTACAGATTGTGGTGCTGCTTTTGTGCTCCCCCTCGTCCAAAGGAAACAATATTTCTCGTTTCATTATGTCTTTATTATGTTCATTTCATTTATTAAACATACATTACAATTACAATTAAAATCAAGTGCTTTCATGATCTTTATTTCGATTTCTAAAACCTGGTTCTTTGTGTAGTTATCATAGGTTATATAAATAAAATCACTAATCGCCATTGGAAAAAGCTCTTCGTATTTTGAGGCCACAAACAGTGTCGTAACACCAACCATTTGTAGGTGTTGGCGCGAGGCAGTTTCCACAGCTTGCAAGTACCTGTCGATTATTGCCACACACATGTGAATTGTGAAACGTTCCCGGTACTAGATGGAACTGGTGGTGTACTTCATTGATCCAGTCAATCAGAATTGCACGCATTTTTGGAAAAACCTGTTTTTGATCTCTTAAGTGCTCTGGTTCAATGGACAATTCGGTTTCCAACGCGAAAAGATATGAATAAATATCGTTGATATATTCCGAAATCAGAATCGGGTTTTCCGCATCGTCAGCATCAACAACGGCATCAATTAAATTGGCCGAATGCGATGCACATTTACGATTTTGATTTCGCATTCATTAGCTGATGCTGTATCTTTTACTTTGTCCTGTGAATCACTTCCAATCGAAGAACCTTGCGTTGGTCTTGCAGCAGTTTGTTAACTTTGAAAGCGAACGACATGACAAATTACTGTCCTCCTGCCTGATTGTTGGTCCTTGTACTAGCTTGACCGTGTAACAATTTTTGGTTTGGCCATGTTGATATGGTTCATAGCAGACTGACTGTTGTTGGCTGCTATTGGTTGGGTTGGCTTCTGCCTGCTACTGTCCACGTGTGACTTTGCTGTGTTTTTTAAATTTATTTGATTTTTAGTATCTTTCAACTCCTTTAAAATCGTTGTAACCACCTTTGATCCCGGAGCCCCACTTGGGTATCTTGACTCGTCTAATCGAAAGACAAAATAAATTCTCATTTGAGTTTCAAGGAATCTATCAAATGTACTTACCTAGCAAATTGTTTTGCCAATGCAAATGGTAAATAGAAGGAATAGAACGCAGTCTTTTTAGCAACAATTGGCTTGTAAAGACTTGTAATATATTTATTTGTTAGCTGTAAGTAAATCAAGTCCGCAGATAG
The DNA here is from genome assembly GCA_949752695.1 of Melanostoma scalare. NCBI lineage: Eukaryota > Metazoa > Arthropoda > Insecta > Diptera > Syrphidae > Melanostoma > Melanostoma scalare. The sequence goes on along the minus strand of OX456984.1, from coordinate 106,088,563 downwards.
AAACAAAAATACAACAAATAATTTCCATTACTTCACCTTTTACTTTTGACAGATTGGATTGGGTTTGTTCGCGTAACATAAATAAAGCACACTTTTTATGTCAAAATCTAGGTAAGTTTGCTTGATTTGGCTGCAATATTTGAAATTTCCCTATAGTATGCGAACGAACCGAAAATACATCCGGATGTAAAAATTTAAACCCGACAACGCAATGCGGTTTAAATCCATCGGGTTTATTTGGAGTGAATAATATGGATTTGCGTTTGACAATCGGGTTTATGCGATTTTACATCCGGATGTAAATTTAAACCTGGGTTTATTGGGTGAATAATATGGCCGTAGGAGAGAAAATGTTTGACAGCCAAAACAGTGGAGAGTTGCAGACCATGTGGAAGCTACTGGAGAGTTCTAGATGAAATGTCATTCGATATAAATTGCCCGCCCGAGGCAACCAGAGAGCAGTTCTGATTATAGAGTGATAAAGTTAAGAGTGAATTGTTGTGAACAAGTGATAGTCCAAAAGTCGAGTTGAGTTCGAATAAAGTATTGATACTGAATAAAAGTGGTAGAAATAAATAGAAAAGTGAAGTTTTATTTTTGCGAACTAAGCGCACGTTACATTGGTGTCAGAAGTGTAAATAAAACTTATTTGATAAAAAAAAAAAAAAGAAAAAAAAAAAAACTAGTTAAGTGCAAAAAAAAAAAAAAAAGTTAAATACATTGAAAATGGGTAAGTTGTTGTAAGAGCGCAACTGCACTGAGCTTAAAAGTGAGTTAGGTAAGCGAAATCTTTCTAGAGCGGGATCGAAGAATGAGCTCGTCCTGCGCTTGCTCAACTATTTGGAACAGCAAGGGGAAGACGTAAGCACTTTTGTTTTTGAAACAGAAGTGGAAAAAGAGGAAGAAAGTGAAAGTGTAGATTTTTCTAGTATGATGAAGCTTTTATTAGAACAACAAAAGAAGCTGATTGAAGAGCAACAGCAGAATATTCTCGGACGTCTGGAAGAGCAACGAAACGATCAAAAGAAGGAACAGCTGAATGTTCTCGAACAACTTGAAACACAACGAAACGAACAAAAGAAAGAACAGCAGAATGTTCTCGAAGAACTTGAAGCACAACGAAACGAGCAAAAGAAGGAACAGCAGAATGTTCTCGAACAACTTGAAGCACAACGAAGCGAACAAAAGAAGGAACAACAGAATATTCTCGAAAGACTTGAGGCGCAACAGAATGTTTTGGAAGGTCAGAAAAACATTCTAGAAAGCAAATTGGGTAACATTGAGAAAAATGTTTGTGGCCTAGAAAAACGCATTGAATGTGTTGAGAAACGATTTTCCAAGCTTGAGAGTCAATGCGAAAGTCAGCTTGCCACTTTGGAGAAACGAATCGAAAACATGGCTAAGGAACTAGACCAGATGCGGAAAATGGAGCTACGGAAAACTTGTGGAGATTGTCTAAAGCAAAGAGAAGTACAACCACCAACATTCGATGGACAGTCGTCTTGGTCAGTTTACAGGAGACAATTCGAGGCAGCTGCGACAAATGGCTGGGTTGACGAAGACAAATACACAGCACTGACTCTTGCTCTTAGAGGACCAGCAGCTGAATTACTTCAAACTGTTCCAGCTGGTAAGAGCAGCGATTTCAGTTCTCTCGTGGCAGCTATAGATAAACGCTTTGGTGATAGCCACTTGAAAGAAGTCTTCCGAGTCCAACTCAATAACAGAGTCCAGAAAAGGGGTGAAAGTCTACAGCAGCTCCAAGCAGACGTCGAAAGACTGGTTCACCTGGTATACCCGGATGCTGGAGAAGAAATCATCAACCATCTGGCTGTTGAGTCCTTCGTTCGTGCCATTTCTGACAAACATCTTCAGAGATCTGTGCGAACTGCTAGAACACGAACTCTTTCTGAAACTCTAGAGTTTGCATTAATGATGGAAGCATCTGAGCAAGCTTCTCAAATGGTACATTATCAAAGAGAAGCCATATTCGAGGCTGGATCATGCCCAGGAGTTAAGCTACAAAGGAACCAGCGGAACGGACTTGCCAGACGTTGGAATTGTAATAAGACGGGGCACTTACAGCGACAATGCCGGTTTCCACCAATTAAAACTGAAACTTCTTGTAGACGTTGTGAAGTCCAAGAAAATCAATCCGTGAGCTGTAGAGTAAGACCGCAGACTTATCAATACCGAATTGGACATCAGGTAGAAAACCCCCAATGGAATTGCTGGGGGAAAGTAGAGACCAAGACTCAGCGGATGAGAATGGAACCCATATTCGGATGGAACAAGGAAGAATTGAGGTCTGCTCAAACGAAGGATCCAGACATCGGACCGATTCTCAAATGGAAAGAGAACAACACGAAACCTGACTGGGACGACATTTCTGACCAAAGCCCTGCTGTCAAAGCCTATTGGGCACAGTGGGATTCGCTTCGCGTGCAAGAAGGAATACTCCAGCGCAAATGGGAATCTCCTGACGGTAAATCTTTTGTAATGCAGCTTATTGTTCCTCAATCGAAAATCAAGGAGGTTTTACAAAAGATGCATAGAAGCCCTACAGGAAGCCACCTGGGAGTCAACAAGACGCTGGAGAACGTGCGAAAACGCTTTTACTGGCTGCATGTTAGAGGTGACGTGGAGAAGTGTTTCCGAAATTGTTATGTCTGTGATTCAAACATAGAGGTGGGTAGGCTTACAGATAGACCTAATAGAACAGGGACATGGGCCACAGTGTATGGCGACCGGATGAAGACACGGTACGACACAAAAGCGACAACGTCAGGATTCCAAGCAGGAGATCGTGTGTGGCTTTATAATCCTCATCGTCAAAAGGGATTGTCACCGAAACTTCAGCAAAACTGGGAAGGTCCTTATACTGTTGACACGAGGATTAACGACGTGGTTTACCGCATCCAAAGAGGACTAAGAGGCAAGTTAAAAGTAGTTCATTGTGACCGGCTGCATCGATATAGTGGCGAGGCTGCAGATGGAATTATTCGGGACGAACAATCTTAAGGAGGGGGCAATGTAACGTGAACCCAACATTTAATACCAATTTCCTAATCGAAAACGTTCAACCGAAAAACACATCTGGGAGCACTAGTGTAAGTGTAGAAATTTTAGGAGAGAAAATGTTTGACAGCCAAAACAGTGGAGAGTTGCAGACCATGTGGAAGCTACTGGAGAGTTCTAGATGAAATGTCATTCGATATAAATAGCCCGCCCGAGGCAACCAGAGAGCAGTTCTGATTATAGAGTGATAAAGTTAAGAGTGAATTGTTGTTAACCAGTGATAGTCCAAAAGTCGAATTGAGATCGAATAAAGTATAGATACTGAATAAAAGTGATAAAAAAAACTTGAAAGGTGAAGTTTTATTTTGCGAACTAAGCGCACGTTACAATATGATGAACTGAGCAATTGCAGAGCTAAGCGAAGGTAAAAGGGAGAGGTGAAAATCTGCCGACACCTCTCAAGGTAGGGTGGGATATAGGCAACGTCGAAAAAGACCTCGACGCCCTCTGGTGGTAACGTCTGTCCGCTTTAAACAAATATCCTTATTTTTTTTGAATGTTCGTATTCAAGGTTTGTATCGATGATAAAGGCATGATTTTTTTTTTGTTGATAAGTTGATTCCTTAGTGGTTGTGGACAAGATCCCGCACCGTCCGGCGAGCTCGAGCCGAGCCCATACAAGCATGCAAGTTTTTTTTTTGGTTCACTCAACCCCTGCCTATTACAAGCATCCGAAAAAATACCATCCACATGCTTAAGTGAACAACCACACCCAAATTTTTTGAACCGATAAAACGTTTAATGGGAACTAAAGGCGGCGACACCATCGCTTTCCCCGCCATGGTGCTACTATAGATTCCTTATACTATGACAAAAACATAAGCAATAATAAATAGTGTGACTATTGCTAGGTAACAATCTTCCATAAAAAAACCAGAGCGACATCTGTTGTTAAGTGGAAACTTTTCTCGTTACTTTTGAAAAATGATAGATGGCCATTGCGGGAGATCATGATTATTTTGCCACTATCCTTTCTGTGGCGCAAAGTCGCGGGGACCGCTTTGCTTTTAGGGTTTTGTATGGATATGACGTCTCACCAGCAGTCCATATCTATTACGTCAATGGTGCTACTATAGATTCTTTATACTATGCCTAGCCTTATACGTTGACATAATAGATATGGACTGCCAGTTGTTTCTTGGTTTCCATTCCTTTCGACATAAATATCTGGAATGTCGATAAAAAAATTAAAACTACATATATCCGTTTGTAAAGATGATCACATTTACTTCGTAATTTTGCTGTTAAGATTCGGTCGAATGTTATCGATTTGAATATCAAAAGGAACAACTGAAGTGCTAAGTATCTCACCTACAGGCCCCGGTCCATAGAACGCGGTGCGCGCGTGCGGCACCGCTTCCAACTGACAGCTCGATTAAATACACACGCTCTTATGAGAGGTGACCCACAAGCACCGCGCGCAACGCGCCGAACGCGCCGTGTAGCCCAACTTTCTACTTTGTCGCGGCTCTCACGCGGTGACAGAACCAATTTGAAATTTTCTCTCTGATGACATGCGCAGTAAGAACCAATTTGAAATTTTCTCTTCTGTTAACATGAGTGGCTTTGTTGAGTTGAGACACCGCAACGGATTCTATGGGTCACCCCTATCAGTTGCGTGCGGCAAAACCCACCGCATCAGTTGCCGCACCGCTCCTACCGCGCGCAACGCGTTCTATGGGCCGGGGCCTTACAAGAATTTTACCCTTAACCGAAAGAAAAAGAATACCAAATCTGGTCAAACCCTCTTGGTTAGCTGCAAGAACCGACGAAAGAAAAATGTTAATGTGGGAAAAAATAATAGAGTCTTCGTTTACCTTGAAACAGGTTTACAATAACACCATCGAATCGGAAATTAAATCGAAACTGTTCATAAATTCTCTGTTTGTCACTTGTCTCTTGAAGGGAACCATGCAACACATAGGCCAAAAAACTTATCCAATCCGAAGCAAATGGTGCTCTATTAAGTCATCATTCCCGCGCATATTGCAATAGTTTCTTTTACAAGTCCAAAACAGAAGCTTGGAGACGATTGTTGGTCACATATTATATCCGAAAATCCGCCTTCATTTTGTTAGCTGCTTAGAAATTGCGAACGCTGAAATAATTGAATGATAGTGTCTATAAAAACAGTAACTAAACGAGAATACCAACCTTTTTCGCAAATTTGCATTAAAACCTCTAATGGACGCAATAATTCCGTTTCTGCGTTCTAGCATTGAACTGCTTTACTTTTTTAACCAAATTTCGGTTCTTTTTAATAACAAATAAAAACTATCAGTCAAAAGCATTGGCATTAGATGACAAAAACAGAGAGACATCTGTTGTTAAGTGGTAACTTTTCTCTTTACTTCAGGGTTTTGTATGGATATGACGTTTCACTAGCAGTCCTAATCTATTACGTCAACGTAACACAGAGTATAACCAGAGAGTCCACTGCAGCAAGGTAGTGCGTTTTGCCTACAAGCTAAAATCAAACCGGGAACCCGCGTTTACCACGACCGGGAACCCACGTTTACCACAGCCGCCATTGGCCGCCATTGATTTTTCAGAGAATAAAAATCAGTTGAGTTTGAAAAGCAAAAAATATTTTTTTGGTTGCAAAAAAATCGATAATTTTTAATTTTCATACAGCCTAGAATTTAGAAAAATGAGTTTAAGTTGCAGGAATCAACTTTTTTTTTCCATTTTGACAAGTATTTCACTGAAAAAGACAAAAATTAGTAAAAAATTTCATACCGATGCAGGCGTTTTGTTAAGTTTCACAGAATATACCAATGTGCACATAGCCTTAAACTCCCCACACGATAGCACCTGGTGTGGTAAGTCAAATGTCAAATGGCAGATAGCAAAATAAAAACAAATCAACTTCGTGCGTGCAAAATTTTGTAGAAAATTTTTCTATTTGCATTTAGGCACAGAACGGCAACAATTGGACAATATTTTGCAAACGAATTGGTTTTGAAATTTTTCTTTATTTCTTACGACTTACAATCTGACCAATGTTGGGAAATACTGTGTTTCTATCCTTCTAATCCAAAAGCAAATTCTTTGACGGTTTTCTATATTTCCAGACTGAAGCTGTTTCTCGAGCAGTTCAGCATCAAGCCGTGCCTTCTAAACTCAGAACTGCCAACTAAAATCCGCATTCACACGATCAACCAGTTCGACCAAGGTAACTACGATTTCATCATTGCCTTCGACGAACACATGTTGGAGAACCCAGGGCGAATGAAAAGCGATACAGAATCGGAAGCATCGAGAGGAATCGATTTCCATTGCGTGTCGAACGTAATCAACGTTGACTTTCCCTTGGATGTAAACTCGTGCATCCACCGAGCAGGCAGAACAGCAAGGGGAACGAATAAGGTCAGTAAAAGTGAAAATTTCTCAAGAAATCATTTGACTTTGTGAATTTCCTTGTAGGGTTGCGTATTGTCCTTTGTAAGCATGACGGACCAGAAAATCAAAGACGCTGTGGAGGACCGTCTCAAAAATGGCTACATGAGTGAAGACGCCATCATCAAGAACTGCCAATTTTGAGGGTGATAACACGCATTGCAGTTCATGAAGCTCGTCTACGAGAGATCAAAACGGAAATATTCAATAACGAGAAGCTGAAAAGCTTCTTCGCCGACAACAATCGAGAGCTACAAGTTCTGCGTCACGACAAACCATTGAAAATAGTCAAGATACAGCCTCATTTGTCGCATGTCCCTCAGTACATTGTGCCCAAGGCTCTGAAGCGCTTGGCGAGTGGAACGACACATCAGAGTGTCAAACAATTCAAGAGTTTCTCATCAGCGAAGTCAACATACCAAAGCCTGCAGGACAACCCACTGCTTTGTTCCGACATCGATTACGCAAAAAAAAACGCGGCTCTATGAGAAAATAAACACAGAGTTCTTAACCAATAAAAGCGTTTCAATTTTAAAACTTTATTTTGTACTCAACAATAACAGTTGTTGTTAGACCTGGGCCGCTGCAGTTGTTGCCGATGATTTATTTAGATTATTGTCTTCGTCGTCGTCTGATAAAAGTGATAATGCTGAGATCCACAGACGTGTTGTTGTTCTTCAGTCTTTTGCTGAACCGTTCTCCTCTGCTTTTCTTTTTCTTCTTCTTTGTTATCGTCTCCAGGTTGTCTTTGAGCTGGGTAAGTGAAAGCTCGTATACGGCATTGCCTACTGCTGTCTGAACTGTCGTTTCGCTTGTTAGCATTGGAAAAATTTGTTACGTAGGGAAACGCACACGATTATTAAGAAAATAATTATATTCAGAAAATATACATAAATGTAGGTATATACAATAGGTAACTTACGGATGAGACTAAGGAATAGTCTCACTTACAACGAATGTCATAATTCAACGCTGTTACAGTCCACCTTATGACCAACAATAGATTCCAATGAGAAACATGTAAATTAGAAAAAAAAAGATACATTTACAAAAATCAAAACAAACATTATAAATAGATTTGTAACTTACCACTAACATAGAAGGAAAATCCCACCTGAAAAAGAAAAAAAAAATCAGATACAAATCACATACAAAAAAAAAAAACTGACCTACCTCAATAAAACGAACAGAGTCATTACAAGGGGGTGAATGAACTCTTGTAATGATGAGATTCCTTATACTCTCCGATTGTCTAGTTTAATGATAGGCATGGATACTTGTTGATAACTATCCAAAACCTTTTAATCTCTTTTTTTTTGGACACAAAACACTGAAATATGAAAATAAATAGAAAAATAAAGACGATTGAAAGAATTACACACAACAACCAAATAACTCACGAACGACACCGACGTACACTGACGAATAGACCGCAGCATCGAATAAATGTATGTTTTTTTTTGTTTTCAAATCGTAACCAGGAAATATGGAAGGTGAAATGATAGGTGTAGATGCTTTAAAGACTAGACAAATATTTAAAAAAATGAAAAATAATTCTTAAATATGGAATACGACGCGCTAGAAATAAACACATTTTGACAATTGGACATGTAATGACTTTGTAGGCGAAACGTCAAAGTTGTCAAGCGAAAAGCTGTGTAGTTACAGCGAATTCGCTTCGAAAGCGAATACACCAACCAAAAAGAAAACAGATCGAAAGTCGAACACAGAGTAGTTAGCTTTCAATTAGAAAATTAGAAAATGACAACATAAGAATAGGCGTTAGAAAAATTAGTCATATGGGGAAGTGCAATATAGAGTAGATAGGTAGGTGTTAGTAATAGCAACTAAATAAGAATAATACATGTACTAAGTATGAGACAAGTGATAGTGCATTACACAAATGAAATAAAAAGTATGACAATAAGACACTGTAAGTAAAACGGAAAGTGAAGAAGCTTGCGGATCTAAATTAGCATACCCAAAGTGCAAGAAGGGGAAATATGAAATGTAGGCCAAAGGCCAACGGCCTGACGAAAGAACATTTGAATAGCGGCGAACATTTTGAAAATTCAAGTTCAAGGCAAAAGCACAAGTGCAGTAGAGTCAATAGAGATACCTATAGTGCGTGAATCCGTGAAAGTACGTATTGAGTGTTAGCACAGTACGAGTACACCAATACAATACGTATGTGCTTAAAATTGTCTTAATTATGAGAAAAAAAAATCAAAAAAATAAGAAATTTATGGAAATGATATCGCCGGAAGTACAAACATAGAGACGAGTATCTGAGGATAGAGTTAGAGACCCAGTTTAAGGGATTCTTTTTTTTTTGGTGAAGAGAAAAAAAAAAGGGACGAAAACCAAAGACACAGAGGGTTGAGCCATATATGTGGATATATTTTATAAGTGCATATATGTATGTAGAGTCCCGATAGGTCTATCATCTAATAGACGAATGCATATATATATATATATATATTTATATGAATATATGAAACGGCGAGTGGGAAAGTCACCCATGTGGCTTAAGCCTTTATCCAGGAGATACTCGGTGGATTTTTTTTTTTTTCTCCATACTAAGGAAGGCGAACAGGGGTTCTTAGCGGAAGAAGAAAAGCAGGCAGCCGACTGGAGCAAGCAGGGTGTTCTCGGTTAAAAATCAAAAGAAGAAACCAAGTGCACATAAACTTACCAAAAACTTAGAAGAAAAAAAAAAAAAAAAAGGGAAAAGAAAAAGTGTTAAGGAAAGAAAGTGAATTTCAAAAAAAAAAAAAAAAAAAAGAATATAGATAGAAAGTGAATTTTGTTAAGCGTGGATATAGATAAAATTGTTCTTATATAGATATATACATGGATATCTTTGGATGTACCATTGCTCTATGTACATATCTAAGCTATGACGATCTAATGATACTATATATATATATACATTGGTGAAGTGGGTATTTAAAGAAGGTAAATCCGGGAACTCCATAAAAGTAGAGGAGTTGAGAAATTCCGTCGCTTCAAAACGTGCTGCCGGCAGGACTACGAGGGACGATAAAAAACCGTAAGTCATCAAACCTTTACATTTCACATTTTTTGATTTTATGATACATGTGCATATATATTACACGAAATCTCTAGATCGTAAATACAAACGCTTTTACCGATTTAAATAACCTTTTTTTTTTTGATAAAAAGGCAAAAGTTTTTTTTTATTTTTGAATTCACATCCAAAAGCAATTGAAATAAATGAAAGAAAATAGTATACACCTATATATTTCCTTTTATTTTGAATCCAGTTTTCAAAAATAATTCTTTTGAGCGAACTCTTATTTTGTTGAATAGCCATGGGTTACTAATGTTGTAGTTGGGTGTGTGGAGATTCGAATTGGGCCGACGATGGGAAGATAACGGAAGATGACTTCGACATGACGAACGTATAAGACAATACTTACTTTACCACGGACTAATACAGTGAACTGAAAGTGGCTGGAGATCGCGACCAAGGGGCTATCACCATAACATTGCCAAGGTGATAGCATAGGTTGTGTGTTATGACACAAGGGCGGGATGGCAGCGATCTTTACCAACACCACCAGGTAAGGCTTTTGGTAATTGGTCGAACCATCACATGAGGGAGACACAGGGTTGTAGTTGAGATAGTAGGTCGCGGTAGTTTTAGGTTTAGTTTTAGTAGGGATTAATAGTTTAAACATATACACTTGTGTTTAGAAATGTATATGCATACATACATATATACACTTATATGCATAAAAATGTATATAAATCTAAGTGTAGTGATTAGGATAGTAATAGGAAATAGGTTTAGATTAGTAATAGGAAGCAGCGACTTCCTAAGAACTACAACTCACCCCTTTCTCTCGTGTGGTGGCATAGTTACCTGAACTTGTATACAATCCTCTTCCAATTACCATCCTACTCCAATCCCTAACCTGATCCTATCCTGATCCTTATAAGGCATGATGAAATTTTTTTTGTTTGTTAGAGTTAAAGGAGATTGGAACAGGGCAAGAACCACCCCATCCCACGAGCTTAGCCGAGCGACCACAAGCATGCCACTGCCCTGTTTCCATCCCGATTTCTGACCAAGTAGACTCACAACAATGGCGCCCAACGTATACGAACGGCTCAGAAGTAATTGAGACTCCAAGGAGATGATTTTGTTTATCAAGGTCATCCCCTTGGACTCACAATTATTTCAAATTCCAATTTTTTTCATTTTTTCACATTTTTTTTTATCCTTTCCTACTATACAAGTTTGGGTATCGTAGATGCTCTTCAGGATTGATATCTCATGGTCAGCTATCCCATCTAACAGGTCCAGAACCAGTAGATGTAGTGAGGTAGACCTATGGGGTGTTAAAACTGAAGAGCGGGTTAGGAGGATGATGGAACATACTTCACACTAGCCACTCTGTTAAGCGCAGCTAGACAGGTGTTGTGGTGGAAGTCTGAACCATCGGAATCCTGATCGTGTGGAGAGTCTTGTCTACTCTCCAGCTAGCCTATCCTTAGGATTTATACTCCAGAGGATGAGAAGTGGCGGGGAGGAAGATAGGATTCGAAGCATTCGTCAATTCCTAAGAGCACCAGTCGCTTTCAGTACTTGACCAGACTATACTAGACGATACTATACAACAACACTATACTTAATTACACTTAAGACAAAACACGACAACTTACTTCCGATTCCGAAAATCGTTTGGAAAACCTAAAAGATTTTCACACACCTAACACTTAATAACAAACAAACAAACAACAAAAAAACAGGAAAAAAGATACATTTGAGTTTTCAACTTATTCTTAAAGTGAATTTTTCGTTCTTGAATTTTATTTTTTTTGGTCATATTTTGAATTTTATATTGAATTACAGTTTTGAATTCTACTACGTATTTCAAATTATATTTTGAACTTTTCTTTTGAATTTTATTTTGAATCTGTTTTTGAATTTTATTTTTTTTTGAACATTTATTTTGAATTTTTATATCTTATTTTTGAATTTTGGTTTTGGATTTTCATTTTGAATTTTAAATTTTTGAATCTGAACATATAACAAAGAAACAAAAAATGAGTAACCAAAATACCGGAGCAATTCCGAAGAGCACCCTGCCAAACCAGTCGAAAGGTGGGGGGAGAAAAGTCACCCGTTTGGCCTCCAGAATGGCCCAAAACCAAGAAGGGGACCAAAGGGATCAAGCCTACTTTGAGATGGTAGAACAGGAGGGGGATAGAAACCCGTTTGAGGAGAACAATAGTAGTTTAGGGGCCACTTTTCATGGCTTTCCTTCCCAAGCTGAGGGTATGCTAGGAGGTGAAACGCAAGGGAGTGAGGAAAATGAAGATAGGGCAAGTTTGATCAGGCAAACGGAGGAACTTAATAGAGACTGTCTGAATATCTCTACTCCAGAACAAGTAGAACCAACAAATGAAGGCTCAAGGAGTCAGGAAAGCGATAAACTCTTGAACATGATAGAGACCATCGTCACACAGTCACTTAATGATACTCATGCTAAAACTATGCAGGTCCTGGCAGAACAGCTGCGTAGCATGAATACCATGCAAAATACTGTGGAATTGGTATCAGGAAACATGAGCGGGTTTAACGAGAGACTAAAAGTGTTGGAGAAATCCACATTGTCGCTGTACGCGAGACAGGAGAACTTCGAAAAATCGTTCAAAAACGATTCGGTACAAGAACCACAGTTTCTCCCTGCATTACAAACAGGTAATATGTTACCAGTTCAAAACGAAACCAAAAAAAGAGAGGATTTCCACAAGTGGGGGGTGAAGTTCGATGGGACCCCTAAGAGTATGACGGTGGAGAGTTTCATCTTTCGGGTCGAGACTCTTCAAAAAAAGAAGGGAGTGTCAAATGAGCAGGTATTTGCCAATTTTCACCACCTGGTGACCGGCACAGCCGAAAAATGGTACTGGCAATACCTGGAAGAGAATCAGAACGACGAGCTACTCAACTACTTTGACCTGAAGACAGAACTTTTAAGACAATTCCGCAACAGCAAGACCGACCACGAGATACTACGGACGATAATGGACAGACGACAACTACCCCACGAGACATTTGACGAATTCTATGAAGAAGTTCGAGGATTGACACTACAGATGAAAAACAGACCGAACGAGAAGGACTTGACAAATCTCGTGAGACAAAACATTAAAGACAGAGTAGCGTCGTTGATTTTTGGCTGCTCAATAACCAATATCAAAGACCTAAGGGAAGAGTGTAGAAGGGCAGAGAAGCATCTAGCAGCCAGAGACTTCAAGACAAGAAAGCCCGTTAGCGAGATACGTCAGAGGGAAGAGAGTGATAACATAGATCTATTAGATTCAGATGGCGAAAGTGATGTGCAGATTGCGGCAGTCCAACACAACCGTACTGACAGACAACAGACAAGCTTAAAGACAGACAATAGACAAACTACATTTAGAAACAATGACAGAGACAAAAGGACAGAACTTACAAAGGACAATGCATTCAACGCGGCAACATGTCCATCATCGTTCCACGCTCTGACGTGTTTTCACTGCGGCAAAGGCAACGTGTCCTTCCAGTGTGGTTCGTGTCAGGGAAACCTGAACGTCGGCAATGCACCCGGGAACATACCGCCGACAAAGACGACGAACCCGGAAAACCTGGAAAAATCAAAATATTAAAACGAGAAGTTAAGACTGATGATGAAGTGACTCACCCAAATACGAACAGATATGTCAAAAGCCTCCATCAGCGCATAGTAGAATATGCAGCTGCCAGGAAAAGAATTTTCGCTGATGAGGTATGCTGCGAAGATAAAACTAAAAGCAGGAACTATAGAAAAATCGAAAAATTAAGAAAGAAAAGTGCAATAAGTAGAAATAGCAAGAAGAAAATTGAAGCTACCATACTAGCAGTTTCTGACGATAATAGACCCTATGCAAAAGTGACCGTGAACGGGGAACAGATGCTAGGGCTATTAGATAGTGGTGCTTCAGTCAGTTGTTTAGGGAAAGGTGCAATAAATTTCGTTCAGAGACACGACATACAAATGACTAAAATGAACAGTGACGTAAAAACAGCTGACGGAAAACAACAACAAATAAACGGGAGAATTAAGACTGAGATCTCATGGGGAGGTAACACCCAAGAGATTGAGCTGTATGTTGTTCCAAGTTTGCAACAGCAGCTCTATCTAGGGGTAGATTTTTGGAAGATCTTCAAGGTCGCTCCAAAGATTATCAGCGAGATAGGTTTAGATTTAGCGACAGAGGAAAATCCGGAAAAGATTCCCCTGAGAGAGCTCACCCCAATACAAAATGAAGAGCTGGAAAAGGTGAAACTTCAGTTTCCATCCTGTGCGGTACTGGGATTGGGTAAAACCTCAATCGAGGAACATGTCATTGAGATGGAAGACGACACCATTCCCATCAAACAACGACATTACCCAATATCGCCAGTGATACAAAAACTGATGTACGCCGAGCTCGATCGGATGCTCGAACTAGGGGTAATAGAAGAGAGTAATAGTGCGTATAGCTCTCCAGTAGTGTTGGTGAGAAAACCAGGGAAGAACAGGCTATGCTTAGATTCGCGTAAGATAAACGCTGCGACCAAAAAGTTTGCGTACCCGCTTCCTCACATCGAAGGAATCCTAAGCAGGTTGCAAAACACCCACTTCATATCGAGCATCGATTTGAAGGATGCATTTTGGCAAATTCCCCTGGAGGCCAAATCAAGAGAGAAGACAGCATTCACAGTCCCTGGGCGGCCATTATATCAATTTACGGTGATGCCGTTTGGATTGTGTAACGCCGCTCAGAGAATGTGTAAGCTGATGGACAAAGTCATACCCGCTCGGTTGAGAGAGGATGTCTTTGTCTATCTGGACGATCTCTTGGTTTGTTCTCCAGACTTCCAAACTCATATGAGTATTCTAAAAGAGGTCGCCAAGCATTTAAGAGAAGCAGGACTAACAATAAATATAGAGAAAAGCAAGTTCTGCTACAAAGAAATAAAATATTTAGGGTATTTTGTAGGAGACGGGTGTCTAAGGACAGACCCAGATAAAGTATCTGCGGTAAAAGACTTCCCCATTCCTAAAACCCCGAAACAACTCCGTCGGTTCCTAGGCATGACTGGATGGTATCGAAGATTCATACCGAATTTTTCAACCATTTCAGCACCAATGACAGATTGCCTGAAAAAGGGTAAAGATTTCGAAATGTCTCCAGAAGCTATAGTAGCTTTCGAGGACCTAAAGACGACTTTAGTGACAGCACCCATACTGACGAACCCAGACTTTACTAAACGTTTTTACTTACAATGCGACGCATCAACTTCAGGTGTAGGAAGTGTTCTCTTCCAAAAGGATGACGAGAATAACGAACGACCGATAGCATTCATGTCCCAGAAACTGAATTCCGCGCAGCGAAATTATAGCGTGACTGAACTTGAGTGCTATGCGGCCGTTTTGTCGGTAAAGAAGTTCCGAGCCTACATCGAAGGACTTCCCTTCACTATAATAACGGATCACGCCAGTCTAAAATGGCTCATGACCCAAAAGGACCTGAGTGGACGTTTAGCTCGTTGGAGTTTCAAACTCCAAGGTTTCGATTTTACGATCGAGCATAGGAAGGGTGTCCTAAATGTAGTCCCGGATACTCTCTCGCGAATCCATATGGATGAGATCACGGACCCGACAACTGAAGTTGATTTCAACTCGCCATACTTTTCTTCTGAAGAGTATACTGAGTTGAAGAAGACCATAGACGAAAACAAAGACAGACTACCTGACGTGTGCATTTCTGACGGCTTTGTGTACAAACGAACAGACAGACGAACCGGAGACCCGATTCAAGAAGACAGAGCTTGGAAGCTCTGGGTACCGAAGGAGTTGCGTAGGGGCTTATTAGAAACCGCACATAATTCAACCACAGCTGGCCACGGGGGGTTTCACAAAACTCTGTCTAGGTTAAGGCAGAGATATTTCTGGCCAAATATGACAAGTGAAGTGCAATCTTTCGTACAAAACTGTGATATATGCAAGTGCAATAAACCGATGAACTCAGTGTCTAGGCCCCCCATGGGACAACAGACCATAACCGAACGACCATTTCAAAGACTGTACATCGACTTCTTAGGACCATACCCACGAACAAAAACAGGAAACACACACATTTTTATAGTATTAGATCACTTTAGCAAGTACGTATTCCTTAAGCCTATCAGAAAAGCAACAGCAGCCGAGGTAGTAAAATATCTAGAAGAAGGGGTATTCCATATGTTTGGAGTACCAGAGTACATTCATTCTGACAACGGAAAACAGTTTGTTTCAGAACTGTTCTCCAGCTTTTTGAATAAATATGGAGTAAACCACGTTCGAACAGCATTTTACTCTCCCCAGGCAAACGCTTCCGAACGAGTTAACCGATCAGTATTGATCAAAATCAGATCGTATATCGAAAGCGACCAAAGAACATGGGATACTCATGTAAGTAATGCTGCATTTTCGCTTCGAAGTGTAGTGCACGAAGCAACAACATTCGAACCATACTACGCCGTGTTTGGAACTCAAATGGTTCAAAACGGAAAAACTTATGAACTATTGAGAAGATTAGGGATGGTTAGGGACGCTAACATTGAAATCAAAAATAACACAGACAAGCTTAGCTTGATAAAAGCAAAAATATTCGATAATCTTAAGCTAGCTCACCAAAAAGCAGAAAAATCGTATAACACACGCTGTAAAGACATTTCCTATAAGACAGGCCAAATAGTCTATAGAAGAAACTTTAAACAAAGCAATATGGTCGAGCACTACAACGCTAAGTTAGGGCCTAAATTTATAAAATGCATTATTTTGAAACCTATTGGTAACTCATTATACGAAATAGGAAATCTAAAAGGCGAGAAAGTAGGAGTATACCATGCCAAAGACATTCATGCATGATAAATGCTCAAGACGCACTCGCGCTGCTGTTGCTAGATACGACCTGTGATATAAGTGTATTGTGTAGTTTATTTATTTATTTATTTATAGAAATAGTTTATTTATTTATTTATTTACAGAGATAGTTTATATATTTACATATTTATTTATTTATTTAGTTACCTATGTATTCAACTTGACTACCTGATACCCTACTGTGATATACAAACACCTATTTAAATTTCCGGACTACAACACTACTACCAACTGTGTTAACTAACAACTTTTACTAACAGAATCCTCCAAATATCCTAACATATCCCAATTAACATCTATACACCTCCCTCAACATCCACTCCATTCACAACCCACCCTAAACCCGAAAATTCAGTCATATTAATTATGTATTAATGTTTTTAAAAGATTATGTTTAACTACTTATGTTAGAGCAGAGACCTTCAGTCTAAAGTAAAAGATGATAAATGTAATTGCCCGGCATTTAATTAGTACTTCAGGTAGTGGGACGAGCCACACGTCACGAACGGCGAAAGAAAAGGGTTGTAATTCCAATAAAAGTGTACGACCCTACCTTTTTTCGAGGCCAGTTTTCGCACGACCACTTCAAAACTGCCATCGTTTTTGTTACGTAGGGAAACGCACACGATTATTAAGAAAATAATTATATTCAGAAAATATACATAAATGTAGGTATATACAATAGGTAACTTACGGATGAGACTAAGGAATAGTCTCACTTACAACGAATGTCATAATTCAACGCTGTTACAGTCCACCTTATGACCAACAATAGATTCCAATGAGAAACATGTAAATTAGAAAAAAAAAGATACATTTACAAAAATCAAAACAAACATTATAAATAGATTTGTAACTTACCACTAACATAGAAGGAAAATCCCACCTGAAAAAGAAAAAAAAAATCAGATACAAATCACATACAAAAAAAAAAAACTGACCTACCTCAATAAAACGAACAGAGTCATTACAAGGGGGTGAATGAACTCTTGTAATGATGAGATTCCTTATACTCTCCGATTGTCTAGTTTAATGATAGGCATGGATACTTGTTGATAACTATCCAAAACCTTTTAATCTCTTTTTTTTTGGACACAAAACACTGAAATATGAAAATAAATAGAAAAATAAAGACGATTGAAAGAATTACACACAACAACCAAATAACTCACGAACGACACCGACGTACACTGACGAATAGACCGCAGCATCGAATAAATGTATGTTTTTTTTTGTTTTCAAATCGTAACCAGGAAATATGGAAGGTGAAATGATAGGTGTAGATGCTTTAAAGACTAGACAAATATTTAAAAAAATGAAAAATAATTCTTAAATATGGAATACGACGCGCTAGAAATAAACACATTTTGACAATTGGACATGTAATGACTTTGTAGGCGAAACGTCAAAGTTGTCAAGCGAAAAGCTGTGTAGTTACAGCGAATTCGCTTCGAAAGCGAATACACCAACCAAAAAGAAAACAGATCGAAAGTCGAACACAGAGTAGTTAGCTTTCAATTAGAAAATTAGAAAATGACAACATAAGAATAGGCGTTAGAAAAATTAGTCATATGGGGAAGTGCAATATAGAGTAGATAGGTAGGTGTTAGTAATAGCAACTAAATAAGAATAATACATGTACTAAGTATAAGACAAGTGATAGTGCATTACACAAATGAAATAAAAAGTATGACAATAAGACACTGTAAGTAAAACGGAAAGTGAAGAAGCTTGCGGATCTAAATTAGCATACCCAAAGTGCAAGAAGGGGAAATATGAAATGTAGGCCAAAGGCCAACGGCCTGACGAAAGAACATTTGAATAGCGGCGAACATTTTGAAAATTCAAGTTCAAGGCAAAAGCACAAGTGCAGTAGAGTCAATAGAGATACCTATAGTGCGTGAATCCGTGAAAGTACGTATTGAGTGTTAGCACAGTACGAGTACACCAATACAATACGTATGTGCTTAAAATTGTCTTAATTATGAGAAAAAAAAATCAAAAAAATAAGAAATTTATGGAAATGATATCGCCGGAAGTACAAACATAGAGACGAGTATCTGAGGATAGAGTTAGAGACCCAGTTTAAGGGATTCTTTTTTTTTTGGTGAAGAGAAAAAAAAAAGGGACGAAAACCAAAGACACAGAGGGTTGAGCCATATATGTGGATATATTTTATAAGTGCATATATGTATGTAGAGTCCCGATAGGTCTATCATCTAATAGACGAATGCATATATATATATATATATATTTATATGAATATATGAAACGGCGAGTGGGAAAGTCACCCATGTGGCTTAAGCCTTTATCCAGGAGATACTCGGTGGATTTTTTTTTTTTTCTCCATACTAAGGAAGGCGAACAGGGGTTCTTAGCGGAAGAAGAAAAGCAG
Source organism: Melanostoma scalare (assembly GCA_949752695.1). Taxonomy (NCBI): domain Eukaryota; kingdom Metazoa; phylum Arthropoda; class Insecta; order Diptera; family Syrphidae; genus Melanostoma; species Melanostoma scalare. Next base: position 106,069,726 of record OX456984.1, on the reverse strand, counting down.
GCAGCCGACTGGAGCAAGCAGGGTGTTCTCGGTTAAAAATCAAAAGAAGAAACCAAGTGCACATAAACTTACCAAAAACTTAGAAGAAAAAAAAAAAAAAAAAGGGAAAAGAAAAAGTGTTAAGGAAAGAAAGTGAATTTCAAAAAAAAAAAAAAAAAAAAGAATATAGATAGAAAGTGAATTTTGTTAAGCGTGGATATAGATAAAATTGTTCTTATATAGATATATACATGGATATCTTTGGATGTACCATTGCTCTATGTACATATCTAAGCTATGACGATCTAATGATACTATATATATATATACATTGGTGAAGTGGGTATTTAAAGAAGGTAAATCCGGGAACTCCATAAAAGTAGAGGAGTTGAGAAATTCCGTCGCTTCAAAACGTGCTGCCGGCAGGACTACGAGGGACGATAAAAAACCGTAAGTCATCAAACCTTTACATTTCACATTTTTTGATTTTATGATACATGTGCATATATATTACACGAAATCTCTAGATCGTAAATACAAACGCTTTTACCGATTTAAATAACCTTTTTTTTTTTGATAAAAAGGCAAAAGTTTTTTTTTATTTTTGAATTCACATCCAAAAGCAATTGAAATAAATGAAAGAAAATAGTATACACCTATATATTTCCTTTTATTTTGAATCCAGTTTTCAAAAATAATTCTTTTGAGCGAACTCTTATTTTGTTGAATAGCCATGGGTTACTAATGTTGTAGTTGGGTGTGTGGAGATTCGAATTGGGCCGACGATGGGAAGATAACGGAAGATGACTTCGACATGACGAACGTATAAGACAATACTTACTTTACCACGGACTAATACAGTGAACTGAAAGTGGCTGGAGATCGCGACCAAGGGGCTATCACCATAACATTGCCAAGGTGATAGCATAGGTTGTGTGTTATGACACAAGGGCGGGATGGCAGCGATCTTTACCAACACCACCAGGTAAGGCTTTTGGTAATTGGTCGAACCATCACATGAGGGAGACACAGGGTTGTAGTTGAGATAGTAGGTCGCGGTAGTTTTAGGTTTAGTTTTAGTAGGGATTAATAGTTTAAACATATACACTTGTGTTTAGAAATGTATATGCATACATACATATATACACTTATATGCATAAAAATGTATATAAATCTAAGTGTATTGATTAGGATAGTAATAGGAAATAGGTTTAGATTAGTAATAGGAAGCAGCGACTTCCTAAGAACTACAACTCACCCCTTTCTCTCGTGTGGTGGCATAGTTACCTGAACTTGTATACAATCCTCTTCCAATTACCATCCTACTCCAATCCCTAACCTGATCCTATCCTGATCCTTATAAGGCATGATGAAATTTTTTTTGTTTGTTAGAGTTAAAGGAGATTGGAACAGGGCAAGAACCACCCCATCCCACGAGCTTAGCCGAGCGACCACAAGCATGCCACTGCCCTGTTTCCATCCCGATTTCTGACCAAGTAGACTCACAACAAATTCTTGCCTGAGTTGCGATATTATCTTCATCACCCGATGAGAGCACTATGCTGGTTTCTACATCTTGCTGAATTGATGGCTGATCTTCTACTTTCTCGTCGTCGGTTGAAATAATTTCAATTGTTTCCGAGAGTAATGGTGGTACATATTAGGTCTGTTCGTTGAACTTTCCCCAGGGTTGACCCAGGTTTTCTTGACAACCCTATGAGTTGTCAAAAAAACCTGGGTTTTCCAGTCCTCAAAAAACACTACACCACAAATCACCACACATCCCTGTCATTAAAAAAAAAATACATGCCATTTGACAGCCCTCAAATCGCCACAGCAAAAAGCTAGGGCGAGTTTGGGGAAAACCTGTGGCAAACCTATGGCTCAAAAAACACTCAATTTGACATTCAGTGCGAATTTAGGTTTCTCAAAAAACGCTTTGTGGCGACCCCATGGCGACCCTAGGGCTTCAACGAACAAACCTATTCTTGAGTTGGACGGCCATTGGTAACAACAGTTTTAGGTTTGTTTTTCGTGCGCTTCTTTGATCTTTACCGGCGAGACGTCGTTTAAGGCGTTTGTTTTTGAAAAGGCTTTGTGAAATGTAGAACAACAGGACCGTTTTGGGTTTTTTCTCTGTTGAATTAAAATTATGTTAAATTTAAACTGAGATGCGATTAAATGAAATTAAACTAATATTTAGTTCCTGGCATTTTAGATTCCATACAAAGGCCAACTGATACTGATAAATATGGTGAAGCCAGGGTCTCAGTTCGCTGCATAAATTGCGACGAAAATAAAATAAAATCTACTCTTTGAGGAAGAGTTTTTCACTATTGGAAGAAGACTCGATGGTTTTAGTTGCCTTGAGCTTGTCTTTTTTAGATTATAGTTGCTCTAGGAGGCTCTTTAATATCTTAATATTACTTCATTCGAGTTTCGACTTCCAAGTTTTGTTCTAAAATGAAAAATGTCAAAGATATGTCATGTTTTTTTTTACTTCTCTATTGACGTTTAGAATCTTACCACTACTCCATTTTTTTATTAGGAATAGGACGCCATATTGAATTCGTGTTGAAAAATTTTTTGCGGGTGTTTCGGGTTGAAGGGGTGGAAGTGGATACTCTGTATTATCTACTCTGTGGATGCTTGTATGGTTGTGGATGGTATTTTCATCAATTAATAAATGTGTTTAAATGATTTTCAAACAATGTCATGACACGCCAAATGCAAAACAACAAACTTTTTATCATTTAGAATCAAAAAGCACATCACTCTTTTATATTGCTAACACATTTACGTAGCAAAGCTGCCCTAACAAAAAACAATAATATATGACGTATTGACAGCATGTTGGCAGGGTTTTACGATGAACATGTTCCGATTGAGAAGGTAAGTACGTTTAATGGGAACTAAGGGCGGCGACACCATCGCTTTCCCCGCCATAATACATAATAATATTACGTCATGGCTGCGTTCGGGAATGGTATCCGGATAGCTTGTTGTTGTTGTTTACGTGTTAAACATTTAGCAAAGATGCAAACCATTTCTGTCAAATAGAGAAACCAAAGCTATCTGAATTTTCGGTATACCTCAGATACCTTAGCGAACAGCTGATACAAACATATAGAAAATTTATTTTTATTTCTTTTCATGTTGATTTTTTGTTTTGGTGTGCATTTATTTTAGCATAAGAGTCTTTTAAAACGTATGGGAAATCGAAAAAACTAAGTTATAATCCTCTAGCAATGATATTTTGAATGTTTTTCTGTTTTCAAAAGTCGAATTTTAATATTTCACAGCTGTTGTCTGCAGCTATCTGAAAAAAGATATCTGAGTCGTTCGAAAAGATATCCAAGATACGGCTATCCGAGATAGGCTATCCGATAGGTTCCCGAACGCAGCCAATGGCTGCGTTCGAGAATGGTATCCGGATAGCTTGTTGTTGTTGTTTACGTGTTAAGCATTTAGCAAAGATGCAAACCATTTCTGTCAAATAGAGAAACCAAAGCTATCTGTGAATTTTCGGTATACCTCACCCTGCAGCTACACGATCAAGATATGGTAAGCCATCAGCCTACATATACACTATGTCAAATTCCTGTTCGTGTTTCGGCTGTGACGTAGGCGACTTATAATTTGCCATGCAAATGGCTTTCAATCGACATGTCATTATATATTTTCAAAATGGCACCCACAAGAAATTTGAAATTCAAAGTTTTTTTCCAGGCACTCTTTTCTCTTTTTGAGGGTATTTGACGAAGCTGTCAATTTCATGGCTACTGAAACTGCTTCTCGGGTGGCTTTCAATATTCCATACCTGGGGGTCAATTCCCGATCTGTGAAGCTGTGAAGTGAAAAAAAAAATTTCATTTCAGTTTTCACACAGTTTTTTCATTTTATCACTTCACGAACCCACCCTAAGCGATTCCCGATCTCAAAATGAAAAGCAGTTGTCAAACTGTGTTCTAAAAAGTACTAAAACGTTCTAAATGATAAATTCTGACAGTTGTCTGTCATTTTCCAGTTTTATTTTGTGTTTCTGAAAGATAAAATACGTACCTACTTCTAAAATTTTAATATATTTTTTTCAATAATGTCCGGAATTATTGTTTAAATAATTGTAAAAAATAGACAACGGTCTGAACAAAGGTAAGATTTAGTGGTTTAATTGGATTCTGTGTTGTAATTACACTTTATTTCTTTTCTAGAAATAGACACAGGATATTGAGACGTTCTCTAGGAGATGGGCAGACGGGCACTTCGTGGAGCTACATAATATAGGTTTCTTAAATAAAACAAGACGCAGAAATGCGATTCCTTGCCATGTCAAGGTCCTAAGTGCTCTGCGATTTTGGTGTTGTCAAAGCCATGGGTATGAATGGAATGAATTTGGAGAAAATTTCCAATCTAATGGAGAAATTCGAGAAGCAATTCGGGGACTTAGATGTGCAAAGTTCCGTGATGGAGAACACTATGCCAGATATAACGACCACATCAGTTCCACAGTGTAATCATTACACTGTAATGAGTGGTGTTGATCTGTTAATAGCTTGTTACAGCAAGTCGCTGATGGGGCAGGGTCAGTCATTTGATTTTTGATTTTAATTTTGCTACACAAAACATTTGGTCGACCATTGAATTCTTTTCGTTTGTGTTTTACAGTTTGGAATTGAATTTGGAACTGCCAAGTGGTCCACAAGGCTCGACAGAGTGTACATAAACCGCCGTCTCCCAGTTGCAGGACGAGCTTACTCAGTGCTTGGCTCGCCTTCGACAAGCCGAATAATCAATACATTCGTTCCATGTTTATACATATGTACGTGTTTATTTGCTAAGAAAGTCCTTAAAGGACACATACAGATTTATTTTCATATATTATTTTGACTTTTTGTCTACTTAGTCGTAAGCTTACAAAGAAATATTAAACAAAAACACACTTTTTGTCTGCGTAAAATCTATTCAGTCGTTTAATTGGGCAAATTGTGTTCTGCTGGTGCCACCGGTTGTTGTGCCTGTTGTTTTTGCTTCCCACGTTTTTGTTCCCGGGACCTCTTCCACAAGTTTCACCCGGCATTTTTGGTTTCGGTTTGGGACTGCATTTAAGTTCAGTTTTACGGGTTCAATCTTTTCTAAAGTATTTCTACATTTCTTGTTCGTCTCTTTAATATTTTCTTGCCGCCGTATTAATAAACGTGGAATAGCTGGGTTAAGCCTTATTCCATGGATTAAGTTCAAAATGGTATAAAGGTAGCTTTAATTAAGTGGAAAATGGTATAATGGTAACTTAATCCATGGAATAATAATAACCCAGCTATTCCGCGTTTATTAATACGGGGGTTGGTATTTGTTATTCTGGGAATTAGGAAAATAAATGCAAGGAAATGGAAAGAAATGAGGTTTTGTAAGTGCTCACCGGAGAACCAAACTTTCGTTTTCTGTTTGGATGTCTTGAGACTTACGATACAGCCGCTCGACAAGGATTTTATATTTTTGTTGGTTGTCATGATTTATCATTCGTATTTTTCACGAACCGATGTGACAATGATAAAAATTTTTTCATATGAAAAAAATTTGACATTTGATTTATCATTTTCAGTCATCGAGAATCGGATTTAAAGTGAAGCTGTGATAAATGTCTTCACTTCACAGCTTCACAGATCGGGAATTGACCCCCAGCTGGGTTTCAATTTCGAAAAATTTGATTGTATAAGTAAGAAAATTTAAATGTATTGTAAATGGCTTACCATATCTTGATCGTGTAGCCCCCGGGTCAGATACCTTAGCGAACAGCTGATACAAACATATAGAAATTTTATTTTTATTTTTTTTTATGTTGAGTTTTTGTTTTGGTGTGCATTTATTTTAGCATAAGAGTCTTTAAAAACGTATGGGAAATCGAAAAAACTAAGTTATAATCGTCTAGCAATGATATTTTGAATGTTTTTCTGTTTTCAAAAGTCGAATTTTAATATTTCACAGCTGTTGTCTGCAGCTATCTGGAAAAAGGTATCTGGATCGTTCAAAAAGGTATCCAAGATACGGCTATCCGAGATAGGCTATCCGATAGGTTCTCGAACGCGCCCAATGGCTACTAGACGGTGTTTAGACAGGCGCAAGTCAACCGTGCAATTTTGACATTCCGCCACGCCGTCGTGTTCAGACTGAAAGTAATGTGAACACGATGGATTTATTTTGACGATTATTTTGCCTTTAGATTTGGGAAAAAAAAACTCAGAAATTGAACTAAACTGAAAAAATTATTTATTTATTTTCGTATTTTTGCTTCAGGAACAAGAAAAAGAACATTTATTTTTAAAACAAAGCGTCTTTGCTCGAGAAAAAAAAAACACAAGTGTCAAAACAAGGAAATGTCAAAACTCCGCCAAGAAAATTTTAAATTTTCTAAAAACTTCGGCGCAAAATTACGTCTCTTTCTTACAACTATGTGGGAAAGAGAAAACATATAAACGTCAATTTTGCACGGTTCACTTGCGCCTGTCTGAACATCGTCCTATAGATTCTTTATATTATGGTTGAGGACAGATACCGTTGTTAGTGTGGTTTGGCCTCTGGTTGTATTTACCTGTGGTTTCAATAAACAATGCGTGCAGCGTGCGTGTAAAAGTTTTTTTCGTTGAAGAAACCTACCTATTTTCTATTAAAACATTTCAACAGTTTCCAGTATGGTGCTGGGACATAATAAATATTTCACTAGGAAATTGTCCCATCATAAGGTACGTAGCATACACCTCTGACCAAAAACTCTTAAAATTTTAATACAGATTGGAGCTTTATTTTAGGTCATGCAACATAATGATTTTATTAAAAGAATTAGAAAGTCATTATATTTTGGTGGTGAAACAGTTTGCGAAGACATGGAGATAAGTGGCCCTCTGGCCGAATACGCATCAGAACTGTTTTCCGAGCCACATAAAGGACACTCCTTAAATCGTCTAAGCAAAGTCACTGCCGGTGGTGTGCATGCGACTCCGTGCTCTTTAATTATGGCTCTTATCTACTTGGATAGATTGAACGCAACAGACCCCGGCTACGTGCGCCGTATTACGCCATCAGAGTTGTTTATTGTTTCTATGGTGAGTTGTTAGTATAGTTTGGACTTTGAATGCTCGCGTTCTTCGCAACTCCGAAATTTTCGAAACTACTACTGTCAGTCAAGAACGCTATTTAAGCTCTGTGTCAGATGTAAAATGGTACTGTGATTAACCTCTCGGTTCTACATAGTTAGTGGTAAAAGTAATTGGAAAACATACTAATTTTCCTAGTTTGAAGTTAGGGAATTCGATTTCCAAGTATTTGTGTAAGGTAGTATGCAAATTAAATTCACTTCAATCAATTTTGATAAAAAAAATTAAAATCATATGCCCTCAAAAATATTTTTTTGTTGCTGATAAATTCACTTTGAATATCAATTTATAAAATAGAATATCCGAAAATCAATATAAAATCAATTTCAATTCAACAAGCAAGCGAAAACTAGTAAAAGAAAAAATAAACCAAGAATACCGGGTAAAGTCCGATTGTCATATACGTTGTTTCCTTGTTTTGACAACTAGAACTTTTTTTAAGAATTTTCAGACTGCTTTTTTCCATCTGAAAATCTATGTTCGAAAATCTGAAAAAAATCTGAAAATCTAACTGTCAGCTAAATGTCAGCTGAAACTTCTGACTTTTTGGACCAATCAGAGCGACGAAAACTGACAGTAGTTTTCGAAGTCAAGGTGCGAAGAACGCGAGCACTGTGAAACCGTTGCTCATACCTGAGTCGATGTTAAGTTAACTGCGTGAACACAATGCCCGCATTCAGAGCATTTTCGAATCTTCGATATTCAATCTGTCAGTTCATGAATGCAATTTAAGCTCTGTGTTATATATAAAATTGTGCTGTGATTCACCTTTCGGTTCTACATGGTTAGTGGTAAAAGGAATTGGAAAACATACATATTTTCCCACTTTGAAATTAAGGAATTCGATTTCCACGTTTTTGTGCAAGGTAGTATGCAAATTAAATTCACTTCAATCAATTTTGATAAAAAAATTAAAATCATGTTCCCTCAAAAATATATTTTCGTTGCTGATAAATTCACTTTCAATATCAATTTACAAAATAGAATATCCGAACATCAATAATAATCAATTTCAATTCAACAATTAAGCGAAAACTAGTAAAACAAAAAACTAACCCAAGAATACTGAGTAAAGTCCGATTATCATATACGTTGTTTTCCTTGTTTTGACAACTAGAACTTTTTTTAAGAATTTTCAGACTGCTTTTTCCATCTGAAAATCTATGTTCGAAAATCTGAAAAATCTAACTGTCAGCTAAATGTCAGCTGAAACTTCTGACTTTTTTGACCAATCAGAGCGACGAAAACTGACAGTAGTTTTCGAAGATCTGGTGCGTTGAATGCGAGGAATGATTCACAGCCGCATACGGAGCCGCAGCCGCAAAATAAAGTACACGTAAATTTTTTTTTTTCAAGTGTATTTATTAGTTTCAATCAAACTTAATAAAAATTACATATCATTTATGTATATGAAATTCTTTTACCATACAAAAAATTAGACGTGATTATATTACATTTGGATTTCTCAGTCTTAAATTACTTAATTTTACATTTAATTTATATAATTGTTTTTTAATAAGTTATTTAGGCGGAATTTTATTACATTTAAATTTGTTAAATTTTTTATTTCGTTGGGTAATGTGTTGAATAGTTGAAACCCTTTGTAGAACAGATTATTTTGCGTGCTTGCTCTTCTATACAGTGGAAGTCGAAAGTCTCGAACATTCCTAAGAGGGTGTACCTATCGTTTGTTATGTACTTAACATTATTTTGTAAATAGGCAGGATATAGATCAAGTTTAATTTTAAAAATCATAACAAGAGCGTTATATTTAAGAAGCTTTCCAACATTTAGCCACCCTAGGGATTGCAACATAACAACTATTGGGGTTAATCTATCACACCTTAAAATAACCCACATTGCACGGTTTGGTTTGTTTCTGCATAGAGCACATGTATAAGATGGACGAACAATAGTTGAAGTAGTGGAGTATAGTTGTGTTATATATTGTCAATGCACAGCTCTTCGTTATATTTGTTCTTATCCTTGAGAGGAACCCAATCTTTTGTGATATTTTAGAACACAACTTTGCAACATGAACGTCAAATTTCAGGTTATACAGATGTATACACGAGGATTGTGATCGCATAGCGTCAAGACGTGTGTGCACAGTGCGCTAGTGACTTACATTAAATTGTTCTCAGCGAATAAGTTTTAGTTTTTAATTATGAACGGAGAGTTTCCGCCGCCCAAGAAGGGCGTACCACCCGACAAAGAAAAATATAAAAATATAATGATTTTGCCTTCGCAAATGCTTAATGCGGAGGATAAAATAGACATTTTAAATAGTATAGAATACGACCATTGGTGGAACCGAAACGACGCCAACACCAATACAACGAATGTTCAACTCGGAAACACTATGGAATTAGATCAAACTAATTCTACTAGCAGTGAAACAGAGACAACGAGAGAAACAAATGTTCAGCAACCCACCACCAGCTGCAGCGCAATCATTGGAAACGCTCACCACTACAATGTATCAAACGTAGAGGCATCCTCCTCTAACAACACAATGCAAACAAAAAACGTGTTAAAGAGGATGTTAGAAAGTGATAAAGAAACATATACAAACATTCTTGTCAGGAAAAGAAGACAAGCAGCAACCAACAAAGATGTAAAAAAAGTGGCTATGACTCCGACTAGCAACAGCAACCGTTTCGCAATCCTCGCAGAAGAAGATGGAGAGATGACGAATTTAAGAAACAACAACCCGGACAACAGTAGACGGATAGATACAAGCAGCAACCATATTAAAGGCAACAACAACTATGATAGCAACAGCAACAATGTTGACGACAACTCCAGCAGGAATTTCAGCTCTAACTCAAAAGAAAATTGGTGTACGCCTATTTTTTGTATTATTGTGATGTTCTTTATTAAGCAATTTGAATAAGACTGGCTGCACATCATTAACATAACTTAAGTCTAGGGTTTTTACATAGTTGTAACTATAGGCGTGTTTTTTTCACAAGACTGTTATATGCATAACATTATTTTACATGCAAAGCAAAAACAACATCCCCGACAACCAATGTTATGGATAAAAGGATGGTTAAGATTTGGTCGGGGATAGATTTTTGACGTTTAGTCGAGTATCGAATGAGTTTTTCGACTTTTCATTTTTTAATGTTGGTGCGTCTAGAGACTTTCATGTATCTCGAACAAAAGCAAAATGGGTGGCAAAGGGTCTGTTCACAAATGTGTAACTGAATTAAATCATATGCCCACTCTTACACTCCGCAATTTAGTTGCAGAAAATTTTTGATTTTTAGAATTTCATTGATTTCAAGAGTTAGATTTGTAAATGTATATTAAGATACATAAAACAACGTAATAGCTATTAAAAAGGGTCTGTTTAGTGACTGAAAGCACTTTTTGCATATATCTTTTCACATTTTTGTGTAAATGATAACATTTTTTTCAAAGCTAATTGTTAAGTATGCCATAAAAATGGTTGTATTTTCTTATTATTAATAGTTTAATTCGTTTGAAACAAGTAAAAAAATATTTTTTCCAACTCACATCTAAATCACAATCTCATATAAGAACATATAAATTCTTTGTTACCTTTGTGAACGGACCTATTTTTGACGTTTCTAAACTAACAAAAAACAGACAAAAAAAATTGTTTACCTGCATTAATTTCACTACGGAACATTTTTATTTTCCACTCTATACAATTGCTTTAGGTTTTTAAAAAACAGTTTTTGCGTTTTTGTGCGAATTTGGCAAAAAAAAATCATTTGTTGCCTTTTATTGGTTTGACAACTGATCGAAAACACCAACCCACAAATAAAAAAAAAAATTTTTTGGATATCATGTTATGTACATAACATCCTTGTGAAAAAAACACGCCTTATATCATACATAAGTGTTTGTGTAATGCATACAATGCAAACACACACACGTACGTATACTACATCTCCCCCTTAGGGTTTGACATTTTTATCATTCAACAAATTCGTATTGATAATTCATAATGATTATTATTCAGAATTTTTTTTTTTTTTTTTTTTTTTTTTTTTTTTTTTTTTTTTTTTTTTTTTTTTTTTTTTTTTTTTTTTTTAATATAATTTACTTAATTACATATATTAACAATATTAAATATTAATTTATATACAATATTAAATATTCATACAATTTTTAGACATTTTGCTTATGGTTTTTATTTCTGTTAAATAGTTCTTAATTCATTTTATAAATTTTTCCACTCCGAGTTACGGATGGATTCATTGAATAGGAAGGGGGCCATCAGTTCTGAAGTGCTCTTTTTTATGCAATTCAATTTCTGGTTCCTCAAGTTCCAAATTTTCTTTTGTGTGTTTTAACTGTGAACTGTTTCTGCGGCATTTAAACCCATTTTGCGTTAATATAATGAAAGACCTAGGTGTGTGCCATTTGGCTAAAATAATACCTTTTATCCATTTTTTATTTAACCTCAACCTCACTTTTTCTCCTACTACAAATTCTTTTCTAATTCTTGCATTTAAATTATAATAACATGCGTTTTTATCTTGCATGTTTTTGATGTAATTTTGGACGTTTTTACACAAAACCGGTTTCAACATTTCATTCTTAATTGGCAGTTTAGATCTTAGCAATCGGGATTGAAGAAGTTGTGAAGGTGAATAATGCAGGCCAGTTACTGGCGTATTCCTATATTCTAATAAAGATACTGCGACCTCTTCCTCAGTATTTGATTTTTTTAAATATATTTTTTGCTATTTGCACGGTCCTTTCTGCCAAACCGTTTGATTTGGGATAGTTAGGGCTTGAAGTTATTATTTCAAAATTCCACTTTTGACTGAATTCTTTGCATTCATACGAGCTAAAAGGAAACATTATCCGCAATATAAGTCGCGGTATACCATTGTCTTGAAATTATATTGTCTTGAATACTATTTTTATTTTCTGGCCAACCCTGTAAGCAATATGTTACAAGTAGACTCAACTCACTATCATTGGCAGTTTCTTCTTTGAATTGCAAAATTTTTTCTTCGCTCACATTAATAGACTTTATGGATTTACAAAAGCCTTTATCCTCCTCTGTGTTTCCTGTTTCTCTTAAATGTCTCGAAAAATAATCAGCTAAATTAAGGTCCTTGCCTGGAATATATTTTAAATTCAAATCGTAATTAAGGAGTCTTAGACGCATTCTCTGCAATCTTGAAGAAGGTATTTTAACTATGTCCTTATCCATAATAGAAACCAGCGGTTTGTGGTCGGTTTGTACTGTTACATTGCGACCGTATATGTAATTATGAAATTTTTTGCAGGCAAACGTTATTGCCAAAAATTCTTTTTCGATTTGAGAATATCTCTTCTCCGTATCTGACAGGCTTCTTGAGGCAAACACAACAGGTTTGTTATTTTGAAGCAGACAACATCCCATTCCGTTTTGAGATGCGTCAGTTTGAACTATTGTTTCATTAAATTCATTAAAGGGCTGTAACAAAGTAGCTGAAGCTATTTCTTTCTTAATATTTTCAACAGCAGTTGAGCAGTTTTCTGTCCACGAAAAAAAAAATCATTTTTCCTAAGAAGTTCTCTTAATGGGGCAGTAAGTTCTGCCATATTAGGTAGAAAATGCCTTTAATAGTTTATAACCCCTAAAAGCTTTTGCAGGTCTTTTTTGTTTGAAGGGTCTTTGAGGGCAGTAACTGCTTCAACTCTTTCTTTATCTGGTCTTATTCCTGCTTCAGTAAACTCATGACCTAAATACTTTACGCTTTTAACTCTGAATTGGATTTTATTTCTATTGAATTTTATATTTTCCTGTTTAGCTCTTTGCATGACAGTATTTAAAATGTTATCATGTTCTTCTTCTGTCTTTGCACTAATGAGAATATCATCTATATAGACACTTAAGCCCCCTATGTCGCCAAATACCGTTGAATTGTAATGCTGAAAAACCTCAGGTGCTATATTTATCCCAAAAGGCAATCTAATAAATTGATAATACCCAAAAGGAGTTGAAAAAGTGCACAACTTTCTTGAATTTTTATCCAGCTCCACATGGTAGAAACCATCTTTCAAATCCAGTACTGTGAACAATTTTGCCCCACATTGTCTCATAGAAATCTCTTCAAATGTAGGAATTAAAAAATGTTGCTTTCGAATATACTTGTTCAAGTGTTTTGGATCTAAACTAAGTCGTACTGACCCATCCTTTTTCTCTACAATAACTAAATTGTGTACCCATTCTCTAGATTCATTTACTTTAGATATAATACCTTCCTTTTGTAATTTATTTAATGTTTTTAATACCTTTTCTATCAGAACAATAGGAACTCTACGCGGTGGACATACCTTAGGAACTGCATCACTACTGAGTTCGATTTTAAATTGTTTTTTAAATTTCCCGACGTTTTCAAAAACTTCCCTATTATCCTCTATTAACTTCTCCCTAGTCATTATTTTGTTTTTAAGCCCTATTTCTACACTATTCACCTTCTTTATTAAATCAAGTTTAACGCAGGTTTCTAAACCAAGAATAGGAGTGAAGTTTTGATCAATAATAAAAAATGGTTCTTTGCTCACCTTGTTTTTGAAACAACAAACCAATTGACACACACCCTTCGGTTTAATTTTTTCACCGCCATACGCTTCCAGCTTTATTTTTGTTTTGGATATATGCCTTTCTGATTTTATGTTTTTAAATAAATTCCACGGAATAATATTGGCTTCCGCTCCGGTGTCCAATTTGAAATTAATAAAAGCCTCTTCAACTCTGATTGCATCCTTCCGTTTAGTTTTCTGCAATTATTAAAAATTTTATCATTTAAATCATTGTTTTTTATTTCGCTTAAACATAACTCTAAAGAATGTAGAAAAATACCATCCTCGCTGTCGCTGCATACATCGCCGTGGTTCTCGTTCTCGCTGTCCTCCCCCGCGTACTCTAATGATTTTATGTTTTTCTTTTGCTTGTTTTTGCGTGCAACCGCAAAATGATTAAAACCTCGACATAAGCTGCATTTTTTTCCAAATGCTGGACATTGTCTTGCTCTGTGTTTCGTGTTACACCTTCCACATTGAAAAGCTTCAGGTTGCTGTCCTCTTCTTATAAATTTACTGTTGTCATTTTCTCCGTTTTTAGTGTACATAGAAGAACTCCTGTTACGAGAATTGATGGCATGTATTGGTGTAGAACTGTTCTCCGCTGCTGTCTTTTCTTGTATAGCACGTGCATATTCTTTTGTAGATTCTGCCGTCTTGCAATAATCAACAGCTATTTTTAATGTCAAATCCGATGTTCGTAATAATTTTTCCTGGGCACTTTTGTGAGCAATTCCAAGAACTATTCGGTCTCTAAGAAGACTTTCCTCTTGGTCCCCAAACTCACACGACTTTACTAGTTTTTTTTATCGACGTAAGAAAACTTTCAAACGGTTCACTGTGTTGTTGGTTTCTTGTGAAAAAAACAAATCGTTCATAGACCACATTTTTTTTTGGAGTGCAATAATCAGAATACGCTTTTATGACTTGCATAATCTTTTTTGTCATCACTGCTCAGGTTGCAAGTATCGAAAAGCTCCAGCGCTTCTTCTCCAATGGCGTTTAGGAAAGTGGCAATTTTAACCTCATCTTTCTTAGCATTTAATTCTGCTGCTATTTCAAATACTTTGTAGTTTTGCAGAAATTTTTTCCAATTTGCATGAACGTTTCCTTCTAGGCTCAAATTTGACACTTTTTTTGATGTGATTCATCGTTGTTGTTTTACTTTTGTTATTTCTTTTTTTTTTGTCTCCGCTTTAATTATTTTTAATTTAAGATTTCTTGATGGCTGGTCTTTACTAGCTTCAACTTTCGCACGACCCATTAAAAAATATGTTTTTTTTTTTTTTTTTTTTTTTTTTTTTTTTTTTTTTTTTTTTTTTTTTTTTTTAAGTCGGCTGCGCCATGTGATGTTCTTTATTAAGCAATTTGAATAAGACTGGCTGCACATCATTAACATAACTTAAGTCTAGGGTTTTTACATAGTTGTAACTATATCATACATAAGTGTTTGTGTAATGCATACAATGCAAACACACACACGTACGTATACTACAGTATTTCCTCCAAAACCATTTTAGAATTATTCAAATCACTTAATTGGAATCCAGATAATGTAAAGTTTGACTCAAGAAGTTTTGGTAGACTAAAGGTATTTGTAAAGGAAGTAGATTTGACTGTGACTGTGACTGCTGCTAGAGGAATTCAAATTGAATAAAGTAGACTCTTTTTCTTTTACTCCCAAGGAGAAAAAAAAATTTCATATAACCCTCAAAGGAATACCAGGCAATTTCTCTCCTAGTCTAGTTAACACTGAAATTCTTAAGTTGGACCCATCGCTAAAGGTATTGGTAAAAAGTTTTGAGACCAAGTGGTCTAAAGAAAATAAGATACCTTCGGACTTATTTTTATGTGTTCTGGATGATAGGGAAAGTGTTGTTAAAATTAAATCCATTAAATTCTTAATGAGGCACAGAATTCACTGGGACGCTGGCTGTGAAGAGCTCGGGCACGAAACAATGTTTTAGGTGCCAACGTTTTGGGCACATGTCAGCGTTTTGCTCCTATGCCGTTAGATGTGTAAAATGTCTCAAGGAACACCAGCCCGGTAGTTGTGAGCTGGGACCGAAAAGCGAAACCTCTATTGCGGCATGCGTGAACTGCGGCAATGAGGGTCACCCCGCGAGTTATAAGGGTTGCCCAAAGCGCAAAGAACTGCTTAAAACAAAAGAATTAGATAGATCAACAAAAAACAGTAATAGAGATAACATGAAAAACTCAGTTTTTAGACAAGCCAACAATATACCTCAATTTGACATCTCCTTTGCTGATGTACTTAGGGGCTCCAGCAACCCTGCACCAGCTCCCCCTTTAAAACCGGTCAGTGGTAATATTATGTCCGATTTCATGAATGAATCCAAAAAATTGTTTGGAATACCCTTCCATTTGTTATTTGCCAAGGTTAGAGATTTTTTGCCCTCGTACATTAAATTAGATGAATTCCAAAAACCAGAAGCCTACTTGGGCTTCATCGCCTCAATATCTAACACACCTTTAGCTTAAGTCTCATAACTGCTAACGTCAATTCTTTCTTATCACGAGATAAACAAATAGAAGTCGAAATTCTTCTTAAAGAAATTCGACCTTTTGAAATTCTTTTACAAGAGACTTGTTTTAAAAACAAAACAGAATTCGTTTTAACGACGAATTTGACTTAATTAGCAATAATGATGACCGAGGTACAGGCATCTTGTTGAGCACCTCCTACAAATCCTACCAAAAAACATTCCATAATAACTCCATTTCAGCCACTATTGCCTTGATACCTTTAGATTTTGACAATTTATCTTCAAGACTTGCTCTTGTCTCGATTTACATCCCCTGCAATATTGGTTCCAGACTCCGTCCTGCTCTCGATGATCTTCTGAACAACTTACGTGGTTATGAATATATTATAATAGGAGGTGATTTTAACGCCCGTAGCCCTTTATGGGAAGATTCCACAACAAACATAAATGGGACCCACTTAGCACAATGGTACACCAGCGATCAGTTTCTTGACTTTGATATTGTTGCCGCAGAAGGCCCTACACGACCTAGCTCAGGGTCACATATAAATTTTTACATAATTTCTACAAACTTGCGGGCGCCTGATCACTCAAACCCAAATATCGCATGCCTAACACTTGACCCAATATCTGATCATTTTTCCGTTTTTCTAAACATCCAACTTCAAAATATCTCACCCTTCCCATTTTCAACCCCAAAATTTCGCTGTTTCCAAAACACAAATTGGTCACGTTTCAATCAATCCTTAAATTCAAATGTGGACAATTTATTTATCCCAACTAATAGAAACCTTTCAAATGAAGAAATCGATTTCTTCATTTCCGCCTTAACAGAGACCCTATCTAGCTGTATAAACTCCCACAGCCTTGAAAAGTCCATACATCTGCACCATCGAAAAATTTCAACTGAAACCCTTAAACTTTTTAAAATCAGGAAGAACTGGAAAACAAAATTGAAAAGACTTTACCATCGTTTTGGAGACAGAACGAACAGCGAATACTGTGAATTATCCTCACGAATAACTTGTTTGAGCAAGATAATAAAGGACTGCGTCAGAATCGAGCTAAATAGGCAATTCCGTGATAAACTAAACAGCTTAAAACCGTCACCCAAGATTTTTAAAACAATAGACCAAATTACGAATAGGACAAATAGAAATAACACTAACCAAGAGATTGTTCTCGATGGAAGAAACCTAACCACCCCAGGTGAAAAAATTGATGCATTGAAATCATTTTACACTAATCTTTTTTCACAAAAAAGCCCTCAATGCGACATTGAGCACCTGATCTCAGTGAATACCTCCAACAGCGCCTTCCTATCGTGGAACCAAAACCTTCAAATTTTTAATTTCTCTACAGTTAACAGCTCAATCTCCCCCCAAAATGAGAATTTCGTAACCCCAAATTTAACTAAGTCTATCATCTCCTCTCTCAATAATAAAAAATCATCCGGACCAGATAACATCCCCAACTTTGAAATTCGTAAAGTTAAAAAACACTTTCAAAACACCTAACTCCTTTACTCAACAACTGCATAAATAACAGTTATTTCCCTATAGCATGGAAAGAAGCCAAACTAATCCCTATACAAAAAAACAATAGATCCAATAGCTTAGACAATTTCCGGCCTATATCTCTCTTATCAAAATCCTAGAAAAAATTGGCAAAATCCTAGAAAAAATTGTATTATTAAAATTAGAAAGTTTATGTGAAGACACAGTATTTAGCCAAAATCAGCAATTCGGTTTCAAAAAAGGGCATTCCACCGAACAAGCGCTTCTATACTTTCAAAATAAAATATTAAACAATCTAAGAGCGAAACAGTGCACAGTGGCCCTGGCTTTAGATCTCAGTAAGGCTTTCGATTCAGTTTGGCATGCGGGACTTTTATATAAAATCGAACAACTTAACCTTCCTCCGCATTTCATAAAGATGATCCACAGTTTCCTTTCCGACCGCAGTCTTTCAGTACATTTCGAGAATGAAATCTCTACAACAATCCCAATTTTAGCGGGTGTACCACAAGGAACCATTTTAGGACCGTTTCTGTTCAATATTTACATGTCTGACTTCCCAATCTCCAGAGCCATACTGTATGCTGATGACACGATACTCTTTAGTAACCATGAGAGGCCCCACGAAGCCTTAAATGATGTCAAAAACCACTTAGCCGAAGCCACAGCGTATTATAGAAAATGGGGTATTGACCTAAACTACAATAAGTGTGAGTTGATTTGTTTTCGTAACGCCTCAGGCAAAGGACATCACCTGGCAGTACGCGAAAGCAAATACCTTCAACTAAAGATTAATGAAACTACAATTCCGCTTAAGAATTCGATCAAATACTTGGGTGTGAATATGCACGAAAGACTGAAAATGAACCCCAACGTAAGATCAGCGCTAAATAAAAGCAAAGCGGCTGCTGCAATTCTCAAAACATTCCTCAGCTCGACAGAGGTTGACAAAAAGACCAAACTACTCATATATAAAACTCTGATTAGACCCCTTATCACCTACGGTTTTTTGATTTGGTTCCAAATAACACCTAATGTAGCCATGGAATTACAGAGATTTGAGAGAAGTATAATTAGAAAATGCATTTCCAAAAGTAGAAGACGATCGGGCAAATGGATCAGTAACAAAACCCTATACGAAGAATCGAAAATAGTGCCTCTCTTGGATTACCTTACAATAATGGCCAAAAAAAGAATTTCATCGCTACATAACCATGTTAATCCGATTCTTCGTGATTTATTTACCGAAAACATCACTTTCTCTATCTATGACAGATATTACATGTCTCCGATAAGTATCCTTAGCGAGAATTCCAACCCTGCTTTTGAAGTCACCAATGATGATAGTTCTTCTCTCACTATTCTACAAAAAGTGCGTGCCCAACAGTTATAGGGGCTAGTAAATATACTTCCTAATTTTTTTAGCACAATCAACCTCAAAATTACCTGACTTACCTATAAACGAAAAAAAAAAAAAAAAAATCGTATAATAATCTATGATAAAATATCAGTAATTGCACCTACTGTGTTCCTAGAAACTAGTTCCTAGTGCATTTTTACCCAAGTGCCTATCTTAAACCATGCTGTGAACTAATATTAAGACACTATTATCTAAGCAAATTACAATAAGAGTATTTATTTACAAAGTTAACCTAAGTTATATAATAACATCTAAAATTGTCCTAAAACAGAAAAAAAACAGGTTTACATGTAAATACAAAAGCTGTATAAGTTATTAACTTTATTAACTTTCTTACAAATGCAATATTCACATAATAATCCTATGTTCTGTCAGGCACAACCTTCTGCTGTACCTGACATTTGTTTTCTCTCTCCCCTCCCCCCCCCCTCCTCTAAACACCACCCCCTTTACTTTAGAATAAGTTCCAACCCAAATACAAACTGATGGTCTTTTTGAGTGGACACATTTAATTTAAGTTCAGTACCAGATAAAAAAATAGCACAAAAATAAAAAATAAAATATGTATAGCTTGGCCAATCCTAAGTCAGCAAATAAGAAGAAAAAAAAAAAAAAATGTTAATGTAAAAAAAAAAAAAATGTATAATAAGAAAAATCTCAATAAAGTTTACTTACTTACTTACTTACAGATGTATACACAACAACGCAAGCCGTAGCCGCACAAGTTAACTTTACTTTAACTTGCAGCTGCGGCTGCGTTTGCAGTTTATTGTGTTCACGAAGTAACGGGGAATACACGATACAATCGTCGATACGACTTGGATCGCATACGATCGAATTTGGTTCTCAGTTCAAGGCATTCGACATTGCCATGTCGAAACAGTCGAAATTTTTTGCATACACACGTACAATCATCCCATGCGATATATTTATTGCAGAGAGTGAGAGAGCGGCTACTAATGCAGAGAGTGTGCTGCAACAGTGGAATGAGAGACAAAGTAAAAAGGACTGTATTGGTTAATGGTCTCGTATGAACTGATTTATTGAAACAAAAGTAATGAGTAATAACCTTTAAGGTGTCGCACTCTATTTAGTTGGTGTGCGTTCAACATTTCGTAACACTCCCACCTTTGGATTAATTTACAATTTCTTATTTTTCATCAAATTACAAGTAAAAACAATCAAAACATTTCTTTACTTTACTCTACTTTGAATAACAATATTTTTTTTTTTTTTTAATAAAAACGAAAGATTAACGACTTTAATATGGTATTTACGATTAGGAAAATTAATTCAATGGAACGATATTTAATTTTTCTCGCAAAAACTCGAATCTAACTTTAGGAAGAGCCTTCGTAAAAATGTCGGCCAATTGAAACTCTGTTCCCACTGATTTTAAATCAAATTCACGATTGGCATATTTTTCTCGAATGTAGTGATAGCGTGTTTCAATATGCTTCGATCGTTTATGGAATTCTGGATTCTTCGTTAGTTTGATTGCGCTCTGGTTGTCGAGATGAAGCGTTGGTGGTTCTCGTGATAATCGTTCATCCAAACGACATACCAATCGTTTAAGCCATATGAGTTCTTTCGATGCCTCTGATGCCGCTATGTACTCGGATTCAGCCGTTGATTGAGCTGTACATCGTTGCAATTCAGACGACCAACTGATAATACTTCGACCAAGCAAGAAACAATTGCCCGAAGTTGACTTTCGTTTATCACTGTAAGCAGAAAAACTAAAATTGTTAGGATTTGAATCAAAATGTATACCGTAATCAGCCGTTCCCTTGACATATTTTAAAATTCGTTTCACAGCGGTGACATGAATTTCGGATGGACAATCCATAAAACGACTGACTAGTGATACGCCGAAAGCAATGTCCGCTCTGCTTCCGATAGCCAAAAACATTAACGATCCAACTGCTTCCCTGTATGGAAACGCCACTTGTTTTCCACTTTCCACGGTGCCAAGTTGTTGTTGATTGTTTACAGGTGTTGATACTGCATGTGAATCTTGTAAACTAAAACGTTGTAAAATTTTCTACACATATGCAGCTTGACAGATATGAATCGATCCATCTGGTTTACGATTGATTTCCAAACAAAGGAAATAATTGACGTTCGACGATTCATTCGTTGATGCAATTAATCCATCGTCTACATAAATTGCTAAAATCGTCATTTCACCGTTTCGTTTACAAATAAACACGCACGGATCTGCTTCACATGTTTCGAATCCAAAACGCTTAATAAATTCAGTGAATTTTGCATTCCAGCAACGCGATGCCTGTTTAAGTCCGTATAAACTTTTCACCAATTTGCAAACTTTACCCGATTTATAGTTGAAACCAATCGGTTGTTTCATATAAACATCTTCCGATAAATCACCGTATAAAAACGCTGTCTTTACATCAAATTGTAAAAGTTTCATTTTTTTTGCTGCGCTAACTGCTAGAATAGCACGAATCGAACTGTATCGAACGACAGGACTAAATGTCTCACTGTAATTTATGCCATAACGTTGTGTGAATCCGCGAACTACTAAACGCGCTTTATACCGTTCAATTGATCCATCGGGATTACGTTTAATTTTAAATACCCAACGATTGTCTATGATATTCTCATTTTTAGGAGGATCAACCAACTTCCACGTACTGTTTTTAATTAACGATTCATACTCTTCGTTCATTGCCTTTTTCCATTCGGCACTATTATCTGACTTTACTGCCTCCTCGTTTTAGGCTCATCACTTGTGGCTAAAAAAGTACAACAAAAGTCAGCGGTTGTTTCTTCATTGTGACGTAAACGCGAACTGATAACATTTCTTAAATCGATGTTACAAATACGGCTCCCACTAATTCTGTTGACGAAATTCTGCATCATATTTTGATTTTCATTTGTATTGTTGTCACTCAATTCTTCACTGTCATTTGATTTGCCTGATTCGTTTGCTTCGTTTGAATCATTCTCTCTTTAGTCGCTGAATTATTTGCATTGTTATTATCATTCGATGTATTGCTATTGTCGTTTTCACTCGAAACAACACTATCATCGTTTCCACTTGAAACGCTACTGTCAATGCTTTCTTCTAAAATAACACTGTTATTGTTTTCATTTATCGACGCACTATCAACAATTATATCGTTGAGTTTTTTAGTTGAGATATTCCACGTGTTTTTTAATCTAATAAATGAAAAGATTAGTAAAGTTTTTAACAGTTAAAACACTTATTTAATATTAATAAGTGTTTTAACTGTTAACTTTACTAATCTTTTCATTTATTAATTATATCGTCAGTGTTCACGTTTAAATCAATAGAACTTTGTGATTTCTCATTAACTGTAACACTTTTCTCAATTTTATCGATTTCTGTGCCCGTTTTGCCAAAAATTACGTCTCTTGCGGTTTCAATCTTTCTATTTTCCGGAATATAAACACGAAAACCCTTACAGTTCTCTCCATAGCCAACAAACATACATTTCTTTGCTTTCTTATCAAATTTTCGTCGTTTTTTGTTTCGGAATATGAGTATAAATGACTGAAATTTGGCTTTTCACCGTGCCATAATTCATATGGTGTTTTGCCTTTTACGGTACTTGTGCCAGTTCGATTGATTACAAAAACAGCCGTGTTGACAGCCTCTGCCCACAAAAATTTCTTTAAATCACCTACGGAATGTAACATTGTTCTCGCCGATTCAACTACTGTACGATTTTCTCTTTCACTCGAGCCGTTTTGTTCTGGCGTATATGGAACTGTCACTTGATGTTGAATTCCTTTCGTTTCCAAGAAATTCTTTACATCATTGTTTATGTATTCCGTTCCGTTGTCACTTCGCATCACTTTTATTTTTCGACCCGTTTGAGTTTCTACGAAATTAACAAATAAAACTATTTTACTCGAAACTTCTGATTTTTCACGCAAAAAATAAACGAAACGATAATGTGAATAGTCGTCTTTTAATAACAAATAATATTTTGAACCGCCGAGTGATTTTTCTTCCATTGGTCCGCACAAATCTGTATGTATGAGTTCACCACAATTCAAAGTCTTACTCACACTATTACCAAAGCAAACGATGTGCTTTACCGTATATACACGATTCGCATTGAAAATCACTCTCGTTGATGTATTCGATTCCATTTGTGTTTAAGTATCGTTTGACGTGTGCGATGTTTTGGTGTGCGAGACGTTCATGCCAAATTCGTATGCTCTCTCTTACTGCAGTTACATTCGTATACGATGCTGTTTCATTCTTCGTTTCTTTCGCACGAATCATCATTTTATACAAACCAGTCGTTCTCGCTCCGATTACAACGACTGAACCGCTTCGTGTAAAACTACATCGGTCGTTCTCTGCATACAATTTGCAGCCTTTGTCCAAACAACGACCCTGTGAGAATAGATTGACTGTTAGCTTCGGCACATGAAACGCATCGGCTAAATACTTTTCGTTCCAGTGTTCACCATCAAACACCAACACATTGATGTTTCCTTTGCCTACAGCGTAAATGTATTCTCCGTTTCCAATACGAACTGGATGCGGGTCATCTAATTTTTCGTAATTACTAAACCACTCGCGTCTATTCGACATGTGCTCAGTTGCACCAGAATCCAAATACCATTCTTCTCGGTCTCCGTTAGCGACAAAAACGCAACATAATGCATCAGTCTTTTTGTCGTTTTTCTTTACATTCTCTGGACAGAATCTTTGATAATGCGTATTTTTACCACACTTGTAGCACACACCGCGTTGCTTACCTGACTTATTGTCTTTTCGAAAATGCGATTTCCTTGTGAACAGTGCATCACTTGTACTTATTTCTGAATTTTTTTCCGTTATTCGTGTTTCTTCGATCATGAGACGGGTACAAAGTTCGTTCAACGTTCTTTTGTCCTCTGCCGTTGATTCCCATCTTAAATGCATTGTATTGAGGAGATAACGACATGAGAATACGAGTCATGAGCATTTTATTTGATATATTTTCGCCACGATCTGTTAATTGCTGTTTGATTTCTTGCAATTTTGAAATAAACGTAGCAATGTTATCTTCTGGCTCTTTAGTGTGCGCAAAAAATTTCTGTTGCAAATAATCAATGCTAGTTTCTGATTTCTTCTCGTATACGGTACATAATTTTGACCACATTTCAGCAGCCGTTTTACAGTTTACGGTATGAAGTAACGCTTCTCTTTTGATTGTCGACGATATTGCACGTTGTGCCTTAATATCTAGCTTTTCGAAAACACATAATTTCTTCACATAATCTGCGTCGCTGGCGTCCGGCGGTTTTTTTAATCCAATTACATAGTCAAAAACTTCATGAATCCATAACACCCAATCTTTTTCGTCTTTTTAGCGAAACACTTTATCTATATCACCGTTGCTCATCGTTCGACGTGACCGAGTTCAATACTTTACAGACGTAATACAATCTACCGTAACAGCTAGAACAAGACTACCGTGAGTTAATTTCTTTTCGTTTAATTTGCAAAAAAAAAACGTGTCCAAAAAAAAATAAACCGTTCCGTGAATAAATTCTAACTTTCTATACCACAGTCTCTCTTTCTTTTAACATGCGGCCCATAACCACTTAGAGAGTGTGCTGCAACAGTGGAATGAGAGACAAAGTAAAAAGGACTGTATTGGTTAATGGTCTCGTATGAACTGATTTATTGAAACAAAAGTAATGAGTAATAACCTTTAAGGTGTCGCACTCTATTTAGTTGGTGTGCGTTCAACATTTCGTAACAATTGGTACGATAGTTGTGTATTCTGCGCTTAACTGCATTACCCAATCTTTTTATTTTTATTATTAGCCGTGTTTTATTATTGATCTGATCCGGATCAGATTATGGGTTTGTTAGTGTTACAACAACAAAGCGAAATCCTGCTTTTCAGTTGGATCTATTTTGTGATCTAAAAATTAGTTCTTGTATTTCACACAAGAGGAGACTTTCCAATGAAATCGTTGGTATCATTTCCAATATTTCCAATAACAACAGTATTGCCAAATGAACATTTTTATCTGTGTGAAATGAAATATATTATTATTATTATTATAAATTTTATTAAAAGTAAGTAAATTACAAATTAATACATTTTTTTCTAGTGTTAGCTGCCAGGGCTTTAAACTAGTATAAAGAAAAAAGAAATTTTAAATAAAGTTTGAAAGGTTGAGCGTATTCATTAATTCATGTACATCATTTATATTTTTTGTATTAACATTTGATAAAAGATATTTTAGACTATGGCCTGTTTGGTTTTTGCAGATTAAATCAATTTTTTTGCAAGAAAGTAAATGTGGCATGTTGAAAATGGAGTTGTCGTTGCAATAATTACATGAAGTAGGAGCTTCTTTGTTGAATAAATGTTTATGTGTAGTGTATGAATGTCCCAATCTTAGTCTGATATATATTTTTAGTTTTTTAGTGGAAACATCATTGGGATAAATGGTTTTTAAGCCATTGGGGTTAAGGTTTTTGTATGTATGGTTGTAATTTGACCAAGTTATTTTTTGTTTGTATTTCCAGTTTTCATGAATGAAAGTTTTTGTATCTTTGTTATTGTGTTGGTAGAAAGTAATTAACGGCTCTTCCATTGCTGACTTGGCTGATTTATCTGCCGCTTCGTTTCCTCTGATGTTGGAGTGCCCAGGTATCCATACGATTTTTAAAGTGTGTTTATTAGATATTAAAAGGATCCTTATTTTTGAAATTATTTCGGTGGAGTTAGAAATGTTCTTTAAAGCTAATATGGCTGATAAACTATCAGAAAAAATCACTGTTTTTTTGACTTTTAAACATTTTATGGCTTTGTATTTGCGTTTGTTACAAATATGGATGATTTCAGATTTTTGATAAGATATAATTGAGCCAGAGTATTCACTCCAATCTAATATAGCTCTTACCATAGATGTAAATATATTACTTAATAAGGATAGGTCTTTATATTTGGAAAAAATTATTAGGTCATCAGCGTAAAGAGTGTGACTAACTTTTTGGAATTTGTTTATAATTTTGCTAATTTCATTAAATGCTATATTGAATAAAACGACTGATAAAGGTGATCCCTGGGGGATACCATTTTTTAGTTTATGAATTTTTCAGTGACTATTGTAGTGTTTAATGCGAAAACTTCTATTTGTTAGGAAATACTTTATGTAGTTAAATATTTTTGGACCTATTTTCCTTTTCAAAAGTTGGTTTAAAATTACGTGGGGACCGATTCGGTCAAAGGCTTTTTCGAAGTCGATACTGAGAATTGAAGCGTGGTTTCTTTCAGATAAAGTTGAGGAAATATAATGGTCGACGTGAAGAAGAGCATCCAATGTTGATCTACCTTTTTTAAAGGAAATTTGTCTATCATCTATTAGATTTTCTTTTTCGACGAACCAATATAGACGTTTGGCGATCATTTTTTCCAGAATTTTTCCTGTACAGGGGAGGAGGAGATCGGAGGTGAAATTACAGTTTTTATTTGGTTTGGCGATCGGTATTACGTTTGCCACTTTCCAAGCTTGAGGAATAATGGCTGTTCGGAAGATATTGTTGTACAAAGCCAATAATCGAACTTTTAAGTCGTAATGAGAGTTTTTTATCATCTCATAGGATATTCGGTCAAAGCCAGGTGTTTTGCCTTTAGCTGTATGTAGGGAGCTGTTAAATTCTAAGATATTAAAATCTGTCCCAATAGCAAGGGCCGAGGCGCAGGGGTTGAGAGATTGATTGGATAGATAGATAGATAAATAGATAGATAGTTGTTTTTTATTTGATAACATTTATAATTCTTGATTACATAGTTTACAAAAAACAAAAAGCATGGCTTTTCTGCCGTCTGCCTCGTTGAAAAAACATAATAAATTTAACTTTGAAATAAGATTATTCATAACAAATTCAATAATAGTTACTATAGGTTAGGTTAGGTTAGGTTTAAATGGCTGTCAGGAAAACAAACTGACACACTTAGACCAATATTAGGTCCATTGTGATACCATAAGTATTATGCGAGGGAATACCTCACTTAACAAAACCATTTGGAGCTTTTAATAAAGCGAAGGATATGCAGGGGATCTGTGTGTGCCAGATCGCTTGGATCATCAAGAAAATATTTTCCTAGATGCCGTTTTCTTTTAAAAGAGAGTGCAGGACATGAGCAGAGGAGGTGTGGGATTGTCTCCTCCTCCTCCTCATCTAAGCAACTTCTGCAGAAGTCATTTGAGGGAACGCCAAGTCTTATGGCGTGTCTTCCTATCAGACAATGTCCGGTGATGACATTGATTACGGAGCTAACTTGCAATCTGGCAATTGATAACAAATGTCTTGTGCGTTTTGGATCTAGACCAGGCCATATCCGTTGATAGTTACTATAACCGTTGAACAAATTAAATTTTAAATTGAAAACATCATTAGCGTTCGTTTAAATTACTTAAAAAGTCTCATTAATAATTTGATTTCTATAAAGTAGAGCTAGTTTGCAGTATT
This sequence comes from Melanostoma scalare, assembly GCA_949752695.1. Classification (NCBI taxonomy): domain Eukaryota; kingdom Metazoa; phylum Arthropoda; class Insecta; order Diptera; family Syrphidae; genus Melanostoma; species Melanostoma scalare. The sequence continues at coordinate 106,042,109 of OX456984.1, read as the reverse complement.
GGTATAATTTTTTTACATCCATAGTATTAAGCAGTGTTATCATTTCTTTTTCTGTTAAAATATTGCTTCCGAAAACTTGTCTTCTAATTTCTGTTAAAATCGGACATTTTCCCATGAAGTGCAAAATATCTTCTCGTTCGTTCAAGTTGCACAAAGAGCATATGATCGGTAGGTCCTCTCTATGTGGTTCGAAGTTTAACTGAAGAAGTTCGCCCCGCAACTTAATCATCATCGATATTTCGTCTACGCTATTGACATCTTTAAAATAGTTTTTCTCTCCCAGGTTGTGGTTCAACTGACAGTAAAATTGTCTGTAAAGAGATCCTGCCGCGTCATTTAAACATTTTGCTTTATATTTTGTATCCGCTGCTGATATTAGCTGGTAAAGGGACCTCTTCCAATCATCGTAGTCCGGACTATTAAGATTTAGGACTATCTCACAGTCTCTAGCAAGGTTCATCCAATCTGCATACCAACTTGATCTGGTTCGTATATCTTGTAGAGCTGCTATCATTGGAGATTGATTGGTTTCAGCTAGTATTTTATTTTTCTCATCAACAAATATGGTACTAAAATTGGAGTCATCCGCCAATTTTTCCCAAGTTTGTGCAAAATGTTCGACTATTTCTTTTGGGCAGGTCAAGTCTTTGGTTTCAGTTTTAATTATCTTGATTTGGTGGGGGGACATACAGCTATGGACAAAGAAATAGCACACTTTTAAAAAAATCATAAATTCAAAATTTCCTTTATGTGAAATGTTTGTGATGTTTCTTTTCTTCGGGTATGTAGATTTGATAAACAAATGCAGTCTATCAAGCCTAAAAAGTACCGCAATTTTTGCATCGTCCTAAGTACGAAGCGTACAATCCTATTTAAAGACGGTAAAACATGGAGTGGGAAATTTAATGGTCTGGTGCGTTTTCCTGGCATGGGGTGGGACCATTGGTGAGGATTGATGTCAAAATGGATAAATTCGCTTATCTTGCTATACTGAAGAATACAATGGAACCATATTCCTTTGAGTTCATGCCAATTAAGTGGATATTCATGCATGACAATGACCCCAAACACGCATCAAATATAGTAAAAGCTTGGCTCGTGGATGAACAAATCGATGTCCTAACCTGGCCAGCTCAAAGTCCCGATCTTAATCCCATAGAACACTTATGGAATGATGTTAAGAGGCAGACAAAATTTAAAAATTCAAACGATCTTTGGGCCGGAATCAAAGAAGCTTGGTACTCTATCCCGCAAAGTAGATGCCAGGCGTTAGTTGAAAGCTTACCAAGGAGGTGCCAAGCAACTTTAAAAAATCGTGGTCAACCAACTAAGAACTAACTTGGTAATACCAAAAGATCGTAAAAAATAAATATTTTCACTAAAAATATTTTTTTTTTACGATCATAATTAAGTGTGCTATTTTCTTGTCCACAAGAAATTTGATCATCACTGCAAAACATATTTTTAAAAATTGAATTGTAAAGAAATAATTCCCTCTTACTTATTATTATTAATTCTTAGAAGTCACTTCATGTCATAAAATAGGAAATAAAATATTTAAGTTCAAAAGGAAAAAATAAATGCAGTTTTCATAAGAAAATGAATGAGTGTGCTATTTCTTTGTCCATAGCTGTATGTGCCAGTTAAGGTTTTGATATTTGCCCAGAGCTTTTGCGATGTTGAGTTTTGGTTAATGTTGGATGTAAATTTTTCAAAACTTGTGATGCTTCTTTTACAAGGTTGGGGTAGGACTCAGGGTGTCCAGGGTCTACCCAAGGAAGCTTGGTAAGACTTGGGCTTCGGCGGTAGAACTTCTCTGAATGAAATGAAGACGCGGAAACGATCGGGTATTTTCTTAAGTAAATCTAAGTTTATTACATATTTTACTCTTTTCTCAAAACATAAATACAATTACAAAAATGAGTTTTAATAATTCTGCGGTTAAATTCGGTTTCTGATACTAGTCTTCGGAACGGCAGATCGTCTTGGGGGCGTATCGTCGTTTCCCTGGGAGCGGGATGCTGCGGCGGCTGTGTCCTTTATGCGGCGATGATAAATGCTTAGTTGGCGCTGCGTTAGGCAGGGCACTCTGTCGGCGGCCGCGGATTTCGAGGCAAAGGTCTGCGTTGCGTGGAAGGCAGAGCGATCTATCGGCGGCGGCGGACTGCGTAGGAAGCGCCTGCGTAGTGTAAAACGGCAGAGCAATTTATCGGCGTTGGCGGACTTCGTCGAAAGTGTATGCGTTTGTTTTAAGGCAAAACACTTTGTCGGCGGCAGCGGATTTCGAGGCAAAAGTCTGCGGTTGTGGGCAGTGCTGCCACCCCGCAGATGATGGAGCGCAGTATATAGCTGAAAAAAGCGCAGTAGATTCCAATATACCGCAGTAGATTATACAATATACAAAAAAAAAACACATAAAATATCATTTTATTTACTAATCGAAACAACTTCATCAACAAACAGAAAACTTATATTTGTTTTGGTAAATATTTAGAAGTGGGGCTCCAGCCCAAATCGGTCCAAAAAAATTTTATAACAATTCTGGATTATTTTATAGTATAAAAATAGATGTTTTGAAGTGGGGGAAGACATTTTGCTTACAGAAAACAATTGCTATTTCCATATTTAGCATGAGCAGCCTAATTCTGCGGAAACAGGGTTCAAATAATGAGCCCCGCGAAGCGGGCCATGCGGAAAACTGTTGCATACGGAAACTAATTGCACATAAGCACTTGCCTGATGAATTTTTATACTTTCACTACTCTATTTCCTAACATTTATTGTAAATTCGTATGTATGCAACAGCTTTCCGCATGGCCCGCTTCGCGGGGCTCATTATTTGAACCCTGTTTCCGCAGGGTTAGGCTGCTCATGCTAAATATGAAAATAGCAAATAATTTCCGTATGCAACAGCTTTCCGCATGGCCCGCTTCGCGGGGCTCATTATTTAAACCCTTTTTCCGCAGGGTTAAGCTGCTCATGCTAAATATGGAAATAGCAATTGTTTTCTGTAAGCAAAATGTCTTCCCCCACTTCAAAACATCTATTTTTATACTATAAAATAATCCAGAATTGTTAGAAAATTTTTTTGGACCGATTTGGGCTGGAGCCCCACTTCTAAATATTTACCTAAAAATATAATACGTACATTAATTACATTTTTAGTCAAAAATGAAATTATTTAAAGAAATAAAGGTGAATCGGAAGGAGACCAACAATCTTCTTTGGCTAAACAAATATTTTGAAGAGTTGGAATACTTATAGTGTTTCTTATATCAGTTTTTATGAAAAACAATAAAAGTTAACGAAAATATGCGCTCAAAACACACAAGCTCTCTTAATTTCAGCGACCTTTCGAGAAATGACAACTAGGGACAAGTTTTGAGTATTGTGTTTTTGCATATTTTTGTGTTAGTTAGATGTTTTTTAGCCAACAGCGGCCAGCACAAGTCCATGTTATTTAAAATAGTCAGTGGATGCATTCAGAGTGAACGTGTCTTAGCATTTAAAAAATTTTTATGGACGCGTTTAGGGCAAACTTTGAACAACGATAAAAATTTTGAAAGAGGAGTAGATTCGTTTTGCTGCGCAGTAGATTTCCATTTAAGGCTAAGCGCAGTACATCTACTGCTATAGGAGTAGGGTGGCAGCACTGGTTGTGGGTATTATGGGTAACACGGTTGTGAGGAGAGTATACAACGTCGGTGGAAAACACCAGGACTATGCAACTTCCTATACGATGAAGCTAGATGGCGAGGAGAGTGTACAACGTCGGTGGAAAACACCAGGACTATGCAACTTCCTATACGATGAAGCTAGATGGCGAGGAGAGTGTACAACGTCGGTGGAAAACACCAGGACTATGCAACTTCCTATACGGCGGAGCTAGGTGGCAAGGAGGGTATGCAACGTCCGTCGGTGGAAAACACCAGGACTATGCAACTTCCTATACGATGAAGCTAGATGGCGAGGAGAGTGTACAACGTCGGTGGAAAACACCAGGACTATGCAACTTCCTATACGGCGGAGCTAGGTGGCAAGGAGGGTATGCAACGTCGGTGGAAAACACCAAGACTATGCAACTTCCTATACGACGAAGCTAAATGGTAAGGAGAGTGTACAACGTCGGTGGAAAACACCAAGACTATGCAACTTCCTATACGGCGGAGCTAGGTGGCAAGGAGGGTATGCAACGTCGGTGGAAAACACCAAGACTATGCAACTTCCTATACGACGAAGCTAAATGGTAAGGAGAGTGTACAACGTCGGTGGAAAACACCAAGACTATGCAACTTCCTATACGGCGGAGCTAGGTGGCAAGGAGGGTATGCAACGTCGGTGGAAAACACCAAGACTATGCAACTTCCTATACGGCGGAGACTGAACTAGTCAAAAATCAGGAAGAATATCTTCCACAGGATAGGAGAAAATGTAACTATACGTTAGAGGTATAAAACCTGTATATCTTCTTCTCTGCTTATTGTAAATAATTCACTTCTATTCATAGATTTTTCGGATGCAAGGAAATGTGAATTGTAAGGCAACGACAATATTGCATACAAAAATCGGCTGGCCATTGCCCATGCATTTCCCCATACGGAGATACATACAAGTTAAGAAGTAAACGATATTTGGCCTTTGAGTAGATTTTTATTGCACGATTTAATTGCGTGTGAGCATTTTAAAGGGAAAAGAAAGACACGTACAGTGTTTTGATGCGGGGCTCTGGAGAAATTGTGACGCTTCGTCACAAACTTAACTTTTTTTCAGTTTTTACTGTTTTTCGGAACTTGGCATTCAGTTTCTTATAGAGAACAAGGTTCAAGTCGGTGGGTGATTTTCTAAAATTTTACCAAGTTTTTTGTTTTTGTTTGCGAAGGGAATCAATTTCTTTATTCCACCAAGGGACCGTTTGATTGAATTCCGCTGTCAGGCAGATTTCCCCATTCAGCTGGGACGATGATCAAGAATGCCGTCCTCCCGACCTAGAGGAAGTTAAGCTTGCCATATGCAAACTTAAATCAAATAAGACTGCAGGTGCAGATGGCCTTGATGCCGAACTTTTCAAGGCATCTGGAGATCAGTTGAAAAGGAGCATGCACCAGCTGATCTGCATGATATGGTCGAAAGAAAGCATGCCCGATGAATGGAACCTCAGTATCGTATGCCCGATCCTAAAGAAAGGAGACCCTCACAATTGCGCCAATTACAGAGGGATAAGCCTCCTTAACGTCGCTTATAAGATCTTGTCTGCTGTAATATGTGAACGTCTGAAACCCCACGTCAACAACTTGATAGGTCCTTATCAATGTGGTTTTAGACCAGAGAAGTCCACAATATACCAAATTTTCACATTACGGCAGATCTTGGAAAAAAAACGAGAACATAATATCGATATTCACCACCTCTTTATCGATTTCAAGGCCGCGTATGACAGTATTTACAGAGACGAGCTGTATAGAGCCATGTCTATTTTCGGCATCCCTGCAAAGCTCGTACGACTATGCAGGATGACTTTGGAGAATTCACGCTGCTCCGTCAAGGTCGGAAAAGAACTCACCGAGACCTTTGATGTCGAAAAAGGCTTTAGGCAAGGCGACAAACTGTCATGCGATTTCTTCAACATCATACTTGAACAGATTGTAAGAAACTCAAACGTCAACACCAGAGGAACAATCTTTCAAAAGTCTGTACAATTACTCGCCTATGCAGACGATATTGACGTAATGGGAAGAAAAAAGCGTGATGTCATAGGTGCTTTTGCGAGTATTGAAACAGAAGCGGCAAAAATGGGTTTGATGGTTAATGAGGGCAAAACGAAGTATATGCTGTCATCAAACAAGGACACAGAACATCGACGAATTGGACAAAACGTCACAATAGACAGACATAACTTCGAGGTAGTACAGGACTTCGTCTACCTAGGATCCGCTGTAGACACGGACAACAACATCAGTGCGGAGATCAAACGGAGAATAACTCTTGCCAACCGTTGCTTCTTTGGGTTAAGAAGGCAATTGAGAAACAAAACCCTCTCTAGAAAAACCAAGGTGACCTTGTATAAGACCTTAATCATCCCAGTCCTGCTGTACGGCGCGGAAGCATGGACCTTATCGAAAGCGGATGAGGAAACTCTTGGTCGTTTCGAAAGAAAAATTCTCCGAATGATCTTTGGTCCCGTATGCGAAGACAATGTGTGGAGAAGAAGATACAACAACGAGCTGTATGAGCTGTACCGCGACATGGGCATAGCCAGAAGAGTACGCATCGCGAGGCTACGATGGTTGGGCCATGTAGAGCGGATGAACCCAAACGCTCCGGCTCGTCGGGTGTTCGAAAGCACATTGCAGGGAAATCGCGGAAGGGGAAGACCTCGTCTCAGGTGGCGCAATCAAGTGGATGAAGACCTCAACCGACTTGGAGTGCGAAACTGGAGAGAGCTCGCCCGAGATCGAAATCGTTATAGAAGGATGTTGGTTGAGGCCCAGGTTCACCCCGAACTGTAATGCCCACCTAAGTAAGTAAGTAAGACCGTTTGATTGATTGAATGATCTTTATTTAGCTTTGAAAAGTAAGCTATTTAGTTTACAATTTTATATAAATTCATAAAATTTATAAAATTTAAAATCTTACATTCGGTTTAGTTGTTTAGCTAAGAATTCTTGTTATACTTATATATTTTTATTATTATACCACATTTTCTTGAATGTACTGAATGAGTTTTCTTTTAAACTCTATTAAGTTGTTTGCATTTTTAATTTCACTTGGTAAATTGTTAAAACCATGGAATCCCATATAATATATTGTTCTTTGACCCCTCACAGTTCTTGATCTTTCAATTCTAAGGTCATTATTGTTTCTCAGGTTGTATTCCAAACCAACATTTGTACGTACATTTTCACATAAATATTCTGGATACATATTATTTTTTATTTTAAACACAAATGTCATAGATAACATAAACAGTCTTTGATTTACATTTAACCATTTCAGCGAATTTAACATCTGCCTTATTGGTGTGTATCTATTACATTTTAAAACACATCGCATAATCTTATTTTGTTGCAATTGTAGTCTATCTTTATAGCTTTGAGGACACATATACAAAAGGCTAGCACAATAATCAAAATGAGGTTTAATCAACACATTACATAAATTTACAGCTGTATTTTTCGATATATTCACCCTTATTATGGTAGGCGTTTTGCTTGAACGACAACTTTCATTTAGGGAAATCGGTATTATGAAAGTCACTATGTAGTCGTTTTATCTAGCGTTACGCCATTTGACATTTAGCGTTCAGTGGAATGTAATTTTTTTGAACGACACCCTGTCATTCTTCGGTATTGCAGCTGTCGTTTTATTTCAGTTAAACGACTATTAAAACGCTATTTTTGTCGACTTTAAATTTGCAAACGCCAAGATTGTTTTACTTGAATAAAAGTGTAAGTTGTAGTTGGTTTCTTCTTTTTTCTTAAATAACTTTTATTTTGACTGAATTTTGGGTGAAAAAAAACAAATCAGGAGCATATCAAAACATTAATCGATCTGATGGAGCAAAATCCTCAACGTGCAACAAATTTCTCCCAAACGGATTACAAAAAAAAAAAGAAAAAAGAATGGATAGCAGTTAGCGGTTAGAACTGAAAAAGAATGGCAAAAGTTAAAATAATTGAGAAACGATATCTTTTCATGCCGTATTTTTCATGTGTGTATATTTTTAAAGGTTTGGTTCGATGCAAAATTTTAAGTTAAACAGAATTAAACAGATTCTGTTCAATAAAAAGCAAATGAAAGTCACTGTAGTTGTAGTTGTAAAGGATTCTTCTTTCTCTTATCAGATTATTTTTGTTTTGTTTCTAATATCCTCTGCCCTTCGTTGTCCTCGCTACACCACTATTTCTCACTGCAATTAACAGAGGAAAACTATTCATTTTCATTTGTTATTCAAAAACAATTTAAATTTCAAGACAAAACCAGAATTTCTATTCAAATCCAAATCTGTCATGATCAGCTGATCATGTGGAAGGCGTTTGGATTGTAATTAAGTGGCGTTCAAGGTACGTAATACCGATACTTAAACGCCTAAAAAGTGACTCGACAAATAAAGTGACTATTGTCACTCAAGTGTAACGCCTTTCATAATAGGGGTGATTTTTTCTTATTTTTCTGAGCACACCGACTTTCTTTGATATTTTTTACATAAATAACTAACATGTTCATTGAAGTTAAGCTGTTCATCTAGAATTATCCCAAGATATTTTATTTGTTTAACACTTTCAACTTTTTCACTGTTTATATATACATCAAAATTAATAGGCGAACTTACTGGACTACATTTAAACATTATACATTTGGTTTTAGCAACATTGATAATAAGCTTATTCATTTTTAACCAAGTGCTTACTCTCTCAAGGTCTTGGTTTATACCTTGTATACAGTCTTCCACATTTTTTCCAGAGATGTACAGCAAGCTATCATCCGCAAACAGCACTAATTTAGAATGCTGAATCACCTTGCTCATATCATTAATGAAGATCAGGAACAGCCACACTCCCAGTATTGTACCTTGTGGTACTCCCACATTCACCCCTACTGGCGATGATACTTTCCCATTTACCGAAGTCCGTTGGGTTCTTCCCGATATAAAGGACTTAAACCACTTCAATTCCACACCCTTTATGCCATAATGTTTTAACTTTTTTAATAATATTTCGTGGTTCACTGTTTCGAAAGCACGTTTCAGGTCCAGAAAAACAGCAATCACCACATTTTTATTGTCTATTTTTTTCCTCCAATCGTTTAGCACAAAGTTCAAATTTGTTTCACATGAGTGATTTGCACGAAATCCTGATTGAAAGTTATCGAGCAGACCATAACTTTCTAAATGATTTTGGAGCTGTATCACTACACATTTCTCTAATATTTTTTCATACAGGGGCATCATATTTATTGGGCGATATTCACTGAAAGTTTTGGGGTTTGGTATCTTTTTAATTGGTATTACAAGTGCTTCTTTCCAGGAGTGTGGAAAGACACCGATATTTAAGGACACATTTATAATTTTCTCTAACACTGGACCAACAACACACAGGGAGTCTATAAACATTTTGGTGCTCATAAAATTAAAGTCACTTTTCTTGCTAAGCATATCTATTGCACTTCGTATACTAATTATGTTGAATAGACTGAACTTAAAATCTAAATTGCACTGCTCAAGTAAATTTGAATAATCACAAAATATCACAGATCGGGTTATTTCATGTATAGACTGAACAAAAAAGTTGTTGAATTTGTCACACATTATTGCACTATTATTTATCACAGAACCATCTTCTATTTCTATTTCCAATATAGTTTCGTCACTTTTCTTAAGAACGTATTTCTTTAACTTTTTCCACATGTCCTTTTGATTATTTGCATTTTCAATTTGGTTTTTTATAAACAAAGATTTAGCTAGCCGAATTTTCCTTTTGAATTGGTTTCTACATTGTTGATACGCGTGCCATATATTTTCATTTGTAAGAACAGCCCTTCTATAAAGATTGACTTTTCGCATTTTTTCCACTTCTAGTTCAGAATTAAACCACTCCGCGTTACTATAAGGAACTTTTTTCTCTACAATCATGGAGTCGACAACACTTTTTAGATTATACACAAAATGATCACATAGGACGTTCAAGTTAAGTGATTGCTCAGAATCAATAACAAAAAAGGGTATTTCCAGGAGTTTTGACACAAAAAGATTTTGATTATAAGAACAGTATCTAACTGTTTTATTATAAATATGGTTTATTATAAATATGTCAATGGATTCGTGGTCACTTATTTTGTTATTATTATTCACTCTTCCAGTAACTACGTCAGTGCAGTTTGTGATCACAGTCAATCAATGTTTTTGAGTTACTTGTTATTCGCGTAGGCTCATTTACAATCATGTTTAGACCGTTATCGTTAAAAATGTTTGAAATTTTTCGCGTGTACGTGTCCGTTTCATCAAACCAGTCAATATTGACGTCACCTACCATTATAAATCTACCACATTGGGATAGATATTCTAACCAGTTTTCTAGTTCTTTACAAAATTCACTTTTCGATGATACTCGACTAGGAGATCTATATACACCACATATACAGTAGACTCGCGGTAACGTGAACTATTAAAAACCGAGCGTGTTCATGTTTACGGGTTGTTCACGTTTACGAAGGTGTATCTCTTTGAATTTTAAAAATAAATTTTACACATGTTTAAATTCAAATTCATACATTTTATTTTATTTTTGTATGTTAAGAAAATTTATATAAATTACACACGTAAAAAATAATAATTTTTGTTACAAAAGGAATAAGAATCCGTTAAAATTAATGAAAAAACGTGTTATTTTTTTTTAATTTTCTTTTTTTGCAGGTCACTGAATACGTCTTTTTCGCGAAGATGTTTAAGTTTTTTAGATTTAATTTATTATCAATGAAAACTCAATACCGCGCACAAAACTGACTACCACACCACAATAAATTATCAGATAGTTTTGTTCACGTTAGCCGGTGTTCACGTAAGGCGATGTTTTTGTTACCGCGAGTCTACTGTATGTATCACAGGATAGTTTTCATATTGCACTCTTAACATTTTTTGATATGTGTTGTTTGATTGGGGAATAGATTGGTTTGCTGCAGTACGTATTGTTTTATGAATTAGTGCAGATTCTTTATTAATATTGGGAGACGTTTCTCTTGTGCCCAATTCATTTGAAACGATGTTTCGAAAGAGGTCCCAGTTTGCTTTATCAAGCAGAAATTTTTTTTGATGTTTAATCTGGATATTGCAAAGGTCAAAAGTGAATGTAATTAGTATGGGGAAATGGTCGCTGCCAGAAAGATTATCTGAAATATCCCAGGTAGTTTTATGGAGGAGGGATGGAGAAATAAGAGATAGGTCAACATGGGTTAAGGTTTTGTGGGTTGAAAAGTGGGTAGGTCTGCCGTCATTAAGAATCGCTAATCCTGAATTAGCGATGAAATGTTCGACAAGCTTACCCCGTTTGTTTGGTTTCTCCGAGCCCCATGACGGGCTCCAGGAGTTAAAGTCGCCTGTAATTAAAATAGGGATATTAAATCCGACTAAGATATCTTGGAGATCATTTACTGAAAAAGTTTGTTCTGGGTGGATGTATAAAGAAATAATTGTAATTGGAACTGCTAGGTTAATTTGGACTCCTACTGCCGAAATATTTGAATTTATTGTTATAAAGGTATGTGGGATAGATTTATGGACAAGGAGAGAGACACCTTGCTTGGAGGTTGATATAGAGTCAAAATTATGGAAATGTGAAGAGTATTGCTTTGGTGGGAACGGGTTATGATTGAAAGGTATATGGGTTTCTTGGAGGGATATTATGCTTGGTTTGATATCATTAATAATAATTTGTAGTTCATGTAAGTTGTTTAAGTAGCCATTTAGGTTCCATTGTAGGATTTTTAGTAGTTGGTTATTGTGTTGTGTAGCTTTGTTGGTGTTGGGCATGTTTTTTTGTTGGGGAAAATTTAAGGTGTTGTAATTTGTGTTGTGTTCATTATGGCTCCGCGATGCAGACGTTGAAGCAAGGGGGCTCGGTGCCGAGCCCTCCTGATTCAACATCAGGACCGCGGAGCCGTGTTGTTGGCTGTATTTAGTATTTTTATATGGAATCATCATAGTTTTCGTCCTCGGTCATGTAATAGTCGTTGTTTGAAATAAGTGAGCTGGTTAGATTGGTAAGTGGGCAATTTGGATTTGATGGAGTTTGGATTTGGGAGTTTGGAAGTGGGGAGTTTGAAGGTGTATCATCTGTAATAGAAATATTTTTTTGCGGTGTAGAAAGAAAGTTATATGTAGGAGTGGATGAGCTGAAGTTATTGTTTATGTCTTCCGGGAGGGGAGTTGGTGATATGGATGTGGTGGCTGGAGAAAGATTTATATTGGAAGTTTGTTTGGGTGTAATAATGGGATTGTTTAGGGGAAAAGAACATTGAGATACATTTTCCTGTGGGGTATTTGAACTATTTGGCAGATCGGTATTTATAGGAGTACATATTTTGGTTTATAATTGATTGGTTTTTGGGAGTTGATGTTGAAGCAGTAGGTTTATTTAAGTAGGAATTACCTTGCGTAACTTTGGCATATGAAACAGAAAACATTGGAGTAGGATTTTGCTCTTTATATAGTTTGCGTGCGTCGGCCATGCTACACTTTCGGATTGATTTTATTTTCAGAATTTCTTTAGCTTTGATGTAAATTTTGCAGTCTTTAGAGGAATAAGGATGTTCTTCGAGGCAGTTTGCACAAGAAGTGCGTGAACAATTTTTGGGTGTATGGGGAGGAAGATTGCAATTTTCACAAGATGCTGTGCCAGTGTATCTTTTAGTGGTGTGGCCGAGGAGTTGGCATTTACGGCATCGCATGGGATTCGGGTAAAATTCTTCAACTTTAACATTATACCATGTTAACTACACTTGGTGGACGGAATCGGTCAAAAGTGAAGAGAAAAAGTCCAGTTGGGCGAAGTTCACCTTCGTTTGTTGGTTTTTTAAATTTGAAAACATCGGTGACACCTTGTGATTTCATTTCTTGTATGATTTCGTTTTCAGGAATGTTTATGAGGCAGGGTGAGTATACTGTACCTTTACAGGAGTTCAAATTAGAGTGTAGTTTTACGGAGATCGGACAAAGATTGGCAAGTGTTTTCTTGGAAAAAAATAGATTCGCAGCTTTTTCTGTTTTAGCTAGGATAAGCAGACTTCCATCACGTAATTCCGTTATGGAATCATAAGCGGTGGAGATTCCATCAATAGCCTTTTTCAATAAAAATATGCTAATCGAAGACAACGGTTGTTTTTCATCACTAGACGAGATTATTAAAAATTTGGGGCCATTCAAGGTTGGATCAATTTGAAACGGTTTATGGAGATCAAGGTTGACGTTAGTTTTTTTTCTTTTTTTGTTGTTGGGTTGAGTTTGTATATCTTTATCAAGGATGGAAAATTGATTGCTCGAAAGCAATCTTGGCCCAGAGGCCATAATTAATAGTTTTCACAAGAACTGAGAAAGAATAAATTTGTTTTTGCGCGTTACCGAAGAAAAAATGGAAACAGTAAGAGAGATAAAAAATTTATGAAAGTAGCGGGAAATTTATAATCACTGACGCCGAAAAGAGATAAACTATCAAGAGCAAAAGAAAATAGGTGTTGCCGGCTTGAAGGTTAGACGGTGACTGGAAATGAAATATATTTTAGATAGATAGCGAGAAACTTCACATTTATTTATTTTTGTATAATACATGACATAATGAAAAAGTTTTATAAAACAAAACATATATTCGTGAAATTAATAAGAATTAGTGCAAAAAAATGTATGTTTGACAAAGTGCATAAGCATCATTTTTCCCTAAAAAAGAACAGAAAATTAACCATTGAAAAAAAAGTTCGTAGGGCAACTCTGCAACTCTTTTGAAATGTCAGTTGAAAGAGCGAGTTTCTCACAGCTTCCAACTGGAAATAATAAAAAATATGCTGATCTAAAGCTGTTTTATTATCAAGATCCGATCCGGATTGGATCATTGTGATAATAAAACACGGCTATTATAGTACTTTCAACGAGTGTCAGTTTTGTTCCAAATACATAATTGCATTTACTTGTTTATTATTTTTGTGTTATCATTTTGTCAACGACATAGTGCCTTTGACTTTTTTATCTATTTCAACTTATTTATCACATTCACCCCTATTACAGGGCCCGTCGTAGCAATTTCGTACTACGAATGTCAAGTAGAAGTGACTAAAAACATCTTCGTAATGAACGCTTGGCAACAGATATTTGTAACTTGTTAATAACTTTATTAATAGTAACAAATTTTGTGGCAAAACATTCATACAAGGGCGTCTGTGATGCTTCTATTGTGGTATTCGTAGTCCGAAGTCGCTACGACGCGACGGGACTTGTGATAGAGGCCATTATCTTTATTTACTTACATTGGATTGGAACAGAGCTGTATAAAAATTGATGTATGTATACATTTTGCATACGGTGCGACAAAAGCCGATGACGGATACATTGGGTCAAGAAATGAAAGAAGAAACCAATTGGAGAAGGATCTATCTATTTTGCCAAAATTTTGCATTATTAACGGTTACTTTTTCTTTAATAATGCTCTTACTAATTTTGATTCAAACCGAAAAAATATTTCTTAGTTTGAGAAATTTAAGAAAACGAATGGTACTTTATAGAATCAAATTTTGTAGTTGAACTGTCGTTAAATCCGGTAATAATTATAATAAAATAACGATCACCTTATATTGATTTAACCGAACAAAGACTTATGGTTTTTGGTCCAGTATGCGAAGACAATGTGTGGAGAAGAAGATACAACAACGAGCTGTATGAGCTGTACCGCGACATGGGCATAGCCAGAAGAGTACGCATCCCGAGGATACGATGGTTGGGTCATGTAGAGCGGATGGACCCAAACGCTCCGGCTCGACGGGTTGTCGAGTCGGAGGGGAAGACCTCGTCTTAGGTTTCGCAATCAAAAGAGTTACAACTGCGCGTTAAAAAAATAGCACCACTGCTTCATCATACCAGTTTAAACGAAAACATCGTAAATATTGAAAGACATTTATAATGATTTTATTATTTAGAGGTAGTCCACCAAGCTGTACTATTTCAGCTCTCAACGTGCCCATTCAGTTACAACTGCGCTAGTGTATCACTGCAAGCCAAATGCGCTACTGTATCGAAGCTTCGCTTTTGGGGGCGTTAAACAATCGTATCCGGATAGCTTTTTGTTGTTGTTTACGTGTTAAAGCGTTTAGCAGTGTCACAAACCCATTTCTACTAAAAAGCTATCTAAAGGTATCCGAGTATTTTTGGTATACCTTTCTATTCAAGTGATCAGCTGATGAAAATCTTATTTTATTTTTATTTCTTTTCATGTTGATTTTTTGTTTAGTGCACACCTTAAGTCTCTTAAAATGCATGAGAAATCGAAAAAAATGAATTATAAACGTCTAGCAAAGATACATATTTTGAATGTTTTTCTGTTTTCAAAATTCGAATTTTAATATTTCAGAGCTGTTGTCTCCAACAATCTGGAAAAAGATATCTGAATCATTCAAAAAGGTATCTGAGATACGGCTATCCGATAGGTTCTTGAACGTGCTCATTGAGTTGCAACTGCGCTAGTGTATCATTGCGCTATTGACTCTATAGCGCAAAGGCACTCTGGGGCAGTTTCAACTCAATAGCGCAGTTATAACTCAAATGCACCTTTGTTTCTGTTCTCTTAACCCTCTACTGCACAAGGAGCCATATATGGCTTTTGAATTTTAAATGTCGATTACTGCGATTTCACAGCTGCCACAGTAAAAGTATTTGTGCATTTGGTTTTATCTTTCTTTGCGCAATCGCCAAAAACCACCATCAAGTTATACAGTGCGCGCAGTTAAAGTGTAGTCCGAAAATACTAAAATAAAAGTTTGATTATTATTGACTACAGAGTACCTAGAAGGTAATTATATTTTTTTTAGAGTGGGCGAATTCCTAAACGCAGGCCATGCTGAGCAAGTCAAATGCTAAGCAAAAATAATTACAAATAAAATTTGCAATGCAATTAAAAGTATGCAAGTGTTTTTTGATAGCTGCACAAATTCACTTGCAATTGCGGGAAAAAAAGCAATCTGGTACGTTTAGGGACATTCTGCTTCGAAGGGATTTTTTGTCGGCATTTAGGAACAGTGTGCTTTGCATAATTTGTGCAAGACTTGCGTTTAGGAATTCGCCCAGTGTTTCAATATTCGTAAGTCGAATTTAAGTGTAACATTTTCAATTATGTTCGTCAACTTCAAGATATGACGAGTTTTTGACAACGTCCATATATGGCTCCTTATCCATTTACAACTATTTTTATGGATATTTTTATACATATATGGTTGCTGGGAGTTGAAAAGTCTTCGAAAAGAGGGTGACCTTCCTCAACTTCAAGCACACTCCAAACCGCCAACAAACCAATAGAAACTCAAATCTTTCAATTCTTGTTTGTTTCACCTAGTTCTTCAAAGAAAATAGGTTGACGTCAAGATTTTCCGCTGAATTCCGTTTGCTTGGACACTGTAGATCACCTTCCTGAATTGCAAAACACAAGACAACAATGCCAAAAATACTGCAAATACAGGTCTTTCATTATATGTAAAAAATGTAGACTGAATCTGCGCCCGAACAAGGATAGAAATAGTTTCGCACCGTTTCATACTTAATTTATTTACTGTAAATATTATTTACTATAGTAAATTTAAGTTTTTTTTTTAAACAAGTTACATATTTGTTGGTGGTACCGTGGTGCGATGGTTAGCATGTCCACCTGCTAACCCAGAGGTTCGAGGTTCGAATCTCAGCAGAGGAAAAAAAAAATGTTTTTTCCCGGGTATCACCTTTCGCGAGGAATTGGCAAGTCCTCCGTTAGTAAATTCATGCCATGAAAAGCGCTTTCTCAATTAGCCGTTCGGATCCGGCATAAAATTGTAGGTCCCCTCCATTCCCTCACAAGGTATGGTTGTGAGAAATGCGCTAGGCCCAGGGGCTCCTCGCTCTGTAGCGCCACCCTATTTATTTTTTATTTTATTTTTTACATATTTGTTTATAATTATATTTAAGAAATCTTTTTTGTTGCCAAGCCAATGAACGGAATTCAGTTTTTTTTTTTTTTGAAAGTGCGTAGCTGCACAAGGGCCAATATATGGCGAAAATTATTAACTTTTAATAAAATTTGTTTAAACAATTTTTTTTTCTTTCATTCCCTTAATTAAACTAAATGAAAAACAAAATCGACGACAGATAATTTTTTTTTTGGATCATAGTGCGTGCAGTAGAGGGTTAACGCTGTGCTATCTATTTTCGAGTACACTACTATATTATTGTGTGTGTGCTAAGGGATGATTTTTGCCTGTGACTTGTGTGTGATGCTGTTGGTTATTGGTTCTGTGTTGGGTTGGGTTGAAAGCGCTCTATAAGAGTGTTCAATGACCTGTTCTGGAACAGTTTCAGATAGAAAAGATCAGCCTTTTGGTGTTCAATGAGAAATTTTCTGTCCTTTTCTGATCTTTTTTAGGGGTTTTTCTTTTTTAGTTCCGAACAGTGAACAGAACTGAGAAAGAACAGCGTGAACGTGTTCTGAACTGAGCGTGTTCAGTGAGCTGCGCTCAGACTCTTGCTCTAGATGCCCCGTCATTTTATTTCGAGCACGTAGAGTGCGCTCGCGTAGTGTTCCGAAGAAAAAAGAAAAACATTTTGAGCGTTCAGATATTGCTGAACTGAAAAAGAAATACTCTTACGTTTTTGACGTTTCACTTATCTGTTCGGAACTAAAAAAGAAAAACCCCTTTTGTGTTCAATGAGCTGTTCTTGAACAGTTTAGCACAGCATTTTCTGCACCTCCTCTTGAGCAAGTGCAAGTTTGGTGAAAACTGCCAAAAGCAGCTGTTGACTTTTTGCTGGTAATATTTTAAGCGCATTTTAATTTTAATTTGTTGTGAAAAGTTAAAAAAATTTTTAAAAAATCAGGAAAATAACACCTAACCTTGTGCTGAAAATAAAATTACTTATTCGTGACGAAAATACGCTAAATTAAATTGATATCAGAAAAAGAAAAATTGGTGGTTGCTTTTTTTTTCGTTTTTGTTGTTGCTTTTTTTGACAAGTTTGCTTGTTCTCACTTGTCTGACGTTTTTGACTGCTTCTGTGCTGTGCTGTGTTGTTCTGATCTAAAAAAAAGCCATTGACATTGAACACATCTTATATGAAGTTAGATTTGCAATGTTTTTGTTTGTTGGGTAAGTTTTATGTTGTACTAGCTGACCCACCCGTCGCGGCGTAGCTCAGGCCCTACTTTTATCAAATTGAAAGTTAAGTAAAGCAGTCTCTAAGCTTTCATTCTAGTGGCATAGTGGGGATGAAATATAGTCTATGCTACTCAGGGGCAATCAACTCTAACGATGACAAATTTTGGAATAGGTCCAGTATTTTCCAAGTTCCCGGATATGTTTCAGCTCCCATTCCGTTTCCGTTTGGGGATGAAATATAGTCTATGTAACTTGGGAATAACACCGTGTTGTAATAGTGAAAACCGTATTGAAATCGGTACAGTGGTTTTTTAATTCGTTCCCGTCCCTGTGGGAAAATGCTAATGATGACAAAGTTCTATGTTCGAAAGTGATTAGAACGTACTTTTCATCTCTCCGGCGAAAAAATTTATAAGCGTGTCAAAGAATACATTCTAAAGAATTTTTGTGCGCGAGTCATTCATTTAATTGTTTTTAACAAATTGAAATAAAAAAAAAGATACAAAACTTTGTCCTACAGCATACGTTTCATACATATATACAACTTTGCACAATGTCATCGTCGTCCACAGTTAATAACCGCGGTAATTTGGCTCGAGTGCAACACCAACAAGCAACAACTTCGAAACCGAATTCGCCGAACACGAAGCCTGACAAAAACATCGATCGGAAAACGGGAGTCTCTGAAAAAAAGCCCTCTAAATCACCATCACAAACATTAACAACAGATTCCCCTTCTGCTCAGACCGAGTCACCCAAGCTTCCTCTCTGTGCTCTAACATCACACACATGTCTTACATTGGCGGTTCTTCATGCAGAATTGACTAGGCACACCGAATCAATTATAACAACCGTGAAATGTGAGATGGACAAAATTCGCGATGAAGTATTGGTAAAGGTGCATGAAATCGAAGCACAATTAATTGAACACATCAAATACACCAACACAGCCATAACTGATTTATCAGACCGAACTAATAAAGTAGAACTTAACATAAACAAAGCTCTCACCGGCGAAATCACGTTCTACGATATAAATGGTTATGAGCTTTTTAGAAGTGATCGAATAGATCGTTTGGGGGAGGAGTGGCTGCTTATGTTTGCATTGGTCTACGAGGTCGTGTGGTGTGCAAATCTAACGCAAACTGCACATCCGACTATTTGTTTGTTAATGTTGCTTGTGGTGCCGAAAGTTTGCTGCTAGGAGTTATCTATAGACCAAATAAGAACCTTGATATTTCACATATTTTTAATATTTTAGAGGGAACTTCTTGTTCATTTCCCAACATTATCATCACAGGAGATCTAAACTGTGATCTGCTGAATAGTCGTACTTCTGCTACACTGATTAATAGTTTTAGAAGCATTGACTTAACACCTGTCTCTTGATATACAAGATTTTCTTTCTTTAGTTGTATTTCGTTTCTTTATTTAGTAAATTTTCTTTTTATGTTGTTACAATTTATACTTTAATACTTTGTACAATTTCAACAAGAAAGATATATATGTGGGGAGGCCACCAAAAAATTAGACAAAAGCACGTCTTTGCTTGTCAAATGCCAAAAGAAGAAGAGAGTGAGAACCGCATGTCATGGATGACATTTCCGGCCAGGTCGGCAGTGTCCACACCATCGCGAAGTTGGGCGCGGTTGAATATGTATCACTCACTCCAGCACCAGAGATGTGCAAGGAGGAGTGATACATACTCTAAGCCATAGATGGCGTGAACATTACCGGCCCCCTTGGCATATAGTGCCAAAAGAAATTTATGTGTACTTCTAAAGTTATACAATTTTAAAATATAATAATCATTAATTAATCAATTCAAAGGTAATACAAAATGGTTGTAGAACAGTGATCTGATTTCATTTGATTTCTTATTAAATTTTCAGTTGTGTTCTCAGTTGTGTGTGCTGTTTTAGGTAAAAAAAAAAAAAAACAAAGTTAAAATTGAGTTTATAGATACTTCATCTAAAAAATATATAAGTTTATAGATACTTCATCTAAAATATGAATGTATTGAATTACGACAATTCATTTGTTCCTTAGTTCAATCAGTTATAGGCAAACGACAAAGTTTGACTATTGGGCGAGTAAATTCACCAAATCGCGTTTTTATTGTTGCCACCCGCACTCTACCATCTGGACCAGGAAATACTTTAATGATACGACCCATACACCAATCAGTGGATGGAAGGTTTTCCTTTTTAATTAAAACAAAATCACCGATTTTAAAATCTTCAGTAGAGTAATGCCATTTTGTTCGTTTATGAAGCTCTTTGATATATTCTTCCTTCCAACGTTTGCTGAATTCATGCTGAATTGATTTGAGCTTTTCCCAGCGGTTTATGAGTGAAAGAGATTTTTCTTCGGGCAACAGTTCAGGAAAAGTTAAAAGTGGAGTTCCTGTCAGGAAATGACCTGGGGTTAACGCTAATAAGTCGGTAGGTGCATTTGACATAGGACATAAAGGTCGCGAGTTTAAGCACGCCTCTATGCGAGCTAATAGTGTAGCGAATTCTTCGAAAGAAAAATGAGTATGAAGTCCGATTTTACGAAAGTGAGTTTTGAAACTCTTTACCCCGGCTTCCCAGAGCCCACCCATATGGGGAGCACCTGGGGGAATGAAATTCCAGTTCAAGCCTTGAATCCCATATTTGGCTAAAGTTAATTCTGGAAATGAAGAATGAAGCTTTTTAAACTCATTTTTTAACGCCGTGTCAGCACCAACGAAATTGGTTCCATGGTCTGAATATACAGAATGCGGAAGACCCCGCCTTGCAACAAACCGAGCAAAGGCAGCTAGGAAAACTGCCGATGACAAATCGCTGGCGGCTTCCAGATGTATGGCTTTCGTTGAAAAGCATACGAAGAGGCATGCATAGCCCTTTGTCAAACGACAATTTCTACCCGTGAAGCTTTTGATTGTGAAAGGTCCCGCGAAATCTATTCCGGTATGAGTAAAAGGAGGAGAGTAATTACAACGTTCATCAGGAAGAGCTGCCATCAATTGTTGACCTAACTGTTTTCTGTGGATCGCACAGGTTTTGCACTTATAAATATGAGATTTTACAAGAATTTTAACTTTCGGTATCCAATAAGCTTGACGAATCATCCGTATCATTAAGGCGTTTCCACCATGAAGTGTAAGTTCATGAATGAAATCAACTAAGAGTTGGGTAAATTTTGCTCCGTAAGGCAAGATGATAGGATGGCGTTCACTGTAAGAGAGATTTGCATTTGATAATCGTCCGTGAACTCGTAGAATTTGGTTGGAATCCAAAGTAGGATTCAAAGATAAAATTGGGCTTTTTGAACTGATACTGCGGTTTGTAGACAGAGCTTTGAATTCTTCGAAGAAAAAGGATTGCTGACATTGACCTATTAGACGTTGTTGAACGAATTGAATTTCTGGTTGAGTAATACGAATGGAATCAAACGAAATTGGTTTGAATTTCTTCGGAAATTTTATGCGAATGTAACGATAAACATATGAGAGAACTCTCAATGCTCGTGGTAACGACGAAAATCTCGACAAGATATCGATTTCGCTAAAGGCAGTAAACGTCAAAATTGTTTGCGGAGGAAGAGAAATGAGGCGATGCTGAACGAATTGAATTTCAGGAAGAGTGATACGGCATGAATTATAAAAAATTGGATCAAATTTCTTTGGAAACCTTTTACGAAGAAAGCGATAAACATAAGATAGGATTCTTAAGGTACGTGGTAAACACGGAATCCTGGATAAACTATCGTTAGAGGTGATTAAAGTAGCAAACGTCAAGACTGGTTTCGCCTCCAAGACCTCGCTTTTCGGTTCAAGGGGAAGGCTTGCCGGCCATTGCGATTGAGGCTCGCTTATCCATGAAGGGCCTTTCCACCATAGATCACTATCTTTTAAAACCGATGGCGTGAGACCCCGAGTAGCGAGATCTGCAGGATTATCGCCAGACCTAACATGATTCCAGTTCCTGTTGCCAACATTTTCGATGATTTCGCTTGTTCTATTTGCGATGAAAGTTTTCCAAGTCCCTGGATGTTTTCTGAGCCATGCTAGGACCACAGAAGAGTCGGACCAGAGAAATATTTGATAAGCTTCGACTGGTATTTGCGGAAGATAGGTTTTAACAAGTCTCGAAAGAAGAAGAGCCCCACAGAGTTCTAATCTAGGTAGTGAAATAGATTTTATTGGCGCGACTTTTGACTTTGCGCAAACTAGATGTGAACGTATGCTTCCATCATTGTGCTGAACTCGTACGTAAAGACAAGCAGCATATGCTTGTTCCGATGAATCGCAAAACCCATGGAACTGAACATCTCCAGAAGGAGTGTATTCCATCCATCTTGGTATTTGAATCAACTGGATTTCACTGAATGACTCTACAAAGGCTTTCCACTTGAGAAAAGTGTTGGACTTTAGGAGCTCATCCCATTCAGTTTCTTCGATCCAGATTTGTTGCATAAGAATTTTTGCGGTGACTATAATTGGGGCTAACCAGCCCGCAGGATCAAAAAGCTTGGAAATTTCGGAAAAAACTTCACGTTTGGTAGGAGTCGTAGAAAATCTGATAGGCTGAGTGGTGAAGTAGAAAAAGTCGTCTTTAGCGTTCCAACGAATCCCTAAGGTTTTCGTGGTGCTGTCAGAATCGATTTTTAAAAAGTTTTCGTTTAAAATGTGATCAGAAGGGAGATGATCTAATAGAAAAGATGAATTCGAAGTCCACTTACGAAGTGGGAAGCCAGCAGAGTTGAGTGCTTCAATAACTTCGAGTTGGATACTTTTCGCCGTTTGAAGCTCATGCGCACCAGAAAGCAGATCATCAACGTAAAAGTCGGATTCAATGACTTTTGCTGCAAGTGGATATTTAAGCTGAACATCCTTTGAAAGTTGCTTGAGTGTTCTGATAGCTAAGTATGGAGCACAATTCACCCCAAAGGTTACAGTAAGAAGCTCGTAATCTACAATATTTTCTACTGGTGACGTTCTATATAAAATTCGTTGAAATTTTGTTTGATCGGGGTGTACCAAAATCTGCCGGTACATCTTTTCGATGTCGGCGTTGAAGGCATATTTGAAAAATCTCCATTTGAGTATTAGTGAAGGTAAATCACTTTGGAGAGTAGGTCCTGCATAAAGACAGTCATTGAGACTCCTACCAGTAGACGTGGAGCTAGAAGCGTTAAACACTACTCTTACCTTGGTAGAGTGGCTCTCGGGCTTGAGTACTGCGTGGTGTGGCAGATAATAGGGTTGTGCATTACTGCTATTATGCTTTTCATGAAAAGTTAATTTGCGCATATGATTTAGCGTTAGGTATTCGGTAAGCACCTGAGAATATTTAATTTGAAGATCAGGTTTATTTTGAAGATTGCGTTCAGTGCGACAAAATTGTTGAAATGCAATATTTCTCGAGTTTCCTAATTGAGACGGTTCAAAATCAGGCTTAAAAGGTAAGCTGACCACATATCTTCCATCGGGAAGTCTAAAAGTAGTGTTTTCATAAAGGTGTTCACAGTATTTATCGGATTCCGATGCAAAATGTTTTCGTTCAGAAAGCTCTTCCCCCTCAAAAAACTTTTTGATGCTTTCAGTAAGGGATTCATTCTCCTTTATACTAGTAGAAAAACTTTGGACTGTGTTAGGAATTGGTCCGGAAAGAATCCAACCGAAAACGGTTTTTTGAGCTAAAAGTGACTTCGAAATCTGTTTAACACCATTGCGTATAATGCTTGGATAAAGATCTGCTCCGATAAGCAAATTAACTTGAGAAGAATAATTGAAGTTTGGATCCGCTAAACAAATTCCTTCTAACTCATGTGAATCAATTAAAGAAAATGACGTACTAGGTAAATTATTTGTAAGTTTTTTAAGAATAAGTGCATTTGTTGAGATTAGTTCGCTTGGATCTTCACTATTGATTATTGAAATGAGGCATTTTTTACTACATTTGGCTGTCTGAGCACCACTAACTCCTAATATCGAAATGTCCGAATCTTTAGTTGGCAAGTTTAGACGCTGCTGAGTTGCTTCCGTGATAATAGAAGACTCAGAACCGGGGTCAATTAAGGCTCTTATTCGATGAATACCATCTTGCCCGCGGATATCAACTAAAGCCGTCGCAAGTAAAACTCTTCGATGAGCTTTGACAAAAAAATTTTGTTGTTTTTCTTGTGGGGTATCGGAAGATGAAATGGACTGTATGTGTGGAGTTGAATTATGATCGGAGGTATTTGCGACGTCAGCATTGCGATCCAAATTAAGGAAATGAGAGTGCGAGGTACTTGATGAGTCATTGTGAGGTATAAAAGGTTGCGAATTTTTGTTTAAATTACTTGAATTGGCCTGAGGATTGTTTGCTATGTGAAGTAAGGAGTGGTGTCGTCGATTACATGTATTGCAAGTGTATTTGCTAGCACAATTATTGAGAGCATGATTTAGTGACAGGCAGTTGATACACATTTTGTTTTTTCTTATAAGTTCAATTCTCTCTAGTACTGGCAATTTTAAGAATTGTGGACATTGACGGATATAATGCTTCCCAGAGCACGCTTTGCATACAAATTCTTGTGCCTTTGTGTGGAAAAGATTAACATGTTTCGGATTTTGAGAATAGGACTTAACTGGTGCATGACTATGTTGTCTTGATGCCATTCTAGATTTGTCGGATGAAGTTTGCGATGAAGTGGTATCAGAAATAGATTCCAAAACTTGAAAACGGTTGCTCAAAAACTTATCCATTTCTTCCCATCTAGGAATTTCTGTAGGATTGGAAAGTGACTGTTCCCATAAGGCGAGTGTGGTGGGGGGCAATCGATTAGCGCAAGCAAAGATAAGAATTGGATCCCAATTTTTAGTGCATACATCTTGTGCATGAAGTTCTGACCTACAATCATTTATGCTTCTTTGAAGAGTCTTAATGGCAGAAGAAACTTCATCCTTAAAACTAGGAAGGTTGAATAAAATTTTTATTTGGTTATTAACCAAAATTCTCTTGTTTTCGTACTGTGTCCGAAGTGCTTCCCAAGCTAGCTCAAAACTTGCATTGGTTAAGGGAAATTTACTAACGATGTCATGAGCTTCATCACTTGTCTTCGCTCTCAAATGGAATAATTTTTCGACAGCACTCAACTTTGGGTGATCATAGTATACGGCTTTAAACATGTCACGGAACGACGGCCATGAAACATAACCTCCTTTGAATACCTGTGTATCACAGGGAGGTAACTTTAAATAGTGCGAAAAGGACGACTTTTCCACTAAAGAAACATTAGAAGAACTCGAAGATGTCAAAGGTGTTTTGAACTCTTCCTTCTGTAGATTTACTTGGATTTCTAAAAACAGACCTAAGCACGATATATAAGTTTCATTAGAACTTGAGTATTTCCTTTCAAGTGTTTCTATATCTGCTCTATCCTCTGATGGAGAGCGAAGGCATTTGGTATAGTTAGACTTTGTCTCAGACCACAAACTTTTTAGCTCCTCTTTACGAGCTTCTATTGTAGCTAGAGTATGGTTTTTGACTGGGATCTCCTTTGCATTAGAAAAATATTTGACCAACTGGTCAGCGGAAAGAATAAAATCGTCTAATAAAGACATTTTAGATCGAAGTTATAAATTATTTCAAAACAATTCAATTTGAAAATGCGTTCTGCAAAGGCAGTAAATTGAAATATTTATTTCAAATTAATTTCCCAAAAAACCTTGGAATAATTTTAAAAACCAACCACAAAATAACAACGCATTAAATAATTTCCTACCCCAGAAAGAATAGCAGTGGCAACACTCTTTTCATGAACAAAGTTCCAAACCAATTAAGACGAAAATTGAACCAGCGAAAAAATGACACTATGGATGTGTTAGCAGGGTTGTGCAACATAGGCACTAATGCAAATTTTTGATTTTTTTTTTTTTTTTTTTTTTTTTTTTTTTTTTTTTTTTTTTTTTTTTTTTTTTTTTTTTTTTGGTAAAAACAATTGAAAAACTTTAAATTTATTTTTCCTCTAACCACCAAACGCACACACAACTGTACTATCGAATATACGATATGTAATATATGATATGAATATAGTTACGAATGAGATTTAAAAAAAATGAAATTCGAAATCAATGAAAAAAATCAGAGTTCTTACCTTTACAAAATTTTCCAATTTCTATAGTTTATTAATTTTTGCTTCAAAAAAGGCTATGTACGATTGTACGTATGTGTTGATTATGTCTACTGAAGACGACCAGTAGTGGATGCTGATGACGATGACGGTGCGGTGGCGGCGATGGGATGGATGCTGGTGACGATGACGGTGCGGTGGCGGCGATGTATGTTGTATGTTGATGAAAAATGTGGTTTCTATCTAGCCCTGTTGCGGCTGTGAAATTGCACTGGTGCTGGAGTGAGTGCTGATGAGTGTGTGTATGTTGATGACGACGGCGACGGTGCGGTGGCGACGATGTAGGTATGTATCAGTAACCACAATCTGGTATGATTATGGATGATTTTTGGCGGTCGTAGAACCGCTGTAGACTCGTCGTTTGATTTTGACGATGATGTTTGGCACTGATGGCCACGATGAAATTGTCTAAGACGACGACGCTCAGGACGATTGGACTGGCGCGATATGGTCAGTAGCCACGATCCGGTTTAATGCTGGATGATTTTTTGGCGATCGTAGAACCGCTGTACAATCGTCGTCTAATTTTGACGATAATGTGTGGCAATGATGACCACGATGAAATTGTCCTAGACGACGACGCTCAGGATGATGGACTGACGCGATATGGTCAGTAGCCAGGAACCGCTGTAGAATCGTCGTTAAATTTTGACGATGTGTGGCAATAATGACCACCATGAAATTGTCCAATACGACGACGATGAGTACGATGGTATGGCTTGATGTGGTCAGTAGCCACAAAGAATCGTCGCCTAATTGTGACGATGATGCGTGGCAATGATGACCACCATGGATTGTCTCAGACGACGATGCTCAGAACGCTGGATTGGCTCGTGTGTGATCCGGTTTGATGGACCAAAATGTCTCTTGATATACAAGATTTTCTTTCTTTAGTTGTATTTCGTTTCTTTATTTAGTAAATTTTCTTTTTATGTTGTTACAATTTATACTTTAATACTTTGTACAATTTCAACAAGAAAGATATATATGTGGGGAGGCCACCAAAAAATTAGACAAAAGCACGTCTTTGCTTGTCAAATGCCAAAAGAAGAAGAGAGTGAGAACCGCATGTCATGGATGACATTTCCGGCCAGGTCGGCAGTGTCCACACCATCGCGAAGTTGGGCGCGGTTGAATATGTATCACTCACTCCAGCACCAGAGATGTGCAAGGAGGAGTGATACATACTCTAAGCCATAGATGGCGTGAACAACACCCGTCAACATATCGACTGCAACACACTTTGTACAAGAATCTGCTTCTCTTCGTGATGTTTTTTTTTGTTGATGATAACACAAAAACCTTGCTTTACAGTCAACTTACTGCCCCAGGATTCTCTAAAAATGATTTGATATCTCTTTCATATGACATTCAATTTGAAATAACCGATAATGTTTAGGATATAGAGATTTCAAAAATATTGACTACGAACGATTACGTAGTGATGTTACACATATTTCTTGGGATTGTATATATACAATGGTGTCGGTGAACCAACAGTTATCATTTCTGGAAAGCAGCATAAAAACACTCTTTGATCAGCATGTATGACTCAGGTCGCCAGTTTCCAACTCTCCTCCTTGGTTTAATACTGAGTTATTGAGACTGATCAGAAATCGTGATATGGCTTATGATCGTTGGAAGCGATATAAGATCCCATTGCTTTACGTAAACTATCGATCTCTTCGCAACTTAGTCGTTTCCCGAATAAGAGCTGCAAAGAGACAGTACTACGAGCGTTTCTTGAATACTGAAACACAGAAACCACAAAACCAGGCTAACACTGAATACTTTCTTGTCCAAAGCATTTGAAAAATCAATGCTTAAGCAGATGCAAGCGCACTTAAACAACAATAATCTGTTGAGTTCTGCTCAGTCTGGTTTTCGTGCGAAAAGAAGTTACAAAACCGCACTCTTGCTTGTTGTCGATGAGATTCGCAAAGGCATGGACGCCAACTGTGCTACTATCTTAACTTTGCAGGATTTCTCAAAAGCTTTTGACACGGGGGATCACCTTCTCCTCTGTAAAAAACTTTTGCATAGTTTTGGGTTTTCTTCTTTAGCGGTCAAATTACTCTACTCATATCTACGCGACCGTCAGCAATGTGTGGCAGTGGGAAACCAAATGTCATCATTTTTGAAAGTACCAGCAGGTGTTCCACAGGGCTCTATTCTCGGGCCAATATTGTTTTCGCTATACGTCAACGAGCTCCCACAACTTGTAAATCATTTTTCTGTCCATATGTTTGCTGACGACGTTCAACTTTTCTTGTGCTGTCCGTTGGAAAAGATAAATACATAGTACCATCGACTTAGTTAACCAAGACCTAGAAGTCATTCAGTAGTGGGCTTTTAAACACAATCTTTCAGTTAACCCAGCGAAGTCTAAGGCACTATGCATCTATAAGCATTCTCTAGACACATCTACTTTTCCTTTGATAAGACTAGGACAGTCATCCGTAGAATACGTGACCAAAGCACGTAACTTAGGAATCATCTTCAATGATACCTTTACTTGGAGAGATCATGTTGTAACTGCTATTGGAAAGGTTTACAATGGTCTCCGATTGCTGTGGTCTACTCAAAATTCGTTGCCTGTTAAAACTAAAATGCTACTAGTTAAAACCCTCTTACTACCGGTTCTAGTATATGGTTGCGAAGTTTTCTGCTTTGTCGATTACAACACCAGACGCAAATTAAACGTTATTTACAACAACTTAGCAACATACACCTTTAACAAACGCTATTTTGGCCACATATCCAGCTACTCTCTGCAGCTTATGGGTCTTACGTTCGATAACCTTATTAAGTTCAGAACATTGTTTTTTTTTTTTTTTTTTTTTTTTTTTTTTTTTTTTTTTTTTTTTTTTAATTAGGGTGAAGGTGAAAATTACCTTTACAAGCACGTCGACCTGAAAGATCTTTTGTGCTGTTCCCTTAGGTTTAAAAACACGTAGTGTGTAGGTTTGTTCATTCGAAGCTGAGGTCATGTAAGAACCTAAGAATCTTCGAGGAAGAGGTGTTTCTGATATCAAGGGGACAGGGGAACCCTTTATTGAATATTTTAAGCCTGGATCTAGCTAAGGCAGAGCATTCGCATAAGATGTGTTCAGCTGTTTCTACGTCTTCAAGACAGACGACTGGTGTCATCTTGGCTGATGCCCATGTTTTTAAGATGATACTTGAGAGAGCAGTGTCCAGTGAAGAAGTCCGTAAGTAACTTTGCGTCACGTTTGCTCATGTCAAGACTTTCTTTCATACGTTTGTGGGATAAGTCAATGAATAGTTTTGACTGACGATGGCCATTTGAGTTGTTCCAGGTGCTGATCATGTTCTGTGGTAGTCAATTCGTTTTTAAGGCTACTGATTGGGAGACCACAGTAGGGTTCAGGGCCTTCGAATTGGACTGAGAGCCAAGCCTAGCAAGGCGGTCAGCATCTTCGTTACCCGGTACACCTTCATGACCAGGCACCCATGAAAGAGTTATTTTATTGTGAGTAGCTAATTGAAATAAACATGTCAGGCAGTTCCAAACTAATTTGGATTCGATTTTTGTCGATGACAGAGCCTTTAGTGCTGCCTGACTGTCAGAGCAGATTAGTATGCTTGATCTTCGGAGGTTTCTTCTAATGCATTCCCTAATACAGAATTCTATAGCCATTACCTCTGCCTGAAAGATAGTAGTTGTGTTACCAAGGGATGTAGATGATTTAAAGTTGGGACCATAAATCCCTGCACCTACACCGTTGTTTGTTTTTGAACCGTCAGTATACCAGATGTATTGGAAGTTATTAGTAAGAGTTACAGGGTTCTTCCATGCTGAGCGGTTTGGAAAGATTACTTCAAAGGGGTGGTGTAACAGTATGCGTTTAGGCATAAAGTCCGAGGAGTGGGCTGCAGGCGATTCCAGTATTGGGAGCACCTGCAGAACACTCATATGTCCTTGTAAGTTTTCCTTTCTCGAGTGGTTAGTGAGAAGAAGCTTTAGTCCGCTTAGTGCAGCAGTCTTCTTTACTCTTTGATGTAGCGGAGGAAAATTTAGTAAACTTTCTAACGCTAAAGTTGGGCAGGTGCGCATTGCGCCTGTGATACCTACACAGGTTAGTCTTTGTAACTTTTGCAAAGATTTGCGGGCATAAACTTGCTCTGTTTTTTGCCACCAGATCAGCGAAGCATAGGTTATGATGGGTGTGATAATAGTGAGATAAGTCCAGTAAATCATTTTTGGCCTAAGTCCCCACTTTTTACCAAAGAGTCTAGAACAGGCCCAGAAAGCATTTGTTGCTTTTGCTATGGTTTTGTCTAGAGGTGGTTTCCAATTGAGTTTATTATCCAGGGTTACTCCTAGATATTTGACCTCTTTGGAAAAATTAATTTGAACATTATTTAGGGATAGTGTTTGGAGATCGATTTTACGTCTCCTGGTGAATGGAATGATGACTGTTTTGGTGGGGTTGACCTTAAGCCCTTCTTTATTGCACCAGTCATTAACTTTGTTCAGGGCACTTTGCATACGGTTTGTGCTTCTTGATTGCCTTGAATAGAGATGACTAGGTCATCAGCGTAGCCTTGTGTATCAAGGCCCAGCTTATTGAGGTCGTCCAAGAGCTGATCTATTACAATTGACCAGAGTAGGGGAGATAAAACACCCCCTTGGGGACAGCCTTTAACAGCATTAACTGTTATTGATGTTTGACCTAGTGTGGTGGAGATGATTCTGCCACTTAACATAGAGTCAATCCTTTTAATGGTTGGTGTGTCAATTCCTTTGACAGTTGCAGCGGTTTGAATTGACAAGTACGTAGTATTGTCAAAGGCGCCAGAAATATCAAGAAAAGAGCAGAGTATGATGTCTTTCTTAGCAAACGCATTCTCAATTTTGCTGACCAGCTGATGGAGAGCTGTAACTGTGGACTTACCAGTTTGGTAAGCGAATTGGTTAGCATTGAGAGGATTTGCTATTAACCCCGTACTGCGAATGTGTAAGTCAATTACTTTTTCCATGACCTTTAGGAAGAAGGATGTGAGACTGATTGGTCTGAAGGATTTTGGGTCTGAGTTTGATCTATTGCCAGCTTTTGGTATGAATACTACTCTCACCTTTCTCCAAGTTTGAGGAATGTAGCTTAATTCAAAACTAGATCTATAGATAAGTGTGAGTGAGCAGATTATGGTATCAATTCCATGCTGCAAGAGAGCAGGAAAGATACCATCCTCCCCGGGCGCCTTGAAAGGCTGTTGGGAGGATATTGCCCATTTGATGGAGTCTTCGTTAAAAATTTTTCTTGCTAGACTTCTTTTTGTGCTATTAGGTGTAGTGTAACTCACATTTGTGGTTAGAGATTGATCAGTGGTATGTATACAGTCAGGAAAATGAGTGGCCAAAAGTAGGCTCAGAGTTTCACTGTAACTTTGGGTAAAACTACCATCCGATTTTTTTAAGAGACCAATACCGTTGTTATGATCTTTAGCTAAGGCTTTTTAAACTCTAATTGAAGAAGGCAAGTTATCGATACTTTCACAGAAGTTTTTCCAGGTTAGTCGGTTTTGCCTTCTTATCAACGAGTTGTAAGTCGTTAGAGTTGTTCGATATTCGCTCCACGAATTGGTTCGTTTAGCTTTGTTGAACATCTTTCGAAGCTTTCTTTTTAACTTCTCCAATTCACTGTTCCACCAGGGAACATCGCGATTTGAGTTGGACTGTCTAATACGACAGCTGGACTCGTATGCGCTTGTGATTTGTGAGCTTAAGCGTGTTGCTTCCCTTTCAAGTTGATAAGGAGAGTCAATGTTTGGATAGGATGGTTCAAATTCACAACGAAGAGTCTCTGTGTAGAGATTCCAGTCCGTGTTTCTTGGTACCCTATTGTTTTCTATATTGTTGTGATTCGGCCTTGACAGATCAAATCTGATGTGCCGGTGGTCCGAGATTGATAACTCTTTCGAGACATGCCAATTGAGAATGTTGTTGGCTATGGCAAAACTTGCCACTGTCATATCCAACACTTCTTTCCTAGTGGAGGTGACAAAAGTAGGTTCATTTCCCTTATTTAGAATATCTAAGTTTGAGTGCATGAGAAAATCTAAAAGTGACTCACCTCTTTTGTTGATGTCTTTGCTACCCCATATGGTGTGATGGGAGTTGGCATCACAACCAAGTAGTAGCTGTCTTCCCCTTGCGTTGCAGTAGCTAACAAGTTTTTTAACCTCTTCAGGTGGTGCGGAGGTGGTATCACCCGGGTAGTAGGCTGAGGCTATTACAATGTTTTGTAAGCCTCTTGCCGTGGGGATCTCAGCTAGTACCGCAACAAGATCATTTGTGATGAATTCTGGAATGGGAAGAAAGTTAGTTCTTTTATGGATAAGAAGCGCAGCTCGTGGTTGGAGTTGCGTGTTGTCGTATATTAACTTACACGATTGTGTTGGAAGGCCTTTTATTTGGCCTCTTACCACCCATGGTTCATGGACTAGTAAGCAGTCCAGATCCTGCTTAATAAATCCCCTGCTTGCCGCAGCTGAGGCAGCTTTGGCGTGCATGAGATTTATCTGCAGGAATTTTAGGGTGGTGTAACTCATTTTGATTTTGGGGTTGAGGTAAAGCTCGCTGGTGCTTTTAATAGCCTCTGCCGAGCTTTACCTTTGGGCCTGGGGTCCCGTTTTTGAGCCATGAATTTGGCTGTGCTGCTTTTTGCAGTTGGTGTTGCATCACCGCTTTTTGGTGATGGTTTGGCAACGGTAGTTGAGCAGGGAGGGGGGAGTTGTTGTTTCATTGCCAGAGGTACCTTTTGGTGAGGAGGGCCTCACGGCTGACTCCTTTGGTAAGGTAGTTGTGGCAATAACAACTGAGGGAGGAGGATCTAGGGTTATTGGAGCTGTCAGCCTGTTTTGTAGATCTGACGTTGGTGAAGGCTGTGGAGCACTATTACCTGTCGTTAGAGTCGTACAGGCTGTCTTGACAGGGGAGTTAGATGGGGGTTTGGGGGCACCAGTTCTGTGAGTCACTTTAAGATGGCGGAGTTGAACATCGCCAAACCTTAAGTCTATGAATTCTTTTTTGGTTTTCAGTAGAGCCGCGGATTTGTGGTCTACTGAAAAGGTAAGAATGGAGGCTGCACCTTTGGCCTCTCTTCTTATGATTCTCCATTCAGGAACGGGGAGACCCTCATTCTGGACCTTGATTGCCGTGAGAATCTGCTCGTTCGTGCAGGTGGGGCCAACGGGGAAACGACCCACCAGAATTTGGTTTTTGGGAATTTCTTCCTCTTCAACCGCCTTCAGTGAGGCATTCTCCCAAGGCTTTATTTTTGGTATTTCACCTTTTAGCCAATCAGCCGTGACCCTATTTTTGCAGTTGAAGACAAGCCATCCTGGTCTGAAATTGGTGCCAAAGAATTTGGGGCTGATATCCCCTGTCTTTTGGCTGCAAATCAAACCAAAGATGGTGTCTTGCACTACTGTCATTTGGTCAGTGTTAAGTAGCGTTTCCGGGAAGTCTGAGGCAAGGATACCTATTTTGTAACTCTCCAGCGCTTGCTTAAAATTTTGTTGCTGTATTTATTGTTGATTTGGA
The DNA here is from genome assembly GCA_949752695.1 of Melanostoma scalare. Classification (NCBI taxonomy): domain Eukaryota; kingdom Metazoa; phylum Arthropoda; class Insecta; order Diptera; family Syrphidae; genus Melanostoma; species Melanostoma scalare. The sequence continues at coordinate 106,008,508 of OX456984.1, read as the reverse complement.
GGCGGATTTGATGCGGAAGGCACATCAACAGACCTCTGCTTGTGAGCAATGTTGGGTTTTGATATTTTGGCACGATTTGTGTCCCTAGGGAAGGATTGAGCGATTCCTTTTTTCTGCCTTTGGAACAGCCGTTCTGGCTCTTTCCCTGGCTTCGGCTTCGTTAAGGCCGCTAGCAAGAAGGAATTTAAAGCGTTTGCCAGCAGCTCCACTAAGCTTGACGCGAGCTTTTTGTGTTGGTTTGATCGTTTGATCAGTGTGTGTTGAAGGGGCAGCCTCGTCAAGAAGTTTCGCCTCCTCCAAAGAACCAATAGGTGGAAGGTCGTCAAGACCTGTCTCCATTGGAGTGGATGCACTTAGAGCAGCATCACTCTCTTTAAAGTTTATATTTTGATTTTCAATTTTGTACCCACGAGTAATAGGGAAAGGAGGTCACCATTGGCAGAGCCCTATGCCAACGTAAAGGACTTATAATTAAAACTGGATTTGCCTAAGTATCCAGAGTTCGCAACTAGCGACTAAGATCTCCTTAGCCATTCAGCCCTCGGCGTCGCTGTTCAACCAATGGCTTGAGGATTGTTTATCCACCTTTACTGGTCTAGATCCGTTATGTTCGGTTATTGCGTAAGCAAGTTGCAGTGGCACCTCGAGCAGGATGTTATTTGCTAACGCATAACGGTCTTGAAGAGGGAGAGGCTAGAGTTTCATGGAATACCAGACTTTTATTGCGCTTCACCTATTCCTGGGTCTAATGACCCTGGCCACCTAACAGAAGACATCAGAACATTGTTACTCTTGTACGATATTATGCATACCCATCATCCAGAGTATTTGTACAGCAGACTTAATTTTGCTACCTCACGAAGAACTGCTATTATATTGCAGCCTATAAACGAAAACAACATCTTGACGTGCGACGATGCCGATGGTATAACTATGCTGAACAATATTATGACAGATGGTAATGTCAGTGCTCAGATAACAAAAAGCTTACAATCCAACAAGGTCGGTAATGCAGTGCAGTTCCAAGAGTTCAGTGGTGCTGGTAGTAGTAGTAATTATAATTTTTAGTACTAAAGCCGTCTGCCAATACATAAGTAGTAACAAATTACAAAGAAACTTAGATATAAAAAATAAATATTTAAAAATTTTATCATATAATGTATCAGGATTAAATAACAAATGTCTGTATAATGACTTTTATAATTTCATCAATAACTTTGACATAATTTTTTTATATGAAACGTTCATTACTGATAGTAATTTTGCAGGAATTGAGAACAAGATTTTAGATTTTACATTTAAATGGATACCAGCTAAGAGAAATCATTCACGAGGAAGAGCTAGTGGAGGAAGTTTCCTGGGATTTAAGAAAAAACTCAATACAAGCTGTGCCTTTAAAACGTATAATGATATTTGGATTGTAGAATTCAAAACATGTAACAACCGCCTTTCAATACTACCTATGTATTTGAATTGTAACAATTGGGAAGAAGACTTCGAAAAATTAACAGAGTTATTCAATGTGATAGATGCATCGAACGTGATGTTAATTGGAGATTTAAATGCAAGAGTGGGAACAAATCAAGGAGCGATGAATGATTCAAGAGGCTTCCTCAGACAGTCGAAAGATGTTTGTTCTAACACAAGAGGAAATAAATTGTTAGACTTTTGCGATACGTTTGGTCTGCGCATAGTAAATGGTACCAGTGCTAGTGACTCTGCAGGAGAATTTACGTTTGTTGGAGGACAAGGGACATCAGTAATCGACTACGCGATTATAGGGGAAGACTGGGAACCCTTTGTGAAGGATTTGGAGATCAGTGGAGTGCCTTATTCGGACCATCTACCTCTTGAGGTGACAATACAACCTCTGATTCAAGCAGATGAGGAAATTTCTATTATGCGGCTTCTGCCCAAACTCAAATGGAAGGAGAATAAGGCTCAACAGTATCGACGATCCCTAGATATGCAAATCCAACGGCAACAAATAGAAGACTTTGCTAAGATGGAACAGATTGTAAAGGCCTCTTTCCCACAAGAAGAAATCAGTCAAAACAAAAGCAAAATAAGAAAAGAACCATGGTACGATGAAGAATGTGAAAAGGCACGAAAAACATCTTTTGCGTGGTTGAGAATTTTCTGCAACTCCACCAGAGGATTATTTAGGGGTTTATATTTAGAAGCCAATAAGAAATTTAAAGAGCTATGTAAAACCAAAAAAAAGCATACGCCGTTATGCAAGCAGCAAAATTGGCTTCCTGTAAAAACTCGGCTGAGTTCTGGAAACTGGCAAGGGAACTGAATGGAAAACAATTCACCATCCACACAAAACTGACGGCAAATGAACTGCTTTCCCATTTCAAGACTCTTTTGAATCCTGAAACAATGCCAACAATGTGGCACTTTGCAGCACCGGGACGTATAATCGAATCTTTGGACGCTCCGTTTACAATTAGAGAGTTGGAAGAAACTCTTATGACCCTTAAAGATGGGAAAGCAGCCGGATCAAATGGTATTCCAGTGGAATTCTTTAAATATGGAACTGCCTTGCTTAAAGAACAGCTTTTAAAACTATTTAACGCAGTTTTGGAGGGAAATTTATCACCAAATGAATTTCGTGATGCCATTATATTCCCAATCCACAAGAAAGGATCGCTATTGGATGCAGCAAACTACAGAGGAATTTCCTTTTTAAATGCATCTTACAAGATGCTTACAACTATGTTGCATAAACGTCTTGTTAATTGGATCGAGACCGAAAAGTTGCTGAAGGAGTTTCAAGCTGGTTTCAGATCAGGATATTCAGCTATCGACAACATTTTTATTTTCAAGACCTTGGCAGAGTATTTTTTGAAACAAAAGAAAAAACTTTATGTTTTTTTCATCGATTTTAAAGCGGCCTTCGATACAATCGATAGAGGTGCACTGTTTTATAAGCTGTATAGTCTTGGGATATCATTGAAGTTTGGACGTGTTTTGGAGAATTTATATAGAGGAACCAGGTCTGCAGTATGGACAGGCGAAGAACTATCGGAGTGGTTTGAAACCTCATCGGGAGTGCGGCAAGGGTGTACATTAAGCCCTACTCTGTTTTCACTGTTCATAGATGACCTTCTTGACTTCTTGCCGGGTGGAGTAGATTTCGCTGGGATAAAGATTAAGGCACTTTTGTTCGCAGACGATATAGTCATGTTCGCTCATTCCCCGGAAACTCTACAGCTCATGATTAATAGGGTTTATCAGTATTGCCAGCTATGGAATCTAATAGTCAACATCGATAAATCGAAGGTTATGATTATTAAGAGTGGTGGCGGACGCAATGCAGCTAATGAAAAATGGAATTTTAATCGCGAAAATGTTGAATGTGTGCGTGACTACAAATACCTTGGCATTACTGTAACAAATAATTTTAATATGGAGAAACACTTGAAGGAGAAACTGGTTAAGGCAAAAACTGCTATTAACATGACATGGAAACAATGCTTCATGAATAAGTTTATAGCGCACAGTAGTAAATTTAAGGTATTTGAAGCAGTAGCTGAGAGCATACTTTTATATGGATCACAGGTATGGGGATGTAAAAAGTACAACTCAGTTGAGAAACTCCTGACCCATTTCATCAAAAGAATATTTCATCTACCGCAGAATACACCGAACTACGTCATCATGCTAGAAACTGGTCTCTCACCATTGTTCATAAAAACGCTAAAGTTACAAGCTGACTTTTTACTTAAAATTTTTAAAATGAATGATTCACGTGTTGTTAAAAGAGTGGCCATGAAAGCTATACAAGACCAAAATAGCTGGTACCGTGAGTGGAAAGATTTAGCTGAAGGATGCCAAATTAATTTTAGTATATCCATCGGAGATTTATCAGCCATTAAAAATACCCTGTATGAAGTCATTTCAAAGGTTGATGAGAAATGTAGAGCGGATTATATGGTAGAAGCTTCAAATTCCTTGCACAGAACAACATATAGCAGACTTAATCATAACCTCGCAGAGAATAACTATTTTCATGATTCAAATAATGTACACGTTATATCTATGATGGTCAGACTACGCAGTGAACTACTCAATTTAAATTTCATTCCACACAGGGATGATTTACCGCTGGAGTGTAATATGTGTAACTTGGCAGAAAGAGAAGATACTGTGCACTTCGTTGGAAAATGTCCAATTCTCAGAGAAATCAGGAGGAGTATATTCCGAAAGGACTTTTTATCAGAAGATCAAGTTATAAGTATATTAAATGAAATGGATGTTGTAAAACTATACGAATTTTGTAAAATTGCGCTAAGATATAGAATGGCTATAATGAACGAAGATTTTTGATTGTTTTTCTGTTCAATTCCGTTAAAGTTTGTTAACTATAGTTTATGTACTCTATTTTGTCAAAAAATTGTTAATCCCTTTTTTAATATTGAATTGTACCTATGATTAGGGCTCATTACATATTTTATGTTTTATTTGTCAATCTGGCAGACGGCAATTGCCATGCTATAATGATTTTTGTTAAGTAAAAACTAGTGATGTATAATGTAAATTTTACTGTGATTCAATAAAAATCTGTATCTATCTATCTATCTATCTATTGCAGCCTAGATTTTATTGCTTGCAGTCCACGCTCATTTCTTGTCCATGCTGCTCGCTTATGAAACTCATTACCCATTACACTTAGGACAGCCACAAACACCAGCACCTTTAAAACAAATCTTTTTAAACACTTGGCCAGTGATACATAAATAATAAATTCGATACTCTTTATTTTATTTCTTTTTTCTTTCTTTTTCTTATTCTCATTTTTCTTTCTTTTTCTTATTCTCATTTTTCTTTATCACTTTTTTGTTTTCTCAATCCGCTTGTTAATTAATCAAATGTAACTTGTTTTAAGAATTTTTTCTTTTGAACATTGTTAAATTTGTAAAGCCTTCACAAACCATGAGATTTATCTTACTGTGAAACTATGATGAACAATAAATAAATATTAAATAAATAAATAAATGATGCTGATGAAATATAGCATATATTACTCAGGGACAATGAAGCACTCTAACAATGAAATAATTTTTGAAATCGGTTCAGGACTTTCCAAGTTCCCGTCCCGTTTTCGTGGGAATATGGAGATAAAATATTGTTTAAACTATTTTGGTAGTACGTTGTTTGGAACTGGATGGGAAGAATCTACACTCAAATAAACAATTCTAAAACATACGTTCCACAAATTGTAAACATAAACAAAAACATAGAATGTTTACCAAAAGTAATGAAGTTAATGTGCATAAAGTCATATGACTAGAAAAAGTTCGAGAATTAAATACAACCAATTTACAAGTTAAGAAGTGAAGTTGTGTGTTTCATTTCAAAATACTTTTTTCCTAGTTTTTTCAAGTTTAAATTAAAACCTAGTCGGAACATTTGGTCCTTCGTAGCCGTTCAACGAACAGTGTTTAAAAACAATTAATTAGTGTGTAAAACATTAACATTTTTAAGAACAAAAAGTATGTGAAGTGCTTAGTCGTTTAACGAACACAAGTGCTTATATATATGTATATACTTATATAAGGAACTCCGTCAGAGTTGAAAATTAAGTAAAGTTTATCGACTTAAATTTACTTAAAACTAATCAATCGCGCGCGATAAAACGCCATTCGATTAAAACATAAGCTTAAGACTTAAAACTAAAAACTGCTGCAGAAGTCGAGACATCCAGGACAACAAGGTCATACAAGGTCGCCACTGAACAGAGAAGAAGAATTTAAGTAAGTTCGTTCTTGTTGTGTACGTTATTTTATATACGAATAATTTATACCCAAACAAAAATAAATATGTCGAATCCAGTTCCTGCTCTTGGTTCTTCGTTGTTTTACGGAGCTCTCCAAATAAGCCTCCTGGAGCAAATAGAGAGGAACTATAGGAATTTTAAAAAAGAGCCCAAGGCACGTCGTACCCGTGCAATTGCAAGTAGTCGTTTAGCCTTGCTTGAGGAAAACATGGCTTCAGCGAAACTCTATCACCAAAACGTCGTTGGGGGTTCCAAATTGGAAGCTGGGATAGAGAAGGAAGGTTATTTTGAAGTCTTTGACAAAATAAACGACACTTACCTGGATTATAGGTCCGATTTAACCGAGTTGTTGGAGAGCTTGTCTTCGGTTCCTGCATCGTCAGCGCTGGCAGCAGGGCAGGCTGGTCAGAGTTTAGGCCAGTCAGGTATGGTTCGTACCGAATTAAGGTTACCGAAAATTGATCTTCCTAAATTTAATGGGGAATATACAAAATGGCGGTCGTTTCACGACCGATTTGATTCCCTGGTGTGTTCTAACAAGAACTTAACGGATATCGACAAGATGCACTTTTTGAAGTCCAGTTTAGAAGGCGAGGCGGATCGTTTGCTCCAGCATTTACCCTGTGTCGCGGGTAATTTTGACAAGGCATGGGAGTTATAAAAGGAGCGATACGACAACAAGCGTGTCTTAGTGAACGCGCAACTAAAACTTCTTTTTAACCAAAAGTGCCTTGTTAAGGAGTCAGTTGATTAGCTGAAGGAGGTAATCTTCACCTCGCAAGAGTGTATCCATGCACTCAGAAATCTGGATGTACCTGTGGATCAATGGGACGTCATTTTGGTGCACATAGTGTATAATAAATTACCTTGTAATTTGCAGCAGTTGTGCGAAGAGAAGTTGGGGAACGAGAAAGAGCTGCCAAGCTGGAACGATTTTCTGGAGTTTTTGGAAGCACGCTTATGGATGTGCAAAGTCGCGCGCAGGTAGTTAAGACGGCAAAGGTGTGCAATAACTGCCTGGGGTACAGTCATTTCGCCTCAAACTGCCCAAGCGACTTTGCACATCCATATTCTGAAACTTCTGGCATTTCCTCAGTGAGTGTTGGCTCTGGTGGCATACCTGACACACAAACTCCGTTCTGGCAGCCGTCTTCACGTGAAACACCTTCCGCACCTCCGTACCGGTAATTTGTTTAATAAATATGTGCATTGTTTCAGCGTGATTATTTTTAGTATTTAATTTTGCCGACGGGATTTGACATTGACGTTCGGCTGTGGATCTCTTCGACAGAGAATTTTAAATTATTGTGTTGTGAAATTTGTAAATTTTGATTTCGGTTTTAAGAAATGTTTTATAAATGAATTTTAATTAATAAATTATGTTTATTGCAAAATTTTGTTTTCCATTTATTCTGGTTTTAAAGCTGTGTTAATTGATGAGTTAGTATGTTGAAATTATATGGTTACTGATCTTTCGGAAAAGGATCACTTTAACCAATCCATTATTGTTTCTTGATTTCTTCAGCGAATGTCTCGGTGAAACGATTCCTGATAATTATTGGGTCTTTATTGCTTCAGTGAATTTTTCGGCGAAAAGATTCCTGAAGTGATGATCACGGTTTGAAATTAGTTCGAAATCTCCGTTCGCGTTCAATTTTTTAAGTAATGATAAGTGAGTTTTCGTAGAAAGACTCTGGTATCCTTTTTCAGCTTCTTGAAGTGGTTGAAATGAAATTTCGATTTCAGCTTTTCGGTGGACTTTAATTAAGCCTTATATTACTCCAAGTATTTTATATTGAGACAAATGATGTTATCTTCGGAGAAGATAATGCTAACAGCAGGTTGGTATACTGTTGTTGATTCTTATGTTGAATCCAGGGGCGGTGTATTTTCAGGTTTCTAGAGATAATTCTTCGGGGAAGAGATATAATTTAGCAGGAATTGAACTGAATCCAGGGGCAGTGTATTAGGGTTTGTTGAAATGAAGTTTCAATTTTGTTTTGTGGTTGAGTGATAGCGACGGTTTTCAAATCAGCGTACTATCTTCGGTGGCTTGGTTTGACGGCAGCCAACATAATTTTGCTATTGGACGCTTTAAGCATCCGTTCCTTGTCTTCAAGGTGACGACTCGGATAAGTCCGTCTGATCCTGGATGCGCCTCAGTGATTCTGGCCATGTTCCAGTATGTTGCTGAGAGACGCTCATCCTTGATTAGCACCAAGTCACCTACGTTTCGAACCTTTTCCGTGTTCATCCATTTCGGGCGTTGTTGAAGCCTGCAAAGGTATTCCGAATGCCACTTCTTCCAGAATTGGTCAGCCAGGACCTGAATTCTCTTCCAGCGTTCTAAGTGAGTGATGTTCTGGGTAAGTTTCCGTTGCGGTAACGCGTGAATTTGTTCTCCGATGAGACAGTTAGCGGGGGTTAAGACGTCCAAATCGTCCACGTTGTCGGTTAGCGGACACAAGGGTCTCGAATTGAGACATGCTTCTACTTGTGTTAGAAGCGTCGCGAGCTCCTCAATGGTGAGTATCTCACTTCCAACAACTTGTTTGATGTGGTACTTGGCCGGTTTCACACCTGCTTCCCATAATCCTCCGAAATGAGGAGAAGAGGGAGGAATAAAATGCCATTCAGTACCGTGGTTTGACAGTTCTTCCGCTACTTCCTTCCAGCAATGCTTTGCGTTTTCCAACATTCTGCCTAGCTCCGCGTTATCACTTACAAAGTTTGTTCCACAATCAATGTGCAGCCTTCTACATATACCTCTACGTCTTGTAAAGCGTTTGCACGCTGCTAAAAATCTTTTGACTTTGCGACAGTTGGATGCAGACCTGAGATATGTAGCAATCTGCCGGATCACTCGTAACAGCTTCGAGAATTTTTGCACCACATCGAGTATCCTATTATCCTTCGCGCTTATCTGCACGGCGTGCGTTTGAATTGAGCGCTCCTCTTCGGCAGTTGCAACCTCTCCAGCTTCCTGGAATTCTCGTACTTCCGACCCTAAGTCCGCGAACTGCGTAAAAGTTCGGACATGAACCGGGGTTTCGGTCGGAACTTTTCCAAAAATAATCCAGCCGAGATGTGTTTTTTGGGCCACTGGACCTTGGCCGTCTTGACTCCGTACTACTTGTGGAAGGAGTATGTCGGCGAAAACGTCGCTTCCAAGTAGTAAGTCCACCGGAGCAGGTAAAAAGTAAGTGGGATCTGCTAAACAGAGTCCCTCTAAATGTTGCCATTTCTTTGGTTCGATTCGGTGGGCTGGAAGTTGCCCAGTCAGTGACGTAAAAACCAGTGCTTTTACAGCACCTTCAAACGTCGAGTGTTGCGACGCAAGCGTTAAATCGACGCTGCTATACGTTGTGCCACTGCTGACCAAACCCAACCCACTTACTCTCGCCACGGTCTGACACCGTTTTAAGTTCAGCAATTTTGCAGCTGCTGCTGTTATGAAAGTGGCTTCTGATCCTGGGTCGACCAGAGCTCTTAGGCAATGGAAGCTTCCATCTGCTGCCATGACTTTGACAACGGCTGTTGCCAACAAAACCTTCGCCGATGCACAGCTGCCTGCTGACGCATCGAAGGTGTTTAAATCTCGACCGCTCGAGCTAGCTCTGCCGTCCATATGGAACTCAGGCGCGTCTGGGTTGACGGAGACCTGAGTAGCGGTGAAATCTGTTTGTCTTCTGGGCTGGCTAGGTTGTGGTGGTGTACTGATGTGCAGCAACGAACATGTTCCGACTAGGTTTATTTTCTAAATTGAAAAAAACTAGGAAAAAACTAATTTAAGAAAAACATAATTTATCAATTAAAATTCATTTATAAAACATTTCTTAAAACCGAAATCAAAATTTACAAATTTCACAACACAATAATTTAAAATTCTCTGTCGAAGAGAAACATCGAATAGATCCACAGCCGAACGTCAATGTCAAATCCCGTCGGCAAAATTAAATACTAAAAATTCGTTGTCGTCGACAAAACACACGATACATATTAATTAAAAAACAAAAACACTGCAACACTGCATGAATTCAACAAAGTAAAAGCAAAATTTACAAAACATTAAACAAATAAAACACTTTGCCATTATGGAAATTAACACGATCCACATCGCAAATAACAAATCAACATCGCGACATGTCAAATGCCGTCGGCAAAATGCATTTAACAAAGTCCATTGGCAATTTTTAAAAACACAAAGTTAACTTCACTTTAATTAAAATAACATAAGCACTCCTAACACTTACGAGAATTGAAAAAACGCGAATCGTTTTCGTAAAAATTAAGTATAATACGCGTTTGTTTACTACGCAAAATGTAAACAAAAATCCTAGTTGGAACAAAAATGTCCAACTAGAAAGAGACCGAAAACGCACAAGTCGCAAGCAACAAATAAGATTTCTACGTACACACACACATACACACAAACCGCGATCGCTAAAATCGATACAAACTACCCGGCAACGCGCGACAACGTCCCCAACAACAACAATAATCAACAACAACAAAAACAATCCTTCAAGTTTTATAGTGCGGGGCGCACTTTACTTTTACAAAACCTGTTACGTAGGGAAACGCACAAGTATTATTAAGGAAATAATTATATTCACAAATTTAACATATGCTGGTAGATACACTAAGAAACTTACGGCCGAGACTGAGGAACAGTCTCACATAATACGAATCACATACTCCAACGTTGTTGCAATCCGCATATTGGACAATAAAAGATTCCATTTAGAAAACATGAAAATTAGAGAAAGATACATTTACAAAATCTAAGCATACATTAATTTGTAACTTACCTTTATCATAGAAGGAAAAAACCACCTGTAAAGAAAAAAAAATAAAATCAGATACAATTCGCATACAACACACTGACCTACCTCAACAAGACTAATAGAGTCATTACATGGGGTGAATGAACCCTTGTAATGAAGAGTTTCCTTGTAATATCCCATCGTCGGGCATAGTTGTGGATAAGGATGCAGCAGTAGATGATTAACCACCTCTTTTTTTATTCCTTTATACACATATCACTGAAAAATTGAAATAAACAGAAAAATAAAGACGATGGAACAAAAATACACTTGAATATGACAAGCTAAACACGCAAAGTTTAATAGTACAACTTCTTTTTAAGTTTTTCTTAATAATTACATAGTAATATCCATATAAAAGCGTAACTAATCTGGTTCTAAGCGTTGTATAAATAACATCTGCATTAAATTTCCTTCAGTTTTGGTTTTTTGGTCACATTTTTTTAACTTTAATCTTTCTGCCGCATTTCCAAAAGATGTCAAACACTCCATCATCTGAGAATAGAAAGCATGAGACACGTAATGTGAGACAACAACAAACAATTGCTATCAGCAAACCCACAACAAAGTCAACAAGTAAGCACGGTGAGGAAAAAAAAACATCTTTAGAAGACAACATCGAGCAACATATTAAAGGGTTAAAACAACTTATATTGGATGAAAATCTTAAGTTGGCCAAAAAACTTGATAAAATTGAAAGCGATTTTGTTCAGCGCTTCGCAATGGTGGACCAAGTATTGGCTGATCTGTCAAGGAGAGTTCAACAGCTTGAAACACCATCTGAACCACCTGCTGCAGTGACACAAAACCTATCACTTGCCAAACGCATAGATGAGTTGGAACGAGAGAAAACCTCAGCTGACGCCGTTCTTCTAGGCATACCGAGAGAGAAAGACGAGGATCTGTGCGACATATTAAGCAAATTGTGTGTATCTGTGAACTGTACACCATCACTAGTTCCCATAGATATATTTCGCGTGAAGCCGAAAGACACAAAAATGGGCACAGCAATAATAATTAAATTCAAATCGGCTTCTGATAAAAATACATTGCTTGGATCTATTCATCGTCGTTGGAAGGCAACAAAACAAAACACCAGCCTGCGTGACATCGGAATGCGATCTGACAGCCGAATCTACGTCAACGAAAGCTTGACGTCTGGCAATCATTTGATTCTTAGGAAAGCTCTTCATCTTAAGCGAGCCAAAAAGCTTTCAATTGTTTACACTCGAAATGGAAGAGTCTACGTAAGAGGAACCACAACAGATGCAGCAGACAAAACGCTCTTAATAACTTCAATGGAAAGCTTAAATTCGGTTGCAAACGAGAATGAAAACGAAAGAGAAGATCACAATAATGAATTGTAAGCTGCATTTTATTATGGAGATTTTTATTAATTGCATAATTTTCTTTTTTCTTTTATTCAAATTTTCTTTTTTGTATAATATTTTATCTATTATTTCTAATTTTTCTTTTAAACATTGCCATTTATCTGAATTCTGCCTTTGTCGTTGGAGTAGAAGGCTTCTTTTGAGTAGATCTATACATTGTTTTGTTTTTCTTGAAAATGACTAACAACTTTTTAAATACTTATCCTCTAGCCTATAATAACCGAAGCGAAAAATTGAGAGTTATGCTTAATGTTTTGAGTAGACAGTGTGATGGGTTGAAAGTTTGCCACATTAATGCTCAAAGTTTGCACGGTAAAATTGATGAGTTTAGAGACGTGTTTGCAGAGTCAAAAATTGATGTTATATGTGTGTCTGAAACATAGTTCCAAGATGAAATATTGGATGTTGTATACAATCTACCGGGCTACAAATTATTGCGCGCTGACAGGCATAATCGTATGGGTGGTGGTACGGCAATCTATATCCGCAACTGCATTCAATTTAAATTAATTACTAAATCTGAAACGTCGTCCTTGGTTGAGTACTGCTTAGTAGAAATACACAATCCTGTGAGTAGTTGTTTGTTCGGAGTAGTTTATCGTCCCAACAAGTATATAGATTTGGCGAAGTTTTACTCGGAGCTCGAACGGTTCTCATCCCTTTATTCTGAAATCATCTTATGTGGTGATTTTAATTGTGATTTGCTTCAAAAAAATACATCACAATCTTTTCTTGATAAAATGAAAACATTAAATTTGTATCCAGTAAATATTACCAATCCAACACACTTTTCCAACACAACTTCCACTCTATTAGATTTATTTCTAGTTAATAACTCTAACAACACTCTACTTTTTTCTCAACTTGAGGCACCTGGCTTTTCAAAGCATGATTTAATCTTTGCAATTTTCAAATTTATCCCAAAGGTTGCCACATCAGTTTATAAATACAGAGACTCTAGGGCAGTTAATGTTTTCAACTTAGAAAATAGTATAATGCAAATTGACTGGCAAAGCATTTACTTAATGTCATCACCAGATGACCAAATTTTTTTCTTGCAGTCTTCGATAAATCATCTTTTTAACCTGCATGTGCCGATTAAAACTAAACTCCAAAGGTGTGATCAAAAATCTTGGTTCACTCCAGAAATATCAGCTGCTATAGAGCAAAGAGATCTGGCTTTCAAGCGTTGGAAGCGTTTTCGTCTTCCTGAAATGCTTTCGACTTTCCAGACTCTAAGAAAAACTGTTGCTATGAAAGTCAGCGAAGCTAAATACAGACTGTACTCAAAACGCCTTAACAAAAGTTTACCATCGAAAACGTTGTGGAAAAACATTCGAGAACTTGGCGTAGGTCGACAAAAAAATCATTGTTCTCCGGATGTATGTCCCGATGACTTAAACCAAAAGTTTGCACTAGTTCAAAATAACGTTTCATATTTAGCCTTTAGGGTTGTTGACCCCGAAATCGAATCTTTGTGTAGTGCAGGAAATTCACTGACTGATGGGAATGCCACAGGTCAAAATCCTGACTTGGGGAGGAGCGCGGCAAATGCTGTGGCTACGAATGCAACCTTTCGGGTTGTTGTAAGTTTGTTTCAATTCCAAAGGGTGGATGATGCTGATGTATTGGGCGCGGTCCTTAAAATAAAATCGTCTGCTACAGGTTTTGATGGAATGCAGCCACAATTTGTTAAAATCATTTTACCCCACATCTTACCTGTTCTCACGCACGTTTTTAATACCATACTAATGACATCGTATTTTCCTTCATCTTGGAAAGAAGCAAAAGTAATTCCAGTCCTTAAAAAACCGGCTACCCGTTTGACTCAACCTGAGTTCAGACCGATATCGATTTTACCATTTTTATCTAAGGTACTTGAAAAAATCTTACATGAACAAATTTCTAATTTTCTACGAAGAAAAATTATTGTGTGATCAGCAGTCAGGCTTTAGATCAAATCATAGTTGTGTTTCTGCTATTCTTAAAGTTTCAGATGATATAAGAGCCGTAATGGACGATGATTTGGTATCATTTCTTGCACTTCTTGACTTCTCCAAGGCCTTCGACACAGTTGACCACAGGATACTGATATCAAAATTAAAAGATCAGTTTCAGTTTTCAAACACAGCGGTGAGCCTTATTTGTTCATACCTTAGTGGACGAAACCAGGCAGTTGTGATAGACGAAAAAGTATCTCGGCCCTTAAAACTTGCAACAGGGGTTCCCCAAGGGTCAATTCTTGGCCCTCTGTTGTTCTCAATTTTTATAAATGACCTTCCTGTTCAGGTGAACTACTCGTCACTTGATTTGTACGCCGATGATGTTCAAGTTCGACTCAGCTGCAAGCTAGGTATGATCGAAGATGGGGCTCATAAATTAAACACTGACTTGAAAAGCATACTAGCATGGTCTGAAACAAACAACCTTTGCCTTAATCCTAGGAAGTCTAAATGCATTATAATCTATAAAAACAAACTGGATTTCAGCTATCTTCCTGCACTTTATCTTGGAACAGAACAACTGGAGTATGTTGAGAAGGTCAAAAATCTTGGCATCTTATTTAACTCAACCCTCACTTGGGATGATCACATCAAAATGGTCATTGGCAAAATATATGGTGCCTTACGAAGTCTTTCCCTATCAAAGCATTTCACCCCTCAACCTATTCGACTTTACTTGGCGAAAACTTTAGTCGTACCGATCATCACATACGGTTGCCAAATTTTCAGTGCCCATAACTCTGAAACTAAAAGAAACTTCAATGTGGCTTTCAATAATGTATGTCGTTATGTTTACAATCTCCGAAGATATGACCACGTGTCTAACTACACGAATAATATTCTTGGCTGTAGCCTATACCAATACTTCAATTATTTTTCTCTGAAAACACTAAATAATATTATTAGTATCAATGAACCATCATATCTCTCTGCAAAAATACATTTCGCAAGATCACCTCGCTCTTTTATGTTGCTACAACCGACATTCAGTTGTAGAAACTCGGAGCGTCAATTTTTCGTGAACGTTATCAGGCAGTGGAACAATTTACCCTACTCTCTAAGAAGACTTCGCGGCACCAAGCAGTTTGATGCGGCTCTATTCAGATACTTGGCAGTACATTAATTCAGTTAAAATTAAACTAAATTTGTATAAAATATTTTCAATGAAAATTTAAATTTTTTGTTAAATCTTTGTATCTTGTTTGTCATTCTTCTTAACATATTGATATTGATTTTAAAATTAAATTAATTCAGATTTTGCTATTAACTTTTACTAATAATTATTGGCCATAAGGCCCAATGTAAAAGATGTACATATTTATTAAATAAATGAAAATGAAATAATAAACAAACTCACTCGAGCTATAGGTAGATAAACACTTGCGGATAGAGACCGACGTACAGGTTACATCCACGTAAAATTGGATAGATCGTATTCTCCGGGAAGTGCAACACACGAATTAAACACCTTGTTCTGATTCGAAGACTTATAAACGCGCAAAATTAAGATTAAATCGCTCACAATAAATTAATACACGTTTGTTTGATTTTCGCGAATTATTTGACATAGGCGAAATGTCAATGAAAGCTCATAGGCGAAAAGCTCTCTTGTCAACTAATTCGCTCGAGAAGTAAATTGCTAAAAGCGATCGAGAGTCGACCAGCTTTAGTCGTTAATTTTTAAACAAATGACGAAACTTTCATAAGGGATGAAATGCAATATAAGAGTTAGGAAAAGATAAACATAAAGATAAATAGGATAGAATAAATAGATAGCTGTGATCAGGAGGGTAAGATGCAATTTAGAATAGATAATAGGTAAGGGAATTAGGTTTAACAGGTTAGCATAGACACAAACACAAACATAGTGAAGACTAGTTACACACATAGTATAGGAGTATTGAATAAAGACTGAAACGACAAGAAAAAAAAAATAAAAGCTTTCGAATCGAACATAACGTATCCGAGATCCGTAAATAGGGGAAAAATGCAATGTAGGCCAAAGGCGGCCAATGGCCTAATAAAAGAAAAGAGGTAGGCAAACCGTAAAACTTTCAAGTTCAAGGTGAATGAGCGTTTCATTATCTATACCGCACATCGAGTGCAGAATTGTATAGTAACTACTAGCATTCAGTAGAGTGATAGCTCAAAGAATTCGAATTCGAATAAAGAATTTTTTTGTGAAAATTTCAAATTCAATTTTTTTGAAAAAAAAAAAGATAAAAAGAAAAAAGATTTTTCAAATAGGTAAGTGACAGTGAGAAATTGAATAGAAAAAAAAAAAAATCAAAATATACAGAAATTATTACAACATAGTGACAAAAATTTGCGGTGCACAGGAAAGTGCTCATTTGCAGAAGGTTACAAACATACCAAACATAGGTCACCGACCATTTTTTTCAAATCAGACAATTATACAATCAGAGGTATGTACAAATATTACAAAAAAATAAAAAGAAAAGTAAATCAGATAGAATTTTTGATTAATCTAGGTAGAGCCATAAAGACACCCGTCCATGGACAAATAGATATATATATGTACCAGGCACGAAGCGTGACATTTTCGTTTGCGGAAGCACTCAAAATAAAACCAAAAATTTGAGACTCAAATGAGACCCGCACTCTTTTCCATGCCTTTTGGCGGCTTTCGAAAAATTGTTCATGTCAGTAAATCCACCACTTTTCCAAACATTTTTTCATTGCTAGTAAGGCAAGGCCAAAAATATTTTCTTTTTGTTTTCGTACATCCTGTTAGCCACGGAAAACTTTCACAAGCTTGTATTGAAAAATGTGAAGTACAACGCTTTGTAACGGTGTTTATATTTAAGGATGGTTTCGGTCTGCCAACATCTATTATTATTTTTTTTTTCTTCGAACGACCTAGCCGAGAATGGTTTATGGAAAAAACTTTCTATTACACAATTACACGCATTCATATTAAATTAGGAAATAATAGTTTAAATCTTTATAAGTCACCCACAGCCACGAAAATAGTTTAAAAACCACAAACTTTAAAACCAATGCACTCTTTGTTTTCTGATAGTTCTGACCTAGTCAATAAAATGAGTACTACCTACCCCTTTTTTTCATGAAATCAAACTCATTAACAGTGAACTGTTAAGAACAAGAAACAACTCATATACATCTTTGTTTTCTCTCTATCTCCGGTTTTATGTCATGGCATTTTCGTAATGCATTCACTCAACTCATTCTTCACACGTTGGTCCAAAGGCAAGAAACCTAAAAAAATGTGTTCCACTTTGGGTTGAGATCTGAGTTAATAAAGCAAAATAATGGAATGCCTAGCCATTGCGCATTATGAGTATTTTTTGTAAAGCATTTTCGCTTATCAACATTTATGAATGATGTTGTGTACTTTCTGTTGGGGTGGGTATTTTGAGATTGAGCTAAGAAAAGAAGACAATTAAAGAGAATGCATATGTGTTACGCATTTTAGTCACTTCGTACATTCGTAAAAATAATGCAAAGATGTTGAGCATTCTCTGTTGGTTTGCTGTGGGGGTATTTTAAGTTGTATGTAATTAGCAGACAGACCATGACTTTTTTTATGTAGTTATTTTGGTATAATATTATAATGTTCTCAGAATGATGTTGACATTTATTTAACGAGATAGATTGGATAAGAACAGACTGGTATAATATAATATCAAAAATATAATGGAAAAATGAATAAGTTTTGGAATTCTGAATTTAAATTTTGCAGGCTACCTAAGATTTTTTTAAACTCGTTAACGGAAGCACTCATTCCACTCAATATATGGACGCTTCGTCACTGATATGTACATATATAGAGAGACGGAGATAATACGGTCTCTAATAAAGTGTATTAAAGTGTAGTCTGGGTGGTTCAAGCCTCTGAAGGGTTTAAAGCTGAGTTGGAAAAAGAACCAGAATTATCCAAGAAAAAAAAACTAAGATTGAAGGTAGCAGATAGCTACGGCTGGATACGTCGACAGGGTGCTCCTAGGGGCTCCAGAAGTGTGTGCACAAACTGAATTGCAGTGTACCGCTAATATCCAGTGAATTCGAAATTTTTTTTTTACTTTATTTTGTGATTCGCGGTGCAAGTTTTTTTTTGAAATTTTTAAAAGAGAAAAAAAAAAAAAAGAGAAAAAGGATAAAGTAGAGTAAAGATAGTAAAATTAGTGAGAGCGGTGTTTCCTTCGTGGATCATAAAACAATATACATATATGTGAATATATCAATACCCATATTCCTGTAGCAAGAAAAAGAGTAAAATATCACACCCAATACTGGTGTCTGGTGTGTCCTTCATCGTACTGCCGGCAGGACTCCGAGGGATAAAAACCAGGTAAGTTTTTTTATTGAATTTTTGTGGAATTAAAAAAAAGAATCATTAGAATGTGGATATTGCATAAGAGATCATATATATGCACATATATCAAGCGATAAAAATTGTTTTATTTGAATTTTTGACTGAATTTTACATTTTTTTATCCTTTTTTTTATTATTGAATTCGCACCTTAAATGAGACTAAATGTAACATAACGTATATGAATTGTAATCACTGAAAGTTTTACTCATAAAAGAAAATAATAATGAAATATTTGAATTTGGTTGTGTATAATTAGAATGGAAGGATAAATAGTTCATATAGGTGGGGGGTTGGCTTGGCTAGGCCGACGACTGAGGAGGAAATCATGCTGATAGACAATAATAAGACTTAAGACCATAGGGTTCAAACCCTATATGACTGACGCACGGATGTGAGTTGCAGGATTGCGATCAATGACGAGCAAGGGGTCATTGTTCAACAGAATGGCCAGAATGATGACACAGGTTGTACGCAATGTGCAAAGGGAGGGGCGGCCAGGTCATTGCCATTAACATCAGGCAAACTTTGGTGTCTCGACGAACCGCTGTCTGGGTGAGATAATGGGATTTTTAAATGGTGTGAAAAGACGGTAACACATATAATTTTTTTTTACATTCATATAGATATTCATACTAATAATGAATGATATATGTTTAAAAATAATTATATGTAGGTTAGGTTAGGTTAGGTTACTTACTTCCATGAAAAGTGGGAAGTAACATTAAATATAGTAATAGGGGTTAGCATTAATATACAGTAATGTAAGGTGTTCTTTCTCTTGCCAACATATAATCCCGTCCTCTCACTGAGACAGTGGCATAGGTACCTATTTTTGTACTTCCCTATCCTTTTCCTTCTCCTTATCCTTACTATTCATTCCCTTTCCCTATCCTACTCCTAGGTCCTTTTTTTTTCATTTTTAATTTTTTTACATGGCATGAATTTTTTTTGTTGATGAGTCATGGTTGGTGATAAATGGCAAACCCCACCCCAAAATAGTTCGAGCTTAGCCGAGCAAAGCAAGCATGCCTCCGCCATTTTATCTACTAATTTTTGCCCCCTGTGGCCCAAGACTGACTCATAACAAACCCACCAAGTTTAGTAAAAAACATAATCACTGAATTTATAGTCGAAACACAAATAAGAAAAACTCACTTGCAAAACAAAAATTCACAAATAAAATTTGCGCATGCCTGCCGGCACCATGCTCGCGAAAACGATTTTATAAATGATCAACACCATACACCAATTAAGTAGTACACTACTCTTACGCATTGGAATGTAAAGCACCCAAGAAAAAGAATGAAACATACATACGTTTGAATGAAAATTCCAATTACGCATACTACTAATACAGTACATGTCTGTTTGGTGTCTCTTGTGCATTGTACAATTGTACTATTCTTTCGTGTTGTCCATTTATGTTTTAATTGAATGTACTAATTTCTATTCTTCTCTTTTCATGTTTACTATGAGAAAGAAGAGTACCACCATCAATTAATATTTATACCAATTAAGGATGGCACCTTAATGTCAAAGGCCATCTGTGGAGAAGAAGCTGAACGTCGTCGTCGGTACTACAGCGCAGACTTTTGGACAGGGTGCACCATAAGCAGATTGAGTTTTTCGAATTTCTTGGAGGCGGGAGAATGTTTGGAACTGGATGGGAAGAATCTACAGTCAAATAAATAATACTAAAACATACGTTCCACAAATTGTAAACATAAACAAAAACATAGAATGTTTACCAAAAGTAATGAAGTTAATGTACATAAAGTCATATGACTAGAAAAAGTTCGAGAATTAAATACAACCAATTTACAAGTTAAGAAGTGAAGTTGTGTGTTTCATTTCAAAATACTTTTTTCCTAGTTTTTTCAAGTTTAAATTAAAACCTAGTCGGAACAACGTCGTATTGTATGTATATAGCGGCAAAAATTTGATATCGTTCCAGTGGTTTTTGAATTTCCGTTCCCATTCCCGTTCCTGTGGGAATTTGGAAATGAAATATCCATGATATTTATGGAACCTATTCATACTTATACGACTGTTCTCGTTATACATTTGTTTCTCGCTGGTCATCAGTGCGGTTAGCACATAATGTTTATCTTCGCAAATTAGTTTTACTTCGACGACCTAGGTCAGATGTTTTTCTCCTTGGCATTGCTAGCCTTGCTGAAACTCTAGAATGGGTGTGCCTATTAATAAATTGTGATTTTTAATTATTTGTGGAAATCCAGGCAGTATATGAAAAAAGATAGGATTATTGTAAAAGTAACACTTTAAATTAAAAAAAATTAAATTTAAACAGTCAAAATTAAATTAAAAGAATTCTTGAAAACAAACCATCCAATAA
Organism: Melanostoma scalare; assembly: GCA_949752695.1. Classification (NCBI taxonomy): domain Eukaryota; kingdom Metazoa; phylum Arthropoda; class Insecta; order Diptera; family Syrphidae; genus Melanostoma; species Melanostoma scalare. The sequence goes on along the minus strand of OX456984.1, from coordinate 105,987,789 downwards.
TCTTATCATTTGTTTTTTTTTTTGTTGTCAAAAACGATTGAAAAAAAAAAAAACAAAAGCATTGTTTGAATCTAATTTTTAGTTCATTACAGTTAAGTATAATGAAATTTTTACTTTTACTATATTCCAATTCTTTTTTTCATATTTTCTTACCTTTTAAACCTACCCTAGACCTCCACGAATATTTCAATACCAAGGTAATATAAATCCGTTCAGCCGTTCTCGAGTTTTAGCCACACTAACGAACAGCAATTCATTTTTATATATAAAGATATCGCATCTAGTTGTTGTGTTGCTTTTGATGTGATAGCGCCATAGTATTTGAATACGGACATGGCTTTTCTGCCGTTTGCCGGAAATGACATTTTAAAACAAAATTATTAAAGAAAAAAAGAAATGGTAATATACAAATTATTATTACATTAATTAAAATTAAAATCAAAAAGCGAAAATTAATGAGAAAGCGAGTTTATCATTAGTTTTGTTTTTTTTTTATTACTATTTTTTAACAATTTAGATGATTTGCAACGTAAAAGAATTACCATTTTAGAGCGATTTGAAACACAAAAGGTGATAATTTTAAATTATTTGAAACATAAAAGCAATAATAGGCATTGAGGTTAACTTTCAAAAGCTATTACGATAGGTTAAAGCATGTTTGCAGTAACTATATAAAAGAGACCAACCCCGAGCACCATTTAATATTTCGTAAAGACTATTAACGGACAAAAAACTTTCTAAAAATGCTTATATTTTTAGTTTTTGACACCAGCTTATTACGTTCTGAGTTACGTGGCAATTTTTGTGAGAATACACTGCACACTGCAAGAAAGTAAAAAGTGTGTTCAATGGCAAGCCAGTTAGAACAAGCAAACTTGTAAAAAACAGCAACAACAAAAACGAAAAAAAACAACCACCAATTTTTCCTTTTCTGATATCAACTTAATTTAGTGTATTTTCGTCACGAATAAATAATTTTATTTTCAGCGCAAGGTTAGGTGATATTTTCCTGATTTTTTTTTTTTATGTTTTTGAACTTTTCACAGCAAATTAAAATAACATTTCGCTAAAAAAAAACTACGAACATAAAGTCAACAGCTGCTTTTGACATTTTTCATCAATCTTGATATTGCTCAAAAATTTATTTTTTTTTTGTCAGGAGGAAATCTTCAAAAGACACTTGGCGGTATTCGACACCAAGTAGTGTGGGATTCTTACCTCACTAAAAACTCCTCGTAATCAGAGCCAATCTATGAACGCTCGACAACATATTTTACTTAATAACTAAACGATAATCTGATTTTCCTTTTAAAATGTAGGGAATTCGGGTTGTTTCCAAACTTCATTGCCAATTCAACCAACAATCTTCAACAAATCTACCAATTTTCCAATAATGAAAAAGAAAAACAATTGGGGAAAAAACTTTCATTGCACATCGAACACTTTCATATGAAATTATCAAATATAGCCATCTCCCACCAACAAATCAAAAAGAGAGAAGGAAGTAAAAGAATAAAAAAACTAGAAAGCTCCATCAAAAACAAATTATGCCACAAGGATTGTTTAATGTTTTTCAATAGTCAAGAAGATAAAAATGATGCACTCAATGAAAACATCAAAATTAGACAAAAAAACAAAATTAGACCGATTAAAAACAAATCTCAAATCGAAGATGGGCATAGAATTTAAAGAAAAATGGTTTGTAAACAAAACCTCTGTAATGTTCCCATCAGACATCAAATGGCTTCTGTCTCTGGGTCAAAAATTCGCTTTCGCAACTAAGAGAGGAGAACTTCCTCTGTTTAAGGTTATTGCCGATGGAGAAGAAATGATAAAATCTTTGGAACAGGGTGTCCAGGATAATGTTCGATCAAATTTCACAGAAGGTTCTGTAAAATTTCTGTGAAATTTGATCGAACATTAAGATTTTTTTTATTAAGATCAACATCCACCGTTTGATAAATATTTAAATAAAGTTTATCAAGAAACAAGAATGTTCCTGAAAAAACACAAAGATATCTACATCGTTCCAGCTGATAAAGGTAATGTTACAGTGGCAATGTACAAAACTGATTACATAAACAAAATGCAAGAACTTATGGCTGATAGAAAAGTTTAAAGGGTGTTAAGGAACAATCCAACAACTACTCTGCAAACAAAAAACAACGAATTTGTTAAATCACCGTATAACAAAATCTTATAACAGAGTTCGAGAAGAAACGGATGACAACATACACTGCGACTAGTCCAAAGATCTATGTTTTACCGAAGATTCATAAGGTAAATATGCCGTTTAGACCAATATGTGCATCTACAAACGTTCCCTGCTATGAGTTATCAGAGTATATCACTAAAATCCTACAGAACCTTACCGAAAACTCCAAATATAATGTCAAAAATGGAAAAGACTTCATTGAACAATTGGCACCACTCCAATTGGAAAAAGGAGATATCTTGGTCTCATTGTTTTGTTGTTTGTTTGTTTCTCTGTTCACAAGTATACCAATATCGTTGGTTTTGAATATAATTGAGAACAATTGGAAAAAGATTAAAGATTCAACTAGAATAAAGAGATCACTATTTATGGAAATGGTTCGGTTCTGTATCATTGATAATAACTACTTTGAATTTGAAGGTAATGACTTACCAACAAAAACAAGTAATGAACACCGCACAGAACTTTATTAACCGAGTTCTTGACATAGGCCATACTTCTTTTCATATTGTTGGTGGAAAATGTATTTACCTTCGGCTTTCATTCGGTCAATACACTACTAAACATACCTCTTTTCATTCGAAAAATAAAACCATTATCCATAGCACCCTATGTTCTAATTCTTTCCCCGCCCACATCATCAATAAGCTTATTAAGAATCACCAGTTAACCACACAAGCAAAGACACCAGCTAATACACAACAAACTACGATTTATAAAACCGCACTCTTCATTCCATACCTTTCTAACCGCATCACGACTGCGCCGATTAGAGATAAGACAAGAACCAAGATAGCGTTCAAATCATCTAACAGACTTGGGAAATGTTGAAATATTGGAAACGGAGCAACATTATTCTAAAAGAATGTTACTGGTGATGCTTCACATAAAAAACTACAACAAAGCTGTAAATAGGAGGTCGGATTGCGACAATCTCAGCAACATCTACAGCCAGCTGATCAAAAAGGGGACTAACAATAGTTGAATGTGTTGTGCATTGAAGGTATTTTTGATAAATAATCTGGTTCTTTTTCGAAGTAAATTAAATTTTCGCCCGGAACATTTATGTTCGCCCGGAATTCTAAAATCTATTATGAGTTTCACCTGAACAAAATTCCAGACTTACAATTTTTCTGCTTTTGTTGTTCACTTGTTTGCCTCATAAAAATAAGTGAAATAAATTGCTCTCAACGTTTTCACGTTTCACGGAGAAAAATAAATCTATCTATATATATATAAAATAGGATGTATGTATGTATATATGTATGTATGTATGTCCGGGGTAAACTTCTAAACTACCATACGGATTCTTATGAAATTTTCAGGGTAGACATAGTTTAGTCCAGAGATGGTTCCTGTCAAGGGTTGATCCCCATATTCCCACAGGAACGGAAAATTGGAAACTACTCCACAGATTTCAAAAATTCTTTCAGCACTAGGGGTGCTACATTATCTCCCTTCATCAGTAACTTAAGCTATATTTCATCCCTATAATCCCACAGGAATAGAAATGGGAACGAGAACGGGAACCTTAAAGTTACTTGACCAATTTCAAGAATTCTTTCAACTCTGGGATGTTACATTATCCCTCAGTGATATAGACATATATTTCATTCACATATTTAAATGGGAACGGAAGATTGATTCAGGAACATGGTTGGAAATGGAAACTTAGAAACTTCTGGACCGATTTCAAAAATTACATCATCTTTCAGTGACATATACTTATATTTCATTATTCATTCACTTATTTCCACGGGAACAGAAGATTCCCACAGGAACGGGGCTGGGAACGGTAACTTAGAAACTACTGGATAGATTTTAAAAATTCTTTCAATATTTAGACTTTGTCAGTAACTAGGCTATATTTTTCATCCCTATAATCCGACAGGATCTGAAACATGATCGAGAACGGGAAGATTAAAGTTACTTGACCGATCTCGACACTTCTTTCAACTCCGGGATGTAACATTGTCCCTCAGATTTATATTTCATTCACATATTTCCGCGAAGATTTCTACAGGAATGGGTTGGGAACGGAAACTTAGGAACTACCGGACAGATTTCAAAGATTCTTTCAGCATTAAGATCCCACTTAGTCCCACACTAAGAAAGATTATATTTCATCCCAAATTGCCAAGGAAGAGGAAAACGAGAACGGGAACCTTAAAACTACAGACCCGAGCAAAGCCGGGCGGCTCAGCTAGTATAAAATAAATAGGGAAATTTTTCAAACATGGAAAATTTTTCCCCCGAAACTCATAATGGAATGGAAATGAGGGAAAAGTGAAATGGGATCTTTTTCGAGGGGAATGATTTCACGTGAAACTCATAATAAGGCTGATTGTTGACCACCAAACTGGTTTTCGTGCAAAATACAACTGCACTACGTCATTGGTTAAGGTCTGCGATGATATTCGTACTGGGTTTGACAAGGTTCCGTCCATAAAATACGTTCGCATGCAGGGGGGAAGGGGTCTCGCTAGGTGTGACAAGATGTGACAAGGGGGAAGGGGGGTCTACGGCATCGTAACGTTCGCCGCCCATCAAAAAGTTCTACTACAGTATTTCTCTCAACTAGTTTTTTTTTTAAATCCTTGTCATGATAGTAAATATACAGAATTTTAAATGCATATATTCTTAAAAAGCTGCAACTCAATATACAGGTTGTTCTGTAATTCGTGTATTATACTTTGGGATGTGATTCTTGGTCATATTCCAAGAAAAAAATTGTTTTACAGTATAGAAAATGTTCTGAAAGTGGTAAATGACAATATAGATGCATTAAATAAGCAAGAAGAAGAGATAAAGTCATTAATTAAGGTCCGTATTATGAGTAGCGAATCGAACGTTCGACTGGAAGCGAATGTTTTAGAGAAACTCATTTATTGGATTATTATCATTAAACTTCGTCCATTCTCTTATCCGACATACCTTAAACGTCGAAAAAAAAAGTTTTCTACAAAGTTTTTGTTTCTACAACCTATAATACCGCTATAAAAGAAACTAGCAAAAACATTCGCTTCCAATCGAAAGTTCGATTCGCCACTCATAATAGGGCCCTAAGAGTGTTAAGTCTCAGTGAAAAAGAGACAAACGTAGTAGAAAAGAAAATGACATATAGTGATATAACAAAAAGAAACGTACCGCCGGTCATTGTGAAACCAAAGAATATGTCGGAAAAGAGCAGTGGAAAAACAAAAGAAATTAGATTAGATTAGATAAAGATTTTATTGCATTTTAGTATTCTGTACACATTAACATTTTTAAGTTTTAACAAATTTTTTATGACATGGCAAAAGCCGTCTGTTAATTTGAATGACAATTTTATGAACACATACTTTATTAACTAGCAAAAACCAGCCCGCTTCGCAGGGCGAAAATAAAAAGCAAAATATTTCTTTTATTGTTTTAAAAGTGTTTTATTGAATATTCTTGTTTTCAATACTTTTTGATATGAAATATTTTTGGTTTTTCCATAGTTGGTCGTATAAATGAACAAAGCAGATGGTTTTCTACCACGTGAACAACCAACATAAAGTTGGCCATGAGGAAAAACTGGATGTTCCAAATGTATACCACAGATTTCAAGCGTTTGGCATTGAGATTTATTAATTGTCATGCCAAAAGCAATTCGAATAGGCAACTGCAAACGCTTAAATTCAAATGGCAAATCAGGTGGAATCATTGGTATACGTGGTATTAAGACATCTTCGCCTTTAAGTTTACCAGTTAAGATTTTCGCTTCAATAACATATTCATTAATCGTTTAACTACTAATCTGGTGCCATTACATAGCCTTGGATGATTTAGATTTCTTAACATTATAATTGGAATACCTACTTTTAATTGTAAATAGTAAGGCGGAATACTTGGTAGATCCAATTAATTTCAAAATTCGATTGGATAGTTCACAGCTTCATCCGGATTCATGACGGTGTCAATAGATTCATAAGCAACGTTTATACCTGGTATTTTGTTCATAACTTCCACATTGATACTTATAACATCTCTCTTCGTACATGCCAATATTCATCTTTGGCTTAACCAATCTTAATTTCGGTAATTAGTTACAATATTAGGAAACAAACTCTGTATTTACGCAGCATTCGATTCTGATAACGAACAAAAATTATTTGGCAATCTTATTTGACCATCAATATCAAGAGGTAATTAACCATTTCGAATTCTCAATAATTGCTTGAAAAATTCTGCAGCTGTTGAATCATTCTGCAATAACACTCTTATATTTGAGAGAAAGCGTTTTCATATATTTCCAAAACGTTATGAAGATTTCAATCTACCGCTTTATTCGTCAGCAGCAGTAGATCGAGGAATAACCGGAAGTGTTTGCCGGAAGTCACCAGCAAATAACACCAATGCACCACCGAAAAGACCTCTTAAACCTTGTAATGTACGATTGAGTGCTTCTAATGATTTCTTGTGTGCCATGGTGGATTCGTCCCAAATAATTATTTTACACTGCTGCAATACTTTTGCAATTCCTGATCTTTTTGAAATGTTACATGTTGGCGCTTCCATTCATTATACACTGGTCTACAAAATTGAACTTTTTGGTTGTCTCCAAAAGCAAGTTATATTATTTTAGAGGTTTTTGCTTCGCTGAATCTAAATATGAGCTCAGAATCTACCTAAAAGCTCGCGTTTCTGAGATATTAGGCGTTCAAAATCGAAAAAATCCAGTTTTTGCTGTCTTTGAGCCTCTGTTTTAACATGAAAAATATGTTAGCCCAAAAACAAACCATTGCTTTTCCAATGGTTTTCGCCATAAAAGAAAGTCGAAGAAAATGTACCACTTCACTTACTTTTTCTGTGGCCTACTAAATAAAAAAACACGAAAAATAACACAATTTTGAAACCAAGCGTCAAAACCTGATTTATGTTCTATTCAATGCGTTACATTGTGCTAAGAAAAGCTTCGTTTGTTTGGTTCTTGGTGCCTTGTGAAATATTATATTTCAGCACAAAATTTAACTCACGGACAAATACGAATTCTACTTATGTACTTTGCTTTTTAAAAAGAAACTGCTTCTAAAATTCAAAATGCACTGCGAAATAAATAAAAACCGTGTAGTAAAAAAAAGAATGCGCTCTAAAGAGATAACTTATTTGATATCTGAAAACCATTTTCAACAATGGACAGCAAAAAAAAAAAACAAACCCTTCAATGATTGAAAGGAGGCCAAATTTTTTAATAGTAACCCTTTTGGACCATCGCAAATGTCAGAAGGAAACGCAATAGGTTTTTACAGCAAACACCATTTATCTTCGATCATTAGATAGGTACATGAACTGATTTTTTTTTTTTTCTGAATGGTATGTGATGTGTATTGTTTTTTTTTTTGCTGCTCATTAGCTCGGTTGACCAGATTCTCTTTTTTTGTGTGAGACTGAATTTTTTTATTATGTTTGATTTTTTTATGATTTGATCTTTAATCTGTTTCTCCTAGAAATACAAAAACACCATGTTTGGCAAAGTATAGAATTTTTTGGGCTTCTATTTTTAAGGTGCTTGTTTGATAGCCGCAAAATGTAGTAAGGAATACATCTAGGAGGAGTTATATTAAAATTCATAGAAAGCATTGTAAGCATCTAGGCTGTTTGTATTGTAATTTTACATGGGAAAATAATTGAAACTTAATTTTTTTTTTTAACTAACTTCCTTTATTTGAAAAAAATTTTTTTTTGTCCTAAACCTTCTACTCATACTCTTCTTTAATTAAAAAAAAAAAAAAAATTAAAAAAATCGGCCAATCGGTTTGGCTGGTTAGCGAACGTACACAAAACCAAACTTTAATTTATATATATAGATTGTGCATTAGATGCTTTTTTAAAAAATATAGCTTCAGATTTTTACTAAACAAATAAAAAAAATAGGGTGCATATTATTAAATTTGACTAAGCTATAATTCTTCTCTTAAAATTTTGTTTCTATAACTAAGCGCAGCTTTGGTAAATTTATATATATATTTTTATATAAATCTGTCCAATTTCTTCCGTTGAGCATATCAAGAACTTTATCCATTGTATAAATGGTCTTTCCAAGATATAATTTTCTCAGCTCTATAAGTATTGGGCAAACTCCTATGAAGTGCATTATATCTTTCCGGGTGTTCATATTACAAAGACTGCATTGCATGGGTAGATCAGGTCGGTGTGGCATGTAGTTTAACGGCAAAAGTTCTCCTCTTACTTTAAAAAGTGTTGATATTTGGTCAACTCCGGCGTTTACAACGAAATTGCTGATCTTGCTTGTATCAAAATTCAATTTTGAGTAGTAATCTCTAAGAATGGATGAACGTGCTTCTTCTATGAATGATTGATGTATCTTTTCATCCAATACATTAAGAATGCTATATAGTTCATTTTTCATCTGCTGAGAGTTTCCTATTTCTAAATGTAGAGGACAATCCGTTCTTTCGGCCAGTTCCTTCCATTGTTCGAAGCAAGCTAATTTTTTTTCGAGTGCAATTGTTACTACAATGTACAATTATTGTTATGTACGTTGTGGAAGGAAAAACAATATATATATCTTGAATCTTAAAAAAAAATTATAATCTATAAAAAGTTATTATAAACAAAAGTCTATGTAAACTTAGATTACAAACTAAGTGAATAAAACTAAAGTGAATTAATTATTTACAACACTCCACCTTAATTGACAATCAAATAATAATAATAGATTATAGGTATTATATAAAGAAAATATTAGTTTATCAAGCCCATGTTTCTTAAACAAAAAACTTGTTTCTGATCAGTAACTCCTTTTGTTAAACTATCAGCTACCATATTTTCAGTGTTGACATATTTGATTATAATTGAATTATCTGCTACTTTTTCTTTTATAAAATGGTGTCTTATGTCAATGTGTTTAGTTCTTGGACTATAAAACTGATTATGTGCAATATCAATAGCACTCTTGTTGTCGCAATACATTTCAACTGGGTCAACATTCTCACCAATTTCTTGAAGTAATTGCTTCAGCCAAATAACTTCTTGTGTAGCGGATGACAAAGCCATATATTCTGCTTCTGCGCTAGATAATGCAATAGTTGATTGACGTTTGCTTGACCATGAAATTGCTCCACCTTGAAGCTTGAATACATAACCAGTGCAGGATTTTCGGCTATCGATGTCCGTTGCCCAATCTGCATCCGAGAACCCAATTAAACTTTTGTTTCCATCACGTGAGAATTGAAGCTTATAGTCTGATGTACCTTTGAGATATTTGAAAATTCTTTTAACTGCATTCCAGTGACCTTTTCCAAATTCATTGTTAAATCGACTCACATTACCAACAGCAAACGAAATGTCTGGCCGAGTACATACTGATAAATAAAGTAAGCTTCCTATTGCTTCTTGGTATGGTATATTTTGCATTTCCTTTTTGTTGAAGAATATATGCAACATCCCCATTCATAATTCTAACATCTAATAACTTTTCATCTGTCATATTGACATCATCATGTTATCTATTTTCATCTTTCATATCCCCTTTTTCTTATACTTACTGAAGTCATATAGTAAAGTTGTCATCCTTTTATTTCTTTACCATCAAATATAATTTTCAAAAGGTTATGGGCCCAGAACCATAAGAATTAAAAGAAGTGTTAATAAAGAAAGAAATATAAAGTAAATAAAGAAATATACTATGACAACGTTTACTGGAAAAATTCCACGTTTTAATGGAGAAAACTACTTCACATGGAAAACCCAAATGGAAGCTGTGCTGCATAAAAACAGACTGTTAAAAATGGTCCAAGGACTGGAGGAGATGCCGACAGACAGCATTAAACTCGAGGAGTGGAATATGAAGGACATGAATGCCAAATGTGAATTGGTTATTGCAATGGAACCCGCACAGGTTGCGCTTGTGAAATCACACAAAACCTCTAGGGATTTGTGGTTATTTTTGGAAAACACTTTCGATCGAAAGGGCACTCGTCAAAAGGTGGAATTATTTCGTAAGTTAGTAAATTTTAAAATGCATGAAGAAAGTATGGAAACATATTTAATTCAATTTAATTCCATTATAATTCGACTGCGAGAAATGGATGCAAAGTTGGATGAGGAGCTTTTGGCAGTACTAATGTTGGATGGTTTACACGACGACTACAAAGATATACAGGCGGCTTTTGATGCGTCGACGGATTTTCCAAAGATGGATATTTTGCGAGCAAGACTCCTGGAAGTGAGTGCCAAAAAAAGGAACGCTATTGGACATACTGATGATGCGTTGAAGGTTAGAATGCACTATAGAAAATCCAACATTCGTCATCGACCAGGTACGTCAAATAATAGTTTTTCATTCAATTGTCATCGATGTGGAATCAAATGTCACATGAAAAAAGATTGTTATGTTAACCTGCATAAAGAAAAAAATGTATTAGCTGAAAGTTATGCATCTGAAAGCGAAGAGGGATTTATAGCTACAGAACTGCAGGGAAGTTGCAGACCATTACAAGAAACTTCAAATAAAGTAGACGCCGCGGCTCTAGTTGCAAACGATGCAGACAAAAGTTGGTTCCTAGATAGTGGAGCGACGTCCCACATGTGTTGCTTGCAGGACTTTTTCATAAGCTTGAACACGAACTATAAAGGAATTGTACAGGTAGCTAACAAAGGCTCTGCACGTATAGAAGGTATAGGAACAGTGAAATTAGTTTGCGAAGTCAATGGACAAAGAAGAAATGTACCTCTTTATCGAACACTTTTTGTTCCCAGTTTGAAGAGTAACCTAATCTCTGCTAGCAAAGCAACTGATAGCGATTGTAAGGTTATTATTGAAGGAAGTAGGGCACACATAATGAGGAAAGATAGGCTTGTTCTTGAAGCCATAAAACATAGAGGGCTTTATTTGGTTAGAACATTTAAACTAAATAAAAAGGAATATTGTCATGAAACCAACCAAATAAAAACTAAAAATGATTGGTTACACATTTGGCACAAAAGATATGGGCATCTAAACACTACATCATTACAATTCCTACAAAAAAATTGCATGTTAAAAGGCCTACCAGTTTTTAACAACTTAAAATCAGATTGTGTAGCTTGCATAAGAGGCAAGCAGACCAGAAATACATTTTCAGTCAAAAAGGTAAAATCCTCTGGAAGTATTCTAGAAATTGTTCACACCGATTTGTGTGGTCCAATGAGAGTTGAATCCATTAGTAAAAGCCTATATTTTGCCACATTTATTGATGATTACTCCCGCAAGGTGTTCGTTTACTTTTTGCGCAGAAAAAGTGAATATTTTAATGTTTTTAAGCAATTTAAAAAACTTGTGGAAGATGACAAAAATAAAAAAATAAAAACACTGCAAAGTGACAATGCACGTGAGCTCACAAGTCATGAGTTTACAAAGTTTTTGGAAGATGAAGGTATTAAACGTCAACTGACTGTCGAATACACACCACAACAAAATGGCATAGCTGAGCGTATGAATCGCACTCTTGTTGAGATGACTCGTTGTTTTTTAATTGAAGCAAATCTACCCAAGTTTTTATGGGCTGAACTAATCCATACCTCAGCGTATATACGTAATCGTTGTCCGACTTCATTAAATGATAAAAAGACACCGGAACAAATATGGACTGGTCGGATACCTGTTGTTAGTCACTTACGTCAAATTGGATCTCGAGCATTTGTTTTAAATAAAACTTTAAGTAGATCGAAATTAGATCCCAAAAGTGACGAGTTTATTTTGGTCGGATACTCAGCAGAATCTAAGGCATATCGTTTGTGGAAACGAGATTCTCAAACCATCATAAAAGGCATAGATGTACGATTTATTGAAAGAATTGACAGGTCAAAAGACAAAGAAGCAGATAGAGAATCGAAAGAAAGCTTTTATGAATTTGAATACGTAAAGGAAGACAAGAGAACTCATGAAATGGAAGAGTCAAGTAGCCTAAGGAGAATTGATAACGATAACGAGAAATGTAATAATGACGTATTAAAGGAACCCGAGAGAACTAACCAAGAGAAAGAGTCAAGTAGCTCAAAGAGAATCGCATTCAATGCAGGGCATTTAGAAGATCCCAATACTTTTTCTGAAGCTTCGATTTCGCCATATGCATCAGAGTGGTTTGGATCAATGAAGCAGGAGTATGAATGCCTTATTCAAAATAGAGCTTGGGAATTACAAGATCTACCAAAGGGAAGAAAAGCAATCGGGTGTCGCTGGGTTTTTAAATCCAAGTACAAAGTTGATGGAACTGTTGAGAGACGGAAAACCAGACTGGTGGCAAAAGGCTGCGCACAAAAGTTTGGTGTAGACTACGTTGAAACATATTCGCCAGTGGTAAGACAGAGTTCGCTTCGTATAATTTATGCGTTATCGGTAGAACACAATTTGATTCTGCATCATTTGGATGTGTCAACTGCCTTTTTAAATGGAGAGCTTTTTGAAGAGATTTACATGAAGCAGCCGGAAGGGTTTATTGATACCAAACATCCAAAAAAAGTATGTCGTTTACTCAAGGCTCTTTACGGACTGAAACAGGCGAGCAGGCAGTGGCATACAACATTGTGTGAAAAACTAAAGCAGTTAGATATTATACAATCCAAATATGATCAATGCGTTTATTTTAAAATTAACAATACTGAGGAAACTATTTTAGGAATTTATGTCGATGACATTATAATTGCTTCCAATAATAGAGCTAAAGTTAATTTAATCAAGGAAAAACTTAACGAAAACTTTGAAATAAGAGGTCTTGGACAACCTTCCCTTTGCATTGGTCTTGAAATTGAAAGAACAGAGGAAACTATTTCAATTTGTCAATCTCGTTTCATAGATAATCTTTTAACAATGTATACTTTACAGAATTCAAAATCAAAATACATTCCAATGGATATTAAATTAAAACTAGAAAAGGAACCAAACATAGCCGGAGAGGGAGTTCCAGTGGATCGCTAATGCATCTTGCGGTATTTAATCGACCAGACATTGCATTCAGTGTAAGCAGTTTGGCTCAGTTTTCGCAAAATCCTAAGAAACAACATTTGAATACAGCTTATAATTTATTACGTTATTTGAATTCAACAAGAAAGGTAAGGTTGACTTATCGCAAAACCGGCATACCATTAACAGGCTACGTAGATGCAAGCTGGGCAGAAGACATTAATGATAGAAAGTCTCAAAGTGGTTTTTGTTTTCTACTTTCAGGGGGAGCTATCAGTTGGGAGTCCAGAAAACAACGGACTGTCTCAACATCGAGTGCAGAAGCTGAATACGTCGCGCTTAGTGAAGCTGCAAAGGAGGCATACTCACTTCGTTTTCTGTTACAAGAGTTAGTTCCAAGTTTCATTTTATAAGAGAAGCTATTGAAAACGGTGCAGTTGCTGTAGAATATCTTATGACAGAGAAGATGGCAGCTGATGCTTTAACCAAAGCAGTCTCCAGAGAAAAACATCTATTTTGTTTCACTGCACTTGGATTGAATTTTGAATGCTAATGTTGAGGAGGTGTGTTGAAAAATATATGCAACATCCCCATTCATAATTCTAATCTTCTAATAACTTGTCATCTGTCATATTGACAACATCATGTTATCTATTTTCATCTTTCATATCCCCTTTTTCTTATACTTACTTAATAAACTGAAGTCATATAGTAAAGTTGTCATCCTTTTATTTCTTTACCATCAAATATAATTCTCAACACTTTTTCTCAATCCATGTTTTAGCTGTCATATCCTTGGTTAATTTTTGATTTGAATCTGCTGGGGTTTTCACAGGATAACAATCATTCATCTTGAATTTCTCAATAACTTGTAACGTATACTTCGTTTGGTCAAGAGTAATTGTTCCTTGTTTTCTGTTTCGTATGATCTTCATTCCAATACAATTACTTGCTTCTCCTAAGTCTTTCATGCTGAAATTCTTGGTCAGGTTAGCTTTAAGTTGGTTTGTCCATCCTTTATTGTTTGAAAAAATTAAAAAATCATCTACGTAAACCGCAACAAAAGTCATAATTCTTCCTTCTCGACGAAAATGTATGCATGAATCTATTTTCGATCGGTTGTAGCCACTCTTGATCATAACATCATTTAACTTGATGTTCCATTGTCGACTTGCTTGTTTTAAGCCATAGATAGCCTTTTTAAGCAAACAAAATCGTCCACTTCCATCGTCAAAACCTTCCGGTTGCTTCATATAAATGGTTTCGTTAACATCACCTTGTAAAAATGCTGTGACGGCATCCATCTGTTCAATATCTAGGTCATATCTAGCTGCTAGTGCCATCATCAAACGAATTGAAGAGTATCGCTGCTTTGGCTTATACATTCCTTTACAACTATTATCTTCTTCCAATGACAATGTTTCTTCAGCACTACAATTTTCATTAGCTAAATCATCAGAAAAAACTTGATCAAATGATGGTGTTTCTTCATCAGGTAAATCATCAGAAAAAATTTCTCCAAATAATGGTGTATCTTTATCATCTTTGTTTGTAACTGGCATAACCGGGTTATTGGTTTTTTCAGATTCTAAGAAAATAACATCTCGGCTCTCTACCACCTTATTTGTTATAGGATTTATCAATCGATATCCTTTGTTACCTAAACAATATCTAACAAATATATGTTCAACAGATTTTACCTCACATTTCTTTCGCTTCTCACAGGGAACATGTACCATGGCAGATGAACCAAATATTCTGAAGTGAGACAAATTTGGTTTCATTCCTGACCAAACTTCAATCGGCGATTTGTTTTCTAACACCCTTGAAGACGAATGATTTTTTATGTATGTTGCAGTTGCAATTGCTTCAGCCCAATACTTTTTACTCAACGATGCATCAGTTATCATACATAAAGCTCTCTCCGTTAAAGTTCGAATTGTTCTTTCTGCAAGTCCGTTTTGCTGTGGAGTATAAGGCGTTGAAGTTTGCCTTTCGATACCACAAACACTAAACAATTTGTCAAATTTCTTATTGCGAAATTTCGTTCCATTGTCTGAACGAAACTTTTTCAATTTCTTGCCCGTTTGGTTTTCGACATAGGCTTTAAAATCACAAAATCTTTCGAAAGCTTCATCTTTGAATTTCAAACAATAAGTAAAAGTCATTCTTGAAAAATCATCAACCAAAACAAAATAGTATCGACTTCCACCAATTGAAGGATTTATTGTTGGTCCTGCTAGGTCTGCATGAATAAGTTCCAAAACATTATTTGCTCTTGTCGCTGTGTGTTTAAAAGGAAATCATTCTTGTTTACCTTGCAAACAGGTAACACATACCTCAGTAAACTTTTCTTCATTGAAATTAACACCGTCAACACTCCCTTTCTTCATTATTAACAAATCATTAAAATTGATATGTCCCAATTTTCGATGCCATGTTTCAATGTTGTCTCTTCTTGCTACTGCGACATAACTTGCACATTTTGATCCATTCAATCGATAAAGACCATCAACTAATTTTGCACTTGCAAGCAATTTACCATTTTTGTCTTTTATTTTACAACCATTTCTATCGAAATTTACATATTTTTGATTTTTCGTCAGTTGACTTACTGACAAAAGGTTGGCAGTTAAATTTGGAACACATAAAACATCTCGCACTTCTATTGAATTCGGCATTCCATTGACATCAGTATACAACTTGACAGTTCCACAGGATTTAACGTTCATCTTTGTATCGTTAGCAGCTAAAATTTCTGATATTGGAGATTTCTTTTCGTTAAAAATCCAATCATTGTTCATTGTTAGATGCTGTGTTGCTCCCGAATCTATGTACCAATCACTTTTGTTGAGCTTTCCAGTCAAAAAAGCCGAGCTGAACTCAGGTCTTACATTATAAGTTGAATTAAACGTCACCTTGGACTGCTTGTTCAGTTTATTCTTGTCTGGACAATCTGGTTACTTGTGGCCTTTCTTGTTACAGGTATAACAACGAATACCACCCTTTTTAGATTTTTGCTTGGAACTGTTTAAAAAAGCACTGTTTTTATTCTGTGAAGGCATTTCTTGCAATAACTTGGTCTTAACAGCGTCACTTGTAAGTTTAACTTCGACATTGTCTAATGCCATAACCATCGGTGAAAAATTTTCAGATAAGCCACCCAATAAGAAGCACGCAATCCACTCGTCATCGACCTTGAATCCAATACTATTCAAACGATGTGCAGCGGTAACAATTGTGTTAACGTAAACTTGCATTGACTCGCATTCTTCCAATTTGGTCTGGGCTAATTGTTTAATTAAACCTATACGACGAACTCTGCCCTTATCTTCAAATATTGTTTTTAATTTCTCCCAAACTTCTTTTGCATTTTGAGCATCTTCAATGTGATCAAAATTAGCAGAATCAATTGATAAAATTAAAGATGTTCCAGCTTTTGAAATTTTTGAAGCATCGGTTTCGGTACCCTGAACTGATTCCCAGAGCCCTACATGCTCTAAATAAGTTCGTATAACAAATTTCCAAGTAGCATAATTTTCTCGTCCTTTTAATTTTTCAATGGTGGCCAGAAAATTACTCGACATAGCTTATGGATGTTCTTACTTGCGATCCTTCTCAATATTAAGAAATAAAATGAATTATTTAAATGGTAAGAAATTACTTATTTGTACACAACAAATATCCGGAGTAATTCTTCTTTTATTCAAAATATCTATTTTCCTTGGCGTTGTTCTGGGCCCATAACCTATTGTTATGTACGTTGTGGAAGGAAAAACAATATATATATCTTGAATCTTGAACGTTTTAATTGAGAATAAAAAATTATTATAAACAAAAGTCTATGTAAACTTAGATTACAAGCTAAGTGAATAAAACTAAAGTGAATTAATTATTTACAACAACAATCCTAGGTAGGCGTGTAGGCTTCATATTCAGAACTTTAAGGATATAGTCGAAGTGGAGTTTCAGAGCCGTGATGTACATTGGTGGGAGTCCTATCTCAATGTGCAGCATATACGTGGGTGTTGTCATAGGAAGAAACAGTATTCTCTTCAGAAAAAATCGCAGCAACTGTTCCACAGAGTCATTTTGTTGGTATATCCATACCTGTGCCGCATACAGTAGAATTGCTCTGGCTGTTGATTCAAAAATCTGGTACTTTGCTCGTAGACTAATGTTTTTGCTTTGCATACATGTTTTCTAGCTGGTGTTTATAGCTGTTTTCGCGTTCTGGAGTTTTTCATCTAAATGCACCTTCATGTTGTTATTTGAGGTTAATGTTAGTCCAAGATGTTTATAGCGCTCCACTATCTCAACTGGTTCTCTTTCGTACCTCCACACATAATTTCCATGTCTCTGCCTCTTTCCTCTGCCGAAGACCATTATTTGGAATTTACTCCGATTTACTGTGAGATTCCAAGTTTTGCAATATTCTTCGAGTTTAGTGATCATCATCTGGCGTTTAATTGGAGTATCAGCTAGAAGTACGATGTCATCTACATACATCAACACTTTTATTCTAAGGTCACGCTTTTATACTACTCCCATCCCAAACTTTTGCTACACAGCTATTATACAACTTTTTCAAGGTTTTCAACAACCTTGGTTGGTATTCCCAAAGCAGAAAGTTTAAAAAACATTAGATCTCGATCAACGCTATCAAAGGCAGCCTTAAAATCTACAAAGTAAGCATATATTTGAACCTTGAGCACGGTTAATATCGATGAGAGTGCTGAGGGTAAAAATTTGGTCTACAGTAGAGTATCCATGCCGAAAACCTGCTTGGCACTCGCTAAGTATGTCATTTTTATTAACCCAGTTCGACAGCCTTTTAAACAGGATACTTCCAAAAACCTTACGGACCGTATTCAGCAATGAGATTCCTCTATAATTTTCGGCCAAGTTTCAGTCTCCTTTTTCGAAAACAACTAGAGTAACAGCTGCGTCAAAACTCGTCGGTATACTTTCTTCACTCTCATACAGATTGTTAAAAAGCTGTAGAAGGACGGTTGCGAACTCCTCGGTGCAGTATTTATAGAACTCGTGTGGTATGAGATCTTCCCCCAGTGCTTTGGATTCCTTCAACTCATTGAGTACTGTTTTAAGCTCTGTTATTGTGAAAGGTTGGTCCATCTCTTGATCTTTTACACAGTTTTCACATTATTGAATTGCAGGTGCCGTTCTTTCTATGTTAAGCAAGGAGTAAAAGTGTGTTTTTAGATAGGATGCCGGTAAGTTTAACCCTATTTTCAGCTTCGTTCCATTAATGTATCTAACTGCTTTCCAAAACTCTTTCTGTTCCTACTTTCTATAATCACTTGTACTTTTTCTTCGTGTGTTTTTTCTTTGATATACAGATTGCTTTAAAACATGCATTCGCTTTTGCGTATTCTTGTCTGAAAAACGCTGTATACAACACGCTTTCTTCCTAGCTTGGAGGCAATCACTATCAAACCATTCCTGTTTTCTACTAAACGATTGTGTTTTAACATTATATTTCGGGCCACTTTTTGTATAACATTTTGCATGCTTTCTATAGTAATAGCCTCATATCTACGCAGCAAATTTTCCAGTTCCAAGTTCAGTGATATTTGGTAGGCTTCTTTACTACTGGGTTTCCACTTTATTCTGGGATAGCTTAACTCGGTGTACTCTAACTCTTCGTTTGGTTCTTCTATTTTTTTTTTAACTAAAATTGGCATATGGTCAGAAAAATTTAAAGTGTGCACTGAGAAATCCGATACCCTACAGAGACAATTATCCGATGACAAACAGTAGTCAATCATTGAACATGAGTTACCTCTGATAAACGTATATTCTCCTTTATATCCTTGATTTTATGTTTCTGCGAGGTCTAATATAGTTTTTCCTTTTCTGTCGGATTTACGATCTTTTGATGCTCGATTGCTAACTATATCGCATGGTAGTCCGTGATCTTGAAAAAAGCCTTGTTCGTCTGCAATCCTTGCGTTAAGATCGCCTATAAGTATCAACTTTGCATTCTGCTTACAATAAATGACTTCACTTAGTGTGTTGAAATTTTCTTCCCAGTGGTTGCAATTTATGTACGCCGGGATTATACAATATTTAACATTTCCCGCATCCACATTGAGTATGGTATAATCTGATAAATTTTCATAACATCTTTATAAATTTTTTGTACAAAAAAAAATACATCATATCTCTTTATATAGCTAAAAAAGTTTGAAAATATTAATTTACTTTTTAATTCATTTATGTTGTAACTTAGTATATCTATAAATTTTGTGTTAGGATTATTAATTACATATTACTAAACGACTGACAGACGGCAAAATTTTAGTTTTTATTTACGTTTTGTTTGGTATTTTCGATGTGTGTTGTTGTGTCTGTGAGTATGTAGATAGCGTCGCTGTCTCCAGGGAGATAATTTGTTGTTTATTTTTATTTATGTCACCGTTGACAGCAAGTTCCACAATGTCACATCTCATGTCAGGAAAAATTGTTTGTAATACTAGGCGTGTTTTTTTTTATGCTAGTATATAGTACAGTAAAAATTTCCCTTGGGGAACAACAACAAATCATTTTACTGTCGTAATTTTCCACAGTGAAAACAGGGATGGCATTGCTGTGGATTGATAGTTTCCAGCTTTGAAAATAAGATGGCACCACCATTGATTTCAGTTCATCAAAGCTTTTTCGAAAGGACGTGTTAAAAAAAAATGTGGTATTTGCAAAGAAATTTTTTCTCTCGATTAAAAATTAAAGAAATAAAAATGATATTCATATTGAATTTTCGCCCTGTTTCTTACCTGGTGGTGTATATAATACAGGATTTTGCACTAGTTCTTTTTTGCTGAAGCTAATAGCTTTTCTCATGGAATTATTTGACTAAAAAATATAGCCCAATGTAAGAAAAAAACAAAATCAAACAAACAAACAAAGCAGTAAAAAATGATCAAAAGGGAAAGATATATGTATGAAAATCAAACATTCTCCAATAGAAATTCATGTTTGGGACTAGCATTACGTGTTTCAACTTAATTTTATTTGGGTTGTGTTTATTTACGCGGTAGTATTTTAGTTCAATTTCATGGTTTTGTAAATAGAATCAACTTATTTTCTCTCTTAATCTATCGAAAAGACGGGTCAATAGTGTAAAATTGCTTTACCACAGATTTCGATCAAAATTAAATTGATTCTGTTTGCCAATGGAAAATCTCATCAAAGATTAGTTTTTAAAATCTTTTTACATACTCCCCGAACAAACCCGAAAGTTTTTTCAACAGAACAGCTGACTTTGACATAGAGCTTTCTTCACTGCTGGACGATGCCTCCTTTTTTTAACTCGAATGCTGTACTATATACTAGCATAAAAAAAAACACGCCTACTACAAAACCATTTTCGTTTCCACATCTAAGTCCAAGCTCTGTGCTCCACGTAAAAGATTTTCCATCAATAAACATTTTATCATCTCTTAAATGCGTTTTTATTCCTGGTCGCTCTGTGGCAACTGTTTTCTTGAGCCAAATTAACTTTGTACGTTTGCTACGCACCGAAGTCGGGTAGTCTTTATGAACTCTTATTCCGGTCCCTCTTAATTTAGATGATTTTTTAAGAATATTGATAACAACGGAGCTGTGTTTCAATGTGACAAATGGTTCATGTTGTTGTTTTTGCTATGAGTCAAATGTACTGATTCAACTTTATTTTCCGATTCATCGGTTAGATTTTGGCAAATTTCTTTGGCTTGTTTTATAGGATCAACAGTCTCTTGGCTTGGCAAATGAACGACGATATTATTTTCGTTAGACTTCTGAATCATACGTTGGATCTGCATCTCAAAATTAACACATCTCTCCTCTGTCTGAGCAATTTTTTGTTCTAGTGACTGCTGTCTTTCACTAAAAACCGCCATTTTGACCGTCAGTCCGTCCAAATCTTCCTTTGTAGACACTTTTTGCAGATGATCTGCTAATTTTTTATCCAGAAGTCGGCTTAAATCGTCAATGGACATGTTACTGACTGCCATGTTAGTGAACTGCAATCTTTTGTTTTCAGGGAATGCGTCTGGGGAAATTCGGAATCTCGTTTATTCATGAATGTATATAAGTAAGTACTTAGAATTCTTTTGCCGTCGGCCTTTGGCAAGTAATTTTGGTTTTGTATCTTAACTCAAAAGGGACTTACTTATTGTGGTAGTATATATCGCACTTTTTACTTTTTGCGCTAGCAATTGACTTTTATTTTATGGTTTATTTATTTAACTTTAAGAAATACAGGGACTTATTTAAAAAGCGACTTTCTATTTCAGCTGTCAAACTGTCACTCCAATTATAAAAGAAAATATAGATCCAGCTGATCTTGCATTGCAGATTAGTGGGGTATCAAAAAGTGGAAATGGATCGGTTGTAATAAAATGTGGAAACGAAGAATCTACAAAAAAGATTGAAATGGAATTGAAGGAAAAACTAGGAGAAAAATATAAGGTAAACATTTCATCTTTGGTTCAACCTTCTTCTTCTTTCCATTTCCGGCGTTACGAGTAGTGATCTTGAAGCGATCACAACTCTCCCACTTTTCTGCTTCACACTAGTGATCCGCCTGTGGGGTACGCCGCGTTGACCTCAGAAAGCGTCGGCAAGCCTCCCGGGTTTGGATTGTTCCATATCTGAGGCCAACCAAATGCTGCTGTTTTTGCATTTGCTTGTACCAGGAGTGTTTTGGCCTGAGTTTTCTTTTCCGTCGCGAATTTGTTGAAACGTTGTATGATATTGCCTTTTGGACGGGGTTCTGCGGATCTTTCCTTTGAACATGACAATACCAACTGAGCCGGTCGTGCTGAATTTTGTCCAAGATGGTACTTTTGACATGAAAGCTTCCACGGATCTTAGTACTTCTAATTCGATCAAGCTTTGTTACTCCTGCTGTCATCCGAAGCATCTTCATTTTCATTTGGTTTGGTTGAACCTTAAATTGTTATTATAGGGATGAATAAAGAAATAAATGAAAATTCGTTATTAGAAGTGTTGAAAAAACGAAATGAAATTGAAGGTACGATGAAAGTAATAAAGTGCTATGAAAGATATCAATATAATAGGCAATATAATGCTATAGTTGAAGTAGAAAGCAAAATATTTTTTTAGTAAGCATTAGAAGTATAAAAGCCGAGCTTAAACGTTGGGTGGAATAAATGTGCTGTTTATGATAAAGTAAACGTAAGATGATGCTTTAAGTGTTGGGGATACAATCATATGGCAAAAGGTTGCATAAAAACATATGTTGCCCTAAGTACAGTGAAGAACATCTTAATATTGTGTGCTAACAATAGAAAAGCTAGGCATGGAGATAAACCCTAATCATGATGCTCGCGACGTGAATTGTCCAGTGTATTTAAGGAGAGTTAGTAAAGAACGCAATCAAAGTCGTGTTTTGACTGCGCACTATTAAATATTCAAGGACTCACAAACAACTTTACTGAAATTAAGCGTTAAATAATTGAAAAAGAATATGATTTAGTTGTGTTAACTGAAACTCATTTAGGCCAATGGATATTAGACAGTGAAGTGTATTACACTTTTTTTTTCTATTATCTAACTATTATTTAGGATGAGACGAAACTTGTAAACCGCGGTACTAATGGATTTACTTATCCAAATTTGCTTTTGCATTGTAATTAAAATTAAACCACAACCGGTGCCGCGAAAATTAAAGTCGAGAATAACAACTGTCAAACTCGATTAGGCAAGCAAAAAAAGTGCAATAAGCTGCAATAAAAAAGTAATTTGCGGTTTCTCCACGGCTACTCAGCTGGGCTGGGTTTACAATGGTTAATAAGCGATCGCGTATAAAAAAGTATTAATTCAAAAAATTAATAAAAAATTAATTCAATATAAATAAGAACAGGGTGTCCTAGATTTAAATGGGCGCCATGAAATTTTCAAAAAGAAAGAATTTCCAAACTTTGACTGAAAAATGTTAAATAAAAGGAATGTAAAATGAAAAGAAAGACAGATGAGCTTAATAATTTTATTGTTGGGAAAACCATGGCGAACCAGGATTAAAAACCTAAATCTTTTAAAGAAAATAAAGTTGATTTTACAAAATTAGAGAAGAAGTAAATAGAAAGTAACAGAGATAGTATATATGTATATGTTACAGCCAAAGTAATAAATCTGGATATTATGTATAATGGCTAGCCATTATGCATAATATCTACTCAGTTTGGTTAAAGTGATAATGGACACAAAATTAATCACATTAACTAGCTATTATATATAATATCTTCGATGACTTGGATAATGTAATAAAACACGTAGGTATGCGTTTAAAATTATAAAATTATATTTCAATTTGCCTTAACTAATCACAAAGATTATTTAAAAAAAACTAGCTGAGCCGCCCGGCTTTGCTCGGGTCTGTAGTTTTAAGGTTCCAGTTCTCGTTTTTCCACTTCCGTGGGAATTTGGGGAAGAAACATAATCTGTCTTACTGTGGGACTAAGTGGTATCCTAATGCTGAAAGAATTTTTGAGATCTATCCAGCAGTTTCTAAGTTTCCGTTCCCAACCCCGTTCCTGTGGGAATCTTCCGTTCCCATGGAAATATGTGAATGAAATGTATGTTAACCTGCTATCTTTTTATCATAATTGTTCCAACTCTCTTGAAAATGGGTATGAACTCGATTGTATTTATACTGACTTTTCCAAAGCATTCGATCAACTTTCTCATAATGTTATTATTATGTTTTGTTCTGGTTAAAGACGAATACTCAGAAGTATATTTCACTTTCTTTTATTAATTCACTTAGGTTAGGTATAGGAAATAATTAGATAATAAGTAGGATTAACTTAGGCTTAAGAATCAACCCACACTGTGGACACAATCAGCAGAGTGTCGTATGATTCAATAAATAGGTATAAGTAATCTTAATCTATGTACATACTTTCTTGTTATACCGTTTAAGGTAAACTGAATTTATATACTTTGACTTGCAAGTTACAGGGTGTTTCTTTCAAATACAACATCTTCCCCTTTTTAAAAAGGCTTTACAATCATTTTAAATAGTTCATATAATTTCTTCATAATCAATAAATTTAGATTTTGTTTAACTTTTATTTTTTTAATCTTTCAGATCTTTTTTCTTTGCTCTTATCGTTTGTTTTCTCAGGTGACATTTCTTGATATTGGGTACATTTTTCGGATTTAGAAACTCGAAAGTCGAGTTTTGACTTTTTGATTTGATTTCTATGCACCAATTTTATTTTTCCATTATGATCTACCAAATATGTTAAATGACTTACAATTTTCATGACTTTAACTGGGATCCAGTGTACAAAACTAACTTCATGGTTTCTGTACCACACAACTTCTCCCTCTTTATAAGGTTTAGTTTCACTTCCTGACTTTGTAAGAACATTTTCAATTTTTGGATTTTCTCCTTGTTTTTTAAAATTATGACAATCTTTTGTTGTGTTTTTTAATAAATCAAAATTTACTTTTTTCTTATGATTAACATTATCTAAATCAATTTTTGGCTTATAGTTAAAGATAAGTTCGGAGGGCGATTTGGATGTCACCGTAGAAGGAGTATTTCTCCAATTTATTAAAAACTTTTTAATTTTTTCGGATAAAGATATGTCTGGACGTTCTAATAGAAATTTGTTGAAAACTTTTTTTATAGTTTGTACCATTCGTTCCGCAGAACCATTCGATTGAGGGTGATAGACTGGACTTTTAGAGCATTTTATACCCTTTTCTTTGCAAAAACTAGTGAAATATGCCGCGTTGAATGGAGGCCCATTGTCTGAGACAATTTCTGTCGGAAAACCAAAAACTATAAAGGTTTTCATTAATTGTTCGACTAATTTTTGAGCATTCCAAGAAGGAAGCACTCGAATATCACAATATTTTGAATATGTATCCACTAACACTAATATGTTTTTGCCCGCAAAATACATATAATATAAATGCACACGTTCAAATGGATACGATGTTAACGCCCACCTGGACGTTACTTCTTCTTTTGGCACGTTTGCTGTTTGCTGACAAATTATACAAGTAGTGACAAAATCATTAATTTCGGCATCAATTTGAGGCCACCACACATACGACCTGGCTATCATTTTCATTCTTATAACCCCCCAATGATTTTCATGAAGCATTTGTAAAATGCTTGGGCGAAGACTTTTAGGAATAACTACCCGGTTTCCGTAATATATAACACCACCATCGGTGCTAAGCCCTGATTGAAACTTTCGAAAAACAGCTAATGACTCTGAACCATACGACGCATGCAATGACTTTTTATTTGGTTTTGACATTAAAATTTCATATAACTCGGACAAACTTGGACACGACTTTGTTTCCACTTTGACTAATTCTAAGTTAACTAAGCATGCGGATTTAAAGTGAAAAATGCTTATCTCTTTGACATCAGTGCCTTCTTTTAAGGGCATTCTCGACAAAAAGTCTGCTTCGACATTATCTTTACCGCGACGATAAGCAATATCATAGTCATACATAGATAAAAGTATAGACCATCTCTGCAGTCTGGCTGCTGCTACTGACGGTGTCCCTTTTCTGGGATTAAAAACTTCTTTGAGAGCTTGATGGTCTGTGATTATATGAAATTTATGACCATATATATATTTATGAAATTTTTTTATAGCAAAAATTATTGCCAGCGCTTCGCGATGAAGCTGAGAATAGTTTTTCTCGGCATCCAAAAGTGAACTTGAGGCATAGAAAACTGGTTTTAGCATGCCGTTTATCTGGTGTGATAACACAGCTCCAACTCCATACGGGCTTGCGTCGGTTGAAACATAAATAGATTTAGCTGGATCGTACAGCTCTAAGACCTGGTGACTGACCATAAGTTTTTTACTTTTCTCAAACACCTCCTGGCACTCCGTTGACCAAACATATGGTGTTCCTTTATTTAATAACCCATATAGGACATGCAATTCTGAAGACAGTTTGGGTACAAATTTTCTGTAATAATTAATAAGGCCTAGATAAGACTGAAGCTGTTGCAAATCCTTTGGAGGAGGTGCGTCCTGTATAGCCTTGAGCTTTTTGGGGTTTGGCTTTATTTGATTATGGGAGATATTATGACCTAAATATTTGACCTCGGTTTGAAAAAATTTACATTTTTCAATATTAACACTGACGTTGTGTTTTTTCAACCTATCCAGGACTATAAACAATTTTTTTCTACATTCGTTTTCGCTCTCTGCTCCTATAATTATGTCATCAATAAAGGTGAAGACCTGCGATATATTGGCCAAAATTTGCTCCATAATTGATTGGAAAATGCAGGGTGCATCCGCAAGGCCATAAGGTAAACGTAAATAACCAAAAAGTCCCTTGAATGTATTTATAACCAAGTATTCGCGTGACTCTGGACTAACTGGCAATTGCTGATATGCCCCTTTTAAGTCCAACACGCAAAAGACTTTGCAATTTGCCAGGCTAGCAAATATATCCTCAGGATTTGATAGAGGATGATGGTGTGTTTCAATACGTTGATTTAGAGTGACTTTAAAATCAACGCACATGCGTATATCCCCATTTGACAAGTTTGACATTAGGCACAATTACCACCGGACTCGCCCACCGACTGTATTTAATTGGAACTAAAATCTTTTCATTGCATAGCCGATTAATTTCGGCTTCCACTTTGTCCCTCAATTTAAATGGTACCCCATACGCAGCATGAAAAATAGGTCTAGCATCTTTCTTTAAAATTATGTCTGCTTGATACCCGACAATCGAATGGTTACTCGCCGGTTTTACTACTGTAGGATATTTTCTAGAAATTTCTTGATATATATTACTTACAGTAGAAATGATACTTGATTGCAAAAATTGTTTGCGCCAATTCGGAAAGAATTCGTCCAACCATGTCCTTCCCATCAGCATTTGTGTTGGCTGATCGCCCTGCAATACTACTAAATCCATCAACCGGCACATACTTCCAAATCGCACATCGACTTCCTTCACTGTGCCTAGTTCAACTATTGATCTACCTAAAACAGATGTCAAAATATGATTAGATTTATGCAAACACAAATGAGATAATTTAGAACGGTACTCTCTTTCGCTTATTACTGACACGGCGGCTCCGGTATCGACCTCAACGTCCAAAGCTTGTCCAGAAATTTCGATCTGGAATTCACATGATTTACTGAAGCATCCAATGGCGTTTATGCTTCCTAGTTGCTTGGTTTTTTGAGTACAAACTCGGCTGGTGTGCCCCTCTTTTCCACATTGAAAACATGTCCAAAATTTAGCTGGACACGTCTCTTCACTCTGCTGCCTCCCGCACCTTCTGCAACTCCCCTTTCCATTCCAAATTCGGTGACTTCGACTCCCACTACTTCGTTGATGATGACTTCTATGACTTGCACTACGACCACGTGCATTCTTTTCATTTGATGACTGAATATTAAATGACTGATGACTTAATTCTCGATCTCGCTTGCTCCACGGCTGCTGGTTTTCATGACTAGACTTTTTATTTATTGCGCCTACCACTGACATTGCGGATGTATTCATGCTTCTCGTTGATTGCTCCGCCAATTCAATATTGAGAGCAACTTCACAATATTTCTCGAAATTTTCCTCTGCTCTGTTGAGAAGCACCTGTTGAATCTTTTCACTGCGCAACCCTGTTATGAGCTTGTCTGTCAACGCCTCGTCTAAGAACTGACCAAATACACACGTTTGCGAGAGCATTCTGATTCGCACTATGTACTCACTTCTAGATTCTCCATTGTCTTGAAGTGACTTATAAAATTTAAAGCGTTCAGAACGTTTATTAGTTTTGGGTCCATAGTGCTTGTTTAAGATTTCCATTAATTCCTTAAAAGCGACTGTTTCGGCTTCTCTCGGACTTGTCAAGTTCATGAGTACTTCACAAGGCTCTGCTCCAATTACTGTGATTAACCACATGATTTTTTCTGCCTCTGGTATTTTTTCCCGTAAGAGAAACTGACTAAATCTTTTCTCCCACACTTTAAAATTGTTTCCAGGGATATATTGATCAAAACCAACACTTTTTGACATTGAAGAGACAATTATTTTTCTATCTGACGATTTCTCGCTTTCAGTCATCTTACTTTAATTTTTTTTTTTGTTGTTTATCCTCGTCGCCACTATTATGTTTTGTTCTGGTTAAAGACGAATACTCAGAAGTATATTTCACTTTCTTTTATTAATTCACTTAGGTTAGGTATAGGAAATAATTAGATAATAAGTAGGATTAACTTAGGCTTAAGAATCAACCGCACACTGTGGAGACAATCAGCAGAGTGTCGTATGATTCAATAAATAGGTATAAGTAATCTTAATCTATGTACATACTTTCTTGTTATACCGTTTATGGTAAACTGAATTTATATACTTTGACTTGCAAGTTACAGGGTGTTTCTTTCAAATACAACAGTTATATTATGTAAATTTAAGGCATTTGGTTTTCCCACTGCATTTATTATATGGATTTGTTCCTATCTGCAGAATAGAACTTATCTAATTAAATTTCGTAACTGATTTTCGAACACTTTTATTGCCCTGTCGGGTGTGCCACAAGGCAGTCACCTTGGACCTTTACTTTTCATTGTCGCAATCAATGATGTGGCTTCATGCATTTCTTATAGTAAAATTTTGATTTTCGCAGACGATATGAAAATTTTTAAATCCATTATGAATGCTACTGATCGCGTACTTCTTCATAAAGATATCGATAGTTTTGTAATATGGTGCAGTAAGAATGGCCTCAGTCTCAACCCCTCCAAATGCCAAACTATGACTTTCTCGATAAAACGGGAACCTTGTAAAGCTGTGTATTCGATGCCTGGTCATTTATTATGTAATGTTTCAAGTTTTCGAGACCTTGGTGTTTACTTTAATGTTAACCTCGAATTTAATGAGCACATTAGCTCAATTGTAAGGAAAGCAAACTCTATGCTAGGTTTTATAAAAAGATGGGCAAAAGAATTTAATGATCCTTATGTAACACTATCTTTGTATAACTGTTATGTTCGTCCTCATCTGGAGTATGCATCTCAAGTTTGGTCTCCACTTCATGAAATTCATAGGTCTCGTATTGAGGCAGTTCAACATAAATTTATACGATTTGCTCTGAAAGGTCTTCCTTGGGAGGATCCTTTTAATCTGCCTCCGTATGAGCACCGTATTCAGCTTTTAAGCTTGCAAACCCTTTCCCAAAGACGTATCAACAATGATCTAATATTTATCCATCAGCTCATTGCTGGTTATATTGATGCTCCTTACTTGCTCTCGTCCATAGGTTTTAACTACCGCGGAGGATCTCACCACTTACGTGATTTAGAGTTAATTCACTGCCTCCATCACAGAACCAATTATGGCATGCATGAGCCGGTATCGCTCATGAGTAGATTATTTAATTCAAATCATTTACTTATTGATTTTAACATTAGCAAAAATAGTTTAAAACAAAAGCTTAAAACCAGTGCTTCACATACTTGATTTTGTTTTCTATTATTTATCTCATTTTTAATCTGTATTAATTCCTATATTATCTAGTCTAGTCTTGTTTAATTTGTTTATGTTATGTAGCTATAAATTTTCTTTGTTTTTATTTGCTTTATACGCTCTCTTTGTGCTGGTGTAGGCGTTTTACTAACTTCTAACACTTGCATTTATGATGAAGAGCGTAAATAAGTACGTACAAATGGGCTTGCTCTAAGCCCAGTGCGACTTATGTCTCTGAGATGCAAAAAAAAAAAGTCTATGTCACTGAGGACTGAGGGATAATGTAACATCCCAGAGTTGAAAAAAATTTTGAAATCGGCCGAGTAACTTTAGGTTTCCGTTCTCGTTCCCGTTTCTGTTCCTGCGGGATTATAAGGATAAAATAAAGTCTAAGTTACTAATGAAGGGAGATAATGTAGCACACCTAGTGCTGAAAGAATTTTTGAAATCTATGGAGTAGTTTCTAGTTTTCCGTCGCCAACCCCGTTCCTGTGGGAATATGTATATCAAACCTTGACAGGAAAATCTCTGGACTAAATTATGTCTACCCTAAAAATTTCATAAAAATCCGTTGGGTGGTTTAGGAGTCTACACCGTACATACTTACATCCTATTTTATATATATAGATAGATAGATAGATGTAATAGAGACTGTGGAAATACCACTTCCAATCGATTGAAAAAGAAAAAAAAGAAGGAATGTCTAATGGAATTCATACATTGGACGCCACGAATGTCTGAGTTCGAGAAGATCACTTGCAATCGATTGAATGGAAATGTCGTTCAAACGAAATCAATTTAGATTTTTTTGTTAATCATCACAGAATATGTACAATGTACATATAAATACTTACGAATTGTATTTTCTGCTAAATAGTTTTTCCTAAATTTGCAGCCTCTCTAATTTTGTTGTTAGCCTTTTCGACTAATGTCTCAGATAGGTAGAGCAAATTAAATAGAAATTAATAAGTAATTTTTATTTTTTCACTCAAGACAGCAAAAAGTCTTTTAGCTATGGATTCAAATCTCTTTAAATATTGCTATTTTACTGACGGATAGAAATATTTACCAATTGTGTTTTCTGCTAATTAGGTTTCTGTTAAATTTCAAGTATCTTTAATTTTGTTGTTAGCTTAAATATAAAGTCTTTGTTGAAGGAATTTTTTAAATCGGGCAAGTAACTTTAATGCTCCCGTTTCCGCTCCCGTTGCTGTTCCCGTGGGATTACAGGGATGAAATTTATCTAGTCCTAGTTACTGATGGAGGGGGATAATGTTGCACCCCTAATGCTTGAAAGAATTTTTGAAATCTGTCCAGTAGTTTCTAAGTTTCCGTTCCCAACCCCGTTCCTGTCGGAATCTTCTGTTCCCATGGAAATAAGTGAATGAAATATAAGTCTATGTCACTGAAAGATGGTGTAACATCCCAGACTTTAAAGAATTTTTGAAATCGGTCCAGAAGTTTCTAAGTCTCCATTTCCAACCATGTTCCTGAATCAATCTTCCGTTCCCGTGGAAATATGTGAATTAAATATAAGTTATAATATGTCACTGAGGGATAATGTAACATCCTAGAGTTGAAAGAATTTTTGAAATTGATCAAGTTACTTCATGGTTCCCGTCCTCGTTCCCGTTTCTGTTCCTGTGGGATTACAGGGATGAAATATAGTTTAAGTTACTGATGAAGGGAGATAATGTAGCACCCCTAGTGCTGAAAGATTTTTTGAAATCTGTGGAGTAGTTTCTAATTTTCCGTTCCCAACCCCGTTCCTGTGGGAATATGGGGATGAAACCTTGACAGGAACCATGTCTGAACTAAAATATGTCTGCACTGAAAATTTCATAAAAATCAGTTGGGTGGTTTAGGAGTTTACCCCGGACATACATACATACATACATACATCCTACTTTATATATATAGATTAAATTATAAAATAAATGCGGAAAGCTGTTGCATACGGAAATTAATTGCTATTTTCATATTTAGCATGAGCAGCTTAGCCCTGCGGAAAAAAGGGTTAAAATAATGAGCCCCACGAAGCTGGGCATGCGGAAAGCTGTTGCATACGGAACGCGGTAGCGGAATGAAGAGAGGGAGGGGTAACAAGTCGGCTAGACCGTATTTATTACTTTGACTAACTTTGACAAGTTATTATGAATAATGTCCAGACAAAGTGATTAATTTACTACTTTGTCTAGTGAATTTGGCCATTTTATATGATTATATAATATATATTATATAATCATATTATTATATAATATATATTATATTATATAATGACCAGTCATTATGTATAATAGCTATTTAATCACTTTGACTGTAACATATATAACAGTTTAGAAGACCCAAATGTCTTTCAAAGCACTAAAGAAAAAAGGTACAAAAGGTTGGACCGTTAAAATTCGGTCCCGAAAAACTCCAAAATGGGGTTGAAATTAAAAGAAGCGCGTGCCAGACAATGTTCTGGTAAATTCGAAAAAAGGTCCACACAGAAAAAAAAAAGAAAAAAGCAGTCTATAAACTACGCTTTAAAGAATTATGTATAACACACTCTGCTTAACTTTTCAAAATGTCCTCCTCCTGTCTTTTCCCTCGTATTGTTTTTCCTTCCAGATTATCGTCCCGTCCTGACGATTAAACTAAACTTGCTCCTTTCTTCTTCCTAAACTCACTTTCCGAAAAATTCCAAAAAGAACTTATTAAAAAAACTTGCTCAAAAAGACCAAAAGAATAAAAAAAACTTGTTTTCGATTTTTTCCACTTTCTGATTTTTCTCACAAAATATTAAAAATCTCTCAATTGCTTGTCAGCTAGCCAAGAAGTGTCTCCCACTTCAAGCCTAGCTTCTTGTCTGGCCTCAACCACGCTCTCATGCACACACATACATTCATACGCTCACTCAATCACTTTTGTGGATTCAGTATCTCGACATCAGCCACCGTTCGTTGGCGTGCTGTGCCATCGCTGTCGAATATTTACCAACAAAAGTGTACACATACATTCACAGAGTTCGACAAGTTGTTGGTGTCGTCCAAAACTTGCCGTTCTCTTGCCAATCACCAAGTTCGAAAGTTCGACAACTGGTTGGTGTCGTCCAACACTTGCCGATCTTGATGGGCGACCTAAAACCCTATATCAAAACCTTCTTGAGAAAACATCGAAATTGAATGAATTGAAAACAAGTTGAATCTGACCATTTTCTCAGTTACTCTACTACGCGTGTAAAGTGAATCTAGGAAGACTAAAGATCAAATTACTATTTTCTTGAATAACAAATTCTTTTGAGAAAACATATAGGAGGAGGAAATCTTTTATATCGTAAACCCTAACCTGATAACGATGAACCCTTTTTCAGATTTGAGGACGAGGGGATGAACACTTATCGTTCCAACCTTTTTATACATTGTGAGATATTTAGGGTGGGCTTAAGGCCATACTACTTTAAATTGTTTCAAATGATGAAGTTGTATCCTTCGCAATTTCGAGCTCATTAGATCCATGCTTTGGATCAATATGGATGTGTATTCTGTGTGATGTTGTGTAAAGTGAATTTTTTGTGGTGTGTGTATTGTGTGTTATATATAATTTTCTAAACACAAATCCAAAACAACCGCGCACTTGAATGGTTAAACTACAACTCGACTTATCGTGTCATAGAAACGATCGCGAACTCCAAGTTCAACATTGGATAGCCGATGCGTTTGAAAACTCAGCACAATTTGATGACTAAAATGCATACACGTTTTACCCAATGCAAGGCATTGGGCAATCGATGTGCAACGAGTCAACTCAAATTGCATTGAGTTCAACGCACGAAATCAAAGCACAACAGGTGTATTTTATGTTGACGAGTCCTATTTCAGCTCATCCGCTGATTTGGGCTACCAAGATAGATAGATAGATGATTTTTATTACTTAAAATTGTTAAATACAATAGTTTTGGTTACATTTGATTGGAGTATAAATTTGGTATTAAAAGTGTTTTGGCGGTGGCAATGCCGTCTGCCAGATTGACGAAGTGCTTTCAAATTATGTTGAAAGAAAGTGTTTGCTATTTAACAAAATGTAAATGAACAATTGCAGAAATTATATAAATATTTAAATAGGGCTTTCAGTTTAGCTAAAACAAAAATAAATTACGTAATAATTAAAATATATTTTATGGCAAAAGAGTTAACAGCTTTTAGTTTGGCAAAAACAAAATTAAAGCAAAATTACATTAGTATATTGGAAATTTAGCTCAATTCCACACTTCGTTGCCCATTGTCTCCATTCTCCTATCCACTCAACACTTTGTTATCTATGATGTACTTTGCTATTGACAATTCAATTCTGTTTGGTCGACTTTCAAGATGTAGTCAAAGTGGAGTTTTAGAGTATGAATAAAAAGAGCAGGAAGGCCGGTTTCGAGTGGTAGAACATAGTTTGGAATTTTGGATGGTATGTAGAAAAGCCGTTTGAGTAAGTAACTTTGAAGTTTTTCTACTTCTTCGTGTGACTGATATACCCATGTTTGACAGCCGTAGAACATAACAGAGCGCATTACAGCGTCAAATACCTTGTACTTAGCTGAGGTTGGTACATCTTTGCTGTTCATGACATCTTTCCATGACGCGTTAATCATACTTTTTGATGCAATCAGCTTTTTTTCGAGATGTGAGGTTAACTTCATATTAAATTTTAAAAGTAGTCCAAGGTTTTTTTATTCTGTCTCTATTTCAGTGGCCTCACCATTAAAGAACAACTTTTCATTCGATTTAAGTTTTGACTGTGTATTTCTTACTATCATTACTTTAGATTTTTCTAGAATAACCGTTAATTTCCAGACTCTACAAAAATCAACTAGCTTATTTATCATAAGTTGTAAACTTTGGGGCGATTCTGCTAAAAGCACAATGTCATCTGCGTACCTTAACATTTAGACCTGCAAAACTTATTCCAGCGGGTAGATACATTGAAATATCATCAATGAATATAGCAAAGAGAACTGCACTTAAAAGACAACCTTGTTTGACACCAGATGTAGTCTCAAACCATTCAGACATATCTATCCCATCCCAAACCGCCGAGCGAGTGTTTTTGTACGTATTTTTCAGGATCAAAAGAAGTTTCGTCGACAGTCCCTTTTGTGACAATTTGTAAAACAATGCTTGTCGGTCTATCGAATCGAAAGCAGCTTTAAAGTCTACGAAAAAAATGTACAAACTTCTTTTTTGCCGAAGGAAATACTGTGAAATTGAGTTTAAGGTGAAAATGTTATCAACTGTGGAGTAGCCTTTACGAAAAACAGATTGATATTCACTAAGCACTTCATTATTTGCTAACCAAATGTTGATGCGACTAAGGAATACAGATGCAAATAGCTTCGCCATAGAATTCATAAACGATATTCCTCTATAATTATTTGCTAGGTAAACAACGCCTTTTTTGAAAATTGGATAGACCAGAGAATCTTGAAAAGCTTGTGGAACCTTTCCGGTATTAAAAATATTGTTAAAAAGGTGAAGAATTTCATACAAGAAATCAGCAGGCCCGTTTTTTGTAAAACTCATTGCTTATTCTATCCGGGCCTGGCGCTTTGTTATTCGCTGCGTAATGCAATGCAGTTTGGATTTCTATTATTGAAATTTGACAACCGAGAGTTTGGCCTAAAATTAGAGGTTCCGCAAAAGAAAAATTATTGGAGATTGGATCAGGATTGAGTAAATTTTTGAAATAATCAGCTAGACTACTTGCTTTCAAGTTTGATCCGCAAATAAGCTTAGGTTAGGTTAGGTTTAAATGGCTGTCAGGAAAACAAACTGACACACTTAGACCAATATTAGGTCCATTGTGATACCATAGATATTATGCGAGGGAGTACCTCACTTAACAAAACCATTTGGAGCTTTTAATAAAGCGAAGGATATGCAGGGGATCTGTGTTCGCCAGATCGCTTGGATCATCAAGAAAATATTTTCCTAGATGCCGTTTTCTTTTAAAAGAGAGTTCAGGACATGAGCAGAGGAGGTGTGGGATTGTCTCCTCCTCCTCCTCATCTAAGCAATTTCTGCAGAAGTCATTAGAGGGAACGCCAAGTCTTATGGCGTGTCTTCCTATCAGACAATGTCCGGTGATGACATTGATTACGGAGCTAACTTGCAATCTGGTAATGGATAACAAATGTCTTGCGCGTTTTAGATCTAGTCCTGGCCATATCCGTTTTGTTGCCACGCACGTGGTGATATTGTTCCACCAATGATTTGTTCTATCCATTGCCTCTTGCTTTAGCATAAGTTTACATGTAGCGATTGGTATACCAATATTCAACCTGCTGGTTGAGATCGGAAGAACGGTTCCTTCTCTGGCGAGTTCATCGGCTTTGCAGCTACCCACGATATCTCTGTGCCCCGGCACCCAAATAAGGTGAATATTGAACTGTTCAGCCATCTCCCTAAGAGATAGGCGACAGTAAAGGGCGGTTACTGAGTTCGTAGAAACAGCGCCGAGTGATTTGAGGGCTGCTTGACTATCTGAGAAAATCCGGATATTCGTTGAGGATATCACGTTTTCTCTTAGCCATGATAGGACCTCTTTGATCGCCAGAATTTCCGCTTGGAACACGCTACAATGGTTTGGAAGGCGGAACGAAAGACTTACGTTAAGTCGGTTTGAGTACACCCCACAGCCTACCCCTTCTTCGGTTTTTGAACCATCTGTATAGAAATGAATTGAATCATCTCTCAAAAATTCTTCGTCTTCCCATGTCGTTCTCGGTGGGATTGAGACTTGGAACTTATTATCAAAAACCAATTGGGGGATGGTGAAGTCGGAGTGACAGGGGATTGATCCGAATAAATTCAGGATTGTAACGTGACCGATGTTGTTATCGGTCCATTGGGAGATAGCTCTCATACGAGTGGCTGCACTGGCGGCCATTTGTTTGCTGAAGATATCTAGTGGTGTGAGGTTAAGAAGTGTATTTAGTGCAGCTGAGGGTGTTGATCTCAGTGCTCCGCTTATACACAAACCGGCTGTTCGTTGGACCTTGCTTAAATTGTCGTAGTAGGTCTTTTTATCAAGAGCGGTCCACCATACCACTACTCCGTATGTGAGTATTGGTCTGATAACCGCGGTGTAGAGGCAGTGGGTGATTTGGGGGGAGAAACCCCATTTATTACCAATGGCTTTTTTACAGGAAAATAAGGCCACGGTGGATTTCCTGATTCTTTCTGATGTTTTTAAGATTCTGAACAGTAATAAAATTTATTTTCAATAAATCAAACATATAAAAATTAGGACAATTTGGTAACAATAAAATAAACAAAGTATTTAAAAACAAAGTATCAAATCTCAACTTTCAACACCCCCACTAGATTTTTATACTTTTTTGCCAATGAGAGTACAACAGTTGTTATGTTTTGTAGCAGGGAGTCCTTTGGTTAGAACATCAGCAGGCATCTCTTCAGTTTTCAAATATACTACTTCTAATTTATTTTCTTCTATAAGATCTCGAATGAAATGATGCCTTATATCGATGTGCTTTGAACGTCCGTGATAAACGTTGTTTTTAGATATGTTTATTGTACTCTTGTTATCGCATTAAGTTCTTGATTCCAATGAATTAGTTCTGGCAATAAAGATTGAAGCCAAAGTGCTTCTTGAGATGTTTAGGCTAAAGCCATATATTCAGCCTCTGTGGTGGAGAGAGCGACAGTAGGTTGTTTCTTTGAATTCCACGAAATAGGTCCTCCTTGGTATTTAAAGAGATAACCTGTAGTTGATTTTCTGTCATCTGTGTCACTAGCCCAGTCAGCATCCGAAAATCCTTCTAAACGTCCTTCAATGTTTCGAGTGTATTCTAGCTTGTAGCTAATTGTTCCTTTAATATAACGGAAAAGTCGTTTAACCGCTATCCAGTGAAATTTTGAAGGATTATTATTAAATCTTGATAAAGCCCCCACTGCAAAGGAAAAATCTAGCCGACTTACTTGTTCTGCATATAAAATACTTCCAATAGCTTCTTGATATGGAACGGTTTTCATGTAGTCAGTTTCGTCTTTGCTTTGTTGATGTGTTTCTTTTATAAGCTTTTGGTTAATATCTAAGGGTGTGGATACCGGATTACAATCCTCCATATTAAATCGCTTGAGAATATTCTTTAAGTATGTCCGTTGGTCTATCCATAACTTTCCCTTTTCTCGATCGCGAGTTATTTGCATACCAAACACAAATTCTTGAGTTTACATACTTTATTTTGAACATTATCAAAACCTTCAGGAAGATTCATGTAAATCTCTTCGTTAAGTTCACTTTGCAGGAAAGCAGTCACAACATCCATTTGATCGATATCGAAATCATATCGTACAGCCAAACTTAAAAGTACCCTTATGGACGTGTACCTTACGACGGGAGAAAATTTTTCTTGATAATCGATCCCTTGACGTTGTGAATACCCCTTTACGACCAATCTAGCTTTATATTTTTCGACATTACCACTTGCATCTTTTTTCGTCTTGAATGCCCATTTGGAATTTATGGCTTTCTTTCCTTTTGGTAATGAAACTATTTCCCAAGTGTCATTTTTCAAAAGAGCTGTATATTCATCGTTCATTGCTTTTTTCCAGTCAGACATATGTTCGCTCTTCATTACCTCAGCGACTGTCTTTGGATCTTCATTGTCGTTAGCCATGAACGATAGGTAACCGTATCTTTCAGGTGGATTTCTTATTCTGGTAGATCGTCTTATTCCTCTGTCAGATATGATTCCTTCTGAAGATTCTTCAACAATGAAATCATCTTGGGCATCCAAAAAACTGTTTTCACTTGCCGTTTCGTCACTTATTTCGATTGGTATTCCATTGTTTGAATCCACTGATGAAATTTCGTCTTCATTCCTCACTGAATCATATCCTGTAAAAATATCACAATATGATGTATCGTTTTTCTCACCATCCTTTGGAAAAATTTGCTCATGGAAAACTGCATCTCGACTTATTACGACTTCTTTTTTCTTTACATCATAGAAGCGATATGATTTTGAGTGTGTGCAGTATCCGACAAAAATTACTTCTTTTCCCTTGGCATCGAGTTTCTTCCGCTTTTCTTTTGGAATGTGAATAACTGCTTGACAACCGAAAACCTTAAGATGCTGCAGATTCACTCTTCTTCCACTCCAGATTTCTTCAGGTTGTTATGTTATTGATATTCAACAACATGAAATTAACCTACTTGGCCCGTGTAAGGCGAGAACCCTAGTTCTGGTCAGGGGCACCCGACCACCATTTGGATCCATACACATGGATCCAAGATTATTCAAAATTATAGGGGAAAAGGAAAGGGGAAAACCAGCGGATGAAGGCACACTGCACTGGGCCAATTAATATGGGAGGCGACGAGGCCTACTTAGCAGAGATACCATTTGGTATCTCTGAATGTACCTGAGAAATTAAAGAAGGGGTTATTTGTTTACAAAAAGAACTTACTTCTTTATTATGATTGATTGATAAAATGTACAACTGATTGTTACCGACTGTTACTGCCTGTTATTGACTGTATCTCACTGTTACTGACTGTTACTGATTGTCATTGGCTTCATTTTTCATTTACTATTTATACCAAATTAATTGTCCATGAATTGTTATCGATGTTATCGACATCAATTCATTTTCTGCTAAGCCAAGAATTTACTTTAATTGTTAACTAATTTCGTCACTGCCCGACTTTCGTCACTGCCCGACTTTCATGAGTGCAATTCAACTCGTCAGCATTAGGTCTTTGGCCTGTTGTTGGTTCATATGGTGGTCATATGAACCAGCAACTAGGTTTTTATTATTCTTTTTGCCCTTCCGTTTCGGTTTGGCGACAAACCGATGACCGGGCATTTGTGAATTATTAATGGTCTATCAAGCGTGCTCGTTTGTTTATTTACAAACGAACCTCTTGATGACCTTGATTCGTATATTTTATTTGAATCATTTTGAGGTGGGTTATGGTTTATTGTGTTGTTTGAGTTTTTTATGAAACTCTTAATGCGTTTCTCATACAACACAACACCTCCCCCCTTCAAAACCGCGATTTTTGTTTAGAAGAGACAAAAATTGCCAATCGAGTTTACCGCCCACATGAGAGTCCGACGAATTTATACAAAAATGTTTGTTAATATTATCATATGCCAAAATATCTACAGAAGGTATTCTTGACTCAGCATTCCAGACAAAAAATTTGAAAACTCTTAAAGTAATCTTATAAATTAACACGGAAGGAAAAAAAAAAACTATAAAATAATTCTTAATTGTAATCCTCCAGTCAATGTAGTTGTTTCCAGGGGGGATCGACATGTAGTGGTTTCTAGATTTTGTTTTCTTCAGGTGTAATGGTACCTGGACGCCGTCGGTTCCATTGTGTTTTCCTTCGCTTTTAACGTATAGTTAAATTAATAGAATTTTGTACATATCATTATTTATTCTTATTTTATATATATATATATTTTTTTTTTTTTTTGTTTTTCAGTTCTTAAACTATTTTCATTAAAATTAAAAATATTTTTTAAATGTATAACTTTTATTTTACATAAATTTGGTAGGTATTCATAAAATTCGTTTCATCAATGGGAAAAATATCTTTTAAATGTATAGTTTTCGATTTTACATAAATTTCCATTTATTTTATAAATATAATTTCGTTTCATTAATGGGAAAAATATCTTTTAAATGTATAGTTTTCGATTTTACATAAATTTCCATTTATTTTATAAATATTGTATATATAAAAGTGTTTGCTTTGTGTATTTTTAGCTCAAATATTATAAGTTTTAAAACAATTTTCTTCTTATAGTAGTAGAAGTCTATTATATTCTTTATTTTTTGATTTCTTTTTATTTAATTTTAGTGTATTTGTAGCTTACATATTATAAGTTTTAAAACAATTTTCTTCTTATAGTAGTAGAAGTCTATTATATTCTTTATTCTTTGATTTCTTTTTATTTAATTTTATTGTATTTGTAGCTTACATATTATAAGTTTTGAAACAATTTTCTTCTTATAGTAGTAGAAGTCTATTATATTCTTTATTTTTTGATTTCCTTTTATTTAATTTTAGTGTATTTGTAGCTTAAATATTATAATTTTTATTTAAATTAGTCTATTGTATAGTCTATTTTTTTTTTATTTCTTACTAAGTTTCTTAATAGAATCTCTTAATATATATTTATAGTAACTCAAGATTAAGTTTATTTTATCATAAAACATGGTTTCAAAAATATTTTTTCTTAATAAATTTTAAATGAGCTTTTATTGTATTATTATTATACTTGTATTTTATGTTTAAAGCATTGATGGGGTGTAAGGATTTGTTTGTGTATGAAATGTTGTGTGTACTTTATGTTGTATATCGGTTGAGTGTGTAAAATTGTTTTGGGGCTCACTATCTCCCATCTTTTAATTTTTTTTATATGTGGCGCTTTAATTCTTAACCTTAAATTTTTTTTTTTTTTTTTTTTGAAAGCGCTTTAATTGTTACTATTATTTATATTTTTTTTTTTTTTTTTTTTTTTTTTTTTTTTTTTTTTTTTTTTTTTTTTTTTTTTTTTTATTTTTTTTTTTTTTTTTTATATATTATTTTTTCAAAATTTTATATCGAAACTCGGGATAATCCCGAATGTCTTCCTTTAGCGTTTCTGTGAATTTCTTCACATCGTCTATTTGGGCTGATAATTTTCTCTTCTGCGTTATGTAACTTGCCACCATACATGTAATACTACCTCTGTCCCACCCCGATAGTAGGTCCGCCACCTTTACGTTGGAGTATTTATACTGCGGAACTTCCGTCGTTGGATTTCGTATAGTCCATTCCCTTTTTAGGAATGTGTTTATGGCATTCATTGCCATTAGTCCCGATACTCCTATAGTATTATAAGTTTTTATGGTTTTGTTGATGTTGTTTACCACTATCAGGTGCCAATGTAATCCCCGGACCTCTATCGGGAACATAAGTAGTTCATATTTGAATGGGTCATGACTACCTGTATGGCATTTGTAATTTTTATTATTTAGTATTTCCATTACCTCTTCTTGGTAATTTTTAATATTGTAGCTTATTTCTAATTTTTTAAATACGCAGTATAATTGTTCGCTTGTTATATAATCCATTGTTGTCCTAAAAAAAATAAATAAAAAAAAAACGGTTAATGTTACAATTGTAGTTTTTTAATTCCATAATAGTCCTTTTTAATTGGGGTTGATTGGGTACTTGTTTGGTTGGGAACATATGTTGTAATAGGTGGTGGTGGTGGTGGTGATTTCTTAGGTATGATCTCTTGTGGTTGTGCGATCTGGATTATTGGATGATATGTGGAAAGGGATTTCATATTTCGGGTTTGTTTTCCTTTTTGGTTTTGTTTTGCAGTGTGCAACCTTTCGTATTATTACTAACCCTACTAATATTAGTATTACAATAGTGCTTAGTGATATTGAGGTTATCGTACTTATGGTATGATTCCGCATTTTTTCCTTATCATTCTCATAGTTTTTGAATTTTTCTTCAATTTCATTCAAATCATATGTAGCTTCCTTCATAATAAGGTTAGCTTTTCCTGATTTTAGTATTATTGTTGTGTTCGCTGTATTCCTCTTTCCTAACGTTTCCTGGATTGTTTTATTTAATACAAGATCCGGTAACACAAATCCAGGTTGTTGTATCTTTATCTTTGAATGTTCCATATCTTCATAATATATTATCTGGTGATCTAATATTATGTGACATGGTTCTGTAATATGAAGTACCCCTGCTCCTTCCAAGGAAGTCCCAAGGAGTTCCTTATCGCATTGAATCTGTATTTTTGTGGTGTTAGGTATGGAAAATAACCATGTATTTTTATGCGTCATTTTAATCAGATAGTTGCGTCTTTCCGAGTGATACGTGTATTCGCACTTGTTCATTTCGCCGAAAGGATTAAATATGAGGGATAATGAACATAATTTTTGTTCTGTCCCCGTCAAAATAGGTGACTCTAATGGTCCTACAAACCATTTTTCATATATGTTTACATTAGCTGTACGCAGTTTGTTAAATTCTGCTCTCGTTATTGTTATGAATTGCTTTGTTTTCATATTTTTTGCTATGAATTCTTCTTGTATGTTTATTATTGCTGATTGACTATCTTTCAACAAAATCGGGAACAAATGGATTTGTTCAAGTGTAAATGCTTCAATGTTAAAAAGTGGAAGTATTATGCGTATTATCAATTTTCCTCTCATTGGTTGTGTTTTTATTTGAAGTGTTTTACCTAATATTTCCGTTAGTTTTTCTTTGTTGGGAATTGTGTTCTGAGGGCATGCTTTCATATATAATTCTGTTATATCTGTCGGTGTTATCAGAAGTGGATGAATTTGGTTCTGCCTTGTGGAGGATATTATGTCCAAAACTACCTGTTGTCTACTCTGAATCTCTATTATCAATAGTAAAAGAGTTTCTAAAATTGTTTGCACCTCATTTTCTTGCATTATTTCGGTGTTAATTTTTTCGTTTAATTGGTTTATTTCCGTCGTTAATTTTTGCTGATTGTCTTCTAATTCACTTAGAGGTTTTTGAATTTTTTGGTATGTAGTTTTTATCACGCTGATTTGTTGTTTTTCTAATTCGGCTAGTGTTTTTGTATCACTCTCCAGGTTGCTTATTTTACTGTAGACCTGTTTTTCATCTTCATTATCCATTACTCCGAATAAATAATGCATACCCCGTCCAATACCATCGAATAAGGATCTCTTTGTTCTGTGAGGATTTATTATATCTTCAATGACCTGAGTTCGTTGTCTTATTGATTTTACTATTCCTTTTATTATTGGTGTGTTGCTATTACATTTTTTGTTCTTGAAATTATTGCATACTTCGTTCCATTTGTCTTCTACTTTCCTTACTAGTTCCGTGTGTTGTTTTATGTCGTCCACGTGTATTTCTGTTAGTACGTTCCAACTGTCATGGTATAGAAGTATTTTTCCTATTGTTTCGAATACTACCCCTGTGTTGTTTAATTCCTCCACTTGGAATCCGTTTTTTTCTTCATTCATTGCCCATATTATCGTTATCATGTTCAGGATTGTTGTTACTTTGACCGGAATCATATTCTAAAAATAAATTTGTATTTCAAAAAATGTTTGCAGATTCTATTATATTAAATTCCGTAGTGATTCATTACTCCAAAAAAAAAAAATCATTGGGCTAATGGTTACTACTATTACAAAAAAAATTGCCGATTCATACAAAAATTTTGTTTCGTATTTTCGGTTTTCGTTCAATGGTCGTGAATGTAATTTGATCGTTTATTGAAACTGTTTACTGTTGCGCATTATTGGCGTGTGCCGTTGATTTTTATCATGTTAATTTCAATGCGGTCTTTCTTTGATGAATTTGAACATGTGTTATTGAATGAATGTGAAATTCAAGAAGTGGTTTTAGGTAGTGACCTTGATATTTATTATTGTTATATATGTAACGGGCTATTGGTTTCATCGGGGTCGTGCTGGCATGCTGGTCCGGCTCCTGCTCGCCGTTGGGCGTGGGAACTTGACCCCTTAAACCCGCTGACAAAAATCATGCCAGACTTTCGTGCTGTCAAGGTGTTTTTAGCACACGAGAAATTGCCTCTACCCTCCCTACCTTGTCACCTTACTCGCCTCGGTGACCCTTAACTGGCATCATCCCCTACCTAAGCGATCATCCTTTCCTCTTTAGACTCCTCATCCCATTTTGATCAATTTAGTTAATACACATTTTATCTTCAATTTACGATTTCATATATTTGAAAATTTCCTACTCATATTTCACAATACTATTTACATGCGTCGTAATTGTGTGTATTTCTTGCTCGTGATTGGCTTTATGTTTACTTTATGATGTGTGTATGTTTAAATTAGTAATTTAAACAACTGGACTTGTAAAATATTCAACTTCTATGTTCTTTGTATTGTTCTTTTAAATGTACTTAGCACTTTCTATGTATTCAAATTTTTAAACGTAGCTCTTTGTGCACGTAATTAAACAAACAGATTAAAATTATACAATTAATGAAATTATAAAAAAAAATAACGAATCCGAAACTAATTTCAATACACGCAAGACAAAAAAAAATACCGGGATTTAACTTCCTCTTTTACACGATTAAATTTAAAGCAAGCAATGGTCCCCACTTAACCCCAAAAACCAGATATATATATGTAAATTTTAATATAGTAAAAAGTGACAGGGCGCATAAAAGACTTACCAAATGTCGATGATTTCGTTGTTGTGGCCACAGCATCCAAATCCTCGATGGTCTTTCCCGTCGTAACTACTATTTCGCTT
The DNA here is from genome assembly GCA_949752695.1 of Melanostoma scalare. NCBI lineage: Eukaryota > Metazoa > Arthropoda > Insecta > Diptera > Syrphidae > Melanostoma > Melanostoma scalare. The sequence continues at coordinate 105,942,829 of OX456984.1, read as the reverse complement.
TTGTTCTCGAATTTTTAAGCTAATTAAAATCAATATATATAAACTGGTTAGCAAACAAATTAAAATTACGTTAACGCGCGTATTTGCTGTTAATATCGGATTCACTTCACAAAATTTAAAAGAATTAAGAACAAAAAAAAACTGAGCACACACTAATTAACATAAATTTTGCTCGTTGCCTCGAAAGGTTTGAAATCAGCCTCCTACACTCAATATCCGAAGCCTTTCCTTCCGGATTACACCACCTTTATATCTCTCCTGACGAAGAGCCTACTTGCAGACTAGTTAAATATGTAGCGCACCACTTAATTAATTAAGTGTATTTTTATTCTCTCAGGTAAGGTGCTTCCTATTCAAATAAATACAGGTACTTTTGGTACCATAAAAGAAAATAAGTATGGCTGCAAACCATTCACCGACAGAAAATTTTACCTGCTAAATTATGGCAGCTGAATATATATTATTTCCTGCAGAAACCTTCTGGGCAATTTTACTTCTCAGCAAGTACAAAATATTCCTAGTTATCTATAACAATTATACGTTATACACTTTAAAAAAAACTATTTACTTGAAAAAAACTTACACGAACGAAATAACCTTCATCGGCAAAATAACCATGAAATTGGTTTTCCTTGGAACTTCTGGTCCGTTTGACTTTGAATTTGCTAATGACGCAAACAGCACAATGTCAAACGGATTCAGAATCTCAATGTTATGTTTCACCGCTTATTTGAGAGGTCATAACGTTCTTTTTTTTTTTCTCCTTTCCCTGCTCTAAACAATTCCTATCTTCCTTCTTAGCAACATTTATAACATCTACCATATAAACGAGTTTAGCATATGCTTAAACCATCTTTCTCTTTCCTAACCACTTTCTGACCACCTACTAGGGAATTTTTATGTGTCAAATTGACAAGACCTTCCTCCACCTGTCATAAGTGTTGTTTACATAAAGTGTTTTCCGACTCGTGCGCGAAATAATTTGTTTAGTGGTTTTATTTGTGTTTATTTAAATAAAAAAAACATATTTCGTTACAGGGCTTCGCTATTTTGGATGCGTTAAAGCATTCAAAACACGCGAACGAACCCACGTACCCATAAATCGCCCTACTTTATTCCTATTCTTATCTGTCCATACAAAAATTTTTCTTCGCGAGCCCGAGGCGGCGAGAAAAGATAAAACGTAAAGAATAACCTAATAAAAAGTAGTTTTCGGATGGTGTGTGCTAAAATTGAGAAAATGAAGGGGAACAGCGAAAACAAAAAAAAAAAATATAAATATAAATAAGATAAAAAAAAATATATCACTAAAATCACCCCCAGTGTAAAAAGTGTACAGTGAGTGAAATGTGTATATACACAAAAAAAATATACAAAAAAAGTAAAAATATGATTTTTAAAACAACGCCGGATCAGCTTTACCTCATAACGTGGGTGCCGAACCTACATAAAAGCCGGGCTGTATTTTGCGTCAGATAAGTATTTACTATTATTTCTTGATTGGGGAACCGATACTTTGTGGAACGTTTTCTCTTGCTTTCAGGTTATTGTTTGATGTCTTTGGCGTGGTAGATACCTATAAGTTTACCATTCAGCGTTTCCAGTTCGTACATGCAACTGCCTACCACTCTGCGGACACGGCATTTGACAAACTTAGGAAGCAGTTTTGCATTGATTCCCTTTTCAAAGCTGCTCTGAGTAAAGTTTCGATGAAAAACTTCTTGGCCAACTTTAAAAGACACGGGATTTGACCGTAAGTTGTATGTTTTTCTTGACTTAACGTGTGCCCTGAGTAAGTTCTCTGATAACCTTTGTCTAGTAATGGCAGTTTTAGCACAGTTTGGTACAACCAACAATTCGGGGTCAGTCAGAGCATTCAAATCTCGTAATAAACGATAAGATGAACCATGGGATATCATCGTTTGTCCAAACAACGCGAAGTATGGCTGGCATCCGATAGATTCGTGCATGTCGGATCTCAATGCACATGCTATACTGGACAGATGAATATCCCAATCGTTTTGCTCCTTGGAAACGAGCACTCGCAGTTTACTTAAAAGATTACGATTGACTCTCTCCGAATTGTTAGCTTGTGGTGAATACAATGCCGTACGAATGTGCTTAATGCCATAGTTTGCCAATAAGTTTTTGAACTCATTGGAGACAAACTGACATCCGTTATCAGAATGAACAAACTCAGGGGTGCCGAAAGTATGAAATATTTCACATTCCAAAAACTGAGCAATTCGTGTCGCGGTGGCTTTCGGGAGTGCTTTTAAGAAAGTAAATTTAGTAAAGTGATCTAACGCAATAAATATATAAACGTTTCCTCGTTTTGTTCGTGGGTAAGGTCCTAATAGATCGACGAATAAACGTTGCATTGGTCTTTCCGAAACGATTTGGTTATTGATTGGTGGGCGAAGGGTTACATTTGGAGCTTTTACGGTTTTGCACGTCTCGCATTCACTCACGAACGTTTTTATATCCGTTACCATTTTCGGCCAGAAATATTTTTCGCGTATTCGAGCGTACGTTTTAGCGAAGCCGCTATGGCAGTTCAGCTTAGTATTATGGGACATTTCGATACATTTGTGAGTGAGTGCATCGGGTAACCAGAGCCTCCACAGCGAATCCTCGTCGCTTACCTCGCCGTTCCTGAACCTTACTCTTTTGTATATATATTTTCCCGATACAACAAGGTCAGGAAGTGCAGGTTGATTGGAGTTGACATTTTCTCGCAGTTGGGAATATTGCTCCGAATTGAACTGATCCGAGTCGAGGTCGACCTCTGCGCCTAATGGTATCAAAGAAAGCTCATCCATTTCCATTCGCGATAGAGTATCCGGAACGACGTTGAGAGATCCTTTTCGGTGTTCGATCGAAAAATCAAAACCTTGAAGTTCCAAGCTCCACCTTGCCAATCGTCCACTCAAGTCTTTCATGGACATGAGCCACTTAAGGCTTGAGTGATCTGTGATGATCGTAAAAGGTAATCCATCAACATACGCTCGGAACTTTCGAATACTCAATACCGCTGCAAGACATTCTTGCTCTGTCACTGTATAATTTTTCTGAGCTTTGTTAAGCTTCTTTGACATATAGGCAATCGGTTTTTCATTCAAATTCTCATCCAACTGAAAGAGAACACCACCCACTCCTTCTGAGGATGCATCGCACTGGATAGTGAACGGCTTTTTAAAATCTGGTTGCGATAGCACGGGAGCCGAAGAAAGCGCAGTTTTGAGTTTATTAAACCCATCTAAAGCTTCAGGTGTTAGCTCAAATTTACTCTTCTTTTTCAAACAATCTGTTAGAGGAGCTGCCAGATCGGAATAATTCTGAATGAACCTCCTGTACCAACCGGTTAAACCTATAAACCTACGAACTTGTCGTTGAGTTTTGGGAATCGGGAAATTGACCATGGCTTCGATCTTAGCAGGATCGGTTTTTAGAGTTCCTTGGCCGATAATGTATCCAAGATACTTAATCTCTCGCATGCAGAACTTGCTTTTGTCGAGGTTGATGGTTAAGTTCGCCTTGCGGAGACATGCAGCAACTTCGTTTAATATCCGAATGTGCGATTCGAAATCGGATGTACATATGAGGAGGTCGTCCAAGTAGACGAAAACATTCTCTCTGAGGGATTGAGGCAACATTTTATCAATGACGCGTGACATTGTCGAACCAGCATTGCTCAAACCAAAAGGCATAACCTTGAATTGGTATAGTGGTCTACCTGGTACTGCAAATGCGGTCTTCTCTCTTGACTTTTCATCAAGAGGAATTTGCCAATAAGCGTCCTTCAAATCCAACCCCGTGATAAAATGAGTGTCTTTTATTCTACTTAACAACCCCTCAATATGTGGTAACGGATACGCATCCTTCACAGTTACTGCATTCACTTTCCGGAAATCCAGGCAAAGGCGAACCTTACCGGGTTTTCTGACTAAAACCACAGGACAACACCACGGTGAGTTGCTAACCTCAATTACTCCAAGCTCTAGCATGCGATCCAGCTCCTTATAAGCCTCTTCTTGTCGCACTGGAGACATAGGATAGTGGCGAGATTTAATCGGAACCGCGTTACCTGTATCGATCGTGTGACCACCTAGCGTTGATTTACCTAAACCTAAGACTATAAAGTTAGGAAACAGCTTCTTTGTTAATTCTAACTGAACAGATTGCTCTGGATACAGCGCAATCAACTCAGCATCATCTTTCATGTTGACATCTCCTTCATGTGACCAGACATCAGTTTGGATTTCGCTTAATTCAGGCATAAGATGGAATTCTCTCCAAAAATTCATCCCAAGGTAGAGTTTTTGAGTTAGATTGGGAATCAGGTAATATGAAATGGGTTTAGTGACACCTTTGTACTTGGTCTGAATTTGGCAATGACCAACAATGGCATGGGACTTCCCATCGGCAGTACGCACAACATTTTTGTACGACTTCACTTCAACTCCAATTCTTTTTACCAAATCCCAACACTCGCTACCTAGCACAGAAATAGAAGCTCCGCTATCCAGTAAACCAAAAACTGGTTCATTGTTCAGTTGAACATTGGCGTACATTCTACCATCTGCGTCCGACGAAATGATGGATTCCAAAATTGCTTTGCGAAAGTGTTGGCGATTTCTGAACCGATGCCGACACTTTTGTATTTGGGAGCTAGCTACACTATTATCAGTTCCCATAATTCGAGAACGAACCTTATAATAGTTAAGCTTACGCTCATGAAGGGATTTAAGGTTGTGAACAATTATAGGGTGAGTTTCGACATCACTTGATTTTTCGTGTTCCAAGATCTTGAGTGGAACACGGTTGTCACTTGTAGTGTGATTTAGTTCTGTTTCGGGTGGTCGGGGTTGTTGTTCGCCGGACGAAGATCCCCGCCCCTCCTTTCGTCCCTGTAGGAGTTTCCCGGATGCTTGGTGCATTCTGGAGTACTGACTCCTTTGGTTCCACACACGAAACAAAACAGCTTTCTCACATGAGAGGGACACATATAAAAGCTGTGACCTTGCTGATCACAGTTCCAGCAGATGAAATTTGCTGTGGAGTTTGTCCTCTTAGGCGGACCCATGGCCGCGATTTCCTCACCAGTCAAGTCCATTACTTCGTCGCTATCGAGAACAGAAACTTCATGAACTGACTTTTGTGAAGAGAACCTCTTCGCCAAAAACCTTTCCGCAACTCTAGCCTTGTTTCTTAATTGCTCAAGACAGTTGCAATCAGCTGACAGCAGGATTTCTCCAAGTCTGTCCTTAGCATTATTTCGCAACACATCAACCAGTTTCTTTTCATCAAAAGGCTCCTTAAGACGGTCGTTAAGAACAACGACGGAATTATAAAAATCGTCAAACGATTCCTTGTACCCCTGCCTACGAGTAAGTATGCGCATGTACACATCTACATCGTTCTCCAACCGCCCAAACTCCTTTTTCATTGCCCTCTTCACTTCCGCAAATTGAACTTCCGGGTTCCTTTTTAAATAGGACCAAAACCAACTATTGGCTCTTCCAGTCAACAACGTATGGAAGTTAGAAGTTAGTTGCTCATCGGTGTATTCACACGAAATTTGAAGGCGGTCCACCTTAAATAAAAAGTCGGTTACATTTTCGGTGCCGTCATACTTAATATTCCAACGGTCTAGTCGACACTTATTCGTGGAACTTGAAAATGTGTTGGACAATGAACTTCGGGGTCTGGGGGTAGGTTGGAGACCGCGAGATGTGCTAGCCTCTGCACCTGTGCAGGTCTGGCTGCTTCTCGCAGTATCAAGGGCACTCGGAATCGAACTAGGCCGACTGACGTCCTCCATCTTGTTTATGATATTGACCATAAACTGATCCATTTGTTGGAAGAAACGGACTTGATTTAACATCAAGCTTCGGTCAATTTGCGAAGCCAAGCTTTCTACGCTTACCAGACCACTGGCACTAGCACGATTTCCTTCTCTGACGTTTTGAAGGTCATCACGATCCCCGTCCTCTAACTGCCTATTATCATTCATTTCGAAGGATAAATCTGAGTTTGTTGAGTTTAACTCTGAGAAACTGAATGATCTATCTAAGTTGAACCTGTCTATTCGACTGTGGTATCTTTGGTAGAACCTCTCAAATTGTTCTGCGGACTGAACTTGATACAAATCAAAATCTTCAACGATTGAAACTCTACGATTTGAGCTCATAACTGAACCACTCAGAAAACTCACAACTAAACCACCCCAACAATCAACACTCAATGCACTATCACACAATAAAAAAACAAAGTATGCCACAAAAATTTAAACTAAAAAGAAGAAAAGATAAACTTTCTAAAATATGCTAACACTTAAAAAAAAATTAAAAGAACCTAAAAGTAAAAACACTAATGTACCTACTGGCCTAAACCACTTACACTTCTGCTTATTGAAAAGAAAACGAAGTTCTAAACAATCTTATAAAAGAATGGACGTAAAACCAACCCAAAAAACTCACAATTCCTGTAAGTATGCTGAATCTCAAATAAAATTTCAAAATGTTAATAAAAATGTTCATAAATATCAAGGGATGAGGATTGCTGTCTTGAGGAAAGACCACTTTTAATGGCAGGGGAGATGCCTTCGACCTGCGAGCCAAAAATAAAAAAAAAGGTAACTAAAGCATTAGCTACTATACTAAACTGAATCTAATAACAAAAATGTTTCTTCCAGGACATATGCCACCAAATGCTTAGTCGCAAAGACTCTAGAAGAATGACTCAAGATTAAAGCAGGACTTCGAAACAACATCCGTTCGCATTGTCGAGTCTCCACTTGATTAATTTCGGTAGTTGTATGCAGATAGTACCGGACATTGGACTACTCGCTATACAAATAGCTCAAGACTCGGTACTTGCACATTCTATTGCAGAGTTAAAACAATTTTGGTTTCCTTTCCCTTATCGCAACGCGATACCGAAGACATTACCTTCAGTCACCGGGACTTATAAAGGCGAGGAAGCCATTGTTTGAATTAAATTGAAACAAAAATGAAAATTTAAAAGAAATGAAAAAAAAATTTAAAATGAAATGAAAAAAAGAAACTAATAAAACTAAAAAAGTAAACTAAAACAAATGAAACGGCTCAAAAAAAATAACTGCCTCGCTATCAATGATAGCGGGCTCCACGTTCAAGGGCGCCATTTTGTAACGGGCTATTGGTTTCATCGGGGTCGTGCTGGCATGCTGGTCCGGCTCCTGCTCGCCGTTGGGCGTGGGAACTTGACCCCTTAAACCCGCTGACAAAAATCATGCCAGACTTTCGTGCTGTCAAGGTGTTTTTAGCACACGAGAAATTGCCTCTACCCTCCCTACCTTGTCACCTTACTCGCCTCGGTGACCCTTAACTGGCATCATCCCCTACCTAAGCGATCATCCTTTCCTCTTTAGACTCCTCATCCCATTTTGATCAATTTAGTTAATACACATTTTATCTTCAATTTACGATTTCATATATTTGAAAATTTCCTACTCATATTTCACAATACTATTTACATGCGTCGTAATTGTGTGTATTTCTTGCTCGTGATTGGCTTTATGTTTACTTTATGATGTGTGTATGTTTAAATTAGTAATTTAAACAACTGGACTTGTAAAATATTCAACTTCTATGTTCTTTGTATTGTTCTTTTAAATGTACTTAGCACTTTCTATGTATTCAAATTTTTAAACGTAGCTCTTTGTGCACGTAATTAAACAAACAGATTAAAATTATACAATTAATGAAATTATAAAAAAAATAACGAATCCGAAACTAATTTCAATACACGCAAGACAAAAAAAAATACCGGGATTTAACTTCCTCTTTTACACGATTAAATTTAAAGCAAGCAATGGTCCCCACTTAACCCCAAAAACCAGATATATATATGTAAATTTTAATATAGTAAAAAGTGACAGGGCGCATAAAAGACTTACCAAATGTCGATGATTTCGTTGTTGTGGCCACAGCATCCAAATCCTCGATGGTCTTTCCCGTCGTAACTACTATTTCGCTTTTGTTCTCGAATTTTTAAGCTAATTAAAATCAATATATATAAACTGGTTAGCAAACAAATTAAAATTACGTTAACGCGCGTATTTGCTGTTAATATCGGATTCACTTCACAAAATTTAAAAGAATTAAGAACAAAAAAAAACTGAGCACACACTAATTAACATAAATTTTGCTCGTTGCCTCGAAAGGTTTGAAATCAGCCTCCTACACTCAATATCCGAAGCCTTTCCTTCCGGATTACACCACCTTTATATCTCTCCTGACGAAGAGCCTACTTGCAGACTAGTTAAATATGTAGCGCACCACTTAATTAATTAAGTGTATTTTTATTCTCTCAGGTAAGGTGCTTCCTATTCAAATAAATACAGGTACTTTTGGTACCATAAAAGAAAATAAGTATGGCTGCAAACCATTCACCGACAGAAAATTTTACCTGCTAAATTATGGCAGCTGAATATATATTATTTCCTGCAGAAACCTTCTGGGCAATTTTACTTCTCAGCAAGTACAAAATATTCCTAGTTATCTATAACAATTATACGTTATACACTTTAAAAAAAACTATTTACTTGAAAAAAACTTACACGAACGAAATAACCTTCATCGGCAAAATAACCATGAAATTGGTTTTCCTTGGAACTTCTGGTCCGTTTGACTTTGAATTTGCTAATGACGCAAACAGCACAATGTCAAACGGATTCAGAATCTCAATGTTATGTTTCACCGCTTATTTGAGAGGTCATAACGTTCTTTTTTTTTTTCTCCTTTCCCTGCTCTAAACAATTCCTATCTTCCTTCTTAGCAACATTTATAACATCTACCATATAAACGAGTTTAGCATATGCTTAAACCATCTTTCTCTTTCCTAACCACTTTCTGACCACCTACTAGGGAATTTTTATGTGTCAAATTGACAAGACCTTCCTCCACCTGTCATAAGTGTTGTTTACATAAAGTGTTTTCCGACTCGTGCGCGAAATAATTTGTTTAGTGGTTTTATTTGTGTTTATTTAAATAAAAAAAACATATTTCGTTACATATATTTTTTTTTTTTCTTTTTTTTCAAATCGACAGTTTTCGATTTTAAGGTAGGTTCAGTTTCTTTTACTTTTGTCTTGCCATTTTCACTTAATGAATGAAATGGAAACATGAATACAGACTTTCGTGGGGTTAGTAATATGCATTTGTAGGCATTGTATATATTTTTGGTTTTTTAGGGGAGCGTTGCTTAGCAAAAAAAAATTTATAGTAGGAAAAAGAGTAGCTGTTATTCGTAATAATGTTTGAGACGATTATTATGAATGGTTACCTGTTTTTTCTTAATTAATATTACACTATCTGTGGGACTCGTAATTTGTACCACAGGATATGGTCCTGTCCATATTTCAGATAATTTGTGTTGTCTATTCTCGTTTTTCAAAAGTACCTTGTCTCCTACGTGAAAAGTTATAGTTCTTATTTTATTGTCGTAATAATTTTTTGAATTCTTTTTACTAATAATCAAATTTTTCCTAGCTAAAGAATGTATTTTCTGTAACTTATACCGTAAAGTATAATAGTAATTTTCGTGGTCGTATATGGGTTCGGGTTCTTTTTTAAGGTTTGAAGGTATGTCGGAGGTGAAACCAAAAAGACAGTCCATAGGGGTAAACTTAGTCCCCTCATGAATGCTGTTGTTATAAACAAGCGCGGCGGTTCTAAGAAATTGATCCCAAGATCTTGGGTTTTCATCGCAGATCGTTCTTAAATATTCTACTAGTGGTCTATGTGCTCTTTCCAATGCACCATTCGATTGAGGGTGATAGGCGGTAGTTTGCAGTTTTTCAATTTTAAGTAATTTGCATACTTGTTTAAATAACTTGCTTAAGAAATTTGTCCCTTGGTCTGTAACTAGTTTGTTGGGTATTCTGTATCTTGTTATGATTTGTTCAAAAAATATCTGGGCTATTGTTACGGCTTCCTGGTTAGGTATTGCGTAGAAGTCTACGTATTTAGTCAAGTTGTCTTGAAACGTCAAAATGTACTTGTTTCCTGAGTATGATTCTTGCAGTGGTCCTACTATGTCTAAATAAACTTTGTCAAAAGGAATTTGACTTGTATCAGTAATTATCATTGGCATTTTTGTTTCTGGACTTGATTTCATTTTTTGGCATTTTGGGCATTTCCTTATGTATTTGGATATGTCCTGGAACATTTTTGGCCAAACGTAATTCTTTCGGATTCTTTTATATGTGTTTATGACACCTTGGTGTCCGCCAAACGGGGAATCATGATAATCTCTGAGTACATTCAATATTTCTTCGGGCTTATCGATCTTCTGTCTGCTATATTTGAAGTCTTCGATTTCATTTATTGTCGATGTGCTTTGTTGGGTAATTTTCGCGTTACTACAAGATTCGTCAGAGTCGTGTCGTTTAATATTAGTGTCTTCTTTATCTAGTAATTGTAAAGCTCTCTGAGCTCTTGTTACGGCTAAACAAGTTTTCTCACGTTCTTGGTTCTTGTCCTCATCAGATACCATTAGTGGTATTCTACTCAGTGCATCTGCATTGACGTTAGTTTTACCTGCTTTATATTTTAAACAACAGTCATACTCGGATAGTTTGTGGTGGAACCTTATTAACCTTGACGTGGGGTCTCTTACTCTAAAATTACCTGTCAATGGTTCGTGATCTGTGTACACTATAAATTTTCTTCCTAACAAGTAACATCTAAAATTTTTAGTCGCCCAAACAACAGCTAACATTTCTTTTTCTATAGTGGAGTAGTTTCTTTCTGCTTTGTTTAATGCACGACTAGCGTATGCAATAGGTTTGTCTTTCCCTACTTCTCCTTGCGAGAGAATTGCCCCTATCGCTTCATTGCTAGCGTCAGTCGTGAGAATGAATGGTTTTTTAAAATCGGGATAAATTAATAACGGGGGTGTTACTAGCAAGTTCTTTATTGTTTGGAATGCTTCTTGACATCTGTCTGTCCAAGTGAATTTAACGTCCTTTCGAGTAAGATTTGTCAGTGGTCGAACTATTTTCGAAAAGTTTGGAATAAATTTCCGGTAGTAATTGGCCAAACCAAGGAAGGATTGTGTTTGCTTTATCGTGCGAGGTACAGGGAAGTTTTGCACACAGCTAGTTTTTCTTGGATCGGGAAGTGCTCCTTCTGCGGAACATTTGTGTCCTAAATATACTACTTCTCGTCTGAGAAATTGACATTTCTCTACGTTCAATTTTAAGTTATGTTCTCGCATTCTCTCGAAAATTAACTCCAATTTTCTGTTATGGTTTACCAGATTTTTTCCATAGACGACTATGTCATCTAAATAGACAAAGCATTCTAGTCCTTGTAGACCAGTAAGGATATAGTTCATAAGTCTTTGGAATGTCGCTGGAGCTCCTTTGAGTCCAAAAGGCATTCGCTTAAATTCGTAGTGGCCATAGGCCGTACTGAAAGCTGTTTTTTCCCTATCTTCTGGATGGACAAGAACTTGATGGTAACCACTGGCAAGATCCAGTGTTGTGAAATACCTAGCATGACCAAGTTGGTCAAGTATGTCTTCAATACGAGGTAGCGGGAAAGCATCTCCTATCGTGCATTCGTTCACCTTACGGAAATCGACTACTACCCTCCAACGTACCTCTCCGTCGGGTCCTGCCTTTTTGGGTACCACTAAAAGTGGTGAGTTCCAAGGACTTTTGCTGGGTTGGACTATGTCGTTTTCTAACATTTCAGCAAGTTGTTCATTTATTATTCCCCGTTGTTTCTCAGGGAGTCTATACATTTTGGTGTTTATAGGGGCTTGGTCTTGGTTAATTGGGATTTTATGCAGCATGGTTGTAGTGTGAGTGAGTCTGTCACCCGGTAGGAAAAATATGTCATTGTATTTTGAACAAAGGTCTACTATAGATTCTTTTTCTTCTTCGTTTAGGCTATCATCTTTGTTCAATTTGGTTGTTAATTCTTGTATTCTATTGTTTACGAAACTATTTTGGGTTATTGTATGATAACATTCTACCTTGTCAGTACCAAAATCTTTTTGGTGGGTATTAATATCTACTACATCGAAATCTTTTAGGGGGGCCATTTCCAGCTCGATATGTGTTATTTTGATTTCATGTTGATGTGTATTTATTATGGGTACTACAACGTGTCTTTTATTGTCTCCTATCAAACAGCTACCCAAGAACACTCCGTCCTCAATTTGTTTGGATAGACAGATCATGGCTTCTTCACTTCTGTACGGTAGTTCTAGAGTCATTCTCGATCTAGAGGGAATTTTCAACCCTTCCTTTAGATTGAGTTGAATTGTTTTATTGCTTTTTGTTTGGTTTTTTATTACTAAATTTATTTCAGAGGTATTCTTTTCAACTATGCTACTGTTTTCGTCTTTGTTTTCTTGGTCAGACTCCCATCTTGGTAAAGATACAAATTTTTGTGTTGAGCTTAATTTGAACTCTAGATCACCGGAGTTAATAGCTTTAAGAGTTTTTAGTCCTGATTGGAATATTTGTCGACATTTATTATAGTCTGGTGTCTCATTGTACTTCAAAGAAGCGACATATTTTATGAACTCCAGAATTGCATTTGGTGTCTGATTGTGGTATAGTTTTTTCAAACTTATAGTAACATTACCCATAAAGGTTTCTTTTGACTTTTGGACCCTTAAAGGAATTTTAAGAAGATTTTCTTGCTCCCAAGGCAACATCACTCCTGACCACTCGATAAGGTTATATCCAAGGATCTCGAAGTCTCCTCGCATGGTGATTACACCTAGGTGAGCATCTCTAGAGGTGTACTCAATTGTACCGTGGTGCATTTTCTTAGGATTTGGTTTGCAATTTTCTTGGGTGTAGTGGCTTGCTAAGCCGAAATCTACTAGGTACGCTTGAGTGGTATTGTCTTTTTCACAACCTAATAAGATGTTTGTTCCTTTTAAATCTGTATGTGCATAGGTTCTGCCGTGAATGTATTCGTACACATCTAATATCTGTAACGCTAAACGGTAGATGGTATGTTCTGGAATTTTTCTTCCGTTTTCAAAGAAAAGTTTCCAGATACTATCTCCGTACCGTGGCATGACCAAAAAACGATGTAAAACATTATCATAGTCGTGTGATCCAGTACCTACTAGGTAGGGTATTCCTAAAGATTTTATATCGTGAAGTTTTTTAAACTGTGTAATGTCCTCTGAATGAGTATTATTCATATAGAAATGCATCTCCACAAAGAGTGTCCCACTATCGTGTGGTTCAATCTTCGCGACGTACTTATAGTCAGATGTTTTCTTTTTTGAGTTTGAGGCTTTACATGCTGAGTATACTTGACCAAAACTTCCTAGACCTATTAGTGGTCCTATTTTCCATGTATTTCTAAATGAATCTGTTATAATTTCTCCATTGGGAATCGGGTTTACCTCCGAGTTCTTGACTTCTAAGCTGTCCTTATTTTTTATTGGACAGTGTGCTTTTAACTTTTGGGCTGGTGCTTTATACTCAGCAATTTTTTTATTGTGATTCGAATTGCTATTTATGTTTACAATTTCCTTACAGTCATTTGGAATGATTCTATTTTTGGGACATTTATTGGATTTGTTGACTTTGAGTTCTTCCTGCTTCTTTGAATTGAAATCTAGCAGTTTTACTCTTTCGTCATTTACTTGGACCTTTCGCAGATTTTCCCTTGATTCCACTTTGCGAGGTGAAATTTGAGATGCTTCGGTTTCAGTGTTTGAACAATCCTTCATTGAAGCGGATAAAGATTCGAATTTAGTGCATTGACTTGCATTTTTATACTGCAGTTTACATTTTTCTTCTTGTGAATCCTTAACCTTCAATTCATGTCCTGCCTTCTCTTCGTGATTTATATGAGTTTGCTGACAGTTTGTGGTTGTCACATTTGTGTCAAACCCTGTATAGCAATATCCATTGTGCGAAATGGTTGACTCATGTATGTTGTTTTCAAAAGAATGTACCAGTGGTATACTATACACCTTCGAGTCTCGCGCCGGTAGTGCTGGAAAAGTTAATAATTTGTTAGGGCCGTCTATGTTACAATAGTTCCCTAGGAAATTATATCCTAGTATTCCATCTCCAGGGATGGCTAGGTCATCTTCCACTACTTGAAAAGCGCAACGAGGAAATGAAGGTATTTGTATAGTGCCAATGCATTCTCCTAATGTAAAACCAACACCACAAGGCGTATTAATAGTCATTCTCTCATGTGGTCTGAGGAGGTTTATATCCCTAATAACGCTCTTTTTTAAGAGACTGACTTCTGATCCTGTATCTACTAATAATTTGATGTGTTTTATTCCGCCTAGCTCAATTTCAATTTCAATTGAATGTAGGGAAATTTTCCTTTTTGGTTGCCCTGATTTTTTCGTTTTAACGTTTAAAGTCGGGGGAGAGACTTTTCGCCCGACTAACGGGAGTTTCCCGAGTGGTTTGATTGCCACTTATTCCTAAATGTACATTGGTCGATTGAATGGGTGTTCCTTCCACACCATTCGCATAGTGCCCCCATATTGTATACTTTGCGTTCATTATTATTAGTATGAACTGTTGTATTATTTGGAAAATGTGGGTTATTCGTTCTAAATGGGTTGATTCGATTTGATTCCGAACTCACTCCATTATATTGTCGGGGTAATTATTTTTATAATACCCGTTTTGGTTATTACCCCTTTGATTTGGGAAAGTTCTAGGTTCGTTGAGATTATCTCTCCTAGGTGCTTCATTCCTACTGAATCGGGGATTTGTATTTGTTCCGCAGGTCGTTGCCTCATGTCCGTACAGTTTACATAATTGACAAACCGGAGTATTCTGCCTTTTAAGACAATCACTATATGTGTGTCCCCTGTTTTTACAGAAATTACAGGTAATGTTTAATTTAGTTCTATTTTCTGGGTATACCGATTCACGTTTTTGGTAAGACAGGGGATTGCTTTTTTCGTTTGTTAAAAATGTCGTGTTACAAGCCATTTGCGAAAATGGTATCGTTTCTACTCGTTGAACATGCTTCTCCATACTGAGGGCCGTTCGGACCAATTCTTCGAAATTTTGAGTTCCCTGGGTGAATAGGTATTGTCCCAGCTGTTTGTTTGCAACTCCTGATGCGAGAGCCGATTTTGCAAAGTCTGAGAGCTGGGTTTTCACAATCTCAGAGTTATCACCATATTTAATCTCTGCCGCTTCGCGGCATTGGGATAGGGATGTCTTAGCCTGCTTATGAAAGTATTCAAAGTCTCAAATTGGCTTTGGCGACTAGTTATTAGGCAATTAACAAGATCGTTGTAATCCTCAATGGGTAAGTAAGCCCGGTTGAGTATATTCTCGAAGTCTTTGAAATCTACTGGCTTAGTAGTTTGGATGAGATCGAGCGCATCTTCTCGCAACTTGGTATCGAGAATTTGGAGGAAAAGTTTCTCGTCCTCAGCAGGTATGTGATTAATTATCGGGCGAATGCATGTCAGGAATGTTTGTAACTTTTGGGCTACCCTAGCATCGGTTCCTCCTGAAAATTCAGGTATTCCGTGCGACAATTTAAGGAGCTTTTCAAATCCTAACGACATTTTGATTTCCCTTTTCGCGTCTGAAAGTTTGCTTATTTCCAATGGAGGTGTTTCCAATGTGGGTGTGTCGGCTTGTACGGAGGTTTGAGTGACTATAGTTTTACGAATGGTTTTATTTTTTCGTAAACCGACAACTTCGTCATTCAAAGATTGAATCTGATATTCGAAAATTTCCTCACGCCTTCTTAGTTTTTCTATCCCACTTTGGAACTCTGTCTCCTTATTTCTTAAAACAGCTTGTTTCTGTTTGACTTCCTCTTCCCTAGCCTCGAGGATAGCTATACGCTTAGACAGGTCTGAAATTATTTCTTCAGCCTGGCTGTTCGTATTTTCAGCTTCCTGTTGACTTTTCTCTAACTTTTTACGAGCTCTTTGGTGGTTGTTTAACTCAAGCTTGAGGTCTCGGATGTCTTTTTCAAGTTTCGATTCGAGGGACTTGACGGATTCTATATACTCAAAGAGTATAGCATCCGTTGCTTCCAGCCTCGTGAGTTGTCCCCACTGTAAGCTTATTTGGTTGTATTTAAGATTAAAAACTTCTTTTCCCACAAGAGCTTTCCACTCTGCTAGTAGGGTACTATTGAAGCTTTTAATCTCTTGACCTTGCTCTTTCTTTTCCTTATTTAACTGCTGGATTTCCTCGAGCAGTACCTCTACCTCAGAGGGTTTAGGATCCATAAACAGTAGTTAGGAAAAAAGAGAACAAAAATAGAAATAAAGAAGAGAAAGTTTTCCAAACGAACGAAACGTGCAACAGAAAAATGGCAAAAGTGAATCAATAGTAGGCAACTATAACCCTTCCGAACTAAAAATTGCAAACACACATTTTTATAATTTTCCTTTTTTTTTTATTTGTTTCTTTCTTTTTCTTTGGTTTTTGTGTTTTTTTTTTTTTTTTTTAAACTTTTATGTTTGTGATGGCTGCTTTTGTTGTGCCATCTTTTTGCCCTTGTTTGTATATTCTAGTTTCTTCAGGAGGCTTGCCTCCTTCAGATACCGCCGCTTCTCCTCGCCACGGCAAAGGCCTGCCAACCGATACAGCTTTCCCAACTCCTGCCGGACCCAGACCTGGTGGCCCCCTCTTTTCTTCCTTCCTTCGAATCCTCCGAATGGGGTTTTTGGAGGGTTGCTGGTTGGTTTGGGCAACTTTGGTTCGATGGCTTTGGTTAGGTTCCGACGCCGATATTCGTCCAATGTAATAGGTTTGGGTCCTGCTTGGGGCTGCTTCTGGATTTCTTCGGTTATTTTAACTAGTGATTGTGAATCCATACTCTAATGGAGAGACAAGGAATTGAAAACAGAATCGTACTAACGGAACCTTTGGTAAAAAAGGAACTAAAAAAAAATGAAAGAGAAAAAGAAAAAAAAAACGGAATCGTACTAACGGAAACCTTTGTAAAGGTAACTAGATTCGTAGCATAATACGCTGAAACATGGAGGGTGTTTCAGTTAACCAGGTTTATTCTCCAACTGGTCGTACTATCCTACCGGCTGCGCCATTGTTATGTTATTGATATTCAACAACATGAAATTAACCTACTTGGCCCGTGTAAGGCGAGAACCCTAGTTCTGGTCAGGGGCACCCGACCACCAATGTACATTTGGATCCATACACATGGATCCAAGATTATTCAAAATTATAGGGGAAAAGGAAAGGGGAAAACCAGCGGATGAAGGCACACTGCACTGGGCCAATTAATATGGGAGGCGACGAGGCCTACTTAGCAGAGATACCATTTGGTATCTCTGAATGTACCTGAGAAATTAAAGAAGGGGTTATTTGTTTACAAAAAGAACTTACTTCTTTATTATGATTGATTGATAAAATGTACAACTGATTGTTACCGACTGTTACTGCCTGTTATTGACTGTATCTCACTGTTACTGACTGTTACTGATTGTCATTGGCTTCATTTTTCATTTACTATTTATACCAAATTAATTGTCCATGAATTGTTATCGATGTTCTCGACATCAATTCATTTTCTGCTAAGCCAAGAATTTACTTTAATTGTTAACTAATTTCGTCACTGCCCGACTTTCGTCACTGCCCGACTTTCGTCACTGCCCGACTTTCATGAGTGCAATTCAACTCGTCAGCATTAGGTCTTTGGCCTGTTGTTGGTTCATATGGTGGTCATATGAACCAGCAACTAGGTTTTTATTATTCTTTTTGCCCTTCCGTTTCGGTTTGGCGACAAACCGATGACCGGGCATTTGTGAATTATTAATGGTCTATCAAGCGTGCTCGTTTGTTTATTTACAAACGAACCTCTTGATGACCTTGATTCGTATATTTTATTTGAATCATTTTGAGGTGGGTTATGGTTTATTGTGTTGTTTGAGTTTTTTATGAAACTCTTAATGCGTTTCTCATACAACACAACAAGGTGTTTTTTCTTTTGTACCTTTGCAAGGTGTTCTGTTTGTTAAATAAACGGCCGTATTTGCAGCTTCAACCCAAAATCGTTTGTTTAAACCAGACTCGATGAGAAGACAACGTGCTTTTTCGATTATGGTTCTATTCATTCTCTCTGCCAAACCGTTTTGCTGTGGAGAATATGGAACCGTTGTTTGATGTTGAATGCCTGCATCTGCTAGAATCTTCTTCATCTTAAAATTACAATATTCCTTTCCATTGTCACTTCTAATTGCTTTTATTTTGTTACCAGTCTGATTTTCTACAAAATTTTTGAACTCAAGGAACTTTTCCGCTACCTCACTCTTGCTTTTAATGAAAAACGCAAAGACTTTTCTTGAAAAATCATCAATGAATAGAAGCATGTACATTGAACCTCCAATTGATTTTTGTTCAATCGGACCACAAAGATCTGTATGTATCAGTTCTAAAATTGGTTCTGCCCTAGTACCAATTGAGTTAAAAGGCTGGCGTGCCATTTTACCTTTGATACTGTAACGAAGTTACAAATACACACCCTACCGCCAGCCAATACACATACCATTGTTGTCACATGATATTTTTTACTCACCATAGAACTCACACGCACTTGGTGTAGATAACTTTATAAGGCAACCTGAAAAATACGAGAAAGGAGAAGCCAGCCCGTGTTGAAAAGTACCAATCTCGTGTACAGGCTACTTCCACCAGAGGAAAACCAGGGGTACGTAGTGTGCCCAGAGATTCCCAAATTTTAAGCAAGGTCTCCTTGGAGTTCCAAGCACAAATCCCCCCCACTAGCCTCTTAAAGACTTTTGGGTTTTATTTTGCCGGCTATAAGCCGTTGATGCCAGGTTTCCTGTTGATGCCAGATTTTGTCTGTTGATGCCAGGTTCTTCCTGTTGATGCCAGATTTTGTCTGTTGATGCCAGTATTTTTACTGTTGATGCCAGGTTTCCTGTTGATGCCAGATTTTGTCTGTCGATGCCAGAATTTTTACGGTTGATGCCAGGATCTTCCTGTTGATGCCAGATTTTGTCTGTTGATGCCAGTATTTTTACTGTTGATGCCAGGTTTCCTGTTGATGCCAGATTTTGTCTGTCGATGCCAGTATTTTTACTGTTGATGCCAGGATCTTCCTGTTGATGCCAGATTTTGTCTGTTGATGCCAGTATTTTTACTGTTGATGCCAGGTTTCCTGTTGATGCCAGATTTTGTCTGTTGATGCCAGTATGTTTACTGTTGATGCCAGGTTTCCTGTTGATGCCAGTATTTTTACCATGGATGCCAGAATCTTCCTGATGATGCCAGCGATTAAAGTACTTGATGACCGTGATGCCAGCATAGGAGTAAGGATCTACCAGCGTTGGAACCACCACCAGAATTAGTGATAAGAATTAAGGAATATTATATTAGATTAGCTCTAAGGAGCTCAATAAAAGGATTGGATCTTCTTCATAACCGAAGTTTTACGTGTTGTCTTTGGTCGACCCTGGACCCGACGAGCATACCCCAGCTCTAGAGAAAAAAGCACATCACAAATTGGCGCCCGAGCAGGGACTTCATTAAGAAGTCCATTCCAGTTACCACATTCCGAAATACCAGATTGAACAACATTCACCAGTACGATTAACCGATTATTATCGAACACATCACCAAACCAAAAAAATGAGTTCCAGTGAAGACGATACTCCTAAGAACCAAACTGATGTTCCAAACGTTCCAGAAATGAGAATACCCGTGGAGCCAAGTTTCAGTCATCAACCTTTTTTGACAGCACCGACACGTGCTCCTAGACTCCACCTCAGCTACGAAGCAGAGGTTATGAACGTAGTCTGAAAATGGGGACTTAAGTTCGATGGATCCGGCAACCCATTAGAGTTTATGGAACGCATAGAAGAGCTCGCAGATTGCTACGTTATACCGCGGAACCATATGATAAAAACCTTACCTGAAATTTTCCGAGGAACGGCGTTAGAATGGTTACGGATTTATCGAGACCGTTTCCACACGTGGTCACGATTTCGTGACACGTTTTTGCATTACTTCTTACCAGCACGGTACATGTACAAACTAGAGGACGAAATTTTGCGGAAGAAGCAAGGTAATCGAGAAAAGATAAAGGATTATATAAGAGCCACACAATAACTGATTCGGCAACACCCCACCATGAGCATTGACGGAAGCCTAGAACGGATATACGAAGACCTGCGCTCTGAATATAAATATTATATCAGGCGAGGAGACTTCAAGTCTGTAGAAGAGTTACTAGATCTAGGAGAGGAGTTTGAGGCGATACGGAATGATGATCGATACTCCCGACCACCTATCGCTCCGACATCATCTGCTCCTATTCGCTGGACACAACCAGAGCCCCGGCATCCTAATCCTAGAACCACAGAACCATTTCGTCAAGCCCTGCCAGCTCCTTACGATCGAGAAACGCATTTCTGGAATTGCAAACAAAGAGGACATAACAAAGCTAACTGCCGTAGGCCGTTCCGCTTGTTTTGTTCCTTCTGCGGAGAGGACGGCAGATTAACAAAAGACTGCCCATGTCACCAGCACAAAACGTCTGCAATGTTATCCAAAAGTCAACCAAAGACTGTGACGGACTCAAGGGTGAGAGAGCCATCACAGTCCGCTCCGCAAAAAGAATGTACCATAGACAACATTACGACCTACCCCGAAACTATCCAAAATGACCGTCCAGAATCACAGAATGAATCGGAAAAGGATCCGAGACTTTTCCTGCCTATCTCAATAGGAGGAAAACCGTTTAAAGCACTCGTTGACATTGGAGCAACGAAATCATTTATCAACTCCCAGACAAGAGAAAACTTACGCCGACTCAAGACACCAGTCCGATTGCAAGAACATACTGTTCGAATGGCAAACGGAAGCCCAGTAACAGCACGAGAGAGTTATCACGTTGAGGCTGAACTCGTAAACCTACCAGTATCCGGGGAAGTCACATATTTACCGCAGTTGGCCGAAGATGTCATTCTTGGTATGGACTTTCTGCGGAAGATCAAGTTCCAGATAACAGTTGGTGATATACCACTCCTACCGTCCGAAGCCGAAACCGAATACGAAAACTGTGATAAAGAGTACAGGCTAGAATCACTCAATTTACAGAAAGGTGAAAGTAGAAAGATAACAAAAAGCACTCAAAAAGGAAACAGAACTTTCCGAGTGCATATTAAAGATCTAAAGGGATCTACCGAAAATAAACAAAATGTCGAGCTCAGTAGATTAGATTAGATTAGATAAATTCTTTATTTCATCAATAGTTTAACAATAAGGTTTTTCTTAAGAATAAGGACATGGCAAAACTGCCGTCTGTCTGAAATGACATTTCGTATGATTTTTAAAGAATAAAAAATAGGAAAAATGTAGAAATACTACTAAAATAAATATAAATACAATAGTTACTTGAATAGATTAAAACTTGGTATTGGCATAAATTATGCATTTTTTAATTTAAAAATGTATGAAAATAACAGTTTTCGAACAATTTGAAACTTTAATGAAAGCATTCTACCAATTTTTACATGATTTGAAACACAAAGAAAATTATTAATTAAAGTACATAGTATAGTTTGATACTTATAATTGAATAAAGTTTTCAATTTAACGTGATTTGAAACACAAAAGAATAATCAATTTTAAATGATATGTAACATCAATTTTTCGTGATTTGAAACACAAACAAAAAGCAATTAAGAATATAAAACGGAATTTGTATAAAAGAAACTGCAACAACTGAAAAAGAAAATTCGCTGACTTATGGGAAACTGTTGCGATAAATAAGCGCGTGTTTGCAAAACTTAAACAAAGTTATCCAACCCAGAGACCCATTTAAAACTTCATAAAGTCGTGATAATGACATGATATTCTCCTGGAAATATAAACGACGAATTTCCTGTAACATTGGACAAATAGCCAAGAAGTGATAAATATCTTCTTTCTCTCTTCTGTTACAAAGACTACAATTTTGCGGTAGATCATCTCGGTATGGTATGAAGTTAAGATGTAAAATTTCAACTCTAGCTCGAAAAATGGTCCCTATTTCGACAGCTGAATATTCTCTTCGAAAATAACATGCATCCGAAGTTATTTGGAGATTTAACTGCCTGTATATATTTCTGGATGGAGACGAATTTGCTCTAGCGAGATTTTCTATAAAAGTTTTATGGTCAACTTTTGCAATCACATCTGCGAACTGAACTGGCCAATCATCAACGTTTAACTCTGTCAAATATAGAGAAGAATCATGGCTTAAAGCTAGCTCATTCCATTCCCGGAAAGGAGAGGCATTGGTTTGAAGCAATTTTTTCAAAATTATTTTGTGTAGACATGTATTATTTCTTTTCATTATTTTAATAATGAAGTCTGCGTTAGCTTTTAGGTTTTGTATGTATATTGGTGTTATACCTGACTCTACATAAATTGCATAATTTGGGGTTGAGTTTGGTAACCGAAATAAGCGTTTGAAGAAATGTCTTTGTAGACTTTCGAAAGCTTCAAGTTTAATATATCCAAACACTTGAACACCATAGCACATACATGTATTAACCGTTGCATTAAAGGCTCGGTATTTGGACTTCAAATCAATACTTTGGTTGGAAAAAAAATTTGTCCACATCATATTTAAGGCTAGTTTAGCTTGATTGCTTTTCTCATTAGCGTGTTTTACAAAGTTAAGATTGTAAGTCAACAGAACTCCCAAATATTTAAACTCTTGCACAACCTCAATGTGTGTGGAATTAAGGGACCATCTTTCTTCTGGGAGTCTTCTAGTGCTTCTCGATTCAAAAATAATAATTTTAGTTTTTTCCGTATTGATATACACACCCCATGTCTCACAGAAAGAGTTGAGTCTGTTTATTTGCAGCTGTAGAGAAAAAGGATTGTCAGCTATCAAAACCAAATCGTCTGCATATAGCAAGACTTTAATCAAAGTGTTAGCAAAACGAACTCCGCCAGGAAGAAGGACACTGATTTCATCGATGAACAAGGCGAAGAGTAGTGGACTAAGGACACATCCTTGAGGAACACCTGCTGTTGTTTCAAATGTGCTCGAGAACTCACACCCATCCCAAACCTTTGCATTTGACGATGACACTAGTTTGGAATACATTAGAAGAAACTTTCGCGATAGACCTAAACATGATACTTTATAGATTAAAGCCTGTCTATTGACTTTATCAAAGGCAGCTTTGAAATCGATAAAGCACGTGTACAGCTTCTTTTTATTTTCGATGAAGTTTCTTGCGATACTGGAGATAGCAAAGATATGGTCCATGGTCGAAAACCCTGGACGGAAACCAGCTTGAAATATACTTAACGATTACTCCCCTCAATCCAGTTTGAAAGCCTTTCATTTAAAATTGCAGAGAAAATTTTTCTTAACGAATTTAATATCGAAATGCCTCGATAATTTTCTGCAAGATTTGCATCACCTTTTTTATATACAGTCAAACTTCTTTATAACGAACCTTCAAGGGAACAAAAAATTGCTTCGTTATAAAGAAGTTTTATAAAAAATTCGTTATATAGAAAATTTTTTTTTTTATCATTGCAAGTATTCTTTTATATTAAAAAAAAACAATGGTACAAAAAATAACTCATTTTAAGGAAATTTATAAATTTTTATTTTTTATTTAAAAACATATCAATTTTTAATTGAACAGGAATTGTTTTACTATAAAAATCTTAAAAATTAGAAAGATGAAAATATGCATCATCTGAGGTTTCATCTCTAATTTCAATAAAATTTCGAAAATTATCGAATGCAGTTCTCATATCAATATCGCTGGGCTTTTTTCGAATAAATTCGATTTCAGCATTGTCATCTGATGAATCCATTTCATCAGATGAAATAACATTCAAAATTGTTTCGTCTGAAGGAAGTTCCATGGTAGCAACATTTGCATCCACTGCAGCATAATAGTCAAATGTAACATCATATTCATCACTTGGTAAAATCTGTAAAAGTTGCTGTTGTTCTCGATTATTAATGATCTTATCGTTGACAATGGAATAGAGTCTTAATCAGACCAATATTAAAAAGTACCAAAGCCAGCTTTTTTAAAACAATTACGAATTGTACCCTTTTTCATGAATAAATACATACATACAGTAACTTTTAGAAAATGTTGGCCAAAACGGGGAGTTCCCTATTAAATTTAGAAATAAAAATCTTAGCTAGCTTTGTTTTTAAATTTGAAAATTTCGTTATTTTCGTCTCTTATCTTACACTGAAAAGGTTGGCTACGTTCCTTAATTGTAGTCACAGAAATAGATATTGATATACCGACAATGGTTATATACAAATTAAAGCGGCAGTGACCCTGCAAAAAAATTCAAATTCAAAAATTTCGTTATAAAGAAACAAATTTGTTTTTGGGTAAAAAAAAAAATAGTTCCTTATAAAGAGAATTTCGTTAAAGGGAACTTCGTTACAAAGAACCTAATTTGTATAGGATATTTTTCAAGGAGAAGGGGAACAGAATAAAATTCGCTAAAGAGAGAATTACGTTAAAAAGAAGTTCGTTATAAAGAAGTTTGACTGTATAGCGAAAATCACGGCTGAATTAAAACTGCTAGGAACAATCGCATCTTTGTACAATCTGTTAAAAAATGTAACGAGATGAGTTTTGAAGTCTATAGTACTATTTTTATAGAACTCCGCTGGAATACCGTCTAAGCCTGGAGCTTTTTTGTTTTTCATCTTATGCAATGTTGCTTCCAATTCGTAAAGCGAAATGTCCGCGTCTAGTTCAGCAACTGCTAAGTTAGGTAATGCGTATTCAAAAGTATGAAGGTCCTCGTCAGCTGACAGTAGAGTTTTAAAATGAGCTGCTAGCGTATCAGCTTCCAAGGAGTACTTCATACTATGGTTTCGCCCACCAAGTTCACGAACAGTCTCCCAAAAAACTTTGGAGTCCTTACAATATTCTAGGCTCTTCGCCCGGTTTTTAAGATAATCAGTTCTTTTACCTGAACATATCTTTTTATATTCTTCATTAATATGAAGGTAGATGTTCTTAAAAAACTGGGAGTTCGTTGATCTGAAAAGCTTCAGATATGTAAAAGAAAGCTTTCGGAGCTCTCTGCAGTCTTTATCAAACCATTTGTTGACAGGTACAAACGTATTTGCACTCATGAACGCGAAGGGAGCTGAAGCTTTAATAACTCGAGTTAAATTTTCACACGTCTCCTCAGTCGTGTTAGATGATTGATGTCGCAAGGATTGGGAGTGGTGGTTTAAAAGTCTTTTATAAAGAGGTGCATTTTTATCTGACCATCTTAGTTTATTCGGATCGGAAGAACTACCTTGCATGACCGTTTCGTTAAATTTCAATTTGACAACTATTGGAAAGTTACCCGAGAAGTTAACCAAAGCAATCGTCCGTCAACGCAGCAAAATCAATTACTGATTGCCCCTGACCACTAACAAATGTAAAATCACCTGAAACATCACTATTTGAAGCCCCATTAAGAATGAACAACCCAAATAATTCAAAAAATTCCATTAATTTTCGGCCATTACTGTTGAATATTTCATCTTTAGAGTTTCTATTGATGTTAAGCGCAATTTGCGATTGTAAGCAATGTGAAAGAGATGAATTCTGATTTTTACCAATTCTAGCATTTAAGTCCCCAATTATCATTGCATTTTCAAATGTTGTGCTATTCATAAAATCTACAAGGTCATCAAATTCGTTTTGCCAATTGTTGCAATTTAAGTACACAGGAATTATGTAATAATTTAAGTTGTTACAAACCACATTAAAAATAACTTTTCTTTCAACAATCTTAAATTTAACATATTTACCCAATAAACGTTTTTTGATCCCATATAACATACTGGCTCGCCCATGCAGATTTGTTCTTACTGCAGGTGTAAAGTTTAACTTAAAGTCTTTGAAATATTTTAAAAATTGATTTTCGTTTTCTTTTTCTACAAATGTCTCTATAAGAATAATAATGTCAAACTGCTGCAAATAGTTGAAAAAATCTGCTTGCAGCAATTTACTCTTGAGGCCAGTAATATTATAAGCGCATATGTTTAAATTTAAAAAATTGAATTGATTTTGGCAGACGACAGTATTTACCTATTGTTTTTTTGCAGCAACATGTTGTTTCATCCGACTGACAGGTGGCGCGCGTTGTAGTTCAGAGAAAGATGGGCCATCTGAAACCGGAGCCAACTTCACTCCCTCGCTGCAGTCAAAGAACTCATAGCAACTGTCACCAAACGCTTCCTTCACAAATGCCAACTCGGCTGTGGTTTTGACAGTTAAGCCTCGTGACATTTTGTCAACAAAGAGGTGGTTGTTTATTTGAACCTTGTTGTCTCCTTTTATTAATATGTTCACTTTTGGATTTATCTGCATCAATTTGTTTTTTAGAGCAACTAGAGATTGTCTTTTTTTGCGGTACACAAGTGATTGCTCGCGAAATACACTAATTCCGGAACCTTTAAGCGTGTGTGCGGTGGCTATAATTTTCTCGGTAACGTCGGTTGAGTTTAGTTCCATAATAACAGTGCCTCTTTGAGTGTTGTTGGTGCGTATTTGCCGGGCACTTTTAACATCAATGTCTTCACCTTCATTTAACTTCAGAAGCCCCTTGCAAGTCTGTTTTGCAAATTGGATTGCATCGGTTTGTGAGTCTAAAGGAAGGTGTACCACAATAGACTTTTCATTCATTTTGCGTGACAATATTTACAATTGATTTTCAAGCAATTCGCATCGCTCTGTCATAACCATTAGTTTGCTGTTTAATTGCGTGTTGATAGCTTTTATCGAAATTAATTCACTCGAGAGTGTCATTAAATCGCTTTTTGTGGCTACATCTTTGAAATTTACAGCAAGTGTGTCGTTGAGGATGTTCTTTAGTTCAGCAACAGAGAGATTTCCAACTTACATTATGGGTGCTTTGTTAACTGGGATCTTTTTGCTGGTAGTGTTATGCTCTGGTGAAATTTCTGTTATAGGATGTTTGCGGTACATCTAAGAAAATTTGTTATCAGCACAGAAAGTTTCTCGCCGATTGATTTATTAATAAATATAAAACCGTTTTCAGTGGAGTTTTTTTTAAAAGGTTTAAATGTTTTAGTGCTTGAAAAGGTGTTTTTGCGCACTTTGGCTTTTTAAATCGGCTTTTTACTTTATTTAAATTAAAAAATGACTAGGATCTATAACAAGTACTACACTTCCACCAAGCTCAGTATTGCGACAACCATGGAGAAGGCGACAACTTCAAAAATAAAATCTGCCGTAGTAAACGCAATCGAAGACCCCTGCCGTAAACAGCCCACCAACCCGAAACCAGTTAACCGCAAGCGACCGCCAGTCGAAATCACGGAGTTGATCACAATTAGGCCTAGTATTAGCCCACGAACAAAGATGGCAGCCATCCTAGGACAGAGGGAAACCGCAGCCCAGAAGTTAGTTCGCGCCAATACCCATGCCCCAGCAACAACAACAACCAAGCCCAATAGAACAGCCTAGCAACTCACGCCAGGTGAGATTTGCTAGACCTCACAACCTGGTGACAACCACTGCAGCGGCTCCAACTCAGACCGCTGGAAGAAGGTCAGGAACAGTGCCTGAAGACCCCTTTAATAACATAGATGTGACCACCCACCGAAACTATAACCCAAAGTTCAGAAGGCAGAGGTTTGTGTTTCATCGCTCCTATGGAAGGGTGACAGTCAGCATCCGTAAACCAGGACGGGCAACCATGAAATTTGGCAACTTGACCAAAGAGGTGAAGTACCCCACCGAGAATTAACGAAGCGTTAAAATGATTAGGTTTAAGTTAATGAATTTTTTTTATTAACGAGAAAATTTTTTTTTATGATAAAAAAAAAAGAAGGAAAAAACACAAACAAACCAACAAAGCTATATAGATATAGTTCGACGAGTAAGTTACTCGTCTGTCGAAGAAAGGGGGGAATGTAACGAAGTTACAAATACACACCCTACCGCCAGCCAATACACATACCATTGTTGTCACATGATATTTTTCACTCACCATAGAACTCACACGCACTTGGTGTAGATAACTTTATAAGGCAACCTGAAAAATATGAGAAAGGAGAAGCCAGCCCGTGTTGAAAAGTACCAATCTCGTGTACAGGCTACTTCCACCAGAGGAAAACCAGGGGTACGTAGTGTGCCCAGAGATTCCCAAATTTTAAGCAAGGTCTCCTTGGAGTTCCTAGCACAAATCCCCCCCACTAGCCTCTTAAGGACTTTGGGGTTTTATTTTGCCGGCTATAAGCCGTTGATGCCAGGTTTCCTGTTGATGCCAGATTTTGTCTGTTGATGCCAGTATTTTTACTGTTGATACCAGGTTCTTCCTGTTGATGCCAGATTTTGTCTGTTGATGCCAGTATTTTTACTGTTGATGCCAGGTTTCCTGTTGATGCCAGATTTTGTCTGTCGATGCCAGTATTTTTACTGTTGATGCCAGGATCTTCCTGTCGATGCCAGATTTTGTCTGTTGATGCCAGTATTTTTACTGTTGATGCCAGGTTTACTGTTGATGCCAGATTTTGTCTGTCGATGCCAGTATTTTTACTGTTGATGCCAGATTTTGTCTGTTGATGCCAGTATTTTTACTGTTGATGCCAGGTTTCCTGTTGATGCCAGATTTTGTCTGTCGATGCCAGTATTTTTACTGTTGATGCCAGGATCTTCCTGTTGATGCCAGATTTTGTCTGTTGATGCCAGTATGTTTACTGTTGATGCCAGGTTTCCTGTTGATGCCAGATTTTGTCTGTCGATGCCAGTATTTTTACTGTTGATGCCAGGTTTCCTGTTGATGCCAGATTTTGTCTGTTGATGCCAGTAATTTTACCGTGGATGCCAGAATCTTCCTGTTGATGCCAGCGATTAAAGTACTTGATGACCGTGATGCCAGCATAGGAGTAAGGATCTACCAGCGTTGGAACCACCACCAGAATCAGTGATAAGAATTAAGGAATATTATATTAGATTAGCTCTAAGACCAATAAAAGGATTGGATCTTCTTCATAACCGAAGTTTTACGTGTTGTTATGTTTCTGTATTACTATTAATTTTTCCCTACTTTTGCTGTATCTTTATCCAGCGCAGCTCGCTTAAAATAGATGGCTAGAGAGCCGATGTTTAATAATGAATTCACACTCAGTATATGAAATGGAATTGATTTTATTTACATTTTCTTACAGCTATTTATACCTAAATTATATTACACATCTATTTGGGATATCCCCTCTTATGAACTATATTACAAATAAGAATGCATCAGCATTCTGCTTCTCATAAGTTACTAATTGGGGCAGTCGTCTCATTTCTAATGTTGACAAACTTGCATTCGGGAGTAGTGTAACAAAATACATTCAGTGCCACTCACAAAGCAACGTAGTCAAAACGATGTCTTTGAACTTAGCTTTTGTTGGCCAAAGGGGACAACAAAATTGTGTACATCGTTTTACTATGATATTGAGTATCAATGAAAACGTGCTTTTTGTTTGTATCTCGTATTTTGGTTGTGGCTCTTTTCGAATGAATGTTATTACACTACATCCCTCCCCTTTAAAAAATGATATTTGTTTACATTTGTAAAATTTAAATAAATATTATTCGGTTTTTTTTTTTTTTTTTTTTTGTGTATGTACATATATATGGATTTAGGTTTGTGTTATCTATTGATGTTTATTGTTAGTTTGTATTTCTGGCTTTAATTAAATTGTTATTGTGTACTTCTTTGTTTTTGTTTTCAATGCTTATAATACTATTTGGACCATTTTGTGCAATGATTTTATATGAACCTTTGAAGGGTTTATCTAGTTTTCTTTTATTTCCTACTTTTATATAGACAAAGTCTCCTATTTTGAAATTTGATGCTTTTACATTTAATTGATTGTTACATATTTTAGTTTTATTTAATTCTAAGTTTTCCTTAGCTCTATTATGTGCATACTTTAACTTTATTTTAAATTCATTAACATAATTATCCAAGTTATAAATGCTCTGTTTATTTTTAATGATTTCACAAGGTAAAGCACATAATTTTCCATATACTAATTCAAATGGTGCATAATTTGTAGTACTGTGTGGTGTAGTATTGTATGTGTAAGTGTAGTATGGTAGTAACTCTTCCCATTCGTCTTTTCCGTTCATAGTCATTAAATAGTCGTTCAGAACTCTATGGTTTCTTTCTATTGAGCCTAAAGTTTCATGGTGAAATGGCGTAGATGTAGCTTTTTCTATTTTTAATAATTTGCATATGTTTACTAGTAGTTCATTTGTGAATTCTGTGCCTTTATCTGTTTTTAATTTCCTATAACAACCATATTTTAAAATGAATTTTTCTACTATAGTCTTTGCTACTGAAACGGCATCTTTTGTAACTAATGGAAATGCTTCAATGAATTTTGTAAGCTCACATTGAATTGTCAGAATATACCTGTATCCATTCGATGGTCTGAGTGGTCCTACTGTATCTATTGTTATTGTACTGTCTATTGTTGATTCTATTATTATTTGTAAATTTTGGATAGGAAGAATTATGGTTGTATTGGTATCTACCACTATGATTTGTCCTAAATTGCATGATGTTATTTTGTCGTGTAGACGCTTCAACCTCAATTGCTATCTGTACAGCTTCATTAAATGTAGCTACTCTTGATGCTTGTACTACCTGTCTACATGCTTCATTTAATCCATTTTTAAAAACATTTGATCCTAGTTGGTCATTTAACTTTATTATAATTCTTTTATTGGCTTCACCCTGTTCAGCTATCTGAATCTCATTTAATTGTGAAATTAGTACTTCTATTCGCTCTGCAAATTTGTTAACTTCTTGTGTTCCCTGATGCTGTCTAGCTAAATCATTATGTAGTTTCAATGGGTTTATTTTTGTTTTGTAAATATCTGTTAAAACTTTCTTTAAATCTGAGAAATTGTCAGGTTCTTTGTCTAGAGTCAGAAGCCTGTTTTTTGCTTTGTCAGTTACTTTAGTTGCTATAACAAATTTAATTAATTTTTTCTTTTCACTTTCTCCACCTAAAGTATCATGATAGAATTCAATAAGCCCAAAAAAATTTGAAAGGTTTTTTGATTCACCGTTGAATTCAGTTATTAGCTTTGTAGCTGTTATCATATTGAATTCTGCCATTTTTTCAGGATTAATTTTTTTTGTTTTTGGCTTAATTATTTCCAAAATTCGTTTTTCTATTTCTTTAAAGTTTACTGTTATTTCTTCTATTTCCGTTTCGTCAGTAATTTCTATGAGTATTTCTCTCCATATCTTGTCAATTTCTTTTTTTGTTTTGTCAATGTATTC
This sequence comes from Melanostoma scalare, assembly GCA_949752695.1. Lineage (NCBI taxonomy): Eukaryota > Metazoa > Arthropoda > Insecta > Diptera > Syrphidae > Melanostoma > Melanostoma scalare. The sequence continues at coordinate 105,911,496 of OX456984.1, read as the reverse complement.
TTGTGAATATTCTCTGTTTGGACTTTTTTTTAAATTTACTAATATTTTGTAAATGCTTTTTATACTATCCATAACAGAAATGACTTCAAATGTTTTTTAAATTTTTTTTTTTTTATAGTAAGAATATTGACTTCGATATTAGATTTCACAATATATAAACTTTTTTTTTTTTATTGAATGGAAATTACAATTTTTTTTTTTTTTTTTTTTTAAACATTATTTATTCTATTACGTATTATTTGTTTCCTAACATATTTCTTATAATAAGAATGAATTTTCGCTATTAATAGAATGATAAGTATTACTAGAGTTATATTGTTTATATTCGAACTGCTTAGAATCTGCTGGCTGCTACTCAGGTTGTTATTTATAACTTCCCTCGATTGTGGTTGCCCCATTGTAATGTTATTTAATTTTTCGATTGGTTGTCCTGAAATCCACAAAAGATCGTCATGTAATGTAGATGATGATGGTGTTGAAACCTTCGAGTTAGCTTTTAAGGTCGTTGGCAACTTTTGGAAGATCTTTAAATGCTGGTGCAGACATATTTAATCTGTTTTCATTGGTTTCAATATAAACTATCATAAACTTGCAAGTATACATATAATAAATATTTTCATTGAAATATTGCGATTGCTGGACGGATGTCAGTGATTCAACTGAGGGATAAGATTCAACTTGAAAGGGATTTTGGTCCGCGTCTTGTTGTTAGTTCAACAAGTTGGCAGGATCGCCATGTTATGTTTCTGTATTACTATTAATTTTTCCCTACTTTTGCTGTATCTTTATCCAGCGCAGCTCGCTTAAAATAGATGGCTAGAGAGCAGATGTTTAATAATGAATTCACACTCAGTATATGAAATGGAATTGATTTTATTTACATTTTCTTACAGCTATTTATACCTAAATTATATTACACATCTATTTGGGATATCCCCTCTTATGAACTATATTACAAATAAGAATGCATCAGCTTTCTGCTTCTCATAAGTTACTAATTGGGGCAGTCGTCTCATTTCTAATGTTGACAAACTTGCATTCGGGAGTAGTGTAACAAAATACATTCAGTGCCACTCACAAAGCAACGTAGTCAAAACGATGTCTTTGAACTTAGCTTTTGTTGGCCAAAGGGGACAACAAAATTGTGTACATCGTTTTACTATGATATTGAGTATCAATGAAAACGTGCTTTTTGTTTGTATCTCGTATTTTGGTTGTGGCTCTTTTCGAATGAATGTTATTACACTACAGTGTTTTCTTTGGTCGACCCTGGACCCGACGAGCATACGCCAGCTCTAGAGAAAAAAGCACATCACAATACATGTGATGCAATTGATTTTTGAGCTATCGCAATCAATATTCTGCCCCACTTTCGGAATCATAGCTTGTGTGGTTTCGATACTTGGATGTCCAACACGCTTGTGCCAAAGTTCAAAGTGTGAAGTTACATTTTTTGTAACATATGCATTTTGGTTGGGTGGTCTGTTGAGTCGGAACATATTGTTCACCAAGCATGCAGTTGCAACAACATTACCCCTTTGGTCTTTTACTAAACATCCATTCTTGGGAAAAATCATTGAAAAACCCTTCTGAACAATTTTCGAGACAGATAAGAGATTAATGCATAAGCCAGGAACGTGAAGGACTTCTAATAATTCAACATCACTTTCTTTGAATTTTCCAATAGATATCTTCATATCGACTCTACCTATACCTTGGACTTGCATTTTTGAATTACATATTTGCAACAATTACCTCAGAATTAAGATTTTCCATCTTACTTGAAAAGCATGCACTAATCGAGCACATGTGAGCTGACGCTCCCGAGTCGAAATACCATTCTTCTTTTTCAAGAGCCGAGACAGAAAAACATCCTAACATCGCATTCTTCTTTTCTTGAAGGTTCTTATTCTTTTTTGAGGCATGGTCGGACTTTTTGAGAGGATTTTTCTTAATCTAGAAGCTTTTGAAGTATATTCTAGTTTCTCCAGGAAGTTCTTTTATTTTTCCTCAGTTGATATTTATAAGTTTTGAGAGATTCCTTGTAAGAGTCCCAGTCTATTAAAGTTTTAGATTGTTTAGCTCGGTTGAAAAGTTTTCTACATTCCTTCTGTTCCTTTTTTTCCATCAACTTAGAGTCAAAACTCAAAGATCGAATGTCAGTATCCAAATCTAACGGGACAAAACCCACGAGCGAAATAAGGAACATCAAACCATTGGTCTAATTCTAGATTCGGTGCTCATACTAAAAGCACTTAGGTTAGGTTAGGTTAGGTTAGGTTAGGTAAAATGGGCTGACGGTTGATCTTATTTCCGTCACACTTAGATCAATGTAGATCCATTGTGATACCCTGACGTATTGTAATGTCCTAGAAACCTATGATTTTATGTCTGTTCGGTATTTAACCATTTTGTGGTCTTGGTGAAGTTTAACAGGCTGCTTTTTGGAGCGTCTGATAATTCTTCTAGTTCATTTAAAAAGTAATTTCCTAGAAATTTTTTCCTAGTATGACAGAGTGCTGGGCATTGACAAAGGAAGTGACTTGTGTCTTCGTGTTCGTCTTCGTCATTGCATCCTCTGCATAGGTCATCGGTGCAAAGACCCATTTTCTTTTTGTGATAACCTAGTAGGTTATGTCCAGTTATGATACTGACAAGCATTCGCAGTGAAGGTCTATTCAATGATAGCAGCTTTCCAGATTCTTTCTTATCATATTTCGGCCATAGTTTCCTGGAAGTAACACAGGAGTCTAGGCATTCCCATCTTTCATTGGATTTTCGTATTATTTTGTTACCAATGATCTGTTTCATTTCACAGGGTGGAATCCTGATCGATTTATCAATGAGAGAAGGGTCAAGTGTTGATCCTTTTCTCGCTAGTTCGTCCGCTTTTTCGTTTCCCGGTATACCACTATGACCGGGAACCCAGCAGAGTCTAACGTTATGCTGCGTGCCAAGAACCCTTAGCTCTTCGCGACATCAAGAAACAAGCTTTGATTTGACAAGAGTGGCAGAAATCGCTTTTATTGCTGCTTGGCTATCAATGAAAAAAGTGATATCAGCATGTGATAGCGCCATCATGGACACCTGTTTTGCAGCGTTTGTAACTGCCAAGATCTCGGCTTGGAAGACGCTGCTGTGATTTGGAAGTCTGAATGAACTGGCAAGTTTTAGGCTTTCTGAGAAGAAACCTGCCCCTGTTCCAGCTTCCATTTTTGAACCGTCGGTATAGATTGATATAGACGTCTCATTCAAGTAAGGTGTTTCATTCTCCCAATCCTGTCTATTGGGGAAGCTAGTTGTGAAGGATTTTTTAAAGTCCATGTATGGAGTTATGTAATCCGTGCAGATGTTGTTTTCTGCGTATCGCGATAAGATCTGTGCGTGTCCTGTTTGGCTAGTTTTCCAGACATTACACTGGTTTAGTCTAAGTGCACTGTTTGCTGCCGCTTCTTGAACATAGAGATCAAGAGGTGTGAGATTGAGGATTACTTCCAAGCTCGCGGTTGGTGTAGTTCTCATTGCACCAGATACGCAAATACAGGCTGATCTTTGTACTTTGGTTAGGGTTTTTAAATGCGTGGATTCCAGCGCCTTCCACCAGACCAAATTGCCATAAGAAAGGATAGGTCTTACAATGGCAGTATACATCCACAGGATGATTTTGGGATTTGGTCCCCATTTTTTGCCAAAAATCCTGTTACACGAATATAGTGCTATCATAGATTTTTTGTATCTTTCTTGTATATTGGGACCCCAATTTAGCTTTTTCTAAGATCACTCCCAGGTATCTGGCTTGATCAGAGATCTTAAGGGGGGTCTTGTTTAGTCTTGGTAGCTCAAAAGTAGGTATTTTTCTTCTATTTGTAAAGAGTACCAGCTCTGTTTTCAGGGGGTTAACTGCAAGGCCGCATCTTTTTGTTAGTGTATAATTCAATTGTGCGCTAATAGTGGAAGGGAATTTCCCTGTTGCCAGAAGAGCTAAATCATCGGCATAGGCAACCACTTTCACGCCGTCATGCTTGAGAGCTACGAGGATCTCATTCATGACCAGGATCCAGAGCAGGGTTGAGAGAATACCTCCTTGTGGGGTTCCTCGTGACACACACTTTTTCAAGCTTGCACCTCCCAGTTCGCTGTGGATCTGACGTTTTGTTAGCATGCACATGATCCAATTTGTGATTGTTTCTTCTACTTCTAGATCATTTAGGGCTTTCTCAATTGCACTGTTTTGTACATTGTTGAAGGCTCCTTCAATGTCCAGGAAAGCTGCCAGTGTGTATTCTTTATCTAGCAGTGTTTTTTCTATGGTTCTTACTACACAGTGAAGTGCTGTTTCCACACTTCGTCCTTTTGTGTAGGCATGTTGAAAGGTAGATATTACTTCCGGTTTCAGGAAGCTACGGATGTGTAAATCCAGTAGCCTTTCAAACGTTTTCAGTATAAAAGAGGTCAGACTTATAGAAGCAAAAGACTTCAGACCTATACTGAAGTCTTTTGCTTCTATATGGCTGGGTTTGCCGGCTTTCGGTATGAAAACGACTTTAACTTCCCGCCATATTTTGGGAATGTAGCCCCATATGAGGCTATTTTCAAAAATGTTCTTTAGATGTGGGATGACTTTCCTGCTGCTTTTTTGCAGCATCATAGGGAAAATGCCATCGTGACCCGGAGATTTAAAAGGTGAAAAGGAGTTGATAGCCCATTCCAACTTCTCTTCCGTTACGATATCTGCCGGGATTTCGTGTCTAGAAAACCTAGTGTTTTCTATTTCACTGTTCTCTATAGGGCTGCATCCAGGGAAGTGCGAATCGAACAGATGTTCCAGACTCTCGACCGGGGATTCAGTCCAGTGGTTATCCGGTTTTCTCAGAGAACCAAGTGGTATGGTCTCCTTGGAGAGGATTTTCCGTAGTCTGGCCGATTTGTTCGTACACTCGATTTCACTGCAAAAATTTCTGCATGAGCAGCGTTTTGCTCGTTGAGTTTCATTTTTGAATTTCCTTTGGCTGGATTTGTAATGTTCCCAGTCAATTTCGGAGCCGGTCCTTTTGGCAGCATTGAAAAGTCTTCTAGTTTCTTTCCTAATGCTACTCAGCTCGTTATTCCACCAAATTGATTTTTTGTTCTTTTTTACCGTTGTGATCAGAGGACAGCTCTTATCCAGGGCATTTCTCAGAATCCCTGTGAGTTCTGCAGTCAACTTATCAAGGCTTTGCGGTTCAAAGTTCCTATTTGTATTAAGGGAATCTATGTTATCGTCCACCTCCCTACTAAAGGTAGCCCAATCTGTACGTCTATTATTACGAAATGGTTTGATTGGGCGATCTGTAGTGGGAATGATAAAATTTATCAGACTATGGTCTGAGAAAGAGAGTTCTTCTAGTACTTTCCACTGCTCTACTGGACAAGTGTCCCAGTTATTAGTGAGGGTAATGTCAAGTACTTCTTTACGGTTTTTTGTAACAAAGGTAGGTGTGTTACCTCTATTGATAACTAAAAGATTGTTTCTTAAAATAAATTCAAATAAGAGTTCCCCCCTAAATTTGTGTCAGTGCTTCCCCATTGCACATGGTGTGCGTTGGCGTCGCAGCCCATAATAATATCTAGTCTACTCTTACTTGTGTATTCTACCAGTTGGTAAGTGATATCCGCTGGTGGTCCTTCAATTCCGTCATGTGGCATGTAGATGGAAGCCAAAATTAGTGATGGAAGTCCTACGCGTTCCATCTTTACTGCGGTCTGGTCTATTGTCCTATAAGTAGTTAGAAAAAAGAGATTTAACTGTTTTCTAGCTACTATGCATGTTCTATGGTTACTGTCTTGGCTGACAAAATTGGATTTGTACAGCGTGAGTTCTTTGGAGTGTAGGTCCTTAATTTTTCCTCTTGCGACCCAAGGTTCTTGTATAAGGGCTACATCAATTTGTCTACTCTCCATGAGGTAGACCAGGTTGGCGGAGGCGGCTTTACTGTGTTGGAGATTTATTTGTATTACCTTCAAATAAATGACATATTTTGTTTTATATACAACGCCTTACTAACCTGTTTTTTGCTTCTAGCTATCAGCTTGAGCTTGCATCGGGTAGTGCCAACGCGAACTTTAAAGCTGACTCGTCTTAGAAGTGGTATGGAGTTGTGGTTCAACCTCACAATCTAAACTAAAAGCACTTACTATGATTAGACCTTGTCTATTAAAAATAGAAAGGGATGGGAGGAGGATAGGAGGGTCCAGCATATTATACGCAGCCTGCTAGGAGGCTAAAATGTAAGGCTTTTTAAATGGCCGATTTGTTTTTCATACTTACTTGTATTGTGGTGGATATTGTTCCTTTTCTATAAAATACTCCAAACTTCGGGTTAATCTTTAAATGCTCTTTATTAACTGTGCTAACTGCACTACTTCACTGACATAATTTTCTCACTTGCTTTACTAACCTCATTTTCATAATCTACTTTGGTTTATATAGCTTATTCTACTTACGGAACTATATTTGGCCTCATAACCGCCAGCTGGTGTCATTTGCCAGTCATCTTTTTTGTTTGCAAACCACTGTGCCAAGTCATTTGCCAGTCATCATTTTTGTTTGCAGAGCACTGTGCCAATTGCATATATGGGCTGCAGGTGTTTCTTTTAATCCAATGTGTATTTGGGTCATAGTCGATTGGTTGTTTACTTTTTTTGTATTCCCACAATGTATTTTGTTTGACATGTGGGTCATCAATCAATCGAACTATGACTATACAACATTCCTCCCCATTGCAAAAAAGTGTCCAATTTCCGTTTTGGAGAGACGGAAATTGTCCTTCTGGGTGGTTGTTAGTGATCTACATTCTTGCTCGACATTGTTTAATTTTGAGAAACTGGCAGGGTTCTTTTGCTTCTTTAAACTGGCGATCTCTCATGGAGAGTTTATTAGTGGTTGATGAATACTGGAATTTTGGCTTCTGTATGTTTTTCCTTCTTCTAATTCCTGTCTTTGGCGCGATTTCAGCTTAGGTTTGAATAGGTCTATGAGGTGCCAAATAAAGTTCCCTTATTTTAGTATTTCATAACGTCTAAAATTCTTTGTAGTCACTTTCAATAATTTATTGATTTATTTATTGCAATGATTTGAATTTTTCAGTACTTAAATTGTTGTTTATTAATAATTTATAACATAGATTTATTTCTTAGATTAATTTGAATATCAACCAATTTATTTTAGTTAAGATTAAGTGTACAACTTTATTTCTTTTATTTAATTATCATTAATTTAATAACAAAAATTTTATTTTACTTATTGTATGTTTATCATTATATTCGTTTCTTATGTTTTATATTTTTTTTTGTATATGTATATATATTTTCATCTTTATATAAGTGCAAAGATTATCTGTTGACCTCTTTTTTTTATAACTCTTGGATTTGTCAATGTAATTTTATTTATGACTTTCTAGAACATTATTTTTAGCTTTAAATTATGTAGTATTTGTGGTATTATTTGACAGTTTGGTTTACTTTTTGTTCAAGTTACATTTTATTTCTTTTCTTTATTTTAAGTATTTTAATAAATTTCTTTATTCTTCCCTTTTTTTAAGTTCACATATATTTATTTATGTTTATTGAATATTTTGAGTACAATAATTTTACAGGAATTTTGGTTTTAAATATTGTTATTATTTTTATTTTAAAAAAATGTAAGTTTAGGTACATATTAATTTTATTTGAGAAAAATTTTTTTTTTTTTTTTTTAACAAGTGTGTATTTATTTATTAAATTTTCTTTAATATTCCTTACTCTATTGTTATATCTATTTAATGAAAGTTAATTTTTTAATTTACATTACATAATACAAGTTTTTAAATTTTTATGATAGTATGAAAGATATGTAACAAAGTATATTTAAACTATTTCAAAAAGTTGCATTCTGTTCATTTAAATATTACGTCTTATGATATATTTGTTTCCTTGCAAATTATTATTATCTTGTGTTTACTTATTAGTGAAGAGGTTAAAAAAAAAATCTTTAACCATCAAGAAAAATATTTGTTGATAATAAATTGTTTATAAATTTTTTTTTTTCATGTATGTATACATATATATGTTTGTATGTATATGTATAAATATATGTTTGGAGAGTATATATTTTTTTTTGGAATATTGTATATTTGTATACAGATATATATATTTTTTTTTTTTCAATTTAAATTTTTGATGCTAGTATATTTGTATACAAATATATATTCTTGTGTCTTTTTTTTTTTTTTTTTTTTTTTTTGAAAATGTTAATCTGTGTGTGTTTATTTTGTATGTGTATGTGTTTAATGTGTGTGTATTGTTGTTTTAAATGTATGTTTCTTGGAGCTCCTTAGGTCTCTCTTTTATTTAATATAATTTTTTTTTTTAATTTGGGGAATATGTTGAGATCATGTTTGAGAAAAATTAATTTCATATTTCTTTTTTGTTTTTTTTTTTTTTAATTTGGGGAATATGTTGATATCATGTTTGAGAAAAATTAAATTTTTGTTTTTTTTTGATCTCGTTAGTATGTTTTTTTTTTTTTTTTTTTTCCCTCTTTTTTCCCTCTTTTCAAAAAACTTTTATTTTTTTACATTTGGAACTTTTTATCTGGTAAATCTTTTTTATTTTGAACTCTGGGTAGTCTTTTATTCTGGTGAGGTTTTACTATATCTTCTATCTCCTTGTTTCTTTGGTAAGTATTACTTCGAATTTATGTAATTCATCGATTAGTGGACTTTCGTTTTTTTTTTTAAGTTCCAATTTTCTTCTGCGGACTTTACTATGTTCGTGTGTTGGGTTATGTCATCTCTATATATTTCCGTTGTTGGGCTAGTGTTAAGATAGTGTTGAATAAACTAAACGTGTAGAATAATATTAATATGATTCATATCTTAAATGAACAAAATTTGTATCAACGTAAACTGTGTTGAGTCAATTACCCTTTTCTTCTATCTATAATTATTTCTATATCTGCCTCAAAATATTTGATTGTTCTCATTTCATTACATAACAACATGAACATAAAAACTGTCAACGTTTTTGGCGTGTGCCCTAGTAATCAAAAACCTAAATGCGGTGTTGCATCACATTTCATATGACACCATGACACTCAAATGTCCGAACATAAGAAATGTCAATGTTTTTGGCGTGTGCACTAGTAATCAAAGACCCTAATGCGGTGTTTCTTTGATAAAAAATGTTCTGGTTACTTGAGCTTCTATATAGTCAAAATCTATTTAGTCAAAAATTTTTTTTTTTTGTTTATTTTGTAGTAGGTTAAACAACTTTTTTTTTTTGAACTTGAGCTGCTTCATTCTGAATGAAAATATTACCTTTGGTGATTGAACGTTAACAAAAATTGTCTTGTAATAGTTGAATATGAATGAATTTTGCTGATGGGAAATTTATCAAGGTGAAGTTCGTTTTTTTATTTGTATTATTTTGTTGGTTGTTATTCGTAGAAATGTTTTAAAAGGTTATTATGAACAGTCACCTGTTTTTTCTTTATTTGAACTACACTATTAATGTCATTGATGATTTTTACTATTATGTATGGGCCTTTCCAAACTTCGTCCAACTTGTGGTTTTTATTTGGATTCTTTATTAGGATTTTATCTCCTGTATGGAAAATATTGGGTCTTAGTTTTGCATCATGATAGTTTTTGGAAGTTATTTTGCTTTGGAGAAGGTTTTTCCTAGCTATAGCGTAAGTTTTTTGGAGTTTGTGTCTTAGAACATAATAATAATTTTCGTTGTTGTATAGGGGTTCGGGATCTCTTTTTAGATTAGAAGGTACACTAGAAGTAAAACTGTAAAGGCAATCCATTGGGGTTAGCTTGGTTCCCTCGTGTATACTATTATTGTATACGAATGCTGCAGTTCTGAGGTACTGATCCCAAGTTCTTGGACTGTCGTCGCATATAGTCCGGAGATATTCCACTAAAGGCCTATGAGCACGTTCAAGCGAACCATTTGATTGTGGGTGGTATGCAGTAGTCTGAAGTTTCTCGATCTGTAGGAGTTTACACACTCTTTTGAATAGTTTCCCTACGAAGTTAGCACCTTGGTCGGTTACTAGCTGCTTAGGTATTCTATATCTTGTAACTATTTGTTCGAAAAATATGTGTGCCACTGTTTCAGCTTCGGCGTTGGGCATAGCATACCAATCGACGAATTTTGTCAGATTATCTTGGAAAGTTAGAATGTACTTGTTTCCGATTTGAGAATCTGGAAGTGGTCCTACAATGTCGAGGTATACCTTGTCAAAAGGTAAATTACAGATGTCTGTAATTACCATTGGCATTTTGGTTTCGAGACTTGACTTCATTTTCTGACATTTTTTGCATCTTTTTATGTAGTTGGCTATATCTTTGATCATATTGGGCCATTTATATTTTTCTCGGATTCTCTTGTATGTCTTAATAACACCTTGGTGTCCGCCAAATGGAGAGTTGTGGTAATCATTGCGAATTGTGGAAATGTCTTCTTGAGATTTTATGGTTTCATATCTTTTCTTTGTTCCTTCTTCTACTGGGTATATTATAGGAGGGGTATTAAAATTGGCTTTTTCGCGTTTGTGCTCGGGTTACAGCGAGAACGATATTGTTTGATTTTTTGTCTTCACTATTTCCTGATTTAAAAGTTATTTCTGTCTTTTTGTCAACCGTGTGTTCGACCGAATTATTGGGAATTCTACTAAGCGCGTCAGCGTTAGTATTATACTTCCCGGGTTTGTATTCGATTTTATAATCGAACTCGGAAAGTTTATGATGAAACCTAAGCAATCGGGATGTTGGGTCTTTGACGCTAAAAATGCCTTTTAAAGGTTTGTTATCGGTATATATAGTCACTTGTCTCCCTAGCAGGTAGTACCTACAGTTTTTGGTTGCCCAAACGATAGCTAAAAGTTCTTTTTCGATTGTCGAATAATTTCTTTCGGCTTTGTTTAGGGTTCTACTTGCGTATGCGATTGGATGATCTTTACCGACTTCTCCTTGAGACAATACTGCACCAATTGCGTCATTACTTGCATCAGTGGTTAGGTTGAAAGGTTGTTTAAAATCGGGATATATGTATTAGTATAGGGGGTGAAATGAGCAGGTCTTTAACTTTCTGAAACGATTCTTGACATTTTTCTGTCCAGGTGAATTTTACGTCTTTTCTTAACAGATTTGTCAAAGGTTTGACTACTTTTGAGAAATTCGGAATGAACTTTCGATAGTAATTTGCTAGGCCCAAAAAGGATTGCATTTGTCGAACAGTTTTTGGTACGGGAAAATCTTGTACACAACTGGTTTTACTGGGGTCAGGCTGTGCTCCAGCGGCGGAACATTTATGTCCCAAGTATACCACTTCTTTGCGCAAGAATTGGCATTTCTCCAGCTGTACCTTTAAATTGTGCTCTCGCAACCTATCGAGGACTAGTTGTAGTTTTCTGTTATGATCTACCAAATTCTTTCCGTAAACCACGATATCATCTAGGTAAACAAAGCATTCCAGACCTTGCAGGCCGGTTAAGATATAGTTCATTAAACGTTGAAATGTTGCAGGAGCACCTTTTAGACCGAACGGCATCCTTTTGAACTCATAGTGCCCGTAAGATGTGCTAAATGCTGTTTTTGCCCTGTCCTTCGGGTCGACCAGCACTTGATGATATCCACTCGCCAAATCTAGCGTGGAAAAATATCTGGCATGTCTTAATTGGTCGAGAATGTCTTCGATTCGGGGTAGAGGAAAAGCATCTCCTATTGTAATTTCGTTGATTTTTCTAAAATCTACAACTACCCTCCATCGTACCTCACCGTTTGGGCCTGCCTTTTTTGGAACTACCAAAAGTGGAAAATTCCAAGGGCTTTTACTCGGTTGCACTATGTCGTTATCAAGCATCTCGGCTAGTTGGTCATTGATGATATCTCGTTGCTTTTCAGGTAACCTATACATTTTGGTGTTGATAGGTGGTTGATCTTGTTTGGTAGGTATACTGTGTTTTATTGTAGAAGTATACGTTAGCTTATCACCTGGTAGAAAAAATATGTCGTTATATTCCATGCATAAATTAATGATGGCATTTCTTTCCTCGTCATTTAGTGTTTCATCTAAAATAAGTTGCTCTCTAAGATTCTTTTCTCTGGTATTGTTCGTTGTCACGTTAGTATGGTAACACTTCGGTTCAGGGATACTTACAATATTATTTGTTGATGTGTTTTCCAAAGGCACGTAATTTTTTAACTCTATTAGATGCAGTACAACTTGTTTGATAGTTGCATTGTGTTCTAGAGTGTTTATGATCGGAACAGACACCTTTTCTCGTCCTCCTGCTACTATACAATTTCCAAGGAGGACTCCTTTTTGGATATGCTTTGATAAGCAAATCATATCTTCGTTAAGTTTGACCGGTAGTTCTACGATCATTTTTGATCTTTCTGGTATCTGTATTTTTTCTTTTAAAATTATTTTTATTTTACTACTTGTTTCTTCAGAAGTTTTTTCATTTTTATTTTTATTAACCGAGCCTCCTAGGGCTGGTTTTTCATTTTTAGTTTTACAGTCAGATCCGCTTTGGGTTGACTTATCATTTACATGAATGTTTGAATCAGAGCCGCGTTGGGTTGATTTATTATTTTTGATTTTTTGATCAGAGCCGCGTTGGGTTGATTTTATGTTATTTATTTTTGAGTCAGATCCGCGTTGGGTTGATATATTATTTATTTTTGGCTCTGATCCGCTTTGGGTTGACTTACCATTAATTTGTATTTTTGAATTAGAGCCATGATTAATATGATTAATTTCTGCAAGGTCTATTTTTCTCTTTCCACAAGTGTCTTCTTTACTATGGGAATTGCCATGATTAATACCAGGGCCTCTACGGGTTGGTATTTGTTTCTTTGTTCTGTCGATTACTAATTTTGTAAAACTTGGTTCATCTTGTGTAACGATTGAGGAGGTCTTAGCCATATCAGAAAATCTTTCTGCAAGGTCTATTTTCCTCTTTCCACAAGTGTATTTTCCTGATGGTTACAATGAGGTCCATAGGAGTTATCTCCATTTTTTGTACTTGGTAATTCGTGAACCCCTGTTTTTGAATCTAACAGTTGAGTTATATATTCTTGCCTGTTGGTGATGAATTTTAAAATCTTGTTGGGACCCTCCACATTACAGTGTGGCCCAATGAAATTATATCCCAATATTCCGTCATCTGGAACGGGTAATTCATCTTCAACTACTTGAAAGTTGCAAGAAGGTTCCGTGGGTATATTGAATTTACCAGTACATTGTCCAAGTGTTTTACCTGAACCAAATGGAGTATTTATGGATACGTTTCTGGATTTGTCAATTTTTGTGTTTGGTTTTAACACCTTCCTCCTAATGAGGCTGACTTCAGATCCAGTATCCACTAACAGACGAACGGTTTTATTTTTAGTAAAATCTGTTGGGATTTCAACAGAAGGCAATTCATAGTTTTCGGAAAACTGTTGTGTTTCAGAATACCCTTTAAATTTTTTACTATCTATCGTCGAGCCGGGGTTTTTTCGGTCGACGATGAATCGTTTCCCGAAGTTTTGTTTTCCCACCTGAGTTTTAAACTACATTGATTAATGGAGTGTGAGTTTCTTCCGCAAAAATCACATTCAGAATTCATTTTAAAAACCCTTGCCCTAGGATTTAATTCGTTCCTATTTTGGGCTGAGAAGTTGGGTTTGAAATTTGGCTCGTTATGAGTATTCCTAAATGGATTTGTGTGGTTTTGCTTTGGAACATACTCGTCTCTATTGTTTCTATTCCAGTTGAGATCTGGGAATTTTGTGCTTTGATAATTTGAATTATTTTTTCTACGACAGAGTCGGGTCTCATGTCCGTAGGTCTTACAGTTTTCACATAGTGGTGTATTTTTCCTTTTCAAACAATCCTCGTATGTGTGGCCTTTGAATTTGCAAAAACTGCAAGTAATTTGAGGTTTTGTTTTGTGTTCTTTACTTTGGCTTTTCTCGAAGTCTTTATCTATAGGAATCGTTTCCTCTGACAAGTATGGTTGAAACATTTGCTTCTGTGCCGCCCCTGTTTGCAGTTTTTCCATCATGAAAGCTTTTTGTAGAATGCCTTCAAAAGTGGATTCGGATAACCCTAATAAGTACTGCCCTAGATGGGGATGTAGAACCCCACTAGCGAAAGAAAATATGGCAAGATCTTCCAACTGCGTTTTCACAGTGTCCGCATTTTTAAGATATTTTATTTCTGCGGCACTGTGCTAACTTGTGGCGAAGTCTTGAAGCAAACTGTACTGTACTTTCTTGTCTTTCCTGTTTACACGATATCAAACGCGTCACTAACTCGTTGTAGTTTTCAACAGGGACGTATGTCCTACTGAGGAGATCCTCGGCTTCCCGAAAAGTTTCGGGTCTGGCTGTTATTAGGTCGTATGCTTCACCTCGCAATCTTGTGGTGAATAAGCTTGCAAAAGCTTCCTTTTCCTCCTCTGAGAGACAAAGCATCACCTGCCTACAACATCCGATGAATGTTTGTAGTTCTTGGGAGATTTTTGGGTGTCTCTCTCCGGAAAATAAAGGAACGACCTGAGCCGTAAGCTTGATAATTTTCGTGTAATCCACCGCCATGTTTAAATTAATGGTCTCACTTTCTGAATCAGAAAAATCTTGGAATTCCAAGTTAGTTTGAGACTGGTCCGTAAAGGAGATTTGGGGTGGAGTTTTTATTTGGGCTGTACTCAGTTTAGTACTGCTTTGGTTTAGAAGGATTCCCTGAAAAATCAGAGAATCTGTTTTTAACTTTGCTATCTGTTTCAGCCGTTCAAGCCTTTGTTTTACTGAAGATGCTTCGAGTTGGTCTAAAGCCAGTAGGGATATATTTCCCGTGGATTGAGCCCTTTCATGAAGTGCTTTAACTTGCTCCAATACGGTCTTTTGTTTGCCGGGTTGGAGAGCAGCAGCTGTTGAGGTTGACGCTTTGTAGACTTTGCGTTGCCTCAGATTAAGGTAGGTCTCGTTATTTGACTCCTCTGAGACCGAATTTGACATTTGTTTGGAAAAAACTTTTTGTTTGGTACGGAAATGATGCCTCCTTTTATTTTTTATTGTTTAAACAGCATGCGAGTTGCTAAACGAAAATTTAAAATTCGGATTTAATAAGATAAATCTCTAGCATCATCCTACCGGCTGCGCCGGTTTTCCATCAACTTAGAGTCAAAACTCAAAGATCGAATGTCAGTAGCCAAATCTAACGGGACAAAACCCAAGAGCGAAATAAGGAACATCAAACCATTGGTCTAATTCTAGATTCGGTGCTCATACTAAAAGCACTTACTATGATTAGACCTTGTCTATTAAAAATAGAAAGGGATGGGAGGAGGATAGGAGGGTCCAGCATATTATACGCAGCCTGCTGGGAGGCTAAAATGTAATTTTTTTTTTTTTTTTCAAAATTACTGATATTGGTTGCTTAAGAGGTTCATCACTAAGATCAAATTGAATGTATCTATGATCAGAAAAGGAGTGTTCAGTAGATACTTTCCAATTAGTAATCCTATGATGAACCGAATCGGAGACAAGAGTGATATCTAAAACTTCTTGTCTGTTTCTGGTAATGAATGTTGGTTCATTGCCAGTATTACTTACTATGAGGTTAGTACTTAAAATGAAATCAAAAAGTGACTCACCCCTTTCATTTATGTCAGTACTTCCCCATACTGTGTGATGCGCATTGGCATCGCATCCAATGATGAGCCAGATCTTCTGCCGTTCTGCTTCTGCGACAATCCTTTTTAGACCAGGATGGTCGTGGCCGAGGTAAGCATATAACAGCCAGTAGGTGTTGTCACCGGTCTGGTATCTTATTGGGATTACATCTCGATTGCTGTAATTAGGGAGTAAAAATACATTAGTGCTACTTCTTACCAATATGCAGGATCTCGGTTCACCTTTGTCCTTCATATACAGTAGAGTATATCCAGGAGCCCTTAGTCCAAGAACCATGGATTGATGATCCAAGGCTCTTGGATAAGGACATTATCTTCCCCTCTCTTGTTTAGTCGGAGAAGAAGGGAGGCCGAAGCCTGCTGCTGCGGAGTGTTGGAGGTTAATCTGTGTTAGCTGCACCATCTTGGGAACAACTAAGTAGACTAACCCCCACCACAGTCTGGTTGAGGTCGTCGTCTGTTTCGCTCTCAGAGTCTGACCTAAGAAGGTCATCCTCGCTGAGCGAAACCTCGTTAGCGGAGTCATCAGTCTCCAAGTCGGAGAATTTGATGACGTTTTGGGCATCCAAGTGGGATGTGGAGGGTCTATTTTCATTCGTTTCAGCAGAGGATGTGCCGAGCTCATCTATCTCCATGGATGGAGGGTCGACTTGCCCTGCGGGTTCTTCCACTGAAGACGCACTTTTTGTTTCGGGAGATGGAACGATGTTCTGTTCTTCATCTTTTTTGTATATTTTTAAGGCAATGTTTGACCAGCCGAACCGAATCACGCCTTTTGTCGCAGCCAGGGGAGCAAGGGAGTCCTTATTGATGACTATTATAGCCGATCTATAGTGACCCTCCGGCTCTTCCAGCTTCACGACTTTCCAGTCATGAGTAGGAAGGGTTGGATTGCCGAATTGAATCATTTTCATGATTGTATCTTTGCAGGAGAGTTCTGCTGGTAGTCTAGCGCGAGCTCTAGGCCTGCAAAGGATATCCTCCCTTGACACGACTTCAAGCTTAGCACCAGGCCAGAGTCCCTCTAACCTGCTTATCGCAAGCTTGTACAGATCGCGCGATCTCTCCATCAAACGCGATTAACCTGACGCGCCCCTGATACCATCCTGCGTCCTCAAAGATGGCAGGTTCCCCTGGGTTTTCCATCATAAGAATCCAGTAGGAGGCCTGGAGCTTGTTCATGATGATCGCCCATTGATCGAAAGAGATCGCACCATCCGCGTTACTCCTGTCAATGACAGGGAAAATCGGTTTGTCCTTCAGTGCGTCACTGTACGACATGTCTTTTTTGGAGCTGAGGGTGCTTGGTTTTTGCACCTTAGGCCTTTTGGCGTTCGGGGTTGACTGCTCGAGCGAGCGTTGGCGCTTAGACGTTGAGTCTTCGCTGTTTTTTTAATTTATTGCAATGATTTTCATTGCCCACTCAAGTTTGGCAGATTGCGTTGAATCAAGCTTAGGTTTAGGTACCGCACCTAACACCTTCGCAATTTTCTCCGCATTCCGCCTTTCTTTGTGGTTTGGGAAGGTAGGGAGGTTGGGATGCCCTTCGTTGTCCGTTCCACTGTAAGACACAGTTTCTCCTTCAGCTTTGGGGGTTAGGGGGATTGGAAACCCTTTCGTTTTCTGTTCCACTATAAGTCACAGTTTCACATTCAACTTGGGGGTTAGGGGGATTGGAAACCCTTTTGTTTTCAGTTCCACTGTAAGTCACAGTTTCACCTCCAACTTTGGGGTTAGGGGGATTGGACACCCTTTCGTTGTTTGTTCCACTGTTAGTCACAGTTTCACCTACAACTTGGGGGAGGGAAGGAGTGTTTCCGGAGCTCGAAGAAGGTCCTCCCCTTTCAGCCACGGAGCCGATAGTCTCGGCACCCGTACCGTCCGGGTTGGTCGACCTTGAGTCCTTTGACATAGGATGGGATGAGGTGGGAGGTTGGGGCAGTGTTTTTGATGAGGGTAGCCCTTTCGTCAACATATCACAGTTCGCGTTAGAACCGAATATCTCGGCACCTCTACTTGCTGCAACAGTCTTCTCCGGGGTCCCTTCAATACGGGCAGTATGAGTGGAAGTGCTACAGAGAGTCACTGCAACCCTTCCACTGGTTTGGGCATCCTCCTTAGGAGGGGCGTTAGAACCAGAGGGCTCTCCACATTTCTTGGTTAGCTTGTGAGGCCTTCCTTGAACTGCAGTCGGCTCCCCAGCCCTTCCGCAAATCGCTTTTTCTTTCTTCGTAAATAAATTTGTAACTGGCGACTTATCCTCTTTCGAGGCCAAGCCATCGCCGGCAATCGCGACACCTGCCGACTTTTGAACGTATATCCCCGTTCGTTTTTTATACCGTTTATTTACTTTTTCCATTTTTTCAGTTTTCAAGTTTTCTAACATTGAGATTTTGTTTTGAGTTATGTTGGTTGGTCAGGTTCTGCAGCTGGATTGCTGGAGAAGATGTCCATAAGCACCCCCACCACGACAAGGTCAACTCATAGGGGGTGGCAAATAAGCTTAGATCCTTTCAATTTTTGATATTATTCCATAAACTTTTACTATCTTTGATGATTGAAAGTTCATGTGCTACTGATGTATAATATTCCTGGCGGTTTGCTCTGCACAAATCCTTATAAGCTTTATTTGCTGAAATTTACTGTTTGGTGGCTGTTTCATTTAAATTTTTTTGTTTTCTGGTTTCCTGTAGAAGTTTGAAGGAATTATTTCTTGCATTCAAACAGTCTTTATCAAACCATTTTTGTTTAAAGTTGACAATTTTTTTGTTTTTTCTTATATTGGTGGCAGCTTTTATACATTTACAAAGAGAGTCTTATCTTGTATCGGGAAATAAAGAAGTATCAGTTAGTTTCTGAAGTTCATTCGAAATTTTTATTTGGTAGTTCTCTTTTTGACTTTCTTTCCAAATAATTTTGGGTGGTAAGGTGATTTCTGAGTACATAATTTGAGTTTGTGATTTTATTTAGTGCAAATTGGACAACCAAGGGCATGTGATCATAAAAAATCTGTGAGTCAACTTTAAAAGACAGAATACAATTCCTCCATTCCGCCGATGCAGCACAAAAGTCAATTACTGACTTTCCCGCTCCCCCTATAAAAGCAAAATCCCCATTGCTATCGTGATTGGTGCAACCGTTAAGGATGAACAGATCATGATTTTGACATAAATCTAAAAACAGACGTCCGTTTTTGGTAATTGTTTTATCTTTAGAAGATCGAGTTTCACGAAACTCGGCGGGTTTTGAATTCGGGTGGATATTTGCTGGAGTAATTTGGTTTGTACCTACTCGAGCGTTAACGTCTCCTATAAGCAAAACATTTTGGGAAAGCGAAAAATTTAAAACATCTTCTAACGCAACAAAGTTATTTTCCCAATTATTACAATCAAGGTACGTAGGTAATACATAAAAAGTTAAGTTTGTGCATAATATTTCAACACAAGGTATGTTGTTGACATCTACAAAAACAGCGTTAATTTTTTCTTTTTTAAAACCGTATAAAAGTCCACCACTAGCTCTTCCAAATTTAGTTGATTCTACTGCTGATACCCAACGCAATTCATATCCAGAGAAATATTTAGAGTACTGTTCAAATTTTTCATTTGTTATAAATGTTTCGAACAGAAAAAATATATCTTGTTTTTTTACAAAATTGAAAAAATCTACAAATAATAATTTGTTACTAAGCCCAGCAACATTAGGCGAGTTTTATTGAAATTCTATATTCACTTATATTCACTTAAGCAAAACAACTCCTAAATGAATAGCGTAAGTGAACAAAAATAACTCATTTAGCTAAGTGAACAACAGGGATGGTTGGTAAATTTTTTTTTTGGAACCCAGAGGCAGTCCTTGGTTTGTGTTCGTTAATATTTCTGATTTTCGACAGCATATTGAATAAGTCTGTTTCTTTACTTTTGTGCACAGAAATTCACAATCTGTCATATTTTAAGGAGTGGTTGTAAAATTCTCTCAGAAACTCTCTGAAAGAGCATAATTGTCTTAAAAGTAAAGAAACGCCTTGAACAAAACATTCGCAGCAACGCAACGCTTGGAAAAACGTCTGTTTGACAGTTGTTGTACTTGTTTTGGCTGTGCACGATTTCTGTCCACAGAAATTTTAGTGGCAGAAATTCGCAGGGTGGGGAAATTTTTTACTCTCTCGAGAGCACTCTCTTTTGTGCACTGCTACGAATAATCCCTGTGCTGGAACGGCATAAAACTGACTTTCACCGAATTTCGGTGCATTTCGTGCGAATTTTCAGTAAAGAAACACACCTAATAGCTAATAGATGAGCCAGGTGGTGACTTGGTAGGGACATAAATAGACACACAGTTACTAACACACACACACACATACAAGGAAAGTTTCGCAATCGGTCAGAAAAATAATTTCAAATAAGAACATCAGAACCAAGGCAACCAGGAGTTTCTTAGAAGATTTGACAGCGAGTAGACGCAAGAGCTAAATAAAACCGAAAAAAAAATTGAAGGAAAAATTACATGTGGTTGTGAAACAAAATCGCGAAATATCTAATTAATCAAAAAACTTTTTGAAGAAAAGACAATAGAAGTTGTGAAAAAAACGAACATTAAATTAATCTAAAAAAAAATAATTGCTATAAATTAGTAAAAAAAAAAAAAAACAAAAGCCCTATAATAATAAGGCTGGATTTACCAAACCACACGCGCGTTCATAAAAATCAGAAAACACACCAGCGTGTTAGAGACACAAAAATCACAGGAAAACTATCCAAGAACTAAGGAAATTGATGCAAAATAAAACCACGCCACAGGGGATAACCCCACTTTCCTACTCGGCGTCCACGACACGCATCCAAAATGAGACACGATAAGGATAAAGATAAAAACAAATACAAAACTCCTAAAGACGTACAGCATTGCCGCTGCCCAGGCACTACTATCCCTAAAAAAAACACCAATAGTGATATCTCACTAATTACGGCTGCCCACCAAAGTAACAGAGGCGAGTTCAACAAGAGCCCAGATGAATGGCTCCAACCAACTAAGAAGCACACCGCATTTAATATCCATCAAAAGAAGGAAGAAATGACGGACATCACGGATGAGAATAGGTTCAACATCCTGAACCTAAAAATAATCACTCGCGAAAAGGAACGACAAGAGCCAGTCCAACCAACAGTAAGCGACCAGCCGGAATGCAGCAATCAACAACCAGCAACAAGTGACAGCAGCGAGGGAGCTAACAACAATACTAACAACAATAGAAAAACTGAAATTGATGACAAGATCCACGGAAGTAAGTACTGTCCTCCCATTATTATGTATAACGTAGACAGATTTAAAAAAAAAACGGTAGATTTTACGTATAAAATAGTGAATCGTGGCAGTAAAAGCCGATTATATGTAGATAATAGTAGTGTCCATAGGCAACTTATGGACCTATTGAGAAGTACTAATGATATCCAGGCATACTCCTTCACAATGAAGAAAGACAAAACAACAAACGTCATTCTTAGGGGGCTAACGTCCGATTATCCGGAAGGGGAGATTCTTGAGGAGCTCAAGCTTAGAGTTAATAATGTCGACAAAGTTAGCCTATTCGAAACTATTAGGTCCGAGCAGGCAAAAATCAAGTACAATCTATTCATGGTCCGACTCCAACCAGGTACTAGCCATAACGAAATTATTAAGATTAAATATTTGTTTAATACTAGGGTCTACTAGGAAAAACCCAGGGGAAATAAAGGTGCACTTCCGTGCAGACGTTGCCAAGACTTTGGACACCTGGCAAAAAATTGTGCGAACGCATACAAATGCGTTAAGTGCCCAAACTCCCATGAGCCGGGTTGCTGTTCGGTATTAAGGGAAGAGGGGAGCAGGGCCGTGTGTGTAAACTGCGGTGAAACCCACCCAGCCAATTTTAAAGGCTGCAAAATCTTCAAAGCATTCGAGAGCAAAAGAAAGCAAAGCCTAAAGGAGGTTAAAGAAAGAAGAAATAACGCGAGAGTTCTCACCAATGCCATTTCAAACGGAAACTTTGTCTCACCTGGTGTTACTTTTGCTAGTCATTTTAATAACAGTAGAAATAACCAGTACACAGACGGCCCTGATCCACTCAGAACAAATGCAGGGCGTAACCCGGCATTCCCAGTAGACTCAGGTAACCCCATTAACCAGTTCATTGACCTCTCTAAGGACTTATTTGGTCTGGACATGAACTCATTAATTAAAAAAATTGAGAACTTCATGAAAAACATAGGGGAGAATGGACTCAATCCTTCAAAAAAGGCTGGCTTACCTAGACTTGGTAAACCAGCTCTTAATAAACTCCCAGCCATGAATCTGAAAATACTACAATTCAACATTTCGTCCCTAGTAAACCATGCCAGAAGAATAGAACTTAATAAAATTCTTCTGGCAAAATTTCAATTCTATAGCAAATGTTCAATAGCGTTTATTCAAGAAACGCATTTAAACAACAAACATAAAGTCTTCATAGAACAATTCAATATTTTAAGAAACGACAGTAATCAAGGAGTTGCAATCCTGGTTAAGAATAACATTGTATATGAAGTAGTAGAAAGTCCACTTTTAGAGTTATCCGCTATTTTTATTAAAATTAAAATAAAGTCGCAAGATAACCCTAAAGAAATTCTTTTAGGATCAATTTATGTCCCCACAAATAGCCCACCGCTTTTATTTAAGAGCGAACTAAATAAAATCGAGACACTAGCCAGCTTGTATGATGAAGCCATTATAGGAGGTGACTTGAATGCTAGAAGCACTAATTGGGGTGACGCTTGGTACAACCTAATCGGCAAGACACTGGAAGCATGGTTACATGCCAATAACCCTTCTTTTACCAATATTACTTCTGACACTCCCACATTCCCGCGCAGCTCATCATTCCTAGATCACTTCTTCATATCCAATCACCTATTAAACCACCATGATAGTAATTTCAATGTTAAATCCCTTTCTACGTTCACAGAACACTGTCCAATTTTGCTCACAATAAAACTCGAGGAGGCGGAGCTTTACATCCAAGAACCACAAAGAACGAGGTCCTTTAGAAACACAAACTGGGACAGCTTCAAAGAACAGCTGGATAACAATCTGCTAGACATTTTACCAACACACACTGCTTGCCTCTCAAACACGGAGATAGATCAAGCTATCACCCAATTCAATGAGGTATTACAAGCTACTCTAAACAGTAACTCCATCCAAAATGTGATCTCCTTTAAAAAATATAAAAACCTCCCCCCCGAAATAGAGAATCTCTTCAAAACTAAACATAACTGGCAAAGAAAACTTAAAAATATATACCACCATTCATATAATAGAATAAACGCCTAGTATCTTTAACATTATTAAAGACAAAGTACGGATCTGGCTCAATCAGCAACTGAAGTCAAGAATAGCCAATATCAAGCCGGGACCTCAGGCATTCAGGGAAGTCTTCAGAATAATTGGCAAAAAGAAGAACCCCTACTGCAACAAAGTAATAGTAGACAACATTACCCTCACTAATGAGGTAAGTATAGTCAAAGCCTTTGAATCCCATTTTAAAACTTTATACAGAGAAAAAATACCAGACTTCAGTCCGGCTACATCAGCAGATGCTAGATCCGCTTCGAATCGAATTAGGGCAAATAAACCAGAACATATTTTCTTGTTTGATCATGAGAATACAGCATTAAGACCGATAGCGGATAATATCTTTACTTTTTCTGGCGAAATCTCAAGTATTATTGGTCAACTAAGGCCAAAAAAATCTGCCGGACCCGATGGGGTATCCAACTTCATATTAAAAAAATTATCATTCCAAGCCATAGGTTTCCTAACCGTACTCCTAAACAATTGTATTAATAATGGCTATTTTCCTGTAGCTTGGAAAACAGCTAGAATCGTCCCAATCATGAAAGGGCAAAATAACTATGAGATACACAATTTTAGACCAATTTTTCTCCTCTCTAATGTAGGAAAAATCCTAGAACGAATTATTCTCAACAATATGAATTCACCGACCGAAAATCCCATTGATCCCATACCGGACCACCAATTCGGATTCCGGAGAGGGCACTCCACTGTTCATGCGCTACTTAAACTACATAATGACGTCACCCTTAACCTCAGAGAAAAACGTTGCACGGTAGCCTGCTCGTTAGATATAGAAAAGGCTTTCGACAGGTTGTGGAGGGATGGTTTGCTGTCTAAAATCTCACTGATGAACCTGCCTCCCCATACTGTTAACCTTCTCGAGAGCTTCCTTGACAATAGATATATTTATATCCAGATACAGGGCACAAATTTCGAAAAGAACGAATGTAGCAGAGGAGTGCCCCAGGGATCCATTTTGGGGCCCCCGTTGTACAATATCTTTCTACAGGACTTCCCACACCAGTTCATTCAAGATGACCTTACTTCTATAGGTCTGCTATATGCAGATGATACCATAGCATACTGCAGCCATGAATACCCTCTAATTGCTCTACGTCACCTAGAGAAACACATCATAAAGATAAATGATTACTACAGCACTTGGGGAATTAAACTAAACATCCCCAAGACTGAACTAATTTGCTTCCGAAACGCAAGCGGTAAGGGACCTGTGGGTGTAATCCGTGAAAGTAGAAAAATTACTCTCAACATCAATAGAAACCCTATACATGTTAAGAACAAAATTAAATACCTCGGGGTAAACTTTACGAATCTATTTAAATTTAACATTCATGCCAGGACAACCCTTGCTAAAGCAAGAAAAATCTCCAATATGCTAATGCTCTACTTCAAGCACAAGGGGCTGCAAAAGAAAACCAAACTACTATTCTACAAAACACTTGTAAGACCCATAATGACCTACGGATTCCCTATATGGTTCTCTATCTCACCAACAGCTTCAACAGAACTGGAGGTACTTGAAAGAAAAATACTTAGACTCTGTATAGAGAAAAATTACGAGTCCCACAACAAGAAATATTCTAATACTCACATATACAATGAATCTAACACCATTCCGTTCCTGCACTATGTTGTAATGCATATGCAGAAAACCTCCTCAAAACTTGAGCTCTCACAGAACGAACTAACGAAAGAAATTCCTCTTTCACAGGCGGGCTCCTCCTGGGATGATGAACCATATCCCTCACCTATCAGTGTCCTCTCAATAGATCTTGAAAGTTTACCTACTAACATACCCCCACCTTTTTACCAAGTGACCCAAACTGGTCACAATCGGGGCTAAATGATAAATGTTAAAAATAATGCAAAAAATAATGCAAACAATGATGCATATATATGTGGCTAGACTACACGATTCACCGATATTGTACGAAAGAAAACCTTTTAAATAAAACAATCACTCTATCATAATCCATAATGCATAATAATGGGAGGACGGTACCCAACCCTGTATTAGACTAAATTAGACTAAGTTATGGTACTAACAAATATTGTAACATAAAATAGTTTTCTCTAACTTATGAAAATAGCCAGCAAAGATAAACATATTCGAAACATGTAGCAACCGAAACTTAACTAAGCAAGTTGTATTAATGAGTATCTACAAGAAATCCAATTATAATAAACTGCTCTCTGTATAAAGAAAGGACTCTTACCTAAAGGTAAAGACAATAAGCTGATTATAATTGCTAATTTCAAATCTCAAACTTCAAAATTAAATGAACTTGTCTTAAATTCAACAAAACATTGCTCACCTATAAAATGTACAAATGTATAAATAGAATACTAAACTGAAAATAACAACACTTAAGAATTAAAATATCTGAAATACAATATAATATAATAGGGCATTCTCGCTCTAATCTAATATAAACTCCAGAAACCCTTTTCGATTTAAATGTAAGTACAGAAATATCAAATTAAATGAAAATAAAAGAAAAGAAATACAACCATCAGACATATTCGTATGCTCTGGACACAACACTGTATCTAAAATCTAAATACAAACCCAAATGCCTTCAGCACTAGGGCACTCTCGCTCTAATATCAAATAAATGGAAAAAACACGAAATAAAACGACTCATGCGCAATAGCGCATCTAGATAGAATTAAGTTGGCTAAGACATAATTGTAAATACACACATGTGTCAAAAGAAAAAGACACACGAAAACCAAACATAGCTCCTGAGCAAGAGCAGAACAAACAAAAAAACGAACAAAAGTAGTGAGCAGGCAATACAATATAGCCGCGATTTTCAACAAAAACATAGTTTATAAAAATACGTAATTGTAATTGTACACCAGAAAAGACTCAATAAAAACTAAACTAAACTAAACCAAGGCAACCAAAAACATGAGTCACTTGCTAGCTTATGACTTTTGACCACAGAGGAGATACAAGAAGAGGCAATACCACACACACACCATGGCATCTGTCCTCAAACTGACTTCACAAACACCACTTTATTTTCAGCTTTCAAAACCAATTTGAAATCCGAAAATAAAGTGGTGTTAAGGTGGTGGTGGCAGGAGAAGCAATGGTTTTCCCACTTGTTCTTTATTTCTCTAAGCTATTGAATTATTTAATTCATAAGTCACTTACTAACTTATGACTTAAATGAGTTTTTAATTCAAAAACTAGCAACCGTGAAATAAATACCTGCATCGAAATCTGAATCCTAATTCGATTTGATTGTTCGATCCTAAAAATAAAAATGAATCTTGTTAAACACAGCCATTGCGAAAAAAAAATTAAAGTGACATTTGTTTGTTTACCTCGAAAGTTAAAAGTTGAAACGCGGCAAATGAATTGAGAATCGAGAATCAAATTGAGAAAAATAAAAATGGAAAATAAAAGGTATGCATTTATATTCTTCTGAATGCATATTTTTAATGTTTTTTATCCTTAGAACAAGTGCCAAGGGTACCAACATTGAAAGTAAAATTGAAAGTGAACTTGCTAAATGAATATAACCAAAAAATCGTTTTATTGTTAAGTGAATATAAGTGAATACCTATAGAAAATTTTCAATAAAACGCTGCTATTATAAGCTAATAAGTTAATATTTATAATTTCATTTTTTTCGCTACTATTTACGATACTACTTTTTTGGTACTACTTGCTTTTTGACAGACGGGAAGACTTTTTCATTGTTTTTCATGGTGGCTGTGCCAGGTGGCAGAGTTGTTGACATCCCTGAAATGACAGCTGCTGTTGAAGTTGACATGAAGTTTGTTGATCGTGGATTTTCTTTTGACAAGTTGACCTGAATTGAATTGAATTGAATTTTATTGAGTGTTTAGTTTCTTTTACAATGTGTCTTACAATTCTTTTTCTAGATTGCTAATTTGTTCAAAAGTGGCTGTAATGTATGGCCCTCTTTAAATAATTTTTTTATATGAATAGCCTCGTGGCTGTCAGTTTCAATTTGTTGTCCTGCTCGCGCTCAAGAGCATTTCAAAAGTTTTTTTTGACGGATGTCTTATCAACGCTAATACATAGATATATATACTATAGAAATAACCTAAAAATGAAGAGCTATTTGTCTCTATCTTTCTTTTCTTCGACGCGCATGATCGAGGGATACTATAACTTTACATACATAAACAGTTTCTTAACCTAAAGCAAGGTTATGTTGAAATTTAAGTTTCATATACGAGAATATATATATATATAATTTTAAGAACGAGAGCGCTCTGTTTGACAGTTATTATGACATTTGCACTAATTGGATATTTTAATGAGAAATCACTTTTTTTTTCCTTTCTTTTATATATTTTTCTTTTTTGAGATTTTAGGTACTTAGTCAGTTAGATATCACTTAGCGCGTTGTATTGTAATCAACATTTATGTTTTGTCATTTTGGCAGGCAAATAGCAAAATTTTGATATAGAAATTTACATTGCAATTCATGATACTTTTAATACACATTTCTTAATCACTGAGGTAAAGAAAAAATCGCAAAAATTGATTTGGACTAACTTTTTATATGTAGTTTGACCTTCGGGTCCGACGTTTTACGCTGCTGCTTGATGAAGCTTGGATATTGGAGGTCCAACGCCGACTTCATGACTGTCGTCATCGTCTTCAGTGTCTTTTTTTTTTCATCGCAGGTTGATGAAGTTGGTGAGCCCATGTGGGGCTGAATTTTACTAAGCGTGAACTCACAGCCCAGAGTCCAGGATGGATCTAACCAGGCATTTGCCTGTATTAGTTTTGGTTTTATTCCTCGTTTTGAGGTTTCAGTTGCTCGGGTTGAACTTACAACTCGGTAGTAGTTACTAAAAAAAACGTGCGGTATCGGCCACAGTTTTACACTTTTACAGTTTAGATTAGCAGTTAATGTTACGGTTTATGTTTTAAAAGGACGGTTGTGTCCACCCAAACACAATCGTCCTCGACCACGGTTTCGACATCTCTCCCAAGTTGACCTGAGTATCCACAAGATTTGATTTATTTTTGTTTTTTTTTTAATACTCATCAAGTTGTAGTACATCTCCCTCAGTACCTGCATCCCATCTCGATTATCACAATAGAGTTTTCCATCATGTGCGGTGTTTATGGTTTTATTGTTTATTTGCAGTTTGAGACCACGGACCAGAGGATTAGCCGATGGATGTTTTTTCTTGATAGATTTGACGTTTTCTCTGCTCATCTCGTGTGTAGTCAGGATTTATGTAAACACTGGATCCCTTCAGCCTAACAGAATTTTTGAAGATTTGTGAGGTTAATTTGTTGTTTCCAGTTCTCACAAGCAACCGAGTTTGACTTCCGCTTGAGGGAAGCTCTGTGACGTCTTCGAAGGTTATGTCTTGGCGGTCTAAAATTTGATTCGAGCATCGATTAATTGTTTCAGATGCGTTCTCTTTCAAATTGTTTAGTATAGAAAAAATGATGTGATTGGATTTGTATTGCTTTCCATGTAGTCTATTTTCCTTTCCAAAATTATGTTTTTTTCTTTGACAACCAACACTTTATTAGAAAGAAGTTCATTTTGAGTTTGTAGACTATTTATAAATAATATTTATAAAGTCCTTCTTTTTTGGAAGATCGGATAGTTTTTTTTCAGGCAGATTCACGAGCAAATTTTCTAGCGCAGGCACAGACAATTCGGCCACCGACATGGTATCACAGTTGGTTTTTTTATTAGAGTTTAATTGCTCCGGTGACATTTCCAAAAGTGGTCTTTTATTAGAGCCCGACATCAGCACTTTTGCGATTTTGGTGTTAAAACTTTAATTTGACGAGTTTTGTATCTATTTTTTTTTAGTTAAACGAGAGATCTTGTTTTTTAATTCATTTGTTAAATGAGATTTCTCAATTGTTCGTTTACTTTAATTTATACAAAGATTTAAAAATAAAACAGCCGCGGGAAAAATTGCTTTGCGACCTTTGACAACTCAAACGTCGATTGATTTGGGCTACCTGTTCTTGTTATTTGCTCAAAGCGATGTTACCTTTACATTGCTAAGAGCAAACAACTGAGTAATGGTGGGGTCAAAAAAGAGGATGGGAAGGTTCAAGTGGAAAAGAGAGGATAAAAAAAATGAAAATAAAGCAATAGCAAGAATAGTTTTTCTTCCGGGTAACTTTACCTTAACAAGCTCCATCCTTACCTACTAAGGAGAGAAAACTAGGTGTAACGAATTTATACGAATGTATTAACGAAATTAAAACAATTACAAAAAACAAGTCGCGCACGAATTGCAATTTGCAATTTTTTTTTTGGTAAACAAAAATAGGAATGACAGATCTAAACGTCATTTGTCAAATTCCCTTTTTCTTTTGGTAATGAAAAATTCCCTGTATTTTTGTAGGGATATATCTGCACTATTTACACGATGCTTAAGCAATATGTTGCGAAAGATTGTTGCGGTATAAGCCGCACCAATATAAATAAAGCTAAACGGGGAATTAAGAGAGGCAAACGGGATGTATGTGGGTGTTCCTACTGTTAAGTGAAAGTTCCCGTGATTACGGACACTCGGTATTAGAGTTAGTTCCAGTTTGATACTCATACAGTTCGGAATAGTCTTTGAAAAATTACGAAAGTAAAAAGTCGAGCTAACAAAGAATCAAGGACAAAGAAACAAGAACAAGTTAAGAAGAACAAAGAACAGCCAAAGGGCTTATAAAATTTATAATTTGTGAAATTGATACAAGTTGGAAACCACGAAGGGAAATAAAATTCCTGAAAGAAATTTTCGAGTAAATTTCCTACTAAATTATACCAGGAAGTTCTAACTCGTAAAGGAAGTAATTATAGGAAAAATTTTCCTATTGAGAAGTGAGGTTCCTGTAGTGGCTGCATTTCGGCTAATTCGGGAACATAAAAATTCCAGCAGCAGAGAGGCGCTGAGATAAAGGGGTTCGCGTCTGAAACGAGCGAACGTGGAACCTATTTACTATCGAATTCAAATTCGTATTTTAAATTTTTTTTTTTACTGAAATTGCTTCTGCTTAAAAATTAACGTAATTACGAAAGAAGAAGTTAACTTCAAAGGAAATCTGTTGGTGCAGGCATATGCACTGATGAGATTATATTTTTTTTATATAGATAATCAAGATTTCAAAGAAATTTCAATTCAGAACTTAAAAACAATATTATAAGTGTCAGAAAATTGTGTAAAGTGTGAGACAGGTACCACCGTTGGAGCAACCTTTTTGCTGTGATCACATCAACGAGGAGGCTGCGTAAGTTCGGGTGAGTTTTTTGATATCTGTCCTTTTTGTTATAACCATATATTGATTTTTATATTCGGAAAGATTGAATTTCTGGGGCAAGGGATTTTTATATTGAGGGGATTTTAATATTAATAATTGAATATCTACAAAAGAGGAAGAGAGAAAATTCCAAGTAATTTTGGGAATCAAAAAGTGGTGTATAGAAACACTCACAGATTTTTTTTGCGAAAATATAACTTCTTTCCTTGTTTCAACGTAAAAACCTACATATAGCGAAATTGAAAGAATTGTTTTAGTGAATTGATACATATTCACACTTGAATTATATAAACAATCTCAAATACATACATATATATATCTTTTTTTGAATAGAAGCACTATAGCTATAAATAATAAAAACTTTATATGATTGATTCAATTTATTTTCCGTAATCGAACATGAATCTCTATCAAAATAAAATTGATTAATGAAAATTGATGAAACATAATGGGGTTTAACTGAAGAGGTTATAGAAGGATGAGGATGATGGAATAGGGTGAGTTGAAAGATAAGCTAAGATGCCAGTTAAGGGATACCTTGGCGGATATGGTATCATGGAAGGGAGGGTATAGAAGAGATTTTCCGCAAGCAAACAACATCATTGCTAAGACTGGCATGATCATTTTTGGGACGGGTGTCCAGGGTCAAAGTACCTACCCCACCGACGAGCTAAAATATAGGGAACTAGCATGCCAGCATAGACCCGACATGCCAACAAAAGCCCGTTTCAAATGGCGCCTACAACGTGGTGGTCACTAACTACCAAAGATAGTGACCTTATTATTGAGTCAAATCGAATTTTGTTTTAAATTTCATTTTTTTTTCCTTCAAAAATTTCAAATTAAAAAATTTTTTTTAGTCAATTTCGAAATTGGAATTGTCGATTAGAACCGTAAGTCCCGGTGACTGAATTTAGTTTCGGTATCGCGTTGCGACGGGGAAGCGACTATGCAACTTCGAAATTTATAAGTTTATATAGGTGTATGGTAAGATCCTGAGTCATTTTTGTATTTGTATACCAAGTTACCAAATGTCCAGGAGATAACATACATACATAATTTCAATTGTGAAGAGACTCGTTGATGTAAAACAAGTCTTCAGTAGTCCTTCACACATCAGTTTTTAGAGTCGTTGATCATTTCAGTTAAATGAAGTGTAAATTGTCCTAAAACAAAAATAAAAATTTTTTTTTAGTCTCAGTTTCAACATTTAATATTAAATAATAGAGTAGCATATTTCATTTTTTTTGTTTGATTGGCTCAAGCACTTTGGCATCTTAGTTTTTTTAGCATAGCACCTTTCACATCGAGTCCTCATCCTTAAACCAAATGAATAATAGTTCACATCTATAAATACAAACAAATATTAGAAAACGAAAAGTTTTAACAAGTATTAAATTTTTTTTAGTCGTACCTTTTTTTTATTTCTTTTGAAGATCGAAGTAAGTATCTTCAATATTTTGGAAGAATTATATATCAAATCTTTGATTTTTTTTTATTAAACTATACTTGGCGAAGCAGTCAAAAGCGAAATTTAATTGTTGCATTAAATCCGTGTGATTTAAATTCGAAAATTCAAGTTGGGTATAGCTCAAGTAATGAGTATCAATCGTCCTCGTATATCGTGGTTAGATAATTTAGAAGAATTTCAAGCGCATTCAGAAGTCAGATTTGAGGAGTTTTATAGGAGGTTCACAAACAGCGGTGACCGGTTCAATTTTGAAACCTCATTCAGCTACTCACGCGAACTGAATTCAACGGTGCAAAATTCGACATTCACTATGTCTAATCCTTCAACGTCTGTACCCATTGAGGATGGCGAAGAGCATGAGAGAAATGTTGCAGGGTCGTCAAATAGACGACAGAGTAGGAGTGAGATTGATGACTTGGCTTCGAGAATAGAAAGAACGTTGATGAGCAACCAGGTCAGATTCTTTCAACAAATGGATCAATTTATGCTTAATGTTGTAAAGAAGTTGGAAGAGATCAACAGACCAAATATTTCGGAGCCAAGGGAAGATCGAACTCACACCAATGAAGCAACTGAACCTAGATCTTCTCCAAGATTTCCACCGACACCAAGTCCAAGAAATTCCGTTTCACCATCCGTATTAAGTACACCTGATTCCTGTAGGTTGGAAAGATGGAACATCAAGTATGATGGTACGGAAAACGTAGGAGATTTCCTTTTTAAAGTGGGCCGATTACAACAATCGTCCGCCTACACTGACGAACAATTAACGGCTAATTTCCACACTTTATTACACGGAAAAGCTAATGATTGGTTTTGGGGGTTTCTTAGAAGAAACCCGAGAGCAAAGTTCACTGAAGTGAAAGAGAGCATGAAGAAGGAGTTCGGTAGGCAAGAGAGTGACGTAGAGATTTATATGAGGTTACTTACAAGGAAACAAGGGTATAAGGAGTCATTTGATGATTTTTTCAACTCAGTAGTCGGTTTAAATGGTCGTTTGAAAGAACCATTCGATGACAAGAAAATGCTCGATGTCATTCGTAATAATGCGAAGGACAAATTAGGAGAGATTTTATTATCTGCTCAAATAAACAGCCTGGAGGAGTTGCGAAATAAGGCAAGGGAAGCTGAGAGGTTCTTGGCGAAACGGTTTTCTTCACAAAGAACCGTTCACGAAATCGCGGTTGCTGATGAAGAGCGAGAACCAATCGTACAAGATAGTGAAGAAATTGCGGCCTTAACCTCATTTAAGCGACCTTTGTCTACAGCTGGTTTGAACTGCTGGAACTGCGACCAAAAGGGCCACAGTTATCATTTTTGTCCGTCACATGTACGAAATTTATTTTGTTTCGTATGTGGAGCAAAAGGTGTTAGTACGCCTGAATGCAAAAAGCACTCGGGAAACCAATTTCGGGGCGAAACAAAGAGGGGGGAATTTCGTCCTTCGAGCAGCAACCCTACTCAACAAAAACAATAATTAACCAAAATCAAATTACGACGGAAGGCGTTCCTACTAAAATCTTGGAACGAAATCAGAAGCCAGATAGTGACTTTCATCCAGTCCATCTTTTGAAATTGAAGTCACTTCACGAGCGAAATCAAAATTATTATCGGGTTCGGTCTCGCATTATGGGACAAAATAATAGCGATGTTAATAATAACATAAAGAAATGCAGGCACAGGTATAGAAATCGAAAGAAGTTCCGGAAGCAGATTGTTGAAACCATTATCTCCTCAGATACAGACGGGCGTATGTATGCCAATGTTCATTTGAACAATGAGTCTGTTTTTGGTCTCCTAGATAGCGGAGCATCGATTTCGGTACTGGGCAAAGGTTGTTAGGATTTGGTGAGGAAAATCGGAGTTCAAGTTACACCATATAAAAACGTCGTTAGAACTGCCGACGGTAAGTCGCATGATATAGTAGGTCACTGCGAAATCCTAACGAAATATAATGCTTTAACGAAAGTTCTCGTTTTTTACCTGATTCCCAACCTAACCCAGAATCTTTATTTAGGGATGAATTTCTGGAGGGAGTTTAGTTTGCTACCCAAAATAAGTGAAATTCAAACCGATGCCTGGGCGAGTGAAGAAGAAGTCAATTTCAAAAGTGAAGCAGAGCTTATAATTCTTGATCCTGAAAAGAAAAATCGATTAGAACAAGTAAAAACACTTTTTCCAAATTTTGTTACCTTGGGTTTAGGCAAAACCAACTTAGGTGTTCACACCATTGATACCGGAAACGCAGTTCCTATTAAATCGCGACACTATCCGTTATCTCCAGTTCGTCAGGAGGAGGCGTATAAGGAGTTGGACCGTATGCTAGAGCTTGGGGTTATCGAGGTTAGCAATTCACCCTGGTGTTGCCCAGTAGTGTTGGTGAAAAAGCCTGGTAAAGTTCGTCTCTGTTTAGATTTTCGAAAAGTCAATGCTGTTACAGTAAAAGACGCTTATCCGCTTCCGCACATAGAAGGGTTGTTGAGTCGAATTAAAGATACACATTACATATCAGGGATTGACCTGAAAGATGCGTATTGGCAAATACCACTTGACGAAGGTTCGCGAGAAAAGACAGCTTTTGCAGTACCTGGGCGACCACTTTACCAATTCAAAGTGATGCCTTTCGGGCTCAGTAATGCTGGTCAAAGTATGTGCCGATTGATTGATAAAGTGATCCCGTCAAGCTTACGCGAGAATGTATTTGTGTATCTTGACGACCTTTTAGTTTGTACGGCGGATTTCGAAAGCCACATTAAAATTCTTAATGAAGTAGCAGCCTGTCTACGGAGAGCGAACTTGACCATCAACCTTGATAAAAGCAAGTTCTGCATGCGGGAGATAAAGTACCTTGGGTATATAGTTGGACAAGGTGTCCTGAAAACCAATCCTGAAAAGATAGAAGCGATGGTGAACTTTCCGATACCAAAGACCCAAAGGCAAGTTAGGAGATTTTTAGGTTTGACTGGATGGTACAGGCGATTCATCAGAAATTATTCTGATATGGCGGCCCCGCTCACCGAATGCCTGAAAAAGAAAAATAAGTTCGAGTTTACGCCTGAAGCTCATGAAGCTTTCAATAAGTTGAGAACTGCACTTTCTTCGGCGCCCGTTTTGTCGCAACCTGATTTTAAAAAGATGTTTACCATACAGTGTGATGCTTCTTCAGAGGGAGTAGGTGGGGTAATCTTTCAATTGGATGAGGATCTGAACGAAAAACCGATCGCCTACATGTCGAAGAAACTCAATAAAGCTCAAAAAAACTATACAGTTACTGAGCTCGAATGTCTTGCAGCTGTCCTAAGCATACGAAAATTCCGTGCATACGTTGATGGATCACCTTTTAAAGTCATAACTGATCATTCGAGTCTAAAGTGGCTAATGTCCATGAAGGATTTAAGTGGGAGGTTAGCTAGGTGGAGTTTGGAACTTCAAAGATTCGACTTTGTAATCGAACATCGAAAGGGATCTCTCAACGTGGTGCCGGATACACTTTCGCGCAAGGACATGGATGAGATAGTGGCAAAGTCGTTCGATATAGATTTTGAGCTTGAGGAGGTTTCGACATGTATGTTAGGGGTGGAGGTTGACCTGGAATCGGTTGAGTTCGATTCGGAGCAATATTCCCAATTGCGAGAAAGCATCATTTCAAACCAATTAGCACTCCCGGATCTCGTTGTATCTGGTAAGTACATCTATAAAAGAGTCAGGTTTAGAAGAGGCGAAGTGAGTGAAGAGGATACACTTTGGCGTCTTTGGTTACCGGAAGCACTTACTCAGCAATGCATACGAGCTGCTCATGATACCAGATTGACTTGCCATAGCGGTTTCGCCAAAACTTACAACCGCATTCGGGAGAAATATTTTTGGCCCAAGATGGTAAGGGACGTCAAAGCGTTTGTGAGTGAGTGTGAGACGTGTAAAACCGTTAAAGCACCAAACGCAATTCTACGACCCCCGATTATTTCGCAGGTTATATCTGAAAGACCTATTCAGAGATTGTATATTGATCTCCTAGGACCATACCCCCGTACAAAACGAGGAAATGTATATGTTTTCATAGCTGTGGATCATTTTTCGAAATTTCCTTTCCTCAAAGCACTTTCGAAGGCCACTGCACCACGTATTGTGCAATATCTGGAGAGTGAGGTGTTTCATGCTTTCGGGACCCCTGAATATATTCATTCCGATAACGGACGTCAGTTTGTATCTAAAGAGTTTAAACACTTTTTGGATACGTATGGTATAAAGCACGTTCGGACGGCGTTATACTCTCCGCAAGCTAACATTTCTGAAAGAGTTAATCGTAGTTTACTGAGTAAGCTGAGGGTACTTATATCCGAGGAACAGAACGATTGGGATGATCATCTGTCCAGCATCGCATGCGCTTTGCGTTCGGATACGCATGAATCAATTGGCTGTCAGCCTTATTTTGCGCTTTTTGGACAGAATATGATTTCCCATGGTTCTGCTTATCGAATATTGCGTGACCTTAAAGCTCTATCAGAACCCGAAATGTTAGTTGCGTCACGAGAAGCTAAAACCACCCTAGCAAGACAAAAGTTATCGGACAATGTATTCAGGGCATACGTTAAGAGTAAAAACACATATAACTCACGATCTAGAACGGTTACGTACCGAATTGGTCAGGAGGTGTTTCATCGCAATTTCGCTCAAAGCAGCTTCATCAAAGGTGTCAATGCTAAGTTGCTCCCAAAATTCTTAAAGTCTCGTATTCGTAGGGTCATCGGCAACTGCATGTACGAATTGGAGACACGGCAAGGCAAACCAATTGGCATTTTCCAGGCCAAAGACATCCGACAGTAGATACCTGCAAAAATAAAACAAAAACCTCACAAAGTATCGAAACATACGCTAGTCAACTCATTTCACTTATCTGAATTTGACATTTTATTTTTCTTTCTGCCCGGCTTTAAGTGGGTTCAGTACCCACGTTGGTAGTTTAACTTAGAAGTCATGAAGGCTTTTGTTGGCCTAGTTTTTTTTAACTCTTCATCTTTCAGGCTCACAACTTAGGCTGCACAGTTTTCTGTTTGCTTATATTTGCCCTCGGAAGGCTTCTTTAAAGCGCATTATGGCTAAAACACTGTATTTTTTTTATCATGCCCGATAGCAACCAATACGATATACGACCGACGAGACGTCCTATACGCGTGGGTTCGTTTGCTCGAAATATATTAACGTAATATATTTGAAGCAAAGCCCTGTAACGAATTTATACGAATGTATTAACGAAATTAAAACAATTACAAAAAACAAGTCGCGCACGAATTGCAATTTGCAATTTTTTTTTTTGGTAAACAAAAATAGGAATGACAGATCTAAACGTCATTTGTCAAATTCCCTTTTTCTTTTGGTAAAGAAAAATTCCCTGTATTTTTGTAGGGATATATCTGCACTATTTACACGATGCTTAAGCAATATGTTGCGAAAGATTGTTGCGGTATAAGCCGCACCAATATAAATAAAGCTAAACGGGGAATTAAGAGAGGCAAACGGGATGTATGTGGGTGTTCCTACTGTTAAGTGAAAGTTCCCGTGATTACGGACACTCGGTATTAGAGTTAGTTCCAGTTTGATACTCATACAGTTCGGAATAGTGTTTGAAAAATTACGAAAGTAAAAAGTCGAGCTAACAAAGTATCAAGGACAAAGAAACAAGAACAAGTTAAGAAGAACAAAGAACAGCCAAAGGGCTTATAAAATTTATAATTTGTGAAATTGATACAAGTTGGAAACCACGAAGGGAAATAAAATTCCTGAAAGAAATTTTCGAGTAAATTTCCTACTAAATTATACCAGGAAGTTCTAACTCGTAAAGGAAGTAATTATAGGAAAAATTTTCCTATTGAGAAGTGAGGTTCCTGTAGTGGCTGCATTTCGGCTAATTCGGGAACATAAAAATTCCAGCAGCAGAGAGGCGCTGAGATAAAGGGGTTCGCGTCTGAAACGAGCGAACGTGGAACCTATTTACTATCGAATTCAAATTCGTATTTTAATTTTTTTTTTTTACTGAAATTGCTTCTGCTTAAAAATTAACGTAATTACGAAAGAAGAAGTTAACTTCAAAGGAAATCTGTTGGTGCAGGCATATGCACTGATGAGATTATATTTTTTTTATATAGATAATCAAGATTTCAAAGAAATTTCAATTCAGAACTTAAAAACAATATTATAAGTGTCAGAAAATTGTGTAAAGTGTGAGACAGGTACCACCGTTGGAGCAACCTTTTTGCTGTGATCACATCAACGAGGAGGCTGCGTAAGTTCGGGTGAGTTTTTTGATATCTGTCCTTTTTGTTATAACCATATATTGATTTTTATATTCGGAAAGATTGAATTTCTGGGGCAAGGGATTTTTATATTGAGGGGATTTTAATATTAATAATTGAATATCTACAAAAGAGGAAGAGAGAAAATTCCAAGTAATTTTGGGAATCAAAAAGTGGTGTATAGAAACACTCACAGATTTTTTTTGCGAAAATATAACTTCTTTCCTTGTTTCAACGTAAAAACCTACATATAGCGAAATTGAAAGAATTGTTTTAGTGAATTGATACATATTCACACTTGAATTATATAAACAATCTCAAATACATACATATATATATCTTTTTTTGAATAGAAGCACTATAGCTATAAATAATAAAAACTTTATATGATTGATTCAATTTATTTTCCGTAATCGAACATGAATCTCTATCAAAATAAAATTGATTAATGAAAATTGATGAAACATAATGGGGTTTAACTGAAGAGGTTATAGAAGGATGAGGATGATGGAATAGGGTGAGTTGAAAGATAAGCTAAGATGCCAGTTAAGGGATACCTTGGCGGATATGGTATCATGGAAGGGAGGGTATAGAAGAGATTTTCCGCAAGCAAACAACATCATTGCTAAGACTGGCATGATCATTTTTGGGACGGGTGTCCAGGGTCAAAGTACCTACCCCACCGACGAGCTAAAATATAGGGAACTAGCATGCCAGCATAGACCCGACATGCCAACAAAAGCCCGTTTCATAGGCTTTTCAAAAGAAAAGCCGAAGTAATGGGAAAAATGATGGTTAGACAACACAAACAAATGGAGTACACACACTAATAGACGACACAACCAAGTCTCAATCGCTCTTGGCAAGAGTAACTGTACATCACAGAGCTTTGAGTTCTCAGTATCGTTTTGTGCTACCTCTTCCGGTTACACGACTCACTTTAAGATTCTTCGGGGTCATCGTGGTATGGTTTAAGGTCTTTTACATTCCAAGTACCCTTTTCAGCACCATTTTCGTGTATTAGGACATAAGTCCATGGCGAAACTCTTTTTTTGATTTTAAATGGCCCAACAAACTTTGGAGCCAGCTTAGCGGCATCAGAAAGGGTGAAATTTCTTCTCCAAACCAACTCGTTTGGGAAGTACTTCACGTCCCTTCTGCGAAGATTGTAAATTTTCTTGGCTGCTGCTTGTAACTTTTTACCTATATCTTCCTTAAGCTTCCTAAATCTAGTTTCTATTTCGCCCATGTCCATTTGCCCCCGAGTGGTATTATTCAAAGACTTGTCGGGAGGTTTAACGCTCGCGAGCCCTGACCCGGAGGCAACCATCGTCCTCCCGAATATAGCATAAAATGGTGATACCCCTAATACCTCATGTTGGGAAGTGCGTATAGGTACTACAGGCCACTTTCGCCAACTGAGAATCCCAATCCCTGTGGTTGTCCGACACATAAGCTCTTAGTGTAGTTTTCAGTATTTGGTTTATCGGGATTCGCCTGTGGATGGTAGTGTGCAGTGAATTTTAACGATGACCTATACCCTTCACATAAGGACTTCAACTCCCTACTTTTGAATTGCGGACTATTATCACAAATAATAATTTTTGGAACCCCGAACAATAAGAAGACATTGTCTTCCAGTTCTTTGCACACAGCCTTCGCTGTTGCAGACCGTAAAGGGAACGATAAAGGAAACTTGGTGAAATAGTCAACGACAGTAAAAATATGCATAAAACCCCTACTCGATTTTGGAAGAGGACCGACAAGGTCAATATAAATCATTTCGAACGGATTGGTAACCCCTTTTCTCTCCGTCATCAGACCAGCCGGTTTGTCATGCTCTGGCTTCACACTTTGACACACTTTGCAGTTTCTTGTTATGTTCGACCTCATCTTAGGCCAATAAAACCTATCCTCTATCCTAGCAAATGTTTTCCTAACCCCCATATGCCCTGCGAGTGGATTGTCATGAAAATTCTCAAGAATCTTTTTCCTATCACTTTTACCTACAACTATTCCATTCATTACTATCCCTAACTAAAATGTGTTTTGCCTTAACATACTTATATAAAACTCCATTTTCTATCCTCCATGCTGGAAATGCTAATGCATTCTCTTCGATTTTCTCATATTCACAAGCCAAGGATCCAAACTGCTTTCCGTAATCCCGGATTAAACCGGTACACTTCTTGAAAGCATATCTCTAACAACATGGTCCTTGCCTTTTCTGTGAACAATCTCAAAATCAAACTGTTGTAATCTAACAGTCCATCGCGCCAACCTACCTACAGGATCTTTTAATTTACTGAGCCAGACCAATGAATAATGATCCGTAACAACAGTAAACCTAACTCCCTCCAATTATGGCAAGAGTTTCTCTATTACCCAAAGAACAGCAAGGCATTCTTTTTCCGTGGTAGAATAATTTCGTTCGCATCTGTTAAGCGATCTGCTCAAGTAGCAGACCACCTTCTCTCTATCGTCGAACGTTTGGCTAAGAACTGCTCCAACCCCGAAATCCGAAGCATCTGTTTGAACAACATGTGGCTTCGTAAAGTCTGGGTAGGTCAGGATCGGAGCTGCCACTAAACATTCTGCCTTTCTGAATAAATAGAATGTAATAAATCTGTTACCAAACTAGCGAAATTTGGTAAAAACCTCCTATACCAAGAAACTGTCCCTATAAATGACCTAACTTCCTTTACCGTTTTCGGTGCGGGGATTCCTAACATGCTCTCTACTTTTTCCGGGTCCATATGCAAACCGTTGCGGTCCACAACATAACCCAGGATTTTTAAAGATTGCCTACAAAAATTGCATTTTTCCCTACCTACTTTTAAGCCTGCCTGAATCAATCTTTCAAAAACCTCATCTAAAATATCTACATGCTTTTCAAAACTGTCTGTCACGATGATAATATCATCGAGATAGACAAATACAAAAAGTTCTAGCTCTGCCACGTCGCTGGTGCATTGTGCAACCCGAAGGGCATTCGAAGGAATTGGAATAGGCCGCGACCAGGGACCGTAAAAGCCGTATAATGCCTGGATTCCTCCTCCATAGGAATTTGCCAATAATATGCAGATTTAATGTCCAAGGATGATAGAAACTTTGCATTACTAAGCCTATCTAAAATTGCTGAAATATAAGGGAGGGCGTAAGCGTCCCTATCTGTAACTCCGTTGAGTTTCCTATAATCGATGCAGAACCTAGAAGTATTATCCTTCTTTTTCACCATCACGATGGGAGAAACCCAAGGACTGTTAGATTTTTCGATGACCCCATTCGTTCATCTAACTCCTTATCTATGAACTTCTGGATGACCGGAGAATCCGGATAATACCTTTGTTTTATAGGTTCTGACTGGGTCCTAATTTTGTGCTTCACCATTTGTGTGCACCCTAATCCCTCAGGCATTTCGCTAAAAACCCTATCCAAAAATTTACCTAACTCTGACTTCTGTGTCTCGTCTAAATCCGACTGATGTATTGCATCCGATACTGACGTCAAAGCATCTTGCGCCGAAAAGTCCCACTCCCCTGATTTTAAATCCGCAACATTGCTCGACAGAGCCCAAAAATCTGCTGTTAACATCAACATGTGAGGAATACTGGGAATGACAAGACACTCTATAAGTACCACTTTCCCCTCAATAGTAAGAGGAAGCGTTACTACTCCTATAACCTCAACTACTTTTCCATCCGCTAACGTTACCCTATCAATTTTTTTTTTTTCCTAACCAACTTTATCCCTAATCCTGCTAACATATTCCACCCTTCCCTACATATAATGATCGCCAGTAGGCGACCTTACCTGCTTCAACGACGCTCTCGTCCTACTGACCCAAGAGCGCGTCTCACGTTTCCCGAACTGCCAGGACAGTTGCTTCGATCAACTCCCTGTTAAACACAGGTCTACCATCGGTTGATGGAACTGGACGCACAGCAACTTCGCGACTTGTTCGGTTGTTATCGGAAACATCCAGAACATCGGGGGTATCAACACCCACATAGGCCAGATCCGGCTCAAGTAGGTTTCGGTTTTTAACATTTGGTGGTGGAACATACGACTTTACATTAGCCCTAACAGTTTCAAGACTGCGCCCTAAGCTAACTAAATCAGAGACACAAACAGTTTTAGCCAAACCAAGCTGTGTTTGGTAAAAGGGAGTAAGATTCTTTTGAATCATACATAACCTTCTACCCACCGAAATAGGTTCAGAAAGCCTTCCGAACATATAACGACTTCGATTTCGGGCGAGCTCTCTCCAGTTTCGCACTCAAGTCGGTTGAGGTCTTCATCCACTTGATTGCGCCACCTAAGACGAGGTCTTCCCCTTCCGCGATTTCCCTGCAATGTGCTTTCGAACACCCGACGAGCCGGAGCGTTTGGGTCCATCCGCTCTACATGATCCAACCATCGTAGCCTCGCGATGCGTACTCTTCTGGCTATGCCCATGTCGCGGTACAGCTCATACAGCTCGTTGTTGTATCTTCTTCTTCACACATTGTCTTCGCATACGGGACCAAAGATCATTCGGAGAATTTTTCTTTCGAAACGACCAAGGGTTTCCTCATCCTGGTGAATGGGCGTTGTACTATTCGGGTAGACTTTGACTGGTGCCAACTTGGCGGCGCCCAGATGTTACAACTTATAGTACATGTCAATTGTGCTTTCTATACCTCCTCGCGGTATCCACTGGGCCCTGGGATGCTCCGTTCAGAGCTGACCTGCTAAACTAGTAAGTGCGAGTGTTGAGAAAGGAATGCGGACAAAAGAATTGTAACGTTTGGAATTTTTTTATTCACATGTCAGCTACGTCGGACTATGCGTATATAGGTGGGTGTATTCATAGAAGAAAAGAAAACAACCCTCTCTTCAATGATCAGGTCCTACGTCATCTGTGACGCATATACTATGAATTTTTATCGACCTACTTCTCACACGCAAGCAACACCTGCCGACATGTTCTTCCCTCCACCATACGACCACAGAAACATGAGCTGACGTTAGATTCGACCTATCCCATCTCCCAGACACCTGACACCTCGGACTCGGCCAGACCACTACCCTTCTCACACTCACGTCTATCCTTCGGATATGCTCAGATGTTTGTCATACCCTTAACATTCCCAAACACCATTTAATACCATACACCTTACACGACCTAATAACATCCTCATCTAAAACTCGGCCTTTAACCCCTCGTTTCATACTCATACTCATAGTGTCAAAGGATTGATTCACGGCCACCGGAGTGGAAGACTAGAAATCCCAAAAATTATAGTCGGAACCACCCCAACGTCTAGTTTTAGGCGTAGACTTCTGGCGAGAGTTCCATCTCGCGCCGCATATAATCTCAGGAATTTCGGGAATCCTACCCGGCGACCCAAATGAAAGATCCACCAACCAAATAAAGTTGCACACTGAAGAGTACAGTAGGCTTCAAGAGGTTATTCGCAGTTTTCCTTCTTTCGCAGTCCAAGGACTCGGGAAAACGAACTTAGTTGAATTGAATTGAATTGAATGATGTTTATTTAGCTTTAAAAGCCATTTAATTTTGATTTTTTACATTTTTTCACTTATATTCTATAGGAGTCTTAAACTACATACATATATTATAAAATATATACATATTTTTAAATTGTTATAAGAAACTTTTTTTTTTTTCCTTTTTTAAATATTCATGCTTTTTACATAACAGATAAGTTTTTGTTTGAAAAGGTTAAAATTACTTAAATTTTTGATTTCATTCGGTAGGTTATTAAAATCTTGAAAACCCACACAAAATATTGTTCGCTGCCCTCTTGAACCCTCTTGAACGAGCTGTTCTTTGGTCATTGCTATTTCTTAGGTTGTAATTCACAACATCACTAACAAGCGTAAAATTATAACATAAATAACCAGGTAACATATTATTTTTTATTTTGAACACAAATGTCATGCACAACATAAAAAGTCTTTGATTTACATTCATCCATTTAAGTCTGTTTAACATATTTTGTATTGGTTATCTGTTACATTTCAGAATTAATCTCATCATTTTATTTTGCTGTAATTGCAGTCTATTTTTATGACTTTGTGGACACAAGTACAATAAACTAGCAAAATAATCAAAATGTGGTTTAATTAATACATTGGACAAATTAACAGCCATACTCATAGATATATTTTTTGACAGTTGACAGTTTGCCTAATCAATGGAGGGAAAGTTTTCTTCTTCCAATGTACAAGGGAAAGGGAGATACCAGAAGCTGTGACAACTATCGTTCGATCAAGTTGATGTCCCACACTATGAAGATCGTTGAGCGGGTTTTGGATAGCCGACTGCGGAAAATAATAAGGCTGTCTGATGACCAATGCGGGTTTGTCGCGGGTAAGTCAACTACAGACGCAATCCAAAGTATAAGGATCATTATGGAAAAACACCGAGATGCCTTAGAGGATTTGCATATTGTGTTGGTTGACTTCGAAAAAGCATTCGATCGACAACCACGAGATCTGATATGGGTGGCCCTCAGACACCGAGGAGTTCCTGAAGCCTATGTGCGAATAATTATGGACATGTAC
This sequence comes from Melanostoma scalare, assembly GCA_949752695.1. Taxonomy (NCBI): domain Eukaryota; kingdom Metazoa; phylum Arthropoda; class Insecta; order Diptera; family Syrphidae; genus Melanostoma; species Melanostoma scalare. Next base: position 105,866,776 of record OX456984.1, on the reverse strand, counting down.
GATGGAGCAGTTACAAAAGTGAGATGTCCAGCTAGAGTCACCGAAGAATTCCAAATAACAGTAGGTGTACATCAGGGAAGTGTCTTGAGTCCACTGCTCTTTATTGCTGTTCTGGATTATTTGCTCGAAGGAAAAGTAACGGACAATAAAGTACAATAATTATTCTTTGCTGACGATGGAGCCATCATAAGCGAGGATCCTACATCCCTGCAACGAGCACTTGACGTTTGGATTGATGTTCTGGAAGGAAATGGGTACCGTATTAGCGCAAAAAAGACTGAATACCTGTGCTGCCCTTTTTCTGATCCAGACAAGCCTATTCCAGACATTTATTTGAATGGAAATGTGCTTCCCAAGTGTGAAAAGTTTAAATATCTGGGATCTATGATCAATAGTGAAGCAACTTGTGATGACGACATCAATCATCGAGTAAGCGTAGGGTGGATGAAGTGGCGAGAAAACTCCGCTATCTTCTGTGATCGAAAAATGCCCCCTAAGCTGAAGGGAAGACTCTACACAGCAGTTGTCCGTCCAGCTCTGACATACGGTTCACAATGTTGGACAATGTACAAAAAGTATGAGAGCAAATTGACGGCAGCCGAAATGAAGATGCTTCGGATGACAGCAGGAGTAACAAAGCTTGATCGAATTAGAAGTACTAAGATCCGTGGAAGCCTTCATGTCAAAAGTACCATCTTGGACAAAATTCAGCACAACCGGCTCAGTTGGTATTGTCATGTTCAAAGGAGAGATCCGCAGAACCCCGTCCAAAAGGCAATATCGTACAACGTTTCAACAAATTCGCGACGAAAAAGAAAAGGCAGGCCAAAACACTCCTGGTACAAGCAAATGCAAAAACAGCAGCATTTGGTTGGCCTCAGACATGGAACAATCCAAAACCGGGAGGCTTGCCGACGCTTTCTGAGGTCAACGCGGCGTACCCCACAGGCGGATCACTAGTGTGAAGCAGAAAAGTGGGAGAGTTGTGATCGCTTCAATATCACTACTCGTAACGCCGGAAATGAAGAAGAAGAAGACTCATAGATATATTTTTTCTAATCTTTCGCAATACACCAATTTTTTGGATATTTTTTTACAAATATAGTTTATGTGTTCCGTAAAGTTAAGTTGTTCGTCCAGAATAATACCAAGATATTTTATTTGTTTAATTTGTTCAATTTGTTCATTATTTATAGTTACGTTAGTTGAAACATTATTGTGAGACACACTTACAACACTGCTTCGAAACACCATACATTTAGTTTTATTTACATTAAGGACCAGCCTATTCATTTTCATTCACATACTAATTCTCTCCAGATCTTGGTTTAGGGTTTCTGCACCATCAGTTAGGTCCAGCAACATATACAAGTCCGTCATCAGCAAACAATACCAGTTTTGATGAAATTATTACTTTGTTCATATCGTTTATGAACATGAGGAATAACCACACTCCAAGTATTGTACCTTGTGGTATCCCTATGTTCACTTCAATTTGTGGTGATATAACCCCATTCACTGAGGTTTGCTGTGTTCTTCCATGTAAAAATGATTAAAACCATTTGAACTCAGTAGACTTTATTCCGAAATACTTATTTTTTTAATAAAACTAAATGATTTACAGTTTCAAAAGCTCTTTTTTTTGGTTTGCACGAAAACCAGATTGATTGATAATAAGAAGATTTTCGTTTTCTAAATAATTTTGCAACTGATTTACAACACACTTTTCAATAATTTTCTCATATAACGGCATCATATTTATTGGACGAAAGTCACTGAGCATTTTGGGATTAGGTATCTTTTTCGTTGGTATTACTAGGGATTCTTTCCAGGATTGTGGAAAAACACCTGCACTTAAGGAAATTTTAATGATTCTTGTTAATACGGGACCAATTATAGATATTGAATCCTTAAACATGTTTACACTCATATAGTTAAAATCTCTTTTTTTATTTATCAAGTTCATTGCACTGATAATGTTTTCTAGGCTAATTTGATTAAGCTTAAAGTCTGTATTGCACTCTTCTAATAAATTTTCATAATCACAAAATATCACAGATCGAACCATTTTCAATTTGAACACTTGATATTCCATCATTATCATTCTTTAAAACATATTTTTTAAGATTTTTCCACATGTCTTTCTGTGTACTTGCATTTACGATTTTAGTTCTTAATAAAGTTTGATTTCGCGATACTTAGAGCTTTTTTATACTGGTTTCGATATTGATGGTATCCCACCCAATCTCCTTCAATATTACTTATGACTGCTTGTCTGTAAAGTCTTATTTTTATACTTTTCATATTATTTAACTCATAGGTAAACCACTCTGCATTTTTAAAAGGCACTTCCTTCTCTTTGACCTTGGATTTTACTACTGATTTAATATTATGTACAAATTCATCACACAAAACATTTAGACTAAGCAATTGGTCACCTTCAAAATTATTAAATAGAGGAATATCCGACAATTTCAACATAAACAAATTTTGATCAAATTTCAAAAGTTCAACACAGTATAGATACGGGTGATGCCACTCCTATCAAGCAGAGGTATTACGCGATTTCTCCAGCGATACAATCCCTGATGTACGCGGAATTGGATCGGATGCTTTCGTTGGGGGTCATCGAAGAGAGTTCCAGCGCTGCTTGGCAAGAACCGACTGTGTCTGGACTTTCGAAAGGTGAACTCGGTAACCAAGAAAGATGCGAGGCCGATTCCACATATTGAGGGACTGTTAGCACGCCTTTCAGATACACGTTTTATTTCAAGCGTAGATCTGAAAGATGCGTTCTGGCAGATACCGCTGGAGGAATCGTCGAGAGAAAAGACAGCATTTCAGGTACCAGACCGACGTTTATACCAGTTCAAGGTCATGCCATTCGGTCTATGTAACGCTGCGCAAAGACTGAGCTACCTAATGAGTCGTGTAATCCCAACAGAGTTACAAGATTGAGTTTTTGTCTATCTCGATGATCTCTTGGTTGTGTCCAAGGATTTCAACGAGCACCTCCGGATACTGAAATTAGTTAGTGAATGATTGACTAAGGCTGGCCTGACCATCAATGTCGAAAATGATGAGCTTTACTATCTTGGATATAAGGTAGGACAAGGATGTTTAAAAGCTGACCCCGACAAAATTGCAGCAATCACAGAATTTCCAGAGCCGACAACGACTCGTCAAGTCCGACATTTCTTGGGCATGTCAGGTTGGTACCGGAGATTCGTAATTTCTCCACTCTTGCCGCACCGTTGAACGATACATTAAATAAAGGTCAAGCGTTCAAGCTCAGTCCAGAAGCTGTTGAAGCCTTCCAAACTATCAAGCAGGCGTTAACGTAAGCACCCGTCTTGTTAAATCCTGATTTCTCAAAAGAGTTTGTTTATTGTTTGCAAAAATTAACCTGTGAAGAGTTTGTTATTTTGTGTGATGCATCGGCATCTGGTATCGGATGCGTTCTCTGTCAACGGAATGAGGAAGGGGCGGAGCAGCCAATTTACTAATTCTCCCAGAAACTGAACGCAGAGAAGTTATTCGGTTACCGAGCGCGAATGTCTCGCGGCTTTTCTGGGAATCCAGAAATTTAGATCTTATGTTGAGGGATACCGTTTTCGAGTAATCACGGACCATTCCAGTCTGAAATGGCTGATGAGTCTTAAGGATCCTACCGGGAGGTTGGCCAGGTGGAGCATGCGTCTCCAAGGATTCGACTTCGTGGTAGAGCATCGGAAAGGAACGCTAAATGTCGTGCCCGACGCACTGTCGAGGGTTTATGAAGAAGATGAATTAACAGTAGAAGCGTTTCTCTCATGTCTGTCACGGGGTGAAACCACGGAAGTGCTCCACATTGATCTAGACGATCCATCTTTTAAGTCAGAAGGTTACCTTGAACTCATCAGTCATATCAATCGGGAACAGGAACGTTTTCCAGATCTCATAGTATCAGAAGGGTTTATGTATATAAACGCACTAGGCATATAGTAGGCAATCCCTTGGCCGACGATCTGATTTGGAAATTGTGGGTCCCGACAGAAATGACGGATTCTTTAATTTCACTGGCTCACAATCCTCCTCGCGCTTCGCATGGTGGCGTAGTTAAAACACTATATAGGTTACGAGAGAGATTCTATTGGCCGAACATGTGCGCACAGGTGAAGACTTTCGTTGACCGGTGTGAAACATTCAAAACAACTAAAGTGTCAAATATGACGCTACGAACAGAAATGGGAAGTATTTTCCAAGTGGAGAGGCCATTCAAACATTTATATGTTGATTTCCTCGGACCTTACCCCAGGTCAAGAAGTCGAAATACTGTCATAGTGATCGTATTGGATCAACTCACGAAGTTTGTTTTTATCACGGAAAGCCACAGCTGAAAATGTAGTTAAATTTCTTCGAGATGAAGTTTTCCTGATTTATGGAGTGCCGGAGAGTATTCTCTCCGACAATAGCACTCAGTTTATCGGTAAAGAATTTCAGAAGTTAGTTGACGCTTTCGGAATCAAACACTACCGGACGGCAGTGTATGCTCCTCAGTCAAACGCTAGTGAGCGCGTTAACCGCTCAATCCTGGCGGCCATTAGATCGTATGTGGATCCTCGTCAAACCAATTGGGATGCCCATTTGTCTTCGATTAGCAGTGCGTTACGCACGAGCGTACATTCGACTCTCACGATGTCCTCGTATGAAGCCTTATTTGGTCAACGAATGATAGAACATGGGGCAGATTATCGCTTGTTAAGAGACCTAAACGGACTGAACCATTCGGAAATAGATTGGCTACCATAGGTAGCGAAAATGAATATTCTCCACTCCTATTTAAAATCCGCTTTGGAAAAAACTCATGAAGCTTACGAAAAAACGTATAACCTTCGCAGCAGGAAAATTGAATTCAAAGTAGGAGACGAAATTTTCAAAAAGAACCACATTTTGAGCGACGCGGCTAAGCACATAAGTGCTAAATTTAAACCTATACGACGAGAGGATGAGGAGTCAGAGAGTGGAGCTAATGCAACTGACAAGACTCAGGAACTTTATCACCAAATCTCCGGACAAAATAGCCTCCAACCCCCCGTCCTTGGTGACATACCTCTAACAAGAAAACTATTCATCCTACCGAAACGGTCTCCAAAAAAAAACTTCAAACCCAAAAAATTTTTCTACCACCAAAATCCACTCAACTTTTCCTAAAACTCATAGGTCAACCTAACACAACGAAAATCTTCCCTTCGGTCGCGTTGGGCGCCATCTGTAACGTTTGGAATCTTTTATTAACATGTCGGCTACGTCGGACTATGCGTATATAGGTGGGTGTATTCATAGAAGAAAAGAAAACAACCCTCTCTTCAATGATCAGGTCCTACGTCATCCGTAACGCATATACTATGAATTTTTATCGACCTACTTCACACACGCAAGCAACACCTGCCGACGTGTTCTTGTTCTGAGATCATAGACTGGCGTTACATATTTTTATCCTGCAGATCTGGGTTCTGGTGTTCTGAACCCTAAATGAATTCTCACGCCTCGAAAAATGACGCTTGGAAACAAAGTTTTTATCGTTGTTTTAACGCACGCCCGGAACTCCGTCAAAGCTCAAAGGGAACACAACTAACACTTTTATTGTTGCGTTAAATTTATCTGTTTTATTTTATTTTTTTTGTATGTTTTCTTCTTCCGTATAATTCTGGCTTCAATTTTACTCTTTCGATATACATATATATAATTCCTTTTAGTCACTTTTGGGGTGTTTTTCAGTCTAAAGGGCAATTCACATGAGCGCGACCAACGAACGACGAAAAAATCAAGAAATGTGATTTTAAGTACCTTACAAGCATAAATTCCTCACGATTTTTTTAGGAAACGATGACAATATAGTTCATACTTATTTTTTGGTGAACAAACTCTTATTTTTGTGCCTAAGCTTTTGGGAATAGAGAAAATAAATTTATTCGTTAGGGGCCGTCCATAAAATACGTTCGCATACAGGGGGGAGGGAGGGGTCTCGCTGAGTGTGACAAGATGTGACAACGGGGGAGGGGGGGTCTACGGCAACGTAACGTTCGCCCTTCATCAAAAAATTTTACTGCAGTATTTCTTTCGACTAGTTTTTTTTTAAATCGTTGTCATGATAAAAATCATTAATTTCGTATTAGTAAATATACAGACATTTAAATGCATATATTTTTAAAACAATAAATTGTAACTCAATATATTCACTAATGTTTATTTTTTTAAACATGAGCGCTAGCTCTTCGGTGCGTCTCTAGCGTTTTTGACTTGGCTCTAGCGGCATTGGAATCCGTAAAATATATTTGTTAATTTATTATAAAAAAAGTTTTAAACTTACAACTGCACTATCAATTAAAATTTATCATGCGCAAGGGGGGGGGGGGGGGGGGGTCTAAGCTTTTGTGACGTAATATTCACAGGGGGTCACAGAAAGTGTGACACAGCGTGACACTGGGGGAGGGGGGGTTCAAAAAAACCTGATTTTAGTGTGACGTATTTTATGGACGGCCCCTTACGAATAAAATTTATTCGTTACGAATAAAATTTATTCGTAACTTCTTTAATTTAAGGCACAAAAAGAGAAATTTATCGATCTAAAAATAAGTATGAACTATATTTCCATCGTTTCCTAAAAAATTCGTGAGGAATTAATGCTCGTAAGGTACTTAAAATCACATTTCTTGATATATTCGTCGTTCGTTGGTCGCACTCATGTGAATTCACTTTAAGGCCGGAATACAAATGGCCGAACGAAATTGTACTTACGTACCCATAAAGTAAACTAAAGCACATGTGCTGACAATCGAGGTGTGCGCTTCCGATTCAGCGCGACGTTGCCAGACAAGCAAAAACATTGAATCTGAGGGTGCGGGCACATGAGAAAATAGTTTTCGACCGAATGTCGAGAGTTATTATAAGTATTTAGTTGCACTTTCAAGCCAACCAAGAAAATTTCCTTACAGAATTGTGATCAATGAATTCGGATGAATTCGAATGACAGAATAAACGGTAGACTTCAACAGTCAAAAAAGCAGAAACCCCTGAATAAATACTACAACATATTTGGTTTAAAGGTTTTTCAGGGTCTTTCAATACTAGGACATGGTATTGAAGTATAGTTGGTGTCGGATGAGCTCCTGGTGAGCCATCGGCAGCACTCACACCCCTGCAGCAGGGTACTGACACTGGATATTCCAGCCCTTTGTGTCCGAAGGGATCCAAAAGACCCTGGCCCTCCAGGTTGGGGGTTGTGCGTAGGGTTAACTACCCAACCACGTTAAAAAGACCTTGTTCTCGAAGAAACATATGAGCAGTGCCCTAGACACGGCGTGAAAATCGTTCTTGGCGATTTTAACGCAAAGCTAGGGAAGGAAGACATCTTTGGAAACACAATCGGTAAGCATAGCCTCCATGACAAAACCTCCGAAAACGGACTGAGGCTGAGGCGGGGCTAAATCTTGTTGTAAGTAGTACACGCTTCCCGCATCTCAAAATTCATAAAGGTACATGGCGATCTCCAGATCAATTAACCGTCAACCAAATTGACCATGTTGCGATCGACGCAAGGCACTCTTCCAGTGTGCTAGATGTCCGAACTTTCCGAGGGACCAACTTTGACTCGGACCACTACCCTGTTGTAGCCAAGGTACGAATGAGGATATAGTGTTCTTGACCTGCACGAACTAACGCTGTGAAGAGATATGACGTCGGAAAGCTACAATCGCAAGAGATTGTCAATGCCTTTTCCAATCGAGTGTCCCTTCAATTATTCTTGAATCCCATGCCTCTAGCATTAAGTATTGAAGACCAGTGGCAGCAATGCCAAGAAGCCTTCAGAACCGCTGCCTCTGAGGTTCTGGGTTTCACTCGGCCACCAAAACGAAACCCATGGTTTGATGAAGAATGCAGGCAGGCAAATGCAGACAAACAAAATGCACGACAAATGCTGATGCAAAAGCGAACAAGGGCTGTTTACGATCAGTATAACGAGATCTACAAGGAGAAAAGAAGGGAAGAACACCGACTTCTCAAAAAGAAAAAGAAAAAGAGATTCGGAAGTTTTACGAAAAGGTAAAAAGATTTTGCCAGGGTGGCAAACCCCGAACTCAAGCCTGTAAAGACCAGCAGGGAAACATAGTTATAGAGTCACAGTCAGTATCTGGAAAGATCATTTCTGCAGACTGCTTAACGGCGATGAGGACACAAATTCCACTGTCAGGCAGATTGCCCCATTCAGCTTTGACGATGATCAAGAATGCCGTCCTCCCGACCTAGAGGAAGTTAAGCTTGCCATATGCAAACTTAAATCATGTTAGACTGCAGGTGCAGATGGCCTTGATACCGAACTTTACAAGGCAGCTGGAGACCAGTTGGCAAGGAGCATGCACCAGCTGATCTGCATGATATGGTCGGAAGAAAGCATGTCCGATGAATGGAACCTCAGTATCGTATGCCCGATCCTAAAGAAGGGAGACCCTCACAATTGCGCCAATTATAGAGGGATAAGCCTCCTTAACGTCGCTTATAAGATTTTGTCTGCTGTAATATGTGAACGTCTGAAACCCCACGTCATCAACTTGATAGGTCCTTATCAATGTGGTTTTAGACCAGAGAAGTCCACAATAGACCAAATTTTCACATTACGGCAGATCTTGGAAAAAATCCGAGAACATACTATCGATATTCACCATCTCTTTATAGATTTCAAGGCCGCGTATGACAGTATTTACAGAGACGAGCTGTATAGAGCCATGTTTAGTTTCGGCATCCCTGCAAAACTCTTACGACTATTCAGGATGACTTTGGATTATTCACGCTGTTCCGTCAAGATTTAATTCAATGGGGGGCTTGAACGCCGTTATTTTCCAAATAAGAATTTCTGTTTTTATGTGCAATCAGCTATAATATACATAAGCAATAGGTTATTCAACAGTTGACCACATCTTCGTGCTTAAAAGTATTGCGAATTCATTTCTTACCAAAGGAAAGAAACTGTACACGTTTTTTGTTGACTTTAAGGCGGCTTTTGATACAGTTGATAGACAAGCCCGCATGTACAAACTTTATAGCATAGGAATGTCAATGAAGTTTGGAAGAGTTATCAAAAACCTTTATGAAAACACACTGGCCAAAGTATGGAATGGTGAAGAGTTGTCAGGGTGGTTTGAAACAAAATCAGGAGTCAGACAAGGTTGTACAATGAGTCCAAGCCTGTTTGCTTTATTTATTGAAGATCTAGTAGACTTTCTACCCTGTGGGATTGAATACGCAGGCCATAGAGTTAAGGCATTACTTTTCGCGGATGATATCGTACTTTTGGCACCATCACCTGAATCGTTGCAGCTAATGATAAACCGGCTATCAAAATACTGTATGCTTTGGAGTCTGGTTGTGAATTTGGATAAATCCAAAATTATGATCTTCAGGGAAGGAGGAGGACGATATTGCATGAACGAAAAATGGCAATATAATGGAGAGAGCATTGAAATTGTCAAGGATTTTAAATACTTGGGAGTTTACTTCACGAGAAATTTAAGTATGGAGAGGCATTTAAAGGAAAAGCTCACAAAAGCAAAAGGCACAATCAGCGCATCGTGGAATAGATGCTAGATAGAACAACAAAAATATTGCCCATAGCAGTAAGTTCAAGATATTCGAAGCTATATCGGAATCTATTTTGCTCTACGCAGCGCAAACTTGGGGGACAAAAAGGTATGAAACAGTGGAGAAACTATTGCGCTACTACATCAAGCGAATTTTTAGACTGCCTCCCAATATGCCAAATTATATGATAGCATTGGAAACAGGCTTATCACCCCTTTTCATTCGAACTTTAAAAATGCAAGTGGATTATGTTCTGAAATTAATGAAAATGGATAATCACCGGCTACCAAAGATAGCAGCTCTACAAGATATACGAACCAGATCAAGTTGGTATGCAGATTGGATGGACCTTGCTAGAGACTGTAAGATAGTCCTAAATCTTAATAGTCCGGACTACGATGATTGGAAGAGGTCCCTTTACCAGCTAATATCAGCAGCGGATACAAAATATAGAGCAAAATGTTTAAATGACGCGGCAGGATTTCTTTACAGACAATTTTACTGTCAGTTGAACCACAACCTGGGAGAGAAAAACTATTTTAAAGATGTCAATAGCGTAGACGAAATATCGATGATGATTAAGTTGCGGGGCGAACTTCTTCAGTTAAACTTCGAACCACATAGAAAGGACCTACCGATCATATGCTTTTTGTGCAACTTGAACGAACGAGAAGATATTTTGCACTTCATGGGAAAATGTCCGATTTTAACAGAAATTAGAAGACAAGTTTTCGGAAGCAATATTTTAACAGAAAAAGAAATGATAACACTGCTTAATACTATGGATGTTAAAAAATTATACCAATACTGCAAACTAGCTCTACTTTATAGAAATCAAATTATTAATGAGACTTTTTAAGTAATTTAAACGAACGCTAATGATGGTTTTCAAATTTAATTTGTTCAACGGTTATAGTAACTATTATTGAATTTGTTATGAATAATCTTATTTCAAAGTTAAATTTATTTTGTTTCGTCAACGAGGCAGACGGCAGAAAAGCCATGCTTTTTGTTTTTTGTAAACTATGTAATCAAGAATTAAAAATGTTATCAAATAAAAAACAACTATCTATCTATCTCTATCTACCTATCATAAGCAATAGTGATGCTCTTTCATGTTTGCCTATAGCTACGATTTGTTGAATAGGCTCGTGCATTCGGTGTTTGTTCGTGGTTCGCGTTAAGTTTATGTACTTAACGTAACGCGAACCACGAAAACGGCGCTACGGTGCTAGCGTATTTGAGCGAAATATTTGTTCGAAATAAATTTATCATGAACAAGTGTTGTCTTCTTCTAGTTAGAAAAGAATGCGACTTCTAACTAGAAATTGTTGTCTACATTTTTTTCTTATAAACAACTGGCGATGTTTATTTATTCCGTGTTTTATATGAATTTTATTAAGTTTTAGGAGTGACTTTTTCCAATTTGAGTTAATTTGCTTGACGGCATTTGACATCTCGCGATTGACTTAAATTTGTTTTTGTGTGGATTGTATTTGCGTTGTAGGTAGAAGATCTGTTTTCTGTGCAAGTTGACTTGGCTCAGAATTCAATATTTTATTAATTATTGTGATTGTTCGAAGTGATCTTTTGTAATTTTTGTATTTAAAGCATTAAGTTTTATAATATATGCATGCGTTATTGCAGTGCGATAAATTTTATTAAAGAACATGCGTTGTTACAGTGTTTTATGTTTTTATGTTTTTTTTTTTTTTTTTGGATTTTAAATAAAATGTGATTTAAACAGCAATGAGTGTTTTATTTCATTTTATGATAGTAGGTTTCAGGTTTCTATTGAGTTTGTGCGTGAAACATCATATGATGTCGATTTGTTCCGAAGTTTTATTAGTTGGTAATAGGCAAATTTTTGTTATAGTATGTAAATAAAAACAATAAACTTATTTGAATTTTTTAAAAAATAATTTGTGAATAAAGAAATTAAGCAAAGTAGCTTTACCAATAAAAAATCTAACAATTTTGTTTTTTAAAAAATTCAAATAAGTTTATTGTTTTTATTTACATATTATATCACACAAATTGGAGACAAAAAAAATCCAAAAATGGTTTTGTTATAGGCCTCTTCAATTGTCCGTTTTGTGTTTTTACTGTCACGACGCGTATCAATCCGTCCGATCCGGTGTGGGTATCTTGAATTCTGGCAAGATTCCAATATGTCGATGGAAGTCGCTCATCTTTGAGAAGAACTAAATCTCCTACCTTCGGCATTTCCTTAATTTGTGTCCATTTCGTTCGTTGCTGAAGCCTTGCGAGATATTCGGAGTTCCATTTTCGCCAGAATCCTTCTGCTAGAACCTGGACACCTTTCCAGCGATCTGCATGCGTGATGTTGTAATTTACTCTGCCTTGTGGTATAGCGTGCAATGATTCGCCGACTAGATAGTGTGCGGGGGTGAATGCATTTAAATCATCTAAGCTGTCGGAGAGAGGGCAAAGAGGCCTCGAATTTAAACAAGCTTCTATCTGAGCTAGAAGCGTCATGAGCTCCTCGAAAGTTAGCCTTTCCGTTCCAACGACTCGTTTTAGTTGGTACTTGACCGATTTCACACCCGCTTCCCATAATCCACCGAAGTGTGGAGAAGCTGGGGGAATAAAATGTGATTCGCTAAGTCTTCCGCAATTTCCTTTCAATCGTGTTGTACTTCTTTCAATAATTTTACAAACTCGTTGTTAGCACCAGCAAAATTAGTTCCGCAGTCGCTATATACTTTCGTACAGATTCCTCTTCTGGCAGTAAATCTTTTAAAGGATGCCAAAAACGCTTGTGTTGTAAGGTCTGACACGACCTACAGATGAATAGCTTTTGTTGCTAAGCAGATAAATATTGCAAAGTAACCTTTGCGAATTTTTGCACCGCGTGCCTCCCAGGATTTAATCTCGATGGGACCTGCATATTCAACACTAGTATTACTAAACAGTCGAGACATACGCACTCTCGCTGCAGGCAAATTGCCCATTAATTACTGCATTTCAGATGCCTTTTGTCGATAACATGAAAGACACCTGTGTAATTGGTATTTGACGCTTCTTCTTATTTGCCCAATCCAGTAACGTTGTCGAATGTAGCTAATCATTTGCTGAATACCGCCGTGGAGTGTATTTTTTATGAGCATCTCGGACAACCAAACTCGTAAAATGATGTTGGGCATCATAAGGAAGTAGAGAATTCTCCCTCTCGAAGGACCAAATGTATTGACTTGAATATGTTGAAAATAAGCAAAATCTAATTACTACTTGAAATAAAATAACGAAAATAAAAATGCAAAAAAATCTCTTTGTAACACTTTTCAATTGTATATTGCTTTTTGTATTCGAATTTTGATCATATGACCTCTGGTATACTAGTTACATTAATTTCTTGGCAAGTATTCTATGTTTTTGTTTAAATTATGATAAGTTACATTTCTTGTGGAATGTAAGTTTTAAGAATTGTATCATTTAATATTTTTTTGCACAAAAATAAATCTCATTGGAAAAATAAAAATAACAAATAAATGTATATCTCAGAGAGAACTAAAAAAAAAAAAAAACTCATCATAACCGGTTAATGGAGAGAGTTTTTTAAATAAATCACAACAAATAGGAGCTATTTGAAGACCAATGAAAATGGTATCCATAAACTTTCGAGCTCTAACTAGGTGATTTCAACATAGACTGGTCAGTTAATAGTACAGTGGTGGTCCAGTATAACGAACGATATAATATACAGAGTCAATCCGTTATATCGAAAATTCGTTGTATCGAAACCTTTTTGTCATACCAATCTTTAGGTAAATAGACTCAATTTGTACTCAATCTTAAAAAAAGAATCGTAAATATGCATTTGTTTTTTCGGGGGTTGAATGTAATTGTTGAATGCCTCTTCCCGTAAACTTTTTAGAACTAAGACTTTAGAGTTTTCAGTGCCATTTTGTGGATAACAAATTGAAAATTAGTGATCATGAAACAGTTACATTTAAAATAGCAACTCAAAAAAAGAAAAATGTGATAAAAAAAAAAATTATAAAATATCTAAAATGTAACAGATTTCAATTTGTTCAAAATATCAGAAGAAGTGAAACTAATAATATTAGCATAACAACACAAATGAATCGTCAAAGACTGCTATTATACGGTGAAATTTGTTGCACGAAACTACTTCGAATTCTTCTTTGTTCTGTCATCCCGTGTCGCAAGTGTTATTACATGATGAAATCCAGTTTCATGAAACTAGTTTCACATTTCTCTTTATCTTTCATTCGGTGTTTTTATTTTTGGGGAAAAATAGTTATCTAGTAGTGCCTGGTTGCTTCAAAACCTCTTTTATTGGCAATTGAAAAACAAAAAAGTCATTATTATTAGTATTATTACTTTGAATCAAATGAAACAGAATAAACAGAAACACGAACAAAGACAAAGGGGGCGTTCGAGAATCGTATCCGGATAGCTTGTTGTTGTTGTTGTTATTTATTGTTTTTTTTTTATTTTTATTGTTGTTATTTTTGGTATACCTTTCTATTCAAGTGATCAGCTGATAGAAAATTTATTTTTATTTCTTTCCATGTTGATTTTTTGTTTTGGTGTGCATTTATTTCAGCAAAAGTCTTTCAAAACGCATGGGAAATCGAAAAAAATAAGTTATAATCGTCTAGCAATAATATTTTGAATGTTTTATTGTTTTCAAAAGTCGAGTTTTAATATTTCACAGCTGTTGTCTGCAGCAATCTGGAAATAGATATCTGGATCGTTCAAAAAGGTATCCAAGATACGGCTATCCGAGATAGGCTATCCGATAGGTTCTCGAACCCACCCAAAGAGAAACGTCAAAGCTGTTTCACGAAACCATAACCCATGCGACACACGGTAGCACATTGTCTATCTCTGTTTTTCGAACTTTCGTTCTCTTTTGCACTTATGGTGTTCGAACAGTTTCGTGCAACAAATTGCACCGTATAATAGCAGTCAAATGAGCAGTGTGTTTGAAAAAGAAATTTTAAGAAATTTTAAAGTTTGTAGTTACAAAAATTATAAAATGCAATAATCAAATAAAATGGTTTAACGAAGAGTTACGAAGATTATGATCTCAAAAAGTTCAAAGTTACTCAAAGCTTATTTTTACACGTTCTTTTGTAGATTGGCAAAATTATAAAAAAATAAGAAATATATACAAAAACAGTCTAGATAAAGCTGAACGATTTATTGAACCAAATGAAACAGAATAAACAAAAACACGAACAAGGACAAAGAGGAACGTCAAAGCTGTTTCACCAAAACCATAACCCATGCGACATACGGTAGCACATTGTCCATCTCTGTTTCTCGAACTTTCGTTCTCTTTTGCACTTATGGTGTTCAATCAGTTGCATGCAACAAATTGCACCGTGTAATAGTAGTCAAAGAAGTGAAATGGATACACATAGAAAGATGAAATGTTTCATTTATCCATTGTACTTTGGTTTGTTTCTTTTGCTACTCATTACTAGGTCCATATCTTTTTTGTATGCAAAAATAAGACCAATTCACAGTAAATGTGATAAGAACCTATTTTTCACGAAGAAAAAGTGACGTTTGAAAAATTATGGTTCATAGAGATCCAAATATGTTTCAGTATTGGACTTTCAATTGTTTTTTTTTTTTTTTCAACACTTTTTTCGTACAAAAAGAGGGAGAGAAATGAAACAAAAAACAAGTTCTGACGCCTTAATGTTCTTGTACAGTCTTATGTTGTTTACAAGTTTTGATGTTAAATTATTATAAAAAGTGCGATATAAATGTTTAAATAATAAAAAAATAAATAGGGTGGCGCAGTATTGCGAGGAATCCCCGGGGGCCTAGCGCATATCTCACAACCATGCCTTTGTGAGGGAATGGAGGGAACCTACAATTTTCTGCGGGTTCCGAACGGCTAATCGAGAAAGCGCTTTTCATGGCAATGAATTATATGTATTTAAATGTTCAGTGTTGTATAACTATTTATAATAATTGTGAAATTTGTATTAGACGTAATATACTATATTATCGGACCTGATGATGTTTATAATCATGAACGAAATGTCGTCATCGTAAACAAGAATTTGTTTTCTTTTTATTTGAAAACTTGAGCTAAAAATAAAAAAATATATAGGGTGGTGCAACAGAGCGGGGAGCCCCTGGGTCTAGTGCATTTCTCACAACCATGCCTTGTGAGGGAATGGAGGGGACCTACAAATTTCTGCCGGTTCCGAACGGCTAATTGAGAAAGCGCTTTTCATGGCAATGAATTTACTAACGGAGGACTTGCCAATTCCTCGCGAAAGGCGATACCCGTGAAAAAACATTTTTGCCTCTGCCGGGATTCGAACGTCGATCATCTTGGTTAGCAGGTGGACATGCTAACCAACACGCCACGGGTATCACGAAAACTTATAACCCATAAAATAAACAATTTAAATTCCCATTGAAGGTCAAAACACATACTGTTTAACGTTAAATTCACGAATTAAAGCAAATTAAATTATAAAATTCAAAACATCTTTTAGATTTTTGATTAAAAAGTTTATTCGTTAGAAAAATGTAAATGTGCACTTATACATTTCGTTAACAAAATATAATAAAATCAATTTTAAATATTAATATTCGTTGATTTGAATGAGAGTGGAAAGCATTTTTAGCGTAAATTGCGAAAAAAAAAGATGATTCCGTATTATGAGCCGTGGCGTGCGTGAAAAATTTTCACAATAAATGTTTTGAAATGAGTAAATACGATCTAAACTTCATAAGAAACAACCCAAGAATGAAATTCATGTGTCTCGATTGTGAAAGTATTTTATCCACCATAAGCAAACATATAGCAAAAATAAAAAAAAATGAGGCCGTGTGTGAACTGGGTTAAAACGTGGGTTTATTTCTAGTTCGCTCATTTTTTTAAAAGTTTTAGGGGTATATCCCCCTGAGTACAGGTAAAAAACAATAACAAAAGAATGATATTTAATTTTTATTTTTATTTCTCTTTTTATTTATATAAAATATTATTATTACTATGCCCCGCCCACTTTCCCCTCCCAACCGGTGCGCGGGGAGGACCTTTTAATTATTCTCATTATTAGATTATGAATCTTATAGTACGGTTATGATGTGTCTATTATGTTAATTTTATATTTTATATTGTTTAAAATTAATAGAATTATTAAAAGTTTTAGTGTTAGGGTGTGTTATTTGGCTGAAAAGCCATTTGTTTTATTAATACTTTGAAGATACTGATTAAATAGAATCCGCTTTTAAATATTTTATCACTTCTTTTTTAAAGATTCTTATATTATTAATTGATTTAATTTCATTAGAAAGATTATTATATAATTGGAGACCTTTATACATTAAAGTGTTCTGTGCTCGTGCCGTTGATTTATGTTCTAATCTAAAGTCTCTTCCACTTCTAAGGTTATAGGGTTGGGACTCACTAATATATTTTAGATTATTGCTTAAATATTTTGGAAGCATATTATTTTTCAATTTGAATACAAATATTAAAACATTCAATTTAAATAACTGTGTTATGTCTAGCCAGTTTAATCTCTGTAACATAGATTTTATATGGGTAAGTCGCGCGCATTTTAAGATAATCCTCATAGCCTTGTTTTGGAGCTTTTGCAAACGAGAAATATCTCCTAGTGAAGATAAGAATAAAATGGTAGAGCAATACTGAAAATGAGGTTTCACAATCGCGTTATAAATTTTAATTGCTGTTTTAGTCGATAGCTTATTTCTAATCCGTCGCAGAAAGTATATTTTTTTTGATAGTTTCTTACAAATATAATCTGTATTAGATCTCAAATTTATTTTATTGTCAATTACCATTCCTAAGTACTTAAACTCATTCACATGTTATATGTTCACCATTAATTTGCACCACATTCTGATCCGCACTATTGATACACATATACTTTGTTTTGCTTATATTAAGTTTTAACTTATTTGTCTTGAGCCATTCATTCACAGATTCCAAATCATTACTTATTTTATCCGTACATTCACGCAAGTCTTTTCCCGAAATAAAAAGCAAAGCATCATCAGCAAACATACATAACTTACAATATTTAACTGTTAAAGCTATATCATTGATATACAATAGGAACAGAAGGACTCCCAACACTGATCCCTGAGGTACTCCTGTATTCACTTCTCTTGCACTAGACACATTATTGTTAACCGATGTACGCTGTGTACGGGCACTCAAATACGACTCAAACCATTTCAGCTCATTATTTTGAATTCCATATTTTGACAGTTTTCTAACAAGTATGTTTCGATCAATCGTCTCAAAGGCTCTTTTGAAATCCAAAAATACTGCAATGACTATATTTTTGGTGTCCATCTCATTCTTCCAGTTCAGTTTTCCACTACAAAATTGAGTGCTGTCTCACACGAAAATCCTTTTCTAAAACCTGATTGTTGATCTATTATTAAGTTGTTTTGTTCTAAATAATTTCTGAACTGTTTTTCTACTAGCTTTTCCAAAATTTTTTCATAAATTGGGAGCATATTTACTGGTCTGTATTCCTCACATTTCATTGTATTTTGTACTTTTTGTATTGGAATTACCAAAGACTCCTTCCATTTGCTTGGAAAATAGCCCGTTGATATAGATCTGTTAAAAATTGCTTTTAGTATTGGTCCCACGATTAAAAAACCATCTAAGAACATTTGCGCACTCATAAATTTATAGTCTTTCTTTTTACCCATTGATTTTAAAACATTGATTATATCCCTGTTGCTGAAGGGTTTAAAAGTAAAAACGGAGTTGATATTATGAATTTTATCTGAATATGATGTATTTGGAATATTCGCAATAATGTCTTCAACACTTGTTATAAAATAATTATTAAACTCATTTGCTATTTTCTCATTGTCATTTATAATGTTTCCATTGAATGCTACACTTTTTATTTCACTTCGATCTTTTTTTAAAACAAAAGTTTTTATATTTTTCCATATTTTTTGTGGATTATCTGCTATATCAATTCTTTTACGTATAAACGCATCTTTAGCAGATTGAAGCTCTTTTTTATATTTGTTTCTTGCTGAAATATACTCTGACCATACCGAACTTTGACTTCCAAACTTACATTGTTGGTATTTCACAACTTTATTTTGTTTAAATTTTGCTAATTTTCTATTAAACCAATTGCATTTATCTACATTCACTCTTTTTTCAACCACCATTTCTTTCACAATGTTATCTAACTCATCACACAACAAATTTGCTAGCTCATTCACACTACCGTTGACCACATCCACACCAATTAAATTGCTAGTTAAAAGTTTAGAGAAAAATATATTTTTATCATAAATTAATGTTTTATATTTTGTACAGCAATTGGCTTGTATACTGTTTTTTAGCGAAATTTCAAATCGAATGGTCTCGTGATCACTTATTTTCAATTTAGGGTCATTATTTGCCGAAATTTGCTCAATGTTCGATATAACATAATCGACAAGAGTCGACGAATTAGCCGTTATTCTCGTCGGTTCATTATTAATTACTCTTAAATTATTTTCCATTAATATCGAACGAAATTTCCTTCCATATGTTGTATCACTCAACCAATCGATATTGAAGTCACCTACTATTACGAATTCTTTATCAATTTTCATATTTTCCAGCAAACTATCAAATAAAGTAAGAAATCTCGCTTTTGAAAAACTTGGTGATCTATACACAAGGAGTAGTTTCATCAATGTGTTTCGGTCACCAATATTTATTTCGAGGCAATCTGATCCCTCGCAATTTTTGACCTCGTTAACAACTTCAAAATTTAACTCTTTTTTAATGTAAACTAAAACACCACCTGTGTTAGAAGAATCACTTTTAATTTGTGCCAAGTTGTATTCCTTTAATGCCAACTCCGATTCATTTACATTACTTGCTGTTACATGTGTTTCACTTAGGCATATTAAATGTGGCTTTTCCTCACTAGCTAATAATTCAATCTCATCAAAGTTGTTAACGAGACCTTGAACATTTAAATACACACACTTAATCATACTTAGCTGCTAGTATAAAATTTTTTCTCTTTCAAATTTCAGTTTTCTTTGAAAAACTGGGCAATTGACATCTCTGGAATCATGTTGCACATCAATGTTGTTATCAACATCACCCAACCTCTCCTTCATTAAAACACAGTTTATGCACCTCAGACATTCACTCAAACAATCTTTTGCTATGTGATTTTGACCACACTTTGCACATATATCTTTCTCACTTCTGCATTTAGCCGCACTATGATTATAACCGCAACACTTAAAGCATCTCTTTACATTTATATTTTCATAACAAATACACTCATCCCACTCAATAAACACAAATTTGGTTTTCATGATTTCTTTAAACGCTTCACCATCAACCTCTACAATTGCATTATAAATACTTTTATTTTTAGCAGATTGATAAATTTTTATGCACTTAATTTCTTTAAATTTAATGGATTTATTTTGCGCTTTTAAAGCCACTTCCACTTGTTCATTTCTAAGTAGTTCCCTCATCCCATGAATTAATATTTTAGGGTTTCGCATATCGCTCACTTTTATATCGTAGTTAGTATTTAATTTTTCCATTATTTCTTTTGTTATAATATTACGCTCATTTTCATTCTCACATTGTATTGTCACCGCCCCGTCTTTTTTATTAGAAATTTTATTTACTTTCACTGATAACTTTGACGGATTTATTTTTTCTTTCACTTCCTTAATTGTTTTCGCGCTCTCTTGTTGATTTTTTGGTTTTATATACATGGGTGCTCCCAACATTGATGCATATGAAGGCTTATTGTTGTCATTATTTTTTTTCTCACTAACATCTTTAACTTCACTAACCGCTTCTTTCACACACTTCTTCAAATTGTTAACGTTATTATTATTTTTATTTATTATTTCACTGACTGTCTCTTTCACGCACTTTTCCATTCTTTCGACACTTTGTTCAAATATACCTTTCAATAAATTCTCCGTTGAATTAATTGACGATAAAATTTTCGAATAGTTATCTTTTAATATAGTCATTGATCCAATGCACCGATCACAGACAAATTTAATATTTGCATTAGTTTGCATTTTCTCCATGTCATACTTTGTTAGATTCCCGCACTTTTCATGTATACTCCTACCGCACAGGCCACCGCACCACACAAGTAGCTCGCTTCTAGTTCCTTTTTCACATTTAATGCAAGATGCATACATATTTTAATTCACTTGAAGCTCACTTGTTAATAAGATTTTGGATATAACACTCAACTTAATTGAACAACTTAATGTTGCATATAATTTTATGAAGTTATAAAAATAAATTGCTATTTTCGCGGACACAATTAAAAACACGACCGTTCTCTCTGAGATCTCTCTGAGATCCCAGCCAACAAGTTTTTCTAATCATTAGTATTGTTAACGTTGAAAATGTGTAATGTAAAATGAAATGTAAAATTCACAGCATGTTAACAAAAAAATTTTTTTTAAATAATAAAAAAAAAAATTTAAAAAGTAATAAAAAAAGTTAAAATTGAAAACAATAAGTTTTTTACAAAAATAAAAACTCTTTCTAGCCTTTTATCCGACTTTTATGAACTATGTCTGTTTAATTGTTTTTATATAAATGTTTTGTTTTACAGATGATATCGACAAAGTTCTATTCGGGACACGATGAAGAAGTATATCTCGGTAGTTTTGCAGAAGATGGCAATATGGGTGAAGATAGATTAAAACAAATGGAGCTGGAATTCTTGTGTGCTGTTGTAAGTATAGAAAACTTTCTTTTATTTTTGCAATTGAATCTATGTTTAACTTTACAATTATTTTCAAAGGATTGGAATATTTACATATCAAATGAACAATTCTTCTCAAAACTGACCTCAGTTGAAAAATGTTTAGCCAAACGTGAAGGTCTTCGTCGCGGCTGGTTGACCTACACCGAACTCATACACTTTCTACCTTCTTTTACATTGGCAAAGTTTTTGCTGAACAATATCACTGTTTTGGCTGTGAGTTATGCAGCTAGTGTAATAACAATTGCTGGTGCTTTCTTTTTAGCCAGTCAAATACCAGGAAATGCCTTGCATCACGGACGCCTTGATGATAGCAGATGTGTTGACAACACCGGTACAACAAAGAATCAATCATTAAGTTCATTTAATGTCGAACTCTCGGCCTCATTGGAATCTGGCCACAACGTCACATGCGCTGCATTGAACGTTGAAGTAGAGTTACAAAGCCTTGAGTATCAGTACATTAAAGAACAATACTTGGAAGATATCGGAATGAGAAACAATGATAACGATAAATCTTTGCTCAACTCTCACACCCCTAGAACTTATGTAAACCCTCGTCATCATTTTGTGATGCATGACGTTGAAATGCAATGGTACAATTTCAAAGATGAGTACAGTGACGATCATATTGTACTTGGCTGCAGTGCTTTAACTAATTTCACCAAATCAATGTTGTGGAATCTGTTTGCCGATGCAGAACACAGTTTCGTAAAGTTTCCATTTCTGTGGTTTAAGTTTATCTGATTCTCTTCATCTTTAAACGCTTTATTTAAACTTGTAATTATAAATCATTATTCAATCAATGTTTCCAAATTAAAAAGTATGTTTCGAGAACCAGGGGCCGAATTATGACACACGCTATCGAATAAGTCGTATCGGAATTATTGGAATTTGGTATTACCGCTCACGATATCGAGTCATCTAGTACCACAATTCGGCATTCTCTCATCAGTAATCGATCGGAATTTCATTCGATGCATAAAGTGCTCTCTAATTCATACATGAAAGACTATCGAAACCATCTATTATCAATATTTCATTTAATAACACCATCCGAGTGTATTTTATGTTTAAATTTTCCGAAATTTTTACTAAATATTGTCTTTTTTTTACAAAGGCATGAATTTTACCTACCAAAAAATAATGAAATAAGTATAAAGAGACACCAGCGACATCTATGAATTAATAGAAACTCGAAATTTACTAGTGAATATTCGATGATACTAGTACAATTTTAAAGAGCAATACGATACGAGAGGTCACGTATGCTGTAATTCCAAAATGGTTCCTAACTCACTCGATCTCTAATGCCACTCACTCACTCGATATCGTGAGCTGTGATTCGGCCCCAGTTTTTTTTTTTTTTTGATTGTTTTGCTATTTTTCTAATTTATCAAGCACTTTGCTTTGTGGGTAGCCTATTGTAAAACGAAATAATGTAAAAATAAAGAAATTTTGAAAACTGAAACTGAAAAAAAAAAAAAAAAAAAAATTTGTTGCGGGCACTTGCAAGAAGGGAATTTTTATAAAATTAAGAAATAAAATCGAAACTATAAATCAATGGCTTACCGTTTTTTTTTTTTTTCTGTTTTGAGTAGTTTCCAGTTGTTTTGGTGTTGTCCACTATTCAATATGTTTTTGTTATTACGTATTACAAGTCGGTTTGCACAGATATCATATTAAATTTTATTGACACAGTCATTATCCATTTATTGTTGGGTCAAATGGACTAGTAAGCGTTTGATGGTGCAATTAATTGTTAAACCCTTCTGACATACATTATAGTAATAGCAATGTAAGTTTAATTTTTTATAAATAGAATTGTAAGAAATAAAATAATCATCATTCATTCAATGCCAAATTTAGTTGATTGTTTTTCATCTAAGCTATAGCTTTCTCCCACCCGTTGCAATAAGCATAAATATCATTAAAACAAGAAAATCTTACTGGGTCCCTGGTAAGGATTACGAATCGCGAGGCAAAAAAAAAACGAAAATCAAAACAACGATAGCAACGACATAGGCCGCTTATGAATTACGAGAATGGATCCTTAGAAATGTTGCCATATAAAATGAAAAAATCAAATTCTTTTTCAAACGCATAAAATTCATTCCTTTCAAGATCTGTACATTTTTGTTGAACTAAAGAAATAAAGTGAAGACAGTATAATTAAGTTTATTTTTATCAATCAAATATGTATGTACATATACATAAAGGATCCGCTATCTAACTTTTTTTTCAACTAGTGCTTATTTCGTGAATGGTAACACTTATTTTTCATTGAAATTCGATAGATTTACTTTCAAATCGAGAACTACTCCTTTCAATGAAACATTTTTTTGGTTTTTTGCTGGTATTGGAGGTTAAATTGATGTTCACATATTGCCTATATGCATTCATATTTTCATATTTTGTAATTTGTTTTCTTCAGCAAATTACTGAATTTCAACTTATTTACTTGTTTCTTCATAATTTATAGCAATTTTTTTAACCCAACGCTGGCACAACAAATTGAAAATAAGCAAATTATTTTTTATTTAAAGTTTGACAGAACAAATGTTTTTTGTTCTGTCAAACTGTTGTGTGAATTCAGAGTAGCAAAATGGGAGTAAATCTTTGGCGTTTAGAGTAACTCCGGATCTACTCTTTTTTTCAATGAAACATGGAAAATGTTTATTAAGCTTAAGTTTGCTATTTTACAACTTCATTTACATAATCATCAAATATTAAGTATCTTAAATTCAATAATAAGTTTTAAGAAATACCAATACATCTCTTTTAAATTTTAAAATATTTGTTTCCGTTTTCATATCATTAGGAAGTTCATTAAAAATTTTAATTCCTTTATAAAATAACATGTTTTGTGTTTTTTGGTTTCTAAATAATTGCACATTTAAGTTCTTATTATTTCTTAAGTCATACGGTTGTACACTGGCTCTAGTTGTTAGTCTTCTACTAAGATAATCAGGTAACATATTATTTTTGATTTTAAATATAAAAATAAGTGTACACATAACAATTCTTTGTTTAATGTTCAACCATTTAAGCGATTCAAGCATACTTCGAATGGATGTATATCTATTGCAATATAAAATTGAACGCATTGCTTTGTTTTGTAACTTTTGTAGACTTTCTATCATACCTGAAGAACCCAACAATAGTATTGTTAAACAATACTCAAATTCAAAATGCTTTTTAAAATTAAGTTTTCTATCTATTATATCACCTAAATATTTAATTTCATTTACACATTCAAATTCTTCTATTTGGGTTATTGCACTACTTTCAGGTAATATCATAATTTTTGTTTTCTCAATATTTAACATAAGTTTATTCATGCTTAAATAATTTTTTATACTTTTGATTTCATCAACGAGTTTACTCTTGCACGTGCTTAATTCAAATTTATCAATATACAGGAGTCCATCATCAGCAAAAAATTTAATTTGACAATGCTTAATTAATTTTTTTATATCATTTATATATATCAAAAAGAAGAGTGGACCCAGGATTGATCCTTGGGGAACTCCTATATTCGTTTCGATTCAAATTAAATAACTAGGGTGGCGCAACAGAGCGAGGAGCCCCTGGGCCCAGCGCATTTCTTACAACCATGTCTTGTGAAGGAATGGAGGGGACCTACAATTTTCTGCCGATACCCGTGGAAAAACGTTTTTGCCTCTGCTGGGGTTTGAACATCGATCCTCTGGGTCTGCAGGTGGACATGCTAACCATCACACCACGGGTACCACTTCGTTTCGATTGATAAAGATAAATTATCATTAAATTTTACAATTTGCTTTCTCCCAAAATGATATGACTTAAAGCATTCATATTCAACCCCTCTTATCCCATACGTATATAGCTTTTTCAATAATATCTTCCTGTCAACCGTCTCGAAAGCTCTTTTAAGGTCAAGAAACACAGCTGCTATTTTTTTTTGTTTTCGTGCAATTTCTCTTTCCAGTCTGCCATCACAAAATTTAGGGCCGATTCACAAGAATGCTTTTGCCTGAATCCCGATTGCTCTTCCATAAATATTTTGTTTTCATCAATATATTTCTCGAGTTGAATTTGTACTACTTTTCCAAAAATTGTTCATGCAACGGTAGCGTATTAACGCATATTAACAGGTCGAAAATCTTCGCATTTGTTTGAATTTTCAACTTTTGGTACAGGAACTATCATCGATGTTTTGCAATTTCTTGGAAATACTCCAGTTGATAATGAGTAGTTAATTATATAAAAAGTGCAGGGCCAATATAAACAAAACTATCTTTCAACATTTTCTTACTCATAAAATTGAAATCACTTTTATCTGGCAATATTATCAATAATCTTTAAAAGTTCTTCAATAGACTCCAATGTATTAAATTTAAAATTGTACTCACTTATTTCTACTCTATTCAACCATGGTTCAATTGGAATACTGTCATTTAATGTTTTTATACTTTTTACGAAGTATTCATTAAATTTATTTGTTATTAATTTTTCACATTTAATTTTAATTCCATAATTCTATAAAGTTTTTTCACTGTTTATATTTCCTTTGACTAGGGTTGTTATGCACTTCCACATTTTTGATCATTTGTTCCGTTTATTTGGTTTTTTATGTATTCACACTCTGTTGTATTTAAATTTCTTTTATATTTATTTCTAATTCTTTTATACAGGGTGTCCCGTAATTCGTTTTACATACTTTGGGATATGATTCTTGGTCATATTCTAAGAAAAAAATTGTTCTACAGTAAAGTCCGTTTCTCAAGTTTGACATAACTTTTTGACAATTTAAAAAAAGGCTAACTTTGGTGTACCCTTACCTTTGTTAAACTCAATATCTCTGTCGAAACTGATGATAGGAACCTAATCTTAGAATCAATTTTTTGTAGAAATAACAGCCTTTAAGACTGTATTTAAATGAGGCTTCCATAGGTTTAGGGTTGCCAGATTTTCAATTTTAAGTGGTGTTCAAATTTTCTTCCCAAAACAAAGTTTTGACTTTGAGGTCATTTTTTTGGAGAAAAGGCCTGATAAACATAAAGTTTCTTTATTTTTTACAGATGAACAAAACAATATTAAAGAAAAAACTCAGCATTAAGTTAGCTCAAAAACCCATACATTTTATGATACTTGGAAAAATACAAAATAGGAAAAATTTAAAAAAAAAAATAAAAAAAAGTTTTTGCTTTGAGGTTTGTTTGAATAAAACAATAATATGATCACTTTTAGTAGTTTTTTTATGTATTTAATACAAATACAATTATAACAAGTGCTCTTCGTTTTGAATCCATGCCAGAGCCCGTTTTTGGATTTCATTGTGGATGTTTGCTTTAAATTTGGGGTATGAATGTTCAATAGGTAAATAAGTCGTATAAAAGAATAAGAAAACAAATTTGTTCATAAGTTTGTCAAATTAAGTCACGATTGCAGTTTGATCAGAGAGTTTTTTGAAATGCTTTCATTTACGAGAGAAGAATACGCAGATATTTTTTTTCTTATAAGAGTTTTTAAATGGAAATTGAAGAAAAGCACAACAAAGGATACCAGGAACTTTATACTAACTGAAAATCTGGCAACCCTTAGCCTATAGGAGTCAAATTTAAATACAGTTTCAAAGATTACAAGACTACAAGTAAGACAAGAGTTATCGACAGCAAACATCCACAATGAAATCCAAAAACGGGCTCTGGCATATGGATTCAAAACGAAGGATGGGGCTTTGAGCACTTGTTATAATTGTATTTGTATTAAATACATAAAAAAACTACTAAAAGTGATCATATTATTGTTTTATTCAAACAAACCTCAAAGCAAGAACTTTTTTTTATTTTTTTTTTTTTATTTTTCCCATTTCGTATTTTTCTTAGTATCATAAAATATATGGGTTTTTGAGTTAACTTAATGCTGAGTTTTTTCTTTATTATTGTTTTGTTCATCTGTAAAAAATAAAGAAACATTATGTTTATCAGGCCTTTTCTCCAAAAAAATGACCTCAAAGTCAAAACTTTGTTTTGGGAAGAAAATTTGAACACCACTTAAGATTGAAAATCTGGCAACCCTAAACCTATGGAAGCCTAATTTAAATACAGTCTTAAAGGTTGTTATTTCTACAAAAAATTGAGTCTAAGATTAGGTTCCTATCATCAGTTTCGACAGAGATATCGAATTTAACAAAGGTCAGGGTACACCAAAGTTAGCCTTTTTTTAAATTGTCAAAAAGTGATGTCAAACTTGAGAAACGGACTTTACTGTAGAACAATTTTTTTCTTAGAATATGACCAAGAATCATATCCCAAAGTATGTAAAACGAATTACGGGACACCCTGTATATTTCCCAGTCCTCAATTTCTCCAGTCATCAGAAATTTTAAATGGCTTTGAACTTTTTGTGACTTTTGCCTTCGGAGTTCATCATTAAATCACTTTTGTTCACAACCATTAACAGTTTTTACAAACACAAAAGAATTATTAATATTTATCATTTCAGTTTCAAATAAATCACATATATCATCATCACAATGTATTGAAATACCTATTCTATTTATTGCACTTCTCCTTACTGACTGTATAAATTGGAAACTATTATATTTTACAAACTTTATATTCTTTGATTTGTAGTACTTATTTTAAAAGAAATTGTTTCATGATCACTGATTTTAATGACATTTTGAACCTTAGCTTCAAAATTTTTTATGTCTGATATCACATAATCTAAGAGTGATTTAGGCCGGCCACTGACTACACAATAAAACTGCGCAAATTGGAGTTTGCGCAGTTCATTTGTGTTGTGAATGGGGTTGTTTGTGCAGTTAACTGTGTAAAAATCAAAACGATTTGAATTTTGCTCAAGTCAGTTTGCGCAGTTATATTGTGTAGTCAGTGGCCGGCCTTAGTAGTAGGAGTTATCCTTGTTAGGGAATCAATCAATTGCTTACAAAGTTTTTCAGCAAATAAACACTCAAGCTCTCTCTTATAAATAAAATACTATTTCAAGCCAGCCGACGTTAAAATCTCCAAACATAATTATATTTTTATCTGGTAAGTCATCTCTATAATCACAAATGCAGTTACAAAAGTCTTTAATCGAAGTACTAGGTGATCTGTACACAGTAAGGAACACAATTGCTTTATTTTCAATTTCTATTTTTATTATTAAAATCCACAGCATTAACTCAATTTGAACACTTTTAATAACAGTAGGGTATTCGTAACAGTCTTTTAAATATATCATCACTCCCACTGTATGTGAGAATGTAGTTTCATATCTTACTATGTGATAGTTTTTAACACTTATTTCTTTATTATTTATTTTAGTTCCAACATGAGTTTCAGTCAACACAATCATATCAAACTTATATTAATAAATATTATTTTGTATGTCATTAAAATTATTGGTCAGACCTTGAATATTTAATTCAATACACTCAAAAAACTTTGGTTGCTAATAAGAAACTTTTTCACGCTCTCTTTCTACCCTTCTCAAATACACTGGACAATTAATGTCTCTAGCATCATGAGACGGGTTTATATCTAAATTTAGTTTTTTAATTGTTAATATGCAATTGACACACTGCTTATTTTCATTTTTACACTCCTCCAAATTATGTCCATCACCACATTTAGGACAACTAATTTTGTTCGTACAGTCTTTAGCCTTATGATTGAACCCACAGAATTTGTAACATCTTCTTACATTAATCTTATGTCGATTTCCTTTGCAGAAACAAAAGCACTCTAAAAAAAGTGCTTTTTTTCGTGCCCACTGGAACAGAAAAGACAAAATTTTTTTTTTTTTTATCATTGTATGTGTGCTATTTTTGACAACCAACTGTTCCCGTTTGTTCTGTTCTGCAATTTATATAGAAAGAATGTTTTCGAAACTTTATTAGTAAGTGCACTAGGAAGAAACCTCCTCATCCGAATAATTGTACACAACACTTTGAACAAAACTATTCACAGAATGCCTTTCGTTTTGTGTAAGCAATTTCAGAATTTCAACCACCTCTTCGTCAGAATCGGAACTAGATGACGACTCATATATATTTTGGTAATTTCAGCTAAAATTTAGCGATCCATGTTCACAAAATAGTTTATTGTTTATTTTTATTATCTCTTTTTCACAGTCCTTTACCAAAAATGCAAAATAATCAAACTGCAAACTGGAAAACGTCAAATGTTGGTGTTGGTGAAAGTGCGTGTAAATCTTGCCTCTGAATCGAGATTCATAAAAGTGCTTTTTCGGGGCAAAAAAAAGTGATCTAGTTTCTACATGAAACGTATTTCGAGCAAAAAAGCACTTTTAAAAGTGTTTTTGTGTACCATTGGAAATCGACATTATCGTAAACCGTGCACTAATTCCATCCAATATTCAAACAAGGGCTTTCCGCTTCCAAAATGACTTTAAATAAATTACTGTTTACTTCAACTATGGCGTTGTACTTATTTGAATCCTTATAGTTATTATAACACCTTATTGGCTTTAAGTTTCCATCTAGTTTATTTTGTTTTTTTATAGTTTCAATCAGATTATTTTCATCTACTTTTTTATCAACTCCTATTATCGCTTTTTTTGGGTCGCACAACGATGGCACATTAACTTTATAATTTTCTCCTAATTTTTCTTTTACTTCACTTTCCATTATTTTGGTTGATTCTTCATTTTCACATCTTATTAAAACTGCACCATTTTTGCTTTTAGATATTCCACTAACCACAGGGTATAACCAGAGAGTCCACTGCAGCAAGGTAGTGCGTTTTGCCTACAAGCTAAACTAAACCGGATGCCCGCACCGGATGCCCGCACTGGCCTTCACTTCCCACAGATCAAAGTCAGTTGAGTTTGAAAAGTAAAAAATTTTTTTTTGGTTGCAAAAAAAATCGATAATTTTTAATTTTCATACAGCCTAGAATTTAGAAAAATGAATTTAAGTTGCAGAAATTAACTTTTTTTTAAATTTTGACCAGTATTTCACTGAAAAGGACAAAAATTAGTAAAAAATTTCATACCGATGCAGGCGTTTAGTTAAGTTTTTACAGTTCATACTAGTGAGCACAGAGCCTCAAACTCAGAAATAGGACGCCATATTGAAAAATTTTTTGCGGGTGTTTCGGGTTGAAGGGGTGGAAGTGGATACTCTGTATTATCTACTCTGTGCCACTAACCTTAATCGACAGGTCTGCTGGATCAATTTTTTCTTTTCAAACTTTTGTTATTTCACTATTTTGATTGTGATTTGGCATCACTACAACTGGTGGGATATTTTTGACAGCACTAATTTCATTTATGTTTTTGGTTTGTTTACTTTTTTTATTTCACTAGCGGGCTCTTTCTCACTCATTAACTTAATGCAACTCATAACTTTTTTTATTTCATCTTCTTGTTAATTTAATGCAGCTCTATTTTCATTTACCACTTGCTATTTATCTTCAATTTTATTTAATGCTTTTCTATTCTCATTTACCACTTTGAGTACATCGTCCCTTTTTGAAACCATCAATTTCAAATACTTCTTGCACTCATCGCAAATAAATATAACATTCCTGTGCTTCAAAACACCACTCTCATATTGCCCTAAATTGACGCATTTATTGCAAATTTTTTTTTTGCAGAATGCATTACATGCAAAACCAGGTCTGTTTCTTTACTTTGTTTACAGAAATTCTTAATCTTTCATATTATAAGAAGTGGGGGTAAAATTCTCTCAGAAGCTCTCTGAAATAGCGTAATTGTTCTAAAAGTAAAGAAACGCCTTGAACAAAACATTCACACCAAACGCTTGTAAAAATGTTTGTTTGACAGTTGTTGTATTTGTTTTGGCTGTGCACGATTTCTGTCCACAGAAATTTAGGGGTCAGAAATTCACAGGGTGGGGAAATTTTTTGCTCTCTCGTGAGCATTCTCTTTTGTGCACTGCTACGAAAAATCACTGTGCTGGAACGGCATTAGACTGACTTTCGCCGAATTTCGGTGCATTTCGTGCGAATTTTCAGTAAAGAAACACACCTACCGTTTTCTTACCTGCCTATTGCCTTTTCACACTTCACATCCACTCATTTTATTTATTCTAAGTACTGTATGCTGTATGCACCAATACCACTTTATTTATTTTAATATTTTAGGTCTCTGTCCTTTCACTCAATAACGGCTATGCCTCGAATTTTCAATTTAACAATTTAATTTTGGTTTTTACACTTTGTAATCGTCTTATATTTTCCCAACTTTACTATTAAATTCATAAATCAACTTCCGTGATTCATTACTATCACTTCAGCAACGCGCTCGTCACTTTTTTAATATATTTTCAACTTTCTTCTTTGCAACTCTATTACACACGTCTGTTCACCACGGATTTTCACTCAAAAACTTTGAAAATGCGATGCCGATTTTGCCAAAAAAATCATATTTTCAGATGAAGCTAATTTTGATTTTGACTGGTATGTAAACAAGCAAAATTGTCGCATTTGGGGCACAGATTACCTGCACGCATACATTGAAAAGCCGATACACCCAAAACGAGTCACTGTTTGGTGCGGATTTTGGTCCAGAGGCATTTTTCGAAAATGAGTTAGGAGTGGCAGTTACAGTCAATGGCGATCGTTATCAAGTTTTTCGTGATCGTGATCGAGTTTTTGTTCACAAAAATTGAAGAGGAGCATATTGGCAGTATTTGGTTTCAACAGGACGGCGCTACGTGCCACACAGCCGAAGCTACACTCGATGTTTTGCGCCCTGTTTAAAAAAAAAATGTTATTTGGCGGACCTTTATAATTAGCAACATTTTGTGTTTACAAATTAAAATAGTGGTAAATGCTGATTTAAATAGAAAGATTTATATATCAATTATAATAGAGCTTGTGGGGTCCAAAACTACATTTCAGAATACGAAAAAAGTTATTTACTCATATTTTTTGTTTTTGTATATTGTATTTATTAATTTCTAATTTCCTGTACATGACGAACTTGGACATATGCGATAATATAAAACTTTTTATCCATACCTTTGCAACAACTTACGCAGCTCGTTCTATGGTGGAGGCGCACAAGAAAACAAATGCAATCCGATGATAACCTTAGGGGAGATCAAACGAAACTCTCAAAAAGTGGAAGACCAACTTAAGTATTTTCCATTTCTGCGAAAATTTAATCTGTAAAGCTGTAAGTTATACTGCAACGCAAATCACAGTTGGGCCAAAGCCCATAATAATAGAAGAAAAGAAAAAGACTAAAACAAAACAACTAGAAGACCTTAAACAAATCAAGCACGATGGGTGGAAACGAGTCAAAGGAGGAGATCATAAATAACAACAATGCGGCATCAACATCAACCAGCTTGCCAACGACCTCTAAAAAAAACATGCTCTAAAAAATTTTAGTAATGCATAGTAAAAAAAAAAAAAATTTTAAATAAATAAGAAAAAATATATATACATATATGTATAAATAAAATTTTCATGGAGTTCAATATTATAGAAAAACTGTTACAAAAATTAAAGAAAGCACCTAATAGAACGTACAGTGAAAAATATATTGAAGAAACTAACAGACAAATAAACATAGCTTGGACACAGATAATAGAGACAGCCGACGTTAAAGACTTGCAAGAATTAAGACTAAAATACAATACATTACTTGAAGAGATCCGTGAGTATTTAAAACCGAAAGACAAAAATACTGAGCTAGAAATATAAATAGAAGAGCAAAATACTGTAGACATTGATTTAGAAAAGATCAAACTAACCGAACAAAATACTATCAGAGACATTGACTCAGAAAATGGAATTAAAAGACACACAATGGCGAATTTCGCTTTAGTTACTGCCACAAAGGTTTTGGATGAATTTCAAGGGGAAAGAAAAGATTTAAATAATATCTTAGGTTTGATTTTGCCTGGCAAAATCCTCGATCGAACCCTCCAAGTGGGTGCCGGGCGGGCAATGTTCACTACATATACTTATCAGTGTCTGTACGATGTCAGACGGTGACAGCCAAGGTTAGGTTGGATCGCTGGGTGGTTGTGACTTCTCAATAGCACAATCCTTAGAAATCCAATCTCACCATAGATACGAGGTCCCTAGTTTCAGTGGTGGTGTGAGCATTTATAATCCGTGCCGAAGAATTAAAGGTTGGGGGATAAACCAATCAATAACGAGCTCTTCTGGATGCTTGGCAGGGTCCAGAATAGACTAGCCTTACCCCGGTACACGGCTCTGCCGGGGCTGACCTTTTCCTTCCGTAGATACTCGTGGGACCTTCTATGGAATTTTTAAAAACAAACAAACAAACAAACAAACAAACAGACAACAAAACGAACAAAAAGACAAAAAAGAAAACTGGGGGGAGGCAACGTAAGTTGTACACTTTCTCCGATTTGGCTGAAAAGTCGAAGCAGGAATGTGAGCCAACGAGCAAACCTTCCACCAGTGGGATACAAGGTTCGCACACAGGCTCTGAACCAGCTGCAAAGCCAGTTCAGGTCTGTGCAGTGGGAACCAAGAATTCCGACTCTGGCGAGCAGGACAGCCCGCTGGAAACTGGTCAAGAGCATGCTGCAAAGCTAGTTCTAACCAGTGAATCGGAGGGCAAACGGACCGCCACTGCTAATAGTGGGGATGAAGTCCCCAATATTAGCTTTGAAAACAATTCGCCTGCTTTGGTGCCATCATCAAGACAGGACGAGGTGAAACTAACAAAGAGGGGAAATGGAGGGGTGATCAACGACTCCGTCTCCACCTTGAATGCCCTTAAAATAAAGGACACGGGGAGGGCCGTTCAGACTGACAGGGTTGGGGAGGCTTCGCCAAGCCAGAAGGGTAATTGAAACGGTGGGTGGTAAACCCGCAGTGGAGAGAACCCCGGGTGAGGTTGAAAGATTGAAGTGGGCAAGTAAAATTGCAGAAGAGACCAGCCAAGACTCAACGTCGAAGCGAAACAGGTCGTTTGAGGTTGAAAAACCTCAACCAAAAAAGCCAGGAGTCGGGGTTAGCGTTCCATCGACACTGGTGCCGGGGCAATCCTTTGGTGACGTGGTAAAGGGACAGATTGTTGTCGCAGTCATCGACGGGAGCAATATGGATGGAAACATCTCGGCCGACAGGTGGGCGGACGTCAAGGCTCACCTCGCTTTCAGGTTTATTCCTGTTATCGAGGCGAATCCGGGACTCCTCCCAAGAATTAGCGACGCTGGCTGGCATCAAAACCGCGTCAAGCTGATCGCCTGCCAAGACCAGAGATCGCTTCACCTATATAAACTTGCTGTCAGCGGTTTAGGTGAGATCTGGCCAGGTGCTAAGCTAGAGGTTGTGGCAAGGGAGGATATCCCAAGCAGACCGAGAGCTCGTGCCTTGGTACCGGCCCTACACGAATCGCGGGAGATGGTTCTCCAGTTGATTAAATACAGCAACCCGGATCTGCCTACTCACGATTGGACGGTTCCGGTTATTGAAAAAGAGTCGGTGGGTCGTTATCGGTCGGCTCTTGTCATCTTGAATAAGGAGTCATTAGAACCCCTGGCGGCACGCGGGGGTGTTATTCAGTATGGCTTTGATAGCCTAGTGCTGAAAATATACAAAAAAGATGAGGACGCTGCAAAGCTTCCAAAGCAAGCGGCTGAATCCGAAGCCAAGGAGTCCACTGCGAGCGTCGAATCTTCCATCATGGAGACAGACGCGGCAAGTTGCTCTGATTCTTTGGAACAGCTGTCTTGAAACTGGTCGAAAAGACTACAATAATAGTGTCTGATCGAGACGCAACTGACAACAAATCGTCCGATAAGGACGACAACAACAAAGGTGGAGTCTTAGACTCCGACGATGAAATGCTTGGGGTTCTCCTTTCTGAGGATGAGTTGCTAGACTCCGCCTCAGATATGGAGGACCTTAATGCTACAGTGTTGGAGATTAAGCTGGATGATTGTAGCAATGCTGCAAATACTCCAGATTAATCTCCAACACTCGATCAAAGCCTCAGCCGGACTCCTTCTCCAACTAAGCAAGTCCGGCGAGGATATAGTCCTGATCCAGGAACCATGGATTAATAAATCCGTGGTAAAAGGACTCAGGACGAAAGATTATTCTCTGCTGTATGTGACGGACAAAGGTGAACCAAGATCCTGCATACTGGCAAAGAAAACACTTAACGTATTTTTACTACCTAATTACAGCAATTGCGACACCACAACAGTAAAACTGCAGACCAACAGTTGGACTTACTGGCTCACGTCCGCTTATCTAGGCCAAGACCAACCGGGGCCGCTACCAGGAGAGATGCTCGAGCGCGTAATAAAAAGCGCAACAAAGCTCAAAGCGGACCTTATAATAGGAAGTGACGTCAACGCACATCACGTAGTATGGGGGAGTACGGACGTAAATGAAAGGGGTGAGTCTCTTTTTAATTTTATACTAAGTACTAACCTTCTTATCTGCAATATTGGTAACGAACCAACCTTTGTCACAAAAAACAGACAAGAGGTTTTAGATGTTACCTTTGTATCTCAATCAATCTATAACAAGATTAAAAATTGGGCTGTATCTAAGGATCACTCCTTCTCTGATCAT
This sequence comes from Melanostoma scalare, assembly GCA_949752695.1. Taxonomy (NCBI): domain Eukaryota; kingdom Metazoa; phylum Arthropoda; class Insecta; order Diptera; family Syrphidae; genus Melanostoma; species Melanostoma scalare. The sequence goes on along the minus strand of OX456984.1, from coordinate 105,830,817 downwards.
AGATACATCCAATTTAGTCTAACAGATGACACACCAAAACCCATAGGCTTCCGTAATTATAGGAAAACTGATTGGGTAAAATTCAGGGAAATCTTCAAACATTGTTACAACTACAATGACAATAGCTGCCCTTCAAACCCCAAGGATCTTGACAGCAAAATCGACGATCTAACTAGTGCTCTTAACCATGCCTTGTTTAACTCCTGTCCTCTTACCATAGTAAGAGGGAAGAAGAAACCACACTGGTGGACCAAAGAGCTAGAACCGCTCAAGAAAAGTTGTGCGAAGCTTTTCAATCGAGCCAAATCTTCCAGAAATCCCATAGACCGGGATCTCTATAAGGAATCCCTTAGGATTTACAAAAAGAGGTTAAGAATAAGCAAAAGATCCTCTTGGAGAGAATTCTGCAATAAAATTGAAGACTCCTCAGAGGCATCTAGACTTAGGAAAATCCTATCAACGAGTCCAAACATGCCAAGTTCTATAAAAGATGAAAACGGCAACTGGACCAACTCATATGAAGAAACATTAAACCTGCTACTGGATACTCATTTCCCTGGTAGCTCGTTGACAATAACAGACGAGGAGCACTTGCCCCGACTCGCAAACCAATCAGGAAAAGGTCTTATCTCTAGAGATATACTGTTATAGGCAATAAACAGCTTTGACCCTTATAAATCACCGGGGCCTGATGGAATCATTCCTGCGGAGCTGCAACAGGTTTCAGACATCATCATCTATAACTTAGAGATGATCATGAAAGGATGTATCAGCTATGCATATATTCCCAAGGCCTGGAGAGAAGCTAGGGTCGTCTTTATACCTAAAGCCGGCAAAAGCTCCCATGTAAATCCAAAAGATTTAAGACCTATTAGTCTATCATCCTTCCTCCTTAAAACAAATTGTTAACAAATTGTTAATCGACCTAGAGGACGAAGGTTTCAAAACAATAGCCTATGCCGATGATGTAGCAATTGCCGTTTCAGGCAAGCACCCACAAACCCTAGCTGAGCTGCTACAAACAGCACTTAACAAGCTTAACAATTGGGCTGCAGAGTGTGGTCTGAACATCAATCCACACAAAACGGAATTAGTTCTCTTTACGAGGAAATACAAAATTCCGGACTTCAGACCCCCAACTATTAAAGGGGTAACTCTCACACTGTCAAATCAGGCTAAATATCTAGGTCTCATTTTTGACAAAAAACTGACCTGGAAAACCAATATTGAGGAAAGAGTAAATAAAGCCAACGTTGCACTCTTCTCCTGTAAAAAAGCCATTGGCGGGAAATGGGGTTTCTCCCCCCAAATCACCCATTGGCTGTTTACATCGGTAATTAGACCGATACTCACATACGGGGTGATAGTCTGGTGGACAGCACTAGACAAGATGATCAACTACAACAAGCTGGCCAAAGTTCAAAGAACGGCTAGTCTGTGTATTAGTGGTGCACTGAGGACAACTCCATCGGACGCCCTCAATGTACTACTAGATCTCACACCCCTAGATATCTTCAGCAAGCAAGTCGCAGCTAGCTCAGCTACTCGACTCAGAGCTACATCACAGTGGACCAATAATCAAATCGGCCACACTACCATTCTAGATAACTTTAGATTCTTACCGAATCGATGCGACTACACCACCCCCAAGTTGGTGTTTGACAATAATTTCCAAGTAACCGTACCTTCAAGAGAAGCTTGGGAAAATGGCGCTCTTTTGGAAAATGAAGCAATACACTTCTTCACCGATGGTTCAAAAACCAGCGAAGGTGTGGGAAGTGGAATCTACTCAGAAAAACTGAATCTCAGTCTTTTCTTCCGCCTACCCGATCATTGTAGTGTGTTCCAAGCGGAAATTCTGGCGATTAAGGAGGTGCTGTCTTGGCTCAAAGAAAACGTCATATCCTCCACGGATATTCGGATCTTCTCAGACAGCCAAGCTGCCCTTAAATCTCTTGCCTCTGTCTCTACAAAATCCATCACGGTCCAAAATTGTCAGATGTCTCTGAGGGAGATGTCAAATCAGTTTGACATTCACCTTTCATGGGTGCCAGGGCACAGGGACATACCAGGCAACTGTATGGCAGACGAACTAGCCAAAAAGGGCACGACCACTTCCCCACACTCAGAATGGAACAACATAGGTGTACCTATCGCTACATGTAAACTCCTACTTAGACAAGACGCTTCAAGGATAACAAACACTAGATGGACTGAGAGTAACAACTGCCTTGCAACCAAAAAAGTTTGGCCGTGTGTTGACTCAAAACGCTCGAAGAGTTTGTTGGCCCTGAACCGTCTGTATCTAGGTTCTACCATAGGTGTTCTTACGGGACACTGTCTAATAGGGAGACACGCCAAAAGACTTGGTGTGTTTTCCAATGATTTCTGCAGAAGCTGCATGAAGAAACCGTTCAACACCTTCTTTGCTCATGCCCTGCACTACTTCATAGGAGGAAAACTCATCTCGGTGAATTCTTCTTCGATGATACTAGCGACCTAGCTTACATAGACCCTAAAGGTCTTTCAAAATACATTAAAAGTTCCACGTGGTTCGACTAGCAGGTGATTAACCGGCTAGTCCCGTAATGGAAGATTAATAAGTGATCAACTCGTTAATCTTACATCGGGCTTCTGAGATCAGTAGGTGATTAACTTGCTGATCTCTGTGGTATCACAATGGGCCCTTGCGGCCTAAGTGTGTTAGGCAATGTACTCATTGACTGACAGCCACTTCCACCTAACCTAACCTTAGGTTTGATTGAATTCTATCATAGCACTTTTAAAGATGAAGCACAAAAAGCAATACTTAAATACAGTTCATTTTAGCTACAAAACTTTCTCAAAAGGTTAAAAATAAGATACAAACTGAAAATACCCCTAGAAATCTTGAAGACTTAAAAAGAGTATTAAAAAGCTCATACAAGTCTAATAAAACTGCATCAAGATTACATAGTGATATTGCAAATTGCTATCAGGGAAACCAGACAGTCTTGGTCTTCGCCTCACGCATAGAAGCTTTACTAGCCTCTCTAAATGAATTGCAAATCTCGGAACAGGGAGACGAGCACAGAGAAGTAATAGTAAGACTAAACAATCAGATAGGAATGACAGCTTTTAAAAATGGTTAAGCTGAACCATACAAGTCACTAGTAATAGCCACGAGACCAGCTAAGCTTTCAGATGCAATCCAAATCGCATTAGAGGTAGAACCTAACCGATCTAATAATGTCATGCACTACAATAGGGTTAAGAGGTAGCAATAGAAATAATTTTAGCAGAAGCAACAATAATTATTCAAATCACAGTAATACATTTCAGAGCGTAAACAGAAATAATTGAAACCAACATAGGGCTCAATTCAATAATAGAGGACAATACAGAATGCAAAGAAATAAAGACAGGCAAAATGTTCAGGGAAACGGGTTCATCCCCGGACAACAAAACCCGGGGTTAATGTCCAGAAGAAGATGAATAAAAATAAATAAATAAATAGGGTGGCGCAACAGAGCGAGGAGCCCTTGGGCCTAGCGCATTTCTCACAACCATGCCTTGTGAGGGAATGGAAGGGACCTACAATTTTCTGCCGGTTCCGAACGGCTAATCGAGAAAGCGCTTTTTCAAGGCAATGAATACTAACGGAGGACTTGTCAATTCCTCTCGAAAGGCGATACCCATGGAAAAAACATTTTTGCCTCTGATGGGATTCGAACTCGAACCTCTGGATTAACAGGCGGACATGCTATCCATCACACCACGGGTACCAGAAGAAGATAGTAAGAATTAAAAATTCAGAAGGACACACAAATTTTATAAAATTAAAAATTAAAGATAGAATTGAACCAGTAAGTCTACTAATTGATACTGGAGCTGACATTTCTATAATAAAAATTAATGCTAATAGAATAACAACCGTCAAATAAATGGTATATCTGAGAAAGCAATACTAACTAACTTTAGGTATTTCAAAAATTCAGACTACGGATGGAATACTAGGTAGAGACTTTTTATTAAAGTACAATTGTAAGATTAATTATGAGACATGTGTACTAATAATTCCTTTAGATGGAGAAGAAATGATATTACCAATGAATATGATTACAAGAGACATTAATAATGATATTACAATACCACCAGCACCAAGAACAGAGATAATCCATACAATAAGGGAAGATAGTGTAGTACATGGAAAGGAAATAAAAAAGGGAGTATTTTTAGCAAATTCATTAATACCAGAGACAGGAGTCAAACATGTAAAAATACTAAATACAACTGATAAAGAAGTAACACTTAAACATACCTCATTAGGAATAGAACCAATCTCGAACTATGAAATATTACAATTCAAAAATAGTTTAGTAGAATACAAAACAAGATAAAAGTAGACAGTTTAGATGATAACGCAAAATTAGAAATATTTAAATTATGTAAGCAATTTCAAAATATATTTCACTTAGTATTATGTTTTGTTCTGGTAAAAGAAGAATATTCAGGCGTATATTTCACGTTCTTTTATTAATTCAATTTAGGTTAGGAATAGGAAATAATTAGATAACAAGTAGTATTAACTTAGGCTTAGGAATCAACCGCACGCTGTGGAGACAATCAGCAGAGTGTCGTATGATTCAATAAATAGGTATATGTAATCTTAATCTATGTACATACTTTCTTGTTATACCGTTTATGGTAAACTGAATTTATATACTTTGACTTGCAAGTTACAGGGTGTTTCTTTCAAATACAACATCTTCCCCTTTTTAAAAAGGCTTTACAATCATTTTAAATAGTTCATATAATTTCTTCATAATCAATAAATTTAGATTTTGTTTAACTTTTATTTTTTTAATCTTTCAGATCTTCTAAGTGCTGGGAATTCTGTTTCCCATTTCTTTTTTTGTTTTGGTAATTTTTCTTTACTTAATTTATTTGACAAAATATTTTCTTTGCTCTTATCGTTTGTTTTCTCAGGTGACATTTCTTGATATTGGGTACATTTTTCGGATTTAGAAACTCGAAAGTCGAGTTTTGACTTTTTGATTTGATTTCTATGCACCAATTTTATTTTTCCATTATGATCTACCAAATATGTTAAATGACTTACAATTTTCATGACTTTAACTGGGATCCAGTGTACAAAACTAACTTCATGGTTTCTGTACCACACAACTTCTCCCTCTTTATAAGGTTGAGTTTCACTTCCTGACTTTGTAAGAACATTTTCAATTTTTGGATTTTCTCCTTGTTTTTTAAAATTATGACAATCTTTTGTTGTGTTTTTTAATAAATCAAAATTTACTTTTTTCTTATGATTAACATTATCTAAATCAATTTTTGGCTTATAGTTAAAGATAAGTTCGGAGGGCGATTTGGATGTCACCGTAGAAGGAGTATTTCTCCAATTTATTAAAAACTTTTAAATTTTTTCGGATAAGGATAAAAAAAAAAAAAAAAAATTTCGGATAAGGATATGTCTGGGTGGTACCCGTGGTGCAATGGTTAGCATGTCCACCTGCTAACCCAGAGGTTCGAGGTTCGAATCCCAGCAGAGGCAAAAAAATGTTTTTTCCCGGGTATCGCCTTTCGCGAGGAATTGGCAAGTCCTCCGTCAGTAAATTCATGCCATGAAAAGCGCTTTCTCAATTAGCCGTTCGGATCCGGGATAAAATTGTAGGTCCCCTCCATTCCCTCACAAGGCATGGTTGTGAGAAATGCGCTAGGCCCAGGGGCTCCTCGCTCTGTTGCGCCACCCTATTTATTTTTTTAAGGATATGTCTGGACGTTCTAATAGAAATTTGTTGAAAACTTTTTTTATAGTTTGTACCATTCGTTCCGCATTGAGGGTGATAGACTGGACTTTTAGAGCATTTTATACCCTTTTGTTTACAAAAACTAGTGAAATATGCCGCGTTGAATGGAGGCCCATTGTCTGAGACAATTTCTGTCGGAAAACCAAAAACTATAAAGGTTTTCATTAATTGTTCGACTAATTTTTGAGCATTCCAAGAAGGAAGCACTCGAATATCACAATATTTTGAATATGTATCCACTAACACTAATATGTTTTTGCCCGCAAAATACATATAATATAAATGCACACGTTCAAATGGATACGATGTTAACGCCCACCTGGACGTTACTTCTTCTTTTGGCACGTTTGCTGTTTGCTGACAAATTATACAAGTAGTGGCCACCACACATACGACCTGGCTATCATTTTCATTCTTATAACCCCCCAATGATTTTCATGAAGCATTTGTAAAATGCTTGGGCGAAGACTTTTAGGAATAACTACCCGGTTTCCGTAATATATAACACCACCATCGGTGCTAAGCCCTGATTGAAACTTTCGAAAAACAGCTAATGACTCTGAACCATACGACGCATGCAATGACTTTTTATTTGGTTTTGACATTAGAATTTCATATAACTCGGACAAACTTGGACACGACTTTGTTTCCACTTTGACTAATTCTAAGTTAACTAAGCATGCGGATTTAAAATGAAAAATGCTTATCTCTTTGACATCAGTGCCTTCTTTTAAGGGCATTCTCGACAAAAAGTCTGCTTCGACATTATCTTTACCGCGACGATAAGCAATATCATAGTCATACATAGATAAAAGTATAGACCATCTCTGCAGTCTGGCTGCTGCTACTGACGGTGTCCCTTTTCTGGGATTAAAAACTTCTTTGAGAGCTTGATGGTCTGTGATTATATGAAATTTATGACCATATATGTATATATTTATGAAATTTTTTTATAGCAAAAATTATTGCCAGCGTTTCGCGATGAAGCTGAGAATAGTTTTTCTCGGCATCCGAAAGTGAACTTGAGGTGTACGAATGTACAATGTATTTCAAATATTTTAATGAGAAATGTTAAATTAAATTAGTAAATCGAACTATACTTTGAATTTTAAATACAATCCACAAATATGAAATGTCAAACTAAATGTAAACAAAATCATAGAATTTGTTCTTCTTTTGACCTCTGGTTTATATACAAGAAATACACAACCGAATTATAACGATTTGCAAGTGGACGTGTTTTTCTTTTGCTTTTATAAAGTTTTCATAAGTTATATTTTTTTCCCTAGTTTTTTTGGCATACAAATAAAACCTAGTCAGAACATTTTGGTCCTTCTAAGCCGTTTTTACGAACAGTATTTTTAAAAAACATTTAGTGTGTGTGTGAAAACATTAACATTTAAAGACAAAAAGTGTGTGAAGTGCTGAGTCGTTTTACGAACCCTATAGTGCACATATATATATATAAATTCATATAAAAAGAACTCCTACAGAGTTTATTAAGTAAAGTTTACGATTCTACCGAATAAAATTTGCTTAAATCTAATCAATCGCGCGCGATCAAAAACGCCATTAAGCTAAAACAATCTATATATATATATAACTTAAACTATCTGCTGCAGAAGTCGAGTCATCAAGGACTACAATACAAGGTCATCCAAGGTTGCCACTGCAAAGAAGAGAAGAATTTAAGTAAGTTCGTTCTTGTTGTGGTGTCGTATTTTTATATATCAATAAATTATACCCAAACTTAAAAAATGTCGAATCCTGCTCTTGGTTCTTCTTTGTTTTACGGAGCTCTCCAAAAAAGTCTCCTGGAGCAAATAGAGAGGAATTATAGGAATTTTAAAAAAGAGCCCAAGGCACGTCGTACCCGGGCAATTGCGAGTAGTCGTTTAGCCTTGCTGGAGGAAAATATGGCGTCCGCAAAAATCTACCACCAGAACGTCGTGGGGGGTTCAAAGTTGGAAGCTGGAATTGAAAAGGAGGATTATTTGGAAGTTTTTGACAAAATTAACGACACATACCTGGATTATAGGTCCGATTTAACTGAATTGTTAGAGAGTTTCTCTTCGGTTCCTGCAACGTCAGCGATGGCAGGAGGTCAGGCTGGTCAGAGTTTAGGCCAGTCAGGTATGGTTCGTACCGAATTAAGGTTACCGAAAATAGATCTCCCTAAATTTAATGGGGAATATACAAAATGGCGGTCGTTTCACGACCGATTTGATTCCCTGGTGTGTTCTAACAAGAACTTAACGGACATCGACAAGATGCACTTTTTGAAGTCCAGTTTAGAAGGCGAGGCGGATCGTTTGCTCCAGCATTTACCTTGTGTCGCAGGTAATTTTGACAAGGCATGGGAGTTATTGAAGGCGCGTTACGACAACAAGCGTGTATTAGTAAACGCGCAACTGAAACTACTTTTCAGCCAGAAGTGCCTTGTAAAGGAGTCGGTAGATGAGCTGAAGGAGGTAATCTTCACCTCGCAAGAGTGTATCCATGCACTCAGAAATCTGGATGTACCTGTGGATCAATGGGACGTCATTTTGGTGCACATAGTGTATAACAAATTACCTTGTAATCTGCAGCAGTTGTGGGAGGAGAAGTTGGGGAACCAGAAAGAGTTGCCAAGCTGGAACGATTTTCTGGACTTTTTGGAAGCACGCTTCAGGACGTTGGAAGCCGTGAGTACAGAAACAGCGCAACCAAGTTCTTTCAAGAACGATGTGAGGAGACCAACTGGTACGGAGGTGCGGAAGGTGTTTCATACGAAAACTGCTGCCAGAACGGAGTTTGTCTGCCAGTTATGCCACCAGAGCCAACACTCTATAAGGAAATGCCAAAAGTTCCTGAACATGAACACAGCGGAAAGGAAGCAGACTGCTCGACGCCTGAGAGTTTGCGACAACTGCCTTTCTTCAGGGCATTTTGCGCCGAATTGCCCCTCGCCTGGCTGCTGTTATTTTTGCCAACAACGTCATCACACGCTTCTACATGTAAACTTGACCCAACACGCAGCTGTGCGCGCAAATAGCATGCCGTCGAGGACAACAACAACTTCAAGGGGTCAGAATGCAGTTTCTACGTCTTTTAACGCTAATGCACTGGAGTTTGAACCACGAGAAGTGCAACAAGCTTCTACAAGTGGCCAAGTTTTGAATTACCACACGTTGCATGGTAGCAGAACGCACCAGGTGCTTTTAGCGACAGCAATTGTTAAGGTGCGAGCAGCCGATGGTCGTCAACACCATCTCCGAGCTTTGATCGACCCAGGATCGGAAGCATGCTTCATCACTGAAGATGCAGCACAACAATTGCAGCTGAAAAAGCGACGTACCTTTGTCGAGGTGTCAGGGTTAGGGTTAGTCAGCAGTGGCACAACGCAAACTTGCGTGGATATTGAGCTTGCGTCATGCAACTCAACTTATGGAGGCGCGGTGCGGGCACTGGTCTTTAAGTCACTGACTGGCCATCTCCCGGCCCAACAAATGATACCTGACAAATGGCAACACCTCAAAGGGTTAACGTTGGCAGATCCCAATCTCCACGTTCCTGGACCCATTAATTTACTTCTCGGCAGCGAAGTATATGCTGATATACTCCTGCCAGAAGTGAGAAGACCTGCAGATGGAGTCGGACCAACCGCTCAGAAGACGCAGTTAGGGTGGATTGTGTTAGGGAGAGTTCAAGAGGAACATCCCCGGCAAATACGCAGTTTTGTGCAGACTGCTGACCTGAATTCTCAGCTGCAGAGATTCTGGGAGATGGAAGAATTGCCGTTCCAGACACATGAAACTGAGGAGAACATCGCATGCGACGCGCATTTCGATGAACACACGAGACGCCTTCCTGACGGGCGTTATGAAGTGAAGCTGCCGTTTAAAGGTGGATGTCTTCCGGCGATGGGATCCAGTAAGCAGAGTGCGGTCCGACGATTCCTGCACTTGGAGAAGAGGCTGGAGGCAAACCCAACTCTTCGGGCAGATTATGCCAAATGCATACAGGAATATGCAACCCTAGGGCATATGGAAGAAATTCACGTCGGCGACTCGGTGTTGGCAACCCCATACCACTATTTTTTGCCTCACCATGCAGTTTTCAAGGAATCGAGTTCCACCACGAAACTGAGGGTCGTGTTCGACGCAACAGCGAAGACTTTGGATGGAAGTTCGCTCAATGATCGACTTTTGGTGGGTCCAAAATTACAGTCGAGCATTATTGATCTGGTTCTTCGATGGCGAACCCACAGAATCACGTTTACGGCTGACATCGAAAAGATGTACAGACAGGTGTTGGTGGATACACCGGACACATATTATCAGTTGATCCTGTGGAGAGACGATCGTTCCTCTCCAATCAAGATGTTTCGGCTTAAAACGGTAACGTTTGGCACAGCAAGTGCACCATATCTTGCCATAAAAATTCTGAAACGTGTAGCTGAAGATGAAGAATCAAACTTGCCAGAGGGCGCGAAGGTTGTCCGAGAGGACATGTATGTGGACGATCTCATCAGTGGTGCCGATACTGTGGAAGAAGCACGAACAAAACGCGACCAAGCGAATCAACTTCTGGCGTCCGCGGGTCTCAAATTGCGCAAGTGGACAAGCAACGTGAAAGAACTCGTCGAAGACATACCAGCAGCAGATCGAGAGTTAGATTTTGAGGTGCCGTTCAACATGTCAAATCATGTCAAAACCCTTGGCATAAAATGGTTCCCGGTAGACGACTACTTTTCTTACCAAAATGTGCAGCAGTCATCAGAAGCCACAACAAAAAGGTCAATGTTGTCCACCATAGCCAAACTGTTTGACCCACTTGGCTGGATATCACCATGCGTCATCACGGCGAAGTTAATGATGCAGCGGCTTTGGGAGCTAAGTTGTGACTGGGATGATCCGGTTCCAGCTACACTGAAAAAAGATTGGGATGCTTTTCATGGAGAACTTCCGATGATCGAGACGCTTCGAATACCACGTTGGACTCAGACAAGCAAAACCAACAAGGACATCGAATTACATGGTTTCTGTGATGCGTCTATGAAGGCATACGGTGCCGTAGTATACGTTCGTGTACTTGACAGCGATGGGAATATCCATGTTAATTTGCTCCTGGCAAAGACGAAGGTAGCTCCAAGTCAGCGTACGATCACGCTTCCACGTTTGGAACTTTGCGGAGCAGTAGTTTTAGCGCAATTGATGCAGTATACGAAGGACGTTTTGGCTGTTCCCGACATCAAGATGTTTACTTGGACCGACTCAACCATCGCGCTCGCGTGGATACGAGCCACTCCCGCTAAATGGACTACGTTCGTTGCCAACAGAGTATCCGAAATTCAGCGGCTAGTGGGGATCGATTGCTGGGGACATGTCGCAACGCTTCATAACCCAGCCGATCTGGCGTCTAGAGGAGTGTATCCAGCAGAACTGACGTCATTGGAGACTTGGTGGATTGGTCCTGATTTTTTACGCAGTCAATGGGCATTCGATGTTCCGCATCAACCTGTTGACATCGAAACTGACGAGGAACGACGTACGGTTAAGGTACTAAGCGCTCAAGTCAGTCAGGATGATCGCATACTTCAAACCATCTGCGACTGTTCGAATGTGTTGAAGGTGATTCGAGTTATCGCCACATGTTGTCGTTTCGCAACAAAATGTCGACGAAAAGCAATTTCTGATGGCCCATTTACTCCAAACGAACTGGAAGCAGCGCGTATCATCGCCGTAAAGGCCGCACAGAAAGAGATGTTCAAAGCAGAACTTCAACAGATTTTGGAAACCTCGAAAATACCTAAGTCACTCAAGACGTTGAACGCATTCGTTGATGCTGAAGGACTTTTGAGAGTTGGAGGACGCTTGGAGAATTCTCTCCTCCCCTACGACGCGCAACATCCGATACTACTTCGAAATAGTCACCATTTTACGAACCTGGTTGTCAGAGATGCCCATAAGAGCACTTTACATGGCGGCATCCAACAGATGATCAGCTACATCCGCCAAAAATATTGGATTGGCCAGATACGACGAAGCGTGAAGTATCAGCTTCATAGATGCACTTCTTGCTACCGGCAAAAGGCATCGGAAATGCAGCAGTTGATGGCGAATCTACCTGCACCTAGAGTCCAGATGTCACGACCGTTCAGTCATACTGGAGTCGACTACGCAGGACCCATCGAAATAAAAAGCTGGAAAGCTCGAGGTGCTAAAATACTAAAAGGGTATTTTGCAGTGTTTATCTGTTTGGCAACAAAGGCCATTCACTTGGAAGTAGTGTCTGACCTGACTACCCAAGCCTTTTTAGCAGCATTTCGGCGTTTTACGGCCAGGAGAGGTAGCTGCAAACAAATCTACAGCGATTGTGGAACAAATTTCGTCGGCGCTAATAACGAATTAGCCAAAATGTTGAAAGACGCCAAGCACGATTTTAAAGAAATTGCCGAAAACCTAGCAAATCACGGAACAAATTGGCACTTTATTCCCCCAGCTTCTCCACACTTTGGTGGATTATGGGAAGCGGGAGTGAAATCGGTGAAGTTCCATTTAAAACGAGTCGTTGGAACCGAAAGGCTTACTTTTGAGGAGCTCACAACGCTTCTAGCTCAGATAGAAGCGTGTCTGAATTCGAGACCCTTATGCCCACTCTCCGACAGCTTAGATGATTTGAATGCGCTTACTCCTGCGCATTTTCTTGTAGGCGAATCTTTACACGCTGTGCCACAAGGCGAACTCAACAACGACATCACGTATATCGACCGATGGAAAAGAGGAAAAGCGCTGGCGGAAGGATTTTGGAAAAAGTGGAGTTCCGAATATCTTGCGCGATTGCAGCAACGTCCGAAATGGACTGAAATACAAGAAGCTCCCAAAATAGGAGACCTAGTCTTGTTGAAGGATGAGCGACTTGCACCGACTTATTGGAGTCTTGCCCGAATCGAGAACACTCACGCGGGAACGGATGGACTAGTACGCGTTGTCACGGTCAAGACACAGAATGGAAACCTGAAACGACCTATCGCGAAGATTTGTTCTTTACCGTCCAACAAACACCAAGAACTATCGGCGTTAATATAAAAATTAATTTCTAAAATATAAAATATAAGCTGTTTTACCGAAACATTTCAAAAGGAGTATGCTGTTTTCCAAAATCACGAAACACTTTGAATTCAAATCGAATTTTATTCAATTCATCACACAACTCAACAATCAACACATCTTTAAAACATTTGCGAGATGTTCAAAACACATCATTCAACCCATCTTTAAAACACCTGTAAAGTTTAAATCAAAACACATCAGAACTCAGCACATCAATCAACTCATCTTTAAAAATTTGCAAGCTGTTCAAACTACCTGAAAAGCTGTAAGCTGAAAGCAAAGAAAACCAAATCAACCAATAACTTTGTTTAAACCATCTTTATTTCAACAATAATTATAATTTATAAACTATAAATTGCATAAAAGGCAATCAATACAACTCATTTTTAACGCTGTGCTGCTACAACGCACACACAAACTCAAACTTAAAATCTAAAAGGAACTAAAACAATTTATTCTAAATCACGTAATCTACAATACAAAGAAAACAAATTATTTTTAAAAATATTTGCAAAGAGAATATCGAATTCCCGTCGGCAAAACAAAACAAAAAAAAATCGTCGTCGACAAGACACATTTTTATTGGCAAGAGAATGTCTAATTCCCGTCGGCAAAACAAGCAAAAAAATCGTCGTCGACAAGACACATTTTTTACTAAAATTACTTGTGCACTGCAACACCGCATACGCAATATTAATTAATAACAAAACGCTGAAGCAATGCACATATTATTAATAAACAAATTATCGGCAAACACAAAATGCACTTGCCATTTTTAAACACAAAAAAAAAAAAAAAAAAAATATAGAACACGATCCACATCACATAGCAAATCAAAAACACGAAATGTCAATGCCATCGGCAAATGCATTTGACCATTTCTGTACACAGGTCTGATTAATTTAAGACCAAATATACAGTCCACTGAAGTGAAATTAATAAAGCACATAATAATTTTCAATCACTTAAACACACCTAAAACTTAATAAAATTCATAAAATTCGCGAAACCATTTCCGAATTAAAACCGCGATTTGTTTACAATCAAAATGTAAACAACAATTCTAGTTTTCCAACTAGAGAAGGATGGCACTAGGTCACATTAAATTGGCCATTAATATTGTGCATTCTAGCACACCGCGTATACCCATACACACACACACACAGTAAATATTCATATAATAGAATAAAACTCTTTCACGCGCGACACCGAAAGTCCGAAATACCGAAATCCGCGAAATAAATTGCAAAACCTTGCACAAGCCACACACACATACATACATATCTACGCATGCAGAACAAAAAACTTAATTAAAACTTAAATAAAGTACATTCACGAGATTCAACACAAATCACAAACATACATAAATATCAACCACACAAAAGGAATAAAATTTAACATATTCAAAACAAGATTTAAACAAAAAAAAAGGAAAATAAACTCATCCTCGAACATGAGGGTAGGCACACACATGTAATCCATTCGCCTTAACTTATGATGTACACGACTCCAACGCAGCAGAACCACCAACCCAATTAATTAATTTATAAAATTTATAAACCTAAACACAGTTTAAACACAAAACTCACTCTTAACAATAAATCGCGATTACAAAATCGAAAAGAACGCATGCCGGCACCATGCTTCTTCACTTCTTCATACCGTCAACTTCAATACAAAATGACAATTGAATAAATTAACCAAATGATGGAATGGAAACTGGAACCACAACCACCACCGGTGTGAGTGAACACCATTCATTAATGATATTGCTGTACTACGCTAACTACCAGCAACCCATCAGAATTTCATTCAAGCGTGAATGAAAAAACACTACTTCGTTTGTACAATGTGTTTACGTACTATGCATATGCATATGCATTTTTGTAATGATAGTCTTGTTACTCTATTTGGGCACGGGTGTCGGTGTATATGGGATTATATGTTGTTTTTATAATACACTAACATTATTATCTTTTTGCATGTAACTAAGTGGCCCACTATCGCGAAACGTATTGGAAAGAGGTCAACGATGAAAATAATGGGAAACAGTGATGCCAAATAATTCCTTCCGCTACATCGAGCTGAAATCTTAAAACTCAACATCTAGAGGCGGGAGAATGTACGAATGTACAATGTATTTCAAATATTTTAATGAGAAATGTTAAATTAAATTAGTAAATCGAACTATACTTTGAATTTTAAATACAATCCACAAATATGAAATGTCAAACTAAATGTAAACAAAATCATAGAATTTGTTCTTCTTTTGACCTCTGGTTTATATACAAGAAATACACAACCGAATTATAACGATTTGCAAGTGGACGTGTTTTTCTTTTACTTTTCTTGGAAAGTTTATAATCTTTTTTTTCCCTAGTTTTTTTTGCATTAAATAAAACCTAGTCAGAACATGAGGCATAGAAAACTGGTTTTAGCATGCCGTTTATCTGGTGTGATAACACAGCTCCAACTCCATACGGGCTTGCGTCGGTTGAAACATAAATAGATTTAGCTGGATCGTACAGCTCTAAGACCTGGTGACTGACCATAAGTTTTTTACTTTTCTCAAACACCTCCTGGCACTCCGTTGACCAAACATATGGTGTTCCTTTATTTAATAACCCATATAGGACATGCAATTCTGAAGACAGTTTGGGTACAAATTTTCTGTAATAATTAATAAGGCCTAGATAAGACTGAAGCTGTTGCAAATCCTTTGGAGGAGGTGCGTCCTGTATAGCCTTGAGCTTTTTGGGGTTTGGCTTTATTTGATTATGGGAGATATTATGACCTAAATATTTGACCTCGGTTTGAAAAAATTTACATTTTTCAATATTAACACTGACGTTGTGTTTTTTCAACCTATCCAGGACTATAAACAATTTTTTTCTACATTCGTTTTCGCTCTCTGCTCCTATAATTATGTCATCAATAAAGGTGAAGACCTGCGATATATTGGCCAAAATTTGCTCCATAATTGATTGGAAAATGCAGGGTGCATCCGCAAGGCCATAAGGTAAACGTAAATAACCAAAAAGTCCCTTGAATGTATTTATAACCAAGTATTCGCGTGACTCTGGACTAACTGGCAATTGCTGATATGCCCCTTTTAAGTCCAACACGCAAAAGACTTTGCAATTTGCCAGGCTAGCAAATATATCCTCAGGATTTGGTAGAGGATGATGGTGTGTTTCAATACGTTGATTTAGAGTGACTTTAAAATCAACGCACATGCGTATATCCTCATTTGACTTAGGCACAATTACCACCGGACTCGCCCACCGACTGTATTTAATTGGAACTAAAATCTTTTCATTGCATAGCCGATTAATTTCGGCTTCCACTTTGTCCCTCAATTTAAATGGTACCCCCATACGCAGCATGAAAAATAGGTCTAGCATCTTTCTTTAAAATTATGTCTGCTTGATACCCGACAATCGAATGGTTACTCGCCGGTTTTACTACTGTAGGATATTTTCTAGAATTTTTTTGATATATATTACTTACAGTAGAAATGATACTTGATTGCAAAAATTGTTTGCGCCAATTCGGAAAGAATTCGTCCAACCATGTCCTTCCCATCAGCATTTGTGTTGGCTGATCGCCCTGCAATACTACTAAATCCATCAACCGGCACATATTTCCAAATCGCACATCGACTTCCTTCACTGTGCCTAGTTCAACTATTGATCTACCTAAAACAGATGTCAAAATATGATTAGATTTATGCAAACACAAATGAGATAATTTAGAACGGTACTCTCTTTCGCTTATTACTGACACGGCGGCTCCGGTATCGACCTCAACGTCCAAAGCTTGTCCAGAAATTTCGATCTGGAGTTCACATGATTTACTGAAGCATCTATAGTCGCCACTATTATGTTTTGTTCTGGTTAAAGAAGAATATTCAGGCGTATATTTCACGTTCTTTTATTAATTCAATTTAGGTTAGGAATAGGAAATATTTAGATAACAAGTAGGATTAACTTTGGCTTAGGAATCAACCGCACGCTGTGGAGACAATCAGCAGAGTGTCGTATGATTCAATAGGTATAAGTAATCTTAATCTATGTACATACTTTCTTGTTATACCGTTTATGGTAAACTGAATTTATATACTTTGACTTGCAAGTTACAGGGTGTTTCTTTCAAATACAACACTTAGAAGGGGAAATACTAACAAAAATAATTTTTATGAACAAAAAATAACGACTGTAGATAAAACACCAGTATATATAAAAAATTACAGACTTCCTCATGCTAACTTGAATGAAATCAAAAATCAGGTTGAGAAGTTGATAGATGAATATATAATTTATTGAACCATCTATAAGTCCGTATAATTCTCCTTTGTTAATAGTTCCAAAGAAAGACACAGAAGGTAACAAAAAATGGAGATTAGTAGTTGATTTTAGGTCTCTGAACAAAAAAGTGGTTGATGATAAGTTCCCATTAACTCGTTTGGAAGACGTATTAGATAAATTAGGAAAAGCGAACATATTTTTCAACTTTGGATATGACAAGTTCATTCCACCAAATTCTATTACATCCGAATTCCAGACCACTAACAGCTTTTTCAACGGACACTGGACACCTTCAATTCAAAAGATTACCTTTTGGATTAAAAATTTCAACAAACAGCTTTCAGAGAATGTAATCAATTGCACTTAGTGGACTGCGAGCATCTGCATTTCTATTTGTTGATGATATAATCGTGTTTGGATCAAATCTTAAAGAGCACAATAACAACATAACAGAAGTTTTTAAGAGGTTACGGAAATTTAAAACTTAACCCAAGCAAATGTAATTTTCTGCGTCCAGAAGTAGTCTATCTCGGACATTTAATAACTTCAAAAGGTGTAACTACCGACCCAGAAAAATACAATGTTATTAAATAATATCCTAAACCAGATAATGTAGATGAAGTTCGAAGATTCGTAGCTTTCTGTAATTACTAAAGACGTTTCATACAAAATTTTGCAGAAATTGCAAAACCACTAAACCAATTATTAAAGAAAAATCAAATTTTTAGCTGGACACAAAATTGTCAAATTGCTTTTGAAACACTCAAATTAAAACTAATGTCACCACCTATCCTATCTTACCCAAATTTTTCAAAACTATTTATACTAACAACAGATGCATCAAACTATGCACTAGGAGCGATTTTATCTCAAGGAGAAGTAGGCGATGATAAGCCCATTGCATATGCCAGTAAAGCATTAAACAAACATGAACTAAATAAATCAGTAATAGAGAAAGAATTACTTGGTATTCATTGGGGAATAAATCATTTTAGACCTTATCTGTATGGAAGAAGATTTATTGTGTACACAGATCACTGACCATTAGTTAGTTTATTTACGCATAAGAACCCTTCATCTAAGTTGACTAGAATTAGAGTAGATTTAATGGATTACGATTTTGACATAGTTTTTAAGCAAGGAAAGATGAATACGAATGCTGATGCATTATCCAGAATAAAAATAAGTTCAGAAGAATTAAAAGAGATGATACCAAAAGTAAGCATAAATGTCCTAACTAGAGCAATGAAGCTGAGAAATATAAAAAACTCTAGTGAAAAAGAAGAAAATCCGGAAACTATGCCACCAGTGGAGACTGATCACCTTCACATATGGGAATGCATATCAATTTCAGACACTAGGAATATTAAGAAGTTGCAACTTGAGAATATAAAAAATTTAATGGGTACCCAAAAAGAAATAATATATGCAGTCAAAGATAAAATACATGTTGGATACAGTGATAAATCATTATCAGATTTAAAATTGATTCTGAGGAAACTATTATCCTATGCAAAGCATGTGAAATTAGAAAAGCTAGCGTTAGCAATGAATAATGAAATATTTGAAACAATATCAGTGCACAAATTTAAGAAGATATTTAATGAACTGCAGAAAAGTGAAAAAGAAAGTTGTCTAGACATTTATATTGTACAATGCACCAAAAAGAGTACATAGTATAAAAGAAATGAATGAGTTAATAAAAAGGTATCATGATGATAAATTAGGAGGACATATAGGTATAAGAAGATGTATAGCAAAGCTTAAGCAAAAATATGTATGGAAGAAAATAAATAAGATGGTTAGAAATTATATAAATAATTGTAGAACTTGTAATGAATTTAAAATAACTAGGTATACAAGAGAACGATTCACAAGAACAGAAACACCAAATACATCATTTAAAACAGTAGGGCTGTTTTTTTGGGAGGCTGTCCGGTACCTTGTATGGTAAGTCCAAAAAAACGGTTCGCGTTTTTATGTTTGATGGTTGGTATCCGTGACGAGTTGTCAAACAAATGAAAGCAAATTTTTGTTTACTTCACACAAGAAAACAAAAGATATTAGAGATTATTATTTATTTATTTCTGCAAATAAGTAATGCATTAGAACATAATTAATATAAAAATATCTTTTCTTACCTCTTTCTTTCTTGAGCCATGTTTGTTGTTTGTTTACAAATATACTTTTTTTCAATCAACTGGGAAATGTCAAAAATAGCCGTGTTCACAAAGGTATGCAAGTATTTTCTTGTGGTTTTTTTTCTCTGTTTACACGCTTGGGTTCAGTTCACTTGAGAGTGAATGGGAACAAGTGCGAAAAACTTTTAAATGTCGGTAATTCGCTAAAATACATTACTTAGAAGTTTAAAAGTTCAATACTTATATTTTAAAAGTGTCTTAAGAAATAAGACACCAGCGGATACTTATCTGTATAAGAATCAACTTCCGCTTCATGGTATATATGTAACGAATAACGAAATCGAGTTTACTATTCCTTAATGGTTATTAATTGTAGATTAAATAAGTCTGGAACAGATGGCGCTTTTGTTGTTATTAATCATAGATTGCATAAATCTAGAACAGATGGCGCCTTAAGCGAATTTCTTTACAGAGAACTGTAAAACATTGTCCCTTGGGTGGTTGTATCTGCTAGTAATCAATAAATAAATCTATTTTAAGATAAGACGTAGTAAATACTATTGGAAAAAATGTCAACATTCACCGAAAAATGTGTTAAGGAACTATGCAAAAAAGAACAAAAAAATAGTTTAACAGAGTTTTTTTCGTTTCTTTTACGATATATTATTATATACCTATGAACCTGCAAATTAAATAATCAAAATCAATAAATTTCTACAATTCAAAAATCGTTACCATAATTCTTTTCTATTCTATTCTATTCTTGTACAAAATTCATTTCCATTCACTTGTGAACACGTCCTTTTTCTGTTGTTCGAGCCTCTAGTCGCACCAACATTTAAAAATGAAAAACTCATTCGAACTCGAAT
Organism: Melanostoma scalare; assembly: GCA_949752695.1. Taxonomy (NCBI): domain Eukaryota; kingdom Metazoa; phylum Arthropoda; class Insecta; order Diptera; family Syrphidae; genus Melanostoma; species Melanostoma scalare. The sequence goes on along the minus strand of OX456984.1, from coordinate 105,810,599 downwards.
TCTATCCCTTGTAAGTTTTACTCATCCTTTTATCCCTTGTATCTTTTGTTGTTGTTGCTTTACATGTATTTACCATACAAGGTACCGGACATCTTCCCAAAAAAACAGGCCTAGTAACAATAGATACAGTAGGACCACTCAGACCATCGAATGGATACAGGTATATTCTGTAAGGAAATTTTCTTTGTTGGCTCAAAAGTGCAACTAAATACTTATAATAACTCTCGACATTCGGTCGAAAACTATTTTCTCATGTGCCCGCACCCTCAGATTCAATGTGGGTATTGTAGTCCGCGAATAGTGCGGAATTCTCGTTTTTGCTTGTCTGGCAACGTCGCGCTGAAGTCGCGGAAGCGCACACCTTGATTGTCAGCACCTGTGCTTTAGTATGGGTACGTTAGTACAATTTCAATTTCGTTCGGCCATTTGTATTCCGGTCTTAGACTGAAAAACACCCCAAAAGTGAGTAAAAATAATTATATATATATCGAAAGGGTAAAATTGAAGCCTGAATTATACGGAAGAAGAAAACATACAAAAGAATAAAATAAAACAAATAAATTTAACGCAACACTAAAACTGTTAGTTTTGTTCCCTTTGACGGAGTTCCGGGCGTGCGTTAAAACAACGACAAAAACAAAATATAGTGTATAAGTACAACTAAAAGCATCTTATTCTTACTGTACTCCCATGTTTTAAGATCTAATAAATGAAATAAATGGAATGAAAAAAAAAAACTTTGTTGGACACAAGCGTCATTTTTCAAGGCGTGAGAATTCATTTAAATAAGGTTAGACTTCGATTCCTGTAATCGAATGCCTCAACAACAATAGGTCACAACGCCTCATAGACTTTTCTTTTGGCAGCAGGGTGGTCGAATCGTTATACACGGCGCGGCGGGGCCTAGCGCTTAACAAGACGGGGTGCCCCATTGGACACTGGACTCGATAACGGAGGAGCCAGGTGGCGGAGCCATCTAATTGAGAGCTCTCCGCCACAACATCAATCAACACGTGAAATAGTAGAAGGCAGTCGGCCGCCGCACAGTGGCCGAAATTGACAAAAGTGCTTGCAAAATTCATTTTTTGGGTGGGTCTCTAATGCAAAACTTTTAATTTTTATGAATTAACAAATGTTTGGAGCTTTAGTAATCGAAAAAATTATTTCATTTGAACGATCGGTTCGCCTTGTAGAGCTTGTCAAAGTTGACAAATATTTAAGGTGAGAAAAAACATTAAAAAAATATTTTTTTTTTCTTAACTTTGAGAGTAAAAACTAGGAAAAGAGGGTTAGTTAAACCTTGTTTTGTTTTTTTCCCTTGATATATGTGTTTATTGCTATAATCAGAAAAAAAAACTTGTAATTTTTAATTTTTTTTTTTTTTATAAGTTAAAAAAAAAAAAAAAAAATACAACAACCAATTATGACAAAAATTTTTTTTCGCTATAAAATAAATTTTTTCTGTTTTCGTTTTTTCCCACTGTTTTACTTAAATCATACTCAAATTACTTCATAAACTGATTTTTAACCTTTTTAACATAATATACCAATTATGTTAACCACCTTAACTAAAACTTTTTATTTCAACAGCAGATTCTGAAACACCCTGAGAATTTTTTTTTTTTCAAATTTACAAACTTTATAGCCTTGGAAATTACCAATAATGTAAAAAAAAAATTGAGTCGATATCTTTATTCGTTTAAGAGATATGATTTTTGCAACCAAAAAAGTCAATTTCGGCCACTGTGCGCCGGCCAGCGCCTCACATTTTTGGATTTTTTTATTGGCGCTCTGAGACAACCGAGCGGAGAGCGCGTCGGTGGAGGAGCCATCCCTGCATCCAGGAGACAACGTGGAGGAAAAGAAAGTAAATTAAAGTTTATTTTTTTTATGTACTCATCGGCAGAACCAGATCATTTATCGTATTATTATTGTGAATTTGCAAAGCTAGATTTCATATGTATATAGATATCCATCGTAAACGCAATGTCCTACCGGGTTCCGGGAAAAACTTCGCGCACGTGGTCAGACATTTTTAAGTATCCAAGCCATCCAAACTTAACTAAGAAGTCGAGATACATTGACTCGAGTATCAATCCGACAGAGATTGTGAAAGTGAATCCGTCGTTAATGCGTATTCTAGCAGTTCAAAGCGGCTTTGGGTTAATTTTTTTTGTTTACGAAAGAGACCACCGGATGGTGTCACATTCTACTCACGGATTTGTGCACATATCAGTCGGCCCGAATCTAAATGGCTCATGCCCAGGTTTGCGGTCGTGACATTTATTTATATCTAGTTCCTAGGATCATATTTATGTATATAATCACATTACTTTAGAATCCTAGCATTAAACCTTTCAGCCCAACAGGAGTGCACTGCTGCGACGGCGCATGGGATGGTTTCTGATTGCGAAACTCCCATTGGTAAAAAGGTAAAATTCTTATTGAATCTATACATTATGAACTTACTTTAAACTTACCATTTATACACGTAAATATTGATTGTTATGAACTATAGTATTCTTGGTCCCTCAAGCAAACGGCTTGAGATAACTTTTTTTTTGATACTTTTCTGGAGGGAGGGAAATAACGTCTGTCAATACTAAATCATTAGAAGTTGTTCAAGTATTCATCGGGAAGTATAATCGGAAACATATAGTGCAGTCAATGAAGCGAAAAATAGGGCCTTACTTCCGAATTTTTTTACTGTGAACCGATTTGCATGAAATTTTGGAATTAGGCTCATCTTACCCTTAACTTCAAAAGTGAAACTGATTTGAACACCGCCACCACCCTGGGGGTGGTTGCCACTCCTTTTCGGGGTCGAATTTTTTTTTTTCAAATAACCTCGGATATCGATAAAAGGCCTAATTTTAAGTAAAAAATCAAATATAAAGTTTTTCATTAAGTCCAATACTTTTCGAGTTATTGGCAATTGAAAATTTGCAATTTTTCACGTTTTTCATCTACACAGGTATTTATTGCAAATATCTCCAAAACTATACGTTTTATCGAAAATTTTATAAAGAACAAAATTGTAGCAGGTAAAACAATGAACAATTTGGTTTTTTATAAAATATTCTAAGAACAATCTTAAGCTAGATATAAAAGATCAAAGCCATTTTTTATTTTGTCTGAAATTTAATCGTTGTGGTCAATGCCATTTAGCGGCGAGCAGATGCATTTTATGCATTCTAATACAAGAGGATGTTTTGTAGTGCTTGAAATAAGCTTTAAAAGTCTTTGGCTTAATATAAAGTAAATTAAAGTTTATTTTTTTTATATACTCATCGGCAGAACCAGATCATTTATCGTATTATTATTGTGAATTTGTAAAGCTAGATTTCATATGTGTATAGATATCCATCGTAAACGCAATGTCCTACCGGGTTCCGGGAAATTTTTTAATTTGACAAACAATTTGGTTCTTTAGTTTTCTCTGTCAGACAAAAATTGACGGAGATATGATTGTTTAAAGAGCGCTTGGCAGCGCAATCGCAGTCCCTCTTAAGACCTTTAACCCTTCACCGTTTTAGCAAAAGGTTGTTTACTATATATTGCAATTAATGATGTTGTAGCTCTCTTAATTACCTTTACAATGATTTTTTAATAAGTTGTGATAGCATGAAAATTGAAGGAGTTATGGTCCAAAAACTCATTGATTTGATTTGAAGAAGAAAACATTAGATGCTCTCCTTATTTGCACTACAGCTCACTTATTTTACGTGCCAAAGACTTTTAAAGCTTATTTCAAGCACTACAAAACATCCTTTTGTATTAGAATGCATAAAATGCATCTGCTCGCCGCTAAATGGCATTGACCACAACGATTAAATTTCAGACAAAATAAAAAATGGCTTTGATCTTTTATATCTAGCTTAATATTGTTCTTAGAATACTTTATAAAAAACCAAATTGTTCATTGTTTTACCTGTTACAATTTTGTTTTTTATAAAATTTTTGATAAAACGTATAGTTTTGGAGATATTTGCAATAAATAGATGAAAAACGTGAAAAAATTGCAAATTTTCAATTGCCAATAACTCGAAAAGTATTGGACTTAATGAAAAACTTTATATTTGATTTTTTGCTTAAAATTAGGCCTTTTGTCGATATCCGAGGTTATTTTAAAAAAAAACTCGCCCCCAAAAAGGTGTGGCAACAACCCCCAGGGTTGTGGCGGTGTTCAAATCATTTTCACTTTTGAAGTTAAGGGTAAGATGAGCCTAATTCCAAAATTTCATGCAAATCGGTTCACAGTAAAAAAATTCGGACCTAAAATGCTTCATTGACTGCACTAATATAGAATTTCGAAGATATAATTTGGGCGTAAGGCACATTAAGAAACGGGAGCTTTAGCCTTGGGTTTTTTTATAAAACGGATTTAGAAGTCGGTACCTAGAAAAAGTACGTGGATCTATATGAAATTAAGTCATAGTAGAGTGAATAACTAGCGTTAACACATTAATTTTTGTTAATTATCCTGTAAGCATCTGCCATAAGCAGTATGATGCAAATGGTTCTGAGCAACTAAAAAAATTAGTGCAGTTCTTACCGTAGGAGAACGCATAAGATGAGATCTAAGTACCATTAATTAGAGTAGAAGCAAACCGTTTGAATAGGAACGGAGAGAGAAAGATTTAAAGAACAAAAAAAATTGTAAATTATCGTTGTGTAAGGTTGAAGCAGGTAATCTTAAGACATAGTTTGTTAACTTTAAGGTATATAGTCAATAAAAAGACACAATATGTTAGAACAGATTTATTATACAAGGAACATAATGTGTCGATAAGATAAGGCGTCGTTAAGGGAGTGCAAGTGACTAACCGCCGGGGCAAGGTGAATCAGTTGGCGATGAGGAGGTTAAGTATGAAATAAGTGGGAATGTTAAGGGTATGAAGAACATCTGAGCATATACGAAGGATAGACGTGAGTGTAAGAAGGGTAGTGGTCTGGCTGAGTCCGAGGTCTCAGGTGTCTGGGAGATGGGATAGGTCGGATCTAACGTCAGCTCATGTTTCTGTGGTCGTATGGTGGAGGGACTGATTGTTTGTTTGTATATTTATTTAGCTTTTTAAAAGCTATTAATTTAACAGTAATTTTACAATATATTTACATTACATTTTAAATATTACATCGTATTATTATCGTATCGCATCGTATTTTTAATTACATTAAGTTTATCTTCTATATTTTACTTTTACAAAATCTTTTGTAAGTTTCTTAAACACATTTAAATTACCCTTTGTATATTAATGAATTTTGGGTATTCCTATTTATAAAATTTGGCATTCTTAAGTCATTCATACTTCTTAGAGCATATGGTTGCACATCCCTAATATATTGCACATAGTCCTTAAGTTATTCAGGCATTAAATCATTTTTAATCTTGTGTATAAACAATAATACATTCATTGCAGTTCTCTGTTTTATTGACAACCATTTTAACGCATTTAACATAAAATTATGGACTGGTATCTATTGCACTTTAAAATACGCATAGCTTTATTTTGTAACAATTGTAGCCTTTCCACAACACTATCACTACACAAAAATAAAACTGTTGAACAATACTCAAAATGTGGTTTAACTATTACATTATAGATATTTATTGCACTTAAAATTGAAACATCATTTCTTATTCGTCTGAAAACCCCAATTTTCTTTGAGAACTTTTTACAAATGTATTCAATATGCTCTGAGAAATTTAATCTGTCGTCTATAGCAATACCTAGATATTTTATTTCATTTACTTTGTTGGTACATTCTCCATCAATAAGTAGTCTTGTCTCATCAATCTGTTGTCCATTTATCACCATATAATTTGTTTTGTTGATGTTGAGTTTCAGCCTATTCTGTTTGATCCAATTGTCGACCTCCGCTAAGTCCTCTTGTATCTTGCTCAGACATTCTTCCGTATTCTTTTCAGCCACATACATGACTGCATCGTCAGCAAAAAGTGCTAACTTTGCATTTTAAAGAACATTTTGCATGTCGTTTATATATATAACGAAGAGGAGTGTTCCCAGAACCGACCCCTGTGTGACACCCAATGACACTACTTGTGCATTCAAAGTCTCTCCATTAATTTTTACTATTTGAGTTCGATTTGACAGGTATGAACGAAACCAATTCAACTCACCATCTTTTACGCCGTACGATTCTAGTTTCCGCAACAACACTTGTCTGTCTATGGTCTCGAATGCTCTCTTGAAGTCCAGGAATACACAACATATCTTATTTTATAAAGCTATTTGTTCTTTCCAGTTCATGATCACCATATTCACCGCACTTTCACATGAATGATTCTTTCTAAATCCCGATTGCACATCTATTATTAATTTATTGATCTCAAAATGGTCACTAAGTTGTTTAAATACTATTTTCTCAAAAATTTTTTTAAACAAGGGCATTGAATTTATAGGGCGGAACTCTTCACACAGCTTAGTATTTGAAACTTTTTCTATTGGCGTTACTACCAATTCTTTCCACGAACTAGGGAAAACACCACACTCAAGGGATTTATCAAATATCCTTTCCAACAAGGGACCAAAAACATCAACTGTCTAACAACAACTTAGGGGACAGGGACATATAGTCTTTTTTATTTTTCATATCTTTTATAAATGAAAAGATTAGTAAAGTTTTTAACAGTTAAAACACTTATTTTATTTCCTCAGATGTACATTTCAGAAGCAATGCTTCCATCGTCAGTGAGATTTATAAAATTAAATTAAATTAAATTATTTTTTCATTGCTTCTGAAATGTACATCTGAGGAAATAAAATAAGTGTTTTAACTGTTAAAAACTTTACTAATCTTTTCATTTATTAGATTAAAAAACACGTGGAATATCTCAACTAAAAAACTCATCAATATCTTTTATCACAGTTCTTATGCTTTCGATAGATACACTTTCAAATTTGAATATACAGCGTGCCTCACTAACAGAATTCACAAATGGGATACACGTAATAGTTTCATTGATTCTGACAACGCTTTTAATAAAAAAATCATTAAATTTATTTGCTAACAGCTTACTATCACGACACACTTCACCATTAAACACAACATTACTTACCTCGGCATTTCTTTCAGTTTTCAGTACATAACGTTTCAGGTTTCTCCACATAGTTTTCTGATCATATGAGTTTGTCACTTTTTGCTTAATAAACATTGACTTCGACTTTTTTAACTCCAATTTAAACTTATTTCGTGCACTTCTATACGCAGCCCAATTTTCACTGTTGCTTTGAAAAATCGCTTTTTCGTGCGCTAATATTTTGATTGATTTCAATCTTTTTAGGAAACCGTTGAACCATTCATTGGATTTAAAATTTAAAACCTTTTTTGATGTGAATTTTGTCACTGACTGAATTAAACCATCGGCAAACATTTTGCTCATTACAACTACATCCGGGCTCCTTTCGATAGATCTTAGTAAACTGTTACTTGACACACACTCATAGAATGAATTCTTGTTATAATTAAAACATGATATAATTCTTTTTTTATTTTGGTTATCATTATTCACTTTATGTTTCACTTTTATAGTTAATGTTTCATGGTCACTGATTTTTAAGTCATGGTCATTAGACACTTGCACATTATTGTTGTTTGTTATCACATAGTCTATTAGTGTTCTCGATGTCTGTGTGATCCTTGTTGCATCTTTAACAATTTGTTCACATGCATTATCTTTTACTATTCTGTGAATAGCTTTTTTATAAGTATCATTTTAAAACCAATCAACATTAAAATCACCAACAACAAAAGAGTCTTTTTTTAAATCACTTATTTCATCCATTATTGCAGAAAATTCATCACAAAACACCTTTGCAGACGAACTTGGTGACCGATAAACACCACAAACAACAAAAGAATAGTCCAACAATTCATATCTTTTGCAGCACATTTAACATTAACCGCGTATATAAATGATCACTCCACCAGTATACTTCGATACACTGTCACACCTAAACACATTGTAGTTTGCAATCAAAAACTCACTGTCATCAATATCTTTAATAATATGTGTTTCCGACAGCACAATTACATCAAAACTTCTTTCAAATAAAGACGTTTTTAATTCGTCCATATTGCACATCAATCCCTCTATGTTCAGATACAACATATTTAAGTCCATTGGTTGCTAATATGAAATTTTATTTCTCTGGATTTCCAGTTTTTTTAGATACACATCACATTTATTACTCCTACAGTCGTGGTTCACATCAAATTTAAATCCTAGTCTTTGGTTCATTATCACACAATTATTGCACTTAAGTAGAACTTAGAAAGAAACTTAGGGAAGAACATGTCGGCAGGTGTTGCTTGCGTGCGTGAAGTAGGTCGATAAAAATTCATAGTACATATATGCGTTACAGATGACGTAGGACCTGATCATTGAAGAGAGGGTTGTTTTCTTTTCTTCTATGAATACACCCACCTATAAACGCATAGTCCGACGTAGCCGACATGTTAATAAAAGATTCCAAACGTTACAGATGGCGACCAACGTGGGGCCCGAATTGTCCAATCGACCAAAGGGAAGATTTTCGTAGAGTTAGTTTGACCTTTGAGTTTTAGGAAAAGATGAGTGGATTTTGGTGGTAGAAAAATTTTTTTGATTTGAAGTTTTTTTTTGGTGACCGTTTCGGTAGGATGAATAGTTTTCTTTCAAGTTCTTCCAGAACCTTCTGATGTTCTACACTTTCACTTACTTCCTCTGCCTCCACTTCTGTTTCAAAAACAAAAGTCTTTACGTCTTCCTCTTGCTGTTCCAAATAGTTGCGCAAGCGCAGGACGAGCTCATTTCTCGATCCCGCTCTAGAAAGATTTCGCTTACCTAACTCACTTTTAAGCTCAATGCAGTTGAGCTCTTCCAACAACTTACCCATTTTCACTGTATTTAACTTTTTTTTTTACACTTTACTAGTCAAATAAGTTTTATTTACACTTCTGACACCAATGTGAAAATGCACTGGACTGATGTGTCAAAGGTTGCCACTTTGATAACAAATATGCGTGGATATTAGAACTCATAGCATAAAGCATATTTTTGGCAGAAAATGCAAAAAATAATTGGAATTTTTCTAAAGTGGCACAACTGGCCTAAATGAATTCAGTTCAGAATGAGCCGTATTTTATTTGAAAAACGCAGTTTACTAGCAGAACGCAGTGGAATACTTATTTAAATTGATTTAGTGCTTTTCGTGATTTTTTTAAATATTACAAATATAGGCTTTAAAAATTGAAAAGTGCAAAAAGTCTGAAAATTTTTCCGATAGTAAGTTTCAGTGGTTTGATAATGGCCTTAATATCTGTTGACTGTTGCTTAACTGATTTTCACTTAGAGGAAACAAATAGTTTTAATTAGCTTAGTTTTATGAAAAAAAAAAGTTATGACGCTCTACCTAACAGCAAAGTTGGTTTGAAATACTTGACTTTTTGGCTTGATGCGAAGATAAACATTGCACAAAAAAAATTTTAAGTAAACTTTTTTTTGTTGGTAACTAAGTTTCCTTCGAGTTACCTTTTGGAATTATTCATACCTCAACAAATTTAAATGGCCATTGAGCCTATTAGCTCATTCAAACACATGAATCTTTCATTTTAGTTTGGCGTGGGCACATTTATTTAACTTAAAAAAATGAATAAAAATCTTTTTAAAAATTGTGGCTCATTATAAAATTTAAAAGAAAAGAATATTACAAAAACAAGGAAAATACAAAAATTTGAAAAATGTACTAAGTGTGCTTGAATAACAACGCTCTAATGAAAATTAAGAATAACAAAACTAATAAATAAGTAGCAACAATATAGCAATAATGAAAAATTATCTTAACTAAAAATATCAAACAAAAATAACACGAAAACGAGGAAAATATGGTCCTTGCGGACACTGTCAAAACTCGACGCAAAAGAAATCGAATTTTATTGCAACGCACCCCAGCAAACAAAAAATAACAGGAAATCCCTCGATCCGCACTTAACCCTCGGCGAATTTAATCTCACGCCCTCTACTCTACTACTCGACCTAAAAAGAGATCTCTTTATGTAGTGAGCCTTCACAGTGACTTTGACCCCCAAATACTATCAAGGTCAGGCAATGGCTCGAGAAATTTCGGGTTTTCCCGAGTGGTGCACTGTTCAATATAAATTTTGTTTGGCTTAGTTCGACCACAGGTTCCCCCCTTTCGAAAAATTTAAAAAATCTACTAAAAGAATAAACTACAGAAAAAAAAATACAATGGAAAACAGAAAATACAAACGAAATTAACAGAAAACGATAAAAAAAATCACGCCAAAATCACTTAATTTAAGACGATGTTTACGCAAGGCTCCAATAAACCCTCGAAATAAGAGTGGTGCTCCTGGGAACCCCCACTGTCCCTTCAGGTACTGTTTTTCGTTCGTCCGGTATTTTTTTTTTTTTGTTCCTCGACTTTTTTTTCCCCCCAGTCACCAAAAAGAATTTTCAGTCTTTGGTTGCCTGGGACTCCCACAGGCTCTTATTTTAGCATCTGTATGTATCGTCTTCCGCTTCTTTTTCTCGATAATATATCGTCTTCGGCTTCGCTTTCAATTGGTTTTTTTCTCTTATTTTTTTCTATCTTTTTACACTTATTTCTTTTTACTTTTTTTTTGTACACTATATATTGTGTGGCAAACTATTGACACTATTGTGATGCACTTTACAATTTCCACAATTTTAACTTCACTTATGTTCTTATGTATATATTTAGTTCTTTTTTTCGACTTACTCTTTTCTGAGCTTAACTTTTTTGAGCTCTGAGATGCATCGCAGTTTTGTATATTTTTCTCAGTCCAATAGAAAAAAATTCATACCTCATCATTTATCGATTGAACAGAAAAATGTTTCATAAGAATATTTTAGGAAATTTAATGCTCTACAAAAAAAGTATCTTGTATTTTTTCCCTAAACTTCACCGGACAAATTTCATTTTTGTTTATGAGTTTTGTAACTCGACAATAAATGACTTTTACAAAATGCGCAGTGCAAATATTTGTTAGAAATTAACTGCTCTATAAAAATAGTTTTTAATGTTTTGGCGATGAAATTAACCGTTCAAAAGTTATTCATCATCAAACTATCATGTGTACGGATTTTTAAAGATTTTGATGAGATATTCGAAAAATTTAAATTTTATTTATGAATTTTATATGAATTTCATTTCTTGTCATTAATATAAGTATTATTTGAGTTTTATTTTCGATATTATCAAATTTTTTTTTCAATTATTCTAAACATTTTATTTTTAATTATTAGAAATCACGATCCTGGGAAAAATTTCTCTTCTAGAGAATTTCTGTTTTGTATTTCATTTCATCTGTTTGAATTGTGAAAATAAGACTCAAATAATACTTAAATTAATGACAAGAAATGAAATTCATATAAAATTCATAAATTAAATTGAAATTTTTCGAATATCTCATCAAAAACTTTAAAAATCCATACATATGAAAGTTTGATGATGAATAACTTTTGAACGGTTAATTTTAAAAACCATTTTTATAGAGCAGTTAATTTCCAACAAAAATTTGCATTTCGATTTCGTATAAATTTTTACAAACGGGTTTAATTACTCTACATTTAACGTACTTAGGACAAAGTTTAGAGCTTAGGTTTCGAAGAATCGCTAAAAACAAAATTTCTCCTGAAAACTTCTTGTCCTGGTAGATAGTTAACCTTTCGTGCTCTAATATTATACGTTTTTGCACTTTTATCGTTCGTGCTAAGAATTGATTTTTTTATTTGATCGCGTATGCATTGAAGTTTGTTATGCTTTGGAATTGTCATTAGCTCACCATCTTCGGCTACATTCAATTTTCGAGACAGCTCATAACTACTTCCGTGGGTCATCATATTTGTAGCTGAATGTACTGAACTTCTCAATGAAGCTGCGATTTCGCTAAGATGGGTATCCCAATTGCTAACAGCGTTCTGTTCACTCTCTCAGAAGCGTTTGATTGAGGAGCGTAGTTGGCGGTTCTGAAATGACGAACTACAAACTTTTGGAGAAAGCTTTGAAAATCTTTCGAAACAAACTGTTTTCCATTATCTGAATGGATAATTTCGGGCACTCCAAAAGCATTAAAAACTTCATGGCTTAAAAATCGAGTTACGCTACTAGAAATGGCTGACTTTAAAGGTTTTAAAAACACATATTTCGAAAAATGGTCTAACACGACAAAAATAATTGTTATTAATGGAACAATAACAAAAAAAGGTTTTTGTTATTGTTTTTGTTTTTGTCCTGGAGTTGGAACTTTTATTGAAAAATAGGAATCTTTTAAAGAAATAAATTTCTTAAAAGATCGTGTTTTAAGATCGTAAAGATCACCACAACAACTCCTAAGTTAGCGTTTCGCCCAGGTACGACAATGGGCTCATCAGTCAGATGTTGCCGTACCTTTCTAAGACGCAAACTTTGTTCGGAATACACCGACACTAATAAAATCCACTGCACTCACATGCCGTGAATTTTATTTGAACTTGAATTACAACTCTATATGCTAATTATCCCTTACTCACACAATTATACCCTTTTTGTTTATATTTACTTAAGAACGAATTCGCACAGGTCTATGCTATGTTCGCCTTGAAATTTAAAGTTATTTTTGTAAATTGTCAGCTGAGTGGTGCTTATAAATAATTATGTATTACGCCATAAGGTAGAAATTTGAAATTTTTCAGCCAATGCTGCAAGGCGGCCGGCAATGTTTGCGTCAATTGTAATAGAATATTATTTCGATTCGACATTATGTTTGTAGCCTTAAGAATTGTTTTTTGATTTGACTATCAGAGGTCGTCACTTACTTACTTACGTTATCGATATTAATTTTACGGGATGTACCACTCAGCCATTTTATCTAAAATGTATTCTTCCTTCTTGAATAGATCGTCGTCGGGATAAGACGCATCCAAATAAAACTGAATTGTATTAAACCTAAAGTGTGTCTAGTATTTTTTGGAGAATCAGATTGGAACCTTATCGAGCAAACCAGCAGGGTACGAGCCCAACATTTGGTTATGTAAAGACATATGACACTTAAAAAGTAAACAAAATGTTTACCTTGGTTTGGCTTTAAGTTATTAATTGGAACAATAACAAAAAAAGGTTTTTGTTATTGTTTTTGTTTTTGTCCTGGAGTTGGAACTTTTATTGAAAAATAGGAATCTTTTAAAGAAATAAATTTCTTAAAAGATCGTGTTTTAAGATCGTAAAGATCACCACAACAACTCCAAAGTTAGCGTTTCGCCCAGGTACGACAATGGGCTCATCAGTCAGATGTTGCCGTACCTTTCTAAGACGCAAACTTTGTTCGGAATACACCGACACTAATAAAATCCACTGCACTTACATGCCGTGAATTTTATTTTTAAGCGAATGTAAAGACATATGACATTTTGTTTACTTTTTAAGTGTCATATGTCTTTTCATTCGCTTAAAAATAAAATTCACGGCATGTGAGTGCAGTGGATTTTATTAGTGTCGGTGTATTCCGAACAAAGTTTGCGTCTTAGAAAGGTACGGCAACATCTGACTGATGAGCCCATTGTCGTAACTGGGCGAAACGCTAACTTAGGAGTTGTTGTGGTGATCTTTACGATCTAAAAACACGATCTTTTAAGAAATTTATTTCTTTAAAAGATTCCTATTTTTCAATAAAAGTTCCAACTCCAGGACAATAACAAAAACCTTTTTTTGTTATTGTTCCAATTAATAACTTAAAGCCAAACCAAGGCAAACATTTTGTTTACTTTTTAAGTGTCATATGTCTTTACATTCGCTTAAAAATAAAATTCACGGCATGTGAGTGCAGTGGATTTTATTAGTGTCGGTGTATTCCGAACAAAGTTTGCGTCTTAGAAAGGTACGGCAACATCTGACTGATGAGCCCATTGTCGTACCTGGGCGAAACGCTAACTTAGGAGTTGTTGTGGTGATCTTTACGATCTTAAAACACGATCTTTTAAGAAATTTATTTCTTTAAAAGATTCCTATTTTTCAATAAAAGTTCCAACTCCAGGACAAAAACAAAAACAATAACAAAAACCTTTTTTTGTTATTGTTCCAATTAATAAGTTAAAGCCAAACCAAGGCAAACATTTTGTTTACTTTTTAAGTGTCATATGTCTTTACATTCGCTTAAAAATAAAATTCACGGCATGTGAGTGCAGTGGATTTTATTAGTGTCGGTGTATTCCGAACAAAGTTTGCGTCTTAGAAAGGTACGGCAACATCTGACTGATGAGCCCATTGTCGTACCTGGGCGAAACGCTAACTTAGGAGTTGTTGTGGTGATCTTTACGATCTTAAAACACGATCTTTTAAGAAATTTATTTCTTTAAAAGATTCCTATTTTTCAATGAAAATAATTGTGTTTCCACTCTTCGATCTTGGATAACGACCCAATAAATCAACATACAACTTCTGAAACGGACGATCGGTGCAAAAACTATTGGAAATGGGTGGACACTGAATCTGGTAAGACTGTTTACACTGTTTACAGATATCACATTTACTAACATAGTTTCGAATTTGTATTTTCATATTTGGCAAGTAGAAATACTGTCGAATTTTATGTAATGTCTTGGCGACTCCACCATGAGCAGATTCAGATGGCTCATGGGCATTTGCTATTATGCTTTCTGTTAAGCTCGATGGTATCCAGAGTCTCCAAGAGTGTTCAGATGTGAGCTCATTTCCCCCTATTATTCTATTACCTTAAGGTCTGGCAATTCTTCTAGGTGTTCTTTTATTGTTTGCATAAGACTCGTGTATTCTTCCGATAGGAACTGTTCCGATTCCAAATCTACCCATAGAGCTACTTCTTCCATTTCCAAACTCACCAAATGTGCCAGAGAAAGAGTGTCCGGCACGACATTTAAAGCTCCCTTTCGGTGTTCTATGTTGAAGTTGTATTTTTTTTTTTTTTGCATCTCAGAGTCTTAAGCGGTACTGAACTTAGAGCAAGTTCATTTGTACACGCTTACCTACGCTCTTCATCATTACTGCAAGTGTTAGTGGTTAGTAAATAACGCCAAACACAAGCACAAAGAGAACGTATACGAGTAAAAAAATAAAAGACGTTACAATTTTTAACAAAAAAACAAAAAAAGTACATTAATAAGTAGAACAAAATAAACTCAGTAAACATTATCAAACAAAAATTATATCAATAAGAACAGAAATTAAACTACAATAACAAAATATCAAATATAAGTTATGCAGGTGGCACACTGGTTCTTAGCTTTAATTTTAAAGTATTTTTATTTAGGTTGAAATCGGAAACAAAAGGATAGGAGTTAGATAATCTACTCATGCGAGCTAATGGCTCATGCATGCCATAGTTAGTTCTGTGGTGGGAGCAATGTAAAAACTCTAAATTACGTAGTTGGTGAGATCCTCCACGATAGTTGAAACTAATGTGGGAAAGCAAGTCGGGGGCATCAGTTGAACCGGTTATTAATTGATGAAAAAATACTAAATCGTTGTTGATTCGTCTCTGTGAGAGGGTTTGAAGATTTAATAGGCGAATACGATTTTCATAAGGGGGCAGATTGAAAGGATCTTCCCAAGGGAGACCTTTGAGAGCGAAACGTATGAACCTGTGCTGTATTGCTTCGATTCGAGATTTATGAATATCATAAAATGGTGACCACACCTGAGACGCATATTCTAGATGCGGACGAACATAACACTTGTATAAAGATAGGGTGACATAGGGGTCATTAAATACTTTTGCCCATCGCTTAATAAAGCCAAGCATTGAATTTGATTTGTTAATAATGAGGTTGATGTGTTCATTAAACTCGAGGTTGGTACTAAATAGAACACCGAGGTCACGGAATCTAAAAACTTGAGATAGGGATTGTTGCGATATTGAATATTCTCCAATACTTGGCGATCTTTTGCGGGAGAAAGTCATACTTTGGCACTTGGAAGCGTTCAAACTAAGTCCGTTTTTAGAACACCATAGAACAAAACTGTCGATATCTTTTTGTAAGAAGTCTCGATCTCGAGCATTTTTGATGGTTTTAAAAATCTTCATATCATCAGCAAAGATTAAAATGTCGCTGTAGGAGATGCAAGAAATTACATCATTAATTGCAACAATGAAAAGTAAGGGACCAAGATGACTTCCTTGTGGCACACCAGACAAAGCAGTAAAAGGTTTTGATAAAAAATTTCGAAATTTGACTTCATAAGACCTATTTTTTAAGTAGGAGCTTATCCAAACAATAAATAATGGGGGAAATCCAAATGCTTTTAATTTATATAGTATAATATTATGAGACATTTGGTCAAACGCCTTAGAGAAATCAGTGTAAATGCAGTCAAGCTCGTTCCCACATTCAAGGGCGTTGGAACATTTATGATAAAAAGATAGAAGTTTGGTAGCCGTCGATCTTCTTTGCATAAATCCATGCTGCTGATGGCAGATAACATTCCTTGCAAAGAAGGATAGGCTTTCGCAGACTACTTGTTCAAATAGCTTGGGTATGCATGAGAGCTTTGAAATTGGCTTGTAGTTTTTTATATCAATTTTTTCACCCTTCTTGAAAACAGGTGTTATAAAAGATTTTTTCCAAAGAGTGGGAAATTTTCCAGATTTTAAAGAAAGCTTGAAAAGATATTCAAGTGGAGATGATAAACGTGAAGAACACTTTTTTAAAACAATTGGCGGAATTGGGGCCGGACCAGAAGAAAAATCATCTTTAAGAGAAGAAAGGAAGTAAGTAATTCTGTCTCTGTGAATAGGGATACTATTAAAGTTCACTTGCGAGGAGTGAGTTAAATACTGAAAAAAATGTTCATCAATTTCTAAATTCGTACTACAAAAAGATCCACAAAAATGGTTTGCAAAGGCATTGCAAATCTCAGGAGTATTTTTTATAGAAGTGCTATTAAAAACAAAGTTGAGGGGATACCCGTCTGATTTTTTTTTAGAGTTTACAAAGGACCAAAAACTTTTTGGGTCATTTTTTAGAGAGCACCCCATTCGATTGACATAGTTAGAGTATAGATTTTGAGAAAGCGTTTTGAAGTCTTCAAAAAGACTTATGAATAGATGGTGGTCAGTTGGAGAGAGAGTAGTTAAATAGATCTTCCAAGCTTTGTTTCTTTTGTTCCTTAGAGTCTTTAATTCCTTGGTAAACCACGGTTGACTGAAACTACTATTTCTAAGCAACTTTTGGGGAATTGTTTTTTTCATGCTATTTTCTAAAATCGAGTAGAAGCAAGCGACTGCTTCGTCAATATTTGCAATAGTTGATATATTTTCAATACCAGCAATGCATAATTCATTCGATAGCAAATCGAAATTCGCTTTTCGAAAGTCAAAAGTATATACACAGTCTTTTAAATTATTAATATCTTGAGAGACGTTGCTCAATTCTATAAAAATATCTAAAGGGGGATGGAAATCATCAATTCTAGTAATGTCTGAATTTGATTGAAGAACTACCGTGCTAATAGCTTCGGATGAGAAAACTAAATCTAACATACGATTTTGATAGTTTCTAATACAGCTAACTTGCTGTAAGTCAGTAGAAATAATATTATCTAAACAAGAAAGCTCACTCTGTGGTGACGTTGCAGAAGGTTTTTGGAAAGATCCATCGTCAGAGGGTAACCATTGAACGTATGATAGATTAAAGTCACCGACTAAAAGAATTTGGCTTTCTAAATCAGACAATTCAAAAATATGATCCAAAATCAGAGCCAGTTCAGAATAAGCTGAGGCTGAACTTTTTGGAACAATGTATACATTAACAATAAAAATATTTTTTAACAGTGTACAGACTTTCACACAAACAACATCAATAGACAGTTCAAACGGAAAGAGTATACGAGACGACATATATGTGTTCCTGACCGAAATCAAAACACCACCCCCGACCTCATCTGGTCTGTCTACGTGCCGATCTTTACGGTAGACCGAGAATTCAGGGCTCAAGATTTCGGTGTTCAAGTGACTTGAATTTAGCCAAGTTTCAGTCAAGGCAAATACGTCATGTTTAAAAACGTGGGAATTAACATACAAATCAGCAGTTTTACTGCGAAGACCTCTTACGTTTTGATAAAAGAGGGAGAATCTAATTAGTTTTTTGGAGCAGTATTAATAAGCAATTTGCTTTTAACTCTCCTGTTGATGGAAAATTCTTTAACAAGAGCACCACCAGGCCAAGAGTTACTGTCACAAATAGAGTCAAAAGACGAGGGCGGGACAAGCAATTTGAACGAAGACACAAAGCTATCGGTTTTGCTTATCTTACTACATTTAATACAATTTTCATTAGGAATTAATTTCTTTGATACTAGATAGCGCAAAACATCGTTTGAATTAAGATCTGGCCTAAGCCGAGACACAAAAATCAACTTAGGTTTTGGAACTGCCTCCATTGGTGTAAAATATGTACCAGATTCAGGATCAGAACTAGAATTAGATGGCATGATCTATTTTCAAGATCCACAACTTCAACTACTGGTACCAACGGGACAGAAGGAATATTGATTTTGGCCGAGTTGCTTCTCAAAGTCTTGGGCTTTGAAGGAGGGCTCAAATTTTTGCTGGTCACTACGCCTTCACGATTTTTTTTAGATTCTGTACTTGAAATCAAGGCAGAACTTTTAGTTGCTGACGAAGTAGACTGAGCATTGAGATTATTTAAATCGAGAGCTTTCTGGGGAATTGAAGTTTCTAAGTCGTCTGTAGATGTAGATATTTCAACAGAGCTGCAGGGAGAAGAAAATGATTCTAAGTTCAAAACTGATTTATTGAAAGCTTTGTGCAGCTGATCGAAACCTTTCGACAACTTTTCAATTTCTAGTTTGAACGTAGACATCTTTATCGCTAATTGGGAAGTAGATATCTTTTTGCAATTCTCGCAATACCAGCAAGCACTTTTAAAAGCACTTATTTTATCTAAAAGTGCATTGTTGGCCCCGATACATTTAGCATGAAATGCATTACCAGTTGAACTATCCACACATTTACCTGCCGCACAAGCCATGGCTAACCAAAAAAAAAAAAAAAAGGGTAGGGATTGACTGGGAATCGAACCGGAAAAGCTCGGCTTACTTACGCTTTTACCAACTGCACCAAGCAGACGATAATTTAGAGCTTACAAAGTTAAGTAAAAGTTACTTAACTACAAAGTTAAGGTTTTCTAAGGAGATTATGGTGTGAGGAAAAAGGATAGATTAGGAGTTTTAAAGCAGTTAAAGAGAGAAACTAATATTTACAAATAACACTTAAATTACACTCAATAACGTGAACGGAAAAAAACAAATTTTTCTTACCAATCACTGTCACTACACAATTAAGCAATTAAGGCAAACAGATAATCAAAATTAATTAAAAACAAGCTGATTTACAAATCCAAATAACACATTAGACTGTAACTCGAACTAAAAAACACTTAATCAAAATGCAATTTCTAATTACAACAAGTAAATTGCACTACAAAAATGAAATTAATCAAGACACGGTTAAAGCACAACCAAACACACAAGAACCAGTGTTACCACTGACTGCAGGCCTAAGCTCCACCTGGCTAATCTACATTAAGGTCTTTCATGTTCATCAACCATTTCAAACCGGAATGGTCGGTGATGACGGTGAAATCCATACCTTCAATATAGGGCCTAAACTTTTTAATAGCCATGACCACAGCCATGCACTCCTTCTCGGTCACATTGTAATTCCTTTGGCAGGAATTCAGTTCTTGGGAGAAGTATGAAATCGGACATTCTTGATTTTCATCTTTTCTTTACTAAAGTAACTCAAAATAACCTCAATGCTAGAAAACTTGAAAATGGAAAAAAAAAAAATGGATAAGAAGTTAATAAAAAGATATAAAAAACGGACGGGGATATACGTCCAAAAGTCGGCAGGAGTCGCGACTACCGGCGATGGCTTGGCCTCGAAAGAGGATAAGTCGCCAGTGACAAATTTTTTTTTTTCACTATCAGCAGCAGAGTTTTTTGACCCTTAAGTACTCAGAAATATGTGTCACTGTCATCATTTAGCAAGGTGTTAGTTGTTAGTAAGCAAAAATTGAGTCTAACTAAGGTGTTAGTTGTTAGTAAGCAAAAATTGAGTCTAACACACTCAAGACAACGGAACTAAAAAATATTACAAAATTATTGATAAACATATACAAAAACAAATTAGGTAACTACATATGAACGTAAAATCCTAACTAATATTATAAATGTGAAAGTCACTCTGTCTGTCCGGCTTTCTATGTTACCATCTCCCGCCCAAACTACTGAACCGATTTAAATAAAATTTGATACAGAGATAGTCTAAGACTTGAGGAAGGACATAGGCTATATATTTTATCCCTAAACTCCCACGGGAACGGGAACGTATACGGGAATTTAGAAACTACAACACCGATTTCAAAAGTGTTTCCACCGATAGAATGCTTCACTATCCCAGAGTAACATAAACTTTAATTCATCCCCATATTCCAACGGGAACGGGAGTCCTTATTAATATAATAAGTGTGAAAGAAGCTCTGTCTGTCCGTCGTTCTATGTTACCATCTCCCGCCCAAACTAATAAACCGATTTGAATGAAATTTTGTACGAAGTTTGTTCTGAATTTAAGGAAGGACATAGGCTGTATTTTATTCGAATATTCCCACGGGAACCGGTCCTCACTATTATTATAAATGCAAAAGTAGCTCTGTCTGTTCACCTTTCTATGTTACCATCTCCCGCCCAAACTAATGAACAGATTTAAATGAAATTTTTAACAAAGATTGTTCAGAACCTGAGGAAGGACATAGGCTATATATTTTCTCCCTATATTCCCACGGGAACAGGAACGTATACGGGAACTTTGACACTTCAGCACCGATTTCAAAAATTCTTTCACCGTTGGAATGCTAAATAATCCCGGAGTAACATTAACTTCAACTCATCCACATATTCCCACGAAAACGGTCACCATATTCCTACGGGAAAGGGAGTCCTTACTGATATAATAAGTGCGAAAGTAGCTCTGTCTGTTCGCCTTTCTATGTTACCATATCCCGCCCACACTAATGAATAGATTTAAATGAAATTTTGTACAAAGATAGTCTAGAGCCTGAGGAAGGACATAGGTTATATACTTTATACCTATATTCCCACGGGAATGGGAACGTATACGGGAACTTAGAAGCCACAGCAACGATTTCAAAAATTCTTCCACCGTTAGAATGCTACACTATCCCTGAGTAACATAAACTGTAAGTCATCCCCATTATTCCTACGGGAACGGTCACCATATTCCCACGGGAATATGAGTTTTTATTAATATCATAAGTCTGAAATGAAATCTATCTGTCTATTTTTATTTGTTATCAAAAACCGCGCAAACTATTAAACCTATTTATATGAATTTTGGTACAGAGATATAGTCTTGAGCCTTAAGATGGACATAGGGTATGTATGTTATCCCTGTATTCCCACAAGAATGCAAACGTAAACGGGAACCTAGAAACTGCTGAACTGATTTCAAGAAGTATTTCCCCGTTAGAAAGCTACACCATCTCAAAGTAACATTAACCCATTTGATATTATTTACATTCATATATAAATTTTTAAATTTCATGTGGCATTACTTCTACTTCTTTTAAAGAAATACTTATGTCACTATTATTTCTGAGTTATTATAATTATTGATAAATT
The DNA here is from genome assembly GCA_949752695.1 of Melanostoma scalare. Lineage (NCBI taxonomy): Eukaryota > Metazoa > Arthropoda > Insecta > Diptera > Syrphidae > Melanostoma > Melanostoma scalare. Next base: position 105,788,880 of record OX456984.1, on the reverse strand, counting down.
GTTATAAATTTGTATTGTTATCTAGAAATAATAAAACTAATACTATTACCAATAACTTTAATTTATCCCAATATTCCCATGGGAACGGAAGTACTTACTAATGCTATAGATCCGAAATCAACTCCGTCTGTCTGTTTTGTTTTGTTACCATCTACCGCCCAAACTATTGAACCTATTTGTATGAATTTTGGTGCTGAGATAGTCTTGACTTGAGCCTGAAGAAGGAAAGCGTCTGCATTTGTTTTCCCAATACTGCTACGGGAACGGCAACGTAAACGAGAACCATGAAGCTACTGAACCGATTTCAAAAGTTCTTTCATCATGAGGTGATTTCTGTCAAATTGTCTATTACACAGTTGACCTGAGAAGAAATGTCTATCTTGATCTTTAACGCCTGTGTGAAAAGTCGATTTCGGCCCCGACTAATGATATAGTTAACCATATAAACTAATAAATTAGGTTTGACGTATTGGGGATGTTGTCGAATGTCTATCAGTAGACAATATTATGGACACTGAGAAAGTCACATCACACCCTATAGAGTTTCTCAATGCCTTAGAATTATCAGGAGTGACTGCAAGTTGGTGTTGCAGTGCCAATAATGAGTAATCTAGAACTGTGAACAGCTACAAATTACACATCTGGGATGCGCCATTATAAAAGTTTTAACGATGACTGGAACAGCGAAATTAGAAAACTATTGATTCCTCGTATTTCTTTAGTTCCCACTGATTAGTCACTTTATGATAGATTGTAAGAAAAATATAAGAATAAATGCAGTTTTATTAGTATTTATTATTTCTTATTTTAATTTAATGTTACAACTTTGTTAATGGTTTCATGCGACGCGTTTCGGAGTTACTTCTCCATCATCGGGCGGAATACTTCTGTTGCTAATGTTGTTAGTTTCAATTTGACCTGAGCTTTGTTCTTCTATTGTTGTTGTTGGTAGTTTTTGTTATTCTTTGTTTTGGCGTTTTGATGATGTGTTGTCTTCTTTTTCTTTTTCTTTTTCTATTGCTGTTGTTGATGGAGAAGTAACTCCGAAACGCGTCGCATGAAACCATTAACAAAGTTGTAACATTAAATTAAAATAAGAAATAATAAATACTAATAAAACTGCATTTATTCTTATATTTTTCTTACAATCTATCATAAATTCAATCTACAACTTGGAGACAAGAAACTCACAATATGTATAGTCACTTTAGTTTAAAAGAGTGTATCAAACTCGCAAAACTTTTTTATTTGACAAAAGATGGAGAAAGTAAGAACGTCGTGTGCAAAAATGTACTTAAATAAAATACAACAATTGTTTACTAAAACGCATTAATGTGTCTTATTTGCAAAATAAGTAGCCAAAAAAATTAGAAAGTCACTATTCCACGCGGACGAAGTCGCGGGCACTGCTAGTTAATTAATAAATATGACAATTACAAAGTTTTAAGAAACATAAAAAAAACATAATCAAGAGAGTGGAGCTCTGGATCGGATCAAGGACCTTAACGTAGTTTTACTTATGTGAAAATCTATTAAATTTGAGTTTAGGTTCAAAACTTTTACCATACGAGTAAGAGGCTCATTCATGCCATAGTTAGTTCGGTGCGGGTGCATAACTTCACAGGTCATAACTTCACATGGGTCATAATTTCACCTATAGTGGGTAATAATTTCACTTTTTTCGGGTGAAGTTATGTCCCACCTTAGGTGAGCAACAATTTCACCTGAAATTTGTGTGAAATTATTTCCCACCTACATTGTTAAAAATCTTTAGAAATCCAATCAGTCAAAAGCCAACAAAAATTATAAATTGTAATCAATTTATTGAAACATTTTTATTAACAAAAAATATCAAAAACTGTTATTTATAAAAAAAAAAAATATTCTTATGAAAGGTACTTTATATCATATTATTATTTTCAAAACGCCGTTTTGAAACAAAGATATTGAAATCTATTCACAAAAAAACATGAACGGAATTTTGAACTATAGTTCTACAATAAGGACATAAAATTGACGATCGACAGTTTTCAACCATTTTCCCATAACAATCTCTGCAGATTTTTAAGTGATTGCATGGTTGGAGTAGTATATCCCTTTTGTTGTTGTAACAAATTATACATAAGCTTTGATCTTCTGGTAAATTACTATCGTTTAGAGACTCGTCATCTTCTGCTTCTGATGATAATAACTCAGAAGTCAGGAGCAAATCAGACTTATTAAAAATTTGTATTACTTGTGTTAAGAATTCGGACAAAGTTATTTTTTTTCGAAGTCAGTTTTTCTATTATTTCATCCCGTATTTTGAAATTTTGTTTAGGACCTTCAAAAACCGATGAAGTCTAACCATCCAAAGCCGCAATAAAGTTTCGTGTGGTGTTATACTCTTCATCAATTAAAAAGTCCATAAACTTTAGAAAATTCCCATGTCTGTTAATTTTTCTGCCAAGTTTGCTGTTATAGCCCTCCAAGGCGCTAGTTGTTCGTATATTTTCTTTGAACACTGAAAATTTTGTTGGAGTCTCCTAAGAGTATACACATATAACAAAATTAATTCCTATTTAAAAATTCATTAAGTAAGAAGTATTTACCCTTAAAATCCATTGCTTTTGTAAATAAACAGCCAACATGGACAAAGGCTTCAAATCCATTGTTTGAACCTCATCTCTTAGTAGGTCGAACGCTCGTCTAATATTGTCTGGGCTTAGCAATGGTAAAACCAATAGCTTTTTAAACCATTTAGACACACACACATTTTTGTTCATCAGTGGTATGAGATCCTGAATCTTGGAAGCTCTTCTTCGAATTGCTCTTGTGTAGGTAGTGGAACCAACACCCGCGGAGTTCAGCTTCCGGGAAAACTTTTTTAAGACCATTTCTCATTGCAGCTTCAAAGTCCGTCATAAATGAAAATGGACGAAACTCAAACAAATTTCTGTCCACAAATTGGAACAAATGAACATATAGCTCTTCAGTTTTATGGCTTGCCAAGACGTACAAAAATGGATAAACCTATGATAGAAATATTAATATTTGAAGCTGTTTTTTCGTAGTATACACAGTTTGAATTTGAAAATGTGTTCAAATATAGTGTAGCTTTCATAAATCAATTATTGAAATTACGAACTTCGACATCATATATTTTCAAAAACAGATCTCTCGTTTTAGTAAATTATATTATATAGAAATAGTGTGAATAAACAAACGTTGTTGGCGCTAAGTAGTAAAGCGACAGAAACAAAAATTGCGCAATTTTTTTAAATAAGGACTTTAACGTAGTTTTACTAATAAGAAAATCTATTAAATTTGAGTTTAGGTTCAAAACTTTTATCATACGAGTAATAGGCTCATTCAATCCATAATTAGTTCTGTGATAAGAACAGTGAAGTAACTCCAAGTTGCGCAGTTGGTATGAGCCTCCCCGGTAGTTAAAACCTATGCATGCGAGCAAGTCAGGAGCATCAATTTGTCCTGTTATGAGCTGGTGAATAAAGACTAAATCATTATTTATTTGGCGATGCGAAAGCAGTTGCATCTGCAAAAGTTGAATACGATGCTCATACGGTGGAAGGTCATAAGGATCAGTCCAAGGAAGTCCCTTAAGAGCAAATCTAATAAATCTTCGCTGTATACTTTCTATTCTTGAATTGTGGACTGCATAATAAGGAGACCATACTTGAGAAGCATATTCTAGATGGGGTCGAACATGACAGTTATACAGCGAAAGAGTGACGTAGGGGTCCGTAAACTCCTTAGCCCATCTTTTAATAAAGCCAAGCATTGAATTTCCTTTACTAACAATGTAATTGATATGAGATGTAAATCCTAAACTGGAACTAAAGTAAACACCAAGGTCCTTAATACTGGAGACCTCTCATAATATTTGATGAGAAATCGAGTAACTATGCAAAGTCGGTGTACGTTTCTTCGAAAAAGTTATACTTTGACATTTGCTTGGATTGAGAATCAATCCATTTTTATCGCAATATGTGGCAAAATTTTCAACATCAGATTGTAAAATAAGACCGGCCGCGCAGTCTATTTTCTTGAAAGTTTTCATATCGTCCGCGAAGATAAAAAAAAAAGCTAAAAGTAACATCATTAATGGCTAGAATAAGGAGGATAGGGCCAAGGTGACTACCTTGTGGTACTCCTGAGTGCGCCTTAAAGGTGTCTGAAAGAATACTTCTAAATTTAATCACATATGATCTATCAGTTAGTTACGACCTGATCCAATCGACGAAGGTCGAAGGGAATCCATAAGCATTTAGTTTGAACAATATAATATCGTGAGATAGTTTATCGAAAGCCTTTGAAAAGTCAGTATCTATATATACAATCTAACTCTTGCCCGCTTTCAAGCGCGTTTGAACATTTATGAAGGAAATGTACAAGGTTTGTTACTGTTGATTTTTTCTGTACAAAACCATGCTGCTGTTTGCAAATTATATTTTTAATATCAAAAGCTAAGCTTTCTTAAACAAGTTTTTCAAATAATTTGGGGATACACGAAAGCTTAGATATGGGTCTGTAGTTAAGGATATCCGATTTAATACCTTTTTTAAATACAGGTGTAATAAATGATCTTTTCCACAGTAAAGGGAATCGACCAGAATCTAACGACAATGAAAACAAATAATGAAGGGGAAATGCAATTTGGGACTTACACTTTTTTTAAATTATTGGAGGGATGCCATCAGGGCCAGCAGAGTAATCATCGTTCAAAGATGAAATTTTGTGAAGGACTCTTTCTAGGATAATTGGAACATTATCAAAATTAACTTGTGGACATTTACGTAGAAACTCGAAATAACTACGATCTATATCAACAATAGAATCAGAGAAGGAATTACAAAAATGATGAGCAAAAGCGTTGCAAATGTCGGATGTTTTTGTCAAGGCGATATTATTATATGTAAAGTTATCTGGGTATCCATCCGAATCTTTCTTTGAATTGACAAAGTTCCAGAAAGTTTTTGGATCATCCCTTAATGAGTTACCCATTCTATGAACATAACTTGAGTACAGAGTTTTTGATAGTGATTTAAATTCATCAAAAAAAAAAAGATGTAAGAAAGGTGATCAGATTCAGAACGCGTCTTAATGTAGGTCCGCCAAGCACTATTTCTTTTGTTGCGAAGCTTTTTAAGTTCCTTAGTGTACCATGGGTGGTGATTAGAGCTTATATTCTTTGAAATTTTGAGGGGTATAGCTTTGTTCATGCAGTCGCTAAGGATAAAATAACTGCTTCGTCAATATTAGTGAAAGCTGATATATTTTTAATATTAGATCTACTTAGTTGATGACTATCACCCTCCTCTTGACATTTTCCTTGACCTAAGCGGTCACATTCATAGTTAAAGTAATTCATATGACTGCTCGCATATATTTGACTAGACTAACTTTCAAATGCTTTCTGATAAGATCTACATTAGAAATGCCGGAATTAGATTTAAGAACGACAGTACTAACAGCGTCAGATGTAAAGACTAAATCGAGATTTCGATTTAAAAAGTTTTTAATACAACTCACTTGTTGTAAGTCAGTAGAAATTAGATAGTCCAATAAGATAAGCTCTTGTTGAGAGGATGTCAAGGAAGCTTTCTGAAATGAACAGTCAATTGAAGGAGACCAATCTATATAAGATTTCACCAGATTCAGATTAAAGTCACCCAGCAGTAAAATATTTATATATAAAGAAGAAAGATTGTTTAAATAATCTAACACTAAAGCCACTTCATTGTAAGCAGGGGCAGAACTTTTTGGGGGGACGGTATGTGCCAATTACATTGACTGTCTTAGACTCAGAGGTAATTTCAATGCTAATTAGATCTATTGTTAAAATAAAAGGAAAAGTGATTTTAGCGGACAAAAAACTATTGCGACAAGCTATGAGAACACCCCCTCCTACGTCTGCGTCTACGTGAGAATGGCGGTCTTTTCTAAATACTTGAAATTCTGAGTTAAAAAGTTCTGTATCCAAAATGACTGAATGAAGCCAGGTTTCTGTCAGAACAAAAATATCATGGCCAAAAGCTTGAGAATTAATAAAAAAAAATCAGTAGTTTTACTACGAAGCCACCTTACATTCTGGTAAAATAGGGAAAGTCTAATTAGTTTTTTGAAACATTATATACTGTACTATTTTAAACATGTTTCTTCTGGGAAGAACCAACAAACTCTTTTAAAAGAGTGCCTGAAGGCCAGAAATTTGGGCTGCAAAGATAATCAAATTGTGACGGAGAGACAACAATTTTAAAGGACGACACAAAACTGTTAGGTTTACTTATTTTGGTACATCAAATAATTAAGTCATTAGATATGTTGTGGTTCAAAGTTAGATGGGAAATAATGTCATTGGATGTTAAATCAGGTTTAAGACGGGATATGAAAATTTCTTTAGGTTTGGGAATTGGAAATGGTTCAGTTGGAGGATAATTAGGTTAGGTTAGGTGAAGGTGGCTGTCAGTCAATGAGTACATTGCCTGACACACTTAGGCCGCAAGGGCCCATTGTGATACCACAGAGATCAGCAAGTTAATCACCTACTGATCTCAGAAACCCGATGTAAGATTAACGAGTTGATCACTTATTAATCTTCCATTACGGGACTAGCCGGTTAATCACCTGCTAGTCGAACCACGTGGAACTTTTAATGTATTTCGAAAGACTTTTAGGTTCTATGTAAGCTAGGTCGCTAGTATCATCGAAGAAGAATTCACCGAGATGAGTTTTCCTCCTATGAAGTAGTGCAGGGCATGAGCAAAGAAGGTGTTGAACGGTTTCTTCCTCCTCCTCGTCCATGCAGCTTCTGCAGAAATCATTGGAAAACACACCAAGTCTTTTGGCGTGTCTCCTTATTAGACAGTGTCCCGTAAGAACACCTATGGTAGAACCTAGATACAGACGGTTCAAGGCCAACAAACTCTTCGAGCGTTTTGAGTCTACACACGGCCAAACTTTTTTGGTTGCAAGGCAGTTGTTACTCTCAGTCCATCTAGTGTTTGCTATCCTTGAAGCGTCTTGTCTAAGTAGGAGTTTACATGTAGCGATAGGTACACCTATGTTGTTCCATTCTGAGCGTAGGGAAGTGGTCGTGCCCTTTTTGGCTAGTTCGTCTGCCATGCAGTTGCCTGGTATGTCCCTGTCCCTGGCACCCATGAAAGGTGAATGTTAAACTGATTTGACATCTCCCTCAGAGACATCTGACAATTTTGGACCGTGATGGATTTTGTAGAGACAGAGGCAAGAGATTTAAGGGCAGCTTGGCTGTCTGAGAAGATCCGAATATCCCTGGAGCAAATGACGTTTTCTTTGAGCCAAGACAGCACCTCCTTAATCGCCAGAATTTCCGCTTGGAACACATTACAATGATCGGGTAGGCGGAAGAAAAGACTGAGATTCAGTTTTTCTGAGTAGATTCCACTTCCCACACCTTCGCTGGTTTTTGAACCATCGGTGTGGAAGTGTATTGCTTCATTTTCCAAAAGAGCGCCATTTTCCCAAGCTTCTCTTGAAGGTATGGTTACTTGGAAATTATTGTCAAACACCAACATGGGGGTGGTGTAGTCAGATCGATTCGGTAAGAATCTAAAGTTATCTAGAATGGTAGTGTGGCCGATTTGATTATTGGTCCACTGTGATGTAGCTCTGAGTCGAGTAGCTGAGCTAGCTGCGACTTGTTTGCTGAAGAAATCTAGGGGTGTGAGATCTAGTAGTACATTGAGGGCGTCCGATGGGGTTGTCCTCAGTGCGCCACTAATACACAGACTAGCCGTTCTTTGAACTTTGGCCAGCTTGTTGTAGTTGATCATCTTGTCTAGTGCTGTCCACCAGACTATCACCCCGTATGTGAGTATCGGTCTAATTACCGAGGTAAACAGCCAATGGGTGATTTGGGGGGAGAAACCTCATTTCCCGCCAATGGCTTTTTTACAGGAGAAGAGTGCAACGTTGGCTTTATTTACTCTTTCCTCAATATTAGTTTTCCAGGTCAGTTTTTTGTCAAAAATGAGACCTAGATATTTAGCCTGATTTGACAGTGTGAGAGTTACCCCTTTAATAGTTGGGGGTCTGAAGTCCGGAATTTTGTATTTCCTCGTAAAGAGAACTAATTCCGTTTTGTGTGGATTGATGTTCAGACCACAATCTGCAGCCCAATTGTTTTGCTTGTTAAGTGCTGTTTGTAGCAGCTCAGCTAGGGTTTGTGGGTGCTTGCCTGCAACTGCAATTGCTGCATCATCGGCATAGGCTATAGTTTTGAAACCTTCGTCCTCTAGGTCGATTAACAATTTGTTAACGATCAGGTTCCACAGTAGGGGAGATAAAACTCCTCCCTGCGGGGTTCCTCTATTGGCCATTCTGCTTGTTTTGTAGTTCCCCATTTCGGAACTAATGATTCTGCTGCTGAGCATTGTTGTTATCATGTTCTTGATGTGTTCCTCTATGAGCAGCCCATCAAGAGCATTAGTGATTGCTGAATTGTTAACATTGTTAAATGCACCCTCTATGTCTAGGAATGCGACGAGAGAGTATTCTTTGTAGTGCAGGGATTTTTCAATGGTGCAAACCAGAGAGTGGAGTGCAGTTTCCACTGATTTACCTTTTGTATAGGCATGTTGCGCCGTTGAGATCAGACTAGGTTTAATTTCTTGTCTTAAATGTATGTCAATCATTCTTTCCAGTGTTTTAAGGAGGAAGGATGATAGACTAATAGGTCTTAAATCTTTTGGATTTACATGGGAGCTTTTGCCGGCTTTAGGTATAAAGACGACCCTAGCTTCTCTCCAGGCCTTGGGAATATAGGCATAGTTGATGCATCCTTTCATGATCATCTCTAAGTTATAGATGATGATGTCTGAAACCTGCTGCAGCTCCGCAGGGATGATTCCGTCAGGCCCTGGTGATTTATAAGGGTCAAAGCTGTTTATTGCCCATAACAGTATATCTCTAGAGATAAGACCTTTACCTGATTAGTTTGCGAGTCGAGGCAAGTGCTCCTCATCTGTTATTGTCAACGAGCTACCAGGGAAATGAGTATCCAGTAGCAAGTTTAATGTTTCTTCATATGAGTTGGTCCAGTTGCCGTGTTCATCTTTTATAGAACTTGGCATGTTTGGACTCGTTGATAAGATTTTCCTAAGTCTAGATGCCTCTGAGGAGTCTTCAATTTTATTGCAGAATTCTTTCCAAGAGGATCTTTTGCTTATTCGTAACCTCTTTTTGTAAATCCTAAGGGATTCCTTATATAGATCCCAGTCTATGGGATTTCTGGAAGATTTGGCTCGATTGAAAAGCTTCGCACAACTTTTCTTGAGCGGTTCTAGCTCTTTGGTCCAGTGTGGTTTCTTCTTCCCTCTTACTATGGTAAGAGGACAGGAGTTACACAATGTATGGTTAAGAGCACTAGTTAGATCGTCGACTTTGCTGTCAAGATCCTTGGGGTTTGAAGGGAAGCTATTGTCATTGTAGTTGTAACAATGTTTGAAGATTTCCCTGAATTTTACCCAGTCAGTTTTCCTATAATTACGGATAATTACGGAAGCCTATGGGTTTTGGTGTGTCATCTGTTAGACTAAATTGGATGTATCTGTGATCAGAGAAGGAGTGATCCTTAGATACAGCCCAATTTTTAATCTTGTTATAGATTGATTGAGATACAAAGGTAACATCTAAAACCTCTTGTATGTTTTTTGTGACAAAGGTTGGTTCGTTACCGATTTTGCAGATAAGAAGGTTTTTTTTTTTTTTTTTTTTTTTTTTTTATTTCAGAGACTAAGTCGCACAGAGTTTAGAGCAAACTCATTTGTACGTACTTATCTACGCTCTTCATCATAAATGCAAGTGTTAGAGATTAGTAAACACCAACACCAGCACAAAGAGAACGTATAGAAAATGTATTATATATATATAAAAAAAAAAATAAACAAATAATGACATACAATATAGAACACCTAACATGAATTACAATAATAATTAAATAAACTACTATAAATAAAATAAAACATAAGCTACAAATACTTTCATGGACATAATAAACTAAGAAACATTGAACAAAAATCATGCATGTGGAGCACTGGTTTTCAATTTTTGTTTTAGACAATCTTTATTAACATTGAAATCTATAAGTAGGGAATTAGAATTGTACAGCCTACTCATGCGCGACAGCGGCTCATGCATGCCGTAGTTGGTTCTATGATGGTGGATATGAATCAACTCTAAATTACGCAAGTGGTGAGATCCTCCGCGGTAGTTAAAACTTATGGACGAGAGCAAGTAGGGAGCATCAATAAAGCCAGTCATAAGCTGATGGAAAAATATTAGGTCATTGTTGATACGTCTTTGACTAAGTGTTTGTAATTGCAAAAGTTGAATTCGATGTTCGTAAGGAGGTAGATTGAATGGATCTTCCCAAGGAAGACCCTTCAAAGCAAAACGTATAAATTTGTGTTGTACTGCCTCAATACGATGTTTATGAATTTCATATAGGGGAGACCAAACTTGTGAGGCGTACTCGAGATGAGGGCGAACGTAGCAGTTATACAAAGATAGTGTTACATAAGGATCATCAAATTCTTTTGACCACCTCTTTATGAAACCTAGCATAGAATTTGCTTTCCTAACAATTGAGTTTATGTGCTCACTAAATTCAAGGTTAATATTGAAGTAAACACCTAGGTCACGAAAACTTGAGACATTACACAATGAATGACCAGACATTAAATACATAGCTCTACTAGGTTCACGTTTTTTCGAGAAAGTCATAGTTTGGCACTTCGAGGGGTTGAGACTAAGACCATTCTTTTTACACCATGTTCCAAAGCTATCGATATCTTTTTGAAGGAGTGCGCGATCAGAAGTATTTTGAATGGATTTAAAAATTTTCATATCATTGCGAAAATTAGAATTTCACTATACGAAATGCACGAGACAACGTCATTAATGGCAACAATGAAAAGCAAAGGCCCAAGGTGACTGCCTTGTGGTACACCCGACAGAGCATTGAAGGGATTCGAAAATCTGTTACGAAATTTTACTTGGTACGTTCTATTTTCGAGATAAGAGCATATCCATACAATAAATATTGTAGGAAATCCGAAAGCCTTAAGCTTATATAATATAACATCATGAGAGAGTTGATCAAATGCTTTGGAAAAATCAGTGTAAATACAGTCGAGCTCATACCCATTTTCAAGCGCATTGGAACATTTGTGAAGAAAAGAAAGAAGGTTTGTTACCGTTGATCTTTTCTGCATAAAGCCATGCTGCTGCCTGCAAATAATATTTTTTGTAAAGAATGAGAGGCTGTCACAAACAACTTGCTCAAAGAGTTTGGGGATGCAAGACAGTTTGGATATAGGCCTGTAGTTTTTTATTTCTATCTTATCCCTTTTTAAAAACCGGAGTGATAAAGGACTTTTTCCAAAGACTTGGGAAAACGCCTGTTTTGATTGAAAGCTGAAAAAGATATTGAAGTGGGACCACTATTATGGAACGGCATTTCTTTAAAAGAATTGGCGGGATTCCATCCGGACCGGACGAAAAGTCATCTTGCAGAAGTGATAAATATTTTAAAATTTTGTCACTATGAACAGGGATATTATTAAAGCTTACTTGAGAGCAGTTACGTAAATACGTAAAGTAGTTTTCATCGATTACTACGGGGGTATCACAGAAAGAGCTTCGAAAATGATTAGCGAAGGCATTACAAATATCGTTAGTATTCTCTAGAGGAGTATCACCAGAAATAAAGTTAACTGGGTACCCATCAGATTTTTTCTTTGAATTCACAAATCGCCAAAAACTTTTCGGGTCATCCCTTAAAGAGAAAGACATCTGTCTAAGGTAGTTGGAGTAAAGAGTTTTAGAGAGCGTGTTAAAGTTTTCAAAAAAACTAATATAAACATTGTGGTCAGATGTAGAATGAGTCTTAATGTAGGCTTTCCAGGCTTTGTTCCTTTTGTTCCGCAGAATCTTTAGTTCTTTGGTATACCAAGGCTGATTAAAACAGGAATTTTTAAGTATTTTTCGGGGAATAATTTAAAAGGTTAGTACTTAGTATAAAATTAAAAAGAGACTCACCCCTTTCATTTACGTCCGTACTCCCCCATACTGCGTGATGTGCGTTGACGTCACTTCCTATTATGAGATCCGCTTTGAGCTTTGTTGCGCTTTTTATTACGCGCTCGAGCGTCTCTCCTGGTAGCGGCCCCGGTTGGTCATGGCCTAGATAGGCGGACGTGAGCCAGTAAGTCCCACTGTTGGTCTGCAGTTTTACTGTTGTGGTGTCGCAATTGCTGTAATTTGTTATAGTCACCTGCAGTTCAAGTGCAGCAAAATGTTATAGTCACCTGCAGTTCAAATGCAGCGAAAAAAAAAATTTCGATGATCATACGATCGCGGCTTAATGTCGTAACAAAAATCTCCTCGCTGACCACCACGCCACCAACCCTTCGTTAAGAGAAGCCCTTGCGGCATCTATCCTCGGCGTGTCTGGCCAAGGATTAGTAAAGTTTGGATCTGACAATCGAAGTGTGCGGTCGCAAAAAGAATTTTAGAAAAGGAATGCAAAGGAGCAAATTAAAGACTTTATTGAATGATTTTAAATGATAAAAGAAGTTTGAACTAAATTAAAAGAGAAAAAAACAAAAAAAACAAAGGAAATTTCGAAAGTAAAGAAAAAAATAATAAACCCTGTGTATGAGAAAAAAAAAAAAGAAAGTAAATACCTTCCGAATTGTGGTCCGGGGAAGGAAATAAGTGTATATGCCCCATTGAAGAATAAGGAACCAGGAACAGATCCGACCCCCTGAACAGACCTAGCTACGTAAAGTTGGGTAAGTTGTCCTTTTTTTATTTTGGTGCTCCATCGACCCATACGTCGCAAAAGGAAATCCGGCCGAACGGTGGACGGGTTACCCCCGTTCCAACGAAGTGTTCCGAGGAAGAGGTTACCTCAAACCGTGCGAATGCAATCTCATGGTTGCACCCAAAAAGCGTCGAGAAAAAAAATAAAGAAAAAAAATAACAGGTGCCGTTACCGGCACGCCCGAAAATTTCCGCGTGGCGCGTCGTCGCATACTAACGCGGCGGGAGATCCCGTTAACCTGAGACGAAAGGAGAAAGATAGCACCGGGCTAGCACCCGCACCAAGAAGAAGAGCTGCCCCCATCCTCCCCCGCCTGGGCCTGGTATCCCTGGCATTATCCTTTTTATTTGAAAATTTTTTTTTGAAAAAAAATCTAAATTTGTCCTTTATATATAGTATTTTTTTTGAGTATATTTGTATATTACCTATATGAAGCTTATTATTTTTGGAAGTATATACTATGATATCTATATAGTGATCTTTTTTTTCTACCAGTAAATTTTCTATACGAGGTGCTTGATAAGTTTGTGGAGCTTGAAAGCTTTTTGGGTGGGGGTTTCAAAGTAAAATAAAACAAAAAAAAAAAAAAAAAATTCATTTACTCAACTTAACATGATGTAAAATTTTTTTCGAGTCAAGATACAACTCTGTTAGCTCTTTGTGGAAGCAGTGGTCATGTTTGATGTTGGTCGAATATCGATGCCTGTGACCATAGAGAGCTGATAGTGAGTCGATGTCTATATGTGTTGCCCCGATTTAAGTCTTCAGAACTAAGCCGATAGGCGTGGTCGAAATTGTTGAAACGGAAGCAACACATAACAATAGTTCATTCACCCATTTTACAAAAAAAATATATATATATATATTTCTTCACCCCAGGGGTATCCTACTAAAATGTCTGTCCGCCGTCTATTATAAGAAAAAAAATACAACTACTCACCGATGTCTCTGGAAGTAAGTCCAACCCCCCCGTATTTCCAAAATAACAAAAAAAAAAAAAAAAAATTTTTTTTTCTTTTCTTTAAACCGATAAAGATAACCTAATAATAAGCACAGGAAAAGAAAAAAAAAGAAAAAAAATTTTTTTTTAAACTGAAACGTTCCGATAGTTTGAAAAGAACCAAGTCGAATAATTAGCACTCGTATTTCCAATTCAAGGGTTTTGGACGGTAGGATTGTGTGTAATATTCAAGTAAGAAATATAAATTATATTAACTTAAAGCATTATGGCTACTGCCTTACGCGATGAGGAAACTATAACAAAGATGGTTAGGGAAGGCGAAATAGAAGAAACGAGAAGAGTTACGCGGTCTATAAATAAGGAAGCAGGTAGAATGACAAGAGGAAGAGTGCAACATTCTCCCATTGCTCAGGATCGTGTTTATAGGTCCACTTCAGATTTGCCAGCCAGTTCAGAGGCTCCAATTCTCACCGGTCTCAATGAAAGTCTAAATGAGTCGTTGCGGGCTCCATCATACAGCAGCTTGAGCTTGGGAGGTTCTGAAACGAGAGGGGGAAGTGCAGGGTCTCACAACCAAACCGTAAAGCCAAGTCTAGAAAGAAATATTAGTCCCAGGTCTAGGTCCGCCACTATGGGTAATGTGAATAACGCTAGGGAAATCTTTAACAATTTATCGCAGTTAGTGCATAATAATGGGGCCAAAGACCGAGGGGGAGTCCCTGAGGATCTTAAGGCGTACATTAACTTAACAATCACTAAAGCCTTATCAACCCATCAGAATTCGATACGAAATGAAATTTCTTCCTCTATGAATGAGCTACGCGCTCAGGTAGAAGTAGTTAGGAGGGAAATAGGTCACTTAGGGCAGTCGGTCCAAAGCCAAGCGAAAAATAATTTAGATCGAGATACCACCCAGCGACCGGTAGCTTCGCAGCCGGAAATTAGTAACCCTTTTGAGGATGGGCTTAGGCGAAATTTCGTTCCCAGGGAACATCAAAATCCATACCGCGAACATCAAGAACAGGGTAGGAGGTGGCAAGAAAGGGCACAGTACTCGGTAAGACCTACTGAACCGAACGGGTATAACCAAAGGCCATTTAGACAACCTCAGTACGCTCCTCGCGAGGATTTAGGGGTGAAAGGGTCTATAAAGGTAGATAAGTGGGGTCTGAAGTTTGACGGTCAGTCAGAGGGTCTGGCGGTGGAAGATTTTATCTTTCGATTAGAAACCTTACAACGACAATACGCTTGCCCGTGGTTCGAAGTCCTAAGAGACTTTCACCTGCTATTAGTGGGACCGGCCCATGAATGGTATTGGCAGTTTCAAAGAAATAGTTACCGGCCCGATTGGCCTATGTTGAAAGATGCTTTGTTGCGTCAGTTCAGGAATACCCGATCCGATTTCGAACTGATGAGGGACATAGTAGACCGCAAACAGAGGCCAGGGGAGAGTTGTGAGGAATTCTTTGCCGCGACCGGCCACCTCAGATCTCAACTGGCGGTACAGATTCCTGATATCGAGCTAGTGAGAATACTTAAGCGAAACTTGAATGAGAGAGTGGGGAAATTGGTATATCCGATGCCAATTATTTCTTTAGAACAGCTTAAGCATGCGTGCAAAGACGCTGAAACAGCATTCCCTAGGAGGGATCGAGATCCACCTAAACCTTATAGACCTCCTATTAAATACCTAGCCAATGAGATAGATTATGATGAAGAAGCAACCTACCCATCAGACGAACAAGTCGCGGCCTTCCAGTTTCAAGGAGCCAGACCGAAACCGCCTACTCGGCGATATATGGACGCATCCAACTTGACTTGTTGGAATTGTAGGGCCCCGGGTCATACGTACTTTGATTGTGAGGCAGAGGTAGTAAACAAATTTTGTTTTAAATGTGGGATGGAGGGGGTCAAGACTCCCCACTGTCCGAAGTGTAGACCGGAAAACCGGAGGGGGAACGCGAATTTTCTGGGGGAGCCGCGTTTGAATCCGCCGACCAACCCTCAATAATACAAACCTTAAATAATGCCCTCGAATCGTATAAGGACAGTGGTATAAGGGTTCAGGGTAAACTACAGCTTACCATAATGAAGCGGCCAACCTCCAACCCGGCCGATACCAGAAACGAACCTCCAAGCCATTCTATTATTAAGCCTTTACGTACTAGAGTGAGGGAGTATCAACTAGCGCGCAAAAGAATATATAACCAGGGAAATGCCACCATAACACAGAAGGTTAGTTAAGCCAGGGAACGTTACAAGAATAGAAAAGAAGCCAGAATGAAAATCGCTGCAATAAGGGTAGATGTGTCTTCTGATCCTAGGCCGTATGCCAAAGTAAAAATTAAGGGAAAAGAATTTCTAGGCTTGTTAGATAGTGGGGCCAGTGTTTCCATCTTGGGGAAAAACAGTTTAGCTACAATAAAAGAGCTAGGTCTCCTCCTAACTCCATATCAGTCAAAGGTAAGAACAGCCGATGGTAATAGTCAACCGATCCAGGGAAAGGTGTTAGTTTCAGTCGATTACAAAGGGGTGTTAAAGGACTTAACGTTCTATGTAGTGCCTGATCTCGACCAAGAGCTTTACCTCGGAGTCGATTTCTGGAAGGCTTTTCAGCTAGCCCCCGAGATTATAAGTACCATTGGCGTGATGGAAGAAGAAGAGGTAGCAAACGCTCATCCCCTGGCCCCACAACAAAAGAAGCGGTTAGAAGAAGTAAAGCAAAAATTCCTTAACTTTGATCGAGACGGACTGGGGAAAACCTAGATTATGGAGCATACCATTGACACTGGCGACGCAGCCCCCGTAAAACAGCGACATTACCCTGTTTCTCCAGCGGTACAAGCCGTATTATACCAAGAGTTAGATCGAATGCTGGATTTAGGAGTCATAGAGGAGAGCGAAAGCCCGTGGTGCTCCCCGGTAGTTCTTTTGCGAAAACCGGGTAAAGTACGGCTCTGCTTAGATTCTCGCAAGGTCAATTCCTTGACGAAAAAGAATGCTAATCCTCTACCTCACATTGAGGGACTTATGAGTAGGCTCCCGGATACAATATATATCAGCAGCATCGATCTAAAAGAGGCTTTCTGGCAAATATCGCTGGAGAAGCAAAGTAGGGAAAAAACAGCTGTCGCAGTGCCAGGTAGGCCGTTGTATCAGTTTACCGTGATGCCATTTGGGCTCTGCAATGCTGCACAAAGACTGAGTCAGCTAATTGATAAAGTAATACCATCTAGGCTTAGAGAACGCGTTTTCGTTTACCTCGACGACTTATTAGTAATAACCCCGGATTTCGAGTCACATTTAGTCCTATTGGACGAAGTAGGGAATTGTTTGAGAGAGGCTAACCTTACCATCAATCTAATCAAATCGAAATTCTGTTTCAAAGAATTAAAGTACTTAGGGTTCATTGTTGGGGGAGGTAAATTGAAAACCGATCCAGCGAAGATAGAAGCCATTGTGGATTTTCCCATCCCCAAAAATCCCCGACAGGTTAAAAGATTATTAGGGTTAGCAGGGTGGTATCGAAAATTTATAAAGGATTTTTCGAGTCTCCCTTGACAGACCTATTGAAAAAGAAAAACGAAAAGTTTACGTTCACTGAATCGGCGCTAGAAGCGTTTGAAAAGTTAAAAATCTCGTTAACTACCGCACCCGTGTTGTCGCACCCCGACTTTTCAAAAAAATTCTTCGTGCAATGTGATGCCTCTGATACAGGGATAGGGGCAGTACTATACCAAATTAATGCCGAGGGAGAAGAAGTGCCAATTGCCTTTTTCTCACAAAAGTTTAATAAATGTCAAAAAAATTACAGCGTAACCGAGAAAGAGTGTATGGCAGCGGTGAAGGCCGTGCAAAAATTTAGACCCTACATCGAAGGAATGGATTTCACGATTATAACTGATCACTCAAGCCTCCGCTGGCTGATGAGTATGAAAGACTTGAGTAGCAAACTTGCTCGTTGGAGTCTGCTGCTGCAATCCTATTCCTTCGATATAGAACACCGTAAGGGATCACTGAATGTGGTGCCGGATACTCTTTCTCGGGTGCATATTGACTCCATGGCGTTGGACGAGGTGGCTCCGCTCCTTGATTTGGATTCGGAAGAGTTCGCGTCAGAAGAATACCAAAATTTAATCCAAACCATTAAAGAACATTCGGAGGAATTGCCCGATCTTAAAGAGGTTGACGGGTTCGCTTATAAACGGGTGCTGCGATCTACGGGAGAAGAGGTAAAAGTAGAACACTCTTGGCTTCTATGGGTCCCTTCAGGGCTCACCGACGAAATCATAAGAAAGGCCCATGACCCCCCTCTCGCTGCTCATGGAGGTATCGACAAAACGTTAAAACGAATTCGACAGTTTCTGTATTGGCCTAACATGGTTGTGCAAATCAGGGAATATGTGACTAACTGCGCGGTGTGTAAAGAGAGTAAAGCTTCAAACCAAATAACCCGTCCCCCGATAAGTACTTCGTTTTGTACTGGTCGGCCGTTCGAGAAATTGTATATCGATTTCTTAGGTCCGTATCCGCGTTCGATGGTGGGAAATACACACGTCTTGGTAATTTTAGATCACCTGACTAAACTCGTGTTCTTAAAACCCATGGCCAAAGCAAATTCTGCTCGGGTCGTAAAATTCTTGCACGACGACATCTTTGTAACCTTTGGTGTCCCTAGGATTATTCACTCAGATAATGGAAAGCAATTTCTAGCAAAAGACTTTCAAAATCTGTTGCTCAAATATGGCATAAGACATTTTAAAACGGCTCACTATTCACCACAATCCAATGCCTCCGAGCGGGTGAACCGATCTCTACTAGCCGCTATTCGGTGTTATTTAAAAACAGACCAACGTGACTGGGATCAAAACCTTGGGGATATCACTTGTGCCCTAAGAAGCTCCGTTCATACTGCCATAGGGGTAGCGCCATATTTCGCAGTGTTCGGAATGAACATGTTTACTCACGGTAGCTGTTATGAATTAGCGAGAAAGTTGCGGTCGGTAGAGGATTCGGAACTTCTAGTTCTACCCAGGCAACAACGATTGCAGAGTATTCGTGATCAGGTACGGCAAAACATCTTAAAATCAAACGAAAAATCTGCCAAAACGTATAATATCCGTGCTAAAAAGATACGTTACGTGCCAGGACAAGAAGTTTACCGGAAGAACTTTGTCCTGAGTGATTCCACTAAATATGTAGCTGCTAAACTTTGCCCTAAATATCTAAAATGTCGCATATCGAAGCCCATAGGTAACCAAATGTATGAGCTAGAAAACTTAAGCGGAAAGAGAATAGGGATTTATCACGCCAAATATTTGAAGCCATAAAAAAAAAAAAAAAAAAAAAAAAAAAAAAAAAAACTTAGGATAGTAATTTGTGCGGATAAACCCAAAAGTAGTCTTCTATGTTTGCCCGGCTATGTATCGTGAGTTCTCCCCACGTTTTAAGGCCCGGTAACCTTCTTTCGTCCTTGTCGTTGGACTGAAGCCTCCAAAGACGAAACTTTGTTATAGTCACCTGCAGTTCAAGTGCAGCAAAATGTTATAGTCACCTGCAGTTCAAATGCAGCGAAAAAAAAAAATTTCGATGATCATACGATCGCGGCTTAATGTCGTAACAAAAATCTCCTCGCTGACCACCACGCCACCAACCCTTCGTTAAGAGAAGCCCTTGCGGCATCTATCCTCGGCGTGTCTGGCCAAGGATTAGTGAAGTTTGGATCTGACAATCGAAGTGTGCGGTCGCAAAAAGAATTTTAGAAAAGGAATGCAAAGGAGCAAATTAAAGACTTAATTGAATGATTTTAAATGATAAAAGAAGTTTGAACTAAATTAAAAGAGAAAAAACAAAAAAAAAACAAAGGAAATTTCGAAAGTAAAGAAAAAAATAATAAACCCTGTGTGTGAGAAAAAAAAAAAAGAAAGTAAATACCTTCCGAATTGTGGTCCGGGGGAAGGAAATAAGTGTATATGCCCCATTGAAGAATAAGGAACCAGGAACAGATCCGACCCCCTGAACAGACCTAGCTACGTAAAGTTGGGTAAGTTGTCCTTTTTTTATTTTGGTGCTCCATCGACCTATACGTCGCAAAAGGAAATCCGGCCGAACGGTGGACGGGTTACCCCCGTTCCAACGAAGTGTTCCGAGGAAGAGGTTACCTCATACCGTGCGAATGCAATCTCATGGTTGCACCCAAAAAGCGTCGAGAAAAAAAAATAACAGGTGCCGTTACCGGCACGCCCGAAAATTTCCGCGTGGCGCGTCGTCGCATACTAACGCGGCGGGAGATCCCGTTAACCTGAGACGAAAGGAGAAAGATAGCACCGGGCTAGCACCCGCACCAAGAAGAAGAACTGCCCCCATCCTCCCCCGCCTGGGCCTGGTATCCCTGGCATTATCCTTTTTATTTGAAAATTTTTTTTTGAAAAAAAATCTAAATTTGTCCTTTATATATAGTATTTTTTTTGAGTATATTTGTATATTACCTATATGAAGCTTATTATTTTTGGAAGTATATACTATGATATCTATATAGTGATCTTTTTTTTCTACCAGTAAATTTTCTATACGAGGTGCTTGATAAGTTTGTGGAGCTTGAAAGCTTTTTGGGTGGGGGTTTCAAAGTAAAATAAAACAAAAAAAAAAAAAAAAATTCATTTACTCAACTTAACATGATGTAAAATTTTTTTCGAGTCAAGATACAACTCTGTTAGCTCTTTGTGGAAGCAGTGGTCATGTTTGATGTTGGTCGAATATCGATGCCTGTGACCATAGAGAGCTGATAGTGAGTCGATGTCTATATGTGTTGCCCCGATTTAAGTCTTCAGAACTAAGCCGATAGGCGTGGTCGAAATTGTTGAAACGGAAGCAACACATAACAATAGTTCATTCACCCATTTTACAAAAAAAAATATATATATATATATTTCTTCACCCCAGGGGTATCCTACTAAAATGTCTGTCCGCCGTCTATTATAAGAAAAAAAATACAACTACTCACCGATGTCTCTGGAAGTAAGTCCAACCCCCCCGTATTTCCAAAATAACAAAAAAAAAAAAAAATTTTTTTTTCTTTTCTTTAAACCGATAAAGATAACCTAATAATAAGCACAGGAAAAGAAAAAAAAAGAAAAAAAATTTTTTTTTAAACTGAAACGTTCCGATAGTTTGAAAAGAACCAAGTCGAATAATCAGCACTCGTATTTCCAATTCAAGGGTTTTGGACGGTAGGATTGTGTGTAATATTCAAGTAAGAAATATAAATTATATTAACTTAAAGCATTATGGCTACTGCCTTACGCGATGAGGAAACTATAACAAAGATGGTTAGGGAAGGCGAAATAGAAGAAACGAGAAGAGTTACGCGGTCTATAAATAAGGAAGCAGGTAGAATGACAAGAGGAAGAGTGCAACATTCTCCCATTGCTCAGGATCGTGTTTATAGGTCCACTTCAGATTTGCCAGCCAGTTCAGAGGCTCCAATTCTCACCGGTCTCAATGAAAGTCTAAATGAGTCGTTGCGGGCTCCATCATACAGCAGCTTGAGCTTGGGAGGTTCTGAAACGAGAGGGGGAAGTGCAGGGTCTCACAACCAAACCGTAAAGCCAAGTCTAGAAAGAAATATTAGTCCCAGGTCTAGGTCCGCCACTATGGGTAATGTGAATAACGCTAGGGAAATCTTTAACAATTTATCGCAGTTAGTGCATAATAATGGGGCCAAAGACCGAGGGGGAGTCCCTGAGGATCTTAAGGCGTACATTAACTTAACAATCACTAAAGCCTTATCAACCCATCAGAATTCGATACGAAATGAAATTTCTTCCTCTATGAATGAGCTACGCGCTCAGGTAGAAGTAGTTAGGAGGGAAATAGGTCACTTAGGGCAGTCGGTCCAAAGCCAAGCGAAAAATAATTTAGATCGAGATACCACCCAGCGACCGGTAGCTTCGCAGCCGGAAATTAGTAACCCTTTTGAGGATGGGCTTAGGCGAAATTTCGTTCCCAGGGAACATCAAAATCCATACCGCGAACATCAAGAACAGGGTAGGAGGTGGCAAGAAAGGGCACAGTACTCGGTAAGACCTACTGAACCGAACGGGTATAACCAAAGGCCATTTAGACAACCTCAGTACGCTCCTCGCGAGGATTTAGGGGTGAAAGGGTCTATAAAGGTAGATAAGTGGGGTCTGAAGTTTGACGGTCAGTCAGAGGGTCTGGCGGTGGAAGATTTTATCTTTCGATTAGAAACCTTACAACGACAATACGCTTGCCCGTGGTTCGAAGTCCTAAGAGACTTTCACCTGCTATTAGTGGGACCGGCCCATGAATGGTATTGGCAGTTTCAAAGAAATAGTTACCGGCCCGATTGGCCTATGTTGAAAGATGCTTTGTTGCGTCAGTTCAGGAATACCCGATCCGATTTCGAACTGATGAGGGACATAGTAGACCGCAAACAGAGGCCAGGGGAGAGTTGTGAGGAATTCTTTGCCGCGACCGGCCACCTCAGATCTCAACTGGCGGTACAGATTCCTGATATCGAGCTAGTGAGAATACTTAAGCGAAACTTGAATGAGAGAGTGGGGAAATTGGTATATCCGATGCCAATTATTTCTTTAGAACAGCTTAAGCATGCGTGCAAAGACGCTGAAACAGCATTCCCTAGGAGGGATCGAGATCCACCTAAACCTTATAGACCTCCTATTAAATACCTAGCCAATGAGATAGATTATGATGAAGAAGCAACCTACCCATCAGACGAACAAGTCGCGGCCTTCCAGTTTCAAGGAGCCAGACCGAAACCGCCTACTCGGCGATATATGGACGCATCCAACTTGACTTGTTGGAATTGTAGGGCCCCGGGTCATACGTACTTTGATTGTGAGGCAGAGGTAGTAAACAAATTTTGTTTTAAATGTGGGATGGAGGGGGTCAAGACTCCCCACTGTCCGAAGTGTAGACCGGAAAACCGGAGGGGGAACGCGAATTTTCTGGGGGAGCCGCGTTTGAATCCGCCGACCAACCCTCAATAATACAAACCTTAAATAATGCCCTCGAATCGTATAAGGACAGTGGTATAAGGGTTCAGGGTAAACTACAGCTTACCATAATGAAGCGGCCAACCTCCAACCCGGCCGATACCAGAAACGAACCTCCAAGCCATTCTATTATTAAGCCTTTACGTACTAGAGTGAGGGAGTATCAACTAGCGCGCAAAAGAATATATAACCAGGGAAATGCCACCATAACACAGAAGGTTAGTTAAGCCAGGGAACGTTACAAGAATAGAAAAGAAGCCAGAATGAAAATCGCTGCAACAAGGGTAGATGTGTCTTCTGATCCTAGGCCGTATGCCAAAGTAAAAATTAAGGGAAAAGAATTTCTAGGCTTGTTAGATAGTGGGGCCAGTGTTTCCATCTTGGGGAAAAACAGTTTAGCTACAATAAAAGAGCTAGGTCTCCTCCTAACTCCATATCAGTCAAAGGTAAGAACAGCCGATGGTAATAGTCAACCGATCCAGGGAAAGGTGTTAGTTTCAGTCGATTACAAAGGGGTGTTAAAGGACTTAACGTTCTATGTAGTGCCTGATCTCGACCAAGAGCTTTACCTCGGAGTCGATTTCTGGAAGGCTTTTCAGCTAGCCCCCGAGATTATAAGTACCATTGGCGTGATGGAAGAAGAAGAGGTAGCAAACGCTCATCCCCTGGCCCCACAACAAAAGAAGCGGTTAGAAGAAGTAAAGCAAAAATTCCTTAACTTTGATCGAGACGGACTGGGGAAAACCTAGATTATGGAGCATACCATTGACACTGGCGACGCAGCCCCCGTAAAACAGCGACATTACCCTGTTTCTCCAGCGGTACAAGCCGTATTATACCAAGAGTTAGATCGAATGCTGGATTTAGGAGTCATAGAGGAGAGCGAAAGCCCGTGGTGCTCCCCGGTAGTTCTTTTGCGAAAACCGGGTAAAGTACGGCTCTGCTTAGATTCTCGCAAGGTCAATTCCTTGACGAAAAAGAATGCTAATCCTCTACCTCACATTGAGGGACTTATGAGTAGGCTCCCGGATACAATATATATCAGCAGCATCGATCTAAAAGAGGCTTTCTGGCAAATATCGCTGGAGAAGCAAAGTAGGGAAAAAACAGCTGTCGCAGTGCCAGGTAGGCCGTTGTATCAGTTTACCGTGATGCCATTTGGGCTCTGCAATGCTGCACAAAGACTGAGTCAGCTAATTGATAAAGTAATACCATCTAGGCTTAGAGAACGCGTTTTCGTTTACCTCGACGACTTATTAGTAATAACCCCGGATTTCGAGTCACATTTAGTCCTATTGGACGAAGTAGGGAATTGTTTGAGAGAGGCTAACCTTACCATCAATCTAATCAAATCGAAATTCTGTTTCAAAGAATTAAAGTACTTAGGGTTCATTGTTGGGGGAGGTAAATTGAAAACCGATCCAGCGAAGATAGAAGCCATTGTGGATTTTCCCATCCCCAAAAATCCCCGACAGGTTAGAAGATTATTAGGGTTAGCAGGGTGGTATCGAAAATTTATAAAGGATTTTTCGAGTCTCCCTTGACAGACCTATTGAAAAAGAAAAACGAAAAGTTTACGTTCACTGAATCGGCGCTAGAAGCGTTTGAAAAGTTAAAAATCTCGTTAACTACCGCACCCGTGTTGTCGCACCCCGACTTTTCAAAAAAATTCTTCGTGCAATGTGATGCCTCTGATACAGGGATAGGGGCAGTACTATACCAAATTAATGCCGAGGGAGAAGAAGTGCCAATTGCCTTTTTCTCACAAAAGTTTAATAAATGTCAAAAAAATTACAGCGGAACCGAGAAAGAGTGTATGGCAGCGGTGAAGGCCGTGCAAAAATTTAGACCCTACATCGAAGGAATGGATTTCACGATTATAACTGATCACTCAAGCCTCCGCTGGCTGATGAGTATGAAAGACTTGAGTAGCAAACTTGCTCGTTGGAGTCTGCTGCTGCAATCCTATTCCTTCGATATAGAACACCGTAAGGGATCACTGAATGTGTTGCCGGATACTCTTTCTCGGGTGCATATTGACTCCATGGCGTTGGACGAGGTGGCTCCGCTCCTTGATTTGGATTCGGAAGAGTTCGCGTCAGAAGAATACCAAAATTTAATCCAAACCATTAAAGAACATTCGGAGGAATTGCCCGATCTTAAAGAGGTTGACGGGTTCGCTTATAAACGGGTGCTGCGATCTACGGGAGAAGAGGTAAAAGTAGAACACTCTTGGCTTCTATGGGTCCCTTCAGGGCTCACCGACGAAATCATAAGAAAGGCCCATGACCCCCCTCTCGCTGCTCATGGAGGTATCGACAAAACGTTAAAACGAATTCGACAGTTTCTGTATTGGCCTAACATGGTTGTGCAAATCAGGGAATATGTGACTAACTGCGCGGTGTGTAAAGAGAGTAAAGCTTCAAACCAAATAACCCGTCCCCCGATAAGTACTTCGTTTTGTACTGGTCGGCCGTTCGAGAAATTGTATATCGATTTCTTAGGTCCGTATCCGCGTTCGATGGTGGGAAATACACACGTCTTGGTAATTTTAGATCACCTGACTAAACTCGTGTTCTTAAAACCCATGGCCAAAGCAAATTCTGCTCGGGTCGTAAAATTCTTGCACGACGACATCTTTGTAACCTTTGGTGTCCCTAGGATTATTCACTCAGATAATGGAAAGCAATTTCTAGCAAAAGACTTTCAAAATCTGTTGCTCAAATATGGCATAAGACATTTTAAAACGGCTCACTATTCACCACAATCCAATGCCTCCGAGCGGGTGAACCGATCTCTACTAGCCGCTATTCGGTGTTATTTAAAAACAGACCAACGTGACTGGGATCAAAACCTTGGGGATATCACTTGTGCCCTAAGAAGCTCCGTTCATACTGCCATAGGGGTAGCGCCATATTTCGCAGTGTTCGGAATGAACATGTTTACTCACGGTAGCTGTTATGAATTAGCGAGAAAGTTGCGGTCGGTAGAGGATTCGGAACTTCTAGTTCTACCCAGGCAACAACGATTGCAGAGTATTCGTGATCAGGTACGGCAAAACATCTTAAAATCAAACGAAAAATCTGCCAAAACGTATAATATCCGTGCTAAAAAGATACGTTACGTGCCAGGACAAGAAGTTTACCGGAAGAACTTTGTCCTGAGTGATTCCACTAAATATGTAGCTGCTAAACTTTGCCCTAAATATCTAAAATGTCGCATATCGAAGCCCATAGGTAACCAAATGTATGAGCTAGAAAACTTAAGCGGAAAGAGAATAGGGATTTATCACGCCAAATATTTGAAGCCATAAAAAAAAAAAAAAAAAAAAAAAAAAAAAAAAAAAAAAAAAACTTAGGATAGTAATTTGTGCGGATAAACCCAAAAGTAGTCTTCTATGTTTGCCCGGCTATGTATCGTGAGTTCTCCCCACGTTTTAAGGCCCGGTAACCTTCTTTCGTCCTTGTCGTTGGACTGAAGCCTCCAAAGACGAAACTTTGTTATAGTCACCTGCAGTTCAAGTGCAGCAAAATGTTATAGTCACCTGCAGTTCAAATGCAGCGAAAAAAAAAAAATTTCGATGATCATACGATCGCGGCTTAATGTCGTAACAAAAATCTCCTCGCTGACCACCACGCCACCAACCCTTCGTTAAGAGAAGCCCTTGCGGCATCTATCCTCGGCGTGTCTGGCCAAGGATTAGTGAAGTTTGGATCTGACAATCGAAGTGTGCGGTCGCAAAAAGAATTTTAGAAAAGGAATGCAAAGGAGCAAATTAAAGACTATATTGAATGATTTTAAATGATAAAAGAAGTTTGAACTAAATTAAAAGAGAAAAAACAAAAAAAAAACAAAGGAAATTTCGAAAGTAAAGAAAAAAATAATAAACCCTGTGTGTGAGAAAAAAAAAAAAAGAAAGTAAATACCTTCCGAATTGTGGTCCGGGGGAAGGAAATAAGTGTATATGCCCCATTGAAGAATAAGGAACCAGGAACAGATCCGACCCCCTGAACAGACCTAGCTACGTAAAGTTGGGTAAGTTGTCCTTTTTTTATTTTGGTGCTCCATCGACCTATACGTCGCAAAAGGAAATCCGGCCGAACGGTGGACGGGTTACCCCCGTTCCAACGAAGTGTTCCGAGGAAGAGGTTACCTCATACCGTGCGAATGCAATCTCATGGTTGCACCCAAAAAGCGTCGAGAAAAAAAATAACAGGTGCCGTTACCGGCACGCCCGAAAATTTCCGCGTGGCGCGTCGTCGCATACTAACGCGGCGGGAGATCCCGTTAACCTGAGACGAAAGGAGAAAGATAGCACCGGGCTAGCACCCGCACCAAGAAGAAGAACTGCCCCCATCCTCCCCCGCCTGGGCCTGGTATCCCTGGCATTATCCTTTTTATTTGAAAATTTTTTTTTGAAAAAAAATCTAAATTTGTCCTTTATATATAGTATTTTTTTTGAGTATATTTGTATATTACCTATATGAAGCTTATTATTTTTGGAAGTATATACTATGATATCTATATAGTGATCTTTTTTTTTCTACCAGTAAATTTTCTATACGAGGTGCTTGATAAGTTTGTGGAGCTTGAAAGCTTTTTGGGTGGGGGTTTCAAAGTAAAATAAAACAAAAAAAAAAAAAATTCATTTACTCAACTTAACATGATGTAAAATTTTTTTCGAGTCAAGATACAACTCTGTTAGCTCTTTGTGGAAGCAGTGGTCATGTTTGATGTTGGTCGAATATCGATGCCTGTGACCATAGAGAGCTGATAGTGAGTCGATGTCTATCAGCCGTATCTATAAAGAACTTTTAATCATTGATTAGATTTAATTGGCCTTTAAGTTACACTTAAGTAACGAATCCGTATCGATAATCAAATTTCACATTTAAGTAACCTTGCTAAGAGCCCTCTTAACTTAAATGCCAATAATGACGTTTAAAGGTCTCTTAAACCCAAATTAAAAATTCATTCTGACGTTTCGGGAAATTCGGTGCCAATTTTGATCTGTTGTTTTGGTAATATAATTTCTAAAAAGAAACTTTTTAAAAATATGGAAGATTTTAATCGCGATTTAAATGTTTTCAATGTGCTAAGTTTTTTTTCAGATGTCATGATAAATAAATAGAAACCTAAAATGCTGGCACAAAAGCTCCACAGTGCTACAAGGCCAAACGCGTTGTTCTCGCAACAACCATTCTCAGTGCGATTCTGAAAGGTTAAATTCGAACAGCATTTTTCAAGGCATATTTTCCTGCTGTTGAGGTGATGCCAGAGAAAAATCATTTTGGATGTTTATGGTGGTCGAACGCCCACGCAATAGTTACGCTTTATCCATTTCGCCATGGATGTCGTGTGCCTACAACCTGAGTTAAGAAATTGTTAGGGAATTGCAGTTTCGCTTGGCAAAGAATGATTGTTCCATGGTCGCACGGTCGATTTGCTACTCATAATAAGATATACATATTTTAAATGAAAACTCGAGAGAAATTCTCACCACATTTTTGGTTGGTGATACTCGTACATAGTGTTTTTTTTTTTCTGATAAACAAAAAGGCACCACATTTGTTTACAAACGAATGGTTGTCAAAACGCTGTTTAAATTGGACTAGATTTCTGTTTTTACTACTTTATTTTGACACAACTATCAATTAGTTTAGCATCAGCGCAGAATCGATTATCGATAAGAATTTAATCAACCTCTCTTAAGTTCCAATTAAATTTTAATTGAAACTTAACTAATCAACGTCTGAGAGACGTCTTAAGAAAATCTAATAAATACGGCTGTATATGTGTTGCCCCGATTTAAGTCTTCAGAACTAAGCCGATAGGCGTGGTCGAGATTGTTGAAATGGAAGCAACACATAACAATAGTTCATTCACCCATTTTACAAAAAAAATATATATATATATATTTCTTCACCCCAGGGGTATCCTACTAAAATGTCTGTCCGCCGTCTATTATAAGAAAAAAAATACAACTACTCACCGATGTCTCTGGAAGTAAGTCCAACCCCCCCGTATTTCCAAAATAACAAAAAAAAAAAAAAAAAATTTTTTTCTTTTCTTTAAACCGATAAAGATAACCTAATAATAAGCACAGGAAAAGAAAAAAAAAGAAAAAAAAAATTTTTTAAACTGAAACGTTCCGATAGTTTGAAAAGAACCAAGTCGAATAATTAGCACTCGTATTTCCAATTCAAGGGTTTTGGACGGTAGGATTGTGTGTAATATTCAAGTAAGAAATATAAATTATATTAACTTAAAGCATTATGGCTACTGCCTTACGCGATGAGGAAACTATGACAAAGATGGTTAGGGAAGGCGAAATAGAAGAAACGAGAAGAGTTACGCGGTCTATAAATAAGGAAGCAGGTAGAATGACAAGAGGAAGAGTGCAACATTCTCCCATTGCTCAGGATCGTGTTTATAGGTCCACTTCAGATTTGCCAGCCAGTTCAGAGGCTCCAATTCTCACCGGTCTCAATGAAAGTCTAAATGAGTCGTTGCGGGCTCCATCATACAGCAGCTTGAGCTTGGGAGGTTCTGAAACGAGAGGGGGAAGTGCAGGGTCTCACAACCAAACCGTAAAGCCAAGTCTAGAAAGAAATATTAGTCCCAGGTCTAGGTCCGCCACTATGGGTAATGTGAATAACGCTAGGGAAATCTTTAACAATTTATCGCAGTTAGTGCATAATAATGGGGCCAAAGACCGAGGGGGAGTCCCTGAGGATCTTAAGGCGTACATTAACTTAACAATCACTAAAGCCTTATCAACCCATCAGAATTCGATACGAAATGAAATTTCTTCCTCTATGAATGAGCTACGCGCTCAGGTAGAAGTAGTTAGGAGGGAAATAGGTCACTTAGGGCAGTCGGTCCAAAGCCAAGCGAAAAATAATTTAGATCGAGATACCACCCAGCGACCGGTAGCTTCGCAGCCGGAAATTAGTAACCCTTTTCAGGATGGGCTTAGGCGAAATTTCGTTCCCAGGGAACATCAAAATCCATACCGCGAACATCAAGAACAGGGTAGGAGGTGGCAAGAAAGGGCACAGTACTCGGTAAGACCTACTGAACCGAACGGGTATAACCAAAGGCCATTTAGACAACCTCAGTACGCTCCTCGCGAGGATTTAGGGGTGAAAGGGTCTATAAAGGTAGATAAGTGGGGTCTGAAGTTTGACGGTCAGTCAGAGGGTCTGGCGGTGGAAGATTTTATCTTTCGATTAGAAACCTTACAACGACAATACGCTTGCCCGTGGTTCGAAGTCCTAAGAGACTTTCACCTGCTATTAGTGGGACCGGCCCGTGAATGGCATTGGCAGTTTCAAAGAAATAGTTACCGGCCCGATTGGCCTATGTTGAAAGATGCTTTGTTGCGTCAGTTCAGGAATACCCGATCCGATTTCGAACTGATGAGGGACATAGTAGACCGCAAACAGAGGCCAGGGGAGAGTTGTGAGGAATTCTTTGCCGCGACCGGCCACCTCAGATCTCAACTGGCGGTACAGATTCCTGATATCGAGCTAGTGAGAATACTTAAGCGAAACTTGAATGAGAGAGTGGGGAAATTGGTATATCCGATGCCAATTATTTCTTTAGAACAGCTTAAGCATGCGTGCAAAGACGCTGAAACAGCATTCCCTAGGAGGGATCGAGATCCACCTTAACCTTATAGACCTCCTATTAAATACCTAGCCAATGAGATAGATTATGATGAAGAAGCAACCTACCCATCAGACGAACAAGTCGCGGCCTTCCAGTTTCAAGGAGCCAGACCGAAACCGCCTACTAGGCGATATATGGACGCATCCAACTTGACTTGTTGGAATTGTAGGGCCCCGGGTCATACGTACTTTGATTGTGAGGCAGAGGTAGTAAACAAATTTTGTTTTAAATGTGGGATGGAGGGGGTCAAGACTCCCCACTGTCCGAAGTGTAGACCGGAAAACCGGAGGGGGAACGCGAATTTTCTGGGGGAGCCGCGTTTGAATCCGCCGACCAACCCTCAATAATACAAACCTTAAATAATGCCCTCGAATCGTATAAGGACAGTGGTATAAGGGTTCAGGGTAAACTACAGCTTACCATAATGAAGCGGCCAACCTCCAACCCGGCCGATACCAGAAACGAACCTCCAAGCCATTCTATTATTAAGCCTTTACGTACTAGAGTGAGGGAGTATCAACTAGCGCGCAAAAGAATATATAACCAGGGAAATGCCACCATAACACAGAAGGTTAGTTAAGCCAGGGAACGTTACAAGAATAGAAAAGAAGCCAGAATGAAAATCGCTGCAACAAGGGTAGATGTGTCTTCTGATCCTAGGCCGTATGCCAAAGTAAAAATTAAGGGAAAAGAATTTCTAGGCTTGTTAGATAGTGGGGCCAGTGTTTCCATCTTGGGGAAAAACAGTTTAGCTACAATAAAAGAGCTAGGTCTCCTCCTAACTCCATATCAGTCAAAGGTAAGAACAGCCGATGGTAATAGTCAACCGATCCAGGGAAAGGTGTTAGTTTCAGTCGATTACAAAGGGGTGTTAAAGGACTTAACGTTCTATGTAGTGCCTGATCTCGACCAAGAGCTTTACCTCGGAGTCGATTTCTGGAAGGCTTTTCAGCTAGCCCCCGAGATTATAAGTACCATTGGCGTGATGGAAGAAGAAGAGGTAGCAAACGCTCATCCCCTGGCCCCCCAACAAAAGAAGCGGTTAGAAGAAGTAAAGCAAAAATTCCTTAACTTTGATCGAGACGGACTGGGGAAAACCTAGATTATGGAGCATACCATTGACACTGGCGACGCAGCCCCCGTAAAACAGCGACATTACCCTGTTTCTCCAGCGGTACAAGCCGTATTATACCAAGAGTTAGATCGAATGCTGGATTTAGGAGTCATAGAGGAGAGCGAAAGCCCGTGGTGCTCCCCGGTAGTTCTTTTGCGAAAACCGGGTAAAGTACGGCTCTGCTTAGATTCTCGCAAGGTCAATTCCTTGACGAAAAAGAATGCTAATCCTCTACCTCACATTGAGGGACTTATGAGTAGGCTCCCGGATACAATATATATCAGCAGCATCGATCTAAAAGAGGCTTTCTGGCAAATATCGCTGGAGAAGCAAAGTAGGGAAAAAACAGCTGTCGCAGTGCCAGGTAGGCCGTTGTATCAGTTTACCGTGATGCCATTTGGGCTCTGCAATGCTGCACAAAGACTGAGTCAGCTAATTGATAAAGTAATACCATCTAGGCTTAGAGAACGCGTTTTCGTTTACCTCGACGACTTATTAGTAATAACCCCGGATTTCGAGTCACATTTAGTCCTATTGGACGAAGTAGGGAATTGTTTGAGAGAGGCTAACCTTACCATCAATCTAATCAAATCGAAATTCTGTTTCAAAGAATTAAAGTACTTAGGGTTCATTGTTGGGGGAGGTAAATTGAAAACCGACCCAGCGAAGATAGAAGCCATTGTGGATTTTCCCATCCCCAAAAATCCCCGACAGGTTAGAATATTATTAGGGTTAGCAGGGTGGTATCGAAAATTTATAAAGGATTTTTCGAGCCTCACGGCTCCCTTAACAGACCTATTGAAAAAGAAAAACGAAAAGTTTACGTTCACTGAATCGGCGCTAGAAGCGTTTGAAAAGTTAAAAATCTCGTTAACTACCGCACCCGTGTTGTCGCACCCCGACTTTTCAAAAAAATTCTTCGTGCAATGTGATGCCTATGATACAGGGATAGGGGCAGTACTATACCAAATTAATGCCGAGGGAGAAGAAGTGCCAATTGCCTTTTTCTCACAAAAGTTTAATAAATGTCAAAAAAATTACAGCGTAACCGAGAAAGAGTGTATGGCAGCGGTGAAGGCCGTGCAAAAATTTAGACCCTACATCGAAGGAATGGATTTCACGATTATAACTGATCACTCAAGCCTCCGCTGGCTGATGAGTATGAAAGACTTGAGTAGCAAACTTGCTCGTTGGAGTCTGCTGCTGCAATCCTATTCCTTCGATATAGAACACCGTAAGGGATCACTGAATGTGGTGCCGGATACTCTTTCTCGGGTGCATATTGACTCCATGGCGTTGGACGAGGTGGCTCCGCTCCTTGATTTGGATTCGGAAGAGTTCGCGTCAGAAGAATACCAAAATTTAATCCAAACCATTAAAGAACATTCGGAGGAATTGCCCGATCTTAAAGAGGTTGACGGGTTCGCTTATAAACGGGTGCTGCGATCTACGGGAGAAGAGGTAAAAGTAGAACACTCTTGGCTTCTATGGGTCCCTTCAGGGCTCACCGACGAAATCATAAGAAAGACCCATGACCCCCCTCTCGCTGCTCATGGAGGTATCGACAAAACGTTAAAACGAATTCGACAGTTTCTGTATTGGCCTAACATGGTTGTGCAAATCAGGGAATATGTGACTAACTGCGCGGTGTGTAAAGAGAGTAAAGCTTCAAACCAAATAACCCGTCCCCCGATAAGTACTTCGTTTTGTACTGATCGGCCGTTCGAGAAATTGTATATCGATTTCTTAGGTCCGTATCCGCGTTCGATGGTGGGAAATACACACGTCTTGGTAATTTTAGATCACCTGACTAAATTCGTGTTCTTAAAACCCGTGGCCAAAGCAAATTCTGCTCGGGTCGTAAAATTCTTGCACGACGACATCTTTGTAACCTTTGGTGTCCCTAGGATTATTCACTCAGATAATGGAAAGCAATTTCTAGCAAAAGACTTTCAAAATCTGTTGCTCAAATATGGCATAAGACATTTTAAAACGGCTCACTATTCACCACAATCCAATGCCTCCGAGCGGGTGAACCGATCTCTACTAGCTGCTATTCGGTGTTATTTAAAAACAGACCAACGTGACTGGGATCAAAACCTTGGGGATATCACTTGTGCCCTAAGAAGCTCCGTTCATACTGCCATAGGGGTAGCGCCATATTTCGCAGTGTTCGGAATGAACATGTTTACTCACGGTAGCTGTTATGAATTAGCGAGAAAGTTGCGGTCGGTAGAGGATTCGGAACTTCTAGTTCTACCCAGGCAACAACGATTGCAGAGTATTCGTGATCAGGTACGGCAAAACATCTTAAAATCAAACGAAAAATCTGCCAAAACGTATAATATCCGTGCTAAAAAGATACGTTACGTGCCAGGACAAGAAGTTTACCGGAAGAACTTTGTCCTGAGTGATTCCACTAAATATGTAGCTGCTAAACTTTGCCCTAAATATCTAAAATGTCGCATATCGAAGCCCATAGGTAACCAAATGTATGAGCTAGAAAACTTAAGCGGAAAGAGAATAGGGATTTATCACGCCAAAGATTTGAAGCCATAAAAAAAAAAAAAAAAAAAAAAAAAAAAAAAAAAAAAAAAAAAAAAAAAAAAAAAAAAAAAAAAACTTAGGATAGTAATTTGTGCGGATAAACCCAAAAGTAGTCTTCTATGTTTGCCCGGCTATGTATCGTGAGTTCTCCCCACGTTTTAAGGCCCGGTAACCTTCTTTCGTCCTTGTCGTTGGACTGAAGCCTCCAAAGACGAAACTTTGTTATAGTCACCTGCAGTTCAAGTGCAGCAAAATGTTATAGTCACCTGCAGTTCAAATGCAGCAAAAAAAAATTTTCGATGATCATACGATCGCGGCTTAATGTCGTAACAAAAATCTCCTCGCTGACCACCACGCCACCAACCCTTCGTTAAGAGAAGCCCTTGCGGCATCTATCCTCGGCGTGTCTGGCCAAGGATTAGTGAAGTTTGGATCTGACAATCGAAGTGTGCGGTCGCAAAAAGAATTTTAGAAAAGGAATGCAAAGGAGCAAATTAAAGACTATATTGAATGATTTTAAATGATAAAAGAAGTTTGAACTAAATTAAAAGAGAAAAAAACAAAAAAAAAACAAAGGAAATTTCGAAAGTAAAGAAAAAAATAATAAACCCTGTGTGTGAGAAAAAAAAAAAAGAAAGTAAATACCTTCCGAATTGTGGTCCGGGGGAAGGAAATAAGTGTATATGCCCCATTGAAGAATAAGGAACCAGGAACAGATCCGACCCCCTGAACAGACCTAGCTACGTAAAGTTGGGTAAGTTGTCCTTTTTTTATTTTGGTGCTCCATCGACCTATACGTCGCAAAAGGAAATCCGGCCGAACGGTGGACGGGTTACCCCCGTTCCAACGAAGTGTTCCGAGGAAGAGGTTACCTCATACCGTGCGAATGCAATCTCATGGTTGCACCCAAAAAGCGTCGAGAAAAAAAATAACAGGTGCCGTTACCGGCACGCCCGAAAATTTCCGCGTGGCGCGTCGTCGCATACTAACGCGGCGGGAGATCCCGTTAACCTGAGACGAAAGGAGAAAGATAGCACCGGGCTAGCACCCGCACCAAGAAGAAGAGCTGCCCCCATCCTCCCCCGCCTGGGCCTGGTATCCCTGGCATTATCCTTTTTATTTCAAAATTTTTTTTTGAAAAAAAATCTAAATTTGTCCTTTATATATAGTATTTTTTTTGAGTATATTTGTATATTACCTATATGAAGCTTATTATTTTTGGAAGTATATACTATGATATCTATATAGTGATCTTTTTTTTTCTACCAGTAAATTTTCTATACGAGGTGCTTGATAAGTTTGTGGAGCTTGAAAGCTTTTTGGGTGGGGGTATTTCAAAGTAAAATAAAACAAAAAAAAAAAAAAAAAAACAAAAAAAAAATTTAGAAAAAAAAGGGGGAAACCAAGAAGAGTAGGAATTACGGAAAATTGATTGTGAGGTTCGGTGTGTGGTCCTCCGAGGGGCGTCGCGAATTTGTGGTGGGCACGTGCCACGTGCACCGGAAAGATCACTTACAGAGAGCTCTCCTTAGGTAGGAACCGGTGGGGCAGCGGGGGTTAGTAGTTTCTATCGGCGTTGTGGCCTTATATAAAAAAGAAAAAAAAAATCTATAAAGCGGGGGTACCACAAACAGAATCAATTTGTATAAATTGAACAAGAAAAATAAAAGCCATGTGGCTTGATCAATGATTAGATTCAGAGGAATTTTGTTTTTTTGAAGAATAAGTAAATTTTGAAGACGTATTAAAATTTCGAAATATAATTAAATTTTGAGGTTTAGTTGAATGTTAGAAATGTGGTAGAAGGGACAGGAATCCCAAAGGGGGGGCGGGGAGCGAGCGTGTCCAGAGAGATGTAAGGTGAGTGGAAAAAAAAATATAATAATTTAACGTTATTGGGGGAAATTCGAGTAGGATACGGGTCGGGAATTTCCTAGGTAGGGTGGGAATAGACCCGGCCATAATAATACCTTTGGCCTCCCTGAGGGTGAGGAAGTCCGTCCGTCGTCTCGAGATAAAAGAAAAAAAAAATAATAATAATGTATTGAGGATCTGTTCTTTCGATCTAGGCCTGAATTAAATTTGTTTTTGTGGTATAAGGTGACGAGGTAGCTTGAGGGCAAGATCCCCCCCCAGGTCCGACGAACTAGCCCGAGCGGAACCAGCAGGCCACGCCCTTCAGGCGCCTCTTCCGCCACGCTATTTTAGCGCGGTGTAATATACCTTTATACAACAAATTAGGTAGTAAAAATACGTTAAGTGTTTTCTTTGCCAGTATGCAGGATCTTGGTTCACCTTTGTCCGTCACATACAGCAGAGAATAATCTTTCGTCCTGAGTCCTTTTACCACGGATTTATTAATCCATGGTTCCTGGATCAGGACTATATCCTCGCCGGATTGCTTAGTCGTTGGAGATTAATCTGGAGTATTTGCAGCATTGCTACAATCATCCAGCTTAATCTCCAACGCTGTAGCATTAAGGTCCTCCATATCTGAGGCGGAGTCTAGCAACTCAACAGGAGAACCCCAAGCATTTCATCGTCGGAGTCTAAGACTCCACCTTTGTTGTTGTCGTCCTTATCGGACGATTTGTTATCAGTTGCGTCTTGATTAGACTCTATTATTGTAGTCTTATCGACCAGTTTCGAGCAAGACAGCTGTTCCAAAGAATCAGAGCAACTTGCCGCGTCTGTCTCCATGATGGAAGATTCGACGCTCGCAGTGGACTTCTTGGCTTCGGATTCAGCCGCTTGCTTTGGAAGCTTTGCAGCGTCCTCGTCTTTTTTGTATATTTTCAGCACTAGGCTGTCAAAGCCGTACTGAATAACACCCCCGCGTGCCGCCAGGGGTTCTAATGACTCCTTATTCAGGATGACAAGAGCCGACCGATAACGACCCACCGACTCTTTTTCAATCACCGGAACCGTCCAATCGTGAGTGGGCATGTACGAAAGTACAATGTTTATGAGAAATGTTTAAATTGAATTAGTAATTATTAATTTGTAAATCGAACAATACTTTAATTAAATAGAATCCACAAACAATTAACGTCAAAACAAAATGTGAATAAAAACATAGAATTATTGTCACTTATGACCTCTAATGATATATCAAATATATAATGTTAAATACAACCGAATTATAACGATTTGCAAGTGGACGTGTTTTTATTCTTTTTTTGGAAAGTTTTACAAGTTATTTTTTTCCCTAGTTTTTTTTGTATCAAATAAAACCTAGTCAGAACATTTGGTCCTTTTTGGAGCCGTCTTTCAAAACGATTAATTGACATTAATTAAACAGTGTGTGTGTGAAAAGAACTACGACTTTAGACAATAAAGTGCGGACTTAAAGTTAGTTAGACATATATATACATATATATATACAAGTGCATTTCGCAAAAATCATTTTGGTGATTTAAAAAACTAATAACTTGCAAGTTAATTTTAATTCGCGTTACATAAACCGAAGTTACGTCGCGTCGCGCAAAAAATTATCACCAGCAAGAAGAATACAGGAACTGACGGCAGCTGCAGCTGAATTGTATGTGAGTTTGCACATTTATTAAAAAATTTTTCTATTATCTGAAAAACAAATATACATAATATAAATAAAATGTATAAATATGGTGAATTACAAATTGGTTTGCTCACAACCATCAAGAAGGATCTTACCAACTTTAAAAAATCACCAAAAGAGCGCCTGACGCGCTCGTACGTAGCTGCAAGGCTGACTAAGTTGGAGGAGGACGTCGCCACTTCAAAGGTATATAACGAGGCGATCATCGGAGGACAGCATCTGGAATCTATTATGAAGAAAGAAGATCTATTAGAGGTATACGACCAGATAATGGATATTTCAATAGATTACCGTGTTGTTCTAATGGATGCGTTAGAGAAGCACAAACCTGTGCTTACAGGGAACGATAAGGCAGCATCTTTGGACGCAACGTCTCAACAGTCGTCATCTCGGTCGGAGATACGGCTCCCACGCATCGACTTGCCCAAGTTTGATGGTGCTTACACCAGCTGGCGAGGATTTCACGACCGTTTTGGTGCGTTGGTGCACAACAACAGCAGTCTGGCCGATATAGACAAGCTGCACTTTCTGCATTCGTGTTTGGTTGGTGACGCCGAGCGTTTCTTGCAAAACTTGTCGGTCGAGGCGGCCAATTATGAAAAGGCGTGGGAGTTGTTGAAGGAGCGCTACGATCATAAACGCATTCTGGTGCATTTACAGATGCAGGCTTTGTTTGGGCAGTCTCCTATGGCCCGGGAAACTGCAACAGGTTTGAAGGAGTTGTTGTTCACTACACGGGAGTGTATGTCAGCGCTGGAGAACATGGACGTTCCGGTGGATCAGTGGGATACGGTGCTCATTTGGTTCCTGCACCAGAAGTTGCCGTCATCAACGCAGAAGCTGTGGGAAGAGAAGATGGGAAACAGGAAGGATTTGCCAAAATTCGTCGAGTTTGCGGACTTCTTGGACATTCGTTTCCGCACTTTAGAGGTTGTTGACCAACAAGAGATGTGCTCCGCGTCAAAAATGAAGGCTGAGACAAACGCCAACAACCGTTCTCGCTTTCAGAGCACGAAGGTGATGTTTGCGACGCCAGCATCTAAGCCAACAGGTAAGCCAGCCAGTAGGCAAGTAGGTAGGCCAGCAGTTCGGCCAACTTTCAATAGGGAGTCGGGAATGTGCAGTTTATGCAATCTGCAGCAACATTCCATAAGGAAGTGTCAGAGGTTCCTCAACATGGACACAGCCGAAAGGAAGCAGACTGCTCGACGCCTGAGAGTTTGCGATAACTGCCTTTCTTCAGGGCATTTTGCGCCGGATTGCCCCTCACCTGGCTGCTGCTACTTCTGCCAACAGCGTCATCACACGCTTTTGCATGCAAACGTGGCCCAACATGCAGCTGTGCGTGCAAATAGCACGACACCGTCAAGGTCAACAACAAGAGGTCAGAACGGAGTTTCTACATCTTTTAACGCAAACGCGCTAGAGTTTGAACCACGAGAGGTGCAACAAGCTTCTACGAGCAGTCAGATTTTAAATTATCACACGTCGCATGGTAGCAGAACGCACCAGGTGCTTTTAGCGACAGCTATTGTGAAGGTGCGAGCAGCCGATGGTCGTCACCACCATCTCCGAGCTTTGATCGACCCAGGATCAGAAGCATGTTTCATCACGGAAGATACAGCACAACAGCTGAAGTTAAAAAAGCGACGTACCTTTGTCGAGGTGTCAGGGTTAGGGTTGGTCAGCAGTGGCACAACGCAAACATGCGTGGATATTGAGCTTGCGTCATGCAACTCAACTTATGGAGGTGCGGTGCGGGCACTGGTCTTCAAGTCACTGACTGGCCATCTCCCGGCCCAGCAAATGATACCTAACAAATGGCAACACATTAAAGGGTTAACGTTGGCAGATCCAAATCTCCACGTTCCTGGACCAATTAATTTACTTCTCGGCAGCGAAGTATATGCTGATATACTTCTTCCAGAAGTGAGAAGACCTGCAGATGGAGTCGGACCAACCGCTCAGAAGACGCAGTTAGGGTGGATTGTGTTAGGGAAAGTTCAAGCGGAACATCCCCGGCAAATACGCAGTTTTGTGCAGACTGCTGACCTGAATTCTCAGCTGCAGAGATTCTGGGAGATGGAAGAATTGCCGTTCCAGACACATGAAACTGAGGAGAACATCGCATGCGACGCGCATTTCGATGAAAACACGAGACGCCTTCCTGACGGGCGTTATGAAGTGAAGCTGCCGTTCAAAGGTGGATGTCTTCCGGCGATGGGATCCAGTAAGCAGAGTGCGGTCCGACGATTCCTGCACTTGGAGAAGAGGCTGGAGGCAAACCCAACTCTTCGGGCAGATTATGCCAAATGCATACAGGAATATGCAACCCTAGGGCATATGGAAGAAATTCACGTCGGCGACTCGGTGTTGGCAACCCCATACCACTATTTTTTGCCTCAACATGCAGTTTTCAAGGAATCGAGTTCCACCACGAAACTGAGGGTCGTGTTCGACGCAACAGCGAAGACTTTGGATGGAAGTTCGCTCAATGATCGACTTTTGGTGGGTCCAAAATTACAGCCGAGCATTATTGATCTGGTTCTTCGATGGCGAACCCACAGAATCACGTTTACGGCTGACATCGAAAAGATGTACAGACAGGTGTTGGTGGATACACCGGACACATATTATCAGCTGATCCTGTGGAGAGACGACCGTTCCTCTCCAATCAAGATGTTTCGGCTTAAAACGGTAACGTTTGGCACAGCAAGTGCACCATATCTTGCCATAAAAATTCTGAAACGTGTAGCCGAAGATGAAGAATCAAACTTGCCAGAGGGCGCGAGGGTTGTCCGAGAGGACATGTATGTGGACGATCTCATCAGTGGTGCCGATACTGTGGAAGAAGCACGAACAAAACGCGACCAAGCGAATCAACTTCTGGCGTCCGCAGGTCTCAAATTGCGCAAGTGGACAAGCAACGTGAAAGAACTCGTCGAAGACATACCAGCAGCAGATCGAGAGTTAGATTTTGAGGTGCCGTTCAACATGTCAAATCATTTCAAAACCCTTGGCATAAAATGGTTCCCGGTAGACGACTACTTTTCTTACCAAAATGTGCAGCAGTCATCAGAAGCCACAACAAAAAGTTCAATGTTGTCCATCATAGCCAAACTGTTTGACCCACTTGGCTGGATATCACCATGCGTCATCACGGCGAAGTTAATGATGCAGCGGCTTTGGGAGTTAAGTTGTGACTGGGATGATCCGGTTCCAGCTACACTGAAAAAAGATTGGGATGCTTTTCATGGAGAACTTCCGATGATCGAGACGCTTCGAATACCACGTTGGACTCAGACAAGCAAAACCAACAAGGACATCGAATTACATGGATTCTGTGATGCGTCTATGAAGGCATACGGTGCCGTAGTATACGTTCGTGTACTTGACAGCGATGGGAATATCCATGTTAACTTGCTCCTGGCAAAGACGAAGGTAGCTCCAAGTCAACTGTGGGGAACGGAAGTTACCTTTTATAATAACACTACCAATAAATAAAATACATCCTATAATAATACCTGAAATAATAACACATTAACATACATAATACTTACCTTTTCTCATAATAAAATACAAATAATTCGTTCCATAAAAATAACCACATAATATTCTCTTTTCATTAATAATAAACGACCTATAATACTTACCTTAATAATTATTTACAACCTATAATACAAACCCTAATACACTTAATAATAATGGAAATACATAATACAACCTACTATAATACTCACCTGAAAAAAATCAAATATGCGCTGACTTTTACTTTTAAAACAAAATATTCGATATTCAATCAATCTCTTCGTAGTAGTAACAAAGAAAATGTGTTTCATGTTTGATTCCCTTCGTTGAATTTTTTCTTAATAGTTTGGACAGGAAGCATAAGAAAAAAATCTATACACCGGTACACGGTACCGCTGGATGCGCCGATTTATCTTTGGAAATATTCAAGAAGATATTAAGTGAATAAAGATAAACGAAATAGAAGAATTACTTTTTTTTGGAAAATACGGAGAAATCAACGTGAGAGAAATAAAAAAAAAAACAAAGCAAAATATACCAGAGGTCTGTGCCTGAGAGCGAAAGGAGAAAGGAGGTTGGTATCTAACAACAAAAGAAAGGATATGTAAGAGCCTAGAAAGAAGGAACATAATATAAAAAAAGTGGTGTTCAACTAGGACACAGTTACGTGCCTGACCCATGCCTCATCACCAGCATCATCATCGTCACCACATCATCATCACCAACATCATCATCACCAACATCATCATCATCACCAGCACCATCATCATCAACATCATCTAAAACAACCTCATCCAAAAGGTGTCCCATTGTTATATCCCTTCCCTGATATACCTATCCCGACAGATAATTGCCCTCTGCAGCCCCCCCCCCCCCTCCGGTCTATCCCAGTGTTAAATTTTAGTGTGAGTGTAATTGTTACGTTATCTGTGCTAGAATTAAGAAGAGAGAAAAAAAAGAAGAAAAAGGAAATGTAAATAATAATTTATAAAAAAAATAAATAACCAATAAATAGAGATTAGAAGTGGCAAATTAGCTGGAAATAAAAAAAAAAAAAAAAAAGGAAAGAAAGTTACTAAAATTAATCACAGAAGAACATCTTTTAAAATTTATGTGCGGTGACCCCCCTCCAAAACCAAAACAAAATCTTTTCTTTATAAATTCATTATAGCAGCTGAGTTCCGGAATCCAAGGTGGTGCACTACATTGGCCGAGAAGAAAGAAAAGCTGAGTAAGTTTTGTTTTTTTTTTATATAATCATCTTTATAATATTTGGTTTGCATAATCGGGGGAATTTTTTTTGTTTTTGGTGGGAAAAGTGTTGCCATCGGCTAAAAGTAAAAAAAAAAAAAAAAAAGAAAAATAATAATAATTTCAAAGAAATAATCTATATAATATAATATAATGTAAAATTAAAATAAACATAATTACCTGAAAATTTAGTTGTAAATTGCCATCTGAAAAAGAAAAAGATTTTTTAATTTTAATAATCCTTTAACTATATAAAGAGAGTGAATAGATACTTACCGGAAAGGGAAATAGGGTTGCCACCTAGTATATTTAAATTTTGGAATTTTTTTTTATTTAAATTAATTAATAAATTAATTAACAAAAAAATTAATTTAATTAATGTATTGAAACTGATGAACACAAATTAATGAGTATAATTGCCTAAGTGCCCAATAAAAATTTTATAACATTTTAAACTATGGCTTTTTGATAAAGACAAGGTAGAAGAATGAGAAGCTAAGGGGTTAAAATGAGGTAAGCTGGTGGTTAAAGGACAGGGGCGGTAGGTAGTTGTGGATTAGGGGCTACCACATATTCCGGGAGGTAGTGGTAGCCATTGGTGGTATCCAACCGGATACAAGGGTGGGAAAATCCTCCGAGGGCCCATAACATCTAGACCCTCCCCCTTATTGGAATCACCCCCCACAAATAGTTAATCGAGTCCCTCTTCATCGAATAATATAGGCATGAGATTCGTAACGACCGTCCAGTGCTGCGGCTCCAAGAACTCACCCCGTCCGACGAGCTAAGCCCAAACAAACAAGCATGCCAAAGGGGGTCGTAGCCTGGACACCCCTCTCTTTCCTGCTGCCCGGATCAGCCTCATGCGCCTGTAGCCATGAGGTTGTAACGGTGGTCTACAAGGAGAGAGAGGGGCCTTGGTCT
This sequence comes from Melanostoma scalare, assembly GCA_949752695.1. Taxonomy (NCBI): domain Eukaryota; kingdom Metazoa; phylum Arthropoda; class Insecta; order Diptera; family Syrphidae; genus Melanostoma; species Melanostoma scalare. The sequence continues at coordinate 105,745,398 of OX456984.1, read as the reverse complement.
ATTTCGTTACAGGTGGCGCCCAACGTGGGGCCCGATTGTCTTAAACTGTTTCATATTTTTCATCTTTGTGGAGGTTGGCCAGAATGCCAAGAGCAGGTATAGTGTAGACGCACGTAGTGTTCATGTCTAGGATTCGGAAAACAACCAACAATTTTAAGATCTCAAGATTTTTTTTTGGAATTTCCGTTACCATCGTCCGGTAAATGAGAGTTTGATCTCGGTTTACGCAGTTGCGTATGAGTAAGCAGGAGTTTTCAAAAAAAAAAAAAAATGATTTTCGTGTAATCTTGAAGCCTAAGTTCGAAGCATATTTCAGCTTCAGTTGTTTAAGTTTTATTTGAAATTCATAAGCTTTCATTTTCAATCAAGTGGGTTGAAGCTGGTCTGCCAGCTTGGCGATGAAGCCTACTGAGCATTGCCAGCTCAATCCCTTTAACGAATCCTGGGCGGTGGCACTAAGTGTAGTCGCAATATGTCTGTTGGTGGTCTGGATCCAACTAGGTGTTCCAGTAGGGGCCCTGTCGCGAACCCTGTCCTTATCCACACATCCAGCGTGCCTCTAATTTCAAAACAAAAAAAAAAAAAAAACAAAACACATACAGAATTTCATAGTATTGAATTACATACACAAAAAAAAAAAAAGAAAAAAAAATCAAGTACATTTAGAAGAATTTTAAACAAAAAATATTTGAAGTAACTAGAGAAAAAAAAAAAAATCTTTTAGATCAATCGAATCTTTTGAAAATTTAAAATTTTTGTTTAGCTTTACAAACTTTTAGTTTTACAAACCATTGGGGGTTTGCGATTTAGTAAAGATATAGAAAACCCAAAATAATGCGTGGTAGGAAAAAGGGCTACAAGCCAAATACAAGTCTGCGAGGCCGAGTCCTCAGGTCACACCTGTTCAGTGACTCTTTTGGAGACCTTGGCGAGGTTAATAATACGTCCGAGTCTGCGAACAATACAATTCCACCAGAAGAAGAAGCTGCGTCATTGATGGCTCAAGAAGATGCTTCTAAGGCGACTCGAAGATCCCAGTCAGGGCTACCGGCTCTTACACCACGAGAACGAGAATCATTAGGCGAAAGCGGAGAACAACTGTCTAGCTATATTCAGGGAGTTGTCACTACTGCTGTTGGTGCGAGTCGTGCCGAAGATTTTAGGTTCTTCACGGGTGAGCTGGAACGAACCAGAAGCGCTATGCGGGAAGAAATAGCGAGCATTGTTCGAGAGACGATATTGGCGACAACTCCTGAAGTAAATCGGTGTCGCGAACGAGAAAGACCAAACCTAGAAGAGAGCCAATGTGGCTTCTCCAAGCCTTCGGGTGTGCCACCACCAACTCTCCCGAGAAACTGTCTGCCTCCTCGAAACCGATCACCTCCTCGAGCTCGCTCACCTCCACGCCGTAGTACAGCAGCCGACAATACGAATGTGGATGAATTTCTGCGGCAACTGCACAATTTGACCCTGAGCGATCCGGTCAACAATACTCAGCCTCAGACAAGCCAGTTAGGATACAAGCGACAGAACTTCCACAAGTAGGGTTTAAAGTATGACAACCGTCAAATGTCTGTCGATGACTTTTTGTTTAGGCTGGAACGACTGAAAATAAGCTACGGAACTACCTGGGACGAAGTGGTTCTCAACTTCCATCACTTCATTTCGGGAACGGTAGAGACCTGGTTTTGGGTCTACCTCAAGGCGAACCCTGATATAACCTGGTTGGTGCTAAAGAACGCCCTTATCGAAAGATTTAGGAGCTTAGAAACCGACTCAGAGCTGTCAAGAAGGTTATATGATAGACATCAAGGCCCCGCTGAAACCTTCGAAGACTTCTACGCAGCGATACAGAAGTTGAATGGAAAGTTGAGAACACCAAAGTCCGATGACGAAATCATCGACATTGTCAAGAACAATGTGCGAAGAGAGATGGGAACGCTTCTCATCACCTTCCACACCACCTGCCTGACAGAAATGGTTCATGTCTGCCGTAAGGTCGAGAAATATCTCCTTGATCGTGAAGCTGGAGCCCCGAAAACCCGATTTGGGAATATACCACCACCGCGTAAAAGCGCCATTTCGGAACTTGTGGAGGAAATGACGGAAGAAAAACCTTTTGTGCCCGAGTTAGAGGCATTCCACTCGAGACAGGAGAGGGACACTCGCAATTACACTTGTTGGAATTGCAAGGGTAAGGGCCATTCATTCTTTGAATGCCCTAATCCGCAGAGATCTCTCTTTTGTTTCAGATGTGGTTGGGAAAACACTACCTCTCCGCAATGTCCTCGATGCTCGGGAAACGAGCCAAAGAGCAGTCTGAAGACTCGGGGGAATTGCTCTCTGGAGAAGAACCCGGAGTCCAAATAGAACCTACCATTCCACTTCACACTACCTCCCCGTCCCAATCCTATCCACTTCCTTGTGAGACCTCCCTAGTCCCTCCTATTCCTGCCATAAGAGTCCTAAAACGTCCTTCTAATCCCGTGATACCTACACCACCTAAACCTGCTATAACTCCTCTCTTACCCCTGCATGAAAGGCTCCAAAATTATATGGAGGCGAGAAAACGCATTTTTGGATGTCAAAACACCATCGTATCGGCAAAAGTGGCTAAACTGAGGAGTAAGTTTGGATAGAAAAGAGAAGCCTACAAGGCCATCGAAGCAACTACGCTGTGTAGCTCAGACGACCCCCGTCCGTATGCCGAAGTCCGAATTTTCGGAGAAGCTGTTTTGGGTCTACTGGACAGTGGAGCCAGCATCAGTTGCTTGGGAACGGGTGGAGCTGATTTCCTTCAAAAATACCATCAAAACTTCTCCAAACTTTCTACCGAAGTAAAAACCGCGGATGGAAAACGGCAAACGATTGTGGGAAAGATTGTGGTGGACGTTACCTATAAAGGGAAGACGAAAACAATTCCCCTGTATCTGGTTCCGTCTTTGCAGCAAAGACTGTATCTTGGGATCGACTTCTGGAAGGAATTTGACATCGCGCCTCAGTTGATTTCGGAAATTTCAACGGTTCATTGCCCAGTCGAAATGGATGTGGATCCGAACGCTCACGAGCTGACAGTAGATCAATCCCGACGGTTAAAAGATGCCGTCAGTTTGTTTCCTTCCTCTGCCGTACAAGGCTTAGGAAAAACAACCCTGGAGGTACACACCATCGACACAGGAAATACAGAGCCCATTAAGCAACGTCACTACCCGGTTTCCCCAGCGGTGCAGAAACTCCTATATGAGGAATTGGAACGCATGCTTCAACTTGGCGTGATTGAAGAGAGCACGAGCGCATGGAGCTCTCCAGTGGTCTTAGTCCGTAAGCCTGGCAAAAATCGCTTGTGTCTAGACTACAGAAAAGTTAATGAGAAAACCAAGAAAGATGCGTATCCAATATCTCATATAGGGGGATTGCTATCGCGTCTTCATGATACTCGTTTCATCTCGAGCGTGGATCTTAAGGACGCGTTCTGGCAGATCCCTCTGGAGAAAGAATCCCGGGAAAAGACAGCGTTTACTGTGCCCGGCATGCCCCTGTTGCAGTTTACGGTTATGCCCTTTGGCCTCTGTAATGCGCCACAACGCATGGTCAGGCTCATGGACAAAGTGGTACCGCATCAGCTGCGAGAGAAAATCTTTCCGTACCTGGATGATCTACTGGTGGTATCGAGCACGTTCGATGAGCACATTGAACTGTTGAAGGTTTTAGCCGGTCGACTGAAGGAAGCAGGACTGACGATGAACGTAAAAAAATCGAAATTCTGTTTCAAGGAGTTGAAGTACCTTGGATACATTGTCGGAGATGGTTGTCTTAAGACGGATCCAGATAAGGTAGCGGCTATTGCAGAGTTTCCTATTCCTACTACCGTGAAACAGGTGCGACGTTTCCTGGGACTTGCCGGATGGTACCGTCGCTTCGTAAAGGACTTTTCGTCGTTAACTGCCCCGATCACCGACACCTTGAAAAAGGGAAAGAAGTTTGAATTCAACGATGCAGCAACTGACGCATTCAACCAATTGAAGACTGCTCTGACTTCGCAACCCGTGCTAGTTCACCCGGACTTCAATAAGGAGTTCATCATTCAGTGCGACGCCTCTGACACTGGAGTTGGCTGCGTGCTAAGCCAGCTGGACGAGATTGGGAATGAGCGACCCATCTACTTTCACTCCCAGAAATTGAACACGGCCCAGCGGAATTATAGTGTGACCGAGCGTGAGTGCCTTGCTGCTGTCATGGGAGTTCAAAAGTTCCGAGCGTACGTCGAGGGACATCCCTTCCGGATAGTGACTGATCATGCCAGTTTGAAGTGGTTGATGGGACAGAAGGATTTGAGCGGACGTTTGGCGAGATGGAGCTTAAAGCTTCAGGGATTCGATTTCTCCATCGAGCATCGCAAGGGATCCCTGAACGTTGTGCCAGATGCACTCTCACGGGTGCACGAGGTGGATGCTCTGGATTGTGATGTTTCGAGGTTGAACGATCCTTCCGATGTCTTACATATCGACCTTGAGGACCCAAGTTTTAAATCTTCGGAATACCTTAAGCTCATCAAAAACATCGAAGAACAAAAAGACCAGCTACCTGACCTTCAAGTCTCGAACCATTTCGTGTATAAGAAGGTCAATCATTGCACAGGAAATCCTGTAGAGGACGACCTAGTTTGGATGCTTTGGGTTCCGGAACCGCTAACCGACCGCTTAATTTCTCTGGCTCATCAACCCCCTAGAGCTTCGCATGGTGGAATCGCGAAAACCCTATACCGACTGCAGCAAAGGTTCTACTGGCCTAACATGGCAGCACAGGTTAAAGCTTTCTTGGAGAAGTGCGACCTTTGCAAGGCTTCGAAAGCTCCAAATGCCACTCTTAGACCCCCTATGGGTAAAGCGTTCGTAGCCGATAGACCATTTCAGATGCTGTACATCGATTTCTTGGGACCTTATCCACGCTCGCGAGATGGAAATACGCACATTATTGTTGCACTGGACCAACTGACGAAGTTCGTCGTGATCAAGGCGATTCGTAGAGCGACAACCGAAATTGCTCTCAAGTTCCTGTACGAACAGGTGTTCTGCATTTTTGGGGTTCCTGAAACGATCCTTTCGGACAATGGAAAGCAGTTCATCAGTCGTGAGTTCGAAAAAAAAATGACAACGTACGGAATTACGCATGTCCGGACGGCCGTTTACTCCCCGCAGGCGAATGCCAGCGAACGAGTGAACCGGTCCATTCTCGCTGCCATCAGAGGATATATCGACCACGACCAAAAGAACTGGGACTGTCAACTACCCTCCATCGCTAGTGCCTTGCGTACCACTGTGCATTCCGCTATCCATCTGTCACCGTACGAAGCACTCTTTGGTCAGAGTTGTATGGAGCATGGGTCAGACTACCGGCTTCTGCGTAGCTTGAATGCACTTAATAATTCCGAAATCGAACATCTTTCCAAATCGTCGAAAATGAATATCCTCCACTCGCACATAAAGCCTTCCCTTGCAGACGCCCATTCTCGCTATGAAAACACTTATAATCTGCGAAGTAAAAATGTCAAATTCGAAGTTGGTGACATAGTCTTTCGACGGAACTTTGTGCAGAGTGACGCATCGAAGAAATTTTGTGCAAAACTCAGTCCGAAATTCATCAAAATGAGAGTATACAAGCTGGTAGGAAACAATTTATACGGACTTGAAGACCTTAACGGCAAAAAGGCCGGAGTTTTCCATGGCAAGGACTTGCGGAAGTAAAAGATCACTAACCTAGACAAAAAAAAAAAAAAAAACAATAATAAATCACCCGGCCCGGCTGTCAGTCTGTCCATGAGACTCTGGGAACTCTATTAGGTGTTCCTTTTCCTTCACCTTTAGTCTCCTGAGCACTCGGCAAAAGGTGAAGTTTTTTGGGGAACGGAAGTTACCTTTTATAATAACACTACCAATAAATAAAATACATCCTATAATAATACCTGAAATAATAACACATTAACTTACATAATACTTACCTTTTCTCATAATAAAATACAAATAATACGTTCCATAAAAATAACCACATAATATTCTCTTTTCATTAATAATAAACGACCTATAATACTTACCTTAATAATTATTTACAACCTATAATACAAACCCTAATACACTTAATAATAATGGAAATACATAATACAACCTACTATAATACTCACCTGAAAAAAATCAAATATGCGCTGACTTTTACTTTTAAAACAAAATATTCGATATTCAATGAATCTCTTCGTAGTAGTAACAAATAAAATGTGTTTCATGTTTGATTCCTTCGTTGAATTTTTTCTTAATAGTTTGGACAGGAAGCATAAGAAAAAAATCTATACACCGGTACACGGTACCGCTGGATGCGCCGATTTATCTTTGGAAATATTCAAGAAGATATTAAGTGAATAAAGATAAACGAAATAGAAGAATTACTTTTTTTTGGAAAATACGGAGAAATCAACGTGAGAGAAATAAAAAAAAAACAAAGCAAAATATACCAGAGGTCTGTGCCTGAGAGCGAAAGGAGAAAGGAGGTTGGTATCTAACAACAAAAGAAAGGATATGTAAGAGCCTAGAAAGAAGGAACATAATATAAAAAAAGTGGTGTTCAACTAGGACACAGTTACGTGCCTGACCCATGCCTCATCACCAGCATCATCATCGTCACCACATCATCATCACCAACATCATCATCACCAACATCATCATCATCACCAGCACCATCATCATCAACATCATCTAAAACAACCTCATCCAAAAGGTGTCCCATTGTTATATCCCTTCCCTGATATACCTATCCCGACAGATAATTGCCCTCTGCAGCCCCCCCCCCCTCCGGTCTATCCCAGTGTTAAATTTTAGTGTGAGTGTAATTGTTACGTTATCTGTGCTAGAATTAAGAAGAGAGAAAAAAAAAGAAGAAAAAGGAAATGTAAATAATAATTTATAAAAAAAATAAATAACCAATAAATAGAGATTAGAAGTGGCAAATTAGCTGGAAATAAAAAAAAAAAAAAAAAGGAAAGAAAGTTACTAAAATTAATCACAGAAGAACATCTTTTAAAATTTATGTGCGGTGACCCCCCTCCAAAACCAAAACAAAATCTTTTCTTTATAAATTCATTATAGCAGCTGAGTTCCGGAATCCAAGGTGGTGCACTACATTGGCCGAGAAGAAAGAAAAGCTGAGTAAGTTTTGTTTTTTTTTATATAATCATCTTTATAATATTTGGTTTGCATAATCGGGGGAATTTTTTTTGTTTTTGGTGGGAAAAGTGTTGCCATCGGCTAAAAGTAAAAAAAAAAAAAAAAAAAAAATAATAATAATTTCAAAGAAATAATCTATATAATATAATATAATGTAAAATTAAAATAAACATAATTACCTGAAAATTTAGTTGTAAATTGCCATCTGAAAAAGAAAAAGATTTTTTAATTTTAATAATCCTTTAACTATATAAAGAGAGTGAATAGATACTTACCGGAAAGGGAAATAGGGTTGCCACCTAGTATATTTAAATTTTGGAACTTTTTTTTATTTAAATTAATTAATAAATTAATTAACAAAAAAATTAATTAAATTAATGTATTGAAATTGATGAACACAAATTAATGAGTATAATTGCCTAAGTGCCCAATAAAAATTTTATAACATTTTAAACTATGGCTTTTTGATAAAGACAAGGTAGAAGAATGAGAAGCTAAGGGGTTAAAATGAGGTAAGCTGGTGGTTAAAGGACAGGGGCGGTAGGTAGTTGTGGATTAGGGGCTACCACATATTCCGGGAGGTAGTGGTAGCCATTGGTGGTATCCAACCGGATACAAGGGTGGGAAAATCCTCCGAGGGCCCATAACATCTAGACCCTCCCCCTTATTGGAATCACCCCCCACAAATAGTTAATCGAGTCCCTCTTCATCGAATAATATAGGCATGAGATTCGTAACGACCGTCCAGTGCTGCGGCTCCAAGAACTCACCCCGTCCGACGAGCTAAGCCCAAACAAACAAGCATGCCAAAGGGGGTCGTAGCCTGGACACCCCTCTCTTTCCTGCTGCCCGGATCAGCCTCATGCGCCTGTAGCCATGAGGTTGTAACGGTGGTCTACAAGGAGAGAGAGGGGCCTTGGTCTATTTCGTTACAGGTGGCGCCCAACGTGGGGCCCGATTGTCTTAAACTGTTTCATATTTTTCATCTTTGTGGAGGTTGGCCAGAATGCCAAGAGCAGGTATAGTGTAGACGCACGTAGTGTTCATGTCTAGGATTCGGAAAACAACCAACAATTTTAAGATCTCAAGATTTTTTTTTGGAATTTCCGTTACCATCGTCCGGTAAATGAGAGTTTGATCTCGGTTTACGCAGTTGCGTATGAGTAAGCAGGAGTTTTCAAAAAAAAAAAAAATGATTTTCGTGTAATCTTGAAGCCTAAGTTCGAAGCATATTTCAGCTTCAGTTGTTTAAGTTTTATTTGAAATTCATAAGCTTTCATTTTCAATCAAGTGGGTTGAAGCTGGTCTGCCAGCTTGGCGATGAAGCCTACTGAGCATTGCCAGCTCAATCCCTTTAACGAATCCTGGGCGGTGGCACTAAGTGTAGTCGCAATATGTCTGTTGGTGGTCTGGATCCAACTAGGTGTTCCAGTAGGGGCCCTGTCGCGAACCCTGTCCTTATCCACACATCCAGCGTGCCTCTAATTTCAAAACAAAAAAAAAAAAAAAACAAAACACATACAGAATTTCATAGTATTGAATTACATACACAAAAAAAAAAAAAGAAAAAAAAAAACAAGTACATTTAGAAGAATTTTAAACAAAAAATATTTGAAGTAACTAGAGAAAAAAAAAAAAATCTTTTAGATCAATCGAATCTTTTGAAAATTTAAAATTTTTGTTTAGCTTTACAAACTTTTAGTTTTACAAACCATTGGGGGTTTGCGATTTAGTAAAGATATAGAAAACCCAAAATAATGCGTGGTAGGAAAAAGGGCTACAAGCCAAATACAAGTCTGCGAGGCCGAGTCCTCAGGTCACACCTGTTCAGTGACTCTTTTGGAGACCTTGGCGAGGTTAATAATACGTCCGAGTCTGCGAACAATACAATTCCACCAGAAGAAGAAGCTGCGTCATTGATGGCTCAAGAAGATGCTTCTAAGGCGACTCGAAGATCCCAGTCAGGGCTACCGGCTCTTACACCACGAGAACGAGAATCATTAGGCGAAAGCGGAGAACAACTGTCTAGCTATATTCAGGGAGTTGTCACTACTGCTGTTGGTGCGAGTCGTGCCGAAGATTTTAGGTTCTTCACGGGTGAGCTGGAACGAACCAGAAGCGCTATGCGGGAAGAAATAGCGAGCATTGTTCGAGAGACGATATTGGCGACAACTCCTGAAGTAAATCGGTGTCGCGAACGAGAAAGACCAAACCTAGAAGAGAGCCAATGTGGCTTCTCCAAGCCTTCGGGTGTGCCACCACCAACTCTCCCGAGAAACTGTCTGCCTCCTCGAAACCGATCACCTCCTCGAGCTCGCTCACCTCCACGCCGTAGTACAGCAGCCGACAATACGAATGTGGATGAATTTCTGCGGCAACTGCACAATTTGACCCTGAGCGATCCGGTCAACAATACTCAGCCTCAGACAAGCCAGTTAGGATACAAGCGACAGAACTTCCACAAGTAGGGTTTAAAGTATGACAACCGTCAAATGTCTGTCGATGACTTTTTGTTTAGGCTGGAACGACTGAAAATAAGCTACGGAACTACCTGGGATGAAGTGGTTCTCAACTTCCATCACTTCATTTCGGGAACGGTAGAGACCTGGTTTTGGGTCTACCTCAAGGCGAACCCTGATATAACCTGGTTGGTGCTAAAGAACGCCCTTATCGAAAGATTTAGGAGCTTAGAAACCGACTCAGAGCTGTCAAGAAGGTTATATGATAGACATCAAGGCCCCGCTGAAACCTTCGAAGACTTCTACGCAGCGATACAGAAGTTGAATGGAAAGTTGAGAACACCAAAGTCCGATGACGAAATCATCGACATTGTCAAGAACAATGTGCGAAGAGAGATGGGAACGCTTCTCATCACCTTCCACACCACCTGCCTGACAGAAATGGTTCATGTCTGCCGTAAGGTCGAGAAATATCTCCTTGATCGTGAAGCTGGAGCCCCGAAAACCCGATTTGGGAATATACCACCACCGCGTAAAAGCGCCATTTCGGAACTTGTGGAGGAAATGACGGAAGAAAAACCTTTTGTGCCCGAGTTAGAGGCATTCCACTCGAGACAGGAGAGGGACACTCGCAATTACACTTGTTGGAATTGCAAGGGTAAGGGCCATTCATTCTTTGAATGCCCTAATCCGCAGAGATCTCTCTTTTGTTTCAGATGTGGTTGGGAAAACACTACCTCTCCGCAATGTCCTCGATGCTCGGGAAACGAGCCAAAGAGCAGTCTGAAGACTCGGGGGAATTGCTCTCTGGAGAAGAACCCGGAGTCCAAATAGAACCTACCATTCCACTTCACACTACCTCCCCGTCCCAATCCTATCCACTTCCTTGTGAGACCTCCCTAGTCCCTCCTATTCCTGCCATAAGAGTCCTAAAACGTCCTTCTAATCCCGTGATACCTACACCACCTAAACCTGCTATAACTCCTCTCTTACCCCTGCATGAAAGGCTCCAAAATTATATGGAGGCGAGAAAACGCATTTTTGGATGTCAAAACACCATCGTATCGGCAAAAGTGGCTAAACTGAGGAGTAAGTTTGGATAGAAAAGAGAAGCCTACAAGGCCATCGAAGCAACTACGCTGTGTAGCTCAGACGACCCCCGTCCGTATGCCGAAGTCCGAATTTTCGGAGAAGCTGTTTTGGGTCTACTGGACAGTGGAGCCAGCATCAGTTGCTTGGGAACGGGTGGAGCTGATTTCCTTCAAAAATACCATCAAAACTTCTCCAAACTTTCTACCGAAGTAAAAACCGCGGATGGAAAACGGCAAACGATTGTGGGAAAGATTGTGGTGGACGTTACCTATAAAGGGAAGACGAAAACAATTCCCCTGTATCTGGTTCCGTCTTTGCAGCAAAGACTGTATCTTGGGATCGACTTCTGGAAGGAATTTGACATCGCGCCTCAGTTGATTTCGGAAATTTCAACGGTTCATTGCCCAGTCGAAATGGATGTGGATCCGAACGCTCACGAGCTGACAGTAGATCAATCCCGACGGTTAAAAGATGCCGTCAGTTTGTTTCCTTCCTCTGCCGTACAAGGCTTAGGAAAAACAACCCTGGAGGTACACACCATCGACACAGGAAATACAGAGCCCATTAAGCAACGTCACTACCCGGTTTCCCCAGCGGTGCAGAAACTCCTATATGAGGAATTGGAACGCATGCTTCAACTTGGCGTGATTGAAGAGAGCACGAGCGCATGGAGCTCTCCAGTGGTCTTAGTCCGTAAGCCTGGCAAAAATCGCTTGTGTCTAGACTACAGAAAAGTTAATGAGAAAACCAAGAAAGATGCGTATCCAATATCTCATATAGGGGGATTGCTATCGCGTCTTCATGATACTCGTTTCATCTCGAGCGTGGATCTTAAGGACGCGTTCTGGCAGATCCCTCTGGAGAAAGAATCCCGGGAAAAGACAGCGTTTACTGTGCCCGGCATGCCCCTGTTGCAGTTTACGGTTATGCCCTTTGGCCTCTGTAATGCGCCACAACGCATGGTCAGGCTCATGGACAAAGTGGTACCGCATCAGCTGCGAGAGAAAATCTTTCCGTACCTGGATGATCTACTGGTGGTATCGAGCACGTTCGATGAGCACATTGAACTGTTGAAGGTTTTAGCCGGTCGACTGAAGGAAGCAGGACTGACGATGAACGTAAAAAAATCGAAATTCTGTTTCAAGGAGTTGAAGTACCTTGGATACATTGTCGGAGATGGTTGTCTTAAGACGGATCCAGATAAGGTAGCGGCTATTGCAGAGTTTCCTATTCCCACTACCGTGAAACAGGTGCGACGTTTCCTGGGACTTGCCGGATGGTACCGTCGCTTCGTAAAGGACTTTTCGTCGTTAACTGCCCCGATCACCGACACCTTGAAAAAGGGAAAGAAGTTTGAATTCAACGATGCAGCAACTGACGCATTCAACCAATTGAAGACTGCTCTGACTTCGCAACCCGTGCTAGTTCACCCGGACTTCAATAAGGAGTTCATCATTCAGTGCGACGCCTCTGACACTGGAGTTGGCTGCGTGCTAAGCCAGCTGGACGAGATTGGGAATGAGCGACCCATCTACTTTCACTCCCAGAAATTGAACACGGCCCAGCGGAATTATAGTGTGACCGAGCGTGAGTGCCTTGCTGCTGTCATGGGAGTTCAAAAGTTCCGAGCGTACGTCGAGGGAGATCCCTTCCGGATAGTGACTGATCATGCCAGTTTGAAGTGGTTGATGGGACAGAAGGATTTGAGCGGACGTTTGGCGAGATGGAGCTTAAAGCTTCAGGGATTCGATTTCTCCATCGAGCATCGCAAGGGATCCCTGAACGTTGTGCCAGATGCACTCTCACGGGTGCACGAGGTGGATGCTCTGGATTGTGATGTTTCGAGGTTGAACGATCCTTCCGATGTCTTACATATCGACCTTGAGGACCCAAGTTTTAAATCTTTGGAATACCTTAAGCTCATCAAAAACATCGAAGAACAAAAAGACCAGCTACCTGACCTTCAAGTCTCGAACCATTTCGTGTATAAGAAGGTCAAACATTGCACAGGAAATCCTGTAGAGGACGACCTAGTTTGGATGCTTTGGGTTCCGGAACCGCTAACCGACCGCTTAATTTCTCTGGCTCATCAACCCCCTAGAGCTTCGCATGGTGGAATCGCGAAAACCCTATACCGACTGCAGCAAAGGTTCTACTGGCCTAACATGGCAGCACAGGTTAAAGCTTTCTTGGAGAAGTGCGACCTTTGCAAGGCTTCGAAAGCTCCAAATGCCACTCTTAGACCCCCTATGGGTAAAGCGTTCGTAGCCGATAGACCATTTCAGATGCTGTACATCGATTTCTTGGGACCTTATCCACGCTCGCGAGATGGAAATACGCACATTATTGTTGCACTGGACCAACTGACGAAGTTCGTCGTGATCAAGGCGATTCGTAGAGCGACAACCGAAATTGCTCTCAAGTTCCTGTACGAACAGGTGTTCTGCATTTTTGGGGTTCCTGAAACGATCCTTTCGGACAATGGAAAGCAGTTCATCAGTCGTGAGTTCGAAAAAAAAATGACAACGTACGGAATTACGCATGTCCGGACGGCCGTTTACTCCCCGCAGGCGAATGCCAGCGAACGAGTGAACCGGTCCATTCTCGCTGCCATCAGAGGATATATCGACCACGACCAAAAGAACTGGGACTGTCAACTACCCTCCATCGCTAGTGCCTTGCGTACCACTGTGCATTCCGCTATCCATCTGTCACCGTACGAAGCACTCTTTGGTCAGAGTTGTATGGAGCATGGGTCAGACTACCGGCTTCTGCGTAGCTTGAATGCACTTAATAATTCCGAAATCGAACATCTTTCCAAATCGTCGAAAATGAATATCCTCCACTCGCACATAAAGCCTTCCCTTGCAGACGCCCATTCTCGCTATGAAAACACTTATAATCTGCGAAGTAAAAATGTCAAATTCGAAGTTGGTGACATAGTCTTTCGACGGAACTTTGTGCAGAGTGACGCATCGAAGAAATTTTGTGCAAAACTCAGTCCGAAATTCATCAAAATGAGAGTATACAAGCTGGTAGGAAACAATTTATACGGACTTGAAGACCTTAACGGCAAAAAGGCCGGAGTTTTCCATGGCAAGGACTTGCGGAAGTAAAAGATCACTAACCTAGACAAAAAAAAAAAAAAAAAACAATAATAAATCACCCGGCCCGGCTCTCAGTCTGTCCATGAGACTCTGGGAACTCTATTAGGTGTTCCTTTTCCTTCACCTTTAGTCTCCTGAGCACTCGGCAAAAGGTGAAGTTTTTTGGGGAACGGAAGTTACCTTTTATAATAACACTACCAATAAATAAAATACATCCTATAATAATACCTGAAATAATAACACATTAACTTACATAATACTTACCTTTTCTCATAATAAAATACAAATAATACGTTCCATAAAAATAACCACATAATATTCTCTTTTCATTAATAATAAACGACCTATAATACTTACCTTAATAATTATTTACAACCTATAATACAAACCCTAATACACTTAATAATAATGGAAATACATAATACAACCTACTATAATACTCACCTGAAAAAAATCAAATATGCGCTGACTTTTACTTTTAAAACAAAATATTCGATATTCAATGAATCTCTTCGTAGTAGTAACAAATAAAATGTGTTTCATGTTTGATTCCTTCGTTGAATTTTTTCTTAATAGTTTGGACAGGAAGCATAAGAAAAAAATCTATACACCGGTACACGGTACCGCTGGATGCGCCGATTTATCTTTGGAAATATTCAAGAAGATATTAAGTGAATAAAGATAAACGAAATAGAAGAATTACTTTTTTTTGGAAAATACGGAGAAATCAACGTGAGAGAAATAAAAAAAAAACAAAGCAAAATATACCAGAGGTCTGTGCCTGAGAGCGAAAGGAGAAAGGAGGTTGGTATCTAACAACAAAAGAAAGGATATGTAAGAGCCTAGAAAGAAGGAACATAATATAAAAAAAGTGGTGTTCAACTAGGACACAGTTACGTGCCTGACCCATGCCTCATCACCAGCATCATCATCGTCACCACATCATCATCACCAACATCATCATCACCAACATCATCATCATCACCAGCACCATCATCATCAACATCATCTAAAACAACCTCATCCAAAAGGTGTCCCATTGTTATATCCCTTCCCTGATATACCTATCCCGACAGATAATTGCCCTCTGCAGCCCCCCCCCTCCGGTCTATCCCAGTGTTAAATTTTAGTGTGAGTGTAATTGTTACGTTATCTGTGCTAGAATTAAGAAGAGAGAAAAAAAAAGAAGAAAAAGGAAATGTAAATAATAATTTATAAAAAAAATAAATAACCAATAAATAGAGATTAGAAGTGGCAAATTAGCTGGAAATAAAAAAAAAAAAAAAGGAAAGAAAGTTACTAAAATTAATCACAGAAGAACATCTTTTAAAATTTATGTGCGGTGACCCCCCTCCAAAACCAAAACAAAATCTTTTCTTTATAAATTCATTATAGCAGCTGAGTTCCGGAATCCAAGGTGGTGCACTACATTGGCCGAGAAGAAAGAAAAGCTGAGTAAGTTTTGTTTTTTTTTATATAATCATCTTTATAATATTTGGTTTGCATAATCGGGGGAATTTTTTTTGTTTTTGGTGGGAAAAGTGTTGCCATCGGCTAAAAGTAAAAAAAAAAAAAAAAAAGAAAAATAATAATAATTTCAAAGAAATAATCTATATAATATAATATAATGTAAAATTAAAATAAACATAATTACCTGAAAATTTAGTTGTAAATTGCCATCTGAAAAAGAAAAAGATTTTTTAATTTTAATAATCCTTTAACTATATAAAGGGAGTGAATAGATACTTACCGGAAAGGGAAATAGGGTTGCCACCTAGTATATTTAAATTTTGGAATTTTTTTTTATTTAAATTAATTAATAAATTAATTAACAAAAAAATTAATTAAATTAATGTATTGAAATTGATGAACACAAATTAATGAGTATAATTGCCTAAGTGCCCAATAAAAATTTTATAACATTTTAAACTATGGCTTTTTGATAAAGACAAGGTAGAAGAATGAGAAGCTAAGGGGTTAAAATGAGGTAAGCTGGTGGTTAAAGGACAGGGGCGGTAGGTAGTTGTGGATTAGGGGCTACCACATATTCCGGGAGGTAGTGGTAGCCATTGGTGGTATCCAACCGGATACAAGGGTGGGAAAATCCTCCGAGGGCCCATAACATCTAGACCCTCCCCCTTATTGGAATCACCCCCCACAAATAGTTAATCGAGTCCCTCTTCATCGAATAATATAGGCATGAGATTCGTAACGACCGTCCAGTGCTGCGGCTCCAAGAACTCACCCTGTCCGACGAGCTAAGCCCAAACAAACAAGCATGCCAAAGGGGGTCGTAGCCTGGACACCCCTCTCTTTCCTGCTGCCCGGATCAGCCTCATGCGCCTGTAGCCATGAGGTTGTAACGGTGGTCTACAAGGAGAGAGAGGGGCCTTGGTCTATTTCGTTACAGGTTGTGGGGAACGGAAGTTACCTTTTATAATAACACTACCAATAAATAAAATACATCCTATAATAATACCTGAAATAATAACACATTAACATACATAATACTTACCTTTTCTCATAATAAAATACAAATAATACGTTCCATAAAAATAACCACATAATATTCTCTTTTCATTAATAATAAACGACCTATAATACTTACCTTAATAATTATTTACAACCTATAATACAAACTCTAATACACTTAA
The DNA here is from genome assembly GCA_949752695.1 of Melanostoma scalare. Classification (NCBI taxonomy): domain Eukaryota; kingdom Metazoa; phylum Arthropoda; class Insecta; order Diptera; family Syrphidae; genus Melanostoma; species Melanostoma scalare. The sequence goes on along the minus strand of OX456984.1, from coordinate 105,728,875 downwards.
TAATAATGGAAATACATAATACAACCTACTATAATACTCACCTGAAAAAAATCAAATATGCGCTGACTTTTACTTTTAAAACAAAATATTCGATATTCAATCAATCTCTTCGTAGTAGTAACAAAGAAAATGTGTTTCATGTTTGATTCCCTTCGTTGAATTTTTTCTTAATAGTTTGGACAGGAAGCATAAGAAAAAAATCTATACACCGGTACACGGTACCGCTGGATGCGCCGATTTATCTTTGGAAATATTCAAGAAGATATTAAGTGAATAAAGATAAACGAAATAGAAGAATTACTTTTTTTTGGAAAATACGGAGAAATCAACGTGAGAGAAATAAAAAAAAAACAAAGCAAAATATACCAGAGGTCTGTGCCTGAGAGCGAAAGGAGAAAGGAGGTTGGTATCTAACAACAAAAGAAAGGATATGTAAGAGCCTAGAAAGAAGGAACATAATATAAAAAAAGTGGTGTTCAACTAGGACACAGTTACGTGCCTGACCCATGCCTCATCACCAGCATCATCATCGTCACCACATCATCATCACCACATCATCATCACCAACATCATCATCACCAACATCATCATCATCACCAGCACCATCATCATCAACATCATCTAAAACAACCTCATCCAAAAGGTGTCCCATTGTTATATCCCTTCCCTGATATACCTATCCCGACAGATAATTGCCCTCTGCAGCCCCCCCCCCCCCTCCGGTCTATCCCAGTGTTTAATTTTAGTGTGAGTGTAATTGTTACGTTATCTGTGCTAGAATTAAGAAGAGAGAAAAAAAAAGAAGAAAAAGGAAATGTAAATAATAATTTATAAAAAAAATAAATAACCAATAAATAGAGATTAGAAGTGGCAAGTTAGCTGGAAATAAAAAAAAAAAAAAAAAGGAAAGAAAGTTACTAAAATTAATCACAGAAGAACATCTTTTAAAATTTATGTGCGGTGACCCCCCTCCAAAACCAAAACAAAATCTTTTCTTTATAAATTCACTATAGCAGCTGAGTTCCGGAATCCAAGGTGGTGCACTACATTGGCCGAGAAGAAAGAAAAGCTGAGTAAGTTTTGTTTTTTTTTATATAATCATCTTTATAATATTTGGTTTGCATAATCGGGGGAATTTTTTTTGTTTTTGGTGGGAAAAGTGTTGCCATCGGCTAAAAGTAAAAAAAAAAAAAAAAGAAAAATAATAATAATTTCAAAGAAATAATCTATATAATATAATATAATGTAAAATTAAAATAAACATAATTACCTGAAAATTTAGTTGTAAATTGCCATCTGAAAAAGAAAAAGATTTTTTAATTTTAATAATCCTTTAACTATATAAAGAGAGTGAATAGATACTTACCGGAAAGGGAAATAGGGTTGCCACCTAGTATATTTAAATTTTGGAATTTTTTTTTATTTAAATTAATTAATAAATTAATTAACAAAAAAATTAATTAAATTAATGTTTTGAAATTGATGAACACAAATTAATGAGTATAATTGCCTAAGTGCCCAATAAAAATTTTATAACATTTTAAACTATGGCTTTTTGATAAAGACAAGGTAGAAGAATGAGAAGCTAAGGGGTTAAAATGAGGTAAGCTGGTGGTTAAAGGACAGGGGCGGTAGGTAGTTGTGGATTAGGGGCTACCACATATTCCGGGAGGTAGTGGTAGCCATTGGTGGTATCCAACCGGATACAAGGGTGGGAAAATCCTCCGAGGGCCCATAACATCTAGACCCTCCCCCTTATTGGAATCACCCCCCACAAATAGTTAATCGAGTCCCTCTTCATCGAATAATATAGGCATGAGATTCGTAACGACCGTCCAGTGCTGCGGCTCCAGAACTCACCCCGTCCGACGAGCTAAGCCCAAACAAACAAGCATGCCAAAGGGGGTCGTAGCCTGGACACCCCTCTCTTTCCTGCTGCCCGGATCAGCCTCATGCGCCTGTAGCCATGAGGTTGTAACGGTGGTCTACAAGGAGAGAGAGGGGCCTTGGTCTATTTCGTTACACAACGTACGATCACGCTTCCACGTTTGGAACTTTGCGGAGCAGTAGTGTTAGCACAGTTGATGCAGTATACGAAGGACGTTTTGGCTGTTCCCGACATCAAGATGTTTACTTGGACCGACTCAACCATCGCGCTCGCGTGGATACGAGCCACTCCCGCTAAATGGACTACGTTCGTTGCCAACAGAGTATCCGAAATTCAGCGGCTAGTGGGGATCGATTGCTGGGGACATCTCGCAGCGCTTCATAACCTAGCCGATCTGGCGTCTAGAGGAGTGTATCCAGCAGAACTGACGTCATTGGAGACTTGGTGGATTGGTCCTGAGTTTTTACGCAATCAATGGGCTTGCGATGTTCCGCATCAACCTGTTGACATCGAAACTGACGAGGAACGACGTACGGTTAAGGCATTATGTGCTCAAGTCAGTCAGGATGATCGTATACTTCAAACCATCTGCGACTGTTCGAGTTTGTTGAAGGTGATTCGAGTTGTCGCCACATGTTGTCGTTTCGCAACAAAATGTCGACGAAAAGAAGTTTCTGATGGCCCGCTTAGTTCAAGCGAATTAGAAGCAGCGCGTATCATCGTCGTGAAGGCCGCACAGAAAGAGATGTTCAAAGCAGAGCTTCAACAAATTTTGGAAACCTCGAAGATACCTAAGTCACTCAAGACTTTGAACGCATTCGTTGATGCTGAAGGACTTTTGAGAGTTGGAGGACGCTTGGAGAATTCTCTCCTCCCCTACGACGCGCAACATCCAATACTACTTCGAAATAGTCACCATTTTACAAACCTGATTGTCAGAGATGCTCATATGAACACGTTGCTTGGCGGCATCCAACAGATGATTAGTTACATCCGTCAAAAATATTGGATTGGCCAGATACGACGAAGCGTGAAGTATCAGCTTCATAGATGCACTTCTTGCTACCGGCAAAAGGCATCGGAAATGCAGCAGTTGATGGCGAATCTACCTGCACCTAGAGTTCAGATGTCACGACCGTTCAGTCATACTGGAGTTGACTACGCAGGACCCATCGAAATAAAAAGCTGGAAAGCTCGAGGTGCTAAAATACTAAAGGGGTATTTCGCAGTATTTATCTGTTTGGCAACAAAGGCCATTCACTTGGAAGTCGTGTCTGACCTGACAACCCAAGCCTTTTTAGCAGCATTTCGACGGTTTACGGCCAGGAGAGGTAGCTGCAAACAAATCTACAGCAATTGTGGAACAAATTTCGTCGGCGCTAATAACGATTTAGCCAAAATGTTGAAGGACGCGAAGCACGATTTTAAAGAAATTGCCGAAAATCTCTCAAATCATGGAACGAATTGGCACTTTATTCCCAAAGCTTCTCCACACTTTGGTGGATTATGGGAAGCGGGAGTGAAATCGGTGAAATACCATTTGAAACGAGTTGTTGGAACCGAAAGGCTTACTTTTGAGGAGCTCACAACGCTTCTAGCTGAGATAGAAGCGTGTCTGAATTCGAGACCCTTATGCCCGCTCTCCGACAGCTTAGATGATTTGAATGCGCTAACACCTGCGCATTTTCTCGTAGGCGAATCTTTGCATGCTGTGCCACAAGGCAAATTCAACAACGACATCACGTATATCGACCGATGGAAAAAAGTACAAGCGCTGGTGGAAGGATTTTGGAAAAAGTGGAGTTCCGAATATCTTGCGCGATTGCAGCAACGTCCGAAATGGACTGAAATACAAGAAGCTCCCAAAATAGGAGACCTAGTCTTGCTGAAGGATGAGCGACTTGCACCGACTTATTGGAGTCTTGCCCGAATCGAGAACACTCACGCGGGAACGGATGGACTTGTACGCGTTGTCACGGTTAAGACACAAAATGGAAACCTGAAACGACCTATCGCGAAGATTTGTTCTTTGCCGTCCAACAAACACCAAGAACTATCGGCGTTAAAATAAAAATTACTTTCTAAAATATAAAATATAAGCTGTTTTACCGAAACATTTCAAAAGGAGTATGCTGTTTTCCAAAATCACGAAACACTTTGAATTCAAATCGAATTTTATTCAATTCATCACACAACTCAACAATCAACATATCCTTAAAACATTTGCGAGATGTTCAAAACACATCATTCAACCCATCTTTAAAAACACCTGTAAAGTTTAAATCAAAACACATCAGAACTCAGCACATCAATCAACTCATCTTTAAAAATTTGCAAGCTGTTCAAACTACCTGAAAAGCTGTATGCTGAAAGCAAAGAAAACCAAATCAACCAAGAACTTTGTTTAAACCATCTTTATTTCAACAATAATTATAATTTATAAACTATAAGTTGCATGAAAGGCAATCAATGCACTTCATTTTAATGCTGTGCTGCTTCAACGCACACACAAACTCAAACTTAAAATCTAAAGGGAACTAAAACAACTTATTCTAAAAAACTTAAGCTACGATATAAAATTAGTTTTAAAAAACACATCAGTTTTAAAATCTCTGCAAAGAGAACATCGAAGACCGAGGAACACCGCACGTCGAAGTCGATTTCCCGTCGGCAAAACAAACCAAAACAAAGAAAAATCGTCGTCGACAAGACACATTTTCATAAAATAAATTTGTGCATTGCAACACCGCAAACGCAATATTAACATTAACTAATAATGATATGGCTGAAACAATGCACACATTTATTAAATTTACAATTTACTATCGGCAAACACAAAATGCACTTGCCATTTCTTTAATAAAAAAAAAAAAATATATAGAACACGATCCACATCACACATAAAATGAAAAACGCGAGATGTCAAATGCCATCGGCAAATGCATTTGACGATTTTGCATTACAAAACTGATCAATATTTAAAGATCAAAATATACAGTCCACTGAATTTACACTGAATACAAAATCACTGGTCTTCAAGTCACTGACTGGCCATCTCCCGGCCCAGCAAATGATACCTGACAAATGGCAACACATTAAAGGGTTAACGTTGGCAGATCCAAATCTCCACGTTCCTGGACCAATTAATTTACTTCTCGGCAGCGAAGTATATGCTGATATACTTCTTCCAGAAGTGAGAAGACCTGCAGATGGAGTCGGACCAACCGCTCAGAAGACGCAGTTAGGGTGGATTGTGTTAGGGAAAGTTCAAGCGGAACATCCCCGGCAAATACGCAGTTTTGTGCAGACTGCTGACCTGAATTCTCAGCTGCAGAGATTCTGGGAGATGGAAGAATTGCCGTTCCAGACACATGAAACTGAGGAGAACATCGCATGCGACGCGCATTTCGATGAAAACACGAGACGCCTTCCTGACGGGCGTTATGAAGTGAAGCTGCCGTTCAAAGGTGGATGTCTTCCGGCGATGGGATCCAGTAAGCAGAGTGCGGTCCGACGATTCCTGCACTTGGAGAAGAGGCTGGAGGCAAACCCAACTCTTCGGGCAGATTATGCCAAATGCATACAGGAATATGCAACCCTAGGGCATATGGAAGAAATTCACGTCGGCGACTCGGTGTTGGCAGCCCCATACCACTATTTTTTGCCTCACCATGGAAGTTCGCTCAATGATCGACTTTTGGTGGGTCCAAAATTACAGTCGAGCATTATTGATCATTCTTCGATGGCGAACCCACAGAATCACGTTTACGGCTGACATCGAAAAGATGTACAGACAGGTGTTGGTGGATACACCGGACACATATTATCAGCTGATCCTGTGGAGAGACGACCGTTCCTCTCCAATCAAGATGTTTCGGCTTAAAACGGTAACGTTTGGCACAGCAAGTGCACCATATCTTGCAATAAAAATTCTGAAACGTGTAGCCGAAGATGAAGAATCAAACTTGCCAGAGGGCGCGAGGGTTGTCCGAGAGGACATGTATGTGGACGATCTCATCAGTGGTGCCGATACTGTGGAAGAAGCACGAACAAAACGCGACCAAGCGAATCAACTTCTGGCGTCCGCGGGTCTCAAATGCGCAAGTGGACAAGCAACGTGAAAGAACTCGTCGAAGACATACCAGCAGCAGATCGAGAGTTAGATTTTGAGGTGCCGTTCAACATGTCAAATCATGTCAAAACCCTTGGCATAAAATGGTTCCCGGTAGACGACTACTTTTCTTACCAAAATGTGCAGCAGTCATCAGAAGCCACAACAAAAAGGTCAATGTTGTCCATCATAGCCAAACTGTTTGACCCACTTGGCTGGATATCACCATGCGTCATCACGGCGAAGTTAATGATGCAGCGGCTTTGGGAGTTAAGTTGTGACTGGGATGATCCGGTTCCAGCTACACTGAAAAAAGATTGGGATGCTTTTCATGGAGAACTTCCGATGATCTAGACGCTTCGAATACCACGTTGGACTCAGACAAGCAAAACAAACAAGGACATCGAATTACATGGATTCTGTGATGCGTCTATGAAGGCATACGGTGCCGTAGTATACGTTCGTGTACTTGACAGCGATGGGAATATCCATGTTAACTTGCTCCTGGCAAAGACGAAGGTAGCTCCAAGTCAACGTACGATCACGCTTCCACGTTTGGAACTTTGCGGAGCAGTAGTGTTAGCGCAGTTGATGCAGTATACGAAGGACGTTTTGGCTGTTCCCGACATCAAGATGTTTACTTGGACCGACTCAACCATCGCGCTCGCGTGGATACGAGCCACTCCCGCTAAATGGACTACGTTCGTTGCCAACAGAGTATCCGAAATTCAGCGGCTAGTGGGGATCGATTGCTGGGGACATGTCGCAGCGCTTCATAACCCAGCCGATCTGGCGTCTAGAGGAGTGTATCCAGCAGAACTGACGTCATTGGAGACTTGGTGGATTGGTCCTGAGTTTTTACGCAATCAATGGGCTTGCGATGTTCCGCATCAACCTGTTGACATCGAAACTGACGAGGAACGACGTACGGTTAAGGCATTATGTGCTCAAGTCAGTCAGGATGATCGTATACTTCAAACCATCTGCGACTGTTCGAGTTTGTTGAAGGTGATTCGAGTTGTCGCCACATGTTGTCGTTTCGCAACAAAATGTCGACGAAAAGAAGTTTCTGATGGCCCGCTTAGTTCAAGCGAATTAGAAGCAGCGCGTATCATCGTCGTGAAGGCCGCACAGAAAGAGATGTTCAAAGCAGAGCTTCAACAAATTTTGGAAACCTCGAAGATACCTAAGTCACTCAAGACTTTGAACGCATTCGTTGATGCTGAAGGACTTTTGAGAGTTGGAGGACGCTTGGAGAATTCTCTCCTCCCCTACGACGCGCAACATCCAATACTACTTCGAAATAGTCACCATTTTACAAACCTGATTGTCAGAGATGCTCATATGAACACGTTGCTTGGCGGCATCCAACAGATGATTAGTTACATCCGTCAAAAATATTGGATTGGCCAGATACGACGAAGCGTGAAGTATCAGCTTCATAGATGCACTTCTTGCTACCTGCAAAAGGCATCGGAAATGCAGCAGTTGATGGCGAATCTACCTGCACCTAGAGTTCAGATGTCACGACCGTTCAGTCATACTGGAGTTGACTACGCAGGACCCATCGAAATAAAAAGCTGGAAAGCTCGAGGTGCTAAAATACTAAAGGGGTATTTCGCAGTATTTATCTGTTTGGCAACAAAGGCCATTCACTTGGAAGTCGTGTCTGACCTGACAACCCAAGCCTTTTTAGCAGCATTTCGACGGTTTACGGCCAGGAGAGGTAGCTGCAAACAAATCTACAGCGATTGTGGAACAAATTTCGTCGGCGCTAATAACGATTTAGCCAAAATGTTGAAGGACGCGAAGCACGATTTTAAAGAAATTGCCGAAAATCTCTCAAATCATGGAACGAATTGGCACTTTATTCCCCCAGCTTCTCCACACTTTGGTGGATTATGGGAAGCGGGAGTGAAATCGGTGTGTTCATGTGCATTCAGCTTAAGCAATAAATCCCGAATTGTACTAGATTTAAGTTACGTATATTTTATGTAAGAGGTCGCCTTGATGGGGGAAGTCCCTCCATTTATAGGTTCGCCTCTGATAGTGTTGAAATAAAACCTTCTTCTTTTACTAACCTCCAAGGTGATCGGATCTTTTTCTTTAGTCGCTCGGTTCTTTAACAAAAGGTGTGTGAGTATCCACACAAGATTCGCAAAGTCTATAAGGAAAAGGGGACTATTCAAAAGCGCCCTAACATTTGGTAAAAACGAACCGGATAGTTTTATTTAAAAAGTGGAACTCGACACATTTCTTTGAAAATTTTCCAAGATCCATATATCTTGAAGCCATCACGTGTAAAACTCATCAATTGAAGATCCCTATATCTCCATTTGAGCTAATCAACGCATTGATCAACGATCATCACCTACACTAGCAGAATCCCTACATTTTGATTAATATATTTACTTTCAATTAAGTATACTTAATCGCAGTGTAAAAATATTCTTAAATAATTTTCTCCTAGCCTAAAATCCGATCGACGATCGCCAAAGCAGGATCCCTATATCCTATCAGCTACATACAGTTCAACTATATAGCTTTATCCAACATAAAGATCCCTATGTCTTTATTTGAAAGCTAGCCTTAAAACGATCATCGATCAACTCTAAAAAACAAAAAAAAAAAGCCATCTATAAAAATAAGAACTCATCATCATCATCAGAAACTCAGGCGTACATACATATTTTAACATCATCCATCAATCATCCAGTTTATCGCATAATCACTCATACATCGCACTACATAAGATAATTAAATTACCTTATCATCACCAGCACTCCCACGCATTGTCATCATCACCACTCTCACGCCTTATCATCTACAGTAATCCATCGTTTTCCTATTCTTTTACAATTGATCTCATATTCAGACGTTTACCTGCAACAAAAACAACCTCCGTAAGCTCACAGTCATCTACAGCAGAACGAAGAACATTCAAAGTACCGCTTCCTAGTTGTCGTCAGAATTAACATAGCTTGTCAATGAGAAGATCAGTTGGCATTGTGTAACAGGTACGTGAACATTAATTTTCAGTCAGCTTAGTGGTCAAATTATTATTTATTAAAATTCGTTCGCGTAATCTTAAGTCTTTTACTTCGATAAACGTTCGTATTTCGCGATAAAAAAGCATTGCAAATCCAGAAGTATAGAATTATAAAATTCCTGCAAAAAATCGCTAGATTTAATTGCAAAATTGTTTCGGTAGTGTACACCATTTAAATTAGCTTACCTGGGCTTATTTACGTTCTTTAAACAAATACGCGACGAGCATACCTAGGAATCTGGTGTCATGTTATAAAAGGTAGAATTAAAATTAGAAAAAAAAGTGGTTATAAACTACATGTGGTTCTTAGAGGTTAGATTTTCTAACCAATGTCTGATAAATCAAATCGCAATCAAAGTGCAATTTAATCCGTTAGGTGTGATCAGTTAAGTGAGAACAAACAGTTAAGAATCAATATACGGAATCAAACGGATACATTAATAATTTTATTCAACGAATAAGTTGGTATTGGGTGAATTGATTTAAAAAAGTTTTCTATTAAAATAATCAAAAAAGGTCATATCAGTGAACTTAAACCACATCTTAGTTTTTTTTTGACATAAAATGATTGGGATCGATGAATTCATTACGGCAACCGATCTTTTAACCGAGTTTCGGAAATGTTTTCAAGAAACTCCATTGGTGGATCAAACCACACATTCTTTAGAAACCTTTAAATCTGAGCTTAAGGAAATGTGGTGTGAGATTAGAAAGGCTTTCAATTTTTGTCTTGTCTCTAACGAAGAGCCATCTTCAGAAGATATTCAATCTGTTAAGCAAAAATACAATTACTCGTCGAAAGTATATGTTTCGTGTCTCAGCGAAATTATAGATTCAATTAGGCAGTTAGAGCTAATCAAATCGGACTTAGAAGGGTCTCCGTCCAAGGATAAAACCAATTCCGTTAACAATAGTGAATCTTCATCGTGTATTAAAGTTCCTCCCTACGATACGGATGTGTTTTCTGGGGACTATTTAGAATGGCCCTCGTTCAGGGATATGTTTTCAGCAGTGTATATTAAACATCCTAAGCTATGTAATGTTCGGAAACTGTTCCACTTACGCTCCAAAACAAAGGGTGAAGCACATAACATAGTTGCAAAATTTCCGCTTACTTCTGATAGTTTCGTCCTCGCTTGGAAAGCTTTAACTGATCAGTTTGAAAATAAGAGAATCCTAGTCAACCATCAGTTAAGAATTCTATTCAATCTTCCAATAGTTAGCATTGAATCGGGAAAAAGTATTAAGAAACTACAAAGTGATATCAATGATTGTCTCTCTATATTAAACTCGTATGAAATAGATACTTCTTCTTGGGATTCATTTCTTGTGTTCCTTTGCTCGAATCGTCTTCCTGAAAAAACCCTATCAATGTGGGAACAATCCCCTAAAAGGCCGCGTGATATTCCAAAGTGGTCAGAAGTGGATTCCTTTTTGACAAATCAGTATCAAATCCTGGAAACTGTTTCAGACATTAAAGGTATAAGCATTAAAGACCGTATTCCTAAGAATAGCAACGCTATTAAACAAAACCAGCCACAACGTTCATTTCATACTCAATCATCAAACTTTTCTTGTTCTTTGTGTAAAAGATCTCATCCTATTCGGCTTTGTTCAAAGTTTCTTTCGCTTTCAATTTCTGACAGAGTGTCGAAAGTGAATCTTTTCAAACTATGCAACAATTGTTTATCGCCTACACATTTGGCTAAGGATTGTCCAAGTGCTCATACCTGTACATATTGCGGACGAAGGCATCACACATTAATTCATTTTCCTTCAAAACAACTATCAAATCAATCTTCTGCATTGCAAACTTCTGGTACAAGCAGTTCATTTCAAAATCAAATACAGTCCACTTCACAACAAACCCCTCCAGTTCAAACATATTTTACGCAAGGAAGAAAGCGCATTCTTCTTGCTACTGCTTTAGTTGAGATAAGTCATCTCGGTTCCAAGTTTACAGTACGTGCACTACTAGATCCAGGATCAGAAGCAAGTTTCATTTCGGAAAATGTTCAGAAGCGGCTAGGGCTTCCAGTTAAACCTATACAAGCTGACATTTCCGGCATAAGTGCAGTTGTTACTACCTCGTCTTCTAAATTGTGTTCTTTTACTATGGGCTCTAAATATATGGATTCATTTTGCATGCCCATAAAAGCGCTTGTACTCAAGCGACTCACCGGTTATTTGCCTTCACACCACTTAGCCCCTGAAGAGTTTTCAGGCGACATCAATTTACACTTAGCTGACCCTTTCTTCTACAAAGCCTCAAATATAGACTTAGTGATAGGTGCCGACTTGTATCCTTCAATCATTTTAGAAGGTTTGAGACATCAAGTGTATAGTTCCCTAGTTGCACAGAAAACAGTGTTTGGGTGGGTTCTATCAGGTCCCATTCAAACAAGTAAGGTTCAGTCTTTTTCGACATTTTTATCATTCTATACTGAAGCCTCGATAGACGATCAAATATCTAAGTTTTGGGAATTAGAAGAGCTTCCTGAGCCAAAACTTCTATCACATGAAGATGAATATTGTGAAAAACTTTATTCTGATACCACAACTCGAGATAACACAGGCCGATACATTGTTCGCCTGCCCTTTAAGGATCCTGCGATTGCACTCGGTGCTTCAAGAGACAGTGCACTAAAGCAATTTCTACGAATGGAAAAAAACCTTTCGAAAAACCCGGAGTTCCATTCCAAGTATAATGAAATAATCCAAGAGTATGCTACCCTAGGGCACATGAATTTAGTGGTTCCCAAACAAATATCTGAAGCTGATTTAAGAGCTTCGTATTATTTACCACATCATGCTGTAGTCAAGCCGGGCAGTACTACAACCAAAGTGAGAGTAGTCTTCAACGCTTCCTGCCCCTCCAGCAACGGCTTTAGTTTAAAATCAATTTTACACACAGGCCCTGTTTTACAAACTGATTTAATGACCCTCGTCTTGCGTTGGCGATTTTATCGGTATGTTTTCTGTGCGGACATTGAAAAAATGTATCGTCAGATCTTGGTGCATCCAGACCACACCTCATTTCAAAGGCTTTTATTTAGAAACTCAACCTCCGAAGAGATCAAAGACTATGAATTAAATACAGTAACGTTTGGTGTCAACTGTGCACCATATCTTGCTTTACGTACTATAAAGCAACTTGCAAGTGATGTTAAAGAACAGTTTCCAGTTGCTTCACATATATTGAGCAACGACTTTTACGTCGATGACGTTTTGTCAGGGTCGCATGATATCGATTCAACACTGGAAGCACAAAGACAGTTGTCACTTGCGTTAAGTTCTGCTGGACTCAACTTGCGGAAATGGACCTCAAATGACATCGGCTTGCTTGAAGTCATTCCCGAAGCTTTTCTTTACAACAAAGATTTTTTGCAATTTGAAGTCACGAGTTTTACCAAGACTTTAGGTATTGGGTGGAACGCAAAATTGGACTCCTTTTGTTTTTTCTCAAAATTTGAAGAGCGTGATTATCTCACAACGAAGCGTGCTGTTCTTTCTGTCATCGCACGACTTTATGACCCAGCAGGTTGGTTGGCACCTGTTGTAGTCACTGCTAAGATAATCATGCAGCAAATCTGGCAGGATGGAACGTCTTGGGACACACCGCTCCTGACGCTGACATGCCATCGTTGGAAAACTTTCTTTGACCTTTTACCTGACATTCAAAATATTCGAGTTCCTCGATGGGTAAACTACTCACCTGATTGTACTATTCAAATACATGGCTTTTGCGATGCGTCTGAGAAAGCATACGCAGCCACGTTGTATCTTCGAGTACAATACAGCTCCAGCAGTTGGTGCTCGCATTTGCTCTGTGCTAAAAGCAAGGTAGCACCGCTTAAGCAAATTGCCTTACCAAGACTTGAACTTTGCGCCGCAGTTCTACTTTCAAAACTAACTTATCATGTCTTACCTGAATTGAATATATCAAACTATGAAACAATACTTTGGACTGACAGCTCAATTGTTTTGGCATGGCTTCAAAAGCCCCCTATTAGTTGGAAAACGTTTGTTGCAAATAGAGTTTCCAAAATACAAACTTTGACTCAAAACTGTAAATGGTGTCATGTCCGTTCAGCGGACAATCCTGCCGACCTTGCTACGAGAGGTATGGTACCCGCTGATCTTCAAACGAGTACTCTATGGTGGAATAGTCCTCATTGGCTTTGTCAATCTGAGTCAACCTGGCCACATGCCTTTCTACCGCCAGAAATCGATTTGGAGCTGAAACCAATCAAAGCACACAGTACTGTGTTATCTCCAAATATTGAAATTTTAATCGAAAGATTTAGTTCCTGGCCAAAGACTTTGCATGTCATGGCTTATGTATTACGCTTTGGGCATAGAACCCATCCTCGCTATAAGGAACATATGCGCCAAAACTCCAATACTTTGACTCATGATGAAATTAATGAAGCCAAAAAATTATTGATACGACTGACTCAAATGGTACATTACCCAAAAGAATACATCGCTCTAGCTCGATCACATCCAATTCCAAGCAAAAGCTCACTTATGTGTTTCAATCCTATGATTGATTCCGATCAAATTCTTCGTTCAAACGGAAGATTAGCATGTTCTACTCTATCTTTCAATGAGAGGTTTCCTATACTTCTACCTTATGAATCAATAATCTCTCCGCTTCTCATAAAGTTCTATCACAAGTTAACATTACATGGCGGAATCCAGTTATTATTATTCCAGAATTCTGGATCCCTAAAGTCAAAAATCTTATCAAAAGGTGTAACCGAGAATGTTTCGATTGTGTAAAACAGGCTGGTAATCGCCGAAAACAAATTATGGGAGCTCTGCCCCCTGAAAGATCAAATTTTTCTTTGCCATTTACACACACTGGCCTGGACTATGCTGGCCCTTTCATAATAAGAAGCTTTTCCGGTAGGAATTGTAAGCTTTCTAAAGGATATGTTTGTGTGTTCGTATGCTTTGCAACCAAAGCAATTCATTTGGAAGCCACGAGTGATTTATCGACCTCATCCTTTATGGCTGCCCTTAATCGTTTCATTGCCAGACGTGGTTTACCACAGGTTCTCTACTCTGACAACGGAACGAACTTTGTCGGTGCTAGTCGAGCCATCGCAAAAGATTTCAAGGAATTTTTGAAATCATTTTCAATAAGTGTTAGTAGTCATTACAGAAACCAATATGTTAAGTGGAAGTTCATTCCACCCGGAGCTCCTCATATGGGTGGTTTATGGGAAGCTGCCGTTAAGAGCTTTAAAAAATACTTTTATAGAATGACAAACGATCATAAATTCACCTTTGAAGAATTCTCCACTATACTTGCTCGAATAGAGTCTTGTCTGAACTCTAGACCGATTTCGACGATGTCGGAAAATTCAAACGATTTGCCTCCACTAACCCCTGGCCACTTTCTTCGCGGTGGTCCTCTGCTAGCCCTTCCAGAACCTGACCTTCTCCATCATTCACTTAGCTATGCAAAGCGATGGGAAAAACTCTAAATTTTGCATCACCAGTTTTGTGACCGTTGGAAACATGAATACTTGAAAGGTTTACAAAAGCGTTATAAGTGGAAATACCCTGAACGAAATGTTTCAGTAGAAGATATTGTTGTCATATGTGATGAAAGGCTTCCTCCTAACGAATGGCGTCTTGGTCGCGTTATAAAGGTTTATGTAGGTTCAGACGGATTTGTACGCGTTGCCGATGTTAAAACACAACTTGGTGTTCTTAAGAGACCAGTTGTTAAGCTCTGCGTTTTGACTCCTGAGTAAAATAATACATAGGTAGACATTAACTTGGTGTCCAAAGTCTTTGGACAAGTGCATATGAATTTTATCTATCTATATTTTTGAATTACGCTACTCGCTTAATCGGTTTTTTATTTTGAATAATCCGTAATAAATACCACTGTATGCTGATTGAAACTATGAGGTTCATGTATTTTTTATATTAATAACTTACTTAAAATTACTATTGTCCTAAACCATATTTTTTCATAGATATACGAATATGTAAATTAGCTATAAGTTCTTATTAAATCTTTCCTATACTAACATTCCTTCCCAAACGGAGTGAGTGAATCCCCTCCGTTAACAAAAGGTTTCTCATTAATTTACAAATTTGATTATGTTATCTTTGCACCTGTTGCTGCAAGGCGGGCGGTAATGTTCATGTGCATTCAGCTTAAGCAATAAATCCCGAATTGTACTAGATTTAAGTTACGTATATTTTATGTAAGAGGTCGCCTTGATGGGGGAAGTCCCTCCATTTATAGGTTCGCCTCTGATAGTGTTGAAATAAAACCTTCTTCTTTTACTAACCTCCAAGGTGATCGGATCTTTTTCTTTAGTCGCTCGGTTCTTTAACAAAAGGTGTGTGAGTATCCACACAAGATTCGCAAAGTCTATAAGGAAAAGGGGACTATTCAAAAGCGCCCTAACACGGTGAAATACCATTTGAAACGAGTTGTTGGAACCGAAAGGCTTACTTTTGAGGAGCTCACAACGCTTCTAGCTGAGATAGAAGCGTGTCTGAATTCGAGACCCTTATGCCCGCTCTCCGACAGCTTAGATGATTTGAATGCGCTAACACCTGCGCATTTTCTCGTAGGCGAATCTTTGCATGCTGTGCCACAAGGCGAATTCAACAACGACATCACGTATATCGATCGATGGAAAAAAGTACAAGCGCTGGCGGAAGGATTTTGGAAAAAGTGGAGTTCCGAATATCTTGCGCGATTGCAGCAACGTCCGAAATGGACTGAAATACAAGAAGCTCCCAAAATAGGAGACCTAGTCTTGCTGAAGGATGAGCGACTTGCACCGACTTATTGGAGTCTTGCCCGAATCGAGAACACTCACGCGGGAACGGATGGACTTGTACGCGTTGTCACGGTTAAGACACAAAATGGAAACCTGAAACGACCTATCGCGAAGATTTGTTCTTTGCCGTCCAACAAACACCAAGAACTATCGGCGTTAAAATAAAAATTACTTTCTAAAATATAAAATATAAGCTGTTTTACTGAAACATTTCAAAAGGAGTATGCTGTTTTCCAAAATCACGAAGCACTTTGAATTCAAATCGAATTTTATTCAATTCATCACACAACTCAACAATCAACATATCTTTAAAACATTTGCGAGATGTTCAAAACACATCATTCAACCCATCTTTAAAAACACCTGTAAAGTTTAAATCAAAACACATCAGAACTCAGCACATCAATCAACTCATCTTTAAAAATTGCAAGCTGTTCAAACTACCTGAAAAGCTGTATGCTGAAAGCAAAGAAATGCACACATTTATTAAATTTACAATTTATTATCGGCAAACACAAAATGCACTTGCCATTTCTTTAATAAAAAAAAAAAAATATATAGAACACGATCCACATCACACATAAAATGAAAAACGCGAGATGTCAAATGCCATCGGCAAATGCATTTGACGATTTTGCATTACAAAACTGATCAATATTTAAAGATCAAAATATACAGTCCACTGAATTTACACTGAATACAAAATCACTTTATAATTTTCAATCACTTGAACACTCCTAAAACTTAATAAAAATTATAAAATTTCGCGAAAAATTTCCGAAGCAGATTCGCGAGTTGTTTACAAAAAAATGTAAACAAAAATTCTAGTTGAAAATCGAAATCTTTGAACTAGAAAAGGATGGCACTTGGTCATGGACAAATATGGCTTTGCTATTATACACAACATTCTAATAAAATTTAATAAAATACATTTCAAACAAATAAAATTAAAAAAAAAAAAAAACTCATCTGGAATATGTGGAACAAATGGCACCCATTGACCATGAACCAATACAAAGTTTGCGGGAAATTCTTCGCAATAATTAATCCATCGCAGCAGCCTCATCAATGCAGCAGAACAACAAACACATTTAATTGTTTATGAAGCTAAACACAATTAATAGTACACTCACTTTTAATAAAAACAACCACGAATTAAATTGACAAAGAACGCATGCCGGCACCATGCTTCTTCACACCGTCACTGCAAATACGATATTAAATTATAAATTCACATAAGAACAAGCAACAAGGAAGATTGAAACAAACGATGAATGAAATACAACTTACGCAAGGCAACGTACACTACCGATGCAGTACACATGCCTAAGTGAAAAGCAACAATTTTAAAATCTCTTAGTAGTATCTGTTGTACCATTCTATCGTGTTGTCCATTTATGTTTTATGTTAATATACTAATCTCTTTTCTGTCTCGTTGCATCTCTACATGAGCAAGAAGAGTAACACCGTGTATCAGTTTATACCAATTAAAGAAGGCAATCAACTGTCAAAGGCCATCTGTGAAGAATCTGCTGAACGATGTCGGTACAACAGTGCGAAGCGTGAACAGGGTGCACCATAAGTAGATGGATATTTCGAATTGTTGGAGGCGGGAGAATGTACGAAAGTACAATGCTTATGAGAAATGTTTAAATTGAATTAGTAATTATTAATTTGTAAATCGAACAATTCTTTAATTAAATAGAATCCACAAACAATTAACGTCAAAACAAAATGTAAATAAAAACATAGAATTTTTGTCACTTATGACCTCTAATGATATATCAAATATATAATGTAAAATACAACCGAATTATAACGATTTGCAAGTGGACGTGTTTTAATTCTTTTTTTGGAAAGTTTTACAAGTTATTTTTTTCCCTAGTTTTTTTTGTATCAAATAAAACCTAGTCAGAACAGGGCAGATCCGGGTTGCTGTATTTAATCAACTGGAGAACCATCTCCCGCGTTTCATGTAGGGCCGGTACCAAGGCACGAGCTCTCGGTCTGCTTGGGATATCCTCCCTTGCCACAACCTCTAGCTTAGCACCTGGCCAGATCTCACCTAAACCGCTGACAGCAAGTTTATATAGGTGAAGCGATCTCTGGTCTTGGCAGGCGACCAGCTTGACGCGGTTTTGATGCTAGCCAGCGTCGCTAATTCTTGGGATGGGTCCCGGATTCGCCTCGATAACAGGTATAAACCTGAAAGCGAGGTAAGCCTTGACGTCCGCCCACCTGTCGGCAGAGATGTTTCCATCCATATTGCTCCCGTCAATGACTGCGACAACAATCTGTCCCTTTACCACATCACCAAAGGATTGCCCCGGCACCAGTGTCGATGGAACGCTAACCCCGACTCTTGGCTTTTTTTGGTTGAGGTTTTTCAACCTCAAACGACCTGTTTCGCTTCGACGTTGAGTCTTGGCTGGTCTCTTCTGCAATTTTACTTGCCCACTTCAATTTATCAACCTCACCCGGGGTTCTCTCCACTGCGGGTTTACCACCCACCGTTTCAATTACCCTTCTGGCTTGGCGACGTATCTGAGTGGGCGTTTTTTTGATCTGAGTCCCCCCCTTGGCCGAGCTGGAGTTGTTAATCACCTCTCCCGCTCCGCCAATTGGAGGATTCATTGTACTCGACGAGGGTACGTACCGACCCGCAGAGGTAGGGTTGCTAATCGCCTCTCCAACCCTGCCAGTCTGAACGGCCCTCCCCGTGTCCTTTATTTTAAGGGCATTCAAGGTGGAGACGGAGTCGTTGATCACCCCTCCATTTCCCCTCTTTGTAAGTTTCATCTCGTCCTGTCTTGATGATAGCACCAAAGCAGGCGAACTGTTTTCAAAGCTAATACTGGGGACTTCATCCCCTCTATTAGCAGTGGCGGTCCATTTGCCCTCCGATTCACTGGCTAGAACTAGCTTTACAGCATGCTCTTGACTGTGCTGCTCGCCACAGTCGGGATTCTTGGTTCCCACTGCACAGACCTGAACTGGCTTTGCAGCTGGTTCAGAGCCTGTGTGCGAACCTTGTATCCCACTGGTGGAAGGTATGCCCATTGGCTCACATTCCTGCTTCGACTTTTCAGCCAAATCGGAGAATGTGTACAACTTTCGTTGCCTCCCCCCAGTTTTCTTTTTTGTCTTTTTGTTCGTTTTTTTGTCTGTTTGTTTGTTTGTTTGTTTGTTAGTTTTTAAAAATTCCATAGAAAGTCCCGCGAGTAATTACGGAAGGAAAAGGTCAGCCCCGGCAGAGCCGTGTACCGGGGTGAGGCTAGTCTAGTCTGGACCCTGCCCAGCATCCAGAAGAGCTCGTTATTGATTGGTTTATCCCCCAACCTTTAATTCTTCGGCACGGATTATAAATGCTCACACCACAACTGAAACTAGGAACCTCGTATCTATTGTGAGATTGGATTTCTAAGGATTGTGCTATTGAGAAGTCACAACCACCCAGCGATCCAACATAACCTTGGCTGTCGCCGTCTGACATCGTACAGACACTGATAAGTATATGTATTGAACATTGCCCGCCCGGCACCCACTTGGAGGGTTCGATCGAGGATTTTTGCCAGGCTGGAGGATAATTAACAATAATGGTTTCTGGAACTGATTCGACTTGTTAAGGGATATGAGGTAGTTCGGTAATTTGATTATCAACACTAGAAGGCCTGCTAGAAACAACAGTTAAATCGACAGTTGTCGTTTCATTGTTATTATTTGTAGGACCAGTACAGCTCCTAAGACATAAGCGTTGTGATGCTTCTTTTGTTTACAGCTAGAGTAGGACTCAGCGGGCCAGGGTTTTTCCCAAGGAAGCCAAAAGACTTGGGATGCGACGGTCCAACTTCTGCGTAAAAAGGAGAACTCCGACACGGCGAATGTTTTCTCAAATGTTTTCTTTATTATCCTGATCTTAGATCAAAGAGCTTGCAATATTGTTGTAATCTTAATCTTAAACTTAACATTTTCTTTCATTTACGTTAATTGATCAAAAATAGAGACTGAATCAGTATGCCTGAAGGTCCGAGTTTTTCTACGTTAATCGATATAAAAGTAAACTGAAAGTATGCCTGAAGGGCCGGCTGTTCTTGTTTATCTTCACCTTTTTAGGCCTTTACGGATGACAGCATTTAAGCGAGGTCGGTGATTGGCTATGCACTGGTTGGACTTGGTGCAACCTTTTGCTATAGCAGCTAGCGGTCGGTCGTTTGGTCACGGTGAGCTATATTTGGGATAAACAAAGATTAGTTAGATTTAATAGACCTCACAAAATAGTTCCCACTGGGTCCTGACGTTATGAGGCCGATTAAACTGGTTTTCTTTACTAATACGGGAACTAAGGTTGACTATTAAAGTCGAACGAGCGGCGGTTTTGGTATTTTTAATGGACCTTTAGAGTTGAGGTGTGCCTCCTGGGTCCATCCTCAATGTAAGGCCAATTAAACCAAAATATAATATTTCGGGAGCGGAGCGGGGTAGACTACTAGAGTCGATTCGGTGGCGGATGCAGTACTTCAAATGGACCGTAGCAATGAGGTGTTCCTCCTGGGTCCATCCTCAATGTAAGGCCAATTTTGATCTTGGTACACTTAATGGACCTTATAAATGTGTTGTTCCCACTGGGTCCAGACGCACTATAAGGCCAATTATTTTAATTACAATTTTATTCGGGAGCGGAGACGGTGACTATAGAAAGTCGATAGAGCGGCAGATTTGATACTTAATGGACCTTAGAACTGAGGTGTGCCTCCTTGGTCCGTCCTCAATGTAAGGCCAATTAAAGCAAATCAAAAAGTGACTGTGAAAGTCGGCAGAACAGAAATTATAGCTTGTTATCAGAGTGGTATTCCCACAGCTAATGTTGGCTAGCAATTTCTCTTCCTCTTCTGGGGGTGATTTCACATCTACTTATCATTTCTGTAGGGATCAGTGGATGTGAACTCACAAAAAGGAAAAATATGCACACAGAATTTTTTCTTATCTTACTCCTCTCCTTTCTACGCAGCGCGCTGAACCGTGCTCTCTGTCGTCGTTTTTGGGCGACTCCAGTTTTCCTCCACGGGTATACGGGCGCGTCGTTGGTTGTTGAGCTTACGGTTGGTGGGGTGGCAGGGGATCCGTCTTCTCGGTTAAAAGGTGTTCCGGCGGTAACTGTTATCAGTGCGGCGGCAGTTTCTGTTGCTGGAGGACTGATGGGTTTCGGCGGAATGGACAAACTGCAGTCCGAGTCGAAGTTCAACCTACGACAAATCGCGTTTCTGGTGCCTTCTGGCCCGGCGGTGATGGTGCGGAATGATCCCCGAACAGCGCATAAACGGCCACCATGCTGCAAAGAAGGATATCCTTCTGCGTAACGGGCTATTCTAGGATCGTTCCATTGCTGGGCCAAACTCATAGTTCTGGCAACAGCCTGTATCACTACCCTCCGACTCACTTCTATTGGGTCGAGGTCCAGCTTCTTTAGACTCCATTCCATCGGTCGGGTTGGTCGGTTATTAATTGGTTCCCTATCAGGGTGTTCTGGTGGTGGGCTCAGTGAAAAACCCCGGCTGCTTGTTTGCTGAATCCGGTTTTTCCATAAGTCAGTTGCCGTGCCCTTGATGTCGCGGGCCATTGCCATGTGGTCCTCGATCGGCGGTGGGGGTCGGATTGGGTGAGCTCCCGGTCTGTCGCTCCCCTTGACGTTTACTCTGCGAGTGGTTGTTGGACCAGATGGCGGGATCTCCAACCCGATTACTAATTTGGGATCTCGACGAGCAGGGGGTTGGGGTTTTGCGGATTGCGTTCTGCGCCTTCTGAATGGATCGTGTAATGCCGATTCTGAATTGTGGCAAGTAGGGGGAACCTGGACGGTTTGTCTGGTGTCTCCGTGATGGTCGGCCATTTTTTTCGTAGACGGGGTTCGTTTTTCGAGGTCTGGTTTCTCCTTGCCTGCTGGCATAAGAATGAATGTGATCGGACTGGTTTCTTCCTTCTTTTTTTCTGGTGCAGGTGGTAGCGCTTGTGCGAAGAGACGACCTTTGCTGACGGCGACTGGTTAACGACTGACACCGGCGGGCGAATTTAATTTAATTGAATTTTTTGTA
Source organism: Melanostoma scalare (assembly GCA_949752695.1). Taxonomy (NCBI): domain Eukaryota; kingdom Metazoa; phylum Arthropoda; class Insecta; order Diptera; family Syrphidae; genus Melanostoma; species Melanostoma scalare. The sequence goes on along the minus strand of OX456984.1, from coordinate 105,706,920 downwards.
CTTGGTTTGGGTTCTACGGGGAAAATTTTGAGGTCTCTCACATGAGCGCAGATATAAACAGCTGGCCCTTTGTTTATCCCTTTCTTTCGTAGGGCTACACTTACCGGAGATAGAATTTTTGTAACCTCATACGGTCCGTCGTATTGTGGGGTTAATTTGTCTTTAAAAAAATTTTCTCTGGAGGACAATACTCGTGTACGCTTATAAACTTGTTCTCCTTCTTGCGGTTGCCACGGGCGTCGGCGGAGGTTATAATGCTTAGCTGGCGTTACTGTACGGGCACACAGTGTGTCGGTACTTCTTTGAGTTTGGTCTCTCCAACATGGTACTTCGTCTCCACCTAACGTCAGCTTACACCCGGCTTTGCCTAGCAAATCCATACCCAATATGGCATCCTCGGCAAGAGTAGTCATATACATTGCTTCTCCAGACATTGTTTGCCCATTAAAACTGAAGTGGATGGTGTAATGCTCCGAAGTGTATGCTGAACGTCCATCGGCTAACTCAATGACATGAGCGTGATCTCGTGCGGGCATTCCCATCCTACGGCATTCTTCGCGCAAGTCTTTCCCAACAAACGAACGGGTAGAACCTGTGTCAACCAGCGCGTTGTATGTGGTGGCACGGACAATCCTTTGTCAGGCGGCCATCTTCGCCACAAAAGGAGCAAAACAGGCGGAACGGACGGCGGTACTTGTTCTTGCTATGTCCCCTCTGTTTACACTGCCAACAATGTATTGCGCGGTCGTACGGTGTGCTTGGATATAGAGGCTGAGTGGAAGGTACTAACGCATTGCGGTTCCGTGGATTTGACTGCGGTTGTATTTGAATGCGAGGGATCGGTACGGTGTTGAACGTCTGGGGCACGGTAGAGCGAACGGTTCGGTCTTCTTGCCGGATGAACTCATATTCATCTGCCAACTCCATCAACTCCTCTAACGTAGCAATTCGGTCGATATTATCAGCGTAGATTCGGTCGATATTATCGGCGACCGTCATACGAGGATGTTGCCGGATTAAATATAGGAATGCCCGGATGTAGTCTTTGGCTTTTTCACGTGGGCCTTGATGTTTCCTCATGATCTCGTCCTCGAGCTTGTGGTAGTATCTGGCCGGTAGAAAATACTGGATGAACGAGTGTCGGAATGTTTGCCAGTCGTGGAAGTTTTCACGGTTGATGCGTAGCCATTCCAGAGCGGAACCTCTGAAAATTTCGGGGAGGATACGCATCATATTATTCATGAGGAGTTCATAGCGCTGCGCTAATTCCTCAACCCTTTCTAAAAACTCCAGTGGCTTGGCAGTGGAATCAAACCGAAGACCCCACCTTCGTACGACATTCATCAGCTCAGCCTCACAACTAAGGGGAAAGCGGTGCGGGAACTGGGGGCCTGGTAGATTACTATAAGCAATCTCAGTGTCGGGGTGACGGCCGGTCGGAGGGGCAGAAGTGGCGCGTTCAAACTGTTGCGGGGTAGGACGTGGCCGTGACACCATTTGTGACGCCGAAGTCCCTGGAAGCTGTAATGCTGGTACTTGGAGACTAGACTGGTATATTAGTTGCTTAGCATCCGCGTTTAATGATGCGTTGTTTCCTTGGTCGGTATTAATCTCGTCGTCTGCGTCGCTGCGGGCTTCAATTTTCTGCTCCCACTCCTCACACAAGTTCTGCGTCGATTTATGCATCCGTAACTCCATTAGATGTTGGCTTAGTCGTTGACGTAGTTCACGCACGTTGCCTTTAGTGTTTTGTCCCCGTGAACTCAGTGTCTCGATGAGTTCAGGTTTCTTTAAGAAATAAATAAACCCGAGGTGCCGGTACGGGCTTGATCCTTCTTCGGAGCGGTCGGAAGAGTGGTCGGACAGATCAGGATCTTTACCGATATTCGACATGTCGGGATTTGGGTATTCGGAATTGGTCGGTTTCGGAATCGGTCGGTGGACGATGCCTTGGTTTGGTGTTCTGGTGGTGGGCTCAGTGGAAAACCCCGGCTGCTTGTTTGCTGAATCCGGTTTTTCCATAAGTCAGTTGCCGTGCCCTTGATGTCGCGGACCATTGCCATGTGGTCCTCGATCGGCGGTGGGGGTCGGATTGGGTGAGCTCCCGGTCTGTCGCTCCCCTTGACGTTTACTCTGCGAGTGGTTGTTGGACCAGATGGCGGGATCTCCAACCCGGTTACTAATTTGGGATCTCGACGAGCAGGGGGTTGGGGTCTTGCGGGTTGCGTTCTGTGCCTTCTGAATAGATCGTGTAATGCTTATTCTGAATTGTGGCAAGTAGGGGGAACCTGGACGGTTTGTCTGGTGTCTCCGTGATGGTCGGCCATTTTTTCGTAGACGGGGTTCGTTTTTCGAGGTCTGGTTTCTCCTTGCCTGCTGGCATCAGAATGAATGTGATCGGACCGGTTTGTTCCTTCTTTTTTTCTGGTGCAGGTGGTAGCGCTTGTGCGAAGAGACGACCTTTGCTGACGGCGACTGGTTTACGACTGACACCGGCGGACGAATTTAATTTAATTGAATTTTTTGTACTTGGTTTGGATTCTACGGGGAAAATTTTGAGGTCTCTCACATGAGCGCGGATATTAACAGCTGGCCCTTTGTTTATCAGTTTCTTTCGTAGGGCGACACTTACCGGAGATAGAACTTTTGTAACCTCATACGGTCCGTCGTATTGTGGGGTTAATTTGTCTTTAAAAAAATTTTCTCTGGAGGACAATACTCGTGTACGCTTATAAACTTGTTCTCCTTCTTGCGGTTGCCACGGGCGGCGGCGGACGTTATAATGCTTAGCTGGCGTTACTGTACGGGCACACAGTGTGTCGGTACTTCTTTGAGTTTGGTCTCTCCAACATGGTACTTCGTACTTCGTACACCCGGCTCTGCCTAGCAAATTCATACCCAATATGGCATCCTCGGCAAGAGTAGGCATATACATTGCTTCTCCAGACAGTGTTTGTCCATTAAAACTGAAGTGGATGGTGTAATGCTCCGAAGTGTATGCTGAACGTCCATCGGCTAACTCAATGACATGAGCGTGATCTCGTGCGGGCATTCCCATCCTATGGCATTCTTCGCGCAAGTCTTTCCCAACAAACGAACGGGTAGAACCTGTGTCAACCAGCGCGTTGTATGTGCGACTCGGGGTTTTGATTGGCACAAACAAACGGGGGTCGTCCATGGTAGGCGATCGAGCGGCTGCAACCGGGCTGCGGTGGCACGGACAATCCTTTGTCAGGCGACCATCTTCGCCACAAAAGGAGCAAAATAGGCGGAACGGACGGCGGTACTTGTTGTTATGTCCCCTCTGTTTACACTGCCAACAATGTGTTGCGCGGTCGTACGGTGTGCTTGGATATAGAGGCTGTGAAGGGATCACACAAACAACAATAATAATAATAACAACAAACAATAATAATAATGCACACTTGCCGTATCAGCAAATTAATAATAAATGCGAATACCCAACAAAGTGCACAAACGTGTCTGGTCATTTGCGAATGCAAGGTACATTGAACCATATCAAGTGACGAGATACGTTTGGCCATGGCAAACGTAATCTGACACAGCATTGGCCTTGAAAAGTCATGCTATGTGAATTGCACGATGTCGGGGTTTGCTCCAGAGTCAGTGACCGGCAAGTGTGAGCATTTCTATGTATGAGTAGAATTAAGAATATCAATTATGTATAAATAGGCTAAGTTGAATTAATAAAGCATTCATTATTATTCCGAATCGAAAAGACTAGTTTGGCTCCTTAGCCGTCTTTATTTTGGCATTTACATTCAGATAGGCTCATTAGCCATCAACCGTTTTCGGCTTGGGAAGCCTTTATAATATCCCAAAAAGTAGGGCATTAATTATTACATGGCGAACCTGCCAGGAGCTGGTAAAAGACCAGGAGTAAAAAAAACCAGGAGTCAGAGCATATAAAGACAAAAAAAATTAGTAAAAATGTCGAACGAACTGGAGGTCATATACCTGAAGGTAACGGGACATGGTAGAATGGTTGGCTTCTTAATGAGGAAGTACACAACACTAAAGAAGCTGATGATCGCTTACTGCGAGCGCAGACGTCTACCCATGGATGCCGTTGAGTTTCGGTACAATGGACGTATAATCAAGGAATACGACACACCAAATTTTCTAGAAATGGAACAGGGTAGTACTATTAAAGTCCACCTAGAACAGGCGGATGGTGGCTCATACTTACGTTTACGTTTACGTTTATAAATAATAACAGTTCCTCATACACTAAATTTAACAAGAACTCAGAACAAACAACAACGACAAAACTATTGACCCGTGTCCTCTGTACAAACAGGAGTACAGAAGTCGCGTACATAAACAAAAGTACACACCAACAAAGATGACTACAATTAAACAAAAGCTAGGCAACATCATGAGGGCAATCAAAATTAGCAGCACAAACAACGTTCTAAACTTTTACCGAACATTATACTGCTTCCATCGCAAAGAGTTTCACAGGAAGAAAGCAGAAGAGTCCACAAATTCATTATTATTATGTACTACAGTACTACAACTGCTTCAATTAGAATTAGTTATTTTAGAAAATAGTTTTTTGGTTTACGAAAAGAGAAGCAAAAGAAACTTTACAACGTTATCAAAGATAAGAAATTTCCATAAATTTTTAAACATTTTCTTTTTATTTTTGGCGATTTTTTTTCTCTTTATTTTGATTTTTGAAACTGGAACTGATTCAAGAAACAAATCTTGTTATCATGGACATTGTCATAATCCTTATAGTTTATTTAGCCACAAAGAATTTTAAAATTGTATTGTTCAGAAAATTATTACTAATTAAAAATGTAGCAGTTTTAAATTTTTACAAAAAAAATTCATATCTCCCCCATAAATTGATAAAAAAGGTTCTGTTATCATTTGTTCAACACAATAAAAAACACTAAAAGACAAACTTCCGTTGAAATACTTGCAAACTTCCATAAAACCCCTAAAGAGAAAATATTCCGAAAAAATATAAGCATTACTGATAACAAAACTTCTGAAACCACCCGAAAGTGGACTTAAGGTTATTGAATTAAAAATCGTTGACAATTTTACGGAAGATTTAGTTAATTTCAAGGACGACATAATAATAGGACCAAACAAAGTTTTGGCGTATATTCCAAAAGGGAATAGTTTACTCCTAAAGAAGCCCAAGGACAGCACTACAACCCAATCGACATTATTTGGCAAAATATTGTCGAGGGATGTGCAAAAATTCTGCGGGCCCAAATCAATTAAGAGAATATATATTACTAAAAATGAAATAAAGAAACTCTCGGACGGCCGTCGAGAATATAAAATTAATGAATTAAAAAATATATTAGGAGAAATGTTTAAAGAAAGTAATATAAAGGTATACCTCATAGATAATGTTATTGAAATTACCGATCCTTGTAAGAAGAAATTAATACTAAACGACTTTCACATACTTCCAACCAGTGGACATGCAGGTATAAACCGTATGATTCAAAATATAAAGAAAAAATACTTTTGGACAGGAATGCAAAACGATGGGACGACATTCGTTAAGCACTGCCCAGTATGCCAACGAAACAAATATAACCAATCGAAGAAACAACCAATGACTATCACATCCACAGCCGAATCAGGTTTTGACAAAATATTTATAGACCTAGTAGGACCTTTAGAAGAATCTGAAGATGGATCTAAATACATACTCACCATTCAAGATGAGCTTACCAAGTTTATCGAAGCTATACCACTCCCAAATAAAGAATCAGGCACGGTAGCTAAAGCTCTAGTAGAAGGTTTTATTCTAAGGTACGGAGTACCCCATACAATAGCATCTGATCAGGGAACCGAATTTCTAAACCAGGTTTTCAAAAGTATCTGTAAGCTTTTGAGAATAGAACAATTACAATCTACAGCGTACCATCATGAGAGCATAGGAGCTTTAGAAAATTCACATAAGGTTTTAGGAGCATATCTTAGAAGTTACGTCTCAGAAAAACACACGGACTGGAGCACTTGGTTGCCATATTACGTTTTCTGTTATAACACTTCCGTACACTCAGAAACGGGTTACACTCCATTCGAATTGATATTCGGAAAGCAATGTAGCTTACCCAACAATCTGACAAAACAACTGGAACCGGTGTACAACTATGACAATTACGTAATTGACCTTAAACATAAATTACAAATTGCCCATAGAGATGCCCGAGAAACACTTATAAAGAAGAAAAATGTTAGGAAAGATAGGTATGATAAAGAGGGACAAACAAAGAGCAGTAGTTTTGAAAAAGGAAGTTTAGTTTTATTAAGAAACGAAGCTAGGAAAAAATTAGATCCAATATTTATAGGACCATACGAAGTTTTATCTCAAAATGGTGTAAATTGTGATATCAAATACGATAACAAAACAATGACAGTACACAAGAATAGACTAAAACCATTTTACATGTATTTAACTTTTATATAAGCGCTAATTAAATCAAACTCAAAAAAAAAAAAAAGGAGAAAAAAAAGGGAAGAGAATGTAAATAATATTATATGCACATATATACATACAAGATAACTACTTCATTTAATTAATTAACTTAATTTTTAAGAAAAAAAATTGTATGAATGAACACAACTAGAATATAAGAAGAATATAACTAGAATATAAGAAGAATAATTTACTTGTACGAATGAACACAACTAGAATATAAGAAGAATAATTCACTTGTATGAATGAATAAAAAAAATTATATTATATTATATGCGTAAGTAATGATACACACTAAGTATATGCTATTTCAATTAATATAAAAGAAAATAATGTTTAAAAAAAAGAGAAAAAAAAAAAAATATATATTAGTGTAGCTTAAAAGAAGAAATCAAGATATGTCATGATTTCTCCTTTTCCCCAGGAAGGGTGGTGTGAAGGGATCACACAAACAACAATAATAATAATAACAACAAATAATAATAATAATGCACACTTGCCGTATCAGCAAATTAATAATAAATGCTAATACCCAACAAAGTGCACAAACGTGTCTGGTCATTTGCGAATGCATGGTACATTGAACCATATCAAGTGACGAGATACGTTTGGCCATGGCAAACGTAATTTGACACAGCATTTGCCTTGAAAAGTCATGCTATGTGAATTGCACGATGTCGGGGTTTGCTCCAGAGTCAGTGACCGGCAAGTGTGAGCATTTCTATGTATGAGTAGAATTAAGAATATCATTATGAAGAAATGATCAATTGTATTTTAAATTAATTTTTGATTGTTTTTTATTGCGCTTTTTGATCTGTTACTTTTCTATGCAATTAATAAATTAATCCATTTTTAAAAAACTTTATCCCGACGTTTCGTTGATTATTTTCCAACTTCTTCAGGGGGTCTTTTTTATTGGACTATTGTCAATTTACATTTGTTTTCATTTAAATTAAAAAAGTTAGTCTATTTTTAGTCTATTGCACTTTACATAAAGATTAAAAAATTGAATAAATTAAATAAATTAGGAAACAGGACAAAACAGAAAATATCAACTAATTGTTATCACAGACGTTTACTTTATGACCTAATTTATTTAATTTATTCAATTTTTTAATCTTTATGTAAAGTGCAATAGACTAAAAATAGACTAACTTTTTTAATTTAAATGAAAACAAATGTAAATTGACAATAGTCCAATAAAAAAGACCCCCTGAAGAAGTTGGAAAATAGTCAACGAAACGTCGGGATAAAGTTTTTTAAAAATGGATTAATTTATTAATTGCATAGAAAAGCAACAGATCAAAAAGCCCAATAAAAAACAATCAAAAATTAAGAATATCAATTATGTATAAATAGGCTAAGTTGAATTAATAAAGCATTCATTATTATTCCAGAATCGAAAAGACTATTTTGGCTCCTTAGCCGTCTTTATTTTGGCATTTACATTCAGATAGGCTCATTAGCCATCAACCGTTTTCGGCTTGGGAAGCCTTTATAATATCCCAAAAAGTAGGGCATTAATTATTACAAGGCTGAGTGGAAGGTAGTAATGCATTGCGGTTCCGTGTATTTGACTGCGGTTGTATTTGAATGCGAGGGATCGGTACGGTGTTGAACGTCTGGGGCACGGTAGAGCGAACGGTTCGGTCTTCTTGCCGGATGAACTCATATTCATCCGCCAACTCCATCAACTCCTCTAACGTAGCAATTCGGTCGATACTATCAGCGTAGATTCGGTCGATATTATCGGCGACCGTCAGACGAGGATGTTGGCGGATTAAATATAAGAATGCCCGGATGTAGTCTTTGGCCTTTTCCCGTGGGCCTTGATGTTTCCTCATGATCTCGTCCTCGAGCTTGTGGTAGTATCTGGCCGGTAGAAAATACTGGATGAACGAGTGTCGGAATGTTTGCCAGTCGTGGAAGTTTTCACGGTTGATGCGTAGCCATTCCAGAGCGGAACCTCTGAAAATTTCGGGGAGGATATGCACCATATTATTCATGGGGAGTTCATAGCATTGCGCTAATTCCTCAACCCTTTCTAAAAACTCCAGTGGCTTGGCAGTGGAATCAAACCGAAGACCCCACCTTCGTACGACATTCATCAGCTCAGCCTCACAACTAAGGGGAAAGCGGTGCGGGAACTGGGGGCTGGTAGGTTACTATAAGCAATCTCAGTGTCGGGGTGACAGCCGGTCGGAGGGGCGGAAGTGGCGCGTTCAAACTGTTGCGGGGTAGGACGTGGCCGTGTAACCATTTGTGACGCCGACGTCCCTGGAAGCTGTAATGCTGGTACTTGGAGACTAGACTGGTATATTAGTTGCTTAGCATCCGCGTTTAAAGATGCGTTGTTTCCTTGGTCGGTATTAATCTCGTCGTCTGCGTCGCTGCGGGCTTCAATTTTCTGCTCCCACTCTTCACACAAGTTCTGCGTCGATTTATGCATCCGTAACTCCATTAGATGTTGGCTTAGTCGTTGACGTAGTTCACGCACGTTGCCTTTAGTGTTTTGTCCCCGTGAACTCAGTGTCTCGATGAGTTCAGGTTTCTTTAAGAAATAAATAAACCCGAGGTGCCGGTACGGGTTTGATCCTTCTTCGGAGCGGTCGGAAGAGTGGTCGGACAGATCAGGATCTTTACCGATATTCGACATGTCGGGATTTGGGTACTCGGAATTGGTCGGTTTCGAAATTGGTCGGTGGACGATGCGTTGGTTTGGTGTTCTGGTGGTGGGCTCAGTGGAAAACCCCGGCTGCTTGTTTGCTGAATCCGGTTTTTCCATAAGTCAGTTGCCTTGGCCTTGATGTCGCGGAGCATTGCCATGTGGTCCTCGATCGGCGGTGGGGGGGTCGGATTGGGTGAGCTCCCGGTCTGTCGCTCCCCTTGACGTTTACTCTGCGAGTGGTTGTTGGACCAGATGGCGGGATCTCCAACCCGGTTACTAATTTGGGATCTCGACGAGCAGGGGGTTGGGGTCTTGCGGGTTGCGTTCTGTGCCTTCTGAATAGATCGTGTAATGCTGATTCTGAATTGTGGCAAGTAGGGGGAACCTGGACGGTTTGTCTGGTGTCTCCGTGATGGTCGGCCATTTTTTCGTAGACGGGGTTCGTTTTTCGAGGTCTGGTTTCTCCTTGCCTGCTGGCATCAGAATGAATGTGATCGAACCGGTTTGTTCCTTCTTTTTTTCTGGTGCAGGTGGTAGCGCTTGTGCGAAGAGACGACCTTTGCTGACGGCGACTGGTTTACGACTGACACCGACGGACGAATTTAATTTAATTGAATTTTTTGTACTTGGTTTGGGTTCTACGGGGAAAATTTTGAGGTCTCTCACATGAGCGCGGATATTAACAGCTGGCCCTTTGTTTATCCCTTTCTTTCGTAGGGCTACACTTACCGGAGATAGAATTTTTGTAACCTCATACGGTCCGTCGTATTGTGGGGTTAATTTGTCTTTAAAAAAATTTTCTCTGGAGGACAATACTCGTGTACGCTTATAAACTTGTTCTCCTTCTTGCGGTTGCCACGGGCGTCGGCGGAGGTTATAATGCTTAGCTGGCGTTACTGTACGGGCACACAGTGTGTCGGTACTTCTTTGAGTTTGGTCTCTCCAACATGGTACTTCGTCTCCACCTAACGTCAGCTTACACCCGGCTTTGCCTAGCAAATCCATACCCAATATGGCATCCTCGACAAGAGTAGGCATATACATTGCTTCTCCAGACAGTGTTTGCCCATTAAAACTGAAGTGGGTGGTGTAATGCTCCGAAGTGTATGCTGAACGTCCATCGGCTAACTCAATGACATGAGCGTGATCTCGTGCGGGCATTCCCACCCTACGGCATTCTTCGCGCAAGTCTTTCCCATCAAACGAACGGGTAGAACCTGTGTCAACCAGCGCGTTGTATGTGCGACTCGGGGTTTTGATTGGCACAAACAAACGGGTGTCGTCCATGGTAGGCGATCGAGCGGCTACAACCGGGCTGTGGTGGCACGGACAATCCTTTGTCAGGCGGCCATCTTCGCCACAAAAGGAGCAAAACAGGCATAACGGACGGCGGTACTTTTTCTTGCTATGTCCCCTCTGTTTACACTGCCAACAATGTATTGCGCGGTCGTACGGTGTGCTTGGATATAGAGGCTGAGTGGAAGGTACTAATGCATTACGGTTCCGTGGATTTGACTGCGGTTGTATTTGAATGCGAGGGATCGGTACGGTGTTGAACGTCTGGGGCACGGTAGAGCGAACGGTTCGGTCTTCTTGCCGGATGAACTCATATTCATCCGCCAACTCCATCAACTCCTCTAACGTAGCAATTCGGTCGATATTATCAGCGTAGATTCGGTCGATATTATCGGCGACCGTCATACGAGGATGTTGCCGGATTAAATATAAGAATACCCGGATGTAGTCTTTGGCCTTTTCACGTGGGCCTTGATGTTTCCTCATGATCTCGTCCTCGAGCTTGTGGTAGTATCTGTCCGGTAGAAAAACTGGATGAACGAGTGTCGGAATGTTTGCCAGTCGTGGAAGTTTTCACGGTTGATGCGTAGCCATTCCAGAGTGGAACCTCTGAAAATTTCGGGGAGGATACGCGTTCATAGCATTGCGCTAATTCCTCAACCCTTTCTAAAATTTCCAGTGGCTTGGCAGTGGAATCAAACCGAAGACCCCACCTTCGTACGACATTCATCAGCTCAGCCTCACAACTAAGGGGAACGCGGTGCGGGAACTGGGGGCCTGGTAGACTACTATAAGCAATCTCAGTGTCGGGGTGACGGCCGGTCGGAGGGGCGGAAGTGGCGCGTTCAAACTGTTGCGGGGTAGGACGTGGCCGTGACACCATTTGTGACGCCGACGTCCCTGGAAGCTGTAATGCTGGTACTTGGAGACTAGACTGGTATATTAGTTGCTTAGCATCCGCGTTTAATGATGCGTTGTTTCCTTGGTCGGTATTAATCTCGTCGTCTGCGTCGCTGCGGGCTTCAATTTTCTGCTCCCACTCTCCACACAAGTTCTGCGTCGATTTATGCATCCGTAACTCCATTAGATGTTGGCTTAGTCGTTGACGTAGTTCACGCACGTTGCCTTTAGTGTTTTGTCTCCGTGAACTCAGTGTCTCGATGAGTTCAGGTTTCTTTAAGAAATAAACAAACCCGCGGTGCCGGTACGGGCTTGATCCTTCTTCGGAGCGGTCGGAAGAGTGGTCGGCCAGATCAGGATCTTTGCCGATATTCGACATGTCGGGATTTGGGTATTCGGAATTGGTCGGTTTCGGAATCGGTCGGTGGACGATGCGTTGGTTTGGTGTTCTGGTGGTGGGCTCAGTGGAAAACCCCGGCTGCTTGTTTGCTGAATCCGGTTTTTCCACAAGTCAGTTGCCTTGGCCTTGATGTCGCGGACCATTGCCATGTGGTCCTCGATCGGCGGTGGGGGTCGGATTGGGTGTGCTCCCGGTCTGTCGCTCCCCTTGACGTTTACTCTGCGAGTGGTTGTTGGACCAGATGGCGGGATCTCCAACCGCAGGGGGTGCAGGGGGTTGGGGTCTTGCGGGTTGTGTTCTGCGCCTTCTGAATGGATCGTGTAATGCCGATTCTGAATTGTGGCAAGTAGAGGGAAACTGGACGGTTTGTCTGGTGTCTCCGTGATGGTCGGCCATTTTTTTCGTAGACGGGGTTCGTTTTTCGAGGTCTGGTTTCTCCTTGCCTGCTGGCATAAGAATGAATGTGATCGGACCGGTTTGTTCCTTCTTTTTTTCTGGTGCAGGTGGTAGTGCTTGTGCGAAGAGACGACCTTTGCTGACGGCGACTGGTTTATGACTGACACCGGCGGACGAATTTAATTTAATTGAATTTTTTGTACTTGGTTTGGGTTCTACGGGGAAAATTTTGAGGTCTCTCACATGAGCGCGGATATAAACAGCTGGCCCTTTGTTTATCCCTTTCTTTCGCAGGGCTACACTTACCGGAGATAGAATTTTTGTAACCTCATACGGTCCGTCGTATTGTGGGGCTAATTTGTCTTGAAAAAAATTTTCTCTGGAGGACAATACTCGTGTACGCTTATAAACTTGTTCTCCTTCTTGCGGTTGCCACGGGCGGCGGCGGAGGTTATAATGCTTAGCTGGCGTTACTGTACGGGCACACAGTGTGTCGGTACTTCTTTGAGTTTGGTCTCTCCAACATGGTACTTCGTCTCCACCTAACGTCTGCTTACACCCGGCTTTGCCTAGCAAATCCATACCCAATATGGCATCCTCAACAAGAGTAGGCATATACATTGCTTCTCCAGACAGTGTTTGTCCATTAAAACTGAAGTGGATGGTGTAATGCTCCGAAGTGTATGCTGAACGTCCATCGGCTAACTCAATGACATGAGCGTGATCTCGTGCGGGCATTCCCATCCTACGGCATTCTTCGCGCAAGTCTTTCCCAACAAACGAACGGGTAGAACCTGTGTCAACCAGCGCGTTGTATGTGCGACTCGGGGTTTTGATTGGCACAAACAAACGGGGGTCGTCCATGGTAGGCGATCGAGCGGCTACAACCGGGCTGTGGTGGCACGGACAATCCTTTGTCAGGCGGCCATCTTCGCCACAAAAGGAGCAAAACAGGCGGAACGGACGGCGGTACTTGTTCTTGCTATGTCCCCTCTGTTTACACTGCCAACAATGTATTGCGCGGTCGTACGGTGTGCTTGGATATAGAGGCTGAGTGGAAGGTACTAATGCATTACGGTTCCGTGGATTTGACTGCGGTTGTATTTGAATGCGAGGGATCGGTACGGTGTTGAACGTCTGGGGCACGGTAGAGCGAACGGTTCGGTCTTCTTGCCGGATGAACTCATATTCATCCGCCAACTCCATCAACTCAGTTGTCGATCTGCCATCAAACGTAGCAACACGCGCCGCTCTTAGTTGTCCGATAAACTCTCCTGTGCCTCTTCCCATAACCCAATTAATTAAAATCAAAATAAAGAAATAAGCAAAAAAAAAAAAAAAAATAATAATTAAAATTCTCCAACCCAAAACAAATCAATAATAAAACTAAAATTCCTCCAGCCGCGCCGCGAGAAAAAAAAAATTCTTGTGCAAATCTACTCAGTGCTGTCACAGGGAAAAAAAAAATAAAGGAAAAAAAGCCACACATTAACAAAAACAATAGCCCTAACACAAAGTGCGTTACCTAGTACATCGTCTCCTCCCCCACATCACTCTCGCAGTCCCAGTGACTGCACACATTTCTTCGATTTGATAATCTCTTATCTTATCTAGGCAGTGTGTGCAGTCAATGAGGCTGTGGGTTTGTTAGGCGGATAGTCAATCAACGGTGTTGATCCCGTTGGTGAACTAAAGTCAAGTTGCTAGCTGGGCATAACACCGCTAGTAATTTGATTTTGTTTTCTAATAGGATATACACTTGTTGATTAGACTTAGTAAGCGTCTACGTTTGATATTTTGTTTTGTGTATTTTTGTGAGTTGTAATGTCGGGTAGATTTCGGGTCGATTTTAGCAACATTAGGGGGCTAAGATCGAATTTCTTTGCTGTGTACGCTCACACTGCAAAATGCAGGCCAGCTGTTTTGGCACTAAGTGAAACACAGGTGGGTGTTGGTTCTGATCCCTCAGAGTTCAACCTGCCTGGTTATAGCTTAGTGCCTTTATTCTTTTCCTCCCATGGCCTCGCCGTTTATGTTCGAAATGATATTGCTTACCAGCTTCTACCACAATACGGCCTTTGTTCTAATACGAACTTTAATTTCATGTGGTTAAAATTCACCGTCCGTAAGCATATCATTCACTATTGTTTTATTTATAGAAGCCCCAATTTAGATAGCAATTCAACCTCCAACGAGTTTGATGCGCTATCTGACTCCATAATAAGAATTGTTTCCCTTTATCCTCACACTGAAATCGCAATTGCGGGCGATTTCAATGTACACAATTCTGGTTGGCTTCGACATTCTGGCCAGACAACACCCGAAGGAAAATGTGTTGAGATCTTCGCTGAGTTTAACGAATTAACTCAACTTGTTGATGAGCCCACTCGGGTTCCTGATATTGAAGGCCATGCGGCCAACACTCTTGACTTATTTCTCACTTCTCACCCCGAAAAATACAGGGTTGTAGTATCATCTCCTTTAGGCACATCGGACCATTGTGTCATATCGGTAGATTTTTCACTTTCCGTCACGGTAAAAAAAGATAAAGTCCCTAAAAGAACTGTGTGGCAATACGAGAAAGCCAATTGGGACGGCCTGAATAATTTCTTTCGAAATTTTAATTGGTCATTGTGCTTTCTCGACGGAAACGTTGACGCATCAGCTGATATGATATCTAACGTAATTCTCAACGGCATGAGAAATTTTGTTCCTCACAGAACAAAAAGTATCATCCCCAAAGAGAATTCGTGGTTTGATTCAAGCTGCAAAGAGGCGATTAGGGATAGAGAAAGTAGTTTTCGAAAATTTAAAGGCAACCCTACAGTAGAAAATCGAAATTTGTTCAAACGGGCCAGAAATATCTGTAATGCTCATATACAAAAGGCCAAGTTCTTACATGACCAAAAAGTAAGGCAAAAAATACTATTGTGTCCAAAAGGAAGCAAAAACTTTTGGTCTTTTGTTAAGAACGTTAAGAACTCGACCACGTCATCGGTCCCAACGCTCGTCTTCAATGACTCTCCGTATGTCAGTCCATCGACAAAGCCAATTTGCTGGCAGCTCAATTTGCTGCCAACTCGACACTTCCTTATAGCATATTGGCTCCACCTGAGCTCGAGTCTGCAAATTCTTTGATGAAACAGATATTTTTTCGAACTCGCTCGGTTGCGAGAGTCCTCAAAGATCTCAACATACATAAATCCGCTGGTCCAGATGGTATCCCCGCCGTTATTCTGAAGAGGTGTTCTTCTACGCTGGCAAAACCACTGCGTAAACTTTTCCATCTTTCCTATTCTGCTGGGATTTTTCCGAGCAGATGGAAAACTGCATTTGTCCAGCCGGTCCCTAAAAAAGGCGAATCTTCCTCCCCTTCCAATTACCGTCCAATTGCACTAACGTCCCTTCTTTCCAAGGTCATGGAAACGTTGATAAACCGTCAACTTATGAAATATCTTGAAGAACGAAAGCTTCTTAATGACCGTCAGTACGGCTTTCGTAGCAAACGGTCCACTGGTGATTTGATAGCTTATCTCACCGAAAAGTGGAACCAATCTTTACATTGTTTTGGAGAAAGTAAGATTATTGCGCTTGATATTTCTAAAGCATTTGATAGAGTTTGGCATCAGGCTCTTTTATCGAAAATGCGTGCTTTTGGTATCGATGAGTCTCTTCTTCGTTGGATTAGAAACTACCTTTCCGACCGTTCAATACAAGTTGTGTTGGATGGCTTCAAGTCTGATACCCACTTCATAAATGCTGGTGTGCCCCAGGGCTCCGTTTTGTCTCCGACTCTCTTCCTCATTTTCATTAATGATCTCTTGTCTGAAACTTCTAATCCTCTTAACTGTTTTGCTGACGACTCGACCCTCAGCTTTTCATATTCGTTTCCAAATTCACGTCCCTGCTCTTCGGATGTGGAATTGGAACGGTTGCGTATGATAAGCTCATTGAATTCTGACCTTGACAGCATTGTTGCATGGGGTCTTATGAACCGAGTAGAATTCAATGCTTCGAAAACTCAATGCTGTCTCTTGTCGTTGAAGCTCAACATTCCCCCATTGCCATTATCCATGAATGGTACCTGCATCGAAGAAACCGAAAAGCTGTCAGTACTTGGTATGTGTGTAAACGATGATCTTCGTTGGAACGACCACATATTTGAAGTCGCCAAAAACGCTGCTAAATGCTTAGGTTTCTTGAGACGATGCAGGAAATTCTTCACCCCTTCTGATCTGGCTACAATTTATAAGGCCTTCATCCGCCCTAAACTGGAGTATAACTCCCATATCTGGTCAGGTGCCGCTCAAACATCTTTGCATCTGCTTGATAGGGTACAAAATAGAGCGTTAAAATTGATAGGTGATAGTTCAATCGTAGAATCGATTGATTCTCTTGAACATCGACGAAACGTTACTGTTAGATTTCACAAATGAAAATGTTTATTTAATTAAATAGAAAAAGTATAAATTTAAGTGAACAATTCAATTAAGGTATTAAGTTAAGTTAAGTAAAGTAGGATGTTGACTCGTGGGCTGACACAGTATAAAAGGGCAGAATCACGGACAGCATAAATGGATGAAGTCGATTTTAGTGAGGTGGTTACTTGCAAATCGCTTCCGTGGTAATACCGACAATGGTGAGTATTTGTAGAGCTGTTTGATTGATGGTTTAGATTTCATCATTCCTCCGCACCAATTAAATTTCCCCCTGCTTGGAAACGCACCACTGGTCTGCGTATACGGGTAGAACGTCTGGGAGAGTTTACATTGAGTGTTGCTGTTGATGGAGATATTGGAAATGTACTCGGAATGGATTTCGATACATGGTCGGAACTGAAATGTCTAAACGGATTATTAGTAACTTGGACAGATTTACTTGCCAGATTCGGTTCGTTTGATGCTTGCGCTTCGGCTTGTCTTGCTTCTATGAACGTTTGTGACGAAATTCCTGTTTCATGGTAACGACATCTGAGTTGGTTCTGATGGCGCATCCATTTACCCCTCTCTGTGTTAACTGAATACATTTTGCTGCCCACTTTCTTGTAGATAACACCTTCTATCCATCGGGGTCCTTTTGCATAGTTTCTGGCGTATACAGGCTGATTTTCTTGGTACTTACTTCGTTTGGTGTAATCCTGTTTCTCTTTGGTGGGCTTTGTGCTCAGGTCAGGAACAAGTTTCGATAGACGCGTACGATGTTGTCTTCCATGACGGAGTTCGGCGGGTGATTTTCCAGACTTAGGATTGGGTGTAGAACGGTAAGTCGATAAGCATTGAAGAAGAGCTGAGTCTTGATTGGGATTCTCTTCGAGTATTTTTTTTAAACTAGTCTTGAACGTACGGACGAAGCGCTCAGCTTCGCCATTGGAGGCAGGATGAAAAGGCGCGCTACGTAGATGATCGATTCCATTATTTTTGCAAAAACTTGTGAATGCTGAAGCTGCGAATTGAGGCCCGTTATCCGATACTATTGTTTCTGGGAGTCCTTCGAGTGCAAAAATCTTTTGTAGAGCCTGGATGGTTGCGGTAGTAGTAGTGTTGTTCTTCATAGGTACGACAAATGGGAATTTAGAATAGGTATCCGTGCATATTAGCCACATTGATCCTACAAATGGACCGGCAAAATCAATGTGGACTCTTTGCCATGGGCGTTCAGGCGTTGGCCACGATGAATATTCTCTCGGAGGGTCAGATGCAGATATTTGGCACATTTGGCATGAACGTGCTCGAGATTCTATTGAATGGTCGATTGTTGGCCACCAACAATACCTCCTGGCTAGTTGCTTCATCCGTACAACACCCCAGTGTCCTTCGTGGAGCATCCCCGTAACCTTTTCTTGGAGAGACTTCGGCACCACCAGACGAAGATGTTCAGTTTGGATCAGGATTACCCCCTCGTATTCCGATAAAGACATACGTCTGTGGAAAAATATTTTTAAATCACGATCTTCCTCCTTTAA
The DNA here is from genome assembly GCA_949752695.1 of Melanostoma scalare. Classification (NCBI taxonomy): domain Eukaryota; kingdom Metazoa; phylum Arthropoda; class Insecta; order Diptera; family Syrphidae; genus Melanostoma; species Melanostoma scalare. Next base: position 105,688,823 of record OX456984.1, on the reverse strand, counting down.
CTTCTCGGGCCAGCCTGTAAGTATAAACTGGAGAACTTTCTTTAGTACTTGGTCATTTTTAGTTGCTGATTCCACTACTGAATGTGGTATTGGAAAATTGTTTACTCTTTCTGAATATTCTTCACAAATTTCCATGCACAATTGTTCCTGCTGCTTATCAAATTGCTCGTCTGGCCCTATGGGAAAACGAGAGAGTGTATCTGCATTGGCATGTTTGTTAGTCGGACGATAACAGATTTTATAATTGTATGCCATGAGGGCGATTGCCCAACGTTGGAGGCGGTTCGCTGTCATCACTGGCAGTTTCTTGTCTGGGCTGAAGAGTGAAACGAGTGGTTTGTGATCGGTTATTAATATGAAAGAGCGCCCAAAGAGATATTGGTGAAACTTAGTTACACCGTATATTATAGACAGTGCCTCCTTTTCTATTTGACTATACTTTTGTTGATGCACGTTTAAAGTTTTGGATGCAAAAGCTATAGGCATTTCATGACCTCGCTCATCTAAATGAGCAATAACGGCCCCGATTCCATATGAAGAAGCGTCTGTAGCCAGGACAACTGGTGCTCCTGGTTTGTAGTAAACCAACCGTGTTGCATTTACGAGTTGTTCCTTAAGATTTCCAAAAGCCTGCTTTTGCGCGGAACCCCAAACAAAATCAACATCTTTCTTTCTAAGGAAGTTGAGTGGTGCTGCTACCTGTGAAAAGTTTCGTATAAACTTACTATAGTAATTAACTTTTCCTAAAAATGTTTGTAGCTCCTTAAGATCGTTTGGACTACGCATTTTTTCAATTGCAACGGTTCGCGAACGTGATGGTTGAATGCCTCTTTCGTTAATTGTATGACCTAGGTACTCAACCTCCTCTTGAAAAAATCTGCACTTGTCGCGATTTATCCGTAGTCCATGCTCTGAAAGTCGTTTGAAGATTTGTTCAATATTGCTCGCATGTTCTTCGTCGGTTGCCCCTGTGCACAAAATGTCATCCATAAAAATGCAGCACTTCAGTCCTGCTAATATTTGTTCAATTAGCTTTTGAAATATGGCCGGTGAACAAGCTACACCAAACGGTAGCCTAAGGTATTGACGAAGTCCTAAAGGTGTGTTAACCACGCAGAGAGGCTTAGATTCGTCATCCAACTCAATTTGCAGAAAGGCATCTGCCAAATCAATCTTAGAAAACCTTTTTCCCCCTGCTAATAGTTGGAAAAGTTCTTCCAGCCTAGGCATAATACATTGGTCGATTTCTAGCGAAGGGTTAATCGTGACTTTAAAATCCCCGCAAATTCGGAGTCTCTTGTTACTCTTGGAAACTACGACGATAGGTGCTGCCCACTCGCTAAACCTGATAGGTCTCTAAATTCCGGCATCCTCTTACCTCTGTGCTTCTTCTTTGAATGCGTCCATCAAAGCGAAAGGAATTGGTCTTGCTTTATGGAATTTAGGTTTCGTATGTGGTTTGAGATATAGATGGGCCTTGTAAGAAGAGCACAGGCCCAATGTATTAGAAGCTACATCCGGATACTTTGAGAAGAGCTGTGCGGTTAAAATGTCAGATTTTGATGATATTTCCAAAACTTTATCAGTCGTCGGTGATAGAATTTCTAGCCCAAATGCTTTGAACCAGTCTAAGCCAAAAATGTTGTGCCCAGATGGTGCATTTGCTATTAATAACTGAAGCAACTTTGTCTGACCTTCAAATTCTACCTTCACGCTTAACTCACCTAAGACAGGGACGTTTGTGTTTCCATATGCATTGATTTTTCTCTGTGTTTGGTTCAGCCTGGGAGCGCCTATTAATTCATACCCTGGGACACCCATGAGCGAGCAGCTCGCTCCAGTATCAAGCAAAAATCTTATCGATGTGCTGTTTAAGCGAAGGTCGATTTCCATTTTGTTGCCTATCTTATGTATTCCACTTACTGTGAAAACGTGCTCAATCGCCTCAACAAACTCTGACTTGTTAAATTTTGTAGTTTTGTTTACTTTTCCACTTAAGCAAACCGATGCAATGTGTCCGACACGGTCACACTTACGACACTGCACCTTTGCGAATTTACAAGACTCCCTATTATGCGTCTTCCAACACCCTGGACATGATTTTACCTTGTTTTTGATACTGCTACCACGAGATTGGCTTTTACTTCGAAACCTACTACTACTCCTTCCTCTAAAGCTGTTACTACATTCGCTCTTCAAGTGGTTTACTTCTAAAGGAGACATGCCATCTGCTTTTATTACCTTGAGTGATTTTTGCGTGGCTTCGTATGCCTCCGCTATAGAAAAAACCTCATCTAATGTTGGATTAGTTTTCTGAAGTGACGCTGTTCGTACTACTTCATGTGGGGTATGCAAAATGATGACGTCTCTTATCATTTCATTTACGAATTCTGTTTTGCACACCGTTCGCCCATCCGTACCGCTTGTCCCTTGACAACTAAACTCACATGTTCTGGCTAAACCTCTTAGATCAGCGACCCATTGTGCGTAAGATTGATTAGCACTCATACGACACTTCCAAAACTCGTAACGTGCCATCGAAATATGAACTTTTTGTTTAAAATGTTCCGCTAGCTTATCAGTCAATTCTTTGTACGACTTATCCACAATTTTCTCGCCACCCAAGAGATTTTGTAAAAGATTATATACGTCTGGACCCAGCCACGATAAAAAATATGCTTTTCTTTCATTATCACTCACCACCTTGTAAGCCACAAAATGCTGTTCTAGTTGCTGCATATACACATCCCATGTGTTTCGTTCTGATGAGAACGGCTGAAACTGTGGTACTGCTGCAGTATTGTTCTCACACGATGCTTTAGTTATCTTCTCTAAGATACCCAAGTAATCCCGTTGTGATTTGACTAAAGATTTTATAAGATCTTCGATGGATGCGGTCATTGCGAAAAGAAATTACTATTGCTAATGTAGTTTGCAATTTACAACAAAAATTATACAAATTTTTTTTTTTTTCCTCGTCGCCAACTGTTAGATTTCACAAATGAAAATGTTTATTTAATTAAATAGAAAAAGTATAAATTTAAGTGAACAATTCAATTAAGGTATTAAGTTAAGTTAAGTAAAGTAGGATGTTGACTCGTGGGCTGACACAGTATAAAAGGGCAGAATCACGGACAGCATAAATGGATGAAGTCGATTTTAGTGAGGTGGTTACTTGCAAATCGCTTCCGTGGTAATACCGACAATGGTGAGTATTTGTAGAGCTGTTTGATTGATGGTTTAGATTTCATCAGTTACCTGTCTCACTCTCTTTTATCGCTTCTTCTATAAACAGTGCTCTAGTGAAATAGCCAGTTGCATTCCTCCCCTGAAACAATTTAGCCGCAACACCCGCCTCGCTAGGAATGCTCATCAGTTTTACCTTGAGCCCAACTTCGGGCGTACAGTCAAGTATAGAGATTCATATTTTAGTCGCACCACCCGAATGTGGAATGCTCTACCTGGCCCTGTTTTTCCCCTGCATTACGATTCACAAAGGTTCAAAAGCAACGTGCATCGATGTCTCCTTTCAAATCCTCTCCTATTTTCCTAAATACTCGCACTGTGTTTAATAACATTATAAGGGTAGTCATAACCCCTTGATGTAAGCGTTAATTATAAAAAAAAAAAAAAAAAAAACCTCTAACGTAGCAATTCGGTCGATATTATCAGCGTAGATTCGGTCGATATTATCGGCGACCGTCATACGAGGATGTTGCCGGATTAAATATAGGAATGCCCGGATGTAGTCTTTGGCCTTTTCACGTGGGCCTTGATGTTTCCTCATGATCTCGTCCTCGAGCTTGTGGTAGTATCTGGCCGGTAGAAAATACTGGATGAACGAGTGTCGGAATGTTTGGCAATCGTGGAAGTTTTCACGGTTGATGCGTAGCCATTCCAGAGCGGAACCTCTGAAAATTTCGGGGAGGATACGCACCATATTATTCATAGGGAGTTCATAGCATTGCGCTAATTCCTCAACCCTTTCTAAAAACTCCAGTGGCTTGGCAGTGGAATCAAACCGAAGACCCCACCTTCGTACGTTTACTCTGCGAGTGGTTGTTGGACCAGATGGCGGGATCTCCAACCCCACCACTAATTTGGGATCTCGACGAGCTGCGGGTTGCGTTCTGTGCCTTCTGAATAGATCGTGTAATGCTGATTCTGAATTGTGGCAAGTAGGGGGAACCTGGACGGTTTGTCTGGTGTCTCCGTGATGGTCGGCCATTTTTTCGTAGACGGGGTTCGTTTTTCGAGGTCTGGTTTCTCCTTGCCTGCTGGCATCAGAATGAATGTGATCGGACCGGTTTTTTCCTTCTTTTTTTCTGGTGCAGGTGGTAGCGCTTGTGCGAAGAGACGACCTTTGCTGACGGCGACTGGTTTACGACTGACACCGGCGGACGAATTTAATTTAATTGAATTTTTTGTACTTGGTTTGGGTTCTACGGGGAAAATTTTGAGGTCTCTCACATGAGCGCGGATATTAACAGCTGGCCCTTTGTTTATCAGTTTCTTTCGTAGGGCGACACTTACCGGAGATAGAATTTTTGTAACCTCATACGGTCCGTCGTATTGTGGGGTTAATTTGTCTTTAAAAAAATTTTCTCTGGAGGACAATACTCGTGTACGCTTATAAATTTGTTCTCCTTCTTGCGGTTGACACGGGCGGCGGCGGAGGTTATAATGCTTAGCTGGCGTTACTGTACGGGCACACAGTGTGTCGGTACTTCTTTGAGTTTGGTCTCTCCAACATGGTACTTCGTCTCCACCTAACGTCAGCTTACAACCGGCTCTGCCTAGCAAATTCATACCCAATATGGCATCCTCGGCAAGAGTAGGCATATACATTGCTTCTCCTGACAGTGTTTGTCCATTAAAACTGAAGTGGATGGTGTAATGCTCCGAAGTGTATGCTGAACGTCCATCGGCTAACTCAATGACATGAGCGTGATCTCGTGCGGGCATTCCCATCCTACGGCATTCTTCGCGCAAGTCTTTCCCAACAAACGAACGGGTAGAACCTGTGTCAACCAGCGCGTTGTATGTGCGACTCGGGGTTTTGATTGGCACAAACAAACGGGGGTCGTCCATGGTAGGCGATCGAGCGGCTGCAACCGGGCTGCGGTGGCACGGACAATCCTTTGTCAGGCGACCATCTTCGCCACAAAAGGAGCAAAATTGGCAGAACGGACGGCGGTACTTGTTGTTATGTCCCCTCTGTTCACACTGCCAACAATGTGTTGCGCGGTAGTACGGTGTGCTTGGATATAGAGGCTGAGTGGAAGGTACTAATGCATTGCGGTTCCGTGTATTTGACTGCGGTTGTATTTGAATGCGAGGGATCGGTACGGTGTTGAACGTCTGGGGCACGGTAGAGCGAACGGTTCGGTCTTCTTGCCGGATGAACTCATATTCATCCGCCAACTCCATCAACTCCTCTAACGTAGCAATTCGGTCGATATTATCAGCGTAGATTCGGTCGATATTATCGGCGACCGTCATACGAGGATGTTGCCGGATTAAATATAAGAATGCCCGGATGTAGTCTTTGGCCTTTTCACGTGGGCCTTGATGTTTCCTCATGATCTCGTCCTCGAGCTTGTGGTAGTATCTGTCCGGTAGAAAAACTGGATGAACGAGTGTCGGAATGTTTGCCAGTCGTGGAAGTTTTCACGGTTGATGCGTAGCCATTCCAGAGCGGAACCTCTGAAAATTTCGGGGAGGATACGCACCATATTATTCATGGGGAGTTCATAGCATTGCGCTAATTCCTCAACCCTTTCTAAAATTTCCAGTGGCTTGGCAGTGGAATCAAACCGAAGACCCCACCTTCGTACGACATTCATCAGCTCAGCCTCACAACTAAGGGGAAAGCGGTGCGGGAACTGGGGGCCTGGTAGATTACTATAAGCAATCTCAGTGTCGGGGTGACGTCCGGTCGGAGGGGCGGAAGTGGCGCGTTCAAACTATTGCGGGGTAGGACGTGGCCGTGACACCATTTGTGACGCCGACGTCCCTGGAAGCTGTAATGCTGGTACTTGGAGACTAGACTGGTATATTAGTTGCTTAGCATCCGCGTTTAATGATGCGTTGTTTCCTTGGTCGGTATTAATCTCGTCGTCTGCGTCGCTGCGGGCTTCAATTTTCTGTTCCCTGTCTTCACACAAGTTCTGCGTCGATTTATGCATCCGTAACTCCATTAGATGTTGGCTTAGTCGTTGACGTAGTTCACGCACGTTGCCTTTAGTGTTTTGTCTCCGTGAACTCAGTGTCTCGATGAGTTCAGGTTTCTTTAAGAAATAAATAAACCCGAGGTGCCGGTACGGGCTTGATCCTTCTTCGGAGCGGTCGGAAGAGTGGTCGGACAGATCAGGATCTTTGCCGATATTCGACATGTCGGGATTTGGGTATTCGGAATTGGTCGGTTTCGGAATCGGTCGGTGGACGATGCGTTGGTTTGGTGTTCTGGTGGTGGGCTCAGTGGAAAACCCCGGCTGCTTGTTTGCTGAATCCGGTTTTTCCATAAGTCAGTTGCCTTGGCCTTGATGTCGCGGAGCATTGCCATGTGGTCCTCGATCGGCGGTGGGGGTCGGATTGGGTGAGCTCCCGGTCTGTCGCTCCCCTTGACGTTTACTCTGCGAGTGGTTGTTGGACCAGATGGCGGGATCTCCAACCCCAGGGGGTGCAGGGGGTTGGGGTCTTGCGGGTTGTGTTCTGCGCCTTCTGAATGGATCGTGTAATGCCGATTCTGAATTGTGGCAAGTAGAGGGAAACTGGACGGTTTGTCTGGTGTCTCCGTGATGGTCGGCCATTTTTTTCGTAGACGGGGTTCGTTTTTCGAGGTCTGGTTTCTCCTTGCCTGCTGGCCTAAGAATGAATGTGATCGGACCGGTTTGTTCCTTCTTTTTTTCTGGTGCAGGTGGTAGTGCTTGTGTGAAGAGACGACCTTTGCTGACGGCGACTGGTTTATGACTGACACCGGCGGATGTATTTAATTTAATTGAATTTTTTGTACTTGGTTTGGGTTCTACGGGGAAAATTTTGAGGTCTCTCACATGAGCGCGGATATTAACAGCTGGCCCTTTGTTAATCCCTTTCTTTCGCAGGGCTACACTTACCGGAGATAGAATTTTTGTAACTTCATACGGTCCGTCGTATTGTGGGGTTAATTTGTCTTGAAAAAAATTTTCTCTGGAGGACAATACTCGTGTACGCTTATAAACTTGTTCTCCTTCTTGCGGCTGCCACGGGCGGCGGCGGAGGTTATAATGCTTAGCTGGCGTTACTGTACGGGCACACAGTGTGTCGGTACTTCTTTGAGTTTGGTCTCTCCAACATGGTACTTCGTCTCCACCTAACGTCAGCTTACACCCGGCTTTGCCTAGCAAATCCATGCCCAATATGGCATCCTCGGAAAGGGTAGGCATATACATTGCTTCTCCAGACAGTGTTTGTCCATTAAAACTGAAGTGGATGGTGTAATGCTCCGAAGTGTATGCTGAACGTCCATCGGCTAACTCAATGACATGAGCGTGATCTCGTGCGGGCATTCCCATCCTACGGCATTCTTCGCGCAAGTCTTTCCCAACAAACGAACGGGTAGAACCTGTGTCAACCAGCGCGTTGTATGTGCGACTCGGAGTTTTGATTGGCACAAACAAACGGGGGTCGTCCATGGTAGGCGATCGAGCGGCTGCAACCGGGCTGCGGTGGCACGGACAATCCTTTGTCAGGCGACCATCTTCGCCACAAAAGGAGCAAAATAGGCAGAACGGACGGCGGTACTTGTTGTTATGTCCCCTCTGTTCACACTGCCAACAATGTGTTGCGCGGTAGTACGGTGTGCTTGGATATAGAGGCTGAGTGGAAGGTACTAATGCATTGCGGTTCCGTGTATTTGACTGCGGTTGTATTTGAATGCGAGGGATCGGTACGGTGTTGAACGTCTGGGGCACGGTAGAACGAACGGTTCGGTCTTCTTGCCGGATGAACTCATATTCATCCGCCAACTCCATCAACTCCTCTAACGTAGCAATTCGGTCGATATTATCAGCGTAGATTCGGTCGATATTATCGGCGACCGTCATACGAGGATGTTGCCGGATTAAATATAAGAATGCCCGGATGTAGTCTTTGGCCTTTTCACGTGGGCCTTGATGTTTCCTCATGATCTCGTCCTCGAGCTTGTGGTAGTATCTGTCCGGTAGAAAATACTGGATGAACGAGTGTCGGAATGTTTGCCAGTCGTGGAAGTTTTCACGGTTGATGCGTAGCCATTCCAGAGCGGAACCTTTGAAAATTTCGGGGAGGATACGCACCATATTATTCATGGGGAGTTCATAGCATTGCGCTAATTCCTCAACCCTTTCAACCCCTCCAACCCCTCAGCTCAGCCTCACAACTAAGGGGAAAGCGGTGCGGGAACTGGGGGCCTGGTAGATTACTATAAGCAATCTCAGTGTCGGGGTGACGGCCGGTCGGAGGGGCGGAAGTGGCGCGTTCAAACTGTTGCGGGGTAGGACGTGGCCGTGACACCATTTGTGACGCCGACGTCCCTGGAAGCTGTAATGCTGGTACTTGGAGACTAGACTGGTATATTAGTTGCTTAGCATCCGCGTTTAATGATGCGTTGTTTCCTTGGTCGGTATTAATCTCGTCGTCTGCGTCGCTGCGGGCTTCAATTTTCTGTTCCCTGTCTTCACACAAGTTCTGCGTCGATTTATGCATCCGTAACTCCATTAGATGTTGGCTTAGTCGTTGACGTAGTTCACGCACGTTGCCTTTAGTGTTTTGTCTCCGTGAACTCAGTGTCTCGATGAGTTCAGGTTTCTTTAAGAAATAAATAAACCCGAGGTGCCGGTACGGGCTTGATCCTTCTTCGGAGCGGTCGGAAGAGTGGTCGGACAGATCAGGATCTTTGCCGATATTCGACATGTCGGGATTTGGGTATTCGGAATTGGTCGGTTTCGGAATCGGTCGGTGGACGATGCGTTGGTTTGGTGTTCTGGTGGTGGGCTCAGTGGAAAACCCCGGCTGCTTGTTTGCTGAATCCGGTTTTTCCATAAGTCAGTTGCCTTGGCCTTGATGTCGCGGAGCATTGCCATGTGGTCCTCGATCGGCGGTGGGGGTCGGATTGGGTGAGCTCCCGGTCTGTCGCTCCCCTTGACGTTTACTCTGCGAGTGGTTGTTGGACCAGATGGCGGGATCTCCAACCCCAGGGGGTGCAGGGGGTTGGGGTCTTGCGGGTTGTGTTCTGCGCCTTCTGAATGGATCGTGTAATGCCGATTTTGAATTGTGGCAAGTAGAGGGAAACTGGACGGTTTGTCTGGTGTCTCCGTGATGGTCGGCCATTTTTTTCGTAGACGGGGTTCGTTTTTCGAGGTCTGGTTTCTCCTTGCCTGCTGGCATAAGAATGAATGTGATCGGACCGGTTTGTTCCTTCTTTTTTTCTGGTGCAGGTGGTAGTGCTTGTGTGAAGAGACGACCTTTGCTGACGGCGACTGGTTTATGACTGACACCGGCGGATGAATTTAATTTAATTGAATTTTTTGTACTTGGTTTGGGTTCTACGGGGAAAATTTTGAGGTCTCTCACATGAGCGCGGATATTAACAGCTGGCCCTTTGTTTATCCCTTTCTTTCGCAGGGCTACACTTACCGGAGATAGAATTTTTGTAACCTCATACGGTCCGTCGTATTGTGGGGTTAATTTGTCTTGAAAAAAATTTTCTCTGGAGGACAATACTCGTGTACGCTTATAAACTTGTTCTCCTTCTTGCGGTTGCCACGGGAGGCGGCGGAGGTTATAATGCTTAGCTGGCGTTACTGTACGGGCACACAGTGTGTCGGTACTTCTTTGAGTTTGGTCTCTCCAACATGGTACTTCGTCTCCACCTAACGTCAGCTTACACCCGGCTTTGCCTAGCAAATCCATGCCCAATATGGCATCCTCGGAAAGGGTAGGCATATACATTGCTTCTCCAGACAGTGTTTGTCCATTAAAACTGAAGTGGATGGTGTAATGCTCCGAAGTGTATGCTGAACGTCCATCGGCTAACTCAATGACATGAGCGTGATCTCGTGCGGGCATTCCCATCCTACGGCATTCTTCGCGCAAGTCTTTCCCAACAAACGAACGGGTAGAACCTGTGTCAACCAGCGCGTTGTATGTGCGACTCGGAGTTTTGATTGGCACAAACAAACGGGGGTCGTCCATGGTAGGCGATCGAGCGGCTGCAACCGGGCTGCGGTGGCACGGACAATCCTTTGTCAGGCGACCATCTTCGCCACAAAAGTAGCAAAATAGGCGGAACGGACGGCGGTACTTGTTGTTATGTCCCCTCTGTTTACACTGCCAACAATGTGTTGCGCGGTCGTACGGTGTGCTTGGATATAGAGGCTGAGTGGAAGGTACCAATGCATTGCGGTTCCGTGGATTTGACTGCGGTTGTATTTGAATGCGAGGGATCGGTACGGTGTTGAACGTCTGGGGCACGGTAGAACGAACGGTTCGGTCTTCTTGCCGGATGAACTCATATTCATCCGCCAACTCCATCAACTCCTCTAACGTAGCAATTCGGTCGATATTATCAGCGTAGATTCGGTCGATATTATCGGCGACCGTCATACGAGGATGTTGCCGGATTAAATATAAGAATGCCCGGATGTAGTCTTTGGCCTTTTCACGTGGGCCTTGATGTTTCCTCATGATCTCGTCCTCGAGCTTGTGGTAGTATCTGGCCGGTAGAAAATACTGGATGAATGAGTGTCGGAATGTTTGCCAGCCGTGGAAGTTTTCACGGTTGATGCGTAGCCATTCCAGAGCGGAACCTCTGAAAATTTCGGGGAGGATACGCATCATATTATTCATGGGGAGTTCATAGCATTGCGCTAATTCCTCAACCCTTTCTAAAAACTCCAGTGGCTTGGCAGTGGAATCAAACCGAAGACCCCACCTTCGTACGACATTCATCAGCTCAGCCTCACAACTAAGGGGAAAGCGGTGCGGGAACTGGGGGCCTGGTAGATTACTATAAGCAATCTCAGTGTCGGGGTGACGGCCGGTTGGAGGGGCGGAAGTGGCGCGTTCAAACTGTTGCGGGGTAGGACGTGGCCGTGACACCATTTGTGACGCCGACGTCCCTGGAAGCTGTAATGCTGGTACTTGGAGACTAGACTGGTATATTAGTTGCTTAGCATCCGCGTTTAATGATGCGTTGTTTCCTTGGTCGGTATTAATCTCGTCGTCTGCGTCGCTGCGGGCTTCAATTTTCTGCTCCCACTCTTCACACAAGTTCTGCGTCGATTTATGCATCCGTAACTCCTTTAGATGTTGGCTTAGTCGTTGACGTAGTTCACGCACGTTGCCTTTAGTGTTTTGTCTCCGTGAACTCAGTGTCTCGATGAGTTCAGGTTTCTTTAAGAAATAAATAAACCCGAGGTGCCGGTACGGGCTTGATCCTTCTTCGGAGCGGTCGGAAGAGTGGTCGGACAGATCAGGATCCTTACCGATATTCGACATGTCGGGATTTGGGTATTCGGAATTGGTCGGTTTCGGAATCGGTCAGTGGACGATGCGTTGGTTTGGTGTTCTGGTGGTGGGCTCAGTGGAAAACCCCGGCTGCTTGTTTGCTGAATCCGGTTTTTCCATAAGTCAGCTGCCTTGCCCTTGATGTCGCGGACCATTGCCATGTGGTCCTCGATCGGCGGTGGGGGTCGGACTGGGTGAGCTCCTGGTCTGTCGCTCCCCTTGACGTTTACTCTGCGAGTGGTTGTTGGACCAGATGGCGGGATCTCCAACCCCATTACTAATTTGGGATCTCGACGAGCAGGGGGTTGGGGTCTTGCGGGTTGTGTTCTGCGCCTTCTGAATGGATCGTGTAATGCCTATTCTGAATTGTGGCAAGTAGAGGGAACCTGGACGGTTTGTCTGGTGTCTCCGTGATGGTCGGCCATTTTTTTCGTAGACGGGGTTCGTTTTTAGAGGTCTGGTTTCTCCTTACCTGCTGGCATCAGAATGAATGTGATCGGATCGGTTTCTTCCTTCTTTTTTTCTGGTGCAAGTGGTAGCGCTTGTGCGAAGAGACGACCTTTGCTGACGGCGACTGGTTTACGACTGACACCGGCGGACGAATTTAATTTAATGGAATTTTTTGTACTTGGTTTGGGTTCTACGGGGAAAATTTTGAGGTCTCTCACATGAGCGCGTATATTAACAGCTGGCCCTTTGTTTATCCCTTTCTTTCGTAGGGCTACACTTACCGGAGATAGAATTTTTGTAACCTCATACGGTCCGTCGTATTGTGGGGTTAATTTGTCTTTAAAAAAATTTTCTCTGGAGGACAATACTCGTGTGCGCTTATAAACTTGTTCTCCTTCTTGCGGTTGCCACGGGCGGCGGCGGAGGTTATAAAGCTTAGCTGGCGTTACTGTACGGGCACACAGTGTGTCGGTACTTCTTTGAGTTTGGTCTCTCCAACATGGTACTTCGTCTTCACCTAACGTCAGCTTACACCCGGCTTTACCTAGCAAATCCATACCCAATATGGCATCCTTGGCAAGAGTAGGCATATACATTGCTTCACCAGACAGTGTTTGCCTGTTCAAACTGAAGTGGATGGTGTAATGCTCTGAAGTGTATGCTGAACGTCCATCGGCTAACTCAATGACATGAGCGTGATCTCGTGCGGGCATTCCCATCCTACGGCATTCTTCGCGCAAGGCTTTCCCAACAAACGAACGGGTAGAACCTGTGTCAACCAGCGCGTTGTATGTGCGACTCGGGGTTTTGATTGGCACAAACAAACGGGGGTCGTCCATGGTAGGCGATCGAGCGGCTGCAACCGGGCTGCGGTGGCACGGACAATCCTTTGTCAGGCGGTCATCTTCGCCACAAAAGGAGCAAAACAGGCGGAACGGACGGCGGTACTTGTTCTTGCTATGTCCCCTCTGTTTACACTGCCAACAATGTATTGCGCGGTCGTACGGTGTGCTTGGATATAGAGGCTGAGTGAAAGGTACTAATGCATTGCGGTTCCGTGGGTTTGACTGCGGTTGTATTTGAATGCGAGGGATCGGTACGGTGTTGAACGTCTGGGGCACGGTAGAACGAACGGTTCGGTCTTCTTGCCGGATGAACTCATATTCATCCGCCAACTCCATCAACTCCTCTAACGTAGCAATTCGGTCGATATTATCAGCGTAGATTCGGTCGATATTATCGGCGACCGTCATACGAGGATGTTGCCGGATTAAATATAAGAATGCCCGGATGTAGTCTTTGGCCTTTTCACGTGGGCCTTGATGTTTCCTCATGATCTCGTCCTCGAGCTTGTGGTAGTATCTGTCCGGTAGAAAATACTGGATGAACGAGTGTCGGAATGTTTGCCAGTCGTGAAAGTTTTCACGGTTGATGCGTAGCCATTCCAGAGCGGAACCTCTGAAAATTTCGGGGAGGATACGCACCATATTATTCATGGGGAGTTCATAGCATTGCGCTAATTCCTCAACCTTTTCTAAAAACTCCAGTGGCTTGGCAGTGGAATCAAACCGAAGACCCCACCTTCGTACGACATTCATCAGCTCAGCCTCACAACTAAGGGGAAAGCGGTGTGGGAACTGGGGGCCTGGTAGATTACTATAAGCAATCTCAGTGTCGGGGTGACGGCCGGTCGGAGGGGCGGAAGTGGCGCGTTCAAACTGTTTCGGCCGTGACACCATTTGTGACGCCGACGTTCCTGGAAGCTGTGATGCTGGTACTTGGAGACTAGACTGATATATTGGTTGCTTAGCATCCGCGTTTAATGATCCGTTGTTTCCTTGGTCGGTATTAATCTCATCGTCTGCGTCGTTGCGGGCTTCAATTTTCTGCTCCCACTTCTCACACAAGTTCTGCGTCGATTTATGCATCCGTAACTCCATTAGATGTTGGCTTAGTCGTTGACGTAGTTCACGCACGTTGCCTTTAATGTTTTGTCCCCGTGAACTCAGTGTCTCGATGAGTTCAGGTTTCTTTAAGAAATAAATAAACCCGAGGTGCCGGTACGGGCTTGATCCTTCTTCGGAGCGGTCGGAAGAGTGGTCGGACAGATCAGGATCTTTGCCGATATTCGACATGTCGGGATTTGGGTATTCGGAATTGGTCGGTTTCGGAATCGGTCGGTGGACGATGCGTTAGTTTGGTGCTCTGGTGGTGGGCTCAGTGGAAAACCCCGGCTGCTTGTTTGCTGAATCCGGTTTTTCCATAAGTCAGTTGCCTTGGCCTTGATGTCGCGGACCATTGCCATGTGGTCCTCGATCGGCGGTGGGGGTCGGATTGGGTGAGCTCCCGGTCCCCCTTGACGTTTACTCTGCGAGTGGTTGTTGGACCAGATGGCGGGATCTCCAACCCCAGGGGGTGCAGGGGGTTGGGGTCTTGCGGGTTGTGTTCTGCGCCTTCTGAATGGATCGTGTAATGCCGATTCTGAATTGTGGCAAGTAGAGGGAAACTGGACGGTTTGTCTGGTGTCTCCGTGATGGTCGGCCATTTTTTTCGTAGACGGGGTTCGTTTTTCGAGGTCTGGTTTCTCCTTGCCTGCTGGCATAACAATGAATGTGATCGGACCGGTTTGTTCCTTCTTTTTTTCTGGTGCAGGTGGTAGTGCTTGTGCGAAGAGACGACCTTTGCTGACGGCGACTGGTTTATGACTGACACCGGCGGACGAATTTAATTTAATTGAATTTTTTGTACTTGGTTTGGGTTCTACGGGGAAAATTTTGAGGTCTCTCACATGAGCGCGGATATAAACAGCTGGCCCTTTGTTTATCCCTTTCTTTCGCAGGGCTACACTTACCGGAGATAGAATTTTTGTAACCTCATACGGTCCGTCGTATTGTGGGGTTAATTTGTCTTGAAAAAAATTTTCTCTGGAGGACAATACTCGTGTACGCTTATAAACTTGTTCTCCTTCTTGCGGTTGCCACGGGCGGCGGCGGAGGTTATAATGCTTAGCTGGCGTTACTGTACGGGCACACAGTGTGTCGGTACTTCTTTGAGTTTGGTCTCTCCAACATGGTACTTCGTCTCCACCTAACGTCAGCTTACACCCGGCTTTGCCTAGCAAATCCATACCCAATATGGCATCCTCAACAAGAGTAGGCATATACATTGCTTCTCCAGACAGTGTTTGCCCATTAAAACTGAAGTGGATGGTGTAATGCTCCGAAGTGTATGCTGAACGTCCATCGGCTAACTCAATGACATGAGCGTTATCTCGTGCGGGCATTCCCATCCTACGGCATTCTTCGCGCAAGTCTTTCCCAACAAACGAACGGGTAGAACCTGTGTCAACCAGCGCGTTGTATGTGCGACTCGGGGTTTTGATTGGCACAAACAAACGGGGGTCGTCCATGGTAGGCGATCGAGCGGCTGCAACCGGGCTACGGTGGCACGGACAATCCTTTGTCAGGCGACCATCTTCGCCACAAAAGGAGCAAAATAGGCAGAACGACGGCGGTACTTGTTGTTATGTCCCCTCTGTTCACACTGCCAACAATGTGTTGCGCGGTAGTACGGTGTGCTTGGATATAGAGGCTGAGTGGAAGGTACTAATGCATTGCGGTTCCGTGTATTTGACTGCGGTTGTATTTGAATGCGAGGGATCGGTACGGTGTTGAACGTCTGGGGCACGGTAGAGCGAACGGTTCGGTCTTCTTTCCGGATGAACTCATATTCATCCGCCAACTCCATCAACTCCTCTAACGTAGCAATTCGGTCGATATTATCAGCGTAGATTCGGTCGATATTATCGGCGACCGTCATACGAGGATGTTGCCGGATTAAATATAAGAATGCCTGGATGTAGTCTTTGGCCTTTTCACGTGGGCCTTGATGTTTGCTCATGATCTCGTCCTCGAGTTTGTGGTAGTATCTGGCCGGTAGAAAATACTGGATGAACGAGTGTCGGAATGTTTGCCAGTCGTGGAAGTTTTCACGGTTGATGCGTAGCCATTCCAGAGCGGAACCTCTGAAAATTTCGGGGAGGATACGAACAATTATTATTCATGGGGAGTTCATAGCATTGCGCTAATTCCTCAACCCTTTCTAAAAACTCCAGTGACTTGCTTGGCAGTGGAATCAAACCGAAGACCCCACCTTCGTACGACATTCATCAGCTCAGCCTCACAACTAAGGGGAAAGCGGTGCGGGAACTGGGGGCCTGGTAGATTACTATAAGCAATCTCAGTGTCGGGGTGACGGCCGGTCGGAGGGGCGGAAGTGGCGCGTTCAAACTGTTGCGGGGTAGGACGTGGCCGTGACACCATTTGTGACGCCGACGTCCCTGGAAGCTGTAATGCTGGTACTTGGAGACTAGACTGGTATATTAGTTGCTTAGCATCCGCGTTTAATGATGCGTTGTTTCCTTGGTCGGTATTAATCTCGTCGTCTGCGTCGCTGCGGGCTTCAATTTTCTGCTCCCACTCTTCACACAAGTTCTGCGTCGATTTATGCATCCGTAACTCCATTAGATGTTGGCTTAGTCGTTGACGTAGTTCACGCACGTTGCCTTTAGTGTTTTGTCCCCGTGAACTCAGTGTCTCGATGAGTTCAGGTTTCTTTAAGAAATAAATAAACCCGAGGTGCCGGTACGGGCTTGATCCTTCTTCGGAGCGGTCGGAAGAGTGGTCGGACAGATCAGGATCTTTACCGATATTCGACATGTCGGGATTTGGGTATTCGGAATTGGTCGGTTTCGGAATCGGTCGGTGGACGATGCGTTGGTTTGGTGTTCTGGTGGTGGGCTCAGTGGAAAACCCCGGCTGCTTGTTTGCTGAATCCGGGTTTTCCATAAGTCAGTTGCCTTGCCCTTGATGTCGCGGACCATTGCCATGTGGTCCTCGATCGGCGGTGGGGGTCGGATTGGGTGAGCTCCCGGTCTGTCGCTCCCCTTGACGTTTACTCTGCGAGTGGTGTTTGGACCAGATGACGGGATCTCCAACCCCAGGGGGTGCAGGGGGTTGGGGTCTTGCGGGTTGTGTTCTGTGCCTTCTGAATGGATCGTGTAATGCCGATTCTGAATTGTGGCAAGTCGAGGGAACCTGGACGGTTTGTCTTGTGTCTCCGTGATGGTCGGCCATTTTTTTCGTAGACGGGGTTCGTTCTTCGAAGTCTGGTTTCTCCTTACCTGCTGGCATAAGAATGAATGTGATCGGATCGGTTTCTTCCTTCTTTTTTTCTGGTGCAGGTGGTAGCGCTTGTGCGAAGAGACGACCTTTGCTGACGGCGGCAAGTTTACGACTAACACCGGCGGACGAATTTAATTTAATTGAATTTTTTGTACTTGGTTTGGGTTCTACGGGGAAAATTTTGAGGTCTCTCACATGAGCGCGGATATTAACAGCTGGCCCTTTGTTTATCCCTTTCTTTCGTAGGGCTTCACTTACCGGAGATAGAATTTTTGTAACCTCATACGGTCCGTCGTATTGTGGGGTTAATTTGTCTTTAAAAAAATTTTCTCTGGAGGACAATACTCGTGTGCGCTTATAAACTTGTTCTCCTTCTTGCGGTTGCCACGGGCGGCGGCGGAGGTTATAATGCTTAGCTGGCGTTACTGTACGGGCACACAGTGTGTCGGTACTTCTTTGAGTTTGGTCTCTCCAACATGGTACTTCGTCTCCACCTAACGTCAGCTTACACCCGGCTTTGCCTAGCAAATCCATACCCCATATGGCATCCTCGGCAAGAGTAGGCATATACATTGCTTCTCCAGACAGTGTTTGCCCATTAAAACTGAAGTGGATGGTGTAATGCTCCGAAGTGTATGCTGAACCGTTTTCACCGTTGATGCGCAGCCATTCCAGAGCAGAACCTCTGAAAATTTCGGGGAGGATACGCACCATATTATTCATGGGGAGTTCATAGCATTGCGCTAATTCCTCAACCCTTTCTAAAAACTCCAGTGGCTTGGCAGTGGAATCAAACCGAAGACCCCACCTTCGTACGACATTCATCAGCTCAGCCTAACAACTAAGGGGAAAGCGGTGTGGGAACTGGGGGCCTGGTAGATTACTATAAGCAATCTCAGTGTCGGGGTGACGGCCGGTCGGAGGGGCGGAAGTGGCGCGTTCAAACTGTTTCGGCCGTGACACCATTTGTGACGCCGACGTTCCTGGAAGCTGTGATGCTGGTACTTGGAGACTAGACTGATATATTGGTTGCTTAGCATCCGCGTTTAATGATGCGTTGTTTCCTTGGTCGGTATTAATCTCATCGTCTGCGTCGTTGCGGGCTTAAATTTTCTGCTCCCACTTCTCACACAAGTTCTGCGTCGATTTATGCATCCGTAACTCCATTAGATGTTGGCTTAGTCGTTGACGTAGTTCACGCACGTTGCCTTTAGTGTTTTGTCCCCGTGAACTCAGTGTCTCGATGAGTTCAGGTTTCTTTAAGAAATAAATAAACCCGAGGTGCCGGTACGGGCTTGATCCTTCTTCGGAGCGGTCGGAAGAGTGGTCGGACAGATCAGGATCTTTGCCGATATTCGACATGTCGGGATTTGGGTATTCGGAATTGGTCGGTTTCGGAATCGGTCGGTGGACGATGCGTTGGTTTGGTGTTCTGGTGGTGGGCTCAGTGGAAAACCCCGGCTGCTTGTTTGCTGAATCCGGTTTTTCCATAAGTCAGTTGCCTTGCCCTTGATGTCGCGGACCATTGCCATGTGGTCCTCGATCGGCGGTGGGGGTCGGATTGGGTGAGCTCCCGGTCTGTCGCTCCCCTTGACGTTAACTCTGCGAGTGGTTGTTGGACCAGATGGCGGGATCTCCAACCCCACCACTAATTTGGGATCTCGACGAGCAGGGGGTTGGGGTTTTGCGGGTTGTGTTCTGCGCCTTCTGAATGGATCGTGTAATGCCGATTCTGAATTGTGGCAAGTAGAGGGAACCTGGACGGTTTGTCTGGTGTCTCCGTGATCGTCGGCCATTTTTTTCGTAGACGGGGTTCGTTTTTCGAGGTCTGGTTTCTCCTTGCCTGCTGGCCTAAGAATGAATGTGATCGGACCGGTTTGTTCCTTCTTTTTTTCTGGTGCAGGTGGTAGTGCTTGTGTGAAGAGACGACCTTTGCTGACGGCGACTGGTTTATGACTGACACCGGCGGACGAATTTAATTTAATTGAATTTTTGGTACTTGGTTTGGGTTCTACGGGGAAAATTTTGAGGTCTCTCACATGAGCGCGGATATTAACAGCTGGCCCTTTGTTTATCCCTTTCTTTCGTAGGGCTACACTTACCGGAGATAGAATTTTTGTAACCTCATACGGTCCGTCGTATTGTGGGGTTAATTTGTCTTTAAAAAAATTTTCTCTGGAGGACAATACTCGTGTACGCTTATAAACTTGTTCTCCTTCTTGCGGTTGCCACGGGCGGCGGCGGAGGTTATAATGCTTAGCTGGCGTTACTGTACGGGCACACAGTGTGTCGGTACTTCTTTGAGTTTGGTCTCTCCAACATGGTACTTCGTCTCCACCTAACGTCAGCTTACACACCAGCTTTGTCTAGCAAATCCATACCCAATATGGCATCCTCGGCAAGAGTAGGCATATACATTGCTTCTCCAGACAGTGTTTGCCCTTTAAAACTGAAGTTTATGGTGTAATGCTCCGAAGCATATGCTGAACGTCCATCGGCTAACTAAATGACATGAGCGTGATCTCGTGCGGGCATTCCCATCCTACGGCATTCTTCGTGCATGTCTTTCCCAACAAACGAACGGGTAGAACCTGTGTCAACCAGCGCGTTGTATGTGCGACTCGGGGTTTTGATTGGCACAAAGAAACAGGGGTCGTCCATGGTAGGCGATCGAGCGGCTGCAACCGGGCTGCGGTGGCACGGACAATCCTTTGTCAGGCGACCATCTTCGCCACAAAAGGAGCAAAGTAGGCGGAACGGACGGCGGTACTTGTTGTTATGTCCCCTCTGTTTACACTGCCAACAATATGTTGCGCGGTCGTACGGTGTGCTTGGATATAGAGGCTGAGTGGAAGGTACTAATGCATTGCGGTTCCGTGGATTTGACTGCGGTTGTATTTGAATGCGAGGGATCGGTACGGTGTTGAACGTCTGGGGCACGGTAGAACGAACGGTTTGGTCTTCTTGCCGGATGAACTCATATTCATCCGCCAACTCCATCAACTCCTCTAACGTAGCAATTCGGTCGATATTATCAGCGTAGATTCGGTCGATATTATCGGCGACCGTCATACGATTATGTTGCCGGATTAAATATAAGAATGCCCGGATGTAGTCTTTGGCCTTTTCACGTGGGCCTTGATGTTTCCTCATGATCTCGTCCTCGAGCTTGTGGTAGTATCTGTCCGGTAGAAAATACTGGATGAACGAGTGTCGGAATGTTTGCCAGTCGTGGAAGTTTTCACGGTTGATGCGTAGCCATTCCAGAGCGGAACCTCTGAAAATTTCGGGGAGGATACGCACCATATTATTCATGGGGAGTTCATAGCATTGCGCTAATTCCTCAACCCTTTCTAAAAACTCCAGTGGCTTGGCAGTGGAATCAAACCGAAGACCCAACCTTCGTACGACATTCATCAGCTCAGCCTCACAACTAAGGGGAAAGCGGTGTGGGAACTGGATGCCTGGTAGATTACTATAAGCAATCTCAGTGTCGGGGTGACGGCCGGTCGGAGGGGCGGAAGTGGCGCGTTCAAACTGTTGCGAGGTAGGACGTGGCCGTGACACCATTTGTGACGCCGACGTCCCTGGAAGCTGTAATGCTGGTACTTGGAGAGTAGACTGATATATTAGTTGCTTAGCATCCGCGTTTAATGATGCGTTGTTTCCTTGGTCGGTATTAATCTCGTCGTCTGCGTCGCTGCGGGCTTCAATTTTCTGCTCCCACTCCTCACACAAGTTCTGCGTCGATTTATGCATCGTAACTCCATTAGATGTTGGCTTAGTCGTTGACGTAGTTCACGCACGTTGTCTTTAGTGTTTTGTCCCCGTGAACTCAGTGTCTCGATGAGTTCAGGTTTCCTTAAGAAATAAATAAACCCGAGGTGCCGGTACGGGCTTGATCCTTCTTCGGAGCGGTCGGAAGAGTGGTCGGACAGATCAGGATCTTTACCGATATTCGACATGTCGGGATTTGGGTATTCGGAATTGGTCGGTTTCGGAATCGGTCGGTGGACGATGCGTTGGTTTGGTGTTCTGGTGGTGGGCTCAGTAGAAAAACCCCGGCTGCTTGTTTGCTGAATCCGGTTTTTCCTTAAGTCAGTTGCCTTGCCCTTGATGTCGCGGACCATTGCCATGTGGTCCTCGATCGGCGGTGGGGGTCGGATTGGGTGAGCTCCCGGTCTGTCGCTCCCCTTGACGTTTACTCTGCGAGTGGTTGTTGGACCAGATGGCGGGATCTCCAACCCCATTACTAATTTGGGGTCTCGACGAGCAGGGGGTTGGGGTAGTAGTAGTAGTAGTAGTAGTAGTAGTAGTATTTTATTCTATCATTTTACTTAAGACTACATAACAATATTATTAATAAAATAAATAGAATAATAGTGTACATTCTTTAACTAAAAGTTAGTGGCGAATGACACATCAAAAATTAAATTCGATTGATAACTGATGTGGGGTGACAATCAGTGATAATACAGAGGAAAGAAAGATAAACATAAAAGCGTTCATAACATAATATTAGCTAACTATTAATGAGAAAAAAAATAATAAAGTAAGCTTACGTTACATTACATCTGCTGATGGAAAAGTTTTAAATAAAAGATTCGATGATATCATAGCTTAAAGTGAATAATCAGTGTTTGACTTTACTAATAAAAGAAGAAAAATACATTGTTTGTCTTATGTATAAAGGTAATTTATTAAAAATGTTAGGAGCTGTAAATGAGTAAAAATGCGAAAAATGAGTTTTGTGTGCAAAAGGAACATTAACTGTGCTCAAGTTATTAATACGAAGGTTGTGCATTTGAGAATTCCTGATTAGTGTATTGCCACTTTTCTTATAAAACTCTCTCAATACTTTAAAAACATATAAGTGTCTCATTGGAAGTATTCGCAATTCCTTAAATAATGGCCAACTTTCAGCAAACCGATTTTTTTTGCAAATAATTCGTATCAAATGTTTCTGAGCTATTAATAAGGGCTTAAAAGTGGTATTATACGAACCTCCCCAGCTAGTAATACCATATTGTAACTTGGAGTGAGCAAGACCAAAATAAATAGTAGTTAAAACCTTTTGAGAACAAAAAGGTTTTATTAAATACATTTTACGTGTGATTAGCAACATGTTGGTTTTTATCATTTGAATGTGATGTTTCCAGTTCAGGTTGAAATCAATTACAACACCTAAATACTTAAAATGCTCAACTGAGTCAATTTTGAAACAGGAATCACTGCATTGCATATTCATTACAAAATTACTTCTACCACATTTATGAATAGGTAAGGAAAACTGTTTACAGTTATGAGCATGAAACCATAAATTATAATCGTTTAGGCTGTTACCAGATAATTTTAGAGACATCAGTTTCGTTTTTTCACTAATAATTAATCTATGAAAATTAAACCATACTCTTAGTTTCTCAAGATCTTCCTGTATCCTAGCGATGCATTCAAATGCAGTTTCAAACTCGTAAAAAAAGACGATATCATCTGCAAATGCAGTTGAAACACCATTCAATTTAATTTTGAAAATTGAATTGATATATATTAAGAAAAACAAAGGGCCGAGTACAGATCCTTGAGGAACTCCGTTTTTTAAATCTCTCTGTTCACTCAACACTCCTTTCACATTGACTCTCTGTTTCCTATTATTTAAGTATGATTGAAGCCATTTAAAAATATTTCCACGAAAGCCAGCATTATACAGCTTGGTGAGCAAAAGATCATGGTTAACTAAATCAAAAGCTTTAGTCATGTCAATAAACAGACCCATAGTAGATTTATTTTTATTTAAGCCTCCATATAGTTGACTGCAAACTCTTAAAATGGCATCTTCAGTTGATAAACCTGCTCTGAACCCAAATTGGTTGTCACAAAAAAAGTTAAACTTTTTAAGGAATGAAACAAAGCGGACTTTAATAAGCTTTTCAAAAATTTTAGCAAAAGTTGAAAGAAGTGAAATTGGCCTATAGTCAGAAAAATTTTTTTTATTACCTTTCTTAAAAAGTGGTATAACTTCTGCATTTTTAAGGTGTTCGGGAAAACAACCTACTTCAACACTTCTGTTGAATATAAAGGCTAAAACATCAACGATATACCAGGCAACATTTTTCAGTAAAATACACGAAACACCATCACTGCTGCATGAATTTTTACTTTTTAATGATGAAATAACATTGTAAACTTCTCTTGGAGTGATCGCATCAAAAACAAAAGTGTTTGGTTGAATATCTTCAACAAGTATATCCGAAGACTAAACAATTGCAGTAAGAACATTGTTCGACATCTGGTTGCAGTTTTTCTGAGATTTCAGTAAAATACTTATTAAATGTATCGGAAAATACGACTAGAATCATTTTCCATAACTCCCTCGATTTCAATAGCATCAATTTCAACACTATTCCTACTTTTTCCTAAAATGGTGTCCACCACCCTCCATTCTTCTTTAACATTACCTTGAGCTTCCGTAAACAAACCAATGTAGTAATTGTTACGAGTATCTTCGATTTCTTTTTTGACTTTCTTACACAATGTATCATAATATTTTTTTAAGCTTGTATTGTTAACATGTTTTTTTAACTTTTTACTTAACTCATTCTTTTTCCGAATTTTATTAAGAAGGCTATTAGTAATCCAAGGTTTCAAATGTTTATTGATACTTTTTAGCCTACGTTTGTACGTACAATACTTAATATGTTCTTGAAAAACGAAAAGAAATTTATTGAAAGCTTCGGAAGGATTACTTTCTGAATAGACCTGATCCCAAAATTCAAGGGTTAAATTTTCTTTCAATAAAACAAAATCAACACAACTTTTCACTATACCCGGTGTAGGGTTTAAACATTTTAAACGGTTGCAATCATAGCAGTAATTTAAGGCAATCATAGAATGGTCTGTAATTTTTAAATCGAAGACTCTGCCTCTGAAAATGGTTTTATTATTTTTATGTGATCGTAAGAAGATATGATCAATACAACTCTTAGAACAATCAGTCACACGGGTAGGCTCGTTAACCAAACTCTTAAGACCTTGAGAAGCCATTGCAAACAAGTAATTCTCAGTATCTCTGTGAGATATATTAAGAATATCAATATTGATATCTCCTAAGATGATTAAGTTTTTTGCCGAATTATCATTTAAAACATTGCTAAGTTCCTCAATAAAAACACTTTTCGCAAAACCATGAAGTCTGTAAATGCACAACAATGTGTAATCATTATTATCAACGACCAAAGATATTTTAGTTATATCTGCACTAGACATTTTTAAAAAAGAGCAATCGCACACAAAACCACTTCTTACATAAACAGCTACACCTCCAGCAGAATACGATTCATTGCAATTACCAAAAAGAGTGTAACCAGGAATATTATACATGCTAAGTTCATTTTCGTAAATCCAAATTTCACTTAAAACTAAAACAATAGGTAAACTATTCAACGACTCAATATGTGCTAAAAAAGAATCAAAATTTTTTCTCATACTACGTATGTTTTGATGTAAACAAAAACAAAATTCAACTGGATATTCGCATGCATTAGAAATTGAAGGTGAGAAAGAGTTAGTTACATTCATAATTTACCTAAATCAGCAGTGCAATTAATTCTTATAAAGTTGTCACCCTCTTTCTTTCGCATGCAAACTGTCCCATTTCTCGTCCACACATATTTGTACCCTTTTGTTGTCATCAACGATCTTGCAGCATTATATATTTGCCTTGTTTCGTAAGTTAAGCACTCATTTATGAACATCTTATCCGATCTTCCTCCTGGGCTGATTATGTTGGTGGTAAGCTGCTCTCTTTTCTCTCTCTTAGCTTTCATTATTTTTTCCTTGCATAGGTGAGACACAAATTTAACATGCAGAATATTTGTGCTAGTCGCTTTGCCGTTTGGTGCTGGTTTGTTTGGTTTTATTCTCTTAAAATAACATTTGTCAATGTCGTTTTCGGTTACAATAAGCTTTAAACCTTCACGAAATATTTTAAGAGCAGCATCAGTGGGAGAACACGGTATATTTGCATTGATAGAAGGAACGTTAAATATCTCTATACTGTTAATGACTAGCTGCTGTTCCAGGTTGTTGACCTTTCTTTCGAGATAACTAATTCTTTTTTCGTATTCTACATTTTTCTCGAGAAGCGCATTGTATTGTTTTTGCTGGTTCGTTTCTATTGCAACAACTTTCTCATAAATCATCGCCAGTGTTATTGGAACATCATCAGGTTGTTTATTCGTAAATGTTGATGGAAGAGCATTTGTTACTTGCTTGGATACCTTGTATGTAGTCGGTTTTATCGTAGCAGCAGCAGGCGATGTAAGTGGATGACAATGCGAGTCTGTGGTGTTATTTGTAGGAGTTGGTTTAGAAAAAGAATCTCTTCTTTTGCTGGCGCAAGGCTGGCACCTCCAAACAGATTTATTTTTCCTCATATAGTCAAGGTCGATTATGGTTAATTTCACACAACTACCGTGAAAAAACTTTTCACAATCCCCGCACCCCACTTTAGGGTCAGATCTTTCAACCTTTGACTGGCAAATTTGGCAAGACATTATAGATTATAAAGTATGTAAGTACAATGAAACTACTATAGTGAAATATAAGCTCACGACACGAGTGCACCCCACAACGTTTGTCGGTCTTGCGGGTTGTGTTCTGCGCCTTCTGAATAGATCGTGTAATGCCGATTCTGAATTGTGGCAAGTAGAGGGAACCTGGACGGTTTGTCTGGTGTCTCCGTGATGGTCGGCCATTTTGAATTTTTTGTACTTGGTTTGGGTTCTACGGGGAAAATTTTGAGGTCTCTCACATGAGCGCGTATATTAACAGCTGGCCCTTTGTCTATCCCTTTCTTTCGTAGGGCTACACTTACCGGAGATAGAATTTTTGTAACCTCATACGGTCCGTCGTATTGTGGGGTTAATTTGTCTTTAAAAAAATTTTCTCTGGAGGACAATACTCGTGTACGCTTATAAACTTGTTCTCCTTCTTGCGGTTGCCACGGGCGGCGGCGGAGGTTATAATGCTTAGCTGGCGTTACTGTACGGGCACACAGTGTGTCGGTACTTCTTTGAGTTTGGTCTCTCCAACATGGTACTTCGTCTCCAACTAACGTCAGCTTACACCCGGCTTTGTCCAGCAAATCCATACCCAATATGGCATCATTGGCAAGAGTAGGCATATACATTGCTTCTCCAGACAGTTTTTGTCCATTAAAACTGAAGTGGATGGTGTAATGCTCCGAAGTGTATGCTGAACGTCCATCGGCTAACTCAATGACATGAGCGTGATCTCGTGCGGGCATTCCCATCCTACGGCGTTCTTCGCGCAAGTCTTTCCCAACAAACGAACGGGTAGAACCTGTGTCAACCAGCGCGTTGTATGTGCGACTCGGGGTTTTGATTGGCACAAACAAACGGGGGTCGTCCATGGTAGGCGATCGAGCGGCTACAACCGGGCTGTGGTGGCACGGACAATCCTTTGTCAGGCGGCCATCTTCGCCACAAAAGGAGCAAAACAGGCGGAACGGACGGCGGTACTTGTTCTTGCTATGTCCCCTCTGTTTACACTGCCAACAATGTATTGCGCGGTCGTACGGTGTGCTTGGATGTAGAGGCTGAGTGGAAGGTACTAATGCATTACGGTTCCGTGGATTTGACTGCGGTTGTATTTGAATGCGAGGGATCGGTACGGTGTTGAACGTCTGGGGCACGGTAGAGCGAACGGTTCGGTCTTCTTGCCGGATGAACTCATATTCATCCGCCAACTCCATCAACTCAGTTGTCGATCTGCCATCAAACGTAGCAACACGCGCCGCTCTTAGTTGTCCGATAAACTCTCCTGTGCCTCTTCCCATAACCCAATTAATTAAAATCAAAATAAAGAAATAAGCAAAAAAAAAAAAAAAAATAATAATTAAAATTCTCCAACCCAAAACAAATCAATAATAAAACTAAAATTCCTCCAGCCGCGCCGCGAGAAAAAAAAAATTCTTGTGCAAATCTACTCAGTGCTGTCACAGGGAAAAAAAAAATAAAGGAAAAAAAGCCACACATTAACAAAAACAATAGCCCTAACACAAAGTGCGTTACCTAGTACATCGTCTCCTCCCCCACATCACTCTCGCAGTCCCAGTGACTGCACACATTTCTTCGATTTGATAATCTCTTATCTTATCTAGGCAGTGTGTGCAGTCAATGAGGCTGTGGGTTTGTTAGGCGGATAGTCAATCAACGGTGTTGATCCCGTTGGTGAACTAAAGTCAAGTTGCTAGCTGGGCATAACACCGCTAGTAATTTGATTTTGTTTTCTAATAGGATATACACTTGTTGATTAGACTTAGTAAGCGTCTACGTTTGATATTTTGTTTTGTGTATTTTTGTGAGTTGTAATGTCGGGTAGATTTCGGGTCGATTTTAGCAACATTAGGGGGCTAAGATCGAATTTCTTTGCTGTGTACGCTCACACTGCAAAATGCAGGCCAGCTGTTTTGGCACTAAGTGAAACACAGGTGGGTGTTGGTTCTGATCCCTCAGAGTTCAACCTGCCTGGTTATAGCTTAGTGCCTTTATTCTTTTCCTCCCATGGCCTCGCCGTTTATGTTCGAAATGATATTGCTTACCAGCTTCTACCACAATACGGCCTTTGTTCTAATACGAACTTTAATTTCATGTGGTTAAAATTCACCGTCCGTAAGCATATCATTCACTATTGTTTTATTTATAGAAGCCCCAATTTAGATAGCAATTCAACCTCCAACGAGTTTGATGCGCTATCTGACTCCATAATAAGAATTGTTTCCCTTTATCCTCACACTGAAATCGCAATTGCGGGCGATTTCAATGTACACAATTCTGGTTGGCTTCGACATTCTGGCCAGACAACACCCGAAGGAAAATGTGTTGAGATCTTCGCTGAGTTTAACGAATTAACTCAACTTGTTGATGAGCCCACTCGGGTTCCTGATATTGAAGGCCATGCGGCCAACACTCTTGACTTATTTCTCACTTCTCACCCCGAAAAATACAGGGTTGTAGTATCATCTCCTTTAGGCACATCGGACCATTGTGTCATATCGGTAGATTTTTCACTTTCCGTCACGGTAAAAAAAGATAAAGTCCCTAAAAGAACTGTGTGGCAATACGAGAAAGCCAATTGGGACGGCCTGAATAATTTCTTTCGAAATTTTAATTGGTCATTGTGCTTTCTCGACGGAAACGTTGACGCATCAGCTGATATGATATCTAACGTAATTCTCAACGGCATGAGAAATTTTGTTCCTCACAGAACAAAAAGTATCATCCCCAAAGAGAATTCGTGGTTTGATTCAAGCTGCAAAGAGGCGATTAGGGATAGAGAAAGTAGTTTTCGAAAATTTAAAGGCAACCCTACAGTAGAAAATCGAAATTTGTTCAAACGGGCCAGAAATATCTGTAATGCTCATATACAAAAGGCCAAGTTCTTACATGACCAAAAAGTAAGGCAAAAAATACTATTGTGTCCAAAAGGAAGCAAAAACTTTTGGTCTTTTGTTAAGAACGTTAAGAACTCGACCACGTCATCGGTCCCAACGCTCGTCTTCAATGACTCTCCGTATGTCAGCTCCGTCGACAAAGCCAATTTGCTGGCAGCTCAATTTGCTGCCAACTCGACACTTCCTTATAGCATATTGGCTCCACCTGAGCTCGAGTCTGCAAATTCTTTGATGAAACAGATATTTTTTCGAACTCGCTCGGTTGCGAGAGTCCTCAAAGATCTCAACATACATAAATCCGCTGGTCCAGATGGTATCCCCGCCGTTATTCTGAAGAGGTGTTCTTCTACGCTGGCAAAACCACTGCGTAAACTTTTCCATCTTTCCTATTCTGCTGGGATTTTTCCGAGCAGATGGAAAACTGCATTTGTCCAGCCGGTCCCTAAAAAAGGCGAATCTTCCTCCCCTTCCAATTACCGTCCAATTGCACTAACGTCCCTTCTTTCCAAGGTCATGGAAACGTTGATAAACCGTCAACTTATGAAATATCTTGAAGAACGAAAGCTTCTTAATGACCGTCAGTACGGCTTTCGTAGCAAACGGTCCACTGGTGATTTGATGGCTTATCTCACCGAAAAGTGGAACCAATCTTTACATTGTTTTGGAGAAAGTAAGATTATTGCGCTTGATATTTCTAAAGCATTTGATAGAGTTTGGCATCAGGCTCTTTTATCGAAAATGCGTGCTTTTGGTATCGATGAGTCTCTTCTTCGTTGGATTAGAAATTACCTTTCCGACCGTTCAATACAAGTTGTGTTGGATGGCTTCAAGTCTGATACCCACTTCATAAATGCTGGTGTGCCCCAGGGCTCCGTTTTGTCTCCGACTCTCTTCCTCATTTTCATTAATGATCTCTTGTCTGAAACTTCTAATCCTCTTAACTGTTTTGCTGACGAATCGACCCTCAGCTTTTCATATTCGTTTCCAAATTCACGTCCCTGCTCTTCGGATGTGGAATTGGAACGGTTGCGTATGATAAGCTCATTGAATTCTGACCTTGACAGCATTGTTGCATGGGGTCTTATGAACCGAGTAGAATTCAATGCTTCGAAAACTCAATGCTGTCTCTTGTCGTTGAAGCTCAACATTCCCCCATTGCCATTATCCATGAATGGTACCTGCATCGAAGAAACCGAAAAGCTGTCAGTACTTGGTATGTGTGTAAACGATGATCTTCGTTGGAACGACCACATATTTGAAGTCGCCAAAAACGCTGCTAAATGCTTAGGTTTCTTGAGACGATGCAGGAAATTCTTCACCCCTTCTGATCTGGCTACAATTTATAAGGCCTTCATCCGCCCTAAACTGGAGTATAACTCCCATATCTGGTCAGGTGCCGCTCAAACATCTTTGCATCTGCTTGATAGGGTACAAAATAGAGCGTTAAAATTGATAGGTGATAGTTCAATCGTAGAATCGATTGATTCTCTTGAACATCGACGAAACGTTACCTGTCTCACTCTCTTTTATCGCTTCTTCTATAAACAGTGCTCTAGTGAAATAGCCAGTTGCATTCCTCCCCTGAAACAATTTAGCCGCAACACCCGCCTCGCTAGGAATGCTCATCAGTTTTACCTTGAGCCCAACTTCGGGCGTACAGTCAAGTATAGAGATTCATATTTTAGTCGCACCACCCGAATGTGGAATGCTCTACCTGGCCCTGTTTTTCCCCTGCATTACGATTCACAAAGGTTCAAAAGCAACGTGCATCGATGTCTCCTTTCAAATCCTCTCCTATTTTCCTAAATACTCGCACTGTGTTTAATAACATTATAAGGGTAGTCATAACCCCATGATGTGCGCGTTAATTATAAAAAAAAAAAAAAAAAACCTCTAACGTAGCAATTCGGTCGATATTATCAGCGTAGATTCGGTCGATATTATCGGCGACCGTCATACGAGGATGTTGCCGGATTAAATATAGGAATGCCCGGATGTAGTCTTTGGCCTTTTCACGTGGGCCTTGATATTTCCTCATGATCTCGTCCTCGAGCTTGTGGTAGTATCTGGCCGGTAGAAAATACTGGATGAACGAGTGTCGGAATGTTTGGCAATCGTGGAAGTTTTCACGGTTGATGCGTAGCCATTCCAGAGCGGAACCTCTGAAAATTTCGGGGAGGATACGCACCATATTATTCATAGGGAGTTCATAGCATTGCGCTAATTCCTCAACCCTTTCTAAAAACTCCAGTGGCTTGGCAGTGGAATCAAACCGAAGACCCCACCTTCGTACGTTTACTCTGCGAGTGGTTGTTGGACCAGATGGCGGGATCTCCAACCCCACCACTAATTTGGGATCTCGACGAGCTGCGGGTTGCGTTCTGTGCCTTCTGAATAGATCGTGTAATGCTGATTCTGAATTGTGGCAAGTAGGGGGAACCTGGACGGTTTGTCTGGTGTCTCCGTGATGGTCGGCCATTTTTTCGTAGACGGGGTTCGTTTTTCGAGGTCTGGTTTCTCCTTGCCTGCTGGCATCAGAATGAATGTGATCGGACCGGTTTTTTCCTTCTTTTTTTCTGGTGCAGGTGGTAGCGCTTGTGCGAAGAGACGACCTTTGCTGACGGCGACTGGTTTACGACTGACACCGGCGGACGAATTTAATTTAATTGAATTTTTTGTACTTGGTTTGGGTTCTACGGGGAAAATTTTGAGGTCTCTCACATGAGCGCGGATATTAACAGCTGGCCCTTTGTTTATCAGTTTCTTTCGTAGGGCGACACTTACCGGAGATAGAATTTTTGTAACCTCATACGGTCCGTCGTATTGTGGGGTTAATTTGTCTTTAAAAAAATTTTCTCTGGAGGACAATACTCGTGTACGCTTATAAATTTGTTCTCCTTCTTGCGGTTGACACGGGCGGCGGCGGAGGTTATAATGCTTAGCTGGCGTTACTGTACGGGCACACAGTGTGTCGGTACTTCTTTGAGTTTGGTCTCTCCAACATGGTACTTCGTCTCCACCTAACGTCAGCTTACAACCGGCTCTGCCTAGCAAATTCATACCCAATATGGCATCCTCGGCAAGAGTAGGCATATACATTGCTTCTCCTGACAGTGTTTGTCCATTAAAACTGAAGTGGATGGTGTAATGCTCCGAAGTGTATGCTGAACGTCCATCGGCTAACTCAATGACATGAGCGTGATCTCGTGCGGGCATTCCCATCCTACGGCATTCTTCGCGCAAGTCTTTCCCAACAAACGAACGGGTAGAACCTGTGTCAACCAGCGCGTTGTATGTGCGACTCGGGGTTTTGATTGGCACAAACAAACGGGGGTCGTCCATGGTAGGCGATCGAGCGGCTGCAACCGGGCTGCGGTGGCACGGACAATCCTTTGTCAGGCGACCATCTTCGCCACAAAAGGAGCAAAATTGGCAGAACGGACGGCGGTACTTGTTGTTATGTCCCCTCTGTTCACACTGCCAACAATGTGTTGCGCGGTAGTACGGTGTGCTTGGATATAGAGGCTGAGTGGAAGGTACTAATGCATTGCGGTTCCGTGTATTTGACTGCGGTTGTATTTGAATGCGAGGGATCGGTACGGTGTTGAACGTCTGGGGCACGGTAGAGCGAACGGTTCGGTCTTCTTGCCGGATGAACTCATATTCATCCGCCAACTCCATCAACTCCTCTAACGTAGCAATTCGGTCGATATTATCAGCGTAGATTCGGTCGATATTATCGGCGACCGTCATACGAGGATGTTGCCGGATTAAATATAAGAATGCCCGGATGTAGTCTTTGGCCTTTTCACGTGGGCCTTGATGTTTCCTCATGATCTCGTCCTCGAGCTTGTGGTAGTATCTGTCCGGTAGAAAAACTGGATGAACGAGTGTCGGAATGTTTGCCAGTCGTGGAAGTTTTCACGGTTGATGCGTAGCCATTCCAGAGCGGAACCTCTGAAAATTTCGGGGAGGATACGCACCATATTATTCATGGGGAGTTCATAGCATTGCGCTAATTCCTCAACCCTTTCTAAAATTTCCAGTGGCTTGGCAGTGGAATCAAACCGAAGACCCCACCTTCGTACGACATTCATCAGCTCAGCCTCACAACTAAGGGGAAAGCGGTGCGGGAACTGGGGGCCTGGTAGATTACTATAAGCAATCTCAGTGTCGGGGTGACGTCCGGTCGGAGGGGCGGAAGTGGCGCGTTCAAACTATTGCGGGGTAGGACGTGGCCGTGACACCATTTGTGACGCCGACGTCCCTGGAAGCTGTAATGCTGGTACTTGGAGACTAGACTGGTATATTAGTTGCTTAGCATCCGCGTTTAATGATGCGTTGTTTCCTTGGTCGGTATTAATCTCGTCGTCTGCGTCGCTGCGGGCTTCAATTTTCTGTTCCCTGTCTTCACACAAGTTCTGCGTCGATTTATGCATCCGTAACTCC
Source organism: Melanostoma scalare (assembly GCA_949752695.1). NCBI lineage: Eukaryota > Metazoa > Arthropoda > Insecta > Diptera > Syrphidae > Melanostoma > Melanostoma scalare. Next base: position 105,655,739 of record OX456984.1, on the reverse strand, counting down.
ATTAGATGTTGGCTTAGTCGTTGACGTAGTTCACGCACGTTGCCTTTAGTGTTTTGTCTCCGTGAACTCAGTGTCTCGATGAGTTCAGGTTTCTTTAAGAAATAAATAAACCCGAGGTGCCGGTACGGGCTTGATCCTTCTGGTCGGAAGAGTGGTCGGACAGATCAGGATCTTTGCCGATATTCGACATGTCGGGATTTGGGTATTCGGAATTGGTCGGTTTCGGAATCGGTCGGTGGACGATGCGTTGGTTTGGTGTTCTGGTGGTGGGCTCAGTGGAAAACCCCGGCTGCTTGTTTGCTGAATCCGGTTTTTCCATAAGTCAGTTGCCTTGGCCTTGATGTCGCGGAGCATTGCCATGTGGTCCTCGATCGGCGGTGGGGGTCGGATTGGGTGAGCTCCCGGTCTGTCGCTCCCCTTGACGTTTACTCTGCGAGTGGTTGTTGGACCAGATGGCGGGATCTCCAACCCCAGGGGGTGCAGGGGGTTGGGGTCTTGCGGGTTGTGTTCTGCGCCTTCTGAATGGATCGTGTAATGCCGATTCTGAATTGTGGCAAGTAGAGGGAAACTGGACGGTTTGTCTGGTGTCTCCGTGATGGTCGGCCATTTTTTTCGTAGACGGGGTTCGTTTTTCGAGGTCTGGTTTCTCCTTGCCTGCTGGCCTAAGAATGAATGTGATCGGACCGGTTTGTTCCTTCTTTTTTTCTGGTGCAGGTGGTAGTGCTTGTGTGAAGAGACGACCTTTGCTGACGGCTACTGGTTTATGACTGACACCGGCGGATGAATTTAATTTAATTGAATTTTTTGTACTTGGTTTGGGTTCTACGGGGAAAATTTTGAGGTCTCTCACATGAGCGCGGATATTAACAGCTGGCCCTTTGTTTATCCCTTTCTTTCGCAGGGCTACACTTACCGGAGATAGAATTTTTGTAACTTCATACGGTCCGTCGTATTGTGGGGTTAATTTGTCTTGAAAAAAATTTTCTCTGGAGGACAATACTCGTGTACGCTTATAAACTTGTTCTCCTTCTTGCGGCTGCCACGGGCGGCGGCGGAGGTTATAATGCTTAGCTGGCGTTACTGTACGGGCACACAGTGTGTCGGTACTTCTTTGAGTTTGGTCTCTCCAACATGGTACTTCGTCTCCACCTAACGTCAGCTTACACCCGGCTTTGCCTAGCAAATCCATGCCCAATATGGCATCCTCGGAAAGGGTAGGCATATACATTGCTTCTCCAGACAGTGTTTGTCCATTAAAACTGAAGTGGATGGTGTAATGCTCCGAAGTGTATGCTGAACGTCCATCGGCTAACTCAATGACATGAGCGTGATCTCGTGCGGGCATTCCCATCCTACGGCATTCTTCGCGCAAGTCTTTCCCAACAAACGAACGGGTAGAACCTGTGTCAACCAGCGCGTTGTATGTGCGACTCGGAGTTTTGATTGGCACAAACAAACGGGGGTCGTCCATGGTAGGCGATCGAGCGGCTGCAACCGGGCTGCGGTGGCACGGACAATCCTTTGTCAGGCGACCATCTTCGCCACAAAAGGAGCAAAATAGGCAGAACGGACGGCGGTACTTGTTGTTATGTCCCCTCTGTTCACACTGCCAACAATGTGTTGCGCGGTAGTACGGTGTGCTTGGATATAGAGGCTGAGTGGAAGGTACTAATGCATTGCGGTTCCGTGTATTTGACTGCGGTTGTATTTGAATGCGAGGGATCGGTACGGTGTTGAACGTCTGGGGCACGGTAGAGCGAACGGTTCGGTCTTCTTGCCGGATGAACTCATATTCATCCGCCAACTCCATCAACTCCTCTAACGTAGCAATTCGGTCGATATTATCAGCGTAGATTCGGTCGATATTATCGGCGACCGTCATACGAGGATGTTGCCGGATTAAATATAAGAATGCCCGGATGTAGTCTTTGGCCTTTTCACGTGGGCCTTGATGTTTCCTCATGATCTCGTCCTCGAGCTTGTGGTAGTATCTGTCCGGTAGAAAATACTGGATGAACGAGTGTCGGAATGTTTGCCAGTCGTGGAAGTTTTCACGGTTGATGCGTAGCCATTCCAGAGCGGAACCTTTGAAAATTTCGGGGAGGATACGCACCATATTATTCATGGGGAGTTCATAGCATTGCGCTAATTCCTCAACCCTTTCAACCCCTCCAACCCCTCAGCTCAGCCTCACAACTAAGGGGAAAGCGGTGCGGGAACTGGGGGCCTGGTAGATTACTATAAGCAATCTCAGTGTCGGGGTGACGGCCGGTCGGAGGGGCGGAAGTGGCGCGTTCAAACTGTTGCGGGGTAGGACGTGGCCGTGACACCATTTGTGACGCCGACGTCCCTGGAAGCTGTAATGCTGGTACTTGGAGACTAGACTGGTATATTAGTTGCTTAGCATCCGCGTTTAATGATGCGTTGTTTCCTTGGTCGGTATTAATCTCGTCGTCTGCGTCGCTGCGGGCTTCAATTTTCTGTTCCCTGTCTTCACACAAGTTCTGCGTCGATTTATGCATCCGTAACTCCATTAGATGTTGGCTTAGTCGTTGACGTAGTTCACGCACGTTGCCTTTAGTGTTTTGTCTCCGTGAACTCAGTGTCTCGATGAGTTCAGGTTTCTTTAAGAAATAAATAAACCCGAGGTGCCGGTACGGGCTTGATCCTTCTGGTCGGAAGAGTGGTCGGACAGATCAGGATCTTTGCCGATATTCGACATGTCGGGATTTGGGTATTCGGAATTGGTCGGTTTCGGAATCGGTCGGTGGACGATGCGTTGGTTTGGTGTTCTGGTGGTGGGCTCAGTGGAAAACCCCGGCTGCTTGTTTGCTGAATCCGGTTTTTCCATAAGTCAGTTGCCTTGGCCTTGATGTCGCGGAGCATTGCCATGTGGTCCTCGATCGGCGGTGGGGGTCGGATTGGGTGAGCTCCCGGTCTGTCGCTCCCCTTGACGTTTACTCTGCGAGTGGTTGTTGGACCAGATGGCGGGATCTCCAACCCCAGGGGGTGCAGGGGGTTGGGGTCCTTGCGGGTTGTGTTCTGCGCCTTCTGAATTAATCGTGTAATGCCGATTTTGAATTGTGGCAAGTAGAGGGAAACTGGACGGTTTGTCTGGTGTCTCCGTGATGGTCGGCCATTTTTTTCGTAGACGGGGTTCGTTTTTCGAGGTCTGGTTTCTCCTTGCCTGCTGGCATAAGAATGAATGTGATCGGACCGGTTTGTTCCTTCTTTTTTTCTGGTGCAGGTGGTAGTGCTTGTGTGAAGAGACGACCTTTGCTGACGGCGACTGGTTTATGACTGACACCGGCGGATGAATTTAATTTAATTGAATTTTTTGTACTTGGTTTGGGTTCTACGGGGAAAATTTTGAGGTCTCTCACATGAGCGCGGATATTAACAGCTGGCCCTTTGTTTATCCCTTTCTTTCGCAGGGCTACACTTACCGGAGATAGAATTTTTGTAACCTCATACGGTCCGTCGTATTGTGGGGTTAATTTGTCTTGAAAAAAATTTTCTCTGGAGGACAATACTCGTGTACGCTTATAAACTTGTTCTCCTTCTTGCGGCTGCCACGGGCGGCGGCGGAGGTTATAATGCTTAGCTGGCGTTACTGTACGGGCACACAGTGTGTCGGTACTTCTTTGAGTTTGGTCTCTCCAACATGGTACTTCGTCTCCACCTAACGTCAGCTTACACCCGGCTTTGCCTAGCAAATCCATGCCCAATATGGCATCCTCGGAAAGGGTAGGCATATACATTGCTTCTCCAGACAGTGTTTGTCCATTAAAACTGAAGTGGATGGTGTAATGCTCCGAAGTGTATGCTGAACGTCCATCGGCTAACTCAATGACATGAGCGTGATCTCGTGCGGGCATTCCCATCCTACGGCATTCTTCGCGCAAGTCTTTCCCAACAAACGAACGGGTAGAACCTGTGTCAACCAGCGCGTTGTATGTGCGACTCGGAGTTTTGATTGGCACAAACAAACGGGGGTCGTCCATGGTAGGCGATCGAGCGGCTGCAACCGGGCTGCGGTGGCACGGACAATCCTTTGTCAGGCGACCATCTTCGCCACAAAAGTAGCAAAATAGGCGGAACGGACGGCGGTACTTGTTGTTATGTCCCCTCTGTTTACACTGCCAACAATGTGTTGCGCGGTCGTACGGTGTGCTTGGATATAGAGGCTGAGTGGAAGGTACCAATGCATTGCGGTTCCGTGGATTTGACTGCGGTTGTATTTGAATGCGAGGGATCGGTACGGTGTTGAACGTCTGGGGCACGGTAGAACGAACGGTTCGGTCTTCTTGCCGGATGAACTCATATTCATCCGCCAACTCCATCAACTCCTCTAACGTAGCAATTCGGTCGATATTATCAGCGTAGATTCGGTCGATATTATCGGCGACCGTCATACGAGGATGTTGCCGGATTAAATATAAGAATGCCCGGATGTAGTCTTTGGCCTTTTCACGTGGGCCTTGATGTTTCCTCATGATCTCGTCCTCGAGCTTGTGGTAGTATCTGGCCGGTAGAAAATACTGGATGAATGAGTGTCGGAATGTTTGCCAGCCGTGGAAGTTTTCACGGTTGATGCGTAGCCATTCCAGAGCGGAACCTCTGAAAATTTCGGGGAGGATACGCATCATATTATTCATGGGGAGTTCATAGCATTGCGCTAATTCCTCAACCCTTTCTAAAAACTCCAGTGGCTTGGCAGTGGAATCAAACCGAAGACCCCACCTTCGTACGACATTCATCAGCTCAGCCTCACAACTAAGGGGAAAGCGGTGCGGGAACTGGGGGCCTGGTAGATTACTATAAGCAATCTCAGTGTCGGGGTGACGGCCGGTCGGAGGGGCGGAAGTGGCGCGTTCAAACTGTTGCGGGGTAGGACGTGGCCGTGACACCATTTGTGACGCCGACGTCCCTGGAAGCTGTAATGCTGGTACTTGGAGACTAGACTGGTATATTAGTTGCTTAGCATCCGCGTTTAATGATGCGTTGTTTCCTTGGTCGGTATTAATCTCGTCGTCTGCGTCGCTGCGGGCTTCAATTTTCTGCTCCCACTCTTCACACAAGTTCTGCGTCGATTTATGCATCCGTAACTCCTTTAGATGTTGGCTTAGTCGTTGACGTAGTTCACGCACGTTGCCTTTAGTGTTTTGTCTCCGTGAACTCAGTGTCTCGATGAGTTCAGGTTTCTTTAAGAAATAAATAAACCCGAGGTGCCGGTACGGGCTTGATCCTTCTTCGGAGCGGTCGGAAGAGTGGTCGGACAGATCAGGATCCTTACCGATATTCGACATGTCGGGATTTGGGTATTCGGAATTGGTCGGTTTCGGAATCGGTCAGTGGACGATGCGTTGGTTTGGTGTTCTGGTGGTGGGCTCAGTGGAAAACCCCGGCTGCTTGTTTGCTGAATCCGGTTTTTCCATAAGTCAGCTGCCTTGCCCTTGATGTCGCGGACCATTGCCATGTGGTCCTCGATCGGCGGTGGGGGTCGGACTGGGTGAGCTCCCGGTCTGTCGCTCCCCTTGACGTTTACTCTGCGAGTGGTTGTTGGACCAGATGGCGGGATCTCCAACCCCATTACTAATTTGGGATCTCGACGAGCAGGGGGTTGGGGTCTTGCGGGTTGTGTTCTGCGCCTTCTGAATGGATCGTGTAATGCCGATTCTGAATTGTGGCAAGTAGAGGGAACCTGGACGGTTTGTCTGGTGTCTCCGTGATGGTCGGCCATTTTTTTCGTAGACGGGGTTCGTTTTTAGAGGTCTGGTTTCTCCTTACCTGCTGGCATAAGAATGAATGTGATCGGATCGGTTTCTTCCTTCTTTTTTTCTGGTGCAAGTGGTAGCGCTTGTGCGAAGAGACGACCTTTGCTGACGGCGACTGGTTTACGACTGACACCGGCGGACGAATTTAATTTAATGGAATTTTTTGTACTTGGTTTGGGTTCTACGGGGAAAATTTTGAGGTCTCTCACATGAGCGCGGATATTAACAGCTGGCCCTTTGTTTATCCCTTTCTTTCGTAGGGCTTCACTTACCGGAGATAGAATTTTTGTAACCTCATACGGTCCGTCGTATTGTGGGGTTAATTTGTCTTTAAAAAAATTTTCTCTGGAGGACAATACTCGTGTACGCTTATAAACTTGTTCTCCTTCTTGCGGTTGCCACGGGCGGCGGCGGAGGTTAAAATGCTTAGCTGGCATTCCTTTTTTTTTTTATAATCAACGCGCACATCAAGGGGTTATGAATACCCTTATAATGTTGTTAAACACAGTGCGAGCATTTAGGAAAATAGGAGAGGATTTGAAAGGAGACACCGATGCACGTTGCTTTTGAATCTTTGCGAATCATAATGAAGGGGAAATACAGAGCCAGGTAAAGCATTCCACATTCGGGTTGTGCGACTGAAATACGAATCTCTATACTTGACTGTACGTCCGAAGTTGGGCTCAAGGTAAAACTGATGAACATTCCTAGCGAGGCGGGTGTTGCGGCTAAATTGTTTCAGGGGAGGAATGCAACTGGCTACTTCACTAGAGCACTGCTTGTGAAAAAGCGATAAAAGAGAGTGAGACAGGCAACGTTTCGACGATGTTCAAGAAAATCAATTGATTCTACGATTGAACTATCACCTATCAATTTTAACGCTCTATTTTGTACCCTATCAAGGAGGTGCAAAGATGTTTGAGAAGCACCTGACCAGATATTGGAGTTATACTCCAGTTTTGGGCGGATGAAGGCCTTATAAATTGTAGCCAGATCAGAAGGGGTGAATAATTTCCTGCATCGTCTCAAGAAGCCTAAGCATTTAGCAGCGTTTTTGGGCGACTCCAAATATGTGGTCATTCCAACGAAGATCATCGTTTACACACATACCAAGTACTGACAGCTTTTCGGTTTCTTCGATGCAGGTACCATTCATGGATAATGGCAATGGGGGAATATTAAGCTTCAACGACAAGAGGCAGCATTGAGTTTTCGAAGCATTGAATTCTACTCGGTTCATAAGACCCCATGCAACAATGCTGTCAAGGTCAGAATTCAATGTGCTAATCATACGCAACCGTTCCAGTTCCACATCCGAAGAGCAGGGACGTGAATTTGGAAACGAATATGAAAAGCTGAGGGTCGAGTCGTCAGCAAAACAGTTAAGTGGATTAGAAGTTTCAGACAAGAGATCATTAATGAAAATGAGGAAGAGAGTCGGAGACAGAACGGAGCTCTGGGGCACACAAGCATTTATGAAGTGGGTATCAGACCTGAAGCCATCCAACACAACTTGTATTGAACGGTCGGAAAGGTAGTTTCTAATCCAACGAAGAAGAGACTCATCGATACAGTTTTCGCAGTGGTTTTGCCAGCGTAGAAGAACACCTCTTCAGAATAACGGCAGGATACCATCTGGACCAGCGGATTTATGTATGTTGAGATCTTTGAGGACTCTCGCAACCGAGCGAGTTCGAAAAAATATCTGCTTCATCAAAGAATTTGCAGACTCGAGCTCAGGTGGAGCCAATATGCTATGAGGAAGTGTGGAGTTGGCAGCAAATTGACAAAAGACCAAAAGTTTTTGCTTCCTTTTGGACACAACAGTATTTTTTGCCTTACTTTTTGGTCATGCAAAAACTTGGCCTTTTGTATATGAGCATTACAGATATATCTGGCCCGTTTGAACAAATTTCGATTTTCTACTGTAGGGTTGCCTTTAAATTTTCGAAAACTACTTTCTCTATCCCTAATCGCCTCTTTACAGCTTGAATCAAACCACGAATTCTCTTTGGGGATGATACTTTTTGTTCTGTGAGGAACAAAATTTCTCATGCCGTTGAGAATTACGTTAGATATCATATCAGCTGTTGCATCAACGTTTCCGTCGAGAAAGCACAATGACCAATTAAAATTTCGAAAGAAATTATTCAGGTCGTCCCAATTGGCTTTTTCATATTGCCACACAGTTCTTTTTGGGACTTTATCTTTTTTTACCGTGACGGAAAGCGAAAAATCTACCGATATGACACAATGGTCCGATTTGCCTAAAGGAGATGATACTACAACCCTGTATTTTTCGGGATGAGAAGTGAGAAATAAGTCAAGAGTGTTGGCCGCATGGCCTTCAATATCTGGAACCCGAGTGGGCTTATCAAGAAGTTGAGTTAACTGGTTAAGCTCAGCGAAGATCTCAACACACTTTCCTTCGGGTGTTGTCTGGCCAGAATGTCGAAGCCAACCAGAATTGTGTACATTGAAATCGCCCGCAATTGCGATTTCAGTGTGAGGATATAGGGAAACAATTCTTACTATGGACTCATATAGCGCATCAAACTCTTTAGAGGTCGAATTGCTATCTAAATTGGGGCTTCTGTAAATAAAACAATAGTGAATGATATGCTTACGGACGGTGAATTTTAACCACATGAAATTAAAGTTCGTATTAGAACAGAGGCCGTATTGTGGTAGAAGCTGGTAAGCAATATCATTCCGAATATAAACGGCGAGGCCATGAGAAGAAAGAGAACGGGCACACAGTGTGTCGGTACTTCTTTGAGTTTGGTCTCTCCAACATGGTACTTCGTCTCCACCTAACGTCAGCTTACACCCGGCTTTGCCTAGCAAATCCATACCCAATATGGCATCCTCGGCAAGAGTAGGCATATACATTGCTTCTCCAGACAGTGTTTGCCCATTAAAACTGAAGTGGATGGTGTAGTGCTCCGAAGTGTATGCTGAACGTCCATCGGCAAACTCAATGACATGAGCGTGATCTCGTGCGGGCAATTCCATCCTACGGCATTCTTCGCGCAAGTCTTTCCCAACAAACGAACGGGTAGAACCTGTGTCAACCAGCGCGTTGAATGTGCGATTCGGATTGATTGGCACAAACAAACGGGGTTTGTCCATGGTAGGCGATCGAGCGGCTGTAACCGGGCTACGGTGGCACGGACAATCCTTTGTCAGGCGACCATCTTCGCCACAAAAGGAGCAAAATAGGCGGAACGGACGGCGGTACTTGTTGTTATGTCCCCTCTGTTTACACTGCCAACAATGTGTTGCGCGGTCGTACGGTGTGCTTGGATATAGAGGCTGAGTGGAAGGTACTAATGCATTGCGGTTCCGTGTATTTGACTGCGGTTGTATTTGAATGCGAGGGATCGGTACGGTGTTGAACGTCTGGGGCACGGTAGAGCGAACGGTTCGGTCTTCTTGCCGGATGAACTCATATTCATCCGCCAACTCCATCAACTCCTCTAACGTAGCAATTTGGTCGATATTATCAGCGTAGATTCGGTCGATATTATCGGCGACCGTCATACGAGGATGTTGCCGGATTAAATATAAGAATGCCCGGATGTAGTCTTTGGCCTTTTCAAGTGGGCCTTGATGTTTCCTCATGATCTCGTCCTCGAGCTTGTGGTAGTATCTGGCCGGTAGAAAATACTGGATGAACGAGTGTCGGAATGTTTGCCAGTCGTGGAAGTTTTCACGGTTGATGCGTAGCCATTCCAGAGCGGAACCTCTGAAAATTTCGGGGAGGATACGCACCATATTATTCATGGGGAGTTCATAGCATTGCGCTAATTCCTCAACCCTTTCTAAAAACTCCAGTGGCTTGGCAGTGGAATCAAACCGTAGACCCCACCTTCGTACGACATTCATCAGCTCAGCCTCACAACTAAGGGGAAAGCGGTGCGGGAACTGGGGGCCTGGTAGATTACTATAAGCAATCTCAGTGTCGGGGTGACGGCCGGTCGGAGGGGCGGAAGTGGCGCGTTCAAACTGTTGCGGGGTAGGACGTGGCCGTGACACCATTTGTGACGCCGACGTCCCTGGAAGCTGTAATGCTGGTACTTGGAGACTAGACTGGTATATTGGTTGCTTAGCATCCGCGTTTAATGATGCGTTGTTTCCTTGGTCGGTTAATCTCGTCGTCTGCGTCGTTGCGGGCTTCAATTTTCTGCTCCCACTCCTCACACAAGTTCTGCGTCGATTTTTGCATCCGTAACTCCATTAGATGTTGGCTTAGTCGTTGACGTAGTTCACGCACGTTGCCTTTAGTGTTTTGTCCCCGTGAACTCAGTGTCTCGATGAGTTCAGGTTTCTTTAAGAAATAAATAAACCCGAGGTGCCGGTACGGGCTTGATCCTTCTTCGGAGCGTACGGAAGAGTGGTCGGACAGATCAGGATCTTTACCGATATTCGACATGTCGGGATTCGGGTATTCGGAATTGGTCGGTTTCGGAATCGGTCGGTGGATGATGCGTTGGTTCCAGATCACAGTCGGTCGGTAATTGAACCTTCAGCAAGATACCTGCTCGGGCGCCAATCTGTGATGCTTCTTTATTTCCCAGCTGGGATAGGACTCAGCGGGCCAGGGTCTCTCCCAAGGAAGCCGAAAGACTTGGGATGCGACGGTCCAACTTCTGCACAAAAAGGAGAACTCCGACACGGCAAATGTTTTCTTAATTGAATTCTTTATTATACGGGTTTCAAAAAAGGATCTTACAATGCTTATTGCTTACAATAGCTTTTAGCTATTTCTTTACGTTAATTGCACCCTTCAAATGTTAACAATAATTTTTTTGTTTACGTTAATCGTTTGAAAAGAAATAGAAACTAAATATTAAAGCCTGAAGGACCTGGTTTTTCTTGTTTAGTTTCGCCTTACGTTGAATTTTGTTTATGACGGTATTGGGGCGAAGTTGGTACCGAGCTACGCTGGTCGGAATTGGCATAACCTTTTTGCTGTAGCCTCTGGCGTTTCGGTCGTCCGGTTACGGTGAGCTATACTTTTGGGATAAGAAACAATTAATTAAGTTTAATAGACCTCACAAAATAGTGCCCACTGAGTCTTGACGTTATGAGGCCGATTAAACCGGTTTCCCACTGGTACTGGGGTTTGACTATAAAAGTCGAACGAACGGGAAATGTGATATGTAATGGACCTTAGAAATGCGTCGTGCCCACTGGGTCCATATGCACTGTAAAGCCAATTAAACCAAATTACAATATTCGGGAGCGGAAGGGAGTTGACTATCAAAGTCGATAAAGCGGCAGATTTGGTACTTTTTATGGACCTTAGAAATGAGGTGTGGCCACTGGGTCCATCCTCAATGAAAGGCCAATTAAACCAAGTACTTTGGTATTTTTAATGGACCTTATAAATGCGTGCCCACTGTGTCCATGCGCACCATAAGGCCAATTAATCCAAATTATTAATATTCGGGAGCGGAGAAGGTGACTATAAAAGTCGACAGAGCGGCAGATTTGATATTTATTGGCCCTTAGAAATGAGTTGTGCCCACTGGGTCCATACTTCAAAACAAGACCAATTAAACATAAATTTTTTTTTTTCAAAAACTTTATTAACATTAATGGTTGTTATGCTAAATAAAAAAGAATAAATTCAAAAATAATTTTAATAAAAAAAATCACTAAAGCCAAAACCGAGTCGAAGTGCAACCTACACCGAATTGGGTTTCTGGTACCTTCTGGACCGGCGCACAGTGGCCGAAATTGACAAAAGTGCTTGCAAAATTCATTTTTTGGGTGGGTCTCTAATGCAAAACTTTTAATTTTTATGAATTAACAAATGTTTGGAGCTTTAAAAACTAGGAAAAGAGGGTTAGTTAAACCTTGTTTTGTTCTTTTCCCTTGATATATGTGTTTATTGCTATAATCAGAAAAAAAAGTTGTAATTTTTTTTAAATACTAAATTTAATTATTTTCGCAACACCACTTTTTGCGCACTTTTTCAACTTTACATTGAGTAAAAAAAAGTGTTTAAAAGTTGTCAAGCCGAAATGAACGGTAAATGAATCCTTATATATCTCTTCGCTTATAACCAAAAACTCAGTTGCACGACACTGAGCTAGAGCGATTTGATTTGAAAAAGTCAGTCATTTTTTCAGAGTTTTTTTTTTTAAACGCAAGAAAAAGGCACGGAAAATGTTATTTCTTTGTTTTGCTGGAATGGATCCTTAATAATATTTCAATAAAATACTTTCCAAATACTTATAAGTAATTTTAAGAAAAAAAAAAAAAAAAAAAAAATACAACAACCAACTATGACAAAAAATTTTTTTCACTATAAAATAAATTTTTTCTGTTTTCGTTTTTACCCACTGTTTTACTTAAATCATACTCAAATTACTTCATAAACTGACTTTTAACCATTTTAACATAATATACCAATTATGTTAACCACCTTAACTAAAACTTTTTATTTCAACAGCATATTCTAAAACACCCTGTGAATATTTTTTTTTCATATTTACAAACTTTATAGCCTTGGAAATTACCAATAATGTAAAAAAAAAATTGAGTCGATATCTTTATTCGTTTAAGAGATATGATTTTTGCAACCAAAAAAGTCAATTTCGGCCACTGTGCGGCGGTGACAGCGCATAGACGGCCACCATGCTGCGAAGTGGGATATCCTTCTGCGTAACGGGCTGTTCTAGGATCGCCCCATTGCTGAGCCAAGCCCATATTTCTTGCAGCAGCTTGTATCACCGCCTTCTGACTCACTTCTATTGGATCGAGGTCCAGCGGCTTGAGAATCCATTCCATCGGTCGGATTGGTTGGTTAATCCCCGGTCCCTTGTCAGCGCGTTCTTGTGGTGGGCTCCGTGGAGAATCCCGGCTGTTTGTTTGCTTCATCCGACCTTAAGATTCGCGCGAATTTTTAATTTTCAGAACACAAACCCATACTCCCCTTGCCAAATTTTTTTCCGCTTCGCTTTTAGCTTCCTTTTCTGCACTTAAGGCGGCGGCTGCAGATTTTTTTTAAGTTCATCACTTATATCTTAAAATTGAACTAAGTAAGAACACATCTTTTACACACACAACCGAATTTCCTACTATTACTTTACCTTATGCTCAAAACCTATATATTCGATTGTTTGAAATGATTTTTTAGGTTCCTAATCAAGTCTTTGGTTTATGATTAGTCAGTTATTTACTTTTTTACTAACAAGAGATCTGTATTTTCATAGACTTATCCAGAGTATAGTTCTTATGACTCACAAATCAGAGCAAGTGTAACTTCATTTGTTGCGTTATATTGAAAAACCGTAAAAAAGCGTCAGGGTACCAAATTGGTCTAATGACGCTTTACAAAAGCGACACTGTACCAAACGCTAATGTTCGGCCCAATGTCGCTTTACCAAAGCGTCATTGTGCCAAATTTCTGCATTTGGCATAATGTCGCTTGTCACAATGTCACGGTACCTCTCCAACCCGATTACTAATTTGGGACTTAGACGAGCAGGGGGTTGGAGTTTTGCGGGTTGCGTTCTGGGCCTTCTGAACGTATCGTATAATGCTGATTCTGAATTGTGGCTAGTATGGGGAACCTGGATGGATCGGCCATTTTTTCGTAGACGGGTTTCGTTTTTCGAGGTCTGGTTTCTAAAGGTGACGAAATGTATGATGTGTGTTTACCCGCATCAGAGTAATCAAAAACTAGACTTACCTCTTTGACTGCTGGCACAAAAATGAATGTGAACGGACTGATTTTTTCTTCTTCTTTTTCTGGTGCAAAGGGTAGCGCTTGTGTGAAGAGAGTACCTTTGCTGACGGCAGCTGGTTTACGACTGACACCGGCGGACGAATTTAATTTAATTGAACTATCTGTACTAAGTTCTTTCGTAGGGCTACAATTACCAGAGAGAGAATTTTTGCATCCTCATACGGTCTGTCGTATCGTGAGGCTAATTTGTCTGTAAAAAAAATTTATTCCGGAGGACATTACTCGTATACGCTTATAAACTTGTTCTCCTTCTTGCGGTTGCCACGGGCGGCGGCGGAGGTTATAATGCTTAGCTGGCGTTACTGTACGGGCACACAGTGTGTCGGTACTTCTTTGAGTTTGGTCTCTCCAACATGGTACTTCGTCTCCACCTAACGTCAGCTTACACCCGGCTTTGCCTAGCAAATCCATACCCAATATGGCATCCTCGGCAAGAGAAGGCATATACATTGCTTCTCCAGACAGTGTTTGCCCATTAAAACTGAAGTGGATGGTGTAATGCTCCGAAGTGTATGCTGAACGTCCATCGGCTAACTCAATGACATGAGCGTGATCTCGTGCGGGCATTCCCATCCTACGGCATTCTTCGCGCAAGTCTTTCCCAACAAACGAACGGGTAGAACCTGTGTCAACCAGCGCGTGGTATGTGCGACTCAGGGTCTTTATTAGCACAAACAAACGGGGGTCGTCCATGGTAGGCGATCGAGCGGCTGCAACTGGGCTGCGGCGGCACGGACAATCCTTTGACAGGCGGCCATCTTCGCCACAAAAGGAGCAAAACAGCCGGAACGGACGGCGGTACTTGTTCTTGTTATGTCCCCTCTGTTTACACCGCCAACAATTTGTTGCGCGGTCGTATGGTGTGCTTGGATAGGGCGGCTGGGTGGAAGGCACTACTGAATTGTGGTTCCGTGGATTTGACTGTGGTTGGATTTGTATGCGAGGGATCGGTGTGGTGTTTAACGCGTGTTGCACGGTAGAACGAACGGTTCGGTCTTCCTGCCGAACGAACTCATATTCATCCGCCAACTCCATCAACTCTTCTAACGTTGCAAAATCACGCCGCTTGACGTAGAGTCGATACTCGGGTCGCAGGCTGTCGTAGATTCAGTTGATATTATCGGCGACCGTCATACTAGTATGTTGCCGGATTAAATACAAGAACGCCCTGATATAATCTTTGGCCTTCTCACGTGGACCTTCCGCATGATCTCGTCCTCAAGTTTGTGGTAGTATCTGGCCGGTAGAAAATACTAAATGAACGCTTGTCGGAACGTTTGCCAATTGTTGGTGGAAGTTGTCTCGGTTGATTCGTAACCATTCCAGAGCGGAACCTCTGAAAATTTCGGGGAGGATACGCACCATATTATTCATGGGGAGTTCATAGCATTGCGCTAATTCCCCAACCCTTTCTAAAAACTCCAGTGGCTTGCCAGTGGAATCAAACCGAAGACCCCACTTCGGTACCACATTCATCAATTCAGCCTCGTAGCTTAAGGGGAACCGGTGCGGGAACTGGGGGCCTGGCAAATTACCATAAGCAATCCCAGTGTCGGTGTGACGGCTGGTCGGAGGGGCGGAAGTGACGCGTTCAAACTGCTGCGGGGTAGGACGTTGTCGTGACACCATTTGAGATGCCGACGTCCCTGGTAGTTTTAAAGCTGGTACTTGGAGACTGGACTGGTATCTCGGTTGCTTAGCATCCGCGTTTAATGATGCGTTGTTTCCTTGGTCGGTATTCGTCTCGTCATCTGCGTCGTTATGGGCTTCGATTTTCTGCTCCCACTCCTCACACAAGTTCTGCATTGATTTATGCATCCGTAACTCCTTTAGATGCTGGCTTAGACGTTGGCGTAGCACGTTGCCTTTAGTGCTTTGTCCCCGTGAACTCAGTGTCTCGATGAGTTCAGGTTTCCTTAAGAAGTAAATAAAGCCGAGGTTCTGGTACGGGCTTGGTTCTTCTTCGGAGTGGTCGGAAGAGTGGTCGGATGGATCAGGATCTTTGTCGATGTTCGCCATGCCTGAGAATTTGCTTGGTCGGAATCGGTCGGTAGACGATGCGTTGGTTCCAGGTCACGGTCGGTCGGTAAGTGCACCTTCAGCAAGGTCCCTGCTCGGGCGCCAATTTCTGATGCTTCTTTTGTTTCCAACTAGAGTAGAACTCAGCGGGCCAGGGTTTTTCCCAAGGAAGCCAAAAGACTTGGGATGCGACGGTCCAACTTCTGTGTAAAAAGGAGAACTCCGACGCGGCGAATGTTTTCTCAAATGTTTTCTTTATAATCCTAATCTTAGATCAAAGAGCTTACAATATTGTTTACAAATAGTTTGGTTTATTTTTTTACGTTAATGTAATCTTAAACTTAACAACATTTTCTTTCATTTACGTTAATTGATCAAAAATAGAAACTGAATCAGTATATACATATTGTGAGTTTCTTGAATCAGTATGCCTGAAAAGCCGAGTTTTTCTACGTTAATCGATATAAAAGTAAACTGAAAGTATGCCTGAAGGGCCGGCTGTTCTTGTTTATCTTCACCTTTTTAGGCCTTTACGGATGACAGCATTTAAACGAGGTCGGTGATTTTCATCATCTGATGTGAAATCACCCCCAGAAGAGGGGGGTTACTTATCATTTCTGCAGTGATCAGTGGATGTGAACTCACAAAAAGGAAAAAAAAGCACACAGAATTTTTTCTTATCTTACTCGTATAGATGGTTTGCAGCATAGCCGTTGTATGTGTGTTCTGCTTTGGGGCGGCGAAAGTAAAAAGTGTGACGTTTCGTCACAACGTTTTTCGGAAGAGTGAGTATCTTGTTTTTGCTTTTTAGATTTATTAGAGAAATATCTTAAGTAGATTGCACTAATAAGTCTATTGTTTTTGATGAGACATTAGGAAGAGGAGTATGCGGCTATTCCAAATCATCAGTTGAGGTTGATATGTCAACCGAAAACTTGGGGGTTGAAAAGCTATTTAGCTTTGAAACCGCATCATTAAAATTATTACAGAGTTCATCTAATCCTTTCTTGATTTTGGCTATATCAGTCTTGAATGACGACACTTTAAACGCAAGTTGGGATAGAGAGATTTTACTACAACCAGGACAAAACCAGACTGCAATTTTTGATGCGTCCACTATTTTTTTCTATAAAATAAGTGTTTGACCCAACGCATTTAGCATGGTAAAGCTTCCCACAAGGGCAGTAACATGCAAAGAGGTATGCATTAGGGGAAGAGTCCAGACATTTCACCGCTGACCATTCCATTTTAATTAAAGAAATTGAAAATAAAAGTAAAAAAAGAAAAATAAAGCGGAAAAAGAGATTGAGAAGAAAAGTTTAGTTGTAATTAGAGAAAGAAAGAAAAAAAAAAAAAAAGATTGCTTGGGAGGTGTGAAATTTGAACCTGAGATGTTTGACACAACTATCTTCGCTCAAACTAACAACTACGCCATGGAGCAATTCAAACTTTGCACTACAAAAATAATAATTTAAAACACAAAAATTTTGATTATAAAACACACAAAAAAAGCTTTCATACAGTAATTGTGATATAGTGGAGGACCATAAGCTTTTTACCTAGGAATCCAGGGCCAGTCCATGGATTTTCATGAAATTTTCGGAAATGTGTTTTGAATGGCGTATAGAAAAAAGTTAAAAAAAAAAATTTCACCGCTCTCAATTTTTTAATTATTTTTAAAATTAATTATTAACTTTAAGAATTTTATTTTATTTATTTAGGGTATTTAAGATACGGTTTTCCAAAGAGTAAGGATGGATAGGTTTTGTCAAGACAAAAAAAAAGTTGTATGGGAAGGGGGGTCTATATCCCTCCGTGTAGGCGCGAGGGGAAATTTTATATGAAATTTGGACTGGCCCTGAATTCCTAGGTTTTGCCTTTTTTATGTCTAACGGTCCTCCACTAATAGTTCAAGTAACGTAAAGTGCTCAATAGACTTGCACTTGAATTATCACTTTTTTTTTATGAACGAGAGAAATACACCGCTTACCAAAGCTAAACACAATTTATTGGCAAAAATTAAGATGTTAAACACAATTTCACTGCACAATGTTGTAAACTAAGAATATGGACTTAACAGCACACAAATAAACTGTGAGACACATATAAATCACAGTAGAAATTGAAAAAAAAAAATAAAGAAAACTCAAGGAGTATTATGACACACAACCAACACTATGGTTACCAGAGCTGCCACGAAGATAAAAAAGAAGCGAAGAGCGGTGGGGACTGTGGGTCGACCTCACTCACTGGAAGGGTTGAAAAACCATCCGGGGAGGGGGGAACATCCACAATCCTAAACGCTACAACTAGTGAAAGAGGTGCAAACGCCTACACTGGTAGTATACGACCTCCATATTTGGTAGAACTGCCCTTGGCGAACAAAGGGGAAGCAGTGAATTACTGTGTACCCTCTGATTGCCACGCCAGCACTTCATAAGATGCGGAAACTAGGGCCCGTAAAATTGGTAGTGCAGCAGTGAATCTCTGCTGCACTCCCAGTCCCACAACCCAACCTCATCTTCCTGTGTGCACGGAGGGGTCTGTTCCAACTCCAGGCGCCGTGAACTAGAAGAAGAAGAACTCCCCCCTTACGAGCATGAAGGCAATTTCCATTCCTAGTGGGAGTGGCGCTGAAATATGCTCTGCTCCCAGTGGGGAAGGGAAACTCCCACCCCCAAATCGTAGGGAACGGCGAAATGCAAGGAGGCTCGTCAAGGTCATTGGTGAAACACCAATAGGCAAACGGGCTTCTGATGCGGACGCTAAACTTACGTGGGCTAAGAGCATCATTGCCAAAATCCCCACCGGCGATTCCACGTCAAAAAGAAATCGATCCTGCGAAGGAACCATCCCGGAACCTAAGCGAACCAAGGTGCACACCAACACCTCCACCAGAAAAGACTTGTCCTTTAGCGAAGTGTTAAAGAACAAAACAGTAGTCGCCATAGTTGACAGGAGCAATGCAGATAGCGCGATCTCTTTTGATCAGTGGACAGTGATCACGAACAAGCTCCAGTCCTCTTAAGGGCTCTCATGATGGAGAACCCGGGGGAACCTGCAACCTTTGAGGATACAGGTTGGTACCAGGGGCGAGTCAAACTCATTGCCTTTGATGGATAGAGGTCGCAAAGTCTGTACCAGCTTGCAGTCAGCCGCCTAGAAGGTATCTGGCCTCGTGCTAAACTCGAGGTTGTAGCTAAGGACGAAATCCCATGCAGACCAAGAGCTCGCATCAGATTACCAGAAGAGCTCTTCGACAAAGAAGTCATCCTTAAGATGATCCAGTATGGTAACCTATCCCTACCGACTCATGACTGGGAGGTAGCAAAGTTGGAGGAACCAGACGGTTCCCACAGATCGGCTATTATAGTCATCAACAAGGACTTGATTTCCCCTCTAGCTGCAACCCAAGGCAAGATTAAGTTCGGATGGGCGACCATCACCATAAAAATTTATAAAAAGGGTGAGGAAAGCGCAAACGCTTCTCCAAATGCGAATAGCTTGGAAAGAACTGAGGGTGACAAACTCCCAGAAATGGAAGTAGATCCGCGCAGTGCTTCCTCCGTAACATCCGAAGAGGATGAAACAGACGACTCCGAAAACGGCCTGAAAGAAGATGATCTGTTACGATCAACTTCAGGTAGCGAGTCAGAAGACGACCTGAACCAAACCGTGGTGGGGGTTGGTCTGCTTAACTGTAACCAAAATGGTGCAGTTAACAAAGATTAATCTCCAACACTCCAAACAGGCCTCGGCATCCCTTCTTCTCCTAAACAAAAGAGGGGAAGATGTTGTCCTTATCCAAGAGCCATGGATCAACAAATCTATCGTTCATGGATTAAGGGCTCCTGGATATACTCAACTATACGTTAAGGACAAAGGTGAACCCAGATCCTGCATATTGGTAAGAAGTAGCACTAATGTATTTTTACTCCCTGATTACAGCAATCGTTATGTTACTACTGCTAGATACCAAACCAGTGATAACACCTATTGGTAGGCATCAGCTTATCTCGGCCACGACCATCCTGGCCCTCCTCCAGGCGACTTAATGAAAAAGATCGTCGCTGCACCAGAAGGGCAGAGGATCTGCCTCATCATTGGATGCGACGCAAACGCGCATCACACAGTATGGGGAAGTACTGACGTAAATGAAAGGGGTGAGTCACTTTTTGATTTTATTTTAAGTACTAACCTTATTGTAAGTAATACTGGCAATGAACCTACATTCATTACCAGAAACAGACAAGAAGTGCTAGACATCACTCTTGTCTCCGATTCAGTTCATCATAGAATTACTAATTGGAAAGAATCTACTAAACACTCCTTCTCTGATCATAGATACATTCAATTTAATCCTAATGAAGAACCTCTCAAGCACCCAGTCTTCCAAAACTATCGGAAAATTGATTGGCAAAAAAATCGGGTAACCCTGCAAAAGTTTATTAAACCTGAACTTTTACAAAACCCTACAAACAAACATGATCTAAACAAAAAAGTCAATGATCTTACCACTGCCCTTAACCATTCACTGCAGAAATCCTGTCCTCTTATAAAAATAAGAGGAAAACAGAAACCACTGTGGTGGAGCTCGGAGCTAGAACCACTCAGGAAGGAATGTAGAAAACGTTTTAACCGAGCTAAACCATCTAAAGTTTTAATAGACTATGACTCCTAGGAGGAATCCCTCAAAACTTATAAACATCAGCTGTGGAAAAATAGAAGATACTTCAGAAGCTTCTAGATTAAGAAAAATCCTCTCAAAAAGTCCAACCATGCCTATCAGTCTGAAAACAGCTGACGGCTGGACAGAATCCTGCGAAGAAACGCTAAATCTGCTACTGGACACTCACTTTCCAGGCAGCTCTAAGAACATATATAACTATGATTCCATAGAATCAGGTAGAATAATAACTAACAACCCCGATCCGATTACAAGGGAAAAACTAGTTTGGGCCATTAACAGCTTCGACCCATACAAATCCCCTGGACCTGATGGTATAATTCCAGCCGAACATCAAAAGGCCGCGGATATTATTGTCCCTGTCCTTGAAGTAATTCTCATCGGCTGTACCACCTTAAACTATATCCCCACTCAGTGGAGAGAGGTCAAGGCTGTATTTATACCTAAGGCTGGGAAATCATCCCACGTAAACCCAAACGACCTCCGACCAATAAGTCTATCATCTTTCCTTCTTAAAACTTTAGAACGACTGATTGATATCCACCTGCGTATAGCTATAGATCCAAAATTGTTATCTACAGCACAACACGCCTACTGTAAGGGAAAATCTGTAGAAACGGCCCTATACACCTTGGCTCGTACTATAGAATATTCCCTCCATCACAAAGATTCACTCTGGCCACTTTCCTCGACATTGAGGGCGCCTTCAATAACGTCAGTAACTCTGCGATTACAAAGGCATTGACGAAGCTCAAAGTAGATGGTTCTATAGTGGAGTTGATAAATCTAATGCTAAAAAGCAGGAGAATCAACGCCACTCTAGGAAACTTCTCTGCAAAGAGATTCGTCAGTAGAGGAACACCGCAAGGCGGAGTCATTGAATAACTATATCTGCTGACACCCGAATTAAACAACTTTCTCAAACTCGGCATGAGAAGATTGTTACCTAGCAATAGCCACACTATTTATTATTGTTTATGTTTTTGTCTCTGCTTTGCTTATTTCATACACAAACTATTTTGAAATAAGGGTAATTTGGCAGTTTAGGTTTTAAAATTTGTCCCTTAAGGGATTTATTTCTGAAAATGGTATTGAGAAGCGACAACAATCTCTCAATTATATGTACATAATCTGTGATAGTAAAAAACTGTGTCAAGGTAGTTTTTGTTGACTTAATTTTTATTAATAAATAATCACAGGCCTGCAAAATGAGGGTCATAACTTCCTCTCTGGAATTTGATAGCTGATTCTAGGGTATTTTGGTACGCTGATTACGAATATGTCCTTAGTTTTTCTCCATCACCTCCAGATTTTTCTAAAAAAGGTACAGATAGAAAATAGGAAAAAAGTCACAAGTTTTCGCATTAAGAAAATATATATTGAAAGAAGTTCATTTATTTAAATGTAGTTTTAAAGATCATTATTTTAACAAAAAATTAAGTCCAAGATTAGGTCTCTATCATCAGTATTGACAGAGATATCGAATTTAACACAGGTCAGGGTACACCAAAGTTAGCCTTTTCTTAAATTGCCAAAAAGTGATGTTAAAGTTGAGAAACGGACTTTAGTGTATAAGAATTTTTTTCTAAAAATATGACCAAGAATCTCATCCTAAAGTATGTAACACGAATTACGGAACACCCTGTATATGAATGAGCTCATTAGTAAATTAAGCCAAAATACCCCTTTTTCGACATGTTTATTACGAATTACTTATACTCATTATGTAGTAGTTAACTAATTACTGATTTGCATTGATGTCTATGTCCCCTTACACTAATTAAATGCAATAAAAACTAAGCTAAAGCAATTTTATGACGTTTTATAAATTTTAAAATGCAGGCGTTCAGACATTTTAAATATTCAATATCAAGAAATCCTGACGTGATGGATTTTTTTCATTATTTTTATCGTAATCAGCATATCAAAATCTATAGAAAACGTTACTCAGATTTCAGAGAGGAAAACCATTGCAGACCTGTGAATTGAACATTTATGACCTTTTTAATGAGAACTTTCAAACCGAGGGAACCGTATTTACATGAAGTACCCATATATATAAACTACATAATTACATATCTACCAATCTACCCAACAAATTACTTTTAAAAGTTGGGTATGACGGTATACAACTTAACATCACCAGAAAAAAGAAATAATCTACTTAACTAGATACTTCTTATTGGTATACAAATTCATAAACTCAGTCATTGAATAATTGCATTTATTCAATGTTATTATTCAATGACTCAGTTCTTATCATCACTTCAAAGCCATTTTTAATCTTAACAACCTCATCGGTAACCAAAGAAACAGTAATAAACAATAATAAAAAATAATAAATTTGCAAAAAGGTTGGTGAATTAACTAGCTCCGACTCCGACGACACAAGCGACATAAGAACTCCTTGTGGCGATTTTCTCCGGTGTCACTTCTATTCGTCGGTTGACAAGTAAAACTCACTAAGTGCATTTAAGACTATATGGAGATAATGAAACTACAATGATGAAAAAATCATTGCAATTCTATTTATTATTAAATCGAATAGATTTTTTTAGATTTAGATTAGATTTATGATTTCGTAAATTTGGGTACATAATTAACAATATCAGTTTAAAAGCTTGGCTTTATGCCGTCTGCCTGGTTGACAAAACATAATTATTTCTATGAATTAGAAGAAAAAAAAGAAAATCTTCATAAATTTAAATTGATTGATTTTACTATTGAATAGATATGTGTACTATAAAAGCAGTTAAGCTCAGAAAGTTTCAGTCATAATTTTGTGTCTATAATTTAAAGCAAGTTTGAAGTAGAGGTATAATTTTGGTACTTCAACTTCATTAAGCATTCGTATAACTTCGTTTTCCGTTATGAAATCGCTTCCAAAAGTGTTACGTCTGATCTCTTTCAGGACAGGACATTTTCCCATGAAATGAAAAGTATCTTCTCTTTCGTTTAAATTGCAGAGCGAGCAGATAATAGGTAAATCTGGTCTATGTGGCATAAAGTTTAGCTGCAATAGTTTACCTCGTAACCTGGCCATCATCGCAATTTCGTTGACTCCATTTATGTCCTGAAAATAACTCCTCTCATTCAAATTGTGATTGAGTCTACAATAGAGTTCTCTATGCAGCGATCCTGTTGCGTTATTCAGAAAACTTTCTCTACACTTGAGGTACACTGAAGAAGTAAGCTGATAAAGCGTTTTTTCCAATTAATGACATCATAATTATCCAGATTCAGGTCAACCTCACAATCTCTGGCTAAGTGCATCCATTCAGCATACCAAGTTGTCTTAGAATTTATGACTTGAAGAGCTGCTATTTTAGGAAGTCGATGATTTTCCATTTTCATAACTTTTAAAACATAGTCAACTTGCATTTTTAGTGTTTCTATGAAGAGAGGCGATAAACCTGTTTCCAACATAACCATATAAATGGGCATGTTTGGTGGCAGTCCAAAGATTCGTTTTATATAGTAGCGCAGAAGCTTCTCCACCGTTTCATATTGCTTAGCTCCCCAGATTTGTGCTGCATAAAACAATATTGATTTTGATACCGCTTGAAACACTTGGAATTTGCTACTATGGGCAATATTTTTATTATAAAAGCATTGTTTCCACGATGCGCTGATCGCACATTTGGCCTTCGCCAGCTTCTCCTTCAAGTGCTTCTCCATATTTAAGTTCTTTGTGAGGTAAAGTCCAAGATATTTGTATTCGGTAACAATTTCAATGGCTAGGTCATTGTAATAACATTTTTCATTGGCACAGTTTCTACCCCCTCCATACTTAAAAATCATAATTTTTGACTTTTCTAAATTCACTGTCAAGTTCCAAAGTCTGCAATACTGCGAAAGCCGATTTATCACGAGCTGCATAGATAAAGGTGAAGAGGCCAAGATAACGATGTCATCAGCGAAAAGAAGATCCTTAATCGTTTGACCTGCGTATTCGATTCCACTGGGCAAGTTTGTAACTAAGTCTTCTATGAACAGTGCAAAAAGACTTGGGCTTAATGTACACCCCTGTCTTACTCCTGATTCCGTCCTAAACCACTCAGACATCTCTTCCCCATTCCATACTGAAGCCATTGTGTTCAATAACTCTCCCAAACTTTCTCGACAAACCGATACCATATAGTTTATAAAAAAGACTTTGTCTATCAATGTTATCGAACGCTGACTTAAAATCGACAAAAAATGTATATAATTTTTGAATTTTGTTAAGAAACGATTCAGCTATACTCCTTAAACAAAGATATGGTCTATCGTTGAATAACCTGGTCTGAAACCTGCCTGGAACTCACTCAGAAGGTTATTATCATTGATCCAGGTGATGAGTCGTCTTTGTAGTATCGAAGTGAAGATTTTGTATGATGCATTTAGAAAGGATATGCCCCTGTAGTTAGACACTTCAGCCAAACTACCTTTTTTGTAGATTGGAAAAATAATCGATTGACAAAAGTCCTGAGGAATCGTCCCGGTTTCCAATACATTGTTGAATATTACTGTTAGCCAACCAATTAACTCCATTGTGCCACGCTTATAAAATTCAACTGACAACCCATTCGCTCCTGCTGCCTTTCCTTCTTTAAGCTTTTCCACTGCTAGAATTACCTCTTGCTGTATTATATTGGCATCCAAAACATCATTCCTGAAATTAGGAGCAGCATAATGAGGGCTAACTGCTTCCTGAGTTGGATTCAACAAGTTTCTGAAGTGTTCAGCCAGAAGATTTGCGGTTATATCACAATGAATGGTGAGTCGTTTGCCATTTAGATTCCTTACCAAGGTCCAAAATTCCTTCGAATTTCTGCATTGTGCTAATCTGTTGGACTCAGCTTCAAAATACTCCATTTTCTTACGTTTAGTTTAGTTTATTCATCAATCAGATATAAATTATCTTATAGACTACGGTAACAAATGTAAATATATATATATAGAAAAAAAAAAATGAGTAAATAAAAAAGAAAAAAAAAATGGAATACATATGATTCATATATGAGCAAAGCCAGTGTATAACATTGTAAAAGCAATAAAATTAACAAATTAATTATCAATTTAACAAACGGGTGATAATAGTTTCAATTAAAATTTAAGAAATAAGTTAGTAATTGGTTTTTGAGAGATTCTCTAGTTATATGAAAGTTAACATCAATAATAACTGAGATTTGATTAGTTATCCTGACACAGCGAGTTATGACCTCACTAAAACCATAGTTAGTTCTGTGCTCCTCTTCACGAAAAAGACAGCGTTCCCTGAGATGACGAGAAGGAGCATTTATATTGATTAACGTCAATAGAAGTGGACAATTAATACGATAAGACAAAATATCATTTATAAACATTACAGAAAATACTTTACGACGACTTTCAAGCGTTTGGATGCCAATAAGCAGACATCTTGTTTTATAACACGGCATTTCAACACAACATTTTTACACAACATCTTGTAGTCGCTATTTGCTTGTAAGTACTGGTTCTTGATATATTCGTCAGACGCATTCTTATAAGCTTTAATCCAAGCAAATGATGAGTCTCTGGCTTTTTTGCACTCAACGTCAAACATTTTGGCCGTATGACTTCCTCGAACATCCCTGTTCGAAATGGTGGTCGGATATGACGCCTTGATAGTTTCATCTAACTGTCTTAAATTGAGTGTACGCTGAGAAGTCAGGGGCACCTGACCACCAATGCACATTTGGATCCATACACATGGATCCAAGATTGCTCAAAAAAGGAAAAGGAAAGGGGAAAGCCAGCGGTTAAAGGCACACTGGGACCAATTATAATGGGAGGCGACGAGGCCTACTTAGCAGAGATACCATTTGGTATCTCTGAATGCACCTGAGAATTAAAAGTTAGTTTATTTTGTTATAAAAGAACTTACTTCTTTATTGGCTGCTAAATAAAATATACAAAAATAAGTTTACTAATAAATCCATACACATGGATCCAAGATTGCTCAAAAAAGGAAAAGGAAAGGGGAAAGCCAGCGGTTAAAGGCACACTGGGGCCAATTATAATGGGAGGCGACGAGGCCTACTTAGCAGAGATACCATTTGGTATCTCTGAATGCACCTGAGAATTAAAAGTTAGTTTATTTTGTTATAAAAGAACTTACTTCTTTATTGGCTGCTAAATAAAATATACAAAAATAAGTTTACTAAATTGTTTACTGCAACTTGCTGATTGTTACTGACTGTCATTGACTTCATTTTTCATTTACTATTTATACCAAATTAATTGTCCATGAATTGTTATCGATGTTATCGACATCAATTCATTTTCTGCTAAGCCAAGAATTTGTTCTTTGCATAAACTAATTTCGTCACTGCCCGACTTTCGTCACTGCCCGACTTTCGTCACTGCCCGACTTTCATGAGTGCAATTCAACTCGTCAGCATTAGGTCTCTGGCCTGTTGTTGGTTCATATGGTGGTCATATGAATCAGCAACTAGGTTTTTATTATTCTTTTTGCCCTTCTGTTTCGGTTTGGCGACAAACCGATGACCGGGCATTTGTGAATTATTAATGGTCTATCAAGCGTGCTCGTTTGTTTATTTACAAACGAACCGCTTGATGACCTTGATTCGTATATTTTATTTGAATCATTTTGAGGTGGGTTATGGTTTATTGTGTTGTTTGAGTTTTTTATGAAACTCTTAATGCGTTTCTCATACAACACAACATGACTAAGAGCCCTGCTAAGCTGTGCTTGATACTCAATCGCATTAGATTCTTTCCATTTAAGCTTTGGTAAAACGCTCATTGTTCTAGTTGATTCGGGTGTCCTGGCCGAAAGTTCAAACGTTACCACTACAGGAAGATGGTCCGAAAAAAGTACATCTTCAACCTCGAAATCTGAAAAATGTTCATTCCAATTTGCACCAACGAGGCTGTAGTCAATAACCGAGCTACCTTGTTTGCCGACAAAAGTAAGTTCCCCCATTTTGTCTGATGAGCTTGTTCCGTTATGAATTCGTAGCCCGTATGAATCACACAAATCAATCAGTTTATGACCTCTTGCATTACACACTTTATCTTTAGACCTTCGTTCGATACCCGCCATTCTATTTTCATTTCCAACTTCGTTTCCTATCCTCGCATTCAGGTCACCAACTACCAGCACATTTGAATTTCTTCCCCTCGCCATGAAGCCTTCCATCTTTTCAAAATCATTCTCCCATCGATTGCAGTTAACGTAAGTCGGGAGTATTCGATAACTTGTATTATTAAACTGGAGATTCAAGTATGTAACGTCTTCAAATACTGCGAATTCACACTTAATAAGTTTTATATCTTTCTTGAATCCATAAAAACACCCTCCACTTGCTCTTCCTCTAGACTGAGTCCTAATAGCTGGTATCCACTTAAAATTGAAATTATTAAATTTATTTTCAAAATCAATAAAGCTACTTTCTTTTACAAACGTTTCGTACAAAGAAACAAAATCGAACTGATTCACAAACTTATAAAAATCAATAAAAATGTGTTTGTTACTTAATCCTGCAACTTAAATCGAATATATTTCGCAGATGAAGTTAGGATACAGGAGTTTTCTTTTATAATCTTTCTGATTTAAAATAATTCTTTCAACAATATGCGAAATAAATAGCGTAATGAATTTTTCCAGCCGAAACTCCAAATCTAAAAGCAGATAGTGAATAACAAAACATATTTTTTTTAGGAACAAAAGCTTTATTTAGTTAAATAATGAAAATGGAATCAATTATCCTCATCAATTTCATCATTTGAAGGCTCTGGTAAACGTTCAAGATTCTCCAAATTATTATTTGTGGGCTTTTCAAGGTCGGCCTTTTTTGCAGATGAAATGGGTAAATTGCTCAAGTATGCTGGTTTCAATATGACTTTCTTTCGGCGCCCCCTTCCATATAAATTTACCATTTTATAATCCGAAGAATGGTCGTATCTGTAAAATAAAACACCAGGGTATTCCTTTTCAAATTTTATGCACTTCATTTTAAGCCATGAGACTTTGTCGCCATTCTCGTCTTTGTTTCGGTTTTTCACTGTCTCTGCTGCTACCTCCTGAAGATTGTAAAAATCCAAAAACTTAAGCAAATGAACTTGATATTCACCTCTGTTTTTGTCATTTTTAATCGACCTGGCTGATTGAAAAATGCGAGTCCAGTCAGCCATTGTGAAGACGCTTTTATTTTTCTTTGCCGTCTCTATTGCGGAATGCATAGAGTCACATTCCATGTGGGAATGCCCTGACTCTAGAAATTTAAGTTCCACTCTACTTAAATTTGCCATGTTTTGTGTAGCATACATCAAAGCTGCTGCTACTTGTTGGTTTCTGTTCTGACCACCGCAGGTGTCACAGAAAAGTGAAACATCTGTCACAGTTACGGGCAATGTTTTCAAAAAAACGGAGCGAAATTGACCCAATCTCATTACTCCCTCGCTTACCATTTAACTCGTTCCAAGTGTAACAATGTGCAATCTCTCCGTTTCCTACATAAACAGTTAAATTGTACACGCATATTTTTCGGGAATAGTAGAACAAAGAAACACTTGAATAAGGCAACTGCAGGACACTTTGCAAATCAAATGTGCAGGTTATAAAAGTAGGATCAGTTTTGCATCTCATTTTGTCATTTTCTTTGGCTTCATTACATTTTTTTTTAATTTCATGAGACGCTTGATCGTATTTTGCGCACGCAGCGCAAAGGTCTTTTTTTGGTTTAAAAAATGAGTAATTGTAATTTTCACAGAATATTCTTCTATAAGTTTTTTCACTTACAATTTTGGTTATATTATTTTTTTGGCAGAACTCATTTCGATATAAATCATACATTTTCCAAATAGACAAGTTTTTATCCAGGTATAATTTTTTCGTTGACTTCCTTACATAATGAGATTCCATAACTGGGAAGCTTTCAATATGGGTTTTTACTTGCAATACTCCTGCTTCACTTGTTTTATTGCCAGGCTGTCTTCGACCCCTTTTGTCACCGCCAACAAATGCACCAAATTCTGAGTTTGAGATGGCTGTGTTAATTGGTCCATTTGAAATACAGAGGGTTTTTTCAAAAAAATTTGCACATACTCTGTGTCTTCCAGATAAATTTTCCAAGAAATATGCTTTAGACACTAGGCGCAAATTTCCGCCTTCATTCCTTCTGCGTTTGGGTAAGCTCACTTCGACAAATTTTAAAATAAAATCTTTTTGTCTGTTATAGTCTGCGAACCCCCAATATGTCTGGCAAATTTAATTTCTGTCAACTTCCGAAAAATAATTGGAACATTGAAACTTGCATTTTGAACAATCAATAGCTTTTGGAGACTTGGCAGGATAGTTCTTTTTTTTTTGTCGTATAAGGAAGACATTTAGCTCTACAAGATTTCGTCACATTAACCTTCCAGGTTTCAGGTTTGACTTTCTTACGCCTTGTTAAAATTTTCTTACCACTTACTGGAAAGTAATCTGAAAAATCCGAAATTTCTGAATCTTTGCGAGCTAGATTAGGCTGAAGCCGAAGAGAGTTGTTTTGCACTTGCTGCAAGTTAAAGTTTTAGTTTTATTTTCAAGCAATAATAAGAAATTGAGTTTTCATTTACAGATTTTTCAATTGGTTCAATATTCTCATCTTCGTTAATGTCATTCCAAACTTCCTGAGCAGCATCACAACTAGTAACGACCTTTGAAAATAATGCATCAATAAATTAAATTCAAACGGCTTTTTTAATAGAATCTTTTTTCATTACATACGTTTGAATTCAAAACATTGCTTATACTTACTTCGTTGTATGTTTCAAAACTACTTGTAGCAGCTGATGTCGATGGTTCCATCGTAGTTTCTGGTCTCCCATCAAAGTCCTCTAGCATAATCTTAGACTTATGGTTCTAAAGCAAGCATGTTTACTTTAAAACAACTTCAAAAGACGGCATTATAAGTTAATACTTACAAGATTCTTTATAGTTGTATAAATTTTTTTATTTTTTAATGCCAATTCGGCCAAATATTTTCCCATTGAAAAATAACTCATTACCACGTCTTAACTTTGCACTTTTACGAGTAATGTTTCAAATTCCAAACACGCTTATAGCGAATAATGAAACAAAAGTCATGGCATAGGTACTTCGTTTTAAAATTCAAAATATTTGTAAAGCTAATTAAGTGCATCGATGGTATAAAAGTCGGAAAGTAAAAATCACTAAGTACTCTCATGATCTTTTCCTGCCGTAAAAATTGGATCAACTGCAGTAACTGAATTTTAAAATTCTTAAACTTGTATTAAAGGTCGTTTAATGGATATAATGACTTTTTCAAGCAATAGAGAAAAAAAAAATATATTAAGTCGTTTTAGCTCCGATGTGGAGTTAATGAGTTTTACCTGTCAACCGACGATATAGTTATTCAATGTCGGAGTTCTATCCCCTCTTTTATGGAATCTAGTCGTCAATGAACTTCTAGTTGACCTAGAAGCTGAGGGATTCAAAGTGATTGCGTATGCAGATGACGTCTCCATTGCGGTATCAGGCAAACATGCTCACGTCCTTACGGATCTGATGCAGACCGCTCTAAATAAACTAGTTAAATGGGCGGGAAAATGTGATCTAGGGGTCAACCCTCAGAAAACTAAACTCGTTCTCTTCACCAGGAAATACAAAATTCTTCAACTAATAACTCCATCAATTAATGGAATCCCACTTGAACTTTCAAACGAAGCCAAATATCTAGGTATAGTCCTAGACAAAAAGCTAAATTGGAAAGCCAATATACAGGAAAAAATCAGGAAATCCACCGTAGCCTTATTTTTCTGTAAAAAAAGCCATTGGTAATAAATAGGGTTTCTCCCCCCAAATCACCCACTGGCTCTACACTGCGGTCATCAGACCAATACTCACATATGGAGTAGTGGTATGGTGAACCGCTCTTGAAAAAATTACCTACTGCGATATTTCAAGCAAGGTCCAACAAACAGCCTGTTTGTGTATAAGCGGAGCACTGAGATCAACACCCTCGGCTGCCCTGCATACACTTCTTAACCTCACACCACTAGATATCTTCAGCAAACAAATGGCCGACAGTGCAGCCATTCGTATAAGAGCTATCTCCCAATGGACCGTAAATAACATCGGTCACACTAAAATCCTGAATTTATTCGGATCAATCCCTTGTCACTCCGACTACACCATCCCCCAATTGGTTTTTGATAATAAGTTCCAAGTCTCAATCCCACCAAGAACGACCTTGGAAGACGAAGAATTTTTGAGAGAGGATTCAATCCATTTCTATACAGATGGTTCAAAAACCGAAGAAGGGGTGGGCTGCGGGGTGTACTCAAACCGACTTAACGTAAGTCTCTCGTTCCGCCTCCCAAACCATTGTAGCGTGTTCCAAGCGGAAATTCTGGCAATCAAAGAGGTCCTATCATGGCTAAGAGAAAACGTGATATCCTCAGCGGATATCCGGATTTTTTCAGATAGTCAAGCAGCCCTCAAATCACTCGGAGCTGTTTCTACGAACTCAGTAACCGCACTCAACTGTCGCCTATCTCTTAAGGAGATGAACAGTTCAATATTCACCTTATTTGGGTGACGGGGCAAAGAGATATCGCGGGTAACTGCAAAGCCGATGAACTCGCCAGAAAAGGAACTGTTCTACCGATATCAACCAGCAGGTTGAATATCGGTATACCAATCACTACATGTAAACATATGCTAAAGCAAGAGGCAATGGATAGAACAAATTTTAGGTGGAATAATATCACCACGTGCGTGGCAACAAAACAGATATGGCCAGGACTAGATCCAAAACGGACAAGACATTTGTTATCCATAACCAGACTGCACTCAGTGTGTGTGAGTGTGGTACTTCCACGTTTAATTCTTATGGTATCACAATGGACCTAATATGGGTCTAAGTGGGTCAGTTGTTTTCCTGACAGCCATTTCTCACGTAACCTAACCTTGGAAAAGAACAGCTCCGATATCAGAGTCGGACGCGTCACACTGAATAAAAAAACTTTTGCTAAAGTCTGGATGTGTGAGAACAGGTGCAGTATCACAATCGACCTAATATGGGTCTAAGTGGGTCAGTTGTTTTCCTGACAGCCATTTTTCACATAACCTAACCTAACCTTGGAAAAGAACAGATCCGATATCAGAGTCGGACGCGTCACACTGAATAAAAAAACTTTTGCTAAGTCTGGATGTGTGAGAACAGGTGCAGTCGTTAGTGCAGTTTTCAACTTTTCGAACGCGACTATAGCTTCCTCACTCATCTTAAATTTTACATTTATCTTTTTGATCATGTCGGTTAGTGGTGCTGTCAAGCTCGAAAAATCTTTAATAAAACGTCTATACCACCCTGCTAGACCAAGTAGTCGGCGAACTTGTCTTGGGTTATTAGACAGCGGAAAATCAGCGATCGCTTCGACCTTGGCCGGATCAGTCTTCAATTTCCCTCCCCCGACGATAAAACCCAAATATTTTAGCTCTTTAAAGCAAAACTTTGACTTTGAGTAGTCCTTCAATGTGCGGTAGAGGGTTTTCATCTTTTTTCGTAACCGCGTTCATTTTCCGAGCGTCTAAGCAAAACCTATACTTAATGACGTTATTCTCACATACTTTCTTCACAAGTGCCACTGGTGAACACCAAGGACTCTTGCTTTCTTCTATGACGCCGATTTTCAACATCCAATCTATCTCCTGGTAGAGTAATGCTTGTAGCGCTGGTGAGATAGGGTAATGACGCTGCTTGAAAGGCACCGCCTCTCCTGTATCTATGACATGCTCCATTATTGATGTTTTACCCAGACCATGACGTTCATAGTCCCGGAATTTTTGATTGACAGCATCTAACTTTGAGCGCTGTTCTAAAGATAAGACATGAGTATTTATCATATCAGCCGGTTCTTCTAAAATTGAAACTCCAATAGCGGCGCTTGGTGCTATGTGGAACAATTTCCAAAAATCTATACCTAAATATAGTTCCTGGTATAGATTTGGAACTCAGTAAAATGTTATCTGTTCTTTATGTTCTTTATACACGACATCTACACATATTTTACCAACAATACTTTGCGTCCTACCATCAGCGGTTTTAACACCGGATTTGTGAGGCAAAACTGGAATTCCTAAATCATATATGAATTTTTCAAATCCCTTTCCCAGAATGCTTATACTAACCCCGCTATCCAATAATCCGAGTATTTCTCTGCCTGCTATTTTGACCTTAGCGTATGGCCTAGCGTCATTATTATTACCGATGACGGTCGCTAGTATACTCTTCTTTACTTCTTTCCTCAACTTGTACCTTTTCCTAGCTTTAACTATTTTCTTTGACACTACACTTACTTTATTATAAAAAATCCTATCTCTAACTGCATAATAATTTCTTAACCTAACATGTAATGGTATAATATAAATTTTTTCTTCACACTTAAATCTTTCTCTTCAGACTCTCAGACGAAGTGTTACACTGTTATTTTTCCTTCGCTACTGCTATCTTTAAGATGTATTTTCATTTCGGGGTTTGCATCGAATGCGACTCCCCCGCTTGGATCGCATTCCTGCCTCGGTTTTCCGGGTTGCAGTTGGAGCATTTCGGTGTGATCACCCGTTCCTCACCGCATCTATAACAGAAAATATTTCTGGCTGCTGAGCAATCTTGGTAGTAATGACCTGGTAGTCTGCAATTCCAGCATTTTATAGCCTTCGGGTCAACCTGATCACGACCTGCCTTAGGCCTAGCGCCGGAGTACTGGAATGCAGCTACCAGATCATCCGGAAACCGAATTTCTTGCGTCTCCATTTCTAACTCACTGATTCCGTATCTAGGTGGTCTAGTTGGCTTGATTGCTTCCCGTTCGCGATTAGGAAAGGCATATTCCGCCTCTTTACAAGCCATCCTCAGCTGGTCCAAGGTAAAAATCGGCTGAGGGTACACAAGACGTCCAATTTATTCGTTCAGGTTCTTCTTCATGATCCGAACCAATTCTCCCTCCGGAATTTGTATCCTGAGCTGAGATCGAAACTTTGAGATGGCTCCAAAATAATCATCACAGGACTCCGAGGTGCTATGACGACGATCCATGATATCTCTCATAATGTCAAAATCGGAACGAGAATTACGAAAGTGCCTTATGAGCGCATCTCTTAACATCGGATTATAGTTTGACCGATGAAATTGCCAATACCAATCATGTGCCGCACCTGAGAGTAATAGATGAAAATCTCTAAGGATCTCCGCCCAGGTACAATCGTACTGGCATTGCAATGTCTCTGATCTAAAAATGAAGTCTTCTACGGTAAGTTGTTCAATCATCCCATTTTATAGGTCTACTTCTTGAATGAGACAAATAGTATTGCATGTTATGCGCAATGCCAGTCCTCGGAGGTTCTGTATCGAAATGACGCAATTCTTGAAAATAGCTGGCTTGATACCCCCTTGGATCTGACCTGTTTTCCCGGTTAAGGTTAGGATTCGACCCAGCCACACCCGGTCTACTTTTTTGTTCCAGCTGAGGATATCTGTTCGCGGTCGCCTGCTCTTGCTCGTTTGACCAAAGATTAGTAGGATGTTGATTCCTTTCTTTCCGTGGTGGAGTAGGACGAATAGCGTGATTAATATCTTTCATGAAATCCATGAAGCTATTTTCCACCTGTTCCTTTACGGATTCGGAAATTTTCTCTTGCAGCGATTTGGTATATGAATCATAAGCATTCACCACCGCTAAGTTAATAAGAGTCTTAAGCTCTGCTGAAATAAAAACCGTGACTTGGATTTGCAACATCTTCCGTATCAGCTACATTTACCTCGCAACGAACATCTTTCTACAAACAGGTCTAGAAATCTCATTATTTGTTAGTAAATTTACTTCCAGGGCACCTCCTTGCTGTCCAGCAAGTCCACTTAAGGGGCTGTATAGAGGTTGCTCTACTGAATTAACACTATCAGTTCTGACCCAGCTCTTACATTTAGAGGTGGTGGAGGAAACTGACTAACACTACCTATAGACTATAATATTTTAATTGAAACCTAAAAGTACTAATATCAAAACGATTAAACTAAGAAACTATAAAATGAAACTAAAAACTAACCTACTAAAAGAAACTAGGTTAGGTTAGGTAAGGTTTAAATGGCTGTCAGGAAAACAGACTGACACACTTAGACCAATATTAGGTCCATTGTGATACCATAAGTATTATGCGAGGGAGTACCTCACTTAACAAAACCATTTGGAGCTTTTAATAAAGCGAAGGATATGCAGGGGATCTGTGTGTGCCAGATCGCTTGGATCATCAAGAAAATATTTTCCTAGATGCCGCTGTCTTTTAAAAGAGAGTGCAGGACATGAGCAGAGGAGGTGTGGGATTGTCTCCTCCTCCTCCTCATCTAAGCAACTTCTGCAGAAGTCATTTGAGGGAACGCCAAGTCTTATGGCGTGTCTTCCTATCAGACAATGTCCGGTGATGACATTGATTACGGAGCTAACTTGCAATCTGGCAATTGATAACAAATGTCTTGTGCGTTTTGGATCTAGACCAGGCCATATCCGTTTTGTTGCCACGCACGTGGTGATATTGTACCACCTATGATTTGTTCTATCCATTGCCTCTTGCTTTAGCATAAGTTTACATGTAGCGATTGGTATACCAATATTCAACCTGCTGGTTGAGATCGGTAGAACGGTTCCTTCTCTGGCGAGTTCATCGGCTTTGCAGTTACCCACGATATCTCTGTGCCCCGGCACCCAAATAAGGTGAATATTGAACTGTTCAGCCATCTCCTTAAGAGACAAGTGACAGTTGAGGGCGGTTACTGAGTTCGTAGAAACAGCGCCGAGTGATTTGAGGGCTGCTTGACTATCTGAGAAAATCCGGATATTCGTTGAGGATATCACGTTTTCTTTTAGCCATGATAGGACCTCTTTGATCGCCAGAATTTCCGCTTGGAACACGCTACAATGGTTTGGGAGGCGGAACGAGAGACTTACGTTAAGTCGGTTTGAGTACACCCCACAGCCTACCCCTTCTTCGGTTTTTGAACCATCTGTATAGAAATGAATTGAATCATCTCTCAAAAATTCTTCGTCTTCCCAGGTCGTTCTCGGTGGGATTGAGACTTGGAACTTATTATCAAAAACCAATTGGGGGATGGTGTAGTCGGAGTGACAGGGGATTGATCCGAATAAATTCAGGATTGCAGCATGACCGATGTTGTTATCGGTCCATTGGGACCGACCAAAAGAAACTAAGAAACTATAAACTGAAACTAAAAACTAAGAAAAACGAATTACAAATAATAAAACAGTGAAAAAGCAAAAACCAATTCAATTGAATTGTTTTTTCTTTGTTTTGTAGCTTTTGATTGTTTTGTGATTTATATATGTATATTTTTTGTTTTTGTGATTTGCTGTTTATTTGTTTGTTTTTGTTTGTAATACGGGGGTTGCTTGAGGTGGTACCTTTGTATATTAAAACTATAGTAACATCACGGAGGGGAAATTGATGGTATCGCCCCCTGTCGCCACCATTAAACGTACTACCTTCTCAATCGGAACAAGTTAATCGTAGAACCCTGCCAACATGCTGTCAATACGTCATATATTATTGTTTTTTGTTAGGGCAGCTTTGCTTCGTAAATGTGTTAGCAATTTAAAAGAGTGATGTGCGAGTGATGTGCTTTTTGATTCTAAGTAATAAAAAGTTTGTTGTTTTGCATTTGGCGTGTCATGACATTGTTTGAAAATCATTTAAACACATTTATTAATTGATGAATGAAATACCATCCACAACCATTAAAGCATCCGAAAAAATACCATCCACATGCCTAAGTGAACAACCACAGCAAAATTTTCAGAACCGTTAAAACCTTTAATGGAGCCGTTGGTGGCGCTAACATCGATTTCCCCTCCGTGATGTTACTATAGTTTTAATATACAAAGGCTGGTACTTCAGTGACTTCTGGTATATGTTCTTCGTTGAGGTATTATTAGCAGCGTTATATGGCGTTTTTGTTTTTCTCGATGTACCCTGGAATGTGTTTTTTTTTATTGTTAACGCGCACATCAAGGTGTTGTGAGTTGTGACTACCCTTATAATGTTGTGGAACACAGTGCGAGTATTTAGGAAAATAGGAGAGGATTTGAAAGGAGACATCGATGCACGTTGCTTTTGAACTTTTGTGAATCGTAATTAAGGGGAAATACAGAGCCAGGTAAAGCATTCCACATTCGGGTGGTGCGACTAAAATATGAATCTATATACTTCACTGTACGCCCGAAGTTGGGCTCAAAGTAAAACTGATGGGCATTCCTAGCGAGGCGGGTGTTGCGGCTAAATTGTTTCAGGGGAGGAATGCAACTGGCTATTTCACTAGAGTAACGTTTCGACGATGTTCAAGAGAATCAATCGTTTCTACAATTTGAACGCGCTATTTTGTACCCTATCAAGTAGGCGCAAAGATGTTTGAGATGCACCTGACCAGATATTTGAGTTATACTCCAGTTTTGGGCGGATGAAGGCCTTATAAATTGTAGCCAGATCAGAAGGGGTGAAGAACTTCCTGCATCGTCTGAAGAGACCTTAGCATTTAGCAACGTTTTTGGCGACTTCAAATATGTGGTCATTCCAACGAAGATCATCGTTTGCACAAAAAAACCGACAGAGGAAAATTTACGAACACTAATTGTTGTTGTTGGTCTCAATCCACTCGTCGCAAATGTTCAGGCTTGCTCATAGTTATCCTGATCATGACATAAGAAGTTTCTTGAACCATCAACAACAACGGAGAGGTATTTGGGAAAGGTTAAGTTTTTCTGGTTGTTGAGTTTTAAAATTTGTGTCGCAATCCGAATGGTACGTGTGAAACCTTCCAGTCGAAGACATACACGCTTTTATGTAACTCAACAACCATTGCAACTGTAGACAGAACAACAAAGGGAAAGGATTACCAAGAAATTAGTCGTCGCAAATGTTTCGGCATGCTCACTAGCTATCCAAAACATGACTTACGACATGTTCCAAGGTTTTGAAGGATAGGTTGACAACACGTTGGGACAACACGTCTGACAACACGTCTGGGCGCCATTTGAAATTAATGCAATAGGAGAGGGAAGTTGGATATTTGGAAAGGAACCGGAAGGACTGAACAGGATGTGGATAAAGTAAGGAATATGCCGGCATAAGAAAAAGAATAGAAAAGTAGGTATAGAAAGGAAAAGAAGAATGAAAGAAGGAAGGTGAGAGAAGGAGGAGTAGGACAAGGAAATAGGATTAAAGAGTTAGGAAAATGGAAATGGAAAAGAAAAGGAAGCCGGCGCGAAAGGGATGTTGAATGGGAACAGCGAAGACCTAGCACGCTAGCGAGGCACGGCTCAGCTCGTCGGATTTAGGGGGGGGGGGGGGGGTCTTGTCCTCGCTGTTTCCCCTCGCCTCATTCAAAAACACATATCGTGCCAAAACCGACCACCACAACACTCCACATTCCAGGAACTGCAGATGGTTTCGCAGTATGACCTCTAACCCACCCTACCTGGAACTCTTTTGGCCGATATGGTAGGATTCCCCTTACGCCATCCCGCTGCCAATACCACTTACCCAGTCACGTCACCATCCTCTCGCTTCCTCCTGAAAATTTCAAATTTAAATGGCCATTGAGCCTATAACCTCATTCAAACACATGAATCTTTCATTTTAGTTTGGCGTGGGCACATTTATTTAACTTTAAAAAAATGAATAAAAATGTTTTTAAAAATTGTGGCTCATTATAGAATTTAAAAGAAAAGAATATTACAAAAGCAAGGAAAATACAAAAATTTGAAAAATGTACTAAGTGTGCTTGAATAACAACACTCAAATGAAAATTAAGAAAATAAATAAAGAAGTAACAACAATATAGCAATAAAGAAAAATTATCTTAACTGAAAATATCAAACAAAAATAACACGAAAACGAGGAAAATATGGGCCTCACGGACACAGTCAAAACTCGACGCAAAAGAAATCGAGTTCTATTGCAACGCACCCCAGGCAAACAAAAGAAAAAACAGGAAATACCTCGATCCGCAACCCTCGGCGGATTTAATCTCACGCCCTCTACTCTACCTAAAAAGAGATCTCTTTATGTAGTGGGACAGTGACTTTGACCCCCAAATACTATCAAAGTAAGGCAATGGCTCGAGAAATATCGGGTTTTCCCGAGTGGTGGACTGTTCAATATAAATTTTGTTTGGCTTAGTTCGACCACAGGTTCCCGC
The DNA here is from genome assembly GCA_949752695.1 of Melanostoma scalare. NCBI lineage: Eukaryota > Metazoa > Arthropoda > Insecta > Diptera > Syrphidae > Melanostoma > Melanostoma scalare. The sequence goes on along the minus strand of OX456984.1, from coordinate 105,616,256 downwards.
CTTTCGAAAAATAAAAAAATTCTACTAAAAGAATAAACTACTGTAAGAGTCAATCCAACTACTGTTAGACTTCAATTAAACTCAAAAGATCCCAAAATTAACTTGAAATTCCAAACAAATCATAAGACCACTTCTTTTTCTTGCAAAGGCTTTATTGAGACTGACTCGATATAACAAGATAACAACGTTATAAAATAAAGAGAACACATTCTAATCTGTTAATTACTGTAATACAATGCAGTAAGCTAAGTTTACAAACTGTCCACAGATCGTGCGATAGTTCTGTTACTTAAGAGAAATCACAAAAATGAATACATACATAATTATGTGTGATTGATTTGAAGTTAGAACGAAACATTTAAAAGCTTTTTTCTGACATTTATGGCAAGTGCATAGTATCGTTAACGGGTTGACACTTTGCAAGTATATTATGTATTAATTAAATAATGATTATAAGAGATGAAGTCTCTTATACTACAGAAAAAAAAATACAATAGAAAAAAAATTTTAAAACGAAATTAACAGAAAACGATAAAAAAATCACGCCAAAATCACTTAATTCAAGACAATGTTTACGCAAGGCAAGGCTCCAATAAACCCTCGAAATAAGAGCGGTGCTCCTGAGAACCCCCACTGTTCCTTCAGGTACTGTTTTTTGTTCGTCCGGGGGGTTTTTTTTTTGTTGCTTGACTCTTTTATCCCCCCAGGCACCAAAAAGAATTTTCAGTCCTTGGTTGCCTGGGACTCCCACAGGCTCTTATTTTACCCGACGACCTTTGTTCCGTGACCTCCTCAGTACAGAGGATTTCTTTTCCTGCCTGTATTGTCTTCCGCTTCTTTTTCTCGATAATATATCGTCTTCGGCTTCGCTTTCAAATGGTTTTTTCTCATATTTTTTTCTATCTTTTTACAGTTATTGAATGTTCTTTTTACTTTTTTTTGTACACTATATATTGTGTTGCAAACTATTGACACTATTGTGATGCACTTTACAATTTCCACACTTTTAACTTCACTTATGTTCTTATGTATATATTTAGTTCTTTTTTTCGACTTGCTCTATTCTGAGCTTAACTTTTTTTGAGCTTGATGTTAGTTAAAGACTGCTGCTAACAAACTGATCAATCTTCTTCTTCTTGTACAATAACGTACCCTCTTCGTTCCAAAGCTGTTTCTGTTTCATTGCTTTGACTGCCGTTTACGACCGTTTACTATCTCGTCATTTCCCATCAATATGATTTTAGATAGCGTTTGGAAATATCACATACTTTTAGGCTCACCCTCCAATACAATAACATTTACTGTAGTTTTTAAGGCCCCGACCCATAGAATCCGTTGCGTCCGTTCGCTGCCAGATTCAACTGACAGCTCGATTAAATATCTTATGAGAGGTGACCCATAAGCATCGGATGCAACGGACGCAACGGAAAAAGTAGCCCAACTTTTAACTTTTGCGTCCGGCAGAACTGATGACATGCGCAGACCAAAAACCAATTTGAGATTTTCTCTTCTGTTTTTTTTCTCTCTTGTTGAGTTGCGACACCGCAACGGATTCTATGGGTCACCCCAATCCGTTGTGTCCGGTAAAACTCACTGCTGTCAGTTGAATCCGGCAGCGAATGGACGCAACGGATTCTATGGGTTGGGGCCTTTAGTTCGAAACACGAAATTACCCATCAGCTGTGTTCTGTCAACTCAAGTCACTACTCGCAATTCAATTTTCTGGATGTGTCCGACAAAACACAACACATTCCGTATTTCGCAACGTTTATTTCATCGATTACCCCTTAACAATATTCCATTCGATGAATGGTACCTACATGTATCCTAGCTCTTCACATTTTTAATTCTTTGATGCTTTCATTAACATTAAAGCCTACCTTATCGTTTTGTTTCTCCTAAGGCAATCGTCAACTATCAGGAAGCCGCAATCACCTTAAGGGTGCTGTGCATCAGGATAGATCTACCGTGGTCGTAACAGTATACAATATATATTATATTAACGTTAACCATTTAATTTATAACTATAGCCGTGTTTTATTGGGAATCTCTATATTCACTTCACTTGCGAGTCTCAATAAAACGCTTTTTTGGCTATATTCACTTACCAAGATCACTTTCCCATAAACGCCATTTACCAGCCATCCCTGTTGTTCACTTCGGCAAGTTAGTTATTTATGTCCACTTACGCTATTCACTTTAGAGTTGTTGTTTTTCCATGAGCGATTTTTTGCGATGTTTTGCTGAAGTGAATATAAACTCCCAATGAAACACGGCTTATAAAAAGTTAATAATGAAGGTTGCTCTAAAGCCAGGAAAAGATCTCTTGCAACCCTTGATTCATTTGAAGGATTAACGCAAATACCGAAAACAACTTTTAAATTTTAGCAAGTTCTATATTCGAAATGGCATATGAGAATAAAAAAACCATTCATTCATACTGAATTGTCAAGATAAATAGGTAGCACTACAAACTTTGAAAAATGATATTAATTTCTATATTTTGTATACTAACCAACAGTGTAGTAACTGCAATTGAATTAACTATTTACAAAATGAAACTTAATATGCTTCACTTACAGGTCTAATATAAATTTAATGATATCTGATGACTAGATTATTTTTTTTTAATAAAGAGGAGGTGAGTATGAGTGATATTTTGTTGGTTATGAGTTTTCTGTTCTAGTAAGAATAACAATCATACTTTATTTAAACACTACTCTTCGATACAAATTCGTGTAGTATATCACATGCCATTTCTATGTTGTTTCTTGATATACCTAGTGCTGTAATGGCATTTTCCTTTGAATAACCCTCGCTCATGAGCCGAGCTATATACTCCAGGTTTATATTTTCATATGGCACATTGTAGTCTTTGCTATTGATTGTCACATTTTCATACAGTAAAGCATCCTGTGGCAAATGACTTAAGTCAACTGATGACGATGCCAAGTTTTGATTAGAGGCTGAGCTTGGAAAAGCTTGTGGATTGTAACGCACATGCTTGGCATATGAACTAGGAGTAACCGATGAAGTTGCCAACTGATTGCTTTTTTCTGTTGCGTTTTCGATATTTTCAGCCAATCTTAATATAGGGACCGGTAGTCTGGCTCCCATGGGTCTGGTGTCTATAATACCCGATATAGTTTCTGCTGGCCCAACGATGTCATCATCGCCAATGGAACGTTGTGCTGGAGGAATGGTTGTTGCCGTACTAACTGGCATTGAAGAGGATGTTTGCTGCGTTCTCAGATCGTCCGCAATGGTGTCAACATTTTTATGCGCTTTACTGTGAAGGGGAATCGGAGGGGCTGAAGTTTTCGGTACTTCAACTACAGCTGACATATTTTCAGAGCTTATGCTTAGATTACTCGCCAGCAAAGACACGTTATTCAAGCTCAGAATGCTTGATGCAAAACTTGGTGGAACTGCTGAGAGAGACATTCCATGCTGGTGTGGTTTGATTGTGCTGTCAAGACCAGGTGAAGATTTTCGCGGTGGCAAAGGTGGAGCTCCTGAGTTGTTGCGACTATTATTCTGGGTTTGTAATAATGCGTACGAGCAGTTGTAGTTGTCATTGTTTTCCTTCGAAAATGGGACTGAAATTGTTGAAATGCTTGCGATTGCGGGCGCGCTCATACGATTTGTTGTCTTGGCCACAGATGAACCTACTGCATTGCCACATGAAGGTGATGAAGACAAGTTGAAAGTTTTACCTCCAGTATTGGTGGTTCCATTGACGACATGCAACGGTGGTGCTGATGGCTGTGGGTGGGCATGTGAAGAAAGCAATGAGAGTGTTGGCGGATGAGCGGCATAAAGATCATTTTCAATTGCCATTAAGTTAGGTGTTGTGCTCCGACGTGCCATGCGAGGAGATGAATGTGGGCTTTCCTTATCCGCCTGAGACGAATAACCCATGCTGTTGCTAAGAGCATGCAAGGAAGAGGTTGCAATGTTGAACTCTCCAAAATCCTGAGGAATGAATTTAAAATGAAAGATTTATCACAGCTTTAACCGACAGTTATAGATTTTTTTTAAGTCATTCTAAAGCTACAAAAGTCATTGCATTCAAACTACAAACTGCAAACTCTTCTCTATTGCAGTTTATCTATATGCATATATACTGAATGGAGCAATGTATTTAAAGTCAAAGTATATGCTATATAATAGTAACAACTTATTTTTTCATCTCAGAGGCTTAAGCGGTACTGAGCATAGAGCAAGCTCATTATGTACGCACTTATCTACGCTCTACATCATTAATGCAAGTGCTAGTGGTTAGTAAAAAACGCCAACACAAGCACAAAAGAACGTATTCGAACAAGGACATAACATAACTTTCGTCTATCGTACATATATAATTCAAAATATTGTATTGTTGCAATACTAGGATTCGTACTAGTTTCGTTAATCAGCATAATCGTTGCATGGATTTTAAATAAAAAGAAATTTAATCTTATATTAGCCTTTAGAGAACGAGTAGTTCTTTCCCCAGTTCTTTTAGCCGTGCTTAAATAGGAACGAACGTACATAGGAGCGAACAAATAAAAATTTATGCATCTAGGACTAGAGCTACTTCTACTACTCTTACTAAATAAAGTTGAAATGGTGCTAAGATTAAACCAGATAGTAAATATAAATAAAGCAGCAGCAGGTTACTAACAACCTCCTGTTTGTATAACACACTGACTAGATATCAGTCAACGTTTACTATAACGTTCACCATCATCAGAATTTGGTATTTGAAGCCTTTTCAATATAAACGGCCAAGAGCCCAACGTAATGACTGAGCGCCCACCGCAAAGGCCGAGTGCCCAACCTAAAGTGCTTTCCCTTAGCAATGAAATGACTCTTTATAGGATTATCCCCATTCCCCCAAATCTGTGCGAAGGTTCACCGAAGTAGTTCAGTAGTTTTCGCGAAAAAATGACGAATCCTTGTTAACTGAATCCTAGCTTAAATAGTTTTCTTGCACAGTGTAACTTGGGTCGGTTGGGTCGAGGGAATTTGTTTAAAGTAATGGTTTTTCAATTTTCTATTCTGGAATGGAATGAAATGGAACAGATCTAGATTCGTTCATTCAGGCAAGTTGTTGCGAATCTCTAACGATCGAGAGATTCAGCTACAAAATTGTTTAGAAAAGAGCGATGGATGTGTTTCGCCTACGGCGCAGACTCCAGCGAATTTGCTGAGAGTACTGCAGATACCCCGTGCCGAACCTCCACGACTCCGATTGGTCGAAGTGAGTGGAATTTGCTGAATGAACAAAGAGAGCGCCAAGAAGATGGCACTTCTTCGTTGACCTCTGAAAAGGACATCGTGCCAGAAAGTTTTGAAAATTGAAAAAGTGTTCGGAGAATTTATAATCGATTGTTTAATCTTTGCAAGTAGTGCAAGTTTAAAATTGTTATAGTGTTTGATTCTTGATTGGCAGGAAGTCCAAACTAAACAGCGTTTTGATTCTGTGCAGGAAAGCTCCAAGCAGGCAGGAATTCGGAAGAGTTAGTGCCAGTACGGGCAAGAGAACTCAGCCAGGATTCGTCAGAAGAAAGCTAAGTATTTTTATACCATATAGTATTTTAATTTTATAAAAGTGGAAAAAGTGTTAGTTGTACTTTTGTTTTGGCTTTGACTATTGCGTCATATTGTTGTTTCGGTAACCCTTCGCTCTCCGTAATTCATCCTGAGATTGCAGGACACGCGACCTCCAATTGACCTTTTGTCTGTACGGGAAAATTTCCATAGAGTCGTTTGTTTGCGGGTGCATTGTGCACACAAGTTGTTGTTTTGTATTTTAACCTTGGTAAAAACCCATCTTCGAACTTAAATTTCATACCATTTAAATTGTCAACTGGCCCTCTGCCAGATTTTCCATATATTGTACACTCCCAATTGTTTATGAAAAAATTTCAGGTTTTATACTTTCCTGTTTCCTGAATAAAATATAATTTTATTCCTTTTGGAAAGAAATAGCGTTCTTTTAATTCTGTTTGAAGATCATTTTCAGTGTTGAAGTTGGTTTGGAAATTTCAAGCAAAAATTTCCTGGCGACCATAAATTTGTGAAACACCCTATTTGTGTTTTGATAGAACATTGTTTATATCATTAATTCCTTTTGATATCAATTCTTCGATTTTCACTAATTAAAACTACCTACGGACCACCCCTTGCTGAGCAGCTGGCATTGGCAGCGTATTAGGTCTGTTTCTTTACTTTCTGGGCAAAGTTTGGGAAAAAGCCCGGGATAAAGTTTGGGTTCGAGCTTTTCAATGTTGTTTTTGTAATCTCCATCCGAAAATGGAAAGTAAAGATACGCCTTTGGGTTGTTTCTTGCTGAATGACATTTATCATGCACTCTCAGTAGAGATAGTAAACAAACATACAAACAATTTTGTTTCAGAAACGTGTTAAAATGAGCTCAAAGCAATATTGCATAGTATACTTAACATTATTTTGAATTTTCAAACCAACAAAGAGAGATTATGCTTTTCATTTTTCATTTAATTTCAAATATAAATTTGAATTCAATCGAAATGTTTCGATCAGGTGATTTCACCAACAGTCGATTTGACAAGCAATAAACCGCACGAGGAAATTATTCTGGTAAATTCTTTCTGGAAAGGAAGTGACAAAAAAGCAAAAGCTCTGCCAGTTTTACGTAAAAAAAAAGTAAAGATACACGTTTTGGGATCCCGTGGGTAAAGATACAGACCTATTATCTTGCTACCTGTTGCACTCTTTTCTATTAAAATTCACAAAGCTGTCATTTTACAGTTCATCCTAAAAGTAAATTCGTTCAACATCGCCGCGGCACATCGGTGCGCATGTTTAATATATCTGTGGTAATAAATAATTAATTAATCATTCGTTGCAACTAATTAATCTATTAGTTTGCTATAATCTAAGTTGTGGATTTGGTTGTGATTTGTTTTGTAGGGAAAAAAGTGCAACAGTATTAAAAAAGCGTTACTTTAATGCGTTTTTTTAATGATGTCCCAGGCTCAGTCTTACTGGTGTTAGTTTTAAATCTGAGCTAATCTTTAATTTTAAGCCATAGTTTTAAAATCCGTTGGTAAAAAATATTATTTAGTGTATAAATTTTTACTTTGTAACGGTAGCAACATCTCCAAACTTCAACTGATCTGATAGATACTCTGTCATTTACAAGGGATGAAGAGCAACTGATCGAAAACGGTGTCTTATAAATTAGTTACTTGAGTTATTGCTAACAAAAAGTCTTTTTAAATAATCAACGTACATATTAAGGCTTATCAATACCTTAAGAATATTTTGAAACACGGTACATGTGTTAGGAAATAGAGAGGAGCTACCTACGACGCACAGTGGGGCAGAAATTGCTTGTTAACGGCGATAATTATAAAATTTTATTTTGACTATGATAAAATATACTTTTTGAAATAATTTCGGTATGCTAGACTTAAATCCTAAATAAATATAACGGTACCTATTACTTCAATTTTAATAATTTTACTGAGCGACGAAGAATCCGAAAACATATAAAAACAATAATATTGAGTCAATACACCTTTATGATTTTTCACTTTGTAATTCAACACATTAAACAAAACAAACTTTGATTTAATACGTCAAATGAGTACCTGAATTCATTTCGGAATATGTTCATTCCATCATCAGCATCACGACTAAATCCAAAAAGTAAAATGTTGTGGTTTGTTGTTGTATGAAAGTTGCATGTTATTATATAAGAGAGAACAAATGCGATTCGATGTTACCGTTGTCTAAATTCATCGCATTTGAGTCTCTCTGTATATAAAAACTTTCATAGGCATCTAGCTTACGATCGTCTATCACTTCTTTCACCAAACAAACATTTTCAATATCAAGCTCCATATGATTTTCGTTTAGAGCGTGTGCTGCTAACGCTGATCTGTAAGCTTGGTTGCTTCGAATGTATGTCTTATGTTCTTTGAAACGTGTAAGGAAATTTGGCTTTGTTTGGCCGTAATAAACACTTTCGCAATCACTACACTTTATTGAATAAATACCCGATTTTTTTTAGATTATCCGTTTTGTCTTTCACTGAACCTAACAGGTTTGATAATTTATTGGGGTTAGTGTGTACCACATCCATACCGTGTTTTCGAAATTTACATAGAATTTTGTTCGTTGCAACCGGCGTATAACAGATAGCGACGCGAATTTTTGGCTCAACTGTGTTCTTATTCTGTATGAAGAGTGTTGACAAATCATTTTTTGTTATTTTTTCCGTATGCTTTTTAATAAGCTTGTCAATCAATCCTTCATTATACCCGATAGCTTCAACAATCTGTTTTATAATTTTATATTCTTTCATGTAGTTCGTTATAGAAAGATTAATACTGCACAACCGGTGTACCATGGAATGAAACGCAGCGTGTTTATGTTGTATACAACAATGTGAGTCACTGGTTATTGTTCTAAAAGTACTTGTAGGTTTACGATAAATCCCTATGTCAACTTTGTTATTCACTCTTTTTAGTTCTAAATCCAGAAAAGGTAATCTTCCTTCGTTCTCAAGTTCATAAGTAAATTTTATAGTGTCATATTGACTGTTGAGGATATGCAACACTTTTTGTACATCTGTTTTTTCCACTACCGCGAACACGTCATCTACATATCTATACCATATCTTGGGTAATAATTTTTCATCTCTTAATTTGATTTCAAAGTGAGACATAAACAATTCACTAATCAATGGACTAAGAGGGCTGCCCATATTTGTGACTTTATCGACGAAGTAATAAGAATCGCGAAATTGGAAATAACTGTGTTTCATACAAGTTTTTGCTGTACGGATATACAACTCTTTCTTGTTAGGTAGTAGGTAAATCAACAGATCTTAAGTGTATTTCAAATTGTTCGAGAGCAATTTCAACGGGAATACTAGGGAACAAGGAACCGACATCAAAAGATACCATACACTGGTTTTCATTAATTACTACACTTTCAATTCTTTTGGAAAAATCATAATAACTTTTTACCGAGAGACTCACTTAGGTGGCAATTTCTTTACCTCACTCACTAACCACTTTGCAATTTTGTAACAAGGTGTATTTATATTGGAAACAATTGGTCTCATTTTATTTCCTTCTTTATGTATTTTAGGTAAACCATATAATTTTGCAACAACTGGATTTGAAACTTTGAGAACACGATTGAGACGTTGACCAAACACTACACTTATTGCTTTTTTCAAATCATCACTTTCACGTATCATTTTTGGAAGTGGAGATTTTGGAATTGACTTATATTTGCACTCGTCAATTAAATTATTTATCCTGTTGTCATAATCATTTTTATTTATAATTACTAGTTTGTTTCCTTTATCCGCTTTAACATAGACACAATTTTTGCTTCGTAAATCTTTTATTGTATTGAACTCATTCGATCTATTTTTTGATTCGCGAGGAATTTTGTTTAAAACTTTTGAAACTTTTGACCTTATATCATGCTTCACAGAATTCATTTTAGTTTTTAAAATTGTTTCAATGTCAATAATAGCTGGTATAAGGGGTTGGAGTATATTTTAAGCCTTTGTTTAGGAGAGCTAACTCTTCAACATTAAAAACTTCGTCAGATTGGTTGACAACAAAATCGGGTAAAACTTTCGGTAAATTATGATCGCAACATTTTGAATTTTGTGATAATTTCATAAGCTTTCGATGTTGTTTTTTGCGCTTTACAAATACCGATTTGTCAGTCATGTTAATTAGATTGCACTCGAAATCATTCCATGCATCTCTCTCGAAGGGATGTAAGTCACGAGCTAACATTAGATGCATTGAATATGCTTTTAATTATACTTCCGACAATTTTTTATAGACGAATTTTAATTCAGTCTTTAACCAAACTTTTTCTGCTACATTTTTTGCTTTTTTAGAACTACCGTTAACAACCGAACACGACAATATAACAAACGTCGGGATCACTTTTTGTTTAATACACGACCGCAAGAAATTCACATCTTCACACAACATTGCTACCTTTCTCTTTAATCGAGAGTATTTGCTCAGATTTGACTTGGTGGCCATTATATTATTATATACCAGCTATTATTGACATTGAAACAATTTTAAAAACTAAAATGAATTCTGTGAAGCATGATATATAAGGTCAAAAGTTTCAAAAGTTTGAAACAAAATTCCTCGCAAATCAAAAAATAGATCGAATGAGTTCAATACAATAAAAGATTTACGAAGCAAAAATTGTGTCTATGTTAAAGCGGATAAAGGAAACAAACTAGTAATCAGTTTTAAATTCATTTTTATTGTATATCACTTAAATCTACTTACATGCTAACAAAAATGTTTAAACTAGCTTACATAATACCTTAATTAACTTACTGACCCTAGGCGGGTACTCTAAATTATACAATAACTTATTTCTAATTTTTTTTTTGGTTGCCACTATGCCTACCCCCTATACCCTAAGTCTTACACACTATACCTTTGTAAGCCAGCCATAGGCGACTCGCTATCCGTAACATTTTCCCTATGTTGCTCAGACAACCACCAGAACATATTCGACGTTTTGATAACGTCCCGTCTATCGCGATCTGAAACCGCCCTACTGTACCGGAGGAGCTCTTCAACTTCTCCGCCTACTGCGGCGACGTCCCGGCTGTAAAGGAGCCGTCGTTCTACGGACTTACGGCAGACGTGGTAGATTAACGGAACCGCCAATCTGTCCTGTATCAAACCTATCATGTCAAAATAGAGGAAAGCCTTCGGTGGGACAAAGCCACTGAAACGTGTTCTCTCCATATATTCAATGTTGGGGTAGTAAGCCCCAAATATCAGGCCATTGTTCGAAGACATCGCCTTTGCAGTATGACCCCGAGTCAGTTTTATCAAGAAGTTTTCGATTCTGTTTATTTGAGCCCCGTTGTAAAGGACCTCATTAGGATAATATTTTCTGTACTCCGACTCTGGTGTTCTGAGCAATCCAAGACAGGTACGCAGACACTGTCTCTCAAACACCCGAATCTTTTCCATCTGAGACGCTGTAACATTGAACCATACAGGGCACCCATAGACAATCATTGGACTTATGAGGGCCATGTAGCAAATCACCTTCACTCTGCTATCAAGTTGACTGCTGTGAAACAGTCGCCTTGTCAGAGCAAAAGCTCCTCTAGCCCTGGACAGAGCAGCATCCATATGTTTGTTAAAATATAGATACTGATCTAGCCAGATGCCCAGGTACTTGACTACTACTTTGCTTGGCAGTGAGTGGCCATATAGATCAACGATCACCAGCTTTCGCCAGTTCTTTCTCGTATCCCCTGAGGCCCGAGCCAACGAGGTTCTAAACACAATTGTTTCCGATTTCTGGAAGTTGATTTTCAACTTCCAGTCATCGCAATATTGCTGAATCTTATCGAAGTCACGCTGCAAAAGTATTCTGATGACCTCGATCTTTGGACCTGTTCTGTACGCTATTAGGTCGTCGGCGTACGCTATGGCATGGTGAAGGGAACCAATTAGATCGCCGGTGAAAATGCTAAACAAAATAGGCGAATTCACCGCTCCTTGTTGCAGACTATTCTGTATTTTAAAAGTTCTGGTAGAAGTTTTATTGCAACTTTTCACAACAAACGTTCTACCATGAAGGATGTCATTCAGAATATATAGTAGTGGTTTACTCATGCCATATCTGATCAACTTATAGAAAAGACCGTCTAACCAAACGGTATCGAAAGCCTTCCCCAAGTCAACCAGACATGCACCCGTACACTGATTTTTAGCTTTGTTCCATTGAATATCTGATACTAGTTTAGACGTGGCATGTGTGGCATCATGGCCCGCCTTAAAACCAAACTGATTTTCTGGAATAATATCTTTGTCCTCAGCCCATGTGGACAGAGCTCTATTGAGAACTTTCTCGAATACTTTCCTGATACTCGGAAGAAGACTAATTGACCGGAGATTTGCTGGATTGGAACCATCCTTACCTTTTTTAAGGAGAGGATGGACCACTGCCGTCTTCCAACGCACTGGATAATATGCATTATTCAGCGCATTGTTGAACAACGAGGTGTATATGTCCACCGCTTCCGAAGGGAGGTTTCGCAGCACAACATTGGGTATGCCGTCGACTCCTGCTGACTTCTTTTTCTTTATTTTGTGAAAGATGTCCAAGAGGTCCATCTTAGTAACGAACAGGGTGTTATCCCCGTTTCGCTGGGCGATGACTGCATTTGCAAGTCGGTCGTCATTGAACCTAGTGAAACCAGGATTCTCGGATCGCCAATGCGAGATCTCGTCTCTAAGATAGAAGTGTCCAACGAAGGCTCTATTCTCAAGGTCGTAATTCGGGCGAATGCACTCATTCACCTTATATACTCGCTCGAAAACAGCACCCACCGTCTCTACCTTCTTTTGAGCATCTTCCACTATAAAGTGGTCATCATCCAAGATGGCTTCATCCGGATCTATCCCTATTGTCATAAGTAAGTTTCTGTTCTCTGTCGTCCTTTGGAGTTTAATACCCTGAAGGTCATTTTGATCTTTTCTCCTAAAAATTTTATTTATTTCCGGAAACATACTCGGGTTGTTGGACTGTACAGCCCGAATTTTGTTGTTCCAGAAAAGAGATATAGATATTCTGTAGTTTTCTTTAATTAACTGATGGAGATTTTTGATCTGTGACTTCAGAGTTCTAATCTCCAAATCGTGTCGGTCAGTAAACCTCCTGTGCAAGAGTTTTAGACTTCACAGGAGTCTACTTTTTTGTTTCTAAAGTGCGTCTATTGTCGCGTTTCTGTACATGTTCGTCGAGTCGAGTTGCCTATATTTAGGAATTGTCCTGTCCATTGTACTACGGATTGCATCCTCCATACGTTGCAGGTACCCATCGATCTCAACGTTCGACAGATTCCTGTTGCATGGTGGCGCAATACCGTTCGAACGAAGTTCCCTTGAGACGGCACCGGAAAAGCGCGGCCAACGTGTCTTACCGTAGTTGTAAGAGTGCGTCGGCACGTACTCCTCCAATTCCACAAGGTCGTTCGGAAGCAGTATGACGGCGGCAAGTCCACAGTGGTCACTGTCGTACTCAACCGTCGTCAAACAATTTTTCGTCCGTCGAAGAATGTCGTCGGTCAGTTTCAGTCTTGAGTCTAAAAGCAATAGATCCAAATAAGAGCCACTTCGAGGATATGAAGGCCTGTCAGTAGCTAGCAGATCGACTTTACACTCAATGCTGTGGAGTCCCAGCCAATTGAATAGCTGGGTCCCCCTTGGATTGGCTAATTGATTTCCCCAATCTTGGTGTTTAGCATTGTAATCACCGGCCAAAAGGAAATAGTTTTCATCCGAGTTCAGATTCAGACATCGAAAAAGCGTTTCGAGCTCTGTTATAAAACATGAGGTTTGAGAAGCTCCCGGCGGCGGTGCATAGAGCGAGACCACATACAATCGCCTCCCCTGTTGGAGTGGGATGCATATGATACACGTTTCCAGCAACCGGAATCGACGTACTTCACCGCTATATATTACCTTATGAGCAATGCCCTTACGTAAGAAGATCGCAACCCCACACGCGAGAGTCGAGTTGGGTCGGTCCCTCCTTATGATAATGTAATTGTTATCCGTCAGTTTGTGATGCTGATTTAGCCTAGTTTCGCTAACCATACATACATCAGGACGTTGGTCTTTTAACAACTCAAGGAAGTTGGTTCGTCGTTCTATCCTAACTAGCGAATTCACATTCACGGCTAGGATCTTAAAAGGCCTCTCCGGCAGCGCGCCCGTTAACCTAAAAATTGCGCAAGCGACGGCACTGCACGGTAGATCAAGTCCACCCTACGCGCCTGCTCACTTATTTGCCGTGATAGTTCACTCATTTGTGCCTGAATGACACGCAGAGCGACCATCACCTCTGACTCCCCAGTAGCTGCCTTTGACACAGATGGCTGTGCGGCCTCTTTCTGGGGAGGTTGTACCGTTTTCCCAGCTCCACCCGCCATTTGGGCGTAGGAGACTTGGGGAACGACGGCCCTTGGAGTCGGTCTGGCTGTATGCCTTCCCTCGTCCTTGGTTACTGTTGGAGCAGCTTTTAATGATTTTTTTAATAACTTGGTATCGAGGACATCCCCGATAGTTAGCAGGGTGTCCATCTCCACCACAGAGAACACATTTCAATTGGGTCTTATCTTCGACCCTTTCCTTACCGAGCTTGCACTCTTTTTCTTTGTGGTTCTCTCCACACTTAACGCACCTCGACTGCATTTGGCAGTTGAATGCGGCGTGCCCGAACCGTTGGCAACGAAGACATTGTAAAATGTCTCCGTGCATGTTTATTTTTTCCCATCTTACCATCTGGTAGTCCAGGACGGAGATTTTCCTTAGACTCTCCAGACGGCTACTGGGAGATAGGGTGACGAGGAACATCGGCAATAGCCACCTCTCCCGTCTAGCCTTCGCCGTGGTGAACGACTTGACCCCGATAAACTCGAGATCGTCGCTCGCTAACCTGCGGAGTTCCGCTAAGAGCTCCTCTGGTTCAGAGGTAGGCTCTACCCCTTTCAAAAGCATACTTTTGGGCTTCTCCTCTTTGGGAGTAAAAGTGAAATGTTCGGTGGTTGTTGTTTGCAACAACGCCCGAACGATCTTGTGGTCACCAATGTTTTCACATTGGATCGCATGTCGATCTTGTCCTAAACGCTTAATTACAAATTTATCGCCTATGGCGGACTTACATAGGTTTAATGTTGCTTTCAGATCCATTCTGTGGGTGTTGATGGGGGGCACCCTGCTCTTAGTTGCTCTTTGCTGCTGCTGTTGTTGTGCTGGTTGTTGTTGTTGTTGTTGTCTCTGCTGCCGCTGCTGCTTTGGCACCGTCTCCCCTGGCTGCTTCGATGGCGCGGTTTTTTTAGCCGCGGTCCCCCGTTGCTGCTCTTGGGTAACAGTTTTCTTTCTTGCATTTTGCTCCCAAGCTATTTTATTAGCTGTTGTGCCTTGTTGCTGCACGGGAGCTGTTTTTGCATTTGCCTTTGTTGTTGTTGGCTGTTGCTGTTTGGCATTGTCTGACTTTGCCATGAGTTGTTGTTTTGCCTCGCTATCGGCTTTCCTGCGGGCCACCTGGTTTTCTTTGATCTCTTCGATCTCCTTGTACAATTTCTCCAATATTGTAGATATCGTACGAAGTCTCTTGTCTTCTACATTATCATTATCCTCGTCCACACCGTCGCCTTCGTCTGCCAATGCTGCGAACGAGTTCACACTACCGGCTGTTTTTAGTGTTGGATTTGCATCCAACACTTTTTTTGTTGTTGATGGACCGCTATGGTCTATCACAGACGACTGTGTCGCTTTTTTCACCTTCTTTCCGGATTTTCTCCTTTATTTGGGCTATTTGCTTCAAAGCAAAATAAAAATTGGAGGCCCCGGCTGGGAGTTGAACCCACGTTGCTCCACACTGGGTACCTGCTGCGCTACTCGCTCGGCTACTGCCTTATTGAAAAATCACTGATTTTAAACTTTTAAATCGCACGCTCCACTTGTAAATATACACAGCTAAAGTCGTCAACACGTCTACACACGATAGCTGTTGCTGAACGACTGAAACAAACTAGTAATTATAAATAAAAATGATAATGACAACAGGATAAATAATTTAACTGACGAGTGCAAATATAAATCAATTCCAAAATCTCCACTTCCAAAAATGATACGTGAAAGTGGTGATTTGTAAAAAACAATAAGTGTAGTGTTTGGTCAACGTCTCAATCGTGTTCTCAAAGTTTCAAATCCAGTTGTTACAAAATTATATGGTTTATCTAAAATACATAAAGAAGGAAATAAAATGAGACCAATTGTTTCCAATATAAATACACCTTGTTACAAAATTGCAAAGTGGTTAGTGAGTGAGGTAAAGAAATTGCCACCTAAGTGAGTCTCTCGGTAAAAAGTTATTATGATTTTTCCAAAAGAATTGAAAGTGTAGTAATTAATGAAAACCAGTGTATGGTATCTTTTGATGTCTGTTCCTTGTTCCCTAGTATTCCCGTTGAAATTGCTCTCGAACAATTTGAAATACACTTAAGATCTGTTGATTTACCTACTAACAAGAAAGAGTTGTATATCCGTACAGCAAAAACTTGTATGAAACACAGTTATTTCCAATTTCGCGATTCTTATTACTTCGTCGATAAAGTCACAAATATGGGCAGCCCTCTTAGTCCATTGATTAGTGAATTGTTTATGTCTCACTTTGAAATCAAATTAAGGGATGAAAAATTATTACCCAAGATATGGTATAGATATGTAGATGACGTGTTCGCGGTAGTGGAAAAAACAGATGTACAAAAAGTGTTGCATATCCTCAACAGTCAATATGACACTATAAAATTTACTTATGAACTTGAGAACGAAGGAAGATTACCTTTTCTGGATTTAGAACTAAAAAGAGTGAATAACAAAGTTGACATAGGGATTTATCGTAAACCTACAAGTACTTTTAGAACAATAACCAGTGACTCACATTGTTGTATACAACATAAACACGCTGCGTTTCATTCCATGGTACACCGGTTGTGCAGTATTAATCTTTCTATAACGAACTACATGAAAGAATATAAAATTATAAAACAGATTGTTGAAGCTATCGGGTATAATGAAGGATTGATTGACAAGCTTATTAAAAAGCATACGGAAAAAATAACAAAAAATGATTTGTCAACACTCTTCATACAGAATAAGAACACAGTTGAGCCAAAAATTCGCGTCGCTATCTGTTATACGCCGGTTGCAACGAACAAAATTCTATGTAAATTTCGAAAACACGGTATGGATGTGGTACACACTAACCCCAATAAATTATCAAACCTGTTAGGTTCAGTGAAAGACAAAACGGATAATCTAAAAAAATCGGGTATTTATTCAATAAAGTGTAGTGATTGCGAAAGTGTTTATTACGGCCAAACAAAGCCAAATTTCCTTACACGTTTCAAAGAACATAAGACATACATTCGAAGCAACCAAGCTTACAGATCAGCGTTAGCAGCACACGCTCTAAACGAAAATCATATGGAGCTTGATATTGAAAATGTTTGTTTGGTGAAAGAAGTGATAGACGACCGTAAGCTAGATGCCTATGAAAGTTTTTATATACAGAGAGACTCAAATGCGATGAATTTAGACAACGGTAACATCGAATCGCATTTGTTCTCTTATACAAGTTACATTTCTACGGATTAATTTTTCTTTAAAAAAAAACTACATGTTTTTTTTTCTAATTTATTTATTTCGATTCACAATCGGGCAGCGATTCTGCCTTCCCAAGTACAATTGACCATGTTCATTAAATTTCTTACCTTAAATACTTATTTTCAGCTTACTAAACAATACTTCGATTTCCATGAAATCGATGGAATACTTAAATCTAGCTTAATTGACAAATTGACAATATTTTAATTTCCAAGAAATCAATGGATTACTTAAATCTAGCTTAATTGACAATTTGATAACATATTTCCCAATTTTACGAAACCATGAAACTGGTGTCGATGGCCAGACACCATGTCAGCGATTTTCCGTGAGAAAATCAAAACTCTAAAATAAAAATGTCCTCGTTTTTTAAAAAGTATGGAAGATTAAAGATGCTGGGGTGTTCGGTAGTTCTAGGATCTTTGGAGTTTATGGGGTCTGTTATTGGAGGGATGAAAACTGGTGTTGTCCGCGTTTCGAATGTCCTTTCGTTTTTTGGATATGTCTTCTTCACTATTACCATGATGAATAATATGACCGCAAAGATGGAATAGTTGACCCAATGGTGGACTTCTATTTCTGCTTGAATCTTATTGATATGTTTTGTGTTGTTCAAATGGAGTTCTTTCATGAGCTGGAGTGATAGGATTTCTTCTACTTCTGTATCATCTGAGGGTGGATGCAGCAACGGAGGTAATGCGTGAATGTCAGATATTTCTTCCGCATCATACTGTTGATTCACTATCTTTAACGTGACATTGGAGAATTTTACGAGGTATGTTCCATTAAGTGATTAGCTATTGTTGTTGAATATTTTTTGCCGTCGAAATTGTTTAAGAGGATTGTTCCTGGAGTTATTTCTTCAATCGCTGGGATACGGCTATTCGTTCTCTTACATGTTGCGTTTTTACCTTCTATTAGATTGGGAATACATTTATCGTTATTTAAATCAATAATGTTTGATTGTTTACATAATGATACATCGTTTACTGTTTTACATTTATTTATAATTCCAAATATACTGTTATTTCCTTTTAAAATGTTTTCTTGCATAATTTTGTTTACATATTTTTTCTTCTTTATTAAGGGTTTTACAATTAATTTTTCATAGATTACATCCTCTGTATTAGGGATACTTATAATATAAAGTAGCGTTGAAACATTTATTGCAATTTTTAATTCAGCAAATTCTAATGCTTCTTCGATATTTTTGAATAATTAATTTTTTTTTGTTTTTATTTAAATTAGTCAAAATTACATTGATTTCTGATTTTGACAATATGTTAGAGCTTACAATTTTTTTTTTTGCCTAATTCGATTACATAAATTGCATTTGTTATTTCTTCTTTAATTAACTTGATTTTATACAGTAAACTTAAGACTAATTCGTTTTCAAAAGTTCTATCTTTTCTTATTAAATTCATAATTTCGTTTGTTACATTTGTTAATTTATTTATTCTTTATTTTCTAACATGTTATTAATTTTATCGACCATTATTTTAAAATCATCATGGTCGGGGTTTCCAAACACCCACTTCCAAGCTGAGCCAATGAAGTTTAGTGACCGTTTATTTCTATTGACTTTGATATTGTTTATGAGGTTAGTGGTTTGTTTAACCCTTAAACCCTACCCTGGGGTCCAGCGCCATTGCAAACATACATTTTCTTGAATTTTTTAAAAACTTAGCAACTCACACCAGTGCCACCCATGGAATTCTCATATTATCGCAGCAGACGTCTAAAAATCAGTCACTTATTAATTTTCGAGTGGTGCAGTTAAAAATATTTGAGCTTCAGGGTCCCATAGACCCCAGGGTAGTGATAGTTAAAGTTTTTGAACAGTTTGACAGTGTTTCAAGACGAGCGAAACGATGGCCATTGGCTATGTTTTATGGAATCTTAAATATTGTTGGTGTGAATTCGTATTTCCTCCTCAAAATAGCGTCCGATAAAATTCAAATAAGTCGAAATTTCTTAAAAAACTTAGACTTGGAACTCATTAAACCCCAAATGGAGGAGAGGTTTACTTGGCCAACTTTGCCATCCAATCTCCAGGTCCTCATTGGAGATATTTTAAAAAAGAAGCTACCTGTGGCTGAGTCAACATCTTCAGTCACTACAAAAAATAGATGTTCACGAGACAAAGACCACAAGACCAAAATACGATGCACCAGTTGCCGAAATCCACTTTGTGTGTCATAATTGTCTTGATGTAAACTTTTTTTCACAATTAAACATTCCTATCTTTTATGTTAGTAAATAAAATTTTTGATTAAATTGTTTTTATACTAAATTGGGGCAAAAACTTTTTGGGGTCCCTAAGAGCCAAGGGTAGCAATAGTGTTTCTCCCGGGATGGGTAGGGTTTAAGGGTTAAGTTCGTGGTCTAGGATTGAGAAAAAGGGATTATTTTTTGGGATGTGCTGATTCATTAGGGATGAGGTTTTGAATATAAATTCCTTATAAGGGGGTATTTCGATGACATGGATAAATTTTAGATTTCCCGTTTGAATTTTTCCTATTCCTGTTTTTAGCACGGTTATTTCGGAATTAGAATAATCGAGTATTTTAACATCTGCATAAATGAGAGGAGCGAGGTACCTGTGGATGTAAGAAAAAAAAAAATGATTTCAACTTTTAATGTTTGCTTTGTGAACGACTTTTCCAGATTGTGTAGTTACAGTTTGTGTATTGTTTTGTTTTATTATATCTCGTTTAAAACGGGGTGATATCTTTGAGCTTAGTCTTTTGTTCACTTTAACGTAAATTATATCACCAGGTGTATAGTTCCTTGGTTCGTGTTTTTTTTTATTATGATGTTTCAAATCGATATTTTGTTTCTTTTGTAGCTTGATTATATTTTCCTCTCTTGCTTTTTCTAACTGTTTTGGATCGGTACTGACGTTTCTTCCAAAAAATATTTCTATTGGTTTTTTTCCTATTGTAGAGTGAATTGAACATTTGTACTCGTACACTGCTCTGTCTAGTAATTCTAGGAAGGATCTATGAATCTTTTCTGTTTTTAAGCAACGCAATATTTCTGAAAGTGTAGAGTGGAATCGCTCTACTTGTCCATTGACTGTGCTAGAATAGGGAGGTGTTTTGAAAATTTCTATTCCTAATTGATCATGCAGTAGGAAACGAATAGAGGCTGCGTTGAAGGATTTTTTATTATCAAAGACGACTAGTTTCGGTATGCCGAAAGAAAATAGAATTTGTCTTAAAGGTTCTACGATGTCTTGCACGGCTCTGGACTTTAGTATTTTAGTTTGAGCATATTTGGAGAATTTATCTAATGCGGTAAGAACAAAATGTCCTTCGGTTGAATAGATATCTAAATGTATATTATGACCTGGATACTGGGGAATAGGTGTGGGTTTGAGTTTGGGTTTCTGGGGATGCCGATCATACTTGTGTTCTCGACATTTACATATGGCATTGTTTAACTATTTTATTAATTTTTGAGTTCATTTGCGGAAAGTAATAGCTTTGGAGTAGTTGGGCTTTATTTTCTCGTGCATTTCTATGCGCTCTGTTATGGGTTTTTAAGATAAGTTCTTCTTGTTCAGTTTGATTAGTTACATCGAGCACTTTTGTTTGTGTGTAGCGGACCTTATAATTTTTTAAATGAAGTGGATATATATTTTGGATAATTCCCATAGTTTCTTCGTTAGTCATTAGTCCATTTACTATGGTAGGGATCAAGTATCGTTTAAATATTGAAATAAGATTTTCTTTACTATATCGATGTTGTCTAAAAATAAGCCTACGAAAATTTGGGAAAGGATATTGGAGTTGAAAGTTTTCTTCTTCGCCTATAAGCAGAATGAGTTGATTTTTAAAAACGTTTATTGGCACTTCTACAGATGGAATAAGTTCGTGAGATGAACTTTCGTCGCTATGTTGGGATGCTGTAAGGGAATTAATTTGAAGGTGAGTAGGTGGTCTAGAAAGTGCATCAGCAACCACATTAGTACTACCGGGCTTGTATTTTAGCTCGTAGTTGTATTCTTCCAATGCTACTTTCCAGCGTTTCATTTTCGAATTGTTATTTTTGCTACTTAAAGCATAAGTGAGGGGTTGGTGGTCAGTCAATATTTTGACTCTTAAAGCCATAAAGGTAACTTCTGAAAACGTCAAGAGCCCAAATTATAGCCAGCATTTCTTTTTCATTTGCGGCGTAATTTTCTTCGGCCTTATTTAGAGTTCTGGAAATAAACATAATGGGCTTGTCTTCTTGTGATAGTACTGCTCCGAGCGCGTAGTTCGAAGCGTCAGTGGTAAGTTCAAATTCCTTGCTTTAGTCGGGGTAAGAAAGTACAATATCTCCCGATGCTAAGATCTTTTTAACTTTATTGAATGCTTCCATTGCTTCTTCGTTTAGTTGAATTAATATTTTGCTGGAGATGTTTTTGGACAATCGTCCATCTTCCCCTCTTAAAAGGGCTGTTAAGGGTTTTGCTAGCTTAGCGTAGTCCTTAACTAAGCGGCGGTAATACCCTGACAGGCCTAGGAATGATCGTAGTTCCTTGAGAGTGTTAGGAGGTGGAAATTCAAGCACTGCTTTAATTTTTTCGGGGTTAGTTTTGACGCCATCTGAGGAAATTATGAAACCAAGGAATTCAACTTTCTTTTTAAAAAAAATCGCATTTGTCAAGCTGAGCTTTCATGTTTGCAGCTTCCAACGTCTTGAAAACTTTTTCAATATTGTTTAAATGGGTATCTTCATCTTTACTGAATATGATGATATCATCAATCAACCGCTCAGAGAAGGAGAAATGCGCAGGAGATTCGTTCGCCGAAGTTCATAAATGATGCTCAAGGACTGCTACTTGTGGATGACGACAAAATTCTTCACAGGTGGCGACAGTATTGTGATGATCTTTCGAATGAACAGTTTCCTCGGCGCCACTTTCCAACAGCTGCACCTAACTTTACGGAAGTATCCGACGTCACAGTCGAATAAGTAAGGAAGGCAGTTAAGAACTCCAAAAAAGGCAAAGCGATTGGGCCAGACGAGGTACCATATGAGTTTTGGAAAAATATGGGAGACATCGGGTTGAGATGGCTCACGATTCTCATCTCCAAACTTATAAGAGGTGACAGTTTGCCTAATCAATGGAGCGAAAGTTTTCTTCTTCCAATGTACAAGGCAAAGGGAGATACCAGAAGCTGTGACAACTATCGTTCGATCAAGTTTATGTCCCACACTATGAAGATCGTTGAGCGGGTTTTGGATAGCCGACTGCGGAAAATAATAAGGCCCTCTGATGACCAATGCGGGTTTGTCGCGGGTAAGTCAACTACAGACGCAATCCAAAATATAAGGATCATTATGGAAAAACACCGAGATGCCTTAGAGGATTTGCATATTGTGTTGGTTGACTTCGAAAAAGCATTCGATCGACAACAACGAGATCTAATATGGGTGGACCTCAGACACCGAGGAGTTCCTGAAGCCTATGTGCGAATAATTATGGACATGTACGAGGGAGCAGTTACAAAAGTGAGATGCCCAGCTGGAGTCACCGAAGAATTCCAAATAACGGTAGGTGTACATCAGGGAAGTGTCTTGAGTCCACTGCTCTTTATTGCTGTTCTGGATTATTTGCTCGAAGGAAAAGTAACGGACAATAAAGTACAACAATTATTCTTTGCTGACGATGGAGCCATCATAAGCGAGGATCCTACATCCCTGCAACGAGCACTTGACGTTTGGATTGATGTTCTGGAAGGAAATGGGTACCGTATTAGCGCTAAAAAGACTGAAGACCTGTGCTGCCCTTTTTCTGATCCAGACAAGCCTATTCCAGACATTTATTTGAATGGAAATGTGCTTCCCAAGTGTGAAAAGTTTAAATATCTGGGATCTATGATCAATAGTGAAGCAACTTGTGATGACGACATCAATCATCGAGTAAGCGTAGGTTGGATGAAGTGGCGAGAAAACTCCGCTATCTTCTGTGATCGAAAAATGCCCCCTAAGCTGAAGGGAAGACTCTACACAGCAGTTGTCCGTCCAGCTCTGACATACGGTTCACAATGTTGGACAATGTACAAAAAGTATGAGAGCAAATTGACGGCAGCCGAAATGAAGATGCTTCGGATGACAGCAGGAGTAACAAAGCTTGAACGAATTAGAAGTACTAAGATCCGTGGAAGCCTTCATGTCAAAAGTAATATCTTGGACAAAATTCAGCACGACCGGCTCAGTTGGTATTGTCATGTTCAAAGGAGAGATCCTCAGAACCCCGTCCAAAAGGCAATATCGTACAACGTTTCAACAAATTCGCGACGAAAAAGAAAAGGCAGGCCAAAACACTCCTGGTACAAGCAAATGCAAAAACAGCAGCATTTGGTTGGCCTCAGACATGGAACAATCCAAAACCGGGAGGCTTGCCGACGCTTTCTGAGGTCAACGCGGCGTACCCCCAAAGGCGGATACTAGTGTGAAGTAGAAAAGTGGGAAAGTTGTGATCGCTTCAAGATCACTACTCGTAACGCCGGAAATGAAAAGAAGAAGAAGAAGATGATATCATCACTGTAAACAAAACATAATTTCCCTATATGTTCTCTCAAAATATCATCAAGTGCTCTCTGAAAAATAGAAGGGGCATTTTTCAACCCAAAAGGTGTAACGGAATTATTATATATCATCATCTGTAACGGATGTATATATATTATTCATTTTCGATCGATTCCTCTTCATTCAAACAAGAAGTGATTCTTACTGCCCTCCTTTGGAATCGAGCAGAAGCCTCTTCCTTCTATAGTTCACTGAAATCAAAAATTCTCCTATGAATTAACTCCTTCACAGAAATGGAAGTTGAAAGTCGTGGAGGGTCCTTTACCCCACTGTCACGAAACTGACTCCCATCTTTAATGTATACGCTTCGATGTCTCGCGAATCCTTCCATCAACACCATTACCTACCGACTTAACAATTGAATTATCTCTTACGCGACAACTTCTCCACGGAATTTCTCTACCAAAAAAAAAAACACAAGTCATTATAACTTTGGAAACTTTTCGCGGCTCCTCTAGTCCGTCGCTAAGTTTTTCTCATTATCATAACTCACTGAATCATCGATCGTATCCTTCATTTAAGTTTTCAAGGTAGGTCGCGAGAGACACAAAAAAACTAGAGGTGAGGTTAATGACCTTCAGTATCAGAAAAGATACTATCTTTTCCCCTCCCGGACTACCTATCCTACTCAAAGAAGTTTCTACCTCGCCTTACACGCCACACTCAACACATATCCCCAGAAGGTATGTGAATCGCGTGGTTTTCCAACGGGGGTTATCTTCGCTGCCACAACCGCCTGGTCATTTGGGTGCACGAATGCTAACTCACCGATTAGATCGGGTTCTTGCAGTTGGAGCGAGACGGTGTTACATTAATCCTGACCAGCCGACCTGGATCTTATAGATCGGACATAATTTTAAAAATCCTAGGACCCGAAAATCTTGGTATGCAGACACGAAAAGAAAAATCGTACCTATCTCTCGCACCCATTCCTTTATTCTATTCTGAAATTGGTGTCTTATCAGTTTCATTCACTTTCTGTAGCTCATCAATGGGGCGTCATAGTTGTTGGTGACCCCTGAACATATTCTTTACCCTTCCCATTTGCGTCGGTTTGTACAGGCCGACACAAAACCTTTGGTTTTCATTTGGTTCCACTTGTTCGAAAACCCCTTTATTTGAGCGACGCTGGTGTTGACGCGCTCTCTGCCTTTCTCTCTACCCGCCCCTATTCTGTGGCAAGAATGCTCTCTTCACAGGTTAGTGGAATCCTCTAAAGGCTTAAATCTTTCTTTGTATATAGAGAATCCCCCATCCTACTCCGGGAAACCTACTACCTATCTCCCTTCACACTCTCTGATCCATTTCCCCTCGACCCATCCTTAACCTCGTTAAGCCAACATGACTACTTCGACAGATTCTCGACTTAAACGAGTTCTGAAAACTGTATCTTTAACTCTAAACTACTAAAAGAAAATAAATTTACAAGATTTCTTTCCATAAAGCGAAATTCATCTTTCTATAATTTATTTCTCTCCTTACAGATTACTAACCTTATCGAATATCTTAAAAACCAATATACTTCAATATTTATCCTTCCACTCAAATTCTTACTTTAATTTACTGTATTGTTAATTGACTCAAATTTCTCAATTATTATCTATTACTCATCGTATAGATAATTTAACTCAAAGAACTGTTTGTTTAAGGACGTATTGAGGGTCTCCACTCCACACAATCAAAGTCCCAATAAGGTTTTCTTAATCTACTTTAAATTATTCAATATTTTAAAATTATTACTTTGGCGATAGTTTACCCATCGGTTCCTCTTTCTCTTCGTTCATAATGTGTTGCAAGCTTTCAAAAAACAATATCTTAATATATACCTTTCGTTTAGGTACGACTTGCACGTATTTTCCAATAAAAAAAAATGTTATCGCGAAACATAAGCGAGTCGCTTTATTAAAAATCAAAAAGATTTACGTATGTAATTTTTCGTAAATGTAGATGTTATCAACTAGACTCTACGTTATCTTCTCAGGAGTCATAAGAATTCATAAAGTTTACTCTTGTCCAAATGAAAATATGAAATTTACCAAAAATAATATAGAAATTATCACTCACCCATAAATCTCCTCGTTGAAAAGTGCACTTTTAACTTCGGAAGACATGGTTATTTCTTCTTTCATTCGATATAGCTGTCAAAAATGGTTATTCAAAAGATGTTTTCTTAATATGTGTTATCACATGCTTGCTTTCTTATCCGCGTTTGTTTCATAAGCTGTAAATCGAAATAAATCTTTAAGCTTCTGTAGAGTGGAAGAATTTACATAAAAATTATCTAACTTCATCTACCCTAAGCTAGCTAAATTCCCTGCTTGGTTCTCGTTTACGGCATGAAAACGTGTTCTTTTTCTTACGGTACTCCCGAAGGCTAACTGTTATGTCGGTTATATATCTAACTGTTAGATTTTCCCCTTCACAACGGTTTTCGATCGGCAAGTGTGTTATATTTTCAATCACTTTCTTTTTTTTTTTCCTTTTTCTCGTGTTATATTTTCAAACACTTTCTTGACTGGGTCACTGACATCTAACTACACTACTCTATCTGTACTTTCTCTTCAAGCGTGGCACTTAATTTCCTTATTCTTTTACGATAGGACTTAAATTCACTTATTTAATTATCATATAATACGCCTGGGTGATCCCTGGTTTCCTCCTTTCGATTTTCCATCGATCAAAACTGCTACTGTAGCGAGCGTTAGTGCTTCTCTAGGCTCACGCCTAGCGTACCTGTCCGCAAAACAGGACGTTCTCAAGAAGTCTTCCTTGTTTCCTTCACTGTTCGATGTATTCGCTTTGGCAAATTGTTTTAGTTTCTCTTGGGCTAGTACTGCCTAGAATTTTTGCGTAAACCTTTCTACAACGCCATTTTAACTGCATACAGACATAGACGTGATCCACCTCTGACATATGTAAAAGTCCTCGTGCTTCGCAAGATATATATATATATTCTTCAAAAGTATAAAGATGTTAAAATTTTCTTCGGGTCGTCTTCCGACCTCCAAAGACTTGAAAAATGTAGTTTTGATGTTCTTCCTATCGTCACGTAGATCTCACCATGAACTTCTGGCTGCCTGTTAAAATCACAAAAGATATGTCCCTTTTTAACTTGGCCTCTACTTTATCTTACCGCGTGTGCTTCTCGGTAAAATTTTCTAATTGGGATTATTTGCCCTTTTATTTTCTTCCACACACCAGATAAAACTGATTTATTCATTTACCTGATTGTATGTAATCGTAAACCGCTTATTTTTTTTTTTCTGGATAATCTTTTCCCTGCCTTATAACTGAACTTGGATTCTCATCGACGTCGACGTGCAAGCAAAACCATGCTGCTTTCTTTTGCAACGAAAAAAAAAATGCAATCATTGCACCAATTTAATTTTTCCCCCATGTAATCGTATCTACCTAAAACATTTTTTTGTTTGACATTAGATTCTATTGCTAGTAAAAGGAATTCTACTATTTCAACTCACCCTCATGTGTGGGATTATTCCCTAACACCGCACTGAAATTTTCTTTACTTTCTCTTGAACACTTACTTGGTTGGTTGTCGACAGAATAATGAAAAAATATGGACGACTTTTACTAACCTGTTGCTTGCCGGCTACTTGGTCTAAGATGGAATCGGAATTTAGAAGGAGATTGACCTATTCGCAATAAATCGTGTCTCCACAGAGTTACTCACAAGAGTGTTACAACTTAGGTCCGTTCCACAAATAGGAATTTTTTGTGCCGAATAGTTAAGGCTCTGATTAGACTAGATTTTGTTTTATTTTTAAGTTGGAAAAACAATCTTTTGCTATGAATCGTATTATTTCACACATTTATTAAGATAGATTTATCTTGAGTGCGCGTATATCAACTTTATGAATGAATTCCATAAATGATCGTGATCATAAAAACGAGTGTGATTTTCAATAATGTTGGTCTGAGAATTTCCTACAAAACTTGTTCCTCCGACTAGTTCTCAACTCGTCGGATGAACAAGAAAAGAAATTGTCTTTAGTAATGTTCGTTGAACAAAGAGTCTCATGCACAGCTGACACAGCCGGGCTACTGAACTAAAATTCTTTACATTTATTTCTTCAAATCCTTCGTGTGAACTACAGATTCGAATCCTTTTTCATCTTTGACTTTGTATAAGTTGTTTCCTATTACTTTTACGACTGTCACTATCAAAAATTTCGGACTGAGTTTGGCGCTACGATGTTTCGTTTTGTCGCTCAATATGAAATTACGTTTAAAATTTTTGTCTCCTATTTTGAATTTGATAAACCTGCTTCTAAGGTTGTAATTGCTTTTATACATTTCGTGTGCTTGCTCTAAAGCTGTCTTAAGATGAGAGTGTAAGATATTCATCTTAGCTGTTTTCGGTAACCAGTCAATTTCACTATGGTTCAAACCATTCAGCTCTCTAAGTAGTTTGTAATCAGTTCCGTGTTCTATCATCCTCTGTCCGAACAAGGCCTCATATGGCGACATGCCCAATACAGAGTGAACCGAAGTGCGTAATGCACTACTTATACAGGATAGGTACTCGTCCCAGTTATATTGCCTCGGATCGATATAAGACCGGATCGCCAATAAGGTGGAGCGGTTAAATCTTTCGCTGGCGTTTGCTTGTGGGGCATACGCCGCCGTCTTGATATGTCTTATACCAAAGGTTTCTGTCATCTTGTTGAATTCTTTACTCAAGAATTGAGATCCGTTGTCTGACAACAAACTTTCGGGTACCCCGTAAATAAAAAATATTTCGTCTCTTAAAAACTTGATTACTTCAGCAGAACTCGCCTTTCTTAAAGGTTTAATGAAAACAAATTTCGTTAACTGATCTAACGCTATCACTATATATGAGTTTCCTTTACGAGATCGCGGATAAGGTCCGAGAAAATCCACGTATACGTGTTGAAAGGGTCTTTCGACTATAAACGCGTCTCCCATCTCCGTACGCAAAATCGTATTACTTGACTTGGTCGCTTTGCAAGTATCACAACTACCTACAAAACCTTTGACTTGTGATGCCATAGCTGGCCAGAAAATTTGCTGACGAAGTCGATACAGGGTTTTTGCTATTCCTCCGTGAGATGCTCTCGGCGGACAATGAGCCTGTTGGATCAATCGTTCCGTCAACGTCGTGGGAATCCACAACTTCCAGACCTGAAGATCCTGAAGCGGGTTTCCAGTACAATGTCTAATTTTTTTATACACTAAATCTTTCGAAATACGAAGATCGGGTAATCTATCCTCGTTGTTTCTGATGTGCTCTATTATCTGGAGATATTCCTCTGACTTGAAAGCTGGATTTTCCAGATCCACAAGCAATACTTCGTTTGGATTTGTTGACAAAGACCCCGGTGGACATACATCCGAATGTAGGCCCTCTAACTCATGTGTACGCGATAAAGCGTCTGGCACTACGTTCAGCGTACCCTTCCGGTGTTCAATCCCAAAATCAAACCCCTGTAATTGAAGACTCCAACGCGCTAATCTCCCCGTTAGATCCTTCATACTCATCAACCATTTAAGGCTTGCGTGGTCAGTGATAACCAAAAATCTATACCCTTCCACGTGAGGTCTAAACTTTTGTATGCCTTTCACAGCTGCCAAACACTCCCGCTCGGTGACTGAATAGTTCCTTTGCGCCGCATTCAACTTCTGTGAATAATAGTAAATCGGCCTTTCCACCCCTGATTCATCCTTTTGACACAACACACAGCCTATGCCGGTGTCAGAAGCGTCGCACAGAATAATAAATTGTTTACTAAAATCAGGGTTTATCAAAATTGGTTTGCTCGTTAAAGCTTTCTTTATCGCTGCAAAAGATTCAATCGCTTTTTCACCAAACTGAAACTTTTGGTTTTTCTTTAAGGTGTCAGTCATAGCACTCGCTTCTCCTGAGAAATTCTCAATAAAACGCCTGTACCATCCCGCCATTCCGAGAAATCGACGTACTTGCCGTGTGGATGTGGGTACAGGGAAATCTACGATTGCAGAAATCTTACCAGGATTGGGCTTCAAACAACCCGGTCCTACTACGTATCCTAGGTATTCTAGTTCCTGAAAACAAAATTTGGATTTTCCAACGTTAATGGTCAATCCGGCCCTTGACAATCGGTCAGCGATTACTCGCATTACTTCCATATGCTCTTGGAAATTTTTCGATATGATCAACAGACCATCTAAATAAACAAACACTTGTTCACGCAGTTCCTGGGGAACAATCACATTCATAAAGTACTGCAGGCTTTGAGCTGCGTTTGAGAGACCGAACGGCATCACCTTGAACTGATAGAGTGGTCTACCGGGGACGGTGAAAGCTGTCTTCTCCCTCGAACTTTGCTCTAACGGTATCTGCCAGTAAGTGTCCTTAAGATCTACACTTGAGATGAAATGAGTTTCTTGAAGGCGTCCAACAATCCTTCTATCTGAGGAATCGGATTCGCATCTTTTTTTGTTACTGAATTAACCTTCCGAAAGTCTAAACACAACCGGTTCTTCCCTGGTTTTCGTACTAATACGACAGGTGAACTCCATGGACTAGAACTCTCCTCGATCACTCCCAACTCAAGCATACGATCTAATTCGTCATAAACTAACGCTTGTACCGCAGGAGATATAGGGTAATGACGTTGCTTTATTGGCGTCGCGTCTCCCGTATCTATCTTATGTTCGACAAGGTGAGTTCGCCCTAAACCTTTATCTGCGAAAGATGGAAA
Source organism: Melanostoma scalare (assembly GCA_949752695.1). NCBI lineage: Eukaryota > Metazoa > Arthropoda > Insecta > Diptera > Syrphidae > Melanostoma > Melanostoma scalare. Next base: position 105,585,715 of record OX456984.1, on the reverse strand, counting down.
AAGCTCTATGACCTCTTTCAATATTTCGCCCTCTTGGTTAGACAGAACGCACTTAGCCGGTTCTTTCTTTTCGTCACTGGATTCTAAATTTATATTCATGGCTGAAATTAGATGAGGAGCTATTTTGAACATTGCCCAGAAATCAACTCCAAGATAGAGTTCTTGAGCTAGGGACGGTACGATGAACAAATCCAATTCGCGGACTGTGTCTTTGTATTGAATTGCCGCTGTAACTATACCAACAATAGCCTGTTTCGATCCGTCAGCAGTAGTGACTTCAGACGAATACTTCTTAAACGGAATATTATGTTCTCCTAAATACTCTAGAGCTCCTGCTCCTAAACAACTAATACTAGCGCCTGAATCTAAAAGTCCGAGCCACGATTTCCCAAACGCTTCCACTGAAACATAAGGACGAGGATCGTTATCCTTAACTTTAAGATTTGTTGCCGCTATTGTTTTACGCCATTTCTTTTTCTTTTGCATTCTAGCCCTCAGACTAGCTATTTTATCGGAACGACAGGGAAATGTTAGAATTCGTTTCCTTGCCTTAAAATATTGTATTTGACGCTCATGTAGAGGTCTCTTTAACGGAAATACTTTTGTCTCCTCTGATTGTGTCTCATTTGGTTTTTCTATAGACTTTTTTTCTTTAGGTTTTAAGATGGTAATGTTATTATGAGAAATGATAGGGTTTGATACTTGTTCGAGTACTTCGTCTTCGCACTTTCCCCCTCGATTGGAAAACTGCTCTTTGATGGGTTTTCCGAACAGATCGGACAATTCGAAGTCACCGTGTCTTCTCGCCCGCACTTAAAGCAGAAGAGTCGTCTTCTAGCGTCAGGACAGTCTCTAAAAAGATGACCCACGCCCTTACAGTTCCAGCACTTAAATGTCTCCTTCTCATAGAATGCTTCTAAAGATGAGTCTGGTTTCGCTGGCTCTATCGCTAGTTGATGTTGATCCAACTCGTGTACTTGTTTCCGAACTGGATGGTTCGTAAAAGTAGCTTGCGGTCTAAAACGTTGGCTCTCACTATCTTTTCCGTTCAGGAATTTCTCTATAGTTCTACATACTGTAATGAACACCCAACATTTATACCAATTTCCTAATCGAAAAGGTTCAACCGAAAACACAACTGGCAACACTATAATGGAATGGTATAAAATGACAGGCATTGCTTGTAAGCCAGTGTGTGTGAGTGTAGAGATTTTTGACAGCAAATGTGGAAACCATGGAGAAGAAACTGGAACGCTCTAGATGAGTGTTGTTCTATATAAATAGGACCGCTGAAGCAACGAGCAGTCAGTTCTGATTATAGAGTGATAAAGTTAAGAGTGAATTGTTGTGAACAAGTGATAGTCCAAAAGTCGAGTTGAGTTCGAATAAAGTATTGATACTGAATAAAAGTGGTAGAAATAAATTGAAAAGTGAAGTTTTATTTTTGCGAACTAAGCGCACGTTACATTGGTGTCAGAAGTGTAAATAAAACTTATTTGACTAATAAAGTGTAAAAAAAAAAAAGTAAAAAGAAAAATAATAATTATATACAGTGAAAATGGGTAAGTTGTTGGAAGAGCTCAACTGCACTGAGCTTAAAAGTGAATTAGGTAAGCGAAATCTTTCTAGAGCGGGATCGAAAAATGAGCTCGTTCTGCACTTGCGCAACTATTTGGAACAGCAAGGGGAAGACGCAAACACTTTTGAAGTAGAGGAAGAGGAAGTAAGTGAAAGTGTAGATTTTTCTAGTATGATGAAACTTTTGTTAGAACAGCGAAACGAGCAAAAGAAGGAACAGCAGAATGTTCTCGAACGACTCGAAGTACAACAAAAGAAGCTGATTGAAGAGCAACAGCAGAATATTCTCGGACGTCTGGAAGAGCAGAGAAACGAGCAAAAGAAGGAACAACAGAATATTCTCGAAAGACTTGAGGCGCAACAGAATGTTTTGGAAGGTCAGAAAAACATTCTAGAAGGTAAATTGGGTAACATTGAGAAAAATGTATGTGCCCTAGACGAACGCGTTGAAGGTGTGGAAAAACAGCTTTCTGTTGTAGAGAATCGTTTCGAAATCGTAGAAACCCGATGTGATAAACAGTTCTCTGTTCTGACCAAGGAATTGGACCAGATTCGGAATATAAAAATTCGAGAGTCTGCTGGGGAGTTTGCAAAGAAAAAGGAGATGAAACCCCCAACATTTGATGGACAGTCTTCTTGGCCAGTCTACAAGAGACAATTTGAGGCAGCCGCGACAACAAATGGCTGGGATGACGAAGACAAGAACATTGCACTGACTCTTGCTCTTAGAGGACCAGCAGCTGAATTACTTCAAACAGTTCCAGCTGGTAAGAGCGGCGATTTCAGTTCTCTCGTGGCAGCTATAGATAAACGCTTTGGAGATAGCCACTTGAAAGAAGTCTTCCGAGTCCAACTCAATAACAGAGTCCAGAAAAGGGGTGAAAGTCTACAGCAGCTCCAAGCAGACGTCGAAAGACTGGTTCACCTGGCATACCCGGATGCTGGAGAAGAAATCATCAACCAGCTTGCTGTTGAGTCCTTCGTCCGTGCCATTTCGGATATAAATCTTCAGAGGTCTGTGCGAACTGCTAGAACACGTACTCTTTCCGAAACTTTAGCATTCGCATTGACAATTGAAGCAGCAGAACAGGCTTCCCAGGGAGTACATCGACTTAGAGAAGCCATAGTCGAAGAGTGCTCTTGCCATAGAGCTGAAATACAAAAGAACCAGCGGAGCGGACTAGCAAGATGTTGGAACTGCAACAAGACCGGGCACTTACAGCCTCAATGCCGACTACCACCAAATAAAGCCGGTTGTCAACATTGTGGAAGCAAGAGATGCAACCTAGAGCAAGGTAACAACAACACCAGCGTTGCCTATGAATCCAACTTCGAGAGGCAGAGGCGGGTTTCTTGGCCCCAGAACCACCATCCAGGTCTCCCAGACCAAACGAGACAACAAAAGTCTGACTGTGGAGACTACTATTAACGGGAACAAACATGTGGCTACCATCGACACCGGTGCCACAGCCTCCATAGTACGTCGAGACCTGGTAAAGACGACGTGGCTTCATAACACCAATAGCTACCGTCTAAGAACCGCAACGGGAGAAGCAGCAAGAGTATATGGAGAAGTGTGTCTTAAGATCCGACTGGCCGATCTAGTGTTTACTCATCAATTCCTGGTGGCAGATATATGTGACGAGTGCATCATTGGAATCGACTTTATGAAACAGCACGGAGTTATTTTGGACATCGGTAATCAGGTTTTGAAGTACCAAAATAAGGAACTTCCAATGACTTATTCGAACGAGAGTACGTCGACACTGAGGACTGTCATCACGGAAGATCTGATTCTGCCTCCTTCTTCTGAAGTGTTCGTTTGGACAAAACTGGAAGGTGAGTTTGGAAGCCTTCGATACCTAATGGTGGAACCAGACCCAATGTGTTCCTCCCAAAGCGTCATCATTGGGAAAACACTAGTAGCACCGAAAAACAAAATGGTCCCCGTACGATTACTAAACACCAGACCGTACGATGTAAGGTTGAAGAAAAGAGAAGTCGTTGGACGTTGCGAATCGGTTGCAGCAATTACGAAGATCACAGACGAAGCCCCGAGAAAAACTTTAACTCCGGAGGAGCTCAAAACCATCAGAGCTAAAATACTGTATTCATCCAACCTTGATCACCAACAAACAAGGATGGCTGAAAATCTCCTACAAGAGTACACTGACATCTTCGCATCGGCAAAAGGGCAATATGGTAGGACACAGTTGGTGCAGCATCGCATCAACACAGGAGATGCAAGACCGATTCGTCAGCCCGCAAGACGTCTTCCACTGGCCAAACAAGGTGAGGTTGAGGAAATGATAACAACAATGAAGAAGGACGGTCTTATCGAAAATTCCAAAAGTCCTTGGGCGTCACCAGTGGTTCTAGTGAAAAAGAAAGACGGAAGCACTCGTTTTTGTGTGGACTACCGAAGGCTGAACGATGTGACTAAGAAGGACAGCTATCCTCTGCCGAGAATCAGTGATACCCTGGATGCCATGGAGGGAGCCCAGTGGTTTTCGACGCTGGACTTGAAGAGTGGATATTGGCAAGTTGACATCCACCCTGATGATCGGGAAAAGACGGCGTTTTCGACAGGTAATGGGCTCTGGCAGTTTAAAGTTATGCCGTTTGGGCTATGCAACGCTCCGGCAACATTCGAGCGTTTGATGGAGTGCGTTCTTCAAGGACTGACGTGGAAAGCGTGCCTTGTCTACTTGGACGATGTCATTGTTTACGGGAAAACATTTGACCAACATTGCAAGAACCTAAAAGCCGTGTTTCAGAGACTTCGAGAGGCTAACCTTAAACTGAATCCGGAAAAATGTGCACTTTTCAAAACCGAATATTTGGGACACATCATCTCTTCCCAAGGAGTGAAGACTGATCCTGAAAAAGTTGACTCCGTCAAAAATTGGCCAACACCACAGGACAAACATCAACTCCGAAGCTTTCTTGGTCTTGCCACATATTACCGACGTTTCGTTAAGAACTTTGCTGGAGTTGCAAAGAGTTTGCATCAGCTCACCGAAAAAGGGAAGCAGTTCAAATGGTCAGGTGAGTGTGAAAAATCTTTTCAGGAACTCAAATACCGCCTCTGTAACGCTCCAGTGCTGGCACATCCAACACCTGGCAAAACATTCATCATCGACGCAGATGCAAGCAACGTTGGAATCGGGGCGGTACTATCCCAAGTGCATGATGGCGAAGAGAAAGTGGTGGCATATTATAGTAAGGTCCTCTCGAAGCCTGAAAGAAACTACTGCGTGACCAGAAGGGAACTGCTGGCTCTTATCTTGGCAACAAAGCACTTCCATAAGTACATCTATGGACAGAAATTCCTTCTGCGGACAGACCATGGTGCTCTGAACTGGCTGTTGAACTTCAAAAATCCAGAAGGTCAAGTCGCAAGGTGGATAGAAAGACTGCAGACTTATGACTACCAGATTCAACACCGCAGAGGAAAGCTGCACTCCAACGCCGACGCATTGTCCCGAAGACCTTGCAAAGAGGATTGCAAGCATTGTAGTCGACAAGAAAACAAAGAAAATATTACCGCTCAGCGACTAAGAGCTGACCCCATATGCGGATGGAGCAATGAGGAAGTGAGGTTCGCTCAACAGGAGGATCCAGATATCGAACCCATTCTCGCATGGAAAGAAAATGAAGAGAAACCTGAATGGGGAGACATTTCTGACCGGAGTCCAGTTCTCAAAGCCTATTGGGCACAGTGGGACTCACTATATGTGCAAGAAGGTGTCCTCAGGCGAAGATGGGAGTCCGTTGACGGTAAATCATATGTGATGCAGCTGATCGTACCGCAATCGAAAGTCAGTGAAGTTCTTCGGGAGATGCACGACGGACCTTCTGGAGGTCACCTGGGAGTTAACAAAACACTGGAGAAGGTGCGACATCGGTTCTACTGGTTACATGCTAGAGACGACGTGGAGAAGTGGTGCCGAACATGTGACAAGTGTGCTGCAACCAAAGGACCTGGTAGGAAGATTCAAGGTAAGATGCATCAGTACAACGTTGGATCGCCTTTTGAGAGGATTGCAGTAGATGTGGCTGGGCCTTTTCCAGAGACCAACGCTGGAAACAAGTACATTCTGGTTGTAATGGACTATTTTAGCAAATGGCCTGAGGCGTATGCCATCCCAAATCAAGAAGCCAAAACGGTAGTCGACCAGATTGTGTTTAACTGGGTAAGTAGGTTTGGCGTACCTATGGAACTCCATTCCGACCAAGGGAGGAACTTCGAGTCAAACATCTTCCAAGGAGTGTGCGGACTACTTGGCATCAAGAAGACCAGAACCACACCGCTTCATCCACAATCTGATGGGATGGTTGAAAGATTCAACCGGACCTTGAAAGAACACCTCACCAAGGTCGTAGGCGACTACCAAAGAGACTGGGATAGGCACGTACCGCTATTCCTGATGGCCTATAGAAGTGCAGTACATAGCTCGACAGGACAAACACCATCTGACATCCTGTTCGGGAAAACCATGCGGCTGCCCAGCGAACTTAAATTTGGATGCCCCACAGAGGAGCCACAGGACACGAACGAGTATGTGGATGACCTCAAGGAGAGACTCGCTGACATCCATAAAAGAACAAGGGAACGGATGAAAACCTACAGCGACCGGATGAAGACACGGTACGACACAAAAGCGACAACGGCAGGATTCCAAGCAGGAGATCGTGTGTGGCTTTATAATCCTCATCGTCAAAAGGGATTGTCACCGAAACTTCAGCAGAACTGGGAAGGTCCTTATACTGTTGTCACGAGGATTAACGACGTGGTTTACCGCATCCAAAGAGGATTAAGAGGCAAGTTAAAAGTAGTTCATTGTGACCGGCTGCATCGATATAGTGGCGAGGCTGCAGATGGAATTATTCGGGACGAACAATCTTAAGGAGGGGGCAGTGTAATGAACACCCAACATTTATACCAATTTCCTAATCGAAAAGGTTCAACCGAAAACACAACTGGCAACACTATAATGGAATGGTATAAAATGACAGGCATTGCTTGTAAGCCAGTGTGTGTGAGTGTAGAGATTTTTGACAGCAAATGTGGAAACCATGGAGAAGAAACTGGAACGCTCTAGATGAGTGTTGTTCTATATAAATAGGACCGCTGACGCAACGAGCAGTCAGTTCTGATTATAGAGTTATAAAGTTAAGAGTGAATTGTTGTGAACAAGTGATAGTCCAAAAGTCGAGTTGAGTTCGAATAAAGTATTGATACTGAATAAAAGTGGTAGAAATAAATTGAAAAGTGAAGTTTTATTTTTGCGAACTAAGCGCATGTTACAATACGTAGACTAACTCGGCTAGACTACTCGTGTTGAAAGTAATCAACGATTCTCCCATTCTTCTTTTCACGTTCAGTTTGACTAATTCGACGATCTCGATAGTGTACTTAGGAATCTTTAATCTTGAATTCAATTTTATGATGTCATCATAGAAATTGTAATGAACACCCAGCATTTATACCAATTTTCTAATCGAAAACGTTTAACCGGAAACACAACTGGCAACACTATAATGGAATGGTATAAAATGACAGGCATTGCTTGTAAGCCAGTGTGTGTGAGTGTAGAGATTTTTGACAGCAAATGTGGAAACCATGGAGAAGAAACTGGAACGCTCTAGATGAGTGTTGTTCTATATAAATAGGACCGCTGACGAAACGAGCAGTCAGTTTTGATTATAGAGTGATAAGGTTAAGAGTGAAATGTTGTTAACCAGTGATGGTCCAATAGTCGAGTTGAGTTCGAATAAAGTATAGATACTGAATAAAAGTGATAGAAATAATTTGAAAGGTGAAGTTTTATTTTGCGAACTAAGCGCACGTTACAAAATCATTAAAACTTTCGTTATAATTCTGTTTTCTATCCATCATCTTCCTGGTCAACTCCGAGTCGGTCTCGAGGCTCCTATACTGCTCTAGCAAGGCTGCTTTGAGCTCAAACCAAGTCGCTCTCGGCCTACTCTTGGACCAAGTCCAATACCAATTTTCCGCTGAACCGTTCACAAAGTGATGAAAATTGCTCAAAACTTCATCCCATGAAACGTGATAGCTCTCTCTCACTTTATCTAACCTAAATAGAAAATCGTCTATTGTCATGTTCTTCGTATCAATTTTGATTCCCCACTTGTGATAGTGTGGGAACCTCAGGAATGAACTAGCAGGTGATGGTGCGGATACCGGCACGTTTGAAACTGCTGGGGAATCGTTAAGATTCATCCGACTTACTCGGGCTAAGAAGTCATCCGCATTGGATGTCCTTGCCACCTCAACATTCTGGATCGCCTGCTCGTTCCTTTGCGACGTAACTGGGTCTTCCTGACTACTCGGTAAAAGTAAATTAGTTTCAACTCTACGAACTGGGGGTGTCGGTTCTTCATGTAAAGATCTGGTAACGACTGGCTTTGATTGGGGCGGAACCGTAGCGAAAGTGTCTCTTATGATCTTCCCTACTTGCTCTAAGATGCTAGTTTGACTACGAGCCAACTCTTCCCTAATGAATCTTTGATCTTCGGACCTACTGAGACCTATAGTTGCCATCACTACCTCTTGTACATAAATATCGAATCGATCGCTCGTGTTAAAAGATTCTTCTCGCGCGTTACGACTAGAATTCGCCACTGGTTCATTCAGCTCTGCGTTGACTTGCAAGTTAGCGTCCGTCATCTCCGGATCTTGGATCGGGACTTCAGGTTCACCCTCGCCGTTTTCGGGTCTATCCCTACGACTTTGATTCAACTGGTTTGCTAACATGTTCGCTCTTCTTCTATATCGCTCTTCACGCGGAATGGGTTGATATACCAACCTTCTACCTCTCCTATTCATCAGAAAAAAAACTTCTTAAATAAACTTAACTAACTATTTACTTAGATACTGAAAAATTTAAATCTTGAAATCAGATTTTAAATTGTTCAAATTCTCATTCACTTTGAATCAAATAGACTATCCAAAGAATGATCTGTGAGCTTAAACTAACCTTAAACCTAAGTTCAATTTTTAAAGATTTCTTCAAACAAAATTGTATCTCTTATCCTAAATAACTTCTGTAACTACTAAAAATCTTCTTTCTCCAAAACAAAACTAACTTAGCTGAATTTCAAAAAAATCTACTAATATTAACTCTATAATAACCATATAACTAAATGTCTAAAGCGCCACCAGGCAAAAATTAATCTAAAACTATAAAAGGTCGCCACCAGGCAAAAATTTACTGAAAAGCCATCAGGCAAAAATTACTAAAACGCCACCAGGCAAACTAAACTGAAACGCCACCAGGCAAAACTAAACTGAAACTCTCAAAAATATATACTCAAAAAAATAATAACTTACCTCATAAATTGTTGGGTCTTAGGAAAATGGATCTTGGAGTGGGGATAACAACAATACCCTACTCCTAAGAGAAAAATCATTATGTGTTGTAAATATAAAAAAAATTTTTCCTTGGTTCTAACTACGTCGAAAGAACTTACGAAGTGAAATTTTTAAAGTGTTTTAACTTCAACTACAAAAGAGAGGAAAGTTTTTCGTCTTCAATAGAAATCGGATATTTGCTACATTGCAACAGACGTGTGTCAGGAAAATGTTCATCTAACCACCGGTCAACGTATCCAAAATCGCCTACTTCTACTTCAAAGAAAAAACTCCCTCCAGAAACTGGAGTAATGGTTCATGAAAGAACCTCTTCATCGAAAAAGTGAATCCGGAATAACTAACTCCATACTCCTACAACAGACGTGTGTCAGGAAAATGTTCAACTAACCACCGGTTAGGAGGTTAAGAATATCGCTACTCCAAACTCGTTCCACAAAATTTCAGAGTCTAGCCTTAAGCAACAGACCACCCGGTAACAAACACCAAAGTGCGGACATGAGAACTAACTCAAAAAAAAAATCGAGGTCGAGGAAAGCCAATCAGTCTTATTACAACAGACGAAGTTCTACTTAACACCAAAACTTCCGGATAATAAATAACCGACCACTTCCTCGAGTGAGCTTCTTCTACAAAAAGCTCTACTCACAAAAAAAAATTTTTAAAACATGACAAAAAAAAAATTTTTGTCAACTCAAAAATCAGAACAAAAAAAAATTGAATGCTCGTGTCATCCAACATTTTCGGGACCCACGTTGGGCGCCATCTGTAACGGAATTATTATATATCATCATCTGTAACGGATGTATATTATTCATTTTCGATCGATTCCTCTTCATTCAAACAAGAAGTGATTCTCACTGCCCTCCTTTGGAATCGAGCAGAATCCTCTTCCTTCTATAGTTCACTGAAACCAAAAATTCTCCTATGAATTAACTCCTTCACAGAAATGGAAGTTGAAAGTCGTGGAGGGTCCTTTACCCCACTGTCACGAAACTGACTCCCATCTTTAAAGTATACGCTTCGATGTCTCGCGTATCCTTCCATCAACACCATTACCTACCGACTTAACAATTGAATTATCTCTTACACGACAGGAATTTCTCTACCAAAAAAAAAACACAAGTCATTATAGCTTTGGAAACTTTTCGCGGCTCCTCTAGTCCGTCGCTAAGTTTTTCTCAGTATCATAACTCACTGAATCATCGATCGTATCCTTCATTTAAGTTTTCAAGGTAGGTCGCGAGAGACACAAAAAAACTAGGGGTGAGGTTAATGACCTTCAGTATCAGAAAAGATACTATCTTTTCCCCTCCCGGACTACCTATCCTACTCAAAGAAGTTTCTACCTCGCCTTACACGCCACACTCAACACATATCCCCAGAAGGTATGTGAATCGCGTGGTTTTCCAACGGGGGTTGTCTTCGCTGCCACAACCGCCTGGTCATTTGGGTGCACGAATGCTAACTCACCGATTAGATCGGGTTGGAGCGAGACGGTGTTACATTAATCCTGACCAGCCGACCTGGATCTTATAGATCGGACATAATTTTAAAAATCCTAGGACCCGAAAATCTTGGTATGCAGACACGAAAAGAAAAATCGTACCTATCTCTCGCACCCATTCCTTTATTCTATTCTGAAATTGGTGTCTTATCAGTTTCATTCACTTTCTGTAGCTCATCAATGGGGCGTCATAGTTGTTGGTGACCCCTGAACCTATTCTTTACCCTTCCCATTTGCGTCGGTTTGTACAGGCCGACACAAAACCTTTGGTTTTCATTTGGTTCCACTTGTTCGAAAACCCCTTTATTTGAGCGACGCTGGTGTTGACGCGCTCTCTGCCTTTCTCTCTACCCGCCCCTATTCTGTGGCAAGAATGCTCTCTTCACAGGTTAGTGGAATCCTCTAAAGGCTTAAATCTTTCTTTGTATATAGAGAATCCCCCATACTACTCCGGGAAACCTACTACCTATCTCCCTTCATACTCTCTGATCCATTTCCCCTCGACCCATCCTTAACCTCGTTAAGCCAACATGACTACTTCGCCAGATTCTCGACTTAAACGAGTTCTGAAAACTGTATCTTTAACTCTAAACTACTAAAAGAAAACAAATTTACAAGATTTCTTTCCATAAAGCGAAATTCATCTTTCTATAATTTATTTCTCTCCTTACAGATTACTAACCTTATCGAATATCTTGAAAACCAATATACTTCAATATTTATCCTTCCACTCAAATTCTTACTTTAATTTACTGTATTGTTAATTGACTCAAATTTCTCAATTATTATCTATTACTCATCGTATAGATAATTTAACTCAAAGAACTGTTTGTTTAAGGACGTATTGAGGGTCTCCACTCCACACAATCAAAGTCTCAATAAGGTTTTCTTAATCTACTTTAAATTATTCAATATTTTAAAATTATTACTTTGGCGATAGTTTACCCATCGGTTCTTCTTTCTCTTCGTTCATAATGTGTTGCAAGCTTTCAAAAAAAATATATCTTAATATATACCTTTCGTTTAGGTACGACTTGCACGTATTTTCCAATAAAAAAAAATGTTATCGCGAAACATAAGCGAGTCGCTTTCTTAAAAATCAAAAAGTTTATCTCAAAAAAGTTTTACGTATGTAATTTTTCGTAAATGTAGATGTTATCAACTAGACTCTACGTTATCTTTTCAGGAGTCATAAGAATTCATAAAGTTTACTCTTGTCCAAATGAAAATATGAAATTTACCAAAAATAATATAGAAATTATCACTCACCCATAAATCTCCTCGTTGAAAAGTGCACTTTTAACTTCGGAAGACATGGTTATTTCTTCTTTCATTCGATATAGCTGTCAAAAATGGTTATTCAAAAGATGTTTTCTTAATATGTGTTATCACATGCTTGCTTTCTTATCCGCGTTTGTTTCATAAGCTGTAAATCGAAATAAATCTTTAAGCTTCTGTAGAGTGGAAGAATTTACATAAAAATTATCTAACTTCATCTACCCTAAGCTAGCTAAATTCCCTGCTTGGTTCTCGTTTACGGCATGAAAACGTGTTCTTTTTCTTACGGTACTCCCGAAGGCTAACTGTTATGTCGGTTATATATCTAACTGTTAGATTTTCCCCTTCACAACGGTTTTCGATCGGCAAGTGTGTTATATTTTCAAACACTTTCTTTTTTTTTCCTTTTTTTCGTGTTATATTTTCAAACACTTTCTTGACTGGGTCACTGACATCTAACTACACTACTCTATCTGTACTTTCTCTTCAAGCGTGGCACTTAATTTCCTTATTCTTTTACGATAGGACTTAAATTCACTTATTTAATTATCATATAATACGCCTGGGTGATCCCTGGTTTCCTCCTTTCGATTTTCCATCGATCAAAACTGCTACTGTAGCGAGCGTTAGTGCTTCTCTAGGCTCACGCCTAGCGTACCTGTCCGCAAAACAGGACGTTCTCAAGAAGTCTTCCTTGTTTCCTTCACTGTTCGATGTATTCGCTTTGGCAAATTGTTTTAGTTTCTCTTGGGCTAGTACTGCCTAGAATTTTTGCGTAAACCTTTCTACAACGCCATTTTAACTGCATACAGACATAGACGTGATCCACCTCTGACATATGTAAAAGTCCTCGTGCTTCGCAAGATATATATATATATTCTTCAAAAGTATAAAGATGTTAAAATTTTCTTCGGGTCGTCTTCCGACCTCCAAAGACTTGAAAAATGTAGTTTTGATGTTCTTCCTATCGTCACGTAGATCTCACCATGAACTTCTGGCTGCCTGTTAAAATCACAAAAGATATGTCCCTTTTTAACTTGGCCTCTACTTTATCTTACCGCGTGTGCTTCTCGGTAAAATTTTCTAATTGGGATTATTTGCCCTTTTATTTTCTTCCACACACCAGATAAAACTGATTTATTCATTTACCTGATTGTATGTAATCGTAAACCGCTTATTTTTTTTTTCTGGATAATCTTTTCCCTGCCTTATAACTGAACTTGGATTCTCATCGACGTCGACGTGCAAGCAAAACCATGCTGCTTTCTTTTGCAACGAAAAAAAAAATGCAATCATTGCACCAATTTAATTTTTCCCCCATGTAATCGTATCTACCTAAAACATTTTTTTTGTTTGACATTAGATTCTATTGCTAGTAAAAGGAATTCTACTATTTCAACTCACCCTCATGTGTGGGATTATTCCCTAACACCGCACTGAAATTTTCTTTACTTTCTCTTGAACACTTACTTGGTTGGTTGTCGACAGAATAATGAAAAAATATGGACGACTTTTACTAACCTGTTGCTTGCCGGCTACTTGGTCTAAGATGGAATCGGAATTTAGAAGGAGATTGACCTATTCGCAATAAATCGTGTCTCCACAGAGTTACTCACAAGAGTGTTACAACTTAGGTCCGTTCCACAAATAGGAATTTTTTGTGCCGAATAGTTAAGGCTCTGATTAGACTAGATTTTGTTTTATTTTTAAGTTGGAAAAACAATCTTTTGCTATGAATCGTATTATTTCACACATTTATTAAGATAGATTTATCTTGAGTGCGCGTATATCAACTTTATGAATGAATTCCATAAATGATCGTGATCATAAAAACGAGTGTGATTTTCAATAATGTTGGTCTGAGAATTTCCTACAAAACTTGTTCCTCCGACTAGTTCTCAACTCGTCGGATGAACAAGAAAAGAAATTGTCTTTAGTAATGTTCGTTGAACAAAGAGTCTCATGCACAGCTGACACAGCCGGGCTACTGAACTAAAATTCTTTACATTTATTTCTTCAAATCCTTCGTGTGAACTACAGATTCGAATCCTTTTTCATCTTTGACTTTGTATAAGTTGTTTCCTATTACTTTTACGACTGTCACTATCAAAAATTTCGGACTGAGTTTGGCGCTACGATGTTTCGTTTTGTCGCTCAATATGAAATTACGTTTAAAATTTTTGTCTCCTATTTTGAATTTGATAAACCTGCTTCTAAGGTTGTAATTGCTTTTATAAGTTTCGTGTGCTTGCTCTAAAGCTGTCTTAAGATGAGAGTGTAAGATATTCATCTTAGCTGTTTTCGGTAACCAGTCAATTTCACTATGGTTCAAACCATTCAGCTCTCTAAGTAGTTTGTAATCAGTTCCGTGTTCTATCATCCTCTGTCCGAACAAGGCCTCATATGGCGACATGCCCAATACAGAGTGAACCGAAGTGCGTAATGCACTACTTATACAGGATAGGTACTCGTCCCAGTTATATTGCCTCGGATCGATATAAGACCGGATCGCCAATAAGGTGGAGCGGTTAAATCTTTCGCTGGCGTTTGCTTGTGGGGCATACGCCGCCGTCTTGATATGTCTTATACCAAAGGTTTCTGTCATCTTGTTGAATTCTTTACTCAAGAATTGAGATCCGTTGTCTGACAACAAACTTTCGGGTACCCCGTAAATAAAAAATATTTCGTCTCTTAAAAACTTGATTACTTCAGCAGAACTCGCCTTTCTTAAAGGTTTAATGAAAACAAATTTCGTTAACTGATCTAACGCTATCACTATATATGAGTTTCCTTTACGAGATCGCGGATAAGGTCCGAGAAAATCCACGTATACGTGTTGAAAGGGTCTTTCGACTATAAACGCGTCTCCCATCTCCGTACGCAAAATCGTATTACTTGACTTGGTCGCTTTGCAAGTATCACAACTACCTACAAAACCTTTGACTTGTGATGCCATAGCTGGCCAGAAAATTTGCTGACGAAGTCGATACAGGGTTTTTGCTATTCCTCCGTGAGATGCTCTCGGCGGACAATGAGCCTGTTGGATCAATCGTTCCGTCAACGTCGTGGGAATCCACAACTTCCAGACCTGAAGATCCTGAAGCGGGTTTCCAGTACAATGTCTAATTTTTTTATACACTAAATCTTTCGAAATACGAAGATCGGGTAATCTATCCTCGTTGTTTCTGATGTGCTCTATTATCTGGAGATATTCCTCTGACTTGAAAGCTGGATTTTCCAGATCCACAAGCAATACTTCGTTTGGATTTGTTGACAAAGACCCCGGTGGACATACATCCGAATGTAGGCCCTCTAACTCATGTGTACGCGATAAAGCGTCTGGCACTACGTTCAGCGTACCCTTCCGGTGTTCAATCCCAAAATCAAACCCCTGTAATTGAAGACTCCAACGCGCTAATCTCCCCGTTAGATCCTTCATACTCATCAACCATTTAAGGCTTGCGTGGTCAGTGATAACCAAAAATCTATACCCTTCCACGTGAGGTCTAAACTTTTGTATGCCTTTCACAGCTGCCAAATACTCCCGCTCGGTGACTGAATAGTTCCTTTGCGCCGCATTCAACTTCTGTGAATAATAGTAAATCGGCCTTTCCACCCCTGATTCATCCTTTTGACACAACACACAGCCTATGCCGGTGTCAGAAGCGTCGCACAGAATAATAAATTGTTTACTAAAATCAGGGTTTATCAAAATTGGTTTGCTCGTTAAAGCTTTCTTTATCGCTGCAAAAGATTCAATCGCTTTTTCACCAAACTGAAACTTTTGGTTTTTCTTTAAGGTGTCAGTCATAGCACTCGCTTCTCCTGAGAAATTCTCAATAAAACGCCTGTACCATCCCGCCATTCCGAGAAATCGACGTACTTGCCGTGTGGATGTGGGTACAGGGAAATCTACGATTGCAGAAATCTTACCAGGATTGGGCTTCAAACAACCCGGTCCTACTACGTATCCTAGGTATTCTAGTTCCTGAAAACAAAATTTGGATTTTCCAACGTTAATGGTCAATCCGGCCCTTGACAATCGGTCAGCGATTACTCGCATTACTTCCATATGCTCTTGGAAATTTTTCGATATGATCAACAGACCATCTAAATAAACAAACACTTGTTCACGCAGTTCCTGGGGAACAATCACATTCATAAAGTACTGCAGGCTTTGAGCTGCGTTTGAGAGACCGAACGGCATCACCTTGAACTGATAGAGTGGTCTACCGGGGACGGTGAAAGCTGTCTTCTCCCTCGAACTTTGCTCTAACGGTATCTGCCAGTAAGCGTCCTTAAGATCTACACTTGAGATGAAATGAGTTTCTTGAAGGCGTCCAACAATCCTTCTATCTGAGGAATCGGATTCGCATCTTTTTTTGTTACTGAATTAACCTTCCGAAAGTCTAAACACAACCGGTTCTTCCCTGGTTTTCGTACTAATACGACAGGTGAACTCCATGGACTAGAACTCTCCTCGATCACTCCCAACTCAAGCATACGATCTAATTCGTCATAAACTAACGCTTGTACCGCAGGAGATATAGGGTAATGACGTTGCTTTATTGGCGTCGCGTCTCCCGTATCTATCTTATGTTCGACAAGGTGAGTTCGCCCTAAACCTTTATCTGCGAAAGATGGAAAAAGCTCTATGACCTCTTTCAATATTTCGCCCTCTTGGTTAGACAGAACGCACTTAGCCGGTTCTTTCTTTTCGTCACTGGATTCTAAATTTATATTCATGGCTGAAATTAGATGAGGAGCTATTTTGAACATTGCCCAGAAATCAACTCCAAGATAGAGTTCTTGAGCTAGGGACGGTACGATGAACAAATCCAATTCGCGGACTGTGTCTTTGTATTGAATTGCCGCTGTAACTATACCAACAATAGCCTGTTTCGATCCGTCAGCAGTAGTGACTTCAGACGAATACTTCTTAAACGGAATATTATGTTCTCCTAAATACTCTAGAGCTCCTGCTCCTAAACAACTAATACTAGCGCCTGAATCTAAAAGTCCGAGCCACGATTTCCCAAACGCTTCCACTGAAACATAAGGACGAGGATCGTTATCCTTAACTTTAAGATTTGTTGCCGCTATTGTTTTACGCCATTTCTTTTTCTTTTGCATTCTAGCCCTCAGACTAGCTATTTTATCGGAACGACAGGGAAATGTTAGAATTCGTTTCCTTGCCTTAAAATATTGTATTTGACGCTCATGTAGAGGTCTCTTTAACGGAAATACTTTTGTCTCCTCTGATTGTGTCTCATTTGGTTTTTCTATAGACTTTTTTTCTTTAGGTTTTAAGATGGTAATGTTATTATGAGAAATGATAGGGTTTGATACTTGTTCGAGTACTTCGTCTTCGCACTTTCCCCCTCGATTGGAAAACTGCTCTTTGATGGGTTTTCCGAACAGATCGGACAATTCGGAGTCACCGTGTCTTCTCGCCCGCACTTAAAGCAGAAGAGTCGTCTTCTAGCGTCAGGACAGTCTCTAAAAAGATGACCCACGCCCTTACAGTTCCAGCACTTAAATGTCTCCTTCTCATAGAATGCTTCTAAAGATGAGTCTGGTTTCGCTGGCTCTATCGCTAGTTGATGTTGATCCAACTCGTGTACTTGTTTCCGAACTGGATGGTTCGTAAAAGTAGCTTGCGGTCTAAAACGTTGGCTCTCACTATCTTTTCCGTTCAGGAATTTCTCTATAGTTCTACATACTGTAATGAACACCCAACATTTATACCAATTTCCTAATCGAAAAGGTTCAACCGAAAACACAACTGGCAACACTATAATGGAATGGTATAAAATGACAGGCATTGCTTGTAAGCCAGTGTGTGTGAGTGTAGAGATTTTTGACAGCAAATGTGGAAACCATGGAGAAGAAACTGGAACGCTCTAGATGAGTGTTGTTCTATATAAATAGGACCGCTGAAGCAACGAGCAGTCAGTTCTGATTATAGAGTGATAAAGTTAAGAGTGAATTGTTGTGAACAAGTGATAGTCCAAAAGTCGAGTTGAGTTCGAATAAAGTATTGATACTGAATAAAAGTGGTAGAAATAAATTGAAAAGTGAAGTTTTATTTTTGCGAACTAAGCGCACGTTACATTGGTGTCAGAAGTGTAAATAAAACTTATTTGACTAATAAAGTGTAAAAAAAAAAAGTAAAAAGAAAAATAATAATTATATACAGTGAAAATGGGTAAGTTGTTGGAAGAGCTCAACTGCACTGAGCTTAAAAGTGAATTAGGTAAGCGAAATCTTTCTAGAGCGGGATCGAAAAATGAGCTCGTTCTGCACTTGCGCAACTATTTGGAACACCAAGGGGAAGACGCAAACACTTTTGAAGTAGAGGAAGAGGAAGTAAGTGAAAGTGTAGATTTTTCTAGTATGATGAAACTTTTGTTAGAACAGCGAAACGAGCAAAAGAAGGAACAGCAGAATGTTCTCGAACGACTCGAAGTACAACAAAAGAAGCTGATTGAAGAGCAACAGCAGAATATTCTCGGACGTCTGGAAGAGCAGAGAAACGAGCAAAAGAAGGAACAACAGAATATTCTCGAAAGACTTGAGGCGCAACAGAATGTTTTGGAAGGTCAGAAAAACATTCTAGAAGGTAAATTGGGTAACATTGAGAAAAATGTATGTGCCCTAGACGAACGCGTTGAAGGTGTGGAAAAACAGCTTTCTGTTGTAGAGAATCGTTTCGAAATCGTAGAAACCCGATGTGATAAACAGTTCTCTGTTCTGACCAAGGAATTGGACCAGATTCGGAATATAAAAATTCGAGAGTCTGCTGGGGAGTTTGCAAAGAAAAAGGAGATGAAACCCCCAACATTTGATGGACAGTCTTCTTGGCCAGTCTACAAGAGACAATTTGAGGCAGCCGCGACAACAAATGGCTGGGATGACGAAGACAAGAACATTGCACTGACTCTTGCTCTTAGAGGACCAGCAGCTGAATTACTTCAAACAGTTCCAGCTGGTAAGAGCGGCGATTTCAGTTCTCTCGTGGCAGCTATAGATAAACGCTTTGGAGATAGCCACTTGAAAGAAGTCTTCCGAGTCCAACTCAATAACAGAGTCCAGAAAAGGGGTGAAAGTCTACAGCAGCTCCAAGCAGACGTCGAAAGACTGGTTCACCTGGCATACCCGGATGCTGGAGAAGAAATCATCAACCAGCTTGCTGTTGAGTCCTTCGTCCGTGCCATTTCGGATATAAATCTTCAGAGCATTCGCATTGACAATTGAAGCAGCAGAACAGGCTTCCCAGGGAGTACATCGACTTAGAGAAGCCATAGTCGAAGAGTGCTCTTGCCATAGAGCTGAAATACAAAAGAACCAGCGGAGCGGACTAGCAAGATGTTGGAACTGCAACAAGACCGGGCACTTACAGCTTCAATGCCGACTACCACCAAATAAAGCCGGTTGTCAACATTGTGGAAGCAAGAGATGCAACCTAGAGCAAGGTAACAACAACACCAGCGTTGCCTATGAATCCAACTTCGAGAGGCAGAGGCGGGTTTCTTGGCCCCAGAACCACCATCCAGGTCTCCCAGACCAAACGAGACAACAAAAGTCTGACTGTGGAGACTACTATTAACGGGAACAAACATGTGGCTACCATCGACACCGGTGCCACAGCCTCCATAGTACGTCGAGACCTGGTAAAGACGACGTGGCTTCATAACACCAATAGCTACCGTCTAAGAACCGCAACGGGAGAAGCAGCAAGAGTATATGGAGAAGTGTGTCTTAAGATCCGACTGGCCGATCTAGTGTTTACTCATCAATTCCTGGTGGCAGATATATGTGACGAGTGCATCATTGGAATCGACTTTATGAAACAGCACGGAGTTATTTTGGACATCGGTAATCAGGTTTTGAAGTACCAAAATAAGGAACTTCCAATGACTTATTCGAACGAGAGTACGTCGACACTGAGGACTGTCATCACGGAAGATCTGATTCTGCCTCCTTCTTCTGAAGTGTTCGTTTGGACAAAACTGGAAGGTGAGTTTGGAAGCCTTCGATACCTAATGGTGGAACCAGACCCAATGTGTTCCTCCCAAAGCGTCATCATTGGGAAAACACTAGTAGCACCGAAAAACAAAATGGTCCCCGTACGATTACTAAACACCAGACCGCACGATGTAAGGTTGAAGAAAGGAGAAGTCGTTGGACGTTGCGAATCGGTTGCAGCAATTACGAAGATCACAGACGAAGCCCCGAGAAAAACTTTAACTCCGGAGGAGCTCAAAACCATCAGAGCTAAAATACTGTATTCATCCAACCTTGATCACCAACAAACAAGGATGGCTGAAAATCTCCTACAAGAGTACACTGACATCTTCGCATCGGCAAAAGGGCAATATGGTAGGACACAGTTGGTGCAGCATCGCATCAACACAGGAGATGCAAGACCGATTCGTCAGCCCGCAAGACGTCTTCCACTGGCCAAACAAGGTGAGGTTGAGGAAATGATAACAACAATGAAGAAGGACGGTCTTATCGAAAATTCCAAAAGTCCTTGGGCGTCACCAGTGGTTCTAGTGAAAAAGAAAGACGGAAGCACTCGTTTTTGTGTGGACTACCGAAGGCTGAACGATGTGACTAAGAAGGACAGCTATCCTCTGCCGAGAATCAGTGATACCCTGGATGCCATGGAGGGAGCCCAGTGGTTTTCGACGCTGGACTTGAAGAGTGGATATTGGCAAGTTGACATCCACCCTGATGATCGGGAAAAGACGGCGTTTTCGACAGGTAATGGGCTCTGGCAGTTTAAAGTTATGCCGTTTGGGCTATGCAACGCTCCGGCAACATTCGAGCGTTTGATGGAGTGCGTTCTTCAAGGACTGACGTGGAAAGCGTGCCTTGTCTACTTGGACGATGTCATTGTTTACGGGAAAACATTTGACCAACATTGCAAGAACCTAAAAGCCGTGTTTCAGAGACTTCGAAAGGCTAACCTTAAACTGAATCCGGAAAAATGTGCACTTTTCAAAACCGAATATTTGGGACACATCATCTCTTCCCAAGGAGTGAAGACTGATCCTGAAAAAGTTGACTCCGTCAAAAATTGGCCAACACCACAGGACAAACATCAACTCCGAAGCTTTCTTGGTCTTGCCACATATTACCGACGTTTCGTTAAGAACTTTGCTGGAGTTGCAAAGAGTTTGCATCAGCTCACCGAAAAAGGGAAGCAGTTCAAATGGTCAGGTGAGTGTGAAAAATCTTTTCAGGAACTCAAATACCGCCTCTGTAACGCTCCAGTGCTGGCACATCCAACACCTGGCAAAACATTCATCATCGACGCAGATGCAAGCAACGTTGGAATCGGGGCGGTACTATCCCAAGTGCATGATGGCGAAGAGAAAGTGGTGGCATATTATAGTAAGGTCCTCTCGAAGCCTGAAAGAAACTACTGCGTGACCAGAAGGGAACTGCTGGCTCTTATCTTGGCAACAAAGCACTTCCATAAGTACATCTATGGACAGAAATTCCTTCTGCGGACAGACCATGGTGCTCTGAACTGGCTGTTGAACTTCAAAAATCCAGAAGGTCAAGTCGCAAGGTGGATAGAAAGACTGCAGACTTATGACTACCAGATTCAACACCGCAGAGGAAAGCTGCACTCCAACGCCGACGCATTGTCCCGAAGACCTTGCAAAGAGGATTGCAAGCATTGTAGTCGACAAGAAAACAAAGAAAATATTACCGCTCAGCGACTAAGAGCTGACCCCATATGCGGATGGAGCAATGAGGAAGTGAGGTTCGCTCAACAGGAGGATCCAGATATCGAACCCATTCTCGCATGGAAAGAAAATGAAGAGAAACCTGAATGGGGAGACATTTCTGACCGGAGTCCAGTTCTCAAAGCCTATTGGGCACAGTGGGACTCACTATATGTGCAAGAAGGTGTCCTCAGGCGAAGATGGGAGTCCGTTGACGGTAAATCATATGTGATGCAGCTGATCGTACCGCAATCGAAAGTCAGTGAAGTTCTTCGGGAGATGCACGACGGACCTTCTGGAGGTCACCTGGGAGTTAACAAAACACTGGAGAAGGTGCGACATCGGTTCTACTGGTTACATGCTAGAGACGACGTGGAGAAGTGGTGCCGAACATGTGACAAGTGTGCTGCAACCAAAGGACCTGGTAGGAAGATTCGAGGTAAGATGCATCAGTACAACGTTGGATCGCCTTTTGAGAGGATTGCAGTAGATGTGGCTGGGCCTTTTCCAGAGACCAACGCTGGAAACAAGTACATTCTGGTTGTAATGGACTATTTTAGCAAATGGCCTGAGGCGTATGCCATCCCAAATCAAGAAGCCAAAACGGTAGTCGACCAGATTGTGTTTAACTGGGTAAGTAGGTTTGGCGTACCTATGGAACTCCATTCCGACCAAGGGAGGAACTTCGAGTCAAACATCTTCCAAGGAGTGTGCGGACTACTTGGCATCAAGAAGACCAGAACCACACCGCTTCATCCACAATCTGATGGGATGGTTGAAAGATTCAACCGGACCTTGAAAGAACACCTCACCAAGGTCGTAGGCGACTACCAAAGAGACTGGGATAGGCACGTACCGCTATTCCTGATGGCCTATAGAAGTGCAGTACATAGCTCGACAGGACAAACACCATCTGACATCCTGTTCGGGAAAACCATGCGGCTGCCCAGCGAACTTAAATTTGGATGCCCCACAGAGGAGCCACAGGACACGAACGAGTATGTGGATGACCTCAAGGAGAGACTCGCTGACCTCCATAAAAGAACAAGGGAACGGATGAAAACCTACAGCGACCGGATGAAGACACGGTACGACACAAAAGCGACAACGGCAGGATTCCAAGCAGGAGATCGTGTGTGGCTTTATAATCCTCATCGTCAAAAGGGATTGTCACCGAAACTTCAGCAGAACTGGGAAGGTCCTTATACTGTTGTCACGAGGATTAACGACGTGGTTTACCGCATCCAAAGAGGATTAAGAGGCAAGTTAAAAGTAGTTCATTGTGACCGGCTGCATCGATATAGTGGCGAGGCTGCAGATGGAATTATTCGGGACGAACAATCTTAAGGAGGGGGCAGTGTAATGAACACCCAACATTTATACCAATTTCCTAATCGAAAAGGTTCAACCGAAAACACAACTGGCAACACTATAATGGAATGGTATAAAATGACAGGCATTGCTTGTAAGCCAGTGTGTGTGAGTGTAGAGATTTTTGACAGCAAATGTGGAAACCATGGAGAAGAAACTGGAACGCTCTAGATGAGTGTTGTTCTATATAAATAGGACCGCTGACGCAACGAGCAGTCAGTTCTGATTATAGAGTTATAAAGTTAAGAGTGAATTGTTGTGAACAAGTGATAGTCCAAAAGTCGAGTTGAGTTCGAATAAAGTATTGATACTGAATAAAAGTGGTAGAAATAAATTGAAAAGTGAAGTTTTATTTTTGCGAACTAAGCGCATGTTACAATACGTAGACTAACTCGGCTAGACTACTCGTGTTGAAAGTAATCAACGATTCTCCCATTCTTCTTTTCACGTTCAGTTTGACTAATTCGACGATCTCGATAGTGGACTTAGGAATCTTTAATCTTGAATTCAATTTTATGATGTCATCATAGAAATTGTAATGAACACCCAGCATTTATACCAATTTTCTAATCGAAAACGTTTAACCGAAAACACAACTGGCAACACTATAATGGAATGGTATAAAATGACAGGCATTGCTTGTAAGCCAGTGTGTGTGAGTGTAGAGATTTTTGACAGCAAATGTGGAAACCATGGAGAAGAAACTGGAACGCTCTAGATGAGTGTTGTTCTATATAAATAGGACCGCTGACGAAACGAGCAGTCAGTTTTGATTATAGAGTGATAAGGTTAAGAGTGAAATGTTGTTAACCAGTGATGGTCCAATAGTCGAGTTGAGTTCGAATAAAGTATAGATACTGAATAAAAGTGATAGAAATAATTTGAAAGGTGAAGTTTTATTTTGCGAACTAAGCGCACGTTACAAAATCATTAAAACTTTCGTTATAATTCTGTTTTCTATCCATCATCTTCCTGGTCAACTCCGAGTCGGTCTCGAGGCTCCTATACTGCTCTAGCAAGGCTGCTTTGAGCTCAAACCAAGTCGCTCTCGGCCTACTCTTGGACCAAGTCCAATACCAATTTTCCGCTGAACCGTTCACAAAGTGATGAAAATTGCTCAAAACTTCATCCCATGAAACGTGATAGCTCTCTCTCACTTTATCTAACCTAAATAGAAAATCGTCTATTGTCATGTTCTTCGTATCAATTTTGATTCCCCACTTGTGATAGTGTGGGAACCTCAGGAATGAACTAGCAGGTGATGGTGCGGATACCGGCACGTTTGAAACTGCTGGGGAATCGTTAAGATTCATCCGACTTACTCGGGCTAAGAAGTCATCCGCATTGGATGTCCTTGCCACCTCAACATTCTGGATCGCCTGCTCGTTCCTTTGCGACGTAACTGGGTCTTCCTGACTACTCGGTAAAAGTAAATTAGTTTCAACTCTACGAACTGGGGGTGTCGGTTCTTCATGTAAAGATCTGGTAACGACTGGCTGTGATTGGGGCGGAACCGTAGCGAAAGTGTCTCTTATGATCTTCCCTACTTGCTCTAAGATGCTAGTTTGACTACGAGCCAACTCTTCCCTAATGAATCTTTGATCTTCGGACCTACTGAGACCTATAGTTGCCATCACTACCTCTTGTACATAAATATCGAATCGATCGCTCGTGTTAAAAGATTCTTCTCGCGCGTTACGACTAGAATTCGCCACTGGTTCATTCAGCTCTGCGTTGACTTGCAAGTTAGCGTCCGTCATCTCCGGATCTTGGATCGGGACTTCAGGTTCACCCTCGCCGTTTTCGGGTCTATCCCTACGACTTTGATTCAACTGGTTTGCTAACATGTTCGCTCTTCTTCTATATCGCTCTTCACGCGGAATGGGTTGATATACCAACCTTCTACCTCTCCTATTCATCAGAAAAAAAACTTCTTAAATAAACTTAACTAACTATTTACTTAGATACTGAAAAATTTAAATCTTGAAATCAGATTTTAAATTGTTCAAATTCTCATTCACTTTGAATCAAATAGACTATCCAAAGAATGATCTGTGAGCTTAAACTAACCTTAAACCTAAGTTCAATTTCTAAAGATTTCTTCAAACAAAATTGTATCTCTTATCCTAAATAACTTCTGTAACTACTAAAAATCTTCTTTCTCCAAAACAAAACTAACTTAGCTGAATTTCAAAAAAATCTACTAATATTAACTCTATAATAACCATATAACTAAATGTCTAAAGCGCCACCAGGCAAAAATTAATCTAAAACTATAAAAGGTCGCCACCAGGCAAAAATTTACTGAAAAGCCACCAGGCAAAAATTACTAAAACGCCACCAGGCAAACTAAACTGAAACGCCACCAGGCAAAACTAAACTGAAACTCTCAAAAATATATACTCAAAAAAATAATAACTTACCTCATAAATTGTTGGGTCTTAGGAAAATGGATCTTGGAGTGGGGATAACAACAATACCCTACTCCTAAGAGAAAAATCATTATGTGTTGTAAATATAAAAAAAATTTTTCCTTGGTTCTAACTACGTCGAAAGAACTTACGAAGTGAAATTTTTAAAGTGTTTTAACTTCAACTACAAAAGAGAGGAAAGTTTTTCGTCTTCAATAGAAATCGGATATTTGCTACATTGCAACAGACGTGTGTCAGGAAAATGTTCAACTAACCACCGGTCAACGTATCCAAAATCGCCTACTTCTACTTCAAAGAAAAAACTCCCTCCAGAAACTGGAGTAATGGTTCATGAAAGAACCTCTTCATCGAAAAAGTGAATCCGGAATAACTAACTCCATACTCCTACAACAGACGTGTGTCAGGAAAATGTTCAACTAACCACCGGTTAGGAGGTTAAGAATATCGCTACTCCAAACTCGTTCCACAAAATTTCAGAGTCTAGCCTTAAGCAACAGACCACCCGGTAACAAACACCAAAGTGCGGACATGAGAACTAACTCAAAAAAAAAATCGAGGTCGAGGAAAGCCAATCAGTCTTATTACAACAGACGAAGTTCTACTTAACACCAAAACTTCCGGATAATAAATAACCGACCACTTCCTCGAGTGAGCTTCTTCTACAAAAAGCTCTACTCACAAAAAAAAATTTTTAAAACATGACAAAAAAAAAATTTTTGTCAACTCAAAAATCAGAACAAAAAAAAATTGAATGCTCGTGTCATCCAACATTTTCGGGCCCCACGTTGGGCGCCATCTGTAACGGAATTATTATATATCATCATCTGTAACGGATGTATATTATTCATTTTCGATCGATTCCTCTTCATTCAAACAAGAAGTGATTCTCACTGCCCTCCTTTGGAATCGAGCAGAATCCTCTTCCTTCTATAGTTCACTGAAACCAAAAATTCTCCTATGAATTAACTCCTTCACAGAAATGGAAGTTGAAAGTCGTGGAGGGTCCTTTACCCCACTGTCACGAAACTGACTCCCATCTTTAAAGTATACGCTTCGATGTCTCGCGTATCCTTCCATCAACACCATTACCTACCGACTTAACAATTGAATTATCTCTTACACGACAGGAATTTCTCTACCAAAAAAAAAACACAAGTCATTATAGCTTTGGAAACTTTTCGCGGCTCCTCTAGTCCGTCGCTAAGTTTTTCTCAGTATCATAACTCACTGAATCATCGATCGTATCCTTCATTTAAGTTTTCAAGGTAGGTCGCGAGAGACACAAAAAAACTAGGGGTGAGGTTAATGACCTTCAGTATCAGAAAAGATACTATCTTTTCCCCTCCCGGACTACCTATCCTACTCAAAGAAGTTTCTACCTCGCCTTACACGCCACACTCAACACATATCCCCAGAAGGTATGTGAATCGCGTGGTTTTCCAACGGGGGTTGTCTTCGCTGCCACAACCGCCTGGTCATTTGGGTGCACGAATGCTAACTCACCGATTAGATCGGGTTGGAGCGAGACGGTGTTACATTAATCCTGACCAGCCGACCTGGATCTTATAGATCGGACATAATTTTAAAAATCCTAGGACCCGAAAATCTTGGTATGCAGACACGAAAAGAAAAATCGTACCTATCTCTCGCACCCATTCCTTTATTCTATTCTGAAATTGGTGTCTTATCAGTTTCATTCACTTTCTGTAGCTCATCAATGGGGCGTCATAGTTGTTGGTGGCCCCTGAACCTATTCTTTACCCTTCCCATTTGCGTCGGTTTGTACAGGCCGACACAAAACCTTTGGTTTTCATTTGGTTCCACTTGTTCGAAAACCCCTTTATTTGAGCGACGCTGGTGTTGACGCGCTCTCTGCCTTTCTCTCTACCCGCCCCTATTCTGTGGCAAGAATGCTCTCTTCACAGGTTAGTGGAATCCTCTAAAGGCTTAAATCTTTCTTTGTATATAGAGAATCCCCCATACTACTCCGGGAAACCTACTACCTATCTCCCTTCATACTCTCTGATCCATTTCCCCTCGACCCATCCTTAACCTCGTTAAGCCAACATGACTACTTCGCCAGATTCTCGACTTAAACGAGTTCTGAAAACTGTATCTTTAACTCTAAACTACTAAAAGAAAACAAATTTACAAGATTTCTTTCCATAAAGCGAAATTCATCTTTCTATAATTTATTTCTCTCCTTACAGATTACTAACCTTATCGAATATCTTGAAAACCAATATACTTCAATATTTATCCTTCCACTCAAATTCTTACTTTAATTTACTGTATTGTTAATTGACTCAAATTTCTCAATTATTATCTATTACTCATCGTATAGATAATTTAACTCAAAGAACTGTTTGTTTAAGGACGTATTGAGGGTCTCCACTCCACACAATCAAAGTCTCAATAAGGTTTTCTTAATCTACTTTAAATTATTCAATATTTTAAAATTATTACTTTGGCGATAGTTTACCCATCGGTTCTTCTTTCTCTTCGTTCATAATGTGTTGCAAGCTTTCAAAAAAAATATATCTTAATATATACCTTTCGTTTAGGTACGACTTGCACGTATTTTCCAATAAAAAAAAATGTTATCGCGAAACATAAGCGAGTCGCTTTCTTAAAAATCAAAAAGTTTATCTCAAAAAAGTTTTACGTATGTAATTTTTCGTAAATGTAGATGTTATCAACTAGACACTACGTTATCTTTTCAGGAGTCATAAGAATTCATAAAGTTTACTCTTGTCCAAATGAAAATATGAAATTTACCAAAAATAATATAGAAATTATCACTCACCCATAAATCTCCTCGTTGAAAAGTGCACTTTTAACTTCGGAAGACATGGTTATTTCTTCTTTCATTCAATATAGCTGTCAAAAATGGTTATTCAAAAGATGTTTTCTTAATATGTGTTATCACATGCTTGCTTTCTTATCCGCGTTTGTTTCATAAGCTGTAAATCGAAATAAATCTTTAAGCTTCTGTAGAGTGGAAGAATTTACATAAAAATTATCTAACTTCATCTACCCTAAGCTAGCTAAATTCCCTGCTTGGTTCTCGTTTACGGCATGAAAACGTGTTCTTTTTCTTACGGTACTCCCGAAGGCTAACTGTTATGTCGGTTATATATCTAACTGTTAGATTTTCCCCTTCACAACGGTTTTCGATCGGCAAGTGTGTTATATTTTCAAACACTTTCTTTTTTTTTCCTTTTTTTCGTGTTATATTTTCAAACACTTTCTTGACTGGGTCACTGACATCTAACTACACTACTCTATCTGTACTTTCTCTTCAAGCGTGGCACTTAATTTACTTATTCTTTTACGATAGGACTTAAATTCACTTATTTAATTATGATATAATACGCCTGGGTGATCCCTGGTGTCCTCCTTTCGATTTTCCATCGATCAAAACTGCTACTGTAGCGAGCGTTAGTGCTTCTCTAGGCTCACGCCTAGCGTACCTGTCCGCAAAACAGGACGTTCTCAAGAAGTCTTCCTTGTTTCCTTCACTGTTCGATGTATTCACTTTGGCAAATTGTTTTAGGTTCTCTTGGGCTAGTACTGCCTAGAATTTTTGCGTAAACCTTTCTACAACGCCATTTTAACTGCATACAGACATAGACGTGATCCACCTCTGACATATGTAAAAGTCCTCGTGCTTCGCAAGATATATATATATATTCTTCAAAAGTAGATAGATAGATAGATAGATAGATAAAATAATTTTATTTTTTCGAAAAAATAGTTATAAAAACAAGATAATGCTGGTTTACAAAATTAATTAAGACAATAACTTATTAAAGTTGTCTGTCAGGTTAAAAAATTTCAAGATTTAAATTATGACTTAATTTGAATTTAAGGTTTGATTCAGTTCAATTATATTCATTTACAATTAAGTTTCGATAATTTAGAGCATGTTTTAAGAATTTATAAAGTTTTAAGTAACATTTTCCGTTCAGTATATTCAGAAATTCTGCATGATCAATCGTCTCAGCTCCCAGATATATTCTGCGGTAAGTTTTGAAAATAGGACAAATACTAACGAAGTGGTACGTGTTCTCAGTTGAATCAAGGTTGCACATCGTGCAAAGTCCGATAGAATCGTTGCAAAACGCCCTTGCATTCAAATTCAGTAACCCGCATCGGGCTTTTAATATAAGGTTTATCATTTCTCGTGAATTTGAGTCATCAAAGTAATTGGGTACATCAGTCAAGGGTAAGTTACAGTATTCGTCATGGAATTGAGATAGAAGAGCACGATCGGTAAACGACTTCCATAGATTTTCCTTAAGCTTTTCCAAAAGCGTGTTGTGAACATTTTTCCATTCGTGGTTGTTGGCATTGACGGTGAAAGTCATTCCGTTTTCTTGGAAAAGGCTTGACCATTCTCGGGCCCAATAAATATTTTTTTGAAGTACTGCCACAGTGAGTATATGGGGCAATCTACTACGAGGAAGACATATAGTTTTTCGTATGTATCCGAAATGAGCATTCAGTGTTGTGACAAATGCTTTGGACAGACCAGTTTCGATATTTACTACATAGTTTGGTGTATTATCAGGCAAGTTGAAACACCTTTTGACGAAGAACCTTTGAAGTTTTTCAACTTGAGTGTACTCCTTGTACCCCCACACTTGTGCACAGTAATACATTATCGATCTGGTGGCTGCGTCATGTACTTTAAATTTGGCTGAGTGTGAAACGTATTTATTTTTTATGAATTTTGACCAAGTAGCGTTTATTGCATTTTTCGATGATGCCAGTCTTTTTGTCAGATGTTCGGACCATGACATATTGTAAGTAAATATGACGCCAAGATACTTGTATTGGTTTGTTATTTTGATTTCTGCTTCGTTAAAGTACCATGCTTCACTGGCTGCTCTGCGACCTCCATTTCTAAATATAACAATCTCAGACTTGTCTAAATTAACTTCGAGATTCCATTTTTGGCAATAGGTGCTGAGCTTATTGATGATAGTTTGCAGCTTGTTGGGACTGTCAGCTAAGAGCACAATGTCATCGGCATACAAAAGAACGTTTATTCCAAGTCCTTCCAAAAATATTCCGATGGGAAGTTCAGAGTGCAGGTCATTTAAAAACAGGATAAACAATAAAGCACTTAATACACATCCTTGTTTAACACCTTTGCTCGTGCTGAAGAAATTTGATGCATTATGTCCATCCCAAACTGCTGCGACTGTATCCTGATAGAGAAGTTTCATAATTGAAATCATTTTCGACGATATACCTAAAGCAGCTAGCTTGTGAAACAGGGCTTGACGGTTGATGCTGTCAAAGGCCGCTTTCAAATCTACAAACCATGCATACAGTTTTTTTTTCTGACTTAGTTGTATTTGAATCAGGCATGAAAGATTGTAGATCTGATCGATGGTGTTATAGTTGTTTCGATAAGCGGCTTGGTATTCGTTGAGTATATTATTGTTCTCGATCCAGGTTGTTAGACGGTTTAAGATTAAAGTGGTGAATAACTTATAAAGGGTATCTAAAAACGAAAGTCCTCGGTAGTTGGATACAATTTTTGCATCACCCTTTTTGAAAAGCGGGTAAGTAATTGATTTTTTGAAAGAGGAAAGTAACGTTTCAGTTTCGAAAATTTCGTTGAAAAAAGCATGTACTTCGGTAATAAGACTGACACTAGCATATTTATAAAATTCATAGGGTATACCATCTATACCCGGAGCTTTGTTATCCTTTGCAGAAGTTAAAACCAAATTGAGTTCTTGTAGTTCAAATGAGCTATCAAGTTCGGCGATAAAAACAGAAGGCGTATTTTGGATAAGCACACTATTTTGTGTACCATCATAATTAAGGGCACTTTCAAAGTGGGACATGAAATCGATAGCCGTGATTTGAGGTATAGCACTCGTAGAACTACCACGAATTTCCTTTGCAAGTTTCCACCAGTCCTTTGCAGAGTTGATACTAGAAAGTTGGCTTGCAATACTTTGATAGTACAATCGTTGCTTCTCTTTACATAAGACTTTATACTTCCGGTTTGCTTCACAATGGTTTTTTCTGCATGCGTCGAGGTTGAATTTTCTATAAATCTTAAGTAGTTTAAGTGATGCTTTCCTACTCATGTGACAATCAATGTCATACCACGGTTTTTTTTTTCAAACTTAATATTGGCTGAACTAGAATTTCCATGCGCTTTGTAGATACATTCCTTTAAGGCGAGGCATCGTGTCTCAATGTTGTTATTTGGCATGATGTTTTCAGTAGTTATATCATGAGTTTTTTGTAAGTATTCGGCACTTCTATTGTGTGACCATTTAAGCCTGGGGAGAAGGTGTGTTACAGATTGTCCGGAAGTAACTTGAGATGCTTTTATATCCAAAACTAGTGGCATGTGATCCGAAAATGTTGTACATCCTACCGAAAAGTTGTCGATTATTTCCAAAGCAGTGTATGACGGGCAGCAATAGTCTACAACTGACGAACCTCTGTTTGACACAAACGTATACTCGCCCGTTTTATCATTAAAACCCCTTCCATTCAGAATGAATTCACCGATGTCCTCTAAAAACTCATTAAACTTGTTGGCGCTACTGTCACTTACAGCATCCTTTGAACTCCGCACTTCGCTTATAGAAGATGAAGATGTTATTGCATCAATAGATCCCTTTGCTCCCGTTCTAACATTGAGATCCCCCATGATAATGAAATTATTTGATTCAAATTCATCAAAGAAAGATTTCAAATTTTCGAAGTCACGAACCCAGTGATTACAATTAAGGTAGTTTGGTATTAAATTTAGAACAGATCCAGAAAAGTTTCCTCTCAAAAAAACAGTATTATGTGAATTCAGAAATTTAAGCTGGTACGTAGTTTCAATGCTTTTACGAAATCCAAATAAGCACCCTCCACTAGCTCTGCCGAAGTTTTGAGTTTTTATTGCAGGAACCCAAAATAATTTAAAATCTTTAAAATAAATTTCATAATTTTGTGTATGCTGAGATAAGACAAATGTCTCATATAAAAAGAAAATATCAAATTCACAAACATATTTGAAAAAATTGTTACATAAAAAATTTTTATTCACAAGACCAGCTACATTATACGATAAGACCTGACAGACTTTCAATTGCTAATTTTGTTTGTTTGTTACGTTGTCTTTAGATTGTTGCGTGTTTGAATGGGTATCGAGTACTACAGAGTAATTAGAATCTATTCCTAAGTGTTGTTGAAGAAATACTCTGTCACCTTCATTAAAGGCTCTTATAACACCATCTTTGTTGCATTTGAACCGCCTACGTCCACCTACAGTAAGAGTCCAGCGTTTGATTTCGACACTTCTTCTTGCAGGGCAGTGACATCGACTTTGATGCTGTTTATGTCCTCTTTAGTAGCTATTTTAACTAATTTCTGGTCTAATAGTTTGTCCATTTCGGCAATTAGAATAGCCATTGAAAAGTTTTCAGCCATTTGGGACGTGTTGCAGCTCTTCTTCAAAGAATTAGAAGTTCCTGGTTCCGGTGAAGTTTCTCCAAAAGATCTCTTGCTTTTCGATTCGCAACTCATGAGCAAAGCTGGGAGTCACTGTTTTTCAACTATCAACTGCTAATTCGAACGATCTGTTGGTTTGAGTATTTGCTAATTGATGGGTTATGAATTTGCTAAGGTGGTGAAATAGCAATTTCACCAAAAAAGAGAGAGCTTTCCTTATACAAAGATCAAACACACAGTAATTTATTTAAATGATTTCAGCAGAAGTGGGGGCAGAAGGGCTCTTAAGAAATCCGTACGAAAGCAGGGGAACAGCTTTTCGATCTTGTTATTGCTTTGTAAATACTCACAGTAATATTTTTGTTGTACTGCAACGACAGAGACAGCTGATCCTGATCATCACCTTAACTGACTCGAATAAGCTTTGGTTTCACCACACCACAATCAAACTAAAATTATATTTTCGTTTTAATTTCTTTTTAATTTTCTCTCTTTTTCCCTTTTATATATTGTTGCCACACTTAACGAAATGCAAGACTTATTTGTAACAATGTTTTTAATCTTTAAACTGGCTGTTAAACTGACCAAAAAGTGAATTTAATACGGAGCGATCTTAAAACACTTCCACACACAATCTCTTGACTCACCAATCACTCACTTCAAAAGTATAAAGATGTTAAAATTTTCTTCGGGTCGTCCTCCGACCTCCAAAGACTTGAAAAATGTAGTTTTGATGTTCTTCCTATCGTCACGTAGATCTCACCATGAACTTCTGGCTGCCTGTTAAAATCACAAAAGATATTATCTTACCGCGTGTGCTTCTCGGTAAAATTTTCTAATTGGGATTATTTGCCCTTTTATTTTCTTCCACATACCAAATAAAACTGATTTATTCATTTACCTGATTGTATGTAATCGTAAACCGCTTATTTTTTTTCTGGATAATCTTTTCCCTGCCTTATAACTGAACTTGGATTCTCATCGACTACGACGTGCAAGCAAGACCATGCTGCTTTCTATTGCAACGAAAAAAAAATGCAATCATTGCACCAATTTAATTTTTCCCCCATGTAATCGTATCTACCTAAAACATTTTTTTGTTTGACATTAGATTCTATTGCTAGTAAAAGGAATTCTACTATTTCAACTCACGCTCATGTGTGGGATTATTCCCTAACACCGCACTGAAATTTTCTTTACTTTCTCTTGAACACTTACTTGGTTGGTTGTCGACAGAATAATGAAAAAATTTGGACGACTTTTACTAACCTGTTGCTTGCCGGCTACTTGGTCTAAGATGGAATCGGAATTTAGAAGGAGATTGACCTATTCACAATAAATCGTGTCTCCACAGAGTTACTCACAAGAGTGTTACAACTTAGGTCCGTTCCACAAATATGAATTTTTTGTGCCGAATAGTTAAGGCTCTGATTAGACTAGATTTTGTTTTATTTTTAAGTTGGAAAAACAATCTTTTGCTATGAATCGTATTATTTCACACATCTATTAAGATAGATTTATCTTGAGTGCGCGTATATCAACTTTATGAATGAATTCCATAAATGATCGTGATCATAAAAACGAGTGTGATTTTCAATAATGTTGGTCTGAGAATTTCCTACAAAACTTGTTCCTCCGACTAGTTCTCAACTCGTCGGATGAACAAGAAAAGAAATTGTCTTTAGTAATGTTCGTTGAACAAAGAGTCTCATGCACAGCTGACACAGCCGGGCTACTGAACTAAAATTCTTTACATTTATTTCTTCAAATCCTTCGTGTGAACTACAGATTCGAATCCTTTTTCATCTTTGACTTTGTATAAGTTGTTTCCTATTACTTTTACAACTGTCACTTTCAAAAATTTCGGACTGAGTTTGGCGCTACGATGTTTCGTTTTGTCGCTCAATATGAAATTACGTTTAAAAATTTTGTCTCCTATTTTGAATTTGATAAACCTGCTTTTAAGGTTGTAATTGCTTTTATACGTTTCGTGTGCTTGCTCTAAAGCTGTCTTAAGATGAGAGTGTAAGATATTCATCTTAGCTGTTTTCGGTAACCAGTCAATTTCACTATGGTTCAAACCATTCAGCTCTCTAAGTAGTTTGTAATCAGTTCCGTGTTCTATCATCCTCTGTCCGAACAAGGCCTCATATGGCGACATGCCCAATACAGAGTGAACCGAAGTGCGTAATGCACTACTTATACAGGATAGGTACTCGTCCCAGTTATATTGCCTCGGATCGATATAAGACCGGATATGTCTTATACCAAAGGTTTCTGTCATCTTGTTGAATTCTTTACTCAAGAATTGAGATCCGTTGTCTGACAACAAACTTTCGGGTACCCCGTAAATAAAAAATATTTCGTCTCTTAAAAACTTGATTACTTCAGCAGAACTCGCCTTTCTTAAAGGTTTAATGAAAACAAATTTCGTTAACTGATCTAACGCTATCACTATATATGAGTTTCCTTTACGAGATCGCGGATAAGGTCCGAGAAAATCCACGTATACGTGTTGAAAGGGTCTTTCGACTATAAACGCGTCTCCCATCTCCGTACGCAAAATCGTATTACTTGACTTGGTCGCTTTGCAAGTATCACAACTACCTACAAAACCTTTGACTTGTGATGCCATAGCTGGCCAGAAAATTTGCTGACGAAGTCGATACAGGGTTTTTGCTATTCCTCCGTGAGATGCTCTCGGCGGACAATGAGCCTGTTGGATCAATCGTTCCGTCAACGTCGTGAGAATCCACAACTTCCAGACCTGAAGATCCTGAAGGGGGTTTCCAGTACAATGTCTGATTTTTTTATACACTAAATCTTTCGAAATACGAAGATCGGGTAATCTATCCTCGTTGTTTCTGATGTGCTCTATTATCTGGAGATATTCCTCTGACTTGAAAGCTGGATTTTCCAGATCCACAAGCAATACTTCGTTTGGATTTGTTGACAAAGACCCCGGTGGACATACATCCGGATGTAGGCCCTCTAACTCATGTGTACGAGATAAAGCGTCTGGCACTACGTTCAGCGTACCTTTCCGGTGTTCAATCCCAAAATCAAACCCCTGTAATTGGAGACTCCAACGCGCTAATCTCCCCGTTAGATCCTTCATACTCATCAACCATTTAAGGCTTGCGTGGTCAGTGATAACCAAAAATCTATACCCTTCCACGTGAGGTCTAAACTTTTGTATGCCTTTCACAGCAGCCAAACACTCCCGCTCGGTGACTGAATAGTTCCCTTGCGCCGCATTCAACTTCTGTGAATAATAGTAAATCGGCCTTTCCACCCCTGATTCATCCTTTTGACACAACACACAGCCTATGCCGGTGTCAGAAGCGTCCCACAGAATAATAAACTGTTTACTAAAATCAGGGTTTATCAAAATTGGTTTGCTCGTTAAAGCTTTCTTTATCGCTGCAAAAGATTCAATCGCTTTTTCACCAAACTGAAACTTTTGGTTTTTCTTTAAGGTGTCAGTCATAGCACTCGCTACTCCTGAGAAATTCTCAATAAAACGCCTGTACCATCCCGCCATTCCGAGAAATCGACGTACTTGCCGTGTGGATGTGGGTACAGGGAAATCTACGATTGCAGAAATCTTACCAGGATTGGGCTTCAAACAACCCGGTCCTACTACGTATCCTAGGTATTCTAGTTCCTGAAAACAAAATTTGGATTTTCCAACGTTAATGGTCAATCCGGCCCTTGACAATCGGTCAGCGATTACTCGCATTACTTCCATATGCTCTTGGAAATTTTTCGATATGATCAACAGATCATCTAAATAAACAAACACTTGTTCACGCAGTTCCTGGGGAACAATCACATTCATAAAGTACTGCAGGCTTTGAGCTGCGTTTGAGAGACCGAACGGCATCACCTTGAACTGATAGAGTGGTCTACCGGGGACGGTGAAAGCTGTCTTCTCCCTCGAACTTTGCTCTAACGGTATCTGCCAGTAAGCGTCCTTAAGATCTACACTTGAGATGAAATGAGTTTCTTGAAGGCGTCCAACAATCCTTCTATCTGAGGAATCGGATTCGCATCTTTTTTTGTTACTGTATTAACCTTCCGAAAGTCTAAACACAACCAGTTCTTCCCTGGTTTTCGTACTAATACGACAGGTGAACTCCATGGACTAGAACTCTCCTCGATCACTCCCAACTCAAGCATACGATCTAATTCGTCATAAACTAACGCTTGTACCGCAGGAGATATGGGGTAATGACGTTGCTTTATTGGCGTCGCGTCTCCCGTATCTATCTTATGCTCGACAAGGTGAGTTCGCACTAAACCTTTATCTGCGAAAGATGGAAAAAGCTCTATGACCTCTTTCAATATTTCGCCCTCTTGGTTAGACAGAACGCACTTAGCCGGTTCTTTCTTTTCGTCACTGGATTCTAAATTTATATTCATGGCTGAAATTAGATGAGGAGCTATTTTGAACATTGCCCAGAAATCAACTCCAAGATAGAGTTCTTGAGCTAGGGACGGTACGATGAACAAATCCAATTCGCGGACTGTGTCTTTGTATTGAATTGCCGCTGTAACTATACCAACAATAGCCTGTTTCGATCCGTCAGCAGTAGTGACTTCAGACGAATACTTCTTAAACGGAATATTATGTTCTCCTAAATACTCTAGAGCTCCTGCTCCTAAACAACTAATACTAGCGCCTGAATCTAAAAGTCCGAGCCACGATTTCCCAAACGCTTCCACTGAAACATAAGGACGAGGATCGTTATCCTTAACTTTAAGATTTGTTGCCGCTAATGTTTTACGCCATTTCTTTTTCTTTTGCATTCTAGCCCTCAGACTAGCTATTTTATCGGAACGACAGGGAAATGCTAGAATTCGTTTCCTTGCCTTAAAATATTGTATTTGACGCTCATGTAGAGGTCTCTTTAACGGAAATACTTTTGTCTCCTCTGATTGTGTCTCATTTGGTTTTTCTATAGACTTTTTTTCTTTAGGTTTTAAGATGGTAACGTTATTATGAGAAATGATAGGGTTTGATACTTGTTCGAGTACTTCGTCTTCGCACTTTCCCCCTCGATTGGAAAACTGCTCTTTGATGGGTTTTCCGAACAGATCGGACAATTCGGAGTCACCGTGTCTTCTCGCCCGCACTTAAAGCAGAAGAGTCGTCTTCTAGCGTCAGGACAGTCTCTAAAAAGATGACCCACGCCCTTACAGTTCCAGCACTTAAATGTCTCCTTCTCATAGAATGCTTCTAAAGATGAGTCTGGTTTCGCTGGCTCTATCGCTAGTTGATGTTGATCCAACTCGTGTACTTGTTTCCGAACTGGATGGTTCGTAAAAGTAGCTTGCGGTCTAAAACGTTGGCTCTCACTATCTTTTCCGTTCAGGAATTTCTCTATAGTTCTACATACGTAGACTAACTCGGCTAGACTACTCGTGTTGAAAGTAATCAACGATTCTCCCATTCTTCTTTTCACGTTCAGTTTGACTAATTCGACGATCTCGATAGTGGACTTAGGAATCTTTAATCTTGAATTCAATTTTATGATGTCATCATAGAAATTGTAATGAACACCCAGCATTTATACCAATTTCCTAATCGAAAACGTTTAACCGAAAACACAACTGGCAACACTATAATGGAATGGTATAAAATGACAGGCATTGCTTGTAAGCCAGTGTGTGTGAGTGTAGAGATTTTTGACAGCAAATGTGGAAACCATGGAGAAGAAACTGGAACGCTCTAGATGAGTGTTGTTCTATATAAATAGGACCGCTGACGCAACGAGCAGTCAGTTTTGATTATAGAGTGATAAGGTTAAGAGTGAAATGTTGTTAACCAGTGATGGTCCAATAGTCGAGTTGAGTTCGAATAAAGTATAGATACTGAATAAAAGTGATAGAAATAATTTGAAAGGTGAAGTT
This sequence comes from Melanostoma scalare, assembly GCA_949752695.1. Classification (NCBI taxonomy): domain Eukaryota; kingdom Metazoa; phylum Arthropoda; class Insecta; order Diptera; family Syrphidae; genus Melanostoma; species Melanostoma scalare. Next base: position 105,547,015 of record OX456984.1, on the reverse strand, counting down.
TTATTTTGCGAACTAAGCGCACGTTACAAAATCATTAAAACTTTCGTTATAATTCTGTTTTCTATCCATCATCTTCCTGGTCAACTCCGAGTCGGTCTCGAGGCTCCTATACTGCTCTAGCAAGGCTGCTTTGAGCTCAAACCAAGTCGCTCTCGGCCTACTCTTGGACCAAGTCCAATACCAATTTTCCGCTGAACCGTTCACAAAGTGATGAAAATTGCTCAAAACTTCATCCCATGAAACGTGATAGCTCTCTCTCACTTTATCTAACCTAAATAGAAAATCGTCTATTGTCATGTTCTTCGTATCAATTTTGATTCCCCACTTGTGATAGTGTGGGAACCTCAGGAATGAACTAGCAGGTGATGGTGCGGATACCGGCACGTTTGAAACTGCTGGGGAATCGTTAAGATTCATCCGACTTACTCGGGCTAAGAAGTCATCCGCATTGGATGTCCTTGCCACCTCAACATTCTGGATCGCCTGCTCGTTCCTTTGCGACGTAACTGGGTCTTCCTGACTACTCGGTAAAAGTAAATTAGTTTCAACTCTACGAACTGGGGGTGTCGGTTCTTCATGTAAAGATCTGGTAACGACTGGCTGTGATTGGGGCGGAACCGTAGCGAAAGTGTCTCTTATGATCTTCCCTACTTGCTCTAAGATGCTAGTTTGACTACGAGCCAACTCTTCCCTAATGAATCTTTGATCTTCGGACCTACTGAGACCTATAGTTGCCATCACTACCTCTTGTACATAAATATCGAATCGATCGCTCGTGTTAAAAGATTCTTCTCGCGCGTTACGACTAGAATTCGCCACTGGTTCATTCAGCTCTGCGTTGACTTGAAAGTTAGCGTCCGTCATCTCCGGATCTTGGATCGGGACTTCAGGTTCACCCTCGCCGTTTTCGGGTCTATCCCTACGACTTTGATTCAACTGGTTTGCTAACATGTTCGCTCTTCTTCTATATCGCTCTTCACGCGGAATGGGTTGATATACCAACCTTCTACCTCTCCTATTCATCAGAAAAAAAACTTCTTAAATAAACTTAACTAACTATTTACTTAGATACTGAAAAATTTAAATCTTGAAATCAGATTTTAAATTGTTCAAATTCTCATTCACTTTGAATCAAATAGACTATCCAAAGAATGATCTGTGAGCTTAAACTAACCTTAAACCTAAGTTCAATTTTTAAAGATTTCTTCAAACAAAATTGTATCTCTTATCCTAAATAACTTCTGTAACTACTAAAAATCTTCTTTCTCCAAAACAAAACTAACTTAGCTGAATTTCAAAAAAATCTACTAATATTAACTCTATAATAACCATATAACTAAATGTCTAAAGCGCCACCAGGCAAAAATTAATCTAAAACTATAAAAGGTCGCCACCAGGCAAAAATTTACTGAAACGCCACCAGGCAAAAATTACTAAAACGCCACCAGGCAAACTAAACTGAAATGCCACCAGGTAAAACTAAACCGAAACTCTCAAAAATATATACTCAAAAAAATAATAACTTACCTCATAAATTGTTGGGTCTTAGGAAAATGGATCTTGGAGTGGGGATAACAACAATACCCTACTCCTAAGAGAAAAATCATTATGTGTTGTAAATATAAAAAAAAATTTTCGTTGGTTCTAACTACGTCGAAAGAACTTACGAATTGAAATTTTTAAAGTGTTTTAACTTCAACTACAAAAGAGAGGAAAGTTTTTCGTCTTCAATAGAAATCGGATATTTGCTACATTGCAACAGACGTGTGTCAGGAAAATGTTCAACTAACCACCGGTCAACGTATCCAAAATCGCCTACTTCTACTTCAAAGAAAAAACTCCCTCCAGAAACTGGAGTAATGGTTCATGAAAGAACCTCTTCATCGAAAAAGTGAATCCGGAATAACTAACTCCATACTCCTACAACAGACGTGTGTCAGGAAAATGTTCAACTAACCACCGGTTAGGAGGTTAAGAATATCGCTACTCCAAACTCGTTCCACAAAATTTCAGAGTCTAGCCTTAAGCAACAGACCACCCGGTAACAAACACCAAAGTGCGGACATGAGAACTAACTCAAAAAAAAAATCGAGGTCGAGGAAAGCCAATCAGTCTTATTACAACAGACGAAGTTCTACTTAACACCAAAACTTCCGGATAATAAATAACCGACCACTTCCTCGAGTGAGCTTCTTCTACAAAAAGCTCTACTCACAAAAAAAAATTTTTAAAACATGACAAAAAAAAATTTTTGTCAACTCAAAAATCAGAACAAAAAAAAATTGAATGCTCGTGTCATCCAAAATTTTCGGGCCCCACGTTGGGCGCCATCTGTAACGGAATTATTATATATCATCATCTGTAACGGATGTATATATATTATTCATTTTCGATCGATTCCTCTTCATTCAAACAAGAAGTGATTCTCACTGCCCTCCTTTGGAATCGAGCAGAAGCCTCTTCCTTCTATAGTTCACTGAAACCAAAAATTCTCCTATGAATTACCTCCTTCACAGAAATGGAAGTTGAAAGTCGTGGAGGGTCCTTTACCCCACTGTCACGAAACTGACTCCCATCTTTAAAGTATACGCTTCGATGTCTCGCGTATCCTTCCATCAACACCATTACCTACCGACTTAACAATTGAATTATCTCTTACACGACAACTTCTCCACGGAATTTCTCTACAAAAAAAAAACACAATTATTACAAAAACACGTTTATTAATAGATGAGTGTTTTCAAAATTCGTGTTTTACTTTCTTACCCCCGTATTAATAAACGCGGAATAGCTGGGTTATTATTATCCCATGGATTAAGTTACTATTATACCATTTTCCACTTAATTAAAGCTACCTTTATACCATTTTGCACTTAATCCATGGAATAAGGCTTAACCCAGCTATCCCACGTTTATTAATACGGCGGTTAGTGTTTCTATTTTGGTTTCTTCTTTTTCGTTGCTTTTTAGTTTTTCATTAGAGCTTGACGGTATGTTTTTTTCTTCTTTTTTTCAACGAACACTAACGCACTATTATGTTTTTTTTTTTTAAACACGGCTACTTGAGACGATTCGTTTTTTTTTTTTTAAAGCACGGCTACTTGAGACGATTGGTTTTTTTTAAACCACGGCTACTTGAGACGATTCGTTTTCTTTTTAAACCACGGCTACTTGAGACGATCCGTTTTCTTTTTAAACCGGTAAGCGAGGATATGTTCGAAAAGACGAGGCTACTTAAGGCGATTTTGCTTTTACTTAGAACTCACACGCAATACCGGTCCCTGCTCGGGCGCCAGTTACATTTCATTTTCTTATTTATTTATTTCGATTCACAATCGGGCAGCGATTCTGCCTTCCCAAGTACAATTGACCATGTTCATTAAATTTCTTATCTTAAATACTAATTTTCAGCTTACTAAACAATACTTCGATTTCCATGAAATCGATGGAATACTTAAATCTAGTTTGATTGACAAATTGACAATATTTTAATTTCCTAGAAATCAATGGATTACTTAAATCTAGCTTAATTGACAATTTGATAACATATTTCCCAATTCTACGAAACCATGAAACTGGTGTCGATGGCCAGACACCATGTCAGCGATTTTCCGTGAGAAAATCAAAACTCTAAAATAAAAACGTCCTCGTTTTTTCAAAAGTATGGAAGATTAAAGATGCTGGGGTGTTCGGTAGTTCTGGGATATTTGGAGTTTATGGGGTCTGTTATTGAAGGGATGAAAACTGGTGTTGTCCGCGTTTCGAACGTCCTTTCGTTTTTTGGATATGTCTTCTTCACGATTACCATGATGAATAATATGACCGCAAAGATGGAATAGTTGACCCATTGGTGGACTTCTTTTTCTGCTTGAATTTTATTGATATGTTTTGTGTTGTTCAAATGGAGTTCTTTCATGAGCTGGAGTGATAGGATTTCTTCTACTTCTGTATCATCTGAGGGTGGATGCAGCAACGGAGGTAATGCGTGAATGTCAGATATTTCTTCCGCATCATACTGTTGATTCATTATCTTTAACGTGACATTGGAGAATTTTACGAGGTATGTTCCATTAAGTGATTGGCTATTGTTGTTGAAATATTTTTTGCCGTCGAAATTGTTTAAGAGGATTGTTCCTGGAGTTATTTCTTCAATCGCTGGGATATGTTGGCTATTCGTTCTCTTACATGTTGCGTTTTTACCTTCTATTAGATTGGGATTGGGATTACATAATGATACATCGTTCACTGTTTTACATTTATTTATAATTCCAAATATACTGTTATTTCCTTTTAAAATGTTTTCTTGCATAATTTTGTTTACATATTTTTTCTTCTTTATTAAGGGTTTTACAATTAATTTTCGTGATGCTGATGATGGAATGAACATACTCCGAAATGCATTCAGGTACTCATTTGACGTATTAAATTAAAGTTTGTTTTGTTTAATGTGTTGAATTACAAAGTGAAAAATCATTAAGGTGTATTGACTCAATATTATTGTTTTTACGAACTTTATTTATAAATCCCCTGAAGAAGCTGGAAAACAACTGCCGAAACGTAGGGTAAAACCAAGATGGATTAGTTTTATTTTATTATTAATCGCATCCAACTTAATGATCATAAAAGCCCAATAAACAAAAATTTCTCATAAATAGAATTATCGTTCAGCTTTTCTAAATATTGTTTACAAATTATTTGTGTAATTATGACTATTCTCAGTCCGAAAAATAAATCAATCATTTCAGTCTGTGGTTTGTTAGTTAAGTCGGTTCCACCGACGTTCGCACATCTTGTCGTGGTGGTGGGGCTTAAGTAGTTAATTCTGCGAACCGAAAAGTTATGCCGGAGGATGAAACTTTGGTGTATTAACTCAGTTGCTCCCAGCAGGGACACCCTTACCGGAAAGATCTGAGGGAAGAACAGACGAAACCAAGAGACGATTAACCCACCTCTCAACTCTCCAAGTCCAAATTCTCAATTCACGCCCTCCTTAAATCCCTTTTCCTTTCCCAGGGTTGAAACATAGTTTTATACGACCACCCGTGTTAATGTTCGACCAACTTAAGTGGGCTAGGGAAACCCTCGCAAAGTTATCCTAAATCCCAAAGCAAGCTCCTCCAGCTCCTAAACGACAAAGGTCATTAGAAGGCACTCCTTGCGCATCTTTGCCCAAAAAGCAAAAAGTCACTGAATCACCAGTCCTGGCTGTTAAGCCAAAATCTTATAGCCAAATACTTAAAGATGAAGTGGTTGTTGCAGTTGTAGACAAAAGCGATGATGACGGTACTATTTTTTTGGTAGAGAGATGGCCGCTCATCGATTCACATCTGGACAGCAGATTTTTAGACCTGATGGAAGAGAATCCCGGTCCTCCCCCTACTATTCGTGAGGCTGAATGGCATCAAGGCAGAATAAAACTGCTCTTCTGCGCCTACCAAAGATCATTGGTTCTACTAAAGATCGCAGTTAACAAGCAAGGAGAGCTTTGGCCTGGTGCAAAGCTCTAGGTCATTGCAAAGGATAATATCCATTGTAGACCGAGAGCTCGCGCAAGAGTTCCGACGGGCCTTAAAAGCGGGGATAACATTCTCTGCATCATAAAAGTGAGTAACCAACATCTTCCAACTCACAACTGAAAGGTCAACAAGCTGGAAGTACCCAAGGGACTCCATATGAACGAACTTTTGGTATTTAATAAAGAGTCCTTTGCTCCTCTTGCTGAATGCGAAGGAGTGATTAGTCACGCTTCGAAAGCGATTGCGCTTCATGTGTACAAGAAGGATGACTCGCAAAAGAAAATCCTCAGAATGTTGCTCCCCTTCCCTCTCGAGATAATGCAGACAAGGTCACTGAAGAAGAGACCGCTCATCCGGCCCCCTCATCAAAAATCCAATTTGATGATATCAATATGGAAGACGAGAGGTTTCTCAACAACATCCTGCTGAGCGAAGATGAGCTTTTGGCTTCATCTCCGGAATCAGACATTTATACAACCGTGGTGGGATGCCTGATTGTAGCAAAAATGCTGCAGTTAGTACAGATTAACCTCTAGCACTCCATAAAGGCTTCGGCCGAACTTTTCCAGCGATAGCTAAAAGACGGAGAAGACATAGTCTTAATCCAAGAACCCTGGATTGCAAAAAAGAAAGTTCGTGGTCTTAAGACTAGAAACTACCAAATATTCGGTAACGCAAACATAGTTAACCTTAGACATAGCATTATGGTAAAAAATTTTACTAACCCTTTTTTGCTACCTAATTTCAGTGATCGAGATATTACCGTTGCTAGACTCGAACGAAGGTCCACTACCTGGCGAGTTACCGGAGAGAATGGTCCAAGAAGCAGAAAAATAAAACGTGGGCCTCATCATTGGGTGTGAAGCAAACGCGCACCATACAGGATACAGTACCGGGAAGTACAGACATAAACAAACGAGGTGAGTCACTTTTTGATTACATACTTAGCACTAACCTCATTGTTAACAACATAGGTAATGAGCCTACATTCGTTACTAGAAACCGACGAGAAATACTAGATATAACACAATAGATAGTGATACATTAAAATGGAACCGTGCATTAAAAACAATAAAACGACGTGATGTATTTTATATGAAATCCGATAAAGGAGATAAGGTTGTGGTAACGAGCAAGCTATACTATGATGACCGTATGCTCAAATCAATAACTGAAGATAATTTCCCTACACTGAGGAGCTCGCCTTTGAATAATATGATAAACGACGCCAAAGCAGTTATACAATCTTTATGTGCTACCTTTAATGTAAAAAAGTCACAATTGACTGAATCTAATCCAGAGGTGCCGTCTGTATATGGTTTGTCTAAAATACACACACCGGGAGATAAAATGCGGAAAATTGTGTCTTGTATTCGTTCACCTTTTACAAAACCATCGAAATGGATTGTTTCTGAATTCAAACGTTTTGGTGTTTTCGAGGGATTTTCAGTTAAGAACTCATATGAATTCATCGAAAAAGTGTAAGATATTAAAATGGAGGATGATGAAATACTCATTTCATTTGATGTGACTGCTTTATTTCCAACTGTCCCGATAGATGTTGCAATAGACTCTATAATAGAACAACTGCAAAAAAGAAAAAGATGCATATATTTTCGCAATTAAAATGTGTATGAAACATAATTGTTTCAAATTTCGAGACAAATATTATTCATGTGACTTCGGTTGTAGCATGGGTAACAGCCTCTCTCCACTTGTAGCGGAAGCGTTCATGTCTGAAAATTTTAACACGAACTAAAAGGAGACGGAATATTACCTCGAATTTGGTGGCGTTATGTCGATGACATTTTTGCTATAGTAAAATTTACAATTTTATTGCTGCCGGAATAAGCAGCCAACCCAGCTTTGCTGGACGGGGCACTGACTTGTCCCTGGGTTGAAGAAAATCTCCATAAAGGCGGAGGAACTGCAGTTTGCGGTCAACGGCATGGAAGTCTGGTGGCGGATGAGCTTTTTAAGAAGGCCAACGGTAGCAGCAAGTAGCGTCTGTATCCCAGAGTGGGCGGCTACAAAAGGCGTCTGTTTTCCCATAGTGGGCGGCCTCAATTGGTTATGTGTTCGACCATACAAAGGGCGGGTGTGCCTGTCGAATCTGAGCTTATGTATGTTATTAATCATATCTCGGAAAACACCATGGTGGAAAGGTATATGCTTTTACATGAAATATGACAACAACTGGAAACGAGTCCCCAAGAGGTAACCATTTTATGGAGAATCCTTCTACAGCTTCGGCTGCAGTAAACCGCACATCGGATTTGGGGGTGCGGCATCTTTCATGCAACAGCGTCAATCAAGACGCCATAATAATAAATGAATCGTCAACAAATAGTAGAAGTCTTTCAAGAAATGCAATGGGTACTTTTGGCTATGGTATACGTACAAAAATCGGAGCATGGAACGTTCGGTCCTTGTATGGCGAAGGAAGATACGAACAGCTAGAGCGCGAAATGCTTCGTCTTAAGATCTGTATCCTGGGCATAAGTGAAACAAAGTGGAGAGGAAGAGCTGAATACAGATCTGACACTGGACAAACGAGAATGCTGTATTCCGGAGAGGATGAAAGAGAGGGTGGCCAAAGGCTGCATGGTGTTGGAATTATGTTGAACGAAGTAGCTAGGCGCAGTCTTATTTCCTGGGCGCCAATATCTGAAAGAATAATGACTGCAAGGTTCCGGTCAAAAATTCGCAACATCACAATCGTTCAGTGTTACGCCCCCACAAATGAAGCGGCCGAAGAAGACAAAACCGCGTTCTACTCTCACCTTAACTCGGTTTACAGCAGTGTTCCGAGAGGCGACATCATAATCGTCATGGGAGACCACAACGCTCAAGTCGGTGCAGACAATTACGGTCTGGAACGAGTTATGGGAAAAAATGGCTTGGGGTCGCGAAATGAAAACGGTGACATGCTCGTCGACTTTTGTAACGCAAATCGTCTTGTAATTGGTGGGACTGTATTTAAACATAAGACGTGCAACAAAGTCACCTGGGTGCACCCAGATGGTCAAACCGAAAACCAAATTGATCACATCATGATTCAGCAGCGATGGAGGAAGTCTATGTGTGATGTCCGAAGTATAAGTAGTGCCGATGTGGGAAGCGACCACCATTTGGTTGTCATGAGTCTCAAACTAAGAACCGCGGCTGTATTAAGACAATCGCAGAATGCAGCAAGAAATCCAAAATTCAATACGAATGCTTTAAGTGATCCCAACATAAGTCGTAGCTATATCAACACCCTTAACTACAGAGCTTCGTCATTAAATGTGAGTGCTGACTCAGATGTTGATGAGATGTGGGGTGAAATAAAAAGTGTTTTTATGGAGGCTGGATCCGAGACTGTACCTAGGCGTACGAGAGTTAGCGACTCTTGGATATCCCAAGACACCTGGGAAAAAATTGAGCTTCGTAAATCGTTGAAGCTTCAAATAATCGCCGAGACAGACGCTCAACGAAAGGCTGAATTGCGAAGCGAATATCGGACTGCACATAAGATGGTCTATCGTTGTGTGAGACGTGACAGGAGGGTGCGGATAGATGGACTCGCTGAAAATGCTGAAAACGCTGCAAGAAGAGGAGATATACGAGAATTGTACCAAATAGCCAAAGAAGTTGTCGGGAAAAAAAGTAACAGCAATCATCCTGTAATGGATGTGGATGGAACACTGTTGGTATCAATTGAAGATCAGCTTCGCAGGTGGAAGGATCATTTTTGTGCCCTGTTAAATGATTCCGTTGAACAGAGTGCTGAAGTGCCCAAACTCAACGAGATGCGCAGATCCTGCAGGGGTATTGACATCGAACCCCCTTCAGAAGCGGAAATTGAAACATCGATTAATCTCCTCAAAAACAACAAAGCAGCGGGACTTGACGGAGTACCAGCGGAATTCCTGAAAGCTGATCCCGCCACAGCAGCTAGTATCTTGCATCCGCTTATACAAGCTGTTTGGGAAAACGAAACCTATCCCAGGGATTGGAAGGATGGAGTCATTGTTAAGTTGCCAAAAAAAAGTGATCTCAAGAACTGCAACAACTGGCGTGGTATAACCGTTTTGTCCGTTTTTCCAAAGCTAATGGCAACTCTAATCCTCGAACGGATAAAGGCTAGAATTGAGACTACACTCAAGAGGCATCAGGCTGGCTTCCGAAGCGGTCGGTCGTGCGTTGACCATATCAACACCTTACGCATTGTTCTTGAGCAGTCTGCAGAATTTCAAACACCGCTAAATCTCATGTTTGTAGATTTTGAGAAGGCCTTTGACCGAGTTAACCGAGAATGTATATGGAGATCACTTCTTGGTAGAGGAATTCCGTCAAAAATTGTTGCCATTATAAAGGAGTCCTACAACAATGCAAGGTGTTTTGTGTTGCATAATGGGCAGCTATCCGACTCTTTCGAGGTGCGTCAGGGTGTGAGACAAGGGGATGTTTTATCGCCAATTCTTTTTCTGCTGGCGATAGATGATGTGTTGACGGCCAGCGTCGGTACAACTGAGAGGCAGGGTATTCAATGGAGAACGTTTGAAAGGCTTAGCCATTTAGACTATGCCGACGATATATGTCTCATGGCAAATAACATCAGTGGGCTGAACGAGATGTGTCAAACTTTACGGGTGAAAGGAGAATCGTGCGGTCTTAAAATAAATAGCAAAAAGACAAAAATAATGCTAACAGGCCCCCCAACACAACATCGTATTATTCTGCATGACACGCCCGTTGAAGAGGTCGAAAAATTTAATTACCTCGGAAGTATTGTATCGGCAAAGGGCGGTACGGATCTGGACGTAAAAAGCAGAATAAATAAAGCTCGCGTTGCCTTTGGTGCTCTGTCCCAAATTTGGAAATCCAATCAAGTCTCCTTACGCACTAAACTGAGATTCTTCGAATCCAATGTGAAATCCGTGCTATTATATGCTTGTGAAACATGGAAAGTCTCGGCCACCATCTCGAGAAAATCGCAGGCTTTCGTGAACCGCTGTCTGCGTCACATCCTGAAAATTCGCTGGCCACAAACAATATCCAATCAGGAGTTGTGGCGTAGGACAGGTCAGAGGCGCATGGACATCGACATCAGAAAGCGCAAATGGCAATGGATTGGTCACACACTGAGGAAACCAAACGATGATATTGCGAAGCAGTCCTTTGAATGGAATCCTCAGGGGTCACGGCGGGTTGGAAGACCAAGAACAACATGGAAATCTACAGTGTTATCAGAAGCTAATTCCCAGAGAAAGACGTGGCCACAGTTAAGGTATCTAGCTGCTGATCGAGAAGGATGGAGACGTTTTGTTGACGCCCTATGCCCCGAGCGGGGTTACAGGACCTGATGATGATGAAAATTTACAGACATTGACAAAATTTTGTCAGACATCAACAGCCGATACCCAAGTATAAAATTCACACATGAAAAAGAGCATGACACCGAACACACATTAGAATTTTAGGACTGAAAAATTAAACATGTAGGCCGTGGAATTGCATTTGATGTGCATCGAAAAACAACAACAACAGACCGATACATCACCTATGATTCTTTCTGTCCATACCAACATAAGATTGCAGCTTTCAACTCAATGACATATCGTTTATCTCGCTTACCCTTATCAGCGCAAAATTATATGACAGAATACAACCGCATCATCAACATCGCCAACATAAATGGGTTCAAAAAGTCGCTGATCGATCGTCTATTGAAAAGGCAAACACAAAGAGTCAAAAGAGATGATCGTTCGAATCTTTTATGGCAAAATCTCTCAACAACACAATCAAATACACGTCACATCGCCCTTTGTTATGTACCCGAAATCACGAATCGGTTAGGTAAATCATTTAACCTAGTTGGTTTGACGCACACACCAATATGTACCAACAAATTACGTACATCGTTTGGCACAACAAAAGACAAACCAGAAATGGAAAATAAGAGCTGATTTTATCAGATTACTTGTCCAATATGTCAACGCAAATATATTGGGCAAACTAATGCCACTTCCATTGGACGAAAAGAACCGCCCAGGAGCGTCCAGAAGCATTCTCAAACCGTTCCATTGGTGCAAAAAGACCGCTTCTCATGATTCTGAGGAGTGACAGCCGCTTCGGGATTTGAAGTGAGAATCGACTCAGAAGCACTAACACATGTTACTCAAATGTCAAAAAGAAAAGTTTCTTCAAGCAATATTTTTAAAGAGACATAGGTGTTTCACTCACACAAAGGAAATTACATCAAACTGAATAGAAACAATTTTGGGTGTTCCATTGGTTTTTAAAATGAGTGCTTCACCGAGTGAAACCAATGGAGAGCGACATAAGAGAGCAGTTCATTGTCGTATAAAAGAGCACCATAGGTACATTAAACAGAAAGCCACTCATACAGCCCTTGGTACACACGCATTTGGTATAGATCCTGATACACCACATATTTTTAACCCGTTGTACAATTAACATCTTATTAAACATGTTAGTCAACCGTATAAATTAGATACGTATGAGTCTTTGTATATTTAAAATAACGAAAATTTACTTAATATTGACAAATGTCCTATACAATCGAACTTGTTCTCTATTTTATAATTTGAGTCTTTACTTATTGTTCTTTCTCTTAAGTCTTAAGTCTCTTTTTTTTTAACGTAACGCTTAAACAATTTTTTTTTTGTCATTGATTTAATGTATGTTCTTAAATCATGTTTTGTTGTTTTTGGACTCTATTTATAGCTTTTTGTTCTTACTATGTAACCCCCCCTTTTGTCTTTTAGCTTCAGTGCTCACGCGTGGAGCGTTGATAATGGGCGAACTACCCTTGCCCGAAATTGCAATCTGTAGCTTTTAATAAAGTTTCAAATGGAAAAATTTTACCTTCGTGCGTTTTTAATTTTTAACTTTAGTTTTCGTTATTTGCGGCCAATAAGGACGTTAACAACACTTACATAATTATAATCAACCACAAATTTTATTCAACGTTTAGTGATTAAAAACTGAACAATATGATTTTATAACACTCGTCTCTCACAAAATAAGATCAAAAATTCTAAACTGGAAGGATTAACATAGCTTTTCTGACGATAGATTTTAGATTAGATTACATCCAGTTCAGCATCGATGACGAAGTTCACTCACCATAAGCTTTCGGAAACATCAGGAAAACTCATTGGTCTAAATACATATAAAAACATATTTGTCTCACGACTAAAACACTGATTTGTCAGTCAATCCTGTCAACACCATAGAACTTAATTAAATTTTTAATTTATTTATCTGGCTTAGTTCAAGCAACATACATACTAATAAAAAGAAAACAAAAATTACTTTCCTAGGTACTAAATACTAATTGCAATAAATATTATTAAATTAAAGTTAATCAGCCTTATTATGAGTTTCACGTGAAATCATTCCCCTCGAAAAGAATCCCATTTCAGTTTTCCCTTATTATGAAAAATTTCCCTTATTATGAGCTATTCTTTCCCCGTGAAATGTGAAAACGTTGAGAGCAATTAACCCAGTGAATAAAGAGCTGATACCTTACAAAAGGTCCGGTAGTTCTAAATTTTTTATATGTTGTCTAGGATGGTTGTTAAGTGTTTAAAATAAAAAATGCACAATTCCCCCCCCCCCTCCGCACCCGCCGCCATTTTGAAAAAACCGAAAAAAATCGGCACTTTTTTTAGATTTTCACTTATATCTTTGTTTCGGTGCATTTTAGCTACAAGACAGTTCTATTCAATGTTGTAGAGAATGAAATTCCCTATAATATACGTGTTAAATTTTGTTTATAGGGCAGATAGTTCACGAGATATGATATTTTAAAAAAGATTAAAAATACGCATTAAAAATTCCCCGAAACTGATCTAATTATCAACATAAACTCTGGCGTAGTGGGAAGTGACCAAGTTAACTGCCACCAAGCTCAAGTGGTCACTTCCCACTACGCCAGAGTTTATGTTGATAATTAGATCAGTTTCGGGGAATTTTTAATGCGTATTTTTAATCTTTTTTAAAATATCATATCTCGTGAACTATCTGCCCTATAAACAAAATTTAACACGTATATTATAGGGAATTTCATTCTCTACAATATTGAATAGAACTGTCTTGTAGCTAAAATGCACCGAAACAAAGATATAAGTGAAAATCTAAAAAAAGTGCCGATTTTTTTCGGTTTTTTCAAAATGGCGGCGGGTGCGGAGGGGGGGAATTGTGCATTTTTCATTTTAAACACTTAACAACCATCCTAGACAACATATAAAAAATTTAGAACCACCGGACCTTTTGTAAGGTAACCCCCCTTATTTGGTCTCTATTGCCTGTACTAAATTGATTTCACTTATTTTTGTGAGGCGAGCAAGTGAATAACAAAAGCGGAAAGATTGTAAGTCTGGAATTTTGTTCAGGGGAAACTCATAATAAATATCTTTTAAAATTCCGGGAAAAAAAAAATGTTCCGGGCGAAAAGCTGTACACGTGAAACTCATAATAAGGCTGATTATAATTGAGAAGCTAAGGGAAAATTTAATTAGGAAGTTGAAAATTATTAGAGGACAATTTTTTTTTTTAAGAGATGGTAAGCTTGCGTTGAAATCAAGAACATCTTGTGCACCATTGGCTAAGCGCAACATTCGAGTAATGGGGTTAAAATGGCCATAGTTAGTGCGGTGAGTGGGAAAGTTGTAAAAAGGGATGGACCGTAGACTACGAGGATTGGTATTAAGGTAAAAACGAGAGCGGGAGATTCAATAGCACCAGTAATTATTTGGTGTACAAAAAGTATGTCAGCAATTGCTCGACGCACAGTGGCCCGTTTTGACAAAAGTGCTTGCAAAATTCATTTTTTGGGTGGGTCTCTAATGCAAAACTTTTAATTTTTATGAATTAACAAATGTTTGGAGCTTTAGTAATCGAAAAAATTATTTCATTTGAACGATCGGTTCGCCTTGTAGAGGTTGTCAAAGTTGACAAATATTTAAGGTGAGAAAAAACATTAAAAAAAAATATTTTTTTTTTTAACTTTGAGAGTAAAAACTAGGAAAAGAGGGTTTATAAAATATATAAACCTTGTTTTGTTTTTTTTTTCCTTGATATATGTGTTTATTGCTATATTCAGAAAACAAAAAAAATTTTGAAATACTAAATTTAATTATTTTCGAAACATCACTTTTTGCGCACTTTTTCAACTTTGCATTGAGTAAAAAAAAAGTTTTTAAAAGTTGTCAGGCCAAAATGAACGGTAAATGAATCCTTATATATCTCTTCACTTACAAACAAAAGCTCAGCTGCACAAAGTTGCACGACACTGAGCTAGAGCGATTTGATTTGAAAAAGTCAGTAATTTTTTCTGAGTTTTTTTTTCAAGCGCAAGAAAAAGTCATGGAAAATGTTATTTCTTTGCTTTGCTGGAATGGATCCCTAATAATATTCCAATAAAATACTTTAGAAATACTTATAAGTAGGATTTAAAAAAAAAAAAAAAAATACAACAACAAAAAAAGTGACAAAAAAATTTTTTCACTATAAAATTTTTTCTGTTTTCGTTTTTTCCCACTGTTTTACTTAAATCATACTCAAATTACTTCATAAACTGACTTTTAACCTTTTTAACATAATATACCAATTATGTTAACCACCTTAACTAAAACTTTTTATTTCAACAGCAGATTCTGAAACACCCTGAAAATATTTTTTTTTTTTTCAAATTTACAAACTTTATAGCCTTGGAAATTTCCAATAAGGTAAAAAAAATTAAGTCGATATCATTTTTCGTTTAAGAGATATGATTTTTGCAACCAAAAAAGTCAATTCGGGCCACTGTGCAACGTTTGGCGAGGCTGTGTAACTGAATTAGTTGTAAACGATCTTCGTATGGAGGTAGGATGAGAGGGTTTGACCACGGTAGATGGCGTAAGGCAAAGCGAAGGAATCTACGTTGGACGGCTTCAATTCTTTGTTGGGTGATTTGATAGGGGGACCAAACCTGAGATGCGTACTCGAGAATAGGTCTGACAAAAGTTTTGTATAGTGATTTGGTTACATAAGGATTGGAAAATTCTTAGACCACCGTTTTATGAAACCAAGGGAAGAGTTCGCCTTAGCGATAATTTGGTCTATATGGAAACGAAAGTTGAGCTCCTTATCACAATAAACTCCAATTGAAGAAACAACTGGAACGGGTACCCCACAAAAGTCATAAGTCCGAGGGAGAGTAGGTATTCGTTTTCGTGAAAAAGTAATGAATTGACATTTGCTCACATTAAGATCAAGCAGATTCTTATGACACCAATTAAGAAAAAAATCCAAGTCATGTTGAAGTAAAGGTGTCGATATTAACTTCA
Organism: Melanostoma scalare; assembly: GCA_949752695.1. Lineage (NCBI taxonomy): Eukaryota > Metazoa > Arthropoda > Insecta > Diptera > Syrphidae > Melanostoma > Melanostoma scalare. Next base: position 105,531,159 of record OX456984.1, on the reverse strand, counting down.
TAATTTTTATATCATCTGCATAGATTGAAAGATTTGAGTGCGAAATAATCATAAACGGGCTGCTCACAACGGACGCCCTTTGATGATTGGTTGATTATATCCAGAAGAGTGTATATTTCAAAAATCTGACATAAAAAAAAAAAATCTGATATATATGACCTTATTGTTGGGGCGTTCGTTGTGGGCAGCCCGTCAGATTAGTAACAAAAAGTCGATCCTCATAAAAACTCAAGCTCAAACCTTAGTGTTAGAGATGGTTGGTTGATTACATCCAGAAGAGTGTATATTTCAAAAATCTGACAATTTGAGCGGGGCCTTAGTAAGTAGGCGAGTCACAAAGATGTAAAAAAAATCGACATTTTGAAATACTCGAGCGCGATTAATTTTTTTTTTTATTTTGAAGGAAATCCTATCAGGATTACGGAAAACATATAATCTGACATTTTTCTTGGGCGATTTAGGTGAAATCGTCAATAAAAGTTAATATCTATATCTAATATGGTTAATATCTCGGTTAATATTGATAATAGCAGTTTAGTCCAAAACACCTCTTTTGTATTAACTAAATTCTCTACAAGTTTGTAATTTATAATTTTTCCGTAGCTTTTGTTAGTTACGAGATAACTGCGAAATAACGTGAATTTTATGGAAAAATCTGGTTTGCCGAAACAAACACTTTTGTAGAGCGTTTAATTTTGAAAAAAAAACTTCTTTGGTTGAAGCGATCCCATGAAATGCCGCTGAGCTATATATGTTTAAAAATAAAAAATGTTCCGTGTATTTTCAATGGGAAATCTTCACACCATTTAATCGAGCACTTAAAATTAATATTAAGGGCTCAAACTTTCCGGGTTTTTTTTTAGTATTTTCAACAAAATTTCAAATCAAAATTTGTAAATACATATGTGTACACATTTTTTTATTGCATCCAGTAATAAAAAATAGAAACAACAAATAATCGTTACTTTCAAATTGTCAGACTAAGAGTACGCCTTCATACAATTGTTAGATTATCATCCTAGAGGACGGAGACATCAAGTTGATCATTCTGTATAAAAATCAGACGCGCTCGAGTATTTCAAGGTCACGTGTTTTTTTTACATTTTTAAAAATCAGCCATGACTTATGGCCCCGCTCTAATTGTCAGATTATTGAAATATACACTTTTTTGAGTACACTTTACATTCACTTTAAAAATCTGACAGGCTCAAATAACTTTTTTTTCAACCTCCCCCTACTACTATGGATTCTAAGAAAGCAAAGTAGGAAACTCTTTCATAAAGCTGAGGCCCTAGAGATCTCAACCACTGGGTCTCCTACAAAGAATCCTTGAATACCTACAAAAAAGAAATCAAGGAAGCCAAAAGCTTGTCCAGGAAAAACTTCTGCACCTCTGTCACAGGTACATCTGAGGATTCAAGACTTTGGAAGATCCAGTACCAGGTTTTCTGAAAAAAGCAGACGGTACCTTGCACAAACTCGTGTGAAGAAACTAGTGGAATTTTATGGAAAAATCTGGTTTGCCAAAACAAACACTTTTGTAGAGCGTTTAATTTTGAGAAAAAACCATCTTTGGTTAAGCGATCCCATGAAATGCCGCTGAGCTATATAAATTTAAAAATAAAAAATGTTCCGTGTATTTTCAATGGGAAATCTTCACACCATTTAATCGAGCACTTAAAATTAATATTTTCTTTATATTCAAACTTTCCGGGTTCTTTTTTTTAGTAAGTTCAACAAAATTTCAAATCAAAATTTGTAAATTCATATGTGTACACATTTTTTTATTGCATCCAGTACTAAAAAATAGAAACAACAAATAATCGTTGCTTTCAATTTGTCAGACTAAGAGTACGCCTCTAAATAATTGTCAGATTATCATCCTGTAGGACGAAGACATCAAGTTGATCATTCTGTATAAAAATCAGACGCGCTCGAGTATTTCAAGGTCACGTGTTTTTTTACATTTTTAAAAATCAGCCATGACTTATGGCCCCGCTCTAATTGTCAGATTATTGAAATATACACTTTTTTTGAGTACACTTTACATTCACTTTAAAAATCTGACAGGCTCGAATAACTTTTTTTTCAACCTCCCCCTACTACTATGGTGGACTCCCAAACTAGGGATTCTAAGAAAGCAAAGTAGGAAACTCTTTCATAAAGCTGAGGCCCTAGAGATTTCAACCACTGGGTCTCCTACAAAGAATCCTTGAATACCTACAAAAAAGAAATCAAGGAAGCCAAAAGCTTGTTCAGGAAAAACTTCTGCACCTCTGTCACAGATACATCTGAGGATTCAAGACTTTGGAAGATCCAGTACCATGTTTTCTAAAAAAAAGCAGAAGGTACCTTGAACAAACTCGTGTGAAGAAACTAGTCGACAAGGCATAGTTAGACACAAATTGCGAACAAACCACCTAAACGATCTCATTTCAAGGGAAAAAATAGTATGGGCAACAAAAAGCTTCAAACCCTACAAATCCCCGGGACAAGACAACATAACACCTATTGAGCTTCAAAATTCCCTCGATATAGTTCTACCAGCTTCGAAAAATCTATTGACGGGCTGCTTAAAACTAGCTCACATTCCCACGATTTGGAGGAAAGTAAAAGTAGTACGTTTATACCTAAAGCTGAAAAATATTCCCAAACTAGCCCTAAAGATCTCCGACCCATCAGTCTATCTTGTTTTGTGCTTAAAACATTAGAAAAATTGCTTGAAATCCACTTACGAAACACGCTTAATAAGTCACTTCTTTCTCAAGTTCAAAACGCATATTGCAAGGGTAAATCAATTGAAACGGCTCTACACACACTAGACCGTACAATCGAATACTCACTGCATCATAAGGAGTTCACTATACAGGGTGTCCCCGTAATTCGTGTTACATACTTTGGGATGTGATTGTGGTGCTGTGAGTTAGTAGAGAGTACGTAATACAAAGAAACAGAGTAGAACACAAACAATACTTTTTCTTTTTTCTTTATAGTCTATTAGCACTTTATAGTACTAAAATTGTCATAAAGTCCGTTTTTCAACTCTGGGAAGGTGATGTGGTAGAAAACAGACGTGTAAATTTGCTGTCTAAGATTTATTCAAACCCACTTGTGTTTTTGGTGTAAAAGTAATTTATTGGTAGAATATAAACATAAACCTCGTTTGTACTAAGACTCTGTGCTAAGACTTTGTCCATTGAAAGTGATGCTTTGTGATTAAATTTAATCAAATCAAATTGCTTTAAAGAATTTTCTAGTATTTGATCTACCAAATGTCACAGTCACAGCCTCTCTTTGATAAAACCCGATCAAGAAAACCTAAACTCTTAAGCCCTAAAAAAAGTACACCTAAAACTTCTCGTAAAATATAAAACTCACCTCCTCTTTCAATTATAATTTATAAGTGAAAAAAACAAGGAGAAATCGTCTCACAATAAAAAACTTTCAACCAAAAATTCTACCTCAGTTCATACTCCTGTTACTACATGCTCTTCCTACGTTGCTGACGCTGTAGAAATAACCACCGTTCCTGCTCCCTTTGCCGCTGTTTCTTTTGATGCTGACGCTGATAAAAATGCTACAATGAACTCTCTTCATGATATCACCGGTGATCCAATTGATTTCCGGTGACCCAATCGATTTCACCTCAAAATCAAACTGTTAAGAGAACAAGGTGAGTCTATATTTTCTAGATTATCTGCTCTAGAAAAAAAATCTAACAATACGAATCGACGGCATTGAAAAATAATTTCTTAAATTTGGAAGAGCGATTGAAAGAGCTTGAAAAGCACCGTGCCAATGTAGATGAGATAAGAGCAAATGTCATAAATACTGCCTTAACAGGTGACGACGCCAAACTCATAAACACAGAAATAGACAACTTAAAACTGCAGCTCCAAGGAATCGCACTTAATAATATTGCTGCTAATGCTATTCTGATAGGAATACCATACACTCCGAATGAACAGCTTAAAAGCACTTTCAATTTACTATGCCATTGCATAAATTTTCATCCTCTGCAAATATCTGGAATTTTCAGATCAAAAGCAAAAACTAATTCTGTTGTTATTATAAAGTTCCTTAATGCAATTGACAAAATAAATACAATAACAGCGTTATCAGAATACCGAAAATCGATTCTCCGAAACTTAACGTTGAATGACATTGATCCGAACTTTCACCTGGAAACACAAATTTTTATTTACGAAAGCTTAACAACTGAAAACCGAGAAAAGAAAACGAAGGATATATGCTGCTTTCACCGCGCGTGGGTTAGTGCATACATAGCTACAAAAAAATTAACGAGCTACTTGTGTCAGAAGTTTACAAGAATTGAATGAAATTGCCTCAACACCAATAAGGAACAACATCATTGACCTTGAATCACCACAGCATATTATTTATCGATCATGAAAATAAATAACATGTAGTCTTTGATAGAAACCTACCACTTTTCACTATAATTTTTATTTTTACTTTTATCGTTATTTTCACCTTTATTTCCATTTTTAATTTTTCTTGCACTTTTATTTTTATTTTTATGATTATTTTCATTTTCATTTTTATTTTATGTAGTGGTAGTTAAAATCATACCAACGAATTCTGCTATCCTAAGTTTAATTTCAAATTTATCACTGCATTCTTCAATCTTTCTGACATTGATCTTTCTTCCTTTTTTTTTCCATTTGAGTGTTTCATACACATTTTCTTAGTAATGTTTTTTGCTTTATGCTTCTACTCTGGATATTTCCTGAATCTTTTCTACTGTTTGGTGCTCATTTTTAAATTATGTCTTTCAGTACTCAGTTGTATAAAACAATAAATGGCAGTGCTGAATTCAAAACTGCAAAATAAGTGATGGGTCTTCTATCAAAGGCTCAAGCTGGTTTCAAAGTGGCAGCGCTAGTTTGTGTATATCAGCTTTGCGTTAATTTAGCTCAGTGAAAATTTCACATCTTTGTGGTGTTTTGTTTGATTTTAATACATTTGTTGTTTGTTTTAGTGATTTGAAGTGATTAAAATCATTCTATTTTGTCTAGTTCCTGCATTTTTCGTAGAGATCACAGTGTTTGGTGAGAAATTGATTTTTTTTTTTAATTTTTCGGTTCCGTTTGAGTGTATTTTGAGTAGTTTTAAAAACACACTTATCTCATTCTGGCCTATTGGTAAATTCAATCATCAGTCATCTTTTTCTAAACTAGTTATATTTTCGTTTAATTTGTATATTTAAAGTAAAAAATTGTTCCAAATTATCTGCAATAGTCTAGCAGGTCAGTCTTTTATTACATTTTAACCTCCGCGTGTCGCTCCCCCACGAGGTTTCACCTTGACGTGGTGGGGGAGCTTAGGTTTCGACACTCCAGCAATCCAGTTGCAAGGTCAAACAACCAAGTAAACCTCAAACAGAGATGTCTATCAAAATGGAAAAAGTAGACGTAGAAGAGAAAAGTCGAGCGGGGATATACGATCAAAAGTCGGCAGTAGTCACGGCTATCGGCGATGGCTTGGCTTCGAAAGAAGATAAGTCGCCAGTGACAAGAAGAAAAGTAGAGATAGATAATGCAGAAGATTGCATTCCTAGCTGCAGCAGGAAAGACGCTGAAACCCATGAGGGACTCTCGGAGAACCTAATGGATTTCACAGACTCTGATGATGGAGAAGGAGGAACAGGTGGATGAGAGATAACGTCGGAAGAGGAACATCGCATCCTTGAGGAAGACGATTATCAATCTTTCGCCAGTTCTGACGACTCTATCGTGGATGTCACGGTGGCCGAAAATCCTTACCCAAGGCGGCCAGAGGCCAATTCGGCCAAAGTGACCTCAACTCCAAACAAGGGTCCAGAAAAAAGCACTCATCCTAAAGTTTGTGTGGATAAAGCCCCTACCAAAAGCCATCGCTCATCAGAGTCGGCTAAAGGTAAAGACGCTGATCCAAGGGTATAGAATAGGAAAGATGTCCAAGACCCAGGTCAAAAGAGGGTCGAGAATGCCAGAAGGACCGTACGAAGATTCGGCAAAGGTGACACCTCAACGCTGTGTTTCCGTGATTGGAAACGCCTGAGCTGGGCTTGGAAATTCATCAAGAAAATGGAAGCCAAGACCTTGCCCTTGGCAGAACCCAGAGGTAGAGTCACTAAAGATGAAAATAAAAAGAAAACCATATTGACAAAGACTGCGGTGTCCAAAAAAACACCAGGGAGACCACCACTGGATGGTCCTAAAACCGAAAGGTTTAAAAAGCCCGAAGAAAGCAGTCAAAGAAAGAGAGCCAGACACAACGACTCGACCCCCCCTCCAATGTCCGTGAACAAAAACCCCTAGACGGCCAGTACAACTGACAAAAAAAGTACTGTAGCGGAATTGATAAAAGAGAGCCTTCAGGTGGCCATTATCAATGAGGAGAGTCTAGAAAAAAGGCTAAGCGAAGAAGACTGGACTCGAGTGGAAATAAGGCTACTCGAGTGCATGACTGACAAGCATCCCACGTCCTCACGCGCGGTGCCTGATTTCAGACCCATTTCGACGTCGAAGGGTTTCAAAATTCTCTCCGGCAATGACGAATATACCCTGAACTGGCTAAAAAATAAGAAATCCGAAATGGCGGACTTTATAGAAGGTGCAAAATTAAAAGTTGCATTAAAGAAAGACCTCCCCACCAGACCCAAAGTCCGAATAAACATTCCTGGACCGCGCTTGAAGAAGGAAACAATTGAGTTTTTCTTACGAAAACTCAACTCAAGTTTCCCAAGTGCTGACTGGGAAGTACTGGAGATGGAAGAGCCTACGAGCGCAGGTCAAGAAGTCTTAGTCATGCTCATTCATGAGTCAATGGATATGCTTCCAGAAAGGGGATATAGACTAAATATTGGCATAAACAAGGTTAAGGTGAGGTCGGTAACGGCTGCCAACTTTCAAAACAAAAATGATGGAAACAAAAAAGACGATGAAGGTGCTACAAATAAACCCGCAGCACAGTAAGTTGGCCTCTGCCACCTTGACCGCGTTGATGTCAAAAACTGACATCGATTTAGCCCTAATACAAGAGCCATGGATAAATCATGGCCAGATCTGTGGACTGAAATCCAAAGATCATTTCCTTTTCTTTAACAAAGGGCCTACAGAAGGTAACTGTCGTACATGTATTTTATCAAAGACAAATTTAAATCTCTTCCTTCTAACCCCTCACAGTAGTAATGATCTGACAACAGTGAAGTGCGAGCGAGAAGGGGCGCCACCCCTAATCCTAGCCTCCGTTTACATGCAGGGCGATGCAACCTCCAACCCCCGCCGGCAGCTGTTGCAGAATTGGTCGCCACAACACAAAGAAATTTCTGGGACCTCCTCATGGGCTGTGATGCTAATGCCCATCACATACAGTGGGGTAGTACAAACACAAACAAAAGAGGTGAGTCACTTTTTGAATATATTATTTAGAACAACCTGATAATTATGAATAGAGGTAAAGAACCAACATTTATAACAAAGGTAAGAAAAGAAGTGTTAGACGTTACACTTTCCACCAACTCTGGTACGCTAGTAACCAGTAATTGGAGGGTCTCCAACAACGTAACCTTCTCTGACCACAGAATGATAACATTCGAAATAGAACACAAATCTGAAAACTTTATCCCTTATAGAAACCCTAGGAAAACTGACTGGGGTCTCTATAACCAAAAACTAGCCCTAACTCTCAGCCAGAACAACAATCAGCCTTTGCTTAACTGCTCAGTCATAGAGACACAGGTAAACAAGCTTACGTCAGACATAATCAATGCCTACGAAAGCTCATACCCGCCATCCAAAGGGAATGGTAGATCCAACCCCATATGGTGGACAAGCGAACTATCGATCCTTAGAAGGAACTCTAGGAGGCTCTTCAATAGAGCAAAATTTAGCAACCTTTCGGCTGACTGGGACCTATACAAGATCAGTAAAAATGAATACAAAAATAGAACTACCTACGCAAAAAGAGCAGCCTGGCGCAACTTCTGCTCAGATATTGAGTGCACAAATGACGCAGCAAGGCTAAGAAAGGTCATGTCCAAGGTCCAAAATACCCCTAGTTTTCTTAGAACACCTGATAACACATGGACTGACTCATGCTCTGAAACCCTAGAGTCACTCATGAACACCCACTTTCCAGGGTGTTCTCAAATGACATCCCCAGAACGCGGAAACCCTAGCGCTAACGTTAGATCCGACATAGGAAACCTATTAGTAGATAAAAGGAAGGTAATGTGGGCCATTGACTCATTCTCAGCATACAAATCTGCAGGTCCGGACAGTATCATTCCAATGATGCTCCAAAGCCCCAAAGACTTGATTGTGCCGATTCTAGTGGAAATATTCAGAGGTTGTCTAAACCTCACCTTTATTCCAACTAGTTGGAGGGAAGTTAAAGTCATTTTTATTCCTAAAGCCGGTAAGCCCTCACACACTGAACCCAAAGATTTCAGACCAATAAGCCTATCCTCCTTTCTACTTAAGACTCTAGAAAGACTTATAGAAACGCATATCCGAACAAAACTGAATAACAATGTGATCTCTACAGCCCAACATGCATATATAAAGGGCAAATCAGTGGAGACTGCACTTCATGAAGTAGTCGGAACCATCGAACAGTCAATCCAATATAAAGAGTACAAGTTGGCTGCATTCCTCGACATAGAAGGGGCTTTCAACAACGTTGAATACAGTGCTATTCGCATGGCATTAAGTTCCATAAATATCGAGCCAACGCTATCAAACTGGATCGACTCCATGCTCCAAACGAGAATAGTAAAAGCAGAAATGGGTGCAAATACCCTAAAAGTCAAAACTTGTAGAGGTAAACCTCAAGGAGGAGTGTTATCCCCGCTACTCTGGCTACTAGTATTTAACCAAATCCTGGTTAAACTTGACAGTAGCGGAATAAAAGCAGTAGCCTATGCCGATGACATCGTCATCATGACTTCGGGAAAATTCACAACCACCCTTTGTGAACTTCTTCAGACAGCTCTAAACAAGCTCACCAGCTGGGCAAAAAACTGTGGGCTAAACGTCAACCCTACTAAACAGAACTTGTTCTGTTTACGAGAAAACCTAACATTCCAGATATACTTCCTCCCTCCATTAATGGTATACCAATAAACTTATCTGGTCCTTGATCGTAAACTTAACTCGAAAGAAAATTTAAAAGAAAGAGAAAGGAAAGCTCAAATCGCTTTCTACACTTCTAGTAGAATTTTTGGGAAAAAATGGGGACCTGGTCCCAAAACCATTCACTGGATGTATACATCCATAATAAGACCAATCCTCACATATGCCTGTCTAGTCTGGTGGCCATCACTAGAGAAGGCTTCAAACCTTAAGACCATTACCAAAATCCAAAGGCTTGCATGCATTGGCTCAACTAGTGCCATGAGAACAGCACCAACTGCAGCTCTGGAAACCTTCCTGTCGCTAGCCCCCCTAGATCTTTTAACTAAGGAGATGGCGGCCAAAAGCGCACTGCGACTCAAACAATGCAACAATTGGAAAACAGGCATATCAGGCCATAGAACCATCATGAACCATACAGATGTAGACATTCAAACAGACTATAACCCCCCGCATATTGACTTCAATCCAGTGGCCCTAACAGTCTTTCCGACAAGAGAAAGCTGGGAGAAAAACAGGGTTATAAAAGGAAATCACATTTCCGTCTTCACAGATGGTGCCAAAACGGACGTAAGGGGTAGGGTCAGGTATCTTTACAGACTACCCCACCATGAATAGATCAATAAAGCTTCCCGACTTCTGCAGTGTCTTTCAGGCAGAAGTACTCGCAGTGTGCGAAGCCGCGAAGCACCTAGCTACGCAAAACCTGATCCACAAAAATATTGACATCTTCATAGACAGTCAAGCGGCCATTAAAGCTATCTCATCCATTATCACAAAATCCAGACTAGTAGACAGCTGTCGCAGTAACCTAAGACTGCTCAGCGAAACAAACACAGTTAGTTTAAACTGGGTTCCAGGACATCGTGACATAATTGGTAATGAAATGGCGGATAAGCTGGCTAAAATCGGGTCAGCACTCGAATCCAGCGAAACGAACACCTCAGTTCTAAGGCCACTTTAGCAAGAAAAGAACAGAATCAAACACAATTTTCTAAATACCGCCAATGACAGGTGGTCATCTTTAGAAACATGCCGAGTCTCTAGAAACCTTTGGCCAGATATTTCCAAGAAAAACACAGAATTTCTACTCCAGCTAAGCAGACCTCGGCTCTCTCTGTTGATTGGCATTCTCACGGGACACAACTCGTTGGGTACCCACATGATGAGAATGGGCATTAGCACATCCGACTTATGTAGAGGATGCCAAGATGAGGAGGCAGAGGAGGGATCATTCCACTTCCTCTGTGGGTGTCCTAGCTTGGCCCACACTCGGAAAAAACCCTCGGAGAATACTTTTTCGACGAACTGGGCGACATCTCAAAATCTCCCACTGAGCAACGTCCTGAAATTTACTCAGGGCTCCAAATGGTTCAGTGGGAGTTCCCTACCACAATAACCATCTACCTCTCCAGTCCTCCCATTTCCTCATCCTCTGATTTCCGGGGGAGCACAATGGATCTTTGAGATCCGAGTGAGGTGCTGCCATTTGTGGCTGCACCCCCCATTCAACCTAACCTAACCTAACCTCCGCGTCTCAGCTTCATATCTCAGTGGAGTCACATATATATATATTTTTTATTTTTCGTATAATTTAATTAAATTTTATTTTTTATCTATCTTCATTGCATTTGCATTTGCAATTTAATTTATTATTTCATTTAATTTTATCATGGCCGGTAATGCGGATAAATGCATCGAAAGCGCCAATCCCTCTCCCTCTCTTTGAATGTTATTGGCCTTGCGGAAAAGTATTCCATTCCAAATGTATCGGATCAAACAATGCATTGTTAGACAAAATAAGTGCGTCAAAGGTTGCATGTTGGTATTGTTCCGATTGTAAAAAGATATTGTTCAAGATCAACAAACCATCACCATATACATAGTTAATAAATAAGTTTCTGTTTGCCATACTATTAACCATTAAATTCATTAAACTTGCTAACCATACTGTACAATCCTCTTTACTTTCAAATTTCGTTAATTTAGCATTAATTTGTGAATTCAACTTGTAACACGATAACTTTGAACTCTATCAATAATTTTCATAATTTTCTTTTTTGCAGTCAGCATAAACTCGCATTTGTAAATAATTAGGAATAAGCAGTTTTTGTGTATGAATAATGTGTGACAAATAAAGACTTTTCAGATAGCTACGAGACAGAGACCAAGACTTTTAATTCGTTTCTTCCAGTGAGTCTGCTGGAAGCTGTTTTCAATTCTATTACAAGTGAACAAGGTGTTATAGTGTTTCACTGTAGCCACCTTACTCAGTCACAGTACAAGAACTGTGGTCTGGCCGTCAATTCACTTGTAAAGAAAAGGTTATATACTTCTTTTTTTTTTTTTTAATAAAAAAAGAGGAGGCTTATATATGCTAATCTGGAGAACTCAGACCTAATATCCAGTCCATTGTACTACCAGAGTAGCAGCCCTCCCTTTTTTTGTGTTGCAGTAGTTGGAAATAAGTTGTTATTAATTTCACATATATAACCTCAAGGGCGGCGTCCATATGAAACTGGGAGGCTGAAAGAAAAGTAGATGCCCAGAGCGGGATTCGAACGGGATTATATAACTAGAATTCACTACGATAGAAGCATCGTAAACATTTGGTGACCCCGACGTGATCATTGCTTCCCTCACCAGCAGTAAGAAGCAATTTTCGCCAACATAAGCGTTGCCAGGGCTGAAACACTGGCAAACCTGCAAACACTGAAATCATCAACATAAGCGTTGCCAGGGCTGAAACACTGGCAAAACTGCAACATTGAAATCTGCTCAATTCATTGAACTCATTGAAGACCTAAACTTCAGAGAGAAATCCAGAGACGACGCGACGATAAAAAAAATTTAAGCTATGGAGGATGAACTGGATATTTACACAAAAGGTGCCAGGCAGAAGGTCATCACCGATGAATTGCTGCGTTTGCAATCCAACATTGCAAAGGACGGACCGGGAAGGAAGACAGCAGAATACGCGAGGAAGCGGCTAGATTTGATTGAAGATCTTTGGAGTGAGTTCGAAAAGAATCACAAAGACATCGAGGAGGTCGGAAAACACGATACACCATACTTCCAGGGCGACACAGCTGGGAAGGTCAAGCAAATCTACCAATCGCTAACACAACACCTTCTGTCCGTGATGAAGGATGGGACATCGGAAAGACAAGCTGAAAAAGAATCAGCAAAGGAAAACGTGATGAAGGCTGGGACATCGGAAAGACAAGCTGAAAAAGAATCAGAAAAGGAAAATTGTGAAGCTACTTCTCATTCGCTAACCTCAACACCGAACCAGGACACAGACACAACAAAAGTCTTTCGAAGGCAAAAGGCAATCGTGCAGTCATTGAAGCGATTGCTGGAAAACATAGAGGAGAGCTCAGAAGATTATTCAGGCACATGTTGCCGCCTAAAGATCGACCGAATAAAAAGCGTTTGGTCACAGATGGAGGAGGTTCATCAAAAAATTGCTGAACTCCTAGAAAACCCGGAGAATGCAGGTTATGACATCGAAGAGTACTTCGCATTTGAGGACAGAGTCCAGAAAAATCTCCTCATGTTGTCAATCAAACTTGAAGGAGGCCATCCTGATCCCCGTCAATCCGACACATTGAGGCAAACGGCAAAATTACCTAAAATAACCTTGCCAAGGTTTGACGGGGGCCAAGACATACAGTAAACCATACTCTGACGATTCAAAACGCCCAAGAAAATTTGCTTTGTCTGCCACAAACGACGATAAATGCGTTATCTGTAACCTGGAAGGTCATCCACTGTTCAAGTGTCCCAAATTTAACTGCATGACAACAAGGGACAGAATAACACAAATCAAAGCCTTCAAACGATGTTTTAACTGCCTACGGTCTGGTCATCAAACCACAGATTGCAAATCTGGTCATTGCACGAAATGCAACAAGCATCACCATACGTTACTTCACATATCAACGGAAGACAACAAACAACAGGGTCCAACGGTAGCCAGTCGAAGCATTCTTTCGTCTGCAGTGAAGATGACAGCCAAACCCAATGAAAACGCCCCAATGCCACCAAACAATGCAACATTAGCAGCTTTCAACAGCACCCGGGAGGCGTACGTGTTTCTCAGCACCGTTAATGTCCAATTGATGACCCAAAATGGTTCATCCATCAACTGTCGAGCGATTTTAGATTCCGGATCTCAAGTCAATCTTATAACTGAAAAGATGATACGGAAATTGGGATTACCTCTCATGTATCACCCCATGAGAGTCCAAGGAATCGGAGAAATCAAAAGAGAGTCACATCGCCGAGCCAACATCAGCATCAAATCAAATGTGACCAATATCAACACAAGACTAGAAGCAATTGTTCTACGTCAGATTGTGTCTCCTCAACCATCACAGACTTTCGACATCTCCAAATGGAAAATACCGGGAAACATACAACTAGCAGACCCCTTGTTCAATACGCCAAGGCCGGTTGACCTACTTATTGGAGCAGAGTTCTTCCACCAACTTCTCTGCGTTGGGCAAATCAAACTAGGAGAGCAGCTCCCGCTTTTACAAAATACATTGCTGGGATGGGTAGTCACAGGCAAAATATGTGGGGAACCGTCTTCATCAACAAACATCTGCGGAGTTTATGCAGAAGAGAAGTCTCTTGAAAAGGCAATTAGCAAATTTTGGGAAACCGAGGACGTATCTAGCTCCACATCAAACCGCACGCTGGCCGAAGAAAAATGCGAAGAACTTTTCAACCAAACGATTACCAGAGACAGTACAGGAAGATTTGTGGCCCATTTGCCATTTTCTGATGGCCCTGAAAAGCTAGGGTGCTCTAGTGACATAGCATTGAGAAGATTTCATGCTTTGGAGCACAAATTGGAGCGAGACCACGAATTATAAAAGCAATACATTGGCTTCATGGACGAGTACATCAAATTGGGGCATATGGTAGAGATCAACCTCGAAACCATTCAAACGCCACACTACTTCCTGCCTCACTTTTGCGTCCTCAAATCGGAAAGCAGCAGCACAAAACTAAGAGTTGTTTTTGATGCCTCGGCAAAGACATCTTCCAATCTTTCGCTAAATGACATTCTGTATGCCGGTCCAACTATTCAAGATGAGTTATTCACCATACTATTGCGTTTTAGATTGCCAAAATTCGTCATTAAGGCCGACATTCAAAAAATGTATCGGCAAATACGCGTAAGAGAAGAAGATCAACACTTCCAGTTAACATGGTGGCGACCCAAATCAACCCAAGCTCTAAAATGTTACAAGCTTTGCACTGTTACATACGGCACTACATCAGCTCCTTATCTCGCCACAAAATGCCTCCAGACTTTGGCTTAAAACTACTCTTCAAAGTATCCATTAGGCTCCCAGGTACTGTTAAAAGATTTTTACGTCGATGACGTGATGTCAGGATCAGACAGCTTACTCGAAGCAAAACACATTCAAGCCTAACTATCAGCATTGCTGCGGGAGGGAGGGTTTGAATTAAAAAAATGGTGCTCCAACAACCAACAATTACTCGCACACGTTCCATTAGAAGATCAAGAGATTCCTCTGTCCGATGACAACAATGAAGGCACGGTCAAAACTCTTGGATTGATATGGCGGCCTAAATCAGACGTCTTCAGCATAAAAACAAATTGCATACCCCAGAAAAAATTCACCAAACGATCAGTAGCCTCAGATATAGCTCGTCTTTTTGATCCACTTGGGATTATAGCACCTGTAGTTATTGTGGCAAAATTGTTTCTTCAAGAACTGTGAGAGCTTAAGTACGACTGGGATGCAGCACTACCAGAAGAGATGTACACTAGGTGGAAGAAGTTTTATCAGGGACTGCAAGAACTAGACAAGTTCAACATTTCCCGACACGTCTTCAGCGATACGATCCCTTCATCAGTTCAAATACACACATTTGCTGATGCTTCAGAAAAGGCTTATGGCTCAGCGGTATATGTCAGATCTATTAACAAAAATGGTACAATCATAGTACGATTACTATGCTCCAAATCTCGAGTCGCCCCAATCACTAAAACAGCATCAGGGGCTAAGTCAATGACAATACCTCGTTTAGAATTATGCGCAGCTCTACTAGCCGCTGAATTGTCAAACCGTGTGAAGCTTGATCTCAAATTGAAAGACGCAAACCGATTCTTGTGGACAGACTCTCAGATTGTAGTGAGTTGGATAAATTCCAATGCGGAATCATTCCAATCTTTTGTTGGAAGTCGGATTGCAAGCATCAAAAGACTCATGGACCCTATTCAGTGGCGACATGTCAGCTCCAGCGACAATCCTACAGATGTCCTATCAAGGGGGATCTCACCAGACAAACTTCAAGACCATCTCTTATGGAAATATGGTCCAAGATTTCTTCATGGCACTGAAGCCATATGGCCACCCCCATATAAGAAGGTTGTAGCCTTAATCACTAGTAATCAATCAACAAACATATTTGAAGGAATGAAACACTCTAATTCATTTCTTAAGATGCAGAGAATAGCAGCCTACTGCCTGCGATTCATTCAGTCAACAAGAAACCTCAAGGGAAGATGCACTAGCCAAACCATCAAACAAGATAAAGGGAAGCCCATAAAAGGTATCTGCCCGTTATCCACTATAGAGCTAGATAACGCACTACATTGTATTTTGAAAGAAATGCAGGAGCAAGAATTTATAAGAGACATCCGTGCACTCAAAGCTCATCAAGAGCTTCAAGAGCCCGTTGATAGGTCTTGCGGTATTCTTAGATGACAAAGGACTATTACGAGTCGGAGGCAGACTAGAAAAATCGGAGTTGCCACATGACACCAAGCATCCAATACTCTTACCCCACAAGCATCCATTTGTCAAAATGATAATAGCCGCGTTTTATTGAAAATTTTCTATTCACTTCGGACGTCACTTTCAATTTTCACTTTCAGTGTTGGCACCCTTTGCAATTGTTCTAAGGATAAGAAACATTAAAAATTTGCATTCTAAGGATATAAATGCATACCTTTTACTTTCCATTTGTATTTTTCTCTATTTAATTCTCGATTCTCAATTTATTTGCCGCATTTCAACTTTTTACTTTCGAGGTAAACAAACAAATGTCACTTTAATTTTTTTTCGCAATGGCTGTGTTCAATTAGATTCATTTTGTGACTCATGTTTTTGGTTGCCTTGGTTCTGATGTTCTTATGTGTTCTGTCTGATGTTCTTTTTTTCTGACCGATTGCGAAACTTCCCTTGTGTGTGTGTGTGTGTGTGTGTGTTAGTAACTGCGTGTCTATTTATGTCCCCACTAAGTCACCACCTGACTCTTCTATTAGCCATTAGGTGTGTTTCTTTACTGAAAATTCGCACGAAATGCACCGAAATTCGGCGAAAGTCAGTCTAATCCCGTTCCGATTTTTCGTAGCAGTGCACAAAAAAGAGAGTGCTCTCGAGAGAATAAAAAAATTTCCCCGTCCTGCGAATTTCCGGCACCAAAATTTCTGTGGACAGAAATCGTGCACAGCCAAAACAAATACAAAAACTGTCAAACAGACGTTTTTCCAAGTGTTGCGTTGCTGCGAATGGTTTGTTCAAGGCGTTTCTTTACTTTTAAAACAATTACGGTCTTTAATAGATTTTCTGAAAGAATTTTACAACCACTCCTTAAAAAAAAAATTTCTGTGCACAAAAAGTAAAGAAACAGACTTATTCAATCTGTTGTCGAAAATCAGAAATATGAACGAACACAACCCAAAGACTGCCAACCTCTGGGTGCCAAAAAAAGAAATTTACCAACCATCCCTGTGTGCAGTTAGCTTACTGCGATATTTATGTGCACTTAGGCTATTGACATAAGGAGTTGTTGTTTTCCCATGAGCGATGTTTTACTGAAGTGTACATAAGTGCACATAGAATTTCGATAAAACGCGCCTAATGTCAGATCTACATATTGAGAATAATCATATTGGACCTCAAGGACTTCTTGTCATCACTAGACAAAAATTTTGGCCAATCAAAGGGAAGAATGTTGCGCGTTCTATCACACAAAACTGTATATCATGCATCAAGGCCAGACCCACTACGTATTCTCAAATTATGGGAAATTTACCAGCTCATAGAGTGCAACCAGCACGTCCCTTCATCAATGCCGGTGTAGACTTTTGTGGTCCGTTATGGGTTCATTACCGAACGAGAGGAAGTAGGCCACAAAAGTGCTATTTATCAATATTCTGCTGCTTTGCTACGAAGGCAGTTCATATTGAAGTCGTAAGCGAATTAACCACAGAAGCATTCATTGGAGCACTGAAAAGGTTCATGAGCCGACGAGGCCATGTCAGAAACTGGTACTGCGATAACGCCACGAACTTCGTAGGTGCAAGAAACCAACTAGATGAGCTGAAAACAAGCATATATTCAAAACATGCCCAACATCAAATAACCACCAACTGCAGCTCTAAAGGCATTGACTTTCATTTTATTCCACCACGTGCTCCCCACTTCGGAGGACTGTGGGAAGCAGCGGTCAAGTCTTCAAAACACCTACTACTATGTAAAGTTTCGAAGGCGCCACTCACCTACGAGAAGCTCGGAACCGTTACTGCAGAAGTCGAGGCCATTCTAAACTCCAGACCACTAACCGTAATGTCAGATAATCCAAATGACCTGGCTGTACTAACGCCGGGTCACTTTTTAATAGGCGAGCCCCTAAAAGCAGTTGTTGATCAACATGCAGAACCACAAAGTGGGACACTAGTCACTAGGTGGAAGCTTGTGTCGACCATCAAGAAGGAGTTCTGGATACGATGGTCCCAAGAATACCTGAACGAACTCCAACAACAAACAAAGTGAAAAACACAGTCGAAAAAAGTTCAACCAGGCACAGTCGTGATTATCAAGGAAGACAACACTCCAGTAAGGAAATGGCCACTAGGAAGAATCGAAAAGGTGATTCACGGAAACGACGGACATGTCCGGGTTGCAGAAGTTCGAACAAAATCTGGAGTACTATGTCGTCCCATACACAAGCTAGCTCCACTAGTAGAAGGCAGCCGAAGCTCACTGGGCTTTCAACCTGATGCATCTCTGACAAGTCGAAAACGCAAACTAGATGAACAAGAAGACAACGACGAGTCCAGTTCATCATCTAAACCAACAAAACAATCAACGCCCAAATCATCCCGGTCAGGATTGCTTACTCTTTTAATAATAGCTCTGCTATTACCAATTATAGCTGCCAGTGATGTAGAAGTCATCAAGTTTAATAGCTCGGCACCTGGCATACATTTCCAAAAACAAGGAACGATAAGCTTGATTCACAGCAAATGGAATCTAGTGGTAGTATACCTTGCTTCATATCGAAAAGAAATTCAAGCACTCGAAAACAGCACTATCGTACTAAAACATCTATGCGATCAGTTGTCGTTTCAAGGATCATGCGCTCAAGTTGTCCAACAAATAGAACTGATCGAACACGAGGTAACGGAAGATAATATATTTCTTTCAACTAAACAAGGGAGGATTAAAAGAGGAGCTATAGATGTCGTAGGAAACATAGCAAATTCGCTTTTTGGAGTTCTCGACTCTAGATACTCAGAAGAAGTAACTCGTCATTTCGAAGAGTTGCATTCAAATGAAGACCAATTACTGAAACTTGCGAAAAATCAGACTTCATTTTTAGACACAACAGTGAACATAATGAAACAAAATCAAGAAGCCATGTCCAAAAAACACAACATGCTTGAAACTCAATTTAAGCAGATAATACATCGAATCAACAATTTGACCGAGGAAGTGTACCAGACTAAGATTAAGGAGCTTTTTTCGTCATGGTCTATTTACGCCACATTGCTTATAATGAACATACAGCGCACCCAAAATTCAATAACTGATGTTTTGCCAGATACTCACCAAGGACGAATAAACCATCTACTCATATCTCCACAACAACTCAACGGTGAAATCACCATAATAAGAAACCATTTACCATCAGGACTTCGACTTCCGGTTGAGGCCGAAAACATATTGACTCTATACAAGCTTATGTCAATTACCTGACAAATAGCCTCGGACTACCTAATTTTTAAAATTGAACTACCATTGGTCGAGTTGGAAGAATTCACTATGTTTAACGTGGTTCTGATCCCAGCAGTTGTCAACAAAACCTTCATAGCAATACAATCATCAATAAGTGTCCTGGCAGTGAGTAATCACCACGACGAATACTACCCTGTAACCGAAGGTGACCTCACTTCATGTATCATAATGAACGGGGTTCATTATCTGTGCCCCCAATCTCATCCAGTATACAGATGTGGAACAAACCTCAGCATCTGCGAAATAAATTTACTCAACAACGCTTCGGACCTGTCGGGATGTGAGCTCAAACTTATTCAAACCAATTCTGTTTGGAAAAAACTGCCTGAAGTAAATCAATGGATTTTCGCCGTCAAAGAAGAAACAACGCTGAATACCGTTTGTGATCGCCAAACTACCTTCATTAAGATACAGGGAAGTGGCCTTTTAAAAATGCAACCGTCTTGCGTGGCCAAACATCAACATCTAACTCTTCAAGGGCTACAAATTCACTCAAACAATATACGAGTGTCGCATACCAGACAAAGCGGTGATATAACTTCTGAAAACATCAGCCGCCTTATAGCTCTCAAGTATTATTCATCAAACATGAGTTCATTCCACACAGATCTGCTAGAACTTCAAAAGCAGATTAAGTCACAACAGCTAGAACTCCCAAATCACATATATCAACATAACATCCCGCACTTCATCATGAGCTCTCTTGGTTTTCTCAGTGCAATGACCGTCCTCATATACCTAGCATGCCGGTGTTGCATTGCTCGATTCAAACAAAGAATGCCATCACCACCAACACCAGCACCTAGAAATGAACCATCATCCAGCTACAGTTTCCAGGTCTAATAGCTTCTGATGAATCCACAGCATATCATCAGCGTGGGGCAGGATGTTCAAGATCAACAAACCATCACCATATAGTTAATAAATAAGTTTCTGTTTGCCATACTATTAACCATTAAATTCATTAAACTTGCTAACCATACTGTACAATCCTCTTTACTTTCAAATTTCGTTAATTTAGCATTAATTTGTGAATTCAACTTGTAACACGATAACTTTGAACTCTATCAATAATTTTCATAATTTTCTTTTTTGCAGTCAGCATAAACACGCATTTGTAAATAATTAGGAATAAGCAGTTTTTGTGTATAAATAATGTGTGACAAATAAAGACTTTTCAGATAGCTACGAGACAGAGACCAAGACTTTTAATTCGTTTCTTCCAGTGAGTCTGCTGGAAGCTGTTTTCAATTCTATTACAAGTGAACAAGGTGTTATAGTGTTTCACTGTAGCCACCTTACTCAGTCACAGTACAAGAACTGTGGTCTGGCCGTCAATTCACTTGTAAAGAAAAGGTTTTATATCTAGAATTCACTACGATAGAAGCATCGTAAACAGATATCAATTTACCTACTGGCAATTAAAATGTCCACTTTTAAAGTGGACATTTTAAAACTATCGAAAGGATTTGAGGAACTCCTTATGATTTTCAAGGATAGTGTTTCCAATCTTACTTCGTTTTCTTCTCCACATAATTCTGTGGATATTTCAACTTCTACTGATGATTTTAACCCTATCATCATTGACAAGACTCAAATATTAGCAGACCTTCAACAACAAACGACTTCTGCTACCAGTGCCCCTGTTCTGTAACTATCGCCTTGGCGATAAACGGCTGATAATGGAACGAAATTCTATGAATTTAGTAGGATTTCGTTCCATTTTCCACCGTTTATCGCCTGCTTTTATCGAGGCGATACTTACAGAACAGGGGCACAGCTCGGCCTTAGCTTCATCCAAAAGCTCAAAAAGAAATCGTGATGGCTTAGTACTTAATCAAAACTCTAGTCTTTCTCTTAAGCGTAAAACACTGAGGAGCAATATGAACAAAGGCCAAGGTCTTGAGTCCACTGCGCCAACGATCGAAAACTCGGACTCTATGGACACGCAGTCTGTAATTCATCCAGTTCCTCTGGGAATAAATATCCTTATGGAAGCTGTTCCCAAACCTAGATCTCTTTTTATCTCACGACTTAAACCAGATATCACTACGGAAGATGTTTTGTGGCATCTGGTTGACAAAAAGAGTATCCCCTCTGTTACTTCAATCAAATGTAATAAAATCAGTAAAAACAATAGCTTTGTTTCTTCATTTAAGTTAGTTGTTCCTCCTTTCCTCTCTAATTCTATTTTAAATAGTAATTCTTGGCCTGATGGTACACTCATTAAAGAGTTTACATTACGCAGGAAAAAATCAGTAAGAACTGAACGGACACTTGAGCCAAAAAACTAAATAGAATTACCCTCTTTTACCAAAATGTTAGAGGGCTTCGTACAAAAATTACGAATCTTTATCTTAACTCTCATGTCTTCTCGCATGATATATTTGCCTTAACTGAAACCTGACCCAATCCAAGTAATTTTGGACACTGAGGTTTTTAGCCAGGAGTTCTCAGTATATCGTAAGGACCGTCATTACGATAAGCCTGAAGATGTGGGAGGTGGTGCATTAATCTTGTAAGGAACACTTACATGTCTTCTCAAATAACTTTCCCTTTTCCATTTACAATTGATGTCTTATGTGTCAAAGTATCCGTACAGTTAAATAGTATCTATGTCGTAAACGTCTATATTCCTCAAAAGAGTTATGTCTCAGCATATAATGAGCTCTCTTTAGTTTTAGATTATGTAATGAAATTGTCTTGTTGTCAAATTTCTCAGTAATGTTGAAAGAGTAAGACGTGTGTTAAATCAGTCAAGTAAACGTGAGCTCTAATTGTGTGAATCCATATCATCATATTAAACTCTCAAATCGGTTCTGTGCAATAGTTTTCGATCACTAAGGAAGATCTTAGTTCAGTTTGTGACTTTAAATCATTGAAAACTTAGTTTCAAACAAATTTTCATCGTCAACTTGTGAAATCCTAAGGCTTTGTTTTCTGACACAAAAAAAAAAAGAAAGGTCGACCACAGTTCCTTTCATCATAGTCTACATGTCTGCAAGTATAATACAGACAAGAGCTGCATCAAAGAGAAAAAGAATGACTTCCCCTACGTCTCAACTTCCTCCTCTGGCATCCACTGTTAATGCCCCCCTTACAGCCGAGGTTCTGGCAGAGCACCTATCCAAGCAATCGGAGTCTATACTCTATACACCTCAATTCTGCAAAGGAAATTTCTTCACTGAGAAATGATTTTCTCCTCAAGATTGAAGCTATTTCTTCTAGCTGGAGTCGGCAATTTGAAGAATTAAATAAAACTGTCCTCAACATAATTGAACATGTCAATCAGCTTGAAGAAAATATCAAAAAAGATTCCCTACACCAACATGCGGAAATAACAACACTGCAAAAACAATGCACTGCTGTGCAAAAAAAAAGAGATCTCATGTGAGGCAATACTCTTTGGTATACCTGTCTTGCCCGATGAGAACTTAACCAACTTGGTCAACAAACTCTGCCAAACAATTAAATGCCAGCCACCCACTCTCACAAACATTTTTCGCACAAAAAAACCCAACAGCGGTTCATCACCATCTCCCATCGTCATTCAGTTTTGCCGTCCCGTTGATAGAAACACCGTTCTGAAGTCAGCTGCAAACCATCGCAAACAACATTCAACCGAGCTTTGTTTACGTGATCTTGGCATCGACACTATATCTGCACCCAATCGCAGCTGCTATTTAAACGAAAGTCTAACAAGGCAAACACGCTTTCTTCTAAACAGTGCTCTGGGTTTAAAACGAAAAAAAGCAACTCTTTGCCGTGCATACTAAACATGGAAATGTGTATGTGAAGAGATCATCGAATGGTAAAAGCTTTCTCATTGAAAGCTCTCAAGATCTGATTACTGCTGCTGGTACTACTGCTGCTGTGACTGCGACTCATCAATGATCAACATAAATATTTACTTTCTATTTGATTTGCTGTAAGCTTTTTACTTTGATTTTCAATTTAATCCAATTTTAATTTATTATTATTATTTTTTTTTTTTTTGCTTTTTATCTTTTCTTTTTATTTGCATTCTTTGCTCCTTAATGCTTTTCCTTGTTCTTTTCATCTATACTTCCGTCTATTTCCATATTGCCCTTTTCTGTTTGTGTTTGAATTTGTATTTTCAATTCAATTTCGCTGTCAAATATGCGAAACAGTATGTATGAAAATTCGACGGCCACTCTTGTTAAAACTATTTCTAATCGTTGTGATGGTTTAAGAGTTTGTTATTTAAATGCACGTAGTCTTAATGTTTGCAAGCTAGATTATCTAAAATATTTGTTTTCTCTTTCTTCTATTGATGTGATTTGTGTTAGTGAAACTTGGTTTAAGCCTGATGTATGCGATGTGGCGTATGATATACCTAACTTCAAGATATTTAGAAATGATAGAGTTACTGACACCTTTGGTGGAGGTGTTGCTATCTATTGTAGGTCAACTTTTAAAGCTAAATTAGCTATAAAATCCAGTGGAGAGGGCATTGAGTTCTTAATTATAGAAGCCAGTGATTGTGATGTCAAATGCCTTATTTCGTGTGTATATAATCACAAAAGAAATTGTTCGTCTGCTCCTTTCTTTTCTGTGCTAAGTGATTTTGCTCCCATTTATGAACACATTATTGTTTGCGGTGATTTCAATGCTGACCTTCTCAAAAAAGATTCGTTGTCCTTCCAGATGAGTCATTTGTTGTCATCAGTTGGCATGAGTGTAGTGAATAGGACTTATCCAACACGTTTTGCCCCTAACTGCTCTCCCAGTCTTCTTGATCTAATAATTGTGTCTTATAGCTTGTCCGTAAATTTGTTTGATCAGATATCACTCGATATATCTGATCATGATCTTCTCTTTTGTACTTACAACATCCAACTAATGCGGTCTAGCAGCAATGAAACATTTTCATACAAAGATTTTAGATCAATCGATATTAATAATCTCCAAAGTGCTGTAAATATGGCTCCCTGGTTAGATTGTCGCCTTCAATCAAATGCTAATGACAAAGTCAATTCGCTGCAACTTTATAATCAGTGTGTTCCCACCAAAACTGTAAGAATAATTAATAATCGATGCCCCTGGTTCACGTCGGCGGTGTTAATTTCTATCAAAAGTAGAAATAAACTGCATAGCAGATGGAAACGTAGTCCAACAGCTTCTAATTGGAGAGCTTTTGTACTGGCTCGGAACCAGACTGCCACTACTATCCGAGCATCCAAATCAAACTATTATGCTTCCAAGCTAAATATTTCCCTACCTCCTAGAAAATTATGGAGTAACTTAAGCAAAATTGGTATTTGCAAAGAAAAAAACTCTCAATAAACTCTTGACCCGGATGAAGTAAATGATTTTTTCCTTGGTGACTCGCTTTCTGTTGGTGCATTTGAAATGAATACTTCCTCAATTCTCTCGAGTTCGGTGCCCAGTTTTGGAGACTTTGCAGTGGTTAATGAAGATGAAGTTATGAAATGTGTAATGGAAGTTAAATCAGATGCAATTGGTGAAGATGGTATACCTACGCGTTTTGTAAAGCTTGTGCTGCCTCTCATTATAAACCATCTCACTCATGTTTTAAACTGGCGTATCATTACAGCTACTTTCCTTCTTTCTTGGAAAGTTGCGAAAGTACTTCCTATAGCCAAAAAACGGGACTGTGCCTTTCCTTCTGATTTCAGACCAATCAGTATTCTACCGTGTCTTTCTAAGGTCTTAGAGAAGTTAATTGAGAAACAAATTGTAGTACATCTTTCAAGAAACTTTTATTTGATAAGCAATCGTGTTTCAGAGCTAAACACAGTTACTCAACAGCCATGGTCAATATTCTCGATGACATTAGAGTTGAATATGATAAGGGTCATCTCAGTCTTTTAGGCCTACTTGACTTTTCTAAGGCTTTCGACAAAGTCAATCACAATATTCTGGGCTGGAAGTTGCGAAACTCTTTTGGATTTAGCGGTCAGGCATACAAGCTATTAACGGATTATCTGTCGGGTCGACAGCAAAAAGTAGCATTTGGTGGTAAGAGTTCAACAGCTAAACTTGTTATCCAAGGAGTCCCACAGGGATCGATTCTTGGTCCGTTACTCTTCAGTATGTTCATCAATGATCTACCATCTTGCTGTTTGCATGCTTCTATCCACTTATATGCAGATGACGTCCAACTTTATTTAGCCAGGCCTTTTCATCAGCTTGATGAGCTTTGTCTTTTAATTAATGAAGATCTAAGTAGAATTACTGATTGGCCTATCGCAAATGGCTTGCTCTTAAATCCTGAGAAATGTAAAGTCATCCCAATTTTAAAAAAAAAAGTTTGAAATCAATATCCTTCCAGACATATGGTAAAGAGAGGGAAAATGAAAGCTGTTGATCACTGTAACAGCCTTGGCTTTGTTATTGATTGCAATCTATCAGGTTACAAACACACAAATGTTGTTATTGGACGTATTTATGGCTGCCTACGAAAGCTTTGGCCATCTGCTTACTTTACCTCTGTCGAAACTCGTCGGATACTGGTACTTTCCTTATTTCTGCCACTGATTTCATATTCTGAAGTCGTGTATAGTAAAAAAAAAAAAAAAATTACAAATGACAGGTTGCATTTAATGATGCAGTTCGCTCCTCGGGCCTCAACCAACATGCTTCTCCAGCCAGCTCGGTCCCTACCTAGATTCCTCCAGTTTTGCACGCCAAGTTGGTTGAAGACCTCTCCCTGAGTCGCGGTCTTCCTCTACTGCGCCGTCCCTAGGGATTGGATTCGAAGACTTTCCGGGCCGGAGCGTTGGTGTCCATTCGCTCTACATGACCCAACCATCTAAGCCGCTGGACCTTGACTCGTTTGACAAGGTCAGTGTCGCCCGTACAGTTCGTCGTTAAATCTTCTTCTCCGCTCTCCATCTATGCAGACGGGACCAAAAATCACCCGAAGAATTTTTCTCTCGAAGCATCCTAAAGCGTTCTCGTCTACCTTCGACAAGGTCCATGCCTCTGTGCCATATATAAGAACCGGGATGATAAGTGTCTTATACAGGGACACTTTAGTTGCTCGAGAGAGGACTTTACTACTCAATTGCCTTCTTAGTCCGAAGAAACAGCGATTGGCAAGAGTTATTCTTCGTTTTATTTCAGCGCTGGTGTCGTTGTCTGAATTAATAGCGGCGCCTAGGTAGACAAAGTCCTTAACTACCTCAAACTTATAGCTGTCTATCGTGACGTTCTGTCCAAGACGTCGGTGTTGGGTGTCCTTTCCTGATGACAGCATATACTTGGTCTTGCCCTCATTGACCACTAAACCCATCTTCTTTGCTTCCGCCTCAATGTTCATAAACATTGACATCACGCTGCGTTCTTCCAATTATGTCAAAATCGTCGGCATATCCGAGTAATTGGACGGATCGTTGAAAGATTGTGCCTCTTGTGTTGACGTAACTCCCACGTCAACACAAGAGGCACTATTCTTTCAAGAACGATGTTGAAGAAGTCGCATGACAGTGCATCACCTTGCCTAAAACCTTTTTTGACATCGAATGTATCGGTTTGATCTTTTCCGACCCTGATGGAGCAGCGTGCGTTCTCCATCGTCATCCTACACAATCGGACAAGTTTGGTGGAGATGCCAAAACTAGACATGGCTCTATATAACTCCTCTCTATAGATGCTGTCATACGCGGCCTTAAAATCGATGAAAAGGTGGTAGGTATCGATTTGAAGCTCCTGGGTTTTTTCCAAGATCTGCCGTAGTGTGAAGATTTGGTCTATGGTGGACTTTCCTGGTCTAAAGCCGCACTAATAAGGACCTATCAGGTTGTTGACGAATGGCTTCAGACGCTCACACAATACGGCAGAGAGGATCTTGTACGCGATATTAAGAAGACTGATACCTCTGTAGTTGGCGCAGTTGAGAGGGTCTCCTTTCTTAAGGACCGGGGAAACAATGCTGAGGTTCCATTCATCGGGCATGCTTTCTTCCGACCATATTTTGCAAATGAGCTGGTGCATACTCCAGACCAGGTCATTGCCTGCTGCTTTAAACAATTTAGCAGTGAGGCCATCAGCTCCAGCAGCTTTGTTGGACTTAAGCTTGGATACTGCTGTCTTCACTTCGTTCAGGTCGGGTTGGTGAAATTGTTGGTCTACGTAGCCAAAATCAAATGGTTCTATCTCTCTAACAGTGGAATTGGGTTCATCATCGCCGTTATAGAGCTTGGAGAAGTGGTCTTTCCATATCCTCAGCATTGACTGCGGTTCCACCACGATGTTCCCTTCATCGTCTTTGCAGGCTTCGGCTCGGGGCTTATAACCCGATTCTGTTGTTTTTACCTTTTGGTAAAACTTCCGAACCTCATTCCTGCTGTGACACCCTTCTATTTCCTCGATCGCACGCTTCACATGCTCTCTCTTTTTCCGTCTAAGAAGTCGGTGTTTGTCTCTCCTCTTTTGCTTGTAGAGCTCGTAAGCAGTTATAGTCTTTTTGTGCAGCGCCGCTTTGTATGCTTCCTGTTTAGCTGCATGTGCTTGTCGGCATTCGTCGTCAAACCAGGGATTTCGTTGTGGTGGCCGTGTGAAACCCAGCACTTCAGAGGCGGCATCTCTGATGGCTGATTGGCAGTGCTGCCACTGGTTTTCTATACTTGATGCTGGCGGCATAGGACTTCTTGAGAGGTTGTAAGAGACTCGATCGGAAAAGGACTTGGCGATCTCTTGCGACTGTAGTCGTCCAACGCCGAATTTTCTCACAGTATTTCCTTGTTTTGGCCTAGGTCGGGATATCCGCATTGGCTACAACAAGGTAGTGGTCCGAGTCAATGTTGGCCCCTCGGAATGTTCGGACATCCTCTATACTGGAGAAGTGTCGTGCGTCGATCGCAATGTGGTCAATCTGGTTGACGGTTGATTGATCAGGAGATTTCCATGTCTCTTTGTGGATATTGAGGTGCTGGAACCGCGTACTAGCTACCAGAACGTCTCGCCCCGCATCGAAATCGATCAGCCTGAATCCGTTATCGGAGGTGTTGTCGTGCAGGCTGTATCTTCCGATTATTTCACCAAAGATATCCTCTCTTCCTAGCTTGGCATTAAAATCTCCTAGAACAATCTAAATGTCATAGGTAGGGCATTGCTCATATGTTTTGTCCAGGAGCTCGTAAAATACATCTTTGGTGTCTTCATCCTTTTCCTCTGTGGGGGCGTGTGCGCAAATGAGGCTTATGTTGACGAATTTAGCCTTGATGCGGATTGTTGCTATGCGCTCGTTCACATAGTTAAAACTCAAGACTTTTTGCCTGAGTCTAGTTCCAACTACAAATCCACATCCAAACATTCGCTGCTTTTGTTCTCGGTAGCAATCGCCGTAGTAGATATCGCAGTCTTTTAATTTGCGTCTACCTGGTAAATCCCATTGCATTTCTTGGATAACTGTAATATCTGCTTTGTATCAGTTTAGGGCTTCCGCTAATTGTTCGACTGCACGTGGTCTATTAAGGGACCTAACATTCCTCGTGCAGATTCGAAGTTCGTTGTCCGTTTTTCGTTTGCTTGGTTCGTCAGCAGTAAATCCGTCCGTATCCGAGGCTTGTTGGTGCTTCACAACTAAAAATTGCTTTACGTGGCCGGGAAGTCACCCCGACAGCACGACCCCCAACCTGGAGGGGCAGATCCTTGTATAACTCCAAAGATGAAGAGCCGGATAAACAGTTCCTTAAAGGCCTGAGCTACAAATAGTAGCCCTATAAGGTGTTCACTAAGTAGTTAAACCTGACTGGAACTGTAGACGCAACCGTTGATTCCATCTAGGGAATTCCTCTGCTGCCGTCTGGATGAAAGAAGATGTGCATTAGTGGAAACACCTCTCCCCCTCCCCCTCTCTAGTTTGCTAGATAATGTATCAGTTTCTGACAATATCGACGTTGCAGTCAAATGCTTTTACTTGATCTTGGAAAATTGTATGAACAAAATTATTCCCCGAAAAATCCTTAAGAATTCCTGCTTTAATCAGCCTTGGTATACCAAAGAACTAAAGATTCTGCGAAATAAGAGGAATAAAGCTTGGAAAGCCTACATTAAAACTCATTCTACAACTGACTATAGTGTTTATATTAGTTTTTTTTTGAAAACTTTAACACGCTCTCCAAAACTTTTTACTCCAACTACCTAAGACAGATGTCTTTCTCTTTAAGGGATGACCCGAAAAGCTTTTGGCGATTTGTCAATTCAAAGAAAAAATCTGATGGGTACCCAGTGAACTTTATTTCTGGTGATACTCCTCTAGAGAATACTAACGATATTTGTAATGCCTTCGCTAATCATTTTCGAAGCTCTTTCTATGATACCCCCGTAGTAATAGATTGAAACTACTTTACGTATTTACGTAATTGATCTCAAGTAAATTTAAATAATATCCCTGTTCATAGTGACAACATTTTAAAATATTTATCACTTCTGCAAGATGACTTTTCGTCCGGTCCAGATGGAATCCCGCCAATTCTTTTAAAGAAATGCCGTTTTTTTTTTATAATGTTCCCAGTTCAATATCTCTTTCAGCTTTCAATCAAAACAGGCGTTTTCCCAAGCCTTTGGAAAAAGTCCTTTATCACTCCGGTTTTCAAAAAGGGTGATAAGATAGAAATAAAAAACTACAGGCCTATATCCAAACTGTCTTGCATCCCCAAACTCTTTGAGCAAGTTGTTTGTGACAGCCTCTCATTCTTTACAAAAAATATTTTTTGCAGGCAGCAGCATGGTCTTATGCAGAAAAGATTTCTTTTCTTCACAAATGTTCCATTGCCCTTGAAAATGGGTATGAGCTGGACTGTACTTACACTGATTTTTCCAAAACATTCGATCAACTCTCTCATGATGTTATATTATATAAGCTCAAGGCTTTTGGATTTCCTACAATATTTAGTGTATGAATATGCTCTTATCTCGAAAATAGAACGTACCAAGTAAAATTTCTTAACAGCTTTTCGAGTCCCTTCAACGCTCTGTCGGGTGTACCCCAAGGCAGTCACCTTGGGCCTTTGCTTTTCATTGTCGCAATCAATGACGTTGTCTCATGCATTTCGTATAGTGAAATTCTGATTTTCGCAGATGATATGAAAATTTTTAAATTCATTTAAAATACTACTCTTCGCGTACTTCTTCAAAAATATTTCGATAGCTTTGGAACATGGTGTGAAAAGTATGGTCTTAGTCTCAACCCCTCGAAGTGCCAAACTATGAGTTTCTCGAAAAAACGTGAATCTAGTAAAGCTATGTACTTAATGTCTGATCATTCATTATGTAATGTCTCAAGTTATCGTGACCTAGGTGTTTACTTCAATATTAACCTTGAATTTAGTGAGCACATAAACTCAATTGTAAGGAAAGCAAATTCTATGCTAGGTTTCATAAAGAGGTGGTCAAAAAAATTTGATGATCCTTATGTAACACTATCTATGTATAACTGCTACGTTCGCCCTCATCGCCTCACAAGTTTGGTCTCCCCTATATGAAATTCATAAACATCGTATTGAGGCAGTACAACACAAATTTATACGTTTTGCTTTGAAGGGTCTTCCTTGGGAAGATCCATTCAATCTACCTCCTTATGAACATCGAGTTCAACTTTTGCAATTGCAAACCCTTAGTCAAAGACGTATCAACCAAGTATTTTTCTAACAGCTTTTGAATGGCTTTATAGATGCTCTTTACTTGCTCTCGTCCATAGGTTTTAACTACCGCGGAGGATCTCACCACTTGCGTAATTTGGAGTTGATTCATTGTTCCCATCATAGAACCAATTACGGCATGAATGAGCCGCTATCACGCATGAGTAGATTATACAATTCTAACTCCCTACTTTTAGATTTCAACATTAATAAATATAGTTTAAAACAAAAATTTAAAACCAGTGCTCCATATGCATGATTTTTGTTCAATGTTTCTTATGTTTCTTAGTTTATAATTTACTAGCGACCCGCCCCGGCTTCACACGGGTACAACGCTGATTTTATTTTAAGTAACTAGTTCATGGGTAAATAAAGAAAATTCTGCCGTGAACTACGATCCTTTTCTTTTGACATTTGAGTAACATGTGTTGGTGCTTCTTGAGTCGATTCTCACTTCAAATCGAGAAGCGGCTGTCACTCCCCAGAATCATGAGAAGCGATCTTTTTGCACCAATGGAACGGTTTAAGAATGCTTCTGGACGCTTCTGAATATATATAGTATATTGCGAATGAATTGTTTAGATTTTGGATGATCACCCGTAAGAAGATAGTGAAGTGGTTCAGGTGGTGGGAGAATTTCTTCTAATTTTACTTTTCCTTGTAAGCAACACATGCCTTTCGATTCGTCCTTGAATTTCAATGCCAAGCAATGTTCACACACTACTGACATAGTACCTATTGATACTATACGATCGTCCTTGTAAGAAATCGAAGGATCGTAATTCATGGCAGAATTTTCTTTATTTACCCATGAATTAGTAACTCGTGCTAATGATTCTCTGTCCCTCTGAACCATAAGCCTACCATGATCCCGGCTGCGGCGAATCTCACGCTCTACTGAAGATTCTCTCTCTCTGTCAGCTCTGTATCTATCCCGAGCCTGACTGAGGAGAGCCTCACGCTCTACTGATGATTCTCTGTCCCTCTGAACCATTTATGCCTACCTCGATCCCGGCTGCGGCGAATCTCACGCTCTACTGAAGATTCTCTCTCTCTGTCAGCTCTGTATCTATCCCGAGCCTGTCTGAGGCGAGCCTCACGTTCCGTTGACGATTCTTCATCTCTTGCTGAACGTATACACTTTTGGCATTCACTGTGCTACGACCTACGTATGTTCGAACGAAGACGTTTTCCAGACATGACTTTAAAATTTCTTTACAAAATTTTCTCAGTTCTATATGATTACCTATGCACAAATTGCCATATTATTAGTATGTTCCGCAGTAAAAAATATCTGAATATTTACCATTCAGTTGGCATTCACTATACTACGACCTATGTTCGAACGATGACGTCTTCCAGACTTGAACAAAATTTTCTCAGTTCTATTTATGTATGATTAGGATTACCTATGCACGAATTGCCATATTATTAGTATGAGCCGCAGTAAAAATTATCTGAATACTTCCCATTCAGAAATAAAAACAAAAGATACGTATTCTTTTCAACATAAACTACGATGCTTTAAAAAATAAATAGTTTGCTATTCGTGCGAGTTTCAAATTATAAAATTGAAGTAAAAGTAAAAGTAAATATTTTTTTTTATAGTAAAAAAATAATATGTTTGTTATGACATCGCATTACAAAACTTTAAATTTCTTGGCTTTTCTTTGCTATAATATGCAAATAAAAATTATACATATAAACCTTCCTCTTGAATCACTCTATTCATTAAAAAAAAACGGCATCAAAATCCGTTGCGTTGTTTTAAAAATCTAAGCATACATAGGGACATAGGGACAGAGAAAGCGACTTTATTTTATACTATGTTATTATCATTAAGATCTTATTTCTATAGTATCATCCGGTCAAATTAAACCAAAAATTGATAGTGAAGTTACATAAATTCGCACCAAGCTGAAAGTTGGTGAAATCGTTTAAAATATGTATCCAAATAAAACTTGAAAGTTCCCCAACTTTCCCCTGCATGGAAAAAATTTTATTCAAGGTCAAAGGTCAAAAATGTGATTTTTTCCCGATTTTTTGCGATTTTCAGCAATACGGTAAGTTTTATCATGAAAATATATCAGACGCAATTGTAGATTATAAATTTATCTATAAAAAATCTTAAGCTACTTTTTTTCTTACGAGTCACTTTTTCGGAGATATAACGATTCAAAAATTTAGAAAAGTTATAATCGTTATAATAAGCGCAAGTTTTCACGCCACCTATGAGGTAGAGTATAGCGCGTTTTTTTAACTTGGTTTCCCAAGTATTCTGTTCTATCTGTCCGTTATGATCCTATTTAATAAAAAACAAAATATCAAAAATTGGCAAAGACTGCAAAAGAAATATACGAATTAAATTAAAACAAAGTAGTGAAGTTTATTCTTCTAATTCATAGCCATTAAAATCTTTTTCTTGTTCTTCTTCTTCATCTTCATGCTGGATGCAAGTAAATTGCGTCAATAGCGATGTTTCGGATGTCATCTCATTGGAATCAAACGAATCCTCCACTGTTGGTGATTCAACATTAGAGCATGACCGGCCTTGACAATTGCTACATGCCATAGAACAAAACAGTCCAGCTTTTTTGCAACCACATTTAGCACTGCATCCCTTTTTGCAATTACAAAAAATTGTGTTCAGCAGT
This sequence comes from Melanostoma scalare, assembly GCA_949752695.1. Lineage (NCBI taxonomy): Eukaryota > Metazoa > Arthropoda > Insecta > Diptera > Syrphidae > Melanostoma > Melanostoma scalare. The sequence goes on along the minus strand of OX456984.1, from coordinate 105,497,665 downwards.
TTTTCCGGCAGTGCAGTTTGAATTGGTTCTAGAGTGTTGTTGATTAGTTTCCAGTCCCAGTCTGTAGGGTCAAGCTGATTACCAAGCCACACTTGAACTTGATAATATACGCGAAGAAGATGTTGATGAGCAGCATCTGAAGTTGGAGGAAGACAAGCTTATTGAACTTGTTTTTTGCTTTTAGTGTTTTTAACGAAACATGCATATCTATATTTATCTAAGCAGGTAGTTTTGTTAGGAGCTCCGTACATAGAAAGAAGAAAGCGAATGCCGTTGGTGAGAACTTCTTGTCGAGTTGAATTATTGTTTTTAAATACTTTGAAAGTAGATCATTACATTGAAGTAATTGCTTTTCAAACATTTTGAAAACTGTTATTTTACCCCTCCTGTAAAATGCTGATGTCGTATCGCAGCCACTTATTCCGTGTAAAAAAAGTACATGATTTTGACACTTTGGAAAAGTTGATAAGCTCTGTGATGAATAAATTTCCGATTGATTTTGAGCTTTTCATGGTTTTAAGAAGAAAATAGTTTTCTCAGTTGGAGCTCGAGCAGTAAGTATTACGAGTAAGTCTACATCTTCACCAACAACAATAGTTGTATTTGTCAAATTGATTTGTTCTATTGCTGTTTCAATGATCAATACATCAGCATCATTCTTTGCTTGTTTTACCAATATATTTTCAGCAGTAAACTTTTCTTTCAACATTGAAATAAATCTAGACTTGTTGTGAGTATTTGCAAGAAATTTCTGTTGACTGGTTGGAACTGTCAAATTTACATCAAATAAAATATCAGAAGATGGAGATGCTACTAAAGATCGACGACGTTGTTCTGCAGCTTTGATAATTTTCGTACAATCATAATAGCCATCAAATGCGACAGTAACTCTAGAACCAAAATGTCGACGTATATACTGAACATATTTATCTAAAATAACTTTGAACGTTTTTTCGCTATCCTACACAACGCGATGTAGTAAGAATCCTCCGTCAATGATATGTGTCGCATCAGTATTGTTAATATCAATGTTTACTTTTTCAAAACAATCATAAATAGCCACGCATGCTGTTGAAAAGGAGAAACTACTTAATCATATATTACAACTTTGGAAATGCAAATAGGAGGCGTACTCATGCATATATTATTAAAACTATCACAACTTTTCTAAATTTTTGAATCGTTATATCTGCTAAACAGTGGCTCATAAGAAAAAAAACAGCTTTTCATTTTTAATAGATAAATTTATAATCTACAATTGCCTCTGATATATTTTTATGATAAAACTTACCGTTTTGCTGCAAATCGCAAAAAAATCGGAAAAAAATCACATTTTTGACCTTTAACCTCGAATAAAATTTTTTCCATGCAGGGGAAAGTTGGGGAACTTTCAAGTTTTATTTGGAATCATATTTTAAACGATCTCACCAACTTTCAGCTTGGTGCGAATTTATGTAACTTCAAATATCTAGATTGACCGGACTAGTAGTTTTGTTTAGTTATTATTGTATTTCATGTATGGTGTTCTATATTGCATGTCACTGTTTGTATTTTTTTTTTTTCATATATATATTTTCTATACGTTCTCTTTGTGCTGGTGTTGGTGTTTTCTAACCTCTAAGACTTGCATTTATGATGAAGAGCGTAGATAAGTACGTACAAATGAGCTTGCTTTAAGCTTAGTGTGACTTAGTCTCTGAGATGCAAAAAAAGTGAGTCATTTTAATGCCAGAAGCTTAAATGATGAAAAATTGTATTACATAAAGAACATTTTCAATGGCAACAGATTAGATGTTATTGTGTGAGTGAAACTTGGCTTTCTCCAGAAAATACTGATCATATTAGAGACTTACATAGCAACACCCTTATACGTATAATGATAGATACTATAGGTGTTATACTATAGGTGGTGGAGTTGGAATTTATTGTAGGGCTGGACTGAAGTGCAAGATACTTGCCAAATCGGAAAATAATGGAGTCGAATTTATTATTACAGAAATTTTAGACTATTATGTTAAATGTATGTTGGCCTGTGTTTATAACCCTAACAGAAACTGTTCTCTCACACCTCTTTTTATATCGTTAGAACCTTTCATAACATTATATATGAACATATCATTGTTCTTGGCGACTTTAATGTTGATCTTCTCAAAACGGACCGAACAAGTGCTCAATTTCTCAATGTTATTGCTGGTTTAGGCCTCGATGTTATTAATACCTAAACAACAAGATATGCTCCAAATTGTCATCCTAGTCTACTTGATCTCATTATTGTATCTGAACCAACAAATATTTTACTCAATGATCAATTATTATCCTTGGATGGTATATCCGATCACGATCTAATATTCTGTACTTATAACATTGATTTTTCACATTCTCGAGTACCATCGACCTTTAAATTTAGGAATTTTAAAGCACTCAACATTGAAAGCCTTTTTAATGATGCTAACAGTGTAGCTTGGGGAGATTGTCTTATTATTCCCGATGTAGACAGTAAGCTTGATTTTATGCATAACCATATCAAAAGATTACATGTTTGAAACATACGTTCCCTTGAAAACAGTAAGAGTTCAAAATAAGAAATGTCTTTGGTCCACAACTGAAGTCAAGAATGCAATTAAAAATCGTAGAAAATATTACCTTAAGCGGAGAAGTTTACCAAATCCTACAACTTGGCGACAATATTGTTTTTCCCGTAATCAAGCTACTTCAATCATTCGATCTGCGAAGAAAAGTTTCTTCTCGTCTAAGCTTAGCACCGGTTTCTCTTCAAAGCAGCTTTGGAATAATCTTCGCGAAATTGGTGTAGGAAAAAAACAGAGTACCAAATGTGAGTTAGATCCCAATGATCTTAACAACCAGTTTACTCAGACCGTACAACTTCCTACTAGCTTTGTGCCCAGGGATGTGTTGCGTTTTGACCAACCAGGCTCATTCTATTTCGAAACAGTAACTGAACATGAAGTTATCCGGACTTTTGGGGATTTGAAATCTGAGGCCTTAGGAGAAGACGGTATTCCTCTGAAGTTTCTCAAGCTTATTTTGCCCTACTTAATCAATGCTCTTACCCATCTCTTCAATCACTGTATTGTCACTTCAACTTTTCCAACCGCTTGGAAACAGCCAGAATAACTACTGTTCCAAAAAACCAACAGCAATGAAACCCACTGACTATCGGCCAATAAGCATTTTACAATGCATGTCAAAAGTCCTTGATAAAATTCTTACCAGGCAAATGATTGAGCATCTCACATCCAAAAGATTGTTATCACCTTTCCAATCTGGATTTAGAGCTAACCACTCTTGCTCAACTGCCATGGTTAAGATTTTAGAGGACATACAGGTGGAACTCGATGAACATGCAAAAGAGCTACTGGTTGTAAATACAATCCTGGGTCTCTACCAATACCAACGATTGCCTTTTGGTATCGCATGCGCACCAGCCATATTCCAAAGGCTACTGGAGCAAATTTTTTCCTGAATGAACCATGTGGTAAATTATCTGGATGACATAATTATTACTGGACGAAACGAGGAAGAACACCTTCGAAATTTAGAGGAGGTTCTCAGACGGCTTCAGGAAAGTGGACTTCGTTGCAAACAAAATAATTGTATTTTCATGCACCACGAGGTGACGTATTTGGGCCATAAAATCAATGAGAGCGGTATATGCCCTTCTGATGATGGTTTAGCAGCTGTTAAGAATTTACCAAGACCCATGGACGTAAAGAAATTGGAAGCATTCATTGGCAAGGTAGATTATTACAATAAACTTATAAGGAATTTTTCCAAGATTTGCGCTCCTTTGAACGAGCTACGTAGGAAAGGTGTTCAATTTAAATGGGGGGAGCGACAAGAAAAGTCTTCATCTTCAAGAGCTAAAACAGCAAATAATTTGCACAACCAATCTGGTTCATTTTAATGACAATTACCCCATTGTATTAGCCACAGATGCTTCGAATTATCGCATAGGTGCCGTTATCTCCCACATTTATCCGGATGGGTCCGAAAGACCTATCGCGCATGCTTCAATACATACAGCAAAATACAAGATACAACCAACTTGAAAAGGAAGCTTTATCTATTGTGTTTGGAGTAGTAAAATTCCACCAGTATTTATATGGACGTCAGTTTATGCTCTATACTGACCATAAGCTATTAACCACCATTTTTAGCCCAAATAAAGATTTACCGGTTATGACCACCAACCGTTTGCTTCGTTGGGCATTGATACTTATGGGCTATAAGTACACTATTCGATATAAGCCCACGCAAAAAAATGGCAATGCTGATGCGCTGTCACGCCTGCCCTCAGGAGATGATCCACAATTTGACAGTGAATACTGTTTGCAATTAGATATGGAAGTCCAAGCCACTTTACAAGATTTTCCTTTAATCGCTTCAATGGTAGCAGATTATACTCGACGTGACCCTATTTTAAAATGCGTAAAAAAGTACATTCCTCAAGGTTGGCCGAACAGACTTCAGACAGATATAGCCTGTGTTTTTCAACCGAAGGCGTTCGTTAAGTATTGAAAACGATGTTATTTTGCTCCAAACTGATTTTACTCGGGTCGTAGTTCCAATAGCCCTACAAAGTCGAGTATCGCAGATGTTACATGAAGGCAACTGGGGTGTCATTCCATTCGCACTAAACAATTAGCTCGTCGCTATTGCTGGTGGCCAAACATTGATAAAAATATCGAAACCAGAATAGCCAATTGTGAAACCTGTCAACAAAATAGTCCTCATCCTGTACAAAAATTTAGCACATGGCCGGAGCCGGAAGAACACTGGGAGAGATTGCACATCGATTTTGCCGGCCCTTATCTTGGAAGCTATTGGTTCATTTGTGTTGATACATTCTCTAAGTTTCCTTTTATCGTCAAAATGAGCTCAATTAATACGTCTACCACTATTAAAAGCTTAAAAAGCTTATTTTCAATAGAAGGTTTGCCAAAAACAATTGTCTCAGACAATGGTCCACAGTTTACAGCTAAGGACTTTAAGCAATTTTGCTTTTCAAATGGTATCGAACATTTAACAACTGCTCCTTTTCACCCGGCATCAAATGGAGAAGCCGAGAGGTTCGTAAGAACATTTAAAACTTCGATTAGTAAAATACTACTAGAGTCAAACAATATAGAAAATGCTTTGTCGATATGCCTCAGTACATATAGAGTAACTCCAAATCCTATCACACAGAAGTCCCCAGCGGAAATTCTACATGAAAGACAGCCCCGAAATTTGCTATCACTTCTGAAAGAAACTTCAAATAAATACAAGTCTGAAAGAAATAATACAAAAGTTCGCTTTGTCATCGGACAGAGCGTGTATGTTAGAAACTTTAGTCGTGGTCCAAAATGGATTCCAGGTATTATAGTCAACACATCGGGACGGATGAAGTATACAATTAAATGCGACAAATCCACTGTGAGACGTCACCAAAACCAAATGAAGCCCAGAAATGTTCAAATGCCAAGCTAGGAAATTAATCATCAATTTTTACCTGAAGCAACAACTTCAGAAAATTCAGATTTCAGTCAAACCATCAGCTATACCCCACATCGATATTCATATCCGCCTAACGACGTGCTGCAATCATCAACCTACCCGAACGATCTTACTCAGATCCAACCTCCACTGTCTCTCCAAGAGTCGAATACGATAATGACAATGTGACAGTATTGTGTCTTTTAGACTTTGCAAAAGTGTTTGACAAAGTTAATCACAAAGTGCTTTGTGAAAAATTTAAATATTATTTTGGTTTTTCAGTTTCCGCTGTGAGCCTTATTCAAAGTTACTTATGTAATAGAACTCAGCGTGTAGCTGTTGGAGAAAATCTCTCCACACTATCACCTTTAAAGATGGGTATGCCCCAGCGCTCAATTCTGGGTGCAATTTTGTTCAGCACATATGTATATTAACGATCTACCTTTAGTGGAGGACCGTTAGACATAAAAAAGGCAAAACCTAGGAATTCAGGGCCAGTCCATGGATTTTCATGAAATTTTCGGAAATGTGTTTTGAATGGCGTATAGAAAAAAGTTAAAAAAAAAAATTTCACCGCTCTCAATTTTTTAATTATTTTTAAAATTAATTATTAACTTTTAGAATTTTATTTTATTTATTTAGGGTCTTTAAGATACGGTTTTTCAAAGAGTAAGGATGGATAGGTTTTGTCAAGACAAAAAAAAAGTTGTATGGGAAGGGGGGTCTATATCCCTCCGTGTAGGCGCGAGGGGCAATTTTATATGAAATTTACTTCATTTTTTTTTAAATTATTAAAAATTAACTAACCCACTTACTTTCTCATACTTCAGTGTTTTTTAAAAGTTATTGCTTTGTTCTTTAATAAAAATTTTAATTTGAGTTTACTTAATGAACAGTTTCTGAGAAATCAAGCCTCAAAGTCAAAATTTTGAAAAAAGAAAATATTTTTTTCCTAATAAATTTTTTTTTACATAATTTTGCCCCATTAAGCGCCATTTTTTCTTTTCATATTCAATGCTTTTATTAGTTTTAATTCAAAAGCAAAAAACCGAACAAAAAAATTTTTCTTGGTTTAAGAGAAATTAAAAAAAACGAAAGGTACTTTTTTCTAGAAAACAAAATGTCGTTAATTTCCCGCTAATTGAACTTTTTTCCTGGAAGTGAAATATGTAATGGGTCTTAAATAGCATATAAAAAAAAGTTAAAAAAATTTTTTTCTATGATCTTAATTTTAATATAAATTATAAATAATTAATAAAATTCTAGAGTTATCTTTTAATTATATTAGTTTTAAGTAAAATTTCAAAACTGAGACCAATTACAAACTTGAACTTTGGTCTCAAAGGACAGCACATGTAATGATTTGTGCCCCAAATGCTGTTTCCGGTCAAACGTGTTGATAAAACCGAAAAAATGTGGTTTTTTCCCAAATTTTGAGTTTTCAACCAATCAAAGAGACTTAAATCAGTTAAATAAACGGCCCGAAGTTTTTTTTTTGGTGGGGAGAATGCTGATGTAGTGTTCTTTCTTTTAAATAAGAATTGATGCATCCCTTATTGATATTATGTTTGTTTGCATACTGAATGCACGTAGAAAAATTCGCGAGTATTTATTTGGCAAAAAACCATATTTTTTCGGATTCATCAACACGTTTGACCGGAAACAGCATTTGGGGCACAAATCATTACATGTGCTGCCCTTTGAGACCAAAGTTCAAGTTTGTAATAGGTCTTAGTTTTAAAATTTTACTTAAAACTAATATAATTAAAAGATAACTCTAGAATTTTATTAATTATTTATAATTTATATTAAAATTAAGATCATACAAAAAATTTTTTTTTAACTTTTTTTTTATATGCTATTTAAGACCCATTTCATATTTCACTTCCAGGAAAAAAGTTCAATTAGCGGGAAATTAACGACATTTTGTTTTCTAGAAAAAAGTACCTTTCGTTTTTTTTTAATTTCTCTTAAACCAAGAAAAATTTTTTTGTTCGGTTTTTTGCTTTTGAATTAAAACTAATAAAAGCATTGAATATGAAAAGAAAAAATGGCGCTTAATGAGGCAAAATTATGTAAAAAAAAAATTATTAGGAAAAAAATATTTTCTTTTTTCAAAATTTTGACTTTGAGGCTTGATTTCTCAGAAGCTGTTCATTAAGTAAACTCAAATTAAATTTTTTATTAAAGAACAAAGCAATAGCTTTTAAAAAACACTGAAGTATGAGAAAGTAAGTGGGTTAGTTAATTTTTAATAATTTTTTAAAAAATTGAGTAAATTTCATATAAAATTTCCCCTCGCGCCTACACGGAGGGATATAGACCCCCCTTCCCATACAACTTTTTTTTTGTCTTGACAAAACCTATCCATCCTTACTCTTTGGAAAACCGTATCTTAAATACCCTAAATAAATAAAATAAAATTCTTAAAGTTAATAATTAATTTTAAAAATAATTAAAAAATTGAGAGCGGTGAAATTTTTTTTTTTAACTTTTTTCTATACGCCATTCAAAACACATTTCCGAAAATTTCATGAAAATCCATGGACTGGCCCTGGATTCCTAGGTAAAAAGCTTACGGTCCTCCACTACTTCAGTTTGTGAGAATGTTTCTTTCACTCTTTATGCGGATGATATACAAATACATCTTTCCCGTAGAATTGGATTGATTGAAGATTTAGTTTTTCGTGTTGATGATGACCTTCGAAGAATCTACGATTGGGTCAAAGAAAATGGACTCATGCTTAATCCTGGAAAAAGTCAAGCTCTTCTAATCTCAAAGAAGACTTATAACTATGAAGATCTACCTTCTATCGTTCTCAATAGTGGAAATCTTCGTTTTGTAAACTCTGTCACAAGTCTTGGCTTCAAAGTCTCGAGAGATCTTTCTTGTAAAGACCACGAAAGACCACGATAATTATATCATTAGTCGTATCTATGGAACGTTGAGAAAACTCTGGATTCTAGCAGCTTTACTCCGCAAGAAACTAGACTTCATCTGATAAGAACTTTACTAATACCTATAATTTCTTTCTCTGAGGTTGTGTATCCAAAGCTTGATTCTTTATCTGAAAACAAACTACGTGTTGCCTTCAATGACATGACTCGTTATGTATATGGTGTTCGAAAATATGACCATATATCTGCTTTTAGTATCAATATCCTTAAAGGCACACTGTCCCAGTACATAAACTTTCGAAATTGCCTTTTTCTGCACAGGGTAATTTACACAAAAACACCTGAGTACCTGTATGAAAAAATTCAAGTATGTAGTACGTCAACAAGAACAAATAATTAAATTTTACCAAGCTTTCGATAATTAAACTCGTCACGAATGTTTTTTGTTCATAGCATTCGCCTATGGAATTCTTTGTCTTTAGACATTAAGCGGATAAGAAATCCAGTAAAGTTCAGATCTGAAGCATTTAAGCATTTCTCTAACAGTCACTAAGTTTGTTTTTAATAAAGGAAGAAAAATTTATATAAAAAAAAATTTATTTTTGTATATTATGTAGGTATATGAGCATAGTTTAACATATACACATTGAATAATTGTAAAACTTACCATCTTATAAAATACTATAAAAGACAAATGTCTTACTGTATTGTTCCTAATAAAGAATTGAATTGAAGCAATTGAATTGAATTCTTGGTCATATTCTAAGAAAAAAATTGTTTTACAGTAAAGTTGGTTTCTCAACTGTGATATCACTTTTTGACAATTTAAAAAACGGCTAACTTTTTAAAATCGATTTCTCTGTCAATACTGATGGTATAGAGACCTAGTTTTAGACTTAATTTTTTGTAGAAATAACAACCTTTCAGACTGTATTTAAATTGAGCTTTCATAGGTTTAGGGTTGTCAAATTTTCAATTTTAAATGGTGTTCAAATTTTCTCCCCCCGGCAAAGATTTGACTTTCAGGTCTTTTTTTTTCAGAAAATACCTGTTAAACATAACGATTCTTTATTTTTATAGATGCACAAAACAATAATAAAAAAAACTATTTAATAAGTGCACTCAAAAACCCATACATTTTATGATACTTGGAAAAATCTAAAACAGGTAAAAAATCTAATTTTGGGTTTTTATGTTCTTTTATTGCAACGGCTTGCAATGGGATTAGTTTTCCAAGAATTGATTGATTTAAGGCAATTTTTACGACTGTGTACTGATGAAAAGGGTAAAAAGTGTATTTGATCTGTTACCCAAATCCTAATTGACTTACCTCTTCTCAGAGAGATTTAAGTTAGGGGTGTGAATGTAAAATGGGTAAGTAAGTCGTATAAAAGAATAAGAAAACAAATATATTTTGAAGAGACATCATCACTATTTACTTCTTGTAAATAACTAAAGATAAATTAATGTGATGTATTAATGTATGGCATAAACTTAAACTTAAACTAATAAAAAGACTTGGGTACTACAAAGAATAATGCAAATAATGTGCTAGCCAATGCTAAACCGAAGTCTTTGTTTTAAATCAACAGAAAAACTGTACCACCACCAATTATGATCACAGGATTCCCGTATTTTGGAGATCTTAAGAAAATTATTGAGAAATGTACTAAAAAAGCTTACAAATATACATCGTATAACAAAGACAATTGGAAAGTCAATGTCGAGGCAGATGATGGCTATAGACCGGTCACTGGGGAACTAAACAAACATAAAATCCAGTGGCACTCGTAAGAAAGCAAATCCACAAGACCAATAAAAGTAGTAGCCAGAGGCCTACATTCCTCATGTTCTCCAAAAGAATTAGTAGAAGACCTTGTTCAAGCAGGCTTCAAAGCCCTTGATGCAGTCAATCTTATTAAGAATGAGACTACTGATGTCATTATGACGTTGTTGAGTTAACACGCAAAACAATAGCTCCGTCCAAAACCAAATTATAATTACATCTTTTCCCTTTTTATTTTTCCGAATATATCACTGAGTGAATTCAAATGTCTAGAATGCAAAGATCTCCACCTGTGACACGCCAAAAAACTGAAACTATTGGTGTCGAGCCTCCCAAAGGGACATCGTCAGTGGGTGACAAAATTGTTGAGACAGTTGAACGAGAAATAAAAAAGCATTCGGAAAAAATGGTAGTGCAAATGAAAGATTTAAATAAAAAGTTAAAAGTGCAATTGGATAGCTTTATTCTGGAAATTAAAAACAACATTGAAAAAGTGAACAGTGAAATTTGATCTCTTTGTGCAAGAGTTGACATAATTGAGAGTTCTATGACTCATCAACTTAAAGTGGAGACTGCCTCTCTTCGTAATAAAATTGATGCCATGGAAAGAAAAATCGTTGCAGCTGATGCTGTCCTTCTTGGCGTACCAAAAAGGGACAACGAGAATCTCACAGAGTTGTTTGACACTCTATGTCGAAATGTTAAATGTCAACAATGGCCAAAATACAAACAAATATTTCGAACGAAACCGCAAAGAGGATCACAAGATAGTGCAATCATAATTAAATTTCACTCGACTGCAGATAAAGTTAAGGTACTAAAGGCCACTCAAGACTTTTGCAAATCAACAAAAAAAGCACTCTGTAGCACGACATAGGACTACTGGGAAGTATGAAGCCGATCCATCTAAACGAAAGCCTCACAACTTATAACAACAACATTTTTCGCAAAGCTCTCGCACTTAAACGAGAAAGAAAGCTTACCTCAGTTTTCACCAGAGGTGGGAGAGTTTATGTCACAACAACATCTACCGGAAGAGCTTTCGTGGCGGACTCGTCCGAAAGCTTGGACTCAGCAACATTTCATGAAGCAGCACAGTCAAGCGCAAGTTTAACTAACAATATTATTTCTGATTCAACTTAAAATGATCTTATTTAAAATTTTATCTTTCTCTGTAATTTAATCTTCCAAATCATCTTAATCTTTTCAACTACTTTTTCTTACAAATTTAAATTTTTCTATTATTTTCTCTTTAATCATTGTGATAATTTTCAGTCAAATATAATTTTATTTTTTCTTTGCACACAAACATGAACTCTCAGAGCAGTGCTTTGAACTACAACCTGCATCTACGTACTAAGTTGAATATTTTTTGTAAACAAAGAAAAGGGTTTAATATTTGCCATATAAATGCACAAAGCTTGCATAGGAAAATTGATGAATTTCGTGGATTGTTTGTTGGGTCATGTGTTGACATAGTTTGTGTCTCTGAAACATGGTTTCGTGAAGACATCGACGATGATGATTATTCTTTAAAGGGCTACAATCTAATGCGTGCAGACCGACATCGCACTGGGGGAGGTGGTGTAGCGCTTTATATAAAAACAGGAATATACAGTTCATTTGTCACTAGATCAACAACAGACAGCTTGATTGAATATCTATTTGTTGACATCCGGACAGCTGGAAGACATTGGGTGGTATGCGAAATGCTTTGTCTCAGTCTCATGAGATTGAGCTCTGAGAATGAGCTCGAGATTGTGAGATAGAGCATGTCTTTTAGGTGTTACTTATAGGCCAAATAATAGTGTTGACTTAACGCCCCTCTACACCATTGTTGGTATCCATTCCGTCTCATATGCAGATGTAATCATTTGTGGAGATCTGAACTGTGACATCCTAAATCGAAATACCTCGTATTAATTTATTGAAAATATGAACACCCTAGGTCTTTTACAGGTAAATACCACCGCTCCTACATACTTCACCAACACATCAAATACATTGCTTGACGTGTTCCTTGTAAGCGATCGCAAAAATGTTTTATTCTACGACCAGTTGTCCGCTCCAATGTTCTCAAGACATGATTTGATTTTTGCGACATTTAATATGTCAACCATGCCTCCCAAATCGTTCACCTTTAGAGACTATAGAAACATTGATGCGTGTCGCCTGGAGGAGGATATACAGCAAATTGAGTGGCAGCAAGCCTATTTCATGCCGGATCCTGATATGCAAGTTCAGTTTCTACAAAATCATATTGTCAATCTCTTTAACAATCATGTCCCAATTAAGACCAAGAGAAGCAAATACAATTTGAATAAATGGTGCACTAGTGAAATAATATCACTTATGAACAGGCGCGATGCAGAATACAAGAGGTGGAAACGTTTTAGACTTCCAGAAATATATGAGTCCTTTAAAATCTTGCCTAGAGAAGTCAATTCAAAAGTAAACCAAGCCAAACGATCTTACTATTCGGAACGTCTAAGTATGAACCAGAATTCTACGTCTATATGGAAAAACTTAAAAGATATAGGTGTAGGACGTAAGAAAGAACCAATTCTCGTAGACGTTGATCCTGATCAACTCAATAACCACTTCCTGAACCACCCAATAATATCTTCCACCACGATATCGCCACAATTAGATGGCGAAGAGTACTTGGGTACTAGCGAATTTCAGTTTTCAATAGTAAATGGAGCAGATGTATTAAGTGCTATCCTTAGAATAAGTTCCAAAGCAGTTGGAGAAGATGAAATTGACCCCGTCTTTGTTAAAGCAATTCTACCAAATATTTTACCTCTTCTAACACACATATTCAATACCGTGCAAGCAACATCTGTTTTTCCCTCAACATGGAAATGTGCAAAAGTTATACCGTTCGTTAAAAAATCGGAATCCATAAATTCACCCCCAGAATACAGACCAATTTCAATTCTTCCTTTTTTGTCTAAATTGATGGAAAAACTAATGCATCAGCAAGTACTCTGCCATCTTAGAAACACAGACTTCATTTCTACTAGTCAATCCTGTTTTGCACAACAGCACTACTGAAAGCATCGGATAACATCCGCCTGGCTATTGATGATGACTATATTACATTTCTGGCCTTACTAGATTTCTCAAAAGCTTTTGATACGGTCAACCACAACCTTCTCCTGCAAAAGCTAAGAGCTCTCTGTGGTTTTTCATCTTCTGCTCAAAGCTTAATAAAATCATACCTTTCGAATAGAAAGCAACGTGTTGAAGTACTGAACAAAAAATCCAGTTATGCATTCACATCTGTAGGAGTTCCACAAGGATCAATATTAGGCCCTCTTTTGTTCTTAATTTTTATAAATGATCTACCATCTGTAGTTAGGTACTCATCGGTACGAATGTATGCTGACGATGTTCAAGTTTACCTTAGTAACCAAAGTGGAATGCGAGAAGACACAGTGTATCGCTTAAACGAGGATTTGAAAGAGATTGTTCTATGGGCGAAAAGAAACTGTTTACGGCTAAACCCCATAAAATCTAACTGTTTAGTCATTTATAAAACCAAGCTTGATTTAAATGATGTCCCTCTAGTTTACCTTGGAGACTCAGTTTTGAACTTCACCGAAAAAAGCAAAAATCTTTGTGCAAAGATCTCCTCTAGATCTTTCGTCTTAGGTTCGTATGTCTTTTCTTAGGCGGAGAGTCTCGTACTCAAAACGTTGGCTATTGCGCCGTCGTTTGCCTCTATAAGCGATAACGCTATATAATAGAGCGAGCAGAGTTTTAGGATTATTCCAATCTAAGCGTGTTGCTTTTAAAAATGGAATAATCCGGGGAGCGAAGGGAAATGCAAAAGTAAATTGAGCGAGTTGCTCTTGAAAAAACAAATGCACTGGTTGCTGGTTTGGAATAGACAACATTTATTTTCACTTTTCCTTCGTCTTTTATACACAATAATATTCCTAAATTCCCGACCTTTGATAATTGAACCTCAATCACCTCACACCTCACGCCAGCATATCGCCATATCAGCATTATCGCTTCAACGTTCGAATGCATGGCTATTAATAAATGCAGACCACACAGTATGTATCCAGAGTACATTTGTTCGTAACATGAACCCTTAGCGATATCATTTTCTGTGTGTCGCTTGCCTTCGGTCATTAGCTCATTGCAAAGTGTATTCATGTATGTACATACTTTGTTGGCGCTTGCCTTAGGTCATTAGCTCTTTTAAAGAATATGTATGTTTGTGCATATGAGGCATGTTGGGAGTGTTCAACTATCAAAGTACGAGATGAGAAATGATCACTAGTGCGATCCCTTCACACCACCCTCCTGGGGAAAAAAAGATGAAATCTCGTAGCGCGAGGTTTCCTCTTTTCCGTGTCATTTTTACAATTTGGGATCATTTGTTATGTTCATTTTTATATCATGTGTTACGTAATCAAATATGTTTGCTTTTTCAAATTTTCTTATTGTTTGTTATAAATGTAGTAAGCTCAATATAATTTTCTTCATGTATAATTAATTTTACAGCTATAGGTGTTATATTTTTGGATTTTAATATTACAAATTTTCTTACTGTACTAACTGCTATATATATAATATTTAAAATTTTTCTTAATATGTAATAGTGTAATATAATTATCAATAGCTTTGTATGTTACATTTTGGATTTTACATATTTGAAATTTTTCTAAATATATAATAGCGTAATATAATCATCAATAGCTTTACATGTTACATTTTGGATTTTAATTTAAAATGTTCTTAATGCTACATTTACTTAAACTTATACATTTAAAATTTTCTTACTGTATGTATTAAAACTTTTCTTAATGTATGTATTTAAAATTTTCTTAGTGTATGTATTAAAATTTTCTTACTATATGTATTTAAAATTTTCTTAATGTATGTATTTAAAATTTTCTTAGTGTATGTATTTAAATTTTTCTTACTATATGTATTTAAAATTTTCTTAATGTATGTATTTAAAATTTTCTTAATGTATGTATTTAAAATTTTCTTACTATATGTGCACGCAAGGGTCTCTCCCTCCTTTTTTTTTTTTTTTTTTTTCTTTTAAGAAAAAAAAAATTAATTCAATGTAAATAGGCATTGCTTTAGTATGTAGATATAGAACTTTTTTAAACGATTTTTGTGTACCTTTACTCTCTTTCCATCGTAATTGATATCACAATTTACACCGTCTTCGGACAATACTTCATATGGCCCTACGAAGATAGGGTCCAATTTCCTTCTATTTTCATTCCTTAAAAGGACTAAGCTTCCTTTTTCAAAACTAGTTGCTTTACTTCTTGCTTTTCTATCGTAACTGTCTTTTCTTGCATCCTTTTTCTCTAACAGCGCATCTGTCGTATCTCTGTGAGCAATTTGTAGTTTTTCTCGTAGTTCAATTACATAATCTTCATAATTATACCTGGGATCTACTTGTTTCGTCAAATTTGAAGGTAACGTACATTGTCGTCCAAACACTTATTCAAATGGTGAGAACCCTGTTTCTGAATGTACTGCCGTGTTATAGGAAAACACATAGTATGGTAACCATGTACACCAGTCTGTGTGTTTTTCGGAAACGTAACTTCTAAGGTATGCTCCTAGGACTTTATGTGAGTTTTCCAATGCTCCTATACTTTCTTGATGGTATGCTGTAGATTGTATCTGTTCTATTTTTAGTAGCTTACACATATCCTTAAAAACTCTGTTGATAAATTCTGTGCCTTGATCAGAGGCTATTATCTTTGGTACTCCATATTTAAGAATAAAGTGTTCTACCAATCCTTTAGCAACTGTGCTAGCTTCTTTGTTTTCGATTGGAATTGCTTCAGTGAATTTCGTTAATTTGTCTTGTAATGTAAGTATGTACTTGTGTCCATTTACTGATTCATCCAAAGGACCTACTAAGTCTAGGTAAATTTTATCAAAGCTTGATTCAGCGGTTGACGTTATTTCCATAGGCTGTTTTTTGGGTGAAATATATTTGTTTTTCTGACAAACTGGGCAATGTTTTACATAGGTAGCTATATCATTTTGCATTCCAGTCCAGAAATATTTTTGTTTAATCGTTTTAAGCATGCGGTTTATTCCTGCATGTCCACTTGTTGGTAATATGTGGTAATCATTGAGTATTAGTTTCTTCTTGTGAGGATCTGTTATTTCAATACATTTATTTATGAGGTGCACCTTTACATTACTATTTTTAAACATTTCTCCTAAGACTTTCTGTAACTCGTGAATTGTGTATTCTCGACGGCCGTCTGCGAGTTTCTTAATTTCTTCGCAAAATGATGTCGATCGGGCGGTAGTGCTATCCTTGGGCTTTCTTAGGAGTATACAATTCATCTCTGGGATGTATGCCAACGCTTTGTTTGGTCCCAGGATTATATCTATATCTTTTTGATATTCGTCGTCCTCGAAACTGTTACATATTTTAAGCTCAATTATTTTATGCTCATTCTCTGGTGGCTTAAGTAATTCAGTGATTATACGATTATTTTCTTCCGTTTCTGTTTCTTGTCTCTTATTTTCTTGAACCGATTTTTCTGCCTGTGTTTGTGATCTTGTGACTACGCATATTTGGAGTTGTTTTAGGTTGTCGGAGTCTAATTGTATTCGACTTAAGGCGTCAGCTACGCAATTATCTTTTCCTGGTTTATATTCAACGTAAAAATTGTATTCTTCAAGTAGTAATCTGAATTTGGTTAGTCTACTAGAAGGTTCTTTTAGGGAAAAAAGGTATACAAGGGGTCTGTGATCAGTTATTATTTTAAATTTTCTTCCAAAGAGGTATGGTCGAAAATGCTTTACTGCCCATACTATGGCTAGTAACTCTTTTTCAATCCTACTAATATTATAAACGTGAAAGTTTGTATGTGTGGATGTATGTTTGTTACTCTTTCACGCAAAAACTACTGAATGGATTTTACTTAAACTTTCCAATAGTATAGCTTATACATCAGAATAACACATAGGCTACAATTTATCCCTAAATTCCCACGGGAACGGGAACGTATACGGGAACTTAGAAACTACAACACCGATTTCAAAAATTTTTCCACTGTTAGAATGCTTCATTATCCCCGAGTAACATAACAACTAATTCATCCCCATATTCCTACGGTTCCCTATATTCCGGGGAATATATATATATAACGGGAGCAGGAACGTATACGGGAACTTTGACACTACAGCACCGATTTCAAAAATTCTTTCACCGTTAGAATGCTACAATATCCCCGAGTAACATAAAAACTAATTCATCCCCATATTCCTACGGTTCCCTATATTCCCACGGGAGCAGGAAGGTATACGGGAACTTTGACACTACAGCACCGATTTCAAAAATTCTTTCACCTTTAGAATGTTACACTATCCCCGAGTAACATAAAAACTAATTCATCCCCATATTCCTACGGTTCCCTGTATTCCCACGGGAGCAGGAACGTATACGGGAACTTTGACACTACAGCATCGATTTCAAAAATTCTTTCACCGTTAGAATGCTACAATATCCCCGAGTAACATAAAAATTAATTCATCCCCATATTCCTACGGTTCCCTATATTCCCACGGGAGCAGGAACGTATACGGGAACTTTGACACTACATCACCGATTTCAAAAATTCTTTCACCGTTAGAATGCTAAACTAACCTCGAGTAACATAAAAACTAATTCATCCCCATATTCCTACGGCTCCCTATATACAACACCGATTTCAAAAATTCTTCCACCGTTAGAATGCTATACTATCCCTGTGTAACATTAACTTTAATTCATCCACATATTCCTACGGGAACGGGAGTCCTTACTAATATAATAAGTGTGAAAGGAGCTCTGTCTGTCCGTCGTTCTATGTTACCATCTCCCGCCCAAACTAATATACCGATTTAAATGAAATTTTAAACAAAGATTGTTCAGAATCTGAGGAAAGACATAGACCATATATTTTTTCCCTATATTCCCACGGGAGCAGGAACGTATACGGGAACTTTTACACTACAGCACCGATTTCAAAAATTCTTCCACCGTTGGAATGCTCCATAATCCCGGAGTAACATTAACTTTAACTTATCCACACATTCCCACGAAAACGGTCACCATATTCCCACGGGAACGGGAGTCTTTACTAATATTGAGAATACGAATGTAGCTATGTCGGTATGTTTTTCGTATGTCTCCCGTTCAAACTGCTAAACAGATTTTATTAAATTAGCTACAGAGATGGTCTAGAACATGCGGAAGGATAAAGGCTATATATCTATCCTTATATTCCCACGGGAACGGAAATGGGAATTCAAAAACTACGGTCCCAAAAATATTTTTAACAGGGCTACATGGTGTTGAAATAGGGGTTGAATGTTTTTTTTGGAAATATCGCCATTTTTAAGGCAAGAAGTTTTATTTCTCTTAAAAGTTAAAAATGCTGCTGAAAGTCACTATTCCACGCGGACGAAGTCGCGGGCACAGCTAGTAGTACTATAATTCTTTTCGGCTTTATTTAGAGTCTTGCTAGCATAAGCTATAGGTTTTTCATCGAAATTTGAAAGTACTGCCCCTAAGGCAAAGCCTGAGGCATCTGTATGTAATATGAATTCTTCTTTGAAATTTGGGAATTGTAGAATTTGCGGGCTAGAAAGTATTGTTTTTAAAAGTTGGAAGGATTTTTCACAGTTTTGTTCAAAATTGAAATCTAAATTTTTTCTAAGTAATCTATTGAGAGGAATGGCTATTGTAGCAAAGTTGGGTATAAATTTTCTATAATAATTTGCGAAGGCTACGAATCTTCTTACTTCGTCAGCGTTCGTGGGGGTTGGGTAATTATGCATAGCAGCTGATTTTTCGGGATCTGGATGTATTCCCTTGCTGGAAATTACATGTCCTAAATAAAGAACTTCTTTTCTTAGAAAAGCACATTTACCGGGATGTATTTTTAAATTTACTTCCCTTAGTCGATTAAATACATCGATCAGATTTTTGTTGTGATCGGTAAGGCTTTTGCCAAAAACTATTAGGTCATCTAGGTAGACAAAGCAGCGTGAGTAAGTGAGTCCAGCCATCGCAATGGACATCATTCTCGAAAATTTACTGGGAGATATTTTAAGTCCCATCGGAAGTCGTTTCAACTGAAAATGACCATCTTCCGTTGAAAATGCTGTCATAGGTCTACTTTTAGGTTCAAGTTCCATTTGGTAATAACCTTGGCTTAAATCAATACACGAAAAATACATTGCTCCTCCTACCATGTCATAGATGTCACTTATATTGGTTAATGGAAACTTATCGTCCTCTATTCGTTCATTAACGTTTCGGTAATCAATTACCATGCGGAACTTTTGTAAGCCCGTAATAGGATCCTTTTTCTTTGGTACAATGAGGTTTGGGTTTTGGTTTTCTATCATTTTGTCTATTTCTGTTTTTATGTCTTGCTTTTGCGTATGCGGAAGTCGGTACGGTTTGGTATATTTTGGCGTAGCTCCTTCCTTTAAGGTAATTTCCGCTTGTCCTAAATGACTGTGCGTAAGTTTGTCACCTTCTAGGTGGAAGATATCTTGATATTTAGTGACTATCGCTTTAATTTCGGCTTTTTCTTCATTGTTCAGGGTGTCGAAATTTATTTCGCTCAAGATTTTCTTAGCTCTGGTATGCGATACGGTATTTTTCAGGTTGTCTGGTGAGATGAGTTCGTATGTCGAGGCGGATTGTGATATTGGTTCTGCCCACTTAAGGCTTACGCTTGTTTCGCGGGTGTTTAGAATTCGGATGGGTATTTTTCCTTCTTTGGCCTGTGATATTGATCCGGCCATGAAAACACCTTCACACAACTCTTGGGGGTGAAATATTCTAGATTCAGTGTGTTTTGTTTCTAACCAGTAGGTTGCTTCGCATCTTGGAGAAATGGTTACGGTGTTCAAGCTATGGTGTGATAGTATTGGTATGGATATTTGTCTGTGGTGTATATTCAATTTCAAAAATAAATTTTCAAGATCGATTATTGATCCGAATTCAGATAAAAAGTTTGCTCCGAGGATTCCGTCAACGTGTATTGGAAATGAATCAGGTACTACATGAAATTCGTACTTAATTCGATTACCTTCGAGATTTAATGTGTTAATACATGTTCCTTTTGATGTTAGGTCTCCGGATATGCCTATGATGGTGGTAATGTTTTTCTCGTCTATTGAAATGTTTCCCTCAATTACAGAGTTTTTTACTACGCAGATAGATGCACCTGTATCTATTAAGCATCGTACGGGTTTGTTATTGTTGAGTAATATTTGTACATAAATGCCGTTTTCTATCCCCGCTGTGTATATGGCGTTTGGTAAGGGATATTTTATAGGCTCCCCTCCGACGGGTCGGCTATCCCCTCGGTGGGTTGCTCGTTTCCCAATGCTCGTACCCTGGGGTAGTTTGTTTGCTGCCCATGGTCTTGGTTATTACGTGGCTGGTAATTGGTTAAAGGACGGCTGTTGTTTAGTACATTGTTTCTGTTGTTTCGGCTGGTTTGATTTTGTTGTTAATTTTGATTGTAGCTGACTCGGTAACCTTGTCTGAAATTGTTATTTGAACTGTTTTGGTGGCCTTGGCGATAATTGGTACGAAACTGGTTATTTGGCTATATTGTGAGCTGGTTCTGTATTGGTTTTGTGTAGGTTGAGAACCAAATCTAAAATTACTATTGGGGTGGGGTTGGTTGTTTTGGTAGCCTGATTGATTGTTTTGGTAACCTGATTGGTAGTTGTAATTATTAGGCCGGTTGTCTCTTCCTCTAGAGTTCGATCCTCTAAAAGGTTGTCCCCTTGAATTCGGTCGCTGTTCTTCAAAGTACTTTAAGGATGCTGGTTGTGTTCCTTGGTCTATTTCGAGTAGGTGCTTTGAAGCGCTTTGGAGAGTTGTATGTCAAGCGCTGTCTAGTACCAATCGGAACCGGTCGTTAACTCCTTTTTTTAGAAAGGCTAGTCCTCTACGATCGTTAGCTGTGGTTAAGGTTTCTCTGATTTCTTCGCCGTGGCATGCTACTTCAAGTTCCGTCATTTTGTTTACTAGTGTTTCTATTTCTGTTATGAATTCTCGTGTGGTTCGATTACCTTGAGTCGCTCGGTTCAGCTTTGACTGAATTAGTTCGATGGTTTCCTTGGGTCCACATTTCTCGGTTAGGTTTTTCTTAAGCTCAGTAAAGTCCCTAGGGCTGGCATTTCCCAGTTCGGTTAATGCTTTTCCCTGGATTTTGCATTTCAGAACAAACTTAATTAATGTACTTTTAGCTGATGTTGATAGTGTGTCGTAATAGAATTCGATGCTGTTCAGGAAGTCTCTTAGATTCTCTGATCGGGTGTTTTCCTCGTACGATAGAGTAGGCAGCTTTTGGGCTGTAATGAATTTGAACTCTTCACCACTCATCGTGACGGTTGTATTTAGTGTTTGGGTAGTTTGTGTAGTTTGCGTAATTTGTTTTTCGTCTTTTTCTTCTTTGCGTTCGGGAGAAACGCTTCTTATGCTCTGATTCACGATGTCTTCGGAATCGTTTTTATATTTGTGCGCTTCTGCACTAAATCGCTTTAATTGAACTCTTTCTAACTCAGAAATCTCGTTCTGGTTAATTTCTTTGAAATGTTCCGAGAAAGCTTCGAAAAGACCACTAATTTGCTGAAGCTTTTCTTCTGCTTTGGCGGGTGTCCTAGTACGATTGGGAGATTTCTTTAAATTCACATAAATTTGGTTGAGTTGACTCAATACTAATTCTAAATTAGCCAAACTCATTGGACACTTGGTCTATGGACAAAATTAGAAAAAAAAAACGAGAGAGAGAGCCGTTAACAGAAAAATATGCAACTACAAAAAAATTTTTTTTTTTTTGTTTAAGTATGCTATTTATGTTTATTTATGTTTTTTTTTTTTTTACAAATTCTCTTTTTCAGTTTATAATTTTCATGTTTGATAATAATAAAAATTTTTCGTTGTTACTTCGCAAGGTATTATACCTTGGCGTTCCTGTTCTCCAGGTGGTTAATAACGTCGGCGAACACTTTCCGCCTGAAGTGTTGGAGTCCCAAATACGCCAATCCAACAAACACTGCGGTCACGAACATCAGTCCAAGAACGATGGCAGTGTGGTCTATGCGTATTGATTGTAGGTTGGATGCGTTCACTATTTGAGGACCCGTGTTGATTATTTCTTCCTTACTTTCTTGGCCCCCCATGCTGGGCTAGACGATGGGCTGTTAAATTGAACAGATTGTGAAACTGTTCCTCCTCTTTTCGTCTGGACTCCTTCTTTGTCTTTCGATCTTCCCTTAGAGACTTTCGGATCGCCTTGATCTCGGCGTGGTACTTACGGAGACTCTCCGAATTGGTACCAGGGATGTTGGCAAGGCGGTGAAGCTCCCGGATCTTTGACTTGAGTGTGGCAGTTTTACCTCCTCTTCTGGAAATAGTTGGACACGGCCTGTCCACAAAGATAACTCCCCCTTGGCGTCTAGATTCTTTGTCTTTCGATCTTCCCTTAGAGACTTTCGGATCGCCTTGATCTCGGCGTGGTACTTACGGAGACTCTCCGAATTGGTACCAGGGATGTTGGCAAGGCGGTGAAGCTCCCAGATCTTTGACTTGAGTGTGGCAGTTTTACCTCCTCTTCTGGAAATAGTTGGACACGGCCTGTCCACAAAGATAACTCCCCCTTGGCGTCTAGATTGACGCTGCCTGTACTGTTCTATGGTAAGAGGCTTAGGTCCAACGGCTGGACTAGGTGTCGTGGTTGGCTGTGTAGGCTTGATTCCTGACGTCTTCAGTAATCGTTCGGCCTCGGCAATGTAGCTTGCAGCTTGGTTCAGGATCCTCTGTTGCGGTCCTGTCACGGTCGCCATGCAAAGATCTCCTCTAGATCTTTCGTCTTAGGTTCGTATGTCTTTTCTTAGGCGGAGAGTCTCGTACTCAAAACGTTGGCTATTGCGCCGTCGTTTGCCTCTATAAGCGATAACGCTATATAATAGAGCGAGCAGAGTTTTAGGATTATTCCAATCTAAGCGTGTTGCTTTTAAAAATGGAATAATCCGGGGAGCGAAGGGAAATGCAAAAGTAAATTGAGTGAGTTGCTCTTGAAAAAACAAATGCACTGGTTGCTGGTTTGGAATAGACAACATTTATTTTCACTTTTCCCTCGTCTTTTATACACAATAATATTCCTAAATTCCCGACCTTTGATAATTGAACCTCAATCACTTCACACTTCACGCCAGCATATCGCCATATCAGCATTATCGCTTCAACGTTCGAATGCATGGCTATTAATAAATGCAGACCACACAGTATGTATCCAGAGTACATTTGTTCGTAACATGAACCCTTAGCGATATCATTTTCTGTGTGTCGCTTGCCTTCGGTCATTAGCACATTGCAAAGTGTATTCATGTATGTACATACTTTGTTGGCGCTTGCCTTAGGTCATTAGCTCTTTTAAAGAATATGTATGTTTGTGCATATGAGGCATGTTGGGAGTGTTCAATTATCATAGTACGAGATGAGAAATGATCACTAGTGCGATCCCTTCACATGGGCATTTGGTTCAATAGAACGCTAACCTGGGATACACATATCCAATAGGTTATTGGAAAGGTGTATGGGTGTTTAAGAAATCTCTCAATGTCACAGCGCTTTACTCCCCTACATACAAGGATAATGTTAGTCAAGACTTGTATTTTGCCTATACTTACCTTCGGTTGTCAAATTTCTGTAGCATACAATGCTGACTGCAGAAGAAAGCTTGAAATAATATTTAATAACATAGTTCGCTATGTATTTAATCTAAAGTGATACGACCACGTCTCATCGTATGTTAAAAAGATACTGTGATGCACGCTACACAGTTACCTTAATTTTTGCTCATTAAGTTTTTTTAACAAAATCATGCAAAGCAAGCAACCCACGTATTTATATAATAAAATATCTTTTCCCAATTCAAATCGTTCTTGTTCCATTATTCAACCCCGTTTTACATGTCTAACTTCCGAACGTCAGTTTTTTGTTCACGCTACTCGCTCATGGAATTCGTTGCCTCTTGGTTTAAGAAAAATGTGCACTAACAAAAAATTTGATGAGTATCTTTTCAAATATTTGGCTGATAGTTAGTTTCAAAATAATATTTGTTATTGTTCCTTTTAATTTTTCATTTTCCGTTTTTCTATTTTATTGTTAAATTTTAATACATATTACACTTCATATATTTTTTCGTAATTTTTGTTAAAATAACTTTTACTAAATTAAGATTGATGCAATCTCTTGTAAAAGATTTATTGAAATAAATTAAAATACTAAATACTAAGAACTCTGCTGGGGAACCAATAATAATAAAGAGATCCCTGCCTTTATTCACGCTGTTTTTCGACAGCAAACAAAGTCTTGAAATCGTCTATAGTATTCGATCAATCTTGGTCATGAAAGTCAAAATTGAACCACTGCGAAAATCAAAAATTGTTCCGCAATGTAAACGATGCCAAGCATTTTTTGTGTTAAGAGTGAGGGAAAACACGCAACTAAAAACTGTCCATCAAGCAAAGAACAGAAAGCAAAATGTGTAAACTGTCAAGGTAATCACCCTACAAGCTATAGAGGCTGTCCAGTTGCTAAAAGATTTCAAAAATCCAAAATAATTAAATTTCCGGTGAAATAAAGCCTAGCAATTCAGCAAACACAAAAAGAACTCCTGAAGCTGAAGATAAAGGTAAGAAAGAACTTCCGAAGCAAGCTGTTAAAGGCAAAAGCGACGAAAATAAATCCTATTCACAGATTGTTAAAAACGTGCGGAAGAATGAAGAAACTTCCATTAAAGAAATTCTTGAAAGAATTGACAATCAGGATTTGAACATCAAACGGCTAAGTAAAGAAGTCGCTCTTAAAAGACAATGATGGACAGAACACTAAGAATTGGAACATGGAATGTAAACGGTCTTTTACACCATTTATCAGAATTAAAAATCTTCTTAGACATTGAATTGGCATATTTGTCTGGTGTCCGAAACTCATTTCTCAAGTGGAATGGTTCTTGATGATTTAATATCAAACTATATTTGGTACCACGCTCCTCATCCAGCTGATAAGGCTACAGGTGGATCGGCAATCCTGATAAAAAAGAGCTTAAAACACCATGAAGAAGCTATGTTTACAAACGAGAAGAAGTAAGTAAGTAAGTAAGTAATCGTATGTTACAAAAAGTAAATTACAAAAACCTTTATGCATATGATATTTTACAAAATATTATGACAATAACTATAAAGTTGTCTGTCAGATTGGCAAATTCGTGAATTTAATGCATTTTAAACACTTTATTCTTATTATAAGATATATTTCTATTATATTATATTTATGCAAATTTCAAGTTTTCTTCATTATTTTCATTATTTACATAAGTACATTATACATTCATACATTGTTATTATTATGAATATTATTTTTATTACTCTCCTTCCTTTATCATATATATAAAATTCTCGTGTCACGGTGTTCGAACTTGAACTCCTCCGAAACGGCTTTATCGATTTTTACCAAATTTTATATGCGTATTCAGTAAGTCTGAGAATCGGCTACTATCTATTTTTCATACCCGTAAGTGATAAGGGCCATCTACCCTTAACATTGTTTTTTTAATTTACACTGTGACACGAGAATTTTTTTTTTTTTCTAGCTTTCTGTGGGAACAACGCTTTGAATAAGCTTGATCCGAGCAACGCCGGCCGGGTCAGCTAGTATTATATATAATAAACATCTCATAGAAGAATTCTTCACTACTCAAAGTATCTTTACCAAGGTATAAACATCTGATTCTTTTGTAAACAGGGCAGATTGCTATAAGGTGGAATGTATTTTCGACTTCATCCAAATTACATATAGAACAAATTCCGTTCGTAGTATCCTTAAATGCTCGTGCATTTATATCAAGGAGACCGCCTCTTAGCTTGAAAAGCAATGATATTTCCTTAGTTTGGAGTACATCATTAAAATAAGATGGAACTTTTGGGAATTGTAGATGGCAATAAACGTCATGGAATTGCGACATATGTGCCATTTCAATGTTTTTTTCCCACGAGATATTTATTAATTTTTCCATTACCATATTATGTTTCTCAATCCAGTTTAGGTTTTGAGCGAAAAAATTAAGTTCCGTCCCAGTATCGTTGAACACTTTAATCCAATCAATCACCCAGAATGTTGACTCTTTTACCGTTTCAGCTACTAATATTTTGGGAAGCCGGTTGTTTGGATAACTATTAACTTTGCGTATATACTCAAAATGTAATTTGAGTGTAAATATAAACATTTTGTTGATACCAGTCTCTAAATGAAGCATATAGTTAGGTGTGTTTTTTGGCAGGAACAACATTTTTTTGATAAAAAAAACCAAGCAATTTTTCAACTTCTTCGTATTCACCTTGTCCCCACACAGGGGCAGCGTAGCACATGATTGAACGAGAGGCAGCATCAAAGATCTTTAATTCATTGCTTTGTGATATGTACTGATTATTAATGAAAGGATGACCACACAGAATTGATTGCACTTTTAGAGCTACATATTTTTTGTTCCAGATGTTTCTTGAAACGTAGGTTGAAAGTCAAAAGTACTCCGAGATATAAATAATGTAAACCATACACTTTGACTTTGCGAGATTGATAATCAGCTTCCATGTTGTACAGTACTCCGAAAATTTATCATTCAGAGTTTGAAGGTCTTGGGGATCTTGTGCCATAAGCACAAGATCAACCGCATACAGTAAAACTTTCACTGTGGTACCGCCTATTTCAACGCCCCCTGGAAGTACGTTACT
This sequence comes from Melanostoma scalare, assembly GCA_949752695.1. NCBI lineage: Eukaryota > Metazoa > Arthropoda > Insecta > Diptera > Syrphidae > Melanostoma > Melanostoma scalare. Next base: position 105,470,664 of record OX456984.1, on the reverse strand, counting down.
GAGATCATTTAGGTATAGAGCGAATAAAATAGGGCTCAGATTACAGCCTTGCTTAACACCTTGGCGAGCACTAAAAAAGTCAGAGAAAGACGACCCGTCCCATACTATGGACTCAGTGTTTGAGTAGAGAGATTGCAAAACTCTTACAATTTTATTTGACATTCCAAAATAACTCAACTTGTAGAAAAGTGCACTTCTTGGAATCGTGTCGAATGCTGACTTAAAATCAAGAAGAAAGTAAAAACTTTCTTATTTTGCTTCAGTTTTAAGTGTACAATACTACTTAGGCTGAAAATGTTATCCACAGTCGAGTATCCTTTACGGAAACCAGCTTGGAACTCATCTAAAACCTCATTGAAATCTACCCATTCATTGATACGATTAAGAAGGACACTAGTAAACAACTTGTAAAGTGAGTCAGACAGTGATAGCCCTCTATAATTTGTTACGTCGTTAACATTGCCTTTTTTGAAAATAGGAACAATTACTGAATGTAGAAAAGAGGTTGGAATATGTTCTGATTGAAAGATGCTATTAAAGTAAAGAACTATCTCGTTTACGAAACTGAGGGGAGCGATTTTATAGAATTCAAATGGAATTTGGTCTAGGCCAGGAGCCTTATTATCTTTTGCCTGATGGAGTGCAAGGCACACTTCTGCTAGCGTAATACTTGAGTCGAGCATAGTATTAAAAACTGATGGGAGTTGCTGATGGGAAAGCAAATCTAAAGTGTTATCCAAGACCAGTAAACTAGAAAAGTGAACTTTAAAGTTATCAATGGATAAGTTCGATCCAACAACCATCTTCCTTTTTTTTATTGTATTGGCTAAAGCCCACCAATCTTTCGAATTTCGTACAAAGTTAAGTTGCTTAAGAATACCACATTGATGCGAACGTTTTTTTTTTTCTTTGCACAGTTTTTTAAAACTTGTAGCACTTTCTTGGTATCTTATCTTAAAGGTTTCAATTTTGTGTTTTCTGAAATTTCTTGAGCAACTGAACATTTTTCTCCTTGCATTATAACACTGAGCATCAAACCATTCATTTTTTGGATCATACTTTTAGACAGATTTTTGGTATCACAACAACTTAGAATTTTGCTTTTTAGACTGTCAGTTTGAATGTCTATATTTACAAGGATGTTATAGTCATTAAAATTAACCATCTGATGCAGTTTGATTTGATATGCATCAAACATGTTCTTGTGCCAAAAGAGTTAATTCGCCATGTTCATCACCCTTCGTCCTGCCATTGAGAACAATGCCACCAAAATAATCAAAAAGAACAAGAATTTTTCTTACCCTTACTATCAATACAGGTATCGTAAGATTTTCGATTTAACCGTAAGGAGAATACATAAGAGTATACATGCATAACTATTAACAGTTGAATTTTTGAATATCATACGATTTATCCGCAAAGAGAGATCACTTTCGTTAAACATTACAGTTTTATTATTTGAAAGAAACATTATGATTTGAAAGCTTTCTCTCACGCATAATTTGAACACAATATTGTAAGCTCGCGTTGCCGTTTGTGTTTTAATGGTATTGACAAAATGAAAACATATAAAATGTAGTATTACAACTCGGCCATCCTGATTTTAAATCGACCTCGATTTACAATATCGTGCTCTTACATTTAAACATAATTTCAAAATACATAACAATCGAAATCTTAAAATATTTTCACATGAATAAATGGACATGGTTTTTCTTTTATATTTATTTGATTACAATAAAGTACACTAATATTTAAAAAGATTTATTCGGTATTGACAAATCAGAATAGAGCATGCAATAAGTTAGCTTATGTTGAGACATAAGGCTTTATATTCTCAGGGCACCAAACGCCTTCATACGGTACTCGAGCTATTTGTAAATTTGGTAAGTCTTTAATAAGGTACCGGTCATTGGGTAAAACTTTTACAACCTCAAATGGTCCTTTATATTTTGGGAAAAATTTTATGTTTACACCGGAGGTATTTACAAAATTCTTGATCAAAACATAATCGCCAATCTTATACTGATACGGTTTTTTACGGCGGGCGTTTGTCAAAATTAATCTTATTCTTGTTTTGACTCTCTACAGTTTTTTCATCTGCCCGCTTCCTTAGTTCTTTTAAATCTCGATGGTTTTCTTCAATGATATTTTCATCTAAATATTCTTTAATGTGGTCATTATTAATGCCTTTTTGAGGGACGCCAAAAAGGTAAGGGGAGTCACTCTCGCGAATAATATTAATTTTTAGTAAATCGTCTAGGATTTTCTGTAATTCTATCTTATGTGTGTACGGAAGACATCGGGGCGGGCAATTAAAAAAACTGTTAGGGTTAGTTAAAACTATATGCATTTCATAATTATTGTTATATTCTGGAATATTTGTTGAAATACTCTCGGATACTAATTTTTTTAATTGAACTTGCTCATTATCATTATAATTCAAATTCTCGATAATTCTTAAGGAAATGTTTTCATCCCGTGGTGTGATGGATAGCATGTCCGCCTGTTAATCCAGAGGTTCGAGCTCGAATCCCACCAGAGGCAAAAATGTTTTTTTTTCTACGGGTATCGTATATAACTACTAACTTAATATTTGTTTTATACAAAAAATCTCTTCCTAATATTACTGGATCTTTCAAAGTTTGATCGCTTACAACATAAAGACATAAATTGACAAAATTATCATTAAATTTAACATCACGTTCCTATTTTATGACATGAAGTGACTTCTAAGGATTAATAATTGTGGCCAGGGTCAATAGACCCAGGAATTGGTGAAGCGCAATAAAAGTCTGGTATTCCACGAAACTCTAGCCTCTCCCTCTTCAAGACCGTTATGCGTTAGCAAATAACATCCTGCTCGAGGTGCCACTGCAAATTGCTTACGCAATAACCGAACATAACGGATCTAGACCAGTAAAGGTCGATAAACAATCCTCAAGCCAGTGGTTGAACAGCAACGCCGAGGGCTGAATGGCTAAGGAGATCTTAGTCGCTAGTTGCGAACTCTGGATACCTAGGCAAATCCAGTTTTAATTATAAGTCCTTTACGTTGGCATAGGGCTCTGCCAATGGTGACCTCCTTTCCCTATTACTCGTGGGTACAAAATTGAAAATAAAAATAAAAATATAAACTTTAAAGAGAGTGATGCTGCTCTAAGTGCATCCACTCCAATGGAGACAGGTCTTGACGACCTTCCACCTATTGGTTCTTTGGAGGAGGCGAAACTTCTTGACGAAGCTGCCCCTTCAACACACAATGATCAAACGATCAAAACAACACAAAAAGCGCGCGTCAAGCTTAGTGGAGCTGCTCGCAAACGCTTTAAATTCCTGCTTGCTAGCGGCCTTAACGAAGCCGAAGCCAGAGAAAGAGCCAGAACGGCTGTTCCAAAGGGAGAAAAAAGGAATCGCTCTGAATCCTTCCCTAGGGACACAAATCCTGCCAAAATATCTAAACCCAACATTGCTCACAAGCAGAGGTCTGTTGATGTGCCTTCCACATCAAATCCGCCTCCAAATCGACAAAAAATAGAGCAACAAAATTTTAAGCAAGCGCTGGAGAGTTACAAAATAGGTATCCTTGCCTCAGACTTCCCGGAAACGCTACTTAACACTGACCAAATGACAGCAGTGCAAGACTCCATCTTTGGTTTGATTTGCAGCCAAAAGACAGGGGATATCAGCCCCAAATTCTTTGGCACCAATTTCAGACCAGGGTGGCTTGTCTTCAACTGCAAAAATAGGGTCACGGCTGATTGGCTAAAAGGCGAAATACCAAAAATAAAGCCTTGGGAGAATGCCTCACTGAAGGCGGTTGAAGAGGAAGAAATTCCCAAAAACCAAATTCTGGTAGGCCATTTCCCCGCTGGTCCCACCTGCACGAACGAGCAGATCCTCACGGCAATCAAGGTCCAGAATGAGGGTCTCCCCGTTCCTGAATGGAGGATCATAAGAAGAGAAGCCAAAGGTGCCGCCTCTGTTCTTACCTTTTCGGTGGACCACAAATCTGCGGCTCTACTAAAAACAAGAAAAAACATCATAGACTTTAGGTTTGGCGATGTTCAACTCCGCCATCCTAAAGCCCCTCAAAAAACTGGTGCCCCCAAACCCCCACCTAACTCCCCTGTCAAGACAGCCTGTACGACTCTGACGACAGGTAAAAGCGCTCCACAGCCTTCACCAACGTCGGATCTACAAAACAGGCTGACAGCTCCATTAAACCAAGTTCCTCCCCCCTCAGTTGCTAATGCCATACATACCTCACCAGAAGAGTCAGCCGTTAGGCCCTCCTCACCAAAAGGTACTTCTGGCAACGCAACAACAACTCCCCCCCCCTCCCTGCTCAACAACCGTCGCCAAAACAACACCAAAAGGCGTAAATGCTACACCAGCTGCAAGAAGCAGCTCAGCCAAATTTTGGGCTCCAAAACGGGACCCCAGGCCCAAAGGTAAAGCTCGGCAGAGGCTATTAAAAGCACCAGCGAGCTTTACCTCAACCCCAAAAACAAAATGAGTTACACCACCCTAAAATTCCTGCAGATAAATCTTATGCACGCCAAAGCTGCCTCAGCTGCGGCTAGCAGAGAATTTGTCAAGCAGGATCTGGACTGCTTACTAGTCCAGGAACCATGGGTGGTAAGAGGCCAAATAAAAGGCCTTCCAACACAATCGTGTAAGTTAATATACGACAACACGCAACTCCAACCACGAGCTGCGCTTCTTATCCATAAAAGAACTAACTTTCTTCCCATTCCAGAATTCATCACAAATGATCTCGTTGCGGTACTAGCTGAGATCCCCACGGCAAGAGGCTTACAAAATATTGTAATAGCCTCAGCCTACTACCCGGGGGATACTACCTCCGCACCACCTGAAGAGGTAAGAAAACTTGTTAGATACTGCAACGCAAGGGGAAGACAGCTACTACTTGGTTGTGATGCCAACGCCCATCACACCATATGGGGTAGCAAAGACATCAACAAAAGAGGTGAGTCACTTTTAGGTTTTCTAATGCATTCAAACTTAGATATTCTAAACAAGGGAAATGAACCTACTTTTGTCACCTCCACTAGGAAAGAAGTGTTGGATATGACAGTGGCAAGTTTTGCCATAGCCAACAACATTCTCAATTGGCATGTCTCGAAAGAGATATCATTCTCGGACCACCGGCACATCAGATTTGATCTGTCAAGGCCGAATACCAACAATATAGAAAACAATAGGGTACCAAGACACACGGACTGGAATCTCTACACAGAGACACTTCGTTGTGAATTTGAACCATCCTATCCAAACATTGACTCTCCTTATCAACTTGAAAGGGAAGCAACACGCTTAAGCTCACAAATCACAAGCGCATACGAGTCTAGCTGTCACATTAGACAGATCAACTCAAATCGCGATGTTCCCTGGTGGAACAGTGAATTGGAGAAGTTAAAAAGAAAGCTTCGAAAGATGTTCAACAAAGCTAAACGAACCAATTCGTGGACGAATATCGAACAACTCTAACGACTTACAATTCGATGATAAGAAGGCAAAAACGACTTACATGGAAAAACTTCTGTGAAAGTATCGATAACTTGCCTTCTTCAATTAGAGTTCAAAAAGCCTTAGCTAAAGATCATAACAATGGTATTGGTCTCTTAAAAAAATCGGATGGTAGTTTTACCCAAAGTTACAGTGAAACTCTGAGCCTACTTTTGGCCACTCATTTTCCTGACTGTATACATACCACTGATCAATCACTAACCACAAATGTGAGTTACACTTCACCTAACAGCACAACAAGAAGTCTAGCTAGAAAAATTTTTAACGAAGACTCCATTAAATGGGCAATATCCTCCCAACAGCCTTTCAAGGCGCCCGGGGAAGATGGTATCTTTCCTGCTCTCTTGCAGTATGGAATTGATACCATAATCTGCTCACTTATACTTATCTATAGGTCCAGTTTTGAATTAAGCTACATCCCTCAAACTTGGAGAAAGGTGAGAGTTGTATTCATACCAAAAGCTGGCAATAGATCAAACTCAGACCCAAAATCCTTCAGACCAATCAGTCTCACATCTTTCTTTCTAAAGGTCATGGAAAAAGTGATTGATTTACACATTCGCAGTACGGCCTTAATAGCAAATCCTCTCAATGCTAACCAATTCGCTTACCAAACGGGTAAATCTACTGTTACAGCTCTCCATCAGCTTGTAAGCAAAATTGAGACTGCGTTTGCTAAGAAAGACATCATACTCTGCTCGTTTCTTGATATTTCTGGCGCCTTTGACAATACTACGTATTTGTCAATTCAAACCGCTGCAACTGTCAAAGGAATTGACACACCAACCATTAAATGGATTGACTCTATGTTAAGTGGCAGAATCATCTCCACCACACTAGGTCAAACATCAATAACAGTTAATGCTGTTAAAGGCTGTCCCCAAGGGGGTGTTTTATCTCCCCTGCTCTGGTCAATAGTAATAGATCAGCTCTTGGATGACCTCAATAAGCTGGGCCTTGATACACAAGGCTACGCTGATGACTTAGTCATCTCTATTCAAGGCAATCAAGAAGCACAGGTCACAAACCGTATGCAAAGGGCCCTGAACAAAGTTAATGACTGGTGCAACAAAGAAGGGCTTAAGGTCAACCCCACCAAAACAGTCATCATCCCATTCACCAGGAGACGAAAAATCGATCTCCAAACACTATCCCTAAATAGTGTTCAAATTAATTTTTCCAAAGAGGTCAAATATCTAGGAGTAACCCTGGATAATAAACTCAATTGGAAACCACATCTAGACAAAACCATAGCAAAAGCAACAAATGCTTTCTGGGCCTGTTCTAGACTTTTTGGTAAAAAGTGGGGGCTTAGGCCAAAAATGATTTACTGGACTTACCTCACTATTATCACACCCATCATAACCTATGCTTCGCTGGTCTGGTGGCAAAAAACAGAACAAGTTTATGCCCGCAAATCATTGCAAAAATTACAAAGACTAACCTGTGTAGGTATCACAGGTGCAATGCGCACCTGCCCAACTTTAGCGTTAGAAAGTTTATTAAATTTTCCTCCGCTACATCTAAGAGTAAAGAAGACTGCTGCACTGAGCGGACTAAAGCTTCATCTCACTAACTACTCAAGAAAGGAAAACTTACAAGGCCATATGAGTATTCTGCAGGTGCTCCCAATACTGAAATCGCCTGCAGCACACTCCTCGGACTTTATGCCTAAACGCATAATGTTACACCACCCCTTTGAAGTAATCTTTCCAAACCGCTCAGCATGGAAGAACCCTGTAATTCTTACAAATAACTTCCAATACATCTGGTATACTGACGGTTCAAAAACAAACAACGGTGTAGGTGCAGGGATTTACGGTCCCAACTTTAAATCATCTACATCCCTTGGTAACACAACTACTATCTTTCAGGCAGAGGTAATGGCTATAGAATTCTGTATTAGAGAATGCATTAGAAGAAACCTCCGAAGATCAAGCATCCTAATCTGCTCTGACAGTCAGGCAGCACTAAAGGCGCTGTCCTCGAACAAAATCGAATCCAAACTAGTTTGGAACTGCCTGACTTGTTTACTTCAATTAGCTACTCACAATAAAATAACTCTTTCATGGGTGCCTGGTCATGAAGGCGTACCGGGTAACGAAGAGGCTGACCGACTTGCTAGACTTGGCTCTCAGTCTCAATTCAAAGGCCCTGAACCCTACTGTGGTCTCCCAATAAGTAGCCTAAAAAACGAATTAGCTACCTGGGAACGACAGAACATGATCAGCACCTGGAACAACTCAAATGGCCATCGTCAGTCAAAACTATTCATTGACTTATCCCACAAACGTATGAAAGAAATTCTTGACATGAGCAAACGTGACGCAAAGTTACTTACGGACTTCTTCACTGGACACTGCTCTCTCAAGTATCATCTTAAAAACATGGGCATCAGCCAAGACGACACCTGTCGTCTCTGTCTTGAAGACATAGAAACAGCTGAACACATTTTATGCGAATGCCCTGCCTTAGCTAGATCCAGGCTTAAAATATTCAATAAAGGGTTCCCCTGTCCCCTTGATATCAGAAACACCTCTTCCTCGAAGATTCTTAGGTTCTTACATGACCTCAGCTTCGAATGAACAAAACTTTACACTACGTGTAATTAAACCTAAGGGAACAGCACAAAAGATCTTTCAGGTCGACGTGCTTGTAAAGGTAATTTTTCACCTTCACCCTATAAATTAAAAAAAAAAAAAAAAAAAAAGGATTAATAATAATTAGTAATAGGGAATTATTTCCTTACAATTCAATTTTTAACAATATATTTTGCAGTGATGATAAAATTTCTTGTGGACAAGAAAATAGCACACTTACCTAGAGTCGTTAAAAAAAATTATTTTTAGTGAAAACATTTTTTTTTCATAAATTTTGGTATAACCAAGCTAGTTCTTAGTTGGTTGACCAAGATTTTTTTAAGTTGCTTGGCACCTCCTTGGTAAGCTTTCAACTAACGCCTGGCATCTACTTTTCGGGATAGAGTTCGAAGCTTCTTTGATTCCGGCCCAAAGTTCGTTTGAATTTTTAAATTTTGTCTGTCCAATTTTGACTTTAACATCATTCCATAAGTGTTCTATGGGATTAAGATCGGGACTTTGAGCTGGGCAGGTTAGGACATCGATTTGTACATCCACGAGCCAAGCTTTTACTATATTTGATTCGTATTTGGGGTCATTGTCATGCATGAATATCCACTTAATTGGCATGAACTCAAAGGAATATGGTTCCATTGTATTCTTCAGTATAACAAGATAAGCGAATTTATCCATTTTGACATCAATCCTCACCAATGGTCCCACCCTATGCCAGGAAAACGCACCCGGACCATTAAATTTCCCACTCCATGTTCGAGCGCCTTTAAAGTATACTTAGGATTGTACGCTTCGCATTTAGGACGATACAAAAATTGCGGTACTTTTTAGGCTTGATGACTGCATTTGTTTATCAAATCTACATATCCGAAGAAAAAGAAACATCACAACCATTTCACATTACGGAAATTTTGAATTTATGATTTTTCTTAATAGTGTGCTATTTCTTTGTCCATAGCTGGATTTATATGTATTATGTATATATTTTTAATTTCAAGTCTTTCACAACATTTCATCAATATATTACCTAAATCTAATTCTATAATTTCTATATTACCTTAAACAAATTCTAAATTTATAATTTTTTTTTTTTTATTGCTTAGTTACTATTGAAATTGAAGTTACATAATGAAATTTTTACACTATTTAAATCTTTTTCCGATATTTATAAAACAAAACATTTCTTTTTATCTATTTAATTCTAAAAAATTAAAAGTTTTTTGTATTACTTAAATCTAAATCAAAACTTGTAAAATTTAAGTATTTTATGTTTATACTCGGGCAAACGTTACTCCTTTCAATGATTTTACTTGTTGTTTTCGACTTCTCGAAATTGACTGATTACACTACCGGCTGCGCCGAAATGTTATGTATAAAATTCCCAAATAAATAGAAAACAACCGCGTACCTTGATGGTTAAATTACAACTCAAAGTTATCGTGTCATAGAACCGATCGCGAACTCCAAGTTCAACATTGGATAGCCGATGCGTTTGAAAACTCACCACAATTTGATGACTAAAATGCATACACGTTTTACCCAATACAAGGCATTGGGCAATCGGTGTGCAACGAGTCAAGTACAGCGAGCTTCGCTACTGGCCGAGTGTATACCCCAGTGTTAGTCCTCACGATTGCTGATCTCGTCTGTCCGTCTTTACTTTGATTTGCTTGTAAGATTATACCCTTTGGCCAAGTGTTTCTCGGGTTATTCTCATCAACAATTAGCACGATATCTCCTTCTGATACTGGTTTAACTGGTTCGAACCACTTCGTTCTCCTTCATGATGGTGGGGAGGTATTCTTTCACCCAGCGTTTCCAAAAGTGATTGCTGTACTGCTCGGATGTAAGCCAGTGTTTTCGAAGTGTATGGCTATCGTTCAGTGACGTTCCAGTAAGTCTTATGCCATTGGATCAAAAAATGGTTAGGGGTTAGCGCTTCTTCACTGTCGGTATCTAAGGGAATATAGGTAAGAGGTCTAGAAATAATGATAAACTCAACTTCCGCCATCATTGTGAGCAAAACTTCGTCTTGAAGATTTCGTCCGAAATGTATTTGTGCTAAAGTTTGTTTTACTGAGCGTATTAGCCGCTCCCAGCAACCACCCATGTGAGGCGAGTTCGGAGGGATGAACTTCCATTCGATTTTTTCTTTTTCAAAGTGTTTTGTTATATCTTCCATACAAAGTTCGTCAACTGCCGTTTTTAATTCCTCACTGGCACCTCGAAAGCTTGTGCCGTTATCACTCCAGACTTGTTTTGGTCTTCCTCTTTCTGCGCAAAATCTTTTTATTGCTAGGATACAGGAGTCGCTTGACAGTCTATGTGCTATTTCTATTTGGATGGCTCTCACAGTTAGACAAGTGAATAGTACACCCCTTCGTTTTTCTGTGTGCCGTCCAACGGTGACCATAATTGGGCCAAAATAGTCCACGCCTACATAAGTAAATGGTCGTGTAAAGGCCTTGAGACGGGCTTCTGGGAGATCGGACATTAATGGTAGAACTGGCATAGCTCTGTTGTTGCGACACTCTTGGCAATCGTTTCGAACCTTTTTAAGAACAACTCTTAGTGTTGGAATATGGTACCATTGACGGATTTCATTGACTGCCGTTTCAAAAAATATGTGTTTATATTTTCTATGTAAGCTGTTAACAATGAGTAACGTTATATAATGTTGCTCTGACTGGTCTTTTGCAATCGAAGGACGCATGGTTAGAGGCATCAATACGGCCTTTTACTCGCATAACACCCTTTGTATCCAAGTAAGGATTTGACTTATATAGTGTACTTGTCTTTTCTATTTGTTGCTTATTTCGTAGGGCCTTTATCTCACTAGGATAACCTTCGGATTGACATAGAAGATACAGATATGTTTCAGCTCCATTGGTATAGTTAAGATTGCCGTTTTCGTCTTGGCATTAGAAAATTTGGTGGCTTCTGGCACTTCCTTCAATTAAATTGTCTGACTTGCGAGTTTTCTTTAAATATGTGCAAAAAAAACCGAAAAACATGTGAAATGGCGGTAACTGTTTCTTCCCATGAAGAGAACTGCTTATAATTCGTTAGTGGTGATACTGCGACATCTACATGAGAGAAGACTTCGAATTCAATTGTTGTATCTTCCTTTGGATTCGATGGCCAAGAGTCTTTGGGATTGTAGAGAAAATTCGGTCCTCTGTACCAGCGGCTATCTGACGAAAAATCGACTTTAAGGTTCCATTTGGTGGCATCATCTGCGACATTTTGTTCGCTGGGCACCCATCGCCATTCTTCTTCGTTAGAATTTTCTAATATTTCACCAACCCTAAAAGTGATGAATTGTTTGAGTTTTCGATTGTCATTTTTTATCCAACACAACACTGACTGAGAGTCTGACCAAAAGTACCGCCTGCTTATTTGTATTGAGTGGCCATTGACGATAGTTTGAGCTAGCCGAATACCTAGCACTGCTTCTTCCAACTCCATTCGGGGAACTGACAATTGCTTTAATGAAGCGACCTTTGTTTTACAACAAATAAGGTGACATTCGACTGTTGCTCCTTCTTGTACTCTCAGATAACACACTGCCGCAAATCCCGAAAGACTGGCGTCTACGAACACATGTAACTCTACTGAAGACTTCACGTCCAACTTCAATTCATTTAGATAAGTCCGTCGTATTCTAATGCTCTTGATCGTAGGTAGCAAGCTAAGCCTATCCTTCCATCGTTCAAAATGTTCATCACTTATTTGTTCATCCCAACCTATACGCTATATGGACTGCAACAAAATCTTCAGCAACATCAGAAAATGTCCGATAAGACCAAGCGGATCAAAGGTAGTCATGAGTACACGTAGTACAATTCTTTTAGTTGGAGGTACTGTTCCATTTAAAACTTCTGCGTCAAATTTTTTGTTGTTGAACAAAAATGAGAATGTATCAGTCGACGGTGACCACCACATCCCTAATACTTTTTCAAATTCGTGAGGATGTGAACTTGTTTTGAACGACTTGTTGAATTCGGCTGCTTTCTTTCCTAGAGCAGCTAGCACATTTTCCAAGTTGCTCATAAAATTTCGTATTTCGAAACCAGCTTGTTGATGTATATAGATTACTTCTTTTGTTACGCGTATCGCTTCTTCTTGCGTGTCAAAACTATCTAAGAAATCGTCCACGTAATGGTTGCGTATAATGGCCTCAGCTGCTCGAGGGAAATTGTTAGAATGTTCCATTGCGTTTTTATTTTTAACATATTATGCACAGTATGGTGAGCAAGTTGACCCGAATGTGATTACTTGCATAACGTAATCCGATTCCCCCAAATTCGGTTGCCTTGATGATTTTCTATCTCAGCACTTGTTAGTTTCCGCACATATCCTTTGAGTAAATAATTTTTGATTAGTGATGCTAAGTTCGCTGCGAGCTCAGGTTCTTTGTTTAATCGTTTCTCAAGACCCAGCAGTCTCCGTTCGGCAGATGGTCTACTGTTTGGGAGTTCGACATATTCACTCTTCCATAGGAGTGGGACGCTGAATCGATTACCAACTCGCCTGGCTGAGCTTTCGAGGAGGTTCTCGGCTCTTGCATCTTTTCCTTTCGCAATTTTTCTTATTTCCTTTGAACCGAAGCTTTCTATGGAGAGAAATTCTCGTACTAGTTCGTGTAGCTTCTCATTTGCTTTTTTCCTTGCACTCACACGAATGGTAGCTTGAATGATCAATGGCTGTTTTACTTTTTTCATCACACGGTCTGAAGATAGTCCATCCTAGTCGTGTTTTAATTGCTGATGGTTGATTGATTTTACCTTCTCGATGCTTCAACGAATTTAACAAATTTGAATTATCGAGACCTATTAATATTCTCGGTCTAGTATCACTAAAAGACTGAACTGGAATACCTTTCAGGTAGTGGTAGTATGAGGCAAGCGATTCCACACTGACTGTGTGTGCTGGAAGATTAAGAGAGTCAACAGTTCGAACGTCAGTAAGTGAGTACCTTCTACCACCCTCATTTGCTCCTATCACCAAACTAACTTTTTTGACTTTTCTTCAGTGCGAGATGTACCAAACGTCCATTTTAAGCGCAGTTCTTGAGGCTCACCCTTCAGTTTAAGAATATCTGCAAGCTCGTTATCCATCATGGTTACAGAAGATCCATCGTCGAGGAAGGCGAAGGTTTCGACTTTAGTCCCATTGTTATAGAGAAACACAGGCAATATTTTGAAAAGTAGACTTGCTTTATGCTTATGGGTGCAATGGTAGCTGGATAGATTGTTACTTTCAGATCGTGTAGCTGGCGATTCATGCTTGTGCAACAATTTATGATGTCTATATGTACAATTTATTATTCCACATCTATTTGTGGATAAACATCTACGCTTATAATGGTTGACAAGACATGTTCGACACAAAAAATGCCTTTGTACTGCTTTCCATCTGTTATTTAAATTAAAGTTTTTAAATTCACCACAGTTTTCAACTGAATTGCATGCTCCTTTACAAATGACACAGGATTTCTCCTGACCTTTCTCTTGAGAGTATTTATTTGTTTCATCATGGTGTCCACTCAGATATGTTTTAACTGGCTGTCTCTTTTTTTCAAACTTAACCTCGTTCGATAGTACACTCACATCTGTTACTTCACAGGCAGCTTGGGCCACCTGAAACAACCAGGAACTGAAATTCGTCAAATCGACATCTTGCTTACTCATTTTGAAAGCACCCCAGTTCAGCTTAGTTTGAAATGGTAATTTGTCGACTAATTCTTGCATCAGACAAGGGTTGTTCAGGTAAGAAGTCAATCCAGCTGCTTCCATTGTCGCAACAATGTTTTGCACTGATAAGGCGAACGTGACTAAGGTGTCTAGTTTATCATCTCTAGGTGGACTTTCTTGTCGCAGTCTTGAAATCAGCGTTTTAATAATCAACTCTGGACGACCAAATAGCATTTTCAATGTATCGATTATACTTGAAACTTGGTTTGGGTAAAGCAATCTTGCTCTCACCGCTTCAAGTGCGTTTCCTTTTAAGCTCTTGTTCAACCTAATCAAGTTTTCGCCATCTGAAAATCCGCATGTACGAGTTGTGCTTTGAAAACTGCCGAAGAATAATGGCCACTCTTCTTGCTTACCCGAAAAAGTTGGCAACTCTTTGGAGACAATATGCCTTGCTGCTATTTGTTGTTTATTTAGATATGGCGTTCTTATTGTTTCGATGTTCAACGGGTTTTGAAAAATTCTCGAGTCTCTATTAGGAGCCGTGTTAACAGCTTTAGCAGTTGCAGGAGCCATTTGCTCCAGTCCATGTCTCATTGAAATTTATTGAAGTTGAGAATTGAGATGTCCTGGGTATTATTTTTGGGAAGTTGTTTCTTGTTTCCGTTTTGATCATCCACATCAGGACAAGCTTGCCTGCTAGTTGTCGATTTCTGATCGACCCGTTTATCTACCCTTGATGATGTTGACTCTCCTTCACTTTCGCTGTCTGTTTGCTGTTCTAGAAGTTTATACTTTGCCTCAAGGAATTCGCGGTCTCTCATTTTCATTAACTCTCGTTCATCTTCTAATTTTCTTAAATTCAACTCCAAAAGTTTTGCAGACTGCGTTGTTTTGTGGCTATTTGATTTTGGATGTGTTGGAACACGAAACTTAGATTGAATTTGTGTTTGTCTGGTTGCGTGATGCTTTGGAGGATTGCGTGGTAGTGGTGGATCGTCGGCGGCGTTATGAGATGGCTTTTTCTGGATGCAGCTGGTGGTGGCGAAGTTGACTGACATAAAGTTGTTTTTGCTGTTGATTGCATTTGTTTTGTGCTTATTGATTTGCCATTTCGATTCTGGAACTCCTCTCGATTGCATGCAGGGCATCTCCAATCTTTATCTAATATGCTGGCATTTACGTTAACACATGTGCAGTGATGCCACTCATCACATTCGTCACACTGTACCATTTGACTATTGTCGACATCTGCACACGATTGGCAAGAAAATTCCGGTTCATATGGTGGCGACGGCGACGCCTTCGAATGGCTTTCGTTGGACGGAGTTGAGTTTACCATAATTCTAAAAGAACTTACTATACCTTAGATGAACCTATGACTTACCTGACAGTAAAGGGATTTGCTTAGGCTCTTCCACGTTCAATCTTGTAGTACTTGCAGGTTAGGTTGTGCCTCGTTGTCTTAGCGATGTTCTAAATGTCGACTTCTTTTGGTGAAATTCCTTTGAAATGGATGGTTTTCTCTTCATAGATTGAAATGAATTTATATCTGTTCAAGGCGATGACTGTAGCGAGGCTTGGTTAACAATTTGTAAGTATGCCTATAGCTTTTGTCTAGCCACGAGATATCGACGAAATTGCGCTCAATTTTTTAGTTAGCCGAAAATTTTTTTATTGTTAACTTTAAATTGATCAAATTTATTAAGTATTCAATTTTGTTTTACTTTTATTTCTAAAGATTGACTCTATAAATTTAGATTACGATTTGAAACTCAATTTTACAATTCAGAAATTCAGGAATAAAAAATTTGTATCTGTTCTATGGCGCTTTTTCTTTTCAATCTGCCATCTTTTACGTTTGTCTTTTGACAGCTGGTGGATGTTATCGATTTTTTTAAATTTTCTTCTACAGCATTGCCAGGTTTGGCAACACTAAGCTTGTAAATAATAAAGAAAACTGAAGTGAAACAGCCCCGATTTGTTTAAAAAAAAAGATGAAAATGATCTGTCTAGTAATTTTTTTTTAATGCAGGTCACACTCAAAGTGGGACACCTGCTGTTTTTTAAGAAAGCTAACTGTAATTGCCACGTTATCTATATTATTTATTTGCAGTTTTTGTAGAACTTTCATTCTGATAGCATTAAAAAAAAAATCGAAATGTCAAGGCAAACAACCTTTGAAGAAAGGCAAATTGTGATTTTCAATTACCAAAAAGGAAAATCCGTTCGCAAAATAAGTGAAGTTGTTAAAAAAGTAAATCTATGGTGTTTAATGTAATAAAACGGTTTCGGAAGGTCGAAGTTTGAAGCGGTGTAAAGAATGATATGCGCTTTGCTTGGTTTGAGCGAAAATTTACAAGTCTTCCCGATGCTGTATCCTTCTGATGCCAGTTGAATGAGAGCCGGTTGTTTTCGCTAGAACGCTATCGCCCTGTTTTTTCCCTCTCAACTGTGAATTGAATTTTTTCATGAAGTTCATTGAGGCATACCAGTACATTGTCAATTTCATTTTGGTTAATGACAGCAAAAATGTCATCGACATATTTCACAAGATACTTTGGTTTGTCAAGCTTTTTTGAAAGTTTCATCCAACAATAAATCTAATACCAAATCTGCAATGGTTGGCGAAAGTGGATTACCCTTAGGCATTCCATAAATTTGTTTGTACAACTTGTCTTTGAATTGAACGAAGTTGTTTTTTTCAGACAGAAATCTAACAACTCTAGAAATTTGTTCTGATTAAGTTTTGTGTTTTTGCTTATAGTTTCCCATTTCTTCTTAATTATTGTTGTTGCAAGTTGAATAGGAACATTGGTGAACAAGGAAATAACATCAAACGAGACTAAAACTTCATTTGAGTCGGGAACTATGTTTTTGGCCTTATCTTTAAACACAAATGAGTTTTTTTTACAGAATAGGGCGATTCTTGTGTGACACACTGTAGTATTTTGCCAAGGTACTTTGCAAGCTCATAACACGGCACTTTCACTGATGACGTTATCGGTGTGAGAGGTATGTATGTTATTTTTGTGGATTTTTGGTAATCCATATATAGCGGGGATTTGAGACCGTGTATATTACGTGCGATTACTCAATAAAAGAGTAAAAGAAAACATTACTGCCGAAGAATATAATAGTGCAGTCAATGAAGCGAAAAATAGGGCCTTACCTCCGAATTTTTTTACGGTGAACCGATTTGCATGAAATTTTGGAATTAGGCTCATCTTACCCATAACTTCAAAAGTGAAAATGATTTGAGCACCGCCACCACCCTGGGGGTGGTTGCCACCCCTTTTCGGGGGCGAATTTTTTTTTTTCAAAATAACCTCGGATATCGATAAAAGGCCTAATTTTAAGCAAAAAATCTAATATAAAGTTTTTCATTAAGTCCAATACTTTTCGAGTTATTGGCAATTGAAAATTCGCAATTTCTTCACGTTTTTCATCTATTTATTGCAAATATCTCCAAGACTATACGTTTTATCAAAAAATTTTTAAAAAACAAAATTGTAACAGGTAAAACAATGAACAATTTGGTTTTTTATAAAGTATTCTAAGAACAATATTAAGCTAGATATAAAAGATCAAAGCCATTTTTTATTTTGTCTGAAATTTAAGTCAATGCCATTTAGCGGCGAGCAGATGCATTTTATGCATTCTAATACAAGAGGATGTTTTGTAGTGCTTGAAATAAGAAAATGAGCTATTATTAGTCTTTTGCACGTAAAATAAGTGAGCTGTAGTGCAAATAAGGGGAGCTTCCTTTGTTTTTTTCTTTTAAATCAATGGGTTTCATAAGTGCCATTTCCACTAAAATAAAATTTTATCGTAAGGGGAAGACATTATTTATTTTTCAAAAAGTATAAGAAAGCAAAACTTCAAGTTGTGTATGGTCTAAATTAAGGAGCCAAAACTTTAATTTTTTCAAAAACGATGACATTGTTCTTAATCGTCGTATTTCTACAGGTAAACTATTAAAAAACTTGCAGGACACAATAGAGTAAAAATTTCTGTAGTGAGTTGTTCGAAATGAAGGAGTATTAACTAAGAACCGTCGCGTCGGTTACTACGCAAAAACAAAACATCAGATATAGGATTCTGCATGTATCCACTCTTCAAAAAGAAAGCTTTCGAAACCTTATAACACTAAAGATGTTTTTAGGAAGAATGTTCAAACTTTTGAATAGTGGCATAGAGTGAGCTCGACGATTTGCATTAGAAATTTTTCTGATAACACATTTTTGCAGAACGAGCAGTGGTTGAAGATTTGTTTTATAGGCACCGCCCCAACAGGTTATTCCATACTGCAACCTTGAGTGAAAGAGAGCAAAGTATACTGCTTACAAAGTCCTGCATGTGAAATATTATATTTCAGCACAAAATTGAACTCACAGACAAATACGAATTCTACTTACATATGTACTTTGCTTTTTAAAAAGAAACTGCTTCTAAAATTAGAAATGCACTGCAAAATAAATAAAAACCGTGTAATGAAAAAAAGAATGCGCTCTAAAGAGATAGGGTGACGTGGTCATAGATGCACCACCCTCTTTTCAAATGATCATAACTTTTTTAAAATAAGTCGTTTCTAGTTGGCTTTTTGATATCCTTTTGATAGATTAGTTCTGAAAATATTTACAAAATTCAACTGTCGATATGATCTGAAAATTTGAAGTAAACATAAATTGTTCGAAAAATGTCAAATGGTGCATAGAGCACCATGGTTGGTACTAAATGCACCAGTCATATGTCCACAATGAACCAGTGTGCTTAATGCACCACAAATTGATTTAAAGCATTACTATTTTTTATTAAAACAAAAGTAAACAGAAAAACAATAAATAAAAATAAACCGAAAGACTTCATATCACACAAAAAATTAACAAAAATAAATTATTCTCAAAAAAAAGAAACAAAACTAAATAACAAATAATAATTCCTTTCAACGAATATTTAGTGAACCCAGGGATTCGGAAAATTTATATAAGGAGTGCTGCCGTTTGGTAGGTCCCGATACAGTAGGATCATTGAGTGTGCATTGAGAACTATGCTTGTTTGGTGCATTTTGCACCACCATGGAATTTTTGATACAAATTATAGCTGTTCAAAAATAACGTAACAAAACTACGCACTCTTCACATGAAAATAAGAACAAAAGTCCAAGCAAATCTTTTAGTACTTTCAAATGAACTAACACTGGAATTTCATGGAAATATTACAAAAATTAACTCACCTTCTTTTTTTCGTTTTTCGCTATGAAAGTAAAAAAATCTCCGCACACGTGCGACAGCTAAGAGAAACACTACCAGACTGAACTCTACCGTGGTAACTGGAAGTAACGGATACATTTGAGTGAGCCATACGCCAATACCGTGGCGTATTTGGCAAATATAGCTATGGTGCATCTTGCACCACTGGTGCATTTATGACCACATCACCCTAACTTATTTGATATCTGAAAACCATTTTCAACAATGGACAGCAAAAAAAAAAAAAATTTAATAGTAACCCTTTTGGACCATCGCAAATGTCAGAAGGAAACGCCATAGGTTTTCCCAGCAAACACCATTTATCTTCGATCATTAGTAGGGCGTTCTTTTTATCCTTCGATGTTACGCGATGCTGTAGTGTCAAAATCATCGTTGTTGTTGTGTATGTTTGACTTTGTTACAAAATCATGATTGCATTTAGGAACGACTCGATGTTACACTTTGTTGGTCTGTCAAAAATATGAATAAAGTATTTCTTAAAATACGAACCCAGCTAAAGGAAACTTGTTATTGATGAAGAAAAATGAATTCTGAAATGAACAAGATTGAAAATCAATAACTGTTCACAGAATTTGGAAGATTAATGAAAAAAAAAAAAAAAAACAATTCTGACCAACAACAATTTTAAAGGGGTTTGACAGATCAACATCGAAACTCAAGTCCCAGAGATGAGTTGGAAAAAGTTACGAAACGTAACATTCTGACAGTTCAACATTGCATTTAGGAACGACACGATGTTACATATCGTAACTTTTTTGCATTTAGGAACGACATAATGTTACCCGATGTTACATCGCGTAACATCCAAGAACAAAAGAACGCAGTACAGTTCAACCGCCAATACTAGGGAAAAACCTGAAAGTATGTTTCATTGAAGGGAGTAGTTTTCGGTTTGTGAGTAAATCTACCGAATTTCAATGAAAAACGCTATTAAACTGCACTCACGCACAAATACAAAGACTTGTGCGCATTGTGTGTATGAGTGGTACGGCTAGGCTATTTGTGTTGTAATTTTGCATAAGAAAATAATTGAAATTTAAATATTTTTTTTAACTAACTTCCTTTATTTGAAAAAATTATTTTTTCTTGTCCTAAATCTTCTACTTTTACTCTTCTTTAATTAAAAAAAAAATTAAGAAAATCGGTCAATCGGTTTGGCTGGTTAGCGAACGTACACAAAACCAAACTTTAATTTATATATATAGATTCATTTCTTATTTAATTAATTGGCACTTTATGCATAGGTACTCTAAATTTCCAATATACATTAGGATTTATGTTCACATAGTCATAAGCTGTAAAGTTATGTTTAATATGTCTTTTTTCCTTTTTATACATGTACCTATATAAATGTGTAGCATTTTCAATTGGCGTTGCTTGCGAGTTGAGAATAAAAAACTACAAAAATCTAAAATAAACTTGCGTTTGCTGATTTTTTGTATTTGAATTTAATCTTACTCAATTATTGTTGCTGTTCTGACAATATACAGGGTGTCCTGTAATTGGGCTAAAATAAGCTCAGGGTTGCCAGATTTTCAAATTTAAATGGTGTTCAAATTTTCTTCCCAAATGTTTTGACTTTGAGGTAATTTTTTCAGAAAATGCCTGGTAAACATAGAATTTCTTTATTTTTCACAGATGAACAAAACAATAATAAAAAAACTCATTAATAAGTGCACTCAAAAACCCATACATTTTATGCTACTTGGAAAAATCTAAAACAGGTAAAAGATCTAATTTTGCTTTTTTTACGGAATTTTAAGGCAACAGCTTGCAATGGGAGTTAGGTTAGGTAAGGTGGAACATGGAAGTGCCTGTCAGCCAATGAGTATATGCTGACGTGTTTTTGATATCGATGAGTCTCTTCTTCGTTGGATTAGAAACTACCTTTCCGACCGTTCAATACAAGTTGTATTGGATGGCTTCAAGTCTGATACCCACTTCATAAATGCTGGTGTGCCCCAGGGCTCCGTTTTGTCTCCGATTCTCTTCCTCACTTTCATAAATGATTTCTTGTCTGAAACTTCTAATCCGCTTTACTGTTTTGCTGACGACTCGAACTCCAAATTCACGTCCCTGCCCTTCGAATGTGCAACTGGCTGTGAACGGCTGCGTATGATAAGCTTATTGAATTCTGACCTTGACAGCATTGTTACATGGGGTCATAAAAACTGAGCAGAATTTAATGCTTCGAAAACTCAATGCTGTCTCTTGTCGTATGTATAAATTTATAAGGCCTTCATCCGAACAAAACTGGAGTATAACTCCCATATCTGGGCAGGTGCTCCTCAAACATCTCTGCGCCTACTTGAAAGGGTACAAAATGAAAATAGATCGTTTAAATTGATACGTGATCGTTTAATCGAAGAATCGATTGATTCTCTTGAACATCGTCGAAACGTCACCTGCGTCTCTCTCTTTTATCGCTTTTTCCACAAACAGTGCCCTAGTAAAATAGCCAGCTGCATTCCTCCCCTGAAACAATTTAGCCGCAACACCCGCCTCGCTAGGAATGCTCATCAGTTTTACCTTGAGCCCAACTTCGAGCACACAGTCAAGTATAGAGTTTCTTATTTTAGTCGCACCACCGGAATGTGGAATGCTCTATCTGACCCTGTTTTTCCCCAGCATTACGATTCACAAAATTTCAAAAGCAACGTGCATCAATGTCTCCTTTCAAATCCTTTCCTTTTTTTCCTAAATGCTCGTAATTTGTTCTATAACTTGATAAGGGTAGTCATAACGCCTTGATGTGTGCGCTAATTATAAAAAAAAAGTGCATTGCCTGACACATTTAGACCAAGAGGGTCCATTGTGATACCACAGAGATCAGCAAGTTGATCACCTACTTATCTCAAAATGTGAGATTAACGAGTTGATCACCCATTTAATGTCATTTCGGGGCTAGCAGGATAATCACCCGCTAGCCGAACCACGCGGAACTTTTACGGCCGACTTCTTCACATTAGTACTAAGGCGGTCTAGTACCCGGTCTAGCTAGACCAGGTACTAGCTCTAATACCTGGTCCTACATAAAACTTAGTACTTCTCCATTTCTTCACATCATTGATACGAGATCTAAATTCATACTGCAGTACTAGTGACTTGATAGGTCTAAAACTGGTCGAATCCTTTTTACGACATTTGATTGACAATTAAAATTATAAATTTGAATTGAAATTCAAATTTCTCAGTTTTTTTTTGAAAATTTTTGTAGTTACAGTTGGTTTGACTTTATGAATCGGTTTTTGAGTTAATTAGATAAGTATGTATGTGAATGATCTGGTAAGTACCGTCGTATTTATGTATGTATTTTGTTTTTTACAAGGAATAGAACGTATAATTGTATATACATAAAGTTTATTTTAAATATTCATACATACATATAGAGCCTTGGGGTGGAAGAAAAGAATAAAAATCCCGCAAGAAACAAGTCAAGTAACAGAATTGATAGAAGATACCTTAAACCATGCCCAACTACGTCGTTGGATCCTCTTTTTTAATTTTGGTTAGGCACTTTTATATAACTTGTATTTTTGGTTTTTTTTTTATTTTAAATAAAAAAACTAAGAAATTTGAGTTTAAGTTTAATTATTGCAATTGTAGGATGATACTTTCTCTGGCAGCACAATTTCTGTTGTTTAGATCTATTCCGATTGAGGCGGAATTGCTTTCAATTGATCTACTTAAAATAGCTCGAAGTAAACGATCTTCATGTTGAGTTGACTCTTCAGGTGGCTGCGGGTCGTTAGCATTGATGCATATATTATGCAATATTGCACAGGAAATCTGCGTTTCCGTACACAATACTGCCTCTCAACAACATTTCTGGTTACGAATGATTCGCCTCTGGTTATTTTGCATTTGTTGGTTTTGACTCATATCCGGATTGTTAATGGTGTATGTTGTTGCCAAATAATTCGTATTTGCATAACTAGAGTCACCGATCAATATGTAGTTTTCAAATTTACCAACTTCAAATTTGGCTCGAATGTCAAAAAATGGTTTGATCATGCACAGATCCAGCCCAACGAGCAACAAAATTCAATATCTTTAAATCGGCCGAGGATATTGTTTGCCCATTTAAGGAAAACCAACATTTGCGGATACGAAACCCTTCGCTTTGTATGGGTTCAGTCAATAGCCCTAATTGTTCGTGGGAACTGGGCAATCTTGCAAAATTCAGATGAGGTTCTCTGTTGTTCTGTGAATGGTGCGGGCATTTTCACAAACTGGTTCAAATGTCATATTAATGCCATGCAGACTTTTAGTAATATGCGACAAACGCAAGAGGCTGCCACATGCATGAAATCAGCAACTGCTACCTGCATTGGTCGACATGCCATGAAACGCAAAGTAACGAGAAGTTGCTGTTCCGGTGATATAAAACGAGATCTATGTAAAATCCAGTTCAAAATTAGCTTTAATGCTCTACAAATAATATTTACAATACGGCTGTTCACGCCATCTATGGCTTAGAGTATGTATCACTCCTCCTTGCACATCTCTGGTGCTGGAGTGAGTGATACATACTCAACCGCGCCCAACTTCGCGATGGTGTGGACACTGCCGACCTGGCCGGAAATGTCATCCATGACATGCGGTTCTCACTCTCTTATTCTTTTGGCATTTGACAAGCAAAGACGTGCTTTTTTTCTAATTCTTTGGTGGCTTCCCCACATATAGATCTATTTGATAAAAGTATATATGGTAAATTACAAATTATATTAACACCAGAAAAAAAACAAATAAAAGCTGATAAATAAAAAATCGAAATTAAAAAACCACGACAGTCTCGCCAATTAATGAGTTTGTTGGGAAAGTTCGCCAGTCGAACAACATTTGGTCCTTCGAGCCGGATTCATCGTCCTCATCGTCGCGTCGTCGGCCAGCTTGTCGCCAGCTTGCAATTCTACGATTGCAATCCGTCGATTTAGTGCAGTTCTTCGACTGCAACTGCAGAAATTGGTATTTACATACCGCGGTTCTACGACTGCAAATTTCACTGCTGCAACAGGGCTACATAGTAACCACATTCTTCGTCACATACATCCACCATTTGTCGTCGTCACCGTCGTCATCTGAACCCATAAACGACGAGTTTACAGCGGTTCTACGACTGCAAATTGCACTGCTGCAACAGGGCTACATAGCAACCACATTCTTCGTCACATACATCCACCATTTGTCGTCGTCACCGTCGCCATCTGAACCCATAAACGACGAGTTTACAGCAGTTCTACGACTGCAAATTGCACTGCTGCAACAGGGCTACATAGTAACCACATTCTTCGTCACATCCATCCACCATTTGTCGTCGTCACCGTCGCCATCTGAACCCATAAACGACGAGTTTACAGCGGTTCTACGACTGCAAATTGCACTGCTGCAACAGGGCTACATAGTAACTACATTCTTCGTCACATACATCCACCATTTGTCGTCGTCACCGTGCGTCGTCATCTGAACCCATAGACGAGTTTACAGCGGTGCTACGACTGCAAATTTCACTGCTGCAACAGGGCTCCCTAGCAACCACATCAACATACATTCATCGCCGCCACCGCACCGACCGTCGCCGTCGTCATCAACATATATTCATCGTCGCCACCGACCGTCGCCTTCGTCATCAACACACACATTCATCGTCGCCACCGCACCGTCGCCGTCGTCATCAACATATATTCATCGTCGCCACCGCACCGTCGCCGTCGTCATCAAAATCGCCACATTCATCGCCGCCATCACACCGTCGTCATCAACAGACATACATCCATCGATCAGCACTCACAGTTCCAGCAACCAGCAGCACATCACCATCACATACCAACATAGCTTTTTTGGAAAAGAAAAATACAATAAACAAGAAAAAAAAACGAAAAATTGTATTGGGGTAAGAATTTTGATCTCTTTTCATTGATTTCATTCGTAACCATTTTATACATTAGAGTACTAAAAAAAAAAAAAAAAATTATATATACTTTATCTCATATTCTATTAAACAGTTGTGTGTGCGTTTGGTGGTTAGAAGAAAAATAAATTTAAAGTTTTTTCAATTGTTTTTACAAAAAAAAAAAAAAAAAATTTATATTTAAATGCATTGGTGCCTATGTTGCACAACCCTGCCTACACATCCATAGTGTCATTTTTTCGCTGGTTCAATTTATTTCGTCTCAATTGGGTTGGAACTTTGTTCATGAAAAGAGTGTTGCCACTGCTATTCGTTCTGGGGTAGGAAATTATTTAATTCGTTGCCTTTTTGTGGTTTTGTTTTTAGTTATTCCAAAGTTTTTTGGGAAATTAATTTGAAATAATTATTTCAATTTACTGCCTTTGCAGCACGCATTTTCAAATTAAATCGCTTAGTAACAGTTTATAACTTCGATCAAAAATGTCTTTATTAGACGATTTTATTCTTTCCGCTGACCAGTTGGTCAAATATTTTTCTAATGCAAAGGAGATCCCAGTCAAAAACCATACTCTAGTTACAATAGAAGCTCGTAAAGAAGAGCTAAAAAGTTTGTGGTCTGAGACAAAGTTTAACTATACCAAATGCCTTCGCTCTCCATCAGAGGATAGAGCAGATATAGAAACACTTGAAAGGAAATACTCAAGTTCTAATGAAACATATATATCATGCTTAGGTCTGTTTTTAGAAATCCAAGTAAATCTACAGAAGGAAGAGTTCAAAACACCTTTGACATCTTCGAGTAATTCTAATGCTTCATTAGTGGAAAAGTCGTCCTTTTCGCACTATTTAAAGTTACCACCCTGTGATACCCAGGTATTCAAGGGAGGTTATGTTTCATGGCCGTCGTTCCGCGACATGTTTAAAGCCGTATACTATGATCACCCAAAGCTGAGTGCTGTCGAAAAATTATTTCATTTGAGAGCGAAGACAAGTGATGAAGCTCATGACATCGTTAGTAAATTTCCCTTAACCAATGCAAGTTTTGAGTTAGCTTGGGAAGCACTACGGACACAGTATGAAAATAAGAGACTTCTGGTTAGTAACCAAATAAAAATTTTATTCAACCTTCCTAGTTTTAAGGATGAAGTTTCTTCTGCTATTAAGACTCTTCAAAGAAGTATAAATGATTGTAGGTCAGAACTTTATGCACACGATGTATGCACTAAAAATTGGGATCCAATTCTTATCTTCGCTTGCGCTAATCGATTGCCCCCCACCACCCTCGCTTTATGGGAACAGTCACTTTCCAATCCTACAGAAATTCCTAAATGGGAAGAAATGGATAAGTTTTTGAGCAACCGTTTTCAAGTTTTGGAATCTATTTCTGATACCACCTCATCGCAAACTTCATCCAACAAATCTAGAATGGCATCAAGACAACTTAGTCATGCACCAACTAAGTCCTATTCTCAAAATCCGAAACAGGTTAATCTTTTCCATACAAAGGCACAAGAATTTGTGTGCAAAGCGTGCTCTGGGAAGCATTATATCCGTCAATGTCCACAATTTTTAAAATTGCCAGTGCTAGAGAGAATTGAACTTATAAGAAAAAACAAAATGTGTATCAACTGTCTGTCATTAAATCATGTTCTCAATCATTGTGCTAGCAAATATACATGCAATACATGTAATCGACGACACCACTCTTTGCTTCACATAACAAACACTTCTCAGGCCAATTCAAGTAATTTAAACAAAAATTCGCAACCTTTTATACCTCACAATGACTCATCAAGTACCTCGCACTCTCATTTCCATAATTTGGATCGCAATGCTGACGTCGCAAATACCTCCGATCATAATTCAACTCCACAAATACAGTCCATTTCATCTTCCGATACCCAACAAGAAAAACAACAAAATTTTTTTGTCAAAGCTCATCGAAGAGTTTTACTTGCGACGGCTTTAGTTGATATCCGCGGGCAAGATGGTATTCATCGAATAAGAGCCTTAATTGACCCCGGTTCTGAGTCTTCTATTATCACGGAAGCAACTCAGCAGCGTCTAAACTTGCCAACTAAAGATTCGGACATTTCGATATTAGGAGTTAGTGGTGCTCAGACAGCCAAATCTAGTAAAAAATGCCTCATTTCAATAATCAATAGTGAAGATCCAAGCGAACTAATCTCAACAAATGCACTTATTCTTAAAAAACTTACAAATAATTTACCTAGTACGTCATTTTCTTTAATTGATTCACATGAGTTAGAAGGAATTTGTTTAGCGGATCCAAACTTCAATTATTCTTCTCAAGTTAATTTGCTTATCGGAGCAGATCTTTATCCAAGCATTATACGCAATGGTGTTAAACAGATTTCGAAGTCACTTTTAGCTCAAAAAACCGTTTTCGGTTGGATTCTTTCCGGACCAATTCCTAACACAGTCCAAAGTTTTTCTACTAGTATAAAGGAGAATGAATCCCTTACTGAAAGCATCAAAAAGTTTTTTGAGGGGGAAGAGCTTTCTGAACGAAAACATTTTGCATCGGAATCCGATAAATACTGTGAACACCTTTATGAAAACACTACTTTTAGACTTCCCGATGGAAGATATGTGGTCAGCTTACCTTTTAAGCCTGATTTTGAACCGTCTCAACTAGGAAACTCGAGAAATATTGCATTT
This sequence comes from Melanostoma scalare, assembly GCA_949752695.1. Classification (NCBI taxonomy): domain Eukaryota; kingdom Metazoa; phylum Arthropoda; class Insecta; order Diptera; family Syrphidae; genus Melanostoma; species Melanostoma scalare. The sequence goes on along the minus strand of OX456984.1, from coordinate 105,442,955 downwards.
CAACAATTTTGTCGCACTGAACGCAATCTTCAAAATAAACCTGATCTTCAAATTAAATATTCTCAGGTGCTTACCGAATACCTAACGCTAAATCATATGCGCAAATTAACTTTTCATGAAAAGCATAATAGCAGTAATGCACAACCCTATTATCTGCCACACCACGCAGTACTCAAGCCCGAGAGCCACTCTACCAAGGTAAGAGTAGTGTTTAACGCTTCTAGCTCCACGTCTACTGGTAGGAGTCTCAATGACTGTCTTTATGCAGGACCTACTCTCCAAAGTGATTTACCTTCACTAATACTCAAATGGAGATTTTTCAAATATGCCTTCAACGCCGACATCGAAAAGATGTACCGGCAGATTTTGGTACACCCCGATCAAACAAAATTTCAACGAATTTTATATAGAACGTCACCAGTAGAAAATATTGTAGATTACGAGCTTCTTACTGTAACCTTTGGGGTGAATTGTGCTCCATACTTAGCTATCAGAACACTCAAGCAACTTTCAAAGGATGTTCAGCTTAAATATCCACTTGCAGCAAAAGTCATTGAATCCGACTTTTACGTTGATGATCTGCTTTCTGGTGCGCATGATCTTCAAACGGCGAAAAGTATCCAACTCGAAGTTATTGAAGCACTCAACTCTGCTGGCTTCCCACTTCGTAAGTGGACTTCGAATTCATCTTTTCTATTAGATCATCTCCCTTCTGATCACGTTCTAAACGAAAACTTTTTAAAAATTGACTCTGACAGCACCACGAAAACTTTAGGGATTCGTTGGAACGCTAAAGACGACTTTTTCTACTTCACCACTCAGCCTATCAGATTTTCTACGACTCCTACCAAACGTGAAGTTTTTTCCGAAATTTCCAAGCTTTTTGATCCTGCGGGCTGGTTAGCCCCGATTATAGTCACCGCAAAAATTCTTATGCAGCAAATCTGGATCGAAGAAACTGAATGGGATGAGCTCCTAAAGTCCAACACTTTTATCAAGTGGAAAGCCTTTGTAGAGTCGTTCAGTGAAATCCAGTTGATTCAAATACCAAGATGGACGGAATACACTCCTTCTGGAGATGTTCAGTTCCATGGGTTTTGCGATTCATCGGAACAAGCATATGCTGCTTGTCTTTACGTGCGAGTTCAGCACAATGATGGAAGCATACGTTCACATCTAGTTTGCGCAAAGTCCAAAGTTGCGCCAATAAAATCTATTTCACTACCTAGATTAGAACTCTGTGGGGCTCTTCTTCTTTCGAGACTTGTTAAAACCTATCTTCCGCAAATACCAGTCGAAGCTTATCAAATATTTCTCTGGTCCGACTCTTCTGTGGTCCTAGCATGGCTCAGAAAACATCCAGGGACTTGGAAAACTTTCATCGCAAATAGAACAAGCGAAATCATCGAAAATGTTGGCAACAGGAACTGGAATCATGTTAGGTCTGGCGATAATCCTGCAGATCTCGCTACTCGGGGTCTCACGCCATCGGTTTTAAAAGATAGTGATCTATAATGGAAAGGCCCTTCATGGATAAGCGAGCCTCAATCGCAATGGCCGGCAAGTCTTCCCCTTGAACCGAAAAGCGAGGTCTTGGAGGCGAAACCAGTCTTGACGTTTGCTACTTTAATCACTTCTAACAATAGTTTATCCAGGATTCCGTGTTTACCACGTACCTTAAGAATCCTATCTTATGTTTATCGCTTTCTTCGTAAAAGGTTTCCAAAGAAATTTGATCCAATTTTTTATAATTCATGCCGTATCACTCTTCCTGAAATTCAATTCGTTCAGCATCGCCTCATTTCTCTTCCTCCGCAAACAATTTTGACGTTTACTGCCTTTAGCGAAATCGATATCTTGTCGAGATTTTCGTCGTTACCACGAGCATTGAGAGTTCTCTCATATGTTTATCGTTACATTCGCATAAAATTTCCGAAGAAATTCAAACCAATTTCGTTTGATTCCATTCGTATTACTCAACCAGAAATTCAATTCGTTCAACAACGTCTAATAGGTCAATGTCAGCAATCCTTTTTCTTCGAAGAATTCAAAGCTCTGTCTACAAACCGCAGTATCAGTTCAAAAAGCCCAATTTTATCTTTGAATCCTACTTTGGATTCCAACCAAATTCTACGAGTTCACGGACGATTATCAAATGCAAATCTCTCTTACAGTGAACGCCATCCTATCATCTTGCCTTACGGAGCAAAATTTACCCAACTCTTAGTTGGTTTCATTCATGAACTTACACTTCATGGTGGAAACGCCTTAATGATACGGATGATTCGTCAAGCTTATTGGATACCGAAAGTAAAAATTCTTGTAAAATCTCATATTTATAAGTGTAAAACCTGTGCGATCCACAGAAAACAGTTAGGTCAACAATTGATGGCAGCTCTTCCTGATGAACGTTGTAACTACTCTCCTCCCTTTACTCATACCGGAATAGATTTTGCGGGACCTTTCACAATCAAAAGCTTCACGGGTAGAAATTGTCGTTTGACAAAGGGCTATGCATGCCTCTTCGTATGCTTTTCAACGAAAGCCATACATCTAGAAGCCGCCAGCGATTTGTCATCGGCAGTTTTCCTAGCTGCCTTTGCTCGGTTTGTTGCAAGACGGGGTCTTCCGCATTCTGTATATTCAGACCATGGAACCAATTTCGTTGATGCCGACACGGCGTTAAAAAATTAGTTTAAAAGGCTTCATTCATCATTTCCAGAATTGACTTTAGCCAAATATGGGATTCAAGGCTTGAACTGGAATTTCATTCCCCCAGGTGCTCCCCATATGGGTGGGCTCTGGGAAGCCGGGGTAAAGAGTTTCAAAACTCACTTTCGTAAAATCGGACTTCATACTCATTTTTCTTTCGAAGAATTCGCTACACTATTAGCTCGCATAGAGGCGTGCTTAAACTCGCGACCTTTATGTCCTATGTCGAATGCACCTACCGACTTATTAGCGTTAACCCCAGGTCATTTCCTGACAGGAACTCCACTTTTAACTTTTCCTGAACTGTTGCCAGAAGAAAAATCTCTTTCACTTATAAACCGCTGGGAAAAGCTCAAATCAATTCAGCATGAATTCAGCAAACGTTGGAAGGAAGAATATATCAAAGAGCTTCATAAACGAACAAAATGGCATTACTCTACTGAAGATTTTAAAATCGGTGATTTTGTTTTAATTAAAAAAGAAAACCTTCCATCCACTGATTGGTGTATGGGTCGTATCATTAAAGTATTTCCTGGTTCAGATGGTAGAGTGCGGGTGGCAACAATAAAAACGCGATTTGGTGAATTTACTCGCCCAATAGTCAAACTTTGTCGTTTGCCTATAACTGATTGAACCAAGGAACAAATGAATTGTCGTAATTCAATACATTCATATTTTAGATGAAGTATCTATAAACTCAATTGTAACTTTGTTTTTTTTTTTACCTAAAACAGCACACACAACTGAGAACACAACTGAAAATTTAATAAGAAATCAAATGAAATCAGATCACTGTTCTACAACCATTTTGTATTACCTTTGAATTGATTAATTAATGATTATTATATTTTAAAATTGTATAACTTTAGAAGTACACATAAATTTCTTTTGGCGCTATATGCCAAGGGGGCCGGTAATGTTCACGCCATCTATGGCTTAGAGTATGTATCACTCCTCCTTGCACATCTCTGGTGCTGGAGTGAGTGATACATACTCAACCGCGCCCAACTTCGCGATGGTGTGGACACTGCCGACCTGGCCGGAAATGTCATCCATGACATGCGGTTCTCACTCTCTTATTCTTTTGGCATTTGACAAGCAAAGACGTGCTTTTTTTCTAATTCTTTGGTGGCTTCCCCACATATAGATCTATTTGATAAAAGTATATATGGTAAATTACAAATTATATTAAAACCAGAAAAAAAACAAATAAAAGCTGATAAATAAAAAATCGAAATTAAAAAACCACGACAGTCTCGCCAATTAATGAGTTTGTTGGGAAAGTTCGCCAGTCGAACAACTGCATTTGTGCTAATTCTTCTGTAGCTAATTGAAGTGTTGGTTTTGTTAATCTAAAAAACCACCAAAAAAAGTGTACAATACTAAAAGTATAAATTAATTCCAATAAAAGGAAGCATATACATAAAACTATACCCAATCGATTCAAAGCAAAAAACTTTAAAATTTTTCTCTAACAAAACAACTTGATTTTGTATGCTAGACCCCCAACTTTTTGGTTCTAATTTTGGTCGGGTACTATTTAATTTATCGTATCAATTTGACAGAACTTGTGTGTTTATGTTTTGTCAAGAAATGAGTTGATACTCATTTGAGTACTAATGACTGGCATAATAATATATTTTTTGTTGTTTTTGAAGAGCTAGCTAATACCGGGTCCTAAGTAGTACTCGGTTTCAAACTGACAGAACTTATTTAATTTTTGATGTGAAGAAATGAGTTGATACCGATTTGTTTGTTATTTTTAGGACTAGTACCAGATCTATCGTTAGTTCTGTGTGAAGAAATTGGCCGTTAATGTATTCTGAAAGACTATTAGGGTCTACGTAAGCCAAGTCGCTAGTATCGTCGAAGAAGAATTCACCAAGAAGAGATTTCCTCCTATGAAGTAGTGCAGGGCATGAGCAAAGACGGTGTTGAACGGTCTCTTCCTCTTCTTCATCTGTGCAGCTTCTGCAGAAATCATTGGAATACACACCAAGTCTTTTGGTGTATCTTCCTATTAGACAGTGCCCCGTAAAAACACCTATGGTAGAGCCCAGATACAGACGGTTCAGGGCTAACAAACTCTTCGAGCGTTTTGAGTCTACACACGGCCAAATTTTTTTTGTTGCAAGGCAGTTGTTACTCTCAGTCCATCTAGTGTTTGTCATCCTCGAAGACAAACATGTCTAAGTAGGAGTTTACATGTAGCGATATGTTGTTCAATTCTGTAGTTCAATTCTGAGCTGAAGGAAGTGGTGGTGCCCTTTTTTGCTAGTTCGTCTGCCATATAGTTGCCTGGTATGTATTTGTGCCCCGGCACCCAAGAAAGGTGAATGTTGAACTGATTTGACATCTCCCTCAGAGACATTTGACAGTTTTGAACCGTGATGAATTTTGTAGAGACAGAGGCAAGAGATTTAAGGGCAGTTTGGCTGTCCAAGAAGATTCGAATATCCGTGGAAGATATGACGTTTTCTTTGAGCCAAGACAGCACTTCCTTAATCGCCAGAATTTCCGCTTGGAACACACTACTATGATCGGGCAGGCGGAAGAAAAGACTGAGATTCAGTTTTTCTGAGTAGTTTCCACTTCCTACACTTTCGCTGGTTTTTGAACCATCGGAGTAGACCATAGCACCATTTTCCCAAGCTTCTCTTGAGGGTATGGTTATTTGGAAATTGTTATCAAACACCAACTTGGGGGTGGTGTAGTCGGTAGGAATCTAAAGTTATATAGAATGGTAGTGTGACCGATTTGATAATTGGTCCACTGTGTTATACATAGATCTGAGTCGAGTAGCTGAGCTAGCTGTGACTTGTTTGCTGAAGATATACAGGGGTGTGAGATCTAGCAGTACATTGAGGGCGTACAATGGGGTTGTCCTCAGTGCACCACTAATACACAAACTAGCCGTTCTTTGAACTTTGGCCAGCTTGTTGTAGTTGATCATTTTGTCTAGAGCTGTCCACCGAAGTAAACAGCCAATGGGTGATTTTGGGATAGAAACCCCAGTTCCTATAAATGGCTTCTTTACAAGAGAAGAGTGCCACGCTGGCTTTATTTACTTTTTCTTTCCTCTATAATGTAATATATTGGTTTTCCAGGTCAGTTTTTTTTTGTCAAAAATGAGACCTAGACATTTAGCCTGATTTGACAGTGTGAGAGTTACCCCCACAACAGTTGGGGGTCTGAAGTTCGGAATTTTGTATTTCCAAATAAAGAGAACTAATTCCGTTTTGTGGGGATTGATGTTCAGTCCACAATCTTCAGCCCAGTTGTTAAGCTTGTTTAGTGAGCATTGTCGTTATCATGTTCTTGATGCATTCTTCTATGTGCAATCCATCAAGAGCACTAGTGATTGCTGTATTGTTGATATTGTTAAATGCACCCTCTATGTCTAGGAATGCGACAAGAGTGTATTCTATGGATTGCAGGGATTTTTCAATGGTGCAGACCAGAGAGTTGAGTGCAGTTTCCACCGATTTACCTATTGTATAGACATGTTGTGCCGCATTTTTCCCGGGTTTTAAGGAAGAAGGATGATAAACTAAGTCTTAATTCTTTTGGATTTACATGAGAGCTTTTACCAGCTTTGGGTATGAAGACGACCCTAGCTTCTCTCTAGGCCGTGGGGATATAGGCATAGCTGATGCAGCCATTCATCATCATCTCTAAGTCATGATGATATCTGAAACCTGCTGCAGCTCTGCAGGAATGACTTCGCCAGGTTCTGGTGATTCGTAAGGGTCAAAACAGTTTACTGCCAATAACAGTATTTTTCTAGAGATAAGACCTTTACATGTTTGATGAGGCATGTGCTCCTCGTCTGTTATTGTCAACGAGCTTCCAGGGAAATTAGTACCCAGTAGCAAGTTTAGTCTTTCTTCATATGAGTTGGCCCAGTTGCCGTTTTCATCTTTTATAGAACTTGGCATGTTTGGACTCGTTGATAGGATCTTCCAAAGTCTAGATGCCTCTGAGGAGTCTTCTATTTTATTGCAGAGTTCTCTCCGAGAAGATCTTTTTTTTTATTCTTAACCTTTTCTTGTAAATCCTAAGTGACTCTTTATAGAGATCCCAGTCTATAGGATTTCTGGAAGATTTGGCTCGATTGATGATTGACTGACGAGATTCGCTTTATGCTTAGTTGCAATTTTCAATCACACGCTCTAGCGTCTCGCCAATTAGCGGCCCCAGTTGGTCATGGCCTAGATAGGCAGACGTTAGCCAGTAGGTCTCACTGATGGTCTGCAGTTTAACTGATGTCTCAATTGATGTAATTAGGCAGTAAAAATACGTAAAGTGTTTTCTTTGCCAGTATGCAGGATACAGGTTCACCTTTATCCGGCACATACAGCAGAGAATAATCCTTTGTCCTGAGTCCTTTTACCACGAATTTACTAATCCATAGTTCCTGGATCAGGACTATATCCTCGCCGGACTTGCTGAGTCGGAGAAGGAGTCCGGATGAGGCTTTGATGGAGTGTTAGAGATTAATCTAAACGTTAAAAACTTGAGCAGCTACCAAAATCCTAATTGACTTACCTCTTCTCAGAAAACAAATCTGTTCATCAGTTTATCAAAATAAGACACTATTGCAGTTTGATCAGAGAGCTTTATGAAATGCCTTCATTTACGAAAGAAGAATATGCAGACATTGTATTCGTATATGTGTTTTGCAATTGAAATTCAAGAAGAGCACAACGAAGATACCAGGAACTTTATCCTAACAGACGACTTCTCAAAATGTTTTTGGAAATACCTTTCGAAGGCTTCGAGAAACTGGGTCAGTATTAACTACAAGACCTAACGCATGAGCTGCAACCATAAGAAGATTTTCGGTCGATGAAAGAATACTGGCAGCTGTTGGAATCGATCCTTCCAAGGCGCTTGGCTCTACAGTTTAATGTTTCCTAACAAAGAGTCTCCAGAATACTGCATCGCGAAAATATGCATCCATATCACAAACACCTGTGCAGGAACTACTTCCGAATGATTTTCAGATCAGACTCGGGTTTGTAACGGTTTGCTAGTGAGAAGCATGAATAACAACCAGTTATAAAAAAAAATTCTTTCGACAGACGAATCCCAGTTCACAAGAGATGGTATCACGAGTTTCCATAACCTCCATACGTGGGTTTCAAGCAATCCACATTCCGGCAAAGATCATTTCAGCGCAGATTTTGTGTCAATATGTGGGCAGGTGTAATTGGAAATAAATTGATCTAGCCTTTCAAGTTACCACCCCGACCCGACACTAATTATCTGGAGTTTTTATAAAATAATCTACCAGACCTATTAGAGGATGTTCCACTACGTCAGCGAGTTTCATCATATTTCCAACAAGATGGTGCTCCCGCCCACTATGGCCGTGAAGTTAAGAATTGGCTGGATGAAAACTACGGTGGTAGACGGATAGGCAGAAATGGACCAGTTCACTTGCCTGCACGATCTCCCGATCTCACTGTTCTGGATTTTTTTGTTTAGGGACGAATGAAATGAAATTGTTTACTCATCTGAAATAACAACCTTAACTGAATTAGAACAACGTATTTCTGAAGGATAACTGCAAGTAAGACAAGAGTTGTCGAGAGCAAATATCCACAATGAAATCCAAAAACAACTAAAAGTACCCATATTATTGTTTTATTCAAACAAACTTCAGGGCTAAAAATTTTTCCTTTTTTTGAAAAAAATAAAATAATAAAAATAAAAAAAATGTATGGGCTTTTGAGTGGACTAATTAATGAATTTTATTTTATTATTGTTTTGTTTTTCTGTAAAAAAATAAAGAAACTCTATGTTAACATATATGTATAAACATACATTTTCTGAAAAAAAATGACCTCAAAGTCAAAACTTTGCTGGGGGAAGAAAATTTGAAAACCATTTAAAATTGAAATTTTGGCAACCCTGAGCTTATCGGAACCCAATTTGAATACAGTTCTAAAGATTATTATTTCTACAAAAAAACAAGTCTAAAATTAGGTCTCTACCATCAGTATTGACAGAGTAATCGAATTTAACACAGGTCAGGATACACCAAAGTTAGCCTTTTATTAAATTATCACAAAGTGATGTCAAAGTTGAGAAACGGACTTTACTGAATAACGATTTTTTTCTAAGAATATGATCAAGAATCACGTCCCAAAGTATGTAACACGAATTACGGGACACCCTTTATAGTAAGTCTACTTGTTCTTTGTCGTTCATATAATATTTAATATCTATTGTTACTACTTTGACTTCTTGAATAATCTATGTAACACATAAATACGTACATAGTATTTACGTACTTTTTGGAAATTGTCTGTTAAATATGGACAGCTAAAATACTCAGTCGTGTTGCTGAAGATGACCGATACATCGGTAGAAATGCATTCATAATAAAAATAAAATAGTAGACTCAAATTAATGGTTTTTAATTTTCATTTATTCTTAACAAAATTAATATACTGGAGTCATCGTGCTTGTTCTTTCCTTTAATAATATATATTCAGATAGGTTTGGAATAATAATAACAAAATCGATGTGTGTTTTTTTTTTTTTTGCATCTCAGAGGCTTAAGTGGTACTGAACTTAGAGTAAGCTCATTTGTACACACTTATCTACGCTCCTCACCATTAATGCAAGTGTTAGTTGTTAGTAAATAACGCCAACACAAGCACAAAGAGAACGTATACGAGTAAAAATAAATATTGAATATTGACAAAGAAAAAAAATTTAAATTAACATTAATAGAACAAACTTAACTAGTGAAACATTACTAAACTAATAATCTATAAATAAAAAATGAAACTAGATTACTGTTATAGAATATCTACTAAACATGAATCATGCGTATGGTATACTGGTTCTTAAATTTTATTTTAAACTATGTATTTTAACTGATGTTGAAATCGGAAATAAAAGGGTTGGAGTTGAACAACTTACTCATGCGAGCTAATGGCCCATTCATGCCATAGTTATTTCGGTGGTGGGAGCGAGTTGTTGGTGAGTTCCACCGCTATAATAAAATCCTATGAATCCTAAGCAAGTCGAGACATTTATTGTACCAGTTATTAATTGATGAAAAAATACTAAATCATTGATGGTTTTTCTCTGTGAGAGGGTTTCAAGATTTAATAGGCGAATACGATTTTCATAAGGAGGGAGATTAAAACAATCATCCCAAGGAAGACCTTTGTGAACGAAGCGTATGAATCTCTGCTGTATTGCTTCCTTCGATTCAAGATTTATGAATATCATAAAATAATGACCACACCTGAGTGGCATACTCTAAATGGAGACATAAGGGTCATTAAACTCCTTTGCCCATCGTTTAATGAAGCCAAGCATTGGATATGCTTTATTAATAATGAAGTTGATAAATGTTCATTAAATTTCAGGTTCGTACTAAAAAGAACAGCGAGGAAAGAAGAAACTTGAGAAAAGAATCGTTGCGATATTAAATATTCTCCAATACTAGGAGATCTTTTGCGGGAAAAGGTCATACTTTGGCACTTGGAAGTGTTTAAAATTAGACCGTATTAGAACACCATACAACAAAACTGTCCATATCTTTTTGTAAGAAGTCTCGATCTGAAGCATTATTGTTGATTTCAAAAATCTTCATATCATCAGCAAAGATGAAAATTTTACTATAGAAGATGCAAGAAATAATATCGATTATTGCAAACAAAGCAAGGATCCAAGGATGACTTCTTTGTGGCACGCCAGACATAGCATAGAAAGGTTTTGACGAAACGTTACGACCTATTTTTTAAGTAGGAACTTATCCAATCAATAAATACTGGAGGAAATCAAAAAGCTTTTAGCTTTGAAATAGTTATGTAGTAGTTTATATATATTTTTTCACCCTTCTTGAAAACTGTTGTGGTAAAAAACTTTTGTTAAAGAGTGAGAAACATTCCAGATTTAAAAGAAAACTTGAAAAGATATTCAAGTGGAGAGGGTATACGCAAAGAACACTTTTTTTTAAACAATTTGCGGAATCGTGTGCGGACCAGAAGAAACGTCATCTTTAAGAGTAGAAAGCTAGTAAGTAATTCTGTCTCTGTGAGTAGGGATACTATTAAAATTCACTTGCGAGCAGTGAGTTAAACATTCAAAAGTAATTTTCATCAATTTTTGGATGTGTACTACAAAAAGAGCCATAAAAATGGTTCGCAAAGGCATTGCAAATGTCTGGAGTCTTTTTTTTAAGAAGTGGTATTATAAAATAATATAAATAGAGTTGGCTGGATAGCCATCTGATTTTTTTTTTTTTAAGTTTACAAAGGACCAAAAGCCTATTTGGGTGACATAGCTGGAGTACAGTCAAAATCTGAAAGCGTTTCGAACTCTTCAAAAAAACTTATAAATAGTCAGTGATCATTTGGAGAAAAAGTAATTAAATAGGTCTTCCAAGCCTTGTTTCTTTTGTTCCTCAGAGCTTTTAGTTCCTTGATAAGCTACGGTTGACAAAAACTAACATTTCTGAGCCACCTTTTTAGCCTTATAAAGTAAGATACGCTCTCGACAAAATTTTATTAGAATATCATGACAACGATAATGATAGCGTGCTCAAAAATCTCCAAGCCAATTAAATTAAAAATAAAAAAAACTAATAAAAGAAACTTAAATGGAACTTATTTTACCAAGCAGAAAAAAAAAACAAATCATATGTTTTAACTTATAATTCATTTTTATTCATAACTTACTGAAGTAATTAAATAATATATATGTATATGCATTTTTGTGAGATGCAAGGCTTTTAACATTTAAATTTTTGTACAGTAAAATGTTTGTAGAAATAAAATTAAATTAAAGCGCAAAACAAACAAGCATATTCCTATAGTGTAAAATAATTTTATTACATTTTGAAAGCACAGTCACATTAATAAATGTAATAACTTATAAAAATTATAGCAAATAGTGTTTGGATGTAATGGCTGTTAAGAGACTTGAAAGGTAGTGAACTTAATATCTACCAGCAGCATTTGATATTAATTATCTTTGGACGCACAAAGGGTACTACGTTGCTTTTAAATCCGATTGAACTAATTTGCTTGTGTTAAAAATTCTTTTATATGACAAAGTAATAACTCATTAATTTTTTTTTTAAATAAATGTATCTTTGAATAAAGTAGTATTTGTAACCAAGTCTATGATAGATTTGGTGGTTAACAAACTTAAAATAAAAACAAAAACTATTTACATAAAACAAACTAAGAAATCAATAATTTTTTAAATTAATGACAAAAACAAACACAGTAACATATAATATATAATGTATATTTAATGTAGACCAATAAATAATAAATTAGTGATTTTAGAAAGCAAAAGAACACAGTTTTAGCACAGTTTAAAATAAATGCGCTGAAAGATAATGGAGAACAAAGAAATAACAGAAAGCTCAAGTTCTACCAATCTCACTCAAGTAACTCATCTTTTATGAGTCTATCTATCTATCTAATTGATTTGCTTAAATATGTTCCATCAAAAGAAAAGAAAACATCCGGATAAATATTAAAACACAACTTAATTTTCTGCTAACTATACCTCTGTATCGTCCTCATCAGCGTTCTGATGTCTTCCACTTGTTGAGTTTCTATTATGTTGCTTTCTTGGGTCAAATGCATCAACCACTATTTGCTCTGTCCCTTTGATTTCTGCTCTACAGAATGGACAGCCCTAAAAAAAACATTGGGGAATCAGAACATTATTGTGATAGTCATCTTGTTACCTGTCCTTCAGAGTCGACCTGCCATGACGTAAGACAAGGGGTACACAGTAAATGGCCACAAGGTTCAATTCTGATATCTTTATCATTTTCAGCGCATATTTTACAAAGCTGAAATGTGCTTCCTGTAATCAAAACAAACATTTAATAGTATGGAAATAAAACATATAATAATGAGAGTTTTGTAAATGCGAATAAAGTATTTTTGAATTTTTTGTTAATTTTGTTTGAAATCGGAACTTTAGACAATTACGCAAACACGAGTGACCTGTGAAACATACTTTTGCTTTACTATTTAAATCATTTTTATTTATTTATTTTATACCTACTTGCTAGCAAAAATGTGTAAGACTAGCTTATATAACTTAATTTACTCACTGACCCATAGCGGGAACTCTAAATTACTCAATAAACTAATACTAATGACTTTCGGGTTACAGATAACTTATGTAATCTAGAATAAAAGTTAAAAATAAATCTAATTAAAACTACTTAAATCTACTCAAAACTAGGGCACCAAAAGAAGCTTTTAGTGTTTTTTTTTGTATTTTTTCTTTTTGTTTTGCTTTAGGATTTTTTAGATTCGGTTTTTTTTTTAAATTTTTATTATTTTTGATTTTTTTTTTGTGTGCTACTGTGCCAACCCTCTTTATCATAATCCTTTTTTTTTTTTTTTTAAGGAGGCTTATATGCTAATCTGGAGAACTCAGACCTAATATCCGGTCCACTGTACCTACTACCAGAGTAGCAGCCTTCCCTTTTTTTTTTTGACAATTTTAGAACCTTACGACAGCGACGATCGCAATCTGGAACATATCCGGGAACTTAGAAAATACTATACCGATTCCAAAAATTCTGTCATCGTTAGAGTGCTAGAATGGAAGCTTTGAAACTACTTTACTTTACTTTCAATTTGATATTGTTATGTATAAAATTCCCAAATAAATAGAAAACAACCGCGCACTTTGGTGGTTAAACTACAATTCAAAGTTATCGTGTCATAGAACCGATCGCGAACTCCAAGTTTAACATTGGATGAACGATGCGTTTGAAAACCCAGCACAATTTGATGACTAAAATGCATATACGTTTTACCAAATACAAGGCATTGGGCAATCGAGGTGCAACGAGTCAACTCAAATTGCATTGAGTTCAACGCACGACGACTTCCTCTGAAGGTTGTTATGGGTCTGTTTTGGGCCACAGGGGCAAAAAAAAAATGGTAGGGAAAAATGGCGGAGGCATGCTTGCTTTGCTCGGCTAAGCTCGAAGGATTGTGGGGTGGGGTTTGCCATTTATCACCAACCATGACTCATAAACAAAAAAAATCATGCCATGTAAAAAAAAATAAAAAGGAAAAAAAGGACATAGGGATAGGATAGGGTATAGGAATGAATGGTAAGGATAAGGAGAAGGAGAAGGATTGGTAAGTACAAAACTAGGTACCTATGCCACTGCTTCAGTGAGAAGACGGGATTACATGTTGGTATACGAAGGAACGCCTTACACTCTATACTAATGCTAAACCCTACTACTAATTAATTTTACTTTCCACTTTTCTTGAAAGTAAGTAAACTAACCTAACTTAAACCTATGTAAAGAACTATTTTCAAGCATATATGTATCATTCACACGTTAGTATGAACATCTATATTAACATACTAAAAAAAAATAACTCTTATGTACCTTTTTTTAAATACACCATTCAAAAATCCCATAGTCTCACCCAGACAGCGGTTCGTCGAGTCATCAAGGTTTTGACTAATGTTATTGGCAATGACCTGGCCATCAATATGTTTGTGTTTGTGTCTATGCTAACTTGTTAGACCTATACCCTTACGTATCTATTCTAAATTGCACCTTACCCTCCTGATCACAGCTATCTACTTATTCTAACCTATTTATCTTTATTTTTATCTTTTCCTAATTCTATTATTGCAATTCATCCCTTATTTCTCTCTTGAAAGTTTCGTCATTTGTTTAAAAATTAACGACTTAGCTGGTCGACTCTCGATCGCTTGTATCAATTTGCTTCTCAAGCGAATTAGTTGACAAGAGAGCTTTTCGCCTTAGAACTTTCATTGACATTTCGCTTATGTCAAATAATTCGCGAAAGTCAATCAAACGTGTCTATTTTCTTTCTCTCCCGTGTGAAATATTTTTATATAAATTTTATGCTTATTTTATCGGTTCCAAATTGTTCAAACTAAGACAAAGTATCTAATACGTGTGTTTAACCTCCCCGGGAATCCGATATACAGAATTTTACCTACACATAACCGGTATGTCGGCCCCTATCCGCCGGTGTATATAATTAGCTATAGTGAGTTTGTTTACCTTGATTTTCATTACTTTTTAATTAATAATTAGTGTATTTCTTTCTTTCATGAAAAGAAAACGAAAGGATTCTAATGAGACTAAACCGATTGTAACCCTGCTTACACAATTGAAGGGTTCCTGTGAGGTTGAAGTTCGAGTGTAGGTACACCAACCCTATGCAGTGCATCTCATTGCCCATGTTGTTGAGGTAGGTCGGTATATAATACTGATTTTGGATTGTTTACATTCAAAATTTCCTTTTTTACTTGCGATTATAGGTACATACTATAAGGCAAGTCTTGCAATCGTGCAGAAAAAAATTTTTGAGATGACAATTAAATATGACATTACGATGATAGAGAATACGAAAAAAGTGGGTCCTGCAATTCTGTCTGTCTGTCTGTCTGTATATGGATCTACAGCCTGAACTAATAGACCGATTTTCTTCAGAATTTGCAGTTAGGGTCTGTGGAGAAGCCTACAGAGGGGTTTTTTTAATTGAGTCTCTAGGTCTTGAAATAACGGTACCTGCCATACAACCGATATGATAATACTTATTTTTCTCGAAAACGGCTAAAACTATTTTGATAAAATTTTGTGTGAGGAATTAATTTTAGATTATCTTTCTTATAATGTAAAAAAAAATTTCGAAAAAGGCTAAAAACGGTACCTGCCATAGTACCGTTTTTTTCAAAACCGACTTTCTCGATAATGGCTCACACGATCTAGACGAAATTTTAGATTTAAGAAGTCGTAAACTGTTTTAGAAAGACTGCATATCAATATTAAAAAAAAATTTAGTTTTGGAAATTTTTATAAATTTTTTTAAAAAATTTTGATTTTCGGAAATAACTTCAAAACTGTAACTTTGATTTTTTTCAAATTTTTTGTCAAAATAACTTTTGGCAAGATATAGAACTTTTCATACTTGACTTTTAAAAAACAGTTTTTCAAAAAAAGTGAAAAATAAAAAACCGTTTTCTTTTTAAACTGGCTCAACGATTTCGATTAAATTTTCATCATGCATATGTAAGAATGGCGTTTTTAGATTTTTGCTTGAAACCTTTAGAATATTTAATTTATTTTTTCATTATTTTGCGTAATTTAGTTAAATTTTCATAATGAATGTATCGTTGGCAACCCTGTACCACAAAGTATACTATGAAGATGTAATACCAAAACCTTTAACTCAGCCTTAAGATTTTGTCATCGTATTTAGAACACAATCGAACACAAGTTCGTGCGACCCAGTGTCCATTTTTTCTTCTTTCAGAGTTACGTTTTTGCATTTTTATGTTAAATAAACAGAATTGATTGGTTCATGGAATTGTGGTGTCTTGCTTATTTATTTTATCTGTTAATTTAGTTATCTTCTATTAAATGTAGTAGTGTCACTACCCCTACGTAACAAGGTGTGGGAAATCAAAGCACAACATCCCTCCCTACCTGGAAAAAGTTGGCGACCAGCCGAATGACAATCGATAATCGACTTACTTTTATTACAAAATTACAAAAATAGATAACAATTATGTCTAAATGATTTCAAAGTAAATAACTACTTAAATCTAAATCAGAACTTAAATATTTTATATTTATAATTTAGAATATCTCCCAACGAACTTCTATATCTATATATATAAAGCAAATTGGATATTTTGTTTGTCCGCAAAAATCTCGAGAATTAAGTCACCGATTCACTTGCTTTTTTTTAAATTATTCGAAATGTTAATGTGACGGACATAGGCAACTTTTTTTAAATCTATTTTACAATTTTCATAGATAAAAATGGGAAAAACAACCCATTTCTGCCGATTAATGAATTTCAAAATCATTATTATTATTATTCATTTGCTTAGCTTTCAAATTTATTTTGAAGAAAATTTCAATAAATCAAATCATTTCTAATTGAAAGTCGTTTGAAAATACAACATAAAATATTTCCGATTCTATTGGATATATTGAGCCGTAAGCCCGACTTAGGTAAGTCTATTGAAAATTAATGTCGATTTCCTTTGCAAAAACAAAAGCACTCTAAAAAAGTGCTTTTTTTTCGTGCTCACTGGAACAGAAAAGACAAAATTCTTTTTTTATCATTGTATGTGTGCTATTTTTGACAACCAACTCTTCCCGTTTGTTTTGTTCTGCAATTTATATAGAAAGAATGTTTTCGAAACTTTATTAATAAATGCACTAGGAAGAAACTTCCTCATCCGAATAATTGTACACAACACTTTGAACAAAATTATTCACAGAATGACTTTCGTTTTGTGTAAGGAATTTCAGAATTTCAAACACTTCTTCGTTAGAATCAGAACTAGATGACGACTCATATATATTTTGATAATTTCAGCTAAAATTGAGCGATCCATTTTCACAAAACAGTTTATTGTTTATTTTTATTATCTCTCTTTCACAGTCCTTTAACCAAAAATGAAAAATAATCAAACTGCAAACTGGTAAACGTCAAATGATTTTGTGTTGGTGTACGTGAAAGTGCGTGTAAATCTTGCCTCTGAATCGAGATTCGTAAAAGTGCTTTTTCGGGGCAAAAAAAAAGTGATCTAGTGCCTCAATGTAACATATTTCGAGCGAAAAAGCACTTTTAAAAGTGCTTTTGTGTACCACTGGAAAACGACATAAATTAAGTTTATCTAATAGACTGCTATTATACGGTGAAATTTGTTGCACGAAACTACTTCGAATTCTTCTTTGTTCTGTCATCCCGTGTCACAAGTGTTATTACATGATGAAATCCAGTTTCATGAAACTAGTTTCACATTTCTCTTTATTTTTCATTCGGTGTTTTTATTTTTGGGGAAAAATAGT